>OY728133.1:15000000-20000000 GCA_963277665.1 Viscum album
CTGTTATATCCTTTCTGAAGAACTACCAAGGTTTTTCAAGCTCCAACGAAGCCTCTCCCAAGCATTTGGAAGTACACACTCATGTAATGGATCCTCACTTTTTATTCAATACTCATGTTACTTTTTTATCTTATACCTTATATTTTCAATTACAAATGCTGGGATACAACTTTAAATTTATATATGACAACCCATTTAATATAAAAATAATTTGAAACCCATTTATCTCTCATCAATCCATTTTATGATTTTTTATGTGATGTCATTGTGCTTCAGAAATTTCTGCATGGTTTATTCATGAAAAAACAACTATGTAGTGAATACCATACCAATTTTCTATCATGGGTGTTCAATATTATACACATATAAATATTGTAATTTCAACCTAAATGTATCTATTTGAAACTCCTTGATTTAGGAATAAAATACGATGAGGAAATAATACATGTTGTATGATCTATGTGGAACACTTAATCCTGAGAATAAAATGAATGTGATGAGTGCACCTAGAATTTTATTGCACTCAAATTCATTGTGTAATGTTTCATCTCATGATACATCATGTTGAGACAGGGAGTGATCCTAATTATTTTATTAGATTTTTAAATCCCTATGTATTGGAATTAATCCTCGACCTATTTTTATGATTTATTTTTTTAAGTTGTTCCCACATTTTACATGTTATGATTATCATGATATATCTATCTCAATGCCTGTTGAATCCCACTTTCCTAGAAGTGGTAAAATTTGAAGTCAGTAAATTACTTGTTATAGGGATCATTCATCCTATATCTAATAATAAATGGGTTATCCCAGTTAGAATTGATCCTAGAATAAAATAATAACCATTTTTTTAAAATGAAAGGAATGAATTGGTTCATACAAATGTGCAGAATAGTTGTGGAATCTGTATTGACTACCATCGACTGAATCAGGCCATGAGAATGGACCATTTTCCTCTACCTTTTATTGAAAAAAATGTATGAAAAATTGGTAGGTAGTCTCATTATTGTTACCTTCATGGATATTTGGTTTATTTTCAAATCCATATAGCCTTTGAGGATCAATAAAAGACTACATTTACATGTCCATTCAAAACATTTTCATATAGAAGGATTCTATTTAGCCAATAAAATGATTTTGTTACTTTTTAGCAGTGTATGATGATTATTCTATATGAGTACCTTAAGAGTTGTAGGGAAGTATTTATGGATGATTTCTCGGTATACAGTTCTTCTTATGATGATTTTTTGAAATGCCTAGGTTCTGTCGACCGCCGCTTGATTGAAAAGTTATAGTTTTATATTTTGGGAAATGCCATTTTATAGTTGAGCGGAGACAGTTCATGGGAATGTCATTTTAAATAAGGAAATTCAAGTTGATTAATATAAAATTGAATTATTTTTATCCCTTCTATATCCAAAATGTGTTCGTGAGGGATGATATTACTTGGGTCATGCTGGTTTTTACCGCCAATTCATTATAGTCTTTAGTAAGATTACACTTCCTTAATAAAGATTGTTATAAAAAGATTCTGAGTTTTTGATTGATGAAAATTATGAGGATTCAATCAATTCACTAAAAAGGAGTCTCACATCACCTCCCATCATCCAACCACCAAGGCTGGATCTCTCCTTTGAGCATATGTGTGATTCTTCTAACTTTGCTGTTGGGCCAGTTTTATCATAAAGGATTGATAAGGCTCCTCGTGTCATTGTGTATGCCTCACGTACCCTTGACCCTACCTAGGTAAACAACAAATCCATTAAAAAAACTCATTTACGTTGCTATTTCATTGGAAAAAAATCATTCATGTTTTCTTGGATAAAATTTTATTGTGTTTTATAATTATACTACCCTTCGATTCTATTTAATGAAACCTAATGCTATGTCCCACCTCATACAGTTGATGCTCCTCCTCTAAGTGTTTGACTTTGGGATTTGAGATAAGCAGGGAGTAGAAAATTTTGTATATAACCACATTAGTAGGATTTATTTACCATTGGACCACCATGTTGACTCATCCCACCCCATTATAAAATTCATTTCTCATGATAACCATTGTGATGTTGTAGACCGTACACCCAACTATGCCGACGTTGTGAATTTTCTCACAACATCTAGGGTCCCCACTAATTTCCACACTTCTCATCCCATAGACATAAACATGAATCTCAGTGGTACATTAGGGATGACCCATATTTGTGTAGAATTTATGGTGTCCAAGTAGTTCGTTGGTGTGTCCCTGACCATGAGTTCATCTCTGGTTTGACCTTCTGTCACACTTTGGATTGTAGGGGAAAATGGATATCAAGGAATCACTCAGAAGGTCCTCGACTAATTAATTTATTGGAGAACATTGTACATGGGTTCCCATTGATTTTTCAAAACATGTAGTCATTTTAAATTCACAAGGAATATCTCCAAGAGGAATGAAATGCCCCCAACAACCCATGTTATTCTGTGAAATCTTTGATGCATGGGGCATTAACATCACGAGGAGTTTTTCAAATTTATGTGGCAACATGTACATATTATTATCATTGGAATATGTGTCTCAATGGGTGGAATAAAAGTATATTAGGACCGATGACCCTCAAGTTGTTGATTTCGTGTGGTCCCAAATTTTAAGTTGGTTCAGTTTGTTGAGATTCAACATTAGTGATCAGGGTTCCCATTTTAGCAATGGAAACGTGAATAATTTGCATATTAAGTATGGTGTTGTTCATAAAGTATCCCCTGAATATCACCCCAAAACTAACAGACAAGCAGAAATCTCAAACTAGGAAGTTAAGAGAATAATGAAAACACGATAAAACCAAACATTATAGATTGGAGTTTTCACTTGGATGAGGCAGTTTGGGCGAACCGTATAGCTTTTAAAACCCCAATCGGATTTTCACCATATATAATTTTGTTTGGAAAGGATTATCACCTCCAAGTGGAGATAGAACACCATGCATATTTGGATATTAAAAAATGTAATATGAATCTTTTAGATATAGATGAGAAAAGAGAGCTACATATTCATGTGTTGGAAGAAATTCGATGTGACGCATATGGGAACTCCCAGATCTATAAAGTGAAGAAAATGGATATCCATGATAGTATGATTCATCAGTAGAAGTTCCATAATAGTAATAAGGTCCTCATGAACAATTCCAAGATAACGCTACACCTAGGTTTTCTTCATTTCACATGGCTCAGTCCTTATACTCTTACTAATGTTTACCCTTTTGGGGAAATACTGATTTTTCATGAGAAGAGTGTAAGAAGTGTTAACATTAATGTGAAGTGAATTAAACACTTAAATGAGGATTATAAAAATAATACGGTGGAGTAAATCCAATGTCTAGAAGAAACATACCAGTGAAACACAACAGGTTTTATCCTTCCTTATAACATTATCAATTATTACATTGAGGACAGTAAACATTCTAGGTGTGGGGGTGGATACATTCATGGGTTCATATGGATTTTCATAGTCTTTCTTATTTCTTCTCTTTTTTTACTTCTTTATGGTATTTTAACTTTTCCTTATATTTATGGGTTCATTATGATTTTCATTGTCTTTATTTATTCTTCTACTTTTCGCCTTCATTATGGTATTTTTACTCCCCCCCTTACGGTAGCCAATTCATGGAACTCACTAAAAATGCATGTTGAAATTTCTGATTCCATGTTGTAGTAACATTTGATGAAACTTATCTCATTTATGGAATGAATATTTGTATGAAATTAACATCATGGAGTGATTATTAGTGAATATGTTTTCTGTCAATGATATAAATGGTTGTATCTTTGTGAAACCTTTGAGATTATTGATTCCCCTTGTGTGAGTAGTTTTTAGGAAAATAATGTCACTAATATGTCAACAAATTTTTCCCCAAAAAACAAAGGGTGAATATTTCATACTTACTAGAAGGTAAATATAATTTAGGTAAATATTTTTTAGCTTTAAATGATATATACATATATTCGTTTCATATCCGATATGTTTCATTACTGTACTGGATTGACCAATGTGTGTGTACCTGATATCTGATTTTTTCACACCCTCAAAAAAAAAGGGTTGTGTCTTTAGTAGGTCAAAAAACACACATATAAAACCTTTTATTTTGTTATAACTCTTACAATTAATGTCGTGATGAGATCGAACAAGGTTTGAGAGATAAGTGGTATATTTGTTCCAAATACAACTTTTGAAAAAAAACAATAAATGAGGGTAGTGATGAAATGTGATACATATGGGGATATCTAGGTTGGGAGTTTATGGTTTTACTTCAATTAAATCTTATGTGAGTGGGTCTTTATATATGATTGCAATGGATGTAGGGAAGGTTCGGTGGAAAATATATTTTAAGCTGAAACATTATAAAATATCTAATATTCATTGGATAAAAAGTGGAAATAATATAATGGAATGGTTTTCACACTAACACATAGAGATTTAGTGGAATGGTTTAATTTTAAATTCCTTTCTCAATTTGGTATCATGAATCTCTTTGAATATAATTGTGAAATGATTTATGGGACATCTATTTTCATTATTACTAGGAAGAACACCTTGGTGAGGTTTGTGTATTGATCAAATTACATTAATGATTCTAAATTTATTCAATGGTTAAAACTTCATGATGTTGGGAATATATACATGCATCAACATTTTGGATATGTGACATTTCCTAGGAGTTCAGATGTTTAGGTGTGGGGGTGTGATCGCATAACGATTCACTATTCAAATCCACCCTTACACCATTGTATTAAACTGGAATTGTAATGAATATCACAAATATAAAAATATATTGCACTTTATGTTTCAATTAATGAAATAATTTTTATTACTTTTTAAAAGGGAAATTATACTTTTTTTGGTATTTACATTGTAGTAGGGGGTGATTTGGAGAGCTCGTGATGGAATTCAAGAAAAATCAGCCAAACTGCACGAGGGCCCATGCATGAATGTGGACTATTACTTTTACAGTGGATAATTAATGAATTAAATTTGAGTAAAAATGGGTGTATGAGTGAAAAAAATGTGGGATACATTTCTCTAGAAGTTCATAATGAACAATTCATTCATTTGAAGGCCCAAAACATGACCAAAATGTGAAAATATTCTAGGCAGGTTAGATTGGACCTCTCTTCTGTATGTGGGCCATAACTCGGGCCTTGGTGATCCAATAGGCCTGATTTTACCTACCTTGGATAGCTAACTAAAAGTCACGACTCTCCACTGAATTTAAATTTATTTTCATTCATTTTGGCCAGTCTACAAGCCAGATATAAATAGAGTAAACAATCTACTTGAATAGTCACCTATCCCTTTAGATACATGAACACCTTATGTAGAAATATGGATGTAAATTGCTCATAAAATCACCCCTACACCTATATATGTATGTTTCACGAAAATGGGTGATTATTAGATGAATTGGATATCTCTCTTACCCATTTTATTTATTTTATCTCCCATGTACATCTAATCATTTTAGCGATCAATTTGGGGAGTGTCCATTGTTGTAATCCCGAGCTCCACACTTGTAATCTTAATAAGGTAGTTGATTTCCAGGTTTGTGGTCAATTTTTCTTCATTTCAACCATCGAAATTTTTGTTTGTTCTATTATGACCAAATACAAATCAAAGGAAAAAAATCCACATGCTTTCATGCGTAACCTTGATCTTGTGATGATTTGAGTGTAGTAGCCTATTTTCTCACCCCTCCCTTTCATGATTGTGAAAATGGATTGTGTCGGGTGATAAAATCCAGGAGCATGAACCAACGAATATGCATGTTATTGTCTTGTGGAACATTTTTATCATTGACACAAATCTGGTCATCTCATCATGTTGTGGATGTGATTCCTTGATTGAGTTCCTTTTCTACATCAAGTCATGTTGGTTGATTTTGAGTGGTTTCCGATAATCAATATCATTGATAATATAAATTACTATATGGAAACCAAGTATGAACTCACACACCATTACTCATTTCAATATGTATAAAATCATGGAATCAATGAACCTTCCCTTTCCCATGAGAGCGAATACAGATTGAGCATCCCGGGACACTTACCCGGGTTGATCACGATTTCTCCAACTAGTTTCTTTCAGTAGTAATATAATTTCAATTTCTATTATTAATGACAAAAATCCCATGTTTTATAAAACCCCATTCCCATTTTTTTCTTAATCATAACCTCATTTTGTTATTAATGACCTATGTCTCTATCGAGATACGGCCTAGGGTTCCTGTTATACTACAAAAATTCTAGTTAAAAATAATCATCTAATTTGACCGCTCGAGAACACGATCAAATTTTGTCACCATTGTCAGAGAACCAAGATCATTTTCTCTTTATTTCCATGTATTTATTTATTTTACTACTTAATTATTACTCATTTAAATATCCCACCTCCATTTGAATGTATATTTTGGTTTTTTGTTTCAATTTTTGTTTGTTTTTGTGTGTTATTTCTATACCCCATCTGTCTCTCTTATTATTCTTCTCCATATCACTCTATAATTCATTATTATAACATTATATTCACCTTTAACCCTTATTATGTGATTTTAACCAGATTAAATCATAAAAAACATCACAACTTATTTGCATGATCCGATTATAAAAAGAAAAATTTCTTGAATTTGACCTTTAAATTGAAAAGACAAGTCACATACAAATCAAGGAATCTAGAGAAGGTCAATCAGGTAACATCATGGAAGCCATTTGGGATCTTCAAGTGGTCATAAACCAATAAAAATTGATCCCAATCAAATCCAAGGAAATATGGATGCAAAAAATTGAACCTTAAAGGAACTGACCACCCAAGATATGGAGTACCAACCTGCATATATCTAATATCCCAAAGAAGCAGCCAACATTGAGATTAGATCAGGACTCATTCACCTTATTCCTAAATTCCATGGAATTTATGGTGATTACCAACATAAACTCTTTATTTTATTTCATACAGTGTGCTCCACCATTAAACCCCAAAAATTTTATGAAGACTTAATTTTTTTAGGGCCTTCTCTTTCTCCCTTGATAGTGTAGAAAAATATTGGATTTACGCTTTTCCTACCATAATTGTGGGATAGAATGACCTATAAATACTATTTTTAGAGATGTTCTTCCCTGCCTCCCGAACAACATCAATTAAGAAAGAAATTCGTGGCCTTTGGAAATAACAAGGAGAGTCCCATCATGTATACTGGGAGTGATTCAAATGACTCTGCTAAATCTGCCCCCACCACTAGATTAGTGAAAAACTATTAATCCAATACATCTATGAGGGAATTATACCCGTGGATCGTGGAATTATTGATACAAAAATAGGTGGTTCCTTGGCCTATAAAACAACTTCGACTGCTCATGAGTTAATAGCCTATATGGCTCAAAATGAACAACATTTTCATACAATAGCTATTTAACCCACTCGAGGAGTTCATGAGGTATGTCAGTCATCTCAGAAAAAAGGTAGATAATAATCTTGATGAGATGCATACCCTTGTAAGGAAATTACCTCAAGCACAAGGTAACTCACAATTTCCTCTTTTTTCCATCACATTGTGGTATTTGTTCTAACAATACTCATTTTTCTGACCAGTGCCCACAGTTTCATGATTCACCCGAGTCTTGTGCAGCCATATTCCCAGGGCGTCCATTCCTAAAAGCCACTCCCTTCAAGCAAGAACAATTATGGCCAAATAAAAATCTATTGTGGCAATGACAACCCCCGTACTGACAAGGAGGAAAGTCAATCTACCCTAGGAAGAATTGGAATCAACATGGAAAACGTATGAAACCTTTATATCCTTCAACATATCAAAATAACCCTCCTACTCCTCCTAAATGTGAACCAAGCTTCGAGGACATGGTGAAGAAAATGGAATACCAAAACCTCGTCTTACAAAAAACCACACAATCAGCTATTCGAAACCTACGATGTCAAGTGGAGAAATTTGCAAACAGAATTGGGGAGCTTAAGATTCAAAGTTAATGAAAAAATACCATCCCAACCCATTGTCAATCAAAAGGAAAAGAGCTAATGTATGTGCAGTTACACTTCATAATGGTAAAGATGTCTCTCCTTCTACCGATACTACATAACAGTTATGTCCCCCTCATGAAAACTCTCTTTCCCAACACTCAAAAATTCATGTAATAAAAATTAAGGGAAAATGGTAATCGGGTTATCATTAATGATTAAAATGAACAATCCATTCCTCTCCCTTTCCCACCAAGACTCTATAAATATAAGAAGAATTTTGATAACGATATTGATAACGAAATAATGGATACATTTAAAAAGGATTTAGTTAACATTCCTCTATTGGATGCACATAATAAAATCCCATGATATGCCAAATTTATTAAAGAGTGTTTCACTAATTGAAAGAGACTAATGGGATATGGTAGTGTCAACTGGGGAAGGAATGTATCACCTTTGATTCAACTAGCAAATCCAACCAAATACAAGGATCCAGGAACATTCAAAATAATGTGTACCATAGGAGAGACCTTATTTTTTGAGGATATTATAGATTTAGATGCATTAATTAATTTAATGCATCACTCTGAATATTCTTTTCAATGGGTTGGAGAGAATCAACCAATGAGAATTTCTGTGAAACATTCAAACCTATGTACAACGCATTCAATAAGAGTGATTGTGGGTGTCCTTATACGAGTGATGAATCTCATCTTCCCCGTGGATTTCAATATTCTTGAGATAGATGATACCTAAACCCAAGGACATTCCCTTCTCATACATGGGAGACCATTTGTCAAAATATCAAAGACAATTATCAACATTCTCAATGGTACACTTTCCATGGAGTTCTTAGGATAAAATGTATTTTTTAACATCTTTGAGACTATGAAACACCATTTTTAACAGCACTCCACAATTCTTGTCTATTCAATGGGAGTTCTCTCAAACGACACACACACACAATTCTCTCCTCAACCCATATTCTGATTCATTTTCCTTTTCTTCTCCCTTGGATGATATGAGTTTTGATTCATGTTTTGAGTGTTTTTTGGGTTCTGAAAAGTGTAAATTTTTTTCTTTAATTAATGAGTCTATTCATTCTAACGTACCCATGACCATCAATGATTCTGAAAATCTCATTTCAATAGATTCTCTATTATTATAGAATAAACAAGAGAATATAGATAGTTTAATGGACCTCACTCCCCCTAAATCCATTCCATCCATCTAAAAACCACCAATGATTGAACTTAATCAACTTTCTTCAGACATAAAATATGCATATATTGAGGGTAATGACCTATTTCCCATAATTATTTCCAATAAGATCTCTCCACAATATGAATTAAAACTACTCAACATTTTGAGAGAGTGTAAAAAGAAAATAGTATGGGCATTGGATGATATTCCCTAGATTATCCCATCAATTTGTATGCGCTATATACTTATGGATGATTAGGCTAAGACTGTAAGTGAATCTCAACACCGGTTGAATCCCACTCTCTTTGAAGTGGTATAATTGGAAGTTAGTAAATTACTTGCTACATGGATCATTTATCCTATATCTGATCGTAAAAGGGGTAGCCCAGTGAAAATTGATCCTAAAAAATATATTAATAATAGTTTTGACAAATGAAAAGAATTAATTGGTTCCAATACAAGTGAAAAATAGTTGACAAGTTTGTATTGACAAACGTCGGCTGAATCAAGCCATGCAGAAGGAAAATATTCCTCCACCTTTTAATGACCAAATGTTGGAACGATTAGATGGTAATCCACATTATTGTTTCCATGATGGCTATTCAAGTTATTTACAAATCCATATAGAACTGGATGATCAAGAAAAGACAACATTTACTTATCCAGTCGGCACATTTGTATACCGAAGGATTCCATTAAGTCTATGTAATGCTCCTGTTACATTTTAGCGATGTATGTTGAGTATTTTTCTTGAGTAACCTGAGAGTTGTATTGAAGTATTTATTTATGATTTCATGATATATGATTATTCTTTTGATTATTTTTTATAACACCTAGGTTCTGTCCTTTGATGATGCATTGAAAATTATATTGTATTAAATTATGAGAAATTCCTTTTTATGGTTGAGTGGGGGATAGTTATTGGGAATTTCATTTCAAATAAAGGAATTGAATTTGATAAATCTCAAATTGAATTAACTTCAACACTTATATATCCAAAATGTATTCGTGAGGTGAAATCATTCTAAGGTCATGTGTGTTTTTACCACTAATTCATTAAATACTTTAATAAGATTTCACTTATATAGTCTTGATTATTGAAAAATGATTCTGAGTTTGAGTTTGATTAAAATTTTAAGGGTTCATTAAATTCCTTAAAAATGAGTCTCACGTCACCTCCCATCATCCAAACACCAAGGTGGGATCTCTCATTTGATAATATGTGCGTTGCCTCTAACTTTGTAGTTGGGGCAGTTTTATCACAAATGGTTGAGAAGGCTCCTCAAGTGATTGCATATGACTCACTTACCCTTGAACATGACCAGGTAAAATACACAACCACTAAAAAAGCCTCCTTTATATTGTGTTTTCCTTGGAAAAAATATCATTATTATCTTCTTGGGTAAAAAGTTATTGTGTTTTCATACCATACTGCCATTCGATTCGACATAAAGAAACTGGAAGATAATCACCGCCTCATAGGAAGGATGCTATTTCTCTAAGAGTTTGACCTTATGATTATTGATAAGAGGGTAGTATAAAATGTTATAGCTGACCACATTAGAAGGATTTCTCAACCACTGGACCACCATGTTGACTGAACCCTCCCCATTAAGGATTTATTTCTTAATGAGAACATCTGTGTTGTTGTGGACCTTACCCCTGGTATGCCGACATTGTGAATTTTATAGCAACATCTATAGTCCCCACTAATTTTGGAACTTCTTAATCCCAAATACTTAAACAAGATTATCGGTGGTACATTTTCATTGACCCATATTTTTGGAGAATCTGTGGTGACCATGTAGTTCGTTGTTCTGTCCCTGACCATGAGTTCACCTTTGTTTTGACTGTGTGTCACACTTTTTCTTGTGGGGGAAACATTGGCTCTCAATGAAAAGATAGAAAGTTTCTTTACACAAGACTTTATTTTACAACATTGTATAAGGATTCCCACTAATTTTTCATGTCATTTAGCCATTTCAAATTCACACGAAATATCTCCAAGAAGAATGAAATTCCCCAACAGCCCATGTTATTCTGTGAAATCATTGATACATGTGAAATTGACTTCATGGGGACTTTTTTAAATTCATTTTAATTTATATAAATATTGTAATCTATAGATTATATGTCTAAATGTATGGATTCATAGGCTACTATGACCGATGACTCTCTAGTTGTTGTTGATTTTATGAGGTCCTAATTTTTTAATCATTTCAGTTTGCTGAGATTCAAAATTAGAGATTAGGGTTCCCATTTTTTCCATTGCAACATGAAAAAGTTGCATCACAAGTATGGGGTTGATCATAAATTGTCCACCAAATATCACCCCAAACTAACAGAATATAAAAATTATCAAATCGGTATGTTAAGAGAGTCTTGAAAAAAATGGTACAACCCTACAAGAACGATTGAAGTTTTCTCTTGGATGATGCACTTTGGGCGCACCAAACAGCTTTTAAAATCCCCTATCAAAATGTCTCCATACAAAATTATGTTTGGAAGGGCTTGTCACCACTCAGTGGAGATTGAACACCATGCATATAGGACTGTTAAACAATTTAATAATAATATTTTAGAATCATGTGGGAAAAAGAAAACTACATATTCAGAAGTTGGAAGAAATTCGACCTGATGCATATGAGAACTCCCGAATATATAATGAGAAGTCAAAGGCTATCCACAATATCATGATTCATCAGTGGGAGTTCTATATTGCTGATAAAGTCCTCATGTACAATTATAGGCTAAAATACACCGAGGTAAGACTCATTTTTGAGGGCTCAGTCATTACACTATTACTAATGATTACCATTTTGGTGAAATACAGATTTGGCCTAAGCAGAGTGGATGAAGTATTATCGTCAATGGGAACAAACATAAAAACATCTATGAGGATTTTCCAAACACTCTGGTGGATTAAATCCACTTTCTAGAAGCAGTATACTAGTGAGAAACAACAGATTTTATCCTTCCTTCTCACATTATCAATTATTACAGCGAGGGAACTGCACATTCTAGGACTAGAGGGGGGGGGGGGGTGATACATTCATTGGTTCATTAGGATTTTCATTTTCATTCTATTTTTCTTCTCTTTTTCTCTTTATTTGTCATATTTCAACTTTTCCCCATATTTTTGGGATCATTTGGATTTTCATTGTCTTTATTATTTCTTATTTTTTTGCATTCATTATGGTATTTTACGTCCCCCCATTATGGTCTCCAAATCATGTAACTTACTAAAAATGCATGGCGAAATATTTTATTCCTCGTTGTTTTAACATTTGATGATACTTGTTTATTTTATGGAATGTTTTTTTTGAATTTAACATCATGTAGTGATTTTTAGTGAATAGTTTTTCTATCAGTGATATAACTATTTGTATCTATGTGAAACCATTGAGATGATTGATTCCCATTGTGTGTATAGTTTTTTAGGAAAATAGTGTCATTAATATCTCAAAACATCTTTAAACCAAACCACAAGTTTGAATATTTATTACTTACTATAATGTAAATATAAGTTAGGTTAATATTTTTCATCATAAAATGGTATTTACATACATTTCTTCCTTATCCGATCTATTTCATTACTGTACCAAACTGTCCTATGTGTGTGTACATTATATCTGGCTGTAGAACACCCTCAAAAAAATTTGGGTTGTGTCTTAGGGAGGTTAAAAACCATTCCTCCTCAACCTCTGATCATGTTATAACTATTACAATTAGTGTCATGATGAGATCAAACAATGGTTGAGGGAACGTGTGCTATTTTTCCAAATGAATATTCAAGAAAAAATTAAAACAATAAATGAAGGGAGTGATGAAATGTGAAATATATGGGGATATCTAAGTCAGAAGACGATGGGTTGACTTCTAGAAATGTTTAAGTGAGTGGGTCTTGAAATATGATTGCAATGTATGTGTTCCAGGTTTAGTGGAAAATTTTTTTTATGCTAAAACATGTTAAAATAACCTATATTTATTTGATAGAAATTTGAAATAATAGAATGGAATGGTTTTCACATAAACACACACACACACATAGTGATTTAGTGGCATGGATTAATTTTGAATTCCTTTCTCAATTTGTTATCATGAATCTCGTTGAATTTCATTGTGATATGATTTACGAGGCATCCTTTTCCATTTTCACTAAAATGAACTCCTTGGTTTGGTTTGTTCATCTATAACATTAAATTAATGAATTTAATTTTCCTCAAATTATAAAACATTATGATGTTGGAAATATATACATGAATCATTTTTTGGATTTTTTACATTACCCAAGTGTGAAAATGATTAGGTGTGGGGGTGTGATCGCATAGCGATTCACTATTCAAATCCACCTTTACACCGTTGTTTTAAACAGGTTTTGTGATGAATATTAAAAATATTATAATAAATTACACTCTATGTTTAATTCAATGAATAAATTTTCATCTCTTTTTAATTGGTAAATTTATCTTTTTTGGTGATTACACTGTAGGAGGAGACGATTTGGAACGCTCGTGATGGAATTCAAGAAAATGGTCCAAACTATGCGGGAGACCAAGCATGCATGTGTACTATTATTTGTAATGTGGATAATACGTGCATCCAATTCAGCTAAAAATGGGTGTACGAGTGACGAAAAACGTGGGGTATATTTCTCTACAAGATCATAAAGCCCAATCTATCCATTTGGAGGCCCAAAATTAACCCAGAATGTGAAAACATTCTGCGCTAGCCAGATTAGACCACCCATGTGTATTTGGGGCATAACTCGGGCCTCAGATATCCAATTGGGTTGATTCAAAATTCTTTGGATATCTAACTCAATTTCCCGACTCCCCAGTAAATTTCAAGTTATTGTCACTTGTTGTGGTCAGTAAAACAACTAAATAATGATGGGGTAAAAAATATTCCTTGAATATTCACCTATCCCATTAGATACTTGAAAACTTTATGTTGAAATATGGATGTAAATTGCCCATAAATCACTAATCCCCACAATATTTGTGTTTCACGACCAGGGGTGAAGGTTCGTCGAATTGTGGAGCACTCTTTTCCCATTTTATTTCTCTTCTCCCTCACATACTTATAAATCTCTAAGTGATCAATTTGGGGAGTGTCCTTTTTGGTATTCCCGAGCTCTACACATTTTATCATCATAAGTTAATTGATTTCTAGGTTTGTTGTCAATTTTTCTTCATTTATACATTCTAAATTTGTGTTTATTATGGTATGATCAAATACAAATCAAAGGAACATGAATCCACATGCTTCCATGAACAACCTGAATCTTGTGATGATTATAGTGTGGTTTCCTCTTTTCTCTCCCCTACCTTTCATGATTGTGAAAATGGATTGTGTCAGTTTATAAAATCAAGGAGAATGAACCTCTAAATATTCATGTTCTTTCCTTGTGGATTATTTTTATCATTGAAACAAATCATGTCATCTCATTAGGTTGTTGATGTGATGCTTTGATTGAGTTCTGTTTTAAGATCGATTCATATTTATTGATTTTGAGCAGTTACCGATAATCAATATCATTGATTGATCATATCCTAGGTGGTTACCTTGTAATAACTCACATAACATTACTGGTTTTAGTATTTATAAAATAAAGGAATCAATGATCCCTAAAATTCCTTTGAGAGTGATGATAGATTGCTCATCATTATACACTTACCTGTGTTGATCACGATTTCTCCAACAGGTTTTTTCAGTAGTAATATTATTTCAATTTATGTTCTTGTAGAAACAAAATACATGTTTTATAAAACCCCATTACCATTTCGGTTTCTCAAGAAAAACCTCATTTTGTAATTTATGATCTAAGTCTCCTTCGAGAGATGACTGAGGGTTACCACTATACTGCAGAAATTCTAGTTAAAAATAATCATCTAATTTGACGCATTCGATAATGAGATCAGATCCCAATGCCAAATCTGTTAAATTTGAAATATACAATTTCATGGAATTTTTCAATAATTTTTTCCATTTTTATATAAAAATTATATACTATACTATATATATAGTTTGTTGTGGTCCCAAGAATGTGAATATATATAAGGTTTATAGGAATTTTCATTAACTTTATAAATTGGTATATTTGTGTTAAACATGGATTCAATTATATTTTTAAATGGGTGGTGAGTTGGTGGTTGAATTGGCATTTTAAATAGTTTTCTAATTAAATTTCTTGGGTGGTTATATTTTCTAAAATTAACGTATTCTTTGTAATGTAATGAAGCCCTTTTTTCACATTGAGAATAATTTGGTGAAATGGAATACCCTTCTTAAGGAAGACCCCTTTGTTTTATAAAAGTGATTTATGAGTTAATGTGTGATTTATGACATGTTTTGTGTGATGTGGATTGTAAATTTTTGTGTGACATGGAAAAAGGGGGTGCCCTCAATGTGAAAGATTAGTTGTGATAAGTTGGATGCATTTGCATAAAAAATGATATTTTCATATATGTTTTCATGAAAAAAACTCACCACTATTTGAAATATTGTAGATGGGAAATATTTTTATATAGGTGAGAAGATTTGAACTAGTTTTATATGTGGATCTATTTGGATGAGGTTTGGTTTTCACATACTTGAGTGAAACAAAAAAACTAAATAATCATTTGATGATGATTGTAAACCAATATTACATTGGGGATACTCCTCTATAGTGTCTTGTGGATAAGGATGTTGTGGGTTATGGTTTTTATTCCATGTCCTTGAGGTATTAGGATATTAGGTCCCCATTAACTTAGTCTCATAGGTTTTTCCCATGTTGATTAAAAGAATTTATCTTTATTTTCTATAGTGTATCCTTATTAACTATTTTGTGCTCATTTTTCTATTCATTTTGAATATAATGTAAATCATGTGTTACTTACAAATGATTTGTAGCACATGATTTAATGATTTCCTGATGAAAAATTTCAGCCATTGATGCTCTTTCTAATAAATGGAATATTGGAAGTGTAATATTATTTTTTAATTGGTTTATAGTAATAAAATATGGCAAATGGATTTTAAGAAATATTATATTATTGATTATTCTAAATTGAAATGGATGATCTTATTTCGATGTATTATTATTTCTAAATATATTGAAATGGTTTTCATTTTAAAGGAAGGGAATATTGAGTATTTTATCTAGACATGCCTTTTTCATTTTAATACTCAATCCAATAGCACTAATTTTGTTCTTAAATTCATTTTTTTCTTCCCACTCTGTATTCTCTTGGTGCGAGTGTAACCCTATAGTTGAGGTGACCCATGAGGTCACATGGAGTTATATATATCATATTATTTGATTCCATTTTTGGTGTTCATTTTTTATTATCCAATTTATATATTTTTTATTTATTATTCATTAGATGAATCCTTCAAAACATTGTATTCTTGGTTTTTGACACCAATTGTCTATGTGGGAGGAACAGGAATGCCTCTCAGACCTTGTCATATGCCAGCTTGAGTAACTGGTCTAGGGATAAATGTAGTTGATTCATGAAAAAATGGTTTTATAGGTGGTTGATCCCTTTTATTATAAGGATTTATGATAATATGGATATTGCAATTTCAATGTACTTAGTTGTGGGTAAGGGATTGATCACCACCTATTCAGAAGGACACATGAATTACCATGGCAGTCAATGTAGGTATTAGCTCAAAATATGAGCTTTGATATTGTGTGTTTTTGTGGTACTTAAATTTTTTTTGGTTGATTCTAGTTTGTTAGAAGGACTTGGTGGTTATTTTTGGTGTTACTAAAATGGTTCAAGGTAGTAGTTCATGACATAAAAAACATTTATAATATCATGAAATTTCATATATTGACATTATATGTTCTCATCAGATAGGCGCATGACCTACCAAACCATAAATAAAAAATGTGGATATTGGTTATTTCTTTGAGTTTTTTAGGTGTTCTCCTTAGGTTCTAAAATTTTAATTGGTTCATTACAATTGGATTTTAAAAATAAAAATATTTTGTTCTTGAAAAATTAAGTAGGTTGATATTGGAAATGGGAATTATTTTGGAAATGAAAACGTTTTGGAAAGTGTTTGGGGGTGAATGATTTTTGAAAAATAAAATGGATAATTTTTCTTGAAAATTGGGGTTATGTGGTGATTTTTTTAATGATAATGGGAGGATTAGAACAAAAATTAATTGGGCATGTTTTGAAGAGTGGTTTGGTATGTTACTTTTATGATTAACCCTTGGCATTAAAATAAAATCTCACATGTGTGTATGTATGTAGATAATGTTAAGTTGGGTTTATGTGTGGAGGTGTGCTTGAGTTTCATGTTATGTATGTATATGTGAGGCTTCCTGGAATAACAATGGTTTGTGTATGATTTTTAGGGATTTTTTTATTTAATGAAAATCTATTTTCAAAATGGTTTTAAATTTTTTGATAAGTGGTTATGTTGGGATGATTTTATTATAAGTGGAATTGAAATAGAATGAGTATTTTAAAATTGTTTTTTTCAAATTATTTTGAAATGGAAAATGGATTTGAATTAAGAATTAATGTGTGGGATTCAAAAAATCATTCTAGTTTTGTTGTGTGGTTAATGGTTTTTCAATTTGTGTTTTTGTGTTGAAATAATGTTTTGAGTTTTTGTTGTTGATTTAGGATTTACATGTGGAGAACTGTTTTTTTAAGAACATTGGGTTGGTTTCTTATTTCTTGTTTCTTATTTAGTGCTTTCTACCGAGAAAGAACCATAGATACATGAGGGGTCTCCATAGGTAGTTGGTATTCTGATACTCCAAATAGAGTGGTGGGGTTGAGTTGTTTTTGTATGATTATTGTTTTTTAGTGGTAGATGATTGATATAATTTGTGGTACAACTTGATGAATTTGAGTGTGTCTTCATGCCATTGGAAACTCCAGATATTTTGATGGTTGAGAAATTATGGTAATGTTTGAACAACTAGGTTTGGACCAGTGAAGGGTGATCACCCATTTCTCATTAAAGTTTTTTGTTGTTTTGGGTTCACTATAATATATGGATGTCTGTTTTATCGATGTTCTAATGAAGGATTCTCTATCTGGTGAAGAGGGTAAACAAGAGGGACCTATTCCTGGGGTGTCTTCTTCATTTGTGCATGCTTCTCTTTCCAAAGAGTTGATTCTCATTTGCTTTTAATTTGGTAGATTTGGATACTATAAGATATTTTTCATAATCTTATAAGGTTTAGTCAATGGTGTGGATGTGGATAAGGTCTATATTTTGTGTTCCCATAAGAGGAACCCTCGAACAAATGTGGTGATTTACCGACTACAGTGTTTTAGATGCGTCAATATATCATACTTCTAGTCTTTCGTACTATAGTGAAGCCTTTTTAAAAATTTATGCAATTTTTAGGTGTGGGGTATATGAGTCCAACCTATTGTATTATACATTATAGAATAATTTGGACCATTTTTCCAATCATGTGGTTATCTATTTTAGGGCATCTTATTATTATGGTGGTCTTGGTGGCCTCATTATTTTCATATCCTTGTATGAGTTTTGGGATTATTCATTGGGTCATTCATTCATGGAGGTGTTTGCATATTATGGGAATTATGAATCATAGATCGGTCTGGGGATTAATTTTAGCGTTTTTACTTGAAACCCCATTTTTGGGAATTTTTCTATGCTAGTTTTTTTAAATAGTGGGGAATCCCTGTATGGGCCTCATTGATATATTCTTTTATGTCAGTTATGTGTAATTCAGCAATGGAAGAGGTCAAACCATTTTTAGGAGTTTGTCTATTTTTGTCCATTTTTTCCCTGAGAAATTGTGTTTGACTGAAATCACTATATTTTTGGGTATATCACCATATAACAAGACTCATAGTGAATTTTTTCACTAACCGTAGTTATGGAGTAATCATTGTTATCCTCCAACTCAACCATAATGAGTCTCTTTGGTTGTTTTAAAGTTATGGTTCTGGATGTTTCATGTTGAGTGGTGTTTGAAAGGGAAGGTTTCCTGTCTTAGTACATGGGTTGTAGAGGTTTTATTAAAAATTTGTTGCAGGTTTTCATTGTTCCTTATTTTGTTGAGTTTTTTGGGGGATTGATGGGGGAAGAAAGTATCATGGTGGGGAGAATTTTAGACACCATCAAACCACATATATTTTATTTTATTTATTATTGGTCTTATTCAATCATGTTATTGAGTGGTATTTATTTTTAATAGTATGGGGGTGACATTTATAATCTTAACGTCCTTTTAAGCTGTTTAATGGTTACCTACATAGTTTGGAGTAACCTTGTGGAACCCATGATAGTTAGATATATCACATTAAAGATACATTTTTCATGTACAACAAATGATATATTATAATATACAACCTTCTAGGGGTAAACATGTGGGTTCCATGTGCTTGTCCAATGGGGACAACAGTGTGTGTGAATAGTTTGATAAATCGTGCCCCTAAACCATGTGTTGTGTCCTGTTTAAAAAAGAAGGATAAAATGAAAGTTTTTAATTAATTTAAAAAATGGTATTATTACTATTATCATAATAATAATAATAATAATTATTTTGTTTCTCCCCCGCTACCCTTACCTCATGACCCCCACCCTTTTCCATTATTTGGTCACGTGATACACATAGCCCAAGCCCTACCCTCGTGTGTTGCCGCTCTGTGCATATACTCCACTCCTATATTTAGTTTCAAAAAATTTCATGGTCATTATATATTGATTTATCACATTATTAATTCCTATTTCCACCTCTTACATTCTTCTAGCATTTTCCTCTTCCCCACCACCCTATCTAGATCGAACAAACCATAGTTCAAGGGCTAACCTATATCTTTTGATTTTATTCCACTGTTAGGGTCTGTAGCCAGCCTCTCGGGTCGACATCAAGTTTTTTTCAACATCCTCCACTGAAGGTGGTGGATATTTCACTATTTCACTACAAACTTCATCATTTTTTGTCCTGTCTTCTTCAACCTTTTCTATTTTTCAAATTTATTTTGGTTTTTTATAATGATTGGCCTTCTAATCTTTCTGCAGTACGTTTTGGTCTTTATTGGGATGGGTTCGATCCATCATTTTCAAAGAAATACAGGTGTTTGAAAAGGTATAAATGAATATATGTATGTTATATATATATATATATATTCAAAGAATCTTGGAAAAATATATATTATGGTGCTTGGTGTGTAGATAGGTGTATGTAGAAACACATACATATATATGTGAAAAGGGGTAAAAGCACGTGTAATTATACATTAAATGATCCTATTGTATATATTTAGCCATGAAAATATGTACATAAGGGATAAGTGACCATACATATAATTTTATTTTCAAATTAATGAATGAGGTAATGTTAGGGTTCATGTTTCTATTGTATAAAAAATTGTTCATTGATTTTGAAGTAGTTTCTATATTCTTAATCTTTTAAATATGAAATCTATGATTTCTTAAAAATATTAAAATATTTTTTCATTTTTATATAAAATTAATATTCTACACACACAAATATATATATATATATATATATAGTTTTTTGTGGTCCTTGGTATGTGGATCTTCTCTTGGTTTCTAGGGAGTCTCTTGAACTAGTAAAATTGTTTCGTTGAGTTATGAATAGCTTCAAGAATGTATTTAAACGTGTTGTTCCTTATTTTTTCAATTATATATTTAAATTATTAAGGAATTAAATGTTTTTGTTGACTATGTTTTCGAAAATAAATGTATTCCAACTAAAGTAATGAGGCATGATTTGAATATTGAAATTGATTTGTTGAAGTAAAGAAACCCACTTGAATATAATCCCTTGTTTTTAAAATGGGATGTAGGTGTTAATGTCTAATTTGTGACATATTCTATTTGATGAGGGTTATGTATTGTGTCTTGACATGGAAAATGTGTATACACTGAATCATTGATATTAGTTGTGATAGGTTGAATTAGTTGTTGGGAAAATAAAATCATATGTTCATATATGTAGGATCAATGAAAACTCATGAACATTTAAAATTGATAACATGTGAATCATGGGTACCTATATAGGAACAATATGACGAGAATGCTAGGAGGGATCGATAGGACTGAAACTAGGTTTCTATTTAGATATATTGATAAAAAAACACTAACTAAATATTTGACAATTTTCAGAGACCAGTAGAACATTAAATCGACTCATATCTAGTAATTTGATCATGAGGATGATATGTTTATGGTTTCTATACCATTTCACCATAGATCAAGGATCATAGGTTCCCTCTAACCAAGCTTCTCAGGGTTTAACAATGGTGATCTGAATTGTTTGTCATTATTTTCTATGTTGTTTTTTTTGTTAAATGTTTTATTGTTATATTTCTGTTCATTTAAAAAATAATGAAAAGAATATTTTACTTACCCATGTTTGGTAGAACTAGATTTTATGCTTTCTTAATAAAATTCTTCCGGCATTTTATGATCCTTCTTAAAATAGGTATATAATAAGTGAATTATTATATATAAATGGTTTTTGAATAATAAAAAGTGGGAAATAGATTATAAGAAATTTAAAAATGTAACTTATATTAAAAAATAGAATATTTTATTTATATACAGTTTTATTTTCAATCAATTTCTAAATGGTTTACAATTTTTAGGTAAGGGAATATGGAATTGTTTATCAGATAATTCCAATTGAGTATTAATACTCTTTAAAATATCTTTTTTAGCTAAAGGTGATGATTCACAACCATGTTTTCTCATGGAGATTGTGTAATCCTGTGGTAGAAGGTGACCCCTGAGGTCCAATGGTGGAATGTGTCGGGGTTTATTTATTTATTCTGTTAATGTTGATTTCTTCTAGTTTATATTTGTTTATTTATTTTTCACTCATGGGATAAATCATTACAGACTACGATTTTATGATACCTATAACTAGTTGAAATATAGGGAGAATCGGAAATGCCTATTTGGAATTCTCGTGAGCTGGCTCTGGTTATCGGTTCAGGGTTAGTCTGGTTTGATTAGTGACATGAAGAAACAATATCACAAAAAAAGTTACGCAAGCTACAAAATCCGTTTTGTGAAACATACTCATTGATGTATGAAATATTTCCAAATATTGTACTATATTGAATAAACATCATTCCTTATAATATAAATATACTACTACATGGTGTAATAAATAGGAAGAACATACCTTTAATTTAGGCCCATTAAGATGAACATTACTTAATAGATGACAATTTATTTACTAAAATGACTTAAAACTGGGGTTACAAATAATATGCTATCTATTTAATGGAAGGAAAATAATCATGATTATTAATCACCATTAATAAAAAATATGATAAATATCCATAAATTGTATTTGAGTACAAAATTCAATGGAAAGCATGACACATCACAAAAACATGTCTTAATAAAATAATTTTTTTGACAAAACCCCTTACGATGTGAGAAAAATTCTGATCAAAACCCATTTCACCAACTAGGGTAATAATTGATCATAAAAAAATTTCATTATATGAAATGTAATATAATAAATATTTAGAACAAATATATTAAATTAGGTTCATAATACAAAATTTGATTCAAAGAGATGGATTTGAGGTGAAAACCCTTTCCGTTGTTTTGATCAGTTCTGCAATTGCACCCATATTCCTAAATTATTAATGAAAGATCATTAAATATATAAAAAGTAAATTATTCATAAATATATCCACATATATTCAGATTTTTAAATCGTTTTATACAAGTATATTTGATATAGTTTTTATATATTTTCAACATCGTTTTTATGTAATCATTACCCGATTGAACAAGTTTCGTAACAAAAGAATTTCTTCTCAACCCTGAAATATATTCCATTAATAAAAGATAATTAAATATAATGGAATGTATAAAAATGATATATTTATATATAAAAGAATAATTTCACACTATTGTACTTTTCATTATATATGATGATAAAAAACTAGCGATGATCATGTTTTTTTATTGTTAACAGACAAATGTGTTTTCTTAAATAATGATTTAAATGTGGAAATAACTACAAAAGCACTAAATAAAACATTTTATTTACATATTTATATCATATTATACTACTAAATAATATCTCATAGTTATCTTGGTTATAATTTCATATTATTTATCATGTTAATAGATAAGACAACCAAAACATAAATGTCCCATGGTTAGTGGATGACCGTGAGTCGGTGTAGTTATAATATCATTTCACTAGAATTATAATGTTATAATTTATTTCCTAATAGTATTATATATTATAATTTTTCTAAATATTTAATATAATCTAATTCATATGATGAAATTACTTTAAAATAATAGAACAATTTATTATTAGTTCTCTCATTATTAGTTCTCTCATTTTATGAAATTAAATTAACAATATAAATTTTTTAGTCAAATCATAAATTATTTACCTAGTTGTTCATATTATAACATAAAATATATAATAAATATAAAATTTATACTTTAATCTGCTTTTCATGACCATTAATGAATGTTAGTATGTAAAAATAAAATACACCCCTCCATTGAGGTTGTAGTTCACACATATTCATTGAAGATAATTTTATTTTCATAGAACAAGAGGTATGAGTAATATTTTCCATTTTTTGGGGTAATAAAAATGTTGTAAATATCACAATTAATTATTAAATTTAACCATTATACCATCATTTTATGGTGTTCAAAGATAATCCATCACATTGCATCATGTATGTAGTAGTTCAGATTACAAAAGAATAGTTATATAATTATTCATAATAAAAAAGGGAAAAGTTTATTCATTATAATTTATATATAATAATAAAATTACACACATATATATAATAATGAAGTTATTATATTGGTATTTTAAAATTGTAATTCTAACAAAAAATAGAAAAATATGATGTTATTTTAAATTTATTACCAATTTCTTGAACATTGTAATATTTTTTATAAATCATTTAAATTTATTGAACAATAGAATCACCATTTAATCATGTTTATATTATGGAAGGTGTAATAAATGGTTAGGGTAAATTTTATATTTTAGGGGAATAATATTTTTCATGAAGTCCATGAATGCATGGTTAGATGCCCCTTTTATAAATGGTGATAGTTGTATTTTTGTAAATATTTCAACATATCATATAAAGAATATATATTAAACACGTCAACTAGATAAACAATTAATAAATAATTGGTTAGTGTTTCAGAAAAGATCATTAATCTCTCAACTAGTTAATTTTAAACATGTTTTTAATATTATTCCCAACATGTATCCCTAGAATTGATAGTTCTTTTATTTATGTGTCTACCATAGTAATTATATTTTCAGGAGGTGACATATAATTTATTACCCAAAATTAAAAGTAACTCATTATGTAAATTTTAATTTTTTATTCAATGTTAAAATAAAATTTATTGGATTATGTTTATAGCATTTATAAATAAAAGAATTTATAAACTATTTATATAATATATTTAAAAATATATTTTTTGGAAAATATAACATATATACTAAAATGAAATATATAACTTGGTAAATAGTATCAATAAATTTAACATTAAAAATTCAATTATATATTACATATATTTTATAAGAAAAATGAATCACTAATTTTAAAATCACATTGATAAACTAATAATTTAATAATTGACATGTTATTTTTAAAAATGATATTTCAAACTCTTCACCCAAACATCAATTAATTTTGAAAAAAATATTAATCATAATTAAAATTTTCAATGATGATTCAAAATATAATTTTATCTTATTAAAATTTAAAATCATTGTGTAATAAATAATACTTTTTATTAAAAAGGTAATATATTATAGAAATTTTTTTATCAGAAAATAACTTTTTATAATATTGGACATTAACATTCATATTCTATATCATTTTATAATTACATTAGGGTTAAATAATTATTCATATTAATTATATAATATCATCCTTACTCTATATTTATTTGAAATAGTAATTTATATCATTTAGAAATGAATTGTTATATGAAAATAAAATTCGATTTATAAAATTATCAACTTAGTAATTTTAACTATACAAAATTAATTTATGTTATATTAAATGGAAACATAATTTCCACTATATATATATATATTATAATGTGGTTACCCATACTTATTCCCACCAAATTAAATGACTAGTTTATAATAAATTAAAAAAAATTAGGTTCCATTTTAGTTTAGAGTTTCTTATAGGTCAATATATCAAGAAAATTAAATCATTTAAATAAACTCCTATATTAAAATTTATAAGTGTTAAAATAATATCTATAAATTTTAAATTAATTGTCCATTTGATTATAACTGAATCAAATATTTTTAATTTATATTACAACTATTGATGGTTAAAATTGTGTCACATTGATTCATTTCATTTCTCATTTTTAATGTGGTTGTTTATATACATTAAATTACACTACTGAAAAAACGTCTTATACCCACGGTTCAAAACTGTGGGTATAGCCCCCAAAACCGTGGGTATAGCCTATACCCATAGTTTTGGGAACCGTGGGCTGGAATGGATTCGGTATAGGTCCCTAGGCTATACCCACGGTTTTCCAAAACCATGGGTATAGGTGTCTTGCCATAGTTTTACAGATACATAGCCAATTACCACGGTGTCAAATGCTTTTACCCACGGTTTCAAAACTGTGGGTATAGGTCCTAAAAAAAAGTAGGAGCCGAGTTTCGATCCCGCAACCTCTTCGCTGCAAACAATGCATCTAACCACTACCCTAACATCACCAATATGTACATATATATATGTATATATTTAGTTAAATATACTTATAAAAACCGTGGGTATATAGGGAAGAACCGTGGGTATAGGGTTCCCACCAAAACAATTCCTTCCCACGCACACAAAAGTGACCTATACCCACAGTTTTTCATAACCATGGGTATAAGTATTTTAGCCCAGACCCATCCCCACGGTTTTCCACAAAACCGTGGGGATAGGTACCCCTATATCCACAGTTTTTGGGAACTGTGGATTTATGTCACTTTTCAGGACCTATCCCCACGGTTTTGGAAAACCATGGGGATAGACCCCCCTATACCCACAGTTTTGGAAAACCATTGGTATAGGTCTTGAGAAGTCACCAATACCCACGGTTTCCAAAACTGTGGGTATAGGGGTACCTATCCCCATGGTTTTGGGGAAAACCGTGGGGATAGGTCCATTTTCTAGAAGTGTTAATAGAGTGTGGGTCATATGATTTATTACATAAACCCCATTTTCATTATAATGATAGGTTAATGTGAATATTTTAAATGTGGGATATGAAATATTTTGTACATGAGTTATCTTAACGATGAGTTTAAGTGAGTCCATAAAATAATAATGTAAATTTTTCATGAGAAACACCCAAATATATTTTTGAGTTCTCTAGTTTCTTCCACATTTTGGGACATTATAAGAGGTATATATTAGAATTTTTTTATGTCTCAGAAAAATTAACAACCTTCATTTGGATGTACTAGGCCTTCCTGAAAATTGGTTATTTAGAGACATATTTCAACAATGGGAAGGAGAAGATTATCTATGCCAACATGATTTGATTTATAAATTATCAGGTGATGTTTTAGATGTTTATTAATGCATCAAATAATAAACAAAATTGTGCCCCCAGGTAATGGAGAGTAGTGATAAACACTAGGTATATATTTCTTTATACCCATTATTGTGTCTATGAAAATATCATATCCTGTTAATGTTAATGGTTTTTATACCGAAGATATGGAGAAATAAACTAATTTGGGGCCACTTTTTTTGTATTTGTGGATCATAATATCCTGAGGTATATTTTCTTTAAAAGGGTAGTGGATATATGAATGAATAGGTGGATGAATTTTTCCTAAGGTTATGAATGTGACATATTTTAGCCTCATGAATGGGGAATGTAGTTATATATTCACTATATAGGAAGTATGATGCATGATATTTGCGAATCTAGAAATTTATATATGGTTACAAAGGAACATTATGTTATGTATGTTGATACAAATTATGTTTTTTGTAAGATATTCATATTTCAAATGGAAGATGAATCCAATTTGGTGCAACATTTGTAGTAATTTCAATAGGGAGACACAATGTTAGATTAGATTCATGATTTATTCATCCTTAATGATTCTAAAAAGGGATGGATAAAACCTGACTCACATTATCTAAATTATTTGGGAATAATATTTTTTTATTTACATTTTAGGAGGGGGGTTTCATGAGTTTTATAGCTCAAATGAATCATTGTAACATGGTGTTTAGAAGATTCTTTCATGCCATGAGTGGTAATATTGTGTGGACTTAGATGATTATATTGGTGGAAGGTTTCATATCACGATACATGTTTTTTAAGTATATAAATGTATAAAATAATTTTCAAGGAATATTTTGTGGCTAATAGATGATCCCTAGTGGATGTGGGTGGAAATATTGATGTATTTTATTATCAGTGTACCATAATTAATGGGTTGATTTGATCTTCTATTTTTTATTTTTAGTCAGTTGAAAAAGTCAACCCATTTCTAATATATTAATGATTCATGGTCCTTAATGGTTTTTTGAGGCGGTATATAGTTGAGGTACTATATCATGAAAGGGTACCAATGACTATTATATATTATTTGAATACATACTTAAACTCATGAGTAATGAGTGTCTTAAAATATACATTGGGATCTTAGTTATGCTTGAACATAACATTCCATCCTAAAAAATATGAGAAGACAGAGAAGAAAATCCTGAATTTGGAGGATATATTATGGGAATGAGCCAAGTAATTTACTGAATTGTGGTATCTCTTAATAGTGATTGGTGATAAAAATAGATATCACCCCTTCATTATTCTATCCCCATAAGAGGAGTTAGATGAGAGGACCTTCCATTCTATGTTTTGATGGACATTGGTTGGTGAGTTGGTGTTCTTCATCCCATAATTAGATTATAATTAAACATAGAATAGTTAGATATTTTTTTCAATTTAGTGTTCAATTACAGTCTCTAAAAACAATATCTTTAGTGTAATGTGGTACACATATCCAATTATTTTTTCATTAATTAATATATAAATAATAGTTATACTTAAATGTAAAATTAATAACTTTTTAATTCTTAATTTGATAAAAATGGATTACATTTTTCAGTGTATAAGGTATAATTAACTTGTGTTGAAATATTTGGATTATTTTTAAATAATTTATTTTTTTTGGAATACTTAAAATTACACTTTTACAACAACTCTAACTCTTTAGATGTCCTTATGTTATAATAATTATTATAAATATTGGAAAACAATTTTTCAAAAAAATAAATATTTATAAATAAATATAATTAAATTGAAATTATAATATTTGTTTATAAACAATTGTTAGACATTTATAGGCAAATTTGATTTTTTATAATACAGAAAGAACTAATATAGATCATCTTAATTTATTCAGTAATAAAAATGATATATTAATTTTTTTTAATTTAACATACATTTACATATCTCTCATTTATTTATTAATCATCAAGTAATTATTTTATCAACCAATCTTATACATATTTTTGGGGAATGTTTTTTAAACAGAAAAAAATATTTACAAAATTTGTTCCTCGTCATATTTTGGATGCCTATATTAAAATAAATTTTTTCCAATTATATAATTTGAAACAACTAAATTGAATTTCATATATTTTTTAATTATATTAATATATATCAGTTAATAATTTATACATAAAATTTGGTCAAATTAATATTTATCATTGTTATATTTTATCATCACAATTATGGGTAAAAAGGGTTAAAACAGGGGAGGGGTAATAAAAGAGGCAAATATACAAATATATTATAAACTATCCAATTATTATGGTTTATTTTATTTCATCCATAATATATGCCACACTTAATGTTTTTAAATCAATTCTATATTATATGTGAATAAAATATATTATATATTAATGTTCTTATTATTTATATAGGTGCTAGTCGTCAAACCTAGAAAATATCACCACCTCTCCTCATATATCCACAAAAAATTGGACACATATCTAGATTGATATCTACACAAATACTAACCAAAAAACAAGAACATCTATCTATTGAATCTGGTCATCCTAAAAAACATCCAGGAAGCTATAATTGATATTTGAGAAAGATTGTACATAAAGGATGTATATGATCTTACTGATCAAAATCTAGTTTATTTATTCATAAAAAATCACTAATTATTCAATAGAAATATTAATATTGTAACATCATAATATTAAATATATTTAAATTTTGTTATTTTAATAAAAAATAATCTTCTATCAATTTTCCCTCACCATGGAATTCAATTCCTAATGCATTAATATGTGCGGAATAATACCACAATAAAGTGATGCATTTCATTTTTGGAAACCTACCATCATGTGTTGTGATATGTATTGATATAATTAATATATGTAATATTTAAATCATTATCATAATTATTGGAGGATTACAATTTATTAAATTTCTTCCCCCTATGCATTTGAAAATGGGGACATCATACATGTGTACTTAAGGACTACCACATCCACAAAGACAGGTAATTAATTTTATAAAACATGATGAAATGGATGTTTATATAATATTATTTATGAATAAATATTATTTATATATAATGATTAATATTTTTTTATTTGGTGCAACCATGACGGTGGTGAATTCTATTGATCAACCGAATCATAACATGAATAAAAAAATAAGTAACTATAAAAGAAATTATTATTACAATAATTTATGGGGAAATGTGAAAAAATATTATTATTAAAACCTATCTAGATATATAGATATTAATGTGGAATTGATATAGATGACTAATAAATATAAATTTATTGTACATAATATTGGAAGGTATGCGAACAAACATGAATATAATGTAATGTTTTATTTTAAAATATCATTTTCATATGGTACCATTGATATTTAAATTTGGTTTTTTGAGATTATATGATAATATATCTTAAAATAATATATTTCATTATCATAATTTTAATATTTGTTTTCACATGATAATTATTATTTTCATATAATTTTTCTCAAAAAACTAGTAGACTGTGTATTTCAAATGATTATATTATTCTTATTCAAATTATAGAAATATATTTCATCCATGCCGATAAAATTTAAGTTATTTAATTAAAATTATTTCATAAATTAATGTGCTTTCACAAAGTAATTTAAAATTATATTTGACATAATTTTACTCTAAATAAAAATGATTATATTTTTTTGTACATGTCATATTTAAATTATTTAGAAAACGGGAAAATAATTTTTTATAAACATTACCCCAAGACCTCCATTTCCATCAATTATATCAATTATTTTTTATTAACATCTCTCTAAAATAATTCTTTAATTTCAATGAAAATATTTTTTCCATGATATTTAATATTATTAGTCAAAAAATATGTTCTAAAAAATGATAATTTACCTAAAAAATTTTTTGACCTAAATTTATATTTATCAATTAATTAATTTTAGAGTAAAGACATTTGATGATTCAAAATTTATGTTTTCAATCACACTGATGTAATTAGTTTAACATTATAAACACTCATAGATGTTTATATAGATTTATTTAATGTATATATATTATAAAACTAAATTATTTCTCACCATATAAAAGTAATATATCAAATATTTTCATACCTTTCCATTCATATAAAAATGAAAACATTTTTTCTGTATACTTATTGATTACCACCTCCATAAAGCGATGTGATTTGATTTTCGATACCAAAAACATAATAAATAATTATGATTTTTAAATGAATAAATATGATATTTTTGGAATTATAATCATTATATAAGGATAAAATAATATTAAACTTATTTGAATCATGGTCGTTTAAAAATGGAATCTTTACACTTTCATACGTATGGCCTACCATCTCCATGGTTGTAACATAGTTATTTTTTAAAAACACTCTTTCTTGATTGGGTTGAATGAATTATTTATGTATAATTTTTTTTATTAGATCATGATTTTTATTCATGATAGGAATAAATAGTAATTTCTATGACATTAGATAACCTTGAAAAGTTACATTTGATATATGAGACAATCTTCAGAAACAATTCTAACATTACCCTAAATGATTATGTAATTAAATATAACTTTAAATAAATAAAAAGAATAATAAAATTGAGAACGGTTATTAAGAATTAAAATAAATATCATAAGTTTATCATTCATGTAGTTAAATAAAGAACATGATGAATCATTCTTGAGGTATGAGAATCCTCAAAACTACCCTTATCATTTGTTTATGACCAATATCTCTATTACTCATCATATATTTTCTTTAATGTAATTGAATTACTCTAATTTGTTCATATATTTCTCTCACATATATCCCTTACTTATTCTAAAATTATTTTTCTCATCAATACTTGGATAAAGTTCATTTATTAAATTCCTTCATTGTGAAATTTCATTTTGGTATGATTTTAAGAAAGATCATGTTACCCATTTTCTTTTAATACGTAATTCTATTTTTTCATCCTTATGATTGATTTATTATTACTGGCACATATAAATCATGGACATGTTATTATGGGATCATCCATATTCTACTCAAATTAATTTGGTCTATATTTTCTCACATGAGGTGTTTTTATGGGAATATGGAGTAAAACTAGTTTATTTTGGGACATTCTCCACCATTTGAAATTTTCTAAACAGTTACCATTGCCGAATGTTTATGTGCTAATATATGTTTCAACGAAATTTCATATGTTGTTGTGATATTAAAATGGCATGTTATTTATATTATTATTTAAAGTGATTCCTCTGGAGTCTTATCTTTTATGGTATTATTTTATGAAATTTACTCACAAGTTATGTTTTTTATCATGTTTTTCCCTGATTATTATTTCGACCTAAAAATATTGTTTCATATATTCCCTTGGGTATTATTTATAGATTTAGGGGATCACATTTGAATTAGGATTTAACTATTCTAAATGAAATATGTATTTCATATTTTAGTTTCCTTTCCTTATATTATGAACCCAGTCTTCCAACGAAACATAGACTCACGAACTTTGTGTTTTAGTTAATAGATGTTTCTTTTATGTTTCATGTAATAATATATATAAAAGGATTTGTTTTCAATAGCTAGTATCATATCAAGATCTATTTATTTTAGGGTATTAAAAAAAGAATTATTTATTGAGAAACTAAGTAATAAGTTAAATAATATAAAAATTTATTGGAATTTTGGTGAAGGATAAAGAAAGTGTCCTCCAGGAAATTATATCCATATTTGGTTACTATAAATGGGTTTTTTATAGGAATATTTGTACTTAGGGGTGATATATCCCAAATGGGTTTATTGTTTTTTGAACCTATGATCACGTGGTGTATGAAAAAAGGCCTTCATTCCCACCTGGTTTGACACTTCTAGATTATATGTTTTGAAAATTCACAAACATTTTATGAACTATTATGAAGAAATTCAAAAAAAAATTAGGTTGGAAAGCCAAATAGGAAACATAACCATGGATAATGTATATTAAAACCAAGAGACTCACAATATAATATATACTTATCATTTATAAGTTACTCAATTTAATTTTATATGTTTCACTTTTGTATGTTAATGTTTCATATTTTTTTAGTTAATGAAATGAAATTGGAGAAAATATGAAAATAAAAAATGTTATATCCAATTACATGATTTACCCTAAGAGATTTATAATATTATGGTAGTTTGGGATTATAACATCCTTGTATTACCACATTAACAAGCTCAACTTATGAATAATATCATTATTCATTCATAACACTCTCTTCTTAAAAAAGAGAATGTTTCAACCATTAAGATTAAATGAAAATTGCTACCCACAATTATTATTTCATCATATTCCATTTTTGATGAACAAGGGAGTAAATATATTGTGCATATATTCTCCATAATTCAATTCAGGTAGGTGGAGAATGTTTTTATAGCTTTTTATAGCAGTGAGGGGGAGGCCTATCCATGTCAGTAACATTCAAAGAAAAAAATTCCAATGAAGAAAGTAATTACATTGGATGTGAAGGATTCAAGTAAAATATATTAAATAAGTGTTTTCCATGAAATATCCAACAAATAATAGGGATTTATTTCCTCAAAAGGTGAAAAAATGATATGATGAATCTAATATATGTGGAAATCCTCTCAAGCCTTCCATTACATCATACCATCTTTTTCACATACTCCAAAGGATGGGTAGAGAACTTTTATAGTAGATTAGATCAATGTATACAAAATTATTTGGTGATTCCAGATATTTTAATTTATGAAGTTATATTTTATTATTCTATTTTAGTTAAAATTGAGATAGTAAAAACATAGTGGTCTTGGTGGACTAGATAAAAAACCAAAAAAAGGTTTTTTTATGATTGTAAAATGATTAATCTTGTGGAAGAAAGATAACCTAACATCCCACATTAAAAAATTGTGTAAAGAAGAACCCTATAACATGTATCATAATAACTAGAAGACCATTCAGATGTGGGAATGAGGGGAATCAAACAAATCATTTCCTATGTGAAATGAGGAAAACCATAAATGTGGATTAAAACATAAGGATAACATAAATACTAAACCTGAAATTGAGTGCCTTTAATTCGAGTAAAATTGTGATTATTCCTTAAAATTCAATAATACATGAGTTTTTAGAGAAAATAAATTACAATAACCTCTATTCCATAGGCATAATTTAAATGAATATTCTATAACTAATAGTAAAGTGGATCCCAACAATAATTTTGTCATCGGGATATGTATTGTTTATTAATGAATATTGAACCCATTTTTTATTCAGGTTCTACACATTATTTTTTTATCATTATTGTATAGTAGAACTATTTAAACACCAGCTAAAAACAAGGTGTTTAAACAATCTTTGATTATAAAATATATGAAAAATGATGTATATTATGTATATAATTACTCCCAAGTTAATCTTTTTTTAATAAATCATCAAAAAAATATTTTCCTAAAAATCGTAATAAAATTTGTTACTATGTGGGTGATGTATTGGATATCTTGATAAAAATTCAACATCAATTATCAGGAGGGAGGTAACTCTCTACCTCCCAATCCATCCACTAGTTCGGTATAATTTTAAATAGTATGATGAATCTAACATGGAACATTATATTCAAGTGTGGATCTTATTTCATTATGAGAAATAAAATCTAGCCCATATTAATGATATTAAGGAGAGAATATTTCTTGAAGATTTGGCCAATATAAGGTGTTACACTGAGGAATTTTCCAAATAGTTTTATATTATTTCTTGAATATATAACATAATCAAGGACACCTTACTTAATATCAAACATTGACAATGAATATATGAAAAAGTTGTTATAAGAAGACCTGAAATTGGTTTTTGTATTCCCAAGTGCATCCCCATGGGGTGTATTGTTCTACGTCATCAATAAAAAGAGGTGAGATTAGAGATCTTCATTGAATATCCTGAACTCGATTGTATCATGATAAAAAAAGAACCCCTACCATTGGTAGAAGATTTGTTTGATCAACTATACGGGGTCTACTTTTTCACTATGGTAGAAAAATCAACTGAGATAGCAACAATTAATGGTGATGATGGAAGTTATTTACAAATCCTTCTTTAAATAATGGTATAAAGACTATGTGTTCTTAGATATTCCTTCCATACTATCTAACTAAACAATAATATATATTGACTAAATTAACAGGGTCATATGTGATTACCTCAAAAAATATGTGGTATTCTTTATAAATGATATTATAATATATGTGAATGGAAAAGAAAGGAAAAGGATAATTTTAATACCATCCTAATGAATTTTATAAAAGATATTCAACATGAAAAGTACCAAAATATGAATCCTAAATTTATTAATTTTTATTATTTGGAATTATTATGTCGATCAATAGGATATCAATAGAATCATATAAGAGAATTTAAATTGTGGAGTGGACCAAATAAGATTATATAACAATGCTCCTTAGTTTTCATCGACTAGATGGTCACACTGGAGGTCTATAAAAACATTTATGAATATTAGACCCTCTAACCATGCTAACTAAAAAGGGAGTAATTTTTTTCTAAAAAAAATAATCTAAATGTGGATTTTTGGAGTTGAAAAAGAGTTTTATCAATCCACCAGTCCTCATGTTTCATTCATGTGGGGAATATTTAATTATATATAGAGATTCTCTAATGTAGGTATTGGGATTTGTACTTATGAATAATAATAAAATGAAATCCTATGCCTCACGTAATTTGAATGTTCATTAGTAGAACCATTATAAACATGATATTGGGTTGGATACAATGTTCTTTTCATTTCTAATATTGAATTATTTTCTCTATAGGGAGAAGTGATAAATATATATGAATCATTAATGCCTCAATTATTTATTCAAATAAATTAATCTTAATATTCACAAAAAAATATTTTTAGAGATGATCAGGAACGATGATGGATCAATACATTAGGTATCATGAGAATGTAAAAAAGTAGAATATTCTATTATTTGAAAGGATCTGACAACCATGTCATTGATGTGAATTGAGAAGTATATAATCTTATTGTTATTTTGAAGGATATGCATGAGAATATTAATGGAATGAACATAAACATTCCTTTCCCAAATGAATGGTGAAGAATTATTTTTAGAGAAGATAAAGTATACTTGGAGAAATGATGTGTAAATAAAAAATGGTGGGTTCTATAAGAAAAGGGAAATCATCACTATTAAAAATTGATTAATAAGGATCTGTATGATTTGGGTAATAAATTTGTGAACTCTAAAATCCTATGATAATAAAATATTATTTTAATGTTTCACACAGATTTGCCTTCTGCATCCCATATGGATATCAAAGATTTATTAAGATCATCGTGATCACTATTGGTCATACAATATGAAGAAAGTGATAACTGAATATACATCATGGTGTTAGGTATATTTTTAATTGAACTCTAAAATGGAAAAAAACTATGGGATTAGGTATCCATTACCCACACTTTTATGGAAATGGAAAAAATCACCAGATACTTTGTCACCAATGTTCTAAAGAATTTATGAGAAAATAACTCCATTTGGATATATTCTGATAATATTATAAAGGCTATGCACTTTATTTTAATTATATTTTAAATATCACTTGATAAAATTGAAATTATAAACATCAATTTGGTGGTGATGATGGATAGAAGAACATTATCAAATGCATCTCACTGATATTCATAATTTAAGTCCATGTTTTCGTTGAGCATACAACATGATTTAAATACTATGTTTAACATCAGTATAGATTATCACTGTAACACCCCAAGCTTCCACGGTATGTTTCCCTTTGAATAATGCAATGGCGTGTGTTGTACACAACATCGAGTTCGAACACACGCTACAACCGATCAAACTAGACGTTATGAATAGTAATACCTACTTTTTGGAATTTTATACATTTTATCTTTAAAAATGGACTTTATTTTTGGATTCGTAATTTTGAAATTAGCATAGGGTGAAATTTTGGTACTTTTCGGATAACTTTCATATTTTGATGAATAGTGAAAATTACAAAATTTTAATTGAAAACAACTTTTTTAATCAAAATAATGAATAATTATAATTAATGAATTTGAGTGGTTTTAAATTATATTTAGAATATATTTTTACCATTTAATACAATGTTGTTCAATGGATGTAATTTCACATTTAAACCAGACATAAACATGTGTCAATCTTTTTATAGTTATTATCTCTTAAAAACACGCTATTTGTTTTGACGACATGAACTAATTTTTAAATTAATTAATGCAACTGATATGTTTTGAATTTGGTAAAATATACATTATTTTTGAATTCATAATATAAAATATATCTTAGGCCTAATATTTGGTATTTTTCCTGAAACTTTCATTTTTTGAGGAATAGTGAAACCACTATGTGGAAGTTAAAAAACTGATTTTTTTCATAAAACTTAATTTTAACACTTCTGTGAGTGGAATTTCGAAAATCTGAGACACACGGTTAATATCAAAGATTAAATTTGGTTCAATGAGATGAAAATAATTTTTGGTGAATAGTAACTTCTTACTTTTATTTATCACGGTTAAAAGTAAATATGGTAATTAAGGGTAAAAATGATTTTAATATTACCCTAACACATATCTTAATTCTATTGGCCAAGTGTATCTCGACCAAAAACAACCTTAGGAGTAATATATTATCATTTAGGTCCACTTTTATTAGATTAGTACATTTATTGTTATTTAATACAAAGAAGGGTTAAAAGAGTTAAAATCAAAGTTTATTTAATAAAACATTTTTAATATAGGGTTATACATAAGATAAATTCGATTTTAAATATTCATTAGAAATATAAAAATATTTCATACATAATGGTATTTTATTTATAATTTTTAGACATTAAATAATTTAATTTATTTATGACACAATGGTGATGTATTAATTACCTAATTAATAAAAATTTAAAATAATTGATATTATAAATACACAAATAAATATAATTTCAGACTTTTTATGAATTAAACTAATTTAATAGGTTAATATGACATGTTAGTAATGATTTAATTAACATTTTTCGAAGTAATCATTCGGTTATGTTTTTCACAATAATCAATTTTCCAAATAGTGTCAAAATTGACATAAAAGAGTTTTTTAAAAAAATATTATATTATTAATTTATATTCAATTCCTAATAATCTAAGTTTAGTCCAAGAGACTTATTTCATGCTATATTTATCATTAATGGACCACTTGGGGGTCTCTTGGATGTATATAGTAAGTTTATTAACCATATAATATAAAAATGCAAAGAGACATTGTAAAAGTGAATCTAATTAACTAAGAGTTAATACTTAAAGATAAGGTTAATATAATAACCCAAACCTGTCTAAATTCTATTGGTTAAGTGGTTTTCGACCCATCCCCACCTTAAAATTTAAATAATCCAATTTGGAGCCATTAGAAACCGAATAGGAATTTATTATAAAATAATATTTCTAGCTTGTCCAAAGGTGCCCCTCACCCCTCATATAAAAGGACACTCCCCCTTCTCATTAATTCACACCATAAAAGCCTTTTGGCACGGCCAAAACCTGCCCAAATACTCTCTCAACTTCCCTCAATACAACCTAGAGGCCTTAGTTTAATCAGAAAGCCAACCTAAGGAGCCCTTTTGATCAAATCAAAAGGAAGAACCCGAAGAAGAGGTAATGTTTTCACCACCCTCTTTCAAGTTCCTTTCTTCTTCAACTTCTTCATTCTTTGTTATTTCTATTCTAAAATACGAACACCAGTATATTCTATATACTGTGTTGTTATTATAAATATGGTAAAACCATATTCAGTATTCTATCCATCCTTTGAATGGCATGTCACCATAAGTGCGCATGTACTGCTTACCATCTCCACGTCGTGGTGTAATTGTCATTCAATAAATTATTATTTGGATGGGTATAATAATGATGTGTAATTCATGTAAATAATAAATATAACATGATAATTATTCTGTATATTTGATATACCACACAATTATATATTATTTTAACATCAAAGGAATGATATTGTCGCTCGTGCGTACGTACGGACTACCGTCTCCACGAATGCGATGAGATTCATTCTCCATCGTATCCATTCAAGTATAATTCTCATTTAAAGATTAATAATAATGTTTAAGGAATTAATATCATTCGGTATATGAATATTATACAACCTATCCATAATAAACACGGCTTACGTAACAAAGAATATAAAGGAAAATGAGTAAGTTAACACCCAATATGACAATAATACTATGATATTATTAACAAATAAATGTTAAAAAATCATATATGATATCATATTAATGTAAAGGATTCTTGAATAATTAAATAAAAATTATTCCACCATTATACATGAGGTTAACCTACCGTCGACCAAAGAAAAAGTACAAAGTAAGGGGTTTCTTATCTCACTTTTAATTCCATGAGAATTCCATTGTTCACCACTTATTTATTACATATGGTGTGTGTACTGCCCATGTTTGTATTCATTGTGTAATATAATTTAATTCATGTATATTTACATCATCATTTTATGATCCTTCTTTCATGGGTGTATGTTTTGTATGTTACCAAATCAATAAGAGAATTTGAAATTTCAATTTCCACTCATTCGACTTTACGCATACTTCATTGATTATTTTACTCCAAGATTATGTGTAGAATCACTATTCATTTGATTATGTCATAATTTCCACTACCCTTTCTATGGATATATTTTTTATACACATAATAACTCCATTGATAAATTCTCAAATCATCGGTATGAACTTGATAAGAGTAATTTTAACTCAATCTCCATTTGTTGAGTTAAATATCCAATTCACTGGTGTTGTTTTTACAAGAATATGTGTGAATGTCATCTAAATGATTTACACTAAATATCCAATAATATTGAGTGTATTTATATTTTTCACACATAATTATGTCGTTGATTTATCCTTAACAAAAGGATATGGTCTTTATCAAAGAAATCATCTCAATTAACATTCCATTGAGACTTCTTTGTTGTTATACACCAAATCACTTTTATATGGTGTATATAATGTACTTTGACATAGTATATCATGAATCCCTTTATTCTCATGATATTATAAAGTTTTAATTACCTCAATTATTTGTATTCAAGTGTCTCTCTTTTGGTTAGAAACTCTAACTAAAATACATTTTTAAGTGTTTTAAGGATTGATTATTCTAAATCTTTCTCATTAATGTCCATGTTTTAAAAATGGGTTCAAGGATTTATTTATATGGACATTAATGTTTTAAAATAAAAATTCTTTTTAAAATTTTCAAAGTGGTATGGGAAACATTGATTCTAAAATCTATTTTAAATGGATTCTTGAAAAATAGTGTGACTTTTAAATGATTTCAAGAAAAAGGGGGATATTTCACTGTAATTGTTTTGATGATTATTTTCATCTATGTCAATTTCCTTCATCATTCTCGATTGTGGTTAATATGATACAATATAATGTTCCATATTGTATCGAATTAGTTATGTTTGACTGTGGATGTGCTATTTTTATACCATTCATGGTTTGTGGATAAAGTATTGACATTTCGTATGATAGTTTTAATACGAATTGTTATGTTATGTTTAAAACTTTTCATATGAGGAATGCATTGGACTTAGTAAGTGACGGGTAGATCCCGCTATAGCTCCTCGATGCATCGGTAGGTCTCATGAGACAAACTAGTGTCTTATCATAAGGCCTTGGAAAAATCTTATTTGTAGTCTTGGCACGAGGCCTTGGCTATGTGGTTATGATAGTCTGTCATTATGCATTCCATCATTATGAAAGTGGTTATTGATATTGAATGTGATTGTTCGACTAGTAGAATATCAATCTGAATAAGTAAATGGAATTATTTCATTTTATCTTTACCATATTATGCTAAAGATAATGTTTAAAAGGCTTTTGTTTTAGTCATAAATTCCTTTAAGTGTTTATGCTTATCTATGAAAGCTTCTGCTATATTGTTATCCTTACTGAGCATCTGAGCTCACCCCTTTGATTGTTTTATTTTTCCCAGGATGTGAAGAAGTAATTTATGAATGACATGTAGGGATAGTATGAGGGGATATGAAGACAAGATTCTGTTGTAGTTTTTTTACCTTTTGATGTAATTTAAGACTTATGAATATATCTAGTGTTTCCAAGACTACTAAACTAATCGGTCTTTTGAGACTTGATCCTTTGTGATCATGCCAATGTTATGTAATAATGAACCGACTCTGGGTAACTGGGGTCAGGGCGTTACAATCACTAGCAATCAAATGGATAATTTGGGAAGTGTATTTAGAAACATGATGTTTTGTTGTGAGCATGCTTAGTGAACTTTAAAGGAGGAAGAGAACCATATATTTCTCAGGGTGAGATATCGTAAAATAATAACTTTATTTTATGAATCCAAATGTCTTGTTATGTATCCATTTATGGGGTGATATGTGTAATACCAATGTGTTTGGATGAATTTTGGGAATGAATGTTTTTGAGACATGAATCATTTTAGGAAATTTTAGAATAGGTTAGAACCATTCAACAACACATGAGGATAACTAATAGTCTATAGAAGAGCTATAAATACAATCATCGATGATACATTGATAATGTGTTTAGAGATAATGTGCTTATCTTATATAATTATGTGATATATTCATGAGATTTAGGAAGAATAGAAATATATTCCCCTACTACATCGTACATTTTAAATTATATATCAAATCAAAGCTATGGATTATTGACTAAAACTCCCACCAACCCTCTCCCATGTACCTAATGTATTCAATGTACCTCTCTTATGAAAGTACATACACGGTCCCCCAATGTTACATGATTCGTAGGTTGTACATCCGGAAAATAATATCTCTTAGGATGAGTAACCAGTTATGATCTAAGAACCTAAAGATAATGTTCAATGAAAAATGAAGATTCACTTAGACAATGTACTACGTTGAAACCATCAATACGAAGAGGAAACCTAGGTTCCAGGGGAATTAAGGATGTAGAATTATCCAAAAAAAATCACCTTATTATGAAATGAAAACTATTGAGGGTGAAATTTCCTAATGGATTAATATTTAAACACCTTTGTTTTTTATAGAATATAACAATGTTCAATATTATATGGGACCCAAAACACCAATCATTAAAATAATATCATTTAAATAAGACCATTATAGCATAGAAATTAAATTAGAGGATATTAATAGAATAAAAAACATTATGAAATATTTAATTTTTATATTATATATATTTATTTTCTAATAAATTATCAGTAATTAATCACTCAAATTTTTAGTGAAGCCATTTTTTGTTTCAAAAATAAATTTTCATCCAAAATGATTTTATCTTTTTTTGTGAGATAATAATATAATATATTTTATTGAACATTTTTATTTTATTAGATTAAAATAATATAAAATTTTAAATCACCATTTTAAAATTACCTTTACATGAAATTCTTTATTTTTATGAAATGATTGATTTGGCAGTGAATAGTGAAAATTACAGATTTCGCAAATAATGTCAATTTTTTTCATTTAATAATATAATATAGAATTTCCACTATACATTTAATTGGTTAATAATTTTACATATAAATAATTTTAATTAGATATTTTAATTAGACTAAATATTTTTAATTATTTCTGTATGCGTTTTTTTGTTCATAAAATTGTTGATTCCTGAAAACAATTTCTAGCACATCAATATTGTCCATATTAATTAATAAAAAAAATCCTAATATGTATATAATTTGATAAATGTATACATTATATATCTAACAATAATAGTGTAGATCTATATTAATATGATTACTAGAAATATAGGTTATGTAAGATCATATTATGCATGGAAAGTGCATGTCCAAAGAAACCGGTTTCTGTTGCTTGTTGTTGGATTAATTTTAAAATAAATTCTACCAATTCTGATAACATAATATTAAAAAATATATTCCATATCTTAAATTATAATAATTAATAATATTTAATAAGGTAAAAAATTAATTTTTGTCTTAATGATTATAAATATGTAGAAATCATTTATCAAAGTTAAGGTTATCGGAGGGTTCAAACAATTGATAAGGGTTGTATTAAAATTTAAATGTGTATAAATACTTTATAAAGATGAATTATAACCTAACACCATTAAAATTTATAATATATTAAAAAATATAATTATTTGGGTTGGGAATGATTTTATCATTTTTTAGTATTCTATGAAATTAATATTTGCGTTATATTCCACACATATATTAGGACACCCAATTTACTATACATTAAACACGAAATGATAAATTTTTTATTACCAATAATTTACCAAATACATTCCTTAAATCCCTACTCATGTCCTTAAATGAATTTTTTATTATAAAACTAACCTAGGGAATCATTTAGTACGAACAAAAGGACGTTGTCTGAAGAATATGTATTGTTCTTAGTCGAGCGTTTCTTAATTATTTTTTATGCCACCACCAGAAAATCATTATAATCTTAATGATATAATAATAATATTATCTCCCATGTACTGAGAAATTAATAGGTTAATTTAATGACCTAAAACCTTATCTTAGTTGATAAAATGGTAAATAAAACCATAGTATGTGTGTACAGAAGATTATCACCTTGTGAACCGATGTAATTTGTATCCTATCATCACCTCTCATGGGTATTTACTATGATAAATTTATTTTATATAAATATAAATAATAAATTCACAATATTTTTATCATTATATTAATGTTTACATATTATTTATATTTTTACCATTCCATTCATTGAAAATTGATAACATCGTCTGTATGCACATGTGGAATACCAACACCATAAAGGCATATTATTCATTTTCCCTACTACACAACATTGATTATTTTTAAAATGGTATTAAAAAAATGTTTTTTATTTATGAAATAATTATTATTCTATATTGATAAAGTATTACATACAATCTTCCCAAACATGATCATTGAAAAATAGAAATGTCACAGATGTATACGCATGCACTACTGTATCTATAATTATAATGTAGTTAATTTTTCACATCCTTATTTTATGATTAGATTTAGAATTATAATATATGTATTAATATGATAAATATTTAATTATTATTATTATTATTTTTAGGATTATATAATAATTTCACTTACAATAGTAACATTTCAAATTTGATTTTGGGCATATAATCCAGACTTTGTCAAAACCTCCAAAATGAACCAAAATGATTAAGTAATTAAATTTAATAATAGTATAAAAAAGGAATAAATATTAAAAAAATCTAAATAATGTAAATAATCAAAAAAATTATTAGTTTGGAAGGAATATAATTCACTTTATGTGTATGGATTGAGGTATGTTATCTCTCTAAATAACCCTTTTGTTTTGGCTATGATCTTACTCTCATTATCTAACTTTTTATCTCCCTATATATTGTTATGGAATATTTCTAAATTATGTAAATATTTCTATTAAATATATAACTATAATATTACCCCTTACATTTATGTATAAAGACATCTGTTATGACAATTTTTAAAATTACATCATTATGAAATTTCCTTTGATTATGATATGCAGGATGATTATAAAACCCATTTTATATTTATGATAAATTCTAAGGATTATGATTAATGATTGATTTACTTTTCGTTGGTACACATAATGAAAGAAAATGTTGTTATTATTTCTCCTTAATATTAATCTAATGTATTAGATAAATATTTTTTCTCATGAGATGTTATGATTGACATTAGGGAGTAATCGTAATCCATTATCTGAACTTTTCCATCATACTTTTTCATCAAAGTAGCTAGCCATGAATCATGACTGTGTAATTATTTGTTCTCTTAAATATTTACATAGTTTCTATGATATTAGTCTACAATTTTATTAATATTAGGATTCATTTGGATTACTCATGAGTATTATCTCTTATGATATCTTCTGCCAGCTTCAAAAAACAAGTTATGTTTTCTTTTCATGATTATTATATTAATCACATTTCTATCACAAATTTTTTTTTTTATGTTTTTTATAGATATAATTTGATGTTTTGAAGCCTAATTTCTTTATGATATGTTTATAAAGAAAAAATATTGATGTAATATTTTTTCTATTAGATTTATTATGGACATAGTCTTCTAAATACCTTAGGACTCATGAAATATCGGATGTAATTAATGGATTATTATTTTTAAATCTTATATTAACATATATAAATGGCTTGGTTTGAAAAATAATACATTAAAAAATCATATACATCATTGAAGAAATTACATAATGATACAACACCAATTGTTTCTATGAATGTATTATGTTCATAATACTCAATTGACTAAGGACCATTTACATCTGTATATTTGTTTCAATTAAAATGTTTATTAATTAATAAAGGATATTCATTATAAAATATTTTAATTATTTCATATATGTGGAATCCATTTTAATTTTTTATAGGATGGATGGGTCTTGTTAATAAAAAAAATTACACTATACACATCTCAAGACTAGCTAGCATGGGTATTTGGTATATGTATTGCATATTAATATATGATATATTGGAATGAGGCCCTGACAGAGAAAATATTATCTTTGGAAATATACATTGTATTATTTTGAATTTATATATTTAAATATATTATATTATTTTATGTTTTTATTTCATCCATGTATATATTCCACTTTCAGGATATTATTAATGTGGATCGTTTGATTTCTATTTTTCAGTGTCTTATTATTCATTCCTTAATCATCTATTATGTCATACATTAAGAAATTTCATTAATTAGAATCTGGGATCACTATTTCATTTTATTCATCATGATCATGTACCCAAAAGTGAACTTTAAATGATTTTTGGGACATATTATATAAAAGAGTTATGATTTTATATTTATTTAAGTTGTATTTTATTTTTTCCATCTTAATGTGAGAATCACATATGTATCTAGTATCTGATGACTAAGAAAAAATAAATCACTTGGGAATCAATATCTTGTATCTTTTTCCAATGTAATTAATTAACTACTAACTCTAGGTAACTAGAGTTAACATTGATACATTTGAAATTTTAGTATGTTTTATAGGACCATTGGGAACTACGATTTAGAGTATTTTTGTGAGAATGATAATTATGCTAAACCATTTGAAGTATTAATTATTTATATGGGTTTCAGGACAATATATTTGAGCTAATTAATTATATTCCATTCTTTAGATATGTTACATATAATAAAGCATATAATCCATATTATTATCACTAACCAATATTATGACTTCCAACATAATAAATTTAATGAAGATAGTGAGTCTTGTGAAAGAATTAAAGAAAATTAAACTATTAAATGGGATTCTTCTAAGGTTATGACCAATAAACTTTTTTAATGGAATAACCAATATGTACCAAGGATAGTGAAATAATATTGATCTTTTTTATGTGACTAAAACATCAATAAGGTCATGGAACAAAAATTACATTTGTATACGAATAATGCATCATACGTATGATGAATATGTTTATTTTTTCAAAAAGTGGTGTTTGGAACAATATTATAATGGATGTTTATTTTATAAAGGGTTATTTTGAACAATGGTATTTGTTGATAAATAATAATAATGTGTCAAAAGAGATGGAAAGTGTGGAATAGAAGATTCTTAATTAGTTATATTATGTACAATAAATTTTTCATGAGCAATGAGATGATATGGAAAGGTATTTAATAAATATAAATAATCATTAGGAAGAAACAATACATGAATATAACTATAATTTTTGAGGATAGAAAAAAATTATATGAATATTATAAGTAAAAACATATGTACGATTTCTTAGTTATTTAATGTGTTTAACCATAGATTAAATTGAAATTACAGTATAAATATTTATAACTATTCTAGGATACAGTACCTTGTTCCCTCAAGGAATATAAATTATTATCTATGAATTCTGTTTCATTTATAAAAGAAATAAAATATAGTAGTTGAGAAATTTATTTAATGAAATATGAAAAATGGAATGAAGGGAACTGTGAACATTCCATCGTGGAGGGGTTGTGTAATAAAACCCATTTGAATATCGTTAAAGGGAATATTTTGTTGGTTTGAGTGTAAAGAGAGGATCCATCAGGGTTCAGAATGTAGATGAATTAAATATTAAAATATGTTCAATTGTTCAAATAGATGGATATATGGAATTATTCAATGGAATTTTAAAATTATAATGGGATGTTCACTCAAAAAATCATAGGGGGGAGGATAAGATTATTTTAAAAAATAAAACTCAGTTTAAATTCCAATATAATAGGGCAGTGTAGTGAACAATGATTTTAATATATTTTTTCCTCAAAATATATAAAATATATTAGATAATATTCCCAAAAAAACAAAAAAAAACAAAAAAATGACATATTTAGACTATAAAAACCCTATTGTTTTTTGTAGATATGAACATGAGTAACATAATTATGATATATATATATATTTATATAAATGTTATTTAATAAAAATTTAGATTATTTGTTTTTATTTTTTAAAGTATATTTTTTATGCTCCTTAATATTTATTAAAAATATTTCTATATTATTGTCAAAATAAAATTATAATAAAATTTAATTTGGATTGATAATTTATAGGTTTATTATTTTTCAATAGATATTAAGAATAAGATCAACTAGTAATTTGAAAATTATTTTTCTATAGTGATTTCTTCTCAATGTATTATATGATATTATATAAAACTTAAAATATTAATTTATATAAATTTGATTTTAAAATATAGACTACATTTTTCAATTTAGAATATAAAAATTATTATTGTATAATTTTTTTGTATTTATTAATAAATGAATTATTTGTTAAAAGCGAAAGAGGCCAATTTTAATGAAGTCATAAATCTTCTGTTTTTCTTATTTTAATGTTTTATAATTGATTTTACATTAATAAATATAAATTAAAATTTAATACGAAGAATCCTAAAAAATAGGCTTGATTTGTAAATTTTATTTAAAATCTTATAAAACTATTATTTTTTTTTCATTAATTATGATTCAACATGGGGAAAAGAGGGATACAACTTAATTTCAATTTTAATTAACAATACATTTATAAATTATACTATTCTTAATTTCAATATAATCAATACAATTTACAATTATTTAAATAAATAAACAGTATTCATAAAAATATAATTTTCATAAAAATTGGGTTTCACTATTTACATGTGAAAAAGAGAAGATGAATTTTTATACACATATAAAATAAACTTTATAAAATAAATATATTATTTAGTATTATAACTCTCAAGTAATTTAAAATGTAAAATATATTTTTTGCTATAAAATGTAGATTACCAGGCTTAATTCTAATTAACATGATAATAATGAAAAAAATATTTTAAAAACAATCTTCTTTATTAATATGATTGTACTTATATAGAACAAATTATGATGAAATATATTAAATATTTAATCTTATATGATTTATAAACACATTAATAATCTGTTAAAATCGCTTTATTGTAAATAAATAACAAATATCATTATGATTCAATAATGGTCGAAATGATCTTTTTTTTTATTAAAATTGGTTTTCAAAACATTAATAGTTTTAATTTAAAATTTAACTATATAATATATAAAAATATTAATTTTATTAATTAAATGATAAATTTAGTTCTATAATAACCAAAATTAGTTATATATTATATTTTATATTTTTAATGAATCTTTAAATATAATATATAAAAATTATTTACCTAGTTTATAATTAAAAGAGTAAAATGTAAAAAAATATTGGTAAAACACTATAAAATGATATAAAATATATATAGATACTTTTTGAGTAATTATACACCCAAATAAACACATATATACATTATTTAGAAACATTTTATCCATTTAAAAAATTATAGTATAGTGAAAATTTTAAAGTATAAACGGTGTTTGCGAAAGTTCCACTTTCCTCTCTTATAAAAAGCGGTCACATACTCAATTTAAAACATGAAAAATAAAATTATAAAAAATCATTAAAATAATCCCCAATAACCTTTAATAAAATTTATTCATAGATTAATATTCCCCATTTTACTCTATATTATTCTAAATCCTTCAATTCTAATGATTCCCCCCAAAAGATATTTTCTCTCAAAGAAGTGTTAACTCCTTATGTTGGTATCCATAATATTTCTCCTCTTAATATCATATATACAAAAAATGTAATGATATCAGTATTATTATTAATATTATTATAATTAGATGTTGCTTTATTAATGTAAATAGCAATAATTATTCTTCTTAATTCCATAATAATAAATAAATGTGTAATTGTGCTGTGTGGACTACCACCTCCACAATGTGGTGTCTTATTTATTTCCTCACAACCCATAATGGATGATTAAAATTATTCAATTGATGAATTGATATTATATCTATAATATTTTTATTTTTATTAAATTTAATTATCTGATAAATATTTTTCCCTCTAATTTGTGCATAAACAGAGCAGTTATCGTGTCTAATCATGGATCATCATCTCCATGTGTAATGAGTTTTTTTTTCAATCATCAACTATCAAGGATGGATATGAAAATATACATAGTATACAAACATTTTTTTTAATAAATTCTTATTTTTATTGACATAATTAAACTATTTTACAAATATTTTTAGCCACATACAACATACATACGGAGTTACTAGAAATAGTTGACCAAAAAACACTTAGTAACCAGTGAAAGCTGAAATTATATTTAAAATATAAGACAAAAGATAAAAAATGAAACATAAAAATTAATTATGTAAGAATATATTTATTGTTTATTAATATAAATAATCCAATTTAATTACTATTGATGTCATGTGCAGCTATAGAATGCATTCGTATTCTATTTAAGGGTTCCATCTCAATTCCTTTTCATGTAGACATGTTTTAATGTTATGAATAAATTTATCATTTATAGGTTATAAATATTAAATAACAAATTATTTTTACATAAAGAATTATTTATTTCGTGGGAATTATATACTTATTTAATTTTCATGATTCCACTGAATTTTGATTCTAAAATAACAAAAACCACAAGGGTTTCATATCAAATTATCCTTCATTGTTTAATTTTTTTTAAGCACCAAATTTATTTTAAAAGGAATGTGAACTAGTAACTATATCTTTTAATAAAATAGAATATATTTTTTATTTTTATTTTACCTTCATATTCAATATCTCTATCTCTCCATACTTTCAATGGGTTTTTATTATAGTGGTTCGTAATCCATAAGTTTTTTTATCAAAATTTCTACCAATTTTGTCATATTTCTTTGGCGTGAACTATAATTTAATTGGAATGGTTTTTCTACTACCCTTTAATATTTTAAACCATTATTATATTATATTTTATGACTCAAAATTTTAAATTATATATACTTTATATAATATGGTTTGGGAATAAAAATTTCTACTAATTTAGGGTTTCTCGTCTCAAAATACACTCTTTGAGTCATGTTAAATTTTATGATACATGATTCCATATATATAGTGTAATTTTTATTTAATAACCATTTAATTATTTTTGAATTATTTATATGAAATTGATGGAATACAATATGAATAATAATTTCCTTTTTCTTTAGTGTATGATCACTCAAGAATTAGTCTTGTTGTAAGAGATCATATGTATCTCCTTTATAACATGCCAGTTATAATTTAACATACTTTTTTATACCTTTTCAACCATATTATTATTATGTACCTATTAATTATTTTTATTCTCATTACAATTATACATGGTTAAATATCCTGTTAATTTTTGTGGTTATTCATGTTTTTTTGTTCCCATCATAACTACCAATTTGTCATAAACTCTATTTGAGGGAACTGTAAAATTTAATGTCTAATGTTGAAAATAAAAAATTTGAAGTGTTTTTAAGCAATGAAAAGCCCCAAATAATCATTAATTATTATATATAGAATCATCTTGGATCAATTATTTTTTATAGATAACAAAAATCCCATCAATAAATTAAAAATATCATTTACATAATTGATATCGCATCACTCACATTGTACATTTTTATTAACTCATCTCTTAGAACCATTTAGTATATTCTATATATTTAAATTAAATATACAAGAAAAATTCTTATTTTAAATAAATGAATTTTAAAAAAATAATTCAATCATCTATTTTCTATCATTATGATTTAACCTTTAGTTATTTCTCTAGTCCAAATTATGATAGCCAATTATATATCATGAGTGTGATCATGATTATAGTTTATTAATGGATGATTTTAAACATTTGGAAGGAATATAAATTATTTTCATTAATGTGTAGGTTGTGTAGTAAATTATATCGCCCTATAATGAATTGGTTTAACATTTATATCCCATAAAATGTTTTGTGCGATATTATAGTGTAAACCTAATCCACTATGGAACCATGCCAACTATGTTTATAAGAATTTGGAGTAAACCAAACCCACCAATATAATTTGGAGTAAACCAAATCCACTTTATGAAACTACCTTATGACTATTGAATATCATGTAATTATTTATTACAATGTTTATTCAAATATAGGTCTATCAATATCACCCCTTATACTTTTTTCCTTAGAGTATCATATTTTTTAACCTAACAATGATTTTTATTAATAGAATATAATGTTCATTTACGTAATATGATGTATTTTTATGTCAAATATTCTAAAGACACTATAACTATTGATTATTGGAATGTATTATTTGTAATGATTGTAAAAAATCATAAAATATTTTATTTTTAAGGATTGTCTGTCTATAGTTGGTATCCAAGGAAGATCTTTTAATTTTTGGTAATTTGGATTTGAGAAAATTTTTGAAATTCCTTACAAGATGTTTGGTCGAAAATAACAATTATATGATTTTCCATTATATTATTACCTATATTTATACTAGAATGTGGTTTCATCTGTGTAAAAAATAGGCCGAGGGGTAACAAACATGAAAAATGGTTGGTTGTGAATTGAATCATCACCACATGAAAGAATGATGAGAGGTCTTAAGTCTACAAACCATGATAAAAACTCACATGAGATATTCTAGGGTTATTCATGTACCATTTGTAAACATAACTCAAGGTTTCATTTTCTATTTCCCATTGGTGGATCTATTTATATGTATAAGATAACACAACTAAATGTGAGCTAGGATGAACCAAGATAGTAATAGGATGAACCAAGAGTTCCATTGTTGAAAAAAAGAATCATTTTTTTAAATAAATGTCGAATTAGAAACTTAATATTTAGACTATGATTTATAATTTGTATGATCATTGAATATTAATTTATTAATTACATTTTTTTGTTTTGTTGAAACATGATATATAATGTGAATTTGAAAAGGTCTTTAAGTTATAAAACACAATTACTTATAAAAAACAAGGTGCATTACATAAGTGGATGGTAATAATTATATATTCCAATAATGAGGGATGATGATATTTCTTTATTCATACCCAACATAGTGTGGTTGGTAGCAAAATAGAAATTATATGTGGAAACTCACTAATATTTTTCTTACCAAGGTATATTATTCATTGATAATGAAGTATATTGTAAATGATATGAGGTTTATATGAAGTATCAAAGGATCCCTTTACATTATTGTTTCGTTAAATACATGTAATAATACATTAAAACGTAGAAATAAAAATAAAGAAAATAATATAAGGAAATATTTTAGATTTGGGATACCTATTGAAGAATGCATGGTTGAAGTATGTATAAATCATAGGTGTAAAAAATGTTTGATGTTTTTTTAATAAAGTATTGATATACATTGAATAATTAATGTATATAGTATTATTACCCTTGGGAATGATATTAATTCATGATATATTTGTTTTTTTCTATATCATTCGTGGGATTGTGTATATATTTATATATATAGAATTTTTTGTGAAATTATGAACTAGTGGTCGATGATAAGAGATATTTTTTGATGGAATATGTTATTTTGATTTTGTTAAATATCAAGGAGATAAAAAATTATTTTGGGAATATTACGATATAAATAATATATAACTATGGCTTATACATACATTACGATATGATCGTATGATGTATTAATATTATTTGTTGGACGTTAATTATAGTCATAAATTCTTAATTGAGTATTTATGGATTTAATATTAATATTTTATTTACAAAATTATTTATATGTTTGGATTACCCACACCTAAACAAATTAGTTAGGAGTAATTATAATTGTGAGGAAACTATTTATTTAGCAGGGCAGAATGTAACACCCAAATATTTTAATTTATTTATTTACTCCATTTAGGTCGAATGTTTGCAATATCATTACTTAAACGGAATAATGTACTATTTGATAAATATGAAATTTTAGGCCATTATTATCCCTGAAATTAAATTTGGAGGTTTGAACAAGGGTAACAAAATTAAAATATACAATAAATTATATATATAAGTTATTCAATTGAAAAAAAACTAAATTACTTATCACGCATAAGATTATATTGTTTTATACGCTATTATTTTGATTAAATAGAAGTAATTATATTATTTTATGTGATAATTTTAATAATATATAATATTGATTTAATAATTAAAGATTTATTTAGAATTCGTGTAAATTTAGAATAAGAAAAACTATTATTGTTAACAATTATGTACTTATAAGGACGGATTATTAATTTATTTTATGATTATATTTAACATTTTAAATATAACATTATAAAGTTATAATTTTAAAAAATAAACATCATTTTACAATTTATAATATAAAAATAATTTTTGAAAAATACAATTTTTTTTCTAAAATAACAGTTATTCATTTCAAATTAATGAAACATAGTAATTTTTTCAAATAAAATCAATTATATTGTATTATGGAATCATGGAATTTGAATTATTTTACATTAAATTATTATATATTTTAATGTGCAATGATTCCCTTGAAAATAATATGTTATATTAAAAAATCAATTTAATAGTCTACAAATTTATTTCATTATTTGACTGTTCAATTAAGTTTGAATATATGGGAAATTAGGTTACATATATATTTAAATTTAAAATAATTATTCTTTGATTAATAATAAAAATCTTTTAAATTTGATTAATAATGTATACATTTATAATTCATTCATCTATATTATCATTATGCATAAAAATTAACTTTTCATAAAAAAAGGATTTCACATATTACATGTCTATATATATGTTAATATCCTGATATATAGAATAAAAATTTATAAACATATTATAATAATTTAGGAAAGAATTATTATATTAATTAATATAGTGAATTTATTTTCTAAGTAAAACACTTAGATTATTAGGATTAATGCTAATTACCACAAAAATTATGAACGAATTATTTCACAATTTCAATTTATTAATATCATTGAATTTTAATTGAATCAGTTAAAATAATATAATTTAAATAACTAATCATATATAGTATATAAATATAAAAAATAAATATATTAAATATAATTTAATTAATATTAAATATTTATTAAAATTAAAAAACTATAATGGTCAAAATGTATCTTTAACAAAATGTTTTTTATACATTAATTATCAAAATTTAAAAAATCACTTAATATTATATCAAATTTGATTTATTCTAAAAATTTGAGGCATTGAGTACCATTAACCCAATAAAATTATTACGGGTTGAGATATATTGTTTAGGAATTAGAAAATAATTTAATTAAATATTTGATATACGTTTCATAGTAAAAGACAAAACTGTAAAAATATAATGGTGAAAACCCTATGATATGTTTCAAACCTTCATGGAAATCCTCAAAAGATAATACCTTAACCCATTTAAACCCCACACACCCTTATTTCAAAGAATTGGCTTCATTTACCGTGAATTTTAATAATGGTATTATTAAATTAAAAATGTTGTTACCAAAATTGACTATTAATTATCTTATAAAAATGGGTGACATAAAATCTTTCAAACATGAATATCCCATTACGTAATTTATTAATCATATCCCAAATATAATCTAAAAAAATTCATCAAAAATTTCTTATCTCTTAGTGAAACTATGTTTTCCTCTCTGCCATAATTCTAAAGAGGTTTCCGAGGAGTTATCAAGTGTCCGACATATGTACAAACCCTTATTTTGTTTTCCCTTTAATCATCCACATCCAATAATTTTATATATAAAAAAATATAAAGAAATATTTATTATTATAATCATTTTTATTATATTAATATAATTTTCAAATCTTTATTTCTCTCTACTAGATAATAATAAAATCATCATTAGTCTATTTCACATACCATCTTTTCCACAAAAAAACATCTTTAGTTTTCATTATTTTAACTACTGTTTAAAAAATAGATTTATAGAAATAATAAATATGATACATATAATATTATGATGTTTTTAAATGCTAAATTATCATATTATTTATTTTGATCATATTTTTTTCAAATGGAATCAATAACCATGAATTTGTGCAAACTATTATCTCCATGAGAAAGAAGATTCACTTGACATCGCTAACCATCATTGTTGGATTATAAATTATTTTTAATATATAAGTTTTCCAAAATATTATTTACCTTACATATATAATGATTAAAATTTACAATTGTTTTTACTATAGTCAACATAGATATTGATTTAGAAAAAAAAAATTCAAACAACATCGATTAACTAACAGTAGATCGTATTATATTAAAAATAATTTTCAAAAGATATTCGATCAACCATAGAAAATTAAATATGGTTGGAAATGGATCATTTATATATATAATATTAATTTTAAGTTATTTGTTGATTAAGTTAAAATCATGTACAATGTGGGTTTACACATGGGGATATAGTTTTTTTTTCAATTCATCTTCATTGATAAATGATTCAACACTATGTACCAGATATTAATTTTTATTCTGTATATAATGAAAATGAATTTATTTTATAATAATACATGATTAAATGAAATGTATTAATATTACTATATTATTTTAAATAATACAATGACTTATTACTAAGATATTACTAATTTTGGATAATTTTGGTCAAAAAATTACCTTATTTATGATAAATTTTATTATATTAACCCAATTTCAATTTCAATTGATTCAATAAATTCAATTTTATGAATAATAACATGAAATATATTAATTAATCTTATCCTAAAATCATGTTATATCTCTCCCCCCGCCCCTTTTGAGGCATGTTATAATAATTTTCTTCAATCCTTAAGGTTTTTTTTCATAATTCTAACCTAATAAGACTTATTTCTCAATATACAATATTATTTATTCATTATTGGGTATCTGACTACACATACTTTTATTTAGATCATTATTACATTATAATTCAATTTTTTAGTGTTATATTCAATTTTCATTGAATTATGGGATTTGAATCAATAATTTTAAATGATATAAGGTTCTTAATATCAAATTCCACATTTTATAACATGATTAATTTAATAAAAAATTGATTCGTTCATATTGGGTGAAATTTAATAATAGAACAAGGGAATTTTTTTAAATTATTTAATTTTAATTCCATTGATATAATATTAAAAGTCATGTGATTTTATACAAATGTACATCTACAAAAGAGTTAGTTGTGTCTTAAGGGTTTTTCTCTATATAATTCAATACTTGTCAGTTACATGTTCTATTTATTAGACTCCCACTATAGAAATCAAAATATATTATAAGTATTATATTTTTATAATCATCCCATTAATGTTATAAATATTTAATCAAATATCGAAATACTTTTGGGGTTATACATGTTACTACTTCCCTTGAAAATTTCTACTATTAAGAAACCGAGTTGAGAAAAAATTCCGTACTTATTAACTCATATAGAAAACCACAACCATGAATTTTTTTAATCCATAAATAAAATCCTAGAAAATTAATTATTTTATTGAGAATAATATTCGTATAATTATGGTTTTATGAAAAAAACAAGGTATTTGATTCTTCAAAAAATCATTCACTACATTAATAATTACTAACCTATGAGGTTAATTTTTTTTCATTATGCTGATGCATTATTATATTGAATTAAATATACTGGAACTAATTATTAAATAAAATTGATTTTTTAAATTATTTTTATTCATTCTTATATTGTACATCCAAGTTATATTATAGTCGAGTAAGCATTGATTCAAAACTATGAAACTCAATTTGTTCTCATGAATTTTTTTCATGTTTATATTTTGGTATGGTTTATTTTCCCCAATTAGAACAGAAATATTAGAATTTAATTTTTTGTATTGGAGGAAACATAATTATACATCCCTCCTATTTAATGGCTAATTATTCTTTATCTCATCATTTTTATGTAATGGATTAGTTACATAACCTAACCACAAATAGAAAATCTATGCCTTGTTTATATAAATGGGGAACAAACCCAATTTATAAAGGGTCTTTTTTCCATATAATGATGTTGGTCATGGGAGTTACCATTGATATGTGTTTATGATATAACATTTTATGTTATTTCAAAATCATTATGATTCCATGATCTTATGATGTCATTTTTTTATTCCATTTTTTTTATTCTTATGATTATCCTCTTTTCGATACCAATATATGAATTTTCACTACCCTGTTATTATTTATTTCCATGTTTCTTCCCTTAATATTCTATATAGATTATCGTTTCACTTATGAAATTTCCCTAGGATATACTATATAGTTGTACATTATATTTCATTGTCAATATCACTAAGTAGATATCATAAAATGAGCAATTTGTTATTAAGATAATATATTTGAATATATAATCATCTAAGGACACTAGATATATAGATACCTAGAATAATTTAATAGTAATGTATGTGTTAAATCCTGAAATAATTAATGTTAATGGATGGGTTCACCATTGAAAGATGGTTATTTTATCATAAACTCAAAGATAGATAAATAATTATTTTTTCCCAGATCTATATACAATTATATGACTTCTATGTTTTTTAAGAATAATAAACTGTCCTCTAATGATTTGTCCAATGAGTTATTGGGCAGGGTAATGATTTTTAATATTATTTTTACAAGGATATATTGAGTGTTCTATATTCTGGAGAATAAATATACTTCATTTTCATATTTTCATTTCATACTGAGGATATAATTTTATATAATATTTAGTATGGAATATCATTATCATAATAATACATTAATTTTTATTTAGGTAATTCGATAAATATTTTTGAAATGGGAAGAGTATTCCATGTTTTTACATGAGGTACTTTATTATATAAATCATTTATGTACCTGTATGTAGTTTCTGAACTCCAATAAATTATGAGAGAAGGGAAAGCTAAAACACACTATATAGATTGGAATGAAAACATAATAATAAAAAATGAACCTACTATTCAAGAATAAATAAATTTAATTCCATAATAAGTAAGATTAAATCTATAATAAAATAAACTCTTTTGAAAAAGATATATATAATAATACATATAAAAGAAATCTATTGTATTTTGTTGAATTAATGAAACACCTACATGAGTTGTTTTTTATTGGATTTTTAATAATTAATTTTTCACCATGGGCACCCCTCTTTATTTATTATAAATATGGAGGTGTAATTTATTTACTTTACATATTATAGGGAAATTAGTGACATTAATATGATGTATAAATTTCCTTTCTGATAGATTGATGTAATATTTGATAAAAATCAAGTAGCTCAATTTTTTAAAATATAGTTCTATTACCTACTTAAAATCAGTTACATGCTATTAATTATTGATTATTTTAGATGTGAGTTTTAGCGTCCAGACTAGAGATATTGACTACGATAATCAGTTTGAAGGTTTTTTGATGACTTTTTGGATTGGAAATTTGGATCTTTTTTTGTGGAGGTTTTGAAATCTCTTCTGGGTGGGATTGAGGCAATGTTTTGATTTTGATGTTTTATTTTTGTATTTAAAGTGGTTATATCCATGACTCTATAAGGATCATCTCTAGCTGAGGATTAAGAGCAGGAATCATCCATCTGAAATGGTTGTTTGGATTTGGATGAACGAGAGGGTATGGATTCTCCAATGGTACTAGGCTCTTGCAACTCTTCATGGGACAACATACCGAGCGGACATGTGAGTTTTAGGTTTGAAATAACGATGTATTCATTGTGGAGGGGCTATTCCTAGTAGAATTGTTCTAGGATAACTCTTGTATAATTGTTTTTTGGGTTTCCCACTTTCTCCTCAAAAGTGATTTTGAAATATAAAATAATAATTTTCATTCAGTCAGGCTATGAATTATGATACACAGAAGATGAAATTACATATAAATTATAGAAAATATTTGTATATTATGATTCATATCATGTTAGAAAATGATCTATATGTTTTTACTGATCATGTGAATAAAATAATCAATGATAATGTTCGTAACTTCTTGGAAGTATTAATTAATGATTTCTTGATATAAACTAAAGGCCATGAAATGCATGTGAGTCCTTGAATATATATTCTTGAGACTATTAGAAATGAAATTAAATTGGAAAATCAAAGTGTGAGGATTTTTTTAAATGTTATCTTTGATGGCTATATTTTCACTAAGGATAGAGTAAATATTGATCCATTAAAAAGAAAGGTATTAAAATAATGGAAAATTTGGAAAATATTAATGAGATAGGTAGTTTCATTTATTTATCCACTTATATTTAGGGGTTGATTAATATTTTTCTCGATTAGAAACACTTTAATCATGTTGACCAGTTTAGGGTTCAAATTCACATGGTTAAGGGAATGTAAAGAACCTTTTGAGGTGTTAATGAGAAGTTGGGATAATGAATTAATTCCACCTTACTAAAATAGAAGAAAGTGTTTCTAATAAAAAATAATGAATTAAATGATGAATTGAGGTACACTATTATAAATAATTACATAGTTGAAGCTTATATATCAAGGAAATTGTAAATCCATGGAAAAACCTATCAAACAAATTCTCTGGAGTTGGATGCTGTAATATATTTAAAAGATATTGTGGTGGTATATAGGTAGTGGATATTGATAAATATATACAAAACATAATAGTTTTATGTAAATAATCTTTCATAAAAAGAGAAGAATTTGGAGAAGAACATCTATATGACTTCTCTTGGATTACGTATGACTGATACTCTTCCATGCATAGATAGAGAAAATATGTCCAATGAATTGCGTATTATGGGACCTAGTATTATGAAAATGATTTGTATTATTAATGATCATATGTTTAGGTATTTATTAATGACAGATATAAATAATTTAAATGAAAGGGGAAATATCATGCTTTTTCTATGAAAATGATAAAAAATTATTTAAGAGAAAAGATAGAGAAGTAAATGTGCTAATATAAGCATTTTAAAAGGATTAATTAATTTATTAATGGTATTAAATTATGAAAAACAGTTTATAATTATGGTTTGTTGATATTTGGGATGAAGATATGTGTTCCATACATAATGTAGCCTATATGGTTTCCACATGACAAATCACACCTTTCAAATTTCTCAATACACCATGGTAGCATACAAGTTTATAGGGATATAAGAAAACATTTCATGTGGTATGGTATGTAGAGGGAAATTAAATATTATGTATCAAGATGATTGGTATTTTATTAGGTATTGTATTTAATAAAAAATGTTAGGGTTGTCATTAAACCTCACCAACTACCAATATAGATGTTTTAAAATTAATAAATTTATATTTTCAATAGATATATGAGGAATCATATAAATAATGTTTACATATTTGTAATTTTTCATCACCTTTCATACTATACACATATCCTATTTGTAGGAATGGTATACCCCATGATACTCTTTCCTATCTAAATATTTATGACTTTTCAAGATCTCACGGTGTGCCTTTGTCAAATTATTTTTTATCAGAAGTCGTGATTAACATAAATTATCTAGTTGAGCCTTCAAAAATTTTTCTAAGTGTAGAAATGCATATCAACCTTTATTTAATGTACAATATAAAAGTATTTTATAAAAATTTAAATACATAATGGGATAATTGTTTCTCTAAAATCATTTTTTTTAAGATTAGAAATTACCATAGGTGGTACTTTTATAAAATGTTTACATTCCTTGACGCGTCTATATAGAATCATATTGATAATTGTATAGGAAGTGATTTTTAATCCAACATGTTTGGATGAGTCAGTTAAAAAAACCTAGAGGGTTCGAAACATTTTTTGGAGACAACTTTGAAAACACCATCAATATTAAATAATATCAATGAATATTAAAATAAATAAAATATCTATACTGATAATAATAAGAATTAATTTTAATTTCAAAAGGGGGATAACGTATTCCTAATGGATTATCACTATAAGGGAGACATATGATCTAATAAAAATGGGTTGTAAAAACCAATATATGTTGAGAGTTGTCAAATTTAAGATATCAGTACAATTGTTGTTTACAGCATGGTTAAGCCCCAAAAACTCCATAAAGTACATGACGTATTCGATGATTCATTTTTGAGTAAGTATATGATAGATTAAATATATTTACTCCCATATGAGTGAATATAGTTTTAATATATCTTATCTAATAATAATGTTTCTCTCTATATTTCTAACATGTGAGAGAATGCGTTTTGGATGTTGATAACTATGGTGGTTAATATTATTTGGATAAATCAAAAAATAAAGGGGGGATACTGGATTCTAAGAAGAAATGTAGATGGATATTTTTTTTGAAATTATTATATATAACCCAATTATATGATATGATATTATTTATTAGAGGAGAATATAGTACCCATGATTGTAGTATATCAGGTAAACACTACATTCCAAAACTATCTTCCAAAAAAAGTCAAATAATTTTATAATAATAATAACAACCTTTAATAGTTTAATTGAAAATTAAAATATTAAAATTTTATAGTTTTATTTTCATGTAATGGTAATCATTTTTTATAAAAGAATATTGACTTCATCATAGATTGTATTATTGGATGTGGGTGAAATAATTTATTTTTGGTGAATAGTAAAAATGAATTTTAAAAATACTATATATTTTCTAACATCATTATAGTAAAACAATAAATTTAATTTTTATTAAAAAAATATATGATACAAAAAATATAAATATTAATTAAATAATGTAATTATAAATGTTATGTTTATTTTATGAGCCTATGTTTGAAATTTCAAACGCTAAGTCTTCTTTTATTCAAATAAAAGAACTATCTTCATTAGTATTATTTAATAATGTTATTATAGGGTTATATTAATTTTTGGAATGATTTTATAGACCCATAACTCTGATTTATTCATTAATAAACATATTGTTTTAATATAATAATTCATAGACATGATTTTAATGTAAAATGTTTTTTTACATATAAATATTCTTTTAAAAAAATATATCTCATTTAATTTTGAAAATATATATTAAAATCATTTCTTATCCCCACTAAAAAAATTCAATACCCAACACATCAAGGATCTCTTTGTATGTATTAAACTATTTGTGAAACCCCAAGCCCACCTCCACTTGGAAAGCAGGGAGAATCTATTGCATAGTTATCATGTCACATGTATGTGGGGCCTTATTCTAAAGTACATGTATACATATACACATCCCCATAAACCATTATTATGAGGAAAACATAAAAGATTACAATATATTAATTAATATAAATAAAGAAACCTCAATGTATGATAAAGAGTTTAACATTCTTAAATGAAAAAATATAGGCCCACTATAATCCTAAAAGAGTGCAACCTGCTCACAAAATGGGGACTATTGTTCACATGAGTCTCCTAGAACTCTCTATAGTTTTTTGAGGTTCTCCTAATGTTCTATATAGAGGTATTTTTCTAATATAAAACATAACACCTAAGGGAAGATCCCACGTAGGATGAGTATAAACATACATACAGGGAATCCCAAAAAATCCATACACAAGGCATCAATGTGAGTTAACTAAAAATAAAAATGGTGTGGATGTCAAAAATAAAAATGATAACCTATAAATTTCCATATATAGACTAAAAGTATGATTGTAAGGTCATGCATTCATTCTCATCCTAGTATTGTACCTAAGTCTCATTATTCACATTAATTTGATGAAATTCACATCCAAAGTCCCACTAACATAGATTGATCGCATCTAAGATGTCACACACTTTAGGAAATTACTTGTTGGACCTAAGCATAACATATAATATATCAATACACTATTAGGGGGTTAGGAACATGTCATATTAGGGATATATAACCCATTATTGAATAACCCAATGTTATGGGGATCACACACCTTGATTTTCGGAAACATGATACAAGAAAAACCCATATGAAGAATGAAAAATGACCACACACAAGACCATGAAGTGGGGTACATTAATCAATCTATAACTAACCCACTGAGAATTTCTATCATATTATCCATAATATAGAATACCACAATTCACCCACATTGAGTTGGACTAATGGGAATTTACCCAGAAAGATATTGAATCCAAATTGGGGGATGGAGGGAACTGATATTCCATGGAAGATGTCCATGGTTTGAGTAAGGGATACATGATTTATCTTGCTAAGATGGTCCAACATGTGTTAATTATTTTTATCTCTTGCATTTTCCCTTCATATTTTGTCAATCACTTATACAGTAATTATAAGCCTCCAACAATTAAATTTACATAATCTTGGGTTAGGTTAATAACATGAATTTATTTCACTTTGAGAATCTTTTCTTTTTTACATTTATATATAATTTGGATATAAATAATAAACAAAAAAACCATAGAAATACTTTGTGAACACTTTCAATAGTATCCATTTCATATTTAAAGTGGAAATCTATTAAAATAAAATATGGTTTCCTTTCATGATTATTCATCATAAATTTTACCTGATCCCATCCATGAATCTATTCTCCCTCAAATCCTATTAAATTGTTTTCAAAAAGTGGGATGAGAACAAAAATATTAGTAAGGGATATAAAATAAAGAATGAAATCTGTAGTCGGTGAATATATTAAACTCATGAAATTATTTACACAAAAGCATACTATTTAACTATAAAACATACATTCTTTAATAAAACTCATGAAATAATGTGATTCCAGATAAAATCTTTTCAACCATAAATCATAAAGTTACCCAATGAAATACATATTGTAATTACATTATGATTTCACAACTACATATAGAGTAAATATCATGGGTGAGTTTGGAATACCCATGACAATATATTCCCTAAATATATAAAGATAAACCTTACTATTTAACTCTCTCTCATTACCCAATGCATTGGAGAGATAAAATGGGCTCACCCAACCTTGGTTTATCACAAATACAGCGGTATACAAAATCAATTTTCAAGAACCATAACATTATCATAAAACATAAAACAAGAATAAAGGAAAAATAACATTTCTACATTTTAATAAAAATATGTCTTTTCAGGATATTTACATAATAAATCCATTCTAAAAACAATTTTAAATAATATAATTCATGAAAAGGGAATCTGGTATTTATTTTTCTTTTATAACATTAAGGCATATAATTGAGGAAAAATAACAAATAATGATCATGAAGAGAGAAAAGTCATTGACATCATGTACATTAAGAAAATCATTCCATTTTTCATTTAGTAAAATACTTAGTAGAAAAATATTCATTTAAAAAACTGTTCTATAAATTTTGAATTCAATGGGGATTATTATACACCATTTAAATGATGGTGGTTTATATTTTCATAATAGGCCTTAATGAAAGGATATTGAGACGAAGTCCCTTACTATGAGTCAGAATCATCACGTACAATCGTAATATTCCTGAATCATAAAAATAGGTAATTTCATTATCTCTTTTGAAAATTATTAATGTTTACTATTCCATTTATATCACATATTACCATGTTATAAAAATTTATAAATTATTTTTGTTCATATTAGAATTTCTTTCGATATTCAGAACATGAGTCAAAAATAAAATTGGCTTTATGTCATATACCATATTCTCATAATTCCTTCATTAATTGGATAACAAACATGATATAAAAATAAATTTTATATATTAATTATACATATAAACTGATTGAATAAATATGGATATAAAAAATGAAAATAGTAACAATCATCGAGATGTTAAGCCTTACGTACGCATGAGTAACATTACATTATTCAATTATCCTTATGAAAAAAGGTAATTATTATTTTACCATTCCAGAATAATCATAATATTATTAAAATCATAATAATAATATAAATATATATACATATATATATATCATAAATTTATTGTGGTGAATGAAAATGATTCTCATTGCTTCGTGGAGGTAATAGTTAACATGTATGCCCGAAGGATGTTATCATTTTTTGTGGATTGAAGGTATAAACATAAAAGAAATATGATTCTTTTAAATTACAAAATATGTCATGTATTTCATATATAAACATTGATTCCATCATTATATCTAGTATTGATATGTTGAGTATACTGGTGTAATTATTTCAACTTATTATAATAATATATAGAGGAAGTAGAAGAAGAAATAAAATAAAAACACTTTAAAATGATACCTCTTCTTCGATTGATCACCTTTTAAAGACACCTTAACAACAATAAAGAAATTATTATTCCTATATTAAGGCCATCATAATGTGTGGATGTATTATAGGATTATTTTTTGAAATATTTTGGCCTATATATAAATATATGTAAGTTTGATTATTAGATAATTGTGTGAACTATTTTATAGAGAAGGGATGGGAACCATTGGAAACTCTTTAAATATTTAATTAATATATATTAAATATCAGTTAGAAATGGTCCCAAAATTATTTATTTCCAATATAAGATGATTTGGGGACTAAAAACCACAATCTAGTTATCATTATACATGTTTTTAATATTATTAAATCCTTATCTTTTTGGTTTGACATTTATTTTACCATTTTTAATCATACAATGATATAATGTTATTTACACATTTTGGGTTAATATAATTTTCATAACATTTCATAAGAACCCAAAAAGGAAAATTTATGACATATATTTACTTATCATAACCATTTTTATGAATATTATATTTTTTGATGAATTTAAAATCATTTAATGAAATAATTTATCTCTTAAAATGAGAATACTGTCAAGTTTGACACTATTCATTAGTTGATAATTAAAAATATCATAACAGAATGATATGTTATTAAAAACACATTTAAATCATAAATCACATGTCAATATTGTCCAAATAATTCTTTTATGGCATTAATTATGTCACATAATTTTTATTTTAATATTTATAATTTCATTTAATTTATTCTTTCATTAATTAAAAATTTATTACATCATCTTTGTATGACCATTTAATTTAATTATTTATTTCGTAAAAATTATTAATAAATTACCATAATATAGGTAATATTATTATATTTTTAATTTTAATTTATAGTCTATGATATATTATGTACAACTCTATATTATAAAAAATTACTTTTTAAAAAACAAAAGTGCAAAAAAGGACAATTCATTGAATATAATATTATAAATACATTAATTTCATCCATGTGGCTCCAAGTTGTCCCAAAATCGACAAAGGGATACACATGTTCATTATAAAATCATAAAATTAATTTATGACAAGTGTTAGAGATGTTTTATTTTATTATAATATTATTTTTACCTTAAATTACATAATTTACCCTTTACCATGGTAATTCAAATAATTATTAAAGACGCTATTCAAAATTTAAAAATATAAAAGGGGCCTATTTACATAATTTGTTATTTCAGGAAACAAATATGAAATCACCTTTTCCAAATTCAAAAAATAGAATAAGATGAAATTAATTTAAATTTATTCCAAGTTCTAAAAATGAGAAAACAAGTTTCTCTAAAAGTTAACCCCATCAAAACATTGACATGCTTTAATATCCAACCTCAATGTTAAATTACATAAAATGAACAATATTATATTAATTTAAAATAACTACATATTATTATTTTTTCAAACCAATTAAAAAGATAATCAAAAATAAATAAATAACATAGATGAAAATCAGTTTTTAGTTAAAGTGCATTACTTTTCAGTATTCATTAATAATGAATTTTATCAAAAACTACCAAATGTTAAACAAAATTGAAATTTTATTTCCCTATTCTAATTAAGAATATTATTTCATAAAATATAACCTCTAAAAGTTTCAAAACTAGATTTAAAATGGGTTTTGTATCCAATGGTGGTAAAACTACATTTTCCAGAATACCGTCATTTTATATGTATGATTTTATTTGTTCATATATATTGTCTAAAAAACACATAAGATAAATTTTATATATTATAATGAAATAATATTGAATTAATGTAATCAATAAATTATGGTTTTATTACATTATAAGGACAGTTATTCATGGTTAACTTTTTTTTCATAAAAACACATCTTTTATATTGAATTGGTTTTTATTTTCATGTATAATTTATTGTCCTACCAATGAATCATTATATAAACATGTGTAAACACTATTTTCATAATTAAGTAAATATCAATAATTCTCACTATTTTAACAATTATGTGATAACTACAACTAAAAATAATAATATCAATAATATATTATTTTTGATATAACTCAGTCTTGTGTGCACCGTACGATTTTAGAAAAAACCCAATGTTGCATGATAGGTACACTACAAACATATCATACAATTAAAGGTAAAATTATTATATAATTCATATATATTAATAAATAGGAAAATTTTTATTATATAATTACCTGTAATGATACTTCCTTCATAATTTCGGAAATTGTTTCCTTGCAATTTTAAATTTGGGCTTGGAGACTAAGGTTACACGTTTGAAAATTACTTCATTGAAATCCCACATCAGAAAAGAGTTAATAAAAGTTCAACTTTTATAGAAATAATGTGAAGTGAAAAAGTCACCAGAGATAACACATACTGGGAATCTGTTTAGGAAAACATGTATATGGAAGAAAAACTAACAATTATATTTTTTATTCATAGTGATACGAAACATAATCAGGATAATTTTAAATATCCAAAAACCACAAAAATGTGATTTGTTAAACAGATATTTATTTCACGTCAGGAAATGAAATTTTAAATCATTTTTTTGAGAACTATTTTATATAGGTGAAGAGTTATTTTACCACTTATAATAAGAATTTTTGTAAATACACTTTCTTGACAGGTAGTGTTTAATCCTTTAATCAAAATCCACAACAAAATCATCATTTTCCCTAAATGATGAGAATTTTAGTTTTTCTTCCTAGATGAATCACTAGAATCAATATCTATATAATAACATAATACAAATAAGATGAACTATCTACTCATCTTATCATGAAAAATTAACCAAAATCAATATCTAAGGGTAAAATAATAATATAATTCCCTAAATATAGTCCAAATTATAAAAAAATAGTACTTTTAAACTCCAAAATTCACAAGTACTACCAAATGTCCAAGATAGACCATTAAAAAAATATTTGTCCTCAAAATTAAACTAATAATCTAAACTAGGATTGAAACCCAAAATGCAGAATAATTTGATCACGTAGTCTTCTAGGATAAGTTTTCACATTTATCTCTTAATAACACCATGTAATCTTGAAGTCTCATACCAAAAAGTGACTACCCCAATCACATATTTTCCATGTTATGTTAATAATTTCCATAAATAACTAGAATCAGAATAACTCCACAATAAAAACATAGATTCTTCCAACATAAATATCAACCATTACTCCTCAAATAAAATCCCATTATATTCTATTTTCCATAGGCATATAGGGTTCCCAAAATATTGAACATATTAAAAAATTAGATTTCTAATTAACCCTAAAATCATTTTTCAATTACAAGGATATTAATTTTAAAGAACATATGTTCAAAAATCTACATATTATTATTTCATAATCTTGTTTAACAATAAATATAAATTTATATTTACTAGGGACTTCACATAGGCCAGTGGTAGGTGAAAAACCCTTTTCTCCCTCTGGTTGTTCGTTCGATCCTTGTGAACTTTCTATATGGGACAAGTTATCAACCATACTATGGGTGGTCATTTTTATAAAATATATCATTATTATAAAATTAAAAAATTAAAGTCCTCAAAACTAACCATAATATGTCTTAACTTTAAATTCTATCTCACACCATTCAGTTTGGGTCCAAATTTAATAAAACATAATTACCTCCAAAATATACACACCCTAAAGGTTATCCATAATTATTTCCAAAAAATGAAGGATAAATCTTCCTCGAATAACATTTTCACATAAAAAATCACGGTTAAAAAATGTAAAATTACATCCAAAGTAATCAAATGATCAATAGAGAATTAATACTTTTAGTATTTCATCATCCATAGATCTAACTTAACTCTTGAATTACTAAAATTTAGTTATCTTAATCATTTATTATTCTTTATGATACCTTAGACATTATTTACATTCTTATTAATTAATACATATTTACTAAAAAAATCATGAATCATTCCTAGTATTTAAAAATATAAAAACACGAGATAAAAAATAATACAAATCTTTAATAGGGGGTATTTGGTTTCTTTACATTCAATTGGAATGATATTAGGTATGGATAAACATATATTTGTATAGTCCTCATGATCCCATGAGGGAACCTTTTTAATAAATTATTGATTTTTATAATGACCATACTCTCCAAATCTAAATCATTCAATTGATAACATGGAATGGTATACTTTTACTTTAAGGGAGTCAACTGAATGCTTCCATTTTCCTTGGACAAATCTTCATGGTTATAATGGTTAATCCTGAATCCTGATTGTTGGTTTACAATAACCACAAGAGTTATCATTATATATCCTATTTCATTTAGTTTCTAATTCCGTGAATAATCACATTTTCCTTCACATCCATTGTTACATTGGTATCTATTTGATCCTGCCATTTTCTAAAACCTATGAAGCTAGTAAAATTATATCAATAAAGTCATCATATGATGAAAATAAGCACGAGGATATACTTATTCATGTTATCTAAAAAACAATAAATTTATCTAAAATAACTAAGAAAATTTCTATTATTCTATCCATTGTGTTTATATATATCATCTAACTTATGATTAAATGTCACCCTACCCTCTAAAAATATCTACACCACTTCTGTTACCAACTATAATTCCCTAGAATTAATAATTATATAATCATTAGTTAATATAGTAACATGAAATCATTTTATATTGAGGATATTTTTATGTTTATATTTCTATATAATTAGGCCATAAATCATAAATAACCAATCCATTGAAATACAAAGTGGACACTCCCAGGAGTATCCATTTCTTCTATAAAATAGAATAATTTTAAAATGAAATGTGGATTTTTTAATGCTAAATCATCATAGATTTTTCATTATCCCATCATTTTCTCCCTTAAATAATGTGAAAAACATTTCAATAACATGGTATGTACACAAAAATCTCACTAAAGAATATAAAATAAAAAATGAAACCATTAGTCTATGAATATCTTAAACTAATGAAAACATTTTCACAAAATCATGATTTTCATCCATAAAACATATACTCATTCACATACCTCAGGAAAAAATATGATTCTAGAAAATAATTATAGTAAAAATAAATCATAAATTTAACTTGTGGCATACATATCATACATACATTGTAGCTTTAAAAACTACATAGAGAGTGACCTTCATGGGTACGTTTGGAATACACATTACAACATATTCCCTAATGCACAAAGGATAAACCTTATCGTTGAATTTTGTCAAATTTCACAATTATTGGTGATCTATCATGGGATCAACCACCCTTGGTTTATCACAAAACCACCCATATACATACGATATTACCAAGATTCATAACATAATTAAAATACATAAAAAAGAATAAAGGAAAAATTATATTTCCACATTGCAATCAAACGATATCTTTTCAAGATATTGATATAATCATTCAATTATTCAAACAATTTTAAATACTAAAATACATGAAAAATGAATATGATATATATATTCCTTTAAAAACATTTAGGCTTCTATTGGAATCCAAATATCAAATGATCGTCACGACGGTGAAAAGGTCGTTATCACCATGAATGCTAAAATAACATTACCTTCGTCATTTACTAAAACTCCTCATAGAAAAATATTTATTTTGAAACCCACTAAAGTATATTTATTATCAATGACGTTTATTATACACTGTATAAAATATGGTGATGTATATTGTCAAAATATTCCTAAAAGAAAGGAGATTGAGATGAAGTCCCTTAACATGAGTCAGACGTGTCACCTAAAATAATTATTTTCCAGAATAATATATATAGGATTATTTCTACATACATTATATCCTTCTAAAATATTAGTAATCTTTTTATATAATTTATTACAACGTTTTAAACATTATATAATTAGTTAAGTTCATATTAGACATTTTGTCAACATTCGGTGCTTGATTCGAAAATGAACTTGGCTGGATGTAAATAATACTTGTGGTAATAATTCAATCATATATAAAAAAAATATTCAGGACATAATAATAAATTTTATATATTAATTATAATTTTAAATCCATTCATTAAGTATGGATATGAAAAATGAACAATGTTACAATCATGGAGATGGTAATTCATACGTACGCATGAGTAGCATGTCCATTTTTCATTTCTCATTATGGAAATATTGTCATCATTATTTTACCATTATGTTATTATCATAATATTATTTAAATAATAATAATAATAATTTAAATATACTTATATATATCATACAGGTGACATGGTAAATATAAACAACTCACATGGCTTTGTGGAGATGATAGTTCACATGTACGCCTGAACGATGTTATAATTTTTATGTGCATCGAATGTAAGAAATTTTTTGAAATATTATTATTTCATAATGAAAAATATGTCAGTAATATCATATATAAAAAACTTCTCCTTCATTATAATAAGTCCATAAAAATGTTATGAAAAAACAAACTATATCAGTTCGCGATGTGGTAGTCCTCCCTACACATGAATGAAATGTTCATTTTCAATTTGATGAAATTGTAGATTTATTTAAGTGATGAAATTAAAAAAGTAACATTTTATTATATTTAAGATACCGTATTAATAATTTAATATTATAAGGGTAAGATTTAGAGGATCTGGAAGAATAATTAATATATAAACCCATAAAAATGACTTCTCTTCTTCGGTTAATAACATGTGATGAACACTTTTACACATCTAAAAAGGATTTTTTGACTAAAATAAGCCTCCAATAACGTTGATATGTATTATTGGAAGAGGTTTAGGAGGATCAGGGCCAAAAAATGGCCTTTAAGTGATATTATTAGAGAAGAGTTGGAACCTTTTCATTGGATTGGAAAGGGTAACCATTAGAAACTCTTAAAAATTGAATTAATATTAATTCAATTTCAGTTACATATCATCCGAATATGATTTATTTAAAATACGAGACTATATTGGGCATAATATCAAACATTAAATAAAAAATATACACGTTGTTATAATTTTTAATACTTATCTTTTTGTTTAACCCTTATTTTACCCTTTTTAATCTTACCATGATATTCTGTTATGTACACATTGTGCGTTAATGGAATTACCACAACATGTAAAAAGACACAAAAAAGTGAAATTTATGATATATTTGGAAATATAATAACCATTTTGATAGATCATAAATTTATATGAATTTAATATACTTTAATAAAATTGTATATTTTTTAAAATACCATTAGTGTCTATTTTGACAGTATTCATTAGTCATCTTTTAAAAATATCATAATAACAAGATAAGACCAAACCAAATATATTAAATCCTCATAAAATGTCAAAAGTATCTAGAAAATTTATATATGGTATATATTATATCAGGTAATATTTATTTTGAAATTTAAAATATCACTTATAAGATTCTATCATTATTTAAGAAATTACTACATCATCTTTGTGTCATCATTTAATGTAATAATTTATTTCTTTAAAATTATAAAACAATTATAATTATTTAGGTAACATTTTTTATTTATAATTACAATTTATATTCATTGAGATATCTAGTATAAGTCCCTATTAAAATATATTACTTTTTAAAAAAAATAAGTGTAAAAAATGACGATTCATTGAATTTAATATTATAAGTGCATTAAAGTTATCATAGTGGCTCTAAGTGGTCCTAAAATCAACCCAAGGATGATCATGATTGGGATACACTGATCCAATTAAATTTTAATAATTATTAGGGTATTTTTATATTATTATAATATTATTTTTACCTTAAATTACCCGATTTTGATTTAATTGTGGTAATTAAAATAATTACCAAACTTACTATTCAAAATTTCCAAAAATAAAAGGGAAATATTTACATAATTTGAAACATTTAATTCAAACTATGGAATTCATTTTTCAAAATAAAAAAAATAAATTTTTGAAATCAATTTTAAATTAATCCCTTTATTGAAATGAGAAAACACAGGTTTTAAAATAAAATCCATCTAAATAATTACATACATTTATATATAATTTTAGAGTTAAATCGATTCAATGAAAAACATCATATTAAATTATAAAAACAAAATCTAATTATACTTTAATATCAATTAAAAATATAATATTAAAATATAAATAACTTAGTTGAAAATTAATTTGTGAATTATAATGCAATATTTTCCTCTATTAATTAAAACATAATTTCATCAGAAAAATTAAAAAAATCAACCTAAGAGAGTTTTTATTTCTCTATTCTAATTAATATGTTTATTTTGTCAAATATAACCTAATAATGTGTCAAAAAAGATATTTTTATCTTGTTCTCCATCAAATGAAGATAAAACTATATTTTTTGAAAAACACTCATTTTATCTATAAAATTGTAATTGTTCTTATATAATGTCTAGAAAACACATAAGATGAATTTAAAATAATTGTTTTAATCATTAATTCATTAATAAAACCAAAAATACTGTTTTTATTACTTTATAAACACAATTACTAGCCCTTAAATAGTTTCTCATTAAAACATACCCTTTATATTCAATTGGATTTTATTTACATTTTCAATTAATTTTATAACCATTGAATATTTATATAAAAATGTGTAAACATTATTTTTATAATTTATTTAATATAAGTCTATACCTACATTATATCAAATATTTGATAACTACAACTTCAAATGATAGTATTAATAATATTTTTTTTTTTGACATAACTCTATCTTGTATGCAACGTAAGTTTTTAGACAAACACATTATTTAATGTCAGGTAGACTTAAAACATAAAAAAAAATTAAAAGTAAAATTAATTTCTAATTCATAAATATTAATAAATATGCACAATTATTATTCTGTAATTACTACAGATGTTACATTGATCCTCTCATGTGTATGTACTTAGGGGTATATATTATTTCATTGATGTACGTGTCCCATGATGTGTCTCCAAGTCACACGGATGTGTTACCATAAAGTTTACATATGAACCATAGTTTTTATGGAATGGGGTCGATAGATAATGTTTTCTTCTAAACTACATGTCATTTATTTCGGAATTTCTATTGAATACAATATATCATAGTATTCTTTACATATAGTGCCAATACGTCTAATTCCATAATGAAATATTTCAAGAAAATAGGATATGACGTCAACAAACCAGGATTGTTGGTAGTTTCTTTGTTCTGAAAACCTATTGATGAAGTATTGAATCTTATCTCACAGTGTTTTCCAAATAATCAAACCCCACAAAATATAATGCATCTGTTTAGAAAATTATTCCATCATATTAAAAAAGTATTTATAAGACATTTGGTATCCAATAAAAACCATTTTTAGTGATTCATTATGAAAAAATAGATTGTATAATGATAGTCTCTCAGATATAGTTGATGAATTTTTCCAATTAAACACCAATGTTGAAAATTTTAGTAATGAGTAGAGAAAAAAATAGAGTGAAAAGTAAATATTGGAAATTGTTTTGTTTTACCATCACACATTTGTTGATAAGTCATTGATATAAAATGAATTCATTGTTTATGAATTAATAATATTCATCTATATATCAATAAATTGTTTATGTATTAATTTTCTCAAAGAGTTAATTCATTTTCTTGTAGGAAAAATTTTGAACAATGATAAATCCTAGAATAAGATGACCTACCATGATATTGGATATCTTACTAGAGAATAATGTTTATGTATTGATGTGAATAGGGATATTGAATAAAAATGTTGATGAAGACATTATCACATAACATACCATTTAAAATTAGGTTGTATTATTCATCATCTCCTCTGATCTCTATTATCACACTTAATGAATCACTATACAGTATACCCCATCTGTTATCTATTTATTATGTCTATACCTTAATTTTTTTAATAATTTAGTTATCAATATAATCAATTAGATATGGAAAATAATTATTTAGATCTCAAATAAATTATTTAATATATTTTATTTTTTTGGTAAATTCTACAATGATATCCACTGTACTGGACCATAGAATAATAGTGAAGAATAAGTCACACATATGGTAAAAATCATATTTGAAAATTAATGGATGTCCATATTTTCTTTCTTGAGACACAATTTTATAGATAAATTATTTTTTAGAATAAATATGAACACATGATGTTATTAATAATAAATGTTTATCATATCTATAATGTTTCTTCATAGGTCACTGAATCTTGTGTTAACTACATGAACAACTCAATAATTATTCAATATAACATTATAATTTGATATCTAAGAAATAGAACTGTTACATTCTCTACAACATAGGTATTTTCAAATAGATAATAAAAAACCTACTAAAAAGGTGCCCTAAAAAACTCACATATTGTTCACTCTCTATTTTGTTCGCTCCCGAGGATTCCAGCACTGCGTACAGAAATTCACCAAGGATATCTATCACCCACAATAGATCATACAATACCAATTCATGACCATATTCTCAAATAGATAGGAATTAGGATGACGCGATGAGTCATTTTATGATCACATGGACAAATTCATGACCTCTATCTAATCACAAAAATTCCATCATGAAATCCATAAGGATACAATTCCATTTATATTATGTCCCTTAATGTTTTTGGGAAAAATTCCACTAGAACATTTTACTCAAACATCAACTACTTGAATGGGATGCATCAAGATATAAAATCAGAAACACACCTCTTTATCACTAACAAACTTCTATTACAGGTCTCAGAACTTATATTTTCAACCAAGATATATGGTTTTGGGGAATGCATGAGTCTCACTCAAAAACTATTTTAAGTGAAAGAGTAGAAGAATTGTATGGCCCCGGAAAATGATGACATAATCTCCAAATTAAATAATATAATAAGAGAAATTATACTAGATATTTGGTTAGAGAAGATCACACAATTTATAACTCCAAATTCCCCATTGGAAAACTTATGTAAAATAGGGGTAACACCGATCTACTAAAAGAATGTTGTACTGTCATATTTCACTAGGTAAAATTTCATCGTGGACAACTGCTTAAATTACTAACTTAAAAAATGTGAATATGATCTTCTATTGAGAGAATCAACCACCATTATCCACTTGTGAGGAGTATAGACTATCTCAGTGTCATAATATTATTGAAATTCAATCCATATTCTCTTCTTGAAGTTAAGATAATTCCAAAAAATGATATATCCAAGACACATACAGTCATAATGGATGATGAATAACACCCTTTTAAGATAGTGCCTCCCAAAAATCATGCAAAACACTATTTTTCTAGATCCAAGACATGGGTCATGTAGTAACACTCTTGCAGTCTTAGATGTTAGGACCCATAATCAATTTCCACATACATTTGAATCAGAACACATCCATACCCATCTCTTTAAGAATCAAACAAACAACATAATCATTATGTTAATTTCCTTGTCACATGAAAGTGTCACTCGTTGCCATCTACTACTACTCCTAAAAATCATTCAAACATTAATCAATCCATATGAAAGGATACCTCTTTTGGGTAAAACTAGTGAGAGGCTATACCAAATTACAAAAATAAATCATGAATATCCTATAAAAGCATTCCAACCTATGGAGGCATTGCACCTCAGTTGCACTCTAGGATGGCACCCATGATAGCATTTCCTCAATCATAATGGGGTCATCAGGTAAGATATTTTCTAATATGGAATGTCCCTAGAATTAGACATCTCTAATATAGAATCAAATATTCTAGAGAATCCCCTGAATATTGTTCTGATAGTGTAGTTCTAGAATCATCCAAAATTTCTATCATTATCCTCTTATGACACTGGTCAAACATAGATATCATCTATGAATAATACCATGAATCAATAGAAGAAGGGCTAAATGTTATGGTTCATGAGCCCCAAGAACACTTATCTAGAATCTAGCTCACTGATAAGAATTACCAAGTACTCATAGTGACTATATCGTCACATGATGGTAATATTTGGTATATCATCCTCTTGAACTCAAATCTGAGGGTTTCCTGACAAGAGGCCAATATTTGAGAACCACATATCCACATTCAGTGGGTCTATGAGGGAATCGTTTCGTGGTTGTGGATCTTTATTTCCTTAATTCAACATGTTTAGTTTTTCATAATCTATAAAACACATAATGCTATTGTTCCTCTAATTGGTGAATAAAGTTGGTGATGACAAGGCATAAAGATATGGTCTAACAATGCCCTTACTCTTCAAATCCCCCAACATCACATTTACATCTTGAAGCTCCATATATTCCATTGAATACGTCGGTGCATATATTAGGGTGGTACCATGAGTCAGATCAATGAAAAATCTATCAATCAGTGGTGAGGTTATTCTGACACATCCTTATGAAATATGTCCTTACACTCCTCCTCCACTGTACGAAGCTGAAAGTTCAAAGATCATCTTACATCAATGAACAAACTAGGAAACTAATTAGAAATTGGTGTCATCCTCATGTACATGAGAAAATCATAATCATCAAAGTGTTCCTTCTAACCATCAATGGAAAATCTATTACCATTAACATAGAAAAATGTCATCCTCTACATAAAATAGACAATATGGACATACACTATGGGAAAGTAGGGCAATTACGATTTGCTATTTGCGATGAGCCAGTATCCTATTGCAAATAGACCTTAAAAAAAATTCAATGGTAAAACCATCCCATCATAAAAAATAAGTTATTTTTAACGGGTCAATGCTTCTCGTTGAAAATGTATTCCCACACACAATGCCCCAAAACACAAGAAAGGGTATTTGCGATGGGCTACTATAGCCAGTCGCAAATACACGACGATGATGATAGTATTTGCGGCGGTATGTATATCCTCTTGCAAATACTATGTCAGTGGGTTTCCTTTTTTATGGTCCCCATCGCAAAAGACTTTCTAAATAGAGAGTATTTGTGACGGGTCTCATCGCAAATGTTTCTATTTGTAACAGTAGTCTTGTCGCAAATATTCTCATGGCAACTAAACTAACTTATATATACCCCACCTATTTTTCTCTCAATCCACTCAATTATCTACTCCTCTATCTCTCTAGTAGATAATTTTCTCTAAAAATGTTGATAGTATAAAATTATAATTTTGGGCATTATTCACAACTCATATCCTTCAAAAGCATCAGTTTTCAGGTATTTATTTATTTAATTTGTTTTTTACTTAATTTAATTCTTTATATTTAAATTATAATTATTGTTAATTAAATGTAGATAAACTAAAATGGTGTTAAATAGTATTATTTATCATATTTATGTTTATTTTTATAAATAAAAATATGTCATTATTTTGAATGGGTATTAATTAATAGTTATTATATTCACTAGTAATAAAAAGTACCAAATTGAAATAATTAGTATTAATTGTAATAATTAGTAGTAAATTGTAATAATTAGTATTTAATTATAATAAATTGCAATAAATTGTAATAAATTACAATAATAAGTAATAAATTGAAATAATTGGTGATAAATTGTAATAATTAGTAATATATTGTAATAATTACTGATAAATTGTAATAATTAGTTAGAAATTATAATAATTAGTAATAAATTTGAATAATTAACAAAAAAATTCAACAATTAGTAATAAATTGTGATAATTAGAAATAAATTTCCACAAATAGTAATAATTATAAATATATTGTAATAAATAGTAATAAATTATAGCAAAAAATAATAAATTGTAATAATTTGTTATTATAGATAATAAAATGTAATAATTAGTAATAAACGGTAATAATTAGTAGTAATTAGTAATAATTTTCAATAAGTTATAATAAGTAGTAATAATTTATAATAAGTTGTAATGAATTTTAATAATTTGTAACAAATTACAATAAGTAGTAATAAATTATCAATATGTTTTAGTCAGTTAAATAAATTCTAATAATTAGTAAAAAATTATAATAAGTAGTAATAATTTATAAAAAGTTCTAATAAATTTTAATGATTAATATTTAATTATAATAATTAGTAATAAATGTTAATAATTTGTAATAAATTTATAGAATTTGTTATAAATTATAAAAAATTGTTAAAATTAGCAATAAATTGGAATAATTAGTAATAAATTTTAATAATTATTTATAAATTGCAATAATTACTAATAAATTGCAATAATTAGTAATAAATTGCAATAATTAGTAATAAATTGAAATAATTAGTAATAAATATTAATAATTTGTAAAATGAATAAATAATTAATAAAATGTTTAAATAATTAGTAATAAATTGCAATGATGAGTAATAAATTGAAATAATTAGTAATAAATTGCTAAAATTAGTAATAAATTCTAACAATTAGTAATAAATTGAAATAATTAGTATTAAATTGAAAATATAGAAATAAATTGATTCTATTAGAAATAATTACCAATAATTAGTAATAATTACTGAGAAATAGTAATAAAATGCAATAATTTGTAATAAATTAAAATAATTAGTAAAAAATTGCACGAATTAGTAATAAATTACTACAATTAGTAATAAATTGCAACAATTAGTACTAAATTACATCAATTAGTAATAAATTTCAAAAATTACTAATAAATTGTAAAAATTAGCAATATATTACAAAAAATATGTAATAAATTGAAATAATTAGTAATAAACTGTAACAAATTGTAACAATTAGTAATAAATTTTAGTAAATTGTGCTAATTAGTATTAAATTGAAAATATTTATAATAATTATAAATATATAGAAATAAATTGAAATAAATTGTATTAAACTGTAATATTTGAATATAAATTGTAAAAAATTGTAAAAATTAGTAACAATTAATTAGAAATTGTAATAAATTTCAAAAATTAGTAATAATTAGTAATAATTTACAACAAATAGAAATAAATGGTACAAATTAGTAATAAATTGAAAGAATTTGAAATAATTATAGATAAATTTTATAAAATAGTAAAAATTATTAATAAATTATAATCACTTGAAATTAATTATAAAAATTAGGAATAATTATTAATAATTAGTAACAATTAGTAATAATTTGAAATAATTAGTAATAGTTTATAATTATTGTTAATAAAAACTAATAATTACTAATAAATTATAATAATTATTTATAATTTGAAATAATTAGAAATAAATTCTAACAACTAATAATAAAGTTCAATATTTAGTAATAAATTGCTAAAATTACTAATAAATTTCATTTATTAGTAATAAATTGCAATAATTAGTAATAAATTGCATTAATTAATAATAAGTTGCAATATTTAAAAATAAATTATGATAATATAAAATAAATTGCAATAATTTGTTACAAATTTCAATTATTTGAAATAAATTCTAATAATTAGTAATAAATTCAAATATTTTTCATTAGGTTGCAGTAATTATAAACAATTAGCAATAAATTCTAATAATTTGTAATAGAATATTAATAATTTGTAATATTTTATAATACTTATTAATTTTTTTAATAATTACAAATAAATTCAAATAATTTGTTAAAAATTTTATCAATTAGTATTAAATTGTAATAATTTATAATAATAAGTAATAAATTTTAAAAATTAGTAATAAATTATAAAAATTAGGATTAAATTGTAATAATTAATAAAATATTCTAATAATTATAAATAAATTGCAAAAAACTGAAATATATTCTACTAATTAGTATTAAAATGTAATAATGTGTACTAAAATGTAATAATTAATAAAAATTGTAATAATTAGTATTAATTTTTAATAATTAGTAATGAATTAAAATAATTAATTAATTAATAATAATTTAAAAATATTCTGTAATAAATCGTAACACGTTTTATGAAGTTGGCATAATTTTCAGCGGATTGGTGGATTCCATTTTCTCGATGCCATTTCTCCTTGAAATTTTATCCTACTGAAATAACTACGAAAAATCTGTCCTCACGTACAAATATCCGTTTTTATATGTACGATAATGGAAAACAGCATGGCGAGGCCTTCCTACTCTCCATTCTCAGGCATATTGATATTCATACGTCAGAGCAGATTTTTCATACTGATTTTTGTGAGAGAAAGTTGAAAGGAGGTGACCCAACGGGAAAAAGAGTCTCCATTCCCAATGACTTATCTTCACTATCACCAACTGAAATCCCCATAAAAAATCATCTCAGACGTACAGATATCCAATTCTGTATGTCGGAAAATGGAGAGCAGGGAGGCCACGCCACATTTCTCTCCATCATCATGCATACAGAAATCGATATACATATATTTGAGTAGATTTATCACAGTTAATTTTTTTGGAGAGAGTGGAGATGAGTCGTCATGAAAATGAGCTACCACCCTTCTGATGAAAATTGTGTTCCTAATAATTAGCAATTATTAGTAATAATTAGCTATATTTTATATTAATTAGTATTAATTAGTATAAATTATTAAATTTCTGTGTTGATATCAATAAATGTTCAAAAAATTACTATTAATTAGTATGAAATAATATAAATTAGTATAATTTAATAAAAAGATGAAATTTATCTATCTTATATTTTTTAGATAATGCTATTATTATATCATAATATACAAAAAAACTAATTATTTTATATAATTTAGGGAAATATGGAATAAGGATGTTGAAAAAAAATCAATATTACATGATCCCACATGGATAAATAAACATAATAATCGAAACAGTTTGTGTTCAAATCAAGTATATATTCATGGTGTGGAAGCATTGTAATCATTTGCATCATCGAAACCAAAATTTGATTAAGAAGGGAAAATTATGTTTCCATGTTAAAATTGTTCTTTGAGGACATTTTACAAATTAAAAAACATTGGGGGTCATTTATTGCATTTTAATTTAAACCAGATAATGTTTTTTGGTATCAACATGGGGAACAAAATTCCAGAAAAAATTTTAATTATTTGTTTCTAGAAGAAGCACAGTTTTAAAATTTATTACATTATGTAGCATGTCTTTCTTTTCAACTAGATGAAACTTTTGATGATATTAATTTAACACGAAATTTGTAACCATCCCATTTTTTGAGTTGTTGAGGTCTACTAAGAAATCCTAATATCCGGGTTACAAGATAATAAAAGTATAACATATTGATAAATTTATGGAAATTAAATTATATAATCGACTATCAAATTTTTGTTTTGATCATATATTATATATGGTAAAAAGAGTACTACCATATGGAAATTTGTTGCCTACAAATTTCTATGAGGGAAAGAGGATGATTTAAAAACCTGGTCTTGGTTCTCATAAGATTCATGAAAGTTTAAATAACGGAATCTTATATTATTTTAAAAATGATTCATTGCATAGTTGTACCACAGGTGGACAATCGTGGTATGAAGAGCCACAAAAAGGGAAGTATAGATTGATTCCTATAAAAAAATTGACATATTTCTCATTAATCCTAGATTAAATCCTTTATTTATGTCTCAAAACATAGTGGCATTGATGATGTGGCACAAAAAAAACATTTCAATCGGTTAAAGTAAAAATAATCCCGCTGATGTTCATTCATGTAAACATTCCGTCCATGTTCATCCATATTTTTATGTAGAAGCATAAAATATGAAATAGGTTCTTTCTACTAACTGTTTTTGTCAATTTGAATCTTTGGGTAGTCATTATTCATATTGGCCTTATCTATATAAATCTAAAAAATATAAATCCATGGATGTTGATGAAGGAACCATATATTGTTTTGACCTTATTAATTCCAAGACATCTGGTAATGAATATTGATGACTATTTTAATCCATTGATTGATGAGTTAAATTCATTGCGGAGTAGTGGTGGAAGTATATTTGATAGTGAAGTGAAACAAAATTACATTATGAATGCTGCATTAATGTGTAAAATTAGTGTTTCCCATGATATGTCATGTTTTTTGGCTGGAGTACGCATGGCCCAAAATCGTGTCCATACTCTCTAAGAGACAATAAAGTTTTTTTATCTTCAATGAAAAAACTATATTTCTTTGATTGTCGTTACATATTACATCCAACAAATCATTATTTCAATGGAAAAAATTATCATTTAGAAAAGGCACTACTAAAAGTGATGGACTTTCGAAAATTATCTCAGGTACAGATTTAAATAAAATTTTTTATTCATTACCTTCTATCACATTTGTACCAACATTAAACTCACTGGAAATTGATGGCTTTAGGAAGGAACACAGTTGGATAGAACTGATCCATTTTTTGGGATCTTAAATTTTTGTTTTATTTATTAGTTCTTCACATGATAGATGTCATGAATATTGATAAAAATATTTTGATAATTTATTTCATACATTTTTGGATACACCAAATCTTTGAAAAATGATAATTTAATCGAATGATTAAATCTTGCCCAAATTTAGAGGTGACCATAAATTTAACTATTTGTGAATGTAATATCATAGATGATAATGAATCCAAATGAAGATTATACACTCTCTAAAAATATTTGATTATTATTTTTAAAATCGATTGTAGATTAATACTTCCAGATGGGTATGCTTCCAATTAGGTAATATTTGAAATAAATGGTCCTATTACTGGATAAAAAATTCATGAATTCCATATTACAATGAAAATAATTATGCCTTTTGGTTTAGGATGTATGTTGAATTCTTTGATTTGGGATGTTCTAATAGACATATCAAATATTTTATGAGACTTTTATACAGTGACATGTTACTATGATATATGAAGAAGCCCATATGAAGATGTTGTTTTAATTTTATATAAATAGGAAAAATTATTCCCACAAGATTTACCTTACTCAATGGAAAATTTAATATTACATTTTTCGCTTGAAAAAAAATGTGGTGGTCTGGTGTAGTAGTGATGGATTTTCCCATTAGAGAGATGCATGTAGAAATGGATGAAAATAGTATGCAAGAAAAAATTAGTTTAAGAATAAATTTTATTTTCCTATTTGTTTTTACACTCTCATTACATTCAATATGAATATACCTCTGAACACAACCATATGGGTAGTAATGAGGTAATGTTGACAATGAAATTGGAAATTGATCATAAGTTTTCAATCATCCCAAACATGGATTCGATAGACTTCACGAATGACGAATTTTATATAATGAACATCACATAGCTCATATATATGTCACTACTAGAAATGGAGGTTTTTCCAAAAGATATATACTAATATATTGAAGAATGGTTGGTATACTATAAAAAAGGTATCATTTGCTGACAGTTTGTTCAAACTATTGGCAATGTCTTAATATTATCAATATTTCCCAACGGTTTGTTAAAAATATTGGGAAATCATTAATTCATCTATGATTTACCAATTTATTTAATAAAACGATGTTAAAGAGAGGCTTTCCGAACGTTTTTTAAAAATCGTTGGGAATGCTTATCCACAAATACACTGTACCCCAGCCCCCACTGCTCCCGATTGCACACCCTAATCCAAAGCTCCTCCATATTTTTTTACGGCCATGACACTCTATTATTCTATATATCTTTCTTCAATAAATCAATTTTTTTTATTTCTACATTCAAAATTAGTATGTATTACCTTAGTTTTAATTTTATCCCTCTAATTTTTTGTTTTTTGTTTTGGTTTGGGCTAAATTAGATTTCCTACGGTCATTGGAATACCGAACCCATTGAGTTGTTTTCTATTTAATGTTCTGCACTTCAAACATGGTAAAAGGATTGTTTAGTGGGGTGATATGGATTTTTATATGGACATTAGTTTAGTTGAAAATTGGATTTGGATTTTATATTTATAGAGTTTGTTCAAGGAATAATGGGAAGGGTATTGATATTGAGGATGAATTGGCAGTTGGTTGGGTGATAGATTGGAATTGTGATGTTGGTTGGATTGGGTATAAGTAATTTTCAAGGTATTATATGGGTATTTCCGGTGCTGAACAAACCCCACCCCCAACAACTAGACATGTTCCACCCCCTTGGACAGCCCCCCAACACCCCCTTGGACACCCCCCATTAGACATCCCCTAACCCCTTGTATAATCCCCACCCATTAGACATTCCCCTCCTCCCAACCACTATACAACCCCACCCCCACCCTCCTTGGACACTCCTCACCCCCCCATGGATAACCCTCCACCCCACCCCTGGACACCCCCAACCCCTTGGGAACTCCCACCCTTTAGAAATCCCCCCACTCCAATGGAAACCACACCCCCATAGACACCCCCCCACTCCCACCCATAGACACCATCACCCCCTAGACACCCTCCATCCCCGTGGGCCCCCTAAACCCCTTAGGCAACAACCCTAGACACCACCACAACTCCTAGACACCTCCACACCTCTTAAGTGGTCGACCCAAATTTTAAATTGGAGTTAACAATGTAGTGGATTTCTATTTCCGCAATGAAATTACATAAGTTACCCATAGAGACATATAAATTGAATTTGGAATGTTTTGATAAATTGAATATGTATTGTGTTGATAAATTTAATTTTTCATGTTTTGATAAAGTAAATTTGACATTTTTTGAAAAATTTAATGGGTTGTTTGGAATGGAATGGATATTGCATGATGGTTTTCCTTTTGTAATGAATAAAATTATTTTAAATAAAATTACCCTATGGGGGTTTCAGGAGGGGTAGGTGGGCAGTCCAAGTGTGGGTTGATGTCTAGGTGGGGGTGGGTTTTCTAGGGGTAGGGGACTATAGGGGGGCTATATGGTTTTGGGGGAGGGGGGTATGGGCTTCCCAAGGAGGGGTGTGGGCTGTCCAAGGGGGTCAGGGTGAGTTTCCCAGGGGAAGGGTGTGGGATGTCTAGGGGTGTTGTCTAGGTGGGAGGGGAGGGGGTTTTCCTTGTGGGGTGGTGGATGTCTAGGTGGGGGGGGTATCTAGGTGGGGGATGGGGTATGGGATGTCCAATGAGGGGATGAGGCTATCTAAAGGGGGGGATTCCCTGGTGGGGGTCGGGGTTGGGTTGTCTAGGGGTAGGGGCTGCAGGGGAGGAGGTGTGTGCTGTCCAGGTGAGGGAGGGGTGTGGTCTATCAAGGGGGTGGTCTGTCAAAGGGGGTGGGTGCGGGCTGTCTAGGTAGTGGAGGGGGTCTGGGTTGTCCAGGGAGGATGGTTGGGCGGTTTAGGTGTGGTGGTGGTGGTGGGTGTGGTGGTGGTGGGTGTGGTGGGTGTCCATGTGAGGTGGGGGTATCGGGGGGGTGTCGGGGGTATGGACTGCAGGGGGGCTGTATAGGGAGGGGTTTGTTTTCCACTCCGATACACTACAAAAAATAGGAATCACATATTACAAAAGTATATTTTCTATTAAATTTTAAGACTTTTTTAGAAGTTCCATACCAAACCTCACTCTTACCCTTTTAAGAAGAAGGTATCTCTATAATGAAATATCACTCAGGTTCTTATGCATTATCTTGATCTCAAACTAATTTAACACTCATAAAACTCATTATCACCTAATGATATAACATGGCTCATACTCCCAAGATTCATGTCCCATCGAAACATGGCTCATAAAATCTGATCCATGTATGATATTTGGTGGTGTGTTTAAAATTGGATGTGTTTGGATTTATATGTTTGATATTTAGGTTTTACACCAACATTATTATTATTAATCTATAATAGGATTGAAATCATGCTCCAATTGGAGAGAGATTGGATTTACAACCCTATTTTGGGGGTGTACACCCAAACCCCCTTGGACACCCCCCTGGACACCCCCACCCCCTGGAGAGCCCCACCACCCCTGTGGAGAACCCCCCCCCCCCCCCCCCCCCGTGGACAACCCACCCACCCCCAACACACCATGTACACTCTCGTGGACAGCCCGCCCACCATCTGTTACCCCTAGATAGCCTCACCACCCCCTGGTCCTCCTCCCACCCCCTAGACACCTCATACCCACTAGATTTCCCCCCAGCCCTTGGAAAGACCCCCCCCCCCCACTGGATAGCCCCTCCACCCCCGTGGGCAACCCTCCCACCCCCTAGACACCTTATACCACCTAAGCAGCCCTACCCCCGTGGACAACCATCCCACCCCCCTGAACACCCTCCCACCACACCTCAGACACCCACATCCCCCCAAACACCCCCACCCCCATAAAAGCCTCCCCCCCAAGGACAACCCTGACCACACCCTTCTCCCCCCACTATACAGCCACACCACCCCCGTGGAAAGCCCTCCCACTCCCTTGGATAGCCCATCCACCCCGAGGACACCCCGTACCTACTAGACAACCACACCACCCCTAGAAACCCCACCCAGCCATGGACACATTATACCCCCTGAACACCCCTGACCCCTTAGACAACCCCACCACCCCCGTGGACAGCCCACCCACCACTATCGACACCCCGTACGCCCTAGACCCCCCCCCCCCAGACAGACCCCACCACATGGACACCCCCGACCCCTGGAAATCCCCACCACCCACTGGACACTCCGTACCCCCTTTACACCCCACCCCCTTGGGCAGAGTAAGTTATCCATCAAATAATATATTAAAATATAAAATCTTTCGATCTAAAATTTAATCATCTCCTGAATAATAATCCTATACATGTGTACATGATCTTGTACTCTCATGTATAGTTCTTATAAGATATTTTGTTATAAATATAGAAATTTCTTTCTTTTATATTATGATTCTCATATAGAGTAGCGTGTCAGTTATGGTTTCATATAAATTTAACAATTCTAATTTTCATAAATATATTTTTTATGAAACATAAATCGTATTGAATTTATTTTGTTGAAATGACTCATAACAATTTGTTAACATAATGGATAGACGTTGGATGTATGAAACTGATCAGATTTCAAATGATTTTCAAAATAATTGGGAGATGTTTTTAAATTTTTCATTTCACAATGCTTTAGATTATGGTCACATACACTTCCCCTGTTACAATTGGGTTGGAAGACCTTGGTTGAGCCATAAAGAAGTCCTCTACCACATAACCAAATATGGTTTTCATGGAAACTACTCTGTGAGATATCATAATATTGAGAAAATGAAATCCCAAATTTTTGATGATCGAAATGAGAGAACTAGATTAGATAATTTTTTATATGACTTATTTCCATTTATTTTTCATCCTTACAAAGAAATGATTCCTTCCCAAGAAGATTTTTATATGAGGAAACATGATGCATATAATTAAAATGATGATGTTTTCACGGTGAAAAAATTGAATGATTCTTCCACAACTCTAGTATATCGACAATGCGGTAAAATGAATAAGTTGGAACTTTTAATCTGATTATTTCATGCCAATACTATATATCGGATTTCTAATACCTCTATAGATTACATTCTTACATAATTGAAGGATTTACTTCTAGATGTTGCAGGTATTCCCTTAAACCACTACATAGAATTGAAGCTAGTTGAGGATCATGGATTTTCAAAAAATAAAATTTTAGATTTCCTGAATGATTTCAGTTTATTTTGGGAAGAAACTGCTGAAAAAATGGTTTTATAAAATTTGGCACATCCCACTAGAATCCCAAAACTGATGGAACACCATCCCCTGTTACTCAAAAAGTAATGAGGAACATTCCATTGATCCCCATACTCTAGAATATTTTTATGTCTGATGAAATATCAATAAAAATCTGATGGAATTATTCTAAGGGAATGAAAAGTAATGATGAGTTGGTTTACCCTATAAAGGGATTTTCAATGTAGAGATTTGATTCTCAATATCCTGATTTTGCAGTTGATGTTTATAATGTAAGGTTGGGTCTTTCATGTGATGGTTTTAATCCATTTGGGAATATTATTATGTCTCATAGAACATGGATAGTTATTATACACATTTATAATATTCTCCCTTGGTTGTGTATGAAAAAACCTTTCACTTTCATTAGTATACTCATATCTGAAAATTCTGAATGTGACAATGATATAGACATAAAAATGAAACCATTAATAAAACAATTGAATATTATTTGGGATGTGGTTGTGTGTACATCTGATGCATGTTTGAATTAAATATTTTAGTGTGTGCAACGCTTATGTGGATGATCAATGATTTTCTTGCTTATGCAATGATTTCTGGATGGAGCACGAAGGTAAATCTATCATATCCAATTTTTATGATGAAAAAATGATCCATAAGACTGAAACATTGTTGTCGTTTTATTTCTACAGGACACCAATGATTCTTTCCCTTGGACCATTAATATAGAAATAATAGTTGATGATTTGAAAATACCATGGAGACTAATGATCCACCTTAGTGTATGTATGGAACTGATGTGCTTTGTGAATTGAAAGAATTTAGTTTTTCATTTGGGAAGGGTCAAATGAAATTTGGAAAGAGAAAAAATGTTTCCACTAAAACATGTTACAATTGGAAGAAGAGAATTATCTCATTAGATTTTCCTTATTGGTCAACCAATTTGTTATGTCATTTCATAGACGTAATAATCATTGAGAAAATATATATGTGAAATTTTTCTTTCACTTTTTCTAAATGTTAAGTGAAAGGCAATAGTTTATGTATTTTCTCGACATGACTTGGTGGATTGGGGCATCAGACCAGAATTGAATCCTATGCATATCATTGATAATAAATGGAAAGTTCCATGTGCTTATTATGTGATGTCGCCTGCAAAAAAAATTCTTGATATTCTAGAGACTATTAATGTTCCTGATGGAAATTCAAGAAACATATCTAAACGGTTCAAAATAATAGAGTTGAAGAAAAAATCTTTGAAGACTCATGATTATCACATCCTTCTTCATGTGTTGATTCAAATCACAATTCATCATTTTTGTCCAATAATGTAAGGGTATATGTTGTTTGATTATTCCTATTTTTAGATATCTTTGTGCTAAGATGTTTTCCATGTCTTTCATGCACAAAATGTTGGCAGATGCCCTATTAATTTAGTGTGAGTTATTGAAAATATATCCTCTATCATTTTTCACATGCATTCTATATCTGAATGTCCATATTCAAACTAAAATACTTATTAGATGACCTATTTATTTTCATTGGATATATTCAACTAAAATAAATTTGTACACATTAAAGTATTATGTTTGTGAAAGGAATCATCCTGAAGGTTTAATTGTGAATGGTTACTTGGCTCAAGATATAATGTATTTCTGCTCTATGTACTTTTTATATCATACTACCAGAATGATTATACCAATGAGAAACGAAGAAGAACAATATGAGGAAATTGAACCAATTTTCCATCACTTCCTCAAATATGTGAAATTCATATATCATATACATTGATGACATTAATCCTTAAAGAGCGGGAGATTATACATCGCACAGTTTTGTTCAACTAGGATTTGTTCGATGACTACATCTTTTAAGTAAATTGAATATGTATATCTTATATATATATATATATCTGTTAAAATATTTGTATTAGTTCTACAGGGAACATAAAGCGATGAAAAATAGAAAGCATGATTCATTATCTTTGATAAGGAGGGAGACTTTGAATAACAATGAATTTTCATCTTGGGTTCAATTGAAGGTAACAATATTACTGTTTAAAATAATTAAAAAAATATTTAATTATGTTTAATATTCAATTATATTTTAGGTATTTAGTTTTCCAACTGACTCTGTCTCCAAGGAAATAAGAGCTTTGGATTTAGGTCATAATACCATGGTTCGTGATTGTAAATCAACTGTTATCAATGGGTACATATTTATTATCACTGAATGTGAAAAGAACATGAGAACAAAAAATTATGGTGCTATGGGTACTACCACAATAGAATTTGATGCTAGTGAATCCAATAGTAGAACACAATTTGAAAATGTAGGTTATTACGGAGTCATTGAAAAAATAATAATATTGGATTATTATTCTCATGGATGAGTCACGATGATGAAATTCTACTAGTTTGATTCGATGATGAGGCATGGAACACTTATTGATGATAGTGGATTTTGAGTAATTTATATGACTCACATTCTTGGTAATGATGATTCATATGTATTGGAATCAATGGAGAAATATATATTTTATGTCAAAGACCATCTTCGACATGAATTTTTTGTAATTATTGATGTAATTCCAAGACATATTTTTGATGTTGGTGATGATGGAATTGACACCATCCCTACTACTATTGGAAATGATCCATTTATTACATTTGATGAATCCGATATCTTAACAGTGAGAGATGAGTGTGAACCTAAAGTTGTGGTGGGGACTATATAAAATCATCCATTCATGATCTCAATTATTTTGGTTTATCTCAACTTGGGTTTTTAAGGTTGGTACTATTCAAATTTATTTAATATTTATAACAAATATGTTGTATCTGACATGACCAATATGTGAATTTTCAATGTTTATTGGTATCAAATTTATTCCAATTGCATTTTATAATTTAGAATTGAACTGTATTTAAACCTACGAAACCAACATTTCAAGATTGGTGAGCATATAATTCTTCAACTATGTTTTATATAAAATTAATATAACACTAAAAACTCTCTTTAACATTTTTCTTGGTAATGAAATTGATTGTTTGTATCCTTATGAAAACAATTTATAGAAACCTGCATCATCTACCTCAGCTAATGATATTAAATTTTTCCATAATTTCAACAACTACTTTACACCTTATGAATCTGTTATAATTAATGTTCCATGATTCAAATATACTGATGTCACATAGTAAATAACCATCCTACATAAAATTGAATTTCAATATTATATCTTGTTTTATTTTTTGACTTCATTATATATCTGTTCATGCTTACCTAAAACAATGGATAGTTAAATTATATATGAATCCCTATATTCTCTCTCATTTATTTGGGTTACACATAAGTTATAATTTTCTAATTACTACAATATTTGTTTTCAAATGGAGGAAATAAAACCAATTGATGAGTGGAGACATAAATAGATGATGGACATCAATCGTCGCATGACTGAGATGGTAATTACCCCACTAGTGTCTATAGTGATTATTTTATTTCAAATATATGTATTTAAATAATATATAATGTCATGTGAATAATTTTGTTTTCATTATTTTTTCATGATCCATCAATTAAGAAAGAGTTATTTGATGTGCTGGATAGTAGTGGTCCCAGTACATAGGATGTTTGTACGAGGGGGGAGGGTACGAGAGCTTGAAGATATGGTCATCATACCTGATTAGACCCTACCCCTCCCACTGACATACCATACATCCCACATTCTGATCCCGGTGTGTCATTTGGGACACACATGATATTTAATCCTCCCATGTTTTCACAACCCATTACATCTCAGCCTCCTCACCCTTCCATACCATATCGAATGACGATTCCCACTCCATATCCATCATTTGGCTAGCCATCCCTATCATCTTATTTTACTTATGCATCCTTCTCTCCAAGATTTTATATTCCATCTTCTTCGACACTTACTCTGCTAGAGTCTATCCATACAGAGCATACATTGGGACCCACTCCACCTGTACAAGGTGTCCAATAACTTTTTGGGGATCTAGAAGCACCCATTGATTATACTACATAATGTATACTCATACTAACAAAAAAATTTATAACACTATTGTTTATGTTCATTATATCATTTGATGATAAAATATTTGTTTTTATTTCATTCAAAATACATATAATTATCGGAGGTGGGGGCGGAAGAATACATGAATGAGTGAGGTATTGAACCATGCCATGTAGTTTATGGTAAACCTAAATAAAGATTGTCATGTGATTGAAAAACCAGGGCAACAATGTCGGATTTTTTTGGCGATGCTTTCCAAATGCTCTAAAATCATTTGTGTCAGCCAGCTCTAATGGAGATAGTTGTCAATTGAATTCAAGGAGAATTCATGGGAAGAGATATGGGAAAAAAATTATATTGTATTTAATTCAATATATTATTATTTTTTATTTATATGAATTAATATTTTGGTGTTGTCTTTGGTTTAATTTCTCAGATGGTCAGGGTGCACAACCGGGACGTCTAAAGGATTTATGTGAGATTTAGAGAGATTATAAGAACGAGTTTTATATTTTATGGAGTGCTAGATTTGACACAGAAGTAATGGTGGTCCCTATCATGGATTATTTTCCATTATAACAGTATCAACAGATAATTACTCAATGGACGAATACCCGATTAAGGTATTAATAAAATTATTGGCATTTAAATGAAAAGTATAATGTTTTTCATTAATAATAATTAATGAATTTTATTTATGAATCATCCAAATGAAAAAAAACATTGATTATAAAAAATACCTCAACACATTTGGATGTATTACAACGTCAGATCATGAGAGGAAGTAGGTATGATAGTTTATAATTTTTCTTTACAACTTTCAGTTTATATTACTTCCTCCATAATTTATTTGATTTCTAAAGTTGTTATATAAGTTTAGTTATGAATCAAATTATTGGTATCCTATTTTTAATTATGTTTTCCTACATTAAATGTCATTGTAGAGGAATAAATTGAATATAAAAGGAAGTGTTCTTCGAGGAAAACTGTTTTTCTCGAGTAGAAGGAAGAAAGATAGATGTGCGGTTAATGAACAAAATCTGTAGCAGATTGTAAGAATTACTTTTTTGAATTAAATTATTAATCTCTATTTTCTAATTTAATAATTTATTTATATTTTCAATAGGATGGTTTAGAGGAACTTGATGATAAGGATCCAGACAATGTTGGTCCAACCGATCACTTACATCAGGTGTTGGAAGATGAGCACCCTGTTATAGTATGTAGCTGACCTGGGAAGAGTATAGTTCCAATGAGTTATTGTCCCTCTTCATGCACGAGTTGTATTACCATCGAGTTTCAAAAGGTTAATCCATAGGCAGAACATGATGATGAAAGGCCAACAGAGCTGCCAGAATAGTCTACAAGGGAAAACAATGCATTTATGAAACTGATGGAAGTTTTACGTCCAAAAAATCCACCAGAGGCCAGCCCAGCTTATGATTAATATATTTCATTGATGCATTCTATATATAGTGCACCAGGTATAAGGCCCCAGCCTTAAAACCTTACTTAATATTGAGTTATTACAAGATTACACATTGATATAATAAAAACATTATGAAAACCATTTTCAATACCAAAGTAAAACATGGTATTTATTTTTCGTTTAAAGAAAAGGGTATGGCTTGTAGAGGAAGCCGAAACTCAAATAATGGTCACGATGGCGGAGAAGTCGTTGTCGCCACATACGTACGACAAAAACATTACCTTTTGTCGTTTAGTAAACGCTTCATATAAAAAATATTCCTTTTGAATAAATGGAAAAGTCCAAGGGGTTTATACACCGTATAAAAGAATGTTGTGTATAAAATAAAATATGCCTCAATGAAAGGAGTTTGAGACGAAGTCCCATACCTCGTATCCGACTTGACCCGACCCGTCTTTAATCTCTTGAATAATAAACTTGAGTTAATATCTACTTGCTTAAGAACCTTTTTCAAGTTCATTATTCCTTTTATACCATGTTATGGACATCATGTAATCATTTAATTTAATAATGTTCATTTTGTCGGTATTTGGTTCTTAAGTCAAAAATAGACTTCTTACACATACATGTTGTTAATTTGGTCAAAGGTTCGTTATATCCAGAATGATATTAATGATTTGGATAACATATACATCATATATATTCAGCATATACATGTATTTATAATATTACATCACATTTAGAGGTAAGAAATGAAATGCACCGTTCATGGAGACGGTAAGCCGTACGTACGCATGAACGCTACTTCCATTTCTATTTCGTATTTTTTTGGAATGGAATCATAATGATATAAGAGTATATTATAATTCCAGTATAATAACATATATAATATCATTAACTTTATCCTTTACACATCCCACATATGGTATTAACGAATCAAATCACTTTCAGGGGGCGGTAGTACGCACTTCCTAAAATGAAGATATCGTGTTTACCCATAATGGAAATAATAATGGTATGCCATAAATGAAAAATACAGAAGCTTAAGGAAAGAATAAACATATTATATATCATATATAAAAATAGTTACATCATAATGGCCACCATTGAAGGTGTTAAATGAGTATTGAACAATCATCGTTTCGGGAGGCAGAATTTCGCCATCCACGGAAAACATATGTTCTTTAACCATTTGATGTAGTTGTGTGAGAGTGTAGCTCAAATAAATCTTATAAAAATATTCTAGTATATTTAATATACTGGTGTTTTTACAAAAGAAGTAAATAAAAAGAGTTTAGGGGGTTTGAGAGGCAAAATAAAACAAATGAACATGAGAGAATGAATTACCTTTAAAAGTGTAACTTTTTTTGATTTGAGCCTAAAGGCTTCCTTTGAAAGGATTATTCCAAAAGGGAATCCTCTAGGATGAGTAGAGGGATGTGGAGAGAGTAAATGGGTAGGGGATGGACGAGACAAAGGCTTGAGGAGTGTGTGAAATGAGGTATAGGTGGGGGCCTTTTATAAGAGGAGAGGAGGGGCACTTTTGGAAATCATGAAACTATTATTTTATTTTCAAAAGTGTTTCGAATTTATAAGGTCCCACATTGATATATTTCGAAGATAAGATGATAAGGCTTCGAAATATTCCCATAAAATAGGTTTTGGACATGTATAGGTTTTAGATATTACATTATCTTTCCATTTTATTTTAATCATTAAATAATGAAGTCATCGCTGCATCATCATAATTTCATAAATAATTTAATTTATTTAAAGTCTAAAAATTATAGAAAAAATACTATGATGTAGGAAATCTTTTTATCTTTCCAATTACTATTTATAATCAAAATCTGATCTTTATAACCCCACGTAAAAATTGTTTTCGTAAAACATATTATGTTTGTGTCATTTTAACATTTACATTAAATAAAAAGTTATTTATGTCATTTCCCAACCAAAGTGGATCCATGGGGTCCCCAAGTTGACCCATGTCTTTTCTTGGTCTGCCATGACACAACCAATGAGGGTAGGACATGTTTCAAGCTCATCTTAGTTTATTAAAGCATTATTTTTACATTAAACTACACTAATTACCCCTAATCGCGATTAAAAACATAATAAGTTACTATTCACCAAAAAATTATTTTAACCTCATTGAACCACATTTTACTTCTTAATGACAACCATTTATGTCGTATTTTTGAAATTCAAAACACAATGATGGCAAAATTTCATTTAAATGGAAAATCAGTTTTTATAAGTACCACTTAGTGGTTTCAGTATTCATCAAAAATTGATGTTTTTCAGAAAATTACCAAAAATTCACCCTAAGCTATATTTGATATTCCGAATTCAAAAATGAAGTCTATTTTACCAAATTCAAAACATATAAGTCACATTAATTAATTTAATAATTAATTCCCGTTGTTAGAGCAAATAGCGTGTTTTTATAAAACAATAAGTATCAAAAGATTGACACCAGGTTAAGTCTAATTTCAAAGTGAAATTGATTCCAATGACCACCATTGGATTAAATGGTGAAAATATATTCAGATTAAACATTAATACCAATTCAAAAGATAATTTAATCATATAAATAAATTAGATTAAAAAGTAGTTTTGATGTAAAATGCAGTATTTTTCACTATTCATTAAAAATGAACATTGTCTGAAAAATACCAAAAATTCACACAAAGTAAATTTTGATGTCCCAATCATAAAGAATAAGTTTATCTTGACAAACATAGCTTATAAAGTTTTCAAAAGATAGATTTAAAAATGGTTTTCCATCAAAAGGCAGTAAAACAATCTTTTAAGAATATTAGTGTATTCCATGCATAAGATTGTATTTATTTTCATTTTAAGCCTCTATAACACTATCTAGTTTATTAATAGACATGGATAAAAATATCTATTATTCATTACTTACTTGGGATGTTACATCCTTCCCCCTTTTAGAAATTTTCATCCCCACAATTTAATTACTTATCAAATAAATGGGGGTACTAATCCCTCATTGCATTTTCAGATTCCCATGTTGCCTCTTCCATCATGTGGTTTTTCCACAAAACCTTTACCTGCTTAATCACCTTATTCCGTAACACTTGCTCCCTCTGGTCAAGAATCTGGACCGGTTGTTCCTCATAAGATAGGTTCTCTTCCAACTGAACTACCTCTGGACTCAAAACATGAGATGGATCTGGCATATACTTTCTCAACATGGAAACGTGAAAAACATTGTGTACCTGAGATAAACTCGGAGGTAAAGCCGCTCGGTATGCAACTAATCCAACTCTATCCAGAATTTCGTATGGTCCAATGAACCTTGGACTCAACTTTCCTTACCAAATCTCATCACACTTTTCCAAGGAGAAACCTTGAGAAAAACATGATCACCTACCTCGAAAGATAGATCCTTCCTCCGGTTATCCGCATAACTCTTCTGCCTACTTTGAGCTGTTCTCATGTGTTTCTGAATCAGATGAACTTTTTCTGCCATCTCTTCTACCAATTCTAGTCCCATCAACTTCCTTTCACCCACTTCATCCCAGAAAGCTGGAGTTCGACACCGCTTCCCATATAATGCCTGAAATGGTGCCATCTGTATACTGGAATGAAAACTGTTATTATATGAAAACTCAAACAAAGAATGATGTTGGTCCCAACTTCCCTGATAATCCATAGAACAAGCTCGTAGCATATCCTCCAAGGTCTGAATTGTTCGTTCTGACTACCCATCTGATTGAGGATGAAAAGCTGTACTAAAATTTAATTCAATACCCAACGACTTCTGAAGCCCTTTCCAAAAGTTAGAAGTAAACCTGGGATCACTATATGATACAATGGAGAGAGGAACTCCATGTAACCTGACTATCTATTTAAGATACAAATGGGAAAGTTGATCAAGAGAGAAAGTATCTCGTATAGCAAGGAAATGAGCAGATTTGGTCAAGCGATCAACAATAACCCAGATTGCATTATGACCTCGAGATGTCTTCGGTAATCCAACAACAAAGTCCATGGATATATTCTCTCATTTCCACTCTGGCACTGGTAAAGGCTGAAGCATCCCTTTCGGTAACTGCCGCTCTGCTTTAACCTGCTGACAAGTCAAACACTTCACAATAAAATCAGCAATATCTCTTTTCATTCCATCCCACCAGTAATACTCCCGCAGATCTCTATACATCTTAGTACTGCCCGGATGAACTGAAAACGGAGAACTACGAGCTTCACATAACAACCCTCTCTTCAACTGTGAATCACAAGGCACACAAAATCTCTTCCCAAATCTCAAAACTCAATCATTATCAATGTTGAATTCAGGCAACTTACCTTTCTGAACCAGCTCTACCTTTTTCTGCAACTCACTGTCTTGCTTCTATGCTTGCTTGATTCTATCTGATAGAGATGATCTCACTGATACCTGAAACAAAACAGAAGGATTCCCTACACCAACAACTTCTATGCCAAAGTTCATCAAATCCTTAACCAAAGGATCACGTTTCAAATGCAACATTGTTAATGAAGCATTATTTTTTCGACTCAAAGCATCAGCCACTTTATTTGCTTTTCCCGGATGGTAATGAATTGTAAAATCATAATCCTTGATTAATTCTAGCCATCTCCTTTGTCTCATGTTCAATTCTTTCTGAGTGAATATATACTTTAAACTTTTGTGATCGGTATATATTTCACACTTTAATCCATACAAAGGATGCGTCCAAAATTTTAAAGCAAAAACAACAGCAGCTAATTCCAAATCATGTGTAGGGTAATTTACCTCATGAGTTTTCAACTGTCATGAAGCATAAGTAATTACCTGATCATTCTGCATTAGGACGCAACCAAGTCCTTTCAATGAAGCATCACTGTATAAAACAAACTCACCATTCCTGGAAGGTAGTGCCAAAACTGGAGCATTCACCAATCTTCTTTTCAATTCCTAAAAACAATCATCACATCCCTTTTGTCCAGATAAACATAACACCCTTCCGAGTTAGCTTAGTCATTGGACTAGATAACAGTGAAAAATTTCTAACAAACATTCGGTAATAGCCTGCCAAACCAAGGAAGCTACGAATCTCGGTTACATTTGTGGGTCTTGGCCATTCTTCCACAACTTTTGTTTTTCTAGGATCAACCGTTATTCAATCTGTAGAAACAATGTGACCAAGGAAAGAAATTTTTTGCAACCAAAACTCAAACTTTCTGAATTTCCCATACAGTTTCTTTTCATTTATGGTTTTCAAGATAACCCTTAAATGTCTTTTATGTTCCACTTTACTTTTAGAAAACACAAAAATATCATCAATGAAAACCACCACAAACTTATCCAAGAATTCATGGAAAATTCTATTCATTAAGTCCATGAATACAGCAGGTGCATTGGTTAGCCCAAAAGGCATTACTACAAATTCATAATGGCCATATCTCATACAGAACACGGTCTTCAGAATATCTGCCTCCTTTACCTTCAGCTGATGGTACCCCGATCTCAGGTCAATCTTTGAAAAAAACTGAGCTCCCTGGAGCTGATCAAACAAATCATCGATATGAGGCAAAGGATATTTGTTCTTAACAGTGATATTATTCAAGGCGCTATAATCAATGCAAAGTATCATAGAACCATCTTTTTTTTAACAAATAAAACAGGGGCACCCCATTGTGATGTGCTAGGTCTAATGAAACCTTTCTCTAATAAATCTTGCAATTTCTCCTTCAACTCTAAAAGTTCAATTTGATCCATTCGATAAGGGGGTTTTGAAATTGGATTAGCATCAGGAACTAAGTCAATAGTAAACTCAACTTCCGGATCTGGTATTATTCCAGGAAACTCATCAGGAAAAACATCAGGGTACTCATTTGCCACTGGCACAACATTAATCTGAACAGTTCCTTTATTTTCAATGATGTGTGCATGGTAACATTAATTTCCATCCTTTACAAGTTTCTCGGCCTCTTGATATGTTATCAAAAGTAAGGGTTCATTTTTGTAAACAAACTGAAAGTATTTCTGAAAATAAACTTCTTTATCTCTACAGTCAATCTTAGCATGGTAAATAGAGATCCAATCCATACCCAGGATAACATCAAACTCTACTAGAGGTAGAACAATAAGGTTTGCAAGTAGGTACTTTCCACAGATAAGGATAGGAAGATTCTTATAAATTCTTTTTGCCTCAACTTTTCCCCCAGGTGTTTTTACCAAAAGTTCATGAGTCATTTCTTGAGATGGTATTCCCATTTTACTAGAAAAGGTTTCAGAGATAAAAGAATGTGTAGACCCCGAATCAAACAACACACTGGCATAATCTGAAAAAACAAACAAAGTACCTGATACAACTTCATTTGATGGCCCGACATCTGCTGAAGTAGTTGCAAAGGATTTCACCACCCCTTTCTGCTTGTAGTCTAACTGCTTCCCATCACTCAAGCTCTTTGTCGGACACTCGTTTGCATAGTGACCCATCTCATTGCACTTATAACATTTCACTAACTGTAAATCAAATTTGTTCTTACCTTCACCTTGATCCTTTTCAGTGCAATCACGAGCCTTATGTCCCATCTTACCACATCAGTAGCACTTTCCAGAATTCAGAAGACATTCCCCAGCATGCCTTTTTCCACATTTATCACAAACTGGAAACTTAGTTCTCTTAGCATCAGACTTTTTTGAAGAATTCTTACCTTTCTCCTGCCACCTCGGTCTCTTCTTCTGCTGGTTGTTATAGAACACTTGGTCATCGGCAAACTCCATTTCCACCTTCTCAGCACATTGAACAAGCTTTTCATAACTTTTAAACTCACGAGAAGCTAATGCCCATCGATATTTTGGCTTTAATCCTGAGTAAAAACGAATGATTTTACTATCAAGGTCTCGGATAAAATTTGGAGCATACCTTTCCAATTGAGTGATCCTTTCTTCATAGGCAGCCACTGAGTCTTCCTCTTGCCTCAATTCCAAGAATTTATTTTCCATCCTAAGTCGAACAACCTTAGGAAAATACTTCTCAAGAAACATACCTTTGAATTCATCCCAGTCAAGAGCATCAATCTCATCGGCGTCCCTGATATTTTTAACCCTAGACCACCACTGATCTGCTTCACCCTCCAAATGGTAAATAGAAAGACTAACCTTTTGATTGTCTGAACACCCCATGACATCAAAAATCTTCTCCAGTGCTTTAATCCACCCTTCAACTAGCACAGGGTCAGATGATCCTCTGAATGATGGTGGATGTTGCCTCATGAAATGTTCCACCACTGACATGTTCCTCTGCGGTTGGTCTGGCTGATCTCGTGCATGGATACCACCACCATTTATCACTTGATTCAAATGCACCATTACTACAACAAACTGTTTAGTTCCAATTCCGACCATTTCTGGATGCTGATTCGGAAGGTTATTTCCTTCTGTATGCCTTCCTAGCACTGCTTCCCTGTTTCCTCTGCGGAAAACCATTCTAAACAAACATGTCTTAGATGAAGCAACATGGTAATCTTCAAATGCTATATCATTTAAAATATTTTTTGGATAATCATTTAATAGAATTCTAACTCCTAATGTTATCTAAACCGACCTCTGATACCAACTATAAGGCCCTAGCCTTAAAACCTTACTTAATCTTGAGTTATTACAAGATTACGCATTGAGGATCTTTTTGGGTTTATAGTTTTAGAGAATTAGATCATAAAACTTGCATTACATTCCACATATAAACAATGTAGTTACATAAAGATAGTATTCTTCATTCCCATCAATGGAAACACATTTAAAATAAAACATGGATTATTTCTTGACACTTCATTGACACTATCATCATATCATGTACCTTTCCCTTGTCCTGTGAAAAACATTTCAAAAAAACTTGGGATGAGCATAAAAAGCTTAGTATGGGTTATAAAAACATGGAAAGGAAACATGGGTACATATATACAAAAGAGTGAAATCATACTTTACCCATAAAACATAAGCACATTAACATACCTCATCGAATCATGAGTAAATCATTGAAATCATAAGACATAAAGGTAACTTGAGTCATTCATAACATTCTTACGTAGGGAGTAACCCTCTTGGTTACGTTTGGAATACCCATCACAGTATATTCCCTAAATCTCTTTGGAGAAACCTTAACATTTCACTCCTTCGCGTTACCCAATACATTGGAGAGCTATAACGGGCTCACCCGCACTTAGTTTATCACGGAACCACCCGTCTTCATAATAATGCCCAAGAACCATAACATAATCGTATCATGTAAAACATGCATAAAGGAAACATAACATTTCCACATTTCAATCAAGAGATATCAATACAACACATTGATATAATAAAAACTTTATGAAAACCATTTTCAATACCAAAGTAAAATATGGTATTTATTTTTCGTTTAATGAAAAGGGTATGGCTTGTAGAAGAAGCCGAAACTCAAATAATGGTCACGACGGTGGAGAAGTCGTTGTCGCCGCATACGTACGACAAAATCATTCCCTTTTGTCATTTAGTAAACACTTCATATAAAAGAGATTCCTTTTTCATAAACGGAAAAGTCAAAGGGGTTTATACACCGTATAAAAGAAAGTTGTGTATAAAATAAAATATGCCTCAATGAAAGGAGATTGAGACGAAGTCCCATACCTCGTATCCGACTTGACCCGACCGTTCTTTAATCTCCTGAATAAAAAACTTGAGTTAATCTCTACTTTCTTAAAAACATTTATCAAGATCATTATTCCTTTTATACCATGTTATGGACATCATTTAATCATTTAAGTTAATAATGTTCATTTTGTCGGTATTTGGTTCTTAAGTCAAAAATAGACTTCTTACACTTACATGTTGTTAATTTGGTCAAAGGTTCATTATATACAGAATGATATTAATGATTTGGATAACATATACATCATATATATTCAGCATATACATGTATTTATAATATTACATCACATTTAGAGGTAAGAAATGAAATGCACCGTTCATGGAGACGGTAAGCCGTACGTACGCATGAACGCTACTTCCATTTCTATTTCGTATTTTTTTGGAATGGAATCATAATGATATATGAGTATATTATAAATCCAGTATAATAACATATATAATATCATTAACTTTATCCTTTACACATCCCACATATGGTATTAACGAATCAAATCACTTTGAGGGGCGGTAGTTCGCACTTCCTAAAATGAAGATATCGTGTTTACCCATAATGGAAATAATAATGGTATGCCATAAATGAAAAATAAATAATCTTAAGGAAAGAATAAACATATTATATATCATATATTAAAATAGTGACATCATAATGGCCACCTTTGAAGGTGTTAAATGAGTATTGAACAATCATCGTTTCGGGAGGCAGAATTTCACCGTCCACGGAAAACATATGTTCTTTAACCATTTGATGTATTTGTGTGAGAGTGTAGCTCAAATTAATCTTATAACAACAACCTAGTATATTGAAGATACTGGTGTTGTTACAAAATAAGTAAATAAAAAGAGTTTAGGGGGTTGGAGAAGCAAAATAAAACAAATGAACATGAGAGAATGAATTACCTTTAAAAGTGTAACTCCTTTTGATTTGAGCCAAAAGGCTCCCTTTGAAAGGATTCTTCCCAAAGGGAATCTTCTAGGATGAGTAGAGGGATGTGGAGAGAGTAAATGGTCAGTGGATGGCCGATCAAAAGGCTTGAGGAGTGTGTGAAATGAGGTAGAGGTGGGGGCCTTTTATAAGAGGAGAGGAGGGGCACTTTTGGAAATCATGATACTATTATTTTATTTTCAAAAGTGTTTCGAATTTATAAGGTCCCAAATTGATATATTTCGAATATAAGATGATAAGGCTTCGAAATATTCCCATACAATAGGTTTTGGACATGTGTAGGTTTTAGATATTACATTATCTTTCCATTTTATTTCAATCGTTAAATAATGAAGTCATCGCTGCATCATCATAATGTCATAAATAATTTAATTTATTTAAAGTCTAAAAATTATAAAAAAAAATACTATGATGTAGGAAATATTTTTATCTTTCCAATTACTATTTATAATAAAAAATCTGATCTTTATAACCCCACGTAGAAATTGTTTTCGTAAAACATATTATGTTTGTGTCATTTTTACTTTTACATTAAATAAAAAGTTATTTATGTCATTTCCCAACCAAAGTGGATCCATTGGGTCCCCAAGTTGACCCATGACTTGTCTTGGTTGGCCCTGACACAACCAATTAGGGTAGGAAATGTGTCAATCTCATCTTAGTTTATTAAAGCATTATTTTTACCTTAAACTACACTAATTACCCCTAATCGCGATTAAAAACTTAATAAGATTCTATTCACCAAAAAATTATTTTAATCTCATTGAACCACATTTTACTTCTTAATGACAACCATGTATTTCGGATTTTTGAAATTCAAAACACAATGATGGCCAAATTTCATTTAAACAGAAAATCAGTTTTTATAAGTACCACTTAGTGGTTTCACTATTCATAAAAAATTGATGTTTTTCAGAAAATTACCAAAAATTCACCCTAAGATATATTTGGTATTCAGAATTCAAAAATGAAGTCTATTTTACAAAATTCAAAACATATAAGTCACATTAATTAATTTAATAATTAATTCCCGCTGTCAGAGCAAATAGCGTGTTTTTATAAAACAATAAGTATCAAAAGATTGACACCAGTTTAAGTCTAATTTCAAAGTGAAATTGATTTCAATGACCACCATTGGATTAAATGGTAAAAATATATTCAGATTACACATTAATACCAATTAAAAATATAATCTAATCATATAAATAAATTAGATTAAAAAGTAGTTTTGATGTAAAATGCAGTATTTTTCACTATTCATTAAAAAATGAACATTGTCTGAAAAATACCAAAAATTCACACAAAGTAAATTTTGATGTCCCAATAATAAAGAATAAGTTTATCTTGACAAACATATCTTATAAAGTTGTAAAAAGATAGATTTAAAAATGGTTTGCCATCAAAAGGCAGTAAAACAATCTTTTAAGAATATTTGTGTATTCCAAGCATAAGATTGTATTTATTTTCATTTTACGCCTCTATAACAATATCTAATTCATTAATAGACATAGATAAAAATATCTATTATTCATTACTTACTTGGGATGTTACACCAGGTGGTTGTTCCAGTGGTGGGGAGACAATGGAGAGAAGGAGGCGGAGGTGGAGGAGGGGGTGAGGAAGAGGCCAAGGACGAGTGGGAGGTGAAGGAGGAGGCTGAGGGGGAGGAGGAGGAAGATGGGGAGTGAAAGGATGAGTACAAGGGAGAGGAGGAGGGTGTTGAGGTGGGCATGGATGATGATGGGGACTATGATGAGGGAAATGGTGAGACTGATGATGATGTTGGTCATAGTGATGGTGATGAGGGACATATTTATCTGATACATTTTTTACTAATATTACTGAATTTGATTTTTATTAATTTGTTGTGCGTGAATATTAGTTATTAGGTAGGTCATATTACCACTATTTTTTATCTATAAAAATTTAAACCTGACTTGATGATTTGTTGTGACTAATTCACCCCACCCCTAGATATCCCCCACCTCTATTGATAGGACGTCCACCCCGTGGAAACCCCGTACCCCCCCCCCCCCAGACAACCCCGCCACCCCTTGGGTAGCCCCCACCCCTGGACATCCCCTCCCTCCATGAAACCCCCGGTAAACAACCCGCCCACCCCCTAGACACCCCTTAGATATCTCTGTCATCTCCATGGATAGCCCTCCCCCTGGACACCCCCCGGATAGCCCCTCCATCCCCGTGGACAACCCTCCCCCCTCCCGACACTCCGTACACCCCATGGTCACCCCTGCCCACCCCCTGGATACCCTGCCCACTACTGGACACCTCATACCCCCTGGACATCCCCCACCCCATGATAAATCCTCCAACCCATAGACACTCACGACCCCACTGGATAGCCCTGCCACCCCCATCGGTAGCCCACCCAACCCCCTAGGAAGCCCCGCCCATCCCTTTGGATAGCCCGTCCACACACCCTGGACACCTCGTACCCCCCTGGACAGCCCCCGCCCCATGGAATGCACCCTCACCCACTAAACACCCCAACCCTCCTAGACAGACCCACCACCCCCGTTGGAAACCTGCACACCCCTAGATAGCCCATACCCCAATCGACACCCCCCCCCCCCCGCCGCCATCCTGGGGATAGCCCGCACACCCAATTGGACACCTCGTACCCCTGGATAGACCCGCCCACCCCCTAGGCAACCTGCCAATCCCTGGACACCTCATACCCCCTGGACAGCCCCACCCCCTGGATAGCCCCCACCCCTAGAAACCCCCATGGACACCTGACACCCCTGTACAGCCCTGAAACCCTTGTGTGTTTCCCGCCCACCCCGTGGACAACCCCTCCACCCTCGTGGAAATCCCCCCCCCCCCTCGTGGAAAGCCCACCCCCTGAACACCCCATACCCCCTGGACAACCTTGCCATCCCCATGGATATCTCGCCACCCCTTGGACACCCCATACCCCCTAGACAACCCTGCCCACCCCCTGTACAACTCGTCAACCCCTAAACACTACAAACCCCTTGGACATCCCCACCCAACATACCGTATAAAGCCAGCTGGATAGCTCCGAACCCCTTAAATAGCCCTGCCACCCCCGTGGATAGCCCACCCACCCCCTGGACAACCCCTCTCCCTGTGGACAGCCCCCCCCACTTTCATGGATATACCACTCCCCACTAGAAACCCCTACACCCCCCCCCCCCCGTGAACAGCCCCGAAACCCCCATGTACAACCCGCCCACCCCCTAGACACATCGTATCCTCCATGGACAGCCCCACCCACCCCTCTGGATATCCCACCCACCCCTTGGACACCATGTACCCCTCTGGACATCCCACACCCCGAGAAACCCCTTAGACGTCCCGACCCCGCTAGATAGCCCCCCACCCCTGTGGATAGCTGACCCACACCACTGGACAACCCTCTCCCCCTATTGACAGCCCCACCCCCATGGATCTCCTTCCAACCCTCCTCCTTGGACACCCCGTACCCCCTGGACAGCCCCACCACCCCCGTGGAAAGCCTTCCCACTTCCATGGACACCCTGTACCCCCCTAAATAGACCCGCCCACCCCATGGACACCCTTCCCACCTTTCATGGATAGCTTGTACCCCCCTGGACAGCCCCCACCCCGTGAAAGCCCCCCTAGACACCCCGACCCCTGGACGACTCTCTACCCCCATGGACAACATGCCCTCCCCACTTGCCACCCCTACCCCCGAGACAACTCCGCTGTAACACCCCAAGATTTCATAGTGTGTTATTTCTTCAAAATAATTCAATAACTTGCACTACACGCAACACCGAGTTCAATCAAACCATGACTTACCAAAGGAAAAAGCCATTCAAAAGAGGTTAATAATATTATTGACTAAATTTTAAACTTTATATAATCCTTATAATTTTAGATTCCATATTATGAGTTTCTTAGATATAATGCAAGAACAAATTCATTTTCAGTATTGCACTTTTATCAACTTTTAATAGTGAACCCTTTTTAAATACAATATATTAAACTTTTTGACTAAATGGGGACATCAAAAATTTAAAATGAAACATCCCAAGCTTCCACGGTACGCTTTCTTTGAATAATACAGTAGCGTGTGTTGTACGCAACCTTGAGTTTTAACACACACCACAACTAATCAAACTAGCTGTTATGAATAGTAATACCTACTTTTTGAAATTATATATATTTTATATTTGAAAATGGACTTCATTTTTTGGATTCGGAATATCGAATTTAGCCTAAGGTGAAATTTTGGTACATTTCGGATAACTTTCATATTTTGATGAATAGTGAAAATTACTAAATTTTAATTAAAAACAACTTTTTTAATCAAAATAATTAATAGTGATAAATTTTGAATTTGAGTGGTTTTAAAGTATATTTAGAATATATTTTTACCGTTTAATATAATGTTGGTCATTGGACATAATTTTACAATTAAACCGAACATAAACAAGTGTCAATCTTTTGATAGTTATTACCTCTTAAAAACACGCTTTTTGTTTTGACAGAGGGAATTAATTTTAAATTAATTTCTGCCACTTCTGTGTTTTGAATTTAGAAAAATGGATCCCATATTTGGAATCAGGATGTTCAAATTGTGTAAATAGGTAACTTTTATTTTTAGACATTTTGAATAATTACTGCGGTAAATATTTTATTTACCATGGTTAAGGGTAAATCCGGTAAATGAGGGTTAAAAAAATAATATTATAATAATACTAAATTACCCTAAAACGTGTCTTAAACCTATTGGTTGATACATGGTCGACCATGGGCATATTTGGGTCTATTGTGGGACCCCATGGATCCACTTGTAAGTGATAATGACACATTATATTAATAAAGTTAAAATAAAAATAAAAAGTGCATAAGCTTACATCTTTTATAAGAACAATTTTTACATAGGGTTATACATGTTGGATTTTCGATTATAAATATTAATTAGAAAGATAAAAAGATTTCCTACATAATGATATTTTATTTATAATTTTTATACATTAAATAATTTATTTTATTTATGACACAATGATGATGCAGTAATTACTATAATAGTGAAAAATTAAAATAATTGATATTATAAATACCAAAATAATTATAATATGAAACTTTTAATGAATTAAACTAATTTTATATGATAATATGATATATTAGGATTGATTTAATTTACTTTGTTCGAAGTAATCAATCTGTTAGGAGTTTCACAAAAATCAACTATTGAATAGTGTCAAAATTGACATAAAAGAGTTCTTAAAACAAATATTATATTATTAATTGATATTAAATTCCTAAAAATCTAAGGTTCGGCCAAGAGACTTTATTATGATAGGTTAATCATTAATGGACCACTTGGGGGTCTCTTGGGTGTATATAGTAAGTTTATTAACCATAATATATAAAAATACAAAGAGACATTGTAAAAGTGAAACTAATTAACTTAGAGTTAATACTTAATGATAAGGTTAATATAAGTACCCATACCTGTCTAAATTCTATTGGTTGAGTGGTTTTCGACCTATCCCCACCTTAACCTTTGAATAGTCAACTTTGGAGCCATTAGAAACCGAATATGAATTTATTATAAATTAATATTTCTAACTTTTCCAAAGGTGCCCCTCACCCCTCTTATAAAAGGGCACTCCTCCTTCTCATTTCTTCACACCTTCAAAGCCTTTTGGTTCGGCCAAACTCTGCCCAAATACTCTCCCAACATCCCTCAATACAACCTAGAGGCCTTAGTTTGATCAGAAAGCCAACATAAGGAGCCCTTTTGATCAAATCAAAAGGAAGAACCCGAAGAAGAGGTAATGATTTCACCACCCTTTTCTAAGTTCATTTCTTCTTCCACTTCTTCTTCCTTTGTTCTTAACATTCTGAAATAATAACTCCAGTATCTCACATATACTGTGATGTTATTATAAATATGGTACAATCATATTCAGTATTCTATCCACCCTTTGAATAACATGTCACCATACGTGCGTACGTACGGCTTACCGTCTCCACGTCGTGGTGTAATTGTTATTCAATATAATATTATTTGGATGGGTATAATAATGATGTGTAACTCATGTAAATAATAAATATAACATGTTAATGATTCTGTATATATGATATACCATCCATTTATATATTATTTTAATATCAAAAGAATGATATTGTCGCTCGTGCGTACGTACGGACTACCGTCTCCACGAACGCGATGAGATTCATTCTCCATCGTATCCATTCAAGTATAATTATCATTTGATGATTTAAAAATGATGTTTAAGGACTGTATATCATTCTGGATATGAATAAGATACAACAACCATGGCTTATGTAACAAAACATATAAAAGAAAATGAGTAAGTTAACTCCCGAAACGACGATAATTCTAAGATATTATTAACAAATCAATGTTAAAAGATCATATATGATATCATATTAATATATATGATTCTTGTATAATTTAATAACAACTATTTCACCATTATACAGGAGGTTAACCTACCCCAACCAAGGAAAAGTACAAGGTAAGGGTTATTTCACAATCTCTTCATTATCCGAGGTTGTTTATATGTAATAATCTACTGGGATCTCTTTATCATCCACATCCATGTTTCTTAAAAATGTATTTCAAAACATTTTTACTATTTACAAGAATATGGGTTAAAGTCATTTATACCTTTTTTTGACTTTTTATAAGAGGTTTATAAAGGAATATTTCCGTCGTTTTCAAAACAAGGTCCTTTTTAACCTTTTCGACAGAATTGAGGTAAGAATGTTTTTTTTAACTTATACGGCGGGTGCGGTTATTTTACGCCGTTATAAAATCTTCAAAGCTTTCCTTACAAGCTTATAAGAATATTTTCAAAGAAAATGTTTTATTTTATATGGATCTTAAATGATTTCAAAATAAAAGGAGATATTTCTTTAAAAAGAATTTTGATTTCATCTATGTCAACATCCTTTGATGGATTTTAAGATTATTTGAAGTTGATTTATTATGATACAAAACTTCTATATTGTATTGAAGGTTTTGTGATATGTTTGACTGTGGATGTGCTATTTTTATACCATTCATAGTTTATTGTGAAAGTATTGACATTTCGTATGCTAGTTTTAATACGAATGTTTATGTTATGTTTAAACCTTTTCATATGGGAATGCATTGGACTTAATAAGTGACGGGTGGAGCCCGCTATAGCTCCTCGATGCATCGGTAGGTCTCATGAGACAAACTAGTGTCTTGGCACAAGGCCTTGACAAAATCTTATTTGTAGTCTTGGCACGAGGCCTTGGCTATGTGGTTATGATAGTCTGGCATTATGCATTCCAACATTATGAAAGTGGTTATTTATTTTTGCATGTGATTATTCGATTAGTGGAATATCCATGTGAATAAGTAAATGGCATTATTTCATTTTATTTATGCCATACCATGTTGAAAGTTCATGTTTAAAAGGCTTTTGTTTTAGTTATACATTGCCTTAAATGTTTATTCTTATTGATGAAAGTTTCCGCTATATTGTTATCCTTACTGGGCATTTGAGCTCACCCCTTTTCTATGTTTTATTTTTCCCAGGAAGTGAAGATGTAAGTTATGAATGACCTGCAGGGATATTATGAGGGGATTGTAGTGTGGACTGTGGAAACATTATGTTGTTGTAGTAGTTTTTGATTTTATGATGTAATGTAAAACTTATGAATATATCTAGTGTTTCCAAGGCTACTAAACCAATCGGTCTTTCGAGATTTGATCTTTCTTGTGATCATGCCAATGTTATGTAATAATGCACCGACTCTAGGAAACTAGGGTCGGGGCGTTACAGTTGGTATCAGAGGAAGTTTAGTACAAACCTTGGAAACTAGATTTAGATAAACTCTGATTAGAGCACGTAGACCTAAGATGAACTTTGAGGATTAGTATAGAAGAACTTCCTAGAATTTTGGTATTGTAGAGATTTTGTGAGTTTTCTGAGAAATACATCCCTGTCTGGATACGAGCAGGTAGAGGCGGCTCTGGCACAGATGTACCTAGGGGTAAAACCCGAAAACACCGCTTTGAGCTAGACTCGAACGGGAACTGGTGCACGACAACGGGCCTTGCTGCACTCTTGGTTACGACACTCCCGGGGGATATGCTTAGGATAACTCTCATTTTCTTTACAAATCATTTTGAAGGGATTATGAGTATATACTTCCTCAAAGAAAACATTTTTATGATTATGGATAATATCCATAAATAGTTCAATTTATGTTAAGTGTTTTATAAGTATGGGATTATGTATTTTGATTCATAAACTGATCTAGTGTATTCCATTGTTTAGAAATGGCACTCAGTAGAAGGAATGAGAACTCCAGAAATTCACATGATCCAAAGAGGAGGAAGGATCATATCTTTCATGGTCTTAAGCTAGAATTTATAAGAGAAATAGTCTCCCATGTATTATCATCATATGAAGAAATAATATCATGTGTTGATAAGATAAGTAAAGAGTTTACTGAGTCCTATAGCTTTGAAGGGAAGCAAGAGAATAAAAGGATGGAAGAGAGAAAGATGGATAATGGGAAGAGGGAAAAGAAGAATTTTCCCATATGTGGTAACTGTGGAAAGAAACACCCTGGAACTTGCCTGAAAGGAATGGGAGTTTGTTATAAGTGTGGAGGAAAAGGGCACAAAGTACGTGACTGCAAGGGTAAGAAAATGGTTTTAAATGTACAATGCTTCATTTGCAAGGAGTTTGGACACTACGCGAACCTATGTCCCAGTCATCAGACTATGCCGCAAATGATGTTATTGGATAATAATCAAGTTATGATACTACCACAGATGAAGAGGAATGATTAGAGTTCTTATGTTGATTATGTCAATTGAGCTTTGTATCAACAATGTACTTGTTATAATAATTATGGAGTATATAAGGATTGTACTGCAGTACTATTTCATTAAGGACATGAGATTGTGTGGAACAAATAAAAGTGACTCAATAGCAGGATAAATTTTTGGATAATATATGGTTGAGAGAATGATAAACCATAATATGGTTCTGATACAGAGTTAGTGATTTTAGAATAATACATGATTGATTTGGATAAATTATGTTAGATATTCTTGACTACCTTAAAACTGATTAATGATTTGTATATTCCATCATTTTTTTGGGGTTTAAAACATTTTTGGATTGATGAAGTATATACAACATTCTATATGGAATAGGGGAGCATGAATATAATCAATAAGGAATATGGTAATTCAAGATGTTTCAGTTTATTAAAAGAATACAAGATGAAGGTATTCATATGCTATTACGGGGTAAAAAGGATCTATATTATGTTTACCTTCCTTATAAATGTTAGACTGTGAGTTTGGACAGAAGTATTATGGATAGTTCTAGTTTGGATTATTTTGGATTGCCATAAAAGGACAACCCGGAGGTCGGGCGGCAACCCGTCGCGTCCGGCAAGGCTGCGAGACTTGAACCCGCAACCGAAGGGCGACAAGGGTGTATCACCTACCACTGGACCATGAGATGTCCTGGATTAAATAATGAAGTTTTTATTAAAAGATCATGTAGATGAATTATAAATTCATTTATTTTGGAACCCTATACGAATAGTGTAAATAGAATTTTTTTTTACGTTCTATTATGTTTTAGAGTGAAAGATGAGTTTGTGGTAGAAATTTATTAATGGATAAAACTCTAAAGTATGTATACCTCCTTATGTTCTTAGCCAATCTCATAAATAAATTCCACAACATTAAGAAAAGGAACATAGAACAAAAATGTTGTCCTAGATGGTACCTTAAATCATCACTAATTTATGGCTTTGGGATTGTTGGCCTTTTCATAGCCATGTTCTCTACCACTCTCCATCAGATAATTGATGGTTAGATTTCTCCTCCATATCCATATTTTCCTACATGGATCCCTAGTATGTGTTATTTTCGGTAATCTTCATACTTTCCACTCTTTAGTTTAAATAGAGGCCTCATTAATTCATTTTTCGATGTGGGATTTCAACTAGGATATTTTGAAACGTAAAAAATGTGTTATCCTAATACCCTATGTTTTGTTGAACCGATGGTATTTCAATTCATCATAGATTAATGAATTTAAGGAACTCAATTTTATACTTGTTTGTGATTGATGACCTCAATCACTACCTATAAATATTTACGTTTTTCCTCCGATTATATGTCTCCAATTTCCACCAATGTTCTCCTAATCGAGATCATAATTTGGTGGTGACCCTTTGATTTCTCTTTTCCTCATATTAAGACTAAATTTTAGTAACCCAATTTCTGATGTGGGTTTTCCCACAAATATATTTTCTACTTTCAACCTTTTATTTTCGAAGAACAATTTCAAATTGCGAGGACGCAATTTATTGAAGGAGGGGAGAATGTAACACCCCAAGATTTCATAGTGTGTTATTTCTTCAAAATAATTCAATAACTTGCACTACACGCAACACCGAGTTCAATCAAACCATGACTTGCCAAAGGAAAAAGCCATTCAAAAGAGGTTAATAATATTATTGACTAAATTTTAAACTTTATATAATCCTTATAATTTTAGATTCCATATTATGAGTTTCTTAGATATAATGCAAGAACAAATTCATTTTCAGTATTGTACTTTTATCAACTTTTAATAGTGAACCCTTTTTAAATACAATATATTAAACTTTTTGACTAAATGGGGACATCAAAAATTTAAAATGAAACATCCCAAGCTTCCACGGTACGCTTTCTTTGAATAATACAGTAGCGTGTGTTGTACGCAACCTTGAGTTTTAACACACACCACAACTAATCAAACTAGCCGTTATGAATAGTAATACCTACTTTTTGAAATTATATATATTTTATATTTGAAAATGGACTTCATTTTTTGGATTCGGAATATCGAATTTAGCCTAAGGTGAAATTTTGGTACATTTCGGATAACTTTCATATTTTTATGAATAGTGAAAATTACTAAATTTTAATTAAAAACAACTTTTTTAATCAAAATAATTAATAGTGATAAGTTATGAATTTGAGTGGTTTTAAAGTATATTTAGAATATATTTTTACCGTTTAATATAATGTTGGTCATTGGACATAATTTTACAATTAAACCGAACATAAACAAGTGTTAATCTTTTGATAGTTATTACCTCTTAAAAACACGCTTTTTGTTTTGACAGCGGGAATTAATTTTAAATTAATTTATGCCACTTCTGTGTTTTGAATTTAGAAAAATGGATCCCATATTTGGAATCAGGATGTTCAAATTGTGTAAATAGGTAACTTTTATTTTTAGACATTTTGAATAATTACTGCGGTAAATATTTTATTTACCATGGTTAAGGGTAAATCTGGTAAATGAGGGTTAAAAAAATAATATTATAATAATACTAAATTACCCTAAAACGTGTCTTAAACCTATTGGTTGATACATGGTCGACCATGGGCATCTTTGGGTCTATTTTGGGACCCCATGGATCCACTTGTAAGTGATAATGACACATTATATTAATAAAGTTAAAATAAAAATAAAAAGTGCATAAGCTTACATCTTTTATAAGAACAATTTTTACATAGGGTTATTCATGTTGGATTTTCGATTATAAATATTAATTAGAAAGATAAAAAGATTTCCTACATAATGATATTTTATTTATAATTTTTATACATTAAATAATTTATTTTATTTATGACACAATGATGATGCAGTAATTACTATAATAGTGAAAAATTAAAATAATTGATATTATAAATACCCAAATAATTATAATATGAAACTTTTAATGAATTAAACTAATTTTATATGATAATATGATATATTAGGATTGATTTAATTTACTTTGTTCGAAGTAATCAATCTGTTAGGAGTTTCACAAAAATCAACTATTGAATAGTGTCAAAATTGACATAAAAGAGTTCTTAAAACAAATATTATATTATTAATTGATATTAAATTCCTAAAAATCTAAGGTTCGGCCAAGAGACTTATATTATGATAGGTTAATCATTAATGGACCACTTGGTGGTCTCTTGGGTGTATATAGTAAGTTTATTAACCATAATATATAAAAATACAAAGAGACATTGTAAAAGTGAAACTAATTAACTTAGAGTTAATACTTAAAGATAAGGTTAATATAAGTACCCAAACCTGTCTATATTCTATTGGTTGAGTGGTTTTCGACCTATCCCCACCTTAACCTTTGAATAGTCAACTTTGGAGCCATTAGAAACCGAATATGAATTTATTATAAATTAATATTTCTAACTTTTCCAAAGGTGCCCCTCACCCCTCTTATAAAAGGGCACTCCTCCTTCTCATTTCTTCACACCATCAAAGCCTTTTGGTTCGGCCAAACTCTGCCCAAATACTCTCCCAACATCCCTCAATACAACCTAGAGGCCTTAGTTTGATCAGAAAGCCAACATAAGGAGCCCTTTTGATCAAATCAAAAGGAAGAACCCGAAGAAGAGGTAATGATTTCACCACCCTTTTCTAAGTTCATTTCTTCTTCCACTTCTTCTTCCTTTGTTCTTACCATTCTGAAATAATAACTCCAGTATCTCACATATACTGTGATGTTATTATAAATATGGTACAATCATATTCAGTATTCTATCCACCCTTTGAATAACATGTCACCATACGTGCGTACGTACGGCTTACCGTCTCCACGTCGTGGTGTAATTGTTATTCAATATAATATTATTTGGATGGGTATAATAATGATGTGTAACTCATGTAAATAATAAATATAACATGTTAATGATTCTGTATATATGATATACCATCCATTTATATATTATTTTAATATCAAAAGAATGATATTGTCGCTCGTGCGTACGTACGGACTACCGTCTCCACGAACGCGATGAGATTCATTCTCCATCGTATCCATTCAAGTATAATTATCATTTGATGATTTAAAAATGATGTTTAAGGACTGTATATCATTCTGGATATGAATAAGATACAACAACCATGGCTTATGTAACAAAACATATAAAAGAAAATGAGTAAGTTAACTCCCGAAACGACGATAATTCTAAGATATTATTAACAAATCAATGTTAAAAGATCATATATGATATCATATTAATATATATGATTCTTGTATAATTTAATGACAACTATTTCACCATTATACAGGAGGTTAACCTACCCCAACCAAGGAAAAGTACAAGGTAAGGGTTATTTCACAATCTCTTCATTATCCGAGGTTGTTTATATGTAATAATCTACTGGGATCTCTTTATCATCCACATCCATGTTTCTTAAAAATGTATTTCAAAACATTTTTACTATTTACAAGAATATGGGTTAAAGTCATTTATACCTTTTTTTGACTTTTTATAAGAGGTTTATAAAGGAATCTTTCCGTCGTTTTCAAAACAAGGTCCTTTTTAACCTTTTCGAAAGAATTGAGGTAAGAATGTTTTTTTAACTTATACGGCGGGTGCGGTTATTTTACGCCGTTATAAAATCTTCAAAGCTTTCCTTACAAGCTTATAAGAATATTTTCAAAGAAAATGTTTTATTTTATATGGATCTTAAATGATTTCAAAATAAAAGGAGATATTTCTTTAAAAAGAATTTTGATTTCATCTATGTCAACATCCTTTGATGGATTTTAAGATTATTTGAAGTTGATTTATTATGATACAAAACTTCTATATTGTATTGAAGGTTTTGTGATATGTTTGACTGTGGATGTGCTATTTTTATACCATTCATAGTTTATTGTGAAAGTATTGACATTTCGTATGCTAGTTTTAATACGAATGTTTATGTTATGTTTAAACCTTTTCATATGGGAATGCATTGGACTTAATAAGTGACGGGTGGAGCCCGCTATAGCTCCTCGATGCATCGGTAGGTCTCATGAGACAAACTAGTGTCTTGGCAAAAGGCCTTGACAAAATCTTATTTGTAGTCTTGGCACGAGGCCTTGGCTATGTGGTTATGATAGTCTGGCATTATGCATTCCAACATTATGAAAGTGGTTATTTATTTTTGCATGTGATTATTCGATTAGTGGAATATCCATGTGAATAAGTAAATGGCATTATTTCATTTTATTTATGCCATACCATGTTGAAAGTTCATGTTTAAAAGGCTTTTGTTTTAGTTATACATTGCCTTAAATGTTTATTCTTATTGATGAAAGTTTCCGCTATATTGTTATCCTTACTGGGCATTTGAGCTCACCCCTTTTCTATGTTTTATTTTTCCCAGGAAGTGAAGATGTAAGTTATGAATGACCTGCAGGGATATTATGAGGGGATTGTAGTGTGGACTGTGGAAACATTATGTTGTTGTAGTAGTTTTTGATTTTATGATGTAATGTAAAACTTATGAATATATCTAGTGTTTCCAAGGCTACTAAACCAATCGGTCTTTCGAGATTTGATCTTTCTTGTGATCATGCCAATGTTATGTAATAATGCACCGACTCTAGGAAACTAGGGTCGGGGCGTTACATCCGCCTCCCCTTTGGATAACCTACCCACCCCTGGACACCCCGACCCCCTGGACAGCCCCGCCCACCTCCCGAGACACCATGTACCCCATAGATAGCACCCCCACCCCCTTGGAAAGCCCTTCCCCTCCCTGCGACAACCTGTACACCCGTGGACATCCCCTCCACTCATGTGGATAGCCCACCGACCCCCATAGACACCTTTTACAACCTATATCCCCTCCCCAACCTCGTGGACTGCTCCCCCAGCCTCGTGGACATCCCACACACCCCTGTAGACTTCCCGACCACCCCCCTCTCCACCCCCACCCCCCTGTGGACAGCTCGCCCACCCCAGAACACTCATCCCTCTTTGGACAGCCCCCACCCACGTGGATTGTCCACCCACCCCCTAGAGACCCCCTACCCCTGGACAGCCTCACCACCCCCGTTGACATCCTCCCAACACCCCTAGACACCCCATACACCCTTAGACACCCCGTACCCCCTGGAAAACCCCACCAGCCCTATGGACAACACCCCTACCCCCTAGAGAGCCCCACCACCATAAATTATAATTTCTCTAACAACCCTATGATCCCATTAATCATAGATACCCACTTCGTTGCCTCTTGGGATCCTTGATCACCAAAAAAAATAGTGGATCCTTTTTAGATACTCCCATTCGTATTAAATGCTCTGAGAAGAACATGTTTATTACACATTTAAAAGAGTTTGAGTAGAGTCCATGAATTCAAGACAATAGCTGGATCAACAGATTGACTACCTATGATATCCCCTTATTGAATTTTTGAATCATTTATAATGGTGAAATTATTAAGAATTATCAAAAACAAAACTGTTTGTAAAATAATCTTATGTTTTAAAAGAATGGACACAAAATCACAAATCCCATAAAGATACATCATAAACAATTAATCATAAAACCATTTCAAAATCACATAATAGATACTTTTTTCTATTTAAATCTCCCTAATGATTTATCAAAATCCTTTTTAAGATACCATTTCAAAAATCATATAGTATGTTTTTCCAAAAATAAAAATGTAGTCTATTTCCTAATAACCAAATCACCATTATTTCCATACACACCAAAAGCATTCATTTTTTCCTAATGAAACACATTATATTGAAATGAACACTATTACAATACCATTTTAAAAATACCAATGATCTTAATATCCTTGAAAATAATTCCATTAAAACCATTACAAAACCCATTCCTCATAGACACCACCCCACCACCTGAACACCCCACCCACTGGACACCACGACCCACATGGAATGCCCCCCCTAGACCATCCCACCCCCTGGAAACCAACCCACCCCTTGGACATCCCAAAACCCCTTGGACGACCCCCACCCCTAGACACCCCCACCACCATGGATTCCCCCCCACCCCTCGATATCCCCCAACCCCCTGGACGACCCACCCCCTAGACATCACCCCACCTCTTGGACACTCCCACCCCCTAGACACCCCCACCCCCATGGATAGCCCCCAACCTATGGACACCACCCCACCCCCTTGGATAGCCCCACAACCCCCTGGACCACCCCCACCCCTCTTGAAACCACCCCACCCCCGGGAAACCCCCACTCCCTGAACACCCCACTCCCTAGACACCCATTGACACCCTTGAGAAATCCCCCTAAACAACCTGGACACCACCCCACCTCCCTAGACACCAACCCACCCCTGGAAACCCTCATGGAAAACACATCCCCCACCCAAGAAATCCCCCCACCCCACTGGACACCCCCATCTCCAAGACACCCCCACCTCGTAGACACCCCCTACCCCCTTGGACAGCCACCCCAACCCCTTGAACAGCCCCCAACTACGGATTTCAGAATTGAATTATTTATGTATTTAACTAACTTATGAATTATGTATTAATTTTGTATGGTTATACTTTTTGTATGTGTATACTTGTTGTAACTACCTTATGAATTATGTGTTAGTTCTGTATGTGTGTTGCGGGTAATTAAATAGATAATTGGAGGTATTTAGAATTTTTTATGAATTAGGTGTTTTATGAATTCTGTATGAATTCATACAGAATTATATATTTATTCTGTATGTGTTGAGAATTGTGGAGGTATTTATAATTTTTTATGAATTATGTATGAATTGTTCAAGTATTGTGAAATGTCCTGGTATTCAATATGGACCACCCACCAAACCCCCTATATATATTCTACAGGTATTTAGAATTGTGTATGAGTGTTTCAGGACTGCTGGTTGATGATGGTGGAATTGCTATAGGTGCACAGGGGGAGGCCAGGGTCGGCTGGCTGCTGCAGGTAAAAAAAGGCTATGCCCATAGTTTAGAACTGTTGTAAAATGATTAAAAGTAGAACCTATATCAATTATTTTATGTAAACCATTGATATAAATATATTCCAATGGTTTGTAAACCATTGGCATATATATTTTTACTTGATATTTACCAATGGTTTTTGGGAAACCATAGGTAATGTATACTCTAATGGTTTACAAAACGGTTGGTATAGAAATAATTTTTCATATTACCAATAGTTTTAAACCGTTGGAAAACATTTATACCAACGGTTTTGATAAACAGTTGGTATATACTTAATTTTTTAGACATATACCAATGGTTCTCATAGAACTATTGTGATATGTCGATCCTTATGGCTCCTGACCTACTAGTTTTGGACAATCGTTGGTATAGTTTATACCAACAGTTTTCCATCCTTTACCAACTGTTTTAAACTTTTCGTAAAAATAATGTTTCTTGTAGTGTGTTTTGGTAAACTGTGAAGAAATGAAACCAATTGTATAGTGATTTATCCTATCACTTATTATATAATTTTTGATCCCGTAAATTAGATTTATTTTATTTGTAGGTCATATGATAATCATATTAAGAAACAACATCCAAAAATTAAATTAGTTTCTCTTGAAGATCGTGGGGGAAAAAGTATCCATACTAGTTTCAAAAACATGGAACATAAATTATTTTTAGTTTAATATATATATAATTATTATATTTTGTATTCATAATTGTTTTTCAATTTTTCATCTATCTCAACACGGTGATAAAATAGGCAATCGATTTCATGTATTGAGTAACCCACCAAAAAATGTTTAAATCTTGTAATGAATATATGGAGAATGATTTTTGATTTAATACACGTGCATATGATGAATCAAAAAAATGAATAGTGGTGTTTTCGTGAGATGATCGCATTATAGAAAAACCTATGTTTACTTTTATGGCATGATGATAGAAATTATTGATCAATGTCATATGGGATATCATTAAATAACGATGTTTAAATGTCAGTGGTTTCATACTAAGAGAGGTTTGCTTGTTCATATGAATAATGGAATAATTGATATTAAATATAAAAATATTTTTATAGTAAATGAACCATTTTTTTCTCATCCAAAACATGAAATTTATTATTAAAAATACATTGTTACTTTAGGACATTATATATATTGATGAAGTATAATAAAAAAATAATTTTGGAAAATTCAGTTTACTCAATGTGAAAGTGGTTCTACTGAACTAAATGGAATTTAAAATTTTCAAGAGACCACTCTAAATTCATCTTCTTCACAAAGAGATAACTATATTGATGATGAAACCCCATTGTTTTGTGGAGATGGTGACAATGATGTAAATGATGTTACAAATTAATTTTAAATGAAATGGGATGATGAGACTAAAACACACATTGAAATTTATGATGCTGAGGAGAAGTATGAAGAAATCAGCATCGTCTGATATGAAGTTGAGGTTTATGATTGACGTTAACAAAATTTAATTCTTTTTTTAATCATATAATATATATATATATAATAGTTTTTTTTGAACTTTTTTCTATCAAAATTTATTTCATGTATTACATGGATGTGGATTAGTTTCATATGTAGGAGGGAGATGCTCGACCATTGGAAAAGAAGGATATTGGGGCATAAGACCATGAGACTACTAGTGGTTCAGGGGGGCTTGAAGGGGGTGTGGTCTTGCATGTTTGATTATTCATGACCTAATTCCCCCAAATCATCTATTTCTTAGCATTTATCCACACATGAAAAGGTATGTTTACTTGTATATTATAGTTTTTTTTCAATAAATAATTTGTATACTAATTGTTTTACTATCTTTTTTTCACAGCATTACAAATATAGATACTAGAAAAGGAAGCACTATATTTCACAATTATTTTTATAAATCATTGGTATCATGTGATAAGATTCCCATTTATGAGTAACAATGCATGTTCGGCCATTGGATTGTATGTGAATATATATTATTTGTTTTGAAATTAATTTAATTAATAAAATAAATTTTTAAATTATGTATAGGTTGAATTGTATCCAAGAGATATGAGAATGAGTGGGGATATCTAGAAGGTATCTAAAGGGAATATGCATCATTATTGGAGTCATTCTATTAAAAAATATGAGAAGGAATGAAATAAAGAAAGAATGAGTGACAGAGTTTGATTAGTCTTGTCGTTCTCACCGACCTGATTAAATTTCATTGCATGTTTGGGATGGATTATGTTCACACTGTTTGGGTGGCCTATTTTAGAGTAGATCAGTGGTTGGGAAAAAAACATGGGGATACAGGAGGTGATACATTGAGCCGGTAGTCACACATTCAGTATGCATAGGGAGCATATAGTAATTAATTTTTTTTTTATATCATGTTAAATGTAAAAAAATTATTTTCTTTTCATATCAGCAGTAGAACATCTTGATATTTCATAGTTCAACATTTATTGTAGGATGTATAGTCATCTGACCACATGAGATATTTTGTGGATCTCCCCAACGTTAGATTGTGGTCAGTGTATTTTCTTTTTTAGTTTACAATTTATTTGAAAATAATAATGGAACAATTTTACTACTAAATTACAATTGTCAGAGTTATATGAGGTGTGACATCTTAGAAAGATACTGAGAGTCTACCTGAGACTGATACTCATTTTCGTGCCCAATTATTTGAATAGACAACATGGATGCAGATGACTCAATAAGAATTTGATAATGAAAGAGTGTAGGGTATCAGCTATCGATTGATGACTGTGGATTACTATGGCACCACTGGGATGTCCGCATCTAGCTCGAAAGGATCCCATGGAGACTAATCATCATCTGCTTCATAGTATAAGGAGCATCTTTGAGCTCAGTGTTCTTTCATAGATAGCATGCGTAGGGAGAAGAATTAGATGTGTCAATGGAAGAAACATCAACATGAAGAGTTATTAAGACATCAGTAGCAGTAGTTGGAGATGCAGGAGGACATGCATTGGAGGCTGCACCAGTAGGAGCCAGAGTAGTTGGAGTATTGGTGATGTCTCACTCATTGTTTCGTGATGTAGTTCCCTCTGGCCATCTCCTCCTGCTCCTCCAAATGACCCTCCCCCTAAGTGATCTATTTTTTATGATAAAAAATTTAAATTTATGTTTTATTTTAAATATTAACTACTTAAATTTCAATGTAGCACATTTATTTTTATTTTGTGGTGAATATTTTATTTTTTAGTATTTTAATATTTTATTTAATTTTATTTATTATTTTATTTATTATTATTTTTATTATTTTCATTTTAGTAGTTTCCATGAATAATTATGTTTCCATTATTTTATAATATTTTAATATATTTGTAATATTTATAATAATAATAGTATTATTATATTACCTATATTATTGTTATTATTTTAAGAATATTATTTTATTTTATTAAAATTTATTTTATTTTATCAATATGAAATTTATTATTTCATTAATATTTTTATTATTATATTTTTATGTTTTTATGTGTTTTTGATGTGCCTGGTCATAATTTCTTTTTCAAAATCTCGATTAGACATTTTGCGACTGGTCCCGTTGTAAAAAAGTTATTTAAAAAACAGTAGAAAGGTATTTGTGGCATATCTGTTTACCGTCACATTTTTTTGTGATTAACCATCGAAAAAATAAAATCTTTATGACACCCTTCTTTGCAAAGGGGAATTTACGATGGGGACCCGTCGCAAAAGGGTTTTTGCGATGGATCCCATTGCAAATTCCCAGTCAAAAATATCCAATTTTATAGTAGTGGTAGTTTATGGAGATCCATTCTATATCTATAAATAATTCATAATGCCTCATTGAGGGTATATAAGGATCCCATAAAAATAACTCTCCAAAAATAGTATGGTCACCATATCTTCTGAAGTGTGTGATTGTCTGACCACTCCCAATTGCAGTCTCTATGAATAAATATCTATCCAATGTCTCTACAACAATAATCAAATCCTAAACAAGGGATACAATAAGGAAATAGAATCTCAAACATGTGTCTATATAATCTATATCTAAATTAGTGAATAAAGATATAATTCCATTGATTATCCATGGATTCACAAGGTTATAATCTTCCAATTCATTAAACTATTCAAATTTTTTATGACTATCTCCCTGAGATTGGTGGGGAAAACATAGAGGTGGTAGTGATATAATGGATGACAACATCAGCCATCACCCAATATTATCCCATCTCTTATTCCACATCTCCGACATTGAAGAACACATTGGTAATGATGAAACATATAAATAGTTGGTCCATTGACCATCACCAAATTTTCTACATGGTGGGTCATAAAAACCTACATGACATGACTATAATATTCATAGGAACAAATAGAATCCCCTATATATTCAAAAGTCATCCTTTATAGCTTTTAGAGGATAACCCACTGTCTGGAGACATCCTTCAAAACAACCCCACATACTTGGAACCCTGATTATGAGAGAGAATGTAAGATATTAAGGTCTTATTTCAAAAATTCCCAATTAAAAACCAACCATTAGAAACCTGTTAGTCCAGATTCTCCCCATAACCATGAAATTCTAAAGTAACTCAAAGTAAAAGGTGATATATAGAGATAACACTCTAGCTTGAATATCCATGTAAATAATATAATCAATTATCTATGATTGAAGGTTCATATTACTGAACATATTCATGTAGTACATTTTGATTATACTGAACCAAAATAGATATTTTTTATCATCATACTACTTGGTCGGATCTCCAAAAGCTCATTTGTACATCGTACATGCAATTTCACCAGATGAAAATCACGTCACAGCACAGAATCAAACTGTATCAAAAAAAGAATCTTATCAACATGAAAATGAGACAGAAAGATTCACCATCACCCAATGGATGATGGGTAAGTATTTTCTATTTTACCACTATATGATTAGGATTGGTCCAAAAAAAGAGGAAAACATACCCAAATTCATCAATCCATTCCTCTAATACCCATGTGTCATTCTCACCATAAGATATAAGTGGGTTCTATATTTAGATATCTTTAAGTTGTCTAAGATTTCATACATCATCGAATTTTACTTCTTAAATAATTAGATGCTCAATAAGTGGAGTTATTATTAGAAAACCACCCAGTGGTACCCCCTCATACACAGGTCATGAGATTGAAAACTCGTCACTAAAAGAATCATAATCATTATAATATAGATTCATAAATAGTTGTTATCATGGAATTATCCTACACTAGTCAAGAAACACAATTGTTAATGAGAAGATTATGTGATATGACATAAAAAATATATAAAAACCAAAATCCATTCCAATATGATACACATAACTATGTCTTCCATTCATATAAGAGATAAACACAAAGAGACCACCAATAGGTTATTAGAGTACTAGGGAATGGACAAGACAACCATTTCACAATTACTATGTTACCTATCCATATATCAAAAATCTATAATCTCTCACACTATTTAGCTAGTTCCAAAATAAATCCTCAAAACTAGAGCTTATCCAAACTCGGACACTAAGACAAATAGATCATAGGTGACTCTACAATTACATGAACCAATAGGGTCCACCTAGCCTGATGTAAGACTTATTTTACATCCCAATCACACCTCCTATAATATATAGGATAATGACTAGTTTTTTCTATTCATATCACCCATATAATTGGTCTCATCCTAGAGTACATGTAAAAACTCTCATCATGAAAGACATGTTAGATACAAAAATGATAAACAATGTGCAACAGATATGGTAGAATACTGACTAGCCTCGTATCATATTATGAGAGTGAGTATGAAAAAGGAAAATGGTTGAATAAAATACCACTATAACTATTAAAAGGCCAAAATACTAATATAAGGGGGACTACTGTCAATATGTGACCCCAATAATCAATAGTGGTTTGTCTAGTATAATTATGATCCACATGCTCCTAATCCTACTTTGACACTAATGAAAGGCCTTTCATCTTCATAATCCATTTCATCCTCATGTATATCCCAAAAATTGGTGAGTATAAGCATACCACGTAAGAAACTATCAAATCACCAAACATAAAGAAAAAAGAATGTATTCTCAAAACAAAAACGGTGAGTTAATTATAATTAAATACATTTAAACATATATTCTCATTGATTGATTCCAAATATCAAATTTATCAAAATTCCCCTACTATAATTTGATTTTTACTGAGTATCATAGGTTATATAAATCTGAGGGAAATAAATTGTCACTACTCGTAAACATAGAAAGAACACATTTGAGAGTCCAAATTCATTAGGTAATTTTTTATTGAATAATTAACTTGAATTCAGAATATATTGATACACATTTAGGGAATAATGAAAAGGGATTATGATGGATAGCTTGAAAATACTTATAACCCATTGGGAAGGGTATCACATTCCCAAGAAATATAAAATGGGATACTTGAACTAATATATGAATGAATGATATTGGATCACACCCATAGACACATATTAGAACATATGTATCTATCTAGAATATAATGTATAGGGGGTTTATTATCATATCCCAAGGACACAATTTCATAGTGAACTCTTTTGGGATGGACTAAGGGTACACACTCAAACTATTACTCAAAATTAGAATGGGGTAATGATAGCTCAAATAGTTCTAGATGTGGTACTAGGAATCAAAAAGGGTCACAATGTGTTTAGTAACATTAATGTCCCTTCCCATTTCCTCATACTCTTTCATGTTCCTTGGTGCATTGTTCGTGACCATGTATATGAGTGATGACCTTGACCACGTACCCCTTGGTAAAAGCTGGGCCACCGACTTGTGGGTCACAAGAAATGTGACTAGTTCACATGAAAATGTGAAATTAAATATCATTCCTAAACCCTAGCTACTACGGAAATGAGTTTACAAGGAATATGTTCATTATAATTAATTATAATTAAATTTTAATTTTATATGGATTATTTAGATCACATTAAACATCACCTACACCACCTTCTATATAGATTACATCATGAAATATTATATAAAACCTAATTGTATGTTGATCAACCATGAACCATATTTAGTGTCAAAATTATCGATTCCAATTAATTAGGAACCCACATTCATCACATTAAGTTTTCAAAATTCCCAAACCCGTGAAATGAAATCCTTCAATCAACCATTGATCATCAATCATCATCATCATCATCATAATATTCAATCCTCCATCAAACCTTTCACCAAAAATCATATCCCATGGTAATTATTCATTATAGTAATTATTTATTGAACAATGATCAGTTCTCAGATATAGTCAAACCATCAGTCTATAATATACCAATGATGAACTTTATAAGAATGAAAATTATATATATACCAGGTTAAAAATGAATTTTATAAATTGTTTGGTTTGAAATTCAGTACATTAAAGATAGTTAAATTAATGATATAGGAAAAAATGGTTCAGCATTTAATAATATTTAACTAAATATCATCACGAAATCCATAAAAATATTTTCAAAAATAAATAATTTCCATTCTATGAAGAGGAATCAAGAACATGGATTTATCCAACAAAAACAAAAGTCCTTCTTCAATAACAAATTTATCACTAATGATGAATATATATAGATAAAAAAAATTTCAGGATCCATGAAATCAAATTATGAAGAAATTTTATAATGAGAATCCACTGATGAATTCATTGAATTTTTTTCATATCGACCCTTTCCCCAAATCATACCCAAGGATTCATCCTACATTATACCTCATGTTATCATTTAGGATTATGTATGTAACAGTACATATTATCATATATGGCTTATAAATAGAGTTCATTATCTATGATTAAAAAATATTTTATCACAAATAAGTTTATAAATTTAAATCAATTATTTTCTCTAAATTTTCCCACAAACTAATCTCTTCTATATTTCTCAATACCAAAAAGTCATAAGCCTCACCTAACGTAAATCACATGTTCTTGATTTAAAGGAGGTTTATATTTTTCAATCTGAGATAACATTTTTGTGATATTCCATTATTGAAAGAAAAAAAATGAATTTCATATAATAAATTTTATAATTTTAATATGTCAACAACTAGGATCCACAGTCTACATAATTATATACCAACTCGTTCAAAGTTATAAAGATTATCATTAATATATTATTAAGTATTACATTAAAAATCATTTTAATTATATAAATTAGATCTTTAAAAGTGGATACAATAATTTAAATATGATAATAAATGACGTTTCATAATGTTAAAAGAATTTTGATCAAAATGTATAGCTACCAGTGTAAATGATTACAACCATGATTAAGGGTAAAATGGATGGGGTAAAATAAGAGAAAAGATTCAAATATCCCTTAAACATCATTAAACTTTTTAGGGGAATTTTTAATTAAAAGTATTCTATATCTTATATATGACTAAATTGGAGTGATTTAGTATGTAAAATATATTAATTATACTATAATGTTTTTATATTGATATTGGTCACACGCTTCTCTATTTTAAAATGGAACAACATATCCTTACTTATCAACATATTATGATCCCCTTAGATTGAATCATATATAGAAAATTACTTTATAAAAATCCTTGTGCATGAAAAAGAGGTTATATTTTTATAAAAATACTCATTTTTGTATCAGTGAGTTTCTTTTCAAAGGAGACTGTCCATGGAAAAGGTATATGTTTTTAAAAATCCCTTTTGTGTTATTTTATACAACTTCTCCAAATAATATATAATCTTATTCACCTAAAAATTTTACTTTTAATATACATAAATTTTATTATGTTATTGTTATAAATATTTTCAATTTTATTTCCAATAAAAAAAAGTAAAAACAATATTCATTCCCATGTGTTGACAACCCCATAGATGATGAAATGTGTTTAATTATCCATCACTATATATAATGAAAGGTGTTATAGATTTATTGAATGAATATATAATATATATTTTTGACATAATTGATTTTTTATACTGAAAAACTATAGTCTAATTTATATTCCTCCAATATGTTAGAAAATAATAGCCTTACTCAGGTGAAAATGATGATTATTCCACCAAAAATCAATTTAATTATTTTTTATAACTTCCTACTATAGAAGGATGAAGATTACAAATGATAAATATAAATGATTTATATAAATTTTTAATCATTTATGTATTATTAATTCATAGCCATGATGCATGGACCTAAACCATCAATTAGAAAAATGTTTTTGAAAAAATAGATAACAAATAAAAAATATATTTCAGAAATGAATTTTTGGTAAATGTGTAAAAATAAATAATGAATAATAGATATCTAGAAAAGTATATAAATTATTTATATGATATATATAAACAATAAATATAAATTTATTAACTAGGAGGATATAATTAATTTTAATAAATTAAATTCTTAGGAAAGGATTTATTCTATGATCACATTTTTATTCATGATTATTTATGTTCAAAATTACAATAGAAAAATTATATACTATTTTTCACTGAAAACATAACTATTTTTTGTCAAATTGTTTTTATATTTGAAATTATTTTGTATTTTAATACGTCATTGGGATTATAAATAACCTAAAATATCATTCAGTATAAAATAAGACCACATATTTCCTCTTTTTTGGAAGACATTTCATCTATTTATCTATTAATTAAATTTTTACACGAATTTTATTCAATAAATTACATTTTTTTTAATATTCATTTATCTATTAATTTTTTAACAAATATTTAAATAGGATTGTTCGAAAAAAATTTCATACATATCATTTTTCCTTAAAAAATGCGGAATATAAGTTTTGTAACATTTATATCATGATTACATTTTCCCACTATCATAGCATTTTTTATGACTAATCCTTTGTAATATTTTATATATTTTCATTAAAAATAATTTCCCTATATTATTTGAATTTATTGAGTTATTTTTTTTAAAACAATGATTGTTTTTATAGTGATATTATGATGTCTTCATAAAAGTGTTTTTCATCTATACTGACTTTTAGAAAAAAAATTCTATTTTATTGGGGTTATTCCATAATTATTTCATCCCTATTGTTTAATTTAATTTATTATTGTCCAGATATTCTATTGAATAAAGAAAATATAAATTCCATTTACTTGATTAGATATAAATGATTATTGATTTTTAAGTCATGTTGTTTATATATGGTATTGGTTATTCAATTAATGATGGATGCATTAGATATGATTATGTGATGAGTATTTCCCATTATAAAATTTCTATGCAATATTACATATCATGAGAAACTGTGGTTGGGGTTATTTGGGGTATTTAATTCTTATTTATGTATTTTGTCTTCGAACGAGGACTTGAATGTAAGATTATTATGTAAGGAAATTATAATATTATTATTATGAAAGTAGTTATTGTTATCCATTTTAGTGTTTTATGAAGTGCCCAGATCAGCGTGAATCACTGAGAGGGGGAGGGGGTGAATCAGTGATCCCTTAAAACTTTTTACTAATTGATTCTTTATCAATTAAACATTTATGGCTGGTTAAAGCCTCTATCCACTCTTCTTCTATCTCTCACCTTTCCACGAATGATGCAGTAAATGTAAAGGCACTGGACACAAAGATTTACAAGGTTCGGCACCAAAGGCCTACATCCTTGCCATGCTCTCCCAGCATGGATTCTCCATTATAACCTGTTAAAATTACAATGGTCTATACAGAGTCCCACTGTATCTCTCCTGAGTCCCACAGGAGGGTCTTTATACTGCGTCCCGCAGTGTTACCAGAGTCCCACTGGCCTGCTCCAGAATCCCACTGAAGACTTCTTCTCCCTGAGTCCCACATGGTCTTCTCTTGGCTCCTCGAGTCACACGAGTAGCTCTTCTTCTCTTTAAGGTCTTCAAGTAACTTCAGCAGCCTGGGATAAAGGCTGCTGGCCTTGCTCTTCTCTTCTGATCACTTGTGGTTGATCAGGGATTCTCGTCTAGCTCAGGATTTATCTCCTTCTTCTAAGGATGACCTGGCCTCTCTCCAATTACTGAATACTCAGACAATTGATGTCTTTAACTTCAGTCTGGTCCAGTCTCAGTTCACATCAACTTCATGCACTGAGTGCATGGAAGCTCTTCATCCTCATGCACTGATAGCATGGCCTTCTCAAAACTCTTCAAGAACTCCTGGTCTTGGACTCCTCAAATGCACACCACTGATTTAGCACTGTTCACGTGTGCACGTGCATGCATGCGTGCATGCACTCCCCTGTCCTTCTCTTGGTGCAATAAACCCACAAAGGGTATAGTCAATTATAAGCACACACCTTCTCAATTCTTCACACACTTTATTCTTTTTGTTTACACACTCACAAGTGTGTTATACTCTAGTGTGGATGTCCTCTTCCTTCTTCTTCTAAGTGTATACACTTTTAGTGCACACACTATGTTCGGCCTTCATGTCTCTTTGCACACAAAAATTCATCACTTTGGAAAACACTTGAGCTTGGCCTACTTCACTTGCAAAGCACACACACTTCCTTGTTCTTTTAATTTCCTTCAAAGTGTGCACTCCTCTTATGCACACACTTGGTTCTTCATTTTTCACACATAAGGGCTACGACCTTCTTCTTCAAATGCACACACAAGTATGGCCTTGTCTTGCTCTCTCACTGCCCGTAGGGTACTTAGCACACACAAGATGTGTTCTTCAATTTGGCACATACACAAAATATTCTTTGTTCTTCAAAGTGTGCACCCCACAAGGGATACGGCCTACTTCACTTGCACACACAAAGAGTGTTCTTCAATTGTTCATTCACACAAAGTGTGCCCTCGGCCTTGCTCTCTCACTTCCACAAACAACCAAGTCTTGGGTTCTTCCTCACTTAGCACACAACCCGTAGGTATGTAATGCACTCCAACTTCATGTTGCACTAAGCACACACTGCCTTCTTCTCTTTTTGCACACACACAAGGCTACGGCCTTTCTTGGCTTCTTCTTGCACACACTAGAATTCCTTTGTCCTTCAAAGGAGGCGCGCAAGGTGTCTCTGTGCAAGGCTCCACAGGTGAACAAGCCTTCGAGCGCGCAAGCTCCTCCTGCCGCGGGGCGCGCAAGTGCTGCACCCGCGGGCACTTCCTCCTACCGCACAAGTATGTGGGCAGTGAGGGTGCCAATCCTTGAGCGCGCAAATTCAAGCGGCTCGGGATCTTCCTGTCGCGCTAGATAGGCGCGCAGGGAACTCTTTCGGGCCTCGGGTGGCACCGAGATCTTCAGCCGCGCAAGTACTTTGCGCGACGGCTTCTTCTTCGTGAGGCAGATGCACTCACGGGTCTTCTGATTTTCAACAAAGGATCAGCACATCAGCAGCAATCAGAGAGCCTCGGGTGCTCCTTTTATAGGCAGAGGCTGCCTCAAAACATCCGCGGGATATAAATCTTGATCCACCGAGATTTTCGGTTCTTTGAAAATCTTTAAACATGGGCCGAGAATCTCGTTTCTTTCTCTATGTTCACCGCGGGTTCTTCTCTTTTTATTTTCCTTCACATTTATGCGTTTTTGAAATCGTGCATGCCTCTGTTTAGGCTCATGCATGCAAAGCATGCTCTCCACGTGGCCTCGGCATTATATTTTTCCTCGGCCGAATCTCGAAATATCTTTCGATGCATGCATGCAACATTTTAATGCATGATCATGTTCGTAGAGGCCAGACGATCACAATGGAGGCTTCGGCTCGATCAGCGGTGGCCGGTAACTCGAATTTTGTCTTCGGGGAGGCTCTGGTTCAGCGGCGGCTCGCGGGGAGGCTTCGGCTCGAGCTCGAGGTGGAAGACAAGTCACGGCCGTCAGATTGATGATTTGGACGGTCGCGATCAGGATGGGCCGCGGCGGATGAGATGGGCGGCCGAGATCTGGCGCGCGATTGATTGTGCGGCCAGGATCGCTCCCGGGTGAAAATTCCGCGTCCCACATCAAAACGGGGCGCGGTTTTCACGCGGCTTATCAATATGCCACTGCCGCTCAACTCCCAGTTGCACTTCTCCTTCCACGGTGCCGCCCCGCACCGTGTTCTCCCTACGGGCGCGCTCTGCGCCCACTCTCTGCTCCTGCGGGCGCGCTCCTAGCGCCCACTATGCACTCCGGGTGCGCGGGTTTCACCACCGCGTGCCCTCGGGGCTTATACACGGCCCCTCTGTGCTCCTCCGGGCGTGCCCCAGGCGCCCATGCGGTGTCCATGGGTGCGCCCCCTGCCTCAAGGTTGCTGCCCTGGCCTTGAGGGTTCCCCATGGGCGTGGTGACCTTGAGTCCCACAAGTGCCTTGGGTGAAGACCCTCGGCTGGCCTCCTTGGTGGCCTATTTTTTGCAACAAAAACACTAAGTCCTTTGTTAAACAAAGTGACCAAGTGTAACATGCCAAGTGACACTCCAAGCCATTCTTCTTCCCATCTCTATTCTTCTTCTTCATTAGAATTCCTCCATTCTTCTTAAACAAATAATCTTCACTTAGGAGGGAATTCCCGAAGGTTCTTCATCTCCTCTTCCATATGTGTTCAATACTTAGGAGGGAATTCTCAAGGATCTTCATCTTCAACCGAACTCCTGAATCACTTAAATTATTCAAAGTGCTTCATTGATCTAATCAGAGATCAATTGGATCATCTTCATGTTCACATGCACTAAGTGATAGTGCATGAGCTTCTTTAGCTCACTTCATCCACTTAGAGCTTGTGGATGGATCTTCTTCAACTTCTAATGCATTTTCACTACAATGCATGGTCTTCTAACAATTTTGTGACTTTGTATCATCAGGATACAAGTTCTATGAACTTAAAGAGCAGCTCAGCAATCGTCAGATGTTCTTAGAGAATGTTTCAAACCATCATCTCCTATGTCACTTAGTGAATCTCCTAAGTGACATGCATCTTAGTACTATGGCCATTATCCTTCATCACCATCACAATCACATCCTTTGACATTCACATCTTGACTCTTTGACATCCATTCATTCCAAGACAACTTCATGCCTCATTGACAACAAATGCAACACAATGCACTTCAATCTCCCCCTTTGTATTTGTTGTCAATACACCATTTCAGCACATATGAATGGGTCAATATGTGTGCCAATATTTTCTCCCCCTTATTGGCAATCAAATGCAAAGGTGTGGTGTGGTTCACTTTCAAAAATCTCTTCCTCCCTTATAAAAGCATCTTCTTGAAAAACACTAGGAGAGGGATGATGTCACATGTTCTCTTTAGCAAAGAACCTTTAGTAAATCAGCTCTAAGTCTACTTGGGCTAACCCGGTGTAGAAAACAAGAGTGATATGACCAAGGAATTCAAAGCTGTCCAAAATTCACTACACATGTGAGATCATTCTTAGGGGTTGAAATATTTCAGATATAACAATGAATTTGCTAAATCCTGCACAACTTCACAAAACTCATTAGAAAGTTCAGGTGCAAAGATAAAGCTCCCCCTTTCATCCATTTGCCTTCAATCCATACTCCCCCTTAATTGACAAGATAAACTCAATTAAGAAACAAGGGATGAAAGTATGATTGGAATACCTTCACTTTTCTCAAGATGGAATTAAATATCAGAATCCCATCTTCTCCAGATTGGCTCCCCCTCAAGGGGTGCACTCCATTCTGTCCAAACCATCCTCCAGCTGAGAATGATCATCATCTTCAATTCCCTGCAATGTCAGCACATGCATATACCAAGAGTATAAGGGAATAAGATGGAACCTCCTTGGTTCATCAATGTGAACAACAAGGATGAGAAGATTCTCTCAACCGAGATGTTCCATTTTCACCATTCTTCACACTTGCACATTTGATCTTCAATGATGTTGGTGCTTGTGTGGATTTCAATACATCTTCATGTGAAATATTTTTCTTCCTTTTGCCTTAGCAATTGCAAGAACTTCATCTTCAGCTCTTTGCAGATCTTTGGCAAGTTGCAACTGATTTGGCCATTTGACTAGTGAGTCACTTGGAAGTGTGGCCTCAGTTCTGGATATTCCACATGGTTCTTTTGATGCTGTCAAGCTACCTTTCTTAGGCAACTTGTTTTCAATCATTCCCTTCTGCTTCTTTTGGATTGATTGTCTGTTAGAGTTCAGTTGGCTTCTATTTATTTTCATGGCTTCTTTACAAAGATCCATGATATGTCCTTTCTTCCCACAGTAGAAGCATGTCTTCTTGGTGGCTCTTCTTGATGCATCACCATTCTTGGATTCAGACTCCAAGGACTTCTCTTCATTTCTCAAAATCTTCTTGGGAGCATCTTCCACTTTCTTCTGCTTGCTTCCCAAGGAATCTTTCTGAGCCAGGTTCTGTGATCTTTTCTTCCTTTGAGCTCTGGATACAGTTGGAGACTGACATGTATCTTTTTGACCACTTTTGCACACATCCCAGATGTTATCAAGTAATCCAAATCTATTTGCAGTAAATAGATGTCTCTGGACCTGTGGATGTTGCTTCCTTCCTTCTGGATTGCTCCCCCTTGGCATGGGCTTCCTCTGTGGTTTGGCATTCAGTGGATTGTACCAACAATCCTTTGCACAGTGCCCATACTTGTTACAACACCAGCATTGTCCCACAAATCTTGACCTCTTCAGTCCTTCTGATTGTAGGGTACTTTTCTTGACCTGTTGTGCTGTTTCAGGAGAGCTCTGCTTCTTTACTGTCTTCATCCATATTTGTTTGGATTCATTCTTCCATCCTGCACTTTTTGTGAAAACACATTTAGAAACATGAGTACAAGATGGTATGGATGGTACCTTCTTTCTAGAAGATATTGCCCTTTTATTAGAGGATGTCTTTCTTTTAGAATCATCCTTCTCAAAGCTCACTTGAGTGGCAACATTTCTTCTTCCTGCTGTCTGGGAGGCTTGGACTTTGGGTGATTGCTGATTTTTCAATATCACCTCTAGTTTTAAGCATTTCATATTGAGGGAGTTCTTCTCATCCTCAACAGTTCTTAGCCTTCCTTCCCAATTTTCTTTCAGCTGTTCTAACTGGTCTTTATGCACCTTCTTGATTTCAAGCAATGAGTTGTCAAGCTCCTTCACCATTTTGACTTTGTCTTCAAGTTGAGCATCTCTGACATTCATTGAAACTTTGTGCCTCTTTTCCAGTGCATGGTAAACATCTTTTATTATTACTTTAAAGAATTCTTTCTCAAAAAGGCTTCTTTGCAATTCTTCAGCAGTGTCTTCGTATCTTTCATTGCAAAGAGAAACGGTTTCATCTTTAGCCTTCACCAGCTTTCTGAGAGTGTTGGTTATGCCAACCCTTTTAGCCAGCTGATCTTCCATAGCATTGGCTTCTTCTTCTAACTGTGATTTTTCTTCTTGAAGATCAAGGATGCCTGTAGCTATACACATTTCCACTTCCTTGGGGACTGTCTTCTGAAGATATTTGATTGCATTTAGAAGGTCATTGTTTCTTCCATCTTCATCACAGCTAGGACAGGCTTCATCAGAAGAATGATAAAAGGAATTGTCATCTGATGTGACTTTCACACTTCTTTCCATAGAAGTAGTTTCTCTGATTGCAACAACCTTCTTCTTCATCTTCTTTGCCTGTTTCTTCATTCTATTTTTCTGAGTCTTGGCAGATATCTCCATTTGAGGCTGTTCGCTCATTTCCTCAAATCTTCACTTCATAAAGACTCCCTTGGATCTTTTAGAGGGAACCTCGCTCTGATACCAATTGAAGTGCCCAGATCAGCGTGAATCACTGAGAGGGGGAGGGGGTGAATCAGTGATCCCTTAAAACTTTTTACTAATTGATTCTTTATCAATTAAACCTCTATGGCTGGTTAAAGCCTCGATCCACTCTTCTTGTATCTCTCACCTTTCCACGAATGATGCAGTAAATGTAAAGGCACTGGACACAATGATTTACAAGGTTCGGCACCAAAGGCCTACATCCTTGCCATGCTCTCCTAGCATGGATTCTCCATTATAACCTGTTAAAATTACAATGGTCGATACAGAGTCCCACTGTATCTCTCCTGAGTCCCACATGAGGGTCTTTATACTGCGTCCCACAGTGTTACCAGAGTCCCACTGGCCTGCTCCAGAATCCCACTGAAGACTTCTTCTCCCTGAGTCCCACATGGTCTTCTCTTGGCTCCTCGAGTCACACGAGTAGCTCTTCTTCTCTTTAAGGTCTTCAAGTAACTTCAGCAGCCTGGGATAAAGGCTGCTGGCCTTGCTCTTCTCTTCTGATCACTTGTGTTTGATCAGGGATTCTCGTCTAGCTCAGGATTTATCTCCTTCTTCTAAGGATGACCTGGCCTCTCTCCAATTACTGAATACTCAGACAATTGATGTCTTTAACTTCAGTCTGGTCCAGTCTCAGTTCACATCAACTTCATGCACTGAGTGCATGGAAGCTCTTCATCCTCATGCACTGATAGCATGGCCTTCTCAAAACTCTTCAAGAACTCCTGGTCTTGGAATCCTCAAATGCACACCACTGATTTAGCACTGTTCACGTGTGCACGTGCATGCATGAGTGCATGCACTCCCCTGTCCTTCTCTTGGTGCAATAAACCCACAAAGGGTATAGTCAATTATAAGCACACACCTTCTCAATTCTTCACACACTTTATTCTTTTTGTTTACACACTCACAAGTGTGTTATACTCTAGTGTGGATGTCCTCTTCCTTCTTCTTCTAAGTGTATACACTTTTAGTGCACACACTATGTTCGGCCTTCATGTCTCTTTGCACACAAAAATTCTTCACTTTGGCAAACACTTGAGCTTGGCCTACTTCACTTGCAAAGCACACACACTTCCTTGTTCTTTTAATTTCCTTCAAAGTGTGCACTCCTCTTATGCACACACTTGGTTCTTCATTTTTCACACATAAGGGCTACGGCCTGCTTCTTCAAATGCACACACAAGTATGGCATTGTCTTTCTCTCTCACTGCCCGTAGGGTACTTAGCACACACAAGATCTGTTCTTCAATTTTGCACATACACAAAATATTCTTTGTTCTTCAAAGTGTGCACCCCACAAAGGATACGGCCTACTTCACTTGCACACACAAAGAGTGTTCTTCAATTGTTCATTCACACAAAGTGTGCCCTCGGCCTTGCTCTCTCACTTCCACAAACAACCAAGTCTCGGGTTCTTCCTCACTTAGCACACAACCCGTAGGTATGTAATGCACTCCAACTTCATGTTGCACTAAGCACACACTGCCTTCTTCTCTTTTTGCACACACACAAGGCTACGGCCTTTCTTGGCTTCTTCTTGCACACACTTGAATTCTTTTGTCCTTCAAAGGAGGCGCACAAGGTGTCTCGGTGCAAGGCTCCACAGGTGCACAAGCCTTCAAGCGCGCAAGCTCCTCCTGCCGCGGGGCGCGCAAGTGCTGCACCCGCGGGCACTTCCTCCTGCCGCACAAGTATGTGGGCAGTGAGGGTGCCAATCCTTGAGCGCGCAAATTCAAGCGGCTCGGGATCTTCCTATCGCGCTAGATAGGCGCGCAGGGAACTCTTTCGGGCCTCGGGTGCCACCGAGATCTTCAGCCGCGCAAGTACTTTGCGCGGCGGCTTCTTCTTCGCGAGGCAGAGGCACTCACGGGTCTTCTGATTTTCAACAAAGGATCAGCACATCAGCAGCAATCAGAGAGCCTCAGGTGCTCCTTTTATAGGCAGAGGCTGCCTCAAAACATCCGCGAGATATAAATCTTGATCCACCGAGATTTTCGGTTCTTTGAAAATCTTTAAACATGGGCCGAGAATCTCGTTTCTTTCTCTCTGTTCACCGCGGGTTCTTCTCTTTTTATTTTCCTTCACATTTATGCGTTTTTGAACTCGTGCATGCCTCTGTTTAGGCTCATGCATGCAAAGCATGCTCTCCACGTGGCCTCGGCATTATATTTTGCCTCGGCCGAATCTCGAAATATCTTTCGATGCATGCATGAAACATTTTAATGCATGATCGTGTTCGTAGAGGCCAGACGATCATAATGGAGGCTTCGGCTCGATCAGCGGTGGCCGGTAACTCGAATTTTGTCTTCGGGGAGGCTCTGGTTCAGCGGCGGCTCGCGGGGAGGCTTCGGGTCGAGCTCGAGGTGGAAGACAAGTCACGGCCGTCGGATCGATGATTTGGACGGTCGCGATCAGGATGGGCCGCGGCGGATTAGATGGGCGGCCGAGATCTGGCGCGCGATTGATCGTGCGGCCAGGATCGCTCGAGGGTGAAAATTCCGCGTCCCACATCGAAACGGGGCGCGGTTTTCACGCGGCTTATCAATATGCCGCTGCCGCTCAACTCCCAGTTGCACTTCTCCCTCCACGGTGCCGCCCCGCACCGTGTTCTCCCTGCGGGCGCGCTCTGCGCCCACTCTCTGCTCCTGTGGGCGCGCTCCTAGCGCCCACTATGCACTCCGGGTGCGCGGGTTTCACCACCGCGTGCCCTCGGGGCTTATACACGGCCCCTCTGCGCTCCTCCGGGCGTGCCCCAGGCGCCCATGCGGTGTCCTTGGGTGCGCCCCCTGCCTCAAGGTTGCTGCCCTGGCCTTGAGGGTTCCCCATGGGCGTGGTGACCTTGAGTCCCACAAGTGCCTTGGGTGATGACCCTCGGCTGGCCTCCTTGGTGGCCTATTTTTTGCAACAAAAACACTAAGTCCTTTGTTAAACAAATTGACCAAGTGTAACATGCCAAGTGCCACTCCAAGCCATTCTTCTTCCCATCTCTATTCTTCTTCTTCATTAGAATTCCTCCATTCTTCTTAAACAAATAATCTTCACTTAGGAGGGAATTCCCGAAGGTTCTTCATCTCCTCTTCCATATGTGTTCAATACTTAGGAGGGAATTCTCAAGGATCTTCATCTTCAACCGAACTCCTGAATCACTTAAATTATTCAAAGTGCTTCATTGATCTAATCAGAGATCAATTGGATCATCTTCATGTTCACATGCACTAAGTGATAGTTCATGGGCTTCTTTAGCTCACTTCATCCACTTAGAGCTTGTGGATGGATCTTCTTAAACATCTCATGCATTTTCACTACAATGCATGGTCCTCTAACAATGTTGTGACTTTGTATCATCAAGATACAAGTTCTATGAACTTAAAGAGCAGCTCAGCAATCGTCAGATGTTCTTAGAGAATGTTTCAAACCATCATCTCCTATGTCACTTAGTGAATCTCCTAAGTGACATGCATCTTAGTACTATGGCCATTCTCCTTCATCACCATCACCATCACATCCTTTGACATTCACATCTTGACTCTTTGACATCCATTCATTCCAAGACAACTTCATGCCTCATTGACAACAAATGCAACACAATGCACTTCATTTTATAATTCTATGACATCCATAGATATTTTTCAAATTTTTTATGTTAGATATATGAAACATTTTATTGTTATTTATCTCTTTCATATAAATCATGAATTTGTTATTCAGTGATGGATTTCCTTATAAACATTCCTTTAGAGAGAATTTGAGTTTTGGATTTTATTGATATTTTCTCCTTATGGATTTTGGATATTTAATTTGAATGATTTTAGGGATATTATATAATAGATAATAATGTTATTAAATAAATTTATGTTTGATTTCATTTTATAAAATATAAACTGATAATCATATATATATGTGGTATCTCAATAATACTAAACAATTCGATCACATGGGATACTATCACGAGTATGTTTTGAATTTTTTTAATGTCGTCATCATATCAATATTACAGGAGGTAATGTTTGTCATATTTTTTAGTGTATGATGGCAAAAAAAGATAGAGACATATCATATTAAAATGTAAATACTAGATTTCTAGATTATTTGGTTGGAATCCATGCCATATAGAGGGTTTCTCCTCATCGAGGGAAGTGGAGTTATTCCTTGGGGTATAATATCTCATCAATTATTATTATCCAATTTTATGTATTGTAGTACATTAGCACAGTAGACTATTTTGTTGGTTCATCCAACAAAGATCGATCAAATCCATGAAATATTTTATGTTTCATTGTGTCATTTTATTTTTCTCAATGACTATAATGTCATCGATTGGAAAAATTAGGATATTGAGGATGGTGTGATGTTCAAAGAGTAACTATTTGTGTCCAATATTATATATAGAATATTCTATATAGGTGATCCATTACTTTGGTTCATGTTATGTGGATTCATGGATTCATGTAAATTTTTTTGGTTACTTGTGGTGTAGATGTGAAATATGTATCCAATTATATATTGACATTTCCCTTACATTATTTATGTGATGACTAATTTTTTAATGGAATTTAATATAGTTGTTTCTTATTTATTTCCACACGAGTTTTTTATTCTTGTGTTATTCCATGAATCTGTTAGTGGAATAAAACCATTTAAGAGATATCTCCTACTAAGAGTTTTTGGATAATTGATGTTGTCTAATTTTTGGTTGGGTTTAAATTTTCAAGGATGAGAATTATTTAAAAGCTATTGTATGTAATGATCAACACCATCCAATATACTCAATATATAGGATTTTGGAGTTGGTTGTTTCGAGAGGAGGACTAAGGAGAGATCAGGGGAGTTGGGATAATTTATTAGCAAGAAGTTGTAATGTACAATGTGAGATATTGGATTCACTGTAGTAGAGGAAAATTCAATGTATTATAGTCCATTAAATTTAGATATTCGAGATAAAAGTTTTAGCTAGTCATCCCACTTTGGCACGGTAACATCACAAGAGTGATCATTTAAAATGATACTTTAGATGTTATTTTTGATGCCTCCTCCATTCCTAGATATGTTTTGTTGTGGTGTATGGGATGGAATCATGATGTAGTTTCAAGATGTAATCTGGTCATCAATAATGGCCTTATACAATAGTGGATGGGGTGGTTGAGTTTTGAGTCTCATAATTTTTTATGCTACTATGTAATAATGATAATTGTTATGTTTTGGAAATTTGTGAGTGTATATAATCTTCAGTATTGAATATGACATGATTTATAATAGGATTTTGATCATGTATATTATAGTGTGTTCCTTTACATTCATCCATGGTTTTCAGTCTATGTCTGCCTTTTATATCATGGTGAAGGGGAATTAATCATTCTATATTAAATTTACAGTGCTTATAAAATTTTAAATCCATTATAAAAACAAAAATTTATCCATTAGTTAAGTGGATAAATTAGAATTCCAAGGATATTTTCGGAGGATTTTTATCCCTTTTATCTTATCCATGATCACTGGAATCACAAGATAAAATACTTGAAATCCAATCTGAGTTTACCCTCTTTCTTTTTTGGATACCCTTATTTCATTCATTCCTAAATGAATAGAGTTGTAGATATTTTTTATTTGAGTTATGTTATGGGAATAGAATTAAAGGAAATTTCATGGATTAGTTTTGTTGGGGTGTTCTTTTTATGGTTTTTATTAGTTTCCATATCTTCCCTATTTCATCATTGTGCATGGATTTTTAAATATTTAATAGAGATATGAGATTGATGATCACTTTGTTGATTTATATTAGTTATTTTATTTGAATTATTTCATTATATCTATATATGAATATCATAACTAAAGAAATGAAAAATATTGAACGAGGAAAAAATCAAATTGATGTATTTATGATGAATTAAAATTATTTTCTTATATTTAAAAAATTTATATCATATATTTTGATTGTTAAATTTAATTAATACAAATAATTTTTCTATTGATATTTATGCCTTGATTCCTTGCTCATGTGATAGAATTTTACCTTATATAAAAATCCATTTAGACAAATATGATAATAAAACTACAAGGGTGATTTATGATACTGAAATGATGATTTTTTTTAAAATTAATGTGATACAATGAGGTTATTATTATAATTATTTAATATTGGAATATTATTTTGTGGCTATGATTATGTGGTTATGTTGTTTTTGTTACTATTTGTTTTCTATAACTATGTTAATTTATTATGGTTTGCTTCTGTTTGGTTTTAGGGAAACACTAGTTTGTGTGTTTTTGGAAGGATAAAATTGTTTGTATTATGGGATGTAATGTCGGATGGTTTCATGGTGGTTGGATAATGTTGGATTGGTTTTAGTGTGGTTTGGGAAGTAGGCCTATGATTGTAGTTATTGAGATAGAAATGGTGGTTAACGGTTTTTTGTTCATGTGGGTTATGTTTTAATATAATTTTATTATTAAAATAATATTTAACTTGATATGATGAATGGAATGGTAAAATAAATAGGATTATTTTCATCAAATATTTAATAATATTGAATAATGAACATGAATTGATTGGTAATTGATAAACATATAATTTTTCAACTATATTGATCAATTTGGAATTTATGATTTCTTGTCAATATGTTCTGTGGTGATGGTGGAAATTATTATGACGATGTAATTGGATATAATGGTGGTGTGAGGAAATGGTAGTATGGTTTTTATGGGGGAATAAAATAATTTTATTTTTATATTGAAATTTTAGTGTGGGATAACTTATATTTCAATATATATATTATAATATTTCATTTTGGTTTCTAAATTCACCACTATATATATGGAAATCCATAACAATGGTTTAATTTTTTTGGGGTTTGTGGTGAATTATCCTATGTATTTGTTAGTGAGTGTGGATATATGGACACACCCCTTTCCATTTACCCACACTATATGTTGAAATTTTTATAAGATGAGTGTATATTTAGATTAGATATATTGGAGTTTATATATGGTAGGAGAGGAGCATGAGTTTGAGATTCTTTTTAATAATGATAGATTATTAAAATATATAATATATTCTTTGATGTGAAATGTGATTGGATATTAAATTATTCAAATTATTTGGTTGAGGATTGTGGCATGGTTTGGGTTATGGCATGGATGAATAGATGGAAAATAAGACTATGTTCCCCATAGAAGGTTATGTTAGGTACTTTTGTGACTATTAACACATGATATATAAAATGTTTTATGATAAAAGAATTTTACATTATGATTTTAGGGAAATAAATTTGGGGAGAATTTTTTATTGTACACCTTTTATTATATTCAGTGATTTTAATTTACTGAATTGGATATAATATTTGGTGATTGTTCCTTAGTGGGGATATGTGATGGATGACTGGATGGATTCTCAGCGGGTTTTCAATTTATTCAATAATTCATTAATATCATTCTTATATATTATTAATATGATATATTGAGTATGATCCTACCGACTATACATATTATTATATACTAGAAAATAATAATAAAATTTATTTTCAGGATTATAGGGTGAGTTAGTCGACTGGGATGGATAACTATATTTTGGATTTGGAGGTTGGAAAAATAATTTATGGATAATTTTTTTAGTATAACTATTAATTATTTTGTGTTATTATTTTTTGTCATGGTTTATTTAAATTACAATGTTAATTGGTGTTGGTTTTTGTATTTCTTTTGTTATATAATAGTAATTAAACCCATTTGTATGTTTTATAAACGTGGTGGTAGTTTCCATCACATAGCCTATTTAGTGTTGTCCTTGGTTGACATTCTCATTTATAATGATGTCCCAAATGGGGTTCCTATGGTTCATGAAATGAAATAGACCTCATTTATCCATGATATTTATAGACCAAAAAATGTTCACAAATGTGGAGTTTTAGTAATAATATTCTGTTGAACATAGACTAAAACGATGTCAATATCATGGATATCACAATTACTTTCGTGAGGTTATTACATCTAACACACCTAGGTGATAACTTCTATATAATTTTTTATAAAAACACCCAATATAAAATATGAAGCCTCAACATAATCCTCAATGAAAACTATATCCATAAAAAATGGAATGAAATGATAAATAACATCATTTTCTATAAAATAATTAATGGTATATTAAAAATAATCTTCAAATATAAAAACTGGATCTTTTCTGGTCAAATATTCTAGTGGAGTCAAAATCTCAGATATGTCAGATAAAATAATCTAGTAATATTCTGAAATACCACAGAATCTCTACACCTATTCAACATTAGTGGGGGGTGGAGAATGGAAACAATTCAATAACCCCTTTAATGATTCATTTTCACCCAATGTTGACACATGGAATGTACCATGAAATGAATTTGAAGGGCCTATAATGTAAACATCAACATCTTCCCAAAACGATGATGATTTTGAAGTGTTCCAAAAATAAATCATGCATTTTCTACATGATCCTCCATAAAAATAGAATAAAAAGGGATGTTTTCAATAAAACCCATCATAAATCGATCAAAAAATGATTAAAACAAGATTTTAACTTTCTCATGAACACAATAGATATCCCCATTACACCAAATAACATCATAAAACTCATAATCTTAATAATTAAATATTAATGTTGAATTTAGAATATAATTATCATTCACATACAAATTATGTTATCCTAATGAATAATTTACCTTTAATTAGAATCTATCCTAACTCTTCTGATTGTACAAAGAATCAATTTTTGAGAAGTAATTGAGGTTCATCATCGAGTATTGATTAATGTTGTAATAATTGGTTCATACATGGGGTTTTTCATATTCCATATTTTTAAGAATATATACGGAAACCCAATGAAACATAGTCGGATAAATGTGTCTTCTTTTCAGAGGATCATCAGTAAGACTCAAAAAATCTCACAACATATAAGGATCCATCCTATATGGGGCAGTGATATTCGAATGAAACCACATTCCAACTCTATACCAAAAATTATGTAATAAAGAGGTGTCGTTCTATAACATCTTCAAGAATGAAAATTTTTAACTCTTCAATTACATATAGAAATTATATATTACAATCATTCATAAAAGATAACATTAGTTCGACTATAATAGATGGTAATGACTTGACATGCCAACAATCTAACTGAGGTTCTCACATGAAAAAAATACATGACATGATCTCTATAAAAATTATAAAATATAACTCAAATATTAAAACAATTAATAATATATTGTAGGTAATAAAACTACAAAATATTATAATGACATTGTATACCTCATTATGAATACATATGAAATGTTCCAAAGAGATATTTTTCCAGATAATTACTTCACAATATATTCAAATGTCACACATTTTGTATATTCGTATAATAAAAATATTTAACACAATGATAAATAGATATAACAACACAATATTGAAAAATATTTTTTTATCATTTACATAGTTTGAATAGTAGATCTATAAATGAAATCACATGTCAGGAAGAACCTTTTTGTTTATTTTCATTGAGGAAAAGATATATAGGAATCTTATTTAAAATTATTGGATACCGTTATCCATACTAGAACTATTATAGAACCCCTTCACATTCTTTCAAATAATTTATAATCTTTTTCATAACATGGGCAACAGAAACCTCATAAATGGGTTTCCTCAAATTATAAGTAAGGGAAAGACATCCAAATGACATTATGGGTTTCATAACAAGCATATGTGGAAACAAGATTTTGGTAGAAATTAAATCTAAAAAATAATTTGATATAATATAAGTGGTTGATAAATCATAATTGAATTATTTTTATTCTAAAACCAACAATCAATTACCTCAAAATAAGAGGGAAACAAAATCAAAGAAACTTTGTATAAAGAAATGATATCATATGATCATGGAATTGTAAATATGTAAAATAAATATAAAAAATAATAAAAAAGAATAATTCATTTATAGACTATAATGATATAAAAGAATAAAGTGTCCCATGGGGGCTTGGGTTGACTCCCAATTTCTATAAAAACTGTTAATAGAGTCTCATAGTGGATTAGGTTTAATCCTTAATCCCATAATCATAGTGGAAAAATTAACATGGTGGATTGGGTTCAATCTATATTCACATAAACATAATGGAATATGTCTCATATATGATTCTATTTTCTCCCTAATCCCATACATAACAACTCATGAGATATTAAATTTTAAACAATGAATTGAAAGGATATATAATTCTATCCCAATCATCAAAGAATCAATTCATCCCAGGCTAACTATATATGCATCATAAATGGTATCTCAAGAGAAGAATTTTTTTTCCAATGCATTGGAAGGATATATAATTATATTATTATGAATCACATAATTATAATTGAAATATTTAATAAAATTCATGTGATAGAAGAAAAATTATCCTCTCAATAGGAATAATAATGTAAATACTAAGGATAATTCTATTTTCTTCGTAATATAGTCATAGAGTATATCTAAAGCCTGCATAATAAATATTTCCTAGGGAAAATTAATTAAATTATTTTTAATTTATATATTTTTATAAATAAATATATATCTTTAATATCAAGATCCAATTTTAAAAATTTAATGATAATGATTAGGGAGAAGTAGTAATTAAAATTAACTTCTCAGGTTAGATGTTATGAAATTAACACAGTATATTTAAAGAAGAAAATTTATGTTTATTTCATTTTAGAATGAAATTGAACTTACTGAATTTCTGTAATATAATGAAAATTCTTGAAAAATTATAGATTTTTGGATTAATATTATTTACATAAATCATGTAATCATAATTATAAAATATTTCTCTATTTTTAAGGAATTGACATTCATTAATAACTATTTCATATTTAACATGAATAAAACGAGCAACACATAATTAATTCATTATTTTATTATTACAACCAAAAAAAGCTAATTATTTCACGTAATAGACATTAAATAACATGTTTAAAATAAATACATTATATTTTCTTAAATAAACATGGGACAATATGTAGAATTAAATAAAACCATTATGACTAGTAAATCCATATGACTATCTTCGACCACAAGTTTTATCAAAAGTAAAATTCATATAACAAGGAATACCATCATGATATGATTAATAATTATGAAAAATAAATAATTAGAATTAAGAGGCATGTATTATTAATAGATAGTTGAATAAACAAATGATTTAGTAATATTATAAATATAATGGAGAATATGTTTAGTAATAAAAAATATGGCCATAAAAAATAATTTTACAGACCCAAAGCTTGGCATACATGGACATTACATTACATTTATGGAATACTTAATACATAATAAAATAGGAACCAAAGTACCGTAACAATTTACTATCTTTGGAATCATGGAACATAATCTTCCAATCATGGTTAAAGATCTTCAACATCTCTTGTAAAGATATTCCCCTTTTGTTTTCTTAAATAAAATCATTCTTTATATCCTAGGGAAAAGAAAACATATAAAGGGTGAGCTCAAATGCTCAGTAAGGGTAAGAATATAGAAAATAAAACAAACCATATACATTTGAACATAAAAAACATGAACATAAAGTTTAATCATCAAAATATTGAGTTGTGAAATAAATATAGGCAGTATGTAGGGAATAGATCATAAAAGAACATCAATCGTGATGAAATAGCATGGTAATAAAACATGTAATTACTGAAAACCATTAAGCACATGATATGAATTCCCTTGTAGCAAAGGCATTGCTGCCAAGACCATCATAATGGACAAATTCCATTACTGAACCGAGTTTACCGACAGTTCCAGCCCTGTATTATTGAACCAAATTTACTTGTCATTCCATCCATGTCTATCTTATGAGATATAAATCATTACCCAACGAATTAGATGGAGATATGGGTCCCACCCATCTCATAATGAAACCATTATTATGTGTGCCAGAGAATCATAATTCATACATCATAGCAGAACCCATGTAATAAGAATGGGATTCGTAAAAATCATTCAATCATAACATAATCCACATAAGATAAAAGGAAATCATAAAAATAATTCCATAATAACATAATAATATCAATTTAATAATTGGGATAGAAATAGAACCCAATATTTTCTTGGATGGTAAATAATTTTGATAAAATTCTTGAACTTTATTCTTGAGGTAAATATCCTTTCTACTTCAAAATCATTTTTTCCTTTCTCTCAACATGTCGTAGAATTTTAAAATAAAATAAGCTAATTTTAAATAAATTTGAAAACATGTAAAGAAAGATTCATAGAATCATTGTTCTACAAAATTATAAAAATTTAGTCATGCCATACATGTTAAATAAACATTCCTCTTATACTTTGGACGGAAATGTCAAAAAGTACATCGTATGGTAAACAAGAGAAATATTATATCCATACTAAGTGATAAAAGTTAAACAAAGATAGAAATGACCTTAAACATACATGGAAGAATTGTAAAAAATTTATGAAAACATTTTTAGAAAACATGAATGATAAACATAACCCCATTTAATACTTACAAATATACAATCTCAGATAATAATGAGATTGGAAAAATTATCCCTTACCTTAGGTCTAATATTGTTTCTACGTATCTGATCCTCCTGTATATTGATTTAAAGAAAGTCATTGACATATTCCAGGATCATATTCTTTGTTGTGATCAATTCTGAAAAAAAATGTTTTTTACGTCTGTTATTTAAAAACAGACGTAAAAAAACATCGAGGTGTTTTTCACGTGGGTTATTAAATAACTAACGTAAAATACCAGTTGTGGGAGGGTTTATCATGTCGGTTATTTAATAACTGACGTGATAAACTAGTGCGGGGGTGTTTATCACGTCGGTTAATAAATTACTAACGTGAATAACCAGTTGGGGAGGGTTTATCACGCCGGTTATTTAATAAATGACATGATAAACCAGTGTGGGGGTGTTTATCATGTCAGTTATTAAATAACCAACCAAAAAAACCATTCCATACTGGTTTATCATGTCAGTTATTTTATAACCGATGTGGAAAACCAGTTGGGGGAGGGTTTATCTCCTCAGTTATTTAATAAACGACATGATAAACCAGTGCGGGGGGTGTTTATCTTGTCAGTTTTTTAATAACTGATGTGGTAAACCATTTCCCAGTACTTTATCACGCCTGTTAATAAATAACTAACATGGAAAACCAATTAATTTTTTTAAAAGTAATCATTCATCTTATCTCCCCAAAAACAACCAGAAACCAAATGAAGAATTCGTACCAGAAAAATAGAAGTAGACCAAAACAATAACCAAAGTAAATTTAAGCATTTACATTGATAACATTTAAATCATACAATGTCAACTAAAAAGAACTTAAATCCAACCAAAACAATCACCAAATACACAATTACAATTACTATTTTTAAAATTTCATTTTACATTACAAATACACTAAAATCTAATCAATCTTGTAAAATAATTTGACCATTCCACCTGTAAGTGTTTAACCTCTTGAGCACAATATGGATTAGGGTCATCAAATAGAAAAAATGTTAAAAGAAATTTATTAACATGTAAAATAAATAAATCAACTGAAATATTATGGAAATGTTAATAACAAAATCTATCCTGGTCAAACATTAAAAGTGTTCTCGTTGTAATTATTTCATACATAAATCTTAACATATAATATCCACATTCAATAACAACTTGTTTTTTATGAAATTTTTGTTTAAGTGAGTGTCAATTAAATATATCTTTTTATGTAATACATCCAAAAGTACAAATTATAAATGGATATTTACCTTCACTTGTACATATTTGATCTTGTCACCCCTTTTGTTTGTGGTTTTTCCAAAGTTGTTTCATCCCCTGTTAGAAAATAATATGAATGAGACAAATTTAATATTCATTATAAAATAAAAAACTTTTAGGATATTGAAACAAACTTCTCTAACAAATTCTTAAAATTTTCCGAGAAACACCATGGACATAGCATATCTAATATAGTGTTTTCTCCCGTGGAAAAAAACAACCAACATCCATTGATCACTGATATAAAGGAAAATTTTAGATTAGTAGTTTTTTTGTTAAAATATAGAGAACACTATCAGGTATATGTTTCATACCTCTAACAATACGACAACATCCGACACTATTTTATAATAATTTGTTGAAATCTTTCAGCAACATAAATTTCTTTTTCTTGCTCATCCAATAAATGTGCATCAGAGGAAAGTAAATGTGGGCCCATGAACCCATATACATCGGTCTGGTAATTTCTCTCACACATGTTATAATGATACCTAATTCAAAACCGAAATCAGTACTCATTTTTTATAAATTTTACACAGGGACAAAAGTGTGTTAAGACTTACATGGGAAAAATCTGTACCACGATGACGCACAACTAGTCTCCAATAATGAGCTCCATGATATAATTTTTCAAAATTCCCACATTTATTGCACGTCCAAAAACATGAACTTCAAATGGAAATTAGTAATGCTCTGATAATAAATTTGAATATCTTTACAATCTTTCAAGACTACTAGAATCTGTATCTGATGTCATAGCAATTTTTCTTTGTTCTTGTCTATAAAGTATTTCCTTACCTTTAAAGTATTCCTGTACAAATTTGATAAATATATTATCTTTAAAATTCAAAAACAACATTACTAATAAATAAATTATAATATATAATACATATACCTCAACGGTAATGACTTGAAGAAGTCTAGATGAAAAAAAGTGGTTGATACTATGTCCAATTTTCGTCACCTCATCTGTTGGTACTGGAACTCGAGCTGATAAATCTATAATATCCTATACAGTGACCCTATATTTATTTAACTCTAACTGTTGATGATGAACCATATCTCCTATACAATATACCATCCCAAATTCCACTACATGATGGCGAGGATCATCAACATACAACTCATAATAAGCAAGAAGTTGTGGTGAAGGAGTAGGATAAAAAATAGTGTAAGCAGGTTGAGGTGGAGTAATGGAGGCCTCATGCAGAGGAGGAGGACTGGGAGCTACTGTATGAGGTGGGGGAGTGGGATCTGCTTCAAGAGGTGGAGGATAAAAAATGGGGTCTGCATGGGGAGTTGGAGGAGTGGGAGCTTCATTCTGAAATTGTCATTCCATGTCTGCAAACATTGACTGTATTGATGTTCTGATATTTTCCTCCATCGTCGCATTAATATTTTGAACTACGTCCTCCAAAGAATCTATTTTTTTTATACATGACCTCAATGGAAGACTTTGAAGAATGTGGAAACAGTTTTCTTACCGATACACCCGTCGGGTATCCTCGTACACGACCGAGGTTTTCGGGCTTTCCCAATGCTTTTGATAAAATATCATTCCTCCCTGCAGTTGTAAATGCCCCCAGTGTGCTCTTCTCCTCAAGAGAATCCTGTATTAATTAATTAAAAAAAATTATTGATTTATAGTATATAATTCATAGAAAACTATTTAAATAAATAAAATAAATATCTTACAATCCTCTCAGCTACGTTACTCGATTCATCTGAAAGATATTGCCCATTTTTGTACATCTGATCCCTCTTCCATTTTTCGTGTCTAGATGGAGGGGATGCAGGAACAACCTCTCTTGAGTTTGAAGACTCAGATGTATGTTTTGCTAATTTTTCTACCATGATTTGTTCTTCAAAAAACGTACACCCTCCCCAAGATAAGCTACGAGGGTATATATTTTTAGTTTGGATCTCCAGATGAGAATTCCTTGTTTGTTGTAAATTGAAAATAATAAATCATTAAGAAATTATTAATAATTTTAGTTATATAAGAAAAATTATAAATGGTTTCATTGAAATTACCAATAATGATTCTTGTCTCCTACTTTGAACAAATTTTCTCCATGTGTCTTTATCGTTGAAAGGATATATATTACATGGATTGTCATGATTTCTTTGACCATAAATGAAATCATATGTGAGGGACGATTTGAAATCCCTCCATCTTCTAGCTTCTATTGATAAACATTTCATCTTGATTCCTCCAGTGTCTAGAATAGAAAATGTCATCTAATAAATAAGAGAGTGTTTATATTATACTATATTTTTTTAAAGATAAGTCAAATAGTCGAAATAGATCTTACCAAAATAGTCTCCCACAACTAATCTTTTATCGTTTCGTCCAATCTTTTTCAATCATTGTACAAAATGATAACTTTTCTTTTTTCCTTGAGTTGATACAAAGCACTTAAAATCTTTTGTATTTAAACCTATTGGAATATAATTGTCATCAAATTCAACTATTATCCTCTGGTTCTAGGAACGGTCAACTGATAATTTTGGTAAACATGTGCTACCACGTTTACCAAATCTTGAACTCTTAGTTGATATGGGAGCACATAAAGAAGATTGGGGAACATTAACAATATCCTATCAATGTTCCTCCCCTGAGGAATCATCCTGTTTCTCATCATTAGAATCATGTGGTTGATCAACTGATTGATCTGTCATTGACCTTGGAATCAAAAAAAGGAAATCTTAGTTCACAAATAAAAAATTCAACTATCACAGTGGTAAACCTGTTAAATATAGTTTATCATGATAAACTATGATAATGATGGTAAACATGGTAAACATGGTATTGTAATTGGAATTTCAACAAAATAAATAAATATATAACTTACATAAAGGAAAACATGATAAACTATGATAAAAAATGGTAAAAAATGGTAAAAAATGGTAAACATGTTAAACACGATAAACTATGGTAAACTATGGCAAACATGGTTAACATGGTAAACATGGTAAACATGGTAAACAAAATTTACCTGTAATATTAGGAATATACAAATGGATTGTTTTCCAAAATTCCTTCGTCATGATCATTCCTTATAGAATTAACCATGTCTAGAACATGCTCATCATTATTTTTTGCTAATATTTCCATGGAATTAGGGATATACCGTAAATCAGCATCTACATCAAGTTGATCCTCAAAAACATATATTTTTTTCCTTTTAAAACAATAGACCACTACATATCTGAATGATCAACAAACATAATAAATCTGGTTTTCATGTCTTTCCAGTATAAAAGATTCTGTTGTGTCTTCCAATCTATTCAGATTAACAATTTTCATTCCAAATTCATCATGTCTCAAACTGTTCTTACCAACAAACCATTTGTAGTTAAAAACATGAACATTAATTTTAATGTAATCAAACTCCCATATTTTTTCAGTGACTCTATAATATGCAGTTGATGTAGAAATTGTACTTCTGTCTATAGATGTCAAAAAGTGCATTGCTTTTTCAAACACCAATACCCCACTATTCTGAATTGCACTTTCGTTTTCCTAAGCTATCATATGAAATGTATATCCGTTAATGTCATACCCGGACCATGTTAATAAATTTAAACATGGATCACCCACTAACTATCTTAACTTCTATGAGATATCTAATGTACCAGGTAGGGTATTTTTAAACCATGTCAAAAATATTTTGTTGTGCTCATCAAAAATCCAAATTTCATTCTTTTTTGGATGACATTGTTTCAACTCCTTAATATGCAATGTGATATGTAGTTGAGCATCTGTTATGTTATTCAAGATGTATAATTGTACCTTCTTCATCTGTTCATCTGACAACAATTTGAATTTCAAGCCATGAATCCCCTGTCCCTCAGTATTTACTCATTGATGACAAGATATAGGAAAACCTATGTGCTCAACTATAGACAAGTATCTTGTACAATACTCTGCACCCTCCTCAAAAATATACTTTTCAATAATGGAGTCTTTAGGTCATTAAGGATTCTTAGCATACTCCTACAATATTTTCATATACCTTTCAAAAGGATATATCCAACGAAGATATACATGTCCACAAATCCTTATTTCTCGAACCAGATGAACCATTAAATGCACCGTTATATAAAAAAAAGATGGATGGAAATACATTTCCAATTGACAAAGTATAGATATTGAATTCATTTCCAAAATGTTCAAAGCATTCACATCAATCACCTTATTACAAATTGAATTGAAAAAATAACACACCTTCATTATAGTCTTTCTGACATGGATGGAAAATATTCCATGCAATGAAACTGGAAGAAGTTGTTGCATCACGACGTGACAATCATGATATTTTAAACCTAACAACATCAAATCCTTCAGAGAGACAATGTTTTTTACATTTGAAGAATAACCTTGAGGCACTTTGATATCATGAAGACACTGGAAGAATCTAAATTTATCCCTCTTGGATAATATATGACAAGAAGGAGGAACAAATGTTCGTCCTCCATCAGAAGTCGGAGCAAACTCCAGACATATTCCCATTGATAGTAAGTCTAATCTTGCATTCAATCCCTCTTTAGTTTTTCCTTTAACATTTAACAATGTTCCAATCAAACTCTCACAAATATTATTCTCCACATGCATGACATCAAAATTATGCTTCGCTTCATGATATCTCTAATATTGTAGCTCAAAAAAGATTTAACATTTCTTCCAAACATGTATATCATTACCAGATTTATGTGTCTTTCCCAGTGTCAAATCAAGGTTTTTCACCCTCTCAAAATACTCATCAGGGGATAATGGTTTTGGAGTAATATCTAATTCTTGTGACTCATTGTATACCTTTTTTAGTCTTCTATTCGAGTGATCCATAGGTAATAACATTCGATGACCCATGTATGTTGTTTTCCTCCCATGATGCAATTGACAATATGAACTATGTTGTTTGCAAATTGGATTTGCTTTGACCCCTTAACACTATATCCAGACAAATTTCCAAACACTGGGAAGTCATTTATAGTGAACATAAGCACTTCATGCTGTTGAAAATAATTTATTTTTTAAGAATCACACACTCTCATACCATCCTCCCATAAAAGTTTCAAATCATAAATCAACGATGAAAAGAAAACATAAAAATTATTTATGGGTTCCTTTGGACCATAGATCAATATATTCAACATGAAATATTTGTGCTTTATAAAAATCTTAGGAGAGAGGTTATAAATTAAAAATAAAATAGGCCATGGACTATGTGAGCAACTGAGACTTCGATATGGATTCATTCTATCTGTGCACAATCCAAATATGAGATTTCTAATTTCATTTCCTAATGTCGGATACAACTCATCAATTTTCATCCATTGTAGACAATCACCTGGATGAAGAATGTTTCCATCACATATCCACTCATCATCATGCCATCTTACTCATTTTGGATCATGTGAGTTAGAAAAGAAATGTTTCAAACAAGGAATTATAGGAAGATACCAAAATACACTGGTAGGGTTCTTTGTAATCTCTACATCAACCTGTTCTTTTTCTTTCAACTTATACCATGGTGTCCCACATATAGGAAACTCTGAAAAAAATTTGTATTCTTTCCTATATATTATATAGTCATTAAGGCATGCATGTATTTTCTTGTATCCCATTCCCATCGGGCATAATTTTTTTTCCACCTTATAAAGTGATTCTAGAAGATTTTTGTCTTTTGGAAGAATGGTTTTCAATAGTTGTAGCAGCTCTTTAAAACATTTTTCACTCCACCCATATTTCAACTTTTGGCTAATCAATCCAAATACTGCTAACAAAACCATAAAATCTGTACAAGAAAGATATAATGGGTTTTCAGCATCACCATATAGACGTGAAACAGTCGGTTCTATCTCAATTTGTTCTGTTGTAGTGTCATGAATCATTTCTTCAATTCCATCTGAGTTATCATCTTTCAAATCATCATCATCAATAGATCAAACATTCTGTAATGTTTTGCCATACCAAATCCAAGGGTTGTAACTTGGATTAAAACCATGAAAAATTAGATGATATTTGATCTCTCTACTTTTCAACTTCTTCATATTCAACCATTTTAGGCAAGGGCAGAAAAAATGTCGTTGCTTGGAATATTTAGTTTAGAAAATTCCAAAAAATCATCAACACCTTCATCATATTCATTACTCATTCAATGTGTCATAATCCAGCTTTGACTCATTATTACCTATAAAAAATATCAAAATTATACATCTTTTAAAGAAAAGGATGTTTTATAATTATATGAAAAATATCATAATTTGAGTGAAAAAAAAATTTGAAATATAAAAAAATGAAATCAAACATGTGTAAAAGTCATTATTTGTAATAACATGAAAAACAATTAAGAAGACAAAAATGAAAAACCATAATCATGGAATTATCAAAACACTTGTTGGGTAAACCCATAATGACCAAATTATGACACAAACCCCTCTATGGCTCAACCAATAATGACAAAATTATGTAAAATCTAGAATTTATTCACCATATGTTTCTTAATAGACAACCCTTTTTCATTTGAAAAAAATAAATTTGATTCTATCATCATATTAACTGTCAAGATGCATTGAAAACATACATAAATAGGTGAGAAACGAGATTATAAACATGAGCATTAGAATCAAAGTAAACGAAAAAAATATAGGCCATCCTCAAAAAATAAGAAATGAAATTGGGTCAGTTTGAAAATCTTACTTAGGGATTGCAAGTCAATCTAAGAGATTTGCTATTAATAAAGATGATTAAGGATCTAGACAAACCAATGTTCAGGGAACAAGTTCTAGGTGGGTTTCTAGGTTTTTCGTGCGAGAAAGGTGAGCTGTAAGCCGCAGATAGTAGAAAACATATTAGAATACAGGTCCCGATAAATCATTTAAAGGGTTTATCAGGTTGTTTATTTTATAACCGACTTGATAAACTGATATTTGTATGTTTATCATGTCGGTTATAAAATAAACGACGTGATAAATTGTTTTTTAGGGTCATCACATTGGTTATAAAATAACCGACGTAATAAACCCAAGATCCTGGGTTTATAATGTCAGTTATTTTATAACCAACATGGTAACCCGTTTTTTAGGTATATCACGTTGGTTATTTTATAACCAACGGGATAAACACCCGAGCATCATTTTATCACGTTGGTTATTTTATAAACGATGTGATAAAATAATTTTTTTATGTTTTTCAAGTTAGTTATAAAATAACTGATGTGATAAATTGAGGCTCGGTAGTTTATCTTGTCGGGTTTTTATAACCTATGTGATAAACATTCGTGATTCCATTTATCACGTCAGTTATTTTATAACCGACATGATAAATCCAATCATGGAGATTTATCATGTCGGTTATAAAATAACTGACCTGATAACTCTAGTATCATAGTATTCCAAGTCGTTTATATATAACCGACATAAAAATTGACGCCTTAATAAATGTTTTTTTCACTAGTGGATATCATATATGGTCATATTCTTATCTTCTTATTAATAATATTTCACTGCTACATTTTATTCGGGTGTTCATTGGTTTATGTTCTTATGCATTTTTTGTCGAATAAATTCTTAATTCTCTTTTTAGGTTATATATACATCATTTAAATAATCATATTAGTGTAATATATGTCATATTTATTCCTTAATTTCATTTATATAATCATTATTCAATGAAGATCATGTAGAAGGAGTCGCATCACATCGTGGAGACAGTAGGTTGTACGTACGCACAAGCGACGATATCATTCCTATGATTGTGGACTTGTATTAAAGTGTATGGTGTATAATATTTCATAATACATATCACTTTACAATAATCATATATAGTTATTTCTTCTATTCTTATACCCATACAAGTTTGTTGGTGATGAAATAAAAGATTACAACATGGCCTTGAGACAGTAAGTCATACATACGCACGAGCGGTGATTTCGTTTTCTGTAAGATGGATAGAATGTTAAATTGGATAGTTTTATATTTATAATAACATATCAGTATATGAGTGATAATGATGTTGTTAATTTATTATTAAATGAAAAATGAATAGTAAGTAGAAGAAGAAATGAATTTGAAAGAATCAGTAAAGGATATTACCTCTTCTTCGACGCAACTCTTCTAAACCACTTCTTAGGGAACTAAAGTAGGTCTCTGATGAATAAAAGGACCTCTATAATGTTTCTGGGGATGTGGATAAGAGAAATGGGTAGGGTTTGGCCGAGCATGAAGGCTCAAAATGGTGTGAGGAGAAGAGAAAGGAGGTGTCCTTTTATAAGAGAGGAGAGGGGCTCTTTTGGAAACCTCTAAAATATTAATTTATAATAAACTCAAACCCCACCTAAAAACCTCGAAAATAACTAAAATTCCAAGATGAGATGATATAGGGTTGTAATATCACCATCCAATAAAATTTATACATTCTAAGATTTTATGTTAAACCTTAACAACTTGATTTATCCTTATTTAATCTATTAAATCTTATTTGTGGTAATAATTTTATAAATTTTAAATTGTTATAAATACTTACTTATGTGTTTTGAATTTTCAATAATTAGATACTTTATGGAATTTTAGACCATATAAATTTCATTTTATAATTATTAATGTTTTTATGATTTTAAAAAAATTTAACAATATGTTATTTTTATAAAATATAAATATTAACAGATCTGACACAATTCAATTATTTGAATTAAAATAATATACACATAGAGGATATATTCAAAAAATTATATTTAATAGATTTAAAATATTAAATATTCATCTAAAAAATTAACGGATCAAATTATTTGTTTATAAAATAATTATTTAAATATTTTTAAAACCATTTATTTCATATTTTTCTTAATAAAATAATTACTAAACAATTATTGTATAATTATTTAATATACTTATATGTTGCATAAAAATTAAAAATAAAATATTATGATGAAGATAAATATAATAGATTTCATAATAATACTTTTAATTGAATTTATCTTCTAAAACACAAAACTTTTAAAATGTTATGTTTATTAAATTATGAAGGTGACAACTTTGACATTATTTAAAATAAAATAATATAAGTGTCATAATAATTTTTATAAGGCTCCAAATGGTCAAAAATTCTACTTTTGGATGCTTATGGTTCATATTTACACGGCCAATATGTTTTGGTTAGGTATTTGTTCCTTTTATGGGTTTTATTAGTTTAATAAAAACTGTATTATTGATTTTTAACTAAATAAATAATTTATGCATCATTAATGTACAAGCGATTAATGTAATTATATATTTCTTAAAAATTAAAAATAAATTACCATGATAAAAAAAGTATATTTAAAATTACTATTTATAACCGAATTTATATTTTGTATGACTATATATTAAAAATAATTTAATTATTAACGTATGAGTGAGACATATTACACTTTCATTTAAAAAAACTAATTAAAGGTGTTAATCACATACAAGTGGGTTCTAATTGATACCATTTATACCCAAGTATATTTTAGGACGAAATATAATCATCCAATTATATTAATACATGTGTTAGGATAATTGTATAATATTATTTTTACCCTTAATTACCAAATTTACCTTTAACTTTGGTAATTAAAATGTACTGTATTTACTATTAATAATGCTCCAAAATAAATGTTTTCCATTTAAAAATTGTGAAACTCATGATTCAAAATATGGAATCTATTTTTAAAAATTCAAAACACAGAACCTGAAATAACTAATTTAAAATTAATCATGTTTTCGAAAAAAATTTGAATTTTGTTTCAAACATTGCAAAAGATTGAAATTATTTTACCAACTAATTCAATGGAAAATTAATGATAATGAAATTCATTACATTAAATGGTAAAAATATCTCTTATTTATACTTTAAAATCATTCAACAATATTATTTAACCATATAAATTATCTCAATGAAATTTTTGTTTTTAATTATAATTTAGCGTATTTTTACTATTCATCAAAATATGAATGTTATCAAAAAAATATAAAAACATTATCTGATGTAAATTTTTATATACCGATTAAAAAGATGATGTTATTTTAAAAAATTCTAACTTATAAACTCTTCAAAAATTAGATTTAAAATGGGTGTTCCATCAAAAGGTGACAAAACTGCATTTTTATAAAAATACATCTTTTATCTGAAAAAATTGATTTTGTTCTCATACCTCATTCTAGAAAATGTTAAATATGAATTAAAATGTTATAAAATTAAAAATTCAGTTGATACAATTCATAATAGATAGTTCATAATATTATAATAATATATCATTGTTTAGTGAAACTCAGTATTACGTACAACACACGCTATTGAGGAAGGTCGCTCTTGCATGTAATGCAAGCCAAGTCAGGGTTGCGTGTAGTGAAAGCTTCCGTTGGTGTTGCATATAACATAATCAAAAATTATTTCATTTATTCATTGAACAAAATCTATACATAATGTTGCATAGAATAATTTCAACCAGACAAACATGAAATTGTGTGTAACACGAGCCACGAATATTGTTGCGTATACTGCAAACTAATATGGTGTTGCGTATAGCGCAAGCTAATATTGGTGTCGCATAAAACAGAAGATATCAAAGAAATTAAAAGTAATATATCTCAGAAAATCTTAGGGTGTTAATTTCTACAACCCTTAAAATTAATTTCTCCCTCAAAATTTGTCAGGTTTATAAATGTTTTACTACATGATAATTTCTTTCATCGAACCTCACATCATAAAAAGGAATACTAAAATTTTATTTTAAAAAGGAAATTTATAATAATAATGGTCACCCAATGTAACTCATCATTGGGTTTCCATATAGGACAACATAGGTGAAAACATGGATATGGAATAGAAATCTAACAATCAACTTCTCATGAAGAGTGCTAGAGGACATGGCTATGAAAAGGAAAAAAAGAACAAAGCCATAAATGTTTTATGATCTAAGGTACCTTCTAATTCATCGGGTATGAGGGTACTAGAACAAAATTTTGGGTTTTTAATATCACTTCCCTAAAGTTGATGTATTTTTTCCTAAGTAGAAATACATTGTTGATTTTAGTGTAATATCATCATTGGTCATTACAATGAACAATTTCCACATCATCACTTATTTAAAGAAATGAAGATGAATTTATCATTCTTGAAGTGTTAGCAAATAATGCGATAGAATGATAAGTCATTCCATCGGTCCCAAACAAAAGGATAGAAAAAGTTATTAAATATACATATGTCCGTATATGGTGATATTAATCGTATACGGTACCAAAAATCGACATATACTTTATCTATCACACCTCTTCATAAAATAAACCATGTTTATAATAACCAAGGACTTCGTGTAGGCCGGTGGTAGGCAATAAGGGCATGTCTCACTTCGGTTGTGGGTTCAATTCCCGCATCCTTGTCTGACGCAATGTGTTTTCGCCCGTCCTGAAGGTTGTCCTTTTTCTAAAACTATAATATTATAACATTCCATCAATAATATAGAAAAATTTCTAGCCTTAAACATTATTATGATGTCTAACCTAATCCATTCCAATCATTAGGATTATCCAATATACTTCTTTCCATGATTACTATAAAGGTCATCTACCAAGAATGTGAATACAAGCATTTATCCCCCATATATCATAAGATATATCTTGTTGGTCATATTATAAACATGTGAATAACTTAATCATGTATTCTCATAGAACATGAATTACCATAGAACCTTAGTAAAAACATGAATTCTGTCAAAAGTTAACTATTTCCCCATACCAAAATCGCAAAATTTCTATATATTCTAACCATGATGTCACTTTGTCCTTATATCAGTCATGATCTCATTAATACTATCAAATATATTATTTTCTCTTTATCCCTTCATTATGAACATATCAACTACTTTCTAAAAATATTTCAATCACTTTTCATGGTTAACAGTACCATATAATTATTGAAAACCAATACATGGATATTCCAAAATTCCATGATACTATAAAAGGGATTCCACAACACTATTTTGGAATCTCGTTACATAAACACTTAATCATTCCAAAACTTCATTTTTATATTCAACATCACCAACAGTGACCGCATGTGACTTCCCTTTGTCCTTTTCCTTATGAGGATGTTGGTTTCAATCATCATTAAACGTTGGATTGGGGCATTGGTTAGCATAATACCTCATTTCCTTGCACTTTTAGCATTGAATTATTGGTGGTGTGTTCTCTGTAGTCTTTTCTCTATTCACATCATTAGCTACCTTTTTCCAATTACTTCGACCCTCAGCAGCTCGATGAACTTCTTTTCCACACATAAAATGTTTTATATTCCCTTTAAGACAAACTTCACCATGATTCTTTCCAAAAATTGAGCATAACGAAACATTCATCTTCTTTTCAATATTGTTTTGAGAATTTTCCTTGAACATCATTTTTCATTTCGTGTCAAACCCATGAGATGGATTTATAACACTAAATTCAAGTTCTACCATGACTACACAACGCACAATTTCTTCATAGATACTGAATTGTCTTATAGATAATGACCTTAAAAGATGTGGTTTCAAGCCACTAAAGAATCAATCAACTTTAATTTCCAGTTGGATGATAAATCTAGATTCATTCCTTTCAAGACTTGTAAAATTCTCCTCATATATACCAACAGATTCATCATCATTTTTCTTATGTTCAAGGATCTCCATTTCCATCTTTGTTCAATGAATATGAGGGAAGTACTTACTGAAAAAACAAGTTCTTGAACTCGTCCTCTTCCATGTATTCAATTTCATATTGGGGTATTGTATTCTTAATAGGAGTCCACCATCGGTATTATTCACATTCGAAACGGTAAACAACCAGAATGACTTTTTCATGTTCCGTACAGAGAACTATGGAAAATATCATTTCAATGGTACTAATCCATTGTTCAGAAACAAGTGGATCAGATGAACCACTAAAAGAAGGTCGTCGTTTCCTCATGAAGGTCTAAATAGAATATTGTTCCCTTCTCTGCTCATTTGGAAGTCTAAAATGATTCATAGCTTGTGTAAGTGTATAAAAAAGATTTTTCACTCCATTTACCATAAATTTTGGGTTTTTAGGAGGGAAATCATTGCATTTCCTACTGCATTGATCACTAACATGGTTCTTTTGGGTTACTGCCATTTTCTAAAACCCAAAAAGAATAGTGTGGGAGGCAAAAATCATACTAGGAAAACGACATAATTAAGAGGAGCACATTCAACATCTTAGGTATAATCCTATGTTATTATTTATTTTTATAGTAATTCAATGATTGTAACCTATACTTATACTTAACCATTGGTACACATCAAGACATACCTTAGAGATATCTCTAGGTATCTCACTAATGATTTCATATCCTAGTTTCCAAATGTTAATTAAAAATTCCTTCTACTACCAACTGTAGAGACCCAAAGGTTGACATACATGTACATTGCATTAATTTTTTGGAATACTTAATACATAAAAAAAATAGACACCCATGGACTGTAATAGTTTAGTGTCTTTGGAAACTTGGAATATAATCTTCTAATCATAGTGAAAGATCTTCAACATCTCTGATAATAATATTCACCTATTGTTTTCTTACATAAAACCTTTATTTATATCTTGGGGAAAAGAAAACATATAAATATTGAGATCAAATTCTCAGTAAGGTTATGAATGGGGAAATTAAAACAAACCATATACATTTGAAGTTAAAAAATGAACATAAAGTTTAAACATAAAAATATTGTGTTGTGAAATAAATCAAGGTAGTACGTAAGGCATAGATCATAAATGAAAATGAATCATGATAATATAGCATGGAAATAAAACATATAATTATGTAAAACCATTAATAATATGATATTATTTCCATATTAGCCAAGGCATTGATGCCAAGACCATCATAGTGGTCAAAGTCTATTACTGAATTGGGTTTACCTGCCCTTACAGCCATGTATTACTCAACCATATTTACTTGTCGTTGCAACCATTATTATGTCATGAGGTATAAAAATTTACCAAATGCATTATAGGGATATAGAGGTTCCACCCATCTCATAATAAAACCATTCTTATTTGTTCCATAAAATCATAAATCTTATATCATAGCGTAGCATATGTAATAAAAATTAGATTCGTAAACATCATGCCATCATAACATAATTCATATAGGATAAAAGGACTTCATAAAAATAATTATATCATAACATAATCAAATAAATATAATAATATTGATAGAAATATAAACCTATATTATCATATATTGTAAATAATTTTGATAAAACACTAAAACTCCATTCTTGAGGAAAATATCCTTTTTACTTTATAAACATTTTTTTCTTTGTCAACCAGTCATACTATTTTAAAATAAAAGAAGTTAATTAAAGATAAACTTTAAAACATGTAATGTAATCTTCATGTAAATTATTTTTCATGAAATCATAAAAATTCATTCATTCCTTATAAGTCAAAAAAAACATTCTTCTCATACTTTGGCCAAAAAGTCAAAATTCCTCGTATGGTAATGAAATGAAAGATTACTTCCATAACATGAGGTAAAAGTCATAAAATGGTACAAATATCTTTAAAACTACATGTACTAATAGTAAAAAATTTATGAAAATATTTTTAGAAAATGTTTTCAGCGATGATAAACATAACCCCAGTTAATACTTACGAATAAAAAATCTCAGATAAGAACGAGATTGGAACAATTATCTCTTACCGTAGGTCCGATATGCTTTGTACGTATCAGAGCCTCATGTATAATTATTTAAATAATGTAGTCACCTTATTCCAGAGCCATATTCATTGTTATGATATCATATATGTTCATATTCTTGTCTACTTATTAGTAATATTTCATTCCTACTTGGTATTCGGGTGTTCATTACGTTATGTTCTTATGCATCTTTTGTCGAATAAATTCTTATTCGTATTTTTAGATTATAGATAAATAATTTAAAGAATAATATTATTATAATATTTAACATATTTATTCATTAAATTCATTTATATAATCATTATTCAATGAAGATCATGTAGAATGAGTCGCATCACATTGTGGAGAAGTTAGGTTGTATGTATGCACGAGCGATGATATAATTCCCATGATTGTGGAATTGTATTGAAGTGTATAGGTTATAATATTTCAGAATCAATATCACTTAAAAATTATCATATATATTTATTTCTTCCATTCTTATACCCATCCATGTATGTTAGTGATGAAATAAAATATTACACCACGACGTGGAGTCGGTAAGCCGTTTGTATGCACACACGGTAATTTCGTTTTCCACAGGATGGATAGAAGGTGAAATTGAGTGGTTTTATATTTATAATATCATATATTTATATGTGTGATACTTATGTTATTACTTTATTAAGAAAAAAATAAGAATAAGTAGAATAGGAAATGAATTTGAACGAATTGGTAAAGGATATTACCTCTTCTTCGACGCGCCTCTTTTAAACCGACTCTTAGGGAACTATGTTTAGTCATTGAAGAATAACAGGATCTCTAAAATGTTTCTAGGGAAGATGAGAAGAGAAATGGTAAGGGTTTGGAAAATAATGAAGGCTCAAAACGGTGTGAGGAGGAGAGGTAGGAGGTTCTCTTTTATAAGGGACGAGAGGGGCACTTTTGGAATCCTCTAAAATAATAATTTATAATAAACTCAAACCCCAACTAAAAACATCCAAAATGACTCAAATTATAATATGAGATGAGATAGATTTTTAATATCATTATAAAATAAAATTTATACATGATGATAATTTATTTTAAACCTTATCAACTTGATTTATCCTTATTTAATCTATTTTATCTTATTTTAGGTAATAATATTCTATATTTTAAATTTTAATAAATACATACTTGTGCATATTTAATTGTCTATAATTGGATACTTTATAACATTTAATAACATATAAATTTCAATTTATAATTTTTAAATATTTTTGTGTTTTTAAAACTATGTAATAATATGTTGTTTTTCTAAAATATCAATAGTGTCAATTTTGACACAATTGAATTATTAGAATTTAAATAAAATACAAAAAGAAGATATATTCGAACCAAAATATTTAATAGAATACAAATATGTCATATTCATCTAAAAAATTCATGGATCACATTTATTTGATTATATAAAAAAAATTAATATTTTTAAATCCATTTATTTGAATTTTCTATTAATAAAATAATTTCTACTAAATTTTTGTATAATTATTTAATATACATATTTGGTGTATAAAAATTAAAAATACAATAATATGATGAATATAAATCTAATATAATTCATATGAATACTTATAAATTAATTTTTATTCCAAAACACCCATCTTTTAAAACTTTATGTATATTAAATTATGAAGGTGACAACTTTGACATTATTTAAAATAAATTAATATAAGTGTCATAATCATCTTTATAAGGCTCTAAATGGTCATAAATTAAAAATTTGGAAGATTATGGTTTATATATACACGACCTATAAGTTTTTTAGGAATTTGGGCAATTTATGGGTATTATTAGTTTCACAAAAACTATATTATTAATTTTTCACTAAATAAATAATTTATGCATCATTATTGTATAAGCTATTAAGGTAATTATATATTTCCTAAAAATAACAAATTAATTATCATGATAAATAAAAAAATTAGCTTTCAAATGAGTATTTGTAACAAAATTTATATTCTGTATAACAATATATTAAAAAGAATTTAATTATTAAAGTTTGAGTGAGGCATATTTCACTTTCATTTTAAAAAAATTAATTAAATGTCTTAATCACGGAAAAGTTAGTTCTAATAGATACCATTTTGACCCAAGTATACTTTAAGATGAACCATAATCATCCAATTATATTAAGACAAGTGTTAGGGTAATTTTATAATATTAATTTTACCCTTAATTACCAAATTTACCTTTAATTGTAGTAAATAAAATTCACCGTAGTTATTATTCATAACGTCCAAAAATAAAAGTTATCTATTTAGAAAATTTTAACCAAATGAGTCCAAATATTGAATCCATATTTACAAATTCAAAACAAAGAAGATGCATTAATTAATTTATAATAAATCCCGTTGTCAAAAAAACTGGTTTTTGTTTAAAACATTGCAAAAGATTGAAATGATTTTAACTACGAATTCAATGTAAAAATAATGATAATGACATTGATTACAATAACTTGTAAAAATATCTCTTATTTATACTTTTCAACCATTAAACATTTTAATTGAACCATATAAATTATCTCGATGAAAAAATATGTTTTTAATTAAATTATATGGTATTTTTACTATTCATAAAAATATTAATGTTATCAAAGAAATATCAAAACATTATCCAATGTAAAAATTTATATCCTGATTAAAAATAAGACGATTATTTTGAAAATTTGAACTTTTAAACTTTTGAAAAATTATATTTAAAATGAGTGTGACATCAAAAGGCGACAAAACTACATTATTTTTAAAAAACTTTTTTTATGTGAAAAATTAATTTTCTTCTCATAACTCATTCTAGAGAATGTATAAGATTAATTATAATGTTATAAAATTAAAAATTAAGTTAATAATATTCATAATGGATAGTTCATAATTTTATAATAATATATCATTGTATAGTGAAACTCGGCATTGCGTACAACACATGCTATTGAGGAAGGTCGCTCTTGCGAGTAATGTAAGCCAAGTCAGGGTTGCGTGTAGTGAAAGCTTCCTTTGGTGTTGAACAGAACATAATCAAACTTATTTAATTATTACATTGAACAAAATCTATACTCAATGTTGTGAAAAATAATTTCTACCAAAATAACATGAAATTTTGTGTAACACGAGCCAAGAATATTATTGCATATACTGCAAACTAATTCAGTGTTGCGTATAGCGCAAGATAATCATGGTGTAACGTACAACCAAAGATATAAAATAAAATAAAACTAATATATCTCATAAAATCTCAGGGTGTTACAATAATGTAATTAAACATATGGTCTATGGTTATATATCTAGTATGTATACAAAATTCATGTATTTGAAGAATAAAATAACTCACAGTAAATTAAAAACATGACATTAAACTATTAAAGATATATATAATGACATATTACATATAAATATTTATATTATTATTATTATAATATGTTATGATTATTATATAATATTAAAATAAATATTTTATTATTAATAGAATAATGATAATAAATTTTTGAATATAAATAATTATTATTAATATTATTTTCTAAAAAATATATAGTATTAATGTTATTTTTCAAAATAATATTTCAGTTAAGTGTTTTATATTTAATTCCACATGATCAAGTTGAACAATATTAAAATATTATTACAAATTAATTAATATGTTTTCATTTTTTAAATTATATATTTATATGAAATAATAACAAGAATAGATAATTATAAAAAAACATCATTCTTTAATAAAATCATTTTTTATTTTTTATTTTCATATGAAAATTACATTATTTATTTATTGAATATAAATTAGATCCAATAACTTCATTATTGGATATATAATGTCAAATGAATCATTTCATGATTATTTGCACGCTTATGAAATGTTTCTGGTTGACTAATGGTGAAAATACTATTTCTACAAATAACTTCATTTTTATGAATTTATTTGTATATAATTTTGATTTTTAAATTTTTAGAAATTTTTATGATTTTTTTATAAGTGAATAAAAAATTTGAAAAATGTGTTTTTAATTTGTAAACACATATTTTGTTTTAAAACATGTGTTATATATTTAAAAAAAATTTATTTAAAATACATAATGAAATTATTATTTTGAAATTAATTTTTATAACTATTTAACATATTATAAAAAACTAGATTTTATATTTTGGAATCATTGGATCCAAATTATTAAATAAGTACCATTTTATTTTTGTGAATACTAAATAATTTACCTAGGTAATGACTAGTTATTATGTTGAAAACTGAAATGATTAAATTGACTAACCTAAGAGTTATAGAGAAAAAATGTGAAAAATATTTTCAAATTTAGTTTTTTAGGTTTGTATTGAACATATTAATTCTTTGTTCAATTATTCCACAATTTTAGGACCCGTGTTACAAAAGAGTGACTAAGCATTATTTAATTTATTTAGGAATAAAATAAGTTCCATCCCATTACACCTTTAAATGGGGGTCTCTTATATTTCACTTCTCCATAAAAACCCCTTAGTATAACCAAAATATGTCCAAAACACTATATAATAATCATATGCAATAAAATTAGTTTTTGGTATTCTAAATAGTATATACATCAATCCTTATCAATATATATAGTCCAAGAAGTGTGTTATATGTTCCGAAGAGCTCTTAAAATTTATTTTTTATTTATGAGGTTTTATTTTACATAGAATGTCATTTCACAATACTAATATGGTATAATGAGTTTTAATATTATAATATTTTTTCATAATAATAATAAAATAAATCATAACCACACTCCCTTTTTTTGTTTTAAAATAACAAAAAAAACAAACCATGTATTGTGTCTACTATATACTCCTAGACATAATGTGTTTCAAATTCATTAACTACATTACAAGCCTATTATTAATCAAAATTATATCAATGTACAAGAACCTATTATCATAATAAATTTACAGATTTAAGACATTGTTTTCAGATACATGAGAATGCATACCAAAGGATAAAATAGTATAGTTGTCTTTGATAACTAGACATACACATGTATCTCACATTATATCTGAAAACATAATGTACAACATAGTATTTTGATTGAGAAAACTATTATTATATTTAGAATATCACTTGGTGTCAATAATAATACAATTTATAGAATCTTTTTAAAAGGACACATATGAATGTTGGGATTTCATATATACATAAGGTTATGTCTATACCATGAGATATTATGGCATGAATAATATGGAAGAAATAAATGATAATCAAATAAGTACATAAAAATAATCAAACATCATAGAAATTATCCACTTATTTAATAACTAATAAAATACATATATGTATATGAATTAATATTTTCATGATGTTGCAATACATAATACTAGAAATTGAAACAAACTGGTGAGGCCTCATGTCAGTAAATCTTACCAAAATTGTAAGGCCCTAATCTATATTCCCAATATAGTATTTCTCATGATACCTGCCAATAAATCACAATGAGTTTTAATTTTTATCCACAATCATGACGTAATAATTAAAATGAATTTATTATATGAATAAACAATACATCAAAATCAAAATGCCATATAAAGAAATAACTATTCTTGTTGGAAGATCTAGGATAAACATTAAAATACAATAACCAGTCATATCAACCTTATATCATTCATTGAAATATTTTGGATGGTATCATTATATTATATCCTCAAAAAAAGAATTTTTTTTGAAATATATGGTAAAACAATAAATTATTTCTTGAAATCATCTTGAGGAAAATATTATAATAATTGTGAAATAAAATATTCAAATTTATTTTGTAAAAATATTATGAATAAAAATTATTTAAATGGATCCTTGAAAATTTTTATGTGGAGATCCATTAAATTCACTGAAAATTAAGGTGTAAAATTATGTTCATTCAATAAATGTTAAAAAATAATCCATTCTAACTTGTGTAAAATAGTCAAAAGTACCCCCTTTAGAAAATTATTTAATGGTTACTTTTAAATAAATTTCTTTTAAATTAAACAATTGGTAAAAAGTTCAATAATAAATCATTGGAAAATGTTAAACACTATGACTTCAGTATTTTATTGAAATTATGGATGTAAAAGATAATGATCACCGTCTAAGTAGAGAATAATATGTGTGCATCTCATTGAAAAATTAACTTAGTATCACGATTACATTAAGATGGGATTTTTAAATAATCCCTTACCTTAGCTTCAAATTCCATTGTATGTTTCTGAACCTCCCGAAAAAAATATATATATATATTGTAAAATGGTTGAAGGACCATAACCATATATATTATACCTAATAATAATGTTAATGTGAAATAAACCCTTACCCTAGTTTCGTCTTCAATTGTATGTTTCTAAAACATATGATATATATATATTATACATATAATATAGGAGCATAATAATATATTTCATACCATAATTTATTTTATTATTATATATTATCATCAATTTATTATGAATTCATTGTTGTAATAACCGATTTGTTTAATAAGTACTTCATCTCTCATGTATGTTTTGGTTTTCCAATTTACATCCTTGTATGTTGATCATAGTTACATCAACTCTAGAATGTTAATAATGATATAAATATCTCAAAATATCATTTTAAAAGTATATAGATTAATCCATAAGAAATAGAGATATAATCACAAATTATATTCTTCATAAAGACAGTTGGACATTAGTTGGAAAGAATGCTATTTCAAATTATTATAGATTAAAATAAAGAAATATTAATATTAATTCATGTTTAAAATATATTAATTATATCATATATAACTTATGTTTTTATTAAATAATTTTCTTCTACCATTCATGTAAAAATAAATTGAAAAAATGAATCACATCACCACATAGACATGGTAGTACTTATGTACATATAAGCGATGATATCGTTTTCCAATAGATTAGATTTTAGGAATGTAGAGGTGATATTATAATTCCATAATTTAAATATTTAATAATATATATATATATATATATATATATTTTAAATTCTTTACTATATGTTGATGTTACAATTTGTGATGGAAAATGAATTACATCAATTCTGAAGGGTGTAGTCCCCCGTAAACCTGATCAATGGGTTTGTTTCTCAATTTATGGAAGAATAGACAGTTTTAATTTATAAAATCAAAATAATAACACATTAGTATATATTATTTTTTTTATAATTTTATATTAATTATTAATACATAATAAATGGTGGTAAGATGAAATAAAAATAAATGTTCTTGGTGAAGACAATTACATTCAAAAATTAAAACCTCAATTGTGTATATTATTAAAGACCCTATGGCTGGTATTTTGGGAATAAATTATTATATAGAATTTGGAATATTATTGAGGTTGTTATTTTTTTCAGTATGATTTTGAGCTATATTGTGTAATATGGGTGACTAAATGAGGAGAGGGGTTTCCATTTTACAATTGATGTGAGTTACAAACCTTTTTATTTTCAATGATTTTAAATAATGTCAAATCATATTCTAGTAAAAGTGGATAAAAAATTAATATTAGAAGTTTATAAGGGTAATTTATAAAATCTATAAATTAATGAGGTTTGATTATGTTTTTTTATTTTAACTCTTAAACATATAGGTTAATCCCCATGAATAATAGTTGTAACATTAACCATGGAAGTAGATTTATAATTTTTTAATATTTAATATGAAAAAAAATAATTTAATCCTATTAAATACAATTAAATATTCATATTCAAAATATGGAATCCATTTTATAATTTTAATTTACAAAAATGGTTGAACTAAATTTAAAATACATACCACAAATGCAATGAATATTACATTTCAAAAAAAATGTTTTTTAAGCATAAAATGTTTTTATGTAAATATAGAACGTATAATTTATTAATATTACTAATATTGGATATATAATAATATAATTAAATTAATATTACATGTAAAACCATTTTAAAAAACCTATTATTGAAAATTGTTTAAATGAAAATGAAATTTTAAAAAATTTAGTATTTGTCATTGTTCAAAAAAATAATATTTTTAATATATTCCTCCAATTTAATACTAATATAATTTCAAAATGCTGATTTAAATTATTTTTCCAGTTTTTCAAAAAAAAAATTGTCAAATTGGGAAAAAAATATTATTTTATTTTCTCACAAAAATAAATAAAAACCAATTTAAAAAACTGTCTCTCTATGAAAAATTTAATGAATTTACTAAAAAATATTTTTTATTTACCTAAACGATTTATATTCTTCAATTTTTTTCCTTGTCTTATTCTTATAACCAATTCCATTGCTAGGTTATTTCGATACTCTTTATTAATGTTCAATTAGATATGTGGTTTCCTATATCACAAGCTATCAACGATTAAATTTATAGAAAATATATATATCACAGAATCACCACGTTATATATTCTATCAAAAATAAAATTAATACATCCATTTATATTCCATCACATAAAAAAATAATCCATGAATACTTATACATCTTCACATCCTAGGGTTCTTACATTTCATTAAATTTTTGTTTCACCCATAGAACATTGAATATGTCTGTATCTATGATCTATATCACATGATCTATATGATTCGTGACATCTACTAGGTTTTATTCATATGAAAGATCATTCAGTAGGGTTATGGAATTTTATTTAAGTACATGTGACGGACTATATATGGTCATCATCAGTATAGATACATGGAACATATTATGAACATGAGAGAGGGTCTGTGGAAGTGAGAAATGATATACTATGTCCCTACTGGATGAAGAATCCCAATGGGGATGATATACATATTACGGAGAATTATATTCTACCCAAATCAAATTACATTCATATATGTATAAATTCATCAAAACACCTTGTCAACACTTTTGGACTGTAGATATCATCTATTATTATCTTCATATATTTTATATCAACTATGATCTTCTTTATGTACTCTTAAATGGTCATGAAATTGTGTACATTTTTTCTCCTACACAAGGTCGTAGTACCATTATTTTTCTGGCTTCGTCCCATCACACTGGATTTCATCACTTCTTCCCATAGCGTGATTTTTAAGAATCCATATGAATTCATTGTTGGATGAAATCGTTGAAATAAAAATTTACTAGAGGATTGTTTTAAACCTAAATACCATTAAAATCCAAAGAAAATGATTACATAATATCCTATAAGTATTGAATGGTTATCTTATGTTGTACATCTGTCTAAGGATGATACACACTATAGAAACTCAATTGTATATCTAGACCCCACTCAAGACTCATCTAGAACAATTACTTAAACAAAATATCACAATCAGATAAAATTAAATGTGGTACATCATGAATCCTTACAATTCATTACTGTATATTCTCTAAAGACAATGAAGAAATAAATTATCATGTATAGTAATTTCGCGAACATAATAAGCATGTAGTTTAAATGTAACCCAAATAATATTAGATCATTTTGAATTTTTGGGATGTGTAATAAAAATTTCTAATGTTATGTTTTCCCATTTCCATTATGGTATGGAAAATAGTTTTAAGATCTCCTTAAATTTCAGTTTCATACACATAAATTGATAACACTCCAAACACTGAGATACTTACTCAGTAATATCTATAATCATCTTTTCGACAAAAATTAATCATTTAGATCTATATACACCTCTTTATAGCTAAAATGAATAAGTATTAATGAACTATGGGCCTTATCTAGTAGATCAATAAAATATGTTTTAGATGGAACATATACATGGTCCTTAAACATTTTCTTTCCATCATAATCAACTCAAAACATTGGAAAGGATACCACTTTCTTTTTCACATATATAAATTCCAAATGTTCCTGTTTAATATTTACCTAGAGAAATGAAATAACACTCAAATGAAAAGATTAATATTTATCCCCTTTCATCAAAATTTAAAAACACATCCTTTTAAAATGTAGAAAAATTTGATATTTTATGGTTCTCTTTATAAATAAGCTACATGATCCCATTAAATCAAAGCATCAACCACATTGTTTTATTTTCAACTATGGTAATTTAATTATAATATATAGTGGTTGATGAACTAATACCATATTATTTATCCAATATTAATCATTTTATATGTATATATATAATTCATGCATTCATTATCAGTATATATATCAAACTAATTACCATATAGATAATTCCTTCATATATTAAAGTAAAAAATTCACACTAATAAATCTGAATAATTATTTAATGAATTTATCTTAGGAATATTTAATTAGTTAAAGTAATTTTTTATCACCATGCCACTCTACATGAGTAGATATCTTAGTTGTTTCTTTGATAAATCGATAATTATCATCACCCCTTTTCTATTCCATTTTTATAAGTGTATGTTCACTGTCGTGTCTTCTATTTAGTTCATTAAAATTATATTTACAGTCATATATTTATATAAACAAAACCCCTTATGACACAACCAAGCTATTTTATTAGAGTGTCATGAGAAATATCTCATAAATATTATATATTACCCATCAAACACATGAAAACAATGAATTATGGTTATCATTGTCGGCCTATGAAATTTATCAAAAAATTCAATATTTTAATGATACACTAATATATTTTGAGTTTATATTATATGACCCTAGAATTAAGTATTCAGATGAAAATTCCACACATTATAAATTCAGAATATGAATCATTCTATTTAGGGTCATATGAAAAATTCACAAATGATTTTCATTGGATATACTATTATTTAATATTTTAAGAGAAATTTTTTTAAATAATAACATAAAAAAGTAATATCAAAATAAACTATTCAATAGATACCTGATTATAGAAGGATCATTTTTATGTCCAACTATATTTAAATTATATTCATGATCGTACCTCATATAGAAATTTGTCTTGGGTATATCGAATTTTGTAATTATTAGTTGATTGAACATAGATTGAAGATAAATATTGGTAGAATATATATCAACTCATAATTAATAAACAAATCAACAATATTATGTAGATGATAAATTTTTTTAATACTGATAATTTTATGTTATCGATAATCAATGCAATGATTTATTGAATCATATTTCTTCTTGACAAAAATATCTGGCTCCCCCATGGAAAAGAACTTGGCAGAATGAATTTTGTATCAACATTATCATATAGTTTATTTTTTCAATTCCTATGAGTCAATCAATTATATTATATATTCAAACCTATTAATTTGTGTAGCACCATGTATTACCTCTATTAAAATATCAAATTCAAAATTCAAGGAAAAATAGGAACATATTTTGGAGATACATCTAAATTTCCAAGAATAATAGGAACATTGTTAGTATTGAGATTCTCCCCATCAATTTGAGTTAGATATCCCACATTAAAATGTAGAAATTACCATATCATAGACGTAAATTTAATTATGTGTCTAGGTTAATCCTCACACTGATAGATGATTGAAAGATTATTTAGAATAATAAATGTAACATACCATAGTTGAAATATTAAATGGTATTTATACTAAGAGAGATAATACAAATCCAATATTATAACAGATTAAACACATATCAGTAAAAAAGAATTTAAAAGAATAAAATTCCCACAAATATCTATCAGATATGAGTTATAAGGTTGAGATATGGGCATCCTACTATTAGGACCCCAAATCAATATCTAATTTTTGAGTTTTTGATTTGAGAATCATAGAGAAATATTTGGATATAATTAGATCTTAAAACAAGAATCAAACGAAACATTTTAAATCTTGGATCAGTTGTTATGTGTACCTTCCACCGCCTCAATAAAAAATTTATTCAGTGTAGAGTATTTGAAATATTATTGCCTTGTCCGATCATTTTCTTTTAGGGTATGTTACATTGACAGTTTGGGAAATGATTTGAAATTTTATCAAGATATTTATAGATAAATGATTGTACAATTATATCTTCTCCATCACTATGGAATTCGAGATCATGATGACATTTTTCAATAAAATTAATTAAAATTCCTTATCTTTTAAGCATGTAATGTGTTGTTTCATTCCACCTGTATCACATGTTGGGAAATTAAAAATGTATTACTTGATAATACCTATTTTTATTCTTTTACCAACTTTATATCTTTCATAACATGAAATCCATAAGATGTATTGAATTATATCTTTATATATATAGTACATGATATTATATCATCACATGATAAAAATGTTTGAGAGAGTAGTTTTCATTAGATGAATTATATGAGTCCCAACAAATAAATGATCAATATTTATACTTATATTATTTAGATAGTCATCATTACTCCTTCATAAAATTTTAATCTATATTCATACTTAGAAAAAATATCCTATTCCTATTTTCTCACACTCAAGAATCATCTCTCCATATCTACTCATTGTTCATGGGGAAATATTTTTCCAAGAAATGATCTTAAAATATTTAAATTATTTCTAATTATTTACCCCTCATCATAAGTTATTTTAATAAATGAAAACCATGAATAAACATCCATTGAAATATTCTAATCATCTGTTAACACCTTATCTCATTCACTACTTCTGAAAGAGATAAAAATCATTTCTTTACAACTAATCCAAGTCTCATAAAAATGGGATTTTTAGTTCCATTGAACGACAAAGTTAGCTAATGAATGAAAGCAATAAAAATTATTACATAATAGTTGAAATAATTGAGGTACTCTATATAATCATGTATATCATTCAGTACCCAATTCATCTACCCTAATATAGTTATATTTTTGTCAACTCCAGCTACAACTCCTATATCATCGGTATTATGTTACATAGGGGGGAAATACATATATGGAATATGCATATTTATAAAATTATTATTCCTTCATCTTAATCCATTTTAAAATCCTCACATGAACTATATTATATCATAACATAATTATAAATAATTTATGATTCAAAAAATAGTGAATCAATTTACATAAATTGAATATTTTGTCTTTGGCTGACCTAGGAATCATAAACATGGTTCGATTTTGAATATTGTTAAATAAAAAATATATTTCCAAATTATACATTATGTTTTGTAAATATAAATTTAGTTAACCGAATAATACGAGATAGTATTTTAAAAATAGTTTTCTAGTAAGGTCACACTCACTATGGAGAAAAATAATGGCCGATATATTATTGAATGAATAATTTATCCAGTTATTAAAGCTCGATGAATATGTTCCCTTACCATTTACATCTATAGTATCTATATAGGGTTGTATATATACGAAAAATAATAATAATTACCTTATGAAATAATTATCATGTTATATAATACAAAGAAGTATCCTCCAAGTCAATCATATAGTTATATTTCTTAATCAATATATTCTTCAATCTAGATCCTAATGTTTTTACTAAAATTTAACTTATACTAACTATAATTACCTTAATTATAATATATCATAGATGTATTTCTTATGTTATTACTTTGGTACAAGATTCAAGTGAGCATGAACCAACTCTTTGAATAGTTTCATATTCACAAAAAACAAGGTACATACATGAATCTCAAATTACAAATGAAAACAGAAAATAAAAAATAAATTTTTTAATGAGAAACCCATTATATTTTATCATGTCCTTTCTATAAATAATTATAATAATCCTGTAATCTTGGGAAATAGGTGAATAATATTGTGGTGTCCTCAGATTTATAGTAATGGTATCTTTATAATAGATGATATTAAGACATATATATTGTGGAAGAAATATATGATAATAAAATAATTCCATATAATCAATATCATAATCTTTAAAATATCATTGGATTTCCATAATAGTTTTTCAACCAAAATTAAAATTGAAAAACTAATTTCACAACGATGAAACCATTAATGAGTGAAAGATTAAAATTGATGTTGAGGCCTCAATCATCCTACATAAATGGGTAAGTCATTGCCCAAGTTACCAATCCAGTTTTTGTTATGATAACTATCAATAAAATGACTGGATATGTAAGTTAAGGCCCCACATTTCACTTAGTAGTTCAAATAAATTAATCATGTGTATAAACAAAATAACTTAATCATTATACCATAAAAATAAAATAATTTCTATATTAGAAAAAATCACATAAATATATCTATACATTCCCTAAAAATTAACATAAAAAATCCATGTAAATACGTTGTGTGGTATCATTATATTGTGTCCTTACAATAAGATTCATCACTATATTTTCACCTAATTGTAAATAATTAAAAATTATCACAATAAAATTTATTTTGGAAACTACAATTTTCACTTCAAAATCACATATTTAAATTCTGAAATAATTATAAAATTTTATGGAAAACATATTATTAGAAGATTAATTTTTAAAAAAAAAATTAATAGTTGAAAAAATTAGTGTTAATGATGTAAAATAATTCTATTTCTTATATTAAAAAATTCATTCATTCCATACTTTGGCGAAAAGCTAAAAAGTACATCATTTAGAAAAAATAGAAAATTCCTATTAATTTTTTTCGATAAAAATAAAAAATGCGTCAATATTTATTTAATTAATCATTGTATAAAATAAATAATCAATTTAGATATTTTAAGGAAAATATAATCCTGAATGAGAATGATTCTCGACTAACTATACAATACAATGTTGGTTTTCTTAAAAAAATATTATTTCATTATCATGAGCTCTTTAAAGGAGGGAAGTTAGTTTAAAATTATTATTTAATAAAATTACTATATAGAAATTAAATAAAATTTATTTAAGTGATATTGATAAACTAATACCCCCAATGGAGTACTAAACTCCAATAATCATGAATAACAAGGATACTATGAAATAAACCCTTACCTTATCTTCAAACTCGTTTGTATGATTGTAAACCTATAGTAAAAATAATATATAATTATTATAAAGATTTTTCATAAATATAATAATATATATTTCAGAAAATACATTATTTAATTATAAATAGTAATCACTTTTTTATTAATAATTCTTAGTTAAAATTAATGTTCTCAGTAATATGTGATTTAGTTTTCATGTTTGATTAGATTATGTGGTTTAGGTAATTGTTTTGACCATGGATCCATCATATATGTACTTATTATCATGATATAAGCATAATATATACAAATTTTATATTTCATTAGAAAAATCCAAAACAATTTAGAGATTAAAAAATAAATGACATGGGTTATGGATACAACAGATCGTACACACAACCAATGTTATAATTACAAAACTGAATTAAACAAAATATGTTAAATTTCATATTATAATTATTGAATTATATTTTCTTCATAATCATCATTTATGGAAACACTAAAATGATATTTATATCAAGCAGTTAAAGGTGTTGATGGAGAAAACTATATCAGTTTCTGAGGTGGTATTCTACTATACACACCATCGATGGTTTTATGTCCCTATTTGATGGAAGTGGATATACACATTTGTTTTGAAATAAAAATAATAACATATTATTATATTATCTTTAATTGTGTAATTAAATTCTTATTTTTATAATATAATTTATTGTGGTAAATTAATATGTAAAAATGAAGAAATTGGTGAAGACTATTAATTTTTATTAGAAGAAAATCCATTGGATATCTCATTGAGGACACCTGTGAAGGTATTTTGGGAAAACAATAGCTTTATAACATTAAATGGATATTTCGGAGAGGTATTTAACTGTTTGGTTAAACTCAATTGTGTAATAAGTTTCTTCATCTGAGGTGAGGAAGTTCCTTTTTATAATTGAGGTGAGTGGTACACATGTAATTTTTAAAAGTTATAAAATAATTTCAACTCACTATCGTGGATAAATAGATCAAAAATAGATTTTATAATATTTTGATAATTTATGGTCAAATTAAATAAAACCAATGGGTATTCAAAAAGAAAATATTTCATTTTAACCATTATCATTATAGATTTACCCACATAAAAATATACAAAAATATATTCTAGTTAGTGCATGAGGGGGGAAGATATACTAATTTTAGATTTACCATTGATTATGGGGGGGGGGAAATCAGGGGTTATATTTATGATGACTTCTGCCCTCCTTCCCAAGTGTTGGATGAAACTGATAAGTCCCCTTCACTCTTAAGGGATCTGCTTTAAATATTACAAAAATCATTAAGAGGTTGAGCATCAACCCATGATGGATGTCGCATTAAATGATGATATTAATATTTTATCTACACCAAATTGTCATCATCAGTATGATAAATTAATTAAGAAATATATGACTCAAATAACGTATAGTATCACTAGTGCTTATTGGTAAATACTATGGGAATGTTTATTTGACCAATGGGGTTGGAAAATATCACCTGGGGTTGATTGGTCAGTTTGATAGGCATGTTTTTTTGTGATGTTTTTATGCAGTTGCATTCTATAAGTGTTTGAATAATGACCTATTGTCAATGATAAAAACATAGTAAAAGAATACTAGATGTAGATGCTTATAAGTATATGGCTACTATTGTTATGTTAATCCAGCACTGGTGTCTATGTTATAACAATCATATTGGAGGCTCACACTACATGAAAACAGTCGTTTAGCGGCTGTTTTTTTCCCAGTGGTTTATAAAACCGCCGCGAAATGGCAAAAAAATTATTTATTATTATTTGTATTTATATTTTTTTTATTCGACGATTTGCGGCGGTTTCGGTAAAACCACCGCGAAATGAAATGAAAAAATAAAAAAACACGACAAACCCCGAAATCACTAAAACGACCATAACATTTGATCCGTGTGTCCATTGAAGCGCCACGACTAGTCAAATCGAAGCTCATAAAAAGATCTAGATGCACATATAATCAAAACTGTGATATGGTCTAGGGTGCGGAAGATATTAGAGTTATAATAAAGCTGAAAAAAGTTCTCCAACTTCAAACAGCCATAACTATCGCTCCGAGTGTCTGTTTGGGCTCTACCACATATCAAATCGAAGCCAGCGAAGAGAGATACGCACCAAATTATGTTTTTCGACCCCAAAAACCCGTACGTAGGCTTCCAAAACCCTGTTTCGGTCACCAGTGTCCCGTCAAACTTGTCTTCAAACGGACCTAACATTCGATCCGTGTGTCAGTTCGGCCTCCTCCACCGGCCAGATCATAGCTCGTTCCATGAGATTCAGTTTGACTGGTCGCGGCGCCCACATGCACTCCTAGATCATATGTTATGGCCTTTTTAGTGGGTATCGGGTTTGTTATGTTTTTCCATGCCTTGTTTCTAGCATCTGTTCCCTGTCTGCTTTTTTTTAAATGGTCGTAACATCAGATCCGCCTGTCCATTCAGACTCTTTCACCTTTCAGGTCGAAGATCGTTTTAGGATCTTTGATTTGACAGGTCGCGGATCTAAAATGGACTCTCGGATCATAAGTTATCTCCGTTAATGTGAGTCCAATGTTTTTGTCTCTTTATGACCGTTTTGACGGGTTTTAACGGTTGTTCCATTTATTACTATTTATTTGGGTTTCCATGACTTGTTATCTTTATTAATGGTTTTTTGTGGGTTATTATGATGATTATGTTGAATTATTAAGGATTTTTCTAGAGTTGTCACGAGTTTTCATGCGTTCTCATTCTTTCCAATGCCTCATTCTTCGTATGCTTCTCCATCCCTTTTCATGTGTTTTCATGATTCTTAATCCCTTATCACGTCTTATCACGTCTTTTCATACTTAATATTTATTTTTTATTATTTATTTTTTATAATATACTTTAATTTATTTATTATCTATTACTTGTTACTGGTTATTTATTATTTATATTTATTTATTATTTATTATTTATTATTTATATTTACTTATTATTCATTATTTATTATTTATATTTACTTATTATTTTTTATTTATATTTACTTATTTTTTATTATTTATTATTAATTATTTATTATTTATTATTTATTATTAATATTTATTATTTATATTTATTATTAATATTTATTATTTATATTTATTATTTATTTATTATTTATATTTAATTATTAATTATTAATTATTAATTAATAATTATTATTTATTATTCATTATTTATTATTACTAATAATAAAATATTATTATTAATAATAATATTTGTTACTGGTTATTTATTATTTATTATTTGTAATTTATTATTTCTAATTTATAATTTATAATTTATAATTTATAATTTATAATTTATAATTTATTATTTATAATTTATATTTATATTTATTATTTATTATTTATTTATTATTTATTATTTATATTTATTTATTATTTATTATATATATTTATTTATTATTTATATTTACTTATTATTTATTATTTATATTTATTATTTATTATTTATTATTAATTATTAATTATTTATTATTTATTATTTATTTAGTATTTATTATTTATATTTACTTATTATTTATTATTTACATTTATTTATTATTTAATATTTAAATTTATTTATTATTTATTATTTATATTTAATTATTACTTATTATTTATTTTTATTATTTTTATTTATTTATTATTTATTTTTTATTATTTATATTTATTTATTCTCTATTCTTTATTATATATATTTATTTATTATTTATAATTTATATTTATTTATTATTTATTATTTATTATTTATTATTTATTAGTTATTAGTTATTAGTTATTATTTATATTTATTTATTATTTATTATTTATTATTTATTATTTATTATTTATTATTTATTATTTAATATTTAATATTTAATATTTATTATTTATTATTTATTATTTATAATTTATAATTTATAATTTATAATTTATATCTATTATTTATTTATTATTTATTATTTATTATTTATTATTTATTATTTAATATTTATGATTTATGATTTATTATTTATTATTTATTATTTATTATTTATTATTTGTCTTTATTAATTATTTATGTTTATTAATTATTTATTAGTTATTATTTATTAGTTATTATTTATTATTTACTATTTATTATTTATTATTTATTATTTATTATTTATATTTTATATTTTTTTATTATTTATATTTATTTATTATTTATTATTTATATTTATTTATTATTTATTATTTATTATTTATATTTATTTATTATTAATTATTTATATTTATTTATTATTTATTATTTATTTATTGTTTATTTATTATTTATTATTTATTATTTATTATTTATTATTTATTATTGATTATTGATTATTGATTATTGATTAATGATTATTGATTATTGATTATTGATTATTTATTATTTATTATTTATATCTATTATTTATTATTTATTATTTATTATTTATATCTATTATGTATTTATTATTTATTATTTATTATTTATTATTTATATTTATTTATTATTTATTATTTATTATTTATTATTTATTATTTATTATTTATTAGTTATATTTATTTATTATTTATAATATTTATTATTTATTTTATATATTTATTTTTTATTTTTTATTTATTATTTATTATTTATTATTTATTATTTATATTTATTTATTAATTATATTTATTTATTATTTATTATTTATTATTTATATTTATTTATTATTTATTATCTATATTTTATATATTATATATTATATATTATTTATTATTTATTATTTATTTATTATTTATATTTAATTATTATTTGTTATTTATATTTATTTATTATTTAATATATATTATTTATTATTCCTTATTTATTATTCCTTATTTATTATTTATTATTTATTATTTATTATTATTGAGTTTATATCTATTATTTTTGTATTATTTGTTTTTTCAATTAATATATATAAGTATATTAAATTCTATTTATTAACCACATGGTGAGTTTGCTGGAGTGGTAAAGTCTTTGGAAAATATGCAAGAGGTTAGGGGTTCAAATCTCACCAAACGTGCATGTGCATGTGCATGTGCATGGGCATGGGCATGTGCATGTGCATGTGCATGTGCATGGGCATGTACATTTGCATGTGCATGTGCATGTGCATGTGCATGCATGGATAAATAAAGTAAATAAAATAATATGAAATAAATAAATAAATAAATTAAATACAAATTAAAATAAATAAATAAAATAAATACGAAATAAAATAAACAAAAAATAAATATGAAATAAAAAAAATAAAAAAAATAAAAAAAATTATAAAATAAATAAATAAAATAAATAAAATTAAATATATATTTAAATAAATAAATAATTAATTAAATAAATAAAAAAAATATGAGAAATAAATTAATACGAAAATAAATAAATACGAAAAATAAATAAATAAATAAATAAATAAATAAATAAATAAATAAATAAATAAATATGAAAAATAAATAAAAAAATTAAATTTGAAATAAAAAAATAAATATATAAATATATAAATAAGAAAAATAAATAAATAAAATAAATAAAATAAATAAATAAATAAATAAAAAAATAAATAAATACAAAAACTAAATAAATAAAATAAATACGAAATGAAAAATAAAAACATATGAAAAAAAATAAAAAAAAATAACTAAAATAACTAAAAATAACAAAAAATAACAAAAATAACAAAAATTACAAAAATAAAAAAAATAAAAAAACTGTCGGTCAACCATTTAGCGGCGGTTTAAACCACCGCTAAACGTTCTGCGATAGTTTTGAAAACTGCCACGAATAGTTTCTCGACGCACGATTTCGCGGCGGTTTTTCAAAACCACCGCCAATCGATTTAGCGGCAGTTTAAATCACCGCGAAACGAAAAAAACCGTCGCAAAATGACTTTTTTGTCGTAGTGTCAGTCAGTGATCAGAAGACATATCAATGTAGTTGTAACAATACTGACATATGAATGTATTCTATTGGGATGGATTTGTAGGGGGATTCTACACATAGGATGTAAGGAATTTTCCACATGATTTTTGGATGGTTAATATATCTTAGGGGTATTATGAGTTTATCAATGACGATTGATTTCTAAATTCTCGATTTATGGCATACATGAATTGTATTAGTTGGGTTAAATCCAATGTCATTGTTTACAAGTTATATAATCTACATTCTCAAATATAATCTATATTCTATATATTCTCATTTCACTTCCCCTATTGGTTCATCGGGAAATGATGCTTCTGGGGATAAACCTAGGCGATGATACATAATTTCGTGAGGAATTCTATTCTAGTTTCCAAAATCAATGGAAAATTAATATATAAAGGGTATTAACACTTAATATTTTGGATAGATTATATTGAATCCAAAATAAAAGACATATTTTGATTAATAATTACATAATGAAAATCATATGATTGTTACTTGTCTGATTTGGTTGACGTTCACACTGAAGGAAATAAGCTCCCCAATTATAGTCTTTCCCAAATTCATCAGTCATGGTCTTATGAATTACTACTCTAAATCATGGATCTCCTTAGTCTCCAATTGTTATTTGATATAATTATTGTGCATTATCACAGGATCACCCATAACTATGCCTGTAGAGGGTAAAGAGCATGAAAAATTTGTACTTAGGATTATAAAGGATGTAGAAAATAGAAAATACTCTAATTATATAATGAAATAGAATAGGATGAGGATATAAGGTTCAATCCATAAAATAAAAGGAATTTCCACTATGTAAATGTCTACAAAACCATCTTCCCACTAAACCCATCCCCACATAGGCTATATTTCCCATTGGTGGGAGGGAGTAAAAGACAGAGATAAGTTCTATTCCTATTAAAAACTATGATTATCCCTTCTGAGAAAGGAAATAATTTGAAAAAGGATTTTAGTCTTACATATTCGTAAAATAATTTCTTATAAATGGCATGATACATTGTTGGATGGTTAATCTAGGATCTCGATGCCTCTATTCACTTTCTTCAAGGTCATTTTTTATTTTTTGGATGAGTACATTAGATGATGATACCATATAAAAGAGAGAGTGAAGATAAAAACATTTTTTTAAAAATATAATGAGACATATTTTCTTCTGCAATATGAACTCATTGATATGTATTCTATCTTGAAATAGGGGGCTGGAACCCCCCCCCCCCTCTAAGTGGAGTTTTACTTTAGATGCCGAGAAATTATGTCTGAGGTCTTGATCCCAACCCACAGATGGGGTTGGACTCTAATGAATTATCCATCACTATCAACATATCATTTCCCAATTCATCGAGAGAATGAGACACAAATACAAAGAAATGGTCTACTAAGGATATCATGGGGTACATTAGGCATATTCAATATGCTTTCATGAAATGAGAATCTTCACACAGCTAAGAATGTCACCTTTAGATCATATTTTGAGTTTGTTGGTACGTATTTTAAGGGGATGGATTCTTTGAAACCTTTATTAAAAGGTATGATCAATTGGTACAATAATTTGTGGGAAAGGAAATTTTTGATGGAAGAAATGGAATACTATGATGGATATGTAACATAATTTTCTATTTTATATCATTTCCCTCTTACCATAATCCATAATGTTTCATTTCTCCACATTCTCTTTTTTAGAAGGCGATAGGTGATCGTTCAGTTATTCATTCTCCCAAATATACCAAGGGTAGAATAACTATTCTAATGAATGATTCTATGGAAGAAATGGTCATAGAAGAAGGATCTCCCAATCAAGATTATCATATATAATTAAAAAAATTAGATCCAAGAAATGAACTACCACCCCTCCTATACCTTCTAAAATCTATATGATATTACCATTATTAGAAATCACAAGGCTTAGAAAAGTGAGGAAGTTTAAAATTTATATATGATCCATGAAAAAATTTGTGTTTTGTATACTCCTCAGTTCATTTTACTTTTGAATGTACCATCGTGTTGATGACTCAAATCATGAGGGTTTACGTGAAGAACCAAATGTATGGAGAGAACAATAGTTTTAGAGCTGGTGGCTCTTTGGAGGACTAGAGTAGTTATGGACCTATAGCCTGATTGAGACATTATGGTGACTTCAAGACCCTGGGTTTCATGTGGTATATATCAAATGAATATTACCCAACTAGAAAAGGGTATTTAGAGGGATATAACTTCTTCAGGGTGCACTGATCTCATTCCTCAAGAAGGAAGAATTATGGGGGAAGCATTTATTCATTCCCATGGAGGATCCATGAAAATTGTCTCTTAGCATTTAATAAAGGTCATTCTGATATTATAAGTCACTATTACTGTCCTTTGGGGGGATAAAAACATATATGAACATGAACATATTGCAAGAAACACCATATAAGGATTGAATTCTAGGGTTTAACAACAAGATAGAGTTGTAGTACATGTTATGTCTATAAGTGAGGTAATAATGACTGAGGAGGTTACTTTACAAGTGTGTAATGTTTTTCTCTAATCCTCTCAACTATATATTCTTCTTCCATACCATGTATCTATTCCAATAAAACCATTTTTGGATCATTGATATGAGATTATTGAAATTATGGATACTTCATATTTCAAATTAGCTGAGGCTTCCTGACCTTTGAATTTCATAGTTATTACCCACTATGAAAATAATGGGGGCAAATATTCTCCAATTATCGTGGTTCTATAATAGGTAATTGTCTATAAAATTGATCTAAAAGGGACTACGAAAATCGGGATATTTTTTCATCACTCGACAAAAGGTATGGAGGGATATATGGAATCATATTCCTTAGACCTCCAATCCAAATCTACTATTGGAACCAATTTTGATGGATGTTGGGTTTTGGATATAAGAAGAAGTTTGTACTACTAATTTTTTTAATTATTATGGAAAACCAATTCACCTTGCATATGTGGGTGATTAGAAGAAGGAATTTCATAATTAGAATATCAGTTGAATTATTGGTATGAAAATCCAAAGGTTTGAGTTTTCTTTATCAAAGATGTTTTCAAGGTGAAGTTTTTTTGACTATAGTTATTCATTTAATGATGTTTATTATTGGATTGAGAATCAGTATCTGATTATAAATTCATATTGAGTTATTGTGAACTAAATCTAATGGTTCTGTGCTATTTTTTATGTTTTTAAAATCATTTGTTTTTGGAATAACATATGATCCATGTATTTTTAATGAAAGGAGGAGAAATTGTTTTTTAATTTGGAAGATTATTTTCAAATCCAAAAATTATTTTCATCTTAGATATATTATAGCAGAATTAATAGTGTGTCAATTATGGGAGTTTATTTAGTGAATGTTTTTCCATCATATTTCATTGGTGTAATAATTATCAATGGTAAAATTAATCAAAATGCAGGGAAGTTTGAATATTTTGATTTACGGATTGACTGATCCATCAGACTGGAAGATTAATCAATCTATCCATACCACTAAATGAAAAAAAATAGGATTAGTCAAATGTTCTTGGGAATATAGAAAATAATAACCTTTTATGAGACAGGTCAATTGAACACAAAAATCCACAAAACAATCAGAGAAGTTTGGATGTTGATTCATCATATACATTGTTGGAATCAACTGGTAGTCAAATATATAGATTTATCGACGTATAAAAATATATTTTAAGTAGTTGGTATTGAGAATCCAAATTAACTATAGAGAAATATACATTATAAATGATCAAATATTTATCAATATCATAATCTTCCAAAATATTGGTAACCATTTTAAAATTAAAAAAATTCTTAATATTTTTTAGTCAGTGAAGACTCATCTAATTTGAATTTACCCCGGTTTGTTATATGGGAGGGTGATAATGATTTATTAGATGTATACAGACATTGTTAATTCATTTGATACTATTTCTAATCAGATTTAATTTTTATCGGTCTGAGGAATTGGTAAATAATTTTAAAAAATGAGAATTATTCTATTGTTTCAATAAAATTGTTTTTAGGGGTTTAAAAGATTATAGATTCCCCAATGATATTTATGGAATAATTGGAAATTTATACCATCTGAATTGGAATCCATTTGTTTTATAATATCAATTGATCAAAGAAAATCCAGAAATGGAAATGTATTTTTAAGTCTTATTATGTTAGACTAAATAATTTTTTGTAATTTTTATATAGTATTAATATTTTAGAATATTATATATGTTTCATGATGAATAAAGATGATTTTAGATGTGTTTATATAGTCCTAGATTAATTTGAAATTAAATTCAAATTTTAGTATTTGGACTTCAGTGAGTGTGAAAATAAAATTCTATTATTTCCCATTCCATTTCTAGAGATCCTATCAATAGTGGTCAAAGTAAAACATACTCTAACACAATTATCATATGAAATAATGTTGTAGCACATTATGTTTTGTGATATAATTAGTTAAATAGTGTTTTGTTGAGAGATTTTACTTGAGAAAAATCGTAGGGAGGGATATGTGTAAGGATGTGGAAGTGTTATGACTATTCGGGATTTGCTGAATTTATCCAAATTAGATTTCAAGAAATGAAATATTTCACATAGAATTATCTGTACTCTATTAGTTCATGTTTGTTTTCAAAATTTATGAATCATGTAGAACAATTGGATAGATCTATCAAAATGGTTTTTTTTTTATGAATTCTATAGGAGATATTTCTATCATTTATAGAGTATGTATGTGATGAATTATTTTTGTGAAATTAAAAAATATGATGTCATAGAAAAAAATAGTGAAATTTATGGAAGAAACTTTTGAATAATTTTTAACATGTTAAAAAACATTATTGTCATTACTTTTGTTAGAAAAGGAACATAAAATTTTATATTAACCATAGTTCTACACATTTGTAATGGTATTTCTTGATTGTTTTTTCCATATAGAATTATTTTTTTCGAGTGGATTTTATGGTGATGGATTATTTCCAAACCATGATGTGTACTAGACCCTCATATTGATTAATAAACATTGTATATACTTTTTTCCATGGAAATGTTAATTTTCTTTGAGAAAAGTGATAATTCCTTGAAAATAGGAGAAGTTTGTCATACCAGAATGACTGAATATAAATAATTGATATCACTTATTCACCTATACCCCTATTAGTTATAAATTGACCCCTATAGGTAATTTTCAATTAGTATTTGAGAAAAGTTCCCATCATTTAGTACTTTGTTTCCTTTTTGAAGAAACGTTGTCTTTTATAGAATTTAAATGTGTGAATAGTAAGGAAATCTAATTTTTTATTGAAATAATTATCTTATCTAGAACTATAGTATAATTCATTATCTTATGTGTCATGGAAATGATGTTTTAGAAGCTACTACAGATGGATTTCCTACTATTGGTGAGAGTGTTCCTATGACAATTGTGGATAAGAAGAACCTACAGAATTGTGGAAAAGATAATGATCCTTTATTCTGATCAATTTATAAAAGTTAATTCTATATTGTGAACTGATTTTGTATTTTTAATGGTTTATAAGATATTTTGAAAAAAATTCATGAATAAAATAAAATTTTAAAAATTCAATGATTCAAATTTGGGGGTTGTGATGTGAATATCTCAAAATGAGTCAGTATAGATCTACTAGAGACTGATTTCCAAGGGAGAATGAAATTGTTATAACCATAACATTTCTTGGTTACATTTTGGAAGAAATGCATGTCGATGAAATTATCATGTGATTTTTTCATAAAAATTCTTATTCTAATTATTTATATTTTTAAGATAGATATCTTTAAACTCAATCATTGGATGTCCTTCATAGCAGTCTCATAATTTATTATGTTACAAGGGAGAATGTTATGAAATTGAAAAAATATTTTTTTCAAGAAATGTTATATAATGATTCCATTTAATGAAAATATGATAATTTTATTGATTTTGAAGAACATGTTGATTCTAAATCCGAAAATGTGGTTAGTGACAATTATGCCGAGTTTTTGTACTTGTTTTCTAAAAATGAGAGAAGATGTATACGAACTAGTAAATGGAAGATATATCAACCCTTACATTTCATAAAATACTATTAAATCATTATAAAGATAAAAACATAATATTATTACACTATGAGTATACAAAGGTGTAGTTTACTTGGGAATCTAATACAATACATAAAATTTACAACATCAAGAATAAAAATTTATTTAATTCTTTCTTCTCTAGATTCTTATTGGCACTTGACCTCTCCATAGTACATGTAGTAACTAGAGGATATTAATAAAAAAGGGGTGAGATAAAACACAAGTAAGAGGATATATAAGAACAATATATCATGGGTTGAGCATAACCATAACGACATCATCAAAAATGTGATAGGAAACATTAATGAAATACTTGAAATGTGTAATTGAATAAAAATGAAACATCATGTCTTAGTGGTCATCTACTACATATAGTTGTGAAAAATGCAAGCAAAAACCTCACAAATAATTTACCTTTTACTCATGAGATGCATCACATACCCAATGAATTATAGCATTGTATAATTTCGGGCACACCCATCATGTTCACAAATTCAAATTGTGTTATATAATTCCAGGCACACCTATCACATCATAATATTTACATTATCATGCATGCCACATTGAAAAATTTCAAACATGAACATTAAGTATCCCATTGAAATAAATGAGTTTTACATAGTAAATCATACTTTCAAAAACAGTTTGCCACCAAAATAAAAAAGGGAAATCATTCTTGACATAGAACCATTATCCATGAGTGAAGAGTGAAATAATATTCAAGATGTAAAAAGGGTGTCTTAATTTGAAAGAAGAGTTCTTTAGGAAACAATTGGTTTTTTATTAAATAAGTTATAGAACATGTATATCCTAGAAATTTTATGATAATGATGAATAAATAATTTTTAAGTAGAACCCATAACAAACATGGAGGGAATGAGGGAGAACCCGAAGAAAAAAGTTGGGTTTGATAATTTCCCCTTACCTTGTACCTGAACGCATTCTTCACTTTAATGTCCTGTATAAAAACATTATATTAATTAATTAATGATTATATAACCTTGTGGACATGAATATGGTTCATTGAGGTTTCATTAATTAATTTTATAGTCATTTGGAAGAGTTATAGAGTTTATATACATTCTTATGGAATGTTTAATTTTATGGTTTTCTTAAGAGGATCACCTGTATTCATAATAAGAAGTTCATGTAGAACATGGATAAAATTTCAGAACTTATATTAAATTTTATTAATGAAATTATAGGAGTTTAAATGTTCTTATAATGAAATATTTTTCATCCCTTGTGGACAAATTAGTATTTAAAAAATTAATGATTATCGTTTGGGTTAATTCGGGTAGTTTTTCGACCACATCTAACATGTTTTTTTAATCATTTGGTAATATGTTGATAAGTTTGGTCCAAAACATTAAATTGGATATAATACATATAACATAATATGTTTCATCCAAAAAACTAGTTTCATTACCATATCTAAAGGTAGTAATAAAAAATTAAAACATGTCATTCTTGATGGTGATAAATTAACACATTATAAACAATGTTTTCTTTTTAAAAATAAAAAGAAGAGGGAAATGGCTGGTTGATATAATATCCCATTAGTATCAAAACAAATCTAGTATATGTGAGATAATGTCGTCACAATACCATGTGGACGAGGAATGGTGGGGGATATTAAGAAAAGATCATGAAATTGAAAGAAAATTAAAGGAAAAGATTGAGAATGGAATTAGATCTTGAATCCTTCCCTTGAGATCCCCCATATGGAACATAGGCATGGTATATTGATGAGACCAAATGATTTTGGACGTGGGGGAGGGGCTAGAGAAGATTTTTATTCAGATTTTAGGCAATGCATGAAGCTCGATAGGTGTGAGGAAATGATAGTGTGAAGGGTAGTATATATAGTGGAGGGGAGACGGGTTTTCTTAATATAATATTCATTAATTTATTTTTTCTTTAAAAGACAAGTAATAAAATGTTTTACATGACTGAATAAAAAAAATTTATCATGTGAGTCCTAATAATATGTTCTTACAGCAGCATAATATCCCACATGACTCTATAATTCATGAATTTACCTTTTTTTTGTAAATTACCGTATTTCATTATTCATAGTGAAATCATAATTTTTAAAAAAATTATAAAAAAATTCCCCATATCCATTTTTTTACATGTAGAATACAAAAATGAAGTCCATTATTGAAAAATAATTATCAACATGGATAAATTTTATTTTTAACTAAAATCTTAATCTACTTGAAAAATATAGATTTCAAAATTAAAACAGATTTGATAATGATTTCAAAAATTTCATATGTTTATATAAAATTATCATAAAATCGAAAAGACATATAATTTTTAATTTTTGAAAAATATTTAGGAAAATATATTTTCTTTTAAATTAATGAATTTATTATAATTATTTATTTATGACATACAAAGATAATAATCTTTTTACTATGGTAAAATTTTCAATTATAAGATGCTTACATTTTATTTATTCATTATTGAGTAAAGTTAAAATTAGTTCATCCAATTTACTATTCATAAGTGTTGTATTAAAATTCCTAAGTGTAGTTAACAATTTATAAGGGTAGATCACTATTCACCAAAAATTATGTCTGTCATTTCAGACTCCAGACATCTTACTAATCACAACCGTGTATGTCATATTTTCGAAATTCAAAAACTAGAATTGGGAAAAAAAATTTAATGATCACATAGTATTTAGTATCATGATATGACATTGTGATTCCATGTGGGATTATACTAAACAGAATAATTATAAGAAGGTAATTTCATTTACTAAACTAAGAGTCCTTATATTCTTTACCACTTAAAAAATCCTTAAAAATATCATTTTACATTATCAGGTGAGGGTACTTATCCTCCATTACCTCCTTCGTTTCCCATGATGTTTAATCAAACTTTTGGTTCCTCCACCAAATTTTGAAATGGGGGGGTTGTATTGTTGCATAAAGAATTATCTATTCTATCCATAATCATTACTAGATGCTCCCAAAAAGAGAGATCATCTTTTAGCTATACCACCTATGAGTTTAGTACATTTTAGGGATTTGGTATGTACTTCCTTAGGAGTGATACGTGAAACACATCATGAACATGAGCCATATTCGGTGGAAGTGCAAGTAGATAGACCAAAACATCTCTAAGGTCATGGATTTCAAAATAACCAAGGTAACATAGGAATAACTTCCCTTTCTTTCCAAACCTCTTGAATATCATCCATGGTGATATTCAAAAGAAAACATTATCTGCTATGTCTAACTCCATGTCTGTTAGACCGTTGTCCGCACACTAATTTTTTCTACTTTGATCAACATTGATATGTTTGTGGATAGTAAAAACCTTCAATGTCATCTCTTTCACAAGATCAGGTCCAACTTGTTTTCTTTCTCCAACTTCTTCCCAACAAGTTGGGGTTCTACATTTATTTCTATACAGAGCATCGTATAGAGCTATCTGAATACTCGAATAGAAGCTATTTTTGTATGAGAACTCAACCAATTGGAGATTATGATCCCATCCACCTGTGAATTCTAAATAGTAGGCTCATAGCAAGTCTTCAAAAGTCATAATAGTCCTTTCATATTTTCCATCAGTTTGGGGGTGATAGGTGGTGCTGAAATGTAATTCAGTACTCAATGAATGTTGAAGGATCCTCTACAATTTAGATGTGATCAATTGATCATGATCAGAGAAAATTAATAGTGGATCACTATGTGTTTTCACCACTTCCTTCACATAGATATTTTCAATTTTTTCAAGAGATAGATCTTATCGAATATTGATAAAATGGGAATTCTTGGTGATTCAGTAAATGAATACACATATAACATTATTTCTCTTAGATGTCTTCAAGAGACCCATGAAAAATTCTATAGAGAGATTCACCCATTTCCACATTGGTATAAGCAATTGCTGCATCATCCCATTGGACTATTTTTATCTTTATTAACTTACTGACATACCATGCACCTTGATATATATTCCTCAATATACTTCATAATGTTGTCCCTCCAGAAGTGTTCTCAGATATCACAATAAATCTTTGAACTACCAGGATGGACAAGGAATGCGATCTATGTGCATTTTCCAATAGAAAATTCATTATCCTGGGTGATGAAGGTACATAAATATGTGTTCCAAACTGAATCACACCATCATCATCGATATGGGACTCTTGCAGCTTCCCTTCCTTTATATAATTTACCTTCTTTTATAACTCCAGATCATCCCATTGTGCCTCCTTAATCATCTTATAAATTGATGGTTACACACTCATTTGAGGAAGGTAGGATGTATTCCCTTCCCTTATGATTTTGAAATCCATCCTTTAAATATCCAAGAAGATATAGTCATTATCAATTTTTAAAATGGATATAGTTGTATATTATTTTCTACTAGAGTATTAGCTACCTGGTTTTTCATTTTAGGATGATAGTGAATAAAACAATGGAAGTCCTTGATTAACTCTAATCACATCCTTTGATGCATGTTGAGTTCCTTTTGGGTGAATATATACATTTGGATCATGTGTTCAGTGTATATGCCAAACATCTCATCATAAAGTTTGTCCCACCAGATTTTTGAGGCAAAAGTCATGGATGCGTGATCTAGATCATGTGTCGGGTAGTTCTGCTCACATATCTTCATCTTCTGTGAGAAATAGGCTATCACATTATCATTTCACATGAGTACACAACCCAATCTTTTTTTGAAGCATAGCTGTGTATCAAAATAAATAACCACTTTTTGGTAATGTTAGTACAGATGCATTGATAACCATTCTCTTTATCTCCTTTAAGCTTCCCTCAAATTCATAAATCCAAACACACATTACCCCTTTCCAAGTTAACTTAGTTAGTGTTCTTGACAATCTTGAGTAATTTCTCACAAAATTTCGGTAGTACCCATCTAATATAAGAAAAATGTGGATTTCATTGACACATGAGGGACTGAGCCATTCCTCAATTGCCTTTGTTTTAGAAGGGTCCATATAAATTCCCTCACTTGTGATCCCATGTTCCAAGACCATGACTTGACTCATTAAAAAGTAACTATTTCTGAACATGGAATACAACCTGTCCTTTACGAATATCGCCAAAAAAAGTCTAATATGTTCTTAATTATTCTCCTTGTTGTTGGAGTATATTAGAATATCATAAATAAACACTACCTAATATTTTTCATGGTAAGTTTTTAAGACTATATTAAAAGAATCCATGAATATTGCAGGGGCATTAGTTCTACTGAGGGGAATCACAATATACTCATAGTGACTATACCTTGTATGAAGGGTAGGATTCTAAATAGTTTCATTCTCCACCTTTAGTTGATGATATCCAGAATGAAGATCAACCATTTATAAGTATGGTGCTTCACTTAAGTGATTTACCAAGTCATCAATCCTTGTAAGAGGATACTTTTTATTTATTGTGATATTGTTGATTTCTAGATAATTTATACACAAACACATTGTTACATTATTCTTTTTTATAAAGAGAATCGGCACACCCAAAAGTGATGAAAAAGGGCATATGATCCTTTTCTCAAAATTCTCTTGCTACAGGTTTTTTAACTTACCTAGTTTGATATGAGCCATCCTATAGGGACACATTGAGAGAAGAGTAGCTTCAGGTATGAGTTATATTCATAACTCTATAACATGATTCTCTGAAATTCTAGGATTATCTTCAGGAAATACATTACTGTATCCCCTTACGATGGGAATTTTTTCTTGGTTTACATTTTCCTTTGACTCAACCATTTGAGTGAGGTATGCCTCTTCACTAAGAATCACGACCCACATCACTAATGTATTTTTCAATGTATAATTGAGATTTTTCTTGAATTTTTTGAGGAGCATGGGATGGTATGGAATATAAAAAGATATTTATTTTTCTTGATAGTTGATATGTTCTCTAAATAATGAGATCAAATTAATTACCATTATATTTCAAATTATACCAAGGTATGTATAACAATATTTACTATAAGAATATTCCCACATACGTCTATAAGAGAAGAGTAATAAACATGGGTTTCAATGACTTCACCACTTGGTGTTTTTATAGATATCTCTACTTTAAGGTTTTGGGGATTCTATTATATAAATCTAAAAAACATTCATGATGTAAAGAATTGTCTAGAACCTGAATGAAATAAGTATTTTTCCATTCTCGAGTGAATATGAAGTGTAACGTGTATGGCTTCATTATCTTGATCCACTTCCAAAGTAGGAATGGAATAAGGCTTCCCTAGTTCATATGGATTTTGTGGCTGCTGACACTGATTACCCTAGAAGACATGAGTTTTAGTGCATTGTCTTGTAGAGTTACCTTGCTCCTATAGTTATATCATTGAACCATGGGTGGTTCTCTCTTTTCATCCACCACATTATCTGTAATTCTCATGTCTTTTTGACACTCTTAAGCATGGTTTCCTTCTTTCGTACACATGAATCATTTTAACATAACTTTTAGGCAGTTTTGATGATGAAACATCCCATATTTTTTTCATGTGGGTCATTTATATTTAGTCCCACCTTTATTATTCGATCCCACATTTTGAAACAACATATCCACTTTTAGTTCACATTGAAAAACCTATTCATAACTCCAAAAGATTAATGAATCAAGAGCCTTTTGATGGTTTGGTTTTAATTAACTAATGAATCTATCAATTTTTCTATCATTGTTGATGGAAAAACCTGGTGCATTACTTGAAATCCTTCTGATATTCACCTCATAGGTTGTGACATATTCTCCTTCTTTTTTCTTATGATTAATTAATTATATATCTACCTTTGTATGATTTTTTTGGGAAATACTTTTTACGAAACATGACCTTAAAGTCTTCCCATTCCATCTCTTAAATTTCATATGTTGGATTGGTGTTCTTAATCAAATCAAACCATTGATCAGCCTTTCCATCTAAAACATAAGTGGACAGTGTCACCTTCTCCATCTTAGAATAGTTTAACAAAGAAAATATATTCTCTAGGGATTTTACCCAATGTTCCGTAACTAGTGGATCAGAAGACCCAATAAATGGGTGTGGTCATTGCCACCTAAAACACTAAATATCTAGTTGCTCCCTCTTTAGTGAAGGAGGACGTTTCCCATTACTCTGGTTATTTTACACAACCTGAGATAGTTGTGTAAGCATCGACATGATGTTTTGAACTCGACCTTTTAAAACATTTGGTATATCGATTGGGAAATCATTGCATTGGCCATCCCATGATTTGTATTCCTTTTTCCCCTAGTTCCGACCATTTTCTAAAATAGAAAATGATTGAACAAAACATAAGTCTACTATTCATGAATTAAATATTCATTTTTATAATATAAACTAAAATCATACTTTATTGGATCCCTATGAAAACCATTATGTGTTCATATTTTTACTTAGTCTCATATTAGATGTTTTCTTTAGGGCTCACTAATCCAAATTCCCAAATTAAATAAACCTTTCCTCTAATAAAAACTATAGAGACCATTCCATTCCATACATTAATATTACATCATTATAATGATAAACAACATAATAGTATTACACTACTACGATCCATAGGTTTAGTGTCCTGGAAGAACTAGGACCAAACATAACATTTACAACATCAAGCATAAACATTTATTTAATTCATTCTTCTCTAGCTTCTTATTGGTAGTTGACCAATCCTTTGTACATGTAGTCAACTGAGGATATACATCAAAAAGGGCTGATCTAAAAGCCTAGTAAGAAGATAGATAAGATCAATATAGCATGGGATGATCAAAATAATAACATCATCATCAAAATCATTAGAGGAAACATTTATAAAAGACTTTAAATGTGGCATTGCATAAAAATGAAACGTCATGTCCTAGTGGTCATCTACCACACATAGATGTGAACAATGCTAGCATCTTGTGCACACCCCATTCCCCTTTTACTCATAAAATTCATCACATTCCCAATGGATTTTTGCGTTGTATAATTATAGGGGCATCTATCACATTCAATCAATAATATTGCTCTATATAAATCTGGGCGCACCTATCACATCATAATATTTACAAATTCGTTCATGCCACATTGAAAATAGAGTGGGAAAATCATTTTTTACATTGAACCATTAACTATGAGTGAAAATTGAAACAATATTCAGCATTTAAAAAGTTTGTGTTTATTTTAAAGAATAATTATTTTGAAAAACACTTGGTATTTCATAAAATCAATTATAGAACACGTATATTTCTAAAAGGATAAGATAAAGATGCATAAATGATTTTTAAGGAGAATTGATACAGAACATGGATTGAATGAGGGAGAACCCTAAGAAAGAAATATGGGTTCAATAATTTCACCTAACCTAGTATCCATACACTTTTCTAACTTCAATTCCCTATATAATTAGATTATATTCATTAATTAACAATTCAAGAACCATGATTACATGAACATGGTTTAGTATGGTTTCATTAAGTTATTCTATGAGCCTTTTGATGAGTTATAGAGTTTCAATATATTTTTTGGGAATACTAATTTATATGGTTCTCATGAGAGGTTCACATGCATTCATAAATTATTTCTATGAGAACCCATACTGAAAAAGGAGTGAAAGAGGGAGAACCTGAAGAAAGAATGTTGGGTTAGATAATTTCCCCTTACCATATAACTAAACCCTATCATCACATTAATGTAATATATAATGATTTTATATTCATTAATTAACAATTAAAGAACCTTTTCTATAAGAATATGGTTTATCATGGTTACATTAAGTTATTTTATGGGCCTTTTAATGAGTTATATAATTTGAATACATTGTTCTATAGTGATCATTTTTGTGGTTTTCTTGAGTGGTTCAATTGTATTCATAAATGTATGTTCATGTAGAACATGGATAAACACCCAGAAATGATATTACATGTTATTAATGATATTAAAAGAGTTTAAATGATCTTATAAATAAATTTTTTATATACCATGTGGTTGAGTCATTAGTTAAATAATAAATGATGATCGTTTGGGTTAATTCGAGCAGTTTTTCAACCACATAAAAATTGTTTTGTTTAATAATTTAGTAACATGTACATAAGATAGATCCAGAACAATAAATAGGATACAATACATATAACATAATATTTCTCAACCATAAAAATGGTTTCATGACCTGATCTTAGGGTGGTAAATTAAATAAAAACATGTCATTCTTGAAGGTGATAAATTAACACCTCAAGAACAACGTCTTCTTTTCTAGAATAAAAATAACTGGCCAAGGGGAGGATGATATACTGTCCCATAATTATCCTAACATTCCATAAGATATGAGATTATGGTGTTACCATACTACGTGGATGAGGATAGTGGGAGAGATATTATGAAAATAACTTGAAATTAAATTGAAATTAAAGGAAAGGAGATAGAGGGGGGAATTACCTCTTAAATCGTCCTCGTGAGACCCTCCATTAAAAACCTAGACATGGACTTTTGGTGATAAAAGAATATATTGGACGTGTGGGTGGGTCTAGGTAATATTCATGGGTAGATTTTGGACATGTCAAAAAGCTTGAGAGGTGTGTGGAAATGAGGGTGTGAATGGTGGTATTTATAGAGGAGCAGAGAGGGGTCTTCTCTAAAAAATATTCATTAATTTATTATTTCTCCACAAGACAAGTAATAATTAGTCTTACATGACTGAATATGGTAATTATATCAAGTGAATACGAACCATATGTACTTTTAGTAGCAGATCATCACCCATAAATATATAATTCACGAATTTAACTTATTTTATAAATTATAATATTTCTATATTCGTAGAAAAATCTAGTTGTTCTGAAAAATTCATAATAATCACCTTAAACAATGTATGATGTGTAGAATACAATAATGAAGTCATTTATTGAAAATATATTTTTCTAAATATGATTAAATTAATTTTTAATTAAAATCATAATATACTTGAAAAATACAGATTTTAAAATTAAATATGATTTCATAATACTTTCCAAAATTATACAACTTTTTATAAAATTATATTAAAACACAAAATAAATATAATTTTTAATCTATGAAAAAAATTTAGGAATATAAATTTTTATTGAAATTAATTAATTTTTTATAATTATTTATTTATGACTTGTAAAAATTCCATTATTTTTTCCATGGTGAAATGGTCAATTATAAGATACTTAAATTTTATTTAATCATTCATGTGTAAGTTTATGATTATTTTGGATGATTTAATATTCTTAAGGGTCATATTACTATTCATATGGTTACTTTACTATTCATATAGGTTGTTTATTATTCACCAAAAATTATGTTTTCTGTATCTGACTCCAAACATTTTATTGATCACAACCGTCTACGTCATTTTCTTTAAATTTATAGAAATGAAATGAAAAAATTATGTTTAATGATTACATAGTATATAGTATCATGATATGTCATTTTTTATCCAAATCAGATTATAATATAAGTCATAATTATAAGAGGAGAATTCCATTCAAAAAAAATATGGTCGTTACTAAAGATAACGCTAAATTGTATTGAATCTGAATATTTTGGGAACATTGTTTTGAATTCCCCTGAAAATATAATGAAGAAGATATCGATGAATACTAAATAAGGCCAAAAAGATATTTTAATTTAGATGGTGAAATATTGAAATATTTATCCAAGGTGAATGAAAAAAAGTTTTACAAATCCAAAATTATACGCTTTTTGTCTAATGATGATAACAAAGAAGATAATCAAGTTAAAGCTGAAAAGAATACTAATGTTTTTAGAGAAAATTAGTTAATATTAAAATAAATTAATGAGGATTTTGTTCTATTTTGTGCATAGGAATACCATGGTGATCTACAATTTCATCTGAAAAGAGATACGAATGAGTGTCTTATAATTATTCAATTACGTAAAAGATATATCCACAAGGAGAACAATGAATTTTGTAATGAATATAATTTAAGAATCCCTTATTTAATAGAATTATAATTTACTAGAAATGAATTGTTTTCTAAAGAATTACATTGTAATGATGAAGAATTTGATTGGCCATCCTGTACTAAAGATAAAATAAAAGGAGGAAGAGTTAGATCTTAATCAACAAATGTTATCTAAATTTGAGAAGTGGATTACATGATTCAATAACAATATATATGTAGAATGCGGATGTTCTCAAAAGGGTTAACCTAACAATGTTCTATGAATATTCTTGTCAAATGATGGGAAAGGATTAAAAAAGTTTACAAAAAAGAAGAAGGTTGAAAAAAATATTGAATGTGGCCAAAACCAAAAAATATGTAAATTCAAATGTTCCTAAATTTTTTTTTCCTGAAATATATGTTTATTCCTCGTCTAGTTTTTTTGATGATAAAAATAAATATAGACTGAAGAATAATATTTCAGGTGATAAGAAGAAGGATTAGGAATAATAATTTTTGTAGTTGAATGTTAGGAAAGTTTGTGAGAAAAATGTTCATAACTTAAATCTGTTTGGAAGATAAAAAGGTAAACAATAATTTTGTATTTACTAATTGTATTTTTTTTGATTTATACATATTTAAAATATTCATTTCTTTGACCAAAAATATTATAATCATCCCTTGTTTTTAGAATTAAATATTTGAGGGGGATTCAATCATCTTAAAAGATGAAATCATTGAAAACTGTTTTGAATGTTTAAAATAGATACAACTGTTGTAAAAAATTCTTGAAATATTTTTTCATCCTATAAAACATTAAAAGGTTATCTTGTATTTTTATCAACATCAAAAATTATTTAAACAATTATCTAGATCTCGATGTGTGGAATGTTAAATAGAAATAACACAAAATTGTTTTTTAAACCACTCTCAAAGACACAATATGATAATGAACTAAGATTTTGGAATGTGGGTGTTATTATCATATGAAACGATATTAAAAATAGATTGAATTGTAAATGATTTAAAATATTTAATAGTGACTTATATAAAGGATGAAACTATCATAATAAATTTTTTTAGGTATTCAATTAATAGGGATAAAAAGATAAAATCCCATATTTTTTTTTTGTTGATGGTTTAAAACAAAGAAAATGTTATTTTAAAAATTTATGATGAATAAAATAATGTTGATTCTATAAATTATGGGTTTTTTAAAGGGATTCAAAAAGGAAGAGCTTTTACAATACAACAACATAACATAGAGATGTTCCCTTTGGTTGGTGATGTTCCAAAATCTCGTTATCCTAGAATAATGGAAGAAAATCTATTATTCCATAACTGGTTGGTTTATTTGTGTCATAGAAATATATGAAAATTATTGAAGAGAGATATTTTTTGTGATATTATTTATATTTTAAGTTTATGTGACTAGTGATGTTCAATTTATCCAAATAACAATATTACAAACTATGGGTATAAGAAATTTAATATTCATTAAACTTGTCCAATTGGACTAATTCATTTTGGTTTTTAAGATCTAATGAGAAAAAAATCAATTATAAGAGATAATTAATTTATTTCTTTTTATAAGGATTTCACTTGCTTTACATTTGTTATGTGTTGTAAACATAAGTCATATTCTCTAAACAAGATTAGAAGATTCTTGTGAAATGTTTAGTAGGAATGTGTGTATTCTATAACTAATTTGATAATTGATAATGGTGTTGAGTATAATAAGGATGAATTTTGAGGTTATATTGATAATCATTTACCTAAATATGATATTAGAATACCATATAGAAAAATAGAATAGTGCTACTCAGATAAATAATAGAATTTTGTTTGAGATGGGGAGTATGATATAACATGATCATTGACCTTATAAATACTTCTGGAGGTAATCAATTTCCACTAAATTTATATAATGAATCATTGTTTTTATATTCCATGTTCTTATATGACTTTTTATGAGATTTTATATAACAATAATCCATGTTTGAAACACATAATTCTTTTTTTGAGTCCCTGAATCATAAATAACAATGGAGTAAATCTTGGAAAAAAATTTCATAGATGTTAATATGGAATAATTTTTGGCAATTATCTAGATGGAATAGGATATATATGTTTTAATAAAAATTAATGGATAGTTGTTGATTTTATTAATTTAAAATTTCCAGAAAATGTTGTCGCATATGTTTCACCAATAGATATAGATAATGATGTTTAATAAGATAAAATAATTGTTTTTCATAATAATGGAAAACAATTAAATCAAAAGTGATGTAATTAATTGAGTAGAATCAGAATATACTATTTCCATTGGTGTGGAAGAATTTCATTCATCTTATTATAGAATGAGGAAACATATATTAGCTCAAAATATTATTGGTGACCAACCAAAATAAGGTTTAAAAATATGAAAGTTAGAAGTGGTTTCACACACATAATTTTATTGAAATGTTTATCAAAAAGATGTTAATGGAGTCTTTAATCAACATAAATGGATTCCTGATATGAATAAAAATTTTGATTAGATTCGAAATAATGATACTTGGAAACTCTTACCTAATGAAAATGATAAAAATATTATCGGTACAATGTTGTCGATCTGGAAAATGGAGAATGAAGATAGTGAAAAAGTAGTAAAACATAATTGTTGGATTGAAAATGCCACACCCAGATTAAAGTCATAGATATTGCTAAATCGTTCTCTCCATTTTCATGATGATAAAAAATCAGAATCATTTTATCAATTTCTGAATAAAAATGTTATAAAATAAATCATATAGATGAAATGACATCATTGTAAAATAGATATCATGATGAAGATATTTATATTTTAATACCATGTGGGGTTTCTAATCTTATGTATAAATGTCATGTGTGAAAATTAAAGAAATAATTCAATGGTATGAAGAAATATCCAAGGTGATTTATTCCAAATTTTACATCTTCTTATGAATGTTAATCATTATGAATTAATGAGTATATAGTAATCCCTAAATTAATGAAATACATGATATTTACTTTATTATTATTAATTATGTTGATACAACTATCTTTTTTTGGAATTAAATAATAACATGTGAATGTATTTCTAAATAAATGAAAATTATTTATCAAATTAACTTTCTTGGTGAAGTATAATAACTTATTGGGTTAAAAATGTCACAAATGAACCTATAAGTGTTTCATTATTAGGAAAATTATGCAAAGGAACTTCGTACGATGTTTGGATAAAAAAATTAGAATATTATTTTCCTCATATATTTTTATGGGAACCATGATAAGTTAAAATGTATAAGGTAATGATATTGTCTCTAAAGAGTTTTAGAATCTTATTTAGAGTTTTTTTGTATCTAAATACCTATAAATTAAATATTTTTAATAATGTTAACTTATGTGTAGAATTCAAAATTCTTCAAATGAAATCACATATCTGGGATGTAAAAATAATTCCTAGATATATTAATGGAATATGATATTTATGAATCATATATGATATCTCAAGAATAATTGATTTTTTTTGTTATATAGATTATGATTAGGAAGGAATTATAGATGATATATTATCCACAACAGCTAGATTTTTCATTCTAGGGGTTTTTTTTGTAATTTTACATAGAAAAAATTGAATTTAGTTAATCATATCAGGATCAAAGATGAGTATACTCCTTTCACTCAAGCCGAAAAAAATTATGTGGATAAAGACACTGTTGGAAGATATACTTTTTAATGTTAAGTTACCTCTACAAATTAGTTGTGACAGTCAATGTTCTATTAACCATAATAAAAATCTATTTAATAATTCACATTCAAAATTTAATGATATTAAATAATACTTCCTCAAAGAAATTATGGATACAAATAGACATAATCCATAGTATTGATCTAACAATATACATGTTTCCGTCATTTTTAAAATACCATAACAAAATTAATATTTTATCAAAATAAGGCTGAACAAGTGCATAAAACCTCCTTATCTCAAGATGAATATGTTTCATTCCCCTCCCACATCATGTTTTTGGATAGTGTTTTATAAGTGAAGAGAAATGTTTTTTCATAAATCTATGGTATGTTATAAGCCAATTATATAATCATGTAGTTTTTGGGAGTTGTGATTATGTTTTAAATTCATCATGTAAGTATGTGATCTAATTTATAAATTTATTAAATTGGTGGTCTGATGGATAGGTATAAGAAGAAATATTTTTAAGCGGTTTAGTTTTTGGACAGTTTAATTTTTCATTAATAAGTTTCAAGAGTCATTAATTTTCGACAACATGGTTTTTCTTTAAAATCCTGACCTGGTTGCCACAGGCCGTTGTGATGATACAATTCACAACAAGACCACAAGAGCACCACCCAATATGAAATAGGCTACCAAATATTAGTGATGTTCTAATATCAATCATGGGGAGACTATACACTATTTTATCAGATTATTACTCCAAAAAATAAAATAGAAATAGCAACTAAATATTCATAAGATATTATAACAAGAAAAATACTAGTATAATCGGATTACCCAATGTTGAATTGCAATATCTAAACTAAGAAGTAGATATTTTATTCTAAAGTATATTCCTAGTGTCAAAATGAAACAAAGAAGTAAATACACCATGGAAAACTCCCATGTGGGTCCTGAACAACGTCCAGTTTCCTCATACATGTTCTATTCCAAAATCATCCTTCTTACACGAGGCCTTTTCCCTTAATGAATCATGAAATAATGAAACATATTAATGTAAATACTATAAATCCCATGTAGGGTGCGCATAAAACAATGTAGGCATACACTAATAGTTCCTAAAACAATATCCATTCAATAACATTATATGTTGTTTTATGTGGAAATCATTCCAATGCATAGATAAATAATTATCACATTATCAAAATTACTATTTATTTAACAACCTAATCTCCCTAGTTTTTTAGGACACCTGAACCACAATACCTACTTCATCCCACATTATGGTCAAAACTGTCCCCATGGGATATCATTTACTAGAATTCCCCTCTTATAGTAATATATATCATGTCACATCTCAGAATTCCCTTGATAAAATTATAGATTTCATGTCAAATCATGGAATTATATTTTTCCCATTATAGATTTAAATTCTCTTATGAATTCCACCATTACCATTCATTATTTCATTAATTAACTCAACAATTAATTAATCTTCTCAGTCTATTTAATTAACTCTATAATTTATTAATCATCTATGCATCATTCATTTACTCAATAATTAATTTATAATATCAACATCATTAATTAACTCAATAATTAATTAATCTTATTAAGTTTTTTAAATAGTAAAAAATGAATTATGCATCTCAATCTTGTTAATTAACTGAAATATTGATCAATTATTTCACTCTTATTATTTAAATCATCAATAATATAATCATCAGAATCTCATTAATTAACTAATTAATTAATTGATTATCTCAATCACATTAATGTAAAAAATAATTTATTAATCTTGTTAATCATATTAATTAACTCAATAAATAATTAATTTTATAATTTCTATTGATTATCTCAATAATTAAATAATATTCCATCTTATTTATTAACTCAATAATTAATTAAACTTTTCAATCCTACTAATTATATAAATAATGAATTAATCCTATTAATCCTATTAATTTAATTGAATATAAATGAACATTTTAAATCTCATTAATAATTCAACAATTGGTTCATAACATTAATTCCATTATTAAATTAATAAAAATATATCATCCCAATAAACTCATAATTAACTCTTCAATTAATAACTCAATTCCCAAATCATGTTATCCTATAATTGATACATTAATTAATTAATAAAATTCAATATCTCAATATCCTATATTTAATTCATAAATTAATTATTTATATTCACAATCCCAATAACTCAATATTTAATTTAATAAATAATATTCCCTATTCTTAAATGCAAATTTTCAATCAAATACTCAATCCCTTTGGTAATTAATTAACCAAGTCAGTAAATTTAACCTAGGAATTTTTAATTTATAAATAGACTATAGAAATTATATATTTACATACAAATAATTGTCATCATGTCTATAGGATTTGAAAAATATTCCACGTACATCAACTTGCTGAGGAACAATCTCCCAACGGAAATCCCTAAAATTTGATCAGCATAATTAAGTAGAGCAAGATCCATATCTAAAACCCTAAGGCATGGTTGGAAAAATATTGATCTATAAATTCATGATCTAAATCCACTATACTATATTAAGATCCAAAAAACCATATCTACCATGAAAAGAAAAGAAATAACAACCCCTTTCTAGAATGGGAGATGAATGAAAGTTGAATGAGAAATGAAGCAGGATATTATTCACTTAATAAGTGAGGAATAGATCATTGATCTAAGACTCAAACAATGAATAATGTAGGTGGGAAATCATGGAATATGTACGGGAGGTTCAAATGTGATGAAATTTTCTTTAGGTATGAATGATGTTTTATTTGGTATAATAATAGGGGATCATGATTTTTTAAAATATTTTTTTGTGGAGAATTAAAATGTCACCCACAATTGGCTGGGTAGGGGCATGCATTTTCCCCTAACCATGTGCCTTAACCCAGCACCTCTCAAATGGTATTACATGGTTTCTCCTTTAGGTCACATAGTTTGACATACTGTTCACCAACCATACATAACCCCCCGATCCAAGGTTGCACTGTTTGGTATATCAGGGTGCGTGATTAAGTAAATTCATGAACCAACTATGCCCTAACCACATTAATCCACATTAATCCAAATTTCACCTAATACACCCCCATGATAAATACCAAAATAAAATTAATAAATAATAAAAAAATTTGTATACTCAACAAACCCTGAAACATCTCTAAAAACAGTTGGGATCTTACAATCTCCACACCCAATAAAAACTCTTCCTCAAACTATTTTCTCATTCATATTAAATATTTTCAGTCAATTAGATTTTTCTACTAAGACCTAATACATTATTCTATCTTACAATTTTCTAATATAGGAAGCATTTATCTCTTTCTCATCATCATCCACATCAGTCACATGAGAAGTGTTTGGGTGATACATCTAATGTTGTGACTGGTGAAAAATGACATGCATAACACTATATTTCTACGGAAGATCCAATAGATAAAACTTCACACCAATTCTTTCCATGACCTCAAATTGTCCAACAAACATGTATGATAGATTTCTGTTTCCCTGTATTTGGTGGTATCCCAATCATATTGAATCCCAAATAGAAAATCAAACAACCCTTATAAACTATAGGGATTTCCGACTTCGGTCATCATAGTACCTCTATTTACTCTAATCAATATCCATTCACTTTTGAATAATTTATACCTTCTAAGATATCTCTTTCTCAATATTCATTCCAAATAATTAATATTATACTACCCTTATCTAGCATAATAGTGATCTTTATGGACTACCATAAAGAGCCTTATATGGTTCTATATGAATCTTCTCTAGGTAATTGTTATTATAGGAAAAATTTCCATCGCTTGGTGATTATACCAATATCCACCAATTCCTAGACAAGAACCTCACAATATATCCTCATGTATACTTATAATATGATCCCACTTTCCATCCATCTATTTGTGGAAATCTATACTCAACAAAACCTATGAACCAATCCCCTTGTGAAAAAATATATAGAGGGGTGAATTAAAGCAAGAGTGATAATCATAAACAATATTTTGTGGCTCTCGTACAGACTACGTATCTCTCGAACATACAAATCCTTATGATAATCCACTGAGAATGTCTATAGTATAAGAAAGAAATGCACTACATTCATCAATATTTCCAAAATATCCCAAAAATCATCATTCGTCATAGGTTTCCTATAGAGACTTACGACAAATCCAATATTCACATCACACCACTTCCACTCTGAAAAAGGTAAGGACTATAAAAAACCACTAGGTCGTTGATGCTCTGCTTCCAGCTACTGAACGTGGTATCATCATGTCATGAACTCTGATATCTCATTTTTAATGCTTGACTACAAAACATATCGTTATTTATTATTTTACATTTTTATCAAACCTGGATGTACCGCCCACATTAAGGAAATAAATTCCAAAATCAACTCCTCACGCATACTCATATACAAAACAACATGATTCATGACATAGATAATATCATCCTCATATATCAACTAGTCTGATACTATCTGACCACCTTCATGGAATTCCCCAAAATATATGCATTCAAGATTTTCATTTTTCCTATCCATGATATTTGTCATAATCGTAAACACTGCTAAAATTGAAACCATATTCTTATGATTTAGATTCTTTTGAACCACCAATTCCTAAAATCAAGTAGTGTCATCAACTACACATCATAACTAGACTCTCAAACAACATATGTCAGAGTTTTTATTCTTAAATAATATTCAAAAAAATTCATTTCTTGGGAATATATTTCAGTTAAAAATAAAATTACTACATATACCGAACCCATATCCTCTTCTAAAGATTTAATTCATGATGGGATAAGATATAACTTATACTAATTTTATTGAAAAATGTTGTAAAATTATCTCAGGTAAGATAATTCCACCAAATCATCTATGAATAAAAAATTGTAGGTAATTTCATATCGTGTTTAGGGTAGTTTGATTTATGTGTCCTCAACTATATCGGACCATAAAAAACATGATATTCGAGCATCGACATTGCTCTATGAACTATCATATAATATTACAAAAACATTTTTTACTCATAACTAAAATATTATAGGATAATTATTGGTTCTGATTTCAAGAGATAACTAAACTCATGGAAAGAATCCTCATGAGATACTGACGCTTCAAACATTATCCCCTTATTGGTCAATACTGAAATTATCACTATCAATTTGGACAATCCCTTAAGGAGTAATTGATAATATCTAGATAATACCAAAAAACTATTAATATTGAATATTTTCTTGGGATGACACCATAAAATCACTATCTTATCATTCTCTTGGTCCACAGAAAATTATTTCTAAGACATAATGTGACCCAAGTAGTGTACCTAATAAATCCAAAACTGATAGTTAGATTTATTTCTTTATAGAATATTTTCTATAAATTTTCTCAAGACTATGTCAATATGTTGGGAATCATCATTATGAATCATTAAACATAAATATTTCATCCACAAATACTTCAAAAACCAATCCAGGTACATGTGGAATATTATGTTCATCACGATCGCAAACACTACGTGTGAATTAATCAACCCAAATGGAATTATGAGGAAATCATAAAGGACATACCTACTTATAAAAGTTGTCCCCCATATATCAGAATATCATAATCTAAACATATGATACCCTGATATCAAGTCAGTATTTAAAAAGACCCATGTACCTAACAACTGGTCCAAAATATCATTGACTCATTAAAGAGGTTATTATTTCTTCATAGTTTTATGGTTCAACATTCAATATTTGACACACAATAATAAACACTAGTTAGCCTATGTTGCAACGAACACATGTGATCCCAATAGTGAAATACACGGATGGATAAACACTTTATACATCAACTCCTAAAAATAATTCTTCTTCACTTGTTGATATGTTAGTGTTATTATTTATGGTGGAAAAGAAACTTGTTACCTCCTCTAATTACATCAATAGTAATTTATATATCTCTATCAGTAAGAAACTCTAATAATTATTCAAGATTCATATACAAAAACCATTCCACTACTGGTGGAAAGGAATCATGTTTCCAAACCACTTATCATTAAATTAGACTAGAAAACTAGGTATTGAACTCTTCAAGTTGCTATGTAATAGGCCCTTCTTATCCTACATTGATATAACACTCTCCACTGTTAACATGTTTTACACCCTTAAACGATGCACAAGTCACTATAAATTAATAATAATCAATTAGGTATTGGTATGATACTAACAAGTACATTTTTGATATTTGGATGAAGCCTGAAATGTATAGGATGAATAGATCCCACTTAAAATGATATTCTCCAACCTGATGTGGCCATCCATTTCTAAATAATATTTCACTATATTGTTCTCCCAATAGTGTATCTATTGTTAGCACCCCATTCATGGACTCAATGACTAGGCTCAAAAAGTTTAGAAGTTCTTTAGAATTAATGTAATGAGAGGCAGTAGTATAAAATAATGTAGTTGATAAAATATAATATTCAAGAATAGTTCCCCACACAATCAATGTTTTAACCTCGCTATCCACTAGTGTAGGTTTACTACAAGAATTTGTCCTACTCTTCTTCCATGCGATACAGTTTGACTCCCCCACATTACACCACACTTTGATATAGGTACTCTTGACCAAAAGTACCACATAAAATACTCCTATAAAATGATTTAGTAGAACTCCAAAATTCATCCTGATAAGGTGTTGAAGTTACAAATCATACACACAAATTATTTATTGTTATCCCATCATTACCAATATATTTTGTGTTCCTATAAAAATTATGAAGATGTACCCTATTTCTGAAATAATTCCAATCCACTAGTGGGCGAGTATAGTGTCTATGATATTGTCTTACCCAACCCCACTAGTGGAATATCACTAGAGAATGTTCAATTGTAACTAACTTTCCCCCTATAATATTTCTATTTTATACTATTCTGGATAATGTTTTAAAAATGATTCTTTCATTTCATAGAAGATGTACCTCTTGATCATCCAAGATCCACCATATGTTCAGAACTAGAATTCTCCATTCGGTTCCCCTCAGATAAGATAGCCTGATTCACCACTTCTGAAAACATCTTTACACAAAAGATGATCACCTAGGACTGAAAATCACACATAATATCTTCCAAAAATTTATTTTCTAAAGTATCTTCATCAACATCCAATAATGGAGTAATGTGTTTCAAATAATTAAGGTTTCCAACATATTATATCAAAAACATTCTCAATTGATTCAATCACATAAACATGGATAATCACTTATACCGTAGTGTCTCTGGACATTGGTTCTCTAAGAACCTCTCCATAAAGTCCTTTCATAACATACAATCAACTAGTCTTGTCAAAGCCTAATCATCCAACAAGTTATTAACTGATTCATGTACCATATAATCACACAAAATGACCCTCTTATTAGATGGAGTCTCATGGAGGCCATGTATAGTCTGGATAGACTCAATCAAGAGCTTAACTCCCTAAGGCACACCATCCATAGATAATGTTGGAGGGTGATAAAAATGAAACTCCTTCATCAATTTCGACATTTTGTTCTCGAACCACCCTAGGTCCCCTACCATGAATTTCATAAATATATATAATTTCTCTTGGATTTTTTCTCCAATAGTATCTCCTTGAACTATATGTGCCTCGAGTTCCCCCATAGGAGGATCATCCCTTTAAATGGCATCCTACCGTAGTCTCAAAAACCCTTCATCATGGAGGAATAACTCTAGAAACAAAATACCCACCTTAATATACATATCTCACCATTAACACATTTACGAAGAGACATAATAAGGCATAAGAAAGATTTTTCTCCAATCCCCAAGACATGGTCAAAGATGAGGCACTAACACTACAATTAAGCATCCTAGATCTGGGTCATGGTTACCAAAAGGATAAATTATTTTCATTATTCATTGTTCTAATTTTATCATCCAATTATTCTCATCTATATTATATTACCACATAAATTTTATGTTTGGAAACATTTTCAATTCAATTTCACATGATTGAATAAATTTTTCCAGTTCAAAAAACGTACCCAAAAACCATTTTACTTTCATGCTTGAAACGATGAATGTCAAAAAATAATCATGACCGCCTAGTATGATTTTCTAATACTAAAATATTGCACCATTTCAGGCCATGAGTCAAATATTAGGAAATACCATAAATAGTAATAACATCACACAACAACCGCATCACTGAAGGTGAAATAAAATTCAACTATACCAAAAACTATTAATAACATAAATCCCATCTAGGGAACATGGGTTCTCCCACATACATTGATTAGCTACTCTCATACACAAGATCATAATCATGGCCTAACTCATCCAAGCCTCCTATTTTAATTTCATAAATAGAAAGGAAATTGAAAAATAAAATTAAACTGTCCTCAGATACCAATTTTCAAAGTCTTAACCTAGGTTCCATACACCTGTACACCAAGCCAGTTCACCCCATAACCTGATGAATTTCTCCTCATAATCTGGAGGCTTAAGACCAGCAGCGATAGTCCAATGTTGATCATGGCATGAATATATCCTCTTTTATAAGAGTAAATATATAGCTGAAAATAGAACGAATAAAAAATTAATAACCAATGGATACTATATCCAGAACAATTAAAAAATAAAAAGGTCACCAAAACTGGAAATAAGATATCAATGATAAGAAGAAGATACATCATCCTAATTAAAATCCCACCCTTCCAAATGCAACTCATATATAAAGACACTAACAACTCCCATGTGGGTATCTAACCACATGATGTCACCTCATCCAGCTCCATTCCAAAATTTTCAATCTAATATTTTATTTACTATATTTTTTTTAGAAACCATTGGTGGTGTCCTACTGAGTGGTGTAAAGAAAAAATCACAATGCATAAATAAATAGTTCGCATATTATCATAATTATTATTTACATAACCACCTAAGCTCTTAGGATTATTTGGAATGTCAGACCTCAATACTTGTTATATCCCACCCCAATGTATAAATTATCCCCAAGGTATTTCATTTCTTATAATTCCTCTGTTACCATTATATATCTTATTTTGTATCTCATAATGTTATTCTTCCAATTCAATATTTCATGTCATATCTCATAATACCATTGTTACCATTGTATATTATAATTATTATATGAATTCCATTGTTACCATTCATTATTTCATTAATTAATAGTACAATTAATTAATCTTTTCAACCTCATTAATTAAATTAAAAATTAACTAATCTAATGTCCATCATTAATTAACTCAAAAATAATTTGTCTTCTCAATATCAATAATCATGTAAAAATTTAATTAGTCTTCTAAATTTCTTTAATAGCTCAAAAATTAATTAATAATGGAAATCTTATTACATTAATAATCAATTAATTAATCATATAAATCAAATTAATTTACTGAACAGTTAATTACTCATTTTAATCAATTTAATAAACTTAATAATTAATAAATTTTCTAAATTTGATTAATTATTTACACAATTAATCATTATTCTCAATCCTATTGACTAAATCATTAATTAATTAATATTCTCAATCATATTAATTAAATAAATAATTAATTAATCCCCTCAATATCAATAATTATTTCATCAATTTATATATATTCTCAATTCTATTAGTTAAATTAACAATTAATTAATATACTCAATCTAATTAATAAACTCAATAGTTAATTAATTTTATTAAACTAATTAATAAATAAAAAATTATTTCACCTCATCAATTACCTTAATTAATTTCTAATTTATTATTTAAAATATTCCATCCCAAAATTCCTATAATTAATTCATTAATAAATCATTTTTCCCCAGTATCATTAACCATTAATTAATTAATCCATCAATTTTTGAATTTCTAAATATCGATATCTTATAAATAATTCCTCAATTAATTATTAAAATTCATAGTCCTAATAACTCAATAATTAATTTAAAAATAAATTATTCCACTTAAAGATGACATTATTCAATCAAATCATCAGTCACCTAATAAATCAATAGAACAAAATAACTATTTTAATTTAGAAGTTTCCAATTTCTAAAAGAACCTTATCAATTCTATAATTACATACAAATAATTGAAAAAATTACTATGGTTTTAGAATAATATACCATCAACCTCATTTTCATGATGAATGACCTCTTAACAAAAATACCCAAAAATTTTAAAGTAGAACAAAATTGGTTAAAAAGGATTGGAATCTATTTAGGGGCCACTTAAATTGTGAAATAGGGTTTACGGTTAAATTGGAATTATATAGGATTACAATGGGTGCTTCAGAAATTTTAAACTAATATTTTTGGTGAATGAAAATGGCATGCATGGTTTTCTAGGAAGGGGCACATGGTTTCCCCTAACTGTGTGCATAAACCATTCAAATATTCTAAGGCTGTGAAAAGCATATCATTTTAGGAAAATTGGTTTGAAAAATCATACACCATCAATATAAAGTCCCTATATCTAGGGGTTCATGTTTTGTTTGTCCATTACGAATAGTTGGGGAAAATCGTGCACCAACCATGCACTTCCCACTTTTATCATGCATTCTCAAAATTTTACCAAAAACCAACCCCTGATAAATCTCAAATCAAAAGTACTCAATAGTATATAAAATCATAACTATAATAAATCCTAATAAATCTCTATAAAAGGTTTGGATATTAAAATTTCTTTTAATGATTCTTATTTCTATAATGAGTTCTCCCAAGTAGGCTTATAAATGTTGATTAGTGATGAATATCTTCATCAACCATATTATATGTTTTTTGAAAATTACCTGAAAAAAAAATCAATCCAGGGATATTGTTGGGACCATACTAGTTAAAAGTTGGTTTTGGGAAGATGGATGATGAATTTACTTATCATATTGTATATTTTTTTCATTTCTAAAATATACTCACATTATAAGTGTTTTTGATTTGATGAAGTAATATCATAATAATATTAGTAGATTAAATCTTATTAAGAATATCCAAACGTTTTAGTTTTATATTTCAATGATTTTTTTTGTGATGTGATTTTTTAATGACATAGTGACTATAAAAAAGTTTTTGATTATAGTGAGAAGATATATTGGAGTATGAGTGTATTTAAATATATTTGTTATTGAAGCTAAGCATTGAATTTTATTATGTATTTTTCTAATAAGGTAGATTGTCTAAATACATGTGATCCAAGAATTTTGAAAGAAAGGGGGAGAGATTGTTTTGTAATTTAGAGGATTTATTGATGATACTAATATTCTTAATATCATAAAGACGTTGTGATATAATTAGTAGTATATGGCAGAATGGTGTTTATAAAGTCAACAACTTCTGATAATGTTCGTCATTTTGAGAATCACTAGGTGTGAATTTTTACTAAATTATGTTATGTTCGATGTTACTGATGTAGTGATCGAATGATTCATCGGAATGACTGATTCACAAAACTATCCATTCAACTGAAAGAAATGGTCCATTTGGTCAATCATTAGCTACATAGAATTTTGAAGAATACAAGAGTCCATTAGACAATGAATTCCACATATCTATATGAGATTTTATAACACTGATTAATAAGATGCAATGTTGGCATAAATAGGGAATCAGATGTAGAGCTTTAATGAAGTCAAAACAGATTTTTTAAGTTGTTGGGATAAAAAAACAAAATAAACTCCATAGATCAATATGTTATAAATGATCAAATACTGATTGATATCAGGACATTCAAAAATGTATTCAACCATATTCAAAATGAAAAAAATAAATTTATTTTTAATGTGGGTCAAGAAACATATATAACGAATTATATCTTATTAATCAGATGGAATGTAGAGACCAGTTCCTCATATGTGTAATAAAAATGGTAAGTCATCAACTGTAGGACAAAATCATTTGGGTTTTTTAGTGGTATGACAAATTTTTAAATAAATGGACAAAAGAATAATGTTTCTATAGAAACCATTGAATTTTTTCAGGGTTTTTTAAAGAATACATATGTTTCAATGAATTTTATCTATAAACATGACTGTTTGAAGCATCATAATGTACGGTCATAAAGATTCCATATTCTCATGGGATCTAAGTGAATTGGAATTAAAAATATATCGATATGGAAATTTTTTTCAAAATAATTAATTTTTTATATGTTTGATGAAGGGAGATGATGTGAGAGGATTCTAGATATTTATTGAAGAGAAAATGAGAGTTAAGAAGATATAAAGTTGTGAAAGATAAATTTGAAATTAAAGTCAAATATTTGTTTTTAGAATTATGTTATTTATAAAATGAATGTGTCTTTCATACCATTCAATTTTTAGAATACCAATAAATGTAGGTAATCATATATTATTCTCTAACATTATTCATTTGAGGGAGAGTGTGAGAGATCCGAAGGTTTTTTGATAGAACCAGTAGAAGATGTATTTCTCAATAGTTTATTCTTGAAAGACATATAAAAAAGGAACCATAATGAAGTGTATGTGTTTAGGGTTTTTCAAATTAGATATAACAACCCGAATTACATTACTAGGAAAGAATAATTTTCCAATATTGTTTTCAAAGTACTAATTATTAATTGTTTTTAAAACTAATGAATCTACTCTAAGAATTAGATGGATCCATCATACTGAGTTTTCTTAGGATGTCCATGTGATTTCTTTTCTATCTGATTCTAGGTATGATTATGAATAACTATGTTTTGAAGAATTGAAAGAGTTTACATTATGGAATAAAAATAGTGACATGTTGGGAACCACGTGTTTATGATTTCATAAATTCTTTAAAATCTTTTTTAGCATCATTTGTCCAATAAGAATTATATGTACTATTTTTCTGATCTCAATGCTACACAAGTATAATAATATTTCAGAAACATGGTATCCACAAAAAATTATTTTTCTCAAGTGTATTATGGGATATTTTTTTATTTAAATACCATGGTATGGACAAGATACTCTTATTTAGTACTAAAACATGTATATTTTTTTATATATGTGTGATTACTTGTTTCAAAAAATTTATAATTGTATAACTGGAATAAAAGTTTGTTTTAAAACAGTGATTACATAAAAGAAAACGGCATCCATGTTGGGACTTTTCGTCTACTAGATAAATTTCCCAGGCAGTATCCCAAGTTCACTATTCTATGTTATGGGGGTATTTACTACTATTCTATACACACCATAGTGGGAAGGGTTATTTTTTTCAACAGAGGGAAATTGATCTATAATCAGATATTTTCAATATAGATACCATAACCCGAAATTCCCCCAGAAATATACTTCAATATGAGGCATATGAATAAGAAAGAGGGAATACTCAGCACCGTAGAGGAGTTTTAAAATTGGGATTCATGGAGGAATGTATATTTCAAGATTTGGACCATCTAAGTGAAGAACTATTTTACATTTAAGTAGAAGATCATATATAGAAAAAACTAGTGAAAGGGTATAGAAATCAAATATAGAAGCCACTGGTAAGGAAAAATAATTAAGAGCCAGTGTGGGAAAAATAATGTAAGGTTTTTTATCAAAATCAAGAAATATAATAATTTGAAAAAATAATGTTGCAACTTTATGAGTCCATCCAACATGTCCTTTATCATGTGATTATTATTGTTTAGATTGTTTAAATTTTTTATTTTACCCCTTTCCGATATTAACCAATGAAGAAAACATATATGTTCTCATTAGTTTTCAATTTTCATCACATTTCATCATATCTTCATTCAGTGTTTTAAAGGAGTAACTTCATGATATCTTAGATTATTTTTCAATTTCATAATAACATCAATAGTAATTATGAAGACTTCATAGTAAATACAGTATTTTTTATTTTTTTCATGGTTCACAGATGGGTATAGGTATCATTACAATAATAATAACACTATATTTAGATATATTTAGATTGAATGACTAATCTTGAAATAATTTTTTTCAATATTATTATGAAATTTCATCAACAAGTGTTTTTAGTGATGTAATTCTTTCTTAGGTGAAGGGAAATAGAATGCATACATTGACTATTTTTAGGGATATCAAAAAATCTATATAAACTATATGCATCAACTATTATAGTACTAATTCATTCATAAAATTGATGTGATGCAGATTCAGTGGGTGTGATTAGACTTTTTTTTCATGTCTCCCTTTTCTGGATTGATACTTTATGAGTTTTACACCTCCTTTCTCTAGTATTTTGATGACTTTACCACTAGAAAAGTGTAAATGATATTTTAGGATGAATATCATAGACCCTTAATTATATGGGTAAATATTTCCAATTAAGAAATCTATGAAAACTCTTTTATGAGGGTATTGAAATCATAAACCATAATAATTGGTATCTAAAATCTATATAAGATAATATGGTGAAGGTAAAAAATAATTTTCCATAGACCAAGTTCAAAATTCAGACAACAATAGGATTCTATGAAGGTGTATATAAATGACTGAATTTTTTTATGAAAGAATATGCCTCTATTTGTTGAGTGACATTTAAGGAACACATAATGTACATACACAAGAATATCATTAATTATCAGATAAAGGGGTTCATTCAGTGTAATATGTTCTAATCACAGATAGAAAAGAATGGTTTTTGGAAATTCTAGAATACCTATGAATATTGATTGTGATTTATGAAATATTTGTTTAAATCAAGAAATATGATGAGAGAAAAAAATTCTATACATTGGTCATGGATCAAATATTTCTACAAAACATTTATTTGAAAGAAGTGAGGTATTTTTCTCCAAATATAAGTGTACAATTTAGAGGAACACATAATTAGATTCTTTTCAAGGAATTAGAGATACATTTTATCATAGTAGGCATGCTCATAGAATAATGAATTCAGGTATAAATATGAATATTATTCAAATGAAAATCAATACATTTTTTTCATTGAGTAAATCAGATAAATCACATAAAAAATACCGTTTCATGTGATCCATGCTCGATGTGATAAAAAAGATAATATTAAGGGAGTTTTCTTATTGTGAGAAAATTATTTCACTTTGGTTGGTTCTTAATGGAATTTTATGTATTTTATCATATTGATTAATACACCATCCTAGAAACCACATTGTTTTGGTTTTATATCCTAATGTACTTTGTAATAGCCCATAATGAGGTTAAATATGTGAAGAAATTCATAAATTATTACTTTAGGGATACATTTGTTCTATAGGGGCATTGTTTAGACAAAAAACGGGTGATCATGTTCAAAATTCAGAAACAATTCATTAACTTTTGATGTCACCATGGTGTAGGGATATAATAATGTTTCTTCCTGAGGATGAATATGTATCTTGTTGATAGGCAAGATTTAGGGAAAAAATTATAAAAAGAAACATCTGGGGATAACATGATTAGTAAAAAAATTCTTCATTCAAGGTCAAATAAATCTATCACTTCTAGAAACAAGGAATCATATGGGAGTGTATGTTTCAAACGATTTAAGGGGTGATTTGTCAAAGGAAAAATTTATTTGTTATGTTAAAGGTATTTATTATAATTTTGGATAAGATAGAGCAAATAAGGTCAGTTAGACTTCTATCTTGTAGGAAATATAATTGGGTAGGTTAATCATTAGGTATTTTCATAAATTAAAGGCACTAGGCATCACTACAAATAACATATGGATGCTAATAAAGAAATATGTTGTTATGATATAAATATTCCATATCTTGGATTGACCCAAACATCAGGATGGGTAATTTTATATTGATTTTAGAGAAATGATTTTTTATTTGGGTGTAATTAAATGTCCTTTGATAATAGGAATCATGGTATACATAGATCTATAATAAAACTGTGATGAGAGGCAAGCACTTGGATTAATGGACCTCTCAAGAGAGGACTAGAGGAACATTTCGTATTACATAATATGAAAGGGATGTGAACCATGTGGGTTACCATATTAGCGTCAAGGTGATATCCTATAGTTTTACATCATGCAATAAGGATTTCTAGTCTTCCTTTAACGGTTTAACATTTAAGGAAATCCATTTCTAGTGGATTTGGCTAAAAATGATCTAACATTGTCTTGGGATGAAGAAGGAAATATTTAATACATGGAAATATGGTGATCTTATCTTCATGATTAGTATGGGGCATGCAAGTAATAGATTACCAGAGTGCATGTAGGAAAAATGATTTTCATTATAATTATATTAGATTATGCAGAAATAATATGATATTCTCATGGGTACAAAGATACCCATGATTGACATGATATATATGGAGGCTTATTATGAATATCTATGTTTAAGGAATATTATAGATTATGAGTTAAATGGATTACATCATATATAAACACTATTATTAATGATATAAAATGGAAAAATTATGGAGATCTATATTTCTCAATTCATGGAGTATGTTCTACATAATAAATACTCCTAGGTATGCATGGATCATTTATCATGGAATCGATCAAGAATTGGTATAATGTACGTAACATAGGTCAAGATCATATTTTGAGAAAGGATCATTCGAAACTAGTCCCATGACTTGAGATTATGACAATACAATGCATCCTATAGTTACATGAATGAATAATTAAATAGTTTTAATGAAATTTTATTGTACAATTATAGTATGTATATAGAGAGAGTCAGTTTTTGAATACCATTCCATGAATGAAATTTGAACTCCCCATGATCAATCTTATGAATATCTATCACATACACATTAGTGTGGGGGAATCTATTTTTTTGGATAGGCCTACGTTTTAGAACTTGTGTGTCACTACGTATCTCTTCATAATGAGAAACAAGAATCATACAGTTGTTGGATAGATTCCCTAAACGAATTGACTTCTTATTTTTAGAGGGGGAATATCAATTTATTATAGTTGGGACATGATAAAAAGGTCATGTTCCATAAATGATTTTTCGATATGTATATAAACACACACATAGGAATGAAAATCTCTCATGTATAGTTTCAGTCTATATACATGGAGGTGATTTTTTGGAATATGGGTTCATAGATTAAATGAGAAACTATACATGACTCTTCCTCTAGTTATATAGACAATATATAACAGTTGTTTTTTTGCAATTTGGATAGGAACATGATGTATAAATCCACAATCAATAAATATCTCATCGAGATGAGAATCATGAAACAAACAATTTGGATATATAGTTGTGTAAAGGAACCATCAATTGAAATTTGGGTTCTATGGGGAATTGGACATAATAATAGAAAATATATAATTATTTGAAAGGGACATTAACTAATTTGTGTAATGTCATCTGGAAGGGATTGCGGTTACCAAAGAAATAGGAGGTATGTTGTCTTTCATTTTAGAAACACCTTTTGAATGAATTAGACATAGTATATTCTTCTGGTGTTTCGGTTTCAAAGGGACGTGACTATCTATGGAGGACCATACCCAGATTCCAGCACCCATTTGAACTATGATTCATGTGAGAAACAATTAATGAAGATTGAATCCATTTTCACGTAGGAGAATGTTAAATAAATCTCATGAATTGCTTGATTAACACATATAGGTATGGAGTGTAATTGACATCTGGGTTTTGAATTTTGTGGATGGACTAATATAGAATGTATAGACATCACTACATATCTCATGGTAATATGAATCAAGGAATTTATAGTTCTGGATAATAGTTCCCCACAAATATGTGAATCATATAAGGGGAATGTGGTGGAAATTTTTATCTACATGTTCTAGGATAAGATACTCATGTGTCACTATGTATCTTGTTAAAACAAGAGTTGTTCCACCCTATGTTTTCATAGTTACTTGATGTTTAATTTCATGTGGTATGGAAAAAGATTAACATGTCATTTTTGAACATATAACAAGGACCTAATGTTCTTAATCACCAAAAATATTTTTTGGAAAAATATTTCATTGGAAGGGTTAATAGTATGATCACATTACATGGTTATAAATTAATATTTTATATTGGAATAAACCTTATCAATAGAAAAATGTACTTCCTATTTTGGTCTAAGATTAAGATACTTATTCTTAGGTATCCTTACTGTCATGATTAAAAAAACCACATCTCGTTACAACAATTTGTGAGGGTGGACCTTTATGTTGAAATCATGAGATATTTCATTTATTTGAACCCTTATATGATGCATGGTACACATATATTTCCAATCAGAATGTTCAACATCATCCAAATTCTTTTTGTACTTCTCATGTGTGGATAATTTACTATAGAAGTTAGTAAAAATAGATTGAAACAATACTCATATGGGTGAAATTTATTTTTATATATATACTAATGAATACTATGTCATATACGAGGTTGTACAATTTATTAAAAGGTTGGCCCATAAATCATGAAGAATCATGTTGGGCCAAGACATAATGTCCTTGTACCCCATATTTTGGAGTATTTTTAAAAGTGTTTTACTGAAAGCCTCAGAAAATCCATTTTATTCTACCTGATAGTGAGATGAATGGTTGATCTCAATGATATATTCCAGTTACATGCTCATGAATTTGAAATAATGGATGTTGGATTTTTTTAAGTTATTATATAAATGAACTAAAACATGGCGATGATTTTGTACTTCATGAAATTTATAATTATTTTGGTATTTAATTAAGCTGGGGCCATTATTTCATCCCATTGGTAGATGACTTCTATAAAAGTGAGTATATAATTAAACTTCTTTTTTTGTAGTGGGAGGTTATGGAACAACAAAATCTATTACTGATTTGGAAAATTTAGATGAATATTTAGAAATTTGAGACACCTAGAGGAGTTTATGGATGAAATTGTCAAGGAATTGTCAGGAATGACACTTTGTGGTAAATTGGGTGAAATCATGTTTCTTCAAAGGCCATAAAAATCAATGAATTATAATATTGTGAGAAATCATGATTATTAACTATTTATAACCACAAGAATCATTATGGACTTCTCTTATACAATTGATAATCTCTTATCCATCAATTTTTAAGGAGAGAATTCTATGAACCACTTATCTATAAAGGTCCTGAAAAATTGAAAATTGCAATATAATAAGTGAAATTATGATTCTGGTCTAATCCTTATAGATATTTTGTTAAATTTATAGAATTTTTTAACAATGCATCTTATTGACCACTCTATAAATGTGGGATGTGAGACAATGTTATTTGTGAGGGAAATTATTCACTCAACCCCCATTAATAAGAATGTAGGAGATTGAACACTTATTTTATGATAGGGTAATAACCATTGAACTACTTCATTTCCAGATCTATATTTTATTTACCTCGTAGATTGTTCCCTAATATTTGTTTCATGATTTATATGCCTACAATGATAGATTTAAATTTTGACACATTATTTGTGAAGCCTTCTAACAACATAACTGATTAAGGTATGAAATATTTGTAGTAGAAACAGTAATGACTATTAGTATTTATATATTGATCCGATATTATTATATAATATTTCTTCATATAAATCTATTAATGACATAAAAATACATCTCTCATGTTCTGATGGAGTCTTGGATAGAAAAGATTTCATTTTTTTCGTAGTTCAGTATTCATAGGAATTTCTACTTAAGATGGGCGATTTGTGAGGAAATATTCAAAATAATTTACCCTTTTTACCTTAGTTGAATGAACTATATGTAAAACTGATACATGATAAATTTCCAATATTCCAAATGTGTAGAAAATATTGGATGATTGTGGATGTACTTGTGTGGGGTAGTTCGAGGGACCAAATTGACTATGCTATGCACCATATATGCCTCAATTTCTAAACTGAAATGATTAGCTCAACATAGTTCTTCTAGATATATGAATTTTGAGTCTCAATATTGAGCATGGTTTTACTAAAATAATAGTCACTGTTTTAATTTCTAAATCCATTATTTTGTGTGTGGAACGAACCTAGTGATCACTGTAATAAAATCACATATAAGAGGAGTTCGTTTATTACATCATTTGGAATCAGTACCAGTGGAATTAGTAAATAATTCTTTATAATATTTAGAACACACAATGAATTTTAGAGATATTATTTTTGAATTAATTTAATATGTCAAATACTTTTCATTCTACACATCACTAAATTTTGATTTTTTTATAAAAGGGAACTATGGTTGGTTGTGTTATATGGTACATCATATGAAGCATGAGCTACAATAAAAAAATTATATAATCCTAAATCACAAGAAAAAATATGTATGCGTTATGTTACACACAATTATATGTTAAATTAATAGCTTACATTACATTCAAGGAACCATTTTACCAATCTACAATATTCCATTAATATTTTTATTAAAATATTACAATAGTCACAACCTTTCCATTGGAATGGATGTTAATAATAAGATTAAATAATGTGTGAATATATTATTCGATCATGTGTATGAAATCAATCCATAGGTTATTAATTATCTACAAATGGATGTAAGAACTATTTGAAAAAAACAAATTCATTTTCATGTTTAGATATTCTTATATGTAAAAACACAATTTTATCTCATAAAATTAAAAGAACCAAATTTTCTTAACATTATATATATTATATATTGAATTAATTTGTTTTCAACTTATTCTATTGATTTTGTAGGAATAAGATATGAATAAATTCATTTATATCAAAATCATTAAATTTTTATATAGAAAGTAATTTTGTTACCTTTTAATAGAAAACCGATTTCAAATATGATTTTGAAAATTTTATATTTATTTTTTAAATAATAAACTTCATTTTGTACTTTTTAATATGTAAATTTACATTTATAGTGAATTTACGTTTTTTTGATTATATTTGCATGAATAGTGAAAAATACTGAATTTTAACTCAAACATTATTTTTTATTTTAATTTATTTATAATAATAAATTATATTTTAATTTGATTTTAAATTTTAACTAGAAAAAATTAAATCAAATCAATCCAATTTATGTCATTGAAAAAATTTCACACTGAAATTTGAGGTAAAAACATTTCAATTTTTGGGACTTTTAACATTAAAAACTTGATTTTTCATAACGTCTGCATTAATAATTTTGATTTAGTTTATAATAATTTTTTTAATTTTAAAAAATAAATTAAATATATATATTAAAAATGATTTATAATTTTTATTATATTTAATATAGTTTGAGATAAAAAATAATAGTGAAGTGAATTAAAATTAATTACAATTATTATGGTAAAAACGATATTAATTAAGAACTAAAAATTGATAATATGGTGTAACCATATCCATAAAATTTGTCTAATAACTATTTAATGGACATAAATATACCATTTATCCATTAAGGATCTAAAATAATCCATTTTTATACCTTTCATGAAAAGTAAAATGTGGATAGCACCCAAATCGTTTCAGGAATACCAAATGTGTCATCTTACCTCTAATAAATGGTCTCATCTCCTCCCCCTCCATTTACACCTCACAATCCACATTTTCTCTAGAAAACCATCCAAAATAAGCTAAAAATATATCAAACATCATCATATATGTAATGAATCGTAATTTCCATGTAATTTGTTTTATATAGTAATTTTAAGAGTCCGCGAAAATTAAAGGAGCGTGATTCTGAGACCAGGTGTGCCCGGAATGAATTTATTTTTTTTTTCTAGGTACGTTCAGTAAATGTGCGAGCAGGTTTTTAAAAATTTTGAACTCGTTCTCAGAATTAAAATCTGAGGGCACCGTTGAACTCACAATGCCAATATTCTCTTAAAGATACCTTCAGGATGATCATAGTGGGTCGAGAGTGAATGATAATTTTTATGCTTTTCGTGAAAGAATAAAATTAAAAAAATGACTAAAATTATTATATCTGAAACCCCTCATCATGGGTTATGGTGGTGGGGACCACCTGAGCCTAAACCACCCATGTGGATGTAAATAGGTGGGGACCACTTGAACTAAACTCCATTTTGAATTGAAAGGAGGGGACCACAAGAACCATTTTAATGAGAGAAAACATGTCAACTCCTCCAACATTAATTATTCCAACACAAATCCACTTAATTGGGCAAATTCAATGAGATAATTAATGGTTTCTAACACAGTACATAAATTATTCCATATTTTGTTGTTCCAAATTAATTTATTTTGATAAAAATAAATTAACAAGTTGTTTATTTCACATTTTTTTGGGAATTGGGAGAGGATAACTATTGGTGGATTATTCTCTCCAATGAAGAACGGGAATCCCCAATGAATAATTCTCTCACCAACGGGGAACGTCTTCAACAACAATGAACCCACGATTGAGTAAACGCTGATGTCAACGACGTCTGTAAATCCCCAATGACGTCGTATCCTTCCTCGCGACCTCCATCAACAAATCATAGAGGTAGGGGTTTAAATCTGTGTGATTATTGATTCCCATGTTCTTCTCTTCTAAATGATGTATGTGGATCAACTAACTATCTAGTTGATCAGAGAATTTTTTCTTCTTATGAGAATAGGAATAATTATTTCATGTTGATGTTGGGGTGTGTTTTAAATTAATCAATGTTAATTTTTATTCCTCTCACATTGAATCATTCCCCTTGATCTTCTTGCTACCGTTGTAATCCGGAGGGTGCAGGCCAAACAAACATGGCTTGAACCCTCTTCCATTTTTCATGAATGGTGTGTTCTTCGAGATCGAAGAAGGAACCTTTGTGCTACCAAGAAAAATGAAGAGCGGTCAACCGAATCGTAAGTCGAAGAAGGTGCAGTGTACGACCGCACCGCACGGAGAGGATGAATTCCCATGTGGCCAGCCACGGCGGGCACCCACCCCATGGCTGCCCTGCCGCACCGTGGCGGACCACCGCACAGTGGCCACACACCACCCACGGCCTCGTGCCTCACGTGGACTCTACTGCCCTGAGACCCCCATGGCTCCGCGCTGCCCTAACGACACCTGCGACCTCCACCACCCCACAGCCCCCATGGCTCCACCCTGCCTTTGCGGCACCCACAACCTCTATGGGCCACATGGCCTTCGCGACCCCATGGACCCCATGGGATCACGCCACCCTTGCGACCCTCATGGCCTCTGTCGTCCTGTGGACCCCACGGCTCTGTGCTTCCCCTACGGCCCTCGTGGTCTCCGAATGTGTTCACATGAATGAGCGAGTAGTGATCACATATGGTTCTTGGTAGGTGAGAAAACATGAGCAGAACTACGCTACCCATGAAATAGATTTAGTAGTAGTGGTATTCACATTGAAGATTTGGTGACATTACATAATGGGGGAACGTGTTACAGTGTACTCTGATCGCAAAAGTCTCTGGTATATCTTCTCTCAGAAAGATCTGAAACTGAGACAACAACGTTGTCTTGAGTTCCACCATGACTATTACTTCGAGATAGTCTATACTTTTGGGAAGGGGAACATTCTAGCAGATGCCCTCAATAGGTGGTCTGTTATACAACTACTAGGTGAGGCGATGGAGGATTCGGCCGCTTTGCAGATAACTTTTGTGGATCATGATGTAAAATCTTTTCTTTTGTCTCTTACTATCACTCCCCCACTTCTTCTACAAGATAGGGAGGTGCAGTGTGGGGAAACTAACTATGAGGATCAACAAGCTCAGATATCCGCATGACAGGCACCTGACGGAGTTTCTAAATTTGGGGAGCATGTCATCCACTTCCGGGGACGTAACATGGTTCCAGTATCACTTCAGAAGCATGTATTTAGAGAGTTCCACACATCCCCTCTAGCGGTACATCCAATAGTGGCGAAGATTTACTAGGACCTCTGACGACAGCAATGGTGGTCAGGAATGAAGATTAGAGTAGCATATTTTATCTCTCGGTGCCTCATTTACCAGCAAGTGAAGGAATAACATCATGTACTAGCAGGCTTAGTACAAATTTTATAGGTCCTAGAGATTTAGTGGGATGGGATATCCATGGACTTCATGATAGTACTTCCACATACATCCAGTGGTCATGACTCTATCTAGTTGATCATTGAATGACTCACCAAATCGGCCCAATTTCTACCGATTAGATAACAGTGTTTAGTATAGATCATGGGAAACCTCTATGTGCAAGAGATTGTGAGGTTACATTGAGTAACCTCTACAATTTTCTACGATCATGATACACATTTTACTTCCAGGATATGGAAGTTGTTATAGGAGGCTTTCGGGACACAACTTCATTTGAGCACCGCCTTCCATCCTCATACGGATGGCTAGATAGAGCGGACCATTCATAACCTCAAGAACATGCTACATGCTTGCGTCCTCGACATTGGATGCACCTGGGAGGATCAAAAGCCTTTGGTGGTGATTGAATACAACAATAGTTATCACTCCACCATTGGGATGGCCTCTTCTGAAGAATTATACCAGTGACCTTGTAGACCAACTTTGTGCTGGACTGACCATGGTGAGTTAGCCCTCGCGGGACCAGAGATGGTGTAGGATACCATAGAAAAAGTTCAGTTCATCCAGGAGCAGTTGAAGACTACGCAGAGAAAGCATATGACTTATGCCTACAGGATGCAGAGACCTCAAGAGTTTGACGATGGTGACCATGTCATTCTACGAGTCTCACCTCGACGAGGTGTGTAGAGATTTGTAAGAGGAGACAAGTTATTTATGAGGTTCATTGGACCCTTCCAGGTCCTCAAAAGAGTTAGCATGGAGGCTTACCGCCTAACACTCCCCCATCAGTTGCACTGGGTGCACAATGTCTTCCACATATCCCAGTTGAGGAGATATGTGCAAGACCCATCTCACATCATCGACCACGGCGAGCTGGACATCGATGATGGGGCGGCATTTTCGGAGGACCCAAAGGAGATTGAGGATCGACAAGAGCAGGTCATTTGAGGGAAGTCGATACCTATAGTGCGTGTTTGCTGGCTGTACAAGAACCTCCTGAAGTGCATAGGGGAACGAGAGGCTCGGATGCGTGCCCAGTACCCCCCCTTGTTCCCTCAGTTTGAGTTTTGGCAGACGGGGAAAAAAATCCCTAAGGTGGGGATAATGTTAACACCTGTAATTTTTATGTAATTTTCTTATATGAGAATTTTATGAGTCCGAAAAAATTGATGCACGTGAGTCTGAGTCCCGGTGTTCCATGAATGAATTTATAAATTTTTTTAGGTATTTTTAGTAAATGTGCAAGTTCATTTATGTAAATTTTGTACCGATTCTCGGAATTGGAATATGAGGCCACCATTAATCTCCCAGCACCTATATTCGCTTAAGGAGACCTTTACCTCGATCGCAGTGTTTCAAGAGTGAAAGATTGTTTTTGTGCGTTTCATGAAATAATAAAATAAAATAAAAAGTCCATCATTTTTATTTTTAAAACCCCTCAACATGGGTAATGGTGGTGGAGACCACCGAGCTGAAACCTCCCATGTGTATGTTAAGAGGTGGGGACCACCTGAACTAACACTCATTCGGAATTGAGAGGTGGGGACCACTCGATCCCCTTTAATGAGTGATAACCTCTCAACTTTTCCAACATTAAATATGCCAATAGAAATCCACATAATTGGGCCAATTAAATGATATAATTTCTGTTTCCAACGTAGTAAATTAATTATGCCAACTTTGTTGTGCCAACAAAACTTATTTTTGATAAAAATAAATTAATTTTCTGTCTATTTGACATTTTGGTGGAATTGGGAGAGGAGTACTATTGGAGGATTATTCTCTCCAAAAATGAATGCTTTATCTAAAAAAGAACACACTCCCTGATGAAGAACTCTCTCACCAATGGGAACGTCTTCAACGACAAAGAAACGAAGATTGAGGAAACACCAATGTCACTAATGTCCGTCTATCCCTGAAGACGTCATCTCCTTCCTCATGAACTCTGTCAATAAATCTACAAGGTTGGGGTGTAAATCTATGTGAATATTGTTTCCCATGTTCATATCTTTTAAACGAATAATTCAGATCATCTCACTAACTAGTTGATCTTTGATTGTTTTCTTCTTGTGTGATTATGAATAATTATTTCAAGTTGATGTAGGGGTGTGTTTCAAATTGATCAATGTCAAAAAAGTTTCCTCTTGCATTGAATCATTCCCCTTGAGCCCCTTTTTACCGCTCTAATGCGGAGAGTGTGGGCCAAACAAACATGGACAGACCCCACTGTTGTTCTTCATGAAGGGTATGATCATTGCGTTGGAGGAAGGAAAAATTATGCAATGGTGACATACAAAGAGCTGACAATCGAACCAGATTCCAGTGAAGGCGTGGCCCGCAACCGCATCGTGCAGAGTGGAAGGCTGGACACCCGTCTAGCTACTGTGGACTACCACCCTGTGGCCGCACAATGGTGGACCGCTTCATTGTGTCCCATGTACCACCCATGACCTCCACGGCCCCATGCCACCCGTAGACCCCGCCACCCCGTGACCCTCGTGGCAGCGTGCTTCCCTCGCGGCAACTGCGGCCCCCGTGACACCGCGGCCCCACGGCTCCATGCCGCCATCTTGGCACCCGTGGCCTCCGCCGCCCCACGACCCCCACTGCTTCTCACCGCCCTTGCGGATCTAGTGGAATCCCCAGCCTTGCGGCCCCCGCAGCTCCGCGCCACCCTCGTGGACCCCGTGGCTCCGGAGGCTCTGTGCTTCTATCGCGGCCATCACAACCTCCACAACACCCAATCTGGGTTTCTTATCATGGGATGGACCACCCATCATGGGATGGGCCACCCTACGTAGGCCGGGTTGGTCCAACCGGGTCAGACCGGAACGAGACTTGTTTCGACCCTATACGCTCTTTTTTCCATAACATTGGAACTATAAATCCGTTTGACAAACCGTATGCGGTGCCATAAACCATAGAGCGAGACAGTCTCTTTGGTATACCCAAATAAAGTATTAGAAAGAGTTTGGGTACGGTCGGGTTGGATCAAGCACGAATCGAACCGGGCCCTCTAGACTAGAAGGATAATAACATACAGATCGGGTGTCCGATTGACGCACCGTCTGTTGCGTTGATACCCCTATGATGTGGCAGATCATTGGGATAATTATTTTTGTGAATACGTGGTAGTTGGAGTATTGACATATATCTTGGGGAACAGTTTTCCCACGTGCGATATGTATAGAACCCTACAATTGGCTAAGACTTGACGACTGCTGACCGTTTCAACTCGGAGTGACTTGACAAGCTTAGTGGGGAGCGCCTTTGTGTAACGCGGAAGAACCATAGTGGGGAGAGTCTCTGTGTGACGTAGAAGACCCATGGTACTCGACAGGAGGAGTACATCAACATGGAATGAGGGGGAGTGCCTCTGTGTGATGTGGTAGTCCCATGGTACTCGACAAGTGGAGTACCTCAGTAAGTCATGATGGGGATCACCTCTGTGTGACGTGGAAGACCCACGGTGGGGAGCACCTCTATGTGATGCCGATGACCCCTGGTACTCAACATGAGGAGTACATCAGTAGTCCAAGGATAGTGGGAAACACCTCTGTGTAATGCATTAGGCCCACTATACTCGATAGAGGAGGGGTTATCCAGTAGCTGAGGTGTTCGACGATGTGACTATAGATGCTACTTCTTACTACCCCTAGAAAAAATCCTCATGTAAGATGAGTATTGTCTTTGTGGTATTCATTCCTTCATGGGATAGTTGGGCTTTGGTCTTTGGAGTTGGACCTACTGTTTCCTCATGATTGATATGGGTTTACTTGAAAACATAGGTATATGTATGGTCATATTCCTAAGTTGGGTTATCAGTTGATTTCATGATTTGTGGTTTATCCTTTGTGTATTTTTTGAGAACATGAAGGTCTTGGGGTCCCTACTAAGTATTTTTATACTCACCCACGCATGGGCTATTCTCACACCCTATTGTGTTTGGTGCAGAGAATAGACAGTGCTGACTGAGGACGAGACTACCATGACTGAAGGTAGCTCAGAGGTGGACTTAGACGAGGTGTACCATAGAGAAGATCCTTAGATAATTGTACCTACCCTTCAGGAAGGATCCTTGGAGGGTATTCACATGATCTGTTCAGTTTACAAGTACCTCCTAGTTTAATTGTACATTTCAGTTTTCTTATACTTTACAGTTGGTCTTTTATTTTGGCCCCTTTTCTTTTAGTACACACACTATTTACTATACAATTTACTTGTGCTAGTATCTTGATGTGTGCTTGGTTGTGTGTGTTTACAGGTTATAAAGGTAATGCCTTCACCGTTTTTGGGAATACACCTTTCGGTGCTAGTCGCCATTCCCTAGCCTATGGAAGGTAGGCTAGGGGTATTCACAGCACGAGCCTTGGGGGACGGTTTGTTAAAATATAATTCTAAATTTTGGTAAAAGGCCATCAATATAAGACCATTGGTTCCATCAAAAAATAGTTGACCAAATAAGAGTTAATATCCCCCTCCTGCTCTTTTGTTTTATTTTCATTCTCCACCCCTCAAATATTAATATAAATAAATAATTGATATCAGAAATATCTAATATGTACTAATATGTTTTTATATTAATGGTTTTATTGATAATAAAACACACATACATCAAAATGGGAACAAACATATCTTCCTTGTGTACCGTGAATTATCGCCTCCTAGAACGATGTTATTTGTATTTTCGTTAAAACGTCTCATGGTTGGGAATTATGATAGAAACATTTATTTAATATTATATATTTGATATATATATATATATTATTTATTTATGATTTTTTAATTATCATATAATACATAACAACATGATTTATTTGTTTAGAAAATAGTATAACTTTGTTTCTGCACGGATGGACTACTACCTCCTCAAAGTTATGTGATTCATTCAAACATTACATGGGATGTTTTAAATATTGGTTTAAAAGAATTATATGATATATATGACATAATAATTATAATTTAATTATAATATATATATCTATATATAAATATATTTAATTTAATTTATATATTTTAATACGACATTAAAAGGAAAACACTGTTAATGCTTACGTATGACCTACCGTCAAGATGAATGGTGTATTCTGTTTCATATGTATTCAATTTATATATTATTTTCAAATAATTATAATGAATATATATGATATAAAAATAATGTTTTAAATTCGGGATATACTTAAATGATGATGTAAGTAAGTGGATCGTGAAAAACAAGTGAAAACATGTATGGGCGACAAAGAGTATATCACCCAAATTGCTACATTAACATTAAATTGTTAATAAATGGGTTTTATATAGTATTTGATGTGTATATGGTATTATATATGGTAATATTTTTTATTTTTTATACGTATAGTAGGGTAATACATATTATACTAGATGTTTTAATGTGTACAAAGAACGCCACGGCTTATGGTAAGAAAATTTTCATGCAACTACTTATATCCATGAGATAAATGCCATATTCCCCACTGAATTATTTTTTGGGGAGTATATACTGAACTAATCCATGTAATTCAATTAATTTATGTATTTAATAATATCCATTGTATTACTTTATGTTATTGTTTCATGGGGATCATGATTAAAATGTTATTCAAGTAGTAAGGGGATTCTTTGTCTGACTTTTATTTCTATGAGGCTTTTACCTTATTCCCAAATAATTTATTTTGAGTGGTTTGTATGATAACCTTGAATGTATTAAATTATTATTTTACTAAAAATTTCATCTATTAAAAATCCATTTTATTATCTATATTTCATGGGGTTTTACATTTATAATGTTTCCATATCAGTAGGGTAGTTGTTTCTCAATCTGCCTTTTTTAAGACACGTGTTTTATAACACCACTATATTTTTTATGAGGTATAGGCACCGCTAGTTGACATTTTATATGATTAATATTCTTTTCTAATGTTATTTTTTGTTTCATTTCGTTTAATTTTCTTTCATTTGGAGTTTTATTTAGTGTTACGAAAGTGGTAAGAGTTTATTGATATAATGTCCTCATTTACTAGGATTTTTTAAGATTATGCTTAAATTGATGAACTATTATGATAAAAATATCAAAAACCCGAATGAATTTTACTATAATATATATTTTCATTATGTATTCATGTATTACTACCTGTTTTATAACCATTATTATTTTATATAATTAATAATTATTTCATGAATATCTCACCTCATTTCCCTTTTCTGTCATCATTTTGTTTAATTCAAAAATCCTTGTTTCTAAAAATGATTTAAAAAAACTTCGTATAATATATTTTATAAGAATTTTCAAACAAAAATTATTTAAATTATTTTCAAATATATTTTTATTATTTTTATAATATATTTTAAATGGAAAGGTTGTCAAAATGTTTTCAATGATTTTTATATGTTATCAAAGTGTTTTTTAAGGTAAATGATTTCAATTTCTTTCATGATTTATTTATATATTTTCCACCTTATTTTCATGGAAAATGTTTTCATTCTTTTTCGAACATTACTTATATTTTTAAAAGTAATTTTTTTCAAAAATTCTCCAAGTATCTTTTAAATGATTTCAGTGATTTTTTTATTTTCAAAATTATTTGAATCATATTTTATAAATTTTAATATAAATAGTTTCTAAAAATTATTCAATAATATTTTAAATGTTTTAAAGAAACAATATTTTCAAAATATATTCAATAATTCTTTACAAATTTCATATATATTTTATGATAATTTTTTATTTCAAAAAGATCAATGTTTTAAAAAGTATATTTTTAATCCGAAATTATATTTTTCTCAAGAAATGTTTGAAATTTAATTTTAGTTATTTATTTATAAGAATTTGTTTTTGAATTGGTTTTAGGAATTTTATTTTATATGAATTTCTATATTTCTTAAGAAATTTTCAATGTAATATTTCAAAATCAATCTCTAAATAAGATGTAATACTTTGACATAGTTGAAGGTTTCATGGTGATATGATCCAAGAATACAATTCATATTATTTATCGAATGGTTTTTGGTTTTATGGAATGATGTTTAAGATTCCATGTTATCCTCCACATATTATATTAGTATAAAAATCGCTTATTTTAATGGGTTACTATTTGCTGAAATTATTGTGAAACATACCTATTTTCCATAGGTAATGATATGACGAACTATTTATGATACCCATTTAATTTCAGGGGATATGATATGACATTTATGAAACCTATCCCTTTTTATAGTTAATGATATGATAAATTTTTTATTATCTACTAGCATATGGCTGCATTATTTTTTGGGTGGAACCTACATTTCCATCCAATGAATTTGGTAAATAATCATATCTCATGAGATAATACTGGGAATAAAATTGATAGATTTATCCACTATGGGGAGATGGGGAAACCCGATCCACTATGGGGGGAAGGGATAACATGGCCCACACTGGGAATATGGGGAAACCTAGTCCACTATGGGATGATGGTGAAACATGATCCCCTATAGGAAAATGGGGAATCCTAATCCTTTATAAGGAAAGGGATGTGACTGGGGATTGTGGTGGGTCCCGCCTTGTTGGTTTCTTCCATATGATGTACTCCAATATGTTTGGGAATTGAGCCTCGTCATCTAGGGATGGATTTTTATATAAAAACACAGTTACAAGTTCATAATGTTATATGTGGACATGTTTTAATGTTCATAATTTTATGCGAGGGATATATTTCACGTCCTTAATATAATTTTTGAAACACTTTCTATTTAAGCTTTATCTCTATTTTTTTAGCTGATGTTAATGCCAAAGAATGATATCTAGTGCCTTTGTATGCTTTCTTATATTTTGCTATTTATTCCCCTATGATTCCTATTGTATGAGCTACTAATATTTATTATGTGACTACTGATTATGATATTTCATATACAATGTATGATCATATATTTTTATCACTATGTTCTCATACCATTATTCTCATGTTATGCTTCTTTGTATCCCTTGGTTACCTTTACAGAGCATTTGATCTCACCCCTTTATTTTTTTTCCCTATACCCTGGTTTTGAAGAATAAATATAAGTAGTGGTAAAAATAGGGGACGATCATTATGGGATATTTTTAATATCATTCACTAAATTAGAATAATGTGTCCCTAGTTTCTAAATACACTAAACTATTATATCCCTCAAACATGTACTTTTTAATGTGCTGATTATTCATAAATATGATCTAATATCCATTTCTGTTATGTCTAAGTTTCTATAGTTGGTATAAGAGGGAATTTTTTGTTGAAATTTATAGTCTAGAATGATAAAATTTCAGTGACATTCATAAGTATTTTTAAATGGATATGTGTGGGGATGCCAATAAGGACAGGTCAATGGACGAATCAGTTATTATGATAATGTCATGGAATTTTAGAAAATGACAGAGAGAGTAGTTTCCATGAAATTACATCATTATATAGATTCAATTTGTGGATGTTGATACGATATATATGCATATATGTTTAGAAACCTCAAAAACACCATATTGAGATAGCCATCATTGGGAAGTGGTGCATGATAACATGGATTACTGTGCACCGAGGTTTACACTCCCAAAAGATATGATTTGAAAATTCAAAAACTCTTTATGAACAATCATAAAGGATTTTAGTATAAGGTAACTATAACTGACCTAGGATGAACTTATTGTAAAATAAATAAATAAGGTGTCATGATTTCGACATCCTATATGTAGTTTTTCAATATTATGTTGTTTTCTTCAATAATAAGTGTAACTCACAATATTCATTTTGCCTTTAGTAGATGGCATGGACTAAAAGGAACAAAGATAACGTTAAATGATTGAGATTTGGAAATTATGAGCCTTTGGAAAATTATGTCCTAAGTGGAAATATCATGAAGAGAATATTTACGGCGGTATGAGTATTGTTTATAATTTTACACATAAGGATACTGCGAATCAAATGTGAATGTTATGGGATAGTCTAAAAGTATTGAATAAATTCAACATTAAAATCGTGATAAAATTTTGGTTGATAAATCAAATGTCATTATTCTAATTATATATTCTATGAAATAGGTATTAAGGAATAAGATGATGCATCATGTGTAATGGTTTAAGAATAATGTGGAATGATTGAATTATTTATTTATTTGGATTCAATATTTATTAGTTATGTAATATGTAAGGATTTATTTATTTATGTTTTTTACAAATAATTTACAGGAATATGTTACATTTGTTCAATAGACTAGATAAGGGTTTTAATATCAAGGCCATTTATATGGGAAAGACATTATTAAGGGAAATATAACACTTAATATATTCATTATGATGTGGAAATAATGTTTGGATAAATATATATTGGATATTAATATTTTAATTGGATATTTTTGATTTCCATGGAAATTAATAAGGATTTTTTCAAAAAGTGGGTTGTGCTATACTGTATAGGGTTTAAAACATTTTTGATTCATGAAATATATCCAAAAAATGTTAAAATATCGAAATATTCATTTTTTTGATAAGGATTTATGGCAATTTGGTTTACTTCTATGTTTCAATAGAATGAATGATGAAGGTATTCACTTGTTTGGTATACTAAAAATAAGTGTTTCTATATGAAATATAGTGGATCAATGAAAATTGGTTTGTGAAATTCATAGAAATTTTAGAATTTCATATTTTGTGATGGTTATTAGTAATCCACTTATTGAATGGTTTATGTTAAAAATATTAAGTTGTTTTAGAGATTAAAGTATTATCTCTCTATATAAGGATTTATGTATATTTGATAAATTCTCGTACTTTTTATGTAAGTACAGATGGAATGACCAATGATTCTAGTAATAGATCTCATGATCTACTAGTTCTTCATTAATGAAAGATTCACATTCATATATTGGATTAAACAATGAAATTGAAATTTTTCAATGCACAACAAAGGATGAGATTGTACTAAATCATGTATATCTGTATTATCAAAAGAATTACTAATCAATATGAAAATGTTATTGAAATAAAATTTTTTAATTTTATCATCAATTTTGATGATATTAATGACCAGTTTCATTCTTATTTGGTTTATAGATTTGTGATCATTAACCTTATCCTAATGATGTTCTATATCTCCATCCATCAGAACAAGATGGTTATTTTTTTCTTGCATTTCCATTTTCTAGTTACAACCTATGTTTTCCAATCTAGTAAATTAGTTATGAGTTAATTTGGGTAACTATTGTGGTTTCAAAATTCTTTTTTAAGATGTTTTATTATTCATTTTCATGATATCCGTTTTTTAAATGAAACTTTAATTATAAATCCCTGGATAACATAAAATAATTTCAAGGGAGAAATTCATTTTACAGTCGGTAGAATATATTTCCCCATGATTTTTTGAAAATTTTTATGAATTCATTTAGTAATTTTGATAATTTTCATTTCACACAACACTAAATACAGATTTCATCTACAAAATCACTATGTTTGTCTAGTGTTCTATAAAACACCATGACAAGGAAGCACTTCCTGAATCACATAGATCATATTTTAGTACAAAAAACAATACATTTGTCATGTGTTACACACAATGATGACATACTTCAATAGATTGTCTTACACACAAGGCCATGTTTCACCAAAATACAATATATATTTAACATTTTTACCAAAATATTATTATAGTTACCACCTATCCTTTGGAATGGAAGTTAAAAATAAGATTAACTAATGAGTGAATGAATTTTTTAAACATGAATATGAATTGAATACTTTGGATGTCAATTATCTAAAAATGAATGTTTGAACTACTTTAGAATAATGTAATTACATTTCTATGAAGAAAAGTCATCTATGTACAAACACCATTTTAACTCAATAAGTCAAACACCCCAATTTTGAGAAATATATATATATATATATATTATATAGTGAATTCCATTTTTTACACTCCCCTAATATATTTTATTTTCATAAGGAAATAATAAATAAAATTATATCAATAATAATATATAATTTTATGAAAGGAAATTTTACCATATTTTATTGGTCCACCTATAAGATATGTATTTTTTGAATATTTTAATTTTTTTAATTTTATTTTTCTAAATTAATAGTATCAAAATATAATATTGTTGAATTTTGGTATTTTTAAGGTGATTCATTTTTTTATTAATAGTGAATATACCGAATTTAAATTCAACATTTCATTATCACCTAATTAATTTATAATTATTAATAATACATTAATGTCAATTTATAGTTTTATTAGTTAATATATACCCTAAATAATCCAATTTAGTTTATTGGAACCAATTTCACATTTAAATTATATATAATACCTTTCAAACATTTGAACATTTTACTTTTAAACCCATCTTTTTCATTCAGTCTGTAGGATTAATTTATACTAATTTCTAACACTTCAGTGTTTAGAATTTGAAAAAATTGATTACATATTTGTAATTATTATAATTTTTAACTTATATAATTTTCAACCTAGATTATTACTAAAATATAAGTAAAAGTAATTAAAATTAATTACGTATATAAAGTTGAAAACTACCTTAATGAATGAATAAAAATAGAAGATAAGGTCTAAATATTTCCTTAAACATGCCTAAATACTATTTTCAAGCCATATTTAGTCCATTAAAACACTAATTAAACGTAATTATCTATTTTTAACCTTTGGGAGAAAATTAAAACATTTGGGGAACTCAAATCCATTCTAGAATATCCTACAAGTAGTTTTCCTCTCGGATAAGAGGGATCCTCTTATCCCCTATATCTACATCTCTCAATCCCATATTTCAGCCATAAGCTTCTCAATTAATCTCCAAAATTAACTCACATAATCCTATATGTCTCAATTTTGAAAAAAACCCATCCATGGAAGAACTTTGGTGAAATCCAAAAGGGGTCACCCAAAGAGGGGTAACGTCCTCCCTCAATCTCTTTTTTTAAATTTTAATTATCTACCCTTCAACACTTCTTATTAAATTCATATATAATTACATAAGTATCCTAGATATAATTATATGTCGTTATATAATGTTTTATACCTACAATAACACACCCTTCCAGAAAATAGGTAAAAAAGATACTCTTTCTGTGTACGGTGAACTACAACATCAGGAAAAGTTGATGTTCATATTTCATTTACCATCAATCATTCCCATGAATTATGATAGAAACTATATCTTAATATTATATATGATATTTATGATTTATTTATTATTTTATGATTATTATATATAGAGAACCCTATTTTCATAAATTAATATTACATCATTTTAATGATAAACATCATATAATTATTACAGGACCATGATCCAAAGGTTAAATGTCTTGGAAAAAACTAGTATCATACATAACATTTACAACATATAGTTAATCATTAATTTAATCTTGTATTCTCTATCTTGTTATTGGCTTTGGAATTCTCCTGATTTTAAGTAGTCACCAAAGGATATACATCAAAAAGGGGTGAGCTAAAATCCATGTAATTGGATAGATAAGAAAATGAAACAATATAACATGATGCGAGAATAATAATTATAAAAACATAAAAGTAAGATAATAATCATTAGAGGAAGCATAAAGAGAAGTCTTTGGATGTGGAAATTCATAAAAATTAAACGTCATGTCTTAGTGGTCAACTACCACACTTAGTTGTGAACAAAGCTAGAATCATGTTCAAGCCTATATAAATTTAATCACTAAGATTAAAACGTTACCCAATGAAATGGGGACCTGTATTAATTTGGGTGAACTAATCACATCATAACATTAACATTTCATTATATAATTTTAGGTGCCCCTATCACATCTAAACATTTTCAGTATCAAGAATTCCACATGAAACATGTATCAATAATGGACATAAATAACCCATGGAATGAAATGTGTTTCATCTCATATGAATAATTTCATAAAATTTGGGTTTCCAAATGAAATAGGAAATGACATACTTGATATAAGATTACTAAAATTTGAGTTAGAAGTAAAACGTGCATTTTGAAATAATATTTCTTTTGAAAAACATTATGTTTATCATAAACTCTAGTAGAAAAATAATTTATCATATAAAAAATAACATAATTATGAAGAAAATATTTTGAATAAATTTATATATTGAAAATTTTTTGAATGTGGGAATACCCAAAGAGAGAGTGTTGGGTTCATGAAATCCACTTACATTAATTCCTGCTTAATTTAATATCTCTTTCACCTCCTGATTAATAAAACCATGTTTATTAAGAAAATTATCCAAAATTGAAATATTTTAATTTTATAAAAATATTTTTCAATTAAATTCATTGTATTATTGTTTTTAATTTCCATCGATGAAATTGAATTGTTTTGATATCATATTTTACAAAAACAAATCCATCTTGCAACAATATCACTATTTTATTAAATGTAATTTATATATTGGAATAATTAGTTACAAAAAAATAGAATACATGTAAATTTATATTAATATATTACATATAATTTATAACATTTATGAATTAAGTTGGTAATAATAATTCCCTTGGAAACATCTCTGTAGGTGGTTAACTATCCTTTAACCGGACATTATAAAAGACCAGGAAAAGGATGTATGAAAATTATTTTTTTCAATTGTACGATTATTATAATAGGTTTACATCATTGATATAATTTTACCTTACTGTATAATAATTTTTTTATCATATGGTTTTGAAAGGGATATGCTACAAATGATATAATAAGAAAATATATAAGATTCAATCGAGACTTACTATCTCCTCGGTGTAGCTTCTCTTGCATGAAACAATAACTCCCTCAGTGATTGGAGTTGGAGGACACTATAACTCCCCTAGGTATTATAAGGGAGTTGATTACGGGGATTTGACAATTGATTAGGCTTGAGACTAGATGGGAGGAGTGGTTTTCTCGAGGATAGGGAGAGGGGTTATTTATACATGAGGAGGAGGTACTTTAACAATAAAAAATTAAATAAAATAATATGTCAAAGGTCAGGCATGTAATATATGTTTTATTTTACTATATAAATCATATATGAATTTAATTTAATTTTTTTAAATATTTAAATAATAACTATAACTACAATTCATTAATTTATTAGGAGGAAAGTAGAAAAGCTATAGAAACTAATATTTTAAGGAAAAACTTTTGACTATAGGTTTTGGAATGTTCATTTTCTGTTTATAAAATGAGTTTATTGTTTTTTAAGGAACAATTTAATAAATTATATAAATGATGGTCTAACTTAAATTTCTATAAATGATTATGTCACTAATACATCATGAATGACGTAATTTAAGATGTACCCATAATGTGGAAAACAATATTTTAATATTCACCTGAAAATTGAAGTATTTCATAAATTTACTAAAAAAAACACATGGACAATTTCTAAGTATTTTATTTAAAAAATGGACACCATTTTATTAAAATAATTTTCTATATATGATAAAGTTATTTAAAAAAAGATCATTTATTTTAAAAACATTCAGATTTTAAAATTATAACCAATTTTATAACACGTTTAAATATTATTTATGATCTCATAAAATTATAATAAAATCATAAGACATAATTATATAAATTTATGAATTATTTTTATGAACATAAATTTTCTTTTAAATCACTCAAATAATCATAAAATTGTAATTATAAATTTGTAACTTATAAAAAATACCAACACTTAATTATTAATATTTTAATCATTTTTTTACTTATTTTTGGATATAATTATTTTATAATTTAACTTTTAATATTCATAAATATTATTTATACTTCAATGGGTGTGGATACTATTAATTTTGATTATCTTATATTCATAAGGGTCATATAACTATTCCTATGTTAAAGTCACTCTTTCAAATTTATAGGTTCATAAACATCTAGAAAAACATCTTATTTCACTAATTAATCATTTATAAGTCTTTTATTATTGTATATAATTAAATTTATGCTCTTTATAATATATTAAATTACAAAAATATGGAAAAAATTTCATTAAAAAAAGTTTGGGTCATTACATTCATCCACCCTTATGATTTTCCCTCGAAATTTATTTTTACAAAAATAGTTGAAGGTACCTTTCCATCATTTCCACCTTGGGTTCCCATGAGGCCTCTAATACATATTTTTCCTTCAAAACACTTTGACATGGTGGACTGTATTTTTTTATAGAACCATATCTCTTTTGTCTTAAATGTTAACTCGTTTATCCTCACAAGAGAGAACATCTTCTAGCTATACCACCTCTGAGTTCAACACATGTGATGGATACGATATGTACTTCCTAAGGAGTGATATGTAAAACACATCATGAACTTGAGCAATATTCACTGCTTGTTCAAAATGATAGCACACATCTTCAATGTTGTTAAGGATCTCAACGGGGCTACTGTTCTACGGGCTTAGCATCCCTTTCTTTCCAAAGAACCTGACTCTCTTCCATAGGTTTATTCGACGAAAGGATTATCAAGAACATTGAACTCCATGTCCCTTGTACTATTATCAGGATATCTCTTTTTCCGACTTTGAGTAGGATTTATATGTTTTTGGATACCTAAAATTATCTATAATAAATTCCACAAGATCGGGTCCATGTAGCTTTCTTTCAACAACTCAATCCCAACAGGTTGGAGTTCAACATCAATTTCCATACCAAGATTTATATGAATCCATCTGAATATACGAGTGGAATGAATTTTGGTATAAGAAATCTACGAATAAGAGATGATGATCCCATTCATCATTTAATTCTAAAGACCAGGCTCTTATCCTATCATCGATCGTCAGAATAGTCTTTTTTGATTGGCTATTAGTCTGGGTGTGATAGGCTTTTATGAAATTTAATTCATCACTGAAATCATATTGAAGAATCCTCCAAAATATAGATTTATTATTTGGATCTCAATTAAAGACAATCATGTATGGAACCCCATGAAGTCCCACCACTTAATGCTCATTGGTCTTTGTTTGTTGTTCCAGCTAGTGTTCATCCCAAATAATGATAAAGTGGTCAGTCTGGGTGAGTCAGTACACCACAACCCATATCATATTATTTAATTTGTATGTATTCAAGGTACCTATAACAATGTCCAAAATGACATTATCATATTTCAACATGGGTATAGGCATTGATTTCATCATCCGTTTTTAGTTTTGACACTCACTTTACCTTTATAACATATCAAGCACCTTGAGATATACTTTGAAATCTCTATCTTCATGTCATCCCACTAGATGTATTCTTGGAGTTCATGATACATCATGATACTACTATAATGGAATAAGAATGTTGAGCAATGTGAATTTTCTAATATATACTTAATTATCGAGGGATATAAAGTCACATAGATCCTTTTTCAAGACTGAATTACCCTATAGTCATCGATATGGAACTCTTTTATCTTCCCTTCCTTCACTACATTCACTCTCTTTTTCAAATCTGGATCATCCATTTAGGCCTCCAAAATCTTCTCATGTATAGATGGTTAGGAAATCATTTATTCTAGTTAGGATGTATTATCTTCCATTATGATTTCCAACCCCATCCTTCGCATTACCATTAATATAGTGTCTTTATATATCTACAACATGGATAGAGTTTCATGTTCTTTTCTACTAATATAATCATCTAACATATAACACCCATTATTTTTATTACACACATAAACATGATTTAATACATAAAATCGTCAAATGATACAACATTGAATATTGAAAGGTCTAGTGTCTTTAGGGATTAGGAACATCATATAACAACTTAAAACATAAAACACACAACATCTTTATTTAAAACCTTCTTTTACATCACCACTACATTCACTCGTACATAGCATTGCATTAGATAACCTGACGACATGCATAAGAAAACAGTGAGCTATAAATCCTAGTAAAAAAATAAACATGGAATAACATGAGGAATAAAATACTTGTTAGACAATATGAATATCAATGGAGCACAAGATAAACATTAACATAATGGTTTTATAAATAATGATAATCATAACATGGAAATGTGGCAACAACACATAACATGGAATTAGCATGATCCAAGGCTCATTGCACATGGATGATGAGAAAATACTCTTTGAAAATAAATCACAAGTTAAACCACATTTAACATGAATAAAAATGTGTAAACACCCATTTTACATGACTTATCATGATACTATACATTACCCAATGCGTTAGAGCGCTATCATGTTGAACCCTTCTTTAACATTTCATTTCATGCATAAGTGTGCCGCATGGATCATATAATATGGAATCAATCAACATCATAAGTTATTACATGATTAATTAATGTGGAAAAATACATTAAATTACCATTAAATATGTATATGTGCATAAAGTTGAATACCCTTGATAGAGACATGGGTACGATATTCACTACACAAAGATCTTGGCTTGAAAAAATGCAGTACAATTTCAGCAGCATAACGACATGACATAAGGATTCATGAAAATGGTTAATTAGAGAGAAAAGGGTGTCTCATCATCTGTGAATTAAATGGACAGTAAGAGGGTCATATTGATACATATACCAACAAAATTAATGAAACTTAGATGCACAATACAAAAAAATTACTTGTTTACAAAAGAGGAGAGAAAAATCCCTCATAGAATTTTAGCATGGTAACAGGTGTACATGGGGGGAATTAATGAGAGAGAAATGAGTATAAAATTATCCAAACATAAATAGTAAAGTATGGGGATGGTGAGAAATCATACCCCAACATTTGTACTTGAAAACAAAAGGGCATAACAACTGAATGGTAATTGGAAAAATTAAGAAAGGAAGAAATCTCTTACTTGGAAGTGTGATCCCAAAGGCTTGGGAGAGGCTTGAGAGAGGAATCTTTGGAGCATGGGGAATCATGGGAGGAATATAGAAAGAATATTTCAGGGGTTGGCCTAACTCCAAAGGCTTTTTGTGAAAACTATGTTGGAGCTTGGGTGGGTTTATATTGGGAAGGAGTGGGAATTGTTTATTATTTAGGTTTGGAACACCTCACATTAAACTAATCTATAGCACAATCCAGCCAATGGGTTTTTCCCCTTTATTTTTTAAAAGGGGAGTGGGAAAGAATATTTTATAATGAAAATGTAATATATTCTTAAAATAAAAGTGTTTCTTATGTGGAGGTGAGTCACACTCTCAAGGAAAACAATTAAAAAAGACAAAATGTTTTATAAGTATTGGATGGTCCACATAGCATTTTAAAGTAAGTCAAACAAATATAATATCACATTTTTTTTAATTCTAAATATTATATTGGAAGAAAATAATGTCTATAGTATTTTATTACATCACTATTGGGTCATTATTATGCATTAAACACAATATATATTTAAACGGTATTTAATTATTACCCAAAAATTCGATTGTCATAGGAAATTATGAAAAATTCACTGTTGGATAACTTCGACATCCCGATTCCAAAAATATTACTCATTTTATCTAAATAGTTTAATAAATATGTAAATTATTACATTGAAAATAAAATCTGACATTTACCGAAAATTCAGGGTTTTGACAAAAACCACATTCAAACCATAATAAAAATTACAATTCCATTCATAATATTACATGATATGTTATATTTTATAAAAATTAATTCAATAAAATGTAATTTGTTAATAATATTTTGTTAAAATATTATTTAATTCAAAAATCCATTAATTCATTAAAATAGATTTCTTAGTTGAATATTTACTAAAAGTACTACTTGGGCTTTAAAAAATAATTACAAAGTTAGAATAATGAAATGAATTCACATGATTTATAAAAAAAATAATTTACATAGACATATTATTTTGGTCTTGTTACAAAACCCCTTATAACAGCCGCATAAGACTGAAGGGTATGGTGTGCGATGGTGATAGACTCTTGGGGTGGCTCGGATAACATCGCTCGGGTATTAATCACTATTAACTTCCACTTCTCCCATAGTCAGTTCTGCTCAAGCTTAACGTGTTCAATCTCGGCATGGTATTGGTCAAGAGCAAATCCTAATGATTCCACCTCCTTTCTGAGATCCAAAAAATGTGCTTTGTATGGCGAAAGTCTACTGGATGAGGCCATCGCTTCCATTTTCGGAGTGAATTGAATTTGTTAAAGCCCTATATTTATACTAATCATGTAATAACTATTCAACTGCTATATTATAAAAAATCACAATTTATAATAGTATTTTAATATCCTGAAACATGAAACCAATGATGTCCACATTTTATATAACCATAATAAGTCATTTAATTAGATCAAGAGACAATTTATTAATGATTTTTTTGTTTTTACAATCTTTCCCCCTTATGAAATTTCACTCCTCGAAATTTCCTTTCCCCCACTAAAACAGATGTAGGTAAATTTTCCTCATCACATCCTCTGATTCACATGTTGCCTCTTTAAAATTGTGGTTTCTACACAACACCTAGATGAGGGGCATTGTCTTATTTCATAGAAAATTTTCTCTACGATATAAGATCTTCACTGGTTTCTACTCATAAGAAAGATAAACCTCTGGTTTTACTACCTCTGAAAAGGGTACATGTGAAGGGTCAAGTATGTTCTTCCTTATGAGGGATACATGAAGGACATCATGTACTTTGGCCATGGTAGGTGGAACTGCTATCTGATAGGCCACAACCTAAACATGATCAAGAATCTCATGGGGGACAATGTACTTTGGATATAACTTCCCTTTAATTCCAAACCTTATGAACATATTCCATCTAGATATGATTAGAAATACCATGTCTCGATCTTTAAACTCAAGGTCTCATCCATAGTTATCTTCATAACTCTTGTGTCAACTCTAAGCTACCTTTATATGCTCGTAAATGGTTTTCAACTTTTCCACCATTTAATCGTGTATTTCTGGTCCTAGCAGCATAATATAACTGATTTTATCCCAACATTGTAGTGGTCTTCACCTCTTCCCATACATGTATTCATAAGGTACCATTTGGATGATTGAGTTGAAACTGTTATTGTAGGAGAATTCAACCAGAGGAAGATGCTGATCCCACCTTCCTTTAAAGTCAATATAACATTGTCATAATATATCCTCCAGTGTCTGAACAGTTTACTCATATTGGCCATCTGTTTATGGTTGATTGGCCATACTGAAGTTTAGTTCAGTATCCCGAGCATGTTGAAGACTCTTCTAAAACATATAAGTGAATCTTGGATCTCAATTAGATACAATTTATAGTGGTAATTCATGAAGCCTTACCACTTCCCTGATGTATATCCATGCCAGTTGATCCATTGAGAAATCCTCCTGAATTAAAATAATGTTTTCAGACATTGTATGATGATCCACAACAACCCATATTGCTATGTTTCCTTTGGTTATATTCTGATGTCCAGTGACAAATTCTATGGTGATGTTCTCCAATTTCCATGCTGGTATAGGCAATGGTCGCATCATCCTCTTACACTTCTTCCTCTATTTCTTCTATTTTTGACACACTAGGCACGTTGATTTAAACTCAGTGATCACTTTCTTTATATTAGCCATCCAATAATGCTCTCAGATATCTCGAATCATCTTTTTTTTTCTGGGTAAATAGTGAAATTTGAACTTTGCGCATCATCCAAAAGATCCTTCTTCATCTCCAGACTTGATGAAACCCATAGTCATTTCCCAAATATCATAATTCCTTCTTCATTAACATTGAAATATGTGGATTTCCCATTTCTGATAGCTTCTAATCTCTTCTAAATTCCCTTATCATCCTTTTGATCATCCTTTATCCTTTCTAAAAGGAAATTTTGAGAAATAATTTGTGAAATGATTGGTGATGTTCCATTTTTTTTGATTCCCAACTCCATCTCCATGAAATCTAAGAAGATTGGTACCTTCTCAATTATCATCAATTATAGAATTGATGGATCCATTCTATATAGTGAATCAGACACCATGTTCACTTTCCCAGGGTGGTAATGTATTAAGTTGTCATAGTCTTTGATCAGATCTAACCGTCTTCATTGGCGCATGTTCAAATCTTTCTATGTTAATATATAAATGTGGATTTTTTGGTTCGTATATATTTCACACATCTCCCCAAATAGATAATTCCACCAACATTTTTATAGCGAAGATCACCACAACCAACTCCAAATCATGTGTTGGATAATTCTGCTCATGAAATTTCAATTGTCTTGAAGCATAGGCATTTTCATTGTCATTTTTCATGAACCCACAACCCAAGCCCTTCATCTATGAATCACTTAATTCCACAAAAAGGATTCCAATTGTGGGTAAAGTGAGCATATGTGCAGTTATAAGACTCTTTTTTAACTCCTTGATTCATTATTCGTATTCAAAACTCCACGAAAAGATTACTCCCATCTGAGTTAGATTGGTAAGAGGGTTGGACAATCGTTAGAAAGTACTCACAAATTCTTGATAATATCCAACTAACCCCAAGACGCAACATATATCTGTTACCAATATTGGCCTCGACCATCCCTAAATTGCATCTATTTTGGATTGATCCATAGATATCCCATTGCTTGTGATGATATGGCCCAAGAATGATACCTCCTTCAACCAAAACTCACACTTATTGTACTTTGAATAGAGATTCTCTTTCCACATGGTCTCTAGTATAGTTTTTAGATGCTTCTCATGATCCTCCTTGGTTTTGGAGTATATTATAATATCATCTATAATGACTACCACATATTTTTGAGGTAATCCCTAAAGACTCTATTCATCAAGTCCATGATGATTTTGTCATCATTAGTGAGTCTGGAACACATTACTATGAATTCATAGTGCCTGTATATTGTACGGAAAGTAGTCTTGGGGATATCTTCATTCTTCACCCTTACTAGATAATATCCCGACCGTAAATCAGCCTTGGAGAAGTATTGTGATCCATGCAGCTGATCGAACAAGTCATGGATTCATGGGAAATTATACTTATTCATTATCTTGATTTTGATAAGCTCACGATAATAGACGAAAAGGTGCATTGACCCATCCATCTTTTTGACGAAGATGACTCGTGCACCCCATAGTGAAGCACTTGGGAGTATAAAACCTTTATCTAGATTCTCTTGTATTTTTTTCTTCAGCTCCTCAAACTCCCCAATATCCATTATATATAGGGTCTCGGATATTGGAAACACCCCAGGTATAAGATCAATTTAGAATTCAATATCTCTTCTAAGAGGAAGACTAATAAATTCCTCGAGAAACACTACCAAATTTCCTCATAATAGGCATGTCATCAAGGATGGTTTCCTCATTTAAATAAATCATATGAGCCAGATATGAATGCTCAAAAGGATGTAATATCCATGCTTCAGATAATGGAGCTAATTAAGATTCATCTTCCTCATCGCAGTTGAATAGAATCAAGGGTCGATTCTCCAAATGGAGAGTGAGTTCCATCTCACAGTAATTTATCTTGGCTCTATATAAGGAAATAAATTCCATGCCAAGAATCGCATCAAATTAAACTAGAGTGAGTATGAGGAGGTATTCCGGGAAATTAAATCCATAGATTATGACATTGGAGGAGTTATATTAATGGGATGCAATGATTTCCGCATTTTCTGTACTCACCGAAATCTTTACTTCTATGATTTGTGGTGGTGCAGGGATTCTTATACTAAAAATTTTGGTTTTTAAAGAATGTGTAGAACCTAAATAAAAAATTATGTTCTCTATTATTTAATGAATAACTAGCGTACCTGTCACCACTTCATTGTTTTGGTTCACATTGGTAGTAGTGATGCAAAAATCTCTCCTTTGCTTCCTTGGAGGTTATTGGTTGCCTCAGAAAACCCATGGGTTAGGGGACTATTTTGTAAGATGCCCTGGTTCTTTAAAGTTGTATAAATGAACAACAGGTTGAGGTTCGAACCAAGTGTTTCTCTCCCCTATTGCAGATGCAGGTTTTTCATGTCGGCAGTTAATAGCTAGGTTCCCTTCTCTTCCACACCTAAAGAATTTCTTCATCCCCTTCAGGATATTTCTGGGGTGCTTCTTTCGTCACCTTTGGAAAGTGGGTTGTTAGATCTTCATAGAACCATTGGATTTATCCATCAGACCATCAGAATTGAATTCCACCATACCCGTTTTATCTCAATGATACCCCTGATATTATCTGTTCTTCATTTCAGATCAAGGGTGAACAACATACAATTTCTTCATAGCAATCGAAGTCACAGATCGCCAGTGATTTTCTTAGGCTTGGTTTCATCCCAATAAAGAATCGGTCTACCTTGCATTCAGATGTGACAATAAATACGGTGGAATATCGTGCATGCCTTGTGAAGTTTTCCACATATGCTCTTATAGATTCATCATAGTTTTTCTTGAGGGAAATGGAATATCTTTCGATCTTATGATGGAGGGTGTGTGGATAATATTTATCGAAAAACATCTTCCGAAAATACTTGCATTCCAACACCTAGATCTCTTCCTCAGTCTTCATATTTTTTATCAACATCCACCATTTATTGGAATCACCTTGCATATGATAAGAATCCATATGGACATTCTCTTGATTAGAAAATTTAAGTATGGAGAAGGTCTTTTCAATGGAGTTGATCCATTGTTCGATGATTGAGGGATTATAAAATCCATTAAATGTTGGAATCATTTGTCTCATGAATCTCTCGATAGCGACTTATTATTTCTTAGGGGGGAGGGGGTTGAAAGTTCCTCTTGACCCATGTTTATATTGAATGATTGAGTTAACTGAGAGATAAGTGTGACAAAGTTCTTGACTCCCGCTCTCATCGGATTGGGCATCTCATTTTCATAGTCATCACATTGACCTTCACATCGGTTGTAAGCTCGAGTCCTCCTATTACCGACCATTGGATAGAATAAAAAGGAAATATAGGGGTAATGAATAGAGGGTAATACAAGGGAAAAACTAATGACTTATTAATAACTTTTATTTCCTTGACTTATGAATCCATAGGCTTCAATCTATGTTATTCATGATCTACTTTCTAACATATATTCTTAAGGGAATTTTTATAAATTATATTAATAAGGATTCATACTATGATTTTTAATTTCCCAGATCATATCCCTCGGGAGTGTCATAACCAATAGGGAATAAAGTCCCATTGTCATGCACTAGTTCCCATTCGAGCCTAGTTTTAAGCGGTGTTTTCTGGTTTTACCACGACGATACATCTATGCTAGTGCCGCCTCTACCTGCTCATATCCAATAATGGATGTATTTGATTGATAAACCACATACTCAATACTAACCAACACTTAGGGATGTATTTATTATACTTATTCATGTCTCTAATTATTTACTAGGGTTTTCTAATCTTAATCCCAAAAATAACTAAACATATCCTATGATACCAACTATAACAACCATGCTCTGTATTACACACTTAAACCAGATTTATTACATAAAATATTCACTTGATACAATATAGAAGATCAAGAGGTCTAGTGTGTTTGGAGTTTAGGAACATTACATAACAACTTAGAACATAAAACACACAAAATATTTATTGAAAATTTCCTTTACATGACCACTACATTCCATCATACTTAGGATTTCATGGGATAACCTGAGGACATGCATAAGAAAGGGGTGACCTATAAAGTCCAGTAAGGGAATAAAAATGGAATAACATGAGTAATACATTACATGTCAGACAATAATCATATCAATTAGGAACAAGATAAATAATAACATAAAGGCATGAAAAAGCCTGATAATCATAACATGGAAATGTGGCAACAACACTTAGCATGAAATTTGAGTGATCAAAGTCTCCTTGAACATGGATAATGAGTAAAACCTCATTTTAGATGAAGCATGAGTAAATACTCATTGAATTTTAATTAGTATGAGTCAACACCCATTGCACATGACATATCATGATACTATACTTTACCCAATGCATTGTAGCACTATCAGGGCAGACCCTTCTTTAACATTTCTGTTCAGGCATATTTATGCCACATGGATCATATAACACGGAATCAATCAAAATCATAACTTATTACATGATTATGTTATGTGGAATATATAAATGAAAGCAACATTCAATATTTATATGTGCAAAACGGTGAATACCTTTGAAAGATAAATGGGTATGGTATTCACTATCCAATGATCATGGCTTGGAAAAATGGAGTGGACTTTCAACAGCATAACGATGTGACATTAGGATTCATGAAAATGATTGATGTGAGATAAAAGGGTGGATCATCATATGTACATGAAATGGATAGTAAGGGTTACATATAGATACATGTCACAACAAACATAATATAATTTAGATGCATAATACAAAATAATTACATGGATGTAAAAGAGGAGAGAGAAATCCCTCAAGAAATTCTATCATGGTAACAGGTGTACATGAGAGGCATTAATGAGAGATAAAGGGGTCTCCCATTATCCAAAAATACAAAGGTAAATATGGAAAAGGTTTGAAATCATATGCCAACATTTTTAATTGAAAACAAAAATGCATTACAACTTAAATAAAATTGGACAAAATGAGAAAGGAAGAAACCTTTTACTTGGAAGTGTGATCCCAACGGATTAAGAGAGGCCTGAGAGAGGCTTTTTGAGAGCCTAGGGAACCTTGTGAGGATTATAGAGAGAGGTGGTTATGGGTTGGTTGAACTCCAAAGGTTTTGAGTGTAGAAGAAATGGGTGTCTGGGAGGCTTATATAGGAAAGGAGAGGGAATTCTTTATTATTTAGGTTTGATAAACCTCACATTAAAATAATAAATACCACAAACAAGCCCATGGGTTTTGATAATGTTTATTCCAAAAGGGGTGTGGAAAACAATATTTTATATGTCTAATGGCATATCTTCTTAAAATAATTGGGTTTCTTATGTGAAGGTGAGTCACACTCTCAAGGAAAACAATTTAAAAAGTCAAAATGTTTTATAAGTCTTGGAGGGTCCACCAAAGCTATGTAAAATAAATAAATCAAATCTAAAATAAAATTATTTTAATTATAAAACATATATTGGCCTAACATAATGTTTATTGTATTTTATTACATCACTATTGGGTTATTATGAAGTCATAAAACAATTTATATATTTAAAAGGTATTAAATTTTTAACCAAACATTGGCCTATCTCTGAAAATAATGAAAAAATAATTGTTGGATAATTTCATCGTCTTGATAGAAAAAATAATATTCATTTTATAGAAAATAATTTTATAATTATGTGAATTTTTACTTTTTAAATGAAAACTGACATTTACCGAAAAGTCATGGGTTTTGACAGAAACAGTTTTAAAACCATAATAAAAATTACAATTGTATTCATAAAATTTAATGATCATTTATATTTAATAAAAATTAATTTAATAATAATATTTTATTATAATATTATTTATTTAAAAAATCCATTAATTCAACAAAAAATATTTCTTATTTAAATATTAACTAAAAACACTATCTATGCTTTTAGAACAGTTTATAAGGTAAAAATAATAAAATTAATGCACATTCAACATTCAAAAATAATGTACATAGTAATAGTTCTACGTTCTTGTGACATAAGCCCTTATAACACCCACATCAGATCGAAGGGTAAGGTGTGCGATGGTGATAGACTCTTGGGTTTGCTCAGATAACGACGCTTGGGTGGTAATCTCTATTAACTTCCACTTCACCTGTAGTCGGTTCTGCATAAGCATAATGTGTTCAAGCTCATCATGGGCTTGGTAAAGAGTGATGCCCATGGATGACACATCCTTTATGAGCTCCGGAAAATGGGATTCATATGGGGAAAGTCTATTATATGAGGTCATCACATCCTTTTTCTGAGTAAATTGGATTTCTTATAGCACTATATTTATACTAATCATGTGATAACTATTGAACGGCTATATTAGCAACGATCAAAATTCATAACTTTATTTTAATATCCCGAATATTAAAACCAATGATGTTCACATTTTATATAACAATAATAATACATTTAATTAGTTCAAGTGGAATTTTCATTAATGAATTTTTGGTTCATTACAATCATTCCCCCCCTAATAAATTGATCCCTTGAATTTTTTCCCACACCAAAATAGATGTGGGTAACTTTGCATCATCCCTTCCTCCAATACCCATGTAGCTTTTTCAGACATCTGGTTTTGCCATAACACCTTGAAGAAGGGAATTGTGTTATTTTGTATAAAATTTTCTTTATGATCTAAGATCTTCACTGGTTGCTCCTAGTAAGAAAGATCATCCTCTATTTTCCCTACCTCTGTAGAGTGAACATGTGAAGGGTCTGGAATGTACTTACTTAAGAGGGATACATGAAGGACATCATGTACATTGGCCATGGTAGGTGGAAGTGCTAGTCGATAGGACACATCCCTAATATGATAAAAAATCTCAAAGGGGCCAATGTATTTAGGACTTAACATTCCTTTATTTCCAATACTCGTGACCTTATTCCATAGAGACATGCATAGAAATACCATGTATCCAACTTTAAACTCAATGTCTTGTCGACAGTTATCAACATTACTCTTCTATTAACACTGGTCTACCGTGATATGCTGCTGAATGGTTTTCACATTATCCACCATTTCTTCAACCATTTTTTTGTCCTAGCAGCTTACGCTCACCGACTTCATCGCAACATGCTAGTGTTATGAACCTCTTCCCAAACAGGGTTTCATAAGGCTCCTTTTGGATGATTGAGTGGAAACTGTTATTGTAGGAGAATTCTACCAGAGGAAGATGTTGATCCGACCCTCCATTGAAGTCCATAGAACATGATCTTAAACCATCCTATAGTGTCAAAATAGTTCAATCAGATTGGCCATCTGTTTGTGAATGATAGGCCATACAGATGTTTAGTTCAGTATCCATAGCATGTTGAATACTCTTCCAAAACACATAGGTGAATCTAGGATCATGACCAGATACAATAGATAGTAGTACTTCATGATGCCTTACCACTTCCCTAATGTATATTTATTCCAGTTGATCCAATGAGGAATCCTCCTGAATTTCAATAAAATGTGAAGACTCTGTAAGATGATCCACAACAACCTAGATTTCATTGTTTCCTTTGGATGTCTTTAATAGTGTGGTGACAAAGTCCATGGTGATGTTCTCCCATTTCCATGATGGTATAGGCAATGGTTTCATCATCCCTTTTGACTTCTGCCTCCCTTCCATCACTTTCTAACACATCATGCACATTGTTGTATACTCAGTGATCTCCTTCTACATATTATCCCACCAATAATGCTCTTGGGGATCTCGATACTTCTTTGTGTTTCCTGGGTGAATATAGAAATTTGATGTAATCACACAATCCATAATTTCCATCTTCTTCTTCGTACAATATAGAACACTTATTCTTTTCCCAAATCTCAAAATAACTTCTTCATTTTCATTGAACGTTGAGGATTTTATTTTTAGAATTTCTTCTACTATCTTCTGAATAACCACATCATCCTTTTGAGAATCCTTTCGACATTATAAAAGAGATGTTTAAGAAATAATTTTTGAAAGGATTGTTGATATTCCCTAATTTATGATTCCCATTTCCATTTTCCTTAAATATTAGAAGATTGGGTGCTTCACAATTCTTAGCAGTGATAGAATTTATTTTTACCTTTCTACATAGAGAATCTACCACCTTGTTCACTTTCCCATGGTGGTAATGGATAGAGTAGTCATAATCATTGATCAGCTCTAACCCACTTCGTTGGTGCATGTTCAACTCCTTCTATGTGAATATATACTTGAGTCTTTTTTTGGTCCGTATATATTTCACACTTCTCCCAAGGAGATAATTATTCCAAATTTTAAAAGATAAGATCACTGAATCCAACTCCAAGTCTTGTGTTGGATAATTATTCTCATGAAATTTTAATTTCCTCGATGCATAGACAATGAATTTGTCATTTTGAATCAACACACAACCCAGACCCTTCTTCGATGCATCACTAAATACCAAAAAATGTTCTCTACGTGTGGCTAAAGTGATCACAGGAGCAGGGATAAGCCTCATTTTTAACTCCTTGAAGCCTTCTTTGCATTTATCACTCAATGAAATAATTACTCCCTTCTAAGAAAGATTTGTAAGAGGGGTGGAAAATAGTGACAAATTTCACACAAATTGCCGATAATATCTGGACAACCCCAAGAATCTATAGATATCCATTATCGATGTTGGCCTCAGCCATCCCTTATTGCATATTTTTTTGTAGGGATCCAAAGATTTCCTATTTCTTATGATGATATGACCCAATAATGAGACCTCCTTCATCAAAAAATCACTATTACTGTACTTTTCATAGAGATTATCCTTCCACAAGGTCTATAGTAAAGTTTTTTGATGCTCTTAATTATCCTTCTTGGGTTTAGAGTATATTAGAATATCATCTATAAAGACTAAAAAAAATTGGTCTAGGTAATCTCTAAAGACTCTATTCATCAAGTCCATGAGGTTTTCTGGATCATTATAGAGTCTGAAATGAATTACTATGAATTCCTAGTTCCTGCATCTTGTACAAAAAGTAGTCCAGGGTATATCTCCTATATTCACCCATACTTGATAATATCCTAGCCGCAAATAAACCTTGGAGAAGTATTGTGCTCCACGTAGCTGATCGAACAAGTCATCGATTCATGGGAGATGATACTTTTTCTTTATCGTGATTTTTTTATTCTCACAATAATCGATGCAAAGGCGCATTGACCCATCCTTCTTCATGACGAAGAGGACTGGTGCACCCTATTGTGAAGCACTTGGGTGTGTAAACCCTTTATCTAGATTATCTGGTATATATTTCTTAAGCTCCTCAAGCTCCATAACATCCATTCTACACAGAGTCTTGGATATTGGAATCACCCAAGGTATATGATAATTTCATAATTCAACATCTCTTCTAAGAGGAAGACAAGGAAATTCCTCAGGAAATAATTCATCAAATTCCATCACTATAAGAATGTATTAAAGGATGGTTGCCTCCTTATACTCAATCATCTGAGACAGATATGCATGCTCATTAGGAATTAATATCCACACTTAAGGTGATGGAGCTAATGAAGATCCATCTTTCTCCTTGAACATGTATAGAATCGGGGGTCGATTATCCACATGGTGTGTGATTTCAATCTCACAACAATTTATGTTGGCTCTATATAAGGAAAGAGAATCCATGCCATGAATTGCATCAAATTCGACTAGAGGGAGTATGATAAGCTTCTCCATGAAATTTATTCCACAGATTATGACTGGGTATGAGTTATATTTATGGGATGCACTGATTTCCCAATTTTCCATACTCATAGACATCTTTACTCAATGATTAATAGCGGTGTTGGGACTATTCTACTAAATTTTTTGGGATTTAAGAGAATGCATAGAACCTGAATAAAAAAATTATGTTCAGTATTCATGAATGAATAACTACAGTTCCATCCACCACATCATTGTCGGTGTTCACATCAGCAGTAGTGACGGAATAAGATCTCCCTTGCTTCCATGGAGGTTGTTGGTTGCCTCCTAAAAATCTTGGCATAGGGAACCGATTGGCAACATGCCCGGGTTCTTTGCAGTTGAAGAAATGAAAAATGCATTGAGGTTATAATGGAGCATTCCTCTCACTCTTTCATCCGCAGGTTTTTTCGGTAGTAAATAGCTTGGTGCCCTTCTCTTCCACACCTAAATAATTTCTTTTTCCCCTTCAAACAATTTCTTGGGTGCTTCTTTCAATACCTTTGGTATGTGGGGAGTTGTATCTTCTTAGCACTATTTTATTTATCCCTCGGACTTCCATCATTGAATTCCACATTATGTTTCTTCTCCCCAAGATACCCATGAGATTATCCTATCTCCATTTAGAACATATGGGCACATCAGACAATTTCCTCATAGATGTCGAAGTCACAGATCACAAGTGATTTCCGTAGTCTAGGTTTCAACCCACCAATGAAGCGGTCAACCTTGCATTCAGGGGTAACGACAAAGCTAGAGGTGTATCATTCAATCATTGTGAGGTTTTCCTCGTTCGCTCTAAGAGATTTGTCATCTTTTTTCTTGAGGGAAAGGAAGTTCCTTTACATCTTATGTGAGATGGTGCACAGAAAATATTTATCGAAAAACATATTTCAGAAATCCTTCCATTCTAACGCCTCGATCTCTTCCTCAGGATATGTATTTTTTATCAACGTCCACCATTGATTGACTTCACCTTTCATATGATATGTATCCAGAAGAATCCTCTCTTGTTCGAAACATTGAATGATGGAGATGGTCTTTTCAATGGAGTTGATCCATTTTTCGACGATTGAGAGATCAGACGATCCATTAAAAGTATGAGGCCATTGTCTCATTAAGCTCTAGATAGAAACTTTCTTTTTCTTAGGTGGTTGAACATTTCTCTTGATCCATGTGTTTATTCAATTCTTGAGTTAACTAAGAGAGAAGCGTGACAAAGACCACGATTCCCGCTCCCATTGGATTGGGCATCTCATTTGCAAAGTCATCACATTGATCTTTACATTTGTTGTTATCCTGAGACCTCCTATTACCGACCATCAGATGGAATAAAAAGAAATGTTAGTGGTAAAAAATAATGGGTAATCCAAGGGAAAAGCTAATGAATTATAAATATCTTTTTTTTCTTTAACTTATTAATCCATAGGCTTCAATATATGCTTTTCATGATCTACATTCGAACATATATTCTTAGGGGCGTTTTTTAATTCCATTTAATAGGGGTTCATACTATGCTTGTCAACATACCGAAGCATATTCCCCTAAGGTTTTGTAACCAATAGTGAAACAATGCCCATTTTTGTGTACCACTTCCTGTTCGAGTGTAGCTCGAAGCGTTGTTTTGGGTTTTACCCCTAGGATACATATGTGCCAAAGCTGCCTCTACAAGATCGTATCCAGAAAGGGATGTATTTTCATGATAAAATAGTTACTAAATACTCAACAATACTTTTGGATCTTTTTATTATACTTATTCTTGTCTCTATGTCTTCACTAGTGTTTTCTAATCCTAATCACAAAAATAACTATACCTATCCTTTGATACTAACTATAACAACCTTGATCTTTGTTACACACTTAAACCTGATTTATTATTTAAAACAATCTCTTGATACAACATAGAAGATAAAGATATATAGTGTCTTTAGGGATTATTAACATTACATAATATCTTAAAACATAAAATACACATAATATTTTTTGAAAGCTACCTTTACATGACCACTACATTCCCTCGTACTTAGCATTTCATGGGATAACCTAAGGACATGCATAGGAAAAGGGTGAGCTACAAATCCCTGTAAGGGAATAAACATGGAATAACATGAGGAAAAAAATTCATTTTAGACAATAGGCATATAAATAGGGCACAACAGAAACATGAACATAAAGGCATGAAAAATCATGGAAGTCATAACATGGAAATGTGGCAACAACACTTAACCTGGAATTTGCATGAGCCAAGGCTTATTTCATATGGAGCATGATTAAACCTTAATTGCACATGAAGAATGAGTAAAACCTTGTTTCACATGAACTAGAATGAGTCAGCACCCATTTCACATGACGTATCATGATACTATACTTTACCCAATGCATTGGAGCGCTATCAGGGCACACCGTTCTTTAACATTTCATTTCACGCATAAGTGTTTCACATGGATCATATAACATGGAATCAGTCAATATCATAAGTTATTACACAATTAAGTAATATGGAATAAATAAAATAAATTAAAATTTAATATATATATATATATATATATGCATAAAGGGGAATTTTCTTGATAGAGACATGGGTATTGTATTCACTACAAAATGATCTTGGCTTGGAAAATGAAGAGCAATTTTAGTAGTATTACGACGTGAGATAAGGATTCATGAAAAAGGATTATGAGAGAGAAAAGGTTAACTCCTCATATTTACATGAAATGGAATGTTATGGGGTCATATAGATACATTTCCTATCAAATATAATGGAATTTAGATGCATAATACAAAATAATTACATGGATGTAAAAGAGGAATGAGAAATCCCTCATAGAATATCAGCATGGTAATGGGTGCACATGGGAGGAATTAATGACAGATAAATGGTCTCCAAATATCCAAACATAAAGAGGACTGTATGGAGAAGGTGAGAAATCGTATCCCAACGCATGTAATTGAAAAAATGGGCATAACAACTTAATGAAAATTAGACAAAATGATAAAGGAAGTAATCCCTTACTTGGATTTGTGACCTCCAAGGCATGGGAGAGGCTTGAGAGAGGTTTCGTAGGAAAATGGGGCACCTTGGGATGATTTTAGAGAGAGTAGAGAGGGGTTTGGTATATCTCCAAATTCTTTGAGTGATGAGGAAGTGGGATATATGGTGGGTTTTTATAGGAAAAAAGGGGGAATTCATTTTTAATTAGGTTTGGGACATCTCAAATTAAACTAATCAATACCACAAACCATACCATTGATTTTGCCAATGGTTTATGAACAAAGGGAGTGGAAATAATATTTTTTATTTTTCATGGAAGAACTTATTAAAATATTAGGCCTGCTTATTTGGAGGTGAGTCACACTCTAAAGGAAACAATTTAAAAAGAAAAAAATATTTTAAAAGACTTTGAGGGTCCAAAAAAGATTTTTAAATTAAATAAAACAAATCTAAAATCACATTATTTTAATTATAAAACATATATTTTCTAAACATATTGTTTATTGTATTTTACTACATCACTATTGGGTCATTATTATGTCATAAAACAAATTATATAATTAAACTCAATTGAATTTTTCCCCAAAAATTAGACTGTCTTCAAAAATAATGAAAATTTTATGGTTGGATAATATCGACATCCTGATTCCAAAACTAATATTCATTTTCAATAAATAATTTTATAAATATGTGAATTTGTACATTTAAATTAAAAATTTACCGAAAATTCATGGGTTGGGACAAAAATAGTTTTCAAACCTTTATTAAAATTAAAATTGAATTCATAAAAGTATATGATCATTTATATGTATTAAAAAATAATTTAGTAATAATATTTTATTAAAATATTATTTAATTAGAAATCAATTATTTCATTAAAATAGATGTCTTAGTTTAATATTAACCAAAAATACTATATGTGCTTTAAAAAATATTTTCAATGTAACAAAAATATAATGAATGCACATTATTTATACAAAAATAATGTACATAGTCATAGTGCGTGGGACTTGTCACATAGCGCCTTATAAATCCTTCATAAGACTGAAGGTTAAGGTGTGAGATGGTGACAGACTCTTGGAGTGGCTCGAATAACATCGCTTGGGTGGTAATCTCTATTTACTTCTACTTCTACTATAGTCGGTTCCGCTCAAGCTTAACGTGTTCAAGCTCAGATTGGGATTGGTCAATAGTGAAGCCCAATGATGCCCCATCCTTTGAGAGCTATGAAAAATGGGCTTAGTATGAGAGATAGTCTACTGGATGAGGCCATCTCTTCCTTTCTCTAGGTAAGTTGGATTTGTTAAAGCCCTATATTTATACTAATAATGTGATCACTATTAAACGACTATATTAGAAACAATCCCAATTCAAAATGGTATTTTAAAATCTAGAAGTATAAAACTAATGAAATTCACATCTTATATAACAATAATAATAAATTTAATTAGATGAAGATGACTTTTCATTAATGAACGTTGGGGTCTTTACATGCCTTGTTTATGCTGTCAGGAATATAGTGAATAGAGAAATAATTTTTTTTGCAATCTCTAACCATCAAATTTGATTCGTGTTGAGAACCATTTGTGTGAATATATACCTTAGTATCATTTTATTGGTATATATATCATAATTCATACCATAAGGGCAGCGTTTCTTGATTTTGAAGGAAAAAATCACATCTGCTAGCTCCACATCATGTGTAGGGTAGTTTTTATCATGTATATTCAAATATCTTGAGGCCTAGGGTATCACATTATCATTTTTCATGAGTCTACAACCTAATAATTTTATTGTAGAATCACTATGTATCAAACATATTTCACTAATTTTTGGTAATGTGAGTACTGGTGTAGTGATGTTTCTTCCATTTAACGCATTGATTCATTCCTCACATTTATCTATCCAGACATACTTCACCCCTTTCTTTGTTAACATAGTTAGAGGGAATGAAAATATTGCAAAATTTCCCAAAAACATCATTATTATAAAACTAATATATTAAAACTAATTATATCAGGGACAAAAGAGGAACTATGATATTTCTCAATTATCATTTTTTTAAAGGGATAATGAAAATTCCCTATCTTTTGAACACATGTCTCAATAATGTAACATGATTATTCCAACAGTCATACATGTTGAACCAGACATGAAAATTCACCTTCCTCAATGTCACAAACATAAGACTTTGATATTCTTAATGTTCCTCCTTTCTCATGGAGTAGATGAGAATTTCATCAATAAACACAACCATAAATTTGTTGAGGTAATGTCCAATGACTGTATTCATAAAATACATGAAGATATAATGGGAATTATTACGTCTAAAGAAAATCAACAAAAAATCATAGTTCCCATACCTTGAATAGATAGTAGTCCTCTGAATATATTTCATCATCACCTTATGATAATTATTTCCAGAAAAATGATCCATCTTTGAGAATTATTGATCACCTAACAATTAATCGAACATTTCCTCAATCCAAGGAGTAGGATACTTGTTCATTGTGGCGATCTTGACGAGTTCCCGATAATCGATATACAACCACATTGATCCAGAATTCATTATGAAAATAGCACTGGGAACCCCATGGTGATGCACTAGGTCATATGAACCCTTTTCACAAACTATCTTGCAACTTATTCTTTAACTCATATATTTCTATAGTGGTTATACCATAGGGAAACATTGAGATAGGATTAGCTCCATGTATGAGTTATACTAAGAACTCTACATCACGATACATGGGATGTTTGGATAATCCTTTGTGAAATACTTCACTGTATTCCCTCATGATGGACATTTCCACTAGGTCAACACTTTTCCTTGACTCAACCTTTTGATAGAGGTATTTTTGTTCACATGGGATCAACATCCACACCATATATGGATTTTAAAAAGTAGAATTGTGATCTTCCATGAATTTGTATAGGATAATCATATGGTTTGGAGTATTAAAAGATATTTACTTTACCTGATAGTTTATATGTTCTTTATATAACGAGATAAAATACATACCTGTTATAGCGTCAAATTCCACCAAGGGAAGTATAATTTTTTTTTCGAATGAATATTTCTAAATAATCAAATAGGGGAAGAGTACAACACTTGGGTTGAAATTAGTGAAAAACACAGGGTTTTACAGATATTTATACATCATGGTTCTGGGGATTCGATTATATTGTTCTAGAAAACATGCATTATATAATAGAATGTTTAGGAAAAGAATCAAATAATACATTTTCCATAACAGAGTAAATAGAATCTGTGGCTTGTATGACTTCATTGTCCTACTCCACTTCTACACTACTGATAACATAAGCCTTTCAATTATCATTTTATATTTGGTGTATAATGATTTAGATTACCCTCAAGAACTCATTGATTATTATAATATATCTTATAGTTGTTTTCTCCCAATATTTTTATCATTAGACCATAGGTGGTGCTTTCCATTCCTCCACCAAATACTCATGCCTTCAACAGACTTTTGAACATTCATGAGCTTGGTGTCCTTATCTACCACACCTGAAGCATTTCCATGTCCATTTGAGGTAGTTCCCATGATGATTCTTCCCATATATTTGGCATGTGGGTGTTTGAGTTTTCCATAAATCATTCTCGTTAGATCCTTTGGCTTGAAACTGAATATTTAATTTCATATCACCATAGAAATGGGTCCATTCCCCAAACTGTTCCTCAAAATTGAGAGCACATAAAATGACATCATTGTAACTCCAAAAGACATAAATTTATTATGACATTAAAGTGTGTGTTTATAAACCACGATGTAATCTCTCAACTTTTCTATCACTGTTGATAAAAAAACATGAAATTTAACATGAAATTGTTGGGCAATTTTTATCACAGGATGACATATATTATCATTATTTTTGATTCTAAATAATGAATTATAACTCTATATTAGTATGAAGAGTTAAAAAATACTAATTACAACGAAAAAATTTCATAAAGTATTCCCACTCCATATCTTCATTTTTTTCTATCGATATAGTGTTCTTAATCGATGCCCCCAATAATCAGCCTATCCAAGTAGACATTTGACAACAAGTGTCACCTTCTACATCATAGAATAGTGTATCACATAATCGATATTATCAATTTATTTAATCCACTATTCAATGGATATTGTATTGGAAGATCCATTAAACTTTAGTGATTATTGTCACATAAATCACTTGATATCCAGTTTCTCCCTATTTGGTGAAGGAGGACAATGCACATTATCTACCTTATTATTCATAACCTAAGAGAGTTGGGTAAGAATATCGCTAATATTTTTAACTCCTCCACCCAATGCATTGGGGAAGTAATTCATTCGATTTCTACATTTTCCTTTACATGGGTTGTTGGAATAATTTCTCTTGGTTACAACCATTTTATAAAATTTAAAAGGGTGGAACAAAACATAAGTCAACATGTCATGAAAAAATAACACATTCCATTTTGAAATTAGCACTAAAATCATATCTTATGAGATCCAAATTTTTATAACAAATTATAAATTGATTTCATATTCTTTGTCTCATTTGTGGGGTTTTCATTAAGGTTTGTTAATACAAATTCACAAATTAACTAATCCTTTCATTGATACCAACTATAGACACCCTTCTTTTCATATATTAATATTACATCATTTTAATGATAAAAAATATAAATAAATTACATGACTTGGATCCAAAGGCTCACTGTCTTGGGAACTACGATCATACATAACATTGACATGAAAAAAACATAAACATTCATTTAATCCCTTCTTCTCTAACTTCTTATTGGCTCTTAAGTTATCATTAGTATTAGTAGTCACCTAAAGATATAAAACAAGAAGAGGTGATCTAAAATCATGGTAAGAGGAAATATAAGAACATGAAACAATATTAAATGTGGTGAGGATAATCATTATCATAATAGAGGTATAGGATCATAATCATGAGAAGATGCATTACAAGAAGGCATAGAAATCGGAAATGCATAAAAAAATATAATGTCATAGTGGTCAACTACAACCCTCAGTTTCAAACAATCATACCATCATGTTCATGCATATTTCAACATACTCATTATGTTCATTACACTACCCAATGCATTGGAGTGCTATATAATTCTGGGCACACCCGTCACATCATAACATTATCATTGCACTATATAATTCTGGGAGCTCCCGTCACATCATTAAATTTACATTATCAAGCATGAGACATGGAAGATATATCAATCAGGAACATAAATTACTCATGTAATAGAATGGGTTTCTACTCATAAGAATAAATTAATGAACTTTGAGATCCCAAATGAAAGGGGGAATAAGATACAGGATATAACACTTTATAACCTTGAGTTAGAAGTAAATGGTGTGTTTTGGAAGAAGAGTTATTTTGGAAAACATTATGTTTGTCATAAACATTGGTAGAAAAAATTTATATCATAGAAAAAATAATATAATGATGAAGAAATTATTTTTACGAAATATCCATATTGAAAATGCAGTGAAAGAGGGAAACCCAAAGAAAGAGAATTGGCTTTGAGAAACAACCTTACAATAATTCCCTTTTAATATCATCTTTTTTGTGCCTCATGAGTAATATAATTATGTTTACTAAAAAATTATTTAGAATTGAATATTAATAATTCTTTAAATATATATATCAATTATTTTCATTATGTTATATTTATTAATTCATATAGAAGAAATTGAAGCATTTTCATATCATATCTTACTTAAAAAATTTCTATCTTGCAATGATTTCACTATTATATTAAATGTATTTTAAAAATTAGTACAATTAGTTCCAAAATCATAGAATTCACTTAATTTTATATTAATATGTAATATATAATTTATATTGTCCATATAAATAGGTTGTTATAAAAAATTTCTTCGCAATGACTCCGTAGGTGGTTATACAACCTTTTAAGGAAAGTTGTCAAAAGATATGCTAAGGGATGTATGGTATTTATATTTCTCAATAATCTGATAATTATAGTATGTTAAAATCATCGATATATTGCTAGATTACTATATAATAAATTTTTTATCATATAATTCTGAAATAGAGAGGGAAGAAATAAAAGAGATGATGAAAAGATAGAATATTTAATAAACATTTACTCTCTCCTTAGTGAGTTATTCTTACATGAAAATATAACACCATTGGAGATTGGAGTTCTCGGACACCAGAACATCCCTTTTTATTCTAAGGTGATTGAGAGGGAGGATTTGCATAGATATTGGGATTAATAATTTATGGGATGAATTTTTTTCCAATGGGAGGGAGAGGGGTTATTTATACCCGAGGAAGGGAGTAATTTAAGAATATAATAATAAATAAAATAATATATCAAAGGTTAAACTTGTAATTGTAATTATTTAACAATATAACTCATATATTAATAAAATATAAATTTTTTAGACTTTAAATCATATTTATCATTAAGAATAATTAATTTATTAATAGGAACATGAAGTGAAAGAGAAAATGATAATATAAGGAATCTCTTTGGTCTTTAGGATTTGGAATATTTTTTTAGGTTTTTAAAATTAGTTTTTTGGTATTTTAAGGAACCATTTATGAAAATAAATTAAACATGGCCTAAACTAATGTATAGAAAGGATTATGTCACCCTAACATAATTAATTATGTAATTTATGATATATTAGTTATGTGAAAAACGAAATTTTTACTATTCACTAGAAAATGGAACTATTTCACAATAGTACAAAAAATCCGTTTTGGAAAATTTCAAGGGATTGATTTGAAAAATGGACAACATTTTATTAAAGTAATTTTCTAAATATGATAAATTTAATTTTTTAATTACAAATTCATTTATTTGAAGAAAATACTGAATTTAATTTTATAACCAATTTTATAACACATTGAAATATAATTTAACGCCTTATAAAATTATATTAAAATCATAAGTTATCAAAATAATAATTTATGAATACATTTTTTGAAAATAATTTTTCAATAAAATTATTCAATTTATCATAATATTGTAACTAAATATTTATAACTTCTAAATAATATCAAAAAATAAATAATAATTATGTAGAACAGTTTTTAAATTATACTATTATATAATTATATCATAATTTAATTTAGAAGATACCAAAATTTTATTTATTCTTTAATGGGTGTCGTTACTATTTATTTTTTTGGTTTACTATTCATAAGGGTTATATTATAGTTCATACGGTAAAGTAGCTCTTTCATTATTATAGGTACCGTAACATCTCAAAACACTTCTTATTTCATTAATGCATCATTCATAATGCATTTATTATGGTCTCTATAAGATTTAATGTGATTTATTCTACATGAAATTACTATAATAAGATATAAATTTTATTTATAAAATTTTGAATCGTTGCATTATATAATAGATATATTCATGATTTTCATATATTGTAAATATGATAACTTCATTTGTGGACATCCATACTACCACCTCCGTAAAAAGATATGATTTATTCATACTTTACATAGAATTTATTAAGGATGAGTTTAGTAAATTTATTTGATATATATTAATTAATTATTACAATTGGATTATAATATATATATATATACTTATATTATTATATTTCATTTAAATTATTTCATTCTATATGATATGAAAGAGAAATAGTGTACAGGCATACATATGACCTACCATCTCAATGAGTGGTGTATTCTGCATCATATATATAAATATATATAATTTATATATTACTGTATTCTTTATATAATGGAATTATATTACTTATAAATAAATTTTCACATTATGGAAATAATTAAATTATTTTCTATGAATGAGGGTCAAGAATTACAAGGCAAACCATGTATGATAAACAAAATATTTATCACTGAAAATGATAATTTATCATGGGATTGTTAATAGATGGTTTTTATAAAGGCATAAGTAAATCCAAAATTGTAGATATATAGGAATGTGGTTCATTCATGGACTTATAATAAACTTTTACATAATATTACAAATGGTTTTACATGAATGATGAAAGTCGGGGTTTATTATAAGGAAATTTTCATAAATCATTTTTTATTTATGTGAGAAACATTCCATATTCACCATTGTATTATTATTTTTTGAGGAATAGAAACATTCATATGTCCTGTAAAATCAATAATTAAATTTATTTAGTGATATCAAAATTATTTATTGAAGTTATTCTTCCATTTGGACAACGATACATAAGTTATTCATTTAATAAAAGGATTTATCGAATCACTTTTATTTCTTTGTGAATTAATCCTTATTCACCAATCATTTATTTTTGGTGGTGAATATACTTAACATGAATGTATACAATTATTCTATTACATATGTGTATTTATATTTATATTTTATGGTCTCTAATTTATGGGGATTTGTTGTTGAAAAGATACCAAATCATTACGGTAGTTTTGTCTCAATCTTCCTTCTTTGAGATACAGTTTTTGTATGCACCTATAATCATTTATGAGGTGTCCATACACCCATATTACTTATTATGTAATGAATCTAAATATTTATGCAATATTTTTAGCTTATTGTAGTTTTAATATATTACATGGGGAGTTTTATTTAAATTTACCTATTTTATAAAAGATTCTCCTAGCAAACCCTTCATTTATAATGATTATTTTTTTTATTCTTACATTGAAGAAATATTAATATACTTATCTCATGAAAACTATTGGATTTTATTTTCTATTGTTTCTTCATAATTTCGCTCTATATTAGTAAAATTTTCACTTTTTCATACATATTATAATTATGAATTTTAATAATAAAATTTGAACTAATTTCTATTTTCGGTTAGAAATAATTTTTATTCATCAAATCATATTTATAAAAATGTTTTAGAATTTTTTAGATGATATTTGATAATTAGTTTAAAATTAAATGTATTTTAATGATTATGAAATATTTAGTTATGATTTTTATATTACATTTTACGTGAAAGGGTTTTAAATTTTTTTAAATATATCTCTATATGTTTTCAACGTTTTGTCATGGAACGAATTGCAAAAAAAAAAAATTGTGATTTATTTATATGTTTTCATGGCTATTTTCAAGGAAAATGATTGATTTTTTTCAATTTTATTCATATGTATCTAAGGTAGAAAGTCTTCAAAAAAATTTAAAGCATATTTTATTCTGTTCTATGAAAAATGCATCCATAATTATTTCAACTATCTTGTATATGTTTTCATGGAAAAAGAATATCAATATGTTTGAAGAATATTTTATAAGTTTTCATGGAAAATGGTTTTCAAAATTTCTTCAATAATTGGTTATAATTTTTCAAATATATTTTATTGGAAAGTGGTTCTCAAATTTTTTGATTTTTAAATTTTTTTTATAATGAATAAAATATATTTTCTTCATGATATTTTATAAATAACATTTTTCATAATTCTATATTAGAAATGAATTTTGGAATTTTTATTATTATAGGTACTTTTAATAAATGTAAATTTTACTTAACAATTGTTTCGGGTAATCATTCAAAATTATTCTCCATATAATATGACACACATTTTTATAGTTTAATCATTCCCATAGATATGATACAAGAATAAAATTCACATTCTTTGAGGAATGGTTTTGGTTTTGTTTGAATGATTTTTATGACACCTGTTTGTCTTCCACATGCTATATGATTCTGAATCCCCCTTCTTTCCAAGGGACATTCTTTCATGAAATAATTATGAAACCCATATCTTTTTTTGCTAATGAAATGATTAAATAATTATAATACCAATATCATTTCATGAATTATGGTATAATATTTTGTAAATATATAACTTTTATGGGTTAGGATATGATGAATGTTTCATTGTCTATTAGAACATGATTCAGTGTTTTGATGGGTGGAAACTCAATCTCCCTCTAATTCATTAGGTAAATATTTAATCTCATGATATAATTATGGGATAGATGTCCAAAAGAATAAACTACTATGGGTATATAGAGAAACCAAATCCACTATAGGAAGATATAAAACCATGTACACTATAAATATAAAGGAATACTAGATTAATTTTGGGAATATAAGGAAACTCAATATAATACTGGAAGGTTTGGAAAAAAAGATCCCTTATAAGTAAATGATTGTTAGTGGGGATGGTGGTTTGTCCCACCTAGTATGTGACCTTTCCATGTAGTACAATAATATATTTTGGAAATGATCCTTGAATTTTAGGAAAATATTTTTATGCATGAACCTCGTTTCATGTTAACAATGATATTCATGGACCTAGTTTCATGTCAATAAGTTTATGCGAGGGCTTAATTTCATGTACATAACATAATTAGTGATCATTTTTGTAGTAATTAAAGTTCACAATGTTATTAACAATTTTTATTCCATGAGTCTGTGTCCTATGACTATGTTAGGATTTTATGGCTTATCCTACTGATCCCAAAATGGTCATGTCTTATGATCTGCCCAACATTATGTCATCACCCTTGATTATGATATTTTATATGAAGGGTATTTTTTCTAATGATATAATCATGAAATCATAGCATATTTTCTTATTATCCTTACATATCCCGCTTTAATTACAGTTGCTGATCTTATGATATTACCCCTTTATTGAGTTTTCATACCCTTGGTTATAAAGAAATGTTTTATGTATGAGTACTAAAAGGGGATGATCTTTATGGGAGATTTTGTAGATCATCCAACAAATTTGAAAAATGATTTTCCAATGTATAAACACACACAAAAAATATTGTTCTCAAGAATGTATATTTGTTACATACTGAATATTCATTAAAAATAATGTAATATACTTATATATTATGACAATGTTATTATACAATCGAATTATACTAGAAAATATATATTCTATTTGTATCCAACCCACTTTATTAGGAAATTTATGATGAAAAAGAACTTCCCAACTGCATTTTCAATAATGATCCAAATGTATAAAAGGCTTTCTTATAACCCTATACACTCATTATGGTTTTATTGAGGGAACACATCAATGGAGGAAATTATTAATGGCATTTAAATCAATTACATGATATTAAATAAGGAAAATGAGAAACCTTCCCATGCTAAATCCAAAATAAAACAATATGGGAATCCTTTTCAGGATATGGTGTTGTGTTTTTTTCAAATTAAATATCAAAACAAAAAGATGTCTAGAACTCTTTGGATATTTTACTACTAAAAAATCTACATATATATAGATATAAATTCATAGAAATAAATTAATTATTTCGTTCATGTCACACTGTTATGTATATCCAATATTTTTTTGCTGAAAGGGAATCACAAGTATATAATAAACTCCTTTATGTTACCTTAAGGAAGTGTCTTCAACAAAATATTTGGTAATTCAGATTTGATTATAGAATGAGTGGTCATCACAGAAAGAGAGGGATAAATATCTAAATTTTACATTTATCATATGTTCTATAATTGGAAGTAAAAATTCTTATTTTGGATTATGTCTATTGATATCTCTATAATCAAACAAACAACAATGTACCAATTTTTTTATTTTATTGTGTCTATATTTTCACAAAACCATCTAGGATACCCTGGCACCCTATTACTCAATTAGAAACTGACATGACCCAAAGGGTGTTCCCAATCCAAATGTGTTGGTTACCATCTCTTGGAATAATTCCAAAAAAAGTGGTATGAGTTTTCCAAAAAAAAGTGAAGGATCTGTATTATGAGTTAGTACGTTGAACACTCCAATGTGAGAAATTACAAAAAACTAAAAAAGAAAAAAATCGAAAGGTGTAAAATCATCAAAATAAACATTTAAATGGAATTATAAAACTCCAAAATCTTAATCTAGACATCACTATAATCCCAAAATATCAAGAACATCAACCTCTTACAAGACGTTCTTTCCCTTTGCTCGACCAGACATACAAAAACCATAAAATACTAGATGGAAAATTTTGAGTGTCTTCATTAATTCTCTATAGGGTATTACCATGATATCTTTAATATATTTCATAATTATATCGAAATCATTATTTCATTTTAAATAAAATTGGGTGTGGAATAATAAATAATTTTCAAATTGAAATCAAAATATAATTATTTTCATAGAATGGATGTCAATGCAAAAAATGATCAAATAAATTTTATATAGAATATTTTTTTATAAATCCACTAACACGAAGAAAAAAATTATATAATTTATTGATTATATAATCAAAACAATGACACCAAAAACCATTTCCATCTACCTTGCAGTCATCAGTTTCCAGTTACTAGATCCTCACATTTCTCATATGATTGATAACAGCTAATATGTGTACACAAATATAATAATATTAGAATAAATAGGACTCATCAACATCCCATCTAGGATAGGGTATTGCAAGGGATTTTTAGGGGTTGTTATCATAATTAATTTTCTATGGAATTATCTTCCATGTTTGATTGTTCCAAATAACCAATAACTACTTATTCATGCATGTGCTCAATCAATCAATCAAAAATGTGAATTTCATCAGTTCCTAATTTTTTATTTCAATATCCAAAATCAGTTTCAAAAAAATTCTTGGGTTTCCATCATTTCAATCCTTTCCAATACAAAAACAATCATTCTATTTTTAGCAATTCTATTTATTCCATTTTTTTAATTATATTGTCATTAAACTTCATTAATTCCATCAATTTCAAAACATTCCATAAATATACAATCCATTAGATTTGGGGGTTTTCCACCGATGTACTTGTTATTTCAAATTCCAATTAAAAATCATTTAAAATTGGGTTTTCAAAAATCAATTAAAATATAATTCATATAAATCATTAAAATATTTGTTTTTATTGTACATAAAATGATAAACAAAACCACATACATTTAATCGAAGAATCACAATAAAAAAAATGGAAATAATATTCATAAACAAAGAATTATGGAAATAGTGATCTAGTAACCAAACCTAGAGTCAATATCGAATGAAGTAGATCTTAGATCTATCCAATACATTATACTATTTAAAAAAATCTATACTTAAGTATATCCATAGAGAATCTAATTGACATAATATTCAATTAATGGAGGATATTAAACATGATTAATCCAGATTTGATCATTCAATATAATGGGTTTGATGAGACAAAATCTCATATTGAGATCCTCCAATTAAATAGATATTGAATAAGGTCAATTTTGAGGGAGTATGATGTTAAACAGGTGGGGGGTCAAAAATTTTAAATAATTATTCAAAATAATTTAATCAATCTTGAAAATTTTTGGGAGACGACCACAAGGTTAGGATAACTATGATCTATAAATTTATTCCTCCTCTAGACTCACTATCGAGGCCTCATAAATTATTATATGTGGTAACATTGTTTTTCAAACTAAGAATGAATCATTAATATTCTTGATATCTAGAGTTTATTCATTTTTATTGGTGGGGGCATTGTTTTAGAAAACATTGTGCCAACCATTCAGAGCATTGAAAACCACCTAAATTTTACAAATTTCAAATGAATAAACCCTAAAAACCCTATAAAAACATGACAAATCATTGGTGGAGGTGTAAATAAACAAATGTAAAGAGATGTTACAACCTCCACACCAATGAAATTTTATTTCCAAATAATTATTATATTTATGAATCATATAAAAAAGATGAGTCCAGTTCTCTCTCACTGGTACCTATTAATACCACATATCTTAGGAATCAAAATCATCTTAAAATTGAAAACATAATAACGGTGTCTCCCTACCACTATGTACCTTTGTATCATAGTCAACTATACTGACTAGATGTCCATTTCTAGAGATATCACACTTAATATCGAGAAATATATATCAATGAAAATTTTAAACGGAGTGATAAAACATAGGAAAATTTTCCAAATTGTTCAATATCTTCTAAAAGCAAAAAAAACTAGGTTCCAACTTTCCTTTAGTCCCAAAATATTGGTGAACTAATTGAGGAGACTCTTTGAAGAACAACCAATCAACAAAAAATAACTTCAATGGTCTATAATGATGACATATGACATATACTAACTCGATGATATAAAATATTTATTTTGAATCAAATAATTATTCTATACCATTTGTTGGATCAAAATTAGTCCATCCAAATATGTTTCTCCAATCTATGAGCAACAAAATTTAAATTTAAATTGCCTACTATAAAAGGTCTCAAAAGGGGAAATTTTTATTTTAGAATTGTATCTATTTTTAAAACCAAATATAACCATTTACAAATCATTATCTTATGCTCCACTAAAATCTAGGATGTAGGAACAAATCATATCATCATTAATAGCGATATCTCTCTCTATTTATATCCATCCATACATAGATGGTATTATGTACTCTAAAAAAGTTAACGTCCCATTCCCTCAAAATTAACATTAAAAATTATATAGTTTAGAGGTATCAAGTTGAAACTATAGCATATGAAACTCTCAGAAATGACAAAATCCTTCCAACATAGATATTTCATAACTCTTTATCATTTTATGTTTCACAAATTTGTATAAAGTGAACCAATTTGGTCACCTTATATATCATAGTCCATATTTCAATATTCTGTTTCGGGTTAAATAGAATCCTACCAAAAATTACATATAATTCTAATACGATATACTTGGGGGAAATGAAATAGGATGATTTTAATATATCAGACTCTACTTCTTGACCATGACCTATTGTCCAGTATAATAATTAGAGACAAAATTGGTAATGTCTTATATCATATATGGACACTAGAATCAATACATCATGAACAAAACATAATTTTCTCCTTTGAGTGCATAATCTACTAGAACTTATTTCAATCATCCATCATATATTTTCATGGTAAAATGATAAAACATATAGCTTATGGAAATATAAGACACCCTCAACTGAGAACAACCACTCAAAAATGGTATCCCCACCAGAAATTGGGTTCATTTTTCAATGAATCTCACCATCAAGATTATTTTCTTGAAAGAAAATCTCAATATGAGAGGATTTCAGGGGAACACTAGCCAATAAAACCTTTTCTTATGTTTTCTGAACTCCTATATCAATCAATGAAAAAATATACATCAAGTGACACTAATGAGATGATTCCATCATAGACTTCTTTAGATGATTCTTTTTCAATAAATCATAAAAAAATGATCCCTTTTTATATAGTATCTTAAATTAAAAATAAAAATATACCAGTTCACCTCCCAATAACTAATCTTAAGTATAAAATATTTTTAAAAGAATACATAAATCCAAATTTTTTGGTCATAAAACCTGAGACACCATTCTATGAAACGGTAATTCAACAAAATATTAAGTTCATGCATCACAATTATGAGTTGCAGACCATGGGTCAGATAGTTCTTCTCATGCGGACTAATATTTTAAGAACAAAGGTCTACCATGTGATCATCATAAATAATAACACACCCCTAACATGACCATGATACAACACAAAAGACCACATAGAACGTCCCGTCACTAGGAATATTTAACAATCATGTAAAATTCTAAACATGTTTTAGGTCAATAAATAACTATGAAATTTATTTTTCCAAAATAAGGTCACTATCTTTTGAGTAAAACTGGTTAACATAGAAGACAACATTGAGAAAAACATTGAAAACCTGTGATAATACTACTATATACCAAAGAATCTATGAATCAAAAATGCATTTCATAGTTTTATCCAAGTCATAATAGCACTTTTATTTGAATAATTGACTGAGATACCATGTTATTGACACCATGTATCCTAATGAAATAAACTGCTTAATCTAAAAATCAAAATATTGATAGCATGGAACATAATCAATAAATTGAAAAAAATTAGAAAGCGTATCATAGATGATGAACATAATCCTTATAGGGATTAGATTAAAGTAGGATTTCATCCATAAATACCACCATGAACATATCAAGACTGTTGTGGATGATCTTATTCATCAAATCCATAAAGACTGGTGAAGAATTTTTGATACTAATGAAAATAAAGAGATACTGATAATTTTCATACCTATTATAGAAGGATGTTTTCTGAATTTTATATTCATTTATTCTAAAATGGTGATAGAGAAATCAAGGATCAATATCTAAGAGCAACTTCACGATATGAACCAATCTGATGTATAAATTATGTATCTAATAGAATATCATATAGAGTATTTTCAATATTCCTTTTAAATGGTTCCATGCTATAAGAAGGAATAGACACCATCCATTTAGCATGAACTATATAAATAAAAAATTATACCTCTTAATTTGTGGGAAAATATAGAAATTAGAAGGGTAAAAATTGGGATACACTATTAAAATTAAGAGATCATTTATCATAGACCCTGACTACATGTCAAATGAAGAAAATAATATTACTTTCCAAAAATCTAGATAAAGAGATCTGAATCTACTCATCCTTGAGTCCCATTGTCCCTAAAAAATATGACACATACCATCTAGCACTGTAAAGAAGACCTGTGGAAGATAACAATTAATTATTGCCATATTAGAATTGATTCAATTCATCAAAAAAATGAAATTATTTGTATTCATATTAAGAACTAGAAAATACCATGTGAATATGATTTATGATTATGAGAACACACATAAAGGAAAAATGGATAACTTCCTCTCTATTCTTTCAAATGGAAGTAACAATATCAATCACATAAAAAACCATATGTAGATTTATTAATATTAAAATAATATTTGATATAAATGAGTGAAATTATCCAATATCAATTAAATATTTTAAAAACAATGAAGTGATATTGATGGTGCCACTCAAAATCCATGGACCAATATCATCATCCAATTGAGATTCTTACAATGGGTGATAAATCATTTCTTTAGATTATCGTGAATAGAAATACAATTTTCAAGAATTATCATATTCCAAAATAATACTTTTAGGTGCTTATGTGATGATGAAACTTTATAGAGAGAAAGGATATAATCAAAATTTTCAAACTTTCATCATTTTTTATAGAAACATATTTTATTATGTTCTTCAGATAAAAAAATTCAAATACCTATGTGTACCATACTAGAAGATCGTAAAAGGGAAACTTATAGGTACTGGAGGATTTCTAGAAGAGGACAGATGTTGAGATACACCATGAGATGCATTACACTTTATACTCCTTTTTTAGTAACTCATTGATCTTCTACTTAAGGAAAATAGAAATCCCATCAACCCGGACTCACCATCCATGTCATGAACAACCATCAATTACCTATATAGAACGTCAGAAAAAGAAGTGAGCATGAGTAAGAAATCATAATAATTATATTGGGTCAATGAAACATCTCAAATTGTTGAATAATAATCTTACCATTTGAAACAATATTATGTTCAAATTTGAAAAGCTAGACAAAGAGCTTTGTAAACTCTTTGTTGGACTTGTTTTCAAACATGGGTTTAAAAAACATTATAGGCTTATCTCAAACCATAGTATCTAGATATAACTCATCATTGGAAATAAAATTAATGATCTACCTCTTGATACTATCATTATTCTTCCATGTCACAATCTAGTGTCATGATCTCCTACGAGGTCTCTCAAACAATAACGATGATCATTTTACCATAATTAAATTATGAATTTTAGATAAATCTAAAATAATTTTTATCATTCATAACCAGTCCTCCGGATAGTGAGGAACACTTGAGACTTGGAACAATAATTTTCCCATGAAAAGGAACTATTGTAGATGAATATGATGTTTGTCCATATAATGTTCCAAAATTGGATAATAAATAGGGAATGTTTAATATCCAAAAGATTCAAAAAAGAACAATATTCTAAAAAATATTATATTTTATGGAAGGATACACTCACTATGGTGCACCAGAATCATTATACTAGGGATTATTCATATATCTTTATAGAGGCATGATGCATACACACAATTATAAAACAAAATTAAAGACAATATAAATTTATAAATATCAACAACACAAATAATACAAATGATAATATTAATCCTGTTAGAAAAGATATCATTATTTTGATTTAAACCTAAAAAATTAGGCAAAATGCTATAATTAGACCAAATTATTCCCCATGAATCATTTCCCAATCCACCTATTATGATTATAGTTTCATTTAGTTGAGATCTCTCCAAGAACATTCTCATTACTACATCGTATGTCCTGAAAAAATGTATATAAATTCAGTCTAATGACAAAGAATGATGGTATACCTAATCATTTGATACCACATTTTCATGAACTATATGAGATAACCTGCTACCGTAATACCTAAGCCTACTCGGACAAGCTTTTAAGGAAATTACATATCCTATTGCGGTGGTGACTGACCCTAATAATAAAAATATATAAAAAAGGTAACGTATTTTGTACAAAACATCATAAGGTAAGTATTACAAGTCAGTATTCTTATTAATAAAAAGGGTGAGACTATCCAAAATTGAATGGATTTAACAAGACCCAAAAAATGACATCATCAATGTATCAGAGAACTAGTTTGATAAAGCTAAAACATCCTAATCTAAACATCACCACAATCCAAAAGCATCATGAACATCCACCTCCACCAACATGCACTACACCATTTTTCGGAATTGGTATAAGACAGTCAAAAAAATGTCTCACGGAAAATGTAGCCTGTAATCTATATATCTTCGTAGGGTCACACCAAGTGTTCTATAATAGATTACATAATAATAAACCAAATCAAATATTGAATTTAAATAAATAGGTAATGTAATAATACATAATTTTAGTTTAAAAAAACTATTTTTAAGGAGGGAAGACATTTCAAAAATGACATAAATAAATATTTTATAAAATAAATTTATATGAAAACAAGGTCATGAATAAAAAAGTTATATAATATATTGAATTAATAATCAATATAATAAAAAATATTATCGTGTTTATCATCCTAATAGTATATTACTTTATAGTTATCGAATCATTACACTTCTCAAATTAGTGATCACGAATAATATGTTTCAACACATCCCTTAAGATCAAGCTGAATAGGACTAATCAAAATCCCATCTAAGATAAGATCTATAGAAATATGATTTTTATTTTTCATTATTAGTCTAGTTTGAGGAAATCAAAATCCTCATGTTCATGTCCCAAATAAATACTAACTACACATGGCCACATGTTTGCAATCAATCAATAAATAATGGGAAAATAATTATATCTCAGTTTTTAGTTTAAATATTCTAATTTAGTTTTGAAATGTATCACAACAGTTTTTCATAATTTCTTGTATTTTTTAATACAAAACCAAAAATATGTTTTCATATATAAGATTTTATCAATTATCAAAATATAATTGACAAATCATTTATTCAATTATATCAATTTCAAAACATACCAGAAATTCAAATTCAGTTATTACTGGGGATTTTATACCCAAAACCCATGACATTTAAAATTCTAATTACTAATCATATAAAATTGTGTTTTTCATATAACAATTGAAATCTCATTCAAAAAAAATACCAAAATATTGTTTTTTATATGTATAATCTAAAAAAGAAAAACCTACATTTCCTAAATAAATCTCAATGTAACCTTCCACCCCCTAGAGGTTCACCAATGAATAAAAAAGAAAACATAGATCTAAAAACCACTCCTAGAATCATGATATATAATGGAATTCTTAGATCTATACAAAAAATTTTGATCTATCAAACAAAAAATAGGATGGATGAAGAGATTAGAAGAAATTAAAATAAATAAGATTAACTAGCCTAAAGATATTAAAAGCAATAAACTATAAATATATCTTTCAATAGAATGGGTTTGAGGATCCAAAACCTCTTCTTGAGATCCTTCTAAAATGGTGAAAAAATTCCAATGATTTGGGGTTTAAAAGGGGTCAAAATAGGGGAATCTATAATTTAAATTTAATTTTCACAATAAATTAATCTGATGTCCATGGTTTTATAGAAAATGTCACATGGTTGGAGAAATTTTTCCTCCCTAATCATGCACCCCACATAGAATCATTGTCTAAGGCACATAGTTTCTCCTAGTTGGGTACATATATTTTCAAACAATGTCAAAACCATTCAATCCCTTACTGTATAGGGTATTGTGGTGTTCACTTGATGGGCACATAGTTTGATATAATCAGGCCCCAACCATGAAAAACACATAATATCAATTACATTTTCTAAATTTCTCCCACAAAATCGAAAATAAGGCCGAAACTAAAAAAGAAAAAAACAAGTGATGAGGATTATGTAAATATTGTAATAGGATATTTTTATATTATCAAATGATATTTGGTATTGGGCTTCCTAAACAATGCATTATTTAATTACCTTATCAACATTGACATTCAACTTTGGAAAAAAGGGAGGAATGTGTCATTTTATATGCCTTCCCATATCCACGATGTTCTATAGTCGGACCAAGGTGGTGTGTGGCCACATTTTTATACATGTTGGTGTGTAGGACCCTATCTTTACATTAAATTCTATTTTTATTAATTTATTTTGTGAGGGTAAGGAACACACATGAAATTTTTGTTCACAAATTCATGACCATGGTCGGTTTATCACCTTTTCATGTGAATAAATAATGAGATTCATCATAGAGGGATGAGAATAATTAGTTTTATCATAATGTTTTTCCTATGATTATCTTTATTCTGTATTTCAAGGTTATATATCATGTCATTCAAAACATAAAAATTTATTTTCTTTTATATGAATTTTCATTTCAACATGATTACACGTTTTATAAATTATTCCACCCATTTATAAAAGTACGAGTTTTTTTAATTATTATTGATTTTTATTTTTACCCATTACAATTTTCTACACTCTTATAGAGACCACTTTATGATAATATATTGATCTAAAAATTTTATGACAATAATAATTGGGTTCAACACGTTTTTTATGAAAATTTATCCTTTATTATGGTCTCCAAAATTTTTAGTATATGATGTATTATGAATTACTTTTTCATAAGAACTTGACCACAATACTATTTTATAATTAAATTCCATATGATATACATATTATTATTCAATTGTGTTTCTTATAAATTTTCTCAATGAGAACAATTGTGGAGAAGTATTTTAATGAATTTTAATGTAATATGTTTTAATATATAATATATAGGACATTAATCTTCAATCCTTATGAGTTATGTGATGTTTTTAATAGTATTAACAAAATCATTATATTGTTTTATTATTTATGTTAGGAGTAGTTTTTCACTATTTATTATGTATAAGAGTAGGGTTTAGTTTTCTTGTAGATTATTTTAGTTATCATTTTTATTAGTTTGTAAAATGTTAGTGAAAACAGATGATTTGAGTCTAAAAATAAGATAATATCAGATAATATTGGTAAATTATTAACTAATTGATTTTCCCTAGAGATACACCATTTTTAGACACTAATTTTTTACACATTCAATGAAAAATATGTGCCTAGGGGTAATAACCCTGATAATAGTGTTATGGGTGTTAACTCAATCATTACCTGATGCATGAAAATATAGTATAACTATACAACTAGATTGACAATCACTACATATATGATTTGGTATATCATATTCTCATTTTAAACTACTATGAAGGGATGATTTTCATATTACTCTGACTGAATAGATTTAAAGGAAGTAGATATCCCAATATAATATAACATTGACCGAACTAGGATACTTATATGATGAACTAAAAGAACTATATAAAAACATGATAATTTATTAAAATGATACATTTACATGTATAATTAATTTTTTGACTATGATTATTCACCAATTTTATTAATGATTCCTCACTAATTTCATCCCTTTGGGATTTATTAATGTCGTGAACTATAATTATATATGGGTGAGAGGGACAATAAGATGATTAACTCAGTGAATACTTTATCAGAATGGGAAATTTATTGGGAAACCCTAGTATATTTAAATCCTTATTTTATATGGTGTGATTAATAATGATAACATGTTCAAAATCTCAAAATAACCAAATAATGAAATGAAAGAGCCTTAGGAATTATCATTTGATTTATATGATAAAGGGAAAAATGTTCACTTTTCTAAATGAAAATAGTGTAAAAACATTCAAGGGAATTTCTTCAAGGGAAATATATTATGATTTAACTGTTGAAGATGGGTCATAAATGAAAAAAATAATAATATGAAATTTATGGGTTTATTTTACATGATTGGAATAAACAGAGTACATCAATTGGTACCAATAATAATTCAATATCTCGTGAATTCATAAAATTGGAGTCATCTAAGGAAATGAACCAATCCATGATCTAACTATGATAATGAGAATCACTATCATCCTTAACTAGGAGGAAATTCGAATTCATATCCATAAAAGACTCCCAATGGGGATCCTAATAATTAAATTGAACATACCCTCTAATATGGAGTTGTAACAGTATAGTTGGAAATTGATTTTATGGTCTATAGTACATCTATGATGTTTTATAATATCATTTAAAAAACCCCCAATTATTTATTTTATAAATAAATATTCTAATAGTATGATTATTGTATTTCTTATTAATGTTTATAGTTACGTTACATGTTTACATCTTAATATCCTTTATATTTATTTAACACCACATTAGTAATATTTTGGTTGCGTCTTATTAGAGGAATGAATTTTCCGAATGAGGAAAACAAATTTCATATTCACCAGTGAAAATATTTAAATTAATGAATAATAATAAACATCATCAAGAAAAATAATTGTGTTATGTGGGTCCTAACACTAAATAATAGAAGATTGTTGGTCAAAATAGTTTATGGAAAACTGAATAATATGGATAATGTATTTTGATGAATTAGATATGTAATCATGATTGTAAGCTTGGTAAATATTTTCAAATTATATCATGATTCATCTATTTTATTTTTATTTCTACTACTATTTTTAATGGTATGTGATATTAAAATATTGAAGTCAGAATTTACTTAATGGTGGAAAATGTAATGCCCATGGTTTTTAGGAATTATATTACTTCCCTAAACCATATACTTATAAATAAAAAATAGTATTTTATTAAAATTTAAATTGATTGTTAATTTTTTTATATGTTATAAGTAATATATTATAAACCTTTTTTTATTCAAAATTTAATGGTTATAATAAATGAACAAAAAACTACATATTTCACACTATAGATTATTACCCCAATGGATAAAATACATGTATTTAAAGTGAATAAAAAAATAGGGTTATATATATATGAATAAAATCATCATCAATAGGAAGTTCATTCCATTATCATCAACTATGTTGACTGCCAACAAGAATACTGAACCTACCATGAACTAGATCACCATGAATAAAGAAATCATTATGATAAAAAGAAATAAGAGATATTATATATGTGTTGAAATGTGAGAGTTGATTTGAAAAATAATTTAATAACCCTATATATTTATATGAATTAAATATGGCCATTTAAAATATGCTTATTTGTTATTTTTTTCAAATAAAGACATTGGATATATATCTAATAGGTATAGTGATGTCATGTTTTTTTAGAAATATAACTCACAATGAAATAAAAATAGATAATTATGATATTAGATATATATATTTACTCATTTTTCATAACTACTATTAATTAAATTATAACGATATAATATAATGTATATATAATAGTAAATTAATTTTTTTATTATCAATGATGTAGTAAAATTGCATTTTAAAATATAAATAATTAATTTATATTTTATTTTCAAAAGCCTTTTAAATATAAATGTAAAATTTATATTTTTATTAATGAGCCTTTTTGGTTAAATATTATATATCTTTACGAAATATATTATATTAAATAAAATTTTAATATTATTATAAATAATATATTATATTAATATTATTTTCTATAGAAATAAATTTAAAATAACATTGAAAACATACAATATTTAAAAACATCATTTTTTAACAAAACAGGTTTCTATTAATATTTTTTATTAAGATATAAATATTCAATTAATATTAAATATAATCATAATTATATTTTTTTTATTTCAAATTTTAAAATTATCTTTGAATTACATTTTTTTTAAAAAATTGTTTTTCAGTTTAATCTTGAAAATACCATTTTTACTAGTAACATGCCTTTTATGAAAATACTGGTTAATAGGTATGAATAGTATTTTTTCATTTTTTTCAGAAATAATATATACAAGATATGTAATTTTAAATTTTTAAATTTTTTTGTATTGTAATAAAATATTTAGTATTTTATATTCAAGGTTATGTTTCATCAAAAACAATTTATTTAAAAACATTAGTCAATTAGTATTTTAAAAGTAATTTTTATGTTCTGTAAAAAATTAATTAAAAAATGGACTTCAAATTTTGGAATCATTATTTAAAAATAAAATAATAAGGACTATTTTATTTTTGGAATAAATGAAAATTGAAAATGTAATAAATATTTATCAGGGTGAAAACTAAAATGATAAAAATGAGTAACAGAAGTGGTAAAAAAAATATTAAAAACATGTTTTAATTTATTGTTTGATTTAAATAATATAATTATGTAATCCATATATATTATTAATTAATTTCTGGTTCCACATTCAGTGACAGCACCACCCATTAAAAAAAATAGGGCTTTTAAAAAAATTTCATCCCATTTCACTTAAATAAGGGATCTCATATCATCAACTCACATCACCCAAAATCACACATCGTTAGGTCAATATTATAATTGTAACTCTCCTAGAAAATCAAATAAAATACATTGAGATTATGGTTACCTAAAAATGAACATCCATAAAAATATTAATACCCATGAAAATAAGATTATTCATGAAGTGGGGTATATATTCCTAAACTATCTTCATATTTTAAATTTGTTTATGATATTTTATTATTCCTATAATTTAATTTCACTATAATAAAAAGGAAACATTAGTATAAATATCATAAATTTATATAATTATAGTGAATATACATATGATACTGGCCTCCAAATGGTGTGGCTGCATTATGAGTTAATTTAACATTTATTTATTAGTTTTGAGATACAAATAGTTTATGATAGCATCTAAGGGATTGTGGTTATTTTTTGAGAGTTTTATAGGGCATTATAATGTCTTATAGTTGGATCATGGTATTTTGAGATTCGGATGATTCTCATAAAAATCTTGTGGTGGGTGGTTGAAGAACATGGGGTGGAGCACAGTTAGAGAACAAAGTTTAAAAAATGACGTGGAATAATCTGATAAAGCTATAAACATGTTACAATAGAAAAAATTATGACCATACCGTTATTTAATAATATATGCTACCAAAAAATTAGTGTTCTTTGGAGAGGCATTGAAATGAAAACATGCTTTACATTGTTGGACATTCGTTTTGACCAAACCTTGTATGCATGTCTTAATGATCCTAAAATACAATTTAACAGCCAATTATTAATTTTTGACATGTGATTCCTAATACATATTTCCCTCTGAAATCTAGAGATTTCACATTCCTTCCTTATTATTTTCCCCTCTTACTGAGATTATTTCCAATTAAACCATGTGTATTGATGATCATGTAATTAGGGATATTTTCCAAAAAACAATATCCATCTTGTTTCATGTTGATATATCCTTCATCCCATGATTGAATGATAAGAACAACATTAAATTGATATATCTATGTATATTTATTCAAAAAAATGATTAATATATGTAAAATTACTTGCTTAATTGATGATCTAGGCTGTCAATGACAAATAGAAGTTCGAATCACAATGACGGAATAATTAGGGAATCCTGATAGGTATATTGGTAAGAATAAAACCCCTTTTATTTACAATCATCCTGAATATTTTAATATAACATTTATTTTTTTTGAATTATTCGTTGATGTTATAATATGTGGGATAAATATAGTTAGGGATTATTTGTGAATAGGAAATCACTTCTATATGTGATTTACACGTTAGCATAAACATTTTTGAGGTAGGATTTTATTTAACATTTGGACCCTTATATACTTTTGATTCATTGTTGTCACGCTATTTTTTCTCTTGCATTTTAGACCATTATAGATAATTTCACATATATGTTTAAAACCCTTGATACAAATATCAGATTTTTTATTATATTACTGCGCTATTTTATGTTTTTTGAGCAATTTTAAGGTTGATCACATGTACGTCAATGTTGCTACTGACTTCTATGGTCACACAATATGTACTAATATTATATTCTTACCATGTTTTTTTATAAATAACATAATTGTGGATTTATGTTTTTTGGTTTTTTGAATTTATAAAATGTTATGATATGGTTATCCAACACATGGGAAGAATAAATGACATGATATGATGATGATGATGGATCAAAACATGTGTTAGGGGAACAAAATCCTTTACAAAATACCCAAGGAATTGAAAGTAGTTGAAGGAGGACCATTTTTGAAACAAATTAATAGATTTGATATGTTGACATTGATTCAAGACTTGTGAATGAGATAGGGTTTGATGTTATTGATGCCTGAGCTATGGAGGAGGCAAAATGTGATGACTCTATTTTCCAATCTATCTCGATGACATGTGATTGTAAATAGACATGTTCACAAACCTGGTGGATTTCTCTAGGATACATCCAACATCTATTACAATTATCAATCTAGCATAGAATTATAGTATATAAGGAAGTAGATTGTGGAATATTGATTATAATACAAACATCATGACATATGAGTGTTAATTATTACATTTTTATTAATAATTATCATCTCTTACAATCGTTATTATAGTTTAAACATTTTCAGAGAACATTGGTGGTGTCCAATAGTATTTTATTACTCATAAAAATCACAGGTATCTCGATGCACATGGATAATTCATTAATATGGTACCATAAAAGGGAAACATTTCCATGGTAGTGAACTATTCTATGAAGAATAGAGCTATAACATGATCTAGAATGGACTATGAATGATTTTATGATTCTTGATTTTTTTATTCTTTCTCTTTATATAAACTAGTATTTTTGGATACATTTGGATCCTAATTTATTTATTTGTGTGAAATCAGTTATATTTTTATTAAGTTTTTTATGATCTTTTGATATTATGTTTATTAATTTATTTTTTTAGGTTTTTACTTCAATGATAATATTTTTAGGGTATAATATTTATAAAACATAGTTTAGAACTGAACTTTTATCAAAAACCACATGAATGAAGGGTGACTTACATGAGTTTATGTTACTCTTAAACTTGAAAATAGCGGTTTGAGTTTCTATGTAAAAAATGTTATCAATGGAGTGTTTCCTTTATTATTATTCATTATTGAATTACATGATTGAATATAGATAATTTATGTAGAATATGGGGAGAGGAGGTGTCATGTTTTTGGCAAGCACATCTTTAATATACCTATGGTTTACTAGTGATGGGATCACTACTAAAATTTTATTATATTAGTATGTGTTTATGCATCATGAGTAGGAATATGGGAGCACATGTAATATGTATGTTTGTTTTTTGATAAAAAGAATTACCTTAATTTAATGTGTTGACCTTTCTATCTATTAGGGATATAATTTTATTCATGGATGTGTGAAATATCTACATTTTTTTTATTTTCGTATATATATTTTATAATTAATTAGTTGATATTGAGATTAATTTTAATGTATATATATAAATATGTTTTAACTAACATACATGTATTGTGAACTATGATTGAGACTTTTATAGAACTAGAAAGGCGATAAGTTTTCTCTCACCATCTCCTAGGATATGAGTATCAATAGAAATAAAATATTCTTAAATTATAATTGCATATCATTATATTAATATGAAATTTTATCTATGACCTCTAAATGTTATTTATCATTTCATGAAATAGTTACCTCATGTATGACAAAATTCTCTTTCTTGAGAGGATGCACTAGTTTCACCACAAACTATATAAAAGGATGAACATGAGAAATAAACAAAAAAAACTCCTTTAGATATACAAATGGAACCACACAATTAATTAATTTTTAGATTGAATAATCCATGAAGACTAAATGAAAGGTCAATGATTCCTCTTTCTCACAACAATCAGCTCAAGAATATTCCATATTTCCTACACACTTTAAGACATTATGATATCATTGAGTCGTTAGATTTCATTAATGGAATATTTGAATTTTTTCAGAAAAAGAAGTAATGAATGGTCATGAAATTTTTATTAATGAATCATGAAACATTTAGGATATGGTGGGGTGTCATAGGATGAGAATAAAGATGTGATGGACTTTATTAGGATCTCTTCAAGAACATAACATTCATAGAATTGTTTCTTGACATGTTAAAAAGTATTTTTACAATGAATTCAAGGATAATTATTAGGGAAAAATTATTGAATCTATGTAATATATTCATTTCAACAAACAGCTTCATTTTTATATCCTGATAGACAAAATTAAGTCATAGAGTTCCATGATGACTGTGATCAATTTTCTTCCAAATATTTGATTACATATTAGAAGATTCACATGAATGACATATATGATGATTCTATAAATAGAATTGAATTTACCTTAGGTCCTAGTGGATGATTTGTAATATGGAATTATTCCATCTTTAAGTACATATGTAGGTGAATCTCATACTATTGTATTGTGTATCTATTTAGAAAGTATAATATGGATGACTGAGGACATGTATTCAGGTAGTGGTAATAATTATAAGAAGAGTATGAATTATTTATCCCCCTCAGGAAAAGTTACACAGTTCTTCAACTAATATAGGTTTAAAAATTACCAAGTGTTATTATAAACACTATATATAAACTGTTGATTGTGTGGTAAGATAATATCTTATAGTTTTTGTCCAGATACTTGAGGCTAGGTGTTCGAAGCTTTATTATAATGATGTGGATTATGAACCCATGATCTAGTTGTGTTAGTTAGTATTCGATTTAGACCAAATATATGTTATTGACAAAACTGATTCATGCACCTAATGTTTGGGAACATGTAATTGAGGTTGGTTGTGGGTATGCAATGGAACTTGTTTCAATTGAATATAAAGAGGGGTAATTGAATATTCATGTGAAGATTAAATCATATATTCTACTTCTAAATATCTATTTGTCATTTCTTATTCCCATAATTATATATACTATTAGGTTTTTAGGGCCTTAGGTTATTTATTATGTTTTCTTTAAGGTTTATTTCAATGAATGTACCCTTTGAGAAGAATGATTATCAAATCCAAATTCATTTAGAGTATCCAATAGTTTTATAAAATGATATATATTTTTAGAATTTCATGATTTCAGAGACGAATAACTCTGATTACACTTGAGAACCTAGATATAATGTGTTTCATATGACCTTTCATGTCCCCATTGTTTTCTACTATATTGTTTCTAATGAATGAATATGGTAGTATATAGATATTGATATTCTATATAAAGAGGAATAAAGTAATGGTCATGAACAATAATCCAATAAACAGAATAAATAATCACATTGATTAGCTATATACAGCTCAATGGTGCAGTGATATTGGTCTTTATTCTAGAAAACATTTATTGTGGGTCAGATATGGATATTACTATAATAAAAATTAGAAGAATACCTGCACTATATGAGTGTCATGTCATTAATTTTGAAAAAAAATAGTTTATAAGATGCATTCATGGATCTTATGAATATGATATTATATCAATATATCTATTGTTATGACATTGTTTTTTTGAATGATAACATAAATAACTTCATCCTTATCAGTTATATGCCATACACCTTGAGAAAATGTTGAGAACACTCTGAAAATATAGTCTTTATACTATGATTTCATAATGTATTATCTAGATCAATTATTTATCCTTCCTTTTTAATTTTATCTCAATGTTAAGAATTTCTATAGTTTTAGATAAGGTGGAGGATCTTATGTTGTCATATCACTCGAATAGTGTTTTTGAGATTAAAATATTCCTTTGGTCAGATGTATATTATTGATGGTTAATTCATGATTTATAATGATTTTTATTACCCATAACATAGATTTGAATGAATGTGGGGAATCTAGAGTGTTTTTTTAGGGTGGGGGTATTTATAAAGATTATAAATAGTTTGATAAAAACCCAATTCTTATTATTTGAGATCCAAGGATTATTTACATATTTATTCTAATGCTTGAAGTGTTGGATTAAGAGTTGTTACGATGTAGAGTGATCTGGTTGGTTTTTTTGAATACTATCACCTTCAACCCCATGATAGTTACTACCTAACAGACACATGAAGATGGCAGTTGAGGTCATTTGTATGTTTTAATGGAAAAATTATCTCATCCGAAATGGGATTTCTTCTGATACAAACCACAAGAGTGCATGTTATATCATTTATTAGTGGGATAAAATTATACTCAATAATTTTAGGTCGATAATATATATATGTTTTATTTTTTGATAGAATATTATTTAGGAAAATACAACATTATATAAAATTATATTATTTTTAAAAACATAATATATGAAAGATCATTATAAATGAATAGTTCAAAAATAATTTAATTTGACGAGTATGATTATAGATTAGAGAATAAATGCATTTTAGGATCATATATTCATAGTATGTTCCCCCTTTTTCATATGTTTATAGGGTAATGACATACGAAGAGTCCTACATTGATTGAGATGTAATGCAACAACAACAGTTAGCTGTTGATGTTCACCCAATAGTGTATATATACGATAATGATATGATCATAATTTATGTCTGGTTTATTGTGGATGAATCATTTAGAGATTAGTTAATTAAGGAATTTTATACATTAAAATGGTAGTGGGTATACGGTCAAACCTGATGTACCATAAAATTTATGTTAGTTATAGATGCCTTAAATTAAAGGGGAAATCCATAGTTTTGTTTCATATTTCATTACGTTCGAGAAGGTCATGAGAAGGAATATGTGTATTAGTGGTTTCCTTTATCCACATACACTACAAATGTATATGTGAGATGACATGATGATATAATTCATGAAAGGATTGCCCCAAACCATGATGATTTTTGATGATATTTGGGGGATTATTGATTTTTTATTGAATGTTAACACTTATTAATAATCTATGAGTCCCTATTTGTAGTTGAATATGGAATGAATTATTTTTAATAGATTATACACCTACATGTATTTCCAACAAGAAACGTATCAGATACAGATGTGTGTTTCACATAGAAATTTTTGGAGGAGAAAAACAAGGTTTTGGGTACTTAGTAGAAATTCAGTACAATTTATTTCCTACAAATCATTGCTCATTAAGAAATTAAAACCTAGATATAGGTTTATACATAATGTTCTTGTATAAAAGATTGTGATAATGTATATCACATGATACACCAAAAAAAAGTGAACCATGAAATAGAATTACATAAATAAAACTATTATAAAATAGATTCTTAATTGGAATAAATGAATATAAGGAAATACATTTTTAAATATATATAAATGGGCTAATTTATATAAATTAATGGATATATTCTTAGAAAAAAATATCTAATATTTTTGTATGGTCATTTTTTACCCCAAAACTATGTTTTCATAAATAATTATGTTTGTTGATATTTATGAGAAAATATTATAAATAATTATAAAAACATTTATAAATTAAATATTATTATATAAAAACAATTTTTTAATTCAACATATAAAATTTATCTTAGGGTGATATTTGGGGATTTTTTCTAAATGATTTTTTTCGATGAATAATGAAAATTATAAATTTGTAAAATAATACCATTCATTTTAACTTAATCCTGAAATTTTGATGTCTCTCCATATTTTTGATTTTTTAAATTAATATAAATATGAACCAATTTATTTATAATTGTACAATTCAATTCATTTTAACTTCTTATTTTGAGGATTTTTGTATATATTTTCATACAAATATATAATTTTGTTTTATAAAACTACCTTTATATGCATAATGTATATGAATTTAAGTTAATTAAAATGTCATATAATAAAGAATTATTTAAGGGAAAATTTTATAATATATATCTATTTATATGAATTTATCTTCAAATAATGATTATTTCAAGTCAATGTTTAAATATAATATCTTCTATAGCTTAGAAAATTTATTTTCATGATAAAGCATTTTTCATCACACATGGAAAGATACATATAAAATAATATCCATACAGTTTCAAAGATTTAATTGGTTAAATCGATTTAATATATAAAATAATAATAAATAATAATATTTATCAGGTACAAAATATTTGTTTCAGTGAAAGGAATAGTAAAAACATTGTAAATGTTTTACTACAGAATGTTTAATACTGGTTAATTAACTGTTTTTTATAAGGATGAAATACTAATGAAAGAATTTGAAATTATTTTAATGTGTGATTAAATTTATTCCATGACAATAAAATATTTTAATTAATAATTATTTTTCCATATATCCATTAATATGACATTCAGTATAACTTATTTAAACAAAAAGAGAAAATTTCATTCTAGTGATTTTAAAAATCTCTAATTAGTTCACGAATTGAAAAAATGTTGGGTCAAAATATAAGTGAAAATTATTAGTGTAATGAATGTAATTTCATGATGTTAATTTATTTTTATGTTTTATAATAATAAAATTACATTAAAATCTTAGCCAACACCACTATAGTGATAATTTATCCAAATAAAAGATAAATTAAATGATATTAACAATTTTAAAATCAATATAATTTTAGTGATTTATCTTATTAATCAAATATTTAAGGTATTTATACCATATTTGAGGTTTTTTAAATGATTATATTCATAATATATCTATTGTTTGGTCTGTTTAATGTCTAATTAAATCAATAGTTTTAAACTGACATTAATGAAATTTTATAATAAACAATTATAATATAAAATGATTTAAAATACCTAAAAATATTATCTTTATCCATGGAAATGGTATTTGTTTGATAATATAGTCTATTTTTCATTCCTGGGTCGTTCTTCCATTTAGAGTGACTATAATGTCCTATAAAATGTAAAGACATTAATACCATGGTAATTGTTAGAATGCCTTAAACATATTAAAACAAAAATTTAATGGTGAGAACATATCCTACAATTGTCGAAATGTTTCACATGAAATTGTTTTGATCCAAAAAACATCTTCTATTTTAATCATAATTTTTTTAATTTGAATATTAAAATAAATTAATATTAATTTAATATTATATGAAATTCAATGATATCCCCTCTCCCCTCTTATAAAATATCACCTCTCCATCTCTTTTATTCATACATCAAGAACAATTTTATTAATCCAAATGTAGATCAAACTCCATAAATACTTCAATAAATTTTCCAATGGATTTTTTACAATATGAAAACCATAGGGATGATTATGATGTAAACAATAGGATATTATTTGAAGAATAGGTATAGTCTTTAACAAAATGTTTTCATTTTGTTTATTTTTTAAACATCTACAAACATTCTTAAACCATGATGAGATAATGAAAAAAAGTAAATTCTTCACATATTTATATTATTATATCAATTAAATGAATTATATATATACCCTATTATATAATTTGGGAAATAAAACCATCATTCATGTGTAGGGTGGACTACCGCCTCACAAAAAGATATAAGTTTTCTCCCATCACCTCCTAAAATAGTTGGTTATAATGATTAATTTAATTTTATTATATGATACACATCACATATTTACCATTTTTAAAGAGTAATATGTCATTTAATTTCAGAAGTTTTAACAAAAAAACAACAAAATCATTTGTGTGTACGAGTATACATCCGACTCGAGATAGCGATATGATTCGTTTCACATCACCACATCACATGGATGATAAATATACATTTATTCAAGGAAAATATTTTCTATCTATGATATTATTCTAATTAAATAAAAATTATATAATATTTAGCATATTTATATAATATTAATTAAATAATGAATGTGTTACTCATGCATATATATGACCTATCATCTTCGTGATTTGAAGATAGTTTATTATTCATAACAATGTCCCTTGAAAGATTTTAAATATACTATTAATGAAAAAATGATAATTATTTCATGATTATTTCTCAGGAAAAAATGACAAAATCACCATAGCGAGGATAGTAAATCTACGGTAGTCATGTTGTAAATATGAGTAGAATATCATCAAAATGACTAACGTGATCATAATTGATTAAAAAATGGTAGAATGAATAATAAACATAAAAAATTATCTTAATAAAAAATAATTACCATATGTCTAATTTTCTAGATGATAATGAATGTACCAAATGATTCAGACTCAATGTAGAGGATTATATTTTAAAAATATACATTTATTGTTCAGGTAAAGCTCTTTTTTTCCTTTTCCATGTAATTCTAAATAACTAAAAAAAATTAACAAATTTTTCTCAAATTTTCCCAAGATTCAGTTATGAAAATAATTAATATTCCTTAATATTTTTTAAATATAAATCAATTAATGGTTTTTGGTAAGGGGAAATTTAATTTTAAAACCAAATTGTAAATATTTTAATGATTTAATTTCTAAATATTTTTCATTTAATTCCATATTTTTCAAATTATTTTATGGATGTTTTTATGTTGACGCAACTATATTATATATGACATTTTATGTCCAATTTTATCATTATTTTAATGTTTCTCAAATAAAATTTATAGGATTATTTTATGAAAAACATTTTGATATACATTAAAAAAATAACATATTATATTAGATATTAATTTATATAATAAAAAAGGCATTTACTACCTCCACACCCATTATATTATCTTTGGATACCATTATAAATATATCTGTTTTTATTAAATAAAGATAAACATTCCATTTTTTCTAGTAATTTTAGTTTTAAAAACTATTCTTCAATCAGGAAAGTGTATTTTTTTTCAAAAAGTGTTTTTCTTATTAGATTAAGAGTGTTTTTCAAGGGTTTTATGATGAAATGGTGAAAGAAGAGATTGATTGATTTAATGTATGGTCAATAGGAATGTTTTATTATAATGGGTGATACATATAATGAATTATGTAAATTATTGAGTCCCATTTTATCTCATGATGAAGGGTTGAGACTGATAAAACTAATACAATGGGTGAGCCCCTTTATAGATATCAAATTCAATGGGTTTTATTATGTTCTTTGGGGAATAATATTTGATGTAGAAAATATTTTTATTCAAATTCTAATGTTTTTTAAAAGATCTATAAATATGAGGACCCAATTCTATGATATGAATTTTCCATACTTAAAATTGAGTATTCTTTGAAATTTTTTGATATAATAAGATAACATAATGAATGTTTTTATAAAAATATTAACCCGGATAAGGAAAAAATGAATGATTTTTAGTAAATTGTTTTTTATTGGTTCTCAGGATTTTAATGATACCATAATTTTTTTTTTTTACAATCATGATTTCTTATAATTAATTATATGAAATTATTCAGTCTATATAATTTATTTTTTGAGTGATTGAATGGTTATTTGTGCTATTTTTTATTAAATTTTATTTAAATTTTTTATCCTATAATTGTTTTAAAATAGATTAGTGGGTTAATTTATTCTTATTATGTACCTTAATATGATTTATATACTAATCCCACATTTTAAAATATTTTTAATAGGATTTACATATGAGAAATAGAAAATAATAAGTTAAGATAAATGTCTGTGTGATTTGTCTTGAAAGGAAAATGACATTTTTTTGATGGTTCTGTTTTGTGGATAACTTGATATAGTTCCTAAGTGTCCACTTTATAATATATAGTTATTTAATATATTATTATTGACTTAATTCTATACAACCATAAACTATGAAGAGCATCCACTACATAAGAAATCAATTTCAATATTAAGTTCACTAGAATATGTAATGATTAAGGCTGAGTCCTTATTATTGGTATCATAAAAGGTAATTATATAAGTATGTGGTTAATTAATTTCAAATAGTTATGGATACCATAATAAGTTTTTAATTTATGAATAACATTAAGCTCAAAGTCATCGAATCCATTTTTCAGTATTGAGTGATGGTATTTTATAGTGATTACTGATATTTTGAACGATATTTTATATGGATGTGTTATATGAAACAGTTAGGCATAAAGTGATGATTTATTTTAGAATAACATTGATACATTTATTTTTGATTTATGAATAAATTTATTTTTTATAATTTAATTTTAAAAAAATCATTAATATTGATTTTAATATTGTTATTTTATTTTCATTGAAGTTTAATGTGTATAAAATTTAATTATATATTTGGTCTAAAATGATTATTTTATGTTTAATTCCAAATAATTCATTCATGGTTTGATTTTTTTTCATTTAGTAAAATTAAATATCACTTTTAAAAATGAATGGAATGAGATCCCACAAAACTGTCTTATCCATTGGAGTTGATTTTATCATCAATATCATGGAAAAATATGTTCAATTGATTTGAAAAAAAAATTCCATCCAAATACCCTAAAAGGAACAAATTGATATATCCAACACATTTTTATTTCAATAATAATTTTATGGAACACTGAATTTATTTTATTTTATTTCAAGATATCAACTCATCCACATCATTTAGTAATTGAATTATCACAAATGACTTGATTTTTTAATTTCTAATAACGTGGTATTTTTATCAAAAGATAAATGGAATATAAATTACAAAAAATATGGAAAATTATTTCTATATTTATTGTATGAATATTTTCTTTATTGAAACTATGAATCATAAATGAGTATATTTTAATGAGTAAATTCACATGTTCCATATCATTTATGTTTTGGAATAATCTATTAAAAAATAAAACATAAATTTTTGATAAAATGATTAAGAAGTATGTTGAATTATTTTATATTTTATTTAAAATATTATATTAATTATAAAACACCGAAGGATATTTAGATAGTATATTTTTTTCGTTATATTTTTTAATATATGATAAAATTGATACCTTTGAAAAGTGGTATAGAGAAAAGGTGATAACTTTTTCAGACAGTCATTTAAGGTAATATGATAAAGGGATAAATAAATAATTTGGAAAATATCTTTTTGATGATAAAGAAATTATTGTTAATTGAGATAATTTGATTTTTTCTAAAAATTGAATATATAGAAATCGTAATGATTAAAAACTAAATTGATGGTTACTGATATTTTTAAAGACATTCAAAATATTTCTAGAAATGTTATATAAATAATATGAATATATTTTTTCGGAAAATGGTCATCATGCAGACTGTGTGACAACACATTTCATCTCGATGAGTATTTGGTCTTTAACCAGCACCCAAGGGGTGACAATGGTGCAATGTCTTCCAACAGCCTATGTAATATCCTATTTATTTTGAAGTTGTTTTTTATTTGTATTTGGGAAGAATTTTTTATCATAAAGATTACCATTATATTGATACAAGATTTAGTGATTAGTTTGGTGATTTTATTTTAATAAAAGTACACATTTTTAGAGACCATAAATAATTAATTTAAAATGAACCTATTTTTGGATATGAATTTATTTTATTTGATGATTTAATAATATATAATCTTTTTGAAGAAAAAATGATTTTAATGTGGGTTTATTATTATTAATGTAATGTATGGAAATGATTATAATACCTTGTATATATTATTACTAGTGAATATATATTTCTGTTATAGACATTAAGAGTTAATAATGTTATTTGGACATAAATGTAAAATTTATTTTCATATATTTTCTAATTTCTCCCTTTAAATAACTAGGAATCTGTCTTACACTAAAATATTTTGATGAACATAATTGTTATGTATTTATTGAATTATTTATGTTGTATTTTGAGTTCCATCATTGATGCTTTTGTGATTAATTTTGAATTTCATAATATGAAGGATTATTTATTTTCAAAATTATCATACCTTGTAAAAACCATTTTTCTCTTGGATTTTCTAATAATTTTGGAGGAATTAAAGGTAATTTTTTTTGATTTTTGTTATCCATTAGAATATGAGTATAGTTATTTTGGAAAAGGTAATTTAATCTTGAATATTCATCATTTTTAGGGAAAATGAAATTGGTGTATAAATCAACTAAACGATGAAATTATACTTTTTAAGTAAGTGTATTTTCTTTAAATTCATTGTAAGGTGGAAAACAATTAATCATCTCTAGATATAGGGTATTTAAATGAAATCTTTTTCCTTGTACCTTCTATTATAATGGGATAATAGTTCTTTTCCAAAAAAACACTTTTTTATGGATTTTGGCCATTAGCTTTCTCATGATCAATCAATTTCTCATAATAAATAATTTATGTAACTCCCCATCATTATATATTAATTATGAATTCTATCTCTGACCATAGTTTTACCTCTAACCAAAATTCTATTATTCTGAAACCTAGTTTATTGCAATTATATATTCCATTCATATCTCCCTTCATCTCTTATTAATATTATGCCTTTGTTACCAATTTTCCAATGTGGGATTTCTTGAATTTTATTTTACAATTTTAACACGTTTATATGTAGAGCATGATAGAATTATAAGGATAAACATTATTAAATAAGGAATAAAGGAACAACCCATGATTTTAAAGATTAAAATATGTTCTATAGTGTATATAACTCACACCACTAAGCCTAAACAAATCATGAAATATTATTATTTAAATATGGTGGCAATAGTCTAGAAATTGAATTGAGGGGTATGGATTTTATTATCTACATTATTAAATATATATTAATTTTAATCTTAATAAAACACATTACGGTTCCTCATCATAAATTTAATATAATATCATCTATTAATATTATGCTTTATAACATTTTTCTATGGAAACTATTTTAAGTGCATAATGTTCTTTCATTTTAATTAATTAAAATAAAATATAAAAACGAAATTTTTATATTAATTTTTTATTATGAATAAAATTATTCAAATATTAATTTATACAAAAACGTTTTATCATCATATAGTTAACATATGATCATCTACTTTTATTGAAAATGAATATTCTTAAAAAAATCATATTTTTCACTCTTCATGTGATAGTTATAAAATTAATTTTCCCCAAAAATATGTATTCTGTTTTCTAATAAGGATTATATATTTCAAATGAGCATTATTTATATAATTTAATTATTTTATCCTAATTTTTGGGAAAAATTAATAGTAAAAATGGTAAATATTTTATACCACTGTAAATGTAAAATGTGTTAATTATGGGATAATTTTTTTCGATAACGAATTAATTGTAACCACAATACCTGAAATAATATAATTTGTTGAAAAATGTTCACCCACAATCATCAAAAATTTTAATATATGATTAATTATTACTATTTTGTAATGGTTAAGAATTTTATAATTATTTATGTTAGAAAAATGATAAAATTTCACCCTGTTGAATTTTAATATCTCATATGTTTTTATAAAGGGAAAAATCAAATTTATGACCCAATAACACTAATTATTTTTAAAATAATGTAATTATTTTAATGATGATAAATTTATTCATAAAATTTATTTAATATTTAATTACCTAAAATTCTTACACAACACTGATACATTAATTAATTAATCAAATGAAAAATAGAAAAATGATTTAAAAAATATTAAAAGTAATATAATTTTTTTTAATTCGTTAAATTAATATTTTTTATAATTATTCATTATTTTGTTTGATTTAAAGGATTATATTTGATATGAATATTTGATTTGATTTTTATATATTCCAATTATTTGAATTATTTCAACATTATTATTAATGATATTTTATAACAAAATGTTTTATTAAATAATTATAAATCCATAAAAAACATATATTGAACCATGTAAATGCAATTTGGTTGATAATATTAGTAATGGAAATTTTATTTTATATTTTACTTTTTATTGAAACTTTCATGAAACAAAAAGATTAAAAACATTAATAACATAGTAATTATCAAAATGAGTTAAAAGAGGTTAAAAATATAGAGGTATAAAAACTCCCATTATTTTTCTATTATTATTGTATGATAGTATTTTTACCCCCCAAATATTATATTAAAATCATAAAAAAATAGTTCCATTTTATTTTGAATGATATTTTATACTAATTAAATAGTATAAGAAATTCTAGGAATGTCCCCCCGTCTATTTTAAAAGTCACCATCTTCATATATTTTCATCAAAAAATAAGGAACAGTTTGATTCAGTCAATCACTTCCCAAATCCTTTACCAAAATCTATTTCCATGTAATAGTGGGGTTTTTATCATGTAGGAAAACAAGGAATTATTTCGCTATAAAATTTATGAGGACTTATAAAGAAGTTGTATAGTTATTAACCAAGAATTTTTATTTTGGTTCATTTTATGACTTCATTTAATCACATCAAACCCAGATAATGTAATGAAATTATAATATTAAATATAATGAGACATTATTATACTAATATAATAACCTATATAAATATTCTCTTCAAATAAAATGAGAAATAAAACCATCTTTTATGGGTACAGTGAACTACTACATTGCATACCAATGTAATTAATTTTCAATTACATTGACTTATGAACAATTATAATGATGTATTTAATATATATTTATATAAATCTAAGTGTGTGTGTGATATTAATGTCATATTTATCCTCAAAATGATAATAAATAATTTACATACTAAAATATTCATTCACTGAAATCAATAATGTCATTCATGTGTACTTGTGAACATCCACCTCCTTAAAGCGATGTGATTTATTTCCCACCCCTATTTCACATAGATTATATATTTATGTGAGTTTAATGAAATAATAATATATTTTTCATATGAATATATTTCCATAAACATAAAATATATCTTACCATCAAACCATAATAGTTTTTGTAAAATGGAAATGTAACGCAAGAGTTCATATGACCTACCATCTCTGTGATTGTAAAATTGTTCATTTTTCATATTTTTGGAATGTCTCTTGTTTCATGGTGTAGTAAGAGATAGAATTGTATTGAATTATCATCATCTAAAGCTGAGTAAATAGCTACTAGTTGATTCTATGCACAATATTTGTGGAAGAAACACACATTACTAGACTCTGGATATCAATTCGGACATGTCCAAATAAATGGTTACAATACAAAAGCTATTAACATTTTCAAGAATCATGTATATCATTGAATGTTAATTAAAATTTATATAAGACTACCCTTTTTTATAGATACTTTTCCAAAATCAGATATCACTCTTGATTTTATTGTTACAAAACAACAGTTAGATTATAATTTTACTAAGCCCTTAAATTTATTGTGAATGAACTATATCAAAAATGAATTATGAGGGATCATATTTTGTTAAATTAATTTTTGGATGACATATAAATGGGTAAGACACACTATTGGCTATAATACACCATTGGGTATGACACAATATTATTTTTTCTTGCCATTTGTCCTTATCAATGTTGTGTAACATCAAACAATTGGTTTGTAACACCATTTTCTAGTTCATGCATTTGTAAATTTTCATTTATAATATGTTTTATAAATTACTAGTTATTTATTATTATGATTTATTTTATATCATTATCTCTATATGAATATTTTCTCAGTTTCTGAATTTGCTTTTAAAGTATTAATTGTATTTTATTAAAATACCTAAATCCAAAATGATATGAATTAAACATTTTTCTAATTCCAAAAGAATAATTTTCCTACATTATTTATTCATCGTAATCCCATAGAAGCCCATTTTTCTACAAACCATCAAACATTAAACTGTTCTCTCAACCTTGTTCTTAGTGTATTGGACTGATCCAGAATGAAATATTGAAGCACACGTATGATTCGTCACCATCAATGTCATGACCATCTATGAAATGAAAGGGTGAGTCGAGTGTTCTTACTAATCTAGAACCGGTTAACCCAAAGCTACCGGGAATATTTTTTGTAGTTCAAAAAGAAGTTGAAGTAGAGTGGTTAGTCACAATAATTCCTTTGGTTATATTTCTAATTTATGATCATGCGGTTTAGAGAATTTATCTTCAAATAAATAATTTTTTATCCATTATTTACACATCCATTTTTCAACTATATCTTTTTTTGTTTTATTTATATTGATTAATATTGGATGACATCAAGAATAAATGGTAACATAATAACATTTTTCTCAAAATGGAAAAAAGTGGTTTGGGTGACCCCTATAAAGATGTTTACGATGATTATCAAGAAACAATAAAAGAAGATAGTTATGTTTTTGATTATGAGGATTATCTTGTATATCTAACCGGTGATAGAAAATCTTAAAGGAAAATTTAGTATATGTTAGATGGAGAGTTCATATTGGGTCTTATGATTATTTAACACATGTTTTCCCATAAGAGGTTATTTTTCCACCCAAAATAATTAGGTCAGTTATCTCTTTTGTCTTGTGAAAGGAGTTCATTGTATATATTTATGAATATTCTTATGTTTTATCTATCTCTAATAATCAATCTTTCATCGTGATCTACCTCCCCGATTTATCCCAAGATGATTTCGGTTATGATAAATGTTAAAGGTAGAGTTTTTGATGTTGAAGAGTCAATTTTTGACTATAGTAGTTTATTATAACAAAATTTATTTTTTCAAGATTGATGATCAGTTTGAACACCTATAAGTTATTATGGTTGGATGATAGTGAAAAGTTGTATGTTGGGTTTAGTCAAGTTAATCAACCCAGTAGACCAGAAGTTCTAATGGATCCAAAATTGGATCCGTATGATGTTGTTGAACATTCATATGGGGAATAATTTGTGATTAACTAAAGAGAATAATATTAATTTCTAGTTGATGAGGGTAGTGAACATAACTTTCCACCTAGGTCTCCATGAATCACTTTTGGTTCTCATAGTATACCAGGTTCTCTCCTAAAAAGAGAGACGTTTGTTTTATTTGATGAGGAAGAAACTAATGTATCCATTGAAAAATAGTTTGAATGTTCTTATATGTACTATAGTGATGGAAATTGTGATAATGATGAAAATGAGGAAAAAATTATGAGAACATGATTTGAAAAAAGGCGATGACAATAGTGATTATGATTCAAATCCATATGGTTCTAGTGGATGAAACAAAATAAAATATGTTGAAACGCCTCTAGAACTTTTTGTTCTCCTTGTTCATCTAAATATAAATAATGGCCACATCTTTATATTATTTTCTATATAATGCTTATTAAATAAAGAGATAATTTTTTTAGGGGTAGAACTCCTCATGGATTGATGGTCAAACTATATTTCCATCAGTCTATAGATGAGTAGATGTTAATAATTTCTATTGTTGAACTACATGTTGTTGAGAAACATGAAAAATAAATTGCTCGTCTTGAACAATCTGATACATTTAAAATGGATAAGGAGCCTATGGATCATGTAATTGATAGCAATTTGAAAGTTGTATCTTTTATTATTAATCCCCCAATGGATGAGAAAAAATTAGTCTAATAAACATCTAATTTATATAAAGAGGATAAAATGATTGAATCATATCATCTAAGGGTTGTGAAATTTGTTTAGGTGTTTATTTCCTCTTTATCTAATATTGATGTACATTCATAGGTGATCCATACAATGATTGTGTGTATTGTTGAATCTTTTTATGATAAAACTTTTGATTGTAAGATAGTTCTATTTTCATAAGAATGGGATAAATTAATGTGTAATGAGTGAAGTTCAACAATTAATGGTGTAACATATATTCCAAAATAAATAGATTCTAAATAATCACTAGATCCTCATTTTTATGATTCATGTTTTTTAAAAAACTGGATTTTGTGAGAGCACCTTCTCATACTCGTGTTGTGAGTTTTGTTCCAGTTCATATAGACTCCAATGGTTAATGGATGTTTTTAGAGAGAAAATGTTGTTATTTTTTTTCAAATCTGTTGAAGAATCAAGATCCAATCCTTACATAGCTAATTTCATATGATCCTGAGTATCAATATTAGTTGGTAATATAAATTATCCAACAAAAAAATGATGCACCAAATTCAAGATATTGAGATTGAAAATAAGTAGAACCGTGCAAATATGGAATCCATGAAGTCTCTTCTTGATGAATTTAAATCTTATTTGATAGCTTCTGTGGATGAAATTATAAATATTCGTGATGATGAATCCTTTGATACATCAATTCTAGGACCTCATGTTGATGCAAGTCTGGTCAGCACTATGGTTTGAGAAGAAGTTTTTGTTATGTCCTGTAGACCATAACAAGGGGAAACTCTCATTCCATTAGCAGTTTTGAGGAAGTTAGATCAAGGAACAAATCATGATCACATTATGATATGGAGTTCTTCCATGGATATAATTTCATAATAGCAGACAATAATCCAAGCCACAAAATATAATTTCTCATAAATTAATACCAATTCGTCCATGGATACATACATAAATTGTTTTGATAATAATTGGAGGATGCCACTTATTATAATGGACATTAACGTGAATGTTCAATAATTAAAGGATATGAATCCAATGCTGAATTGGTTTAAGGAAAAAATGATATTTATTTTGTGCTGTGGAGAGAGGTGGTAAGATAATAATACATTTTATAAATCCTAAGAAACCATTTCACTAGGTACATGACATGACAGTTCTAGCATAGAAAGAAATTCTTATTACCACACATGAAACTATATGACTAAGAGTTATGAGGCATCAAGTGGAACCTATTACTAACTAATTTTAACCCTTCCCACTTCATCTTACACAAATTATGAGACAAGCCATGCCAATTATGATTATAGTGTCTCGACCTCAATATATAGTTTGAATACAAAATGGTGTTATTAATAAAATTCTTTTATCTCTCTCACACCCTATTACAACTACTATATCGGATTAGGGGAAATCCATTGAAAAAAGAAATAACCATTTGGACCATTATTCCTAGTCTTGATAGTTGTGATGCATTATACCTTTTATTTTTCATTTAAATTGTTTTATGACTATATGCTTCCAAATTTTGTCTACTAATTTATTTCTGTATAAATGTTTTATTCTTGTAATTTTTCTCTTAAAATTATTAACATCTTTACTTCTTTTATTTTGATTATATTTTACCTTTTTCCTAATACCGAAAGGCAATGAAAGACAAAATTAGGAAATTTATTTTTTATTTATTTCATCCTATTATCAATGGTCATTATTTCAAAATATTTCCACAACTTTTTGATATTATAATGATATTTATGAACACTATTTTCGTATAATATTTGATTCCATGAACATATTCCCATTGATTCCATGATTTTATTATCATAAAATGAGGGAAATTTTTTACCACCTTTTTTTAATGAATAAAAATTCTGCTTCTGAGGATAATAATATGTTTCAAGTTTTCTATATGTATTTAATATTATGATATCACATATGGAATTTATTAAGTATGAGTCACAATTTATGTTGAGACACCACTGATGAAGAGTTAAGATGAAAAATGACTCACCACAAAGCAAACACACAGCTAGTCATGTCTCGCTGTCAACAGTAAAAATGGAAGTTTCCTAAAATTAGTCACCGTCACACACGAAATAGCCAAGAAGACACACCACCAGTTATGAAATTCTGAACATTATAGAAATGAGTCATTTCTAAGACATAATTATTTTTCAATTTATGAGTCACCAATAATAATTTATCCCCATCGCCTATGAGGAACATCTATTGGGAAAATTCAAGAACGTATTGTTGTCATACTGCCAGATGGAATTTTTTGAAGTGTTAGAAACACCATTAGTCTGATCAACCACTAGAATGAGTGATTGCCAAAGCTGAATCACTCCCAATATAACGCAGTGCCACTATTTCAATAACATATTTAATTTTAATTAAATTCTATAACGACAATATTATTGAATGTATGATTTTCTCTTAAATGATTTCCAGAATGCATTGAAGTGTATGTCATACATGATATATGTGGAATTACAATATTCGAATGCACAAGGACATTATCTTTTTTACAGTTGTTTATAAACGAATAATATTTATTTTCTTAATACATGACTAGATGATATAGATGCACTAAATGGTTTTACATGTTAATGATTGATGTCATGACCTGTCCTCGGGGCCCGTGCCGTGACTACCCCAAGCCCGCTTTCCATAGGCCAGGGGCTGGTGACTAGCACCAAGGCGTAATTCCCAGTAAAAAGGGAAGGCATTGCCTTTGTAAAGTAGACACTAAGTAAAACTGAGTACAACAGTATGTGCGGAAAAGTAAGTGGGAAAGTATACAAACCCAAACTGAAAGTAAAGTAACACTGGAAAGGGAAAACAGCAACTGTAAATTAGAGCTGCAGCGTCGAGCCGTCCTCTGGAAGTCCCACCTGAAGGGTGGGTACAGATAGCCTCCACTACTCCTCGGGTCCAGCCGACCGCTCCGAGTACGTCCCGCCCAGTGGTTCCCCTCCAGGTACCGTCCTGCTCCGCAAACCTTAACCACGATCAGCGATGTCCGTCGTCTGTATCCAACACAACGTAGTGCGGGCATAGCCCGTGAAGGGGTGAGTATAAGCTACTCAGTAGGGACCCCGAGACCCCCGAAGGTCCTCCAGAATCCACAAAGGATAATCCACAAAGGAATGATACAATCACGAAGTAACATCCGACACCGCATAGGTATATGCCCATACATATACCTAAGTCATCAATTCTCATTCGGTTCTAACATCCGTGACCAAGTACAACCCAGTCCACAAAGGATAGAAAAATATAAATCCACACAGGATAGCACAACACAATCCACATAGGAAAGAAAAACAGGATTCATCTCAAATAGGTATACTTCTTCATATGACGATAGAGATGATTAGATATATCCACTGATTTTTCTATTTCATCGATCCCACAAAGGATCGATAGGTACTAACCCACGCAAAGACCCACACAGGATCTGAAGGCACTAGCTCACACAGAACCGCTGATCGCTGACCCACACAGGATCAGACCCACATAGGATCGGTAGCACTGATCCATGTAGGATTTCTGAGTGATGTAGTCGTCACCATTGAATCCACTGAGGATCTCTGTACAGTTGCCGACGTCGTCACAGTCGCAAACGCAGCCAGCTCTAGGGTTCCCGCACACAGCAAGCCCATTCGGGAGGGTCCGCTCCACGAGCCGAGAGGCTGATACATCAACTGACACAAAGTCCGGAGTTGATGTATCCAAATGTTCCGTATTGTCAACAGGAACTCAGCGCCATAGACGACGCGTCAATCAGATGTCTGGTCTAGAAGTTATTGTCTTTTTCTTCCGAGGGGCCCGATTGGTTTTTAAGTCAAAACCAACCCGTCCGTACTCCACCTGCGTCCAAACCTCGAGCGGAGTAAGAAAAAATATCGGTCTCTCCAAGAGGAAACCAACAATGTCGACGGCATGTCAATCGGACGTCCGGAGCTCAGGTTACGAGCATTTCCGCTCCGAGGGCCTGATTGGTTTCGTGTACGAACCAACTCGGCCAAACCAAAAGTATTTTGAAACTTTGAGTGAGATATACCGAAACTACCGTCTCGATCTAAGGATCACATTGCAACTGACGGTGCGTCGATCGGAGGCATGTAACACATGTTATGGGCGTCCGACCGGAAAAGATTCGGTATTAAGGGGTTCGGGCCCAGTCCGACCCAGCCCGATACCCCCAGGGTCGACCCGAACCGGGTTCGGGTCCAGCCCACTTGGGTGCGGCCCGGCCCGGCCTGGGCGCGGCGCGCTTGCCAGGCGATCGGCCAAATGGCCGAGCCGTTGAGCGGGGGGGGGGGGGGGGGGGGGCTGCCCCCTGGTTTTTCACCGCGGCCCCCAATTAAGGGGGGGGGGGGGGGCGTTGACCAGGCCATCGGGGGTTCGTAACCCTCTGTCTTCCTTTTTCTGGTCGGCCCGCTTGGCCGGCCAGTTTCTGCCGCCACGGACCGGCGACGGCCGGTCCCCCTACTCCGGCGCCGGCGGCCCCGAACCGGCCACGACCTTGGTTCGTCCGGTGCGACATGATGTCACCGTGCCCCTTCGCCGCGGCCCCGCTCCGGATGCGGTGTCTTCGGGTTTCTCCGACGCGGCGCGATGGCGTCGCGTCCTTGTTCGATTTCACGGTGCGACGCGACAGTTCTGCACAGTCCTTGTCGTACAATCCTGCGCGGTGCGACGACACCACGCCATTTCCATTCCAATCCATATTAGAAACAACCACATGGATAAGGGATGAGGGTCGGCCGTGTTTGTGTGGTTCGTCCCCCTCTTGTTAATCGATAGCAATTGGTCATATTCCATGATGAACGTCAAGGTAGTAATCATGAATAAAATAAATAATTAAATAAACCCTTACCTCATCGAACAAGTTGGGTGAGGATTTGTCACGGAGATAACTGTCGCGGGAAGAGGTGTCGCGGAAGGAGACGTCGCGGAATGATATGTCGACCTCTGAGGAATCTGGCATTCTTCGCGTTCTTCGTGTTCTTCGACGAAGAGGATGAAGAAACTCAAGACTCCCTTAGCTTTTCTCCCAATGCTCCCAAGGCAACAAGACTCGAACAAAAATAAAATAAGTACCTTACTTATTTTATTAACTCAACATAAGGTTTGAAATTCAAACACTCACATTAAACTCACTTCATTAATATCAAAAGTTATTAAAACATAAGTTATCAAATTTAATTGTGAGTTGAGAGAGTTAAGGAATGTGAAAGGGTGGAGTTCTTGTGGGCCCCACCACCCTCATAACCTCTCATGGGAAGTTGGGTAGTTACCCAACTTCCACCAAAAGCTTAAATCTACTTAGAGAAAATAAAAATTGTAGTTAAATTTTTATTTTAACTTCCACAATTTTTATCAACATCTCTCGTGAAAACACAACTCCAGAAAAGGAGTTACTAAGAAATTACCGGCACTACGAATCCATCGGTGCCCTCGGAATTCAATTCCGAGCACCAGTTCAAAAGTTAGAAATTCCCGCTCGTTTGTTCACTGAACGTACCCGAGCTAATCTTCAAATAGGAATTCCGGGCACACCGGGCCTCGGAATCAAGTGTCATCAGAAACTACATTCATGAAAAATCCCAAAGAAAATTAAGAAAAAAATTTCCTTGAATTTTTACTGGTCTTTACATTACTCCCACCTCAGGGATTTACATCACCGTAAAGTTACCATAAACTAGGGAAAACAAATGTGGGTACTGAGCACGCATCTGAGCCTCCCGCTCCAAAGTGATCTCCTAGAGATTCTCGTGCTGCCATCTGATGCACACTAGAGGAATCGACCTTCCACGTAGGACCTGCTCCTATCGATCCTCGATCTCCATTGGGACCTCCATAAAAGTCACCCCATCATCAACGTCTAGCTGCCCATGGTCAATGATATTCGACGGGTTGTGTACATATCTTCTCAGTTGAGATACATGGAAGACGGCGTGCCCCCGGTGCAACTGAGGTGGTAGAGCCAGGCGATAAGCTAACACGCCAATCCTGCCGAGGACCTGGAATGGTCCGATGAAGCATGGAGACAACTTTCTGCCTTGGCCAAATCTCTGTAATCCACGTCGAGGTGAGACACGCAAGAAGACGTGGTCGACTTCCTCAAACTCTAGTGGCCTCCGCCTCTTGTCAGCATTGGACTTTTGCCAGCTCTAAGCTATCCTCATCTGCTCCTGGATGATCTGGACCTTTTCTATTGTGGCATGGACCGTCTTCGGTCCGACAAGTACTGACTCCCCAGGGTCTATCTAGCATAAAGGAGATCTGTAAGGTCTACTATATAACGCCTCGTATGGTGCCATCCCGATAGTGGAGTGGTAGTTGTTGTTGTACGCAAACTTCACCAAGGGTAGGTGGTCCTCCCAGCTGTGACCAATGTCGAGAACACATGTGTGGAGCACGTCCTCGAGAGTCTGAATGGTCCTCTCAATCTGTCCATCCCTCTGAGGGTGAAAGGCGGTGCTCAGACCTACATGTGTTCCGAACGCCTCCTGAAACCCCTTCTAAAGCCGGGATGTAAAGCGAGCATCTCAATCGGAGACGATAGATGATGGCACACCGTGAAGCCATACAATCTCCTGAACGTAAATTCGTCCCAAGCTCTCCACTGAGCCCTTCTCTCTGATGGGTAAGAAGTGTGCCGACTTGGTGAGTCGGTCGAGAATCACCCAAATGGAGTCGTGACCTCTGGATGTGCATGGAAGTCCACTCACAAAGTCCATAGATATCCCGTCCCACTTCTACTCTGGGACCTCCAAGGGCTCTACCAAACCTGCTGGTACCTGGTGCTCTGCCTTTTCCTGCTGGTAGGTGAGGCATCGAGAAACAAACTCTGCCACAGCCTTCTTCATGCCCGGCCACCAGTGTTGTCGTCTGAGGTCCTGGTATATCTTTTCCACTCCAGGATGTACCGCCAAAGGATAAGTGTGAAACTGTCTCATTACCTCCTCCCGTAATGAAGCTGGTATCAAGGTACGTCCTCTGAAAAAGACGTCGTTCTCTTATCCAATGGAGAAACCATCAGGTGCCTGCCCTGAGGATATCTGTGCATGCCGCGTCTCACAGTCAGTGTCCCCACACTGTGTCTCTCTGACCCGCTGTATTAGTGGAGGGGTGACTGTGAGAGACTGAAGGAAGGCTGCTCCAGCTCTATCCAAGAAGGATATCTGCAAAGCTGCTAGCTCCTCTATCGCCTCCTCAAGTAGCTGAATGCCCATCCTCCTACTGAGAGCATCATCTACTATGTTCCCCTTCCCAGGAGTATAGACTATCTGAAATTCATAGTCCTGGAGAAACTCGAGCCATCGTCATTGTCTCAGGTTCAGGTCTTTCTGAGAGAAGATGTACCTGAGACTCTGATGGTCATAAAAGACTGTAAAGCGCTCGACCATCAGATAGTGCTACCATGTCTTCAGAGCGAAGACCACTGCTGCTAACTCCAGGTCATGGGTAGCGTAGTTATGCTCATGTGGCCTCAACTGACGTGATCCATAGGCGATCACCGACCGCTCCTACATCAGGACACATCCGAGTCTAGTCCCTGATGCATCGCAGTAGACGACGTACCCTACTCCCTCCTCAGGAAACCTCAAGATAGGTGCGCTAAACAATCTCTGTCTCAGCTCCTCGAAGCTCTACTGACATCTGTCTGACCATACAATGGGTTTCCCCTTCTTCCTCAAAGTTGAGAGTGGTACCGAAACTATGGAGAAGTCTGGCATGAATCTCCGGTAGTATCCAGCTAGTCGTAAGAAACTCCGCATCTCCATCACGCTCGTGGGTGGCTCCCAATCTAGCATTGCCTCGATATTCTCAGGATCCACTGCAACTCCCGCCTCTGAGATGACGTGTCCCAAGAAGTGGACCTCACGTATCCATAACTGACACTTCGAGAGCTTTCCATAAAGCTGGTTCTCTTGGGGTGTGTCTAGTACAACCCACAAGTGGTAGGCGTGCTCCTCCTCAGTCGTCGAGTAAATCAAAATTTCGTCGATGAAGACCACGACAAATCGATCAAGGTATGGTTGAAAGATCCTGTTCATGAGGGACATGAACACTACTGGAGCATTGGTTACACCGAATGGCATAACCAAGAACTCATAGTTTCCATACTGACATCTGAAGGTTGCCTTTAGCACATCCTCATCCCGAACTCTGAGCTGATGATAGCCTGGCCTGATGTTTATCTTGGAGAACCACAGTGCTCCCTTGAGCTGATCGAAGAGGTCATCAATCCTCTATAGCGGATACTTGTTCCTCACTGTCACCTGGTTCAGGGGACGATAGTCGACACAAAGTCGCAAGCTCCTGTCCGCCTTCTTGGCGAACAAAATCAGGGTAGTCCAGGGTGAAACACTGTGTCAGATGAACCCCTTGCCCTGAAAGTCCTCCAACTGTACCTATAGCTCTCGAAGTTCAGCGGGGGCCATCCTATATTTTGGAGTCGATATCGGGGCTATCACGGGGTCCAGATCAATATAAATGTATACCTCTTTGTGAGGAGGTAGTCCTGGAATGTCGTTGGGGAAAAACGTCCGCATACTGATCCCCCACTACAGGAAAACTAGGACTACGCATGTCAACTGCTCCTAGGATGAGGCTAGCCAACTGATGAGTGATGGGATTTCCTCTCCTCTGCGAGAGTCCATCATGTGCTGCAAAGGCTCCCTTCTCGCCGGTGAAGGTGAACCTGCTCCCGTCAGTGCGTACACATCGCACCATGCGCCTAATATAGTTAATTTGAGCATGGAATGTTGATAACCAATCCATGCCCAAGATGACGTCATAAGGCCTCGACGCCGCTACAAGAAGATCCCAGCCGAAGCTATCGCCTCCTAGAGTAAGCTCACACTACCGGCACCAGTGCGTAATCATTGAGTCTGCTCCCGTAGGAGTCTCTATCCATAAGGATCGAGCCAACGGCTCTATCGGAATCTCGGAGCTCCGAACAAGGGCAGCAGCTATGAAAGAATGACTCGCTTATGTGTCTATAAAAACTGCAGCAAGGCGTAATTCCCGGTAAAAAGGGAAGGCATTGCCTTTGTAAAGTAAACACTAAGTAAAACTGAGTACAACAGTATGTTCGGAAAAGTATGTGGGCCAGTATACAAACCCAAACTGAAAGTAAAGTACAACTGGAAAGGGAAAACCACAACTGTAAAGTAGAGCCGCAACGTCGAGTCGTTCTCTGGAAGTCCCACCTGAAGGGTGGGTACAGATAGCCTCCACTGCTCCTCGGGTCCAGCCGACCACTCCGAGTACGTACCGCCCAGTGGTCCCCTTCCAGGTACCGTCCTGCTCTGCAAACCTCAACCACGATCAGCGCTGTCCGTCTTTTGCAACCAACACAACGTAGTGCGGGCATAACCCATGCATGGAAGAGTATAAGCTACTCAGTAGGGACCCCGAGACCCCCGAAGGTCTCCCAGAATCCAAAAAGGATAATCCAGAAAGGAATGATACAATCACGAAGTAACATCCGACACCGCCTACGTATATGCCCATACATATACCTAAGTCATCAATTCTAGTTCGGTTCCAACATCTGAGCTCAAGTACAACCCTGTCAACATAGGAAAGAAAAACGTAAATCCACAAAGGATAGCACAACACACTCCACATAGGAATGAAAAATAGGATTCAACTCACACGGGTATACTTCTTCGTATGACGATTGAGATGATCAGATATATCCACTGATTCATCTATGTCATCGGACCCACAAAGGATCGATAGGTAATAACCCCCGCAAAGACACACACAGGATCGGACCCACACAAAATCTGTAGGCGCTGGCTCACACAGAACCGCTGAGCGCTGACCCACACAGGATCAGACCCACACATGATCGGTAGCACTGATCCATGTAGGATCACTGAGTGCTGTAGTCGTCCCCGTTGAATCCACTGAGGATCTCTGTACAATCGTCGTCATCGTCACAGTCGCAAACGTAGCCATCTCTAGGGTTCCCGCACACAACAAGCTCGTTCGGGAGGGTCCACTCCACGATCCGAGAGGCTGATACATCAACTGACACAAATTCTGGAGTTGATGTATCCAAAAGTTCTGTATCGTCAACAGGAACTCAGTGACACAGACGACGCGTCAATCGGACGCACGGTCTGGAAGTTATTTTCTTTTTCTTCCCAGGGGCCCGGTTGGTTTTTAATTCAAAACCAACCTGACCGTACTCCACCTGCATCCAAAACTCAGGTGGATTAATCCAAGAGATCAGTCTCTCTAAGTGGAAATGAACAAAGTCGACGACACGTCAATCGGAAGTCTGAAGCTCAAGTTACGAGCGTTTCTGCTCCGAGGGCCCGGTTGGTTTCATGTACGAACCAACTCAGCTGAACCCAAAGTATTCTGATACCTTGAATGTGATATACCGAAACGACCGTCTCGATCCAAGAATCTCATCACAACTGACGGTGCATCGATCGGAGGCCCGTAGCACATGTTATGGGCGTCCGACCGGAAAAGATTCGGTATTAAGGGGCTCGGGCCCGGTCCGAAGCGGCCCGATACCCCCAGGGTCGACCCGAACTGGGTCCAGATACAGCATGCTTGGGCACGGCCCGGCCCGCCTGGCGCAGCCCGACCTGGGTGCGGCCCGGCCTGGGCACGGCGCGCTGGGCGCGCTGGCCAGGAGCTCGGCCAAACGGCCGAGCCGTTGAGCGGGGGGGGGGGGGTGCCCATTGGTTTGTAACTGTGGCCCCCAATTAATGGGGGGGGGCATTGAGCTGGCATCCGGGGGTTCATAACCCCTGGCCTTCGGGCTGGCCGGTTTCTACCGCCACGGACCGGCGACGGCCGGTCCCCCCTGCTCCGACACTGGCGGCCTGGAACCGGCTGTCGGTCACCCTGCTCCGCCGCGGCCTAGAACCAGCCGCGACCTTGGTTCGTCCGGTGCGGCACGACGGCGCCACACCCCTCCGCCGCGGCCCCACTCTGGGCGCGGTGTCTTCGGGTGTCTCCGACGCGGCGCGACAGCGTCATGTCCATGTTCGATTTCTCGGCGCGGCACGACAGCGCCGCCCATTCCTTGTCGTACGATCCCGTGCAGTGCGACGACACCACGCCATTTCTGTTCCAATCCATATTAGAAACAACAACATGGATAAGGGGGGAGTTTCGGTCGTGTTTGTGTGGTCCAGCCCCCTCTCGTTAATCAATAGAAATTGGTCATATTCCACGATGAATGTCACGGTAGTAATCACGAATATAATAAATAATTAAATAAACCCCTACCTCATCGAACAAGTTGGGTGAGGATTCGTCATGGAGATAACTGTCGCGGGAAGAGGCGTCGCGGAAGGAGACGTCGCGGAAGGAGACGTCGACCTCTGAGGAATCTGGCATTCTTCGCGTTCTTCGCGTTCTTCGTGTTCTTCGATGAAGAGGATGAAGAAACTCAAGACTCCCTTAGCTTTTCTCCCAAAGCTCCCAAGGCAACAAGACTCCAACAAAAATACAATAAGTCCCTTACTTATTTTATTAACTCAACATAAGGTTTGAAAATCAAACACTCACATTAAACTCACTTCATTAATATAAAAAGTTATTAAAACATAAGTTATCAAATTTAACTGTGAGTTGAGGGAGTTAAGGAATGTGAAGGGGTGGGGTTTGTGTGTGCCCCACCACCCTCATAACCTCCCATGGGAAGTTGGGTAGTTACCCAAATTCCACCCAAAGCTTAAATCCACTTAGAGAAAATAAAAAATGTAGTTAAACTTTTATTTTAACTTCCACAATTTTTGTCAACTTCTCTCGTGAAGACACAAATCCAGAAAAGGAGTTACTCAGCAATTATCAGCGCTACAAATCCATCGGTTCCCTCGGAATTCAATTCCGAGCACCGGTTCAAAAGTTAGAAATTCCCGCTCGTTCGTTCACTGAACGTACCCGAGCTAATCTTTGGATAGGAATTCCGGCCACACCGGGCCTCAGAATCAAGTGCCTTCAGAAACTGCATTCTTGTAAAATCCCAAAGAAAATTAAGAAAAAATTTCCCTTGAATTTTTACTGGTCTTTGCATTACTCCCTCCTCAGGGCTTTACGTCCCCGTAAAGTAACCATAAACTAGGGAAAACAAATACGGGTACTGAGCACGCATCTGAGCCTCCCGCTCCCATGTGCTCTCCTAGAGATTCTCGTGCTGCCATCTAATGCGCACTAGAGGAATCGATCGTCCACGTAGGACCTTCTCCTATCGATCCTCGATCTCTATTGGGACCTCCGTAAAAGTCACTCCATCATCAATGTCTACCTGCCTATGGTCAATGATATGCTACGGGTTGTGCACGTATCTCCTCAGCTGAGATACGTGGAAGACGTCGTGCCCCCGGTGCAACTGTGGTGGTAGAGCCAGGCGATAAGCTACCTCGCCAATCCTGCTGAGGACCTGGAATGGTCCGATGAAGCTTGGAGACAACTTTCCGCCTCAGACAAATATCTGTAATCCACATCGAGGTGAGACACACAAGAAGACGTGGTCGCTATCCTCAAACTCTAGTGGCCTCCACCTCTTGTCAGCATAGGACTTTTGCCGGCTCTAAGCTGTCCTCATCCGCTCTTGGATGATCTGGACCTTCTCTGTCGTGGCATGGACCATCTCTAGTCCCACAAGTGCTGACTCCCTAGGGTCTGTTCAGCACAAAGGAGATCTGAAAGGTCTGCTATACAACGCCTCGTATGGTGCCATCCCGATGGTGGAGTGGTAGCTGTTGTTGTACGCAAACTTCACCAAGGGTAGGTGGTCCTCCCAGCTGCGACCAAAGTCGAGGAAACATGTGTGGAGCACGTCCTCGAGAGTCTGAATGGTCCTCTCCGTTTGTCCATCCCTCTGAGGGTGAAAGGTGGAGCTCAGATCTAGCTGTGTCCCAAACGCCTCCTGCAACCCCTTCCAAAGCCGGGAAGTTGGGTAGTTACCCAAATTCCACCCAAAGCTTAAATCCACTTAGAGAAAATAAAAATTGTAGTTAAATTTTTATTTTAACTTCCACAATTTTTATCAACTTCTCTCATGAAAACACAACTCTAGAAAAGGAGTTGCTAAGGAATTACTGGCGCTGCGAATCCATCGGTGCCCTCGGAATTCGATTCCGAGCAAGGGTTCAAAAGTTAGAAATTCCCGCTCGTTTGTTCACTGAATGTACCTGAGCTAAACTTCAGATAGGAATTTCGGGCACACTGGGCCTCGGAATCAAGTGTCGTCAAAAACTGCGTTCTTGTAAAACCCCAAAGAAAATTAAGAAAAAAATTCCCTTGAAATTTTACGGGTCTTTACAATTGACCTGAACTATATTGAACAAATAAGAAGAGCTTATCTATTGTTGAATCCTGCAATACTCCATTGAGAGAGAGAAATATCAACACTAATCTAGTGGCTTCCTATAGTCTAGAATATAAGTATACACGAAATAATTCTTTACAGAAGGTTTAAGATCCCGACTCGAGATACACTAAATAAATGATTGTAGGGAGTCACGAGCTACACATGATAAGCAAATTTTCATCTCTATCCATTAATTCTTTTTGATTTACCAGATTTAATATTTTTTTATATTAACATCAATGTGTGATACTCTATTTATTTTAGAAAAAGTGTCTCATATTATAACTAGAACATAAAAAGATATATCCCCAACCATACATTTTCTGTTTTCCAATGAAAAATATTGTATAAGTCTTGTTTGACATACATATTTTTGTTATCCCAGGGATAATAGTGGAAGAGTCCATGTGTGGTATAGACTATTGTTAAATGTTTTGAAACCCGATAATGTATGCAGATGTAATGATTAATTTATTTTAAATTATTAGTGGTAGGTGCTCACCACGTGTAGAGGACTAAGTCTCAACATGAGACTGAGACTCTTGTTTTCATCTTTCTATTGCATTTTATACATTAAATGTAATCTTTATATCTTTTTCTTACTGTAAACAGAATTGATACTTTGATAGTTAACATTAATTAGTTTTTTAGAATCTATTTCATATGTAAATTTATTTCATAGGATTATGTAATATTTTATACTATTTTATATGATAACATATCAATAATCTATGAAATATTTAAAATAATTATAATATATAATTATATGATGTTATTATTTATAGAGAAAATTTTAAATTTGACGGGGGGAATATTTTTAATCTATTTTGAATAGAAAATTATATCGGGTAATCAATTTACCCAACTCTTGAGATACTCACCCTGACCAACATTAGGAATCAAAGGATAGTTTCTTTTCTATTAGAGTTTTCAAAATATATGGAACTGTGATTTTAGTTTCACATTTAATATCTTATGTTTCTTTTCTAAATGTATATCATTAAATGGATTCTTGAAAAGATGTTTTTACTACTGAAAGACCTCCAATTTTATGTGGAAACAATTATGAGCATTGCAAAACTATGATGAGAATTTATAAATGAATAATGGGTTTTGAGATTTAGTCCTCTATAAAAGATATATATTATATATTTTTTATTGCTAGAAAATACTGGAATGACTCTAAAAATCATCCATATAATAAAAATATGAATTTAATGAATTCCCTTTGTATTTTGGTAGGAGATGAATTTTTTAATATAATATCTTCATATGAAATAGTATATAAAACATTGGTAACATTGTTTGTTTCTAATGAGGGAAATTATAATGTTAATGAGATGATTCTAAACACTTATTTTATCAAGTAAGATAATTTCAAAATAGTGAATTATAATCCTACTTCTAAAATGTACCTATAGTTCAACAAAATTGTCTATATGGTGGGATCACATGGAAGTCATGTATCAGAAAAAGAACAAATAATGCAATTCCTTGGATGTTTTCTGAAACAATGTAGAGACACATCAGTTTCAATCAAAGAATCATGTGACATTAGAAATGTAACATTCAAGGAGATGATACATAAGATCATTATTTATGAAGAAGAGTAAAATTTAAAATAGGAATATGATTAAGAACATTAGAGGAACTGGGAAGACATCATGTATACTGCATCTAGAAAAATTAGGGAAGAGAAATAAAAGAGAAAAACATGAAGCTATAAGGCCAAGTGACATTGAATCATCCCATGACAGTGATGAAGATATGAAAATCATATCTATAATATTTAATAAATTTATTAGGAAAAATACATTTCTCAGAAAATAAAAAAAATGTATGATAATAAATGATGACAAAAATGACAGGAAGAAAGATGATAATGAGGTTCCATACTATGAATGTAAGAGGAATGTTCATGTAAATGATTCCTTTACAAAGATGAAATATAAAAATATTTATGAGTACAAGGATTGAAGATACAAAAAGGATATGAAATCCACAAAGAGTTCTTCTGTATATATATCTTTATAAATTGTGATTCATATCTTGAAGAATGACCCATTAGAGAAAACATGTGATTTATGATAAAATTATATGATGAAGATACTATATATAATGTTTTACCTATGTTAATGATCATGTTTCAGATATTTCATAAAATGATAATAATTATGATGATATTTCTTAGCATGAAATGTATGAATATTTTAAAACCCAAGAAAAACGTTTATTAAATGTAGAGAAAAATATTAATCTCGGAAAAGACATTATTCATTATATGAAAACATTAAATATGATATATATCTCGAAAAAGAAAATAATTATCTGTTATTGAAAGGGAATACATAGCATAATCATTCAAATTATAATACAAATAATGATTTGGAAAAATTTACTATTAGTATAGAAACTCTCACACCGATTTTAGTAATTTTATTTTCACATATATATGTTACAAGTCTTCGTTATAACCTATATAGAGGAGAGTTGTAAGTAATAATTTGTTACCTAAGTCAAAATCAGAAAGGTATTCTACTAACTATTTCTCTAATAGGCCAAATTTATTCATTATTTCAAAAAGTATAGAGTCTATTTACAGGTATCCCATCAATATATTTTATGTTAAAAAATCTTATTTACTAATATCTTTGGACCAAAACAAACATGAGTTCAAAAGTCATTACATGAATAGTTTTTTTGTATGAAAAATAATTGAAGACTTCCTATAAGAGTAAATGGTACTTGGATAGCAGTTATTGAAGAAAGAAGTTAAGATTTTATTCAAGCCTCAATAGCTTTAGTATGGTTGATATTGGGCATGTCACATTCGGTGATAATGCTGATGGAAAAATCACCACCCTTGGCCAAATCAGAAAAACTAATTATGTTTTTATTTCTTATGTACTATTTTATAAGGGATTAAAATATACAATTCATATAATCTCACCAATAAATTATTTATATTAGTATTTTAAATTTCATAAAAAATCATGTAACATTTATTATTCTGAAAAAGAATTAATTTATACAAAATTTAGAAATGATAATGTTTATGCAGTATCATATGAATTAATTAATATCTCATAATTATTCTATAATTGTTGATTTTATGAAAATAATATTTGATTTGTTATAGGAGAGTAAAAAATTTCAATATATATTCAAATAGGAATCTTAATATGAAATGGTCAGTCTATGATCTACCAAAACTTGAGTTCCCAAATGAAAAAGTCTGTAACCCCTGAAAAAATGGGAAATAACACAATGATTATTTTAAATTAATACAAGTTTTTTAAACATCTAAGCCTCTTGAGTTTCATCATATGGATACATATGTACCATCTAGTGTTTCTAGTATAAATAGTAAGCACTATGTAAATGTACTACTAATTGATTTCTATAGGTATATTTTGGTATACTTTATGGATCATAAAAGTGAATCTTGTACTTAATTCATCATTTATGTTGGTTATATAAATAACCTATGAACATAAATGATGAAATTGATGATGAACTATGGGTGATGGGAATTTATGGTGAAACAAAACTATTTAACGGAAAAAAAAGTGTGGAAAATTGTTGGCAGACCCAAGGACACCATGACAGTAGGCACTAAATGGGTGTTTCGAATCAATGTAGATGATTCAGGCACTATATTTAAGATGTAGTGAAGTCTTATCACACAATGTTATAGTCAAGAATAAGGAATATACTACAAGGAAACCTTTAGACCAGTAGGTCGTATTGAAACCTTCAAAATTATTTTATACTATAAAGCTCATCTAGATTTCATTCTTTATTAAATTTCTATGAAGAGATTATTCATGAATTATTTTATAATTGAGGATGTTATTTTTAAACAACACATTATTTTTGAAAATCCTCAGTCTCCGAAATCTCCATTTTCCAAATCTATTACTCAAACTAACTACAACATTATGTGGATTAAAACTCTTCCCTAGAAGTTGGTATGACTGCCTCATGAAATTTGATATATGAAAATGTTTTTTGAAAGGAATTAGTTTATCGTACAGTTTTTATAAAATGAATATAATTTTATTTAGTAAAAATCTATTTGGATTTTATTTATTTTGGATTTTAAAGAAATTATATACATTTTTATTTTTTTTAAAATGATGCCAATTGAGCTTGAAATGACTTCGATTGGTTAACTTTAGTACATTCATGGATTTCAAATATTAAAAATTAAATAAAAAGTGATTTTAATTTAAATTAATCATAAATGATTATTTAAAAAAAATTAACTAGGATAATACTAAGAGTAGTGATACTTCTATGAGTAACACATGTATGTTGAATCTATATAAAGCTATGAAACTATTGAATAAAACATGTTTTAGAGGTATGATTGCAAGTATTCTCTAATTTTTGTCTAGTTGAACAAATATAATGGTTACTTTGTGTATGAGTTTTCATATTCAACATTTTTTGAGGGAGTCACACCTAATTGTTATTAAAATAATTTTCACTAACCGCATTTATAAAACTAATTTAGGTTGGTTTTTCCCTAGAGTACAAGAAATCAATCTTTTTATTTATTTTGATGTAGATTTTAGTGGATGAAAGATCAATAGAATCATGAACCATGGAAATATGTAACTTTTGGAAAAGTATTTGGTTTTATTCTGTTGTAATAAAGCATGTTTTGTAACATTTTATATTGATTATGTCGAGTATCTTGCTACTGGTTGTTTCTATGCCGATATTTTGTGGATCAAACATACTTTACTGGATTATGGATATCAATTACTATATGTACCCATAAGTTTTTTCAATAAAAGTTATATAAAGATTTCAAATAATTTTGTAATCTCATTATAGGAAAAAGAACACTGATATAAGATATCACTTTGTAATAGATAAATTTAAAAAATATGATATCACTATTGAATTTCCTAGTATAGACCGTCAGTTAACTAAAATTTTTACTAAGGCATTCAATTTTGATAGAATGGATTAAATTAAACTTGAATTTGTAATTATCAAATTTGCTTAAATTTATTTTTAGTTGAAATAGAAATGGGTATCACACACTGTTGGGTATGACACATGGTTTGTTATAATACACTATTGGTTATGAAAATCTATTTGGTTGTCTCACAATTGTGGTTGTCTCACCATTGTTTCATCTCATAATTTTCAAATGTCATGCCATTTTTTATTCACACCATTGGGTTTTCAAACTATTTTATAATTCAATCCATCTAGAATATTCATTTATTCTATATTATAAAAAATATTTTTTTTATTCTTACATTTAATTTTATTTTTGTAACTAGATACACATGTTTTCTCATTTTATGAATATAGTTTTAATTTATTATTTTGAGTATTTTAAATAATTAAACACAAAAAGATATGAACTAAATATTTATCTATTTCCAAAAAACCATATTTCTTGATTTTTTTCTTTTTCTTGAGCCATATGCGATGATTTGTCTTTCAAACATCAAAACAACAACCTTTCTCTAAACCTTTCTCAATGTTAACAAACCAAGTATGTATGGAAATATTAAATCCACATTCTTATTCATTACCATCTATGTTGTTTCTAATTTAGAAAAAATATTGATCAAATGTTCATATTTCATTAAAACCAGTTAACCCAAAAAAATTAAGAATATTTATTTTATTTTAAAAAGATTTTTAACCAGCGTGGTTAGTCAAAAATAAGTATTTGGTACTCAACAAACGTCAATATCAAGACTTCCTAGAGTGGCCCACATCACATAAATGACCATTTTATCATTGATTAATACATATATTTTTTCGATATTTTGAGTTTTTTTGCTGATGAATATGAATATTGGATGAAATCAAGAATCAATGGTTAGAAAGTTTCTTATTGATAAATAAAGTGGGAAAAATATATTTTTTCTGAAAATTAGGATTAGTTGGATACCCTTGAAGAAATAATAATGATTTATAATGAGATGTTATAAGTTGAGTCGAATCTTATTAATCATCTAACTAGAAAAAACATTATGGAGGATCCTGGCATTGATTCAGATAATGTTGTTGAATAATCAAATGAGGAAGATGTTGTGACTTCCTCAAGAGAAGAAGATGAATTTCCAATTAATGATGTAAGTGACCTAAATCTTCACATAGATCTAATTACATCATTATTCATTATTTTATTTCACCAGGGACTCTCCCAAAAAAATAAAGGTTTTTATGAATTGATATGTAACAAATTGATGTATCTTGAGAGGAGAAATTGATAATTTAGTCTAATTAAGACGATGAAGAGAATTATAATGAAGATAAAGTTGATGAAGATAATGATGATAATGGAAATGTAAAATGGGATGCTGATGATAGTGATGATGAATCAGACCCTAATGGTTTAGGTAGATTAACTTGAAAAAAGATGGGAAATTTCTTCTAAAAATTGATATTTCTCCCAGTTCATGTAAATTTGAACAATGAAAATGACTTGTTGAGTGATTGGATAAAACAATTAGAAAATAATGAGATAATATTTAGGGGATGAACTCCCCATGTGTTGATTGTGTTTTAATTGTCAATTAATATCTAGTATAATAGATTCCAATATATATTACTATTGAACAAAAAGTGGTTAAAAAACAAAAAATTACTTGTTCTATTTGAATAAGAAAGTGAATTACAAGAAGAAACAGAGACTGTTGATCAGGAAATTTATGACCAGTTTAATTATGTCGATGTTTCTAATAATACACCTATTGATGATCCTAAGGATGTTAAATCCACTAAAATTTTATATAAATATGATAAAATAGATGGAATAAGATCATTCAAGTGTTGAGTAGAGTTTTCATGATTGTTCTACCACATTATCTACTATTGAAGTATTTTTTAGATGTGTTCCCTACTAACATTATGTTTATTTATAAAACCTCTATTTCTATGACTCCAATTTTTTGTGTTGATCTGATGTTAGAATAATGAGATAAATTATCTATTAAATAGTGCCATTCAAAAAAGAATTGTGAGCCTTCCACTCTAGATGAAAACAATCATGATAGATCAAATGATTTCTAGGTAGTTGGTTTCAAACTACTAGAAAATTTATATCTATGGGAGACCCCTCACCTTCCAATGTGGTATGTTTTGTTTAAGTTTATTTAGTCAACAAGTATGACATGGTTGTTTTTAGAGAAAAATGTTTTCAGATTTTTATAAGGAGTTAAAAGATCGGGAACCCCTCTATATAATGTCTTGTGAATTTGATGGAAGGTTCCAATTTGGGTTATAAATCCAACATATCTAACATGAAATGGTGCACTATATTGAATACATAGGGATTGAAAATGAGTGCATTAGTGGTGAGTTGGAATCTAGTGAGGTATCTAGTTGAATAATTGAAGTCTTCTTCTGAAAATTCATTAAATGGAGTTGTTAAAATCCAGGAATATGACTCCTCAGATACATAAACTATTTCACCTCAAGTGGATGTTCATTTCATAAGAACTGTGGTTATAGAAGAAGTTTTTGGTGTTTCTTATGGACCATTAAATAGGATAAATATCATTAATTTGTAAATTTTAATAAAATTTTAACAATGCACTAAGCATAATAGATTGATGATAATGATTTATGACAAGGATATAAATTTATGTTGAGAGATAGACACCAAATAAATCAAATATTATATCTAATGAATTTATACTAAAATTTCAATGGATGCATTTTTAATATTTTTGTATGAGAAATTGAGGATGCCAACTATTGCACAAGACATTATGGAGAATGTTCAATAGATTATAGAGATGACTATAGTGATGTGTCACTTTACGTAAGAGAAAATAGATTTCGTCATTACTATGGAGTGTGGTCGCCCGATAATAATTGATTTCATTAACCTAAGGAAACCATTTCTCCGTGAAAATTGAATGGTTTTTGTAGCTATGTATAAAATTTCTATTTCTGACAATCTTAACATAGACAAGGAGTTTTTAGGGATCTAGTTGTTACACTAACTAACTAAATTCAAACCTTCCCAATTCGTCCTATACAATCAATCTCACATAAAAGTCTAGTTATTATTACAGAGTCTCGACTTAATGTTATAGCTGGAATGCCACTTGGTGTTCCAAATACCTTACCTAGAGCTCCATTAGACACTATTTCACCTACTATCTCTAATTAAAAATAATAATAGGACAATTTAAGGGAAATCTAGAACCTTCAGCTTAGTCCTAATAGTGATGTTTGATCTGACGTTTTAATGGGAAAATTTTAAATAAAGATATTATTCCAACTTGTGGCTACTTATTAATTCTATTTCTTAAGGATTTATTTTCATATTATTTGTCTTACCATTTTTAAAAACCATAATTTTTAAATTATGATTATGGTTTACATTTTTGATAATCCCTAAAGTGGGATTAGGAAAATGGTATGGCATAAATTTATGATTTATTTCTTCCTATTTAAATTGATATTTCTTTCATAATATTTCATATATTTCATTGATATCACATTGATATGTAAGAACACTATTTTCATATTAAATTTTATGCCATGACTTTTGATCATAAAAAAGTGGGATAATATTAACCTACTCATTTAGATGATAACTAAATCATTCTTCTAATGTTATTAACTGGTTTCATGTTTTGGATAAGTATTTTAAAATCTGAGACATGTTCTGAAATTTATTATGTATAAGTCACCATTAAAGATGTGACACCACTACGGATGAGCCCCCATCATGACTGACAAACTGAATAATGACACACCACCAAATATATCTCACAATCCAAAAGGAAAAATGAAAAATTCATGAAACAATTAACTTCCACCCATAAAACATCCAAGACGACTCCCCGCTAGGTATAAAAATTATAAACTTAATAAAATGATGCACCATCAAAAAATAATATAGAAAAATTATGAGTAACCATCACTAGTGTCTCGCCATAAAATATGAGACACAAATTGAGTGAAAATTTGGTTATGTATGGATTTCATGTCTCTAGACTTCATTTTGGAGGATATGTGAAACTGTCACTCTAACATACCATCAGAAGGAGTCACAACCAAGGCTAACTCACTTCTAGAATACAACAGTGGTTTTGTTTCTCAAAATTATTTACATTTAATTAAATTATAAAAATAATATATTATAGAATCTAATGATTTTATCATAAATTATTGATATAATTCATTGATGAGTGTTAGAGACTTTTTGTACGAAGAAGCTATATATCCGGATTCATGTGGAAATTCAGCTTGATTTTGATGTTAATAATGGAATAAGATATCCTTGTGAAATAGGTGATGAGATTATATATAAGCGATGAAAGGTTTTACATGTACATTTTAGATTTAAACAAAATTACAACAACCCAAAAAGATTACATGTTGTTGATTCATTCTGATCTCAAATGAGGAAGAAAAAGATCAATACACATCCAATGCCTTCCTATAGTGAAGAACATATTTGTCCATGAAACTATATTTTACTGAAGATTCAGTAGTCCAAATTGAGATTAATTTTCAAATTGACATCAAGGAGTCACAAGATACAATGCATAAAAAATTGATCATCTATCTCCCTTCATTATTTGAGATTTCTCTATTAGTTTATAGATTTTTACATTATAATAATTGTGTGACACTGTATTTTTTTTACACACATTGTCTCACTCTATTACAGGATGATACCAAGATATCATCTCCATCATTAATTATTTCATCCCATGAATGCTAGGGTAGAGGTCCTATGTGACCTGTTTCTTCTTTCCCCAGGGATAACAGTGGAAGAGGCCTTCTATAGTCTGGAGTGTTATATAATATTTTAAAACATGATCCAGGTTTTGGATAAAATTGTTTATTTATATAACCTATTTATGGAATTTGATCACCATGTGGAGAGTACTATGTGTCATCTTGAAACTAAACATCTTGTATTTGATTTTCCACTACTTTTTTTTAAATTTATAAACTTAACATTATTTGTTTCACCTAAAAATTGTATTTAAACTAAAAATGTAATTATATGATAGCGAACATTAATTAATGTTTTCAAAAAAAAATGTTCTTAATGTAAATTGACTTAAAATAATTTTGTAGTATTTTATATTATTTTATCATAGAACCATACCATATTCTAAAAAACCTTTTAAATTATTATTATTTAAAGGATATGCTATTTTGGTTAACTGGGATGACTTTAAATTTTTTCGGGGATAATTTTCAATCCATTTTGAAAAGAAGTTTATATTGGGTACTCAATTCACCCCCATTGAAATACTTACTACAACCAATAATTATGTAATATTTATTTTATATTATATAAAAATGACCTCATTGTTCATATCAAACCTATCGAATTCATTTTGGACATATGATTATAATATCACTAATATAATTTACATGAACATAATGTATTTACTTATTATAATGATATGGTATAAGGAATGATTCAATTTAAAAGTATTATAATATTGTAAATAATAATTAAATGTTTATTATTTAGTGTGATAATTAATATATGTGATCAGTAAGACACAAGAAATGATATTTTTTTACAAATAAACATTTATTGATACACATACAAATAATTTTTCCATCATTTTCCATGTTCTACTAAATGATTAATGAAAAATAGTATTTTTGATTCAATTATTGCAAAATTTTAATTTTTTCCACAATTTACAATCTTTAATATTATTCAAAAGAAATACTTCAATTGTTATTTTTTTGGGATACATTATTTTAAAAACTTGTTTTAAATATCTTAAATATTTATTTTTCTAAATCGTCTTCCTGGATGCCTATATTTTTTAAATTATTTTACAGATTTATTTATATGGAACTAAATGAAATTTAGGAAATTTTATGTTACTTTTTTAAATTTTTAATTAAATAATACATAACTCTGTTACATTCCTAAAAAAATATAAAACATATATTTTATTTTATTTAATATGTTGATAAATGACTTTACCGCCTCAAAAACCATTAAATAATGTTTCACTCATTTATTAGATTCTATATTTTCATCAAATAAAAAACCTCATTTACTTTTGTTATATAAATTTTAGTTTTCATAATTTAGTTTCAAAAAGAAAAAAATACTTGAATATTATATAGTGTTTTAATTCTATAATCAAAGGTATTATTCAATTGTTTTAAAATAAATGGTTGAACAATTAATTTTTTTTATTTATGATGTTGTACCTATAAATTTTTTATGATAATGTGTTAGACCGATAGACCATATATGAGGGGGTTTTCACATTATTTTCCAGGATGAAATAGTTTTCTCGATATAGATTACATGATGAGGGATCCAAATTCTAGATCTCAAATTCATTGTAATATGATTATGTTTTCTAGCAAATTATTTTTGAATTTTCAAAAATTGTTATTCAAATTTTAAGGGTTCTTGTATGTTTTTTATTTTGTAGATATCCCAATGCCCCTATATTAGTTATACATAATTTATAATATACTTTAATGTAAATAATTTTATTTGAATATGTAGGAAAATGACCATTTAAAATAAAATACTACTCCACTTAATGGAGAGATTTTTATGTTTTCTAAAAACTATTTTTCATGGGATTACAATGTTCTATGAAACGTACATGAATATTATTTTTTCATTAATGTTTTCTGGTAATGTGTTTCATAGAATTATTTGTTTAGTAATGATTATTTCTTGTGTATGTCAAATTATATTTGGGATTAAATTTCAATTATTTTAAAGGAATCCACATTTTATGATTTCATGGTTATAAAATAGAATAAAATGTTTTATTCTTAGTTTTATGACCCGTATTGAGATTTGTGGGTCATCATATTTATTAATAAGATTTTCCTGTAGTTTTTTGATGTGCAAGAAAAAAATTTAAAATGTAATTGAAAGTCATGAACATGTTTCATGAAAAGTAAACATGTTTATTTTTTAATCATTTATATTATTGATAAAATAGATTGTAGTATACTGCCTCCAAATTATATGATTCTATTTTTTTTATCTATCATTTTTTACACAATTCAATGAAAAATTTATACCACAAATTTCTTCATATATATATGAAATACATTTCCAAGTTAATGCAACTAAGATATGTAATGTTTATTAATGGGTCACTATTAGACATATTATTCACTTGATTGTTTTTATAAGGCATGTTAGGAAGCTATTTTCGGGTTAGAGAAATGTACTTGAGACATTAAAGATAGTGGAACTCATTGAGAAGTAGTTTATAAAGGCTTTGAGTAGAAAATGATTATATGATGTCCGAAAAAGGAAACCCATGGATTGTAAGGTTTGTAAATTCTTTTCCTGTGGGTTACTCCTCAAATTGTGTATCAATAGATAAAGAAACATTTCGATCTATCCCTGAGATACATTATACCATTGGTGATCTCTGAAAATACCAGGGTTGTGGATTATCCATAAATCATTCAGAATTCATACCATGGTAATGATGATTTTTTCATGAGTCACATATTTTTCTATAAATATCCAAACAATTTTATGTAATAAATAACAAGGAAGATGATATATTAGTTAATGTATCACATGTGATACTAAAAATGAGGATTATAGAGAATATAAATAGTGTTTTTAGGGTATGAAAATGTAACATTTATAGATCCTATATGGGTGTGGATGCACTCAAAAGGTATCATGGTTGTTGGAGTCTAATATTCGAGCTTAGTGGTCTGAATTTTTTGATCATGATGTTGAGGGGCCCATATAAATAAAAAAATTCCATTGAGGAGAAAATTGTAACTCGATCAATTTTTTGGAGTGTTAATTATTAAGTTTATTATTTATTGAATTTTTATCTCTGAATTTTTTAGTCTTTGGTGAACGGTATAAAATTTAGTTTTAGTGAGTTTTAAATTTTATTTTTTTTTGTTCATGGTAGGATTATGGTTTTATAAAACAATGATTATTTTCTATGAAATGTTTCTACAAGTTGATGTTTTAGTTTGGGTGGATCAAGATTATGGTGCCTAGATTAACAAACCAAATCGCATCACTTGAAAAAATTTTAAACCATTTATACTGGAAAAAAATTGTTTTGAAACATTTTCGACAAACAATTGAGAAAACCACATATGTTCCTAGGAGATGTAGAAATCCTAACACAGTTGGTGCATAGACTGGAAAACAATGCAACCAAACCATGTGTAGGAGGATTACTAAGCCTAAATTCCTAATTAATATCCATAAAATTTTTTTGAATCATTTTTCCTCAATTATGTGTCCATTTCCCCTATAGACACTCCTTGTGTGGTGTTAATGTTCCCATGGTTTAATTTAGTAGTTTTGTGTCTTAGAGAGATACCTAAACCATCTGTGGAACCCATTGGATTTAGTGTTTTTATACATTTTCTAATTCCAACCATTTAATGTGACCAAAATTGAATTGAATTTTTCTATGAGTTATACACACATAAAATTCAAATGTTTCCAAGAAATTGTTATAATATTTAATATCAATTTTGACAATATTTTTTTGTTTAAATGCGTTGTACTATATTTTCATGTCTATTTTTTATGTGATGTGTTGACCACTTTGTGAACTCAAAAGGGGGGATTAAAAAAATATAAAATGATGATTTGAAATTGGTGATTGTATCCAGAATTTTTTGAATGTTTGTAAATGATTATTTTGTAGTTTTTACAATGAACAATGTTGTTTCCCTTATTTGGATATTAATGTGGATGATCATATTTTATGGGTTATTTTGGAATATTTTAAATTTATCTATGTGATCAATAATTTTTTAATGGGTTTTAGATTAGTATTTTGATGTTTCAAAAGGGATTAGAATAATGTGATAGGTTTTTGTTGATAAACGTCTATAGGGAAAATGTTGCATTAAAATTATTTGAGAAGATATTTTTTTTGGTCTTTTAAAATATTTTTGGTCAAGATGTTGACCCATATATTTTTAGGAAGGTATAAAGGAATTTTATAATTTATTGATCCTATAAGACATATACAATACTACATAGACTGGCTGCTAGACTGAGGTTCTAGAAATTAATAGTATAATTTATGGTTTAAGTGTCAGACTATGGCTATAGGAATGATTTTATACAAGATGGATATGGATTTATGAATGCTAATTTGAATAAAATTTATGAGGTTATGGACTAATCGTCTATACACAATTCATTTAATGAATTTTTAGGTGATGGACGGAGGATCTGGTCACCATTATTACGATGTATAATTTGAATTTCAAACTTGAAAAATCTGTTTTAGTATAAATGATAATTTACATGGTTTTGGTGATGGACTGGGGTCCTATAAAGGTTTAATTTTTTTTCATAAATCATTCATAATATTAATTGATTTGAAAAAGACCTATTTAACTATTAGTAGTTTGTAACACCATTTGTTCTGTGTCTTAGAAGACCAATTTAGGTTGACACAGGTTTTGTTTGACTAGGTGCAACCTTTGAACCTGATGTCTAGTGGGTACTAGATTAGCATCATTTTTTTATGGAATGTTTCATTGTTTTATAATTTTTATTATTATACTATTGATCCTTACACATTGTGGATCTTACTGGAACACTCTTTAGGCACCATTGGGGGAGGCCAACTAAGTTGTACCGACAACCTTCTTCTGTCGCCACGCCACATGGGTACCAGAGTTCTCCAATATGTTAACTATACAAACTGTCATGACTTAAGTCCTATACCCAGTGTTTCAAGACCAGGATTTACTTCTAGTAGGGTATTAGGATACTGGGTAACATGTATAAATTATATATCATGATATCAAGTAGTTCTTGAATAATTTATTTCAATTGTTTATTTTTTACATATATGATCATGAAAATGGGAAATCAATGTTTTATGTGTGTTATAGGGATCCAATCCTTTGTTATATTTATTTTTTTATAAAAGATTAAAAATATTTCATTTTATTTATTATATCCATCTACTAGAATGTGTATGATGTTTGGTTATTTACTTATTGTACTATACTCTATTATGAGGGTATATTCTTATAATGCCCCACCTTAGAACCCCTATACATCTTGGAAAACTCTGGAATATATAATGATGTGCATACAGTCATGTGTTGGATCATGTCAATGTACTCATTTTTTGACTCTATTTCCATGAAATTACAAGGTTGTATCAAAGTTGTTACTTTATTCCCATAATATTTGGGACTTGGTAGACTACAGATATAGAAATGTGTCTAATTCAATAATGGATATTTCTCGATGCATCCTGAAAACAAATTCCATAAAAATGTATTGATTGGTCTACGGTTGATGTTATCTGTATTTAATGTTGTAGGTAAATATTAATGTTTCATTTTGAGGAAGACATATAACCTAGAATTTTTCGTTTATATTGGATTTATATATCATATCTGGTTTTCAATAGGTCAGTGGTTATATTTTTACTCATGGTCTATTGTGTAATGTGACATCTCAGGTATCATGATATGAATATAGGATCCACATATTTTAGGCATTTTATTTTTTATTTTATGTTTTTCATTATGATATAAACTTATCATGAAAATTTGTGAGTGAATCAATGACGAGGATGATGATGTGATCATCATGCGATGTAAGTGCAACGATCCATATGGGTCACCATGGTTTAATTCAAAAAACCATTGGACCCCTTATAGGTAGTTTTTATTTAGGATCAGTAGTATTTATCTATCCTTTAGGGAATAGACCAATGTGTAGAATCATAGAGAGGTCAAGTGAATTTATTGTTGGTAGTTTGTTAGACTTGTGACATCCTTTCTTTGTTAGAATATATATATGGATGTTTTGACCTAATGAGAGTAGGAAATATTTTGATGAGAGGGTATTTTACTCCCAATGGGTTATGGGATTCTATGAGTTGGATTAGACCTTGGTGGTAAGACTTTGTGAACTAATGTTATTCAAGATGAGTAGGTCACAGTATGATAGCATAGTGACATTCATTACGTTACTTCATCATAGGGAGCTGATTCCATGTCATTTATTGCGGGTAACACATGAGAGGGAATTGAAATTTTTTAATATCCATTGGTGCATGTGGAATATTTGGATGATTTGAGATTTTGAAAATATTCCACGGATGATGAAGCCTATTCTAGGGATTTTGAATGTTAGTTGCATATTTTTTGGACAATAATAACTTCTTTACTTCTATTTTTTCTATGATGTTCGTTCAATAGGGGAGTGTTTGTTTTCGTTTTCTAGACTAGGTAATAGTTACAAAAACTATTTGGGACTATAGGTTATTAGATAGATCAGATTTATAATATATTCATGAGGTTATGCGGGTATAAATTTGCATTTTTACCTTGGGTTCTGACCATATTATTGAGGTATACCTCATAAGGTTGTTAAGGGAGGCATGTAGATGTAATGTTCCTTAATATAAAGTTCACTCAGACAGTTTTTTCTTCGATTGTGTTTCTGGTTTCTTAAATGAGGATAGGCTATATACCTAGCTCAATTATATTGGGATAAATTACACATTACCCAATTATATTTTCAATGAAATTAAACGAAATATTTGTATGATCCCCGTGAAATAAGTCGTTCTTAAATTTAATTTGGCTTGATGGGTCACATTTTGTATGGAAAGAACCCTGGGATCTTTGATCAATGTGGAATGAGAATTAATGATTGGAAAAAAATAGTGGATAACACTTATCAATACAGTTTTCATGAGATGAAACTCTCTAGAGTTGGAGATGAGTTATGTGCTTAGGTTAAAAAAGAGTGTGTATTAGTATGTGATAATGGGATATTAGAGGCACACATGAGTGGTTAATTGAGCTTTCATTAGGATTATATATTAGAAATTATAATTGTGAAATCACTAGGTTATTGAGTTGAGAAGGCACCCTTGAGGTGGATATTAATTAATGTGTGTCTGATGAGATTCTTATGGGAAACCAGGCCTAACACCATTGAATTAGTCTGACATCTACTTACATGTAGAGGTGATAGTTGAAATGGAAATTTTGGGGTGGTATTTTTATTCTCATTATAGTTAATTATTATCCTATATATGATTCTCCCCAATATCTTAACATCATCCTTAGTATGACGAGATAACATCGATTATATGCCTAACTATATGATTTTTTCTCTAGATTGATGATGTTATACATATATTTCTTCTTGTGAAGTAGTGTAAGTGAATTCTAGTAGTGGGAGGATCACTATAAAATTTATATGATTGAATTTTTTTAGTGGAATAGATGATAGAGATTATAGTAGTATCCACTCTTGTAAGTTGAATTGACTGACTGTCGATGTATTTTTTACTTTGGAAATAGTGAAACAACCAAGACCAATTAATGGGTTACTAGTCATCAAATAATGGAAATTGGATGTTATATTTTCATATGTTAAGTGGTCGGAAAACACACCTATGGTGTGTATTAACATGACAGTCATAGGGGTGTGGCCCCCATGTAGAAATGGTTGTAGGATTGTCTAGATAATTATGGTTCAATCATGGTGGCACTATGATTCCACTTGGAAACAAATGAAGTTTGTGGTTTAATTATATATACAATGATACTGGGAAATCATTTTTTGTAGATTATCTTGATTTAAATTTGATTTGGTATCATTGGGTTTCAAAAATTTCAATTATTGGTTTTGTTTTTGTGATATGTCAGTTGGGTGGTAGATCATGACAATGGTTTTAGGTTAGTTTAGGATTTGATTGTAGAGTCACATTGGGAGATAGAAATAAAATCTAGGGAGTGTGTTAGGGTAGATATGGAATTAACCTATGTGTGATGAAATCATGATAAGGTGTGTTGTAATCATACTAGAAAATAGTTCCATGAATCATCAAGAAGAGTTTTATGAGGATAGACCTTCTTTGGTTAGCATTTTTAACATACAAGTTTAATATTTTTCACTGGGATTCTGAGGAAAAGATAAATAGTTTTTAGTTAATGCATAGAATAAAGGTTTTTATAAAATTTATTTACTCTCCATGAGGAGGATGGTAAATGATTTTGGTACAATTTTCGGATGAGATTTTGGGTGTTTTATGTTAGTAAATGTGTTTCTTGTGTTTTGTAAAATGTTTTCTAAGGTTCTTGTGAGCCTTTGTGATGGAGGAGGATACAAGAATGGGATATTGGTACTGATATTATTAATATTATTGTAGTGAGTCTTTCTGATCCTTTCTATAAAGTGGCATATTATTATTTTATTGTTGATAACTAAATTGGACCAGGTTTTAACAAGCTGATTTCCCTGAATAATAGTTGTTTCTATGATTACTTCTATATTATATAGAAGCTAAATGAGGTCATCCAAATAACTATTTACTGATATATTTCATGTGGGGTGTTACAATGACCATAAATACTTATAGGGAATGAGATGTATTATAGTGGGGTGGTTGTATGATCTGGCATCAATATTATTTTGAAATTCATGAGGGAATTAGATTTTTCAATTACTAGAGGGTTAATTTTTTATCTATTATTAAAATATAATTGAAAGAGATATAATTATTAATGATGACGATTAGAGGTATGAATTTGATCATGGGAAGTAGTATAGTTTTTCTAATTTTATTAGGTGGTTTCATGTTATGTTTCTGGAGTTATAGAGTTTTCTAGTCCAGGTGAATAGTTTGGTGTTAACAATTTAGGAGAAATCATCTAAGAACCTAAACTATTAGGGTGTATAAAAATTATATTACAATACGAACAGTTACATTCAATGGATTGAGAGTGGATTTTCGTAAACTATGTAAGCCAAATAAGATACTATGTGAGGTAAATAGGGGACAAATCAGTGGTTCATAGCCGATGCAAAATTTTATACAAATAGTGATCCTTGGTGCGTAGGGGGTCTAGAGGGTGTTTCGAGGATGGTACATGGTTATAAACTAATGTGGTTAAACTGTTCAGGGGAGGATTGAGTTTTGTAGTGGATGTTCATAGTTAATACATGGTTATCCTAATAGTTTTTTCAACCCATGGGGCCAAGAGGTTTTGGAATGTAGGGGTTTCATGATTGGTGCATGGTTTGGTTAAAAATGTAGCCAAATCACACATCTACCTAGAACTTCATAAAAATGGGGTGACCAAACTAGTCTCTTTTGGCTTTATACACTCCATCACCATTATTCCCCTTTTAGTGGCCATAAAGAATAGGATTACAAATTCAATTTATCCGTCTCCATCCTTTTTTGTGTTTTTATTTTGTTTCGTTAGTGATTAAGTTGATTTTTATCCTCCCCAAACATCCTGTTCTCCCTTTCTTATGATAAATTCAATTTCAGATGTGTGTTTTTAAAAATTTTATTTTTATTCAAACTTATCATGTGGGAATCATCCATTGATAATTTGGATTTTTTTCATCTTTTATAGAGGAGATACAGAAATATCATTGACACATTTTTGCATTTATTTTTTTAATATATAAATTCATGTTAAAAATAAAAAGTTTTTACCAAATGAGTTATTTTAATTAATTTTCATACTATTATTTCCTTTGGGATTTACCAGAATGTTGTATTGACTGTCTTCTATTGATCACCTAGGGCAGTTTAACTAAACATTATTTAGAGGTCAGCTCCTAGTATGTTATTCAACATTACTCCAAGTTAGTATTTGGTTAAATAATTAATTATTATTTTAGTAATTAATTAAATTTCATTTCAAGTCATGATTTTAGAGAATGGGTGGGTGATTTGAGCATGTTTGGATTCAATAGTATTTGGATGAGACATCGATGGTGTTTTGCTAGTTCATCAGGCCATATAATTTTTATTGGAATGATTATTTAAAGTTGTAGGTAGCATAAAATCATTACCCATTGGCTGGGATATGTATTTACATGTGTATGTTATGTTTTCTTCATCATAATTGAATAGTTACATTTAACCATTGTGTAGGTTGGTATATTTTTATCTTAGATTGAAACATAGACTTTCAAAACCCCATTTGATTCATTTGTTATTATAAGACAATTTTTACAGCCACCTCTGGTGAGTTCTAACTTCTTAATTGAAATGATTAATGTGTACGGACATTTTGAAATGCATTTGAGGCCAAGAAATGTATTCATACTTTAGTGGGGAGTACTAACATGGTTTATGGATTAAATGGGTGACACTATTATTTGATGTGGAATATGTTTTAATGTGATGTTGTGACCTCAAAGTGACTTCATGAAGTGGTTTTTAAATTAATTTAAAATAGTTATTTGAAATTGTTTTATGGATCCCCCAATAGGATAAAGTATCATGATGAATATTTGAAATGGATTATTAAAAATATTGGTATTGAATTTATTGGGTTGTTAAGGAGGAAGATCATGTTTACAGTGTGGTTTTGAAATATTTTAAATGGATGTGTGAGATTCATCATTTTATAATATGTTTGGGAATATTATATTTTTTTCAAATGGGTTCAGAAATCATATACATGATTTGGGTGTTAATGGTCCATAGCGACCATGGTAAATAAAATTTGTTGAAAATATATTTTTATATTGTTTGGAATGATTTTTAAGGTCATGTGTCAACACATAGTTTTTGAAGAATGATGAAATTGTTGGACAACATACTGATGCTCTAGGAAAAGATAGTGTAATATAAGGACTATGTGTTCGACTGAGGATCTATAAATTGATAGTATAGTATGTCGTTTATCTGTTAGACTGAGGCTATATGTGCATTGGTATACATGAATAACATGGATTATGGGTTGATGATCTGTATCCATGATTTCTATGAATGATCACATGCTCTGGGACATATTTCATAAAATTATGAGTATGTGTGAGAATGTTGATCTATGCATCCTTTATATGATGTTTAATTGTAATGTTAGACCTGAAACTCCATATTGGTACGAAATATCTTGAATATGAGTTGGGTTAATGTATAATGTTCTAGAAATAATTTAATTAGAAGTTTATTATTCCTTGAGTTGAATCTTAAATTTATAGGCCCCTTATTATTATTTCTATAATATATCAACCTATTTTTTCATATAAAACAGCCAAATGTCATTGAAGGTATGGTTGGACTTGGGGATTCGATTGAAACTAATGGACACATAGTACTTGATGAGATGTTTCTTTCCTGTTCATTTATATTCCATTAAATAATGTTATTACCACACTATTTATCTTCACACACAAATAATTTTACTGGATTTTTTATTAATGATCGTTTGTTGTGGCCTAATTTTTTTTACTCAAACCCTACACAGGACACCAAAGTACATGTATACCAGAGTAGGTATCAATTTTTTAATTGAGGAACATCCATGTTCTATGGACTATGTTATGTTATGCATGATTAGTCCATAAAACATTGATTATAATACAATATTAGAGACTTGTAATATGGAAAGGATCAAACATATAGGTTGAGATATATGTATTTATTTCTTAGTGGTTTATTTTGTGTATGTGTGATCGGCCAAGTGGGTGGTTTCTCTTTTATGTGTTGTATTTTTTTAATCATTTTCTATATTCATTTTAGTAAAACAAAATTATGTTTAATTTTTTTATTCTTTTAAAATACATCAGTTTTATGATTTTTATTTATTTACACATGGTTATAAACTCTGATATGGGGGAATATTATCCTTAATGTTAAACCTCATACCACCATAGTTGGTTGGTATCCTCTTATATATAAGGATACACATTTGAGAGGATGTGGAGTACATGCTCTATGAGCCATTTTATTGTCACCTATTATGGGTTGCTAAAATGAAATAACAATATAGGACATTATCAATGCGACATTTGAAATAATATATATGTGAAATGCTAAGACTCCATATAGAATGACATTGGCTCTATAGATGAAGCATCCTAGACAATGTTGCTGACATATTTTGGATCCATCTTCGATAAGAAAATTGTGATGTCAACAATCACCACTATAGAATTATGAAATATGAACTTCCTTATATCTTGGTATATAACATCTATAATTGAATCATTGTCCCAAATAAGGGGGTGAGTATACAACTAATAATGATTCCACTAAGGACTTTCCCACTCAAATCAATAAGATAAGATCATATTATCACATTTAGAAAAAGGATAATTAAATAATACAGTTTTATCGAAGGAAAATATTTAACAATAAAACCATATATTGTCAATCCCTTTGATTACATTTTCAATTTTCACTATGCATACCCAATCCATGATCTATGACCCCATAAACACATGCCTGCCAAATGTAAATCCATACACCCTAGAGAAGGAATCCATCACTCACCATGTTTTAAATACTTGATATTCCCTCCTTCCATTGTAGTCGGCAATAAGCACACTGTCTATTTAAAAAAGTTGGCATAAAACATTCTGAAAAAACAACAACATGTATGTGAAGAAAATTATCCCTATCAAATTTTTATTCACAAAAAACATTAAGGGCCCAATACTTATAAAACATTTAATTTTTTAATCTCATTATTGTAATTGAAAATAGAAATTTTGAAATAACTTAAAATAAAAAGGATTTTATACCTAAAAAATTCATGAAATTTCAAATTATTTCACAAGAAAAGTTTATCAAAACTCATGCCAGCATTATCTCAAATAGTAGAATTGGAGAGAGGCCACCGACCTCAATTTCATTTTCATAATGAATATAAAAAAATTCCATGTATAAACCACATCCTTTTATTCCACATCTAAACATAAAAATATCTCATCACTAAAGTTCTATATAAGATGTTTTATGCATCACACAGTAATATGTGGCTTGGATCAATCCATCCCAGAAATATGAAAACCGAATGGATGAAAAAAAACCCAAACATTTAATTTCATTAAGTATTCTCTAAATGGGTAGTTACCCACAATGTATGAACATAAATGTTCATCAGAAGGCACCTTTGGTATCCATTTTAACATATAGAAGAACAAAGGCACGATATCATGATTTATAGCAACTATAAATGCTAAAAATCACTTCTAACTATTTAAGGCCTATATTAAAATTTTTTATCAAAAATTTCTAAAGGTTAAATTACACTAAAAATCCATCACCTTGGTAATTTGTATATGAAAACCTATTTTAAATCATAAAAAAATAATAGGGAATATATTGTTATTATGACCTAAACATATTAAATGATCTATATATGTTATGAAATAAAAACTTATAGTGTCAATATTTCATAATGATTTTTCGAGTATTTGACTCCATTTTAAATCATTTTACACCTCGTTACACTTCTATAATTATTCCCTATGACGCTTAAGAAAATAGAAATGGATAAAATTAATGAATATATGAAACATGGTGTTTAAAAAACATGAAACTATATTTATTTTTATAAAAGAATAAAAAAACAAATTACACTATAAAAAGTATTAATTTTTAATATTCATTTTTAAAAAAATCCTTTTAAAAATTTCCCTAATATTCTATTTAATATAATTTTAATATGAAAATTTCAAAAATGATTTTAATTTTCTCAATTAAAATCTATATAATTTATAAAAATTAATTACTTTAATTTCATAACAAATGAAATAAATAATATTTTTGAAGAAAATATAATTTCTAAATAATAAAATAAAATTAAAAAAATTAGGTTTTTATTTACAATGAATTATCAAATTAATTTATAAATACCCTTAAAATACAATATATTGATATTATATATTTTTTATTAATAATAAATACATTACATAGACACATGTGAGAGGACCATTAATGGTTTTGTATTTGTAGAATAGGAACATAATATTTATTTTTTTGAATTATCTTAAACACCCCCATAATTATCGTCCACATAAGTAATATTCGTAGACATAACCAACATAAATACCCTCTTCATAACCTATAGAAATGAAACATAAAAATGGGTGATGTAAGATAAAAAATATTTATTTACTAGGGAGATATATAATCATAACATGAAGATAAGGTTATAATAACATAATGGATTACTTATGAGAATACTACCCAACATTCCAAATACCTAAATCTTGAGTTGTAGAATAATTATAGGATTTCTATAAGACATGAATCATAAGAGAACTAATAAACATGAACCATTAAGGAATAACATTGAAATAAGACACAAATTTGTTGCATGTACGTTATTAATGAGAATATTTTTCAAGGATACCCACCGAGACATTTATAATATATTAAGATTGGGATAACCACCCATGAACCTACTTCCAACTTGGAATAAGCTCCCAAGCACCCTATTTTAGTCATGGGATAATATCACACACACCTTCTCTTAGGCTTGGTATAACCTAATGTCCCCCCTTTTATGGGGAATTGATAATATAATGTTTTACCTTATTTTTGTTTGTGATAACCTATAACGTACAAATTGAAATCATATAAACTTATTCATTAACCAATTAATTTAGGAATATGCTTGTCCCAATAGTAACATAAGGAAAATCATACACATGTGTTCCATATAATCATAAATCATCCATCATATTATAATGAATGTAATGATATTTTATTCATTAATATTTCAAAATTTATTAACCAGTGGATAAATAGTTTCAAAATCTTTTAATAAAACAATAACATGTAGAAGAATAATCTTGTTTTAAGTGGATTTTATCACTGTATATACCATGAAAAAATATGCAAGTATTATAATAAATCAATCATAATATAATGAATCAAATAATAAAAGTGTTTCATAAAAATTATATCATAGTAATAATCTTCAAAAATAAAGAATGTTTTATAAAAATCATTTCATTATAAATATAATACATTTTGATAAATAATATGAAATTCAAGCTTGAATTATATATCTATTAAATGATAAGGATCTTCAATGGATGACATCTTAGATAGGGAGTGATTTTGAATGACAAATTTCTAGGACATTTCCTGAGAAAAATAATCGTTCATTGAAATAAAAGTTTCAATCTAATCTTTACAAACTATATAAAAAATACATTTCTATCGAAAAAATGGAATTTTTATTAATCATTTATAAAATTTCTTGAGAAAAATATCATTTCCACTATAAATTCCTTTTTTAAATAATTTTTTAGAAAATTATTTCCCTTTAAGATATCATTAATATATTTATGAATTAATATTAAAGTAAAATATTTGTCCTGGTTTTAGTAAATTAAGATATTTTCATAAAAATAAAAATAAAAATTATTTTGAAATTTAAAATAAGATAGAAATGATTAATGTCTAGAAAATTTCATAATGATTACTTTTGAAACATTTTTAAAATTTTGAGAAGGGTAAAAATGCCTTTATAAAATCATAAAGGAACATAATTTTTTTTTTGAAATTGTATTTAGAAAATATATACATTTAAGGGAAAGGGTTTTGGATAGTAGAGAGAAAGAATTTCATATTTGAGAAGAAAAAATATAGTGAAATCATGAGATTTTTAATATAAGATAATATAATAAAATATGTATTCTATAGAAATATAAATAGGATAATAAAATACATGAGTTTCTTGATATATGGATTAAAATTTTAATTGTCACAATCATAATCAAAAAAATTTCTTGTAAATAATGAGATTATATACCATAACCTTAACTCATAGGTAAAATTGAATTACATGTAATTGTAAAGAATAAAATACAATGAAATATTATATATAATTATATTAATCATATTCATGATATAACATGTCATTGGTGTTTTATACACACCTCATAAAAAATATATGTTCATAACATAACATATATCGTAACGAAGGAAAATCAAGATATGGATATCTTCCAACATTAGTACATTTTGAATCATAAAAACCAATAAAGGGAGATCCTAAAATGGGTGAGTAAATCTAAATACCATTTAGGAAAATAATTATAATAATATAAATTATTGTGTAGTAAATATATCACATAATATGAATTGGATTTGAATATGATTTGTGTCTCATAGAATAAAAAGTGAGAATAAAATCGTATACCAGTTCAGAAATATTTAAAATCATAGGCCCCAATAAAACATAATATCCAAAATAGATTTAAATATTTTTACAAGTAGGTTATTCATGATATCTCATTTTTAATGGGAATTATATACTCCCATAATATGAAATGATAATTAAAATTTTATATGTCTTCTATAAATTAAAGAGGGACTAAAAATTCCTTTTCTTAACCATAGGCATCCTTAGTATATGTTAGAATATGCTATATAAAAAATATGTGTTCAGTTAAAATATTATAATTATTTATATATATATATATATAATCAAATATATGATTTACATAAATCGTTTTTTACCAATATCTAAGAATTCCATGTCAATGTAATGTTTTGTGTAAGAAATTATTGTTTTCATATATGTTTGGATTTGTAATTTTTGGTCCGACAGTATATGTAATAGTTCCATATTATCTAGAGAAAATAAAATATTGAATTAACATATATATTCTATTTAAATGTATATATTTGTTATCCCTAAAAGTTAGATATTTGAAATTAAATACACCAATCTTGGAGATAGTAGACCATACGTACACATGATCATTGTTTCAATTATTATGGTAGGAAGAATGAAAGAAGGTTAAATAAAATTTATTCATTAAAAAATATAATTTTTTAATATATATATATATATATAACATTTTCAGTAAAAAATCCGTATCACCTTCAATATAATTTTTTAATGAATAAAATCCCTTCATTATGAAGTATTCTTCCTTAAAAAACTAATGAAGATCTCATATTACCATAAAATGAAAATTAATAAGTCACATGTTATATCCTGATTCGATTATTATAATAATTTAATAAATATCAAATATTACAAATAAATAAATTATTATTTTCATTCTTTTGAGGTGTTAATGTAAAAAATGAATGGCATCAATTAGTGATGATGTAGTCTGTCATACATAAGAATAATAATTTTATAACCAATTTGACTAAACATGATAGGGATTGAGGTCATAAATATGAAATAATAAAATCAAAGTACACATAATAAAAGTATGATATTATATATTCATGTTTTATTAAAAATTAAAGGTGGTGTGGGATGAAATTGAATAAAACTCGTGATTCAAGATGTTATCTCTTCTTTAGATAAAGTCTTTTTGTTTGAAAATAAAGCTTCATAGGTTTCATTTATAACTAAAATAATGCTTCTATGAATTGAGAGAAATTTAATGAAGTTATTTTAATGGTCTCATCCAAGCCAAATAGTTTTGGTTGTGTGAAGTGTAGATGATAGTGAGTGGCCTTTTAAATCTATGGTGAGTGGAACCGTTTAAATTTATGAAAGGAAAAAGGTGTAAAAAAATTTTTCATACAAAATAGCATAAAAGGTATATTTTCAGACCAAGAATATATACATTTTAATAATGGCCAAAAAATGGATGAGGGACATGTTTTTCTCATTTTTATACATTATTATTTTAGTTTAAACCAATGGTAAACCCATTTTTACCATGATCATGGATATTAATATTTTTAAACATTTATTAATCATTATAGTCCAAAAAACATGATGGACATATAATATAATATAAATTATAAATATTCCAATATTTTAATCTATTATTCAAAATTTACTTCAAACAAGTAGTGATATTTAATTTAAAAATTACTCTGTAACCACATCAAGAGAGCATGTTTTGAAAGAGAAAATGTGAAAAGGATTAAAATGTTATTTATATAAATATTCAACATTAAAATGAAAAAAATGAATAATGTATATTTATGTGAAATAAATTCTCAACGATAACAATAACTTTTATTTTTTATTTTTTAACAACATTAAAATAAAAGTGAATCAATACTAAAACCAATTATTTTTTACTATTAATCCTTTAGTTAATATTTTCATAAAAAAAAAATATTCACACTAAGATATTTTTTTACATTATCATTTAAGTAATTAGGTTAGTTATTCAATATTAATTTTCTAATATTTCCAAAAATAAATTTTAAAACTATTTGTGAAAAATAAAACAAAAACGCTTTAGAAATATTTAACCATGAATGTAGTTTTATTCTAATAACATATCCTGAAAATAAAAATGATGAATGATAATATTTTTAATGAATATATAATATAAAATATTATTTAAAATAATTCAATATAAATTATTTGTTTAATTTTTTTATAAAAAACATTTTACATATAAAATAATATTTCTCCAGAAAATGATTTCATTTATTATTCAATATATATTATTTTATTTTGTAATTAATTTTTCACCAAATAAATAATTTTATATGCATGTTTAAAAGTTAATTTTCATATATTTTTAATAATACTCAAAAATTCAATTTATACATCAAAGTGATAACAATCAAATTAATATATACCTTATTAATAGTATATCACATTTCGTTAAAACTCATTTTTCATGTAATTATATTTAAATACATATATTCATGTAATTTTATCTAATATTATTATTTTTGTAACAAAAAATTGAAAAATATTAATTTTATATCAAAAAAAATTTCAATATTTTAAGGCGTTACATTCTAAACCTCTTAAAATTAATGTCTCTAAAAAAATTCATTACATTGTAACCAACAAATGGGTAAACGTTTCCCTCATTAAATTATTAGGTTTACACATATCTTCTTCATGTTGGTAGTGGTTTCACTAAAAAATGACTTCATGAGTTGTATTTTTTCTCATAACTCTCACTATTTGATCTCAAATATATAATTATTGTTCTTCATAATAAATATCATGGTTGAGTTTCATGACCAATAAGTTCTATACATGTGATGAATCATGAATTTAAGTCCTAAAGAGATATTCATGGGACACATCATGAAACTGCGAGATATTCAATGGATATACTAATTGATTGGATATTATCCAGAAATGATCAATAATTTAAAGATTAAAATCATATATAGGTATTTTATTTTCTTTGTATTGTAAGTACAATTACATAGTTTGGTTGTTCTTTGATCAAAAACCACTTAATGTCTTAACCTATGAAAAAATATGTTTTTAAATTATTGATGCACTATCGGATTGTAAGATCCATAATAAAATGATAAGTTAATCCTTATATCTATATTTCTAATAAAATGGATAGCACTGGTTATCCAATATAGATAAATATTCATATGGTGAAGAAATATAATAATTTCTAAAACCTAAACCAAATTTAAATATAATTAATTTTATAAATGCATAACATTATAATCATTCCGAATGTTAACAATCAATAACTATCGAGTGACAGTCACTAAATTTTATAAATTAGAATATCATTATCTACACATAAATTTAAATTATATATTCATTGTAACATACCAAACATGTGAATACTTTTACCAAGTATTCTATTAAAACATGGTAATGAAATTAATTTCCAAATATGTATTTTTAAATCATATAAGCTTACTTATGACATATAAATCCATTATTTGATATATTATATATATATATAAGATTGTGGTAAACTTCATCAATGATAGAATAGACCACTCCTTCAAAAAAATCATTTATCACAATAATGGTAGTTGGTAATGTCAAGTTTAATTTATCCAAATTAATAATAAAAATTTTCCCGCATCAATATCTTAACATCAGTAACATATTATGGGTTATATATCCCGTAATAAATTGTTTTTAATGAATTATAAACATACCATTAAATCACATTTCAATTCCCTGAACACCACTCAATATATTCATGAAAATCCTTTAAAAACATATATTTAATATTCATTATGTATTTCATAATTATTAATTTCTAATAACCAAAAACATCAATCATTAAAATTCATTCTGAAATTATTATCTTTGCTTTATCATTTATTACTTAACACCTCTTTCCTATCATATATAATTTTTTGTCTCTTCATCAAAAAATATAAAACTTTTACATAGATTGAATTACTAACCCACTTTTAGAGCCTTCCACCAAGGAAATAAATTTATAAAATTCTCATACATTCAACATTTAAAACATTCGACCATTAAAACACCTTAGAGAAACCATTATTATAATCTATTTAATTAACTGAAAAATGATTTTTTTTTTCTCTTCAATAACATTCTACATACTATGTGTCCATATTCTCCATTACTAAAATATCTTCTCAATATTTTGAGGAATTCCCAAACATGGTTCTTCCCAAATTGTTGACTTATTGTAATCTTAATATTCATTCCACTATTTACTCAACAACATGAACTCTCAAAAACAATATCATTGAATTATTTTTTAGTTCCTTGACGTGGTTAAGGTGAATGTTTGTAATCATATATCATGATAACTTTTTAATAATACTATAAATATCATTCCATCCAGTAGTCATACATTTTGTATTCTCACTCCCACATTTTTTATCACCTTTAATTTAAAACCAATTTCTTATTATTCACATCATTTGCTAAGTCAAACAATTATAGTCCGAGAAATATTTTTCTTTGTATAAAACAACACAATCATGGAAAATAATTTAATGGAAAACATTATCGTGATACCATTATTTTTATTCTATGTCACCATTGGTTTATCCTAAGTCATTCATAGAAACAATAAATTTAAATCCACCATGTTGTTTTGCAAATAGATTTGAATTTCCAAATCATATTCCTCGAGTGTGTCATAATAGTTGTGCATAAAGGATAATTGATGTTAAATACATGATGATCGAGTACACATAAATGCTTTGTTTTAGTGTTATTACCCCAAGGTACATCTATTCATGATCCAAATATAATTTTATTATCATAAAATTGATTTAATTACATTGAATCCACTCTATCTCCCCATTAACAAAATTCCATGTATTTTTACGATTTTCGGAATCATATATACAAACACCTAGAAATATACATTTAAATATCTCTAAAGATATTAATATTGTTTTATAAAATTGTTTTAAAATGTATTTCTAATCATTTTCTATGATACCAACTATAAATTCCATCACTAATTATAAATATATATTAAATAATCATTATGAATATTCAATACAATATAAAAAAGGCCAGATGATGGTAATAGTATTGTGTCTTTTCAAATAATGTACCCAATCATCTAATTTGTGGAATGATCCTGAACATCTCCCATAATGATCTTCCACATTAGTAATCTTTACAAACATACCAAGCATAAAAAATTCTTCATAACCTAGGGAATGGAAACATAAAAAACTGTAGAATAGATTCACAATAAGGGTGATCAAGAGACATACATTAGGAAAACATTAAAACAAGGTTATGAAAACATGATCATAAAATATTGTTACTATACAATACTAGTCAAATGTGAATATTTTTATTCATTGAATAAAAACAATTAGGTCGTAATATGGGATTCACAATTGAATCAGAAAACCACGTTTTTAAGAGAATAAAATTATCATAAGACATTTTTTTCCATATACATAACCTAATAAAATATTTTTTCAAATATACCCATAAATGAGTTCATAACATATATGTTTTGGGATAAACACATGGGTACCTACATTGGATTATGTTTAACCTCTTATGTACCATATTTTTGGCTTGAGTTAACCACCATTATACCCTCTTTTAGGATTTGGATAAGCTTATGTGTACTATATTTCTGGACTAGGATAACCTCCCATGTACCCAAATCTAGTTTTATAATAACCTCCAATGTACCCTCTTATTATCTAGGGATATCCTTTCATGTACCCAAGGATATCATATAATTATAATCATTTCCCAATACATCATATGGGGTTTGATGTCCCATCCAACACAGAAACAAAATTATAAAATTTTATGATAAAACATCATAAACCGGTCATCGTCTGAGAACAATAGAAAAGAAAATGGTTTCATAAAATATACATTATAGATTAAATTTTGGATTGGAAATAAGTTCATAATCATTTCATCATTTCATAATTGCAATAAATAAGGAAAAAGAAGCCATTTTACAAGAAATAAATCACAGTATAACTTGTAAAAACATTAGTGGGTGTCGTAAGAAATATATCATTATATAAACCGTGGAAAAATAATATGGTTTCTTATGAAATCTATCATAATATATTATGTTACAAAAGAATCAGTTTTTATAAACATATCATAATCATAATAATAATGTATTTAGTGAATGAATAAGAATGGTGTCATTAGATTATATCCCCCGTAATGAATTAAAATACTCAAATGATATAATCGTATATGAAGAATGATTATAAATGAATAAATCACATTGAATTTTTCATGATGAAATTAACTGTACATTGAATATTATATATTAAAAATAAAAATTTTAAAATGATTTTAATATGAAATAAACATTGATTACTTATAATGTAATTTTTAATTATCTATTAAAAAATATTTTCCAAATTATAGTTTTTAAAACGAAAATAACATTTCATAAGAATAAATCATTAAAATAATAATATTATATTAAAATAATATTGAAAAAAATTAAATGTAGCTTCATAGAAAATAATGCCGATGATAGTGTTAAATTTTATTAATTTTATACACATTGATACAAACATTTACATTAACTTTTTTTTTTTGGAAAAATAAAACCGTGTAATGTTTGGAAAATGACATAAATATTCCCCTTGAAACATGTTTTATTAATTAAAAAAGTGTATGAAATTAAATAAATAATATATTAATTGTAAAAAATTTAAAACATTTTCATGAAACATATACTATATAAATAATGTTTTTTCCACTAAATAGATTAATAACGTCAGAACACCTTAACAATATTATTTTAAAATCTTGAGATTATAAACAGTATAAAATTAATGGGAAAATATATTCTAATGAAATAAACTTATGTTATTATATTTACTGGGTTTTTATAAAGAGGGATAATAAAATTTCATCATTAGAGACATAATCATAAAAAGTCTACATAAATGATGAGATTGTATAAAAAAATCCTTACCACTTTGGTATGATTGAATCAGTAGTCACATTAAATTATAAGATAAAATGAATCATTAAATTCCATATAAATGAGAATATTCATGATATAAATTTTGAAATGGGAAATATATATACAATATAAAATAAGACAGGTGAATAACAACACATATAATGTAAAGAAGAAAAATTGTGACATAAATTTCTTACCGCTATGGTAACAATTTATCTGTAAACCCCATGAATGATTGATCCTAGAATAGATAAGTAAATAAATTTTATTTATATGATATGAATAATAAAAAAATTAATCTGATGTATATTCACCACATTCAATAAATATTTTTTGAATATTTCATATGTCTCAAATAATTAAAAATTACAACGAAAATTCGTTATCGCTTTAGTAATATTTTGAATCAATTTCCCAAAAGAGAATAAAATAAACTCAAAAATTAAAAATAATTAAAATTATGATATTAACAATATTACATGTAAAATTGGTTTTATATACACCCATATTTAAAATGAATGGTGGATTTTTATATTTATCCCACATATAAAATGAAAACTAGAAATCCCTTATAATGAGACTACACATCCTTCTTACCTATTACAAAAAAACTCTATAATATATATAATTTAACTATAAATATATTATAGAACCATAAATATATTAATATCATGCCTTATTTTATTTAATTATATACTTTTAACCCGTTCAATAACAATTCGACAATAAAGTCACGTTTTAGGAAATATCTGCTTTGTTTTTTTGTATGTGTTGATTTGTTATTTTTTCCCTCTTATATTGATCACAGTTACATGATCTTATGACTGGTAAAAATTATATAAATAAAAAATATATTCATTATAAATTTATTTATACTAGTGAGTAAAATTTATAGACGGAAAATGAAACACACCTTCCATGTAAACTGTGAAATAATATCACCAATTTGTGAGGTGATAGTCTATTATACACATGAATGAGATTATCATATTCCCAGAGAATGAAATGAAAGAAATAAAATTTGATATAATTCATCCACATGTGTTATAATAACATTAATATCATATATAAATTATAAATAAATCATTATATACATTTTTAAGATGTGGTAATGGAAAAAACGAATTACATTAGTTTACAAGGTTGTAATGCACCATACACATGAATGACGATCTAAAACCATTTTTATATAAGAGGATATGGTTCTTGGTAATACTTTATGAATTAAAATATATGATATTTATGTTATTAAGTATATTATATCATCATGTTTTAATCATAATTAAAGGATGTGGTGGAAGAAATAAAATAAACATCTTAATAATTGGCATCACTTGTTCTTCAGAAAACATCATTTGGTTTTCTCCATAAGGAATAATTGGTTTGAATTATGAACAAAATAAGGATTTTATTAAGATATGTGGTAAAGATGGAAATTATTTTTGTAGTAAATGGGAGATCAAAATGTTTTTGGCGGTGTGAGGGGATATGAGAGGGGACGACCTTTTATAAGAGAGGTGAGTTGAATAGTTGAAATGTTTTTAAAAAAAAAACTTTTTCCCAAGTTATAACATCAATGAAGGATCTCAAATTGACTATTATCAAACCAATAAGAGATAAAGTACATGTATGATAAAAAATGGTTAGTTTATTTGTTTTTGGTCATTTTTTACCCTTATATATTTAGAGTAATTACTCTATAAACTCATTGTTACCGTATCCATGGGAAATATATTATATAATTGATTCAAATAAATATGCTAAAAATTTATGTTTCAAATATTAAATTATAATTTATTATGATTAACATTATGGAATATATTTTTCTGAATTCCATTAATTGATGTCAAAAATTTTAATTCAAAAATTATTCCAAAACATGTGTTTAGAAAAAAAAATTCAAGGAGAAAGTTTCAAATTATTAAAATGAATTTATTATAAAAATTAAATATTTTGAATGTTATAATGACATAAAATGAAATAATAGTTATATATTAGGAAAAAAGTAAATTTAAAATCAATACGAACACAATATGTATGTTTATTAAAGTATAAAATTTCTTAAAATTTCATAATAAAAAAGTATTTTTTTGTAATAATAAAAAAACCATTCATAAATATCCAAAAAATTAATAGAAAATCGAAATTTGATATATTTATATAATAAATTAATTTTATAATAAAAAAATCTAATTGGTCCTAAAATCAAATTGATATCTCTATGCTTAATAGGCGACAAAACACCCATTTTGGAAAATATTATTTCAAGAATAAAATTTGTTTCACTCATATATCACATCATGAAAATACATTAGATGAATTTTAGAGAATTATAAAATATATAATATTTAAATTTTATTAAAATAAATCACCAATAGTTATTTTTATTGTTTATTTATATAATACAAATTTTTATACATAAATATATTTTTTTCGACAAATATTGCCATTACTATCAAATAGTTTTAATTATAATTTACAAATTATTGGAAACTAAAAAATTAATTTCGTATACATTTTTAAACCATTTATTTTCATAATTTATTTAATCATAATCATAATGTCTATTTCAATAATTAGTTCACAACTAATATATAAAATAATAATTTCATTATAGTGATTCATGCTTCATTTAAACTTTGTGTTAATGCTAATTCATGTTAAAGTCAGAGTTGTGGGTAACCAAATAAAAAATCATTGATTCATGTAATAAAAAACTTCAAACAAATTAATTTTATTTGAATAAAGTAATTCATAATATCACTTAGTGGTGCAAATTTTTATTGATTATGACAGTCCTATAAATTTAATAACGTGATTACTTTTATTCATACACACAAATTAAATAACTAGGTTATAATGGTAATATTTAAATTTTAATATTTATTGTTTCAATTATGATTGGTCTTTTTATTGTATATAGCATCCAATATATTATTCTCCTGTAAACTCTTAAAATTATATTCTTTCATTGTATAAGAAAATAAGATGAAATTATTTTATGGATGTTAAATTTAAAACAAATAAGGTGGTTCTTCCACATAACATCTTCATATTCCCACATGGATTCATTTATATTATGAGTTATACAATGTAAATTTTGTAGTTTACTCTTCTAATTTCTTAAAACATTCACTAAAGTGCCATGAATCTTGATCAACACATTATAATAAGATAGAACATAATGGAATTATATTTCTTTATAGGTGATCACATAATTTAGTTCTAGCATATAATTAAATATAAATTGAAATGGAAAACATTTTGCACATAAGAGATGATTTTTGGAATTCCCAATTTGTAAGACACAACTCAATTTCATTATAGATTTTCAAATGGTCTGATGTACGTTGTTATTTTTTTCATTTTACTGAACCACAGAACACCCTTCCATGGAGTTGATTCTTTGAAAACATGATACCCCAAATTAAGTTCCATATATTTCCTTCATTTATTGGCATAAAAATTTTTGAAGTATTGATCTTCATAGTATGTTTTTGAATATTCATTTCCATCTATATTGTATCCTCAACATTATATAGACCGATATTATTTCTTTCACCAATTTCATTGCAAAAAATTGTATTATGATATATATTAAACTATAATGATTCGTAATAAAAAAATTTATTAGTTGAATGGAACATATTATTATAGGAGGATAATAACATATTTAAACACAATGTTAACATACCATGAATGTCACATTACTATGAAGTCAACACGTCCTCCAATGTTTGAATATTTATATTATTTTACACATCATTTTAAGGAAGATAGACCAATCTCAATAGTCTTTTGAAGATATTTCTATAATTTAGATCTATATCATAGATCATGATCAGATAAAATTGAAATCAACATTCCATGAATTTTTATAAGTAAAGAAAATTTTAAACCTGAAAGGATATGAATTGGTGTATATTATCTTATAGATACAAAATGTTCATATTATTCTATATGATAAAAATCCCATATAGTATCATTATTTCTAATATTATTTCATTATCCAGAGACCTATTCCATAGTAATATTATCCAATATACACATAGGAATATGTATTTTTCAAACCCCTTTTTTGGTGACCACTAAATCTTTTTTCGTACTCTATTAATGTGTTTTATGTGTTTTGATATTTTTTTAATATATGATATATTGTGGATATAATTCTTATAAGTGTTTAAAATACACATTACCAGATATTACTCACCATTGAATATGATTCACCATCCGGGATGAACCACCATCAATATTAAGATCTATCTATACATGGGAAAGACCCACTGTAAAAAAATGGGTCCCCACCAAAAAATATCTATTAAAACTTATAAAAAACATCAACTATCAAGGATGAGTCACCACCTAGGTGAAAAAGTTTCTATCAGTTAAAAAGACCTACCGCCAGTCATGTTTCAATTTTTAAGTTGGCCTTCCGTTAGATTGAAAATTTTACAAAGTGTTGAGACTTCCTATTGCATAGAAGAATCAAAATTTATATGAGGAACCATTTTCATGAATCTGATATATCTTGAATAATAATTAGCCTAAGTCAATAACATTGTCATCTCACTATTCAAAATCAGTAATCACTACTATTTTTGTTTATGTTTAATTAAATATTTCAAATAGATATATTATCAATTTTGTTGTTGCGACTTCTTTTAATGATTATTCATAATCAATTTCAAATATTTATTATTATTTGTGTTAGCAATCCTATATGAGGAGTAGAATATCAAATATACTCTTCGTGCATGGTGTTGTTAAAAGAATTAGAAGACTCCCTCAAGCACATAATAACAAATAAAAAATTATTTCCATGTGATAGAGAGACATATAAACATATAAGTAATGTGAGATTAAAGAAATATTATTAGAGTGAAAAATATAGTGGTGTAAAGTGTTTTTTATACAATGAATCCATACATGTAACTATAGAATATTAAATCTCATTGAACATTCAGTTCCTTCCCACAATTAGTACAAAATATATCATGATTCTCTTTTCTTCTATCACCACTAAAAAACCAGTATTTAACTATGAAATTATTTATCTTATCTAAAATAACTGATATATGAAATCAACATTAGCTCTCAAGAAATCATTGATAAATTTTACAGTTTATCTACACTTTTGTTAGTGTTAATAAATTGAACGTTTAACGTCACTTTATTTTTATTGATAATAATGATAGATTTTATCATTGGATATTTAGCACTAATAAACCTCAAAATATATAAAATGAAGTTATTAAATAATTAAATAAACATATTTTATTAAAAAAATATTACATATTTTACTAATAAAATAATTATTGAAAAAAATATAAAAATTGATTATAAATTCATAAATATTTTATTAATTAATAACAATATAAGGATGATACTCAATGTTAATATATTTTATATATTAAATATATAGATATATAGTAATGTATAAAAATATGATTTATATTTTGTAGTATATTTAGGTGATTTAAATTAAATAGCTATATATTTAGTAAATAATTGCTTAAAATTAAAAATTAATATGAATTAGAAATAATGACTAATTGCATAGTGCGCTGGACATATAATTGAATATATCATTTGAGTTTTCAATTTAACAAAGATCAAATTTGCGTAATATTGATTTAAAATACACATAATTAATGCATTTTTATATAAAATTCCCACACACAAAATTTATCCATTTTTTCAAAATTATTAAACTATACTTATTTTTTCATTTTTTTCATTTTTTCTCATTTATAACATATATGGATATAGATGCAGATAATATTATATATAAATATTAATTTTCAATAATATTTTTATAATTATAAAAAATAATTATAAAATAATATTAAATATATTTAAAAAAGAATATATTTAGTACATTTTTAATTAAATATATTTATTATGTATAAATGTATACAATTGTTTTTTAAAATTAAAATTATAAATCCATTATTAGTACATATGTAATAAAAATGATAAATTTCGGTATTCATCAACTCATTTTTCTCACTAAAATTGATTATGATTCATCAACGCCTAAAAATCAAAAATAAATATGAATGGTTATCAGTGCTAAAACATTAGTGTTAATAAGTATTCTTCCCATATGTGCTAATTACTTAATCATAGATATAAAGACTATTTAACAACACTTATTTCTATGAATTTATAAATTATTCATGATCAATTTAAAAAACAATTATCATTTGTGAACCCATCACAATATAAGGATCAATTATTGAAAACCACCCACTACAAGAGCTCATGCTTATTAAATCAAATATTATGTCAGTCCACTCAATTACCTCGAGTTTGTTGAGCAGGATCTGACTTTTATTGTTCGGTTATAGTTAGGGTTTCAAAAAATTATTTTCTTTATCCTTGTGAGGTAGGACTTGTGATTTCCATTGTCTATTTTTCATTTCATTTTATTTATTATTTGATGATGTCCTGAGTTATTTATGGTTTGGTACTTGTATAAAATTTTGATATCATATTATGAATAGAACAGTTTTTTATGATCTATTTTTTGATTAGCTATAAATTTGGATATCATATTGTGACAATTTTATATATTTTTTGAATCGGTTTTCTTCATACTCTACATATGCACCACAACATTATCTACAACCATTAATTGTACATTTTCATTACTATTGATCATTGGGTGATAATAGTAAGAATTATTCCTTATCTATTTCTATATAGTGATCTTTTTCATTATACCCTATTCAATATTTCACCTTCTTCATTATACTAGAGGTATTATAGTTACAATTACATTTTGAGTTAATATGTTCCAAGTTCGCTATATGGATATTTTAGGTAAGAATCCCCAAACCAAAAATCTATAACATGCTTGTTTCAGTAATTTTTTAAAATCGTAAGGTGGTTTATTAAGATTTCATTAAATTGTAATGCTACTTTTATAGAACCATAATAAAAAGCATTTCATTATAAATATCAAATTAAAATTAATTATGATTTCATAAAAATCTCTGAAATCATTTTATATAATCCTTATTGTTGGTGGGTAAATTGAATGAAATAAATAAAATGAAATAATCAATGGATGATAGTTAATATGAATTTATTTGTATTATAAAATAATTTTTACGGAATTATCATTATTTTATTTTGATTTTATTAATGTTGAAAAATGGTGTTAAGAATAAGTAGTTTTAAAAGTGAAATGGAAAAGAAATATAAGAAATAGTTAATCACATAAATAAAATAATTTATTCTATTGAAATATTTCTTCATATTAACTACTTTAGGACATTATATTGAGACTTGTACCACTACATAGACCAATGGATAAAAATTATAAAAATTATTTGTATCTTATATTGAGTTGTCATAATTATTATTTTTGTTCCGAATGGTTGGGGTGTTCCTATATAATTGGGTAAGAGTTTCATTTTATAAAATACCAATTCCTTGATGTCAGATAAATAAAAATATACAACTCATGTGTATCAATTGTGTTAAAATAATAGATATGTTTTGTGAATTTAATATAAATATTATTGATTTTTATACATCATGGAAAAATAATTGAGTATGAGTTGTCTATAAAATTCACCATTTAATGAATTCACATGATAACACCTCTCATAGTATATTATTTATTTTCTTCAATCCAATTACCCATTATCTTCAAAATATTTACGTTCTTTGAAATAATCCATTGTTTATTATCCCTTATTAGAATGGTCTATAATTTCACCTTTGATATTTATCATCTAATGTGTATTTATATGTATATGGAAAAAAATTACTCTTTTTTTAACACAATCAAAAGGATATGAAACCAATATGGTTCCACTCTAATCATTTTAAAAATTATTATGAAGATGGAGTTAAACAGTTCATCAAGTATGCAAGAGAGGATGCAGAAGACCAATCTAAAACAATATATTCTAGTTTACATTGATGTTATTCAAGATAAATTCTTCCAAAAGTGTTGAAAGAACATTTAATTTTTCATGGAATAGATCAAAGAGATAAATGATAGAATAAATAAGGGGAAATTTTTTTTACACTGCTTGGGATGATAATGTGTTTTATGAATCATTTGATATCAATACATTTGTAAATGAGAATGGAGATCACATTGACAAAATGAAAATAGAAATTTAAGATGACCAACATTATTTTCCAAAGTTGTTTGAGGAGTTAAATATGTTCCATGAAACTATTGTATACACGTTGTTTAAAATACACTACATTTTTAAATATATTGATGTTTTAAAATTTGAAAGCTGGAAGCTGATTGAGTGACACCAACATTATAGAACAACATGGTGTCCTAAATTATATGATACTAGAAGAAAATGAACTAACATGTCGAACATATGACACCAAAAAAATATTACATTCAATGGTAATAATCTCAAAAATTATACATTCTTATATAAATGATTTCGTATTCTTTCTCAAGTAACACGAATCAATAATAAAATCACTAAGTTTATAGAGAATCGATATAAGAAAAATGAATCCATCCCTTTCAAATATGTATAGTACATTCGTATTATTTCATAGTTTTGAAGATGATTTGGATATCAAGAAACCACAAGAAAATTGACATGGTAGAAAGATACAAGAATTAAAGATGGTTATATGTGACATACCAAAGAACCTAAGGACTTCATTATGATGAAAAATAGTGGTGTTCCACCTGTGGTTGAAGCAATTAACATATCTAGTTGAAAGGGTAGAAATACAATTTATGAAAATATGTCATATTTTAGAACTATAAAACATATATATGAGTTGGATTACACAACATTTCAAAAGCATATTTTTTATTTACAATGGGTTGAAATTATCAATGGAGTTGAAGTTGATGAAAATGGATTTGTGAAGTTGAATTTATATATGGAAGGGGAAAAAGAAGAGTCACTCATAATAGAATCACAAGAATTTTATGTATTTTTTTCTCTGATCCATTAAAAATGAATTGTTCAATTGTCATACTGGAAACTAAAACAAATGTTTACTCAAATGAAAATTCAATCGAGGATGACTCTTTCGTTGGGAATTCACAATCAGTTCATGTTAGTCCCAATGTAGAAAATGTCTTGTATATTGAAGGTTACCAAAAAAGGGGATTTGTATTCATGATTGAGGAACCAAATTCATATAAACCTTACATAAAGAATGAGACTTCAATGAGAATGTAAATTTGTTTTTTAAATGATATTCTTTTCATCAGAATTTTATATGTTCTATACTGCATTAAAATAATCTAAATTAAATGATTGACTATTCATATAGAAAATTTCTTATATACATGATGTTGTTACAAATCTTTCTGATGAATAAACTACTGTGAACGAAACCCAATTGGATAGATGTAAAGGTAATGTTACCATTATCTATCACTATTTTATTGAAAAATTATATAATGAAATTTTCATTTAATATTCATTATTCCTTACATGGATGGTTTATTTTAGAATATTTTTATCCATGCCTCATGCATTTACAAGAAGTAAAATGGTGATGTCTCTACTCTATCAGAGAGGTTATCGTGATATTTTCAAAGTAAAATCTGTATCTATAGAATTAATGAATTCTTTCATATTTATGATTAATTTATTTCTTTTTAGTATTACTCAAATAATAAGTGTTTACTATTTCATCTGGATTCTTTTTTTCGTGTTGGGGAGTTTTTTCCATCTTTAATTACATTATGCACCAAAACATCAATAAACTTCTTCTACCATAAAACCTTTTCACCACTACTATGTTTCATTTATCACTTTCATTCATGTTATCTCTACATCCATTAAAGAAACTATAATGACACAACCTCTACTAAGTTATAGAGGTAATCTTGATTTTTTAATAGTAAAATTATTGTCCATAAGAATTAATTTATTTTTACAAATTTAGGTTTTATTTATTTATTGTTAGTATTAATCACATAATACTTGTATTCTTGTACATGTGGATTATTTTTTCCTATTTTTGTTGATATGTCTGTCTTTGTGTCCTTTCTGCACCAAAACGTCCACAAACATATTCTCCCTAAAATCCTTTTCACCACTACACTATTGCATTTATAACATTCATTCAATTTATCAATAATACATTTACAAGAAGAGAAATGGTTCTGTCTCTCCACAATTGGAGAGGTAATCTTGATTTTTTCACAAAAAATAATTATCCATAGAATAAATGTAATATATCATATTTATATTTAATTTATTAATTTTAAGTATTACTCACATAAAAAAATTTCTTATAATGATTGATTCTTTTTTTATGATGTGGTGGTTTATCTATCATTAATGCCTTTCTAAACCAAAAACTCAAAGAATTATTCTCCCTTAAAACCTTTTCACATCTATAGTATGAAATTTATCACTTTCATTCATGTTATATCAACTGCCTTTATAGAAAGAGTAATAATGCATTATTTACTCAATTATAGCGGTAATCTTGATATTTTCACATAAAATCACTATCAATTAAATTAATGTATTGTTTCATATTTATGTCTAATATATTTCTTTTCAGTATTACTCATAGAATATATTTTTCATATACAGGTGGATTCATTTATTCGATTTTGGGTGATATGCCTATCATTCATCCCATTCTGCAGCAAAACATCCACATGCATCTTATCCCTCAAATATTACCACGCCTATAATGTTGAAATTTTTAACATTACTTTAACATACCACCACCGGTCAATCATAGAGGCAATCTTGATATTTTCATAGTAAAACCATTGTTCATAGAATACATGTATTATTTCATATTTTTGTTTAATTTAATTTTTTGTAGTGTTACGAATAATTTGTTTTCCTTATAAAGGTGTATTTTTGTGAGTTTATGTGGTATGTTAAAAACTACTCAAGTTGTGTTGGCAGTTCAACAATGAAATTCAACAGATCAGTATGACCCCATCTACTTATCTCTATTTCAAATTGGAATTAATTTTAGTAAAAAATTCCAACGAAATACTCCAAATCAAGAAAAAATATTCATACAATTTTAATACTTTATGAAAATTATCCCTAAGTCATTTGTGATTTTAAATAATCAACCACAGCTCAATCTGATACATGATGCACCCAATATGATGAAATGTGTCCATTACTAGTTTAAAATGATCATTTCACTTTAAAACATTTCAATCATATAAAACTGATAAATGCTCAAAATGTTCTTGATAATTTAGGGAATTGATAAATAAATCATTTTTGACATATAATAATAGGTCTCACATAAAAATGATACATGATGTGGTCCATATTATTTAAATTGTGTGTTTCAATTATAAACTGAAAGTTTATTATATAAAACAAGTGACATACACAAAACCATAAAAATAGATTCATATTGTTTTGATACATTAAGGAAAAATCAATAAGAAAATTTAAACATGATGTAATCTGTTATACATCAATCTGATGCATGGTGTGACTTGTATGACTCTATGTGCATATTTATTTAAAATTGAAATAAATGTTAGTAAAATAAAACAATAACTGACAGAAATCTTAAAAAACATATTTATATTGTTTTGATACTATAGGAAAACAATACATATGTGATTTGAGATGCAAAAGAATCATCAACACCATAATGTGATTGATAGTGTGATTGATAGTACTCCATGTGCATATTTTAATTTAAAATTGACATAAAGTTTAGTAAAATGTCAATCTGACCTACTCAAAACTATGAAAACTCATTAAAATTTATTAAATAATTTAGGATTATAATCTTTATGTCCTTTATGATGTGTAGGAATAAAATAAACCTAAATCTAATACACAATATGATCGGTATGAGTCAAAGTCTATGTTTCAATTTTAAAAGTATATTTTAGTAAAAAAATTATTAACAAACTCAAAACTGACAAAACACATTCATATTATTTTTATATATTAAGAAAACTACCATATATATTTTTGGATGTGTAGATATCTGATGCACCTCAATCCGACCCTTGGTGGGACCTGTATAACTCAACCTGTATCTTTTCATTTAAAATTGTCCTCAATTTTAGTAAAATGAAAAATTATCCTAATCCAAATTCAAAAAACACATTCATATTATTTTTGTATAACTCCATAATGATCCATAATTCTTTTCAGTCATGTTAATATTATCTGCACCTCAGTCTGATATACGATGAGCCAAGTATGACTCAAAGTGTTCATTATTAGTTTAAAATTGAAATTGTAGGTAAAAAAAGTGACACTAACTGAAATCCAATTGAAGATTATCATATTTTGTTGATAATATTGTAAAATTATTCACAATTCATTTTTCACATGTTGTAGTCTGTTTCACAAAAAACTGTAACATGATGTGATTAGAATGAGTTTAAAGTGTCTATTTTTAATTTAAATTGACATTTTAGTAAAAAGAATAAGTGACATAAAAAAAACCAATAAAAAATATTATTGTTTTTATAATTTAGTTTAACTGTCTATATGACATTTGGGATGTGTATAAATTATCCACACCTCAATCTGACACATGGTGTGACTCGTATGACTCAAAGTGCGGCTTTTTATTTAAAAATGTTATAAATTTTAGTAAAATGGAAAACTAGCCAACACATAATTGAAAGAACACATTCATATTATTTTTATAGTTTATGAAAATTAATAATATGTGATTTATAATATGTATAAATCATTTTCACATTTATCTTACACACGATGTGTCTAGTATGACTCAATGTGTCCATTTTCAATTTGAAATACATATTTTTGTTCAAAAAGTGTCAATCACAGAAAAATAATCAAGCATGCTCAGATTTTTTTATATTATATTACAACAATTCATATATATTTATTATTTTTAAGAATTATATTCCCATCAAAATGATACTTAACATGATCAGAATGATTCCAATGTGCCTATATCCTCTTTAAAATGACATTTTATTAAAAAAACAAGCAACGTACTCAAAACCATGAAAACATATTCATAATGTTTCTATACAATATTATAATTTTCTAGATGTATATTGAGATGTGTAGGAATCATCCAAACCTAAATCCAATGCATGTTGTGACAAGTATGACTCAAAGTCCATCTTTTTATTTAAATTTGTCATTAATTATATTAGAATAGTCAACTATCCTACTCAAAACCAAGAAAACACATTCAGAATATTTTTATACATTAATAAAATGATCCATTGTTCATTTTTGATGAGTTTGAATCTTTAAAATCTCATTATGATAATCTATGTTCCTGGTGTGACTCAACATGTCTATTATTAGTTTAAAATCAACATTTTAGTTCAAAATGACTCACATACTGAAAACCGATCAAATGACCTCTGATTATCTTCATAATACATGGAATCAAATTATAAGTCATTTTTGATCTATAGAAATATATATTTTACATTAAACTAATAAATAATGTTATCAAGATAATTCAAAACATCATATTTCCAGTTTAAAATCCATTTTTTTAAAAGGAGAATTGAAGTACTCAAAATTAGGAAAAAATCATTTAAAATTGTTTGTATACTTTAGGAAAATTATTTACATGTCATTTTGGATGTATAGTAATTATACACACCTCAATCAGATACACAGTGTAACCAAAATGACTCCAAGGGCATCTTTTTTTAGAATTGACATCAATTTCAATAAAATTAACAATTTATTTTATTTTATATATTTTTATTGTTACTAACATAATAATTATTTTCATATATAGGTTTGGTCTTTTTCTCAAGCTAGGGTGGTTTGTTTAGAAATACTATAAGTGTGGACAGGAATAATTCACAAAAGATCATTGATGATTATGAATGTATGTAATAATTTATATTTATGAAATTGTATATACTGATGTATTAAATGTATATAATTTTTTTTTTGTTTTTTTGTTTTATATATAATTTTATTTTAATATTGTATTGGGAATTATTTTTTTTTATATTTTCTATGTTTTTGGTGAGGCGGTGTGCTATATAGCATAATGCAGTGGGGCTAATGTGTACTATTACAATACACTGCATTATGGCCCTTTATCAGTAGTTTTAAAAGCATTGATAAAGGAAAAATTTATTATCACTTTCAAAATAACTGATAAATGGTCTATTATACGTTATCCTGAAAGTGGTGATAAATGAATACACTATCATCAATTATATTTGTGCTGATAAAATAGCCTTTATCTACTTTCTAAATTACATCATACCCAAGAAAAATATCACATATAAATAATTATTTTCTATCTTAATATATATCACATATAGTTTGAGTACTATTTTATTACTTTGTATATTCAACACACACATTATCTGTTACACTTTAACTAGATGATACTCGATATCTTGTAATATTTTTATACACCTTCTTTCCCATGTTTTCTGGAAGTGGTCGATGTGCGACTTATGTTTTTTTGATTCCCATGGTGTTGTATAAGATTTATATATGTGGCTAGGATAACATTAATGTTGTATATGTAATCCTTTTTATGGATGGTAGACTATAATATACAATGTTTTTAGCAGTTTGTGATTTCCAATTAGAGATGATTAAGTTCTAGCTTGAGACTGTTCCTCTTTTATTCATTCCATTGTGTGTTTTTTGGTTTTTTTCTAATATTTCTATGATTTAAAATTTAATTTTTTTAAACACTTAAAAACTATTATTTTGTTATTTATTTTAATTTTATGTTACTGTATTATTCTTATTGTATAATTTTATTTCAAAACATGAATTAGTTTTTCATAATTGTTTAAATTGAGCTCTAATAGATCATTGGAAATTTTTATAAAGGATCTTAATTTATATCAACAATATATTTTTATTAAATAGGATATATTAATTATTTGGGTGATTTAAATTAAACATTTTTAGACAGATATTTTCCTTGGGTACTCGATGAATCCCCATCTTGATATACTAATTCCGACCAACACATGGTATTAATGGGTTTTTCTAAATCATTTTAAGTATGATTTTTTTTTGTTTAAAGAACATGATTTTCTGAAAAAGCAGAAGTTATTTATTTGAATGGATAATATTAAAAAAGGTTATACTATAAGAGGACCTCTTTTCACTAATGCCAATCACAATGAAAAATATAAAATTAAAATATAAATTCATATAGAATGAACAGGTTATGAAATTGGGTCTACTATAGATGAAAAACATGAGTTACCAATGTTTTCAAGAATTACATGACATTATGAAAAACAATAATTACAATAATAACTGAAAATACCTAAATTCCCTTTAATGTAATTTAAGGGATAAAACTAAATAAAAAAATTTCGAATAAACCTACATATGAAATTTGGGATAATTAAGATATTTCACTCGAAGGAACATCAAATGAAAAATATATGAGATTTAATATTCAAAAAGTTAATGTTAATTTGATTAAAATGAAACCTTCTACTATATTTTCTAATATGTATCTCAGGATCAATAAAATTATCAATATAATGAGCTCCTTGGAAATGATGTTATAGTTACAAACCATGTCACGTGACTACTGATATGTCATTATGAGAGATGGTGTGGAATATTTTTTCAAAAAATGAATCAAATGACATCAGTAAACTAACTATCAAGGTATTGATTTGGAAGATTATAATGTATGAATGACAACTTGAGGTCGTTGTGAAGAAGATTCTGAACCAATATATTAAATCTATTTCATTCAAGAATAAATCATCAAAAAAAAAGATGTGGAAACGTTACAAGATGAAAGCTCTAGGGATAAAGAATCACTAGCTCATATTGATGAACAAATGGATGTAAAGACTCGATAAGACTAATTTTCATCCTAATTATACTTATGGAAATTATACTACATGTTGTTTTTTAAATGGTCCAAATAAATTTACTATTTCTAAATGTTTAACATATTATTATAAGAATCCTATAATGAAATTATGGCTTCATGAATCCTTTGTTACATACATAAATGGACCTAACAAAGTACAGTTACCAAAATAATTTCATGTATAAAATTTTTATGGTGGGAAATCTGATTTATGATCTACTATATAAATATATGGTATTTGGATAGTATATGTTCAATACATTTGACAAAAGATAACTAAATATTCAAGAAACTTATAATGTCAGATACTGGTCATGTCACATTTGGTGACAAATCAAATGGAAATATAATTATACATTGACTAATTAATAACATTAACTCATCTTTAATATAAAAGATATATTGTTTTGATGAATTTAAATATAACATTTTTATAATTCATTAACATTATAATGATGGTATTTATATAATATTTTAATATAATTCATTTAATGTTTCCAGTACATTTTCTTTTCATATTTACTAATTTTAAAAAATCTAATGGCTATGATGTTGTTATTGATTTATTATTTTCTCAAAAGGATTATTTTTTATGTTGCTTTAATTGAGGTTTTTGGCTATGTCATGGGAGAATAGGCCACTGTAACATTGACTCACATAGAAATATTAATAGGAAGGGAATAGTTAGGTTTCAACCCAAACATGAATCACTAAATGAGAATGCCTTTAACCCCAATCAAAAAAAAGAAAACAACACAAGATTTATTTTTAAATTAACGAAATAAGTTTCATATTATCATCTTCTTGATTTGGTTCCATGGAAATTTTTTGACCATGCATAGTTTCTAGTCTGAATGGGATGCACTTTTTTTATGTACATATAGTAAAATTTTAAAGCTATACTTGGGAACTATTTTTACTTGAAAAAAGTAAGTCTTGGTGTTCTTTTACGATGTATTCTATATATGTACAAAATCTAATGGGACTCTAAATTAATACCCAATTTAGTGTCAGAGGAGGTGAGTTTGAAAATCAATATATTGAATCAATTTTATCACATAATGGGAATAGTCATAACTTTATTTCATCTATAACCCCTCATTATATTGGAGATGTAAACAGATGAAATACTACACATCAAGATATATAACAGATTTTGATTAAAAAATATGATGTACTTGTCTACTTTTTGGTAAAGGCTATGAATAAAACCAAAGATATAAAAAAAGATTTTTTATTATTCATATATTTATGGAAACTCCTTTTAAATATTTGAATAATTGGAAACCTAATGTTAATTACCTTAGTGTTTTTATTTGAAAACAATTTATTCTTAATAATGATTATAATACTAATATGTTTTTTGAGAATAGTGATGAAGGAATATTATTGGGTTATTCAAAATCTACTAAATCATATTGAGTTTATAATAAAAGAACCATGAATACAAAAGATCATATCCATGTGATGTTTTTTATTAAATTAAAATGATCATAAGAAAATGAAATAAAACATTGATGGTGATTTAATCTCCATTAATTAAAATTCATAACCTTCTAATTATCCTTTTAAAAATAGACAAAAAAACTAAACATTTAGAGGATCCCCAGGAGACTAAATCTAAACCAGTAGAGGACAATAAGGTGATAAAAACATAATCTTCTAGATATAGTAGTAATGTTAAATAATATCTAATAGATTCTGTTGTTGGATATATATATATATATACACACACAACAACTAGAGATTACCTAATAAAGAAGGCTGAACAACAAGAATTCTTATCACAACTTGATCCTAAGAACATCAATAATTCAATACATCATGAAATTTGGGTAATTGATATGCTAGAAGAACATAATCAATTTTAAATAAATATGGTTTTGTAAGATTTTGAATGACCCAAATACATTTTTTATATGATGTAAATGAGTATTTTGAAACATGGATGATAAATATGGTATAATAGAATTGAAAATGGCTAGACGATTTTCACAGTGATATATTCACGAAGAGGGTATATACTATGAAGATAAATCTTCACCTATATCCATACATGAATACATTATAGTATTACTTACCTATTAATGGAATCTATATTTAAAACGATATAAAATGGATTTCAAAAGTTCATTCCTAAATGGGTATATAATTGAGGATGTTTTTGTTGAATACCACCATCAATTTCAAAGGACTCATTTTCATAATCATGTCAGCAAGTTAAAAGAAGAGATTGTTGATGAAAATTTCATTACTAGACTAGGGATATCAATTTATAAATTTCAACAAAACAATGAAAACATATGTGTTTTAAAAAATTTCAAGAACCCTGAATCTCACTATAGAATAAAACACAATGATGTTTGACATCAATTTTTGAGATAATGTTTTAAAAACTGTGATATAAATATTGAATACAATGTTATAGAAAATTGTATTACTGATATCTTCACTTACACTTTTAATTCTAAAAGAATGAACTACAAAAAAATGAAATAGGAAAGATTATTTTTTTACAAAAAAATTAAATTTTTGGGGCTCACTGCTGATTTAAACCCATCATCAAGTTATACATACCATTGAAAATTACCCACCATTGGTTTTTTTCTTACTATTAGGTTTTACCCACTATGGATTATTACCCACCGATGATTTTTACCCATTGATGGAAATTTTATGCATTTATCAAATTCTCACTCTTAGACATTCATCTTTCTTTTCTAATTTCAAATTATTAAGAATTTATTTATTATTGGTTTGGTTCTTAAATTATTTAGTTTTCCCTCTTAGAATTTTCCTAATCCCCTTAATGATGTGAAATTATAAACTTGTCAAATATAAATTATCCCACTCGCTTGTTCATTTTCCCTTAAACCTCACCGGTGACTATTTTATATACTAACCATCATCATACTATAACCTTCACCAAAAACCATAGAGACAATAAATATTTTTTGAGTGAATAGAGAATATAAAACTTATATAGATGTGTCACTCCATTCAAATAATTAGAAATGGTAATCTAGCCGTTCACATATTATTGACAAGTAAAACCAGATCTTGTGAAGAGTGTTGTTGTGCTATAAAAAATGATTGTCCTGAATGGTTTTTGTCATGATTTATTTAGTGGTTAAAGTTATTCAAGGCTAAATATGGGATGGGATGGTTCTCTTCCAATGAGATACCTTTCTATCATAAGATCGGGATCCCCTTCTCATATTTTTTTGAATTACTTTTTGAGGAAGATTAATAATGTGTAAGAACATGGATAAATGTTCCCAAAGTCTTATTTTCGTCAGGTAAATGGAAAATAGACCGGATATATATGCTAAGGCTATCTCAAATGGATATCAAGGAGCTATTCTATATGATAGTGATGATTTTGTTTCTGAAGATTCTTTTTCCAAATTATATGTTTATGGGAGTTTGAGAATAATTATTTCTACTACACTATATGGAGAATGTGATTTGTTTTTTTAATTTATCAACAATATTCTATTACTAGATAATTGTGTATTTTTTACAATGATGTGCCAATATTTTTTATCCTTAGCATCTTATGAAGAGGGTTGATAAGATAAATATTTTTAGATATTTGATGTTTTGTATGATGTAAATTTGAAATCAATATTTAAGGAAAAACTCCATTATTTACCCCACATTTTTTTTAATGTTAGAAACCAAGGTCCAAGTTGAGGAGGGAGATAAATATTATAATAAAGAGGTGGATTTTTAATCTCAATGATGAATTTTAAAATGATGTAAATTAGATGGAACCAAAGGAAGAAAAAGTGGGTTGATGATGGGGGTATATTTTATCATGATTTAGATGTGGTTAATTGTCTGGATAGACTAATTATTATTTTGGAACATTGTTTGGAACATGATAAAGTTACTAAATATGAAGTTTATCAAATAGAGGATTCTTCCATTAGTAATGAGGAACATAAATATCTTATGGGTGAATAATGTTATCTAATTTTTTCTCAAAATTCCTTATATATTAACAATGGTTCTTCTAGTCCACCTAGGAATACCCATATTAAAGAATATTGATTCAAATAAGGTAGGGATCAGGAATAAATTGATGTTTTAGGTAATGATAAATTCATAATTACTTCTACGTCATCAAAGGGAAATGAAAATGATGAGAATGATAATGAATATAAAGAAGAATAAATAAAAGGAGTAGGATGAGATGAAAAATATGGAAACAGAGATGGAAATGATGGAAATGATGGAGGATCAATTCAAGATGGTACTAGTTTCCACATTAAGGATTCAGATATTGTGATTCTTCAAGGTGTTATCTCTTCTCTAGTTGTATCTAGATAAGAAGAGATACTCACCCTTGCCAAATATATTGATAGAAAATCCGAAAATGAGAAGGAATTAGTAGTTGTGGGGGTGAAAGATCACTGTATGGAGATACATCTTGTTGATTCAGCTATTGATGGAGGTCATTATGTAACTATAAATGACATGGATATGGTTACTGAGTATACTATTGTTAAATATTAATTTGACCAATAGATGGAGTTTTTATCGACTATTATTAATAATAAAGTGGTTTTACATAGATCTAATAAAAAGATACATATCATTACTGAGTATACAACTATTGAGAATCTAGTTTTTGGACATATTCGTATCCTTCCATTAATTTGATGGAACCAACTCATGAATAAAGGGATTGATTTTCTCTAAATGTCAGACTTTTTCTGGAGTACTCATAATCAGATGATGACTGTCTAGTTAGTTAAGACGTATTGGATCTTAAGGGATATTTTGTAATTGATATTGATGTTGTAGTGGAATTTTACATGGTTTCATCCAATGTTCATGAAACAAGGATTTAATGGGTTGTTCCACCAATCATTTCATCATTTCTAGTGGATGTTGTCACTAGAGGTGACTTGGAATCTTTCAAAGAAAAGTTGCTTTCTGATTATAGTCTATTGTTATGAAATCCGGCCACTAATGTTAGTATTTTATGCGAAATGGATGGAAGGTATCAGTTAGGGCTGTTGAAACATCATATTCATCCATAAATGACACATCATGTCTAATAAGTTAATATAGGGAATGAATGGTTAGAAAATGAGTTGGAATCCTTGATATCCATAGTGGAAGAAATAAGGCCTTTATTTTTCGATTATATGGATTATTTTCTATAGAGAGAGGATAACCATACATCTATGGTGTCTTCTTCTAGTGCACCGCCTCATAGATTCAATGTTGAGATGACCAAGATGGTTTTCAGGGAAGACATTCATAGTGTGTCACATGATGTACCATCCATCCATTAGTAAAGAATAAGGAAATGTTAGAATTATAGTTTCCATGACCATATGATGGTCAGAGAGTACATAAAAGTAATAAAATCTCACAGGGAGATGATAAAAAGTCTTTTAAGTATTATATTTCATAGATATATACTAATCATTAGATGAATTCACATTTCTGTTTTATCGAAGAGAACATAAGAATTCCTACAGTAAGTCATGCCTTTATAGAGAAAGTTAATTTGTTGATGGTTTTGAATCCAGTGATTAATCTATTATTGGGGGAAAAAAATTATTTATTCAATTCAACATAATGGGTTTGAAAAAATATTATTGACTTTATAATTTTGATGAAACTGTTTCTTCATGTCACTGGGACAGTAGTAGTGGGTCAGGATTCCATTCTTGTTACTTATCAGCTGACCCCTCTGGTTTTTATTGTGTAGCTCTTTTTGTCGGGGATAATAGAGATCCGTATTCTTTTTTTCTAACTCTATTATATGCTTTCATCCACTCTCGAATATAAAGAGTTAAAATTTATAGTCTAGTTATCTTTATAGAGTATCCTTCTCTAATTTATGACCCTAACTATCAATCAAGTTACATCAGCCTCTCCCACGACGTAGTTAACGTTTGATAAATTTAAGAGAAAAGGTCATGTTAAACCTTAAACTCACCCCTATAATAGTTGAAATTAGACATTTAGTATATGATGGGGATCATTTTTAAAAAAAATTTGTATCTATGTCATAAATTAACATCATTTTGAATAGAACATCTCTTTTACTCTAATTATATTTCGGTGAATTTCATATCTTGTTCTCACACAGATTATTATCTCATATGTTGGTGAAAGAATATATTTCATTTCTTCTATTTCATTTTACAGTACTTTTTATTTGAAGTTATTAATTTTTTTACTAAATTTGATACCATATTTCATTAATTTTACCTATATGTGATACTATTTCTTTATTATAAACATTGAACCAATATTTGTCTAAGACATACCTATTTTCACACATCAGTTGGTTCAAATTATGTATCAAAAAAATTCCATGATTTTTTATAATAAAAAAATATGGATATAGTTGGAATTTTAATGATCAAAAAATCTTTCATTTAATGTTATTCAATTGTATTATATTTTGTAACATAATTTTAGAATATAAGATATATTTGAGATAAATTTGGCTGATTTTTTAATACACTCACAAACATAAATGAATCACCATAAAAGGTGAGTATCCATTAGGGATGACTCACCATCAATTGAGATAATGTCTATGAATGTGAATGAATCGTCGTTAACAAGGACTCACGATAATTTTTTTTTGACTAATTATTAAAAATACCTACATTCAGAGAAGAGTCACCACCATGATGAAAATTTGAAAAACGGTAAAAATGACATACCCCTATCCCCATGTCATTGTTAATGATAAAAATTAATCAGAATTTAAATATGATAAAGTATTAAGATGTACTACAACTGGAAAGGCTCACTATTTTTATGTGTAACCATTTTAATTACTCTCCACTTGTGTTTTCCACCACCAATGTTGTGTCGCCATTCACGGGGAGTCAACTAGACTATTTATTTAATTTTTAAATATATATTTGTAACAAGTATTTTATTTATTTTTATGATGAAAATTATTTAAAAAATTATTCATTAACTATTGTAGAGATTCATAAAATATATTATAGTCATCCAGTCTGTTGAGACGATGATCCAGATTATTCTTCCCCCATGCTGATATTAAAATAAGTAAGACACTCCCTCATGCACATATGAATAAAAATACAAATATATATATATATCAAGATGATTGATATAAATATACATATTAACATGATGTGAGATGAATGTGATACTGCATGAACTATGATGAGAGTTCTATGAAGTGCACCTTACATGAAGAATCCTAAAAATAAATTGTTCATGATTGAAGATATTTGAACAATTAGTCCCTTCGCATAGTGATAAAAAATTTCACAACACTATGTTCTACATTGATATTCAGAACCACGACTCATGCTCTTACTAAAGCTATATTCATGGAGTTACAAGCTTTATAGAACATCATACAGAGAAACAATATCAAATATACATATTTATTTCCTATCTCAATATATATTTCATACATTTAGAGTAGTGATTTATTACTCTATATATATTTCACACACACTCTATCTTACACTTTAATTGGATTATACTTGATATCTTCTTAGACATTAATTACACATGTTTTCACATGTTTTTTGGAAGTGGCCTTAGTGTGGCCTGTGTTTATTTTATTCTAATAGTGTTGTGGAAGAGGTCACTACATGTAAATTAATGGGTTTCTATTATATACTATATCTAGGTTGTGGATCATGGATAATTATATATAATCTTATTTGTAGAGGGAAATTTCAAAATGGAGAGGATTAGGTAGAAACCTGTGATTTACCATATTTCATTCTTTCCCCTATATATTTTTTCTTAGTTTTTTATATTTATATTCATTATGACAACTTCAATTTTAAAATCAAATAAAAAAAATACATTGATAGTTATTCATAATTAGTGCTTATATAAGGTTTGATTATGTAAATTTATTACAAATGAGAATCTAGTTTTTTATAATTGTTATAACTGAAACATATGAATTCATTGATAAATAAATTAACATATAATAACATATATCTATATATAATTTTGATTAAATGTGTGGTTTAATTATTTGGAAGATTTTACATAACCCAGTTTTAGATATGATTTTTTATTGGATACTCAATTCACCCACCTCTTGAGACACTCATTATTGACCCTAGGTATATGTCACATGAATCATCTATGAAGTTATCAATCACACTGTACCTATTAAAAATCAAACATGTTAATATAAAATCATTAATTATACACTTTATATAGTTAGACTAAAAATGATCTATAATATCCATATAAACATGGGTCCCACCTGGCTGTATAGATATATTAAATTTATGGGAATAATCTAATAATTCTATGTTTATGCCATGTATAGATGGAACACATAACCTCTTTCAAAACAAAAATTATCACAATCAATCCTTGGTCGACCCCGAACTGGGCACCCAAACAAACTGCGGGATGGCCTGAAGGGTGTTCAAGATCCCCAAAGGAAGGAAACTGGTACTGTGCATCGTTATAGTAGACAAGGACCTGAATATAATAATTAAAACAAATAGAGGAATGAAATGGACAACCCAATACTCATTTATGAAAAATAAATTATCATCATGAATTCAAAAAACATCAAGTAAAACTGAATGATACAACTAAACCGACCAGAACTGATGACCAAATACCTCCATGTGGACCTACTTGTTACTATCCTACAAAACAATCACACACCTCTTAGTGAAATCAAACTTATGTTGAAACCATCACAAGGGACAAAAACAAGATTAGCAACATGCATGAGTAATAAAATAGAGTAAGCATGCCCGATAATCTATTCCCATTGCAAATTTATTAAAAAAAATAATATTCATGTTTTAACTACAATATTTAAAATTACGATTTTCTACATGATTACTCAAAAAAAACATAAAACCAATTTCCAAAATTTATTTCCAAAACTAGATATGTTTAACTAGTGTGACTATATTATATTTAAGGGGATCATGATGTTTAAATTTTTATACATTTTTAAAGTGGATTAATAAAATCATTTTAAAAAAAAATGTTCATATTTTTTATCAAAACTAGTCCACCAATTTCCATGGAAAATAATACATACTAAGGAATGATTGTAATAACACAAAAATGAAAATGTAAATGTACCTAAATCCATCATATTCCTCACTACAAGAAACTGAAATCCAAATAGACATGGGAAAACCAAGGAGATCATGAATAATCTAAAATACACTAACACCTAAGACCTCAACCACATTGAAATGTCACACATGATGAAATAAAAACGATAAATACACTCGTCCATACTTTATTAGGAAGTCTTGGGGGAAACCCATTGCAATAAACCCAATATATCCACCTACTATGTTCCCCTGGTCAGTACCATAACGTACCAGTGCAATAATAATTCCTTGAATATTCTCTCAATAATCTAGGTTCCCATATCTCCTATATGTAATGGTGTAGATCCAACTAATACCATCATCATCATCATCATCATCATTTCTTCATTTAAATAAAAATGGATACAAAATAGAATCAAATTGAGCAAACTTTGGAACCAAGGATCCAAGGTTCCAGAAGGAAAACAGTTAAGGAGGTCTAAAAAGGTGTAACCCAAGAGCATCCCCTCTAACAAGATCCTCCCCCTAAGAAAACATCAAGACAATATCCGAAGAAAAAATGATACACTTCCCATGAGTTGAAAAGGAGGCAAGATAGTATTCAACCTTATTTCCCTCGATCCAAGTATAGAGAAATTATATGTTGGGATCCATTAGACATCAGAATTTGTTGATGTTTGAAGCTATGGACTATGGGTTGATCTATTACATGACAGGGTTTTATAGATAATAAGGGAGTCAGTTTCTACTACACTGAGGAATATGTTCCTCCTCATGGCCTACTGTAGGATAGAGATCATCGCAAGGGCTTCAGCCTTCAAAGATTCACCCATACCTTAGCTAACAACAAAACCATCCATAACCACACCCATTGTGTCACAGATCACACCACCCCACCTCATGATTCCCATTAATCACAAGGCTTTACTATTCAGTTTTGGTCCCAAGTGATGGGGGAACGATCGAACCCAATTCCCCTGCCCGCTGAAGCTAGTGGGGAACAAAAAATCATTCTGACCTACAACCATCAATGTTGTGGGAGCATCCTTCCAAACTTTACCCAGCCGAAATACATCCACCAGCAAAACTCTCACCCTTTCTACCACCTCCCTTTTAGAAAAGATAGCCCCCTAGAAAATATACTTCTTCTAAGCTGTCTAGATGCACCAGCAACCTACTTCCAACACCAACGTTTGGTACTTCAACTCATAGATCTGGGAATCCACACCATAGAACCATCGATCAATAAAGGGGGTCTGCAACTGGTCCCAAACATCATAGCTAATAAAATAACCAATGTCCGACAAAATAAATTTGGCCTAACTACCCTAGAAGAAATGATGATTCCCAGATTCCTCTATGTCAACCCTACAATAGAACCAGTGTGAAGCCATGTGAATTCACATTCCCTTTACATAGTCATCAATAGAGATTTCACGATTCTTGATCCTCCAAACCATGAAATTGTATTTTACAGGGCTTTCTTTTTTCCAAAGGGCTCCCCCATTTGCATTAGTCTAGACCGAGTCCGTGAAGACCCAACGATAGTCATTCATTGAGAAATCATCTAAACTAGAATAAGTGAAAACAATATTGTCCCACACATCGTTTATATTAACAATGTCTAGGATATCAAGATTCTCACTATTTGGAATAGCCACAACAAAATTATGATTCATGTTTGGTGGGCAGAAGGAAATATAGGTCACGAGAGAGCTTGGGAATCCATGGTGTGAACCTGACGACTCATGGTTCCAAAATAAAATCTCTTCTCTCCCCACGACCCATCTAGAGTGACGAAGAAGGGATTCAATTAGAGGAGAAACCTCATGGAAGATTCAGGATGCATTTCCCAGATAATAAATCTCACTCTTCTTTTCTTCTATAAACATGCCCCATTACGAGCGGCCCTCGATCACATCCTAGGAAATTTTAGCATGCAAGGAATGTATAGAACACAATTTGTTCCTCATGTTGATTCCTACCTCCTCAACTGGCATGGATATTTTCTCCCAGGAATCCCATTGATGCTTCCCACCTCAATAGGCGTCCTAGATTAAAGACACCAAGATCATATTGATTCTTCTAAGAACACCCATGAGAACATTAACAGAGGACTGTGCATAGAGAATAATTGAACAGAGAATGATATTAACTAGTGTAATCCTACCACTAAAAGAAAAGAAAATATATTTACAGTCAGTAACATGTCCTGTAATGCGAGAAATAATGTAGTCAATATTCCTGACTTAAGGCCTTCCCGATGAAATAGGGTCACCCAGGTAGCTCATCAGGGGAAATCCCTACTTCATGTTGAAGCGGTTACTTAGGTATTTGCTCCGGGAGTGTACACATCGACTCGTGATGAATAATTTGATCCATTTTTAATTAATACACTTGTCACTCCATTAGATATAGTCTTCTAGTATTTTGTTTAAGACCTTGATGGACCACTTGTTTTCATTCATAAAAATAAATGTGTCATCAACAAACTTGATATGTGAGATTTAGTTCTGTCTTTGTCGTCATAGATAGGGAGAAATGACACTGCTAATAATATTACTATTGATATGCTGGAAGATGAAATCCTATGAAATGCTGATAATTATCGATGAAAGGGGGTCCCCTTGGTGCAGGCCGTAGACCATCATAATGAAACCATGATTCTCACCCATAAAGCAGAGAACCATCCATGTAGAGATGATGCCCTTGGAGATTAAATCAATAGACCAATTTAAATACCCCATGATAGAAAGATCATTGATGATAAAATTCCACTCTATACGGTCATAAGCCTTGTCTATGTATGAGTTAATTTCCAAATTTATTCCATGAACATTCATGTTAAAGTCACTTATAACCTAATAGTCTTGAGAAATCACTCCCTGAATGGACCGACCATTAACAAATCCATACTGAACAACCATGTTTAATTTGGGGAGTTGATCTGCTAGTTTCATATTGATGATCGTTTATAGAATTTTATAGGGGACATTACACACACTCACAGGTCAATAATGATAGATAGAAGAAGGATAAGAGAACTTTATAATCAACAATAGAGTGGTGTCATAGGAAATTTGGGGTAGGCTGCCTCCCTTGAAGATGTACTGGACTGCCTCAATTAGGTCTCCCTTCACCAGGTCCCAAGAGGCCCTATATAAAGCACCCGGTAAACCATCTGGGCTAGGCGCACTCTTTGGGTTAATGTTGACCATCACCTTGTGAATCTCCTTATCCTTCAGGATAGCTTCCAAAATGTCATTATATGGGCTGCAGATCATGACATGAAGCACCTCCAAAAACACATCCTGGTTGCTAGAAAATCCATCCATCATGTGAAAATTAGGGCCTGCCAACAGATAATTGAGTTGACCCTCTGCAATGTTCCCTACCAGGTTCTGATCATCAGTGAAGTGACCTACTTCATGGATAATATTTGTCATTTCCAATATTCAATTTTCATTGATGCATTCATGGAAGTAAAATGAATTATGGTGTCCCTCATGAAGACACATTTTCCGTGCATGTTTTAAATCTACATGATATTCTAGTAGAATAATTTATTTCAAGTTAGCCTTCAAGCAAGTGAGATCCTTAAATAGGTCATCAAGACACACAGATTCCAGGTGGGCTTCAATGGCTACAATATCATTAGTAAGGGTAAGATGATTGTTGTAATGTATGGGATTACCGCTTATCCATATATGGAGGTCCCCCATATATCTTCTAATTTTTTTATGAAAATAAATCCATCTAGAGCCTTAAATCAACTTTCACCACATGTCCCTAACTTCCTGTTAGAAACAAATCACGCTAGGCCAAGTGTTGCAAAAGACGTAGCGATGTGGTTGATCCAGTTGTGAGGAGAGGGAGACCAAAATTGGGGGGGGGTACTGTACGAAAGGCTATAGATGATATGAGTAACATTTTCATTTTGAAATTCAAAGACATCATGAACATTGGTAAGTCATCGATCAAGTCATCACTAGGGGCATCAGGCTCCTCATTGGTTGCTGCACTAGGTGAACTTATCGCCACTGAAGCCCACATCCCTAAGACCCTTACTGCCCCTTAAACCGAATAACTCGTCACTAGCATTGAGAGGAAAAAAACATTCCCTTTCTTTTAATTTGGGTTTTCAATAAGGTTAAATCCCCCTTCTACAGGTCATGGAGTATCCCCTTGGACGAAGGCTTCAAGTTTGTGCCACAAGAGCTGTTTTTTCATTGCATCACAACTACAATACAAAAAAGTGAAAATGAAATTTAATGAAACAGATTTGATTTCAGCGGTGATACTCAAGTATGAGCCTTAAACCATGTCAACAATGAATGAATAATTCCATAAAATTCCAATTTTCTGGTTGGTAGGGGTCGCATGCATGCCATCATTATGTTTTATACTCCTCGAAAACTGGCCAATTTTAGTGGGTGAACACTTGTGTTCCAAAACAGCCACATCAGAGGCTCTATAGGAAATTCATTCATCGGAAAAGTTGTTTATTTTTTCCCTGGAACCTAGGCCACATGCATTACATATGATGAAAATTATCAATGATGAAAATAGGTTTCCCTGGCTTTGGCTCTAGGGTGAATGGCTCCAGAAACAAGTTTAGATGGATGGGGACCCATTCACTTGGAGTGGGACCTGGTGGGGTTAGAAATGTGTTGTGAAGAAACATTTTCTATTGGGGGAGTAGAGAGATCCCAAGGGCTAGGATCAGTATAGGGTCTAGAAGCATTATAGAATGGGTTGAGGGTGTCACCTCACTAGGGGACATCACCGAGTCACTCCAAGGACCGATATCATACCATTAAGAGTCCAACCTAAGGAACTCTCTTAATGGTTGACACTGACTATTCAGAAAATAATTCCCATCCATTATATACATATAATCATGGAATGGGGACCAACCACATGTGGTTTTCATAATAAATAATTTCTCTATTTTTCAAAAGGTTGTCGAATATGCCTTTTACACATTTCTCAAAACTAACTTTTTTAAAATGTAAAAATTTCACTTTTAATTATGAGGTATATACACAACATTTATAATAGTTATCCTCTATATTAAATCCCATAAATAATTCAGCCTCCAGATTCAAAGCACAATAATGTTTTAAGGATTCCAAATATTCAATTTTCGGGTAACTTGGGCCAAAACATGTTATAAACCAAAAACCCATTTGTTTGTATAACCAAGACCACATATAAAGACATATATGATCCCAAATTACTAGTTTTCATGCTTCACAAAAATTTATAAATCCAAAAAAATCATTTGAAATCACAGATAACACATTAAATCCAATCAGGAAATTTACCGAACACATGACATGTACTCTATAACAACACAATTCATTTAATGTACTTGAAAATAAATAAAAATACCCATGAAATACCATAAATTTATTCAATAAACATAACCATGTTCAAAAACCCCATAATTGGGTTCTAAATGTATCAAATCATGTGAAAAAGATAATGGAACATTTAAACCAACACTTGGTGGGATCATTTATGAGAAAATGACACTACTTTTCCCAAAATAAGGCATAAACAAAACTTTTCAGAGAAAATAAGGTTATTTAAGTCTTATATAACAATAATAAATATGTTTAGAAGGTGGAAATATAATTAAAAGATGAATCTTAATTAAATAGGATATGTGGAATGGGAAACCTACCAGATATGTTTGGCAGAATGGAAACACACACCAGATATCAGCATCAGAGGGTTTATAAAACCTAAAACTCTGAATACCAGCCCCAAACAAATAGAAAACCCATAAAAAATGGTATAACAAAACCCTAGTCTAATAATGACTAGATTCGAATAGAGAATCATGAAATAATGGATATAGGAGGAACATAGAGGTGAAAGGTGGACGAATCTCACATTCGAAACTAAAAAAATATTAGTCTTCCATTATATCTTCACCCTTAAAGGGAATGATTTGGAACTCTATGTATAGGATCCTTAGGTATTGAAAAACTAGAGAAAAAATAATTTTGGAAAAAAATTAAAAACATTGAATGATTTGTGAATGAAACAAATTACCTCTTCCAATCTGGACAATTTGAGAAACCTTGATGAAGTTCTCCCAAATACCTGATGAATATGATCAAAAGAAAGGGAAAATGGGAGATGGTGGTGCACATAGGTTATTGGGATCGATTGAGATGTATAATAAAAAATATATTAAAAATAAAAAATACAAATAATATTTAAAAAACTGAAAATGGGATCACGGTTAGCCCAAATCATTAAGTAACTACCATTTTCTGCAAAAACTCCCAGATAAGCTATTGGGACCCCATGGTATGATGATTAGACTAAGATAATGATTAAAAAATCACCATTCATATCAACTGCAACCCAAGAAACGTATCAATATTTCCAATGAACTATATTGAATCCAAGACATGAAAATCTGGGTGTGACAATTCTCTACAACATTAAATCTTTTGCCGCCGTAAAGCCATATCACTTTCCACCTGAAAAAAACACATAAATTTTACTTAAAAACATGGAAGATCTTCTCATGACAATTAAATATCACCCCAAATAATATATCATAATCCTCTTTCAAAACATAAACACAATCTCACAAACACATTGTGGGAAGCAATGTAATTATCGAGTCACTACCTACAAAACCAGGCCAAGGAGTAGATTATTTGGGGTTCAACATATGAACCCAATGACCACTCAAACCGAAGTGCATTCATGAAATCCAAATATTTTGGAGGGAGTTTATAATGGAATAATAACAATTAAAAAACCTTCACTTGACAAATTATTAGGAGGAAAATCTACGAGATACATGGTTGTTCTCCCCAACATTAAGAACAATCGATCAATTACCTAACAAGATTTCATCATGAAGTAGGAACAAATCTCTCCCACAAAGGTCCATTGGAAATCACCCACAAAAACCTACAAAACCATGTTTATAGTAAAAAAATATGACAATTTAAACTTTCCACTCTTTCATAGAGGGGATAAGTGATGGGCCAACACTTTCTGCTTGGATTAAAACACCTTACCACAAGGGTGGAGTCTCAAGCCTAACCAAACTCCTTAAACCTCTAAGATTCTGGACTACATGCTAGTATAACACCATAATCTATGGATTGGGAACTGAAGGATGGAGCTTCTATGTTCATGATGTTAGGAACTATTAATCCCAATCAAGGACACACACCATATGATTAGATAAAAGAGAATGATCAGAAAATTATGGAATAGAAACCAAACATCCTTTGAAAGAAGGAGTTCATAGAAGACCCGTAACATCCCATAAGTCATAAAAACCAAAATATAATCAGCCTAATTGCCACAATAAAATATCCCTTAAACTATAAGTAATATTACATAATGAAACATTAAAGAAATCGCCAACATCACCTCACTTCATGGTCTTTCCTCTATGACGCATTCTAGAAATGCCTTGATATAATCGTTGCAAGTGACCCAAGCGTCTACAAGCATGAAAAGTATTAGGATTACATGGAAAAAATGACCTATTATGACCATGACTACCACATTGATAACACACAATGGCATCAAACCTATAGTAGGTTGATGAAATATCCCAAGGCCATTTGATTCCACAACCTACTCCAACAACAATAAGTTGTTTTCGCATCTTCTTACCAGAATCTTCCATACTGCTCCTAGGGTTTGAAGTAGGAAGGAATACCTCATGAACTCCTACCATAGTGGCCTCAACTTGGTATGAATGACTCACCATATTGGGAAATGAAGATAAGTTGAAATCTTCCACCATTGATTGAAAATAGGTATGAATCCCAACATTAAAACAACGATCCTTCATATTATAATTTGAAGGGCACAATGATTAATTAGGTACTAGGATCATAAAATTATGGAAATACTATGAAATTGATCCATCACCTTTCAACAGACAACCCATGTCCATCCCTCATCTCACCCATTATCTCCCAAAAAACAATGATTAATGAACAAACCCTTGAAGAACTCCCAAGAAAGATCATCCATGGGCTTTTTCCGAGACACCGACTTCCACTAATTCCATGGAGATCCTTCATGAATGATAGTTTCATACATAAGCTTAAAATAATAGGTCAACTCGAGGAGGCTAATTTAACATTAGATCATTCACATCCACTCTCGTCCTCGAGAGGATAAACTTCTCCATACAAGAGAGGTGTATTTTTTTATGAAACATAGGAATCAATCCTTAGGTTTATAATTAGAAGATTCCAGTAATGGGGAATCACCCACAACTGCACTAAGATCACAAATCGATTCTTTATGGGACACATATTAAACAAGGAAAAACCAATAACCAAGTCAATACTTACTCAATAATAAAAGTCCACAATAAAAAACCGCATAGGTGAAAATATATGAACATGAAAAAATACATTATAACATCAAAACATTACATTTTAAAACATATTTTATTTAAAACATCCATGGTGGGTTAAACACTCACCATTGTTATTATTTATAGCCTCACTCATATTAATGTTTCCATGCCACCCCAAGAACCTATCCACCATTCCATACCATGAATTCATCCACATTCCCATATAAAACCATTCATGTGAGAAGCCATGAAAACACACAAGGAATAAACAAACAACCTCATTTTTTAATCCAAACCACACAAGCCACTTTGAAAATCATGTACCATTGAAAGGCACACTATCCATTGAGTAAAAAAACAAATTAAAAAAATCATTGAGTTATTATTTCAAAATCTCATTGTCACAAAGACTAAAACCATATTTAGAAAAAATACAACCACTTAAAACCAGTTTCCAAAACCAATTCTTCAGATTCAAATAGTTTCCAACAACCCAATATATCCTGTTTACAAAAACATCTAAAATCACATGAAAATAATATAGGTTTTCCAAACATTTCATTTCAACAACCAATGCACATAGATTATGAAAAATCAATCTTGTTAAATCATTTACACTTTATCCCAATAATTTGTTTAAAAAATATTATCTTTCCAAAACCATTCGTATATTAAATTTTTAAAACCCATTTTCAAATTTCAAAAATCTACCCATTCCATTAAAACCCATTTACACAATTTTTACATAAGGATTTTTAAAAAAAATTCCAAAATACAAGAGAGGTCCAAATGACCCACTAAAAGGGAACTACTATCAGTGGGTGACATGAACAAATGGTTGTTGTTCATATGTCAAACACACCAACAACAGAGATAGTCGTCTTGGGACTACTCCCTAACACCAAATGGGTTTCCAGACCCTCTGAGCTCACGTATACAATTATTTCAACTCCCTTACCATGTCCCACCACAAAAAAATCAACATGAACAAAAGACACAAATGAAACAGGACTTCTCATGGACTCTCGAGGATCAAAATGAGAAAGAGTTTGTGACTCTCTTCTTGAAAATACTCCTCAAGCCCTGAAAAACTCACTTTATATACCTCGACATCCCCAAATAAAAAAAGGACCTCTAAAAAGAATGTTATTCCAAGATCTGGCCTCCTTTGATACCATTTTGTCACGAAAAATCATGGGTCAACCCCGAACCGGGCACCCATACCGATCTATAGCATTACATAAAGGGTGTTCTTGACCCCCAATGGCTGGAAACTAGTCCTAGTAATCCTTTAGAGTTGAAAAGTGAATGAATTATAAAAAATATAAACAATGAAACAAATAGGATAATGAAATGGATATCCCAATACACATTTATAAAAACTAAACTGATCATCATGAATACAACAAAACCTGGTGTACAAATAAATTATACAACTAAACTGACCATTCTTGATGAAAAAATAACTCTGTGTGTCCCTGCTGGTCACCCTCCAACCCAATTATCACACGTTTGTCAAGGAAATCAAACTCAAGCTAAAACCTGCACAAGGGATAAAAACAAAATTATCTATAGGCGTGAGTATTAAATCTCAGTACGCTACATGATAATATATTCCCAATGAAAATTAATTAAAATAAAAAATAAAATTTCAAGTTTGAACAATAATATATAAAATTAAGGTTTTATACATGATTAAAAAAAATTTACAACCCATTTCCCTTATTCATTTCAAATACTGGATTCGTTCAACTTGTGTGACAATATCTTTTCCAAATGGAATGTGATGTTTACATTTTTCATAATTCTAATGTAGGATAAAAAAAAATTTATTTGTAAACTATTTTCAAAATACTTATAAAAAACTCCCACCAATTTCTAGGAAAAACAATACAACAAAAGGAACGGTAGTAATCACACAACATGGACAATGTAATTGTATATACCATCATTATATTCATCAATATATGTAACAGAAATCCAAATAGAATAGTGTGAACATAAAATATCAAGAATAATCTATAATAAACCATTAAATTTGACGTTATTCAAATTTACATTTCACACAAGATAAAATAAAAATTCTCAATACGCTCGATCATCCATTCTCATGTAGGCTCAGGGAAAATCTCATAGAAATAAATCCAATATATCCACCTACTATGGGCAACAAGTCTGTACCATTAACTACCAATGAAAAAATCATTTTAGAATATTCTATAAATAATCTAGGTTCCCATGTATCATGTATTTAGTGGGTTGAGCCAATCGATTCCATCCAAGCATCCAATCGAAAAATATATAATAATAATACACAATCGACATTACCCCGAGTCACTCCAAGGACTGATCTCATTCCATTAAACAAATGGAACATTTAGAGTAGAACTCAAGGAACTATCATAATGGATCACAATAATTCTTCAATAAGTAAATACCATCCATTATATACATAAAATAATGGCATGAGAAACATCCACCTGAGGTTTTCCTAATAAACAATTTCACCATTTTTTCAGAGGGTTTTCAAACTAGGCTTTAATCATTTCTCAAAACTAACTTTCTCCAAAGGTAAAAATTTCAATTTTAATAGAGATGTGTATACACACCAATTAAAACATTAATAAACATTCAAGAATCCCTTCAAACATTATATTTAAACATCTAAATAATAATAAAAAATTAAGCATGCCAAATGGGCCATTTTCAAGCAACTCGGGCCAAAACTTGTTATAAACCAAAAACCAATTTGTTTGTAAAACTAAAACAACATTGGAAAGACATATAAGAACCCAAAAATAACATTTTTAATTTTTAACATTCATTTATAAATCCAAAAAAGTAATTTTAAATCATACATTACAAATAAAATACAACTTGTAAATTTACTGAACACATGACATGGACTCAGTAACAATACAATTAATTTCAAGCACTTGAAAATGAATACAAATACCAATATAATTCCATAAATTTATTCAACCTATTAAATGGTGTTTATAATACACTAAACTAGGTTTTAAACATCACAATAAGGTGAGAAAGATAAAGGATCATTTAGACAAACACTTAGTGTGCAGTTTTATAAACAAACAACACTACTTTTAACAAAACAAGGAATAAACACCACGTGGAACACAAAATTATGTTATTTAAGGATTATAAGTCAATAATCAGAATTTTTTTAGGGTAAAAATTACATAACAATATTAATCATGAATAAAAATGATATGTACAATGGGAAACCTGCCTCAAATCCTAGGAGAAATGGAAATGCACATCTGTTATCATCATATGTGTGTTTATAAACCCTAAACCTATGATGACGAAACCCAAAGAATCACAACCACTAAAATTAATAATGGGATAAAAGATCCCTATGTCTATAATTATTAGTTGACAAGAGATAAAATATAAATATTGGAAGTATATGTATGAGGGAGGAGACAAGAAAAATCATCTCACCTTCAAAACTAGAAAACTCTGTGTGTCCCCAAATATCTATACACTTAGAGGAATGGTAATGAATTAGAACTTCTTGTAGAGGCCCCATAGGTCTTTATGAAACATTAGATGATTATTTGGGGTAATATAGTAATGAATTAGTTATTTAGGAATGAAAACAATTACCACTTCAAATATAGATGATTTGAGAAACGTTTATGTAGTTCTCCCTAATACCTGATAAATATGAGACCCATAAAGGAAATAATGGAACAATGGTGTGAACCTGTGGTTATTTATCTCGAGTGAGAGGTGGAATAAATGAAAAATATTAATATATAAATAATATAAAAAAGTAAATAATTTATTTTTTAAAAACTGAAAATCGGTTCACTAATGGCCCAAATCGTGAAGTATCCATCATTTTCTCCAAAAACACTCAATAAAGATATCAAGAACCAGTGGTAGGATGATTAGAAAAATATTTAATTTCAAAAATATACATTCAACTCATCCAAAACCAAATAATAGGATCAAGATTTCCAAATAACTATATCCATATGAACACATGAAAAACTGAGTGTCACAGAAATGCTCCATCTTCTTACCTGAAGTCATAGAATTTCAGTTCAATAAAGGTTGTAATATTATTTTGAAAATTATTATTATTATCTTGAGGCCGTTTTATGTTTTTATAAACATAATGTGTTGAAATAAGTTTATAAAAGGATGATGGTTCTCATTCCTTAATAATTTCTATATCCATAATTACTAAATCTATAAACATAAGATCCCTATAAATCCTCACAACGGTTCAGACCAATGATATTTCATACTAAAAATAAGCTATATTATTTTCCCTGTATAGATGATATTTTCTTAGATATCATAATCTATTAGTTTCTCAATTCATCTTATTTTCCACATTTTGATTTATTTCTACAGAAAAAGTTTTATTTTAGGCGCTTATGGCCTGCATATATTCCACATTTATAACGACATAGTTAATGTGTCTATATGTTTATATCAAAATTTATTTTCATGATTATTTTAATTCCATTATTCATAATAAATAAATAAATTATTTTTTATAACGAAAAAATAATTCCATTATTAAATTAAATAATATATTTTACAAATCCGTTACTTCCTAATGGTAGTTTCAATTAAAAAAACTCACATCCCCTCCAATTAATCATAATGTTGTTCACATTCAGTTGTTGATGAGAACATAACCTGTTTACATATATGAATGGTTAATAGTTTATCAAATTAATGAAAATTTTGAATAATTCACTGATAGTAACAAATAACAACAATGAAGATGTATATCATGATTATGTACAATGAGGCAAGATATTTTGTGACTACCATTTTTATCACACGATCAACTAAGATACCATCCGATGTGTCAATTTGTACTTGAAAAGAAAATTTCATAATACAAAATTCACAACTTAATATTATATAATATATCAAATTTATTCTACGTGTTTAAAAAAAAATTATGGGATTCTCAGGGTACTCAAAGATTTTAGAATAAAAATATATACCACTAGTAAATAACATAACAATATTATCAACATATTCCTTGAATACTCTATTAGTTAGATCTATAAAAATAGCAGCTTCATTAATCAACATAAATTGAATTACTATATACAAGTAATATCTATATATTTTGCAAAATGTTGTACTTCGAATATATTCCAAAATTAATAACAATTTATTATCCCCTGAATGATGGTCAGAGTTTGAAAAATATTGAGCTCCACAATGTGAATCAAATATTTTTTCAATAATAGGCAGAGGATAATTTTTAAATATCTCAATATAATTAATTACTATATAATAAATAAATGTAATCATATATATATATATATATATCACTATGATTAATGAAACCCATAAGGGAATCACAAGGTGAAACACTATATTTTACAAATTCATTACAACATGACACTTCTCGTTGTTTCTTTTTCTCCAATTATTTTATAATTTTCATAATCTATGTACTCATTGATATAGTCCATGCATCTAGGATTTAGTATCTGAAATTATAAACTTCATATACTCAGATATGTTATGTTAATTAATCTATAAATATATCCCCATATTCCAATGCAATAGGAAAATCTGCAATTTTATGTTTACCATTCTATCTAATGATTCTGTATGATCTTATTCCCTATATATATCATTCAAAAATGTTAATGGGGTTTGATATAGACCTGAAATTTTGATGAAATCCCACTTATAATGACAAGGAATTCTAATTCCACCCATCAATTCATAATTTCTATATCATTGGAATAAATTTATGAATATTGTGTTTAATGAAAATACATAACCAAGATTATATCCAAATAATCACTTGGTATAAAAATAATGGCTCCAAATAACAATGGTTTATATGTTATATTGAGAAATGTCTAATATATCATTATTATATTTTTATCTTTAAAAGGTGTTATGATTGATTACTCTCTTCTTATGGGGTAAGGTAAATTTAATGTCTCCATGGGAAAATTGGAATAAAAATTAAGAGGTAAAAGATCTTGAATCAAATAAAAAATTATCCAAATTTTATGGCACTATTAAAGTATCTTCCGTAATATATTTTTAAAAATAAACATCATCAATAATGACTACATTAGTTGAGAAATCATCCCTTATCATCATCTATAGTAGATTAATTTGACACAATGGAAATTGGCCTGACTAATTTATAATTTCATTATAGATAAAGAACATGATGTTATTGAAATCTATCTCCATCTTACATTCATTATTAATATTATCCTTGACTCCATGATTTTAAAAAACTCTCATTACCTTTATGGATGTTATGGGTTGTTTTATTCAATAATTTCCACATAATAAAAATTATTTAATTTTGTTCTTATTTTAAGGGTTTTTACCAATTTACGGGTGCTCACATGACCTCTTGTTCAATTGATTTTTATATAGGATATAATATCTAAATACGTTATTCTACATCTAAAAAACACATGATACTATATAATCATATGATTATATTTTTTGATAAATTAATTCCCTATAATGACTTATCTTAATCCCATTAAGGAAATGGAAAATCATTCATTCATATTTTGTATGCAGTCTGAATTTTTCATGGATAATATTCTAATGATATGATCATATTGTATGAAAAAATTATTCATCATTGTAATTTTTTTTAAATTACCACCCCTTCCTTTCATCTCTCTTTTTTCATGGAATGTATTTAGAAAATAAATTAAATTATAAATATCACTATTATATGAATTGTATGTCTTCAACATCAACAGTTTTTTTGATTAATCATCCCTATTTATTTTCATCTACATTCAATCAATACACATATTGATTAAAATTTAAACTTTCATTAAATCCCAATATGAGTAATATGTTTTTTATAAATATAATATATTTCTTAGAAATTGATTTAATAAATTTCATCATGGCTTTTTTTCTATTCCACTAAATTTTGAAAATCATGAAAACATTTTCTCCATGATAGTGTTTAGTATTTTAATAATTTTATTTTTTCATAATGTTACAATATTTTTTTTCAGAAAATTTAAATTGAATTAAATATGGTGCAAATGTAAAACTCAAGATCATATAGTTCTTCAGAATCCAATTTTCCAGGAATCGTGAATATGATTCTCACAAAATTATGAATCCTATTTTTCTAGAATAGTAAATCCTATTATCATTGAATTGTCAATCATGAATCTAATTCCCACAAAAATGTGAATTTTATATCCCTAGAATCTTGAATACTATTCTCATAGAATTCTGAATTGGATTTCATCTTAAATAAAACTCAAATTCTATCTGAAATCAGACCACGATTCTCTCTAAAATTAGACTCTGATTCTCCCAAAAATCAGACTCTGGTTCTCCCTAAAACAAGTATCTTATTCCCTCTGAAATTATATTCCAATTGTCTTATATATCTAACAAAGATGTTATATATTTTCAGAATTTTACTAACACTATATTAATAATCATAATTTTTTCTAATGATATCATATTTTGTTAATGTTTCACTTCATTTTATCAGGTCAAAAAATGGTATTTTTTCACATATTTTGTGATGTTATCTCTTTGTTTCTTTTATTTTGTATATAAAAAGAAATCATCTAGTTTTTTATAATATTACTGGTACAAGATATCCTCTTGTAAAGTCCCATCAAAAAATTCACGGAGATATGACCTTTTGAAGAGATTATCACTTTTGGAGATCTCTCATCTAAATACCAAATCATTTGAATGTGATCAATGATATGAACATATGGGATCATTGATACATTGTGAGGGATATACCAGATTTTCTTTATGAAAAAGTCTTGAAGAGTTTATGTGGTGAATAACATGATCAACTTACATATGTATTCAGCAACCTTTTTCATACCCAGTGTGATTATGATTGATTCTATATATAATTGAGGGATTTTAGGATTAAGAAAGAAAGATTTGTCAATCACCTTACAGATATATGGATTGTGGGGATATCAAGATAGATTATGACCATCATATCAAGGGCTTACATTGGTGTGGATAAGACAAAATTTCATGAAATTATTAATCAGGGAAACTTTTTCCAGGGTTGTTCGATAACCTTCTAATTATGATAAAATATAAAATTACACATTTATTACTTGTTTAACTACTTGTTATTATATTTTTCTAATGATTTATTGATGTAATTTTTATAATTAAAATAAAATAATTGTGGAGAATAAGAGATCATCATGTCAGCAAAGCTCAGAATCATGGATGATCAAAATAATAGGAAAACCAATTGTCTGTTATTTTATTTTGAACAGGTTCAAAACAATTAATATGGAACTCTATGGTGGGGAAACCTCTCACATGAATCATTTTTTTCTTTAATTATAATCTTTAAAAATTAAAATGTTTTTTGTATCATGAATTAAAATATATATTGATTATTGGGATTAAAAAATACTTTTTAATTTGTAGAATCATATATGAGATGAAATTTATTCTAGAAATTTTATTAATAGAGGTTAGAGAAACTATAGTGAAAGGATTTTATGGTTCAAGAAATTTTAAACCAAAAAAATACTTTGGATGGGTTCTAGAGATGTTCCATAGATAGAATCATGTTATCATTATCCTTCTTGTGAATTGGAAAGATTTAATCTAATTGGAAAAAATATATACCGGTGAATGAATATGATTATCAATTCAATAAATTGGTTCACTTTGAACCAGATGTAGGAGCTATTGAAACCACAATGTCTTGGATCTTCTAGAATGGTTTACAGACTAAGGTATATTCTAATATAGTTTTATTCATTCAAATAGATTATAATGAAACGGTAAAAAATATCCTTTTTGATGAGTGAGATCATAAGGGAAATTATAGTTAATGGGATACCTCTTTACATGTGTGTTCAAACATGAAATCAAGTAAACAAAACATAAATGAGGGAGGGATAATTCTAGGATAGTGGTACATTATAGAATAAGTGTAATTAATATGTATCTTACCCAACACATCAAAACAATAAACTTCCATAATTTCTGGGGGGGTCGCATCGTTACAATAAATAGGATTGAACGATATAACCAACGAAGTTATAAAATAATGGAAATGAAATATATATTAGGATGTTTACAAATATAAAATTATATTATATATGAGTAGATGGTTTGACTAAGGCTCAATACTCATATATTTATAACGGAACATCGAATCGATATAGTTCTCATCTTCAAAATCAAGTGATTTGGGATATCTCTTAGATCATCATGGTGGTCTATTAAACATCATAGTTTGGGTGAAATAATTCTTTTATTGTAAAATATTGATATGATCATTTATTTAAGTAGATTAATATCCCTATGTAGACAGGTACCTCTATGGGGTAATTTACAATCATCTATAACAAAACATTTATGAATATCTGTTGAAATATGGTGCTTTAATCAATTTGTTTTCTCTAATTTGTTTAAAAAATATGGATTTCACATTGGAATATCCTTCAAATCATAATTATTATACACTATTTAAGCATTATGAGTGTAGATATTCATCTTCCATTCATCATCCATTACAATAGAAATGATGCAGTTTTTTTGGGGGTTTTTTTGACTTAGAGATGGATATGTCTAATTTTATATTTATAATGGATTGTATAGTGGAATATAAAGTATACATTATCAACTATAATTGGAATGTGAATTTTAAATCCACATAGGATAAAAGTAATTTATTCTTGGGGGATTTTGATATTAATGTAATTAGAGTAGTATCTTAAGAAATAATGTATGAAAATATATCTAACTAGTTAGAATAAATGACCAATGGTTCAATAGTATTGATCTATAATTAAGTAAAAATAAAATAATATTACTGAAATAATATTTTCCAATGAAAAAATTTCATAGTCGATAAATTCATTATTAGTATTTTCCCATGAAAATTGGTCTAACGAATGAACCTTCAGTTTTCATATAAATCAATAAATAAGTCATCAATAACTAACTCATTTATTTTTTAATGTAGTTTTTATGGTAATTTTATTTATATAAATAACATGAATGCAAATTATGAGAATTTATATATTTTGTTAATAATGATTCCTAAAAAATTACATTACACTAAATTTTCAATGTTTGATTTTTTTATTTAAGAAGGTAGATTCCCTGATCATGTCATTTTTATAGAATAAATATCAGTTGAACCATGAATGATCAATGTAGTCATTTTTTGATGGACACCCATGAAAACCATTGAGATTTTATGTTTTCTTTGTTTGGTGGGGTATTATCTACAGTTCATTCTTGAAATTTAACAGATAATTTCTAATTTTACCTCATTGAAAAATACGGTAATTGAATTTATATGGGGTTATAAATATCATAAACCCTTCTAGGATCATTATACATGGCCACTTCTGATACTAATAATTATTTTTTATAAAACCGTATCAGGGTTATTTTTTCATTTGATACTGATAGATAAGGTTTTTATTTTTTTCGAGTAGGGATATTGTGTTATGGATTATGGATTGAGGTAATAGAGAACACATGAAAATTATTTCTTTAAGAACAAATTAAAATTACCAGAAACGATCCATTCCTTGGAAAAATGCCTCCCTCATCTCATTGTTGAGTAGTTCATAATATTTTTTAGTCATAAGAGTATAATGTATTCCTTTTTTCAGTTAGGAATGACCATGAGGTAATCATATAGGAGTTGGTATCTATAATTTCAAAAATAAAAGGAAATTTATACACCCAATAGAATGAATTTAATAGATTTTTGTATAATTTTTTATGTCATATAAGATAGTGGTAGGATAGATTAGAATCAATAGAAGATTATGAGTTTAAATGAGGATATGCATATATATTAATGACTAGAATGATAATATTTTTTCATCATGATAACATAGGTTACTTATATATCCATTTTTTATAGAAGGTTAAAAATTATATCCTAACCATACCATAATTAAAATAAGTCTAACTTATGGAGACTAAGCAGATCATCGGAAAAATAATTGAAAATAAAATTTTCATCTTTATAATAAAATCATGTTGCACCAACTATTCAAGGAAAACTTATAAAAGAATATCACAATTATATTTGGGATATTCCCCATGGAATTTAGAAAATTTATAATGAGATGGATTCTCATTTCTCTTAGTCAAGTATGAATACAAATATGTTCATCTACATTCATAATTTGTTAACTTGTATAAAGTTCCAGAATGAGAAGAAACGAATAATGGGTATGCATCAATCCTTTCCAAAACTTTTTCAGAAAAGAAAATATTTTTTCCATAGAATATTAATGTGATTTACCATATAATATTTATAAACATGGTTCTATTTTGGTGATTGTCATTTCATTCAACAAGTAGTCATAATTTCTGGAAATATAGTTCTAGTATAGGGAAAGATTATGAAATAATATATAATCAACAATTAGTCGCAATTAAAATAATAATAGTTTTTATCACCTCTGATTGGTATCCTTGATTCACATCTTGGGATTGGAATTCATTGAAACATTATCTTCATCATAAATTTACCATCACTATAGTACATATACTCCTATGGATAAGAAACAAAACTACATTATTCTGATGGTAGAAGATATACTCTATTTAGGAGTGATAACCCACAAAGGATAATGGGAAATTTATCTATAATTTAACGAGTAAATATTAAATAACAATTACTATTACTAGATATTTATGTTCCCATTCGAGGTATTGTGTGGTTGACCTTTCTCATCTAAAAATTATTGGGTATAAATAGAAGAGACATCACTAATTGGATATAATTTCATCAATGACACTATAATAGAGATAAAAAGTATATTAAATAGGATAGATATAGTTCCAAGATGACAAAAATCATATCCAAATCATTATCAGTGCATGGTTTCATTCGTTATAAGTGATAATGTACTTTTAAGGTGTTGTTGATACATGATCAACCTCCCTAGAGAGTTTTGGTAAAATTAAATCCTCGGCTTGTAGTATCTTCTAGGAATTTATTATGAATTAACATATTATCATATTTTATTAATTTTACACCAATATATAGTTCCATACATAAATTAGTTAATTCCATTAAACTAAATAGGTTTTATAGGGATCTTATATATTTGACCTTTTAAGACCATATAATGCAGGATTTGGATGCAAAAATTTTCAACCAATGAGTTAGAATGTTATATTTATAATATAAGACCTTTAATGAGATATATATTTCATTTATATGATCATTATAAAATAATTTTATGATATAAGAGTATAAATTAGATAGATTGAATTTTATGTCAGAGTAGTGGTATAATTTTCTCAAATAGTAATTATAAATCCATCATTCCACATATGAAAATAATAATGGTGGGGAGATTGTGTAACATCTTTTTTGAGGTATGTAATTATTTACTCTACTTAATATATGTTTTTAATGATTGGTTTTCTTTTATTTACCTCTTCAGAAGAAGAAACATAAGGGAAGGTGCAATTTAATTTTAATATATATCTCATGCCATGTATGTGTGTTAGTGATGTGAATGGATTCTAGGAAGGTGTTAAATATGTTATTTAGGGCATAAATATTTCTTAGGTAGACCCATTTATAACATTAAATGGTATTCATGATATGAACCCGACTATTATTTAATAATGAGGGGTAAAAATTAGGTTGTGTGTGGAATATGAATTATTCATGAGATACAAAACTATATCACACAATGAACAATATGAGATTGAGAATGATTTATAATTTTATTGATCCATCCAATTATAAATTTTTTATTTTTACTACTATAATTTGTTATATATTGACATGGAAAATTTATGTTCCATTCAATGTATAGAGACATATTCTAACAATTATTCAAGTGTTTAATCATGATAATCATGGGAAATATAGATAAGGGGTTAAATATATGATATTTTTTAGGGAATAATTTTTGAAATAGATTAGATATACATACTTTCCCTTATTTTACCTCTTTATTAAATGTAATGGGATTTATGATTCAGAATGATAATAGTCTTATTAGAAGATTTTTTTAAAAAATTATCAACTTATACTCTTCTCTATTTTTGTCTATATTTTTTTGTTCTTGGTTTTGGTGATTTTGGTGATAGAACCTGGGATTAAATTTTTTTTTAGGAAATGGATCCATGGTAAATAAATGATGTATGTATTGGTGTTTGACAAGGTATGTGTAATGGTGTCATTGTTTATCCTAAATTATGAGCATTGAAGGATGTTACCTTGATCATAGGGTTATTATGGGAGTTCCATGTTATGTAAGAATGAATTTACCTATGTGGTTATATATGGAATTGGGATTCTTTGATAGTATAAATGAACTAGTTATGATGGATTTTGGATTAAATTTATCATGGTAATAAGACTGTTTTGGGAGTCCAAGAATCTGTATGGGTCTCTGAGTGGAATCATGGAATGTATATTATAATAATATATTTTTCTTATTTTATAATTGAAACCATTGTTTTTATAAAAATTATTAGATAGAATATTTGGTGGTTGAGAAATATTTCATAAAAAAATATGTTTATATTTATTTAAAACATTTTAAACTACATATGATTCTTATGTAATATTTTTATAGAACCTTGATATAACAAGATTATTGTATGATTCGAATGTCAAGAAAGTATCATGAAGAGTCATGCTTGGTTGTAATAATCACCAATATATATTTACCCACTTATATATTTTTAACTTTTCTTCCATTATATAGAAAAGTGAAAGGTCTCATGTTTCTCTAGTAGGCAACTATTATTGTTGCAATTAGATATGTCCAAGGATGGATCATGGGTAATTGAATTTTTATGGATTTTAGGGGGGTTTTCCTTATTAGATGATTCTATGACTTCATTAGTGACTTAGATATGGGGTTTTTATCTTTTTATATTAATCTTATATTATTTATTATTATTTTACCTTAGATATTATAACAACCCTGCTCTTTATTACACTCTTAAACCCGATTCATTACATAAAATAATCACCTGATACAACCTCAAAGCTCCAGAGGTCTAGTGTTTTTGGGGGTTAGGAATATTATATAGAAGAATAGAACATAAAACAAAATATATTATTATTGAAAACTTTTTTTACATGACCACAACCTCCCCTCGTACTTAGCATTGCATGGGATAACCTGAAAACACACATAAGAAAAGAGTGGTCTATAAAGCCTAGTAAGGGAATAAAAATTGAATAACATGAGGCATAAAATACATTTTTGTAAATAGGAAAATAAATGGATAATAGGGGAAATATAAAAATAAAGTCTTGATAAAGCATGATAATCATAACATGGAAATGTGGCAACAACACTTAACATGGAATTTTCATGAGCCAGGGCTAATTTCACTTAGAGCATGAATAAACCCTCATTTCACATGGTGCATGAGTAAAACCTCATTGCACTTGAATTAGCATGATTCCACCCCATTTCACTTGACATATCATGTTACTATACTTTAACCAATGCATTAAAGTGCTATCAGGACACACCATTCTTAAACATTTCATTTCATGCATAAGTGTGCCACATGGATCATATAACATGGAATCCATCAACATAATAATTTATTACACGATTAAGTATTTTTTAATAAAAAATTAATGTAACATTAAATATGTATAATATATAATGGTGAATACCCTTGATAGAGACATGGGTATGGTATTCACTATAAAATGATCTTGGCTTGAAAAAATGTGGTGCAATTTCGGCAGCAGAACGACGTGACACAAGGATTCTTGAAAATAGTTAATGAGAGTGAAACGGGTGTCTCATAAAATGTACATGAAATTTATATTAATGGGGTCATATAGAAATATGTCCTAAAAAAATTAATATAATTTAAATACAAAATACAAAAGAATTACTTTGATGTAAAAGATGAGAGAGAAATCCCTTATGGAATTTCAGCATGGTAACTGGTGTACATGGGCGACATTAATGAGAGACAAAGGAGTCTCCCATATTACAAAAATAAATAGGGTTGTATGGTGGATGTGAGAAATATAACCCAAACATTTTTAATTGAAAACAAAATGGAAAATAAATTTAACAAAAATTGGACAAAATGGGAAAGGAAGAAATCCCTTACATTGAATTGCAAATCCAAAAGCATGGGAGAAGCTTCAGATAGGATACTTGGGAGATTGGGGAACCTTGGAAAGAATATAGAGTGAGGTGGAAAGGGTTTTTTAAAACTCCATATTCTTTTAGATAAGATGATGTGGGAGATTGTGTGGGTTTATATAGGAAATGAGAAATAATTCTTTATTATTTATGTTTTGGTAACCTCACATTAAACTAATCAAAAACATAAACCAGCCAATGGTTTTTTACCGTGTTTTTTTTCCTAATGGGATTGGAATAATATACTTTATAAGGCCAATATATGAACCTCTTTAAATTATAGGGTTTTTTAAATGGAGGTGAGTCACACTCTCAAGGAAAACAATTTAAAGAGACAAAATGTTTTATAAGCCTTGAAGGGACCACTATAGCTTTGCAAAATAAATCAAACAAAGCCAAAATAAAATTATTTTAATGGTTAAACATATATTGACCGCACATAATGTTATTATTATTTTATTACATAATAAATGGGTAATTTTGATGTTATAAAACACATTATATATTTTAACGGTATTTACTTTTTACACAAAAATTTGACTATCTCAGAAAATTCTGAAATATTCACCATTGGATAATTTTGATGACGTGATTCCAAAATTAATATTAATTTTTTCTAAATATTTTATAAATATGTCTATGTTTAATTTTAAAAAAATGACATTTAACAAAAAATCCATGGGTTTTGACAAAAACAACGTTCAAAACTTAATAAAAATTACAATTCAATTTATAAAATTACAATATAATTTATATTTAAGAAGGTAATTTAATTATAATAATATTTTATTAAAATATTATTTAATTTTAAAATCCATTCATTCATCAAAGTAGATTTCTTAGTTGAATATTAAAAAATAGTATTTGTGCTTCAAAAACTATTTATACAGTAACAATAATAAAAAGAATACACATTATTTATACAAAAATAATTTAGATAGTCATAGTGATAGGGACTTGTTACATAACCTCTAATAACGCCCACATTTGACTGAAGGGAATGGTGTGAGATGGTGTCATACTCTGGGGGTGGCTTGGATATTATCTCTCAGGTGGAAATATCTATAAACTTCCACTTCTCCTGCAGTCGGTTACGCTCATGAATAACATGTTAAAGCTTAGAATGGGATTGGTCAACAGTGAATCCCAATGATTCCTCATATTTTCTAATCTCTGAAAAATCTTCTTCGTATGATGAATGTCTACTGGATGAGGCCATCACTTGGTTTTTTTAGTAGATTGGATTAGTTAAAGCTCTATATTTATACTAATCATGTGGTCACTGTTCAACTGCAATACTAGCAATGATCACAATTCATAATGGTATATTAAAATCCAGAAACATAAAACAAATGATGTTCACATTTTAGATAACTATAATACACATTTAATTTGATCAGGTGGAATAATCATTAATGAAATATTGGGTCATTACAATCTTCCCCCCTTACGAAATTTATCCCCAAAATTTCTTTCTCCCACTCTAAAACAAGTGCATCTAACTCTGTATCATCACTTCCTCTAATTCCCACGTCACTTATTCAATTTTTTGTTTTGCCACAACACCTTGACAAGGGGAATTGTCTTATTTTGTAGAAATTTTTCTATAAGATCTATGATCTTCACTGGTTACTCCTCGTAAGAATGATCTTCCTCTTACTGTACTACCTATTAAAAGATTACATGTGATGGTTCTAGTATGTACTTCGTTAAGAGAGATATATGACAAAAATAATGTACTTTTTCCATGGTAGGTGGATGTTCTAGATGATAGGGCACAACCCCAAAATGATCATTAATCTCGAAGTGGATGATGTACCTAGGACTTAAATTCCAATTCATTCTTAACCTCATTACCTTCTTCCGTAGAGATATGTGTAGAAATACCATGTCTCAATCCATAAACTCAAAGTCACATCGACAGTTATCTACATAACTATTCTCTCGACTCTGAACTGCCTTGATATGCTTTTAAATGCTTATCACCTTCTCCACCATTTCTTCAACCATTTCTTGTCCTAGAAGCTTATGTTCACAGACTTCATCCCAACATGCAGGTGTTCTACACCTCTTCCCATACAGGGCTTCATAACATGTCATTTTGATGCTCGAGTGGAAACTGTTATTGTAGGAGAATTTAACCAGTGGAGGATATTTGGTCTCACCCTCCCTTGATGTCCATAGAACCTGATCTTAACATGTCCTCCAGTGTCAGAATAGTTCACTCATATTTCCCATCAGTTTTAGGATGATAGATCATACTGAAGTTTAGTTCAGTATCCAGAGCATGTTAAAGACTCTTCCAAAACATAGAGGTGAATCATGGATCTTAATCGGATACAATAAATAGTGGTACTCCATGCAGCCTTACCACTTCCCTGATATATATCCGCACCATTTGATCCAATGAGATATCCTCCCGAATTGCAATGTAGTGTGAAAATATTTTATGACGATCCACAACAACCAAGATTGAATTGTTGCCTTTGGATGTCTTTGAAAATCCGGTGGCAAAGTCCACGATGATGTTCTATCATTTCCATGATTGTATAGGAAATGATTACCTCATCCCCGTATACTTATGCCTCTCAGCCTTCAATTGCAGACACACTAGGAACTTTGATGTATACTTAGCGATGTCCTTCTTCATATTATCCCACAAATAATGATCTCAAATGTCTCGATACATCTTTGTGTTTCCTATGAGAATAGAGAAATATGAACGAGGTGCATCATCAAAAAGTTCCTTCTTCAGCTCTGTACTTGATGGAATACATATATTTTTTCCCAAATACCACAATTATTTCTTCATTAACATTAAACTCTGAGGATTTCCCTTTTCTGATAGCTTCCACTTTCATCTGAATTCCCACATAATCCTTTTGAGCATCATTTAACCTTTCCAATAGAGAAGTTTGAGTAATCATTTGGGAAAATATTGATTATTATCCTTTATTTAAGATTCCCACATCGAGATTAATCAATTCTATGAATATTGTATCCTTCTTAATTCTCATCAATGATAGAATCACCAGGTCCTTTCTAATTAGAGCATCTGTCACCTTGTTCAATTTCCCCAGGTGTTAATGGATTGAGTAGTCATACTCATTGATCAGATCTAACCAAATTCATTGATGCATGTTCAACTATTTTTATGTGAATATTTTCTTGAGGATTTTATGGTTCGTATATATTTCAATCTTCTCCCCAAAGAGATAATGCCACCATATTTTTAAAGAGAAGAACAACGTAGCCAACTCCAAATCACGTGTTGCATAAATATTCTCATGAACATTCAATTTCCTTGAAGCATAGGAAATGTCTTTGTCATTTTTCATCAACACACAACCCATACCATTCATCAAATCATCCCTGAATACCATGAAAAGTTCACCACAAGTGAGTAAAATGGACACATGAACAGTGATAAGACTCCTTTTTTACTCCTTGAATATTTCTTCGCATTAATCACTCCAAACAAACTTTACTCTATTTAGACTAATCTTGGTAAGAGGGTTGGAAAATCATGATAAATTTCTCACACTTTCTTTACTTTTCATAGAGATTCTCCATTCACATGGTTTCTGGTACAGTTCTTAGATTCCCCACATGATCCGCCGTAGTTTTAGAGTTTATCAGAACATCAATTATCAATACTACCACTAATTTATGAAGGTAATCCCTATAGTCTATATTTATTTAGTCCATGAATATTGGTGGAGTATTAGTGAGTCTGAAAGGAATTACTAAGAATTCATAGTGCAAGTATCTTGTACGAATAGCAGTCTTGGGGATATCATCCTTCCTCACCCTCACGTAATAATATCCCTACTGCAAATCCCCCTTGGAGATGTATTGTTCTCTACGTAGCTGATCGAAAAAGTCGTAAATTCATTGAACATGATACTTTTTATTTATTTGGATTTTGTTAAGATCATGATAATCTATGCGAAGGTGCATTGACCCATCCTTCTTCTTGACAAAGAGGACAGGTGCACCCCACAGTGAAGCACTTGGGCATATAAACCTTTTGTCCAGATTCTCTTGTAGATGTTTCTTTATCTCCTCAAACACCAAAACAACCATTCTATATGGAGTCTATGATATTATCAATTTCCCATGTATAAAATCAATTGATAATTCAACTTCTCTTCTTGGAGGAGGACCATGCAATTCCTCAGGAAACAGTTTAGCAAATTTCCTCATAATAAGAATGTCTTCATTGATAGATGCCTCATTAGTCTCTAACACCTGATCTAGATACATGTGCTCATAGGGTAGTAATATCCATGCTTGAGATGATATAGCTAAAGATGATTCATCTTCCTCCTTGTAATTGAATAGAATCAATGGTCGATTATCCACATATAGAGAGATTTCCCTCTCATGGAAATTTTTGTTGGCTCTATATAAATAAATTCAATCCATGCAATGAATTACATCAAATTCCACCATAGGGAGCATGACGAGCTCTGTCGAGAAATTAAATCCAAATATTACAACCGACGAAGAGTTATATTAATGGGATGCAATGATTACCCCATTTGATGTAATCACTGACATATTTCCTTTCATGATTTGTGGTGGTGCAGGGATTGTTCTACCAGTATTTTGTGATATAAAAGAATGTGTAGAACCTGAATCAAAAGTTTGTTCACTATTCTTGAATGAATAACTAACGTACTTGTTACCACATTGTTGTTGGGGTTCACTTCAGTAGTAGTGATGGAAAAAAGCACTCCCTTGCTTCCTTGGATGTTATTGGTTGCCTCCGAAAACCCTTAACTTAAGGAAATGATTGCCATGATGCCCTGGGTCTTTCCAGTTATAGAAATGAAAAATGTGTCGAGGTAAGAATGAAACGTTCATATCTTCTGTTACAGTCGTAGATTGTCCTTGTCAGAAATTAACAGCTTGGTGCCCCTCTCTTCCACACATAAAGAATTACTTCATCCCATTCATGCAATTTCTCAGGTGATTCTTTCATCACCATTTGAAATTGGGGTGCTAGATCATCTTAGCACTGTTGGATTTATCCATCGGACCAACAGCATTGAAGTCCACCATACTCTTCTTATACCTATGATAGCGTTGAGATTCTAATATATCCATTTCAACATGTCGGTCACATAAGACAATTTCCTCATAGCCAACAATGTCACGGATCGCCATCGGTTTCTGTAAGCTAGGTTTATGCCCACCAAAGAAGTGATCAACCTTTCATTCGGCAGTAATGAAAAATACGGAGGCATATCCTTAAAGTCTATTTATTTTTTCCTCGTCTGCTCTGATATATTCATTTAATTTTTTTTCTTGAGGGATAAGAAGTCTCTTTTTCAATATTAACTCTAAGTGAATAAGGAAAATATTTTTCGAAAAACATCTTTCGGAAATCCTACCTTTCCAATGCCTCGATATCTTCCTCATGCTTCACATTTTTTATCATCACCCACCAGTTTTTAGCTTCACCCTTCATATGATAAGCATCCAGAATAACATTCTCTTTTTTAGAACATTGAATGATGGAGAAGATATTATCAATGAAGTTGATTCATTGTTTAGTGATTGAGGGATCAGATGATCCATTAAAATTAGGAGTCCTTTGTCTCAAGAATCTCTTGATAGTGACTTGTTCTTTTTTAGGGGTGTTGAACGATCCTCTTGACCCGTGTTTAGATTCAATGATAGAGTTAACTATGAAAAAAGCGTGACAAAGTTAGGGATTATCGTTCCCATCTGATTAGGCATCTCATTTTAACATTCATCACATTTATCTTCACATCAGTTATTAGCTCGATCCTCCTATTACCAGCCATTTGCTGGAATAAAAGGGAGGCCTTTGTTTCAAGAAGCTCTTGATAGTGACTTGTTCTTTTTTGGGGTGTTAAATGATCCTCTTGACCCATGTTTAGATTCAAAGATAGATATAGCTAAGAAAAAAGAGTGTCAAATTTAGGGATTCTCTCTCCCATCTAATTAGGCATCTCATTTTAACAGTCATGACATTGATCTTCACATCAGTTGTCAGCCCGATCCTCCTATTACCAGCTATATGATAGAATAAAAGGAATGTTAGGGGTAACACCAAAAGGATTATCCAAGGAAAAAAATTATGAATTATAAATTAATTTTACTTCCTTAACTTATGAATCTATGTGCTTTAATCTATGTTATCCATGATATAATTTCTATCATATATTCTTAGGGGGGGTTTTTTATTTCCCTTAATAAGGGTTCTTACTAAGCTTGTGAATTTACCAAATCATTTCCCCCTAGAGTGTAGTAACCATGAGAGGAAAAAGGCCTATTTTTATGCACCAGTTCTCATTCGAGTCTATCTCAATGCGGTGTTTTTCAGTTTTAACAATAGGATACATCTGTTCTAGAGACTTCTCTACATGCTACTATCCAGAGAGGGATTCATTTTCTTGATAAACCACTTACTCAATACTCACTGATACATGGGGATGTTTTTATTATACATATTCATATCTATATGTCTTTAGTACTATTTTATAATATTAATCCCAAAAATAACTAGACATATCCTCTGATACCAACTATAACAACCCTGCTCTTTATTTCACACATAAACCTGATTCATTACATAAAATATTCAGTAGATACAACATGGAAGATCGAGAGGTCTAGTGTCTTTAGGGATTAATAGCATTACATAACAGCTTAAAACATAAAACACATAACAACTTTATTGAAAAAATCTTTTACATGACCACTACATTCTCTTGTATGTAGCATTGCATGGGATAACCCGAGGACATGCATAAGAAAAGGGTGAGCTATATAGCCCAGTAAGGGAATAAATATAGAATAACAAGACAAATACTGTAAATTTTATTCAATAAGAATATTAATAGAGTATAAAAGAAACATAAACATAAAATCTATAAAAATAATGATAATAATAACATGGAAATGTGGAAAAAATACTTAACATTTAATTAGCATGGGCCAAGGCTCATTGAACATGGAGAACGAGTAATCCCTAATTGAAAATGAATAATTAGTAAAACCTCATTGCACATGAGTTAGCATGATTTAAAACCCATTGCACATAATGTATCATGATACCATGCTTTACCCAATTCATTGGAGCGCAATCAGGGTGCACCCTTCTTCAACATTTCATTTCATGCATAAGTGTGCCACATGGTTCATATAAGATGGAATAAATCAACATCATAAGTTCTTCCACGATTAAGTAATGTGGAATAAATACATTAAAGTATATCTCAATATATATATGTTCATAAATGTGAATACCCTTGATATGGACATGGGTATGGTATTCACTATACAATGATCTTGGCTTGGAAAAACACGGGGCAATTTCGGCACCATAACGTTTTGACATGAGGATTAATGAAAATAGTTAACGAGAGAGAAAATGTTCTTTCATCATATGTATATTAAATGTATTGTAAGGGGATCCTATTGATGCATATCCCAATATACATAATAAAATTTAGATGCACAATACAAAAGAATAACTTGGATGTAAAAGAAGAGAGAGAAATCTATCACGGAATTTCGGTATGGTAACGGGTGTACATGAGAGGAATTAATGAGAGATAAAGGGGTCTCCCATAATAAAAAAAATAATTAGGCAGGTATAGGGTAGTATATAAATCATAACTGAATATTTTTAATTAAAAATTGGCATAACAACTTAATGAAAATTGGACAAAAATGAGAATGGGAGAAATCACAAACATGGAAATGTGATTCCAAAAGCCTGGGAGAGGCTTCAGAGAGGCTTCCTGGGAGCTTGAGGCACCATGGAAGGATTCTATAGAGAGGATGGAAAGGTTTGTTGTAACACCCCAAGATTTTATAGTGTGTTATTTCTTCAAAATAATTCAATAACTTTCACTACACGCAACAACTAGTTCAATCGCACCATGACTTACCAAACAAGCTGTTCAAAAGAGGTTATGAATAGTGTTAACTAAATTTTAAACTTTATATAATCCTTATAATTTTAGAATCCTTATTATGAGTTTCTTAGATATAATGCAAGAACAAATTCATTTTCAGTATTGCACTTTTATCAACTTTTAATAGTGAACCCTTTTTAAATACAATATATTAAACTTTTTGACTAAATGGGGACATCAAAAATTTAAAATGAAACATCCCAAGCTTCCACGGTACGCTTTCTTTGAATAATACAGTAGCGTGTGTTGTACGCAACCTTGAGTTTTAACACACACCACAACTAATCAAACAAGCCGTTATGAATAGTAATACCTACTTTTTGAAATTATATATATTTTATATTTGAAAATGGACTTCATTTTTAGATTCGGAATATCGAATTTATCCTAAGGTGAAATTTTGGTACATTTCGGATAACTTTCATATTTTGATGAATAGTGAAAATTACTAAATTTTAATTAAAAACAACTTTTTTAATCAAAATAATTAATAGTGATAAATTATGAATTTGAGGGGTTTTAAAGTATATTTATAATATATTTTTACCGTTTAATATAATGTTGGTCATTGGACATAATATTTCAATTAAACCGAACATAAACAAGTGTCAATCTTTTGATAGTTATTACCTCTTAAAAACACGCTTTTTGTTTTGACAGCGGGAATTAATTTTAAATTAATTTCTGCAACTTCTGTGTTTTGAATTTAGAGAAATGGATTCCATATTTGGAATAAGGATGTCCAAATTGTGTAAATAGGTAACTTTTATTTTTATACATTTTGAATAATTACTGTGGTAAATATTTTATTTACCATGGTTAAGGATAAATCCGGTAAATTAGGGTTAAAAAATAATATTATAATAATACAAAATTACCCTAAAACGTGTCCTAACCTTATTGGTGGACACATACCCGACCATGAGCATCCTTGGGTCAATTTGGGGACCCTTTGGAGCCACTTGTATGTGGTAGGGACACATTATATTAATAAAGTTAAAATAAAAATAAAAATGGCATAAGCTTACATCTTTTAGAAGAACAATTTTTACATAGGGTTATACATGTTGGATTTTTGATTATAAATATTCATTAGAAATTTAAAAAGATTTCCTACATTATTATATTTTATTTATAATTTTTAGACATCAAATAAGTTAAATTATTAATGACACAATAATGATGCAATGTTTACCTCATTAATAAATCATTTAAATAAATAAGATTATAATGATTAAAATATTATCTAAAACCTGTCCAATTCTTATTGGTTGATGTTATTTAGAATATGAGTCATCTTATCTTCTACCTCAATGATTTTTGGACCATTATAAACCGAATATAATTATATTATAAAATAATACTTTCACTCTTCCCTAAAGAGCCCCTCCTCTCCCTTATAAAAGGAGACCACTTCTACTCATTCCTCACACCTCTCAAGCCACTTGGCTCGTCCAAACTCTTCCCAACTAAGCTCACCACATCCCTCTCCTCCTCCTTGAAGATTCCTCTTAGGAAGAAAGCATTTAAAAAAGTCCTTTGGTTCCAACCAAAGTGAGTTACCTAAATTAAAGGTAACGATTTCTCTTAAATTATTTTCATTTATTTTGCTTCTCCAACCCCCAAACTCTTTTTATTTCCCTTCTTTTGTAACAACACCAGTATCCTAAATATACTAGGATGTTGTTATAATAAGTATTCAAAATACACATACACACAACTCCATCTAATGGATGATGAACATAATGTTTCTGTGGATGGCAAATTAACGCCTCACGAAACGATTATTGTTCAAATACATCGTACCGCCTATCATGGTGGCCATTATGATGGAACTGTAATTAAATATGATATTAATGATATATATTTTATATATAATCTTCTGTAATTCCATTTTATTTCATACCATTATTCGTTTCATTTTGTATATACATACGATAATTTCATTTGAGGAAGTGCGGACAACCGCCCCCTTAAAATGATATGACTCGTTCATACCACACATGGAACGTATAAAGGATGGTGTTAATGAACTTAAGTAACATATATAAAATATTATATTATACTGGAATAGTAATATACCTATGTATCATTTTGGATTCGATTCTTTTAAAATAAAAATTAAATGGAAGTAGCGTTCGTGCGTACGTACGGACTACCGTCTCCACGAACGCGATGAGATTCATTCTCCATCGTATCCATTCAAGTATAATTATCATTTGATGATTTAAAGATGATGTTTAAGGACTTAATACCATTCTGGATTTGAATAATATACAACCTATCCTTTACAAACATGTCTTACGTAAGAAAACATACAAAAGAAAACGAGTAAGTTAACACCCGAAACAACGATAATACTAAGATATTATTAACAAATCAATGTTAAAAGATCATATATGATATCATATTAATATATATGATTCTTGTATAATTTAATAACAATTATTTTACCATTATACAGGAGGTTAACCTACCCCAACCAAGGAAAAGTACAAGGTAAGGGTTATTTCACAATCTCTTCATTATCCGAGGTTGTATTATACGTAATAATCTACTGGGATCTCTTTATCATCCACATCCATGTTTCTTCGAAATGTATATCAAAACATTTTTACTATTTACAAGAATATGGGTTAAAGTCATTTATACCCTTGTTTGACTTTTTATAAGAGGTTTATAAAGGAATCTTTCCATCGTTTTCAAAACAAGGTCCTTTTTAACCTTTTCGACAGAATTGAGGTAAGAATGTTTTTTTTAACTTATACGGTGGGTGCGGTTATTTTCCGCCGTTATAAAATCGTCGAAGCTTTCCATACAAGCTTATAAGAATATTTTCAAAGAAAATGTTTTATTTTATATGGATCTTAAATGATTTCAAAATAAATGGAGATACTTCTTTAAAAAGAATTTTCATTTCATCTATGTCAACATCCTTTGATGGATTTTAAGATTATTTGAAGTTGATTTATTATGATACAAAACTTCTATATTGTATTGAAGGTTTTGTGATATGTTTGACTGTGGATGTGCTATTTTTATACCATTCATAGTTTATGGTGAAATTATTGACATTTCGTATGCTAGTTTTAATACGAATGTTTTTGTTATGTTTAAACCTTTCATATGGGAATGCATTGGACTTAATAAGTGACGGGTGGAGCCCGCTATAGCTCCTCGATGTGTCGGTAGGTCTCATGAGGCAAACTAGTGTCTTGGCACAAGGCCTTGACAAAATCTTATTTGTAGTCTTGGCACGAGGCTTTGGCTATGTGGTTATGATAGTCTGGCATTATGCATTCCAACATTATGAAAGTGGTTATTGATTTTTGCATCTGATTATTCGATTAGTAGAATATCCATGTGAATAAGTAAATGGCATTATTTCATTTTACTTTTGCCATACTATGTTGAAGTTCAAGTTTAAAAGGCTTTTGTTTTAGTAATGCATTGCCTTAAATGCTTATTCTTATTTATGAAAGTTTCCGCTATATTGTTATCCTTACTGGGCATTTGAGCTCACCCCTTTTCTATGTTTTATTTTTCCCAGGAAGTGAAGAAGTAAGTTATGAATGACCTGCAGGGATTTTATGTGGGGATATGAGTGTGGATTATGGAGACAATATGTTGTTGTAGTAGTTTTTCGTTTTATGATGTAATGTAAAACTTATGAATATATCTAGTGTTTCCAAGGCTACTAAACCAATCGGTCTTTCGAGATTTGATCTTTCTTGTGATCATGCCAATGTTATGTAATAATGCACCGACTCTGGGTAACTGGGGTCGGGGCCTTACAGTTGGTATCAGAGGAAGTTTAGTACAAACCTTGGAAACTAGATTTAGATAAACTCTGATTAGAGCACGTAGATCTAAGATTAACTTTGAGGATTAGTATAGAAGAACTTCCTAGAATTTTGGTATTGCAGAGATTTTGTGAGTTTTCCGAGCAATACATCCCTGTCTGGATACGAGCAGGTAGAGGCGGCTCTGGCACAGATGTACCTAGGGGTAAAACCCGAAAACACCGCTTTGAGCTAGACTCGAACGGGAACTGGTGCACGACAACGGGCCTTGTTGCACTCTTGGTTACGACACTCCCGGGGGATATGCTTAGGATAACTCTCATTTTCTTTACAAATCATTTTGAAGGGATTATGAGTATATACTTCCTCAAAGAAAACATTCTTATGATTATGGATTATATCCATAAATAGTTCAATTTATGTTAAGTTTTTTATAAGTATGGGATTATGTATTTTCATTCATAAACTGATCTAGTGTATGCCATTGTTTAGAAATGGCGCCCAGTAGAAGGAATGAGAACTCCAGAAATGCACATGATCCAAAGAGAAGGAAGGATCATATCTTTCATGGTCTTAAGCTAGAATTTATAAGAGAAATAGTCTCCAATGTATTATCATCATATGAAGAAATAATATCATGTGTTGATAAGATAAGTAAAGAGTTTACTGAGTCCTATGGATTTGAAGGGAAGCAAGAGAAGAAAAGGATGGAAGAGAGAAAGATGGATAAAGGGAAGAGGGAAAAGAATAATTTTCCCATATGTGGTAACTGTGGAAAGAAACACCCTGGAACTTGCCTGAAAGGAATGGGAGTTTGTTATAAGTGTGGAGGAAAAGGGCACAAAGTACGTGACTGCAAGGGTAAGAAAATGGTTTCAAATGTACAATGCTTCATTTGCAAGGAGTTTGGACACTACGCGAACCTATGTCCCAGTCATCAGACTATGACGCAAATGATGCTATTGGATAATAATCAAGTTATGATACTACCACAGATGAAGAGGAATGATTAGAGTTCTTATGTTGATTATTTCAATTGAGTGTTGTATCAATAATGTACTTGTTATAATAATTATGGAGTATATAAGGATTGTACTGCAGTACTATTTCATGTAGGACTTGAGATTGTGTGGAACAAAGAAAAGTGACTCAATAGTAGGATAAATTTTTGGAAAATATATGGTTGAGAGAAAGATAAACCATAATATGGTTCTGATACCGAGTTAGTGATTTTAGAATAATACATGATTGATTTGGATAAATTATATTGGATATTCTTGACTACCTTGAAACTGATTAATGATTTGTATATTCCATCATTTTGTTGGGGTTTAAAACATTTTTGGATTGATGAAGTATATCCAGCATTCTATATGGAATAAGGGAGAAAGAATGTAATCAATAAGGAATATGGTAATTCAGGATGTTTCAGTGTATTAAAAGAATACATGATGAAAGTATTCATATGATATTACGGGTTAAAAAGGATCTGCATTATGTTTACCTTCCTTATAAATGTTGGACTGTGAGTTTAGACAGAAGTATTTTTGATAGTTCTAGTTTGGATTATTTTGGATTGCCATAAAAGGACAACCCGGAGGTCGGGCGGCAACCCGTCGCATCCGGCAAGGCTGCGAGACTTGAACCCGCAACCGAAGGGCGACAAGGGTGTATCACCTACCACTGGCCCACGAGATGTCCTGGATTAAATAATGTTGTTTTTTTAAAGATCTGGTAGATGAATTATAAATTCATTTATTTTGTAACCCTGTACGAATAGTATAAATAAAAAAATTACATTCTATTATCTTTTAGAGTGAAAGATGAGTTTGTGGTAGAAATTTATTAATGGATAAAACTCTTATTATAAAGTAAGTATATCTCCTTATGATCTTAGCCAATCTCGTAAATATATTCCTCAACATTAATAAAAGGAACTTAGAACAAAAATGTTGTCCTAGATGGTACCTTAAATCATCACTAATTCATGGCTTTGGGATTGTTGGCCTTTTCATAGCCATGTTCTCTACCACTCTCCATCAGATAATTGATGGTTAGATTTCTCCTCCATATCCATATTTTCCTACATGGAACCCTAGTATGTGTTATGTTCGGTAATCTTCATACTTTCCACTCTTTGTTTTAAATAGAGGCCTCATTAATTCATTTTTCGATGTGGGATTTCAACTAAGATATTTTGAAATGTCAAAAATGTGTTATCCTAATACCCTATGTTTTGTTGAACTGATGGTATTTCAAATCATCATAGATTGATGAATTTAAGGACCTCAATTTTACACTTGTTTGTGATTGATGACCTCAATCACTACCTATAAATATTTACGTTTTTCCTCCAATTATATGTCTCTAATTGCCACCAATGTTCTCCTAATCGAGATCATAATTTGGTTGTGACCCTTTCATTTCTCTTTTCTTCATATTAAGACTAAATTTTAGTAACCCAATTTCTGATGTGGGTTTTCCCACAAATATATTTTTTATTTTCAACCTTTTATTTTCGAAGAACAATTTCAAATTGTGAGGACGCAATTTATTGAAGGAGGGGAGAATGTAACACCCCAAGATTTTATAGTGTGTTATTTCTTCAAAATAATTCAATAACTTTCACTACACGCAACAACAAGTTCAATCGCACCATGACTTACCAAAAAAGCTGTTCAAAAGAGGTTATGAATAGTGTTAACTAAATTTTAAACTTTATATAATCCTTATAATTTTAGAATCCATATTATGAGTTTCTTAGATATAATGCAAGAACAAATTCATTTTCAGTATTGCACTTTTATCAACTTTTAATAGTGAACCCTTTTTAAATACAATATATTAAACTTTTTGACTAAATGGGGACATCAAAAATTTAAAATGAAACATCCCAAGCTTCCACGGTACGCTTTCTTTGAATAATACAGTAGCGTGTGTTGTACGCAACCTTGAGTTTTAACACACACCACAACTAATCAAAGTAGCCGTTATGAATAGTAATACCTACTTTTTGAAATTATATATATTTTATATTTGAAAATGGACTTCATTTTTAGATTCGGAATATCGAATTTAGCCTAAGGTGAAATTTTGGTACATTTCGGATAACTTTCATATTTTGATGAATAGTGAAAATTACTAAATTTTAATTAAAAACAACTTTTTTAATCAAAATAATTAATAGTGATAAATTATGAATTTGAGTGGTTTTAAAATATATTTAGAATATATTTTTACCGTTTAATATAATTTTGGTCATTGGACATAATTTTACAATTAAACCGAACATAAACAAGTGTCAATCTTTTGATAGTTATTACCTCTTAAAAACACGCTTTTTGTTTTGACAGCGGGAATTAATTTTAAATTAATTTCGGCCACTTCTGTGTTTTGAATTTAGAAAAATGGATTCCATATTTGGAATAAGGATGTCCAAATTGTGTAAATAGGTAACTTTTATTTTTAGACATTTTGAATAATTACTGTGGTAAATATTTTATTTACCATGGTTAAGGGTAAATCCGGTAAATAAGGGTAAAAAAATTATATTATAATAATACAAAATTACCCTAAAACGTGTCCTAACCTTATTGGTAGACACATACCCGACCATGAGCATCCTTGGGTCAATTTGGGGACCCCTTGGAGCCACTTGTATGTGGTAGGGACACATTATATTAATAAAGTTAAAATAAAAATAAAAATGGCATAAGCTTACATCCTTTAGAAGAACAATTTTTACATAGGGTTATACATGTTGGATTTTAGATTATAAATATTCATTAGAAAGCTAAAAAGATTTCCTAAATGATTATATTTTATTTATAATTTTTAGACATCAAATAAGTTAAATTATTAATGACACAATAACGATGAAATGTTTACCTCATTAATAAATCATTTAAATAAATAAGATTATAATGATTAAAATATTATCTAAAACCTGTCCAATTCTTATTGGATGATGTTATTTAGAATATGAGTCATCTTATCTTCGACCGCAATGATTTTTGGCCCATTATAAACCGAATATAATTATATTATAAAATAATACTTTCACTCTTCCCTAAAGAGCCCCTCATCTCCCTTATAAAAGGAGACCACTTCTACTCATTCCTCACACCTCTCAAGCCACTTGGCTCGTCCAAACTCTGCCCAAATAAGCTCCCCACATCCCTCTCCTCCTACTTGAAGCTTCCCCTTAGGCAGAAAGCATTTAAAAAAGTCCTTTGGTTCCAACCAATGTGAGTTACCTAAATTAAAGGTAACGATTTCTCTTAAATTATTTTCATTTATTTTGCTTCTCCAACCCCCAAACTCTTTTTATTTCCCTTCTTTTGTAACAACACCAATATCCTAAATATACTAGGATGTTGTTATAAGAAGTATTCAAAATACACATACACACAACTCCATCTAATGGATGATGAACATAATGTTTCTGTGGATGGAAAATTAACGCCTCACGAAACGATGATTGTTCAAATACATCGTACCGCGTCTCATGGTGGCCATTATGATGGCACTGTAATTAAATATGATATTAATGATATATATTTTATATATAAGCTTCTGTAATTCCATTTTATTTCATACCATTATTCGTTTCATGTTGTATATACATAGGATAATTTCATTTGAGGAAGTGCGGACTACCGCCCCCTTAAAATGATATGACTCGTTCATACCACACATGGAACGTATAAAGGATGGTGTTAATGAACTTAAGTAACATATATAAAATATTATATTATACTGGAATAGTAATATACCTATGTATCATTTTGGATTCGATTCTTTTAAAATAAAAATTAAATGGAAGTAGCGTTCGTGCGTACGTACGGACTACCATCTCCACGAACGCGATGAGATTCATTCTCCATCGTATCCATTCAAGTATAATTATCATTTGATGATTTAAAGATGATGTTTAAGGACTTAATACCATTCTGGATTTGAATAATATACAACCTATCCTTTACAAACATGTCTTACGTAACAAAACATACAAAAGCAAACGAGTAAGTTAACACCCGAAACAACGATAATACTAAGATATTATTAACAAATCAATGTTAAAAGATCATATATGATATCATATTAATATATATGATTCTTGTATAATTTAATAACAATTATTTCACCATTATACAGGAAGTTAACCAACCCCAACAAAGGAAAAGTACAAGGTAAGGGTTATTTCACAATCTCTTCATTATCCGAGGTTGTATTATACGTAATAATCTAATGGGATCTCTTTATCATCCACATCCATGTTTCCTCGAAATGTATTTCAAAACATTTTTACTATTTACAAGAATATGGGTTAAAGTCATTTATACCCTTGTTTGACTTTTTATAAGAGGTTTATAAAGGAATCTTTCCGTCGTTTTCAAAACAAGGTCCTTTTTAACCTTTTCGACAGAATTGAGGTAAGAATGTTTTTTTAACTTATACGGCGGGTGCGGTTATTTTCCGCCGTTATAAAATCGTCGAAGCCTTCCATACAAGCTTATAAGAATATTTTCAAAGAAAATGTTTTATTTTATAAGGATCTTAAATGATTTCAAAATAAAAGGAGATACTTCTTTAAAAAGAATTTTGATTTCATCTATGTCAACATCCTTTGATGGATTTTAAGATTATTTGAAGTTGATTTATTATGATACAAAACGTCTATATTGTATTGAAGGTTTTGTGATATGTTTGACTGTGGATGTGCTATTTTTATACCATTCATAGTTTATGGTGAAATTATTGACATTTCGTATGCTAGTTTTAATACGAATGTTTATGTTATGTTTAAACCTTTCATATGGGAATGCATTGGACTTAATAAGTGACGGGTGGAGCCCGCTATAGCTTCTCGATGCATCGGTAGGTCTCATGAGGCAAACTAGTGTCTTGGCACAAGGCCTTGACAAAATAATATTTGTAGTCTTGGCACGAGGCCTTGGCTATGTGGTTATGATAGTCTGGCATTATGCATTCCAACATTATGAAAGTGGTTATTGATTTTTGCATGTGATTATTCGATTAGTAGATTATCCATGTGAATAAGTAAATGGCATTATTTCATTTTACTTTTGCCATAATATGTTGAAGTTCAAGTTTAAAAGGCTTTTGTTTTAGTAATGCATTGCCTTAAATGCTTATTCTTATTTATGAAAGTTTCCGCTATATTGTTATCGTTACTGGGCCTTTGAGCTCACCCCTTTTCTATGTTTTATTTTTCCCAGGAAGTGAAGAAGTAAGTTATGAATGACCTGCAGGGATTTTATGTGGGGATATGAGTGTGGATTATGGAGACAATATGTTGTTGTAGTAGTTTTTCGTTTTATGATGTAATGTAAAACATATGAATATATCTAGTGTTTCCAAGGCTACTAAACCAATCGGTCTTTCGAGATTTGATCTTTCTTGTGATCATGCCAATGTTATGTAATAATGCACCGACTCTGGGTAACTGGGGTCGGGGCGTTACATTTGTTCGAACTATAAAGGCATTTAGTGGAGAGGAATTGGGAGCATTGGTGGGTTTATATAGGAAAGCAGAGGGATTTCTTTATTATTTAGGTTTGGGACACCACATTTTAAACTAATCACAAACTCAAACCAGACCACGGTTTTTGCCAATTGTTTTTAAAAAAGGTGAGTTGAAAATAATATTTTATAACTCTATTGTCCAATCTTCTTAAAATAATAGGGTTGCTTATGTGGACGCGTGTCACACTCTCAATGAAAAAAATTTAAAAAGACAAAATTTCTTATAATCCTTCAAAGGTCCACTAATGCTTTGTAAAATAAATCAAACAAACCCAAAATCAAATTATTTTAACTTGAAAACATATATTTTCCGAAATTAATGTTTATATAATTTTATTACATCACTATTTGGTCATTATGATGTCATAAAACACTTTATATATTGAAACGGTATTTAATTTTTACAAAAAAATTTGACTGTCTCTAAAAATTATAAAAAGATCACCATTGGATAATTTTGATGTCCTGATTCCAAAAATAATATTCATTTTATATAAATAATTTTATTAATATGTAAATTTCTTATTTTAAAATAAAAACTGACATTTACCGAAAATTCATTGGTTTCAACAAAAGTAGCTTTAAAACCTTAATTAAAATTACAATTGCATTCATAAAATTATATGATCATTTATATTTAATAAAAGTTAATTTAGTTATACAAATATTTTATTAACATATTATTTAATAAAAAAATCTATTATTTCATCAAAATATATTTCTTATTTGAATATTAAAAAATACTATTTGTGCTTTAAAAACTATTTACAATGTAAAAATAAGAAAATGAATGCACATTATTTTAAAATAAATAATTTACATAGTCATAGTGCTAGGTCCTTGTTACATAACCCCTTATGACACCCACAAAAGACTGAAGGGTTAGGTGTGCGATGGTGAATGACTCTTGGGGTGGCTCGGGTAACATCATTCGGGTGGTAATCTCTATTTACTTTCACTTCCCCCATAGTCAGATCCGCTCAAGCATAACATGTTCATGCTTGGTCTAGGATTGGTGAAGAGAGAAGCCCAATGATTCCACCTTCATTATGAGCTCGAAAAATGGGATTCGTATGGGGAAAGTCTACTGAATGATGTCATCACTTATTTTGTCTGAGTAAATTTTAAATGTTAAATCCCTATATTTATACTAATCATGTGGTCAGTCTTCAATGACTATATTAGCAACGATCACAATTCATTACGGTATATTAAAATCTAGATACATAAAACCAATGATGTTCACATTTTATATAACCATAATAAACATTTAATGAGATCAAGTGTAATTAACATTAATGATTTTTTGGGTCATTACAGATATTACCTCATGTATAATTATATATTTATCTATCTCATTATATGTATATTATTAGTCATCATTGAAACAGTGAATGATATTGGGAATGTGTTTTAGGGTAACTAATTCATTATTTTTTTCTATTAAAACATATTTGTTTATTCATAACCATTAGTGTCTAGTGAATATCACCAAAGGACTCTAGAACGATAGACCAACCAAAATCTAATTGTTTGGGAAGGTATATTCAAATAAAAATTAAATAATAAATTGAAATTGATAGCATAGTATATCCATGGGTAATAATGAAATTAAATATATCACATTGATAGAAATAACTTTATTTTTTGTGAATGAATGAATATTATATGAAATAGTCATCAAATTTTGAAGGACTCGTCAAATGCATCATTCATTCCCTATTTTATATAGTGAATAAATTTATATTTATTTTAATTCATCAGTACATAAATATTCCTGAATTGGGCCACCATATTCCAATTAGAAAAACAGAAATATCTTATCAGACCTACCAATTTAGTAATGGGATATATAATTATGGGCCTTAACTAACACTTGTTTATGTACAATTAATTCATTATATTATGTTTTTTATAAAATATACAAAAAATAATAGTTCTAATAATCATTCATATTTAATTAAAAATATATAATTAAAATAATATTTTATATGTTATTAAAAGGGATAATATGATCATATGTTATCTAGAGAAAGAAGGTGGATGGTCAAATAGTAAAAAGTCAACTTGTCTGAGTAAAGGATTAACATAAGTATTGGAATGAAAAATATTATTATTATCAATAATTTCCCAAAAAATGAATGGAATACAATTCTTTATAAGCATCCCCAAATATAACAATATATTTATTAAGTTGATTAAATTTAACTTTTTTTTTACAATATGATAAACAAGTTCCTTAATTATGCATGCCTCTATATAGTACAAAATCATCATCCCGTTTTCATTTATATATGAAATTTGATAGTACAAGAGACTCAACATTAATGTCAACCTTTTAGACACATGGCATGTTGGTAATCTTCTTTTGGACTATCTATATTATAAGAGATGAATTGAAAATAACTTTATGTTTATTTCATGCATGGGTTACATCCCCCAACTATGTTGATTCTTTCTAGGATGATCAATATGATTTCATTACTTTAGGATGGCATGAAATTATTCCACGCATCTTTTTAAATAAAAAATCAAAATATTGAATGACTAATTATGTGAAATTAGTTTGATAGTAAGAGTGGTATAAAACAAGATGATCAGGTGAACATTTTTGGGTCATTTAAATAAAAAACAGTGTATTTAAAAATTAATCTAATTTGATTAAAATTTATTCATATATATAGTGGAAAGTTAGGAAAAGCAATGCTAGTTATGGATACAATCTTTGATAGATTATAAAATTACATAATTCATTTATAAAATGAATGTGAATGGTATCAAGTAAAATTAACCTCATAATATCCAACGAATATTTGGAGGATGTTGACATAGATCAAGAATACTATTGCAAGAGAATTCATTGAATGATATCACTCACGAAGGGACAGGAATTGAATTGTTTGAATCATTTAACCGAATCCCGAAATATAAATATATATATTAGAGCACACTTCATTTAACACAAATCCCATAAGTTTAAATACTTTAGCACATGTATTTGTAAATAATTTTAAAAACATAAATTATGTAAAAAAATACTCATTGACTTGAAAATAAAGTTACATGACATGTTAAAAAGTAACACTTGACAGTGTAAAGCTATTATATTTGAAAAATATACTTTAATGGTTTCTATGTCATAATGTATTATATAAAATTATATAATTTATTTTATAGGAATTTTTATGGATAATATAAAACATTTGATATATAATTTAAAAGAACCTTTTTTATAAATTAAATATACCATTTTTGAAAACTGAAATGTTAAAAATGGTAATGAAACCATACTTCCATTAAAACATAATTTTATACAAATAGACTAGAAAATACTATACAAAAAAAATTCCAATGAGAAATTAAGTATGCTATAATTGTGATCAAATAAAACATTATGAATGAATGATTTGAGATTTGATCTTTAAACGTCCTTTACAAACAACAAACTCCATATACTGAGAAATTATCAATGATGATTTATATGGAATAAGTGGAAATAAATATAAACAATTATTGAATAATTTATAATACAAATAAAGTTAGAATGTACCTAACGCACAAGTAATATTTCAATGAAAATGATAATGACTCAGTGAATAAAAGGTGAGCTAGAAAATATCATTACAACTGGGGTCATTAAATCTATCAAATGGAATTTTAATAATGGACTATGATTTCACTCAAAATATCCCATGAAATAAAAATTAATAATAATAATGGTACATCTATGGGAAGTAAATACACGGTACATGGGAAAAATAATCCTTAAAATGTATTACAGAAAATGAATTTGATTTGAGACAAATAAAACCATTAAAATATGTCTGTTAGTCCAAAAATTCCATATATCCTTATTTATAACTATTACAAATATGATATAAATTATTTCATAATGATACTAAAATATTTTCCATCTAAACTAATTACCTATAGGATTTATTCATTGTTATATATTATTTTCAATAATAGGTGTGTGTAATCATAATCATTATGAAGTAGTATCATAAAAAGACTACTATTAATTATCCTTACTTAAAATTTAATCATTTAAATATCCATAATGGTACTATAAAATATATTAAATTTTTGCTATTAGTTTATAAATTTTTTTTCATAGTTCTTGTTTCCATCCATGAAGGTTAAATCCATGATTATCTTGTTTAGGGTATTCTAAAGGAAAAAATGTGAATTAATGAATAATTAGTTTATTAAATATTTTACAAAAAATAAAATCAACATTTACATATTGATATTTAATTTTAACAAAAATTAATTGAAAAATTGATGATTTTTAAATTCATATAACTTTTAAAATGAATATATTCCTTATTATGAAATTATATAATATAATATACATGACATTATTTGGTTATTATTGACCATTATATTTTATATCCCAATATATTCAAATTTATGTTAAGAATCATAATTGGTGATAACATATATATTTCACTATGACCATTATGACTAGTATATATTAAGGGTTTTTATAATTATAATTTTTACAGATTAGAGAAGTGATTTCCTTGACCAGTATGATTGTTGAATATGAAGCGAATTTATGGTATATACTGGGGTAGAGAGAATATCCTGGACATTCCCTTGACCAATCACATGCAATGATTCAATAACTAAATCCAAATATTATCCTATCAAGCTTATCAAGAGTGTGGCCAAATCCATATTCACCTAACAACACCACAAATGTGTAACCATCATAAACTGTAACCTTAAATCATACTATTTATAATTTCTTCATCTGGGATCAGTAGCATGCCCACAGATTATTATCCCACAACCCTATTTCCCCCCTATGTTATCCATTTCATAATTCTTGTGACATTAATTACATTTAATAGTGATTTTTTTACTTGTTTAAATCTATATTATGCGATGTAAATTACTAATTCAATGGATTACTCCTTAGAACTCATCACCTAGTTTGGGTATCGATCATTGAGTCATGTCATGTTACTATATCTCATTCCTAGTTCTATATCATGGTGGATACCACTTACAAAAACTACTTCTGATTAGAAATTCCGATTCTTCCATGACATGGAATAAACATTCAATTAGAAGATTAGTAACATTGGGCATTAGTTGCCATGGTTGGACGTTCTGATCATTTTTAGGATGTGAGTAATTCTCTTGGTAGTGAATATCATCTGAGGAATATGAAGGCATGAAACCCAAGTCATCACATATAAATAATGAGTTACCAATTCCCTGGGCAATAAATTATTCCCAGGATTTTTAACTCAAGAATCCCCTATTTTCATATGGTATCCATGTGGGTTTGGTCCCATGTTCAACATCCCATTGATATGGATCAAAATTTCTTCATAAGATAGATCTCATCATGAGTTTAACATATTTTGGAGATGAGATTGATGTATTAGATCACCCCCATGCAGTTAGACCCAAAATGGTGATCAAAATGCCCCTAAATAATGTTCATGGGAGCGTAAAATAGGAATACAATTAAGGATTTTCTAGATGGATTGATAAAAACACCCATTATGATAGATACATGGTATTTGATCAAAAATCACCTTGAGGATGATATGGGAGGGACGTCCTTAAGTGGGAGAACCTTTGTTTACCATTTTCTGGATAGACCTTGAGGTGAACCTGAAAGGTTAATCAGAACTCCCCTAATTCATATCATAGAGGTTGGTTCATAGGTGGTAAAACCTAATATAAATATTTTCATGAATCCTATTGAGGAAAAATGAGTTGGTTATTTATAAAATACCTAGAGGTAGGTCCTAGAGGTAAGCCCCTAGGAGGGAGAACCTATATTTAACATTACATGGAATCCCCTTAAGGCGAACATGGGAGGTTGATAAGAATTTACCATGAGGTATATTTGGGAGTTATGTCCCAATGACAGAGAAACTATGTTTACAATTTTTGGGATGACCCTTGTGGGGATCATGGGCAGTTAATTATAATTCCTCTTTTGGAGGATCATGTATGTGCATCAATATGTGGGAGAACCTAAGATTACTATATTTGTGACTGAACCATGGAGAGACATCGTATATACCATGATTAGAATATTAGGAATATTACCCATGTAGTTATTAGGTTGTAATTTATGACTTTGTGGAAAGATCGATCTGTGTAGTTTAACATCATATTATAAGGATGATCTGGTGAAATGGGCATGGTAATTGTTAGGTATGGGACTTCTGTTTTAGAGGCTTAGGGGAGATGTGACCTCCATCTAGGGAAATGATCATACTAAGGATGTGGCCCAATGAACCAAAGCGTGAATTTTTGTGCTGGGTTTCAACCTATAGGAGGCTTCCAATGGATCTCAGTAAGTAATAAAATCCCACATTGTTAAAGATGATTTAGCGATTAATCTCTTATTTATTTATATAGGAGTTCATTTGGGTTGGTATTACATTGATTTTGTGGCCCATTTAGATGTTTGGGATCATATTGATTTCATGACCCCAAAATCATTAAACCCACAATATCCATGATAAATGGGATAAAAAAGAAAGAAAAAATTATCCAAACATCACATGATATTATTTGATTAATAATGTAAGGATGTTGGTTCATAAATTTATATATGGAGGGAGAACTTTGTTTCTTTTCTCCCTTTTTGTTTTGGTAACAAGGATAGTCAAATAGACTCATGGATATAACTCGAGAAGGAAAAGGGGAGGAAGAATGTTTCTTCCAAGAAAAAATTATGGAGGATTATTCAAATATGGATTCATGGAGTGTATCCTTCAGTGAGGGTGGTACACATGACATCATGTTAGAGGCCATCCCATGACACTTAAACATGGGTCATCATGAACTTATTTGACAAGGAGATGCTATAATTTTATGTCATGTTGTAAGTATATTGTATCAAAAATTAAATTAATACAAATAGGATATGCGACTCGGTAGTTTAATATCATGAAGCACAGATGGGGGTTGGGTCAGTCCGTATCCATTGGGATTATTTAACCACAACTCAATTGCCTATGGGAGGGGTATAACATTTTCACTTCCAGGGTACAATGATATGAGGATTGTCCAGTCATGATCTCTATGCTAGGGTCCTTATTCATATAAAAAACAATTATTTGGGGACCAATATTTAGAATAATGTGGTAATAACCTAGTTTAACCCAAGGAATAAGGGATACAATTTAGGGGACTTAGAAATTGTTTTGTTCATGTTTAAGGGATTGCATGCACGCATTTCATGAGAATAAATCCCTAAAACAATGTTATGGACATGATTAATGGAGAATGGTTGTGAAAAATTATAGAACATTAACACATGGACATGACTTCATGTATGAGTGCTCTTTGAGCATAATAATTTATCCTTCAAAGGCGTTGAATGAGGATCACTCAACCATGGGACAAGTCATGTATTAAAAAACATGAGGCATTTCGCATAACATTATCTATGTTGTGTAGTATGTTTTGTGTGTCATTATCAAAGAATGTGTTTATTTCAAGGATATAGATTCTTTGAATTTAATATATACTCCCACAAGAAGGGGTTGGGCATCATTTTATAGCTAAAATTTTTGGTTGTGGGAAAAAATGATTTTGATCATAAGAGTCCTTTGTTTGTGATTGCTTCAATTGCCTCTCGAGTTTTGATGCATAATATGTCAACCATGATATCGCCTTTAGTACCCAAGGCACATTGTTGTTTGTAACCTTATTTTTTTTGTGAAACCCTTCATTCTGAAAAATTGATTCATTAGAAACCCATTTAGATGTTGAGTGAACTAGTTCCCTTAGTACAAACCAAATTGATTAATATTGGGAAACATAGATGTCAAGGAACAAAATTATAAAAATAAAATAAAATTTTATGAGTTAGATGTTTATATCAAACATAAATACCCTTTGTTCCAATATAGTTCTATTTGGGAATCACATGAGGTAAGGGATACCATCAAAAGGTTTTTACTTTATGTATTAACAAGAATACCACTCCTCCTTCTCAATAAAAAGGATATTAAGCTTTTCCTTCCACACTCAACTCAAACCACTTTGGATCATGAAAACCATTGAAAAATAATCTTAAAAAATATGAACTCTCTACCTTTAAGATTCACTTTTGTATGCTTTAATACATTGGAATCCTTCTAGTGAAAATAAAAAGGATTTACTCAAAGAAGAGGTAAGATCCTTACATAATATGTTTTGTTTAATTTTAATTATCTTTCAAATAAATTATTCCTATTCCATTCTTATATAAGAACCTCAGTTTCTTAAATATATTGATATCTTTTTCATATAATGGTTAGACCTAATGTTACACACACATCAATCAATGTGTAAAGGACTTATAAATCATGTGTATGGCGTATTATCGCATCACAAAATGATTTAGTTAGTTTTTTTTACTTTAACACCAATCATGTGAGGGAATTATGATGTCCATACTGATTTCATACGATATTTTTGATATATATGATGTATTTATTCCTATATAATTATTATATAAAACAGAACTTCATACATTCAATCTTTTGGAAATATGATAACTTCAGTTGTGGATGTGTGGACTACATCCTCCTCAAAGTGATGTGATTCGTTCACACTTTACATAGAATGTATTAAGGATGGGTTAAAAAAAATTATGATATATATTAAATAATAATAATAAATTATTTATAATATATAAATTTACTCATTTGAAATTTACTTAATTTCTTTCAATACGATAATACAACGAAAACAATGCTCATACGTACATACGACCTACTGACTCCATGAATGGTGTATTCCATTTATTATTAATATCATTATTATAATATAATAAATAATTATATAATTAATATATATGATATTTATACCATTTATTACATTATTGAAAATTAAAAATAATGATCTAAGTAAAATGTATAAGAATGACAAGTCAAATAATGTACGAAAATAGTGGTTATTACCCAAATCAAAAATTACACAATAAATTTTTAATAAATGTGTAATATAAGGCCATAGTCGAATCATATATGGTTTTATATATAGTAATATGTTTTTGTGGAATGTTTTTAAGAAACATATTCTTATTATACATGATTTTTTAACTAGTATGGTTAAATTCAAGACGTGGGGAATGGGTTCTCTCATCTCACATGTTTTTGAGATATATAAAATATTACCCATTGATTATTGTTGGGTGGTGTATATACCACCATATGAAATTTTATATCATTGATTTCAATAATTTTAGGATATTAAATGTCATAATTTAAGTGGTTTTTTTATGTTGTTTATAGTCACATTATTACCAAATATGTAATGTAATTATGTCTGAATTTTACATCTTTGAGACACAAGTCATGTTTTGAAGCTATAATATTTTATGAGGATTGTATACTTCACTATGATGTGTAATATTATTAATTTAAGTTATTTCCTCATATTTAATGTTTAAATTGATGTTATTATTTCATGGAGTTTACAGTTCAAATGATACCAAATATGTAATGTAATTTTGTGTCACGTTTTCTTTCATTGAGATACATATAATGTTATGCACCTATAGTCTTTTATGATGTGTTTATACTTCACTATGATATTTTATATCATTAATTTATTTAATTTTATATTATTTGGTGTCTTAGTTTATGTTATTATTTCTTGGGGTTTATGATTCAAAATTTTAAAAAAATTGTAGAGTAATATTTTATCTTTTTATCTTTTTAAGAAACATGTTATATTATTCACATATAGTATTTTTTGAGGTTTATATTGTAACACCATGGAAGTTATAAAAGTGTAAATTTATATTTGATAGCAGGTATAAAATATAACAAAAACTGTAAAAAGGAATATAACCTATTGATACATTATAAAAAATTTATTATTTAACAATAAGTTCAATGTATTTTATATATTTTAATTCATGAAATACTAAGTATTATTAGTTCTATGAACCAAAGACATTATCATATACCTACAATTAAAATGAAGATAGAGTTTTACCATACACCAATATATTATTGAAATATTATTACTTAATATGATAGTATATCACTCATCCATAAAATTAGTAGTTACGAATATGATTAAATAACATCTAAAAATATGTTTTTTATATAAATATAAAATGAATTAATATGTTACCAATCAATTATATGTAATATAAAAACAAATTGAATATAAAATAAAATGTTTTTATGATAAATGTTGGGTTTTATGATAATAAACTAAAATAATTATTAATAGTGAATACTATTAATTTAATTTAATTATTTTATATTAAATAAAATAATTTTTATATTTTACCAGTTTGTTTGAAAGGTATTATTTAAGAATAATTCAACATTTTGTGTTTAAAAATTTTATTTTACAAAAAAGAAAAATTTACCACCATTTAGTAGAGAACCAAATTGGAATTCATAATTTTCCACTTTAATAAATGTTATATGTGAAAATAAAAATCTTTTTTTATGGGAATCATCAAAATTAAGTTAAGGTGAATTTTTTTTATTTTTCTATGATGTTTCAATTTTTGTTTAATGATGAAAAATAATTTATTTCATTTTTTCTTCTTCCACCAATCATGGGTGGAAATAGGTTAGAAAAACTATTTATATATGTTATTAATTATAATTATCAGTTAATTACTTTTGTGGAATATTTATTTAAAACATATTTTTTACATTCCTTTTTGTGGGAATATGATAATTTCATTTGTGGACCTGTGACTATTACCACCTCAAATCCATGTGATTCATTCACACAGTAAATAGAATGTATTAAAGAATTATTTTCTAAATAATTTGTGTACTATTACACCTAAATATGATATATTTATATTAATATATATATATATATATATATAATTTAATTTTCATTCATTCATCATTAAAAATAAACTGAGTAGTATTCATGCATACGTAGGACCTACCATCTCCAGGAACGGTGCATTTCATTTTCTATCTCAATATATTATGCATTACAATAAATAAATATATATAGAAAATGTATAATTTTTAAATATTATTTTACATTATTGGTATGGTTAAATAAAGATATATGTAATAGTATCAATGTAACATGTCAAAACATACTTAAAAAACAACTCAACTAACACCTAAAATAGTGAAAATAATGAAGGATTGTTCACTGACGGTTAATAAGATATTATAATTAGATGAAATATGATATTATAAATATTATTATGGTTATGTTAAAATTTATTAACATGTTTAATAACATTATACAAGAGTTTAATGGATGTTCAATATAAAGGATGTGTAAGGTAAAGGTTTCATGTCTCACTTTTTTTTAATTCTAGCGTACAAAATTTTCCTCACTTATTCATTTTTATAGTGTATATAATGCACCTATTATCTATATCATGATTAAATTTATATTCGTGGAATTTAGAGTGTCATTTGAAATTATTTCTTTCATGGGGATTATAATTCAACAGTTAGCATGTAGTAGGGGACTTTACCTCAATTTTCATTCTTTGAACCATACATTGTTGTTGTTTTCATAATATAATATATATGATTTATATACTGACACATTTTTATGTAATATAATGATCAATTAATTATTAAAAATATTTTCAGTTTTATTTTTTATTATTTCATCTAATTGGATATATATTTAAATTTACCCAAGTGGTAGAGAAATTTTATAAACTAATTTCTTTTTTTGGGTTATATTACATCCTCGTTGTCGTTAATATTTATTTTTTTGAAAATTTATGTAATAAATTTAAACAATCTATTGTTTTATATACTCTTTTTTTAGAGGATTTAAATTTGAAACTCATAATCTATCGATTTATTGATTCTCAAACCATTATTATTGTATTGTCAAGATTTTAATTCATAATCTCATTTAGTTCAAGATTATTTACACATTAATTTATGATATAAAAACTGTTGGGTAATTGATCAATAAACCATTAAATTTTTTTATTCTCTTTTTATACACGACCTCTTTCAAGAAACACAACTATTTACCCCCTGTTTTGTACTCAAAATGTTTTGTAAACGGTTTTAACCATAAACTAACATTATTTATCTCTTCAATCAGAAAACAATAATTGTCTTAAATACTATGATATATTTAAAAAAAATAAAAAATGTTTTTCTGATTTTCAAAATTACTTATTATATATATTTCTACCATATATTTCTTTTAAATTTTTTTAAAAGGAATATTCTGGTCTTTTTATGCATAAGGAATTTTTTTAACCTTTTACCATGGAAAATGAATTCTATTTTAACCTTATACAGCACATATGGATTTATGTACCATGATTTATTCAATGCATCATTTACAAGTATAAAGGTTTAATTTTAAAACAAAATGTTTTTTATTTTAGATTTTAAAAGATTTTTTTTTTCACATTTTCTTCCAATTAAAGAGGATATTTTCCTCAAATATTTTTAAAAGATATATTTATAATATTTAAATTCGTTAATGATAACAACAATTTATTTTTACTCCAATTTGTATATATTTTTTTGGTATCATCCATATTATTTCTTTGTATGGTTGATGATTTATTAGTCACAGGATATTATTGAAATTCACTTCCTTGTTTCCATTTTTCATCCCCATGAAATATAAAATTTTTATTGTTCTTCAAAATTGAATTTCACATAATTGTCCATATAATTTTTAATGAAAATGTTTATTTTTTAAATATTATAACATTTTGACCTTCATTGTTTTTTTAATAGTAATTTTATTTTCTAGATAAACATTGATAAATATAAATTCTTTATTCAATACAGATATTATGTAAGGAATGTTTTTTATCAATTAAATCAAATATACGATTTGAATATTTTTTTTATGTAGTGATGGGAAAGTATCACAATTTAGATAACCATAACATCATAGAAATGTTAAAATGAGAACAATTAGTGGAAAAAATAAAATAGGATTCTAAATGTAGTTTTAAATTATCTGAATGATAGATCATGATAGTATAGGTTTTCATATGCCTGAGATCATGTCGAATAATTATTCATTTAACTAAATTTTATTCAGTATCTATTATCCCTGATATTTTCACTATGAATATTTATATTAATGTATTTCATTATAACTTTATTTATTAAAGAGAATGTGTTTCCAGTTTCATAAATTTTTATATTGGTTATACATTATCATGTCATTTAAATAGAATGTTTTTTAGTCATATAACCTTTCACATTTTTATAAAAATCATTTTTAGTTTATAAATTACACTTCATGTGTATTCGGTTATTAACATTAAATATATACTATTATCATTTTTAATTATTCCTACCACGATACTTCTCCCTTATTGGGAATTTGATCTATCCCTTATTTTTATTTTTTCTGTAGGATTCCAAAAAGTATACTAAGAATGATATAAATGGATACACTAAAAGGAATAATGTTATTATCATCGAATGAAAAAAAATTCTAGTGTGAATAGTATATTAGTCCTCAATAAATGACACTAGTATGTATTTGGTTACCCAAGAATACTAAACTAATTAGTCCTTCATGATTTGATTTTATGTTATCATTCCAATATAATGGCATCATGAAACTGACTCTGATATTTCTAGGGTCAGTTCAGTATAGTTGGTATTTGAGAATGTTCATTAGAATGTATAAAATATAGATTTAGTAAAACATAGATTATAGAACATATCCTAATGTATAAATTGAGGATATATACAGAATAACATTATTTTGTTTATGTTAGATATGGATTATGTGGTTTTCCAAGAAATACGTCCCTATCTAGATATTACAAGTGGACATGGTTCTAGAACAGAAGTACATTGGGGTAGAAAATCTAAAAAGGGGCATCAGGCCAGTTCGGATTATAACCTAGTAGTCAACAAAAGGGCCTTACCGTACACCTAGTTTGGCACTCCTAGGGGATATTTTTATGAATTATAAAATTTTCCTTACAAACCATTATAATGGATTTTAATAGACAATAGAAATGAATAGCATAAGTTAAACCACTCATTAAATAAGAGCTTATGTGTAAATAAAATCGATAAAGAATATATATATTTGGATTTTATTAGAATCCTTAGTTAAAAGGAAATTTAATTATTAATTTTCAATTATGTCTAAAAATATTTATTTTTGAAATTATATTAATACCGTTTTATAAAAATGACAATTTTTATACTGGGTGAAAACCCATCAACTTCAGAAAGGTAGTGGGTCTCGAAACCCTGACCAAAGGATGGAAAATTCTGATGACTTCGACAATCCTACATGATGTCCTAGTTAATTTTTAAATATTTTGTACATAAAAAATTTTCTGAACAAATATAAATCTTAAACCTGTTATTTCGCATTTGTGGTTTTGTGATTAAGATATTAAAAATATTTTTTAAAAAATATTTGAGACAAATTTAAATACTTGTCTCCTGGGTATTATGGTCCATTTAAAATTTATTTTATTGTATCAGACATAGAAATTAATTTACCACTATCCATTTATTGAAATAATGGATATAATGGAAATTTTTCAAAGAACAACAATAGATGATATTGTGTTTTGAAAATATAAATATATCATGTATGTTTATTTTATTATATTAATTATTAGTAAAATAATTACTCTACATTAGGAAAATGAAGAAATAAATTTTTTCCTAATACATAAATATTTGTGGAACTATTGTTCATCAAAATAATCCCATATTTTTTTATTTAAGAATCTATAAATTCAAATTATCATTAAATTTTTTTATTGATGTAGACAATCCATGCATATAAATATTTATGCTTCACTTTCGTACATGTATCTTCACATTCTTCTAATTATTTCTAACCTAGAGACCTAGTTATTGTTTAGTCCATGAGGCCGTTGTACATCTTATTATAACATTTATATAGTACATATTATTAAATATTTTTTTTTGGGTTTCAAATAATGTAATTATGATAATATTAAAAATATTATTACCAAGAGATAGTTTAAATATAAAATATAGAATTTAGTTACGGTGAGGATTATGTAACACCATGAAATGCCTAAATTATTTACTTTTTATTAGATTCCATGAATGAAATGAAAAAAATAAAAATGAATATAATATGTTGAGATATAATTGAATATTTAATAATAAAAAATAAATTCATAAATTCTGATATCTTGTAATGAATTAAATACCGAGATTTCATGCATTTCATCGAAAGATTGAATTTCTTCGATAGGTAACATTACATATAAATTTGAGTTTTACCAAACAAAAATACATTATTAAAATGTTATAATTTAATATAATTAGATACATTTTTTATATTAAATTAGTGGTCATTAATATGATATAATTACTTATAAAAATATATGGTTTATAATATTGTTAAATTGAATCATATCATACAAATTATTTAGAAATGAAAATATATACCAAATGAATTAATGAAATGTTTTTCTGACCATATAGATGTTTTTTCAAAATATGTAAAATGAATTACTATTATTGAATGATATTATTGAAATATATTTATTATATATTCAATAAAATATTTTTTATTTTCATTCGAAATTTTTGATAAGCACAAGATAATAATAAATCGATATTTATGCTTAAAACTTGTATTTTTTGAAAAGGAAAATTTAACAACATTTTAAACGTGAACATATTTTAAACCATATTTCTTAATATTATATAAATTTTATATTTAAAAATAAAAATCATTTTTGAAATACAACAATAAAAAATTTTCTTAGGGTTGATTTTTTGTATTTTTTTGTGAAGTTGTATTTTTTGATGAATAGTGATAAATACTAAATTTTAATTCAAAACAAATTTTCTGTATAATTTATATAGAAGTTTATATTATATTATTTGTTATATTATTATTGAATATATAAATTTTATATCATTTAATCCAATTTTGGTCATTGAAATCATTTTAACTATAAAATTTAACATTAAAACCATAAAAACTTTTGACCATGTTCAAATTAAAACCTTATTTGTTGTCCCATCTAGGAAATAAGATTTAAATTAATTTATGACACTTCATTTAATGGAATTTTTTAAAAATAGATTTAATATTTGAAATCAAAATAATATTTAATGTATAATAATTTCTAAATAATATTTGAAAAAACAATATTACTGAATGTGAATAAAAATATTTTTATCAATTATGTGAAATAATTAGCATAACAAGAGACAAAATATTAATATAATGGGGAAAATTGTAAATAAACTTACAAAAAAGAATTTTTTTTTCATATTTCGTCCCTATACACAATTTTATAGAATTTGGATCATTATTGGAGCAACATGTCAATGGAAAAACATGGATTGAATCCCTTTTCCAATACATTGAAGAATGTAACTCCTCCCCCAATACCAAAGGTAGTCACACATCCCACTTATTAACACCAATCAAGATTATTGGGTCTAAAAATCTCTACTAATTAATATCCAAACATACCTACCAACATCATGTAATTATCAACAGATTTATAAATTTATCCAATGAAGTCCTTCGGTATAAACAAAAATGAGTTTCTTGGAAACAAGGTAACATTCATCCAAGAAAGCTGTGAATCTATTTCCTTATCCACAATCTTAAATATTTTTGTTAAATAATTATATTATAAAATATTTAAACTAAATATACAAATATTTTTTTATTTTAATGGTTTGACCTTAAATTACAGATTGAACCATCTAATGGGTAATGTAATTACATTTTTTGTGTACAATAATGTACCACCACTCAAAACAATGTCATCCATTTTGTAAAATCTCGCATGGTTGGATATTAGGATGGAGACCTTATTTTTATATGATTTATATGATATTTATTTTTTTAAGGGACTTTTGGAATCTTTATAAAAATATACCTTCATTCTAACCATTTTTTTGGAATATGATAACTTCATTTGTGGATGCGTGGACACTACCTCCTCAAAGCGATGTGATTCATTCAGGATATACACAGTATTTATTAATGAATTTTTTTAACAAAAAAAAGTGGAATATAAAACATAAATATTATACGTTAATTTTTTGTAAATATATATCTTACTTTAAGGTATTTTAATATGAAAAAATTGATGTAGTTTTCAAGTGTACGTACAAAATACCACCTCCTTGAATGGTGCATTTAATTTTCTATATCCAAATAATATAGATTAATATATATATACATAATATATATAACATTTAAATTATTTGTAACATTATTTAGTATATAAAATCATTATTCAAGTAATTGGAATAATGAAAACAATTCAAAAAATACTCGAAACACTGGGTAATTAACACCCAAATTAGTGAAAATAATGTAGAATTGTCCACAAACAAGAAATATTATATTACAATTATATTATAAATGATATTTTAAATATTATTATAAATATGTTTTAAGTTAGTTACAATTTTAAATACCTTATAAAAGAGGTTAATGTATGTTCACTAGAGAGGAATCATGAGGTAAGGGATTATTGGAAAAATTTCTTTCTCGGAGGCATACACCATTTTATAAACTAATTTATTTTTTGTGATGTATATACTGAACCTATAGTATTTAATAACATCAACACTCTTGTCTTAATGTAATTTATGGTTTCTTATCAAATTATTTGTTTCATGGGGATTGTAATATAATAGTTAATAATTATTAAGGGACTTTATATATATTTTCACTCGTTGAGGTATACATTATTATTGTGAACCAAATTTATTTTATATTTTGTACATAATACAACATTGAAATTTAATATCACCATTCATTATTTATTAATAATATGGTGTTCTCTAATAGAAATTATTTTAGATATTCTTATTTACAGTTAATGTTACCTATGTGGTAGTGAAGTTTCATAACCCGATTTCTTTTATTTGGGTTATATTATTTCCTTGTTATCATTAATATTCTACGATCATATTTCTATTAATTTTACTATATAATGGTGTCTTTAGAAATATATATGTCTATTTACATATCAAATTCATAAAAAACTTATTGATTTATTCTAGAAATAATATTATGGTCTTTTATAGAGAACATGATTTCATGAAAAAAAATGTTTTATTAAAATGGTTAAAATAATTTTTTAACAAGGTAATACAAGATCTAAATTATTAATATAAATTTGGAATAATGTTGGTGTGAATAATAAACATGATCAATAAGTCATGATTTAGCATGCTAACTAAAAGTTATCATGGGAAATGTGGAAATAATATGAAACAGTAAATCATAAACATAGGTCAAGGATAAAAGCCAAGACAGCATTATCGAAAAATTACTCTAATGGATTTGGTTCACTCTCTAATCAAATTAATGATTTATCAAGAGATTAAAACATTTACAACTGCACAAGAGCATCATATAATTAATGGAACCCCCGTCACACTCATTTCATTATAATACATATGTGTGCCACATTGAAAATTCAACATGGATTCATTCATCGTCATATTTTATTCCAAAATCAGTGAGTATAGAATATATACAGTCCTTTCCCCTATCAAATTAGTATAAGGGAAACATTTTGAACACCCTGGAAAAGAAATGGGGTTGGGTATTCACGACACCACTATTTGGCATGGAAAATCTCGGTGGAATTTCACCATCATAACGTGGGTCTATAAATGTCATTAAGAGGGATTAATGGTAGTGGAAGTTGAATATTATCATTTATGAACAAAATTTATCATAAGGGGGATATATAATGAAATATCCAAACATTAGTAATTAGAGAAAAAATGGAATAAGATAAATATGACACATGAATAAATTGGGGAATGAGAAGAACCCTTACTAAATTTTTACATAGAAACACATGTACCTTAAAGTTAATTGGGGGATTAATGGGAGTGAAAGGGGTATCTCATATCATATAAATAAAATGGATATTAATGAGGATATGTATGAACACATACTAACATGAAAAAATTGACATTGAGAGGCATAATAGAAATTAAATGATTGAATTAAAAGGAGAAAATTGAAACCCCAAACATGTGTGAGTGGCTCTAAATTATTGGGAGGTGCGTCTTAAGATACTGTGGTTAGAATTGGAAGACTCTATAGATTTGTGGGTATATTAAGGAAGTGTTCCATGTATTATTAGTAATGATAAATTTGATGTTTGGAGAGTTTATATAAGAAATGATTGGGGAATTCATTATCAATTCTGAAAAATAGGATTTTGACACTATATATCCAAATAACCTGAACTACAGTCTTTCACATGGTTCTTGATAATGGATTATTCCAAAGGCCAATGCGTTTAACTATCTTCTAAGGACAGATTCCAAAATTAATAATTTAATACCCTTGAGGATTTGGAATTGAGTTATTTCCATAAATAAATTATTTTAAAACATTAAAATATATTTAATGATTTTGATGATTCCGAATGGATTTATAAATGAAATAAAATAACCTAAAACTCGTTGTTTTTTAAATTTAAAAAATATATTTAATCATTTAAAACATTTATAATATTTATTACATCATTTTTTAAAATTATGATGTCTTAATGAACACACTATATATATATTGTATATAATTTTTTCCTAAAAATAGAATTTCACAGAAAATTATAAAAAATTCACAATTTGATGAAATCTAAATTATTATTCCAATAATAATTTAATGACATTCAGGTGTGATTTATTTCATAAAATATGAATATCTAGGATTTATTCTAGGTTACTCATGATCTATTACCTAAGAAATTTTATTATGGAAAATGTTTTACCTTTAGAATGGTTCTTAATGAACTTGGAAGGTTAGAAAATAAAATCCCCCAGGAGAATCAAATGAGGTGTCTGGAATGGCCCATTTAAATGAATTAGTTTTTAGTCGAGTCTGGCACAACGTGGTGTTTAGGGATTTAATTTCATATATATCTATTCCAGATCCACATCAACTTACATTATGTGTAATATGACTTTTTATTTTTTTGATAACCCAATTACTCTATAATTACTCAAATTTAGGATATTTTTCAACAATGTTTCTTATCCCTAAGAAATTCTCTATATTTTTCAAATTCAAATACCAAAATAAAAAAATATTCCATTGATAACACCAATACTTGCCTTTCTATTAACTCCATATTAATTTATAATTTATTACCTAATATTTCACATACTAATAGCCATTTGATTAATAAATCTAATCCATTTTTTTATTATGTAAATTTTATATCAACATAATACAAGAAAAACATCATCTTCATTAATAAAATCCTTAAATTTCTCCTACTGAAATATGATAGGGATAACCAGGGGAAATACATAAAAAGGGGTGAGCTATAAAGCCCTGTAAGGGAATAAACATGGAATAATGTGATCATGGTAATACATGTTATAGAATCGGAATATAAATGGGGTATAAAAGGGATGATAATCATATAAACAAACCACAAGACATGATTTAGCATGATAACTAAAAATAAAACATGGTACAGGTGGAAACAACCTAAATCAATACATCATAAACAATGGTCAAGGATATATTCATATATATCAAGATGTAAAAGTCCCAGTATGGTCTAGTTTAACCCCATAATCCCTTGAATGATGTCTAATGAGACAGAAACCTTACCAAATTCATTGTACGGATGTATAATTACTTGCAGAACTCTTACATTCATGTCATTCTCATGATTATGTGTCCCATAGAGATAATACACTAACGATTCATTCACCATTATATTTTATTTCATGATCTAGGTGTTCATAATACATACATTTATGTTCCCAATCAATTAATGATAAGTGAATAAAAGTGATCAATGTATATGTCAAATCGGTAGGGTTATTCCATACAAAATTGTTTTTCATGGAAATGAATAGATGAATTTCAAAATCATAATAAGGGAATATAAATGTGAATTATAGGAATTTATGATAGGGTAAGGGGTATATAATCAATTATAAATATAATTTATATTATTTTTGACTTGTAATAAGACATCCCAAAATTAGGAATTGTTTATAAATTTCATATGATAATGAAGATACATAAATAAATAAAAGAAATAAAAGACTGATTAATAAATGTTATCATGGTAATGGGTTTATATAATGGTTCCTGAGTGAGAATAATTAGAGTGAAATGGGTCTCTCGTAATATATAATTAAAATCTATATTTCGGAGGTATAGAAGAACATATCATAAAATGAAAAAATTGAAATTGAGAGACATAACATAAAAGCAATGATTGCATTGAAATGAGAAGAGATAAATAATTTACTTTAGTATGTGACTCATAATGATTTTTATGAGCATATTGGGAGCTTGGGGGAACCTTTAGAGGACTCTAAAAATATGATAGAGGACTACATACATGTTAGACTTTCTTTTTGTAAAGATTAAGGGTAATATGGGTGTATTTTTATATGAAATGAGTGGGAAACTCATTATCATTTATCAAACATTGGTTTTATAAAATATATAATAAAATAACCAACTCAGACACCATGCTATTTTTTTCTCCCATGGATTCTGCCAAATGAGATTGGTTTTCAATATTTTTTATGTTAAAGGTAAAAATGTAGTAAAATTACACCCTTACTAATATGTTGGGGTGTCATAGACTTAATGAAAGGAATTTAAGCAAATAAAAAATTTATGTTTTGGGGAATTCATATTTTTATAAAAGTAATAAAATATCAGAAAAATCATAAAATTTCAATGAAAAAATATTTATTTTATCTTGGATAATATTTATTTTTTCTATTAAAAAATTGGGATTTTATGATGTTATAAAACCCTACGGATGTAATTTTTAATCTAAAGTTTGACTGTCGTAGAAAATTATAAAAAATTAACTATTTGATAATTTCATTATTATGATTCCCAAAATATCATTCATTTTATATGAATAATTTTTTAAATATGTGTATTTTCAACTATAAAATAGTAATAATTTTAAATTGAAAAATGTGTGTTTCATTGACAATAACTGTTTCTATCCATTATAAAAATTACATTAGAATTTATAAAAGACATGATAATTTATATTTTACAAAAAATATTTTATAGAAATTATTTATTGATATATTATTTTAAAAAAAATCCATTAACAGATAATAATAAGAATAATAATTGAAATTGATTAATAAATTGAAAATAAAAGTTTATTTTAATTATATAAAAATTAATATTATTCATCAAGTTACACAAATAAGTAAATATAAACATTATTATATTGAATATAAAATATAAAATTTCGTTGTATTATGGTCTTCTTTAATATACCATCAATGTACCAGGAAATTCTCTAAGGGTAAGATGGGTAATGGAGACACTTTCATTGGGTGGTTCGACGTACATAGTTTGGTAAATGATATCAATGATTCTGAACGTATCCCATAATTGTTTTCACTCATGCCTATCTTTCTGGATATCAGCATGATCTTGGTCAAGAAGAAATCCCATAGATGAAATATTCCTCAAAATTTCTCATAAATGGTATTTATATGGTATGATATAGATGGTTGAGTCCATCACTTCATCTTTCTGTGTTAGTTATATTTTTTATACCCTATATCAATACAAATATTACGATCACTATTGGTCAGCTATATTATCAATATTAATGATTCATTTATATCTATTAAATCATATATGATATAATAATACCAAATAATTGAATTTTTTCTCTATAACACTGATACATAAAAAAATATTTAATTAATTTTAATGTGTAATTTTGTTTGTATAAATTTGGGTTGTTATAGTTGGAGAGGATTTCCATAAATTTTTGGTGAATAAATACTCCTATAGGGATATAAAATATTTTTGGATAGAATGATCCTTTGTTGGCGATATTTCACTAGTGGGTACACTCCCACAACATGAAGTCCACATATCACAAAGGGCCGAGAATACATTGTGATGGGGTGGGGCTCTGGCAGTCGATGGAAAATATTTTCATTTCCTTGTGTGACACCACATATAGAACTCAATATATACATGGACCATAGATTGAAAAAATTTGACCAGCCACCAAATATGGTTGGTGAGCTTCAATCATGCTTAATGAGAACCAATGGACCTAACATAAAGTTATTACATAACACTAGAATACAAACTCTGATTATACTACAAAAAAAGTTCCCTCGAACCCTCCAATATAGGGATTTTATCCAAGTTTAGTCCAACTCTGTAAGTTGAGAACAACTATGAGATGATGAATTCATTCATTTTTTGATCATTCTAGAGGAAGGTTACCATGTTAGAGGTACTCAATGAAAGGAGCAATAAAATCAAGGGTTTTTTCTACTATGGGAGGACTTGGGGTCTACATGTGTAATCATAAGTATCAAGATGATTTAATTAATTCTTAACATTCTCATATAGAATAATAGGATCAATTACTGTCTAATACACCAAATTCCTAAACTTGTCATCCTACTCAAGAAATCTAATGTTTTCAACTAAATTTTCCATATAATAATCTAAAACATTATGTGAATGAGTGACATAAGTCACATCAAGATGATAAGGGAACTGGGACATCAACTAATCATTTCCCTCTAGTAGGGTCACAAGCTCTAATTTTCTACTGATTTAGTCACCATTTATTTTTTTTGCTAACTATCTTAGAGTCTCTTTTCACATGAATGAGGTGAACATAATCCTCAAGCACCAGATCAAGACTAGTTATGGGAAAATAAAACTCGGCCTCATTATTGGTACATCCTTCTAACAACAAGAATGAGTATGATTGTACACCCTATGTCAGGGTGATTAAGATAATCCCCATGCCATTATTATTGATCATGGATCTATCCAACCTCTATCTAATTGGGATCTAGGACAAAAAATAAAAATTAATATACCAACATGGGATATCATGATCCAATGAGAGGATAACATCATAATGGAAATCAAGATATATGGGAAATTCTTTATTGGATGGATGGATGGATAGAAAATCATCTAACGCCTAGACCATGAAGAATTTCTACAAAATGAATATGATGTAAAACTTCTGAATGATCACTTCCCAACATTCTAGATGTTCGATCAACATGGTGAGACTCAAGATATATATTTATGTTTTCATATGGGACCCCATTGTTTTCTTGTGATACTTCATATAATTCTATTACTAAAAATCAAACGCGAGCCAATTCTTCTTGATAGGGGGATATATAACCTCCATGCCTAGGAGCATGTGACAAAGATAACATAATCTATTATCTCTTATGTCATTGTAATTTTTGGTGAAAACAACACCAAAGAAATATTCTAGGGCTGTTAGATTGAGGACAAGAGGCTTCCCGAAGATGGGAGACCTCAGACTAACAGTTTGTAGAATATACTTGATGATTTTCTAAAAGGTGTCCTGAAATTTCTCATCCCACTAGTAGGTGGAGACTTTATTTATAATCCTATAAAAATATTTACACATTCGGTATATATTCTCTAAGAATCAAAATATACATGCTAAGTGTAATTTTTGACATAAAAGATTATATAGGTTTGTTGGGGGAGGCGTCTGGCTAATAGAATTGATCATATATTTTTCAATATCAAGGCCTCTATATCATATTATGAATCCAAGAGACGTCATAGAGGTAAACTTGAAGCCACTCATTAATTTTTTCATCTTTAAATTCCATTTGTAGAGGAAGATGAACACATTATCATGTTGTCTTATATAGACCAAGTGTTGGAAGGACTATACCACTAAAATGTATGAGTAATATTCCATTGTCTTCTTGATAAATTTTTTGACAATATGGTTCATGGTCCAATAATAAATGGGTCTTTCATTATTTAGTAATAATGGATTCGCATGATAGAATGCATTCCATTGTGGCACCCTAAAGGTGGTTGGATCATTATCCTCATGGGCCATCTAGATTTGGTTATACCCAGATTATACATCCATGATTTATATAGAAGGGAATCTGTCTATAGCATCGATAAATTAATCTTAAAATGGAAGGGTAAAATCATCCATTGTACAATGATGTTTAAGATAGAAAAATTTAATATTACCATTGATTAGCCCGTATTTCTTCCTAACAGAGATGACCATGTCTAGTCACATGGTGTACTGGACATCCTAGATGATGATGGATTTAATAAAATGATCTACCTTGGCCTTGACCATTGAACAATGAGAGAGGTTCATATTCATATGAGTCCACTTAGACCCACGATGACTTCATGGGAGATCAAGGGGATGGAAATTGATGTGGGGATCCAGTCCAAGAATCTAATTGTTCCTCTAGGAAAATACATAATAGTTCTTCTTAAGGAATTCCATATACTAGTACTATGACCCTATAAGTATTTCTGAACTAATCAACAGTGTCCTGATATATGCCTCAGTAACATGGTTAAGCTGAATCTACTTATCAGTGGTGGTGGAGACAACCTATTCAAATGGTTATGGATTATCATACAATTACACCTCATTATATGAGGCAATATAATTATAATGAGGAAATTAATCTAGATGAAATTATTCTAGAGGAGCAATGCTTCTTTCATGGGTGGATAAAAAATATCCCCTAAGAAGTTTCTGATATGCTAAATCTATGGAGATAGAGGATACCGATCCAATTATATCAGGATTACGAACACATGTTTAATTGTTGATGTAAAATAAATTGTGGTAGGATGATCTTTGGTGATTCATCCAACCTCCATAGAATAGTTTAGAGTTCCATTAATTAATGGCCAACAAATGAACATATATATACCTTAGAGATCGGGTCATTCTGGTATCATCTTGGACCATCTAGTGTAAGTGTACCTAGAAATATTATGGTGTTCCTTTCACTTATGAATTTGACACACATTTCTCTTGGAAACAAAAAAGAAAAAACCAAAGACTATGTACATGGACTCCAACCAAAGAATCAAAATAATTAAAGAGTCATCCTTGTCCACCCATGGATTAGTTACGGTGGGTGTGCACTCAAACTCATTGTTTTTAATTTTTTTCCCCTCCCTCTTGTAATATCCAGTATACAGATAATGGGATTCATAGGATTTGAAATAAGATGAATCAATTTGGTTCAATCCTACCCCAAAATATATGGATTACATGATGAACTAGTAATACAAGGAGGGGGAATCACATGCAGATGAATAATGGTAATTACCATCTCGACATTATAAGTGGTATCCTGTGATATTACAAATAATTCTTCACTAGATATAGATCCAAAAAACCTGGTAGTCAACTCAATATGATAGTACGGTCTATGAAAAGTCCTATCATAATCCATAATTTTTATATCTGATGTAGTTAGGTCATATTCAGTTATCCCCGTCTTGAGTATCTTCTGAATAGGGGTGAGATTAATCCCAAAACCTAAGTCGACGAGACAGTGATAGATCTCTACACTTTTGAATTGTCCTATGATATATAGAGGCTGAATAATTCCCTATATAGGGACCCATAATTATCTCTAGAGAATTAGGCGATGTCTTAAGATTCTTATTATGGAGACTCCATTACATAGAAGGTTTATTCCGATGCTATATATTCTTCAAACTAGAGGGGGAACTGAAATTAATCTTTATTGTCCACAAGAATTTCCTTGGAAAAGAAGAGAGCCTCAGGGATGAAGATACTCACATCTATATTAGAAATGTTCTTTAGTACATTATGCTTCCATTAAAAAGGCATGCTGTTTTTAGTATGGGGACCTATTTAGAAGGAGACATGATATAAGCTTCTGGTTATAGAAATAGATTCAAGATGGTAATGGAAATATCTTCCTAAAAATCAAAACAGTTTCCCATAATGACTATTAACTGACCATAAGATGATCAAGGCTTGTCTCTTGCTATATTTTATTGATCATTGTGTGGTCATGGTTGGTCTACCTGGTCAGTTCACATATTCCACTATTGTTTAGTTTAGATAGAATTTATTGATAAAACTATACCTACTGATCTCTACGCAGAACCTAAATCATATTCGTAGTGTCATGAAAGTCATAGTCTGAGGCTCTATATTTAAAATTCTATTATATTTCACACCATCTACCTTCACATTAATTGATTCAATATGATGAAACATTAATGTCTTCCTATCATTCCACATTATCGGGAAGTGTGTTTCAGTCAACCATGTCAAAAATGATTATATATCCATACTATGACTCATCATCTTAGGTGTTCTCATATGCTGATATAACCCTAGGGGTGATTACCAACATTGTATGCATCAAGTCACCAAAAGTGTGGAAAACTGGGTACCAGTAGGGGAATCCAATCTCCCTTGTTCCCTTGGATCTTACTCTTCCAAGCTCTAAATTTTTTAAAAAAAATATGTCGATGAATCAGCATACATAAGAACAGTGTCTTGAAGAGGTTGGGGCCTACCTACAAGAACACATAAGGAACCATGGATTCTATTGACAGCTCTATTGTCCACCTAGTCATCATACATATGAGTCCCCAAATTAGAAAAAAATTACAATTTTCATGAACTCTCACTACTATATAGGCCTTAGTGGTGCATACATGCACCTACTACACAGGTTCCTATTGTCAAATTATAAATACATAACATTCCTTGATGGTATTTTTAAAATCATATGGTAGAGTAAATTTTACATGCAATAAATGTGTTCAACATTAAGAAGCCACCTGTATTCTGGAATATTTAGAAACCTATTTTCTTTAGAACATGTAAAATAACTCAGGATTAATGCATCCTTGAATGAATAGAACCAGTATCTTTTATCCATAATGTGAACACTAGGATCCTATAAAAGATGTTGGGGTGGATCAATATTCTATCATCTTGGAATTTTTGTATGGTGAGGTGATTCCTTCTAGTTTTACGATCGGTATGGATACACCTGTTATGGATGAAATCAAATAGGCTCTTCAGGTAGAGGGGTCAAAAACTCTAACATCGTTACAGCCTCTCTCTGTAATGAAAAAATTTCTCTTATTTTGTAACTCTTCTAATAGAAACTAGTTTACAAAAGAGAAAAAAACTTCATAGCATTCATTAAGGCATCCACTGATCACAAGTCTATATCAAAAAAATTATAAAACCCTCCACAGGATATATGAGTGATAAAGGTAGGTATGAGGTCTGTCTTGTTATTTCCCATAAAAATAGTTACTTTCTTCAATTTAGTTATCTTTATATGGAGTGGATATGTGATTCATTTCCACTAAGAGAAAAAAAATCATGCTTTTGTGAGGAACTTTCTTTCACATAAAGAGGGAATAAATGATTTTATTATGAATTGTGGAGATAATGTGATATAGAAACAATATATTATGATATTAATAATTAATTATGGACAAAATGGAAAATTTTATGTCATGGAAGAATTGAATTCTTCCAATTTCTCGATGAAACACTATAGGTTAGTGGCATTCTGAAAATATATGGTTCCTAACATCAGTTTAAACTTTTTGCTGAATTTGTATAGATATTGTAGTGGATCACTCATTCCTTTAAATAGGGAAAATATAGAGGTCCCAATATTGTTGGGTTATTGAATGATTTACACATATATTTTTTATGAATTTATATCTGGAATGATCATCACATGTTCCGTTTATAGGGTGTTTGGGTGATTAGTATGAGTAGATATCGAATATTCAAAGTGAGGGATGTTTTATTAATGAGTATTCATAACCATAAGTGCAGTTATAGTCTCAAAAACTAAATATTCTGGCTCAGAGACTTGTGGAGAAGCTTGATATGGGTACCGAGTAGAATAATCATGCCACTCAGGGTAGTTCAGTGACACATAACATGGTCGGTTTCCAAAAATTCTTACCTTTTATCTCTCTTGAAGTGTAGGGTTACCAAGATCAAATGGGGGAAATTTTCCAATGAAATAATTATGATCTGATGTAGGAAAGACAAGATTACATTGTGCAACACTATAATCCGTCCATCGATTAGCTATGAGATCATCAATGATCCTTTTCTACTCCATGACCTACAGAATCAAGGAGGAAGACATGTGTTTTGGCCCCTATTTTTGGAAAAAAAATTATCGATCAAAGGACCCATAATGATCCATAAGCTTGTAAAGACATCTATCAGAAGACAATGTTTTTGAGGGATCCCTGAGGCTGAGTGACTGCCTCTACTGGTGGGTGAAGATACCTGTATGTGGGTCTACATGGTACTTCACTACATTATGAGGACGATCACCCAAATAAAATAGTATACCAAATCCCTTATTATTATTTTTCTCTCACTATAACTAAACATAGAAGTAAATCCACAACATCAACAAGAATTTATGGCTATTTTAAGATATGGATGAAGTGGAGATCACCATAATGCCTCCAATAAATGATATTCAGGTGAGGATATGCATCCTCTATAAATTAGTAAAGAACTATGAGGCTATTAACTCAAAACTGTAGCAGGAGTTTATTTTAGATGTACAGTGCTTAGAACTGACCCATTGGTAGTTATTCAAATTCAACACATCACCATTATAGGATGATATCATCATGTTTCCCTATGACAATAGGATATGTAAATTAATGGTCATGGAGAAAGTGTAGGATCATGCAGATAGACTAGAAAAAAACAAGAGATAGACTATGGTACGGTACAATGAGATGTTAATATTGTGAGTTTCAAGTGTCGATAACATCATTGGAAAATTATAGGTGGCTATAGTTTCCCATATAATCCCTTTTTTAAATTCATGTTCATAGTCGGTCTGGTCATCGATCAACATCTGCCATCGGATTGATGGTGGAACTGATAAGGATTGTTTCAGTGGTTGGTAAATTGATAGTGGAGCCACCACATGAGTTATATGTTTTCTATTTTCTAGGAATATTTTGGGGGTGTCTCCAAACACATAATCACATCGTTTTAGGACAATGTTTTTACCACTACATCATGTGTGGGGTTAGAGACACACATCTATGGATCATATGTATCTGTCTCAGTGAGGATCCTTACATCTGAAAGAGTAATATCAATCCACATAAACACTCACACATATTATGTATATGTATATATGTAGAAAATTTGCGGTGACGGGGAATAATTCACCATGATCCCGTAGATGGGAGCTAAAACATCATCCACTAGCATGTACATGCTGTGGGATATCGAGAACCTGTGTATCTCTCAGTAAAAGATAGTGAGTCATATATGTATTTATCCTAACATTGACTCTAAAGGATATGGTGGAGGTTCTATGGATTTCTTTATTGAGTAATTCATGACCTAAAAATATGAAATATCAATGAGGTTCATGATGACTGGGTGTTTACATGATTTTCACCAAGGCCAGTAAATGCTCAATATTCATCTACTATATGGATATTTAGGGTAGCATACTTCTTTATTATATGAAAAAATATATAGTGGTTGTTTAGATAATAAGGAGGAACATCATTTTTATGGAAGTGGACATAGAGGGGACTTCTTTGTTGAGGATAGAGAGTGTAGTGGAGACATTATGTACTAGTTGATGAATGTTTGGGGATGACCTCATCAATGATTGATGATGGTGAGGGGGGGAATGATATACTACATCTCATCATAATGTGATGGATTATATTGAAATCTAGTGGTATTGTAGAAGGAAATATTCAACCCAGCCAACCTATAAGGTAGATGAGGTCTCGATCCCAATTTGGTGATAAAAAATCCTTATTACCCCATTTTCAGGATTGAAGAGACCTAGTGTTATGTGATGGGGTTGATAGATGACAATGAATCCATGGAATAAATGTACTTTTTGTGAAATCCCATGGGCATTCCCCTATTTTTAGAATCATTTGGCTCAAAATGAGGCTGTAAAAGAAGGGGTAAAGTCCACCACCTTTCGATGTGAGGGATTGGTCATTGCTATCATTGATTGGGAATAGTGGAAGCCATTTTAGTGGCTCAGGAACTGTATTTGTGTATATGGTGACTCATTCATACCCCAAATCCTCAGTATTGGGGACTGAGTAAGATGATTTATTCATGGAGAAACACAAGAATTCATTTTGTAGTTGGTGGAATGAGCGGTTTCTCCCTACACTACAAATGTGGTTGGTGGTGTCCGCGAGGTGCTAAAGAATCCAGATCCTGGTAGGGCATATCCATGGTGGGAATGTCATCCTCATATTTGTACTAAATAAAATTTGATTTTTATCATCCTTCAATGGATGATCATTTTGGTGGAGACGGGAAGTGGGTTCCCAATAACCGTTTTTGTCGTATAGGACATGTTGAATGTGGTTTTATACTAGATTTCCATATTAACATTCCTTATTCCTTGTCATTTATGATAACTGGGTGGTTGGTTTCTTATACTTGGGTTCTATATGGAAGGTGGGAACAACCATTATTACATGTACAAGGAATGTGATGTCCAATGCGCCATCTTTGTCCAAAATTATGAAGAAGTGAAGGGTCCACACTGACGATGTCACAAACCAAAAATTCACATTGTTTACTACCAAATATTAGTTGAGTTACATTATTTGGCCCTAATTATTCGTGGTGGTACTAGGAACCTAATATCTAGATAATGTGACATGAAAATATACTAGTGTCTCGAATGTTATTTGTCCCCATTTTATGTAGAAGAGTTTCATATTGTGTCCACTATTTTTGTTTTTGTCGTTTTCAAGCCGGTGTTCCCATGTGTTCACACATTATGTGAATTTAGTAATATGGGATTCCCTCTATTACCACATTCTAATTGAAGAAACCTTTCATCAATCTTAATTGTGGTTTCTGCACTTCGATCAAAATGGTATGACATGACTTCTCTCTATCCTTCCATATATTCGTTTTTCGAAATCATCACCTACTCCAAGTATCCCACATATATTTAATTCATATTTTATGAACACATTCATGGTTTGATCACTTTGGGTTTTCTAGTTAATTATAGTAATAATGTTTGGAAATTATGATTATTATTCATAGGGAATAAATCATTGGTCTAGAGAGTAGTCACATTAGTAAATGTTGGAATTTTTTAGATACTTGGATCATTGGTCACCTGTAAATTTTAATATTGTGAGGGAATCTTATGTTTTCAATCTTAAAAATAAAAACCAATGGAATCCATTATCAATCACTGTGTAAAGATTTTAGTGCTGAAAATTATTCCATGGATTTTTACTTCAAGAATCCCTTATTTTGAATTGGGTAACTATTTGGGTCAGGTCAAAATTTGTCATCCCATGGAGATAGATCATAATTTATGGTTGAGATAGATCAGGGTATGTGTTTAATGTCATGTGGAGATGATATTGATCGATTAGATAACCCAATAAGGGTATAATAGAAATGATAATCAAAGCTCATCTTAAGAAAGATAATGTATCTGAGAAACAGAACACCCTATGAAGAAAATCAGGGATGGATGGTTTAGAATTCCCCATATTATGGATCATGAGTGGTAAATAATAACTCCCCTTGAGGCAGATCAGGCAGCCTTGTCCCTATGATGGAAAACCAAATTTACCATTGTAAGGATTCTCCTGAGATAAACTTCGAAGGATAATCAAAATTCCCCTTGAGGTGTTTCAGTGAGTTACACCCCATAGTGGCAGGATCTATGTTTACTATTAATGGTTCTTAACTTGAGTCAATTATGGGAGGTTTATCAGAATTCCCCTTGAGTTATATTATTAATGTATTTCCCAATGATGGAGAACCTATAGTTACCATTTCTAGGACACGACTTAGGGTAAAATGGATAGGTTGACTAGAACAACCTTTAATGTGGATGAATGTGGAAATACATATAAGGGAGAACTTATGATATACATTTCTATGAGGACTCTTAAGGAAAACATGAAAGTTTGACCAAAACACCATTATAGGTGGATCATAGTGATGCTTCCCTTGGAGGGAGCAACAAAATTTACCATGCTGAGGATTAAAGGTTGGGGAGGCATCCAATTGACCATGTATAGAAGATTGGGATCAAAAACCACATAGCACAATACCATCGATTAATGTTGTCTGGCATGACTAATCCATGCAAATTAATTTCTAATTTTAGGGATTTTTAAGAGGAATGATCCTGGTGAAGGTTTGGTATAGGACATACATAAAGGTGGCATGAGGGATATTTTAACTCCATGTGGTGGAATGGTCTTACATGAGATCTATTCCTAAAATAGAATGCATGAATTTGGTTAATGGGTTTTTACCACAAGGTGGATTCCCACATATAATAGTTTTGAATCAAAGCCAACATAGTTCAAAATCAGTTTGGGCTTACTCTCAAGAATATTCCTATTGATGTGCTGGTGGTTAGGGCCTTCCATAAAAAATCAGTCCCAAAGGGATGTTTTATATTATGTGGATTTCATGACACCGACTAACATATAACCCTATGTGAGTCATGATCAATGTGAAAAATAAGAAGAATCCAAAGTTATGAATAACACAATATCTTTCTTTGTGAACTGATGTTGGTTCCCAATGGAAAATGGGGAGGGAGAGATCTAGTTCCCATCTACTCATTTATTTTGGTAACTAGGATATTAAAATTGACTCCTTGAAACAACCTAGGAAGGTGTAGAGGAGCAAGAGTTCCACATCCTATAAGATGAATCGAGGGTATTTCTCTGAGAGGGGTTCCTAGAGGATGTTATTCCATGTTACAGTTACAAAAGACATCCTATTAGATGTAATCACATTACTATCACACACGTAGAATAATGTGATGGCTTGTATATAGTACATTTTCATTTAGTTTAATTTCATATAAATATGATGAAGAACCATGCATTTTTACATCAAACTTCTCTCAAATGGTTTGGCACACTATATACCCCTTGTTCTTATGTAACCACTTCCCTTGAAACTATAGGAAGGACATGGATGTTGAAATACTATGATGCAATGATGATATGAGTCTCTAGTAATGAGGCCTATGGAAGGTTTACAATTCTTATAGGAAACATTGATTATGGTACCTATTATTATATCCAAGAGTTAAGACCATATTTTCACCATTTCCATATGGAACACAATGTATGGGACTCAAGAATTATTTCATACATGTTTGGTTTGTTTCACATAAGAGTTTCATGATTTAGGTTCTCTAGAAGAATTGAACGATGTAGATAAAGGTTCTTGGTTGTGCACAAGTCTATGAGTTACACACAAGGATATGTTTTCATGAAATGAGTTTCTTTTTCAGGAAACAAGTTACCACTTGAGTGTGTTGTGCAGGGATCACTAAATTTTTGGACATTTTATTATTAGACCCTCAAGAGGTATGTAACATAAGATTATCTACCATGGATTTAACTTGAAGTGTTTCATCATGGACGGTCTATGTGTGTGACTTCTTCCATTTCCATAGTATTCTGGACATGAAAGATTTCTGGCTTGACATCTATATTGGTATGGAATGTAAGATATTTCTTATAATTTCCATTTATTAAATGAAACTCTTCATTCTAATGGGTGGTTTACTTGTAAATTATTTAGACCATGGTTAAATAAATGAAACATCATATAAATTTTATCGAGTATGAGTTTTTCACACAGAATGAGGTTTTTTCACTCATAAGAGTAATCTTGTTCACCCCCTATACAAAGGTATATTAATTCTCATCCACGGTGGGGTTTTTTCTTGGCTTACCTGATAATTTTATATTTAGTTGTCAAATTAGATTTTGGTGCAAAAACATATATTGAGGTAATTTGTGGTCATGTATTTGAAACCTATTAGTACCTTTTTTTGTATGTTTATTGTAATGATATCATTATAAAATTTATCCTATTTCATTATTATTAATTTTTTTTGATATAATGAGTTTGGTAAAAATTATATTTTTATATGATGAAGCACAAATAGCATTATAAGGAAATTAACAGTCTCAATCTAGACACTATATTTGATCAATTCATTTTTGTTTAAATAAATTATTTATTAATAAAAAAATATTATTAGATGAAATTTATTTATATATAAAATGAAATCTAATTTTATAGTGTTAACACTATTTTTTATGAGTTGAAAAATTTTATCATTATAAAAAAACATATTTTTAGTCAATAATGATTTTTAAAGTAACATTTTGTATATTCTATATGTTATAATGATCAATATATAATATTTTTGGAATCCAATAATCTATATTATGAAATTGTGATTCTTTTTAATTATCAAAGATGATCGAATTTAGTGATAAAAAATATACAATATATATACATACACTAGTATTTTGAAATAATAATAAAACAAAATAGATGTTATAAATAATATAAAGAGTAACCATGACCAATATTATGGTTCTCTTTTAAAATAATTTTTTGTATGTTATTTATTTACTTATATAATTTATTAATAAATCTTAAAAAACATATTTTTGATTTTGTTGTTTTAAAATGTATTATATATGAACATGACTCAATATAAATTACTAAGGGTTACATTTTAATATGTTTTCTAATTAACCATATAAAATTATGAAAGGGTTGTTTTTTATTTAAATTGTGCAAAAAATAATATGTGAAGGTTTTCTTTTTGGATTATTTTAACAAATAGATACCAAATCCAATGATAGGAAATTAATAAAGAACCCAATACATTTTTCTTCAAATTAAAAATAATCCTCCCAATTATATTCATTTAAAACCATTTAAGCCAAATTTAATCTCCCTATATATATCTAATTATTTCCAAATGCATTATTAAACTATTAATATTCCCATATCAAGATTTCGTAAGCACACAATTCTAGTATGGGGTTTCTCTCTCTTTTCTTCCATTCAAGAAAAATAATTGTATTTAGCCTTCTGAATCTGATTTTTTTCATTCCATTATAAATATCAATTTACTATAGAATTTGTATTCTAATAGAAAAATTTCACTTATCCACTCTTATAATAATTTTTAACTAAGTTTTTTTATGATTAAATAAGTTATCCTACCATTATCAACTTAATTCCAAAACCTTCTTTATAGTATGACTTTTTATTTCCAATATATCATGTGGTGATATGTTTTCACCCATCTCTATTACTTTATATATGATTTCCAAATTATTAGGTATCCACTTAACTCATATTACACCCTTCCATAAATCATTTTGTGCCTCTAATATAATGCTAATATAATCCGGCAATTTCCCATGCCAAGCATTTGTGTAGTGAATACCTTTATCGATTTTCATTCAAGGGAATTCACATAAATATACATATCCATTATTTATTAGGTAATTCTATTTATTTATTCCAATGTTAGTAACTGTGCGATTAAATTGCATTAAATACTTCTCTATATTATATAATATATGTAGAACATTAATACATGTATTTGATGTGAATGTGTCAGGTGGACACTCTAATTATATATCCCAAAAATTAATTAGGTTATTCCATTATATCATAAGATACCTTGTGTGGGAAATAATACATTATCCTACGTATACAATTTCATTTTATCTTATCAGTTAACCTTAAAATATTTTTATGATGTCGTGTTTTATATTGTTGCCACATAATAGTGTAAGAATTATGTTGTCATCATATATCATTATTTGATTTTTGAGTTTTTAATTATCACTGTTATAATGTCATATTTATATGAATCATGACTCTCATTTACTTATTTACCTTATACTATGATTTGACTATTTCCATAATATACATTATATATATACCCTTTATTATTTACTTCTACAGGTTATCCAATGTATCTTCAGAAGTGCAATGACAATTTTAGAGCATGTGGAAGAGTTTTTTAATCATTATTTCCCACATTTTTCCTTATATTATTTTATGTACCTAATTTTATAAATCACTAAGACTCATGATATTTATGAATTTTATGATGTGTACCATTATATTATTAAATAATTAATTATGGTCTATTAAAATATATGTTTTTATAGTATGTATTAGATAAAACTCTGATCATTTTTGGGAATTATTAGTAGAAAACCCCAGAGAATGACTTTGGGGTAACAATAAATATATATAAAAATCCTAAAAGTTTGGTTATGTATAGATTATGTGGATTCAATTAAAAAATATCCATAATTGTATACTGAATTTATATATTGATATATAATAGTCTTATCTTGGGTTATCATTTCTGAAAATGCTGTATTTTTTTTACTCGATCAGAAACTAATGTGTGAAAATAGGCCTTGTTGTGGACATGGTTTGACACTCATGACAGAAACTCATTTGGTAAATTCAAGAGAACAATATGAAATCATAAATTGGCAAAAATACAATGAATTTTTATTTAAGGATGTTGAATATTGATATAATAGATTTATTCCTATAAATTAATATGTTATGTAATGTGTGAAACTAATATGATATCCCTTTAATGATCATAGTTTCACTCTTTTGTGTTTAATAGTTAGAAATTCTCATACCAAAATCTATTTTGTTTGATGTATATTATTAGAACTAGAATCAAATAATTAAATGATAGGTTATTATCTATGGTATTATTTATTAATTTATATCATGAATCTAGTTGAGAAATATTCAAAAAAAAACTAAAATCCTAGAAGTTAGGTTATCAGTGAAAATAGAAAATGGGTAAATTTTTTCTTCCATATAAACTAATTCTTCCAACATTAACATTTTTGGTATAATTTCCATGAAAACCTAGTGATTCTCTCTACATGAAAATCCAATGACATTATGGGAATGTATTGGATTTCCTAGTATAGATACCACATAAATTAAGAAGAGGATTAAATAATCTACTATATCAAAAAAAACTTCAGTTTTTATTCAAGATCAAGGATGTGGATGATTCTATTCTGACATAAGCAACATACACATTGATATAATTTCTGGTGAGATAGTGTATCTGAATGAAATTATTGAGAATAATGAAATGATTATCCTTGATTCTAATTTATGGAATTTAACTAAAGTTGTTCTTGGAAAATTTAATTGTCATCCATGGAGATGAGAGTTTCAATTCTAAGTTAATATTTTTCCTAGATATCTTCCAATATTGGTGAATCTATATAAAATTCTAATAATTAGTCTTCAAGGGATGAATAGGAAACTACATGAGAATATTTATATTGGTTTTTTTACCCATGATATTCAACATGGAGTACACCTTTCCTGTTTATGAATAAAATGGTTGGTTCAATGCACTAATACAATGATTCTCTTGAACAAAAAAAGATCAAGATAATGAAAACGAATCTAATACCAGGGACTTAAGAGATGTCATTCCATCTACTTGGATCCGAATAACTCTCCATGGTGGATCATAGAACGATGTATTATCATGTAAATTTGATTAATGGGGATATAAACCATACTAATTTATTCGAGGTATAGACACTATGATTTCATGGGTATTCCCTTTGGACAAATTAATTCTTAATTTATCGTTTCGTATGTAATTTATAGTGTAATTAGTTATTACATTTATGAATTCGAGAAAGTATTTATAGAGGATATTCATATCAAAATTAAAAGTATGAAAGATCATGAGGATAATTTTATTGTTTTACTAATGAACATAGAGAAAGAACATTTCTATACAATGTATTGTAAAAATGAGTTTTGGATGGGGAAATTCAAATTCCTCAATCATTTAATCAACCAATAATGAATATTTGTATCTCTATAAAAAGTAAGTAATTAACGAATCTCATATACAAACATATATTGTAGAAATTCATAGTTTCCTTTGATTAGTAGAGAAGTATATATGAATTTTGAGAAAACTATTCTTATTTTCAAAATAAAAAATGATATCTATAAAATGATATGATTTAGTAATGAATAATCCATGTAGGGATGGATTTATATTGTTCAAGAAGAATCATATAAGAAAAAAATTACTCACATCTGCATCCTTATATAGGGGTCGTTTGATCTACATTGATGAATCTAAAAAGCATTTGAGTTAGGTACTCTTGAATCATGTCATTAGTGATAGAATGTTCCTCCTACCAAATAATGATTCTTGAACAGATCTACCAATTGAATGATGTAGATTTAAATGTGGCGATCTTAATGTTGAATATATATATATATATATATATATTATATCTATGGGGATAGTTGTACGAAATATATATTTCATAATAAAACAATTATATTTTCCCAAAAAAAATTGGCACCACATGCGCACACTATGGTGGATAAATATGATGAAGTATTATGATCATTTAATCCATTACTATCATATAATAGTGATTTTTTTATTTTTCTCTATGTAAAAAATATATCCAACAAGCCTATCCCTAATGTTGTTTTCAATGGATACAAAATTACTGGACATGTGAGGGGTGAATATGTGAAAAATAAATGGGTCATAATCATAAACTATTCAAATAATTTGTAACTTAACCATTACAGAGAGTATAACGTAATACCAAACGTATGTTGAAGTTAGATAGAAAAATATAGTGATTTTATGTTTAAAAATTTTCTAAAGATAGAGTTGTATGTTTTAAAACATGGATATGTGTCCCATCATAACTGGAGTTGAAACTGGAATATCTGGATTATTCACACAGATCATAAGTCTCTATTAATCCATGAATAAAAATGATCAATAATATTCTAAAGTAAAAAATCATGGTGGATAACAAGAACAAAGTGATTGTAAAAATTTTATCCTTCAACATGGTATTACAAAAAGTTATGGATGAATGGTAGAATTAATTGTGTATAATGAAACCATTTATAATAATTTATGTACATGGGAATGTATTCCCATGGATTTCTTTTTTGGACTTCCAAGTCATCTATTTTTAATACGTTCATCTATGTGGTATCTGATCAATTTTCAATGTCATTCTATTTCTTTGTAATTATGGAATATTTCACTCTTCTCATACTCTCCAATGGTATGTATAAATAATGCGGTAATATTGAACACAATTCTACTATCCACTATATCAGATTCATATCTAAGGATTACCTAAAGGCATTGGAAATCCTCCACTAAGAACTTGTTATTAAGCAGGGATTCACTATTATTTTTCAATATTAGATAAATGGAACACTTGAGGGAACTTTATAAAATGTATATGATATTTTTAGATCATATTAAATTGATTTCAAATTATTTTGGGATCAACACCTTAACCTAGTACTGATCTTATATAACAATAATTTTCATTATAGAAGTATAAAAGAACATAATGAGGATCTTTATATTATGTGACATTTGTATTTTACAAGTTTTTATTATGTTGGAGAGTTAAAGGTGATGTGACCTAATCTTTTCTAATATATTATATGGATGTTTCAATGCAGTAAAAAATATATGAACTCCACTTAAATTCAATATGTAGTCTATATAGAAAACTTTAGTTGTGATATAGAGAATGAGTTTATATAAAAAAATACTTTAAATATGACAATATAATAAATTCTTTATGTTCTGTAGAAATAAAATATTAATCCAAGATATATCACCCCTACTAAAATCGTTTAACGAATAAAATTTATTACATATCAATTAAAACTCCCATAGAACCTATCACAAATATGTGACATGTTCTATGTTTCCCTTTTAATATTGTCCATACTTGTACAATAACATTTACTAAATCTATAGGTGGTAGTATTGGAGTTGATAATTCATAATAGGAGAAGATGATAAATAATAATATATTATAGAGACAATGATCTTAAAAATTCCAACTCACCAAGCCAATGCTCTATAGTAGATCCACATGAATTAGAAAGAAACATGGGATCAAGAAGAGGTGATAAAAAAGTTCCCGGATCTATTTTAATGTATTAAATGATAATGTTGGGGTAAAATATTTGAAGTTGGGAAATATAATGACCAGAGGTTTTATAAATGAAATTTCATTTTCAATTGAATGAATACCTTAATATCAAATGAAATTATAGAAGAGGCATGAACTACTTTAGCTATTCTGAACCATTATAGGCAATATCCTATTTTATTTTATATATCATTAATCATATTGTTTTTGTTAATATTTACATTTTAATTTAATTTTAATGGTTAATATATATTATGGGTTTTGAATAATCCAATTCACTCTAACAAAATAAGAGACAACCTCTACCAGTTGTCTCACACCTTATAAAGCACATTTAACAGAGCAGTCAATGGAGATAACAACATTCAAATATTCTATTGACAAATACTATGATATTATTATATATCTAAATCATGCGATAAATTGTTTATGGGAGAAGTTTAGGTTTATTGAGATTATGACACAACCCATGTTCGTGGAACTACCACAATAAATTATCACCATCACACACAATACCAATAGGGAATATGATTGTGTTTAAAAAGGGTTATCTAACTATATCCTAACAATATGAATTTTTATATTTTTATTTCCAATAAAATAGTAAATATATTTATCAATTTTTTTGGTGACATGAAAAATGAATAAATAATGAGTTTTATTAAAATTAGATTCTAATATGATGAAATATACAAAATATTTTTTTGGATATATATATAATTAATGAAGACACACATTTTGATAGATTTAGAAATATTTTAAATAAATAATATTTTCATATAATATAATTATTAAATAATATTTATTTAGTAATAACGGATTAAATAATTTTATAAACCCAAATATAATTTATTCATCAAAAAGTTGTTATCTTCATAAAACCTATATTTTTTATAAACAATTATTTATATATAAAGACAAAATTTTCATATTTATGAAATAATTTTTTAAATAGAAAAATTCCATTTCAAATATTATTTTCAGGAATTGCCTATGGAAATTATCTTCATCGGTATTCGTGGAAGTAAAATTTTGAAGTTAGAAATAAATGTGGGATAAATATATTCTCTGTATTATAACATGATATTCACCCAAAAACATAATTAATAAATAAGATAATGATAAAAAATGAAACAAATTGTGGGTTTCTTTAAAAATAATATTTTTTTGATGTTATTTAAATTTTTTATAAACCCTTAATGAAGGAACCAAATGATATATTATATTTTAATGATTTAAAATTAATTATTTATGAACATGTAAAACATACACATCAGAAAAGGAATTATAAGAATGATTTTGGTTTTTATCCTTTTGAAATAACAAAATGACTCGTATTTGGTATAATCTCTAGGAAAAACAAAGGGTATTTTTTAGTTTTGAATAGTTTATCTTTTAGATTGTAAACCAAAGGTTTATAAATTAATAAATAATATCCATAAATTTTTATATAAATGTCCACCAATCATCCCAAAAATTTAGAAAAAAAAGTGAGACTGAATTTTATATCCATGCCACTCATCAAATCCATCCAAATTTATTCCTAACAAATAATAATCACTATTCATGATTTTATAAGCACCTCTAATTATAATATACATTTATCTCTTCATTTCATTTCAATATACATAATTTTGTTTTTATTTATTGATATAATCATATTTGGTTTTAAATCCATTATAAATATCCCTTTACTACCAAATTAATGTTTTTATCATGAGATATAATTTATCACTTGTTTTTATGACCACTACTACCCTTTTAGTATTCCAATGTAAGTGATCCTCCAATTGTCATCTTTATTCAAGAATATTTTTTATATTATTTCAATTTATTTCAAATAGTTCATGTTGGGATATGTTAAAAAACATATTAATGTCCTTATAATATCCATGAGACAAATAAAACGTACACCATCATTAAACCATTCAATTATTCTTAGTGTAAACCCATTTTCCTGAAAATTTCCTAATATTATCCTCTAAAAAAATTTAGTGTTGAATACACATCACAATTTCATGCAAGGTTATTCATCTAGATATACATATTCTTCATTGAATGGATCCTAAAATTATGAAACATAAATTAATTATTCTTGGGTTTAAATGAATAGAAATACATCCTTAAATAGTATGATATATGTCACATAAAGATCCATGTACATGATATGAACATGATGGGTACATATAAAATTTTATAGCCCTCCTTCAAACATTATAATGTTTCTTTATCCCATGATACCATTTATTGTTCACATTGGGTTATCAAAATCAAAATTTGTTATGTTATCTCTATATTTATCCAAGACATAGATCTTTAATGTCATGTTTTATGTTATTTACACATTTTTGTGTTATGTTTTTGTTATCGTCTTATATCATGCTACAATTTTTGAGTTTATGATTCACACCCCACTTATGTTAACCTAATATGTTTTATGAATCACGGGTGATACATTACATCATGTTATGACACAATTATTCAATTTGTTATCATTATATCTCACCCATTACTTATATACATCCACAAGTTATAACATGAAATTTTAAATAATCAATTAAAATTTCAGAGAATGTTGTGGTCTATTTTTAAATAATGTTATTTTTCCCATGATTTATCTAAATTATTATACGTACCTTGCTTCATAAAGGATAATATTGTCATTTTTTTCTAGGGTTGTATTATATGGACCAATAAATTCAAAATCCTGATTTATTTTTTTTTAATAAAAGGGTTTTCATAATAATGGTCCCTTAGTAATCCATTATATAAATTCATTGCATTGTTGAAGTAGGTAGATAAAATGACCCAAACAAGAACCATCCATAAATAATGGATGATTACATGGAAGTGTGATTCTAATACCATTATAATTGAAGAATAGTGATATAATATATTTTCTATTACAATTATAAATTATGTTTGGATGTAATATTATGAATAATAAATTGGTATGAAAATAGTATAAATCATTTTAAAATATTTTACACTTAGTAAAATAATTTTAAATGATTGAATCGAATTTTACCATTTCAAAATGATATCATTAATAGATCATCAAAACTCCCATACCATATCCTAAATTATAGAATAAAATACATATTTATCTACTAAACTCGCTATTATGACACTCCATTAATGAATGTAATGGAAAATAAGAGTGTTACTTCATAGAGGTGGATGTCCACATATTAGAATGATTGTCATTTTAAATCATATTAATGGATTGTGGGAATGTGGAAAATAAGTATTAAAATTACATAATATAATTAATTAAATAAAAAATACTTCCATTATTATATCATAATATGAAAATAATAATTGTAATGTATTGAAATAAATTAAATAAAATAACTAAATAATATTACTCACATTGATCACTTTGAAATTTCCTTAGATAATTATTTATAAATTGAGGTTTTAAGCTAAAATATATATACCAAAACATAATTGAAGAAATATATAATGAAAGGGGAATAAAAACAATTAATTTTTTGTGGGAGTCATCTTTTTTATTTTTGGAATTGAAGGGGTGGTGTGATGACACATTTATATTGATAATGTAATTAATATTTTTAGATACCGTCATATTTTTGACAACTTGATGTCACTAAAAAATAATGTTAAACCATATCTAAGAAATATAATAATGGGTAAGGTGTTCTATATTGAGATACCTGATACAAATATATTATCACATATATTTTATACAAGTTTTAATCTTTTACACAATTTTAATCCATTTTAATAATAAGTTACTGTCATCTATGATATTAATTTTTACAATTGTAATTTAACCATTCTAAATAAAATTAAAATTTTATTATTATATAATTAATACCTAAAAATTACAAACATTAGATAAATTTTATTTGATTCAATTTATATATTTTAAAATAATTAAAATTTCAATAATAAATCTATATTTAACATTAAAAATTATTTTGAAAAATAATACATATGCTATAATATAATATGTATAGGTATATATAAAGGAATGTGTATTTAATATTTATAATTTCATTTGTGAAATAATTATTTAATGAATAATTTGGATTCATTAATTAATATGTAATGCTTATGGTGTAATTTTTTTATTAATTCATGGTATTTGATAATTCAATATAGTGAAAAATTTACATTAAATATATTCTTTTTTATAAAATCACATTAATATAAATTTATAAAAAAATACAATTATGAATCCAATAATACATTTATTTTTTAATTTCTCAATTTAATATTTAGTAACTTATTTTTTTAAAATAAAACATTTTTAAAAATAATATTTTTAGAGATAAAGAACATTACAACAAAATATATTCTTCTTCATATTATATATCCCATACAAATTACTATTAACCAATTATTCATACAATTATATATAAAAATAAACCAACCATATGTTTTTTTAAATGTCATTTTATTAAAATGAATTTATTAATAAAAACAAAACTCTTTGTTTGAATGGATCATATTAGTCACATTAGTTATACAAATTGAATTTAATTTATATTATAAGTATAATTTTTTTGATCTATAAATATGTAATAAATTGTTTAACCATATTAATTCTCAGTATTTCAATGATTATGACTTAATATTCATATATAATTATTTATATTTTATCAAACAATACCACAATTTTGTTTAAATTATTTGTTGCATGTTGAAAAATTTGTGGAATACAATGAATAATATGAAAGTAAAAATATATTAAAATATATAAGTGTTGCATTCTGAACACATACATATATATATATTTCATCCTCAATATTTTACTTATATGATCTATTTGATCTTTATTTGTAACTAACAATTTAACATAAAATGGAAGAAGAAGATGGGTTTATTTTCAATGCGGATATATATTTCTCTATTTTAAAAATTACTATAATCTATTTTTAAATGGAAATAATTCATTCCAAATTTATTATGGAATACAAGTTTCAGAATAATATATTGGAATATAATGAATAATTTCCTCCAAAACATAAAAAATATTTAATAATAATTATACCACCTTTTGATTATTTATTACTCATTATCCAATAATTTTTTAAAACTGTTTTGATATAAGGAATAAGAAGATAATGATTGAAAACTAAATGTAGGATAAATCAGTTCTTGTTTCAAAGATTTTTCATAGTTTACAAGGTTGGGGATGCATTTTCCCCTCATTGAAACATGGATTGATAAACTATGTCTCATAATTCCCAAATCTCATGATAATAATAGAATAATTTATCCTTATATTATTTCATTACCTTGTATTTTTTTAAATGGTGGTCTTCATAGACACATATATATCATTCATATATTCATTTATGTATGTTTACCGCATGAATAATTTAAAATTTCTAATCTGTATGGGAATAAAAAATCTTTCATTCATTAAAACATTCATAAGTTGTTCTATATCACTCCATCATTATCTTTATTTGTGTCATTGGGACATTGAGTGTATTACCATTGCTAATAATATTTCATGATAGATAGTTTAGAATAATCATGATGTTTGCAAATATAGATCCCATTTCTATATGCTTTTCATTTAAGAAATATCTACACTATCCTCTTATATTAAGGATATTATCTAGTTACAACCATTATAAAAAGAAAAAATTTCTAGCATGAGTGATGAATACAATAAATTATAAGAATAGTTTCATGTATATAAATTGAGAAAATTTAATATTATGTTATCTTATATTATTATAAAATCACATTAATCTACAGTTAATATAGTTAAATATATATATCACCCTCATATAACCATATATCATTCTTCAATCCATATATATTACAATAAGAAGATTTATGTCATAATTCTAAAACAAATACATTAATAAAAATTTGAATTTAAACCTAAAAATGGTCCATAAATAACATATCATTAATAAAATTTTATCTTATTAGGTTTTTAATTAGAATTTGATATTGTGAATCTTTTTCATTTACATTGTGATGATTGAGTCAATACCCAGTTCCCCTATTTCTAGTTAACTACCCTTAGTAAAATCTGTAAGGGATCCTATATCCTCAATTAGAATCCACAAATTGATGAAATTTTTCCTAAAACTATATAATCCTAATATAAATAAAATTATTGATGATATCCAATACATAACCATATTCATAGTATTTTTACTGTTGTGTTGTTTTAATAATCCACATATTAAATGTCAACTACTATATGAAAATTGAATAATATAAAATTCAAATGGATTATCCGTAAAATTAAAATTATTGTCAATAATAACATATAAAAATTTCAATTATCCTCAAAATCCCTCATAATCACTAATGTTATGTAAAACTTACTAAGATACTAATTTTGGCACTCTTGAACATTGATCCAAAGTAGTGTTCCATTAGTAAAGATGTTATATAATCACTTCGATACATACTATAAAATCCTTCATATAAACAACTTTTATTACAAAATAAATTACCATTTTATTATCTTATACATCCCAAACATCTTTTAATGATCATACATTTATATAAAGAAATATGATTACAAAAAATTCTATTCAAATAGACATTTCCTCCCCCTGATAATACGAACATGTTAATAAATAAAATTTATTTAACTTATACTAAAAATACTCCATAAAATATATCATTTTATACATATAATATATAAAAATTCTCTACATAACCATATGAAATAGTGAAAAAATAAGTGGACTTCCAAAACACTATAGGAAAACCTAAATTTGAGGTTATCAATGTATAAAGGTATATTAAATATTTTAATCGGAATTTTTATTTATCATAATTACATAATCAATTGAAACATATCTAATAATATGTATAAGGACAATAATGTATCTAAGTGTATCACATGGATAACAATAAATGAATTCAGGGTGAAAAATGCTTCATTCATTATAGCATGATTATAATTCATCCTTTTCAACTAAATAATCACCATTTCCATCATGTATGTATGCATGATAGCATTATTATAATTCACGAAAGCATTCAGGATAACTTGAGGAAATGGGTAGGATTGAAACAAATATCTAATGATTTTTACCTCTTGATAACTACTAATGAATCGAGGGTATAAATTATTGAATTTCTAATATGTCCATTTTTATGTCCATTAAATTTCTTCATATTGTATTATGAGAAATTTATACGTGATAAAAATTTCCAATAATAATCTATATTGAAATATAAATTTACTTAACCCCAACGAATTATCATATGTTAATAAAATTTATAACATGATCATAATGCATTCTAAATTTTTATATGGATTGTTAAACCACAAATAGTCAGCTTTCATGAGTATGTAATAAATATATTAATATAAAAAAATAGAGATTTCAATAGTTTATAATCTACTTAATGTAAAAAAATTGGTTTAAACATCCCTTAAAGTAGAACCAAATAGTGAAATGGGTATATATTTTTTTTAATTTATTTAATAATAAAATGATTTAAAAATTCTCTATGAACACCCTTAAATCAGTGAATCCATAAATAGGGTATTGAAAATGAAATGGAATTTTTAAAAACTTTATTCCCTTTAACATTAGAGTTTTGTAAATGAAAATGTAAATTATGTATAATATATTTTTTTGAGAATAATGTTACAGATTACTTTTAGAGATACTAGTTTGATAGTTATAATAATGTAAATAGCCAGTGAAAATATTGGAAACTAAATTTGTTTTGGACATTGATGACAAACAATATAAAAAAATAATTATATGATCTATATAATTCTAGAAGGGATGAAAAATATAATTTCATGAAACCCTAATTTAAAACAATCCAATATATATATATATATATATATGTAAAATATTATATCACAAATACCATCAGAATAATACATTTTTTATTTGATAATATAAATAGAGGTCAAAACATATAGAGCAATTAGAAAATAATTTCATCAATCATAAAAAAATAGAATAATACAACTAACATTTAAAATAATATTTAAAAAAGTTGAATTGATCATTTTGAAAAAATTTACTAATAACTTATTCTATATTAATATATCCATGATAATTTCGAAATCATTTTTATAAGAAATGATCAGTCAAATATAAACAATTTTATAATTAATGGAAAATAATATTGTCAATACTTTTGAAATACCATTATTAAAAAACCACATTGTACCAATATTCATAAAGAATTCATACTATTAAAACACCACTTCTCAAAATGGGATTATAAATGAACATATAATAAAATATTGGGGTGGTAGAACTTAACTTTGGAAAAATTAATTTAATGATGAAACATTATATCTTAATGAAAAAGGATTCATGCATTCAACATACATTATAGAATACATAATCCATATGGTATGAAATATTGAAAAAGGAATTATGTAGTAGGAATGTAAATCCATAGAAAACAACGATTAAATACCATATTATTAAATAAAGTGTACGATGTATGAATCTTATGTAAAATATGTTCAAGGGAATTATTATAACTAAATGAACCAATGATGGGTTATTAAACAATCCATAATACTAGAGAAAATATTTAATCTACATCCATTTGAATATGGGGATATTATTTCTCTTATATAATCCCATTAAATTCAATATTTTATGATAATAATACATCCATGAATATTAAATAAACTATACAAGGAAAATCACGGTACACAAAAATCAATAATTTGATAAATAATTAGACTTGAGATCCAGAAAAAAATTAATCACTTATTTATAATTTAGTTTCAACATTTTATTATCACTCTATATTAATTATAGTAATTTATTATCTATATTAAACATTTGGTCTATGTATTCTTGATCATTTATAAATAGCTCTATATAAATTATTTTTGAATTCATTTTTATTACAATGTGAATTATCTACAGATCATTAAATTAATCATAAGTGAGGTTCAAAGAAATATATAAATACAAATATTGATTACATGGTTGTTTTGTTTACAATTAATAATGGTGAAATAGATGATGATCATGTTTTAGTGATTAGTAACAAATAAATTATGTTTTCTTAGTTAATGTGTTTAGAAAAAATTTAAAATTCAAAAAAAAAATCATAATTTAAATATTATTTACAATTATAATTTTCATTTTTTCCCACATATATCCATTATATATACTCATAAATAGTCAAACTGACCCACACATGTACATACCATGTTTAATTGATTATAATATGGTAGTTCAGTTGCAATATATGTTTACCCAAAGATTAATTTTTTAAATTTATATTTATTAGTATTATATACTATAATTTTAAGGATGCAGTAGAATATGTTATGGATATAAAAATAGTATATAATATATAATAAATATTTTCCTCCTATTAAAAAAAATTTCAATTATTTAATTAATGTTGTTTTTTTATTGAACATATCATTAATTGGATCCCCAATTCGAAATTAAAGAGCATAAATGATATTATAAACATAATTTTTATTCTTTTAAACCATTATTAGGATTATCAATGAATGGGGGGAAATTATAAATAATATGTTGTTTTTTGGATGTTCTAGTCCAAACATATAAAAGAATCAATTTTTTTCATATAAAAGTGTGGAAAATTGGTGAATGATTATATCCTTTAAAGAACAACGCTTTTTATATTAATAATATAGATTTTACTATATAGTGATAATATAATTTGAATGGTTATGTTATTATATTATTTAACTATGTTATTAAATAAGTATTACTGATGATAAATACCTTTAAATTTTCTTGGGAAATTCCCTGGAAATGATGTTTAAAATATTATATATAGATTCAAATTTATAAAAGATATGATTCAAGTGGAGTGAAAAGTACTTCATTTGTAGGGTGAAAATAAATTTTAGGTGTTGTATTGGAGGGGTGGTTATAGATCCCTTTTTTATGTGACAATGGATTTAAATTTTTTTGAATACCCAAAATTTTTTAATAATTTTTTGTAACCCTAATATAAGTTGACTCAAAAATAGGGAAATATTTGGGTTTTTAATTGAGAAGTTTCATAATATTTCTCGAAACATATTATAACACATGTGATTAACAAGTTTTTGACATTTTGACATGGTTAAATCCTTTAATGCCTTATTTCCTATCATCCACACAACTAAATTTTATCAAATTAATTAATCCATTAAGAATTAAAAAGATCATTATTATATAATTACAACTGAATGATTCTACATTTAAAAGAAATTATAATTATTTTAATTTATAAAATTTATTAAAATTTATTTTTAAATAAAATATGTATACTATGTTAAGATCATATTTTTTTACTTCGGGAAATATGGCATGGATTGGGTCTTTCATGTTGTGCTACCATAGTCACTTTTCTCAGAAACTCCCAATGGTTCCCCCAACCATAGTTGGGTATAGAACTGGTTTCAAGTGGCTAGGTTCATCTATGTTTCAGCCCAGTGAATTAATGGGACTCGAATTAGTCAAGAAGATGGGAGTTTGGGATCATCTCACCCTTTTGGGGTGAATTATTTTCTAATATGGGACCACCATAAATATTAAATATGTGTTCATGAATATCATAGTAATCTTGATATGGGAATAGTAATCCTAATGAAATAATTTTATGAAAATTTATATTTATATGGAAAAGATTTGGTTCTCTATGGTGAGTCCATATGTATGTGTATGTGGTTCCTCATAACTCTCAAGTAACAAGAGGTTTCTAATATGATAAAACAATAGAACCATGAAAGTCAGAACATGCTCCCCTATGAGGAGGCAATTGATATTATGAGGATGGTATGGAGCCTTTATGAGGAGTCCTTCAAATACAATTTATTACAAGAATCAAAACCCACATAGTTCGTTTAACCCCATTCATTTTACGTTAAACCAAATGACTTCTATTGGTGAAATAGGACACCTTCAAGATCAGTACCTAGAGGGACACCCTACGTATATCTAAAATAGCTATAATCATAGATTTCATAGTTAATTCTTTCATGAAATATATATTAGGGTCGACCATTTCATTATGTTTACTTATTGTGTAGATGAGATGATTATCGCAACTCCCTAAGCTCACGAGATCCATGATCAGTGTGAGAAGAAAGGGATTGAAAGAAACCGATGTTGTTTCTTTGGAAATGGGGATCATTTGTTCCCCCAGCACAGCTGATCAATATAGTTATTGGGCCTTAGAGGGAGGTGGCATACATGTCGTGAATATGGAAGGAATCAGATTCATTAAATTTCATATTATGTCAGGGCATATAGACAGATTCTTCCATAGATAAAACAGATTTATAATTTCAGTGATATGTTTGTTGCATCCCCCAATGACTATATGAGCCATGCTATAGGCGGGAAATAAGGGGGATCATCTGATCAACCTCATTTTTTTTGGTAATGGTACTTGCATATTAGGAAATTATTTAGGATGATTTCTATAGAGCGCCAACCATAGGGATTTATCCTACATATCCTCATTATAGAATGAATCAGTGTTCTCATAGTTCACTATAGGACAAGTCTCACACACTAAGGTTTCCCTATACCATTTTAGTGGTTTATAAGGAAATTTAAATGGACATTGAAACTCCCTAATCCCACGTGATCCATGAACATTTGTTTGAATCATGGGATAATAAGTATAAACTATCATTTCATTGGACATGGGACTCATAAGTTGGTCACTCCTTGGGTGATCAATATTGAGCCGAGCCATAGAGAGATGTGTCCTAGTATCATGTATATGGAAAGAATCAAAGTCATCATAGTTTTGTTTATCGTGGGTCTTATACATTATAGATTCCTTATTGATCAAGTCTTACATACCAAAGACATACAACACATTCAAATCCTAGGATTCCCTACTGATCTAGAATTATTTTCTACAATAAGTCGCAATACTGATTTGGAACATCATAGGTTTTATCCCATGTCTTAGTCTGACACATATAGATGGTGTGGTGGGAGTCTATGTGGCATAGTCCAAGGGGTGTCAGGTCTATCGGTCGATACCTTTAGGAGACACCAAGATCTGGCTACCATGTCTGGAGGGCATCACGATTCTTAGTTGATGCAAGAATATGGTATCATGGGTGCTTGGTTGTCATTTCTAGATGCATTCTTGATACAAAACTAACTGGAATTAGTGCAATTATATAACTCATGTTATGTTTCCAAAGGATGATGAATGTTCATGGTGATGAAGCCAAAGGGATCACAAGATCGAGCAGGCACCCACAAGGGAACGGTATGTTGTGTCCGGACATGTTAGTGGACATTATGTGTCCTAGATGACATTTAGAAGGGGTTCCGTGAAATATATAAAACACGACCTTGTTCTATCACATGTATTTATAAGATTCATGCAATGTGCATGAGGGGAATAAAGAATGATAGTCACTTAAGGCATTGCCTCTGATCTAGGTTCTAGACCTTGTATTACAAATAACTTTTTTTTGGTTCAGTGTCATCTTCCTTGAGACTAGTGTGATTTTGCAGACATGGGGTATGTTCTTAAATGTAAAATATGAGGAAATTCACATCTTCTATCAGTGATTATGAAAAAAAATTTATGTCTAGTTCATTACAACTACTGCTTCTTGCATCAATATTTCATGGTAGAAAGCAAGTTAGTCGCCTGATCGGTTTCCCTAATAAGTCATCAGAAGTTGAGAGATGAATCTTATACAAATCGGGCGTCCAGTCGAACAAATATCCAACCATTTATTTAATTTGCGTGGGGATGTTATAGGAATCTCAACTACAGATACTCTCCAGATTGTGTGGAGTGTGTGGTGCAAGTCCAAGCTAGAGTCCGTGAAATTGTTTTTTGCCACATGGTTTCCTGAGACTCTTTGAGGGAATACTTCATGTGAATCTCCAAATTATCAAGGGTCATCAATCTCCTTTATCAATGTGTTTTTATCATATTTTTTCCTATGATAAATGTCTTTTTTGATCATGTAGTTGTGTCAAAATACCTCCATGTTATTGTGCTAATATGTCAAAGGGACATCGCAAGATTTAAATTCATGTGGGAGGACACTAATGAAACCTTGGGTGTCTTTTACTAGGGTCTAATGAGATAGTGATGTAGTTGTTCTGGGCACATCACATTCCATTTACAAACTATGAGTACATCTAGACTCCTCCCATTTCATCCTCCTTTTTTGATGTAATAAAGGGAGGGAATAATGTGAGATTGTTTGTGTGTAGTCAAGGAAATTTCTTAAATTTTTCGGAGATGCATCTTGTGATCAATATTGTTCACATATGGGTGTGTGATCATTCCATATCCTAAAGATGATGATTACAAAGCAAAGGGATTCTGTGACACAAGGTGGTCATGCAGCCTATGGATTATGGTACTTTTTATGTAGTCAGGGGTGAATCACATGCCTTTCAATGACAGATAATCCCTATCACTACCTCCTTTTATAAATATTTTATATTACAATGTTCATGGATCATGAAAGTTTGCATGTGAAGTAACATTGAATTTTTACATGATTTTTGAATAATGTCTCCCCTGAAAAATGTGGGTCATATGGAGAGTGTGCAAGAATGTAGTGGAAAGGTCTATCCATCTATCATTAGAGCATCATGGGGATTCTCAGACATGTCTAAGTACATTAGTGTGGGGAGGATGAAGAACTAGAGGGTGTGTGTGAGGTGATGTGGACTTGTCACCACGGTCTTGCAATGTCTCACAGTTCACTCATAGTGCATGCCACATGTCGTTTAGTGACCTTAAACTCCCATTCCACAATCCCTTTATCTCCTTGGTTTAATGTGTACAAGGATCAGAGGTCCTATGAGTGTATTTAGATTCCACCAAGAGATATTTTTTTTCCTAATGAGGACTGATAACATGAGTTTTGTGTCCCCTAGTGGTTTCCTCATTTAAAATGTAATCCCTATTTATTATCCAAGTATTTTGGATGGTTTTTCAAACACATTCCAATGAAATTACATGTGGATTGTTGGTGCGTGTTCAATTGTATAGCAGGTCCTTTGAAAGACTAATCTGGTTTGTTGAAGAGAGATTTGTGGGACTTACCATGGGAGATTCATTATGTATGGAGGTTACAAGTGTCCTCGAAATTGTTACACAATGGTGAGTATCATAGAGGATTTTCAAATAATGAACCATCCTCAACTTACATTCTTTTGCGGGGACAATAATACCCATATTCTGGTATTTCCTCATTTTTTAATTTTCCTTGGGCTTATTTGGAAGGTGTCTACCAATTCACCTTTTTAAAAGTGATTTTTTAGGGGACATTAACTCGGTCTTGAAGATATATAATTTCTTCCAAAACCTTTAATGATGTTGTGATCCACTGCTTTGGGTGAAGTTTGGTCTTTTGGGTGACCTCTGGTATTCCATAAACTACCAATATATAAGGGGTGGAAAAAAATTCATTACACTAGCCACCTATCATTAGATATCTATTTCTATTTTTCCATCATGATACACTTACATGATCCATGATCGTGAATCATATACAAATTTCTGCACTGCAAAACCTATTTGTAGGTCCGCACTATGTACTCATCACACTAAAGCTCACGTGAAAGGCATCATTTTTATCAAGTACTTTTCTTCCATGACCGAAAACTATTTTTTTTTCTTATTCATCATAGATTGGTAGTGAGGTCCATGGTTTCCTCACATTGTTTCGAGAGACTCACTAGCACAATCATTAGAGAATTTTCAAATCAAGTGACCATTTTTGGGTCACATGATTGAAATCCTTTAGGGGGTTCATCTGATTCACGTGATGCCCTACATGGGTTATGCATCCCAAAACTCCTTTGGAGGTTAATAGTTTCATGAAATATTTATGTGGTTCACAAATCCCTCAGTGATTCATGTGATGCACATGATGTCGTTGTCTTGTGCCTTGATTTATTTTTTTCAATGCATTGTGATTTCTTTTTTTGAAATATACAACATACTTATTTTCATATGGCATCTAGTTATCATCAATATGTTACTAAAATGTTGAATATGTGGGATAGAATAAAAATATCCGACAGTTTAGATATGGTAGTGAGCATGCACCCTACATTCTATTGTTCAGTTGGGTCATATTAATAAAATATGCTAAAATTGATGGGATGAAAATTATCAAACTATATGTTATAAACATTTTTACCCCTCTATGGGATTGGTATTAGCATGTATTCTTCCATCCCTTCATGGAATTCATCATTTATACCCTCCTCCTAGATTTGGAGGGATAAAAATACTCTATGAGATATCATTTCTCATGGGGGGACACATCATCTCTAAAGGGGATGTTGATGATGGTCGTATACTAACATTCATGATGACAAATTTTAAATGGATTGATTTTGTATCCGACTAGGTAATTCATATGTATTTCTTGATAATGTGTAAGTCTGCCACTATACAAATGTATGGGTGGATCTCTAATTGGGACTTCCCCTTGGGGGGGAGCATTGGATTGGACTGGGGATGCCCCTTATGGGTTCGATATATTATTTCTAAATTTACCAATGTTCTTGTGGATATTGAAAAGTATGAAGCTATCTAGATATAAAAAACATGGGCATATTAAAATATTAATTTGATGGTGTAGTTGGATAGCTGTTGGAGCGTGGATACTAACACCATCCACCTAACACATGAAGAAGTAGACATTACTCTTCGAGACATGGAACAAATTTTCATTTTTCCAATACTCAGTAGCATGTATGAAAGATTACTTTCTCCCCAATCCTCCTGGAATGATGTGACCAAAATTACTCATTTAGCATGATAGTTTATTATGTAATCGGAGAAGCCTCACCCAAATAAGTGATTCCTAGGGAGGAAAACCCCTTAAAAACACATGCTGCTCATTTTATTAAAGAATATTCATTCTGATAAATATTTCAAGAATCAAATGTTATTTCTTACGAAGGAATCCCAAAGTGCATCAAGTACATATTGGACCATAGTTGAACGTGGGAAGTTTAGATATTACAGATCATAGGTTGATCATGGTATTGAATAATTGGTCCAATGGGGTGGATTCCATTCCATGTACCAAATTGGGTACATACTCTTAAAAAGAGAACGGGGATTCCCACTCTCTGCTTTTATGATGTAGACTAAGATGGTCGGGAGGGACCTGTTAGACTGGTGATCCATGTATTGGATAATCATTATTAGCTCGTATATTATGCTTTTTAGGGAGAGGCTTCATACATAATCTCGGGCCACTTCCATTAGATAAAGGGCTAGATGGGGGATCATTTTGGATATTTTGAATATCTAATCATACAAGAAATCCTCAACACTGATATTTTACCGTACCTATAGCGTATTAATGGGCTAAAAACCATTGTATTGAATGATTGATAAATAAGGGATCTTGTGAAGCATCATGAACATTTATCCTTTAGCTCATTTTTTCATGTTCTAATAGGACGTTTTTTATGATGGTAAGGCTATACATAGGGATTGGGATTATGTGATGTCCCTTCACGAGGGGGTTTTTCAACCCACATTGACGGGGAACTTATTTTTGAATGGTTTTGACCATACTAGTTTAGCCACCAATTATTGTGCATCAAATTTATGTGTCCTATACCTACTCATGTTAGAGTTGAGAATGGCCTGACAGTAGCTTTCCAAATTTGGTTGATGTTCACTAGAGAAAAAACTGGTGCAGAAATATCCCTTCCCACTCAGGATGTAGCCATCATCTTCTCCCAAGGCTATAGAGATATCTGGAGTTGCTCACATCCTATTGAATAATTATCCAATTTGGTGAGGGAGGCTTGTCGTTCCCTAGAAGATGAATACAATCATAGGCCTAGGATATAGTTGGGATCCAAGAGGTCGAAAGCTTCAGTACCACCATAGAAGGAGGATAAACACATACCATTACCTCAATAGGAATCTATCGATGTGGCAATAAGGGATGTGTGTCTCTTGATGTTTCCCACCAAATCTCAATATTGGGAGAAATGTAGGTCAGTGTACCCAATGAATTCCATTTGGGGAGTACTGGTCCTCTATGATGTTCTTTTCGATGGTTTTTTATATATTATTGTCCTCATCACATTACCTTTAATGAGAATCTGGACAACGTGAGGGCCCTCCTTGGATGTATTGACGGGGACTTTAGGAGTTCCTATTGTGGGATATATTATTCCCCACAGGTCCAACAAATGTTCCCTCCAGGTACCCTTCAATTTGATGTGAATGAGTAGAGATACACAATTATCGAAGAAGTTATGATTTTGGTTCAATTTTGGTTATTATTATTCAATTGTGTATTTTCCAACATGCTTATATCCTTTATATATATGGATTTTGGAGGAGGGTTCTGAAGATTGATCGTCCCAGCCATCACCTAAATATAGTGCCTGATGTACGTTTTTTTGGGAGGAATTTTGAAGTGACTGGGGTGATGGTGATGATGGGTCCTGAGGCCGAGACTATCATATGAAAGCCATGATTGTTTCTTATCAGGTGACATTTGCATAATTTACACCTTCTTGAGTCCCTTCTTCCAAAATATTAAGAAAAAAGTGGCAGGACATATTATTATACCCTTCCCTTCCATAACCCCCAAGTAAACATGGTATTTGATTCCCATCGTTATCTTATATTATTCTCGAAGCACACTCATGATATGTTGGGATAACACAAGTCCCTTATAAGATCATTTAGTAGAGTGTGTACATGTTCTTGGTGATGAAGGAGAGGGTTTAGTGGTCCGGTAGATCTTCCACTACAAAACCCAATCTATCAAGGTCTATACATGATCGAGGGGCACGTCAAACATGCTTTATTTCAAACCGTAGATGTTTCGACAAGTATTATATCTGATACAATATAGATGGAGGCATTTTAAGAGGGTTTTTTCATAGGTGGCTATTCTTCTATTTAATTAGCAATTGTGGTCGAGAGCTTGGAAGACGGTAAGGGCTTGTCCAATGGCCAGACCCTTTTATTACTCACATCATGAATCATAACATCACCTTCTACTCTTTCATCCCACAATGGAAGCAAGAAAAAACATTCTATAGACATGGTTCTGAAGTTAGTAAGAATTAATCCGTCACAATTGGGAGTTGTATCTTCTCATGTAGATGGAGCTGAAGTAGTGGATGATTCTAGTGATATGACCGAAAAATGGAATGTTTCAAACCTTAGTCACTCATGCAGATATTTGTTCGAATTGAATAATTTATCCTAATAACTATTATACTCCTACATCCCTTATTATAGAACCCTCACCTTAGAGTTCAAATGATTTGGTATCTTCCCCTCTAGTAGTGACTCAAATTGAATATACTGGTGTAGAGTCTGGTTCTCTCCCCTCATCATCGAAGACTATGGGTAAAAACCTATATTAGAGCGATCTTATTCTGAAATATGTTCCCTTACCCTTGATAAACTTAGAACATGTCCCTATAGCAGAAACACTTTATCAATAAATTTATAAACATATGTGAATAATGCTTTCTATTTTATCGTCAAAAACTCCATTGGTTGAGTTCAATGACTAATTGGGTCATCTCTGATCATTTTTTCTCATCGTTTTCTATGAAGGAATTTAAACTTTTTACCTTTATCTTGAGGTGAAAGAGGTATTATCCATATGATAGAAAAATAGGGAACTTTATTTGAGTTTAGAAGCTACTTAGGCATCATTTTCAGTGTAGCAGGATTGGAGTGAAGATATAAATAAAGAAACTCAATGAGAGATGGAGTCCACTTATCCCCGGGATGAAATCAATACTGGGAAGGATCGAATTGATCATATGAAATGTAAAATTGATCATCTTCATATAAAGGTATTCGAGATTCAATATACATTTCATATATTGGAAAATACCATTCTAGAGCCACAAGGATTCTTAAATGTGATAGTGAATGCCACGATAGATGTCGTTGCAAAAGGGGAGGAACATTAGAATTTTTTGGAGGAGGAGACTGAATCTATTGATCAATTGTGCCAATCACTAATTTTATTGGAGAAAATAAATACTGATCCTAAATACACTTCTGAGCATATGATATAATGGTAGTATAATTTTTCAATCAAACTTTGGCTCGTACATTCATAAGAGAGGCTCTGATATGTTGAGATCACTTTTTTTATATATTATCGATGGATGGGTTTCTCAATATATTTATGATATATAGGATATCTTAATATTCCTTCTTTTTGGAAGTGGTCATTGATAATGGTCCCATGATTTTTATTTCATGATCATGAATGCCTGATCCATAGAGTGATCACCTAGGTTGGAGATATGTCCTACAGAATGAGTGATTTGAATATTCATGAAAAGAATCTTGACCATAATAATGCCATGTAGTTTTCTTTTGATATATTCCTTTCCCTTTAATTTAATGACATTTAGGTCAGACCATCCCTTTCTTTATTTTAATGTATTTTATCTCAGACCATATTTTGAATTAGTTTATGTACTCTTAACTCAGACCGTCTATTGCATTATTTAATGGTATTTTAGCTCAAACCATCTATTGATTTAGTTTATGGTATTTTAGCTCAGACCATCAATTGCATTTGTTTAAGATCATTTAGCTCAGAAAATATGTTGCCTTAGATTAGGTATTTTAGGTCAGACCATCTATTTCTTTAGATTAAGGTAATTTTTCTTGAACCATCTATTGCTTTAGATAATGTTATTTTAGCTTGAACCATATATTTATTTATTTTAAGGAATTTTATATCAGACCATATGTTGGGATGTGTTGCAGACATGCTCAATGTGACAAATAACACTATGAGTTAATGGATCTAGCCTTCGAGATACTAAGACTCGTTAAAATAGTAATGCCCTTTATACATATTAATATGCTTGGTTGATTTCTATTGGTTCATATTCCTGATTGATGGAAATGTATTCATATTCATGCCTAAGGGACCCCTGAATATGATTATTGTAACACCCCAAGATTCCATGGTATGGTTCCCTTTGAGTAATGCAGTAGCTTGCATTGTACACAACTTCAAGATTCTAACACACCGCGATCAATCAAAGTAGTCGTTATGAATAGCAATACCCACTTTTTGAAATTTTATACATTTTATATTTCAAAATGGACTTAATTATTGGATTTGGAATATCGAAATTATCCTAGGATGAAATTTTGGTACTTTTTGGATAACTTTTATATTTTGATGAATCGTGAAAATTACTAAATTTTAATTAAAAACATCTTTTTTAATCAAAATAATTAATAGTGATAAATTATTAATTTGAGTGGTTTTAAATTATATATAGAAGATATTTTTACCATTTAATACAATGTTGGTAATTGGACATAATTTCACAATTAAACTGGGCATAAACAACTATCAATCTTTTGATAGTTATTATATCTTAAAAACACGCTTGTTTGTTTTAACAGTGGGAATTAATTTTAAAATAATTTCTGCCACTTCTGTGTTTTGAATTTGAAAAAATTGATTCCATATTTGGAATCAGGATGTCCAAATTGTGTAAATAGGTAACTTTTATTTTTAGTCATTTTGAATAATTACTTTGGTAAATATTTTATTTACCATGGTTAAAGGGTAAATCTGGTAAATAAGGGTAACAAAATAATATTATAATAATAATAAATTACCCTAAAAGGTTTCCTAATCTTATTGGTGGTTACATGTCCGACCATGGGCATCATTAGGTCTATTTTGGGACACCACGGAGCCACTTTTAGGTTATAGGGACACTTTATATTAATTAAGTTTAAGTAAATACAAAAATGACATAAGCTTATATCTTTTAGAAAAACAATTTTTACATAGGGTTATATATGTTATATTTTCGATTACAAAGATTCATTAGAAATCTAAAAATACTTCCTACATAATTATATTTTATTTATAATATTTACGAACTGAAAAAGTAAAAAATATATATGACACAATAATGATGCAGTATTTTCCTTATTAATGAAAAAAATCAAATAATTGGTATTATAAATGATAAAATAAATATAATTTGAATGTTTTTATGACATAGACAAATTTTATTGGTAAATATTCCATGTTAGTATTTCATAAATGAAATTTTTTTGAATTAATAAATTTGTTAAGACTTTCAAAATAATTAATTATTGAGTAGTGTCAAAATTTACATAAATGAGTTTTTTAAAAAAATATTATATTATTAATTTATATTCTATTCCTATAAATCTAAGGTTCGGACAAAGGACTTGTATCATTATTTGTGTATCATGAATGGACCAAATGGGTGTCACTTGTGTCACGAACCGAATCTGGTCGCCGCCCAAACCGGCAACAAACCCAGCCCGTGACATGACCCGAGGGGCGTTCCCTATCCCCATGGGCTGGCACAAGTGCCCGGGTATCATTTATTTAGATTTGGGAACGATTTACCCGAATATGAAGGCATAAACCATTAAAAACAATCAATAAACTGAATCTGAAAAATTTATAACAAATGATGTTTAAACAAAAACCAGAACTGAATACATAGGTTTAGAGTCAATACAAAAGGTCCAAAGACACAATGGAACAGAAACAAAATAGCCCCGTGGACTCCACATGACAAAGGGTCATCACCCCCAAGTCGTCTCCACTACTACGCCTCAAAGATGAGGACTAACACCCTGAACCGCCATCACCCTTAGCCTTTCCTTTACCTGGGTCAAAAAAAAGGTCTACTTACACCCAAGGGGTGTAAGTAGGGTGAGAGCCTAAGCCCAATAGGATACCACCCTATGATTCCATGGTGAATGCAATACAAGGTGAAAAAGCAAGCAGTTTTAATATGCAATTAAAAGCGGTGACAAATTCCACGAAATGAAACATTAAATTGAAAACATTTTTCATGATAAAACTTTCAGAATGTTAACACATTTAAATAGGAATATTAGATACTGCATTATAATTCCAAAGACACCCAAATACAAGGGCAAATACCACCAATCCACTGAGCAACAAAACCGGGAACACCCCTAGGCACTAAATAATCTCAGGCCTCATATACCTTGTACCTCAGTGTAATGCAACCATGGTAAAATCCTTTCTCGTGAACGAGCCACTAGTAGGGAACATACCCATAACCTAGTGGTCCCGAATCATCATCCACATAGTTTAGTTAGAGTTGTTGTGATCCAAATGCTATGTGAAACAGGGACAAAACCCATCTGGTCCACTAGCCGTAGTAGTACAAATCCGCCCCACCTAGGTACCCGGGCTTCCCCCTTTGTGCTCAAACAATTTCAGGATTTAACACATATCCATTTTAATGTAAAACACCACTACTGGTCACATATAGAAAATACAGTAGCTATCTCATTTCATACCACTTAAATAACACAACAAACTCTTTCAATTTGAATAAATCAATTTCTCAAAATCTCGTGTAGTTTTGCACACAAAACCCCTTAAGAAACCCACTTGTACATGATGTTCACACTTTTAAGTTACCAAAACAGTAAAGGCATCCCAATAAATATCAATTAAAACAAAAAATCAATTTTCGGGCATCCCCATGTTAAACAAGAAGTGTTATCTTTGTAAAACCTTCATTTTCACACAAAAAGGGAACCAAAACTTCACTTTATTTACAAACACAATTAAAACCCATTTTTTGCAGCAATTACAAAAGGGGATAAACATTATAAACAGTATTTTATGCCTTATTACAGATTAGTAAAAACAACTAAGTATTTATAGGGCATCCCCAAATAAACAAACAAAACACTTCTTTGGAAAACCCCCAATTTCACACCAAATTGGAATTTTAAATTCAATTTCAATAGAAACATCATTAGAACCAATTTTTTTCAGCAATAATAAAATTATATAAATCTGAAAATATAATAAATACAGCATGCTAATACAGAAATATTTCATCAACATTGGAATCACCTACCATATCAAATGAAACCATTGAATCCTTTGTGCGAAAACACAAACGCACCACCGCCACACCTCAAGAACGGTAGATCAAACCTAAAAATAGAAAATTGGTCAAAGAAAACCCAAGAATAAACCTTTGGTTCGAACCCCTACCCACTGGTCATTGTTCACTTCAATAAAAAGGGAGGAAACCCTAAAAGAAATAGAATTAAACCCTAATCAACTTGAAAGTGGAAAAGAAATGGACAAACTTACTTGAGAAATCTAGAATGAATCTCCACAAAACACCAGTATCTGAAATTGAAAACGGTCAAAACTCAGGTGATGTTCTAAAAAGAATTATTAGGTCATTTGGGAATTGGAATTGAGGGAAAAGTGTATGAATTGAGAGATTTATGATTGAATGAACATACATCATCAAATCTGCCCAATTTTAGAAACCCTAAGATGTTCGTCCCTAACTCGCTATCTTAAGAGCTCCAAAGAGGTGGGTAAAGAGGTTCGGGGAGCGGATGGGTGTACGGGCCGCATATGAGGCTTGGAATCACCGAAAAATACTTAAAATCGAATAAGTTATTGAATAAATAAAATTAATTTTTAAAACAGGATATGGGCTTCCGGCAGGCCCAATCCCTTAAATAAAAACCCAACTAAACCATGGTTATGGATTTCCAAAGGCTCCATATTTTAATTTCAGTGTTAATATATAAGGGGAGGACATTTAGGAGTTGGAATGAGTGAAAAATATTTAAAAATGAATAAGTTATAAAAGAATCAAAATTTATTTTTTAATCTGGAATTGGGCTCACGGTTTGGCCCAATTCACGAAAACTCACCTATTCTCAATAAAACGATTGGAAACCCCCAAAACAAAGCATTAATGGAAAATTAAAATAAAAAAAAATTTAAAACAAGCTATTTATGTGACAATTCTCCCCACCATAAAAACATTCCGCCCCGGAAAGTCACAGCAAGACCAAATCAACAACCAAACCCAACTGAGAAAACAAGAAGTACTCCCTTGCCAGGTTTCTTCCCCAAGGGACAAAACACCTCCAGTGATCAATGAAGGAAGGAATACACTCACACCATCTACAATTGAAGATTTTGATGTTTTTCCAAGGGAGACATTCTCCCAACATAATAGGGACTCTCATAGGATTTCACAACATTCCCCTATATGGTCAATCGAGCACATGACATCATAAGGCATCACCGAACATGACCATTGTGACTGATATAAACAATTCATGGAGAGAGACCTTATACAACATCCCCAAACAACACACAATTCTAGAAAGTGGCCACAATATCCTATCGTGACCATATTTCCCACACTGGTGGTTTAACATGAATTAATGCATCAATGAAACATTGAAGAACCCAAAGGTCCTCTTAGACACCATTGAGACAATCATCCACACTTACAACCCTTGAACACATCCACCTTCGACATATCAGGAAACATAAGAAAATAAGGTCTCTGTCAACATTCCATGAGCACTCTCCCATTACAAGAGGATCTAAAAATCAACGAAAGGAAAGGGTGTAGACTCAATCTAAAAATCTCAAGAAAAAATATTCCTTATATTGATCAACTGGAGGGTCTTCAAAAGGAAAAACAATCCAGGTTGCACTTTAGTTGTGCACTAACCATTAATGGGGTGTACCTTATCCAACGATTGAACCAAAGGACCCAACCAAGTTGGTCTATTGGTCACGATATACCACAATCCAGATCCAAACACATGAAGGGAACCACCACAATGTCATCCCAAAACATTTTTCAAAAGAGACCACTAATCGTCCCTGCAACACAGCTCACCGACCAAACACAAACCCAAAACACAGTTCAAACAGGAGGGGTTCTTGGACTCAAAACATCCTACAACATCAACATTATCAAAAACCCATAATACAATCTATACCAAACTATTCATCAATACATCATGTTTTTCATTAAAACTATTTCTTTGAAAACAAATGGTTTTTCCGTAAGCGTATCCACTAATGGTACCCCATGGGCCTCACACATGCATGTTTTTGTGTCACACAGGGCACCCACCTCATAACCATCCCAGAACTCATCCAGTCATGCCATCAACCATCCATCATCCCATATAACCCCATGCATGTGGTCACTCATGGAAATTCCAAAGGTTAAAACAAAAATTCCTTCCACTTTTCAAAAACAAAATGCTCAACCAACCCAACCTTTTTTCTCAAAACTGCTAACAATGAGATCAAAATACCAATTCACATCTTATAAAACTTTTCATAAGGACACAAACATTTAATAAAAGAACTCACTTTCAATTTATTCACATCAATTTCAAAACATCTCATCCCATTAAAACACCCTTTAATCGTTTATAAAACTATATTGGAAACACTTTTGAAAACCATCTTCAATATGGTTTCGGCTTTCAAAAGAGGTGTAATCATACTATTTTCCATTTCAAAAAAATTCTAAAAATTCAGTTCCACCCTTTCATAAATCAAAAAATTCCATATTTATTTGAAAATCATTTCACAAAAACTTTACAATTCTTAAAACCAAGTCAGTTTAAAACCAAAGTTCCAAGATTTCAAAATTAAAGAACACAAGACAATGTTTGAGGAAACTAGTTTCAGTGGGTGACTTGGAAATATGGTTGGCGGCTATATTCAAATAACTTCACTGTCACAGAGTGTGTTCTAGGGAATATCCCCAGCTCCACATGGCTTGCCAGGCCGTGCGAGCTTACTGAGACCATTAACCTAACTCTCTTTTAATTTCCCCTAACCGTCATTAAAACAAGAAAACCAATGGAATTAGATAAATCATGACTTCCCTAGGAAACTTGAATCCTGTCATGAGGTGTGGTGATCAGGAACACTACCCATAACTATAATACCAAGTCCCTACAATCCTAACTCCATGATATGCTGACTCTTCCGGAAATAACATGACCCAAAGAGTTAACATGAACCTCCTCTGATACCATTTTGTCACGAACCGAATCTGGTCGCCGCCCAAACCGGCACCAAACCCAGCCCGTGACATGACCCGAGGGGCGTTCCCTATCCCCACGGGCTGGCACAAGTGCCCGGGTATCATTTATTTAGGTTTGGGAATGATTTACCCGAATATGAAGGCATAAACCATTAAAAACAATCAATAAACTGAATCTGAAAAATTTATACCAAATGATGTTTAAACAAAAACCAGAACTGAATACATAGGTTTAGAGTCAATAAAAACGTCCAAAGACACAATGGAATAGAAACAAAACATCCCCACGGACTCCACATGACGAAGGGTCATCACCCCCAAGTCGTCTCCACTACTCCGCCTCAAGGATGAGGACTAACACCCTGAACCGCCATCACCATTAGCCTTTCCTTTACCTGGGTCAAAAAAAAAAGGTCTACTTACACCCAAGGGGTGTAAGTAGGGTGTGAGCCTAAGCCCAATAGGATACCACCCTATGATTCCAAGGTGCATGCAATACAAGGTGAAAAAGCAAGCAGTTTTAATATGCAATTAAAAGCGGTGACAAATTCCACGAAATGAAACTTTAAATTGAAAACATTTTTCAAGATAAAACTTTCAAAATGTTAACACATTTAAATAGGAATATTAAATACTGCATTATAATTCCAAAGACACCCAAATACAAGGGAAAATACCACCAATCCACTGAGCAACAAAACCGGGAACACCCCTAGGCACTAGATAGTCTCAGGCCCCATGTACCTCGTACCTTAGTGTAATGCAACCATAGTAAAATCCTTTCTCGTGCATGAGCCACTAGTAGGGAACATACCCATAACCTAGTGGTCCCAAATCATAATCCACATAGTTTAGTTAGAGTTGTAGTTATCCAAATGCTAAGTGAAACAGGGACAAAACCCATCCGGTCCACTAGCTGTACTAGTACAAATCCACCCCACCTAGGTACCCGGGCTTCCCCCTTTGTGCTCAAACAATTTCAGGATTTAACACAAATACATTTTAATGTAAAACACCACTACTGGTCACATATAGAAAATACAGTAGCTATCTCATTTCATACCACTTAAAACACACAACAAACTCTTTGAATTTGAATAAATCAATTTCTCAAAATCTCGTGTAGTTTTGAACACAAAACCCCTTAAGAAACCCACTTTTACATGATGTTCACACTTGTAAGTTACCAAAACAGTAAAAGAATCCCAATAAATATCAATTAAATCAAAAAATCAATTTTCGGGCATCCCCATGTTAAACAAGAAGTGTTATCTTTGTAAAACTTTCATTTTCACACAAAAGGGGAACCAAAACTTCACTTTCTTTACAAACACAATTAAAACCCATTTTTTGAAGAAATTACAAAAGGGGAAAAACATTATAAATAGTATTTTATGCCTTATTATAGATCAGTAAAAACAACTAAGTATTTATAGGGCATCCCCAAATAAACAAACAAAACACTTCTTTGGAAAACCCCCAATTTCACTCCAAATTTGCATTTTAAATTCAATTTCAATAGAAACATCATTAGAACCAATTTTTTTCAGCAATAATAAAATTATATGAATCTGAAAATATGATAAATACATCATGCTAATACACAAAGATTGCATCAACATTGGAATCACCTACCAAATAAAATGAAACCATTGAATCCTTTGTGCGAACACACAAACGCACCACCGCCACACCTCAATAAGGGTAGATCAAACCTAAAAATAGAAAATTGGACAAAGAAAACCCAAGGATAAACCTTAGGTTCGAACCCCTACCCACTGGTCGTTTTTCACTTCAATAAAAAGGGAGGAAACCCTAAAAGAAATAGAATTAAACCCTAATCAATTTGAAAGTGGAAAAGAAATGGACAAACTTACTTGAGAAATCTAGAATGAATCTCCACAAAACACTAGTATCTGAAATTGAAAACGTCCAAAACTCAGGAGATGTTCTCAAAAGAATTATTAGGTCATTTAGGAATTGGAATGGAGGGAAAAGTGTATGAATTGGGAGAGTTATTATTGAATGAACATACCTCATCAAATCTGCCCGATTTTAGAAACCCTAAGATGTTCGTCCCTAAATAGCGATCATAAGAGCTCCAAAGAGGGGTGTAAAGAAGTTGGGGGAGTGGCTGGGTGTAAGGGACGCATATGAGGCTTAGAATCATCGAAAAATACTTAAAAATTAATATGTTATTAAATAAATAAAATTAATTTTTAAAACTGTATATGGGCTTCTGGGCAGGCCCAATCCCTTAAATAAAAACACAACTAAACCATGGTTATGGATTTCCAAAGGCTCCATATTTTAATTGTAGTGTTAATATATCAGGGGAGGACATTTAGGAGTTGGAATGAGTGAAAAATATTAAAAAATGAATATTTTATAAAAGAATCAAAATTTATTTTTTAATATGGAATTGGGCTCATGGTTTGGCCCAATTCACGAAAACTCACCTATTCTCCATAAAAGCATTGGAAACCCCAAAACAAAGCATTAATGGAAAATTAAAATAAAATTAAATTTAAAATAAGCTATTTATGTGACAGATTGAATGTATATAGTACTTTTATTAACTATATATTATAAAAATACAATGGGAGATGGTAAGTGTTAAACTAATTAACCATGAGTTAAAACTAAAAGATAAGGTTAATATAATGGCCCAAAACTGTCTAAAATCTATTCTTTGAAAGGATTCTGACCCATCCCCACCTTAGACTTTGAATAATCCACTTTGGATCCACTAGAAACTGAATATTATTTTATTATAAAATAATACATTATGTTTTTTCTAAAGATCCTCTCACCCCTCTTATAAAAGGGAACTCCCCCTTCTCATTAATTTACACCATCAAAGACATTTTTATTGTACAAAACCTAGCCAAATATTCTACTAACTTCCCTCAATTCATTTTAGAGGCCTTAGTTTGATTATAAATCCAACCTATGGAGCCCTGTTGATCAAATCAAAAGGAAGAACCCAAAGAAGGGGTAACATTTTCACAACCCTTTTTAAAGTTCCTTTCTTCTTCAAGGTCTTGTTTCCTTGTTATATCCATTCTAAAATAAAAAATCCAGTACCTTCTATATACTTTGATGTTATTATAGTTATGGAACAAACAAATTCACTATTCTATCCATCCCTTGAATGACATGTCACCATACGTGCGTACGTACGGCCTACCGTCTCTACGTTGTGGTGTAATTGTTATTCAATATACTAATATTTAGATGGTTATAATAATGATGTATAATACATGTAAATAATAAATATAACAAGATAATTATTCTCTATATATGATATACCATCCAATTATATATTATTTTAACATCAAAAGAATTATATTGCCGCTCGTGCGTACCTACTGATTACCATCTCCACGAATGTGATGAGATTCATTCCCCATCATATCCATTCAAGACTAAATTTTTTTGGATGATTAAAAATAATTTTTAATGACTAAATATCATTCTTGATATGAGTATTATACAACCTATCCATAACAAACACGTCTTATATAAAAGACAACAAATATGTTAACACCCAAAATGACGATAATACTAAGATTTTATTAACAAAGCGGTGTTAAAAGATCATATATTATATCATATTAATATATATGATTATTGTATAATTAAATAATAGTTATTTTACCATTATACAAGAGTTTAACCTACCATAAACCAATTAAAATTACAAGGTAATGGTTTATTTCACAATCTTTTCATTATCCGAGGTTGTTTATACGTAATTATCTTCTTGGACCTCTTTATCATCCACATCCATATTTCTTAAAAATGTATTTCAAAACATTCTTAATATTTTACAGAATATGAGTTAAATTCATTTATACCATTTTTTGACTTTTTATAAAAATATTATAAAGAATTCTTTCCGTCGATCTCCAAACAAGGTCCTTTTTATCCTTTTTGACAAAATTAAGGTAAGAATGTTTTTTTAACTTATACGGCGGGTGCAGCTATTTTCTACCATTATAACATAGTCTAATCTTCCCATACAAGATTATAAGGATTTTTTCAAAATAAATATTTTCTTTATGTGACTCTTAAATTATTTCAAAATATAAAGAGATATGTCTCAAAAAAAGGTTTTGATTTCATCTATGTCAACATCATTTAATGGATTTTGAGTTTATTTGAAGTTGATTTATTATGATACAAAACGTCCATATTGTATTAAATTTTTTGTGATATGTGTGACTGTGGATGTGCTATTTTTATACCATTCATTTATTATGGTTAAATTATTGACATTTCGTACGCAAGTTTTAATACGAATGTTTATGATATGTTTAAACCTTTTCAAACGATTAATGTATTGGACTTAGTAAGTGACGGGTGGAACTCGCTATAGCTCCTCAATGCATCGGTAGGTCTTATTAGACAACTATATGTGGAATTGGATAAGGCAATTTCCCAATTTGATTTATGGTTATGGCCGAGGCCTTAATCATTTTAGACGTCTTAGCCGAGGCCTTGACAAAATGTTTCAGAATGTCCGGCATTATACATTCCCTCATTATGGAAATAATATTAATGGTTCATCTGGTCATTCAACTAGTAGAATACCCATGATTATATTTAATTATGGCATTATTTACTCAGCTCATAATCTTGCCATAATATTATTCATGTTTGTTATTGGTAAAGGCAAGTGGTTTTCAATTATTTAACGTGCTTAATATTTATGTTATTTTCTGCTGTATTACTTACCCTTACTGAGCGTTTGACCTCACCCCTTTCTTATGTTTAATTATCCCAGGATATGAAGAAGTTAGTTATGAGTGACCTATAGGCATAATCTAGGAGGCTTGGATGCTTTTAATGAAATATATTATTGTTGAATTTATCTTCAAACTGTAAAGTGGATCATATGTATGAATCTTGTTTCCAATAATACTAAACTGATCGGTCTTTTGAGACATTATTTCCTTGTAATCATGCCAATTATATGTAATAATGCACCGAATCTGGGTAACTAGGGTCGGGGAGTTACTGTTTGTATCATAAAATGTTTAGTATAAACCTTGGAAACTAGATTTAGATAAACTCTGATTAGAGAAAATATCCCTACGATAGACTTTGAGGATTAGTATAGAAGAACTTCCTAGAATTATGGTATTGTAGAGATTTTGTGAGTTTTCCGAGCAATACATCCCTGTCTGGATAAGAGATGGTAGAGGCGGATCTGGCACAGATGTACCAAGGGGTAAAACCCGAAAACACCTCTTTGATCATGACTCGAATGGGAACCGGTGCACGACAACGAGCCTTGTTGCAGTCTTTGTTACGACACTCCTGGGAGATATGATTAGGATAATTCTCATTTTCTTTACCAACCATTATTAAGGGTTATGAGTATATACTTCTCAAAGAAAACTTTTTTATGATTATGGATTATATCCATAAACTGTTGAATGAATGTTAAGTGTTTTAGAAGATTGGAATTATATATTTCAATTCATAAACTAATCTAGTTTATTACATTGTCTAGAAATGGCGCCTAGTGGATGAAATGAAAACTATATCAACGCACACACTCCATGTAGGGATTGCCCTCCTGCTCAAGATAATTATAGTGGCGCTAGTGATGCAACTGGTGATGATCATCTTATCAGCATACTGGGAAAACTCACTCAGGTTATGAATAATAACCTTACCCTTATGGAGCACCCAGATCCACAGCATGGAGGATCAATGTTAGATCGCTTCATGTGGAAACAACCACTGACATCCAATCGGAGTAAAAATCCCATAGTAGCTGAGCAATGCATAAATTCCTTAGAAAAAATAATCCAAGCCTTGGGGAGTAGTGAAAGGGAAAAAGTTGTCCTGGTAGATTGTCGCCTCACTGGAGATGCTGATCAAAGGTGGTCATCGATAAAAAACACGAAGGAAGATGATGATGTATCATATATAGAATGGAGGGAGTTTAAAGAACTATTCTTAGAAAAATGCTTTCCTCAAGACCATCGAGCGGATATGGAAAGGCAATTTCTGAGCCTAGGGCAGAAAGGGGATGAGAATGTCGCAATGTATGAGGATAACTTTACAAGGTAAGAGAGGCATGCTGCTGATTATATACGTAACCCAAGGAGTAATATTGATCGTTTCTGTTATGGGTTAAAACCATTTTGCCATCGAGAATTAGTCTCGCAAACCTTCTAATCATACGAAGATATTGTTTCGTGTGCTATGAAGACAGAAAAGGAATTATCTATGTCTTATGACTTTAAATCAAATAAAGAGAAGAATAGATCTGTTGAACACTATGGGAAAGGAAATAAGGAAACAGGGAAGAAGGGTAGAATTGAATTTCCACCCTGTCATAATTGTGGAAGGAAGCACCCTGGTGCCTATCTAAAAGGAAAATGAGTATGCTATAACTGTGGACAGAAAGGCCATCTAGCTGGTGATTGTAAAGGAAAGAATGACGCTACCGATGTTCAATTCTAAAATTGTAGGGATATGGGACATTATACAAATGAATTTCATAAGCATCAAAAAAATTTACCTCAGAAAAGGCCAAGGGATCAAGGCCAAGATTATGCTATCACTACTACTGAGGTTGAAGCCCCGAAAGATGTGGTCGCAGGTAATTTAATGGTATCCTTATGTTTAGAAAATGCATTATTTGATTCTGGATCATCGCAATGATTCATATCCTCCCAGTTTCCTATGAAAATTAGATATTTACAATTTGATTTAACAAGGTATTTGTCAGTTAAATATCCAAAGGGAAGTATCATTGAATCGATGTTTTGTGAATCAGTCCCCATTAGAGCACATAAATGTTCTTTATCTGCTGATTGCATCATCATACCTATGATTGAATTTGATATAATCCTCGGTATGGATTATCTTTCGGACCATGATGCGAAAATTTATTGTATGAATAATGAGGTTACGATTCTTGATGATTATGATAAGGAACACCTTATCATTAAAACAAAATCATCACCGCCTAATTCTTATTTAGTTTCACCCCCAGTAGTTCAACTAAATTCAATTATCGGGGAGGAAGAGAAAGAAATAATTGTGGTTGAGGAAAGAAATGTTCAAATAGAGGATGTACCTATTGTCAGAGAATATGTTGATGTGTTTCAGGAAGATTTACCTGGACATACTCTAGAATGAGAAGTTTAATTTTCCATTAATTTAATTCTTGGTTCAAGGCCCACATCGAAAACTCCTTATAGAATGACCACTGTGGAATTAGTTGAACTAAAGAAAGAACAAGAGAAATTGAGTAATATGGGATTTATTCGCCCTAGTTTTTCTCCATGGGGAGCCCCTGTCCTTTTTTTTAAGAAGAAAGATGGATCTATGAGGTTCTGCATTGACTACAGGGAGATCAATGCTAAAACAATAAAGAACAAGTATCCCCTACCTCACATTGATGATTTTTTTGACCAACTACAATGAGCTCAATACTTTTCAAATATTGACATTCGAAATGGATATAATCAGTTGTGTGTGAAGAATGAAGACATTATGAAGACAACATTTCGAACTAGGTACGGGCATTATGAGTTTACAGTAATGCGTTTTGGGAAGACTAATGCACCCTCTGTATTCATAGATCTAATGAAGAGAGTTTTCAAAGAATATCTTGATGACTTTGTAGTGGTATTTATTGATGATATCTTGGTATACTCCAAAAGCAACAAAGATCATGAAAATAACTTGCGCATTATATTGAAGACTCTAAGAAAACATGAATTATATGGGAAGTTTAGCAAATGTGAATTCTGGTTTCAGGAGATTTCTTTTTTTGGACATATTGTCTCTAAGTATGGAATCTCTGTTGATCCTTCTAAGACCAAGGAAATCCAAGAATGGCCATAACCAATGAGTATAACAGAGGTACGCAGTTTTATTGGTTTAGCAGGTTATTATCGACATTTCGTCCAGAACATTTCCCGGTTGGCTAACCCATTAACAAAGCTCACACTTAAAGGGGTTAAATTTGTCTGGACAAAAGAGTGTGAAGAATGTTTTAAAGAACTGAAGAGAAGATTAGTCAATGATCTTATATTGACTCTACCATCGGGGAATGATGGGTTCATTATTTATAGTGATTCATCGATGAAAGTTTATGGTTGTGTCCTTATGCAGAATGATTGTGTTATTTCCTATGCATCACGATAGCTGAAAATTCATGAGAAAAACTATCCTACTCATGATCTTGAGTTAGATGTTGTAATATTTGCTTTGATGATTTGGAGATACTCTATGTATGGTGAAAAATGTGAGATTTATACTGATCAAAAGAGTTTTAAATATATTTTCTCACAGAATGATCTCAACATGAGGCAAAAGAGATGGATTGAACTATTCAAGGATTATGATTACACTATACACTACAACCCGGGAAGGCAAATAACGGGGTTGATGCTTTGAGTAGAAAGGATCATAGAATTTTGAACAAGATGAGAGTAGAAAAGGATCCTATATTGTAACACCTGAGACTTTTATGTTATATAAATCATCAAAGGAATATTTTTCTACACACAACACTTGCTTGGATTGCTTTACACGAAATCGTGACCTTCCTCGATAGCTTGCGTCGTACGCAATACCGAGTTTCACTAAACAACGATATACTATTAAAATATTATTAAAACTAACCGTTATGAATAGTAATAACCACTTTTTGAAATTTTATAAATTTTATTTTTCAGAATGGACTTCATTTTTGGATTTGGAATATCGAAATTAGCCTAGGGTGAAATTTTGGTATTTTTCTGAAAGCGTTCAATATTTGATGAATAGTGAAACCATTATGTGGTAGTTAAAAAAAACTGCATTTTTCATAAAACATAATTTTACCGCTTCTATGAGTGGAATTTCAAAAATCCGAGAGTCACGGTTGATGTCAGTAAGTAAAATGTGGTTCAATGAGATGAAAATAATTTGTGGTGAATAGTAACTTTTTTACTTTTATTTACCACGGTTAGAAGTAAATAGGGTAATAAAGGGTAAAAATGATATTATTATTACCCTAAAACATGTCCTAATTCTATTGGATAAGTGTAATTCGACCAAAAACAACCTTAGGAATAAAATATGACCATTTAGGCCCACTTGGATTAGATTAGGACATTTATTATTAATTTATTTAAAGAAGGGTTAAAATACTTAAAATCAAAGATTAATAAGAAAATAATTTTTAATATAGGGTTATAAATAAGATAAATTCAACTATAAATATTCATTATAAATCTAAAAATATTTCCTACATAATGATATTTTATTTATAATTTTTAGACTTTAAATAAGTTAATTTATTTATGACACAAAGATGATGCAGTAATTATCTTATTAATGAAATATACACATAATTGAAGTTATAAATACCCAAATATATGTAATTTGAGACTTTTTATGAATTCCACTTATTTTATAGGTTAATATGACATGTTATTATTGATTCAATTAACTTTTTTTGAACTAATAATTCTGTTATGAATTTCAAAAAAATCAATTACTAAATATTGTCAAAATTGACATAAAATAGTTTTTAAAAAGAATATTATATCATTAATTGTTATTTTATTCCTAAAAATATAAGTTTAGGCTGAATGACTTAGACAAGGTTATATATATTAATAATAAACAACTTGGGGTTCAATTGGCTTGTTATATTGAGTTTATTAACCTTATAGTATAAGAACACATGAAGACACGGTAAAAGTAAAATTATTTAACTTAATGATAAATATAAATGATAAGGTTAAAATAGGAAACTAAACTTGTCTAAATTCTATTGGATGAGAGGATTTATACCCATCCCCACCTTAGCTTCTAAATAAATCAATTTGGAGCTATTTAAAACCGAACTTGACTTTATAATAAAATAATATTTTTAAGATTTCTAAAGGAGCCCCTCTCCTCCCTTATAAAAGGGCACCTCATCCCCCTCTTCCTCACACTACTTTGAGCCTTAATTCTCGGCCAACCCCTGCCAATTTCTCCTATCCACTTACCTAGAGACATCCTAGAGTTCCTGGTCTTCTACAAAGACCAATTGTAGTGCCCTAAAAGGAGGTCTCAATGAGGCGTTTCAAAGAAGAGGTAATGTCCATTACCAATTCTTTCAACTTTATTTCTTCTTCCACTTCTTCTTCTTTAGTTGTTTCATTATGAAGTAATAACATCAGTATCACTAATATATTGATATATTATTATAATTATGAAACGACCATATTTCACCATCTATCCATCCTACGGAAAACGAAATCACCGAGCGTGCGTACGTACGGAATACTGTCTCCACACCGTGGTGTAATCTATTTTCCACCACCACCTTACTTGGATGGGTATAATGGTGTAAATAATTACTATATATGACTATTTTAACTTGATATTAATTCTGAAATAGTATACATACACTCCAATACAATTCCACGATCATGGGAACGATATCATCGCTCGTGCGTACGTACGGAATACCGTCTCCACGATGTGATGCGACTCGTTCTACATGATTTTCATTGCATAATGATTACATAAATAAATTGAGTGAATAAATATGATATATATTACACTAATACCATTCTATAAATGAGGTATATATAAAATGAAAATAAAAATAAGAATTTATTCGACAAGACACGCATAAGAACAAAAAGTAATAAACACCCGAATAACAAGTAGTAATGAAATAATACTAATAATAAGCTAAGAATGTTACCATATATGATATCATAAAAATATGTATGATTCTGGAATAAGTCAATAACATTATTTAAATCATTATACATGAGGTTTTTACACATACATAGTATATCGGACCTAAGGTAAGGGAAAATATCACAATCTCATTTTTATCCGGAATTGTTTATACTTTGGTATTTACTGGGGTGTATTTTATCATACACATCCATGTTTCCTCAATATTTAATATTATTTACATCCACCTACAATTGTTTAAATCCAATTTTACCCTTTGGTGAGTTTTTAGTAAAAGATATGAAAAGAATCTTTTGTCGTTTTTCGTACGAGGTACTTTTTGACTTTTCCGACAAAAGTACGAGAAGCATGTTTTTTTAACATATACGGCATGAATAGATTTTTAAAACAGTATTTCCAAGAATATTGATTTACAAGTTTTCAAGTTTATTTTTAATTAACTTCTTTTAGTTTAAAATTGTATGACATGTTAAGAAAGGAAAAATGTTTTTGAGGTAGAAAGGATATTTTCATCAAGAATGGAGTTAAAGTGTTTTATCAAAATTATTTTCCTTATAAGATAATATAGGGTTCTGTTCCTATCCCTATTTTTACATTGATTTGATTATGTTATGATGGAATTATTTTTATGATTCCCTTTTATCTTATATGGATTATGTTATGATGGCATGATGTTTAAGATTCCCATTTTTATTACATGGGTTATGCAATGATGTATGATTTTTTTGATTTTGTGGCACACATAAGAATGGTATCATTATGAGATGGGTGGGACCTATATCTCCCTCCAATGCATTGGGTAAAGATTTTATATCTCATGAGATAGACATGGATGGAATGACAGGTTAAACCGGTTCAGTGAAACAGGACTGAAACGAGGAGTGAACTCGTTTCAGAAATTGACTTTGTCCACTAAGATAGTCTTGGAAATGAGTCTTGACTAATAAGAAATGATTATCTATGATTATTTTTTTATTCCAAAAAGTTTCATGTTTTAAGTTATGATTATTTGGATTACATTTCACTACTATGATTTATCCCATGTTATGAAATTATGATTTCTTTTGCAGGTTAAGATTTCCAAAAGTTATGTTCTTCTGTATATGATGTGATTGATATTTCTTTTGTTTACCCTTACTGAGCATTTGAGCTCACCCTTTTGTATGTTTCATTTCCCCAGGTCAAGAAGAAGGTTATTAAGTAGGATATTCCAAAATGGGACTCTAGATATGATGAAATAAGTGGGAGGCAAAGTAGATGCTTTATGAACCAGTTGTTTATGTTTCCCAGTTTCTAAAGACTCTATACCTATACGGTCCTTTCCTGGTTTGGTTATATTTTGTAATAAGTGTGCTTAAATTCTAAAGTAATAACAATGTATGTAATGTACGGGTCGTTATAGTTGGTATTAGAGGCAATGGAGGTAGGAATGTATCTGATCCTTGGGAACTCACACATGTGAGCGTTGGAAGAAGCATGGCTCTCCGCCCAAGGGCTTCATGAGAAAATGGCTGCCACTGGGGATGTTGGTGTGTCCCGCCTAGGGGGTGTAGCCGCCAATGGAGTGCCCTGATAGGTATCAATTATAGTCCACTGGAAGTAATTCCAGACCGTTATAGTTGGTATCAGAGGAAAGGTATAGTCAACCTTTGGAAACTAGGATGTGAAAGCCTTAGTAAGAACCCTATGGATAAGTCTAAGCATAGAACACAATCTTAGTGTTTTAGAAATGGCCATGAATAACGTAGGATAAGACATTAAGTGTGATATTTTATTCTTGATTATTTGGATTTCCTATTATAATTAGTGCTGCTCACACTATTCTTCTTGGTTTTAGTCAATGGCTGGACCCGAAGGAACCATGTTAATGCGGAATGTGATGGGCAATGAAATGATTGTCCCCCTGAGCAACCAAACGTTATGGTAGCTGGAATGAAAAATCTTGTAGCCATGATCACACAACTTTCTCAAGCTATGAATCATGCAGGACTTCCAAACGAGCAAAGGAAGGAGCAACATTCTATTGAATCCTTCATGAGGCAGCGTCCACCTTCATTCAGTGGGTCTACAGATCCATTAGTTGCTAAACAATGGATTGGTACTACTAAAAAGATATTTTCAGTTCTTCAATGTTCTAAGCATGATAAAGTCATCTTAGCAGTGTATCGTTTGGAAGGAGATACTGATCAATGGTGGAATCTTATTAAGAATACGAGGCAAAGGGATGAAATTGAGTCCATGGAATCAGACGAGTTAAAGAACTTATTTTTCAATAAGTACTTCCCTCATATTCTCTGAACAAAGATGGAGAAGGAGTTTCTTGAACTAAAGAAAAAGGATGATAAATTTGTTGGTACCTATGAAGCAAATTTTACAAGACTTGCAAGGTACGCTTCTGGTATTATTATCCAACCTTAGAGTAAGATCGATCGATTCTTTAGTGGCTTAAAACCAAGTCTTCGAAGGGCCTTATCCATAAGGGACTTCAATAGATACATGAAAATCGTTCGATGTGCTCTCAAAGTTGAGATGGAGATTGGAATAACCCATTAGTCTTATGGGTTTGATAAGAAGAGGAAAATGGAATTCAAAGGAAAATATAAAGAGCACACTGAAAAGAAGATGTGTTTTCCTTTATGCTCAAAGTGTGGAAAGAAAAATGGAGGGAGTTGTCTTAAAGGGACAAGTAAATGTTTCAAATGTGGAAAGGAATGTCATCGGGAATTTGAATGCCGCAATGGTGGGAAGAAGATGTCTAATGATGCAAACAAAGGGATACGCAGAATGAACCTACTACACTTCAATGTTTCAAGTTCCAGGAGATGGGGCATTATGCCAATCAATTCCCAAATCCAAGAGTTTATGATGATGATCGACGTCAACAAACTCTTGAGGCTAAAGACAAAGGAAAGTCACATGTAATTTCTACCAGCGATGTGGAGTATGATAACGATGTGGTGAAAGGTACACTTACCATCCACTCTAAAGTAGAAAATGTTTTATTTGATTCTGGATCCACCCACTCCTTTATTTCTGAAGAATTTTCTAAGGATATCACCGTATTACCTCAACAATTAGACGTTGAGTTAGCTGTGACAACCCCTAATGGAAAAACAGTCGCATCAAAAGTTTATAATTCTTCTCCGATCGAAGATTGTGGGAAAGTGCTTCCTGAAAATCTTGTGATCCTTCCTATAGTGGAATTTGATGTGATTCTTGGCATGGATTGGCTTTCTCTATATGGAGCTCATATCAATTTCCAAAGAAGGGAAGTCACATTTCATATTCCAGATCAATCTATGATCTTCTATCAATGCAAGGATGAACATAACCTTCCAGTGGAAATGTCTTCCATCTTATGGGTCTTGATTCCACTAAATGATGGTTATATACCTCAAATGGTTGGTGAGAAACTCATGATTAAGAATATTCCCATTTTACGGGAGTTTGATGATGTCTTTCCAGAGGAATTGCTGTGTCTTCCACCAAATCGTGAAGTTGAGTTTTCAATAGAACTCATACCAGGTGATTTGCCTATTTCAAAGACACCTTATAGAATGGACCCAATTGAGTTGCAGGAATTGAAGATGCAACTCCAAGAGAATCTTGATAAGGGGTTCATACGCCCTAGTGCGTCACCTTGGGGAGCACCTATTCTGTTTTTTAAGAAGAAAGATGGATCAATGAGACTCTACATTGATTATCGTGAACTTAACAAGATCACTATCAAGAACAAATATCCTCTCCCAAGCATTGATGACTTATTTGACCAACTACGTAGAGCCCAATACTTTTCCAAGATTGATCTTCGTTCAGGGTATCATCAATTAAGGGTCAAAAGAGAGGATATACCAAAAACGGCTTTCCGTACAAGGTATGGACACTATGAATTTATAGTGATTCCATTTGGTCTTACTAATTACCATTCTATCTTCATGGATCTAATGAATAGAGTCTTTAGAGACTATCTTGATCAGTTTGTGGTAGTCTTTATAGGTGATATTCTTGTTTATTCAAAGAGCAAGGAAGAACATGAAGATAACTTGAGAATTATATTGAAGACCCTGAGAAAAGAGAAGCTTTATGCCAAATTTACCAAGTGTGAATTTTGGCTTCAAAAAGTTTCATTTTTTGGGTCACATAATCTCAAAAGAGGGGATATATGTGGATCCAGCAAAAACAGAGGTTATCGAAAGATGGTCGAGACCAACAACAGTAACTGAGATCCGAAGTTTTCTTGGTTTGGCTGGATATTATCGACGTTTTGTGAAAGATTTTTCACGATTATCTAATCCACTCACCAGGTTGACTCTAAAAGGAGTTATGTTTGTGTGGATGGACGAATGTGAAGAGAATTTCAAGGAGTTGAAAAGAAGTTTATCTAGTGCACCTGTTCTCACACTTACTTGTAGTGGTGAAAGGTTTGTGATCTACAGTGATGCATCCAAGAAGGGACTGGGATGTGTTCTCATGAAAAATGATATGGTGATATCTTATGCCTCATGATAGTTGAAAATACTTGAGAAAAATTACCCAACTCATGATTTGGAGTTAGCTGTGGTAATCTTTGCATTAAATATTTGGAGACATTATCTTTATGGAGAAAGGTGTGACATTTATACTGATCATAAAAGTTTAAAGTATATTTTCACACAAAAAGAGCTGAATATGCGCCAAAGAATATGGATGGAGATGATTAAGGATTACAACTACTCAATCCATTACCACCATGGGAAAGAAAACAAGGTGGAAGATGCATTAAGTCGACAAGACCATGCCAGTTTATCCATGGTGAGGATCATAAAAGATCCAATATTTATGGATTTACAAAGGATGGATCTTGGAATTATAATGAAAGGTGAAAAATTGTATCTTTCTAAAATGAATGTTCAACCATCTATACATGTGAAGATTAAAGAGGAACAGAAAGAAGATGTCGAGTTACAAAAGAAGGTGAGAAATGTTCCTGAATTCAACCTTGATTTTGATGGGATAATAAAGTTCAGGAATCGGGTTTGTGTTCCTCCCATCCCAGAATTAAAGAAGGAGCAGCTGGATGAGGCTCATAGTTCATCATTATTTATTCATCCTGGAAGCACAAAGATTTATAGGGACCTGAAAGAGTACTTGTGGTGGGATGGCATGAAAAGAGATGTTGCTGAATATGTCTCTCGATGATTGGTTTGTCAGTAAGTTAAAACTGAGAGACAACAGTCTAAGGGGATGTTAAAACCATTACCCATACCCGAATGGAAATGGGAAACCATCACTATGGACTTTGTTACCTGACTTCCTAAAATATCCAAATGAAATAATGATATCTGGGTCATAGTTGATCGTCTTAAAAAGTCTGCACACTTCATCGCTATTAGAGAGGATTTCTCTCTGGATCAGATTTCCAGGATATTTGTGAAGGAAGTGGTAAGATTGTATGGAGTACCACTTTCTATTATATCTGATCAGGATCCGAGGTTTACCTCAAAGTTCTAGAGAAGTCTTTAGCATACTCTGGATACATATTTGAGTTTCAGCACTGCTTATCATCCTCAGACAGACGGTCAGTCTGAGAGAACAATTAAAAATCTAGAAGATATGTTGAGAGCTTTCTCTATGGATTTCAAAGGTGGTTGGGATCAACACCTAACTTTGGTGGAATTTTCTTATAATAATAGCTTTCACTCTAGTATTCAGATGGATCCTTATGAAGCTCTCTATGGAACGAAATGACGGAATCCAACTTGCTGGGATGAAGTTAGGGAAATAAAGCTATTAGGACAAGATCTCGTTTATGAAATGACAGAAAAGGTCACATCTATTCAACAACACATAAGAGCAGGTCAGAGTCGACAGAAAAGTTATGCCGACAACCGAAGAAAATACCTAGAGTTTGAAGTGGGTGATAAAGTGTTCTTACGAATATCTCCCTCGAATAGGGTCATGAGATTTGGAAAGAAGGAGAAGTTGATCCCTAGATATATCGGTCCTTTAGAAATATTGGATCGTGTTTTGAAGGTAGCTTACCGATTGGTGCTTCCACCGAATCTCTCTCAAGTTCACGATGTGTTCCATGTATCTCTCCTGAGAAAGTAAAAACCTGATCCTTCACATGTACTCAGCTCAGAAGTTGTACAGCTGGAGCAAGATCTTTCTTATGAAGAACAACCAATAGAGATTCTGGATCGTAGCGAAAAAGTCCTACGAAACAAGACCACTCGATTGGTGAAAGTTTTATGGAGGAACCGCCAATTAGAAGAAGCTGCATTGGAGATTGAGGATATGATGAGGGAGAGGTATCCTCATCTGTTTGTTACAAAGTGACGAATTTCGAGGGAGAAATTCATTTTACGGGGGGTAGAATGTAACACCCGAGACTTTTATGTTATATAAATCATCAAAGGAATCTTTTTATACACACAACACTTTCTTGTCTTACTTTACACGAAATCGCGACCTTCCTCGATAGCTTGCGTTGTATGCAATACCGAGTTTCACTACACAACGATATACTATTAAAATATTATTAAAACTAGCCGTTTTGAATAGTAATAACCACTTTTTGAAATTTTATAAATTTTATTTTTCAAAATGGACTTCATTTTTGGATTCGGAATATCGAAATTAGCCTAGGGTAAAATTTTGGTATTTTTCTGAAAACTTTCAATTTTTGATTAATAGTGAAACCACTAAGTGGTAGTTAAAAAACTGAATTTTTCATAAAACATAATTTTACCACTTCTGTTAGTGGAATTTCAAAAATCTGAGAGACACGGTTGATGTCAGTAAGTAAAATGTGGTTCAATGAGATGAAAATAATTTTTGGTGAATAATAACTTTTTATTTTTATTTACCACGGTTAAAAGTAAATAGGGTAATTAAGGGTAAATATGATATTATTATTACCCTAACACATGTCCTAATTCTATTGGATAAATGTAATTCGACCAAAAACAACCTTAGTAATAATATCTGACCATTTAGGCCCACTTGGATTAGATTAGGACATTTATTATTAATTTATTTAAAGAAGGGTTAAAATAGTTAAAATCAAAGTTTAATAAGGAAATCATTTTTAATATAGGGTTATACATAAGATAAATTTGACTATAAATACTCATTATAAATATAAAAATATTTCCTACATAATTATATTTTATTTTTAATTTTTATACTTTAAATAAGTTAATTTATTTATGACACAAAGATGATGCAGTAATTATCTTATTAATGAAATATTGACATAATTGATGTTATAAATACCCAAATAAATGTAATTTGAGACTTTTTATGAATTCCACTAATTTTATAGGTTAATATGACATGTTATTATTGATTTAATTAACTTTTTTCTAACTAATAAATCTGTTATTATTTTCACAAAAATCAATTACTAAATAGTGTCAAAATTGACATAAAATAGTTTTTAAAAAAAATATTATATTATTAATTGTAATTTTATTCCTAAAAATCTAAGGTTCGGCAAAATGACTTAGATAATGTTATATATATTAATAATAAACAACTTGGGGTTCGTTTGTTTTGTTATAGTGAGTTTATTAACCTTATAGTATAAGAACACAAGAAGACACAGTAAAAGTAAAATTATTTAACTTAATGATAAATCTAAATGATAAGGTTAAATTAGGAACCTGAACTTGTCTAAATTCTATTTTATGAGAGGATTTAGACCCATACCCACCTTATCTTAGAAATAAATTAATTTGGAGCTATTTAAAACCGAACATGACTTTATAATAAAATAATATTTTTAGTTTTTCCAAAGGAGCCCCTCTACTCCCTTATAAAAGGGCACCTCCACCCCCTCTTCCTCACACCACGTTGAGCCTTCAAGTTCAGCCAACCCCTGCCAATTTCTCCTCTAGAATTACCTAGAGACATCCTAGAGGACCTGGACATCTTCAAAGGCCAATTATAGTGCCCTAAAAAGAGGTCTCAAAGAGGCGTTTCAAAGAAGAGGTAATGTCCGTTACCAATTCTTTCAACATTATTTCTTCTTCCACTTCTTCTTCTTTAGTTGTTTCATTATGAATAAATAACATCAGTAACACTCATATAATGATATGTTATTATATGTATTAAACAACCCTATTTCACCATCTATCCATCCTACGAAAAATGAAATCACCGCGCGTGCGTACGTACGGAATACCGTCTCCACGCCGTGGTGTAATCTATTTTCCACCACCACATTACTTGGATGGGTATAATGGTGTAAATTATGACTATATATGACTATTGTAAATTGATATTGATTCTGAAATAGTATACATACACTCCAATACAATTCCACGATCATGGGAACGATATCATCGCTCGTGCGTACGTACGGAATACCGTCTCCACGATGTGATGCAACTTCTTCTACATTATTTTCATTGAATAATGATTAAATAAATGAATTGAGTGAATAAATATGATATATATTACACTAATACCATTCTGGAAATGAGTTATCTATAAACTAAAAAGAAAAATAAGAATTTATTCGACAAGACACGCATAAGAACAAAAAGTAATAAACACCCGAATAACAAGTAGTAATGAAATATTACTAATAAAAAGCTATGAATATGACCATATATGATATCATAAAAATAAGAATGATTCTATAATTAGTCAATAACATTATTTAAATCATTATACAGGAGGTTAGGACACGTAAAAGCATATCGGACCTAAGGTAAGGGAAAATATCACAATCTCATTTTTATCCGAGATTGTTTATACTTTGATATGTACTGGGGTGTATTTTATCATCCACATCCATGTTTCCTCAATATGTAATATTATTTAAATCCACCTACAATTTTTTAAATCCAATTTTACCCTTCGGTGAGTTTTTAGTAAAAGCTATGAAAGGAATATTTTGTCGTTTTTCGTACGAGGTACTTTTTGACTTTTCCGGCAAAAGTACGAGAAGAATGTTTTTTTAACTTATACGGCATGAATCGATTTTTAAAACATTATTTCCAAGAAGCATCCTTTACAAGTTTTCATGTTTATTTTTAATCAACTTCTTTTAGTTTAAAATTGTATGACATTTTAAGAAAGGAAAAATGTTTTTGAGGTAGAAAGGATATTTTCCTCAAGAATGGAGTTCAAGTGTTTTATCAAAATTATTTTCCATATATGATAATATAGGGTTCTGTTCCGATACCTATTTTTACATTGATTTGATTATGTTATTATGGAATTATTTTTATGATGCCCTTTTATATTATACGGATAATGTTATGATGGCATGATATTTAAGATTCCCATTTTTATTACATGGGTTATGCAATGATGTATGATTTTTTGATTTTGTGGAACACATAAGAATGGTATCATTATGAGATGAGTGGGAAATATATCTCCCTCCAATGAATTGGGTAAATATTTTATATCTCATGAGATAGACATGGATGGAATGGCAGGTTAAACCAGTTCAGTGAAACAGGACTGAAACGAGGAGTGAACTCGGTTGAGAAATGGACTTTGTCCACTAAGATAGTCTTGGCAATGTGTATTCACTAATAAGAAATGATTATCTATGATCATGTGTGTATTCCACAAAGTTTCATGTTTTAAGTTATGATTATTGGGATTACATTTCACTACTATGATTTATCCCATGTTATGAAATTATGATTTCTTTTGCAGGTTAAGATTTACAAAAGTTATGTTCTTATGTATATGATCCAATTGATATTTCGTTTGTTTACCCTTACTAAGCATTTGAGCTCACCCTTTTGAATGTTTTATTTCCCCAGGTCAGGAAGAAGGTTATTAAGTAGGATATTCCAAAAAGGGACTCTAGATATGATGAAATAAGTGGGAGGAAAAGTAGATGCTTTATGAACCAGTTGTTTATGTTTCCCAGTTTCTAAAGACTCTATACCTATACGGTCCTTTCCTGGTTTTGTTATATGTTGTAATAAGTGTGCTTCAATTATGAAGTAATAACAATGTATGTAAAGTATGGGTCGTTAAATATATACATGGATCTAGTAAATATGGATATGGGAATCACCATGGAAGGTGAAACATCATTACTTTTTCAAATGGTTTCCAAACCGTCTTTACTAGAGTGGATAAAGAGTTCCCAGACCGGTGATAAAGAGTTTCAAAAAAAGATTAAAGCTATGAATGATGGGATATTTAATGAATTTGTGTATGAAGATGGAATTTTGAATTTTGGGAAGAGAATTTGTGTTCCCAATATACCTGATCTAAAAAGGGAATTGTTGGATGATGCTCATAGTTCCAATTTCTTTATACACCCTGGGAGCACCAAAATGTATAGAGATTTCAAGGAACATTTTTTGTGGGACAACATGAAGAGGGAGATTGCTAATTTTGTGTCAAGATGTATGGTTTGTCAACCAGTGAAAGCGAGAAGGAAATAGCCTGGATGAGTCATGCAACCTCTTCCCATACCTGAGTGGAAATGGGATAATATAACGGTGGACTTCGTCATGGGGCTACCAAAGACTCCTAGAAGGAATAATGAATTATGGGTCATTGTTGATCATCTTACCATGTCAACACATTTTCATGCTATAATAGATGATCTACCACATGAACTTCTAGAAAGACTATATATTAATGATGTTGTGAGACTTCATGGAGTTCCCCTATCGATTATCTCAGATCATGATCCCCGTTTTACATCAAGATTCTGGAAAAGTCTTCAGAATGCCTCAGATACTGAACTTCGTTTGAGCACTGCATACCACCCTCAAACAGATGGACAATCAGAACGGAATATTCAAACCTTAGAAGACATGTTGAGATCCTGCTCACATGACTTTTAGGGTATGTGGGATCAATATTTACCTCTGGTGGAATTTTCCTATAACAATAACTTACATTCAAGTATTTAGATGGCACCATATGAAACGTTATAAGGAAAAATATGTTGCACACCAACTTGTTGGGATGAAGTTGGTGAAAGAAAACTTGTAGGCCCACAACTGGTGGAAGAAACAATGGAAAAGGTAATGGTAATCCAAAACAACATCAAAGTAACACAAAGTAGGAAGAAGAGCTATGTCGATAACCGAAGGAAGGATTTGGAATTTCATGTAGGATATCATGTTTTCATGAAGGTATCTCCATGGAATGGAGTTATAAATTTTTTTAAGAAAGGTAAATTGAGTCCCAAGTACATCGGACCATTCGAAATTCAAGAACGAATTTGGGTTGTAGCTTACCGATTGGCAATGCCTCCAAGTGTCTCCAAAGTACATGATGTGTTCCACATATCACTGTTGAGAAAATACATGTCTGACCCAATGCATGTAGTCACCTATGAGAAATTAGAACTTGAACATTATCTATCATATTGTGAACATCCCATCATGATTTTTGATATGAGAGAACAAGTGCTGAGAAACTAGATGACTAGTTTGGTAAAAGTTTTATGGAGATACCACAAGATGGAAAAGGCAACATGGGAACCCAAGGAACTTTTGATGAAGAACCACCCAAGTCTTTTTACGGAGTAATACTCTAGAAATTTCGTGGATGAAATTATTTGAAGGAGGGGAGAATGTAACACCCCAAGCATCTACAATACGTTTCCCTTTGAGTAATTCAATAGCTTGCATTGTACGCAACATCGAGATTTTAACACACCATTATCAATCAAAGTAGTTGTTATTAATATTAATACCCACTTTTTGAAATGTCATATATTTTATCTTTCAAAATGGACTTCATTTTTGGATTCGGAATATTGAAATTATCCTAGGGTGAAATTTTGATACTTTTTGGATATCTTTTATGTTTTGATGAATAGTGAAAATTACTAAAATTTAATTAAAAACCAATTTCTTAATAAAAATAATTGATGGTGATAAATTATTAATATGAGTGGTTGTAAAGAATTTTTAGAATATATTTTTACCATTTAATACAATGTTGGTCATTGGAAATAATTTCACAATTAAACCGGACATAAACAAGTGTCAATCTTTTGATAGTTATTATATCTTAAAAACACGCTTTTTGTTTTGACAGCCGAAATAATTTTAAATTAATTTCTGTCACTTATGTGTTTTGAATTTGGAAAAATGGATTCCCTATTTGGAATCAGGATGTCTAAGTTGTGTAAATAGTTAACTTTTATTTTTAGACATTTTGAATAATTACTTTGATAAATATTTTATTTACCATGGTTAAAGGGTATATCTGGTAAATAAGGGTACAAAAATTATATTATAATAATAATAAATTAACCTAAAACATTTCCTAACCTTATTTTTGGATACATGTCTTACCATGAGAATCTTTGGGTCAATTTTAGGACACCATGGATCCACTTGTAGGTGATAGGGACACTTTATATTAATTAAGTTTAAGTAATACAAAAATGACATAAGCTTATATCTTTTAGAAAAAAAAATTTACATAGGGATATATATGTTTTATTTTCGATTATAAATATTCATTATAAAGCTAAAAAGATTTCAAAAATAATTATATTTTTTTTATAATTTTTTATGATTGAAAAAGTAAAAATATAAATGACACAATAATGATGAATTATTTTCTTTATGAATAAAAAACATAAAGAATTTGTATTATAAATGTTAAAATAAATATAATTTGAATGTTTGATGACATACACAAATTTTATTGGTTCATATGACATGTTAGAATTGATTAAATTAATTTTCTTTAATTAGTAAAGTTTTTATGACTTTAAAAAAATAAATTATTGAGTAGTGTCAAAATTGAGATAAATGAGTTTTTAAAACAAATATTATATTATTAATTTATATTCTATTCCTAAAAATCTGAGGTTCGGCCAAAGGAATTATATCATTATTGGTATATTATTAATGGACCAATTGGGGGTCGCTTGGATATATATAGTATGTTTATTAACTATATATTATAAAAATACTATGTGTCATGGTAAGTGTTAAACTAAATAACCAAGAGTTGAAAATAAAAGATAAGTTTAATATAATAACCCAAATATGTCTAAAATCTATTGGTTGAATGTATTTAGAACCATCCCCACGTTAGAATTTTAATAATCCACTTATGATCCATTATAAACCGAATATGAATTTATTATAAAATAATACTTTACGATTTTCCTAAAGAGCCCCTCACCCCTCCTATAAAAGGTCACTCCCCCTTCTAATTAATTCACACCTTCAAAGCCATTTTGCTCGGACAAACCCTACCCAAATATCCTCCCAACATCCCTCAATTCATCCTAGGTACCTTAGTTTTATCATAAATCCAACTTAAGGAGCACTTGTGATCAAATCAAAAGGAAGAACCCGAAAAAGAGGTAACGTCTTCACCACCCTCTTTAAAGTTCCTTTCTTCTTCAAATTATTATTTCCTTTTTTTCCATTCTAAATTAATAAATCCAGTACCTTATATATACTGTGATGTTATTATAATTATGGAACAAACAAATTCATTATTCTATCCATCCCTTGAATGACAGGTCACCATACGTGCGTACGTACGGGCTATCGTCTCCACGTTGTGGTGTAATTCTTATTCAATATACTATTATTTAGATGGGTATAATGATGATGTATAATACATGTAAATAATAAACATAACATGATAATGATTCTTTCTATATGATATAACATCCAATTATATATTATTTTAATATCAAAAGAATGATATTGTCGCTCGTGCGTACGTATGGATTACAGTCTCCACGAACGCGATGAGATTCATTCCCCATCGTATCCATTCAAGACTAAATATTATTGGATGATTAAAATTAATATTTTAGAACTTAATATCATTCTGGATATGAGTATGATACATCCTATCCATAACAAACATGACTTACATAAAAGAAAAAAGTAAGTTAACACCTAAAACGACGATAATACTAAGACTTTATTAACAAAGCAATGATAAAAGTTCATATATGATATCATATTAATATATATGAATATTGTATAATTCAATAACAATTATTTCACCATTTTACAGGAGTTTAACCTACCATAATCCAAGGAAAAGTACACGGTATGGGTTTATTTCACAATCTCTTCATTATCTGAGGTTGTTTATACATAATTATCTACGAGGACCTCTTTTTCATCCACATCCACATTTCTTAAAAATGTGTTTCAGAACATTCTTACTATTTTACAGAATATGAGTTAATGTCATTTATAACATTTTTTAACTTTTTATAAGAATTTTATAAATGAATCTTTCCGTCTTTCTCCAAACAAGGTCCTTTTTAACCTTTTTCGACAAAATTAAGGTAAGAATGTTTTTTTAACATATACGGCGGGTGTGGCTATTTTCCGCTGTTATAACATCGTCTATGCTTACCTTACAAGCTTATAATGATATTTTCAAAATAAATATTTTCATTATATGACTCTTAAATGATTTCAAAATATAAAGAGATATGTCTCAAAAAAAGGTTTTGATTTCATCTATGTCAACATCCTTTGATGGATTTTGGGTTTATTTGACGCTGATTTATTATGATACAAAACGTCCATATTTTATTGATTTTTTTTTGATATGTTTGATTGTGGATGTTCTATTTTTATACCATTCATTTCTTATGGTTAATTTATTGACATTTCATATGCTAGTTTTAATACAAATGTTTATGATATGTTTAAACCTTTTCATATGAAGAATGTATTGGACTTAGTAAGTGACGGGTGGAGCCCGCTATAGCTCCTCAATGCATCGGTTGGTCTCATGAGACAACGAGATGTGGAATTGGCCGAGGCCCTTTTCCAATTTGATTTATGGTTTTGGCGGAGACCTTAATCATTTTAGACGTCTTAGCTAAGGCCTTGACAAAATGTTTCAGAATGTCCGGCATTATACATTCCCTCATTATGGAAATAATATTTATGGTTCATGTGGTCATTCGACTGGTAGAATACCCATGATTATATTTAATTATGGAATTATTTACTCATCTCATAATCATTCCAGAATTGTATTCATGTTTATTATTGGTAAAGGCATGTGGTTTCAATTATTTGCCATGCTTAATAATTATGTCATTTTCTGCTGTATTACATACCCTTACTGAGCGTTTGAGCTCACCCCTTTCTTATGATTAATTATCCCAGTATATGAAGAAGTAAGTTATGAGTGAAGTTCAGACATAGTCTAGGATGATTGGATGATTTTAATGAAATATATTATTGTTGTATTTCTCTTCAAGCAGTAAAGTGGATCATACGTATGAATCTTGTTTCTAATAATACTAAACTGATCGGTCTTTTGAGACATGATTTTCTTGTAACCATGCCAATGTTATATAATAATGCACCGACTCTGGGTAATTGGGGTCATGGAATTATAGTTGGTATTAGAAGAAGGTTAGTACAAACCTTGGAAACTAGATTTAGATAAACTATGATTAGAGAACATAGCCCTACGATAGACTTTGAGGATTAGTATATAAGAACTTCCTAGAATCTTGGTATTGTAGAGATTTTGTGAGTTTTATGAGCAATACATCCCTGTCTAGATACAAGCTGGTAGAGGCGGCTCTGGCACAGATGTACCTAGAGTTAAAACCTGAAAACACTGCTTTGATCTTGACTTGAATAGGAACTGGTGCACGACAATCGACCTTGCTGCACTTTTGGTTACGACACTCCCGGGTGATATGCTTAGGATAATTATCATTTTTTTACCAACCATTATAAAGGATTATGAGTATATACCTCTCAAAGAAAACTTTTTTATGATTATGGATTATATCCATAAACTGTTGAATTTATGTTAAGTGTTTTAGAAGTTTGGAATTATATATTTCAATTCATAAACTAATCTAGTTTATGGATTTTTTTAGAAATAGCGCCTAGTCGAATGAATGGAAACCGTATCAACACACGCGCTCCATATAAGTATTGCCCTCCTTCTCAATATATGTATAGTGTAGCTAGTGATGCAACTGGTGGTGATCAGATTATCACCATTCTGTGACAAATCACTTAGGTTATGAATAATAACCTTACCCGTATGGAGCACCCAGATCCATAGCGTGGAGGATCAATGTTAGATCGCTTCATGAGGAAACAACCACTGACATTAAATGGGAGTACAAATCCCATAGTAGTTGAGAAATAAATAAATTACTTAGAAAAAATAATCCATGCCTTGGGGAGTAGTGAAAGAGAAAAAGTTGTCATGGTAGTTTATCACCTCACTGAAGATGCTGATCAATGATGGTCATTGATTCAAAACATGAAGGAAGATGATGATGTATCAGATATAGAATGGATTGAGTTCAAAGATCTATTCTTCGAAAAATACTTTACTCAAGACCATCGAGCGGATATGGAAAGGCAATATCTGTGCCTGAGGCAGAAAGAGGATGATAATGTCACAAAGTATGAGGTTAACATTATAAGGTTAGAGAGGCATGTTGCATATTATATAATAACCCAAGGAGTAATATTGATCATTTCTTTGATTTTTAAAACCATTTCTCTGTCAAGCATTAGTCTCGCAAACCTTCTAATCATATGAAGATATTGTCTCAGGTGCTATCATGACAGAAAAGTAATTCTGTAAGTCTTGTGACTTTAGATAAAAGCAAGAGAAGAAGAGATCTGCTAAACACTCTGGGAAAGGAAATAAGGAAACAGGGAAGAAGGGTAGAATTGAATTTCCACCCTGTGACAATTTTGGAAGGAATCACCCTGGTGCCTGTCTAAAAGGAAAAGGAGTATGCTACAAATGTGGATAGAAAGGACATCTAGCTGGTGATTGTGAAGGAAAGAAAGATGCTACCGAGGTTCAATGCTACAATTACAAGGATATGGTACATGATGAAAATGAATGTACTAAGAGTCAACAAAACTTACCTCAGAAAAGGCCAAGCTTATGCAATCACTACTGCTGAGGTTGATGCCCCGAAAGACGTGGTGGCAGGTAATTTAATGGTTTCCTCAAGTTTAGCAAATGCATTATTTGATTTTGGATCATCGCATTGTTTCATATCATCCCAGTTCTCTATGAAAATTAGATATTTCCAATTTGATTTAACAAGGGAGTTTTTAGTTAAAACTCTTAAGGGAAGTATCATTGCATAGAAGTTTTGTGAATCAGTCCCCATTAGAGCACATAAATGTTCTTTATCTGCTCATCTCGTCATCATACCTATGATTGAATTTGATATAATCCTTGGTATGGATTGGATTTCTGACCATGATGTGAAAAATTATTGTTAGAAGAAGGAGGTTACGATTCTTGATGATGATGATAATGAACACCTTATCATTAGAGAAAAATCTCCGCCACCTAATTCTTATCTAGATCCACCCCCAGTAGCTCAATTAAATTCAATTATCGGGGAGGAAGAGAATGAAATAACTGTGGGTGAGGAAAGGAATGTTCAAATAGAGGATGTACCTATTGTGAGAGAATATGTTGATGTGTTTCTGGGAGATTGACCTAGACATCTTCCAGAATGCGATGTTGAATTTTCCATTGATTTAATTCCTAGTTTAAGGCCCATATCTAAAACCCCTAATAGAATAGCCACTATGGAATTAGTTGAACTAATGAATCAACTGTAGTAATTGAGTAATAAATGATTTATTCACCCGAGTGTTTCTCCATGGGGAGCCCATGTCCTTTTTGTTAAGAAGAAAAATGGATCTATGAGGTTGGGCATTGACTACAGGAAGATCCATGCTAAAAAAATAAAGAACAAGTATCCCCTACCTCACATTGATGATTTATTTGACCAACTGCATGGAGCTCAATACTTTTCAAAGATTGACCTTCGATCTGGATATCATCAGTTGTGTGTGAAGAAGGAAGACATTTTGAAGACAACATTTTGAACCAGGTATGGGCATTACGAGTTTACAGTAATTCCTTTTGAGCGGACTAATGCACCCTCTGTATTCATAGATCTAATGAACAGAGTTTTCAAGGAATATATTGATGACTTTATAGTGGTATTTATTGATGATATCTTGGTATAATCCAAAATCTACAAAGATCATGAAAATCACTTGCGCATTATATTTAAGACTCTGAGAAGACATGAATTATATGGGATGTTTAGCAAGTGTGAATTCTGACTTCATGAGATTTCTATTCTTGGCCTGATTGTCTCTAAGGATGGAATCTCTGTTGATCCTTCTATGGCCAAGGCAATCCATGAATGGCAAGAACCAACGATTATAACCGAGGTACACAACATTATTGGTTTAGCAGGTTATTATCAACTTTTCGTCCAGAACTTTGCCCGGTTGGCTAACCCATTAACAAAGCTCACACGTAAAGGGGTTAAATTTGTATGGGCAAAAGAGTGTGAAGAATGTGTTGAAGAACTGAATAGAAGATTAGTCAATCCTACTCTATGAGCTCTACCATCGGGGAATGATGGGTTCATTATTTATAGTGATGCATCGAAGAATGGTCTTGGTTGTGTCCTTATGCAGAATGACAGAGTTATTGCCAATGCATCACGACTGCTGAAAATGAATGAGCAAAACTATCCTACTCATGATCTTGAGTTAGCTATTGTAATATTTTATTTTATGATTTGGAGACACTATATCTATGGTGAAAAATGTGATATTTATACAGATCAAATGAGTTTGAAATCTATTTTCTCACAGAAAGAGGTCAACATGTGGCAAAAGAGATGGATCGAACTACTCAAGGATTATGATTGCACAATACACTACAACCTAGGGAAGGAAAATAAGGTGGCAGCTTCTTTGAGTAGATAAGATCATAGAATTTTGAACAAGATGATAGTAGAAAAGGATCCTGTATACATGGATCTAGTAAATATGGATATGGGAATAACCATGGAATGTGAAACATTAATACTTTTTCAAATGGTTGCCAAACAATCATTACTATAAAGGATAAAGACTTCTCAGAGCGGTGATGAAGAGTTTCAAAAGAATATTAAAGCTGTGAATGATGGGAGATTGAATGACTTTGTGTATGAAGATAGAATTTTGAATTTTGGGAAGAGAATTTGTGTTCCCAATATACCTGATCTAAAAAGGGAATTGTTGGATGATGATCATAGTTCCAATTTCTCTCTACACCCACGGAGCACCAAAATGTATAGATATTTAAAGGAACACTTTTTGTGGGACAACATGAAGAGGGAGATTTAAAATTTTGTGTCAAGATGTATGGTTTGTCAACTAGTGAAATCTATAAGGCAACAGCCAGGAGGAGTCATGCAACCTCTTCCCATAGCTGAGTGGAAATGGGATAATATTACGATGGACTTAGTCATGGGGATACCAAATACTCCTATAAGGAATGATGCAATATGGGTCATTGTTGATCGTCTTATGAATTCAGCACATTTTCTTACTATAAGAGATGATCTACCAAATGAACATCTAGAAAGACAATATATTAAGGATTTTTTGAGACTTTATGGAGTTCCCCTATCGATTGTCTCGGATTGTGATCATGTTTTACATCCAAATTCTAGAAAAGTATTCAGAAGACCTTGGATACTTAACTTCATTTGAGCACTGCATACCACCCTCAAATAGTTGGACAATCATAATGGACTATTCAAACCTTAGAAGACATGTTGAGATCATTCTCACTTGTCTTTTAGGGTATGTGGGATCAATATTTACCTATGGTGGAATTTTCCTATAACAATAGCTTCCATTAAAGTTTTCAGATGGCACCATATAAAGCGTTATACAGAATGAGATGTCGCACACCAACCTGTTGGGATGACATTGGTGAAAGAAAACTTGTAGGCCCAGAACTGGTTGAAGAAACAATGGAAAAGGTAAAGGTAATCCAAAACAACATCAAAGCAGCTCAAAATAGGAAGAAGAGATATGCTGATAACCGAAGGAAGGATTTGGAATTTCAGGTAGACAATCATGTTTTCATGAAGGTATCTCCTTGGAAGGGAGTAATACATTTTGGTAAAAATGGTAAATTGAGTCCCAAGTAGATCGGACCATTCGAAATTCTAGAACGAATTGGGGTTGTAGCTTACCGATTGGCAATTCCACCAAGTCTCTCCAAAGTACACGATGTGTTCCACGTATCACTGTTGAGAAATTACATGCCTAATCCAATGCATGTACTCACCTATGAGAAATTAGAACTGGAACCTGGTCTAAATTATTGTGAAGAGACTATCCAGATTTTTGATATGAGAGAACAAGTTCTGAGAAACCGGACGACTCGTCTGGTAAAAGTTTTATGGAGAAACCACAAGATGGAAGAGGCAACGTGGGAACCCGAGGAACATATGATAAAGAACCACCCGAGTCATTTTACGCAGTAATATTCTAGAAAATTCGAGGATGAAATTTTTTGAAGGAGGGGAGAATGTAACACCCTAAGCTTCCACGATATGTTTCCCTTTGAGTAATGCAATAGCTTTCATTGTATGCAACTTCGAGATTCTAACACTCCACGATCAATCAAAGTAGACGTTATGAATAGTAATGCCCACTTTTTGAAATTTCATACATTTTATCTTTCATGAAGGACTTCATTTTTGGATTTGGAATATGGAAATTATCCTAGGGTCAAATTTTTGTACTTTTTGGATAAATTTTATATTTTGATGAATAATGAAAATTACTAATTTTTAATTAAAAACAACATACTTAATCAAAATAATTAATAGTTATAATTTATTAATTTGAGTGGTTTTAAAGTATATTTATAATATATTTTTACCATTAAATACAATACTAGTCATTGGACATAATTTCACAATTAAACCGGACATAAACAAGTGTCAATCTTTTGATTTATATCTTAAAAACACGCTTTTTGTTTTGACAGGGGGAATTAATTTTAAATTAATTTCTACAACTTCTGTGTTTTAAATTTGGAAAAATGGATTCCATATTTGGAATCATGATGTCAAAATTGTGTAAATAGGTAACTTTTATTTTCGGACATTTTGAATAATTACTTTGGTAATATTTTATTTACCATGGTTAAAGGGTATATCCGGTAAATAAGGGTAAAAAAATAATATAATAATAATAATAATAAATTTCCCTAAAACGTGTCCTAACATTATTGGTGGATACATGTCTGACCATGGGCATCTTTGGGTCGATTTTGGGACCCCATGGAGCCACTTGTAGATGATATGGACACTTTATATTAATTATGTTTAAGTAAATACATAAATGACATAAGCTTATATCTTTTAGAAAAACCATTATTACATAGGGTTATATATGTTATATTTTCTATTATAAATATTCAGTAGAAAGATAAAAATATTTCTACATAATTATATTTTATTTATAATTTTTTAACATTGAAAAATTAAAAATATAAATGACACAATAATGATGCAGTATTTTCCTTATTCATAAAAAAAATCAAATAATTGGGATTATAAATGTTAAAATTTATATAATTTGAAATATTTGAGGACATAAACGAATTTAAATTGTTAATATGACATGTTAGTATTACTTAAATTAATTTGGTTCGAATTAATAAAGATGTTAAGACTTTTAAAAAATAAATTATTGAGTAGTGTCAAAATTGACATAAATGATTTTTTAAAAAAAATATTATATTATTAATTTATATTCTATTCCTAAAAATATGAGGTTCAGCCAAAGTACTTATATAAATATTGGTGTATCATTAATGGACCAGTTGGGGGTCTCTTGGATGTATATAGTATGTTTATTAACTATATATTATAAAAATAGAATGTGACATGGTAAGTGTTAAACTAAATTACCAAGAGTTAAAAATACAAGATAAGGATAATATAATAACCCAAACCTATCAAAAATATATTGGTTTAAAGTATTTTGACCCATCCCCACCTTATACTTTTAATAATACACTTAGGATCCATTAGAAACTGAATATTAATTTATTATAAAATAATACTTTAAGATTTTCCTAAAGAGCCCCTCACCCCTCTTATAAAAGGGAACTCCCCCTTCTCATTAATTCACACCATCAAAGCCATTTGTATCAGCCAAAACCAGCCCAAATATCCCCCCAACTTCCCCCACTTCATCCTAGAGGCCTTAGTTTGATCCGAAAGCCAGATTAAGGATCCCTTTTGATCAAATCAATAGGAAGAACCCGAAGAAGAGGTAATGTCTTCACCACCCTCTTTAAAGTTCCTTTCTTCTTCACCTTATTCTGTCCTTGTTATTTCCATTCTAAAATAATAACTCCAACACATTCTATATACTGTGATGTTATTATAATTATGGAACAAACAAATTTATTATTCTATCCATCCCTTGAATGACATGTCACCATACGTGCGTACGTACGGCCTACCGTATCCACTTTGTGGTGTAATTTTTATTCAATATAATATTATTTAGATGGGTAAAATAATGATGTATAATAGATGTAAATAATAAATATAACATGATAATGATTCTTTCTATATGATATAACATCCAATTATATATTATTTTAATATCAAAATAATGATATTGTCGCTCGTGTGTACGTACGGATTACCGTCTCCATGAACGTGATGAGATTCATTACCCATCGTATCCATTCAAGAATAAATTTTATTGGATGATTAAAAATAATATTTAAGTACTTAATATCATTCTTGATATGAGTATGACACAAACTATCCATAACAAACATGGCTTATATAAAAGAAAAAGAGTAAGTTAACACCTAAAATGATGATAATACTATGATTTTATTAACAAAGTGATGTTAAAAGATCATATATGATATCATATATATATATATATTATTGTATAATTCAGTAATAATTATTTCACCATTATACCGGAGGTTAACCTACATAAACCAAGGAAAATTACATGGTAAGGGTTTATTTCCCAATCTCTTCATTATCCGAGGATGTTTATACATTTTTATCTACTGGGACCTCTTTGTCATCCACATCCATGTTTCTTAAAAATGTATTTCAAAAAAAATTCTATTTTACAGAATTTTAGTGAAAGTCGTTTATACCTTTGTTTGAGTTTTTATAAGAATTTTATAAAGGAATCATTCCATCGTTTTCCAAACAAGGTCCTTTTTAACCGTTTCGACAAAATTAAGGTAAGAATGCTCTTTTAACTTATACAGTGGGTGGGGCTATTTTCCGCCATTATAACATCGTAGAAGCTTCCCTTACATAATTATAAGAATATTTTCAAAATAAATATTTTTTTTGTGACTCTTAAATGATTTCAAAATATAAAGAGATATGTCTCAAGAAAAGGTTTTGATTTCATGTCAACATCCTTTGATGGATTTTAAGTTTATTTGAAGTTGATTTATTATGATACAAAACTTCCATATTGTATTGAATTTTTTGTTATATGTTTAACTATGGATGTGATATTTTAATACCATTCATTGCTTATGGTTAAATAATTGACATTTTGTATGATAGTTTTAATATGAATGTTTATGATATGTTTAAACATTTTAATATGAGGAATGTATTGGACTTAGTAAGTGACGGGTGGAGCCCGCTATAGCTCCTCGATGCATCAGTAGGTCTAATGAGAAAACTAGATGTGGAGTTTTCAAAGGCCCTTTCCCAATTTGATTTATGGTTTTGTCCGAGGCCTTAATCATTTTTCACGTCTTGGATGAGGCTTTGAAAAAATGTTTCAGAATGTCCGGAATTATACATTCTCTCATTATGGAAATAATATTGATGGTTCATGTGGTCATTCGACTAGTAGAATACCCATGATTATGTTTTATTATTTCATTATTTACTCAGCTCATAATCTTTCCATAAAAGTCATCATGTTTATTATTGGTAAAGGAATGCGGTTTTCAATAATTTACCATGCTTATCATTTATGTCATTTTCCGCTGTATTACTTACCCTTACTGAGCATTTGAGTTCACCCCTTTCTTATGTTTAATTTTCCAAGGATATGAAGAAGTTAGTTATGAGTGACCTTCATGCATAATCTAGGAGTCTTGGAAGCTTCTAATGAAATATATTATTATTGAATTTCTCTTCAAGATGTAAAGTGGATCATATGTAAGAATCTTTTTTTCCAGTAATACTTAACTGATCGGCCTTTTGAGACATGATTTCCTTTTAATCATGCCAATGTTATGTAATAATGCACCGACTCTGGGTAACTGGGGTCGGGGCATTACAAGTATATTTTCAAAGGGAAATTGAAGATCTATATAATTAATATTGATGAGGTAAGAAAACTAAGAATACAAAGAATCCTGGATAACTGTAATATGAATGTCGTAAATCATTACCAATAATTTCGAGTATATGAATATGAGATAGTGCAGTCATCCCTGGTACATCAGTCAACATTCTGAAATGTTAGGTCTTGATGTGGTTTTGCAAAGGCTCACAAGGATTGAAGCTCCTTTCTAACGAGGATAATATTTATTTAGTTTGTTGGTAAAGGCCCTTATGAATCAGTATCATGCAAAGGGAAATATGATATGTAATTCATTATGAGGGATATGGAATAATTTTGAGGAATCAAACATCTATAAGATGATAGTGAATATGGGAAGAAAGATATCTAGGAAGGGTTGTGGAACCCTAGTGTATCTAGCTAATAAAATGATTATATATCTCTACGATATATGGTTTTGAATCAAAATACATGGGACCTCCTTGGATATGAAATGAAGTGTCGCATTTCATCCTTGTGGAAGGGTATAGAACACAGGGATCTAACATCGTGGATATTGAATCTAATTGGATAGTTTGGTACGGTGATTGTAAATCATGATCTAGAGTGCTGAAATCCCGAGAATGGAATGGTATAGTCTTTTAGGGAGCATTTCAAATACACTGGTCTATTGAGTGATTCCATGATGATGTTAGGGATCATGAGAACTGTAATTTCATTTTTCAGAGTGATGCAATTGGTTGATGGAAATAGGCGCATATGTCAGTGTCATGGGAAAACACGAACCTTCATGAAATGGGTCCTTGAATAAATATATCATTTCTAAGGACAATGGAAGGATATGATTTTTATAGGAACCTTTACTCATAAATTTTGGTTTGTGGAAGATGTAAAATCCATGTAGAGTTTGAATTTATTGAAGGTTATGTCACCACCAAGTGAACTGATTGTCATTGTGAGGTGGTGTGAAAAATATTTCCCTTACATTTTCCCGGACTTGTGGGTCCATTGAATATAGCATGGATTTTACTAGGCTTATAGACCCGATGATATTTTCCCCTTTTATTTTTGGGTCCTAATGTTTTCCTTATCTCTGAGGATGAAGATCATAACGGGTGGGGAATCAACATTGAATTATGTTTCACAATTCTGGTTTTTATCCCGACATATTTTTTGTGTAACTACTATGTGGAGGTTGATGTATTAAAATTTTTAACATTATATGATAGAGTTTAAGGTTATAAATCTTTAACCAAATCACATAAGACTTAAGGTCGGGAATCCCATGGACCTAATATGGGAGATGTTACCCAAGATACTAATTAAGATACCCAGGTCCATGATTGCTCCCACATCCTTCTAAGCGAGAGGTGTAAATATTTTAAATTGTGGCTCATGTTCATCAGATCCAGAGAAATGATATGGTAAAATCATACTAGGGATAAACTAAAACCCAATGGTGTTCTAGGATCCTACATGGATACATCAGGTTCACAAAAATCTAGAGGCCCTCTAAATCCCATTTATGCTAATAGATTGACCGACCGAGAGAAGTCTTTTTCTCTTTTGGAGGGAAGATAAAGTCCTATGGATATCTGAATAGTTCAATACCTAAAGGGTGGAAAATGGATTTTTGTTTTTTTAAAATATAAGATAAGCATACAATACTTTGGTTGATTGTGTTATATCACTTATGGTCCTTTTTTAAGGAATGAAAAAAAAATTTGATGGTAAGCATAGTTTATCATCATTTATTTGGGACGTTTTTAATGCAGATTTGTTGTAATTAAACTAATTCATTTTACAAAAAGTTTAACACCATGCGATAATGACATATTTTGACACTGCTTAACGTCATGCTGGAATGATGTATGAACCGACTTGAAAAGTGGTAATGTTATGACTAAGATCAATGATGATATCATGGGCATCACTACATTTCCCATGAAAATGATATTCATGCAACACAATGTTTTAGATGTCCATGCACTTTAATGTATTATGGTGATGATGATGTTTCATAGTATAATGTCGTTTTGTAAGGAAATCTGTGGATTATATAAGGTCATGTCAATAGTAAAATATGATAGAGTTACAAATGAGAAGACACACAATGTGGGGTTATAATGAAACCCCACATGAATGATGACCAAATAAGTCTCTTCAAAACTATGCACCATTCCAGGAAAACACAATCAAGGGTCCATAAATGTTATACCTATGGATGGGTCCAAATACTAAATGTTTGGGAGTATCCACGTATCTCTTGAGGTTGAGAATCAAGCCAAATGTAGTTTATGAAATGATATACTCTACACTGGTCTGTACTATATGCATAGGTGGAAATTGACTTCGTTGATAGTTGAGGTTAGGCCCAGGATTGGAGATCCAGACCTGACTATGAATACAATATGGGATGGAATCATGCTAAATGTAATTCATGAACATCCATTCAGATTAATATTATGTGGTGATGATGATGTTGGATTGATGTGAATTGGTGGGGACATCACTATTGTGACCAGTGATAAAATCATGGGCATAACTATGTATCTAATGGGGATGAAAATCAAACCACACATAGTTCTTAGAGGACTTTGCAGTTTAATTTCATGATGCAACATCATCAACAGTACATTTTAATGCCATCCGATAGTGAAATATGGAATTATGTTTATCATATTACACTCATGATCATAATGTATCCATTTTGTAAATTTATTCCTTGCTCGTGAGGGTATGTATCTACATCGACTCATAAGCTCAGGCGATCATTGATTGGTTTGAGAAACTAGGAGCAACATGGGTTCCCCTATAGTGCAAAGACAAAATATGGGAATAACACAACCATTTTGTATTATGTAGTGACTAGACTAAGATATAGGTCAATGGAATACCTATGTATCACATTGGGAATGATAATCTGGTTGTATGTATTAATAAAGGGAAACATGTAGTTTAACATCATGAGGAAAGGAAAATGGATTACTCGACGTGAAGGGGGTGGGGCATTGTGCATTCATGTAGTTTTATGTCATGTTGTAAAGAAATTGGCTAGGAAATTTAATGAATTGTTGTAATGATAGATTATGTACTATATAATTCCATGTGGTTAGGATGAGACAGTCCAGTGAGTTTCATGTAATTCGGTGAGGAATAAATGTTCCATTCATTTTAACTCCATGTGGTGTGGATGATTGATGGGGAACACTCTGATGTGGATGACCTATTGAGGGATAGCTTAAGAAACATATTTCTTATGAAATATCACATTTGTGGGTGGTTTGATATGACCCAAATCTAGGGTTTCCAATGAATAAACTCTAGTATGATATACCTTAAGAATGTGGTGTGGTCCTCCCCACATGGACTCAAATTTTGGAGGATTCTTTCCCAGTATCTTCAGGGTTCTGAGAGAAAAAAAGTTATAATGTAAGGAATTATTGGTGGTTAACCATTTCATTAAAATTTCATGAAATACCATTCAAGTGCACACTGAGGTTATTCAGTGTGCACAAACTCTTCTCATCCATACGTTCAAACTCATCCAGCTATTTTTTTACTTTTCATTATCTGAGATTTGTCTTAAAATGCCTATTTGGAGTGAGGGAAGATGAAATTTTATGGGAAGCACTGCCTTGGTCCCACACATAAGTGAGTATGGTATTTCTTCTGTAGAAAATAACATAGTGGTATGGTAGAACCACAAAGCATGTAATATTTTATATGATCAATACTTCTTATCTCTGTTGACCATTTTTTAGAGTGTGTTTGATAGGGTATTATTGAAGACCTATATAATTTCATTTTTAAAATCATGATAATGGGATGATTGATTGGACATAATGTTATAATCATAGAAAAGCTTCTTCAACTTTGTGTAGTAGAAGATAGTGATGTTGTCTTCCAACATTATGTGAGGTACTCCAAACATGGTGATGATATACAGATTCACGAAGTTGATGATATTCTTTATCCTAACTTCATTGAGGGGTATCACCTCAATCCATTTGGAAAGGATGTATATGGAATGAAGGATTTACATGAACTGCTTAGTAGGGGCTGGGGGATATGGACCTACAACATCCATCTCCCAAATGGAAAATGTCTAGGAATATTTAGAGGTACACCACAATTATGGGGGCTAATGAATGAATATTTCATTGATTTGGGATGCATGAAATTTCAGGGTGAATTCCCCACATTCTTGTATCACAGATTTCTAGAAATGTCCCCACCTCCTAATATGAAGGTAGTGACTTTTTCTAGATTGATGGGTGGCGCAAGATCCTGTGTGATATTCTTCATTGACGGTGAGAACGTTACCTTACACTATGAACGTGAGAGGAATTCTATCAATAATATACTTATTGTTTTTTTTCTCATTTAGTTCACCCAAAACTGTGAAGTTCGCTTTCTATTGCCATATCTGTTCCCATACAGCATGATTTTCTATGAGAGTCCTTACATGAATATAGTAAATTATGTGCTCCATCCATCAAGGGGTGGTCATTCGTTCATCATGCTCTGGGGTGGTGGTGACAAGGTTGATCACAACAATATCACATAAAACAATTTATTACACTGTTATTCGATGTCAAATATGGAAGGATGATTCATCTTGATCAGTCTCAGCCAAGATAGTGGTTTCATTTGATAACGTATTGGTGAGAGCATTCAGTGATCATGGGACATGTTGTAGTGTGTGATCAAAGGTTAATTCCAACATTAATCCCTTGACATATCATGTAATTGATCCATTTCCTACTTTTTGGGCATATTATCCATTTACTAGCTTTATCACTAATGTTGAATCCCCTTTAATGTCTAGGTAGGCTATGTGCAGAAATAGGGATAGTTTCAAGAGAACAAAAAGGGATTGGTATTCTGCTACATTGGTTTGTGAAGCCTTTAGACAGTGAGAATGATTAGTGAAAAATTTCTATTTTTTAGGAGACAAAGACAATCCCTAGAACCAACAGGTTAAGTTTTGGGTTCTCCATTATGGTACCAATAGTAGTATCAAAGGCACTATCAAAGTATATTTACCATTTTCAAGGAGTGTAATGGGAATTGAATACATCTTCATTTGGGATCAAAGTTTCATTAGGTTCATTTTTCGTGGTAGGGTGTGCTATAACGAAATCAGCTAGGTCATTCAATTTCGCTGACGTTTTTGACACAAAACGGATGTCAAATTGCATCAGAATGACTACCCAATGATCCAATCACCCAGTAAACAAGGGAAAATGTGGGTGTACATGAGAAGATCAATACGAGAGAAAAAGAGGACCTTGTGGTTCAACATTTAGTTTCTCATCTTTTGTATTACGAAGATGACTATGAGGCAGTTCTTCTCATCATTGGAGTATATGGTTTTAGTACCAAGCATTGTCCATCTAATGTAGTGGAGACTATTCTGCCGTTCCACATCAAATTCCATCATGAGAAATTTTCCCAGTGATTCTTCCAAGGAATCCAAATATATTATTAGTTCCATCTATTCCACCATAGGCATGAAAAATGATGGGTGAATCATGTATTGAATAAGGCCTTTGAAGTCTTTCAGACAATCATCATCCCATTTATAGGAATATCCCTACTTCATTAACCTATTTAAGGGGAGAGCCTTTCCGTCTATGTTGGTTATTATCCAAAAAAATTAAGGATATGCTCCCTAGGAGTCCCATGTGTTTTATCAGGTACCTTGGGGGTGACATTTACAAAATATCAATGATTTTTTCTGGGTCAAACTCAATGTCACAATTGCAAACCACAAAGCCATGATACTTTTTTGATGTTATCCTGAAGGAACATTTCATAGGATTCATCGTTAGACTATTTTGTCACATATTATTGAACATTACTAGAGCATCTATTATGTGATCACATCACTATCAGGATTTAATGTCCAAGTCTTCAACATAACAGTCGACTATACATCCCAAGAATGTATAAAAGATGAGATGTGTGGTGTAATAATATCCGAACTCTCGTTCACTAATCCAAAGGGAATGACATGATAGTACAAAGTCACTTGAAAATATCAGAAGGAATTGGATTATTCATCCCTGGAGGGAATCATGATTTGTTTGTACCCATAGAACCCATCCGTGAAGAAAATTTCATGGATTCCAGATGATGCATCGATCAAGGCTTTTGTGATCTATAATGAAAAATTGTCCTTTGAGGAAATCATATTAAGGTATCTGAATTTAATACATACCCTAATATTCTTGTTATTCTTATTGATAAGGATGTTTTTTAAAATACATATCGGGTATTTAAATTCTCAAAAAAGGTTTCATTTGATCAAATTTTAAAATTCATCCTCTATATTGGTTGCATGAGAGGGATGCATCCTCCCTAATGCTTTCTTGAAGCCCCGATGCTCATCATGTAGTGTGAGATGATGCGTAGCCCCATCTGGTTTCAATCCAAGATTTTTTTGTTGTTTTATTAAAACACATACTTGTTCTTATTTATATATTCTAGGTACATCCTCTTCTATAAATGAGGAATGCAATCACTAATCAACGTACGATGTGGGTCATTTGTTTTCCCCATATTTATCTACCAGATATCATCTATGGTAGAAGATTTACCACATCTAATGTTAGAGAGGTGTTCCTATGATCATCCTAATATTACATCATTTCTAAGTCTATACAGATTTCATTAGGAGAGGATGAAAACCTAGGGTCCACACCATCACTACCGGGGTGATAGAATCCATGAGAAGAAACATCACTATTCCTTTCCATCTGAATTACTGCAAAGATATTCTAGAGTTGGTTGACATTGAAGACATGAGATGTTTGGACATCTAGGGTTTAATCTTCCACTTCAAAGATGTTTATGGTGATCACATATTCATCATCGAGCCTACTCTAGGGATTCATAGTGGTTGTAGAATAGCCATTGGGGGTTGTAACTTATATATTATCATCTTCCATTGTGGCTTACCTTCCTTCTTATAGAAATTTTATTTTTCATATGAGTAACTGCAAGTCCATAAGAGGTCATTGTTTCCATGAAAAATTCAATCCTCTCTATTGATGGGTACTTCACACACAGATGGACGGTTTATGGGACCAACAAGTGGATATGAATCCAAATGCGTCCAAGGTGAGACATTCTCTATAGTGGAATGCTGGATAACCATAATTTCAACCTCTAATATGAGTTCCCTAGATTAGGATTCGATTTGGATGTTCCCAAGAAGACTTTGCTCAATATTATCATATCCTTGTACATACGGCTTTAGAGGGGATAATTACCCATATATATACACCATCCATCAAAGGGTCTACAGTGAGATATGAAGGATACCTGATCCGTTATCAACCACCAACCAATGGACATTGATATTATTGATTCTTCACAAAATGAATAATAGATTTATGTTCCCTTGGATGGAATCCTCTAGATCTTTCATCAACGAATGAGTTGTCTACAAGTAATCCTATGTAAATAGTCTCCAGTCGATATACCACGTTATCAGTGACTTTTTTCTCAAAATCATGTGGGATATAGAGGGATTCGACGAGTACATCCTATAGTTATTTTTAATGATGGAGTGCATTGAGGATCAAAATAATTACTGGGAAGATAGTTAGTTGTTACAAAATATCATAATTTTTTTACCAAAGGCCTACTCATTCTGATATGGGGATTCTCCTGAGAATGTGGTTCAGAGGCTAGAGCATCCGAGCCAGATAGACCAAGTTTTTCCGTTGAGGATTTTAGAATATTCTTTTAATTGGTGCAAGACGAACAAACCGTCCACACTATCTGGGTTATTTAGATCAGACACCTACTAGGTGTTTATGCATGAAAATTTGATGTGGGCAACTACTGGATGGCTCTGATAGACCTCTTTATCTCTTTTGGGCCTATTGGAGTGCTTTCCCGCAATTCTCTGCTACATATATGTCTTCTATAGTGACATGATTGGAAAATTTAGTATGACTTCATACATGATATCCCATCTATAATCACCTATAGTGGATGTGTCCTCTCATTCCTCGATTATATGTGGAAAACCAAGGTTCAGTGGCATACTCATCTTCAAAAAATGGGGTTTTCATGTTTATTATGTTTAAAAACCATAGATGAATTCTTTATATGAAAATGAATTTTTAGTGGGGATTCTCCCATATTTCAGATGTCATAGAAATGAAATAATTTTGGCTTAATACCTACTTCAGAGGAGAATATTACTCTTCTTATTCTATTTCATTCTAGAATTGGTCCTCAGACCCACCTTTGGGATGGAAATCTGATTTTCTTTCTTTGGTAGTGGATCTACTTCTATACTACACAACTATTTTCTCAATGTTGTGGGCTCGATCAACTACCTTCCGAACCTTCCATTTGTCAAATTTTCACACATGTATGGATGATACCTTCTACCAATCATCCCCTTCTTCCATTTCATCCATGGTTATGTGAGCCACTTTCTTTGGGGAATTATCTAGCACCACTTGTCCTGAATCGATGATGACATGAAGGACATCCTTGATGATGAAAAAATTATGGATATTATGACACATCCTTCTATGGAAAGGTCAATAACCATGTCTTTTAGTGAGGTTGTCCTAATTGGGCTTCCTAGGTTGCATAAGAGTGTGATGGTAATTTTCCATGGATAGAATGAAATATCCAAGGACCCACTCGTTCTTAAATGAGTAACCCATATTCATCTATTCATCAAATCTATTATTACCCTGATTTCTCTATTCCACTAGATGAGGGTGATTATGTAGTTTTCAACGCTCTATTGGAGGTTATGCATTGTTTGGGGCCTATAAGGACATATATATATGTGTCTCTACTAGATAAAGTCTGGAATCCGAATCTTTCATTTTAGATGAACCATTTCAATTATGCCTCAGGCTTGAGTCGAGAATTGGTTTTGGTTCACTAAATTTCCCATTCTAGGTGTTGTTCTGTTTTAAAAAAATGATGAGATCTTCCCAGATACTTCATAAGAATCTAGGGAATCATGAACTCATCAATATGATTTTTTCCATAGAGCTCCATTAGCTATTCAAATGAGTGAGGTATGATGAGTGAGTATCAAAAACTTATCCATGTTAGTATGAAATCAAAAACACTCTAAGTTTCATGTTTTAAAAAAAAATTCAATTAACTATCACTAACTTCTTCAATATAGAACTGAATTGGTAATGAAATTTATGAATGGGATCTTCCCACCCTAGCACAGATCCTACTGGAAGACTCTTATACCAGACAATGGTTGCACATGTCCGACTCTATAATATAAACCTCATATTGTTTTTCTCTTATTAATTTTGAGGTCCCATCATCAGCCTGCATCAAAACACGATGTGTGTGAGATACAACTCTGGGTCCCCCACACCATCAGGGGTGGAGAATGTAGTATTTCCAATTTTGGGAAGAGGTGGGGTATCATTGACCCATTTGGGGTATTGCTTCATTTTATGTTTCACTGGTTCACACCATCCATCCATCGAATCCATTTTAGTGGACAAAGACCTGATGATGTTAAGGAGATATATGGGAACTACATCAGAACCCTCTCCCATCGATGGTGATCCAGCATTGGTTAATGACGTGGCCCCATTTTTATCCATTAGCAGTATCTAATTCAGTCCTAGAGTGAATGATTATCCTAATGGAAGAGATGTTATTTCCATAATAAATTGAAGTCACCATCATTTTCAATTTCCTCATGTTTGTGGGACGGTTTCCAAAACATGAAGACAATATGATATTTATAAACTACCCATAATGATGGATCAGCTATGGGTGGTGCGAAGGGGGGGAGAAATTTTATCTCTTCTGGGAGATGGTACCCTGTAGGAATAATTCCCCCGAGCAATTCACGATTATCATACCAAATAGATTTTATTTCACTCTCATTTTGAGATATCCATTCTTCTTAGGATGGGACATCACTCCTCATGGGAGGTGACCCGAATGTTATTGTACCCTTACCCTTAGAACCATTATGTCGAGGTGGGGGACACTATTTATTTGAATCTTCAATGTTTTGGAGCCGTATCTGGTTCCTGGTGCTCACTACCTCATTCGATGCATTCATTTCACCTTCCACCCGAGGTATGTTTTTAGTATTGATAACTACATTATTTTAACCTCGATCAATATCTTCCATGTTGATAGTTACATCATTCACAGAGGAATATCATTAAATTATGGACGTGCATTTCTTTCAACACCACTATATGAGATTGCACCGATTCAATCACTGTCATTATTCAAACCCTTGGAATTATTGGTTATTCTGTCTTATGATCCTGGTAGGAAATAACCATTCTCATCGTGTGATCTTCATGTATTTGTCTACGAATAGTGACCTAGTAGAATTTCTGGGTCGGGTTTTCCGATTAAGCCATAACTAGCATAGGTGTGTCTCGCAGTAAGTGGGATGATGACCATTGAAAAATTTCTCCCAATCTGGAGAATAAAAATTACCTCTATGGTGGTGATGATGATGAAATATCCCCTAAAATTGTTGTGTGTATCCATTAAGGGCTACAGTTCTCACTTATTTATCAAATTTTTGTTGATCCAAGGGATCTAGTTTGGGATTTAATGATTCTAGAGATGGACATGAAGTTATGAATTCCCCCAGAATAGTGTGGTGGGATTGTTCTTGGATCACTGATGATGTATTCAGGGCCCTCTCTAGGGATGATAAACATATGGATGGTTAATTACATATAAATTATCCCAATCCATCAAGCTGGGGTTCTATTTCAACTGCTTCTAATATGTCGTAAATTCTCTCAATAATTGATGATCTGAGTGGTTGATGTATTGGTAGATATTCCCCCAAACTAGAAGGATGGGTCTACTAATGGTTTTCTAATACCAACGCTACAACAATGTCTTTCTTTATGTGATGTAATTGTACTATCATAAGAGATATGTGTGATGAAAAACCATGGTGGTGATCATTTCTCCCGAATAGTTTTTCGGGTGATCACAACTTTGGTCTCCAGGTTTTAAATTACTTCTTCTTTTATCAAGGGGACCAGTTTGAAGCCATGTTGGCTATCCTACCTCTCTAAGCATAATGTCTGGGAAATGTTGGAGTCGAGGCATTCTAGTGTAGTGACAAACTAGTAGAATAATTTTTCAGTCCCTTGATCTCACCAGAAGCAATAACATTACAAGATATTTTATCTTATGGTATTTGTTATTCCAAGGGAGTGGTGAAGTGTAATGATCCATTTTATACCCATAATTGAATTAAGATTCTTAATTTAGCTTCATAGATGATTTTTTGGTGAATCACGATGCAATGGAGGTAACCATGTCATAGGTTTACATTGTGCTTTTCCAATTTTGGATCTTGGGCCATAGAGTTAGAAACTAGGTCAAACTGGAAATTGAGTATCCTTATTTTCTAAATGTGGAACTCATATCCATGATAAAGGAGATATAGATATTTCAGTCACTGATGAGTATCCCACATATTCTCGCATAGAATAAAAATCCACTCCTTTCCTAGCTCTTTTTGGATCGTGTGGTTGGAAGTAGAAAGGGGCCTAAACATGTTGGGGTGGTTGATTCTTGCTAACTCTCACTATATTACAATTTGGACCTCCTACTTATCTGACATACATGCCACCACTATTTAAGACCATATTATATGGCTATGATGGTCTCATGCTAAAGGGAATGGGGTGATTTTGGGAGTTGACGTGGAATTGTATACCATTGACCCCAATGTATTGTGCACCTCTTTGTATAATGGAGTGGAGGTATGGTTCACATCTATATATTGAGGTGTCTAGAAAGTGGGAGGATTGCCTTCTCTATGGGAGATATCATTGAGGGGAAGTTTAACATTGTGTATATGAAGATTATATTCTCTACGATACTTTTAACCACTACCCCAAGGTGGACCATAATGGTAATGAACTTCTCATGATTCAATTTCAATAGGAGAGTTGATAGAATATTTTTTCATTGATAATGTGTCTATAATGATCAAAATGACCCTATCATTGAGAAAATTAGGGATATAATCCATGTTCTATGTCATGGACGGAGGAAGCCGACCAAATTTTTGGAGTTGTACAATGTTATGAATGTATTGTGTGATGGTTTTAGGATCTTATTTATAACCATCAGGTGACGTGGGAGTATGATACCGCTACAAAGAATCTATTGTCATATGCTAACAAATTATATCATTATTGATATGGATATGAAACTATCTTGAGGAATGTGCCAAACTATGTTGGTGATCCTCAGTCCAAATTAGAGTGTGAGCTAGATCTTGAGCATTACAGATATTCCACTTGTCTTCCAAGATGGAATATGGTTCTGAACTGAGGCATGTGTTGCTATCAACTGGTCAGCCATTGTTGGATCATGAATATGAGTCTATTCCAAATTTGAATTTTTCATCCGAATATGTTGACATACCATCGGTATGAGAGAAGGAATATGATACTTCCCCTGTGATTCCATGGATTAATACTGGAGTAGTAGATCATCATAAAAATTAGTGATATGATACTTATTTCCATGATTTTATTGATTATTCTAGGTAGAGTCTTTGACAGGAATATGAGCCTACTCAGAAGCTCTTGTATTTTTCAATAGGTTATCTTTCGCTATAATGGGGATATATGCTCAATAATATTCTTTTGGGATATGCTTCATAACATATTTTATAGGCATGTGGCATTATCCTAAGTATTATTCCTCCCTCACCTTGTTTGATCCTATTTTAAGGGAGATATGAGCCTGATCTAATACCTCACCCTTCATCAGAATATGCTGATAGTCCTCTCCAGATAGAAAAATAGTATAGACTATCGTCAGTACAACAACATGTTCATGATGATTAGAGAGTTGTGCTACCCTAGATGTTGGGGTATTAGTATTATCATGTACCTTCATATATAGTGGTTCTAATATATACTTGTAGGGTTCTTCAAATATTGATAAAATGTACTGGCATTTTAGCAATGTTTGTGAAGGGATAGAGCTTGAAACTATTCTTCCTCCATGTTGAACTGGAATAGGTATTCTATTGAAGTAGGCATATGCACCCACTTTCATTATCCTAGTGTCATTAAGGTGTGTCGACATGCTTCATATACAGGGGAAAGAATATGAGTCTCCCCCATTCTTGAGGCAGGAATATGCATGATGACCTTTCTAGAGTGATTGCGGATATTCCCATGGTGGTTCGTCCCTGATAGATTATAAAGGTAGTCATAATTGGTAAGAGAAGGGAGATTCACCCTTTGTTGGATATCAAACACCTTTATCCTCTGATTAGTATTCCTTATCGACCATTCCTAGGTTTCTGTAGGAATTGTGTATCAGATGGTACCATAAGCTAGTTATCGAGCGATACCACCGGGATGGTGTTTGTGACGATGATTTGCAGGAGCCCACCTAGCCATCTCCCAAACATGAAGTAATCCATATCAAACTTCCTGATCTATATACCTTAGTTATGGACGGTGGCAGTTATCATGCTCTGGGGATAAGTTCTCCAAGACGATGGTTGTGGCGACGAGAGACATAGTTTTAGAAGAAACCACCCCCATGTGATATGGTCTCCCGGGTCATCATTTCTGGAGAAATTTATTGGTATCCTCCATGGTTAGGATAGTACCATTTCAATTTTACTCTAGAATCATCATATTTGTCACCTTTTTTTGGAGACACCGTCCATGTAAGATTTTTTTGTGAGCTGAAATTGTTGCAACTGCAGACGATTTTCCAAAATGAATATTTGATGATGAAAATATCTTATTGAATTGGTCTATTAAATAAGTATATACAATTATGAATATAAAAAATAAGAAGGTTACTAATCTAGGTATTATCATAGGAATAATATGGTCAATCAGATATGCATTGTTAACTCATTTGTTCTTTTATTCCTGAAGTGAACATTCCAATAATTTGGACTTATCAAAATTAGAATGGACTTATGAGAACCCTAGTTACACAAGATCATTTGTAATATTATACACGTATTTTGATTTTTTTTGTATCGGGTTCTCAAACAACAAACGGATTCACACATTGTAACCCAAACATTTTTTCATTTGATATGTTCACAATAGGTTCACTATTGTTAATTCCTCGAGAAATATGGTGTGTAATGGGTCATGCATGTTGTGTTATCATTTTTACATTTCCTTGAGACTCATAATGGTTACCCTATCTATATCATTGTACATAAATACAATGTAATGGTTTATGTTCGTCTGAGAATTTAGGACCATCAACTCTCGGGGACTTTCATTGGTCTTGAGGATGGGTGGTCAGGCTCATCACACCCTTTGGGTGGGGGATTCTTTCAAACTCAAATACTATTATCTTGATTTATGATATGTTTTAGAATATCTTCCAAATCTACATACAAGGCTGGTTACCCTAATGAAATAAATTCTCATAAATTATTTTTTATACTCAAAAGGACATGATCTCTTGGGTGGGTCCATCAGTATGTCTCTGAGGTTCTTTGTAATTATTTGGTAGTACAGGTTTGGTTGTAGTAGAAAATATATTACCATGTTCCTTAGAACATGTTCACATATAAAGTGGCGGTTGATATTCAAAGGATGGGATAGATCCATTATAAGGCTTACTATATATCCTGGTTATTGTGGGAATCAAATCACACAATATTCTTTCAACCAATGTAGTTTTACATCATGGGTAATGACATATCTAGGTGTTCTAGGACACTAATAAGCTCAAGTTATGGAGGTACGTCCTACGTATCCCAAATATAGTGAGAATAATAATTTTTATTTTTCAATATTTCCGTACATATATTTTTTCTTGACCTGTGTCATTATGGATAGTCATCATAAAAATGAAATGATTTCTCTAACTCCCAAATCTAATGTTATCCAAGATCAGTGTAAGAAAAATGGATAGAAAGTAACCAATTTTATTTCATTAGACAAGGGACCCATATGTTGATCCCTATATTGATGATCAATATGAAGCCTAGGCCTTAGTGGGATGTGGACAACATATATTGAATATATATGGAATCATATTCATCATAGTTCCCTTTATGATGGGGCTTATACAGGGCGTCATCAATTGATGGTGGAGATTTATGAATCAAGTGATGTTTTCATTGCATCCACCCATGCCAACATGAGCCATGCTCTGGGTGAGAAACTAGGGGGTTGAACATATGATTAGTCCCAAGGAATATTTTTCTGGGACATGCATATTAAGATAGTGTTTGGGATGTTTGGTATAAATGTTGTTACTCATGGAGGAATCCCACAAATACAAGTTGCAGAAGGAATTATATTCCTCGTTGTTCACTTTTTGATGGGGCATACATGCTAAGGTTTCCCATTACCATTACATGAGTTTATAATAGTGTTCCAATGACCATTGAAACAATCTATTACCTTCTGATCCATGATCATTTGTGAAAAAATTCATAGAAAGTAATCAATTCCATTTATTTGGATAAGGAACTCATATCATGGTCATTTCATTAATGATCAACAGAGAGCTCTGGCCTCGTATAAAGGTAGGATACATATCCTTAATATGGAAGGATTCAGAGTCAACATTGTTCACATTATATTGAGGAATATAAACTAAGGCATCACTATTTTTCAGTGCTTACATGATAAGGGGGAAAACAATGTCAAATATGAGGATGCCATGTTGATCTATACATCTTGTCAAGAATATGTCTCATGGCCTAGTTTTCATTCTGTACAGTTCATCACATGAATTTCCTTGACACGTATATAGGGTGTCACAAGAGTCAATGTATCATAGACCAAGTGGTGTCACATGTCTTGGATGACACCTTTTTGAGACATAGTTAAACCTAATCGACTTGTCTGGAGGGCATCTTGAGTATCAACTAATGTGAGCAGAGTGTTTCATGGGGGCTTGTAATTCATGCCCATATGATTTTCTGAGACTCAACATACATGTGACGATGTCTTTATATGAATCAAGTGATGTGTCCGGATGATTTCACAAGTCCTTGGTGATAAAACTATATTGTTACCAAGATCAATGTATTGCCCATATGGGCATTGTATGTGGTTCCCTGGCATCCTTGGGGGATATCATGTGTCCTAGATGACATGCCTAAGGGCTATTGTGAAATCTGGTCAACGTTCCCTAGTGTTATTGCATGTCATCATATGAAATAAACGAAGCATGTTTGGTGAATCAATAATGTCTTTCGTTTAAGCCTTCATCTCCAAATCTTGGTTCTATCCGATGTCTTACAAATTTCTTGTTTTCATTTAGTGTCATCTTCTTTGAATATCAAGTGATTTTGTGGACATGTTGAATGTTCATCACATGTCATACATGTGTTCCTAATGTGATATATAATTTATCACACAAAGCTCAATATGTATAGAGGATGAATACTCTTGCTACCCGCTGGTATACTACCTCATGGAATGATGGCCGGTCACCTGATCAGTTTTCTTTAGAAGTATTCATAAGTCGGGAGCTGAATCCTGCAGAGCCTAGGTATCCAAAAGATCATATTTCAGACTATTTAATCATGTTGGGGTGTTGAATTTATAATAATTTCCATCCCTAATACTTTCTGGTTTGTGTGGGGTATTTGGTACTATTCCAGAATGGAGTTAGTAGAGGGAGATAGTGCAATATATTTTAATGAGTCTCTACTAGGGAATCCTACAAGTACATCCCCTACGAATCAATGAATGCGATCCACCTTCATTAATGTGTCCTTTATCAGATTATTGACGACCATAAAAGTCTTTTTGTATCTTGTGGTTGTGTTGAATGACCTATGTAGTTTTATACTGACATGTCCAAGCGTTGTTTCATGATTCAAATGCCTATGGGAACACACTCAACAGACATTGGATGACATGTCGTGGAGTCTCATAGGACAGTGCTATAGGTGCACTGGGTATGTCACATGCCTTTCAGTGAAAATGAGAATCAATTGACTTCTCCCTTTTGATACCATTTTTATTTATGTATCAATGGTTTGGAGTCATGCGAGATATCATTTGTGTTGTCAATGATATTTATTCTATTTTTTAGAGATGTCTCACATGAACAATATTGGTCACACTGGGGTTCACAACATTCCATGTCTTGATGATGAGGTTGATGTTCCAATGGGCTTCCACGAGACAAGTTAGGCATGCCTTTTAGGGTTGGAGTCCCCTTGAGGGTCATTGAGGGCTTGTGTCGTGTATTATGGTGACTGAAACCCCTCTATCCTCCTCCATTTTTTTATTCTTTGTTTTATATTAAAAATTTCACGGATAATGTGAGTCAACATGTGTAGTATCTATTATTTTTAGTTAATTTTTGGAAGATATGTCGCTTGAACAATATGGGTCATATGGAAAGGTTGTAATCATGTATTGAATTGGTGTGTCCACTTATCGTTTAAGCACCAAGGGTTTAACACAACATGATTGAGGACATCCATGTGATGGGAATGAAAAACTAGACTGTTTGTGTGATTTATGGATGACATGTCACTGTGGTCTTGCAGCATCTTGCATATCACCCTGGGTACGCGTCTCATGTCATTCAGCTACTGCGAACCCCTGTCCCCTCCATCCATTTATCTAATTAATTTAATGTGGTTAAGTCTCATTGGTCATTTGAGATTTACTAGATGTTACAAAGGGATATTATTCATCCTAATGATTACATGGAAGATGAGCTTCATGACCTATGGGGGTTTCTTCCTTAAAAATGTAAGCCATCTGTATTCTCAATGGATTTCAAGTGGTTTGTTAGGAACATTCCAATTACAAAACATGCAAACCGGGGTGCTTGTTTTGTTGTCTAAGGGGGGCTCACAAGAGTAGGCAGGTTTTTTGAAAATTGAATTATGAGACTTGGCAGGGGTGATGTGCTATGGATGGGGCCTTCATGTGACCTAAAAATTTCACAAGATCGCTCTTTTATCTTAGTAATTATGAATCTTTGACCATCCTCTTCTTTATTTGTTTTTCTAGAAACATAAAGCCCATATTCAATCATTTACTCCGTTTTGGAGTTTTTCGGTTCTAATTTGTCAGATGTCAACAACGTTCTTGGAAAAAATATTACATTATGTTCTACAATATCATATATAAGATTATAAACTAATATCAATATTTCTTGACATATAAATTTATTTATCAAATACATTAATTTTGTATAATATGGTTTACAAAATTTTATTATAAATTCAAACAAATAAATAATGTCATTAAATCCTGTTATTTTTTAAAAAGAATTATTTCACTATTTCAAATAAAAGTAATACTTTCAAAAAAATACCATAAGTATATCTTAATTATACTCATTAAATTTCAATAATATTAAATGAATCATATATTTTTTAATCTACATGTATTTAAAATATTTTTTTACTTATATTTAACCCAACTATGTCAATAATGATAATTTTACAAGCATAATATATATATATATATATTTTATCAAAATATATCGAACCTTAATTCAAGTTCCATTTTTCATGAAGATAATGATATGAAACACATTAATTTAATTACATTTAATAAAATAATAAAATATTGATGTGCTATAATATTGTATTTAGTTTTCTCAAAAATCTCATAATAAGTGTGGTTAGAGTCACATAATTGGTTGGGTCAATCCCCATTCCAATAAAAATTGTGGAAAGTGTCCCATAGTTTGTTAGGTTTGACTCTCCATTCCAAAAAATATATTTCAAAAATTCAATTAGTTGATTAGGATCACTATAATAAAATTCCCAACTTTTCAAGAGATCTAATTATTTTCCAAATTCAATGGAGGTGTATATAATTCTATCTCACATATCACATATCATATTGTCCTCATGAAAACTGCACATGCATCAATATTTAATATGTTGATATAAAATCCCATAATGCGATTTAATGTGATATAAAGTCATTTTTACAATATTAAAACAATTTAAATGATTATAAGGACATGTATATATATATATATATCACATATTAAAAATAAATCATTCGCAAAGGGTAATAATTTTGAGACCCATGTGAAAGGTCTCAGTCTAAACATATTATCCCCAAAAATAGCTAAATGATATATTAATAGGATTCCCAAGAGTATATATAATTAAATAACTTCATATTTTTTTTGTAAAATTAAATGACATAAAAGTATAATATAGATTCAATGTCGGAAAATTAATGAGATTTAGTATGGTTAAGTATGAGTAGAAATTAACAACATATGTGACTATTTGAAAATAGAAATGGATCATTATAGAATGATATATATATTTTCTACTCATTAGTAGAAAATTAAAAAAATATAATATTTTTAAAACAATTATTAGTTTTTTAGAAACTATTAATGGTGAGAAACATTTTCTTGATGTCAAACCTGACCTTACGTAGTGTTGCATGCATTAGAAGATATATAATATATAATATATACTTATAATATTAAATTTATTATAAAGTATAAGGATGTTATATTCCATTATGTAATTGGTGTAGCATGTCATACATGCTATCAAATACAATGATAATATGTTTGATTTTTACGGAATGAAGTCATAAATATTGAATATCATCAAATATATTAATAAAATCTCTTAAAAACTCTCCCCAAGTCAATGATCATCTGGTGTTATCAAATGATCAAATCAAAGGTCCTCCAGTGGTCCATTAAGAATGTGATATTCAAGATTATATTTTCTAAGAACACATATCTTAATTTCATTTGTTCATATACTTTCTCTTCACCACATTCTTCCATCAATGCATGAAATCATTTATATACTATAGATTTATTTTTATAAGGAAATAACTTATTTTGATCCCTTTTATGACCTCCTAAAAGTTAAATATATAAATCCATTATCCAAATTTTGTCAGTTATTCTCCTCTGTGATTGATGATCTTGTTCGTTTTCCATTACTGGTTTCATTGTGTTTCATAAAATAAATACCATGGTTAAATATTAATATAATTGGTATATTATAAATTATTTTATGTTTTTAAATTAATATATAGACAAAATATTAAAAAAAACAAGTTAGTAATGGTCGAAAAAACCCCAAAAAATTAACTAATCATTTATTAATAACATTTTATCAATAGAATCATAATCATGTATTTAATAATGATGATACATGGGACCAATATATAATCATAGATGATTATTAATATCATTTGATTCAAATTTTTTGGTTTTACATAAATTTTTCAAGTATATTCTTAATTATAAAAAATTGAACCCACCATGAATCATTAAAATAAATACACCTGAAACAATGAAAATTATTAAATATTATTAAAGAATGTGCGGTAATATTCTATAAAATTATTATATATGATTTTATAAATATTAATATAGTTTTTGAAAATAAAAAATATTCATTAAAAAATTATAAAATAGGTTAATATACTCACCACTAAATCTTATTGTGAGATAAGGGATTTCATAAACCAATTTTCATTCTTTTGATTGATTATATATGTTATAATTATATTATTCTTATTGGATGTGTGACGACACTTTTGAATATTGTATATTTTATTTATTGTTTTTATGTGAATTTTCATGGGATACGCATGTTTGATTCTTTTTATTGATTCCTATTTCATCATAATGATAATTATAAAATACATTTTAAAAAAATATATATTCATAAAATTTTCCTTGAAACCCATTTTTTTCATCCTTGTGTGTGTTTTTGTAAAATTGATTCCAAAAATGTTTGACTATTATCTTATGATTTTTTAATTATTTTCACTAATTTTTAAATTTTTACAAAACTATTGGAATGCATTATTTGTGAAATTTCCAAAAAATATAATTTATGACTTTTCCAACAAAAAACCATAAGAACTATTTTTTATGTTATAAGGTAGATCAACTTTTCCCACCACGAGGACACAATAACGCCTTCATGTATCTATTACAAGATTAAAATAATATTTTCATATAAAATTTTTCATTTTTTTGTGGAATTTAATTTCATTAAGTATAGAATGTACATTTTCCTCATTATTTAGATCATGTTATCTTCAAAAAAAAATTTCCTTCTAATATAAAAATATTTGATTATTTTTATGAATTACTAAGGATACTATTCAAGGATGTTATATTTATAGTTTTTGTTGTGGGATTATGGTTTTATGGAATGATATTAATGAATTCAATCATATTTAAATTGAATTTCATGCAAAACCCTGATGATTTTACCAAATGCTTAATTCTTTATGTTGCCCACTTGTGAATGATCCTTTTGTAAAGATTTTTCCCAGATAAGACTCCAACTCATTGTTTAATGTTTTGGTATCATGATTCATCATGTATAGGATTATGGAAAAAACCAATTTCCTCAGGGGACTATTACCACCATATAGTATAGTGATGGTGGTTCGCCTTAAATGATGTTTGTTTCATGTTATATGTTAATTATAATTCCCTATTTACCAGGATGATATGATTTCATGTTCTATAGGTTACATTTTCATATGTAATTTAATGAACCATTCATATAAATTATCATGTTATGATTTATAACTCATATGGTATTCTTCAATCCTATTTACTCCGTTATTGGGAACTTTTAGCTAATAATTTTTATAGGTTTTTTCATAGGATATCCTAAGAAATCATAGGAAATAAATGGGAGTTAGGAGATCATAATAGAGGTTAATAAAACCGGTTTCTATTATAGTATTATTTTTTCTAAAAATGTACACAGTCTTCCACAGACACTATACTTTTATATTCTTGGTTTACATTAAATGAAAAATTGTGAAAACCCATGTAATACTATGATTAAAAAAACCTATGGTCCCAATATGAATTCTTAATCATGATGAAATTAACTCATTTCGAATGATGGTCAATAAAGTGCCAAATTGCATTCCTTCTATTGGGAATAATAGTAGATCCAATGATGTAGTCCATGTTGACACCATTCCACTTCCAGTGAGGAATGGAGAGTGTATGAAGCAAATAAGAGGGGCTCTGTTGGTCTTCATTAACCCACTGACATGTGTAGTACCTCGACATGATGTCAGCTATATCCCATCTCATCAATGTCCATAAGAACTGATGATGAACATAATATAACATCTTGGTGGTCCCGGGAAGAATGGACCACTATTATTGGTGGTTTCCCTACAACACCAAATTTTTTAGAGAAAACGAAACATTATATAGATACAGGAAATAAAGAATTCAATTATAGAAGAACAACCATTTTCTGGGGACCTCGTGACCATGAATATTATACATATTACATAGGAATAATTCATTATTATGTTTCTCTATCTGAATTGGACTCATAAGAAAGGGAATAAAATTAATACTAGCTATGAATGTCCCTCCTCCATGCTTGTTAGATTCCAAGTGAATCATGGAAATAGACCCACCAAATTACACTCCACACCAGACTACATAAATTATGTCACTGATATCATCATACATTGGGTGTCAGCTACAAAATTTCCATTTCCCATGATATATATGATATCAATATCAAATAGATTAGCATTCTCAACCCATAAGAACTACCTCATATTTAGATCATTCTATGTAAAATTGTATTCTAAAAACATATGATTTATATAAACTACAACTTTATTTCCAATGAGATAGTGTTGCCTCATCTTCCAAGAATGAAAAACCACAACTTGTTCTAGGCCATCAGTCTATTAGTTTCATTCATGTGGTCATAGATGGTGAAAGCCATACACCACCATATGGTCATCCTATATAAAAATTATCCCATAATACATAACTAATCTATCATCGTAGACAACATATCCCATACTAGATTCAGGTAGTATAAAAATAGGGTATGTGTTAAACCACTACATGATATCTTCAAAAGACTCCTATCATTATGGGTTCTATTAGAACCTTACTACATTATATGTAATCTGTAACGACCCAAAGTTTCATTAATGGAAAATCCCTCTTGATCCAGTAAAATGTTTCTTTATGAAAAATGTTTTTATAAGATATCAACTTTTTAGTTTTACTTTAAGATTTGTGACCGTTACTTTTTAGCCATTGAACAGTGATCATCTGAGTAGTATAAATATAAGGCTTTAACGAACCCATTTCTACTCAGACAAAGGAAGCGATGGCCTAATCCAGTAGAATTGCCCCTTACGAAGCCCATTTTTTCAGAGATCGGAAAAGAGGTGGTGTCTTTGGGCTTTTCCCTTGACCAAGCCCAAGCTGAGCTTCATCAAGTCAAGCTCGAACGTGATCGTCTACGGGAAAAGTGGATATTGATTGAAATTACCACTCGAGCGATGTTATCCGAGCCACCCCATGAGTCTGTCACTATCGCACACCTTACCCTTAGGTCTTATGCGGCTATTTTAAGGGGTTATGTAACAAATAAGTAGCACCATGTTCATGTACATTATTTTTTGTATATAATAATGAATATAATTTTTTTTATATATTGTAATTAGTTTTTAAAGTACAAATGGTGTTTTTAGTTATTATTTAATTACGAATTATATTTTATTAAATTAAAGGATTTTTGAGTTAAATAATATTTTAATAAAATATTATTATTAATATTAAATTAATTTTTATTAAATATAAATGATCTTTTAATTTTATGAATGCAATTAAATTTTTTATTAAGGTTTGAAAGCCATTTCTATCAAAACCCGTGAATTTTTTATAAATGTCGGTTTTTATTTTAAAAGTGAAAATTCACATATTTAGAAAATTATTTAGATAAAATAAATATTATTTTTGGAATCAGGACATCGAAATTATCCAACGGTGAATTTTTCATATTTTTCTGAGACAGTCAAATTTTTGGGTAAAAATTAACTACCATTTAAATATATAATGTGTTTTATGACATCATAATGACCCAATGGTAATGTAATAAAATACCATAATCCTTATTTTCGGCCAATATGTGTTTTCTCATTAAAATAATGAGGTGTTGGGTTTGTTTGACTTACTTTTCACAGCATTAATGGATCCCTCAAGACTTATTCAACACTTTGCCTTTTTAAATTAATTTCCATGGGAGTGTGACTCACCTCCACATAAGAAACCCTAATTTTTCAATAAGTTCGGACCTTGGACTTGTAAAATATTTTTTTCCTCTTTCCTTTTCCAGAAACCATGGGCAAATACCATGGGATGGTTTGTGGTTTGGATTATATTAATATAAGGGGTCCCAAACCTAAATAATAAAGAATTCCCTCACCTTTCCTATATAAACCTACCCAAACTCCCACTTCCTCCTCACTAAAATCCCTTGTAGTTCGTCCAACCTCTGCCCTAATCTCTCTATAATCCTCCCAAGGTGCCCCAAGCTCCCTAGAAGCCTCTCAAAATCCTCTCTCTAGCCTTTGGAAGCACACTTCCAAGTAAGGTGTTTTCTTCCTTTCTCATTTTTGTCAATTTTCATTAAGTTTTATTGCCATTTTTTATTTCAATTATGAATGTTGGGGTATGGTTTCGAACCTCCCCCATTCTTCCCTCTTATTTTTTGAATGATGGGAGAACCCTTTCTCTCTCATTAAATGCCTCCCATGTACACCTGTTACTATGCAGAAATTCCGAAAGGAACTTCTCTCTCTTCTTTTATAATAAAGCAATACTTTTGTATCATGAATCTAAATTCCATTTCTATTGTTGGGACATGTATATATATGATCTCCTTACTGTCCATTACATGTAAATATGATGAGGAACCCCTTTCTCTCTCATCAACCTTTTTTATGAATTCTTATGTCACGCCGTTACACTGCCGAAATCGCACCGATTTTCTAAGCCAATGATTTTGTGTATTGAATACCATGCCCATTTCTCCATCAAGGGTATTCACCTTTATGAACATTTACATATTGATTATAAATTTTCATGTATGAATTCCACATTCCTTTATCATGGAAGAAATGATTATGTTTTATGAATCCATGTTTTATGATCCATGTGGCACACTTATGCATGAAATGAAATGTTTAAGAAGGGTGCGCCCTTTATAGCGCTCCAATGCATTGGGTAAAGTATAGTATCATTATATGTCATGTGCAAGGAGTGTTTACTCATGCTAATTCAAGTGCAACGAGGGTTTAATCGTGCTTCAAGTGCAATGAGGGTTTACTCATGCTCCATGTGCAATGAGCCTTGGCTCATGCTAATTCAATGTTAAGTGTTGTTGCCACATTTCCATGTTATGATTATCATGCATTATCATGCCTTTATGTTCATGTTTCTATTATGATCTATTGATATGCCTATTTCCTAACATGTATTTCACTCCTCATGTTATTCATTGTTTACTCCCTTACTGGGCTTTATAGCTCACGCTTTTCTTATGCATGTCCTCAGGTTATCCCATGCAATGCTAAGTACGAAGGAATGTAGTGGTCATGTAAAGGAAGTTTTCAATAAAGATGTTGTATTTAAAGTTTAAAGTTTTTATGTAATGATCCTAAGCCCCAGAGACACTAAACCTCTCGATATTCTTTGTTGGATCAAGTGACGTTTTATGTAATAAAGCATGTTTAAGTTGTAATAAAAAGCAGGGTTGTCATAGTTGGTATCAGAGGAAAGATTTAGTTATTTTTGGGATTAGGAAACCCTAGTAAAGCCTTAGATACAAGACTAAGAATAATAAAAACAACCCTATGTTTTGGTAAATACTATGTAAGTGGTTTATCAAACAAATACATCCCTGTCTAGATACGAGAAGGTAGAGGCGGCTCTGGCACAGATGTATCCTAGGGGTAAAACCCGAAAACACCGCTTTGAGCTAGACTCGAACGGGAACTGGTGCACGACAATGGGCCTTGCTGCACTCTTGGTTACGACACTCCCGGGGGATATGTTTTGATAAATTCACAATCTTAGTATGAACCCTTATTAAGGGAAAAATGCCCCTAAGAATATATTTTAGAAGGAAGATCATGAAAATCCTTGATTGAATCCTATAGACTCATGAGTTAAAGAGATTAAAGTTTATTTATAAGTCATCAACTTTTGTCTTTGGATTACCCTTTATGTGTTACTTCTAACTTTCATTTTATTCCTGCCAATGGCCGGTAATAGGAGAACTCGGGCTAACAACTGTTGTGAAGATCAGTGTGATGATTGTACTTATGAGATGCCCAATCCAATGGGAGCGGGAATCACGAACTTTGTCACGCTTCTCTCTCAGCTAACTCAAGTTCTGAATAGAAAAACTGGTAAAGAGGAACGTTCAACCCCCCCTAATAAAGAACTAGTCGCTATTGAAAGCTTCATGAGAAAACGGCCTCCTACTTTTAGTGGATCATCTGATCCCACGATTGCTGAACAATGGATCAACTCCATTGAAATGATATTCTCCGTCCTCCAATGCTCTGAAAAAGAGAAGGTTCTCCTGGCAGCTTATCGTATGGAGGGTGAAGCTGATCAATGGTGGAAATTGATCAAAAATACGAAGCCTGAGGAGGATATCAAGGCTTTGGAATGGAAGGTATTCCGGAAGATGTTTTTCGATAAATATTTTCCACGCACCCTCCATCTTAAGATGGAAAGGGACCTCCTTTCCCTCAAACAGAAATATGAAGAATCTGTGGGAGCGTACGAGGCAAACATCACAAGTCTTGCACGATACACTTCCGGCTTTGTCGTTACCCTCGAATGCAAGGTTGACCGCTTCATTGGTGGGCTGAAGCCTAGCTTGCGAAAAGCATTAGCGATCCGTGACTTCGACAGCTATGAGGAAATTGTCCGATGTGCCCTCAAGGTTGAAATGGATATCGGAGAATCACAGGGGTATCATGGGGACAAGAAGCGGAAGGTGGACTTCAATACTGGTGGTCCGATGGATAAATCCAATGGCGCTAAGAAATGCAAGCACCCCACTTTCCAAAAGTGTGGAAAGAAGCACCCTGGAAATTGCCTTAGGGGGACAAGAAAATGCTTCAACTGTGGAAGAGAAGGGCACCTAGCTATTAACTGTCAGCAAGAAGGGCCCGCGGCTGCGACAGAGGAGAGGAATGCTCCGTTCGAACCTCAACGCGTTGTTCAATGCTTCAAATGCAAAGAACCGGGTCATTTTACGAATCAGTGCCCTAATCTAAGGGTTATCGGAGGCAATCAACAACCTCCAAGACAGCAAGGAAGAGATTTTTTCATCACTTCTGCCGAAGTGAACCCTGACAATGAAGTGGTGACAGGTACGCTAGTTATTCATTCAAGAATAGTGAACATACTTTTTGATTCAGGTTCTACGCATTCTTTTATATCTCAAAATTTTAGTAGAACAATCCCTGCACCACCACAAATCATGGAATTAAAGATGTCGGTGAGTACGGCAAATGGGGAAATCATTGCATCCCATGAGTATAATTCCTCCCCTGTTATAATCTGTGGATTGAATTTCCCGGTGAACCTCGTCATACTCCCTTTGGTGGAATTTGATGCAATTCTTGGCATGGATTGGCTTTCCTTATATAGAGCCAACATAAATTGTCGGGAGAGGGAAATCACGCTCCATATGGAGAATCGACCCCTGATTATTTACAAGTGTCAGGAGGAAGATGAATCTCTTTTATCTCCATCATCTCAAGCATGGATATTACTGCCTTTTGAGCATGCATATCTGGCCCAGATGATTGAGTCCAAGGAAGAAACCACCCTTCAAGAAATGCCTATTGTGAGGGAATTCGCTGAAGTATTTCCCGAGGAACTTCCTGGTCTTCCTCCAAGAAGAGATGTTGAGTTCTCAATTGAACTTATACCTGGGGTGCTACCAATATCCAAGACTCCATATAGAATGGCTGTTGTTGAGCTTGAAGAGCTGAAGAAACAACTACAGGAGAATCTGGATAAAGGGTTTATACGCCCAAGTGCATCACCATGGGGTGCACCAGTCCTCTTCGTCAAGAAGAAGGATGGGTCAATGCAGCTTTGCATCGATTATCGTGAACTTAACAAAATCACGATAAAGAACAAGTATCCTCTCCCAAGAATCGATGACTTGTTTGATCAGCTGCGTGGAGCACAATACTTCTCCATGGTGGACTTGCGGTCGGGATATTATCAAGTAAGGGTGAAGAAGGAAGATATCCCCAAGACTGCATTTCGTACAAGGTACGGGCACTATGAATTCATAGTAATGCCTTTCAGACTCACCAATGCTCCAGAAATATTCATGGACTTGATGAATAGAGTCATTAGAGATTACTTAGACAAATTTTTGGTATTCTTTATAGATGATATTCTAATATACTCCAAAACCAAGGAGGACCATGAGGAGCATTTAAAAACTGTACTAGAGACTTTGCGCAAGGAGGAGCTCTATGCCAAGTACAGAAAGTGTGAGTTCTGGTTGAAGGAGGTCTCATTCTTGGGCCATATCATCACAAGCAATGGGATATCTGTGGACCCCTCCAAAACAGATGCAATTGAGGGATGGCTGAGGCCAACATCGGTAACTGATATCCGTAGCTTCTTGGGGTTAGCTGGATATTATCGACGATTTGTGAGAAATTTCCCATGATTGTCCAACCCTCTTACAAAGCTAACTCGAAAGGGAGTAATGTTTTCTTGGAGTGATGAATGCGAAGAAAGCTTCAAGGAGTTGAAAAAGAGGCTTATCACTGCGCACGTGCTCACTTTACCCACAAGTGGGGAGCTTTTTGTGGTATTCAGTGATGCTTCGAAGAAGGGCTTAGGATGTGTGCTGATGCAGAATGATAAAGTGATATACTATGCCTCAAGCCAGTTGAAAATCCCTGAGCGAAACTATCCAACGCATGATCTGGAGTTGGCGGCGGTGATCTTTGCCTTGAAAATCTTGCGGCATTATCTCTATGGAGAGAAATGTGAGATATATACTGACCACAAGAGTCTTAAATATATATTCACACAGAAAGAGCTTAATATGCACCAGATAAGATGGATAGAGCTCATCAAGGATTATGACTGTTCAATACATTACCACCCTGGGAAAGCGAACAAGGTGGCGGATGCCCTAAGTCGAAATGATCCAGCTATTCTATCAATGATGAGAATTGAGAAGGATCCATTCTTCTTAGACTTGATGAAGATGAGTGTGGGAATCATAAAGAAGGGAACATCATCAATCCTTTCAGAAATGATTGCTCAACCATCTCTTTTGGAAAGGATAAAGGATTCTCAAAAGGATGATGCAGGAATCCAAGAAAAAGTGGAAGCTATCAAAAAGGGAAAATCCTCAGAGTTTAATATTAATGAAGAAGGAATTGTGCGGTTTGGGAAAAGACTATGTGTTCCATCAAGTTCGGAGATGAAGAAGGAACTTTTGGATGATGCACATAGTACAAATTTCTCTATTCACCCAGGGAGCACAAAGATGTATCGAGATCTCCGAGAAAACTTTTGGTCGGATAATATGAAGAAGGAGATCGCTGAATATACATCAAAGTGCCTGGTGTGTCAGCAAGTGAAGGCAGAGAGGCAAAAGTCTAAGGGGATGATGCAACCATTGCCCATACTAGAATGGAAATGGGAGAACATCACAATGGACTTCATCACTGGACTTACAAGGAAATCCAAAGGCAACAATGCAATCTGGGTTGTTGTGGATCGTCTTACAAAGACTGCACACTTCATTGCTATTCGAGAGGATTTCTCATTGGATCAACTGGCATATATATATATCAGGGAAGTGGTACAGTTGCATGGAGTACCACTATCTATTGTGTCTGACCGAGATCCAAGATTTACCTCTACGTTTTGGAAGAGTCTTCAAAATGCTCTGAATACTGAACTGAACTTCAGTACGGCCTATCATCCTCAAACTGATGGCCAATCCGAGCAGACTATCCAAACACTTGAGGATATGTTGAGAGCGTGCTCAATGGACTTTAAAGGAGGATGGGATCAACATCTTCCTCTAGTTGAGTTCTCTTATAATAGTAGTTTCCACTCGAGCATCCAAATGGCACCATATGAAGCCCTGTATGGGAAAAGGTGTAGAACACCGGCATGTTGGGATGAGGTCGGTGAACGTAAGCTGCTTGGACCAGAAATGGTCGAAGAAATGGTGGAGAAGGTGAAAACCATTCAGCAGCATATCAAGGCAGCCCAGAGTCGACAGAAGAGTTATGCAGATAATCATCGACGAGACCTTGAGTTTAAAGTCGGAGAAATGGTGTTTTTACGCATATCTCAGTGGAAGAAGGTCATGAGGTTTAGAAAGAAAGGGAAGTTAAGTCCAAGGTACATTGGCCCCTTCGAGATTCTTGATCGTGTTGGGGCTGTGGCCTATCGAATAGAACATCCACCTACTATGGCCAAGGTGCATGATGTCTTCCATGTATCCCTCTTAAGGAAGTACATACCAGACCCTTCACATGTACTCTCTTCCGAGGTGTTACAATTAGAATATGATCTTTCTTATGTGGAGCAACCAGGGAAGATCTTAGATCATAGAGAAGAAGTTCTACGAAATAAGACAATGCCCCTCCTCAAGGTGTTGTGGAGAAACCACAAGTTTGAAGAATAAACTTGGGAGTCGGAGGATATGATGAAGCTAAGTTACCCACATTTGTTTTAGTGTGGGAAAAGAAAAATTTCGAGGGCGAAATTTCTTAAGGGGGGAATGTTGTAACGACCCAAAGTTTCATTAATGGAAAATCCCTCTTGATCCAGTTAAATGTTTCTTTATGAATTTTATTTTTTATAAGATATAAACTTTTTAGTTTTACTTTATGATTTGTGACCATTACTTTTTTAGCCGTTTAACAGTGATCATCTGAGTAGTATAAATATAAGGCTTTAACGAACCCATTTCTACTCAGACAAAGGAAGCGATGACCTCATCCAGTAGAATTGCCCCTTACGAAGCCCATTTGTCAGAGCTCAAAAAAGAGGTGGCGTCTTTGGGCTTTGCCCTTGACCAAGCCCAAGCCGAGCTTCATCAAGTCAAGTTCGAACGTGATCGTCTACGGGAAAAGTGGAAGTTGATTGAAATTACCACTCGAGCAATGTTATCCGAGCCACCCCAAGAGTCTGTCACCATCGCACACCTTTCCCTTAGGTCTTATGCAGCTATTTTAAGGGGTTATGTAACAAATAAGTAGCACCATGTTCATGTACATTATTTTTTGTATATAATAATGAATATAATTTTTTTGATACATTGTAATTAGTTTTTAAAGTAAAAATGGTGTTTTTAGTTATTATTTAATTAAGAATTATATTTTATTAAATTAAAGGATTTTTGAATTAAATAATATTTTAATAATATATTATTATTAATATTAAATTAATTTTTATTAAATATAAATGATCTTATAATTTTATGAATGCAATTAAAATTTTTATTAAGGTTTGAAAGCCATTTCTGTCAAAACCCGTGAATTTTTTATAAATGTCGGTTTTTTTTAAAAGTGAAAATTCACATATTTAGAAAATTATTTAGATAAAATAAATATTATTTTTGGAATCAGGACATCGAAATTATCCAACGGTGAATTTTTCATATTTTTCTCAGACAGTCAAATTTTTGGGTAAAAATTAAATACCATTTAAATATATAATGTGTTTTATGACATCATAAGGACCCAATGGTGATGTAATAAAATACCATAATCATTATGTCCGGCCAATATGTGTTTTATCATTAAAATAATGAGGTTTTGGGTTTGTTTGACTTACTTTTCAAAGCAGTAATGGAGCCCTCAAGACTTATTCAACACTTTGCCTTTTTAAGTTAATTTCCATGGGAGTGTGACTCACCTCCACATAAGCAACCCTAATTTTTTAATAATTTCGGACCTTGGACTTGTAAAATATTGTTTTCCTATTTCCTTTTCCAGAAACCATGGGAAAATACCATGGTATGGTTTGTGGTTTGATTATATTAATATAAGGGGTCCCAAACTTAAATAATAAAGAATTCCCTCACCTTTCCTATATAAACCCACCCAAGCTCCCACTTCCTCCTCACTAAAATCCCTTGGAGTTCGTCCAAACTCTGGCCTACTCTATCTAGAATCCTCCCAAGGTTCCCCAAGCTCCCAAGAAGCCTCTCACAAGCCTCTCTCTAGCCTTTGGAAGCACACTTCCATGTAAGGGGTTTTCTTCCTTTCTCATTTTTGTCAATTTTCTTTAAGTTTTGTTGCCTTTTTTTATATCAATTATGAATGTTGGGGTATGGTTTCACACCTCCCCCATACTGCCCTCTTATTGTTTGAATGATGTGAGAACCCTTTATCTCTCATTAAATTCCTCCCATGTACACCCGTTACTATGCCGAAATTCCGAAAGGAACTTCTCTCTCTTCTTTTATATTCAAGCAATACTTTTGTATCATGAATCTAAATTCCATTTCTATTGTTGGGACATGTATATATATGATCTCCATACTGTCCATTACATGTAAATATGATGAGGAACCCCATTCTCTCTCATCAACCTTTTTTATGAATTCTTATGTCACGCCGTTACGCTGCCGAAATCGCACCGATTTTCTAAGCCAATGTCTTTGTGTAGTGAATACCATGCCCATTTCTCCATCAAGGGTATTCACCTTTATGCACATTTACATATTTATTATAAATTTTCATGTATGAATTCCACATTCCTTTATCGTGGAATAAATGATTATGTTTTATGAATCCATGTTTTATGATCCATGTGGCACACTTATGCATGAAATGAAATGTTTAAGAAGGGTGCGCCCTTTATAGCGCTCCAATGCATTGGGTAAAGTATAGTATAATGATATGTCATGTGCAATGAGTGTTTACTCAGGATAATTCAAGTGCAACGAGGGTTTACTCGTGCTTCAAGTGCAATGAGGGTTTACTCATGCTCCATGTGCAATGAGCCTTGGCTCATGCTAATTCAATGTTAAGTGTTGTAGCCACATTTCCATGTTATGATTATCATTCTTTATCATGCCTTTATGTTCATGTTTATATTATGCTCTATTGATATGCCTATTGCCTAACATGTATTTCAATCCTCATGTTATTCATTGTTTACTCCCTTACTGGGCTTTATAGCTCCCCCTTTTCTTATGCATGTCCTCAGGTTATCCCATGCAATGCTAAGTACAAAGGAATGTAGTGGTCATGTAAAGGAAGATTTCAATAAAGATGTTGTATTTCAAGTTTAATGTTTTTATGTAATGATCCTAATCCCCAAAGACACTAAACCTCTCGACCTTCTTTGTTGGATCAAGTGACGTTTTATGTAATAAAGCATGTTTAAGTTGTAATAAAAAGCAAGGTTGTCATATAATCATTGTACAAGGAGAATAAAGATAATAAAAATCATTAAAACATACATGTATTATCTTTCCTTGCCAAAGAATATACGAATATTGAAGACATTTCACCAGTTTCCCCAGTGACATAATTGCTCCAATTTGAATGAGTTCCGCTAAAACCCCATGTTATAAGATCACATATCCTAGAGACATATCATTTGGGATCTAAAAATTGATCTTGAAGATCATATCATAATAACTGTGATGAGGAATAGTCTCTAGAATTATTATTAGGTTCTTACCATTCTATTTATCCACCCCGATGTATACTATGTTTTCAAACACAAAAACTAGTATTGAATGGTCAATTTCATAGTTAAAAACTACATAATAAGAGCCATTAAATCCAACAGAGAAATTTCTAACCAAAAAAGAATGACCAAATACTCAAACTGGCTATAAATACATTATATGGATACATCGGAAATTTCTACATCTATATGCATGACTTCATGATACCCAGATCATAATTCATTCTTGGAAGACTACCTTGCATCCTTGAGCTGATCAAAAATGTCATCAGTTCCAGGAAAAAGGGTATTTGTTATTAATAGTGTTGTTATTCTTCTTAAGATAATCAATTAAAAAAACTGGGGTCAATCTACCTTTTAGATATTATAACTATGGTGTACCATGTTGAGATTATCTGGTGAATAAATCTTTTGGACAACAAGCCATCCAAAAATATAATCAATTCCATAATCATGTTGGTTTCTATATGATATGATGGGAGGGGAACCAACAATTTTTTAATAGCCAAATAGATGGTAAAATCCACATCATGTACCAAATAAAGACATGATATCATTTAAAAACCCCTTGTAAACTCATCCATTATATGATAAAACCCCTCTTTGTATCCTCTAGATAAATCCCCCAACCTAACCTAAGAACCCTAAAAAATAGGTATCCCCACATCAAAAGTGGAGGTTTAGAGAACCTTGATCGGGTATCCCATTTTACTTGAATAACCTGATTACTCCCATTAGGTTCAGCGAATTTTATTAAACGATGAAAAAAATCTATGTGAAAATAGAAATGAACCATCCAATCCAAGATGAATATCACATCAAAAAGATTCATTTCCAGAAATAGGATTTCCCATTCCAACTCTACTCTAAATGGAGTGAGAGAACATGATGGACATCTGAAACAATATTCCATATTCTTGAAATTATTAAAACCAACTTCATGGGAGAAGGAATAATATTATATGGTAATTTCACATGTACAAGAATATTGGAAGAAATAAATAAAATTTGTAAACATTATCCAATAAAATTACATATATGGATGATGCAATTAGAATAATAACTTGAATATTTATGGGGCCTACTTCTAATTCCACAAGCACCTAACCATAATAATATAGTTTTGTTGTTTCTAAAAATTCATGAGATAAATTAATGTCTTCTGTCTCTCCCTTTATGTGTATCATACTGTTAGAGGATATATCCTAGCCACCACCCTAAGAATAGTGAGAATTCATAGCCCTTAATGTATCTAACTGAGTTAGAAATTCTCTATGTTATGGGGAACCTACACAAAAATATGAAGGAAACCCACTCTTTTAGAAACTCTAAAATTAACCCATGAATGAATATTGATTGTTAGGTGTTGAAAAAAATGGAAACACATAATTCATGTTCTTTGTCCTTCTATAGTGGAAACACACAACAAATTCACCACCAGTGGTAGCTGAAAAAGGTGGAATAGAAGGATTCTTTTGGATACCACCACCCTTCTTCCCCTTCTCAAAATACTTCCTTATCTTCTAAGAAGTTCAACTACCTATCTATCTAATATGCATAGTCATCATAGATAAACATTAATTACTAGTGTGATATATCCCCACCATCTAGTATTGGCCCACAACCTCAACATAAACCTTCATCTTGAAGTAGAATATGTAGGATTTAATTTTAGGCCACAACCTGGTTTAAAATCATTGAGATATTGTCTTGTCATTAAATAGTTCCTTGTGTTCCATAAAAAAATATTCTATGAGATTTTTTTCATACACCAAAATATTCGGTCCCCCCCAATGGAGACCCAGAAACCAACTAGTCTGAGAAAGGATATGGTATCAGTTAAATAATACTCATTGAATAAAATATAATACATTCCAACCCAATTTTATCATCATCTCAAGCCTTTAATATCAAGTCCAACCACCTTCAAATAGGGCCACTGAAAAGAATGATGTACATTTTAACATGACTATAATAAGAGTTTCTTGAAACAAAAAAAAATAAAAAAAATATTTTCAACAAGTCTTTTGGTTCTTCTGTGTTTATACTACCATGGATGTAATGAGATTTTTGTTGAAAAACCCTTGACATTATTCCTTTCCTATACAAGTTTTTACTTTCTTATAATTAGTAGGACTAAATGACACCCCCGGATCTAGTTTTCGGATAGCTTGAACAATCTATTCAAATAATATCTGATCAACTTGTGATAGAATATTATCATAGGCCTCCTATCATGGTTAAATAGGAATTATCCAGGGAAAATGATTAAAAATAAACTAGAAACAACAATAAAACCATCAGTACACTAACTGTAAGTGTTTTCAAACAATAAAATGACTTAAAAATCATTATATATCAAAATAAAATCATAATAAATATATGAATACAATTAAACCACTCCACCCCTTCATAGTGTCCAAGAGAAAATTTATTCATGTGCATCCCAAGTAAGAAAGGAGTGATCAAAATTTCGAGTATCATGTGGTGACCCAAGCCTGGTTGTGAGGTGTGATGGAAAGGCACACCATTAAAAACTAGAAGCCCATTTTCTCATATTTGAAGCATTATTATACCCAAACTCTCTTATCTAACATAATTGAATGATATAGAAAACCCTCCTTTGATATATATTTTTCACAAACCATCCTAATCATTAATTCCTCCCGACAACCTATCCTACCCATGGTATGGAATAAATGGAATTCACAATCCTCATAGGTTGCACCCAAGTTCATGGAAATCGAGTAAGACCATTGAGAATGATTTTTCTCAAGAAAAAAAACTATAAAATATTCATAAATAATATACATTATATAATAACCAATAACCATGAAATGAGTGATTAGACAGAACAATACAAGCATGAATTAAACAATTTTCAATTACAACCTAAAACTGAAATAAAATTTTGTTAGGGTAGATGACTATATGAAGAAGACTTTATGTAGCATGTGGGAGGAAACCCATGCTTCCACCATCAATAGCATAACAAAATGTGAACCAGTAGCACATAAAACCACAATCATTACCTAGGGGAGTCCATCCCTTTCCTAAATCAAGCATGAAATGGTCTACAAACACCAGTGGGTGTATTTAGGGTGTGAGATAACATTCATAGTAGGATATCCCCAAAATCTATTCCATGAAAAAAAATTTACTAAATATTAGCATCATGATTTTTATAAGATATATTTATAAAATTTAATACTAATATACTATTATAAAAGAAATGTAAATAAAATCAATACAAAAACAAATTGGAAAACATAGAATGGTCACTATGTCAAATCCTAATGAACATGGGTATGTGGGGTCAAAGGATATCCATACTCTCAATTATAAAATCCACGCATATGAAGTTCTATCTCCTACTACAACCAAAAATCCCTTTATATTTTTTTTGTTGGGGAATCATAATCCATCTCGAGAGATGAGGCCTTCTCCCTGTTGACCCACCTATCATACTAGACATAGTCTACCCATTTAGATACCTATGTATCTAATGTACTCTATTCAAATCCAAATTCCAATAAGATATTTTTCAAATAACCATGCTTCATTGGAACAAAATAATAGTTAGTCAAGAAACTATTCCCAATGGAAAGTCACCTTTATACCATGAACACAAACCAAGAACCAGGGAAAACAACGTTCTAACCACCCACACAATTTATAAAACACATTTCAAAACCATAGATATAATAATACAAGAATTAAATAATTTCAAGGCATGAAACCACTGATTTTTTTTAAGACATCCAAATCTATTTATAAACCATAAGTTGTACCAAAGAGAGAATCTATAGTGGGAAAATCACACCATAGAAAATGATATTTATCCAAAATAAAAGATATTTTATCCCAAACAAGGTCAATACCATTTCATAAGAAGGAGATTGTAAGAATTTAGGTAGAATAAACTATGAGTATTAATGATAACAATGAAGGAAAATCTTTCTAGATGGGTCCTTACATAATTCTAATCCAATTCCACCAAAAACTTAAACCCCATGGAACAAGAGGAGGAGAGTGACACATTCCTATGGATGGAGGGTTTGAATAAGGTTAAAATATGGGTTCTGTTGTTAAAATCAGGGAGTTGTAGAAATGGAATAGAAAAAAAATTAATGATCTAGTAGACCACACAGTTTGTCTAAACATGGTTTTATTAACTATGAAATAACAATAATACACCTCAGTCAAAGGGGAAAAGAGGCTGTATAGTTTATATCGAGGGGGAGAATTTTTGTGATCCTAGTCATGCCTCTAGGGGACTTACACATTCCTAGTCACTAGGTTAGTTTGAGACCTCAGACCCATGTTCTATGCCATACAACCTAGATAGTTCCACATTCCTAGTTCATTTTTTACACTAGGATGGAACATAGATTCAACTAACCATGTTCAAACCATGCACCTCCTTCTTTCTACAATCAAACCACTATTTTTCAAAGAAACACTTATTAAATAATGGTAATAATGATAAGACCAATAGTATAAAAATAAAATACCTCAATATTATATGACAGATGTGGCGGTAATATTAAAAATCCCATCAACTTGAGATTAATATCAACATATATCCATATTTTTATTTTTTAAAATTGATTTTTTATACTTAGAGTTTCGGGGTTATAATGTATTTCTATTTTTTACATAGTCCTTCAATAATACTTATGCCCTATTTTTCCATGAATGTTTCTGTTATATGTTTTCCTTATGGAGTGTTTGAGATGAAGCCTTATATGTTTCCATTTCCATGTGTTTTGGAGAATCAGAGTACAAATAAATTTATTGAAAGCGAAAATATGATAAATAATATGTATGGGATTTTGAATAATTTTTTAGAATAATTAAGTTTCATATATAGTGTAAGTTTTTTAGATTAGAAAAAATAGACATGGGATTTAAATAATTATCAAATTCCATAATTTTCTAATGATATAATAATTGAAAGACCCTTCGTATATATGATATTAAATAATCATGATTCATTTTATTTATAGATTTTAATTTGTAATATTTTATAATTCAAATCTATAATAAATGTAAATTTTGTGTCTCTTAGAACATTACTCTGGACTCCTGATATGAGGTGTAACAACACAACCAGAAAATGCTCATGTAGCATCATAAATTCATAAATTGTTAATTAGTAATGATAATTATCATAGAGAAAATCATAAAATGTTATAAACATGTAAATTATAAATTAAATTTAACACCCAACTTAGTAAACATTTTTTACTAACAAATAATATATAGGGATTTAAAAGTATACATATTAAACATCCATAAGATTTTCAATTTATGTCTAATTATTTGGTATTTATCCTTGGATAAAAATATTATATTTAAATAAAAATTAAATTATGAAACACCTCTTAATATATAGTATATCTATATCATAAAAACGTGAAATAAAGAGGATGGAAGAACTATGTTATCATGTTTAATGAATTAATCTGTTATATTTATATCCTAGATAATTAGAAATTTTTAATGGTAAACATGGAAATCACATAGTTATGAATAATACAAGAAATTTTTTATTTTTATTAAATAATTTCATGGATTTAATATATCATCAAAAAATTTAACAAATTGAATGAAAATTATTCATATATATTCAGTTATGTTGTGGTTTATTATTTTAAAAATATAGTTTGATGAGAAACATAATCTTACTGGTGACATATCCATGTCGACATAAATAATTTCAAATATGCCCAATCATTGGTAGAACTATCCAACACCCCTAATAATATAGAATATTACCTTAACTATTTAGAGAAACTGTTTCTTATTATCAATCAAATTGCATACATCTATGGGAAAAATGATGACTCATTTAACATGATAAAATATATATTTGAAAATTACATAATAACCACACATTAGAATGTATGAAATATATATAATCCTTCTATCTGAGAAAAAAGGAAACACACATTATTTTTCATCCAGTTCTTACTTGTATATAAGTAATGTCATGTTTTATTTATTTTATTATCATAAAAAAACCCATGATATCATAACAACTTCTAAATTTAATAATCTTTCCAAAATCCTAACTAATTCACAAAAGAAATTCATTAAAAAATAATCCTCAACAGAATCTATAAAAATATAGTACAAATAATGACTATAACCTATAACATAATAATAATTTTATATTTGTTTTATTATAGATAAATTCAATCTCATTGATTTATTAGGATGCACACAACACCTATATTAGATGAAACCAGACACTCTATTACAATATAATTTAACAATCACAATTACAACCTACCTATTAATATTTTCGATATGAGTTATACTAAAAATTTAAAAAATATATATATTCACACACATTCTGTGGTTATGTATCTATTATTAATAAAAAGTAAAAATAAATTTAATGTACAATAATTTTTGATGAAAAACAATTTTTTCAAGGAAGATGGTTTCATCACATCATATGAACTTCTCATTAAAATAATTATCAAAACTATTATAAAATATATTTCATAATATAAATTTCATTTTAAATCATTATAACTAAATTATCATCAGGATAATATGAGTGAAATTTCGAGAAAACATCACTTTTTCGATGAATAGTGAAAAATACATATTTTCATTGAAAACTGCCTTTTGATACAAATTAATCACCGAGAAAAATTATATTTTAAATTATTTTTAATGTAAACATAGTTCAGTTATATTATTATAAATACAATTTATGTCAATGTAATCAATTTAATATTTTAATTTTGTATTGAAACCTTCTGTTCATATTAGATTTTCTCTTTAAAAACCTTCTTTTTCATATCCCCTGATAGGTTTAATTATAAATTAAAATCTAACTATTATTTGAATTTTATTTTTAGAATTGATTAAATATTTGGAAAAAATAATAATATATATTTTAATATATGTTCAACATAATATTTTTTTACTATGTATATTAAAATTATTAAAAATTAATTACCACTGTTACGGTAAACACAGACTTACTAAATGCCAAAATATAAATATATCAGCTTTAATGACATAAAACCTATCCATAATATTTTTATTGATATATTGTGGAATTATAAACTCTAAGGGACAATAATGAAACATTTTATTGGATTATTTAGTGAAAAAATAGGGTTGTAATCAATTCATTTCAAAATTTTCTTGCGGGTCCTCTCCCCCACTTATAAAAGGACTCCCCACTCCTATACTTTTCTTACTTCAAATTAAATTTTGGGTAGGAATGACATTACCAAAAGAATTTATAAATCATGTAACAAAATATTAGACAAAATTTTATTAAAAAACTATCATAGGAAGCATTTTTCCGAAATCATAATAAAGTTTCCCAAAGACGAGTTACTATTTATAAATAATCATTTTCATTTTATTTCCTCATAAAACAATGAAAATTGTAATTAAATTACAATTTAATAAAAAATATATATATAAAAATATATATTTCTTATTAATTTAATTACATAATATATATCAGTCTCCACATCTATAAAATAGTAGATGAAATTGTCGGTGTTGTGTACGATGAACTATTATCTTGCAAAAATTATAATTGGTTTTCCACCAGCACCTCTCACAGTTTCATATATTGATGGATTTAATTATTAATTAAAATATTATTTATAAAATTATTCACAAGTGAATTTAATTTCACATGAATCATCTTTTATTCTAATCACATTAAATGATAATAATATAGCTTGTGTGTTTTGTGGACTACCACAGCACAGAGTAATTGGATTCATTTTTTTCATTTGATTTACATAAAAGAAAATATTTAAAAACTTATTCAATATATGTTATATATAATAGAGGAAAATTATTATTGAAAATAATACATAATATAGTTTATTATCATATCACCTATAAAGGTAATGACATTGTCTCTCATTCGTACATACAACCTATCACCTCGAAAGAGTGATAAGAGTAGTTTTACATGCCCAAAATTGATCAATTGTTATAATAATGTATATAGGAAGTAGATAATGTATTTATAAAATTATTATTATTCAATATAAAATTTATTGATATCCCTTATTCATGATTTGGTTAATTACCAAACATTTATTAGAAAAAATGACAACAAGACAAAAAACAATGAAAATAAATAATTTATATGTTCAAATGTGTCATAAAATGATATTAGTTGGTCACATATGATATTATATAGATGATTTATATTTTTTATAATTTGATATAAATCTTAAAATTATTATAAATATATATAAATGAAATCTAACTAATGTAAAATGTGAGGTAAGGGACTTCATCTCATTTTTACTTCATTATTGCATATTTTATTATTATCCATATATTTTGTTTTATATGGTTCAAATAATACCCAATTTTTCAAATTATGTTAGGAATAAATAAAAATTAATTTTAATTTATGATTAAGTATAAATTATTTTATCTTTGGGGATTTTACATGAATATAACCAAGTTTAAATTGAATTCCTCTGAATTTCCATTTAATTGATACATATTTCTTAATATAGCGATATTATTATTTTTTTGCTTTATATACTACCAATTTAATGTATTTAAGATGAATAAATATTCACTCATCATTATTAATTTTTATTTTCTATTTTATTCTTAAATTGATTATAATTTCAATGTTACAAAGTAGGTAATAAAATTATTGTACAATCTCACTCTCTTCTGTGATTGTTTACATTCTCTTGAAACAATCACATTCTTGTGATCATTTTTCATTAGAAAATATATTTTCATAAATATCCATATTACTGTAAGATTTATATAATTATTAAAATAAACTACATAAAATTGTTAAATATGTTTATTACATCGAATGTTATTTTAATAACTGGGTAAATATTGATATATCTATATACTTTACTAAATAAGTTTATTTTATTAATAATTAATATTGACTAATGAATTAAATTGACTATAATAAATTTGAGGAATTTATTTTAAATTAATTTATTTGTTGGTAATGTTTAAAAATATCCCTTTGGTGATCAATAAGTCTCATGAGACCAATCAGATGGGTTTTTTACCCTTGGGTTTAAACGATCTTCTGAAAGGTCTTGAATATTGAAGTATCTGGATGGTTAAGATAATGAAATTAAATAATTAATCATTCACATAATTTATAATTTAGTGAATATTGATATACATCATATTATCTCAATGATTTTATTTTTGGATGCATTTTATTAATAGGTTATTGATTAAATAGAAATCCTTTTCAATTAATTGGCATGCCAGTTTGATTAAGTCCTATCTTAATATGTGTATTATGTTATTGGTGAAATGGAATATATCTTACGTTACATACCTAGACTTATTGATCATTCAAAATTGATTTATTGTATTTTATACTATTTTTACCACATACTGAGAATTTTATGTCTATCTTATTTTTTCCTTTCCTGGGTTATGATGATAAATACATTGAATGGGTTTCAAGGTTGTTGATAATTTTATTTTGATATTTTTTATTATTCATTACCATTGAAAATTGGTATAATGAATGTAACATTTTTTGTAATACTCTTAATATTTTCAACCATTTGTTATTTGACCTTGTTTATCTATTCCAACTTATAAAATTAGTCCCAATCTCTCAGTTATAGAAGTCGGGTTTGTTATAGTTATAATTAGAGAATGTTTAACATAAACCATGGGAACTAGAGTAAGTATAAAAATTTTATGTTACTAAACTATGTTATATTATTTAGAATAAGTGTAAAAGTGTATCACAAACCTTTGGAATGGAAATATTATGTGTTTTTCCAAGTAATACATCCATGTATTGTTATTATAAGTGTATGTTTTTATGGATCTAATATACCAATGGGTAATAATTCTAAAAAATAGCATTGATTATTCCCCTATAATCACCAATTATATGAATATAGGACATTATATGATCCTTTTTTGACACTCCTTGTGGATATTCATAAGTTAGTTCATTTTTTCATTACAAACTATTATGAATGATTTTAAAATAAATACATCCTAAAGAAATCATGTTCTTTATTTTCATATTAACAACGCATCAAGTTATAATTTATGATATGTGTTACAATTTATTTATAAATATTCAAAATTATTTTAAATTCATAATTTTTTTCAAAAAAGACCATATGTTCAAGTGTCATGAAATGGAAACTATATGATAGTTCTGAACAAATATTCATGGCCCTTATAGATAGTTCATAGAATTGTAAGAAAATGAAATTGGAATTGTAAATGATTAAATCATGGATATATTAGGGAAATTTTATCTTCATATTAAAAATTATAATGAATTTATATAGAAAAATATAATACCACATTTTGATTCAACTATGTTGGATCTCCTTATGTGACAAAAGAACCAATCATTTGGTGGGAAGACATATCTAATGTTTGATGCATATTGTATTAAGTATCGTGAGATAATATTCATGGTAATGGGATGTGATGAAATTGGTAATGATTCACATGATTTCTATTTATCATTGGTGATTACGAAAAATCGAGGTTGTTTATTAATAATAATAAGTATGAAAATAGAAATATAACTCTAAAAATGTAAATGTATTAAAGTTTAATTCTATGAAATATATTTACATCATCAACAAAAAATGGAATTAATACAAATTTCATCGGACTTCATTAAAATTAGAATGAAAATATTCCATTTTTTGAGGCTCCCATTAAAGTAATTAAAATTTATATTAGTGATTACATATAAAATATAGAATGGATGTTAGACCATTTTGTTGATTGGGTTAAGAAAATTCTCCAATGGGTGATGTTATACCAAATTTTTCCTTCTAATGATGAAGTAGTTTTTGGGTCCATCATAATGAACAAGGTTTTCACTAAATCCTTTAGGTTCAAGGGAACTCTAAAATATTAGAGTTTTTATGTGAACTAAAATAAATAGATTGTTTCAATGTATAATATGATAAAACCTGACTTATGTCTTATGATATATAGGGGAAGAATGTTATTTTGGATGTGATTGAAGGACATCAGATATTGATATGTGTGCAGAGACAATCGTATTCCTGATTAATAATGGGAATTGGAGAAAATAAAACACTCTTATTTAATTTTTCATTTTTTTGGAGATGGGTAACTATGAAAACAAATTGACCAAGTGTCGAAGGAATCTACAACAGAATAGGCTAATGGGAAAGGTCCATACTTATGTAATAATTATGGATGAGTTGTAAGTACCCAATGATGTTTTAGAAGATAAATTATTTTTGGAATCAAAATTATCTAATTCATTATTTGATTCATAATCCAAACACGCTTTTATATCTTCTAGATTTTTTTTATGAAAATTAAGTATTTTACTGGCCTTTAATTAAAAAAATTTCACTATAATTAGAAATTTTCATGGAGTCCCCATAATTTCATATCAATTTTCTTCATTTAATGATATTATTATAACATATATGGTACGAATTAAAATACTCATTGATATGGACTAATTTTCAATAAATGATGTAATATATTTGTGTTAGGAGAATGAAATTATGAATGAAGAGGATAATGTTGATTTTCTTTATCTTCTGAGAATATACATCATCATTTTTGTCATGTGTAGATCCAATGCTACTCAGTTTACAAAAATGGATTCTTAAAAAGTATTAAAAATTATAATTTGTGGTAATATAAGGTAATAATCTAATTTAAGATGTAATTTGTGTCCATTAATACATTGACTTTTTTCAAAAAAAATTTACTAGACCATCCATTATAACGAACCACAGTTTTGAAACATATATATTACATAATATAAGATTAATTTGTATTACATTACAAAAACACACTCATGAGGACTATAATAGTTTTGTGAATTCAGAAATATGAAACATGATATTCTTAACCCATGAATGATCTTAAATGTGTCCCATAATGAACAACCATTATTTCTCAGACAAATAATTCTCTACATAAACATTTCATCAAAACATGGGAAAATAAATCATAAGAAAGGTTGAGATCAATGATCAGTGTGAATAAAAAGAAAGATACTTAATCATTAGATGAACATAGGGGTTTGGGAACATTATCCTAACATTTGAAAAAAATAAATCCATATCAAATATAATAATATTGTGTTTTAACATATATATTGATAGTTTATTAGAGATTAATTATAGTGGAATCAAATAAAATGGTCTATAAGAGCCTAAAAATTCATAAGGGATATATTTGTGGCATAAACATCCCTTTAAAACATATTGATCATGTATAAATTGAGACAGATTAAGTCATTATGTTATGGACATGAAATTATAAACTTTTGAAAACCTATTAACATGAAATGAGGTCCATGAATAACATTATTAACATGAAATATTTTTCTAAGAATAACATTGTAAACATGTTATTAGATTTACACATAACAATGGGACATGATATTTAGAACACATATAACCTTGTGAAAATGTAATCAGGTTCATGCATAACATTTTTACTCTTGATTTTTCCTTGAATACCCAATTATTTGGAGGGAAATATTGTCCACACCCATATCATAATGAAAACTATATTTATTTTTCAAAAGGCCCTACAATATTCATCACATCATAACCTATAAATTGAAGTATATTGCATAAAAATTTCATCATATCATAAAATATATAAAAGTGGCAGGTTTTATAATCATTTATTCAAATCAACAAAGTATTATCTATCAAAAAACAAATGGGATTCATTAGAATTTGATCATGGTGTACCCTATGTATGATAAAATATTTTCAAAAAATATATTTTTACAATAAGAAATTCAATTAAATAATAATAATAATGAAATTCAGGTATAATATCTCTATAAATAAATATTAACATCAACATATGGCAACATAGTGAAATTTTTTCAACAGGTCATAAAATAAATTTTGGGAAAAATACCCTTTCCAATGTGTTATTTTCTTCAAAATAAAAAAAATATAATATTAATATTTATTCTAAATAACCATGAAATAATATAATGTAATATTCAAATAAAATAATGTCCACGATCATTATAATTCGAATTATTCTTATACATGTTAAAATAGCGGGTCCTTTCACATTTCCATTACAATCCAACAAGGAATTTTTTTTGAAAACGAATTAAGGATTTCATTATTTTTTATTTAATGATTCTTAAACATGTGTAAATTCTTCATATAAAGATAATAGGAGAATAGTAAAACATTTTTTTGGATAATTGTTTTATAAAATATGGTTTTCATAGAATACATACTTATGACTGAAGGGGTTTATAAATAAGTATTTTTTTCATATATTTTATGAATTATCTAAATTAAAAATGGGTGGGAATTATAAATTATATATTAAAATTTATTTAATAACCATATAAGTAGAAAATTAATTATTTTTTTGAGAAATAGATCATATTATTTTATCATCAAGAATATATCCATACATAATTCTAATAAACAATGACATTGTAACATAGAATGATTACCATTTTGTTAAGGTTGAATCCTAAACCCCACAGAATATAAACATGAAATTAATACTTAAATATAATATGGTTATGTAATTTCTTAACATTCTACGATAATGAGGCTATATATTCACTTCAAAAAATAATAAAGGTGCATAACATAACATCTGTCTCAAATAAGAAAAATTTATATAAAAATATGGTACTATTTTGGTACTATTTTAACCATAAAACCAATGAAATATATAGACTAAAATGTATATATAAATACAAATAATTATCATTATAATAATTGTAAAATAAATTCCTGATCATTATATACACCACAAAAAATAAATAGGTGGTGACCATAACATTTGCCCCCCTAAGGGGAAAGTTAGACTGTAATCCCTAAACATAAGTGATGATATCATTTTTTTAAAATTCATATCTCATGTATAATAAATAAAATAATATTTAAATTACACAATTGAAATACATATATATATAATAATATATATCATTTATATTTTCTCTTTTATTACATTTTTTATCAAAATTTCTTGTAAAAGTAATGATTCAGGTAATAATCACATTGTTTTTCGTATATATATATTTTATTTATTTTAATTCATCTTGTTAATAGTTTCATTATATACATAATAATAATGATGAAGTAATTTTCAATATTATAAAACTATTATACTATAATGAAAAATTTATAGTGGTGGTTTTGAGAAATGAAAAGTATTATGATCATAGAGATGGTAGTTCATAAAAATGCATGAGTAACTATTATTTTTCTCAAATATCAGTATGGAAACATGGTAATTAATATGTTATACATATATAATAGTGATAATTTCAAAAAAAAATTATAACTAATTATAATTATACATATCATCAATTTGATGTGGATATAAAAAGAAGAATTCAGACCACTTTATGAAGGTGGTAGTACAAACATACATGAAAAAGGTTATCATCTTTCACTGAGTGAGATGTTATGAAAAAATGATGGATTAATCATTAATAATGTAAAAACATTCAGGAATATGAAAATAATTTCATCTATATCACATATATCATCCTTATTATCTATTATGTAATTGGTTAATTAATGAAAGGCACATAACAATATGAGGTGTTAATAATCAGTAATCGTGAATGATGTTATCATATCCATTATTAACTAGAATGTAAAGACAGTATAAATGGAAAAATAAATTATCAGGTATATAAATTTTATAAAATTAATATATACACATTATATACATCATCAAACCAAACAATGAGTGGTAGTAATGGAAAAATTATTAACCATAGTTTGTATGGGGTAGACCTTTAAACACTAGAACGATGATTTTATAACAAATTTCATAAAAAGTGGTGATGTCTTCTATATTTAAACATAACATAAAAAATCTCATTATTATTATTCAATGTTTTATTTTCTATCATCATGGATTAAGAAGCATTTTTTGAGTTTTCGAGAGAGAAAAAACAGTTTTTAATTAACACTCCCTCTACTTTATGTATCCTTCATAGGATTGCACAAAAAAAACATCCTAGGATGAATTTTATTCCCAAATATTTCTAAAATTATGAGATGATGGATTTTTTTATGTTATTTTGTTGTATATTGACCAATCTATGTTTTTAGAATGTTTTGAGTGAGGAGTTTTTGTTGTGGCCTCTAATAACTGAGGTGAGTGACATAATTTTTATTCTTTTTAGTTGAGAATTCCACTAAAAATGATTCCATGATAAAAGTCTCAAAAAATAAACCAGAATCAATAATAGAGGCTATAAATTATAAATAAATCCATCCAAATTGTATTGGGAAACTATTGGGTAATTTTTAAAACTTATATTTTTATTTTTACCACATAGTAAAACCATTTTTTCCTTCACTGTAATAAATAATGTGTACTATTTTTTATAATTCATTTTTTTAAATCTTATGTATAATTTATTTGAAACAAAATAATTATGATGAATCCAAATATGGAGTCAATTTGTTTCAAATTATCTTCACATAAGTGGAATAATTATATTTAAAATTAATCTCATAGATTCCGCATGAATGATCATTTTTAATTGAAACAGTTCAAATGTTTAAAAAGATTTCATATAAAAATTCAATATAGAAAATACTAAAATGACCTATATTTTATTTAAATATTTAAAACTAACAACATATAATTTCACACTAATTTGATATATTATATAACATTAAATTTTAGTTCATTTAAAAATAAATCTAATATTTAAACTCAGAATTGTTAACTATTCATCACAACATTTGTTTTTCAAATTAATCCTAAAAAATAACTCAAAATATTTTTATATTTTAATATAAAAATTCTTATTATTTCATATGATAAATTTTAAAAAAACTTATGAAATTAATTTTAAAAGATGTACGCTAAATGAATGAAAATGATTTTAATTTTTTAAAATCAGAAAAAATGATATATTATTATATCATGTCTACAAAACCATAGGATTACTATAAATTTAATGTCTTTTAATTTCAACAAGGATAAAATTATTTTAATTTTGGTTAAATCTACAGGTTTCACTTATGGTTTGGTTGGTTCATTTCAAAAGAGGAGGTTGATGTTGTGATGGAACATGGATACATGCCAAATTACAAGGCATGTATTTAAATACATGAAAAATATAAAATACATGACATGTATTCGTCTGTACCCAACCATTCACATAATGTGGGGGAATTTTCATCGGAGGGAAGTCTTGAGAACTATAATATGGGTAATTAATTTACATGTTGAGTAAATTCCTAACCCATTTTTTAAAAAAAGTTACAGAACCATTTTTTAACAGGGGAAGAATTGTCATTATCTTATACAAAAATGCCGACACATGATAGAATTCATCCTCCTCATACATATGTTTATTTATAACTCCTCTATTCAATATTCATATCCTTCACTATCAGGTGAGTTGGTATACTTTCAATATGCCCTCCACTCATCATCCTTCTTTTAGAGGTTTCTCTTCTCTTATATTGTGACATTTATGTGCAATCTCATTTTTACTATTTTTAGGGAGTTATACCACCATTATATTTTCCTCGAAACAACATCGAATCAAGTGTTAATAACAGAAAAAAGATTCTATATGAGACTAAGGATTTTGATCCTGAAATTTATCTATTTTTGTATTTTTATTCTTAAAATTGTGCCACTGTTCCTTGGGCTGTAACATTCCCAAATTGATTCTTTTTGTCATATTAAATTAAAATTAATAACTAATTGGTCTATTGGATACCTAATAACATAGAGAATAAACTTTTTTGTTTTATTTCCTTGACCATAAATATAGAATGTTTATAACATTAAATGTATATTTTCCTTTTTTCCCTTGGATTTTTTATTGCTCGTATGGGGATTTTCCTATTATAATTTCCATAAAATGTTTACCTAAATTTTTAAGAGGGTTGTAATTATAAGATAGTATATTTCATCCATTTCCCTTAATAAATGGTTTAATAATTGGGCACCTTGACTAATATGACCATTGAGTTATAAAGACTTGAATTAAGAGAACAAATCCCTCTCAATAGTATTGTTATATATGTGATTCATTTTTGGTTGAGTCACATAATTTATGAGGGTAAAAAAAGGAGTTCCAACAATAGGACCCCTTTGAAGGACTCTCAAGAAGTGTTGATGGAATTGTTAATGATTTTTAATGATGTCATGGGTGATATATTCTTTGCATGAGATGGTATGGATGAGAGTTATGTGTTTTTACCCCTAGAGGAGTGACACTAGTTCCCTAGGGGAGACACCTTGGATAGGCTCAGAGGCATGATTGGTTTAACCATTCCTTAAGAGATACATGGGACCCTATGTATGATACCATGTATAGACTCAGAGACTTGTACCTGACAGTTTTTACATTTATTAGAGTAAAATGTGGAGCTTTTTCCATGTGTAACCACATATAGACTCCTTGGAATTTTTATATGAGGAAACCATCAAGTTATTAGTGGATAGTTTTTATATAATGACATGGACATGGTTAGAGTTTCTATTTTTTATAACATCATTTAAAATTGAATTAAAATTTAAAATAGATGTTTTCAAATGAAAAATTATCAGTTGGTTTAGAAAATATAGGTTCAAGTCCTCTAAGACCCATCACAATCACGGGGACAGTCCGACCCATGGCATGTAACCCAACACACCTTACCATTATAGGATCTATCATCTGAAACATATAAACATAGTTTAATGAACATAGATCAGGTGGGTGTTCAAGTGGATCCCTATCTAATGTTTTTATTTATTTATTTTGAATTTAATTTAGTTAAAATCAGACACTCTGTAATTTATAATTCATGTTAGGGACTGGTCTCGATGAACTTGGGGTTGAACTACTTAGATTGTATGTCACACCCTTATCGGGCACTTTTGGTACCTCAGTATAATATATTGTTGTAGATATGTATTAATGGAAGCTTCCATCCTACAATTCTTGATTGAATGGAAATACTATGACAGAGATTGGAGGAATGGACCAAACCTATGTTCGAGATTATAATCATAGTATTTTATTAATTTTTTTATTTTTTTTAAATCATGACATATATAAATTTATCGTCTTCCAAAAAATAGTATTTTATATAGTAATAATACCATGAATTGATCATTAAATTTCACCTTTTCATTATTAAGCTTCCACTTACAGTTTTTCTCTCCAACATTATTAATTATTATTTTTCTATTTTTTTGTATTTGATATATCGGAATTTTATATTTCTATTATTTACCTACCACTATTATCCACTCTAATATATGAGAGTATAGTCTGCCAAAGGACACACCATATGACCACTCTACTATTTGGTATCCTCTATCATTCGAGGAGGCACACATGAGATCATGTGGAAAATTGTCTCGGAGTACATGTGAGTGGAAGACAGGTTAGGATGCTACAAAGTCGCATCAAAGGGTATTTTTATTATTTTATTTACATTTGTGTTTATAATGTATAATAAAATATAGAATTTTTATTAACTTATTCTTAGGAGTATATAATCTATGTACATGTGAAATCCATGTTTCTAGGGTTTGGAAAATGTTAGTATTGCCTGTGTCTACCAATTCATGTATTTCACTATTAGATGGCTCACATGACTTATGATATTATCAATATTGATATTATTTTAATGGGGTGTTCAAAACTACCCCAATTCATTTTGATAATATTATATCAAAAATCAACCCAAGTCAACCCTAAACCGGTCTCCTGATTCGTTCCACTACATGGCCTGAAGGGGATTATCGATCCCCATAGGGCTGGCAACTATTATTAGGCATCAAAACAAGCAGTTGGGAATTATTTTGTCTAGAAAAATAACAGACAACTAAATATTAAAAACCATACGAAATAGGTAAACACTAACATTGGAATATAAAATAAAAATATCTAGCTAGACATATCCACAAGTGACCACAATGGTCACCCACAAACACAAAACAACATTTTCTCCAAGAGTGATCCAGGACTATAACCTGAAACTGAAAAGTAATATAGGCGTGAGCACTGAGATGCTCAATAGGAATTCAAAGGAATAACAAGGCCCTATAACTTTTATTTTTTGAAGAATCCCAATCATTCTAGTTTCAAAATATTTATTTTAATATAATTTTTTTCATTCTTTTCAAAATCAAGTAAAATGTTTACATTTTAAGGAAAACATTTATCTTACTATTTGTTTTGAAAATAGAATCCAAGCATGAATTAGCATTCCTAAAATGAAATTAAACAATCATAAATTAAGATGTGGGTTTAAAAACTGATATACCCATTCAGATACAATTGAAATAAAAACTCACATAATAAACAACATGTCACAAATGAGCACCAAGGGAAAACCCTATAGGTAACTTGCAGATGTGGGAACCTAGAATCTCATGTTTTTGTGAAATGTAACCATAAAAATTATATTCTCTCATTAATGATTAACTAGTAGGGAACATATCTGTAACCTAGTGGTCTCCCAAATAATCATAACTGATTATTTTGTGCTATAAGTGTCATAATTACTAAGTGAAATAATGATGATACAACTGCGGATAACTAGCGCACTAGTTCTAGTCCATCCACCTAGATACATGGGCTTACCAATATGCTTTATTTACAAATGGCAGTGAGGTGTTATCAAAATAATATAAATGAACATAACACATTCTTTATCCAAAACCCATTAAACCTCTCTCCACCATTCTGCTTCCTTAATAGCATTCCTCTTTTTTATGTCCCTGAACATTTCATAGTGATTTTTATTAGTCACATATCACAAATCACACATTTAATATACACATTATGTTTCTATAACAAAGGGAAATTCCTTAAGAGAGGATTTCAAAATTCAAAAATCATTTTCAAGCTATCAAACCGCCCTCATTACTCCAAAATAAATACTTTTCTTTAGAAAAATGTTCACCCAAAACCCATTTTAGAAACCACTTTAGAACTCTTTGAAAATTAAATATCTCAATACACATAAATGTTGGAAGAAAGGCCACATGTTTTTGGAAATAACCCGTTTCACATTAAAAAAATATAGAAAAAAAATCTTCAAGAGCCACATCCATATATATATATATAATATAAATTTAAAATAAAAGAAGAAAATAGACATTCAGAAGAACACTTATTAATAATGGAAATACTAAATAATGAACAGGGAAAAGGGAACCTAACATAGAGTGGAATCATGCAATCCAATTCATTTCTTAATGGTTACTATCTAAAATCTACAACTCTCTCACATGGAATATGAACCTTCTTATACATGCATGGACACCTAGCCCCTATGCACACATTCATATAGCCCATGAAAATTTTCAAGGGGATCCTTACACGTATACTTATATGCATATACCAATCTCCACTCACCTGTATCTTCATTTTTAAATATACATATAGAAACTACTTTCCCAATACATGTACGTTCAATTCCACAGATGAATGTGCACATAATGGGGGAACCTACATGTATATATTTACTAACCTATGCACACAGAGGCGATTCATCCTTGGACCGAAGACTCAAAACCACTCGAAAATAGTCCAACGCACTAGACCACATTAACAAGGGATATAATAAATAATTAATGTCATTATAATAAATGGTGTGACAACCAAGAATAGGAAATAAGAATAAGCTATGTAATAAAAAATACCTCATGTCACAGAAAATTGGATATGTATAAATACATTCACATATTCCCTACCTCATGAGGGAACTTGTGCAAGTTGGAAATGTATATATACATGCCTATCGATTTATATGAATATAGATATTAACTACAGAATACTTGAATCCACACCATAACATACTACCACGATAAAAAAAATGGAACTAATAATAACAAAATTCTTGAAATAAAACTAAATTTAACAAGGAAGTAAGAGAAACCACATATTAAATGGTGACCAACTAACTGTGAACTACAAAAATCCAAATGAAGCAACCAATGCAATACAAGATAAATAATATAAACATTATAACTCATAAAAAACCACACAACATGGTTTGAGAATAACCAACGACATTAACCCTTCCCTTGGGTTTTAGCGATGAACCAAAACGTGACGATCAATAATGTAACTATCAAAAATCCTACCAAAAACATAACACAGAGTCAAAAAGATAAAAATCCCATAATAAAAGAGGTGTGAAACAAGTGAAAACAACAAAAACTAACCTCGGGTCAAGGATGGCAGTCTAAAATGCCCCGAAGCACATCGCATTTTGTGGTAGTTTCCATGACTGGAACCGAAGGGACTCTAGAAACTATCTTCTCCAACATAGAATAGTATAGAATCAGAATACAACCAGACCCCCAATACATAGGGTTTGTGTGAACTCTATGGGGCACTGAAAAGGGGAAAATCGAACCAAGCATAAAGGAGAAGAGAATAGGGTATCTTACCTCAACGAGCGGACTAAAAAACGATTGGATACCCAGTTGTTTCTCCAGAGAATGAGTGATATGAGAAGGAGGGAGGCGTGCAGCAAACGAGGATTGGCCAGGGGGCTTGTGCACTGCATAGAGGGGAAACCATAGTTGGCGTTGTTGGAAGGGAATCCTTGGGAGTGGAGCTGGCCCATAGAGGGGTGGCACACTCCTAAGAGATGGAGAGGGTGTCCACTGCATCAAAGGAGGAGGGAGTGCTAAGAGGTGCGATAAAAGGGGAGATAGATGGGAGAATGGATGAGAGGAAACAACGGAACAAAAATAAAAAAAACAAAAACATAAATACATAAATAAATAATAAAACCTAATAATAATAATAATATGACTAATAATAAATATTTTAACCGATAAAATGATATAAAAAAATTAAATACAATGTTCCAGGTTGGGTAAGGACAATTCTCCCCACCCTGACACATTCTACCCCCAAAAGTACCTAGAAGTGTTTGATGTTCAAAGTTAAAAAGAAGGATGGAAAGACTCTCAAAATAGAAAACCTACGACATGAGGATAGAACACTTAAATTACATGCATGAACTGAATCCTCAAGACTGAGACTGGCATGATAAATAACCAACGACACAAGACTCGCATTTCAAAACACAACCATAAACTAGAACACTAGGAACCCTAACATAGAAATAACTAGAGTCAGCTCGGGATCTTCCATGAATATTCCCCATACAACCCATCGTCTCAGATAACCACTTATATTTAATGGGGACGGGTGGATCATAGGAAATGAGTTTCTCATACATGGACACCTTGAAGTCCATGTTCTCCTATAATTTTTTTTATGTTGGTATCCCTACCATATTAGGATTATATACAATTACTGACTTTACCAAATCATAAAAAATCAGAAAAACAATCAACACCACTAACACTGGTGATACACAATAACATCCTGAGTCACACTTGACCAGCTTGAGATAAGACATTGGTGTGACCCATAGTGGGTATCTACATTATATTAGTATTCTGGACAACATTGACACCTTATGAATTGAAACCACATAAAAAAAATCCAACTCCAAAAAACTATGGGATCATGGATGGGTCTCCCCAAAATTTTATGTTCATGAAAACACATGTGATTGGGACCTTCAATCATGAATCCACCAGCATGGACCGGCTTCCAACATAAGAGAGGGGGTCCAACAGAAGAAACATGAAACAAACAGTGACCCCAGACCAACCTTACAAGAAGAAAGTTTAATGTACCAATCATCAATAAAAACATGGTCATTTTAATTAAACAAGAATGGATAATTCCCTCACGTAATCAAGAGTTCCCAAATACCCAAAGAAAAAATGGACTTCCCCATGTTACACTACAACCCATATCAAACCTCATTCACTAGAGAGAAAATAAGAAAAAAGTGAAAATAAAGTAACCCAACCACTGCACTGCACTGGGGTTCTGGGTAAATATAAAAACTGTAAATGACCCCTTAGGTACCCTTAGACATTTCAGGGAATCATACATAAAACAAAAATCACAAAACCAACCTCAAGCACATCAAAAAACAAGACTCCACATTTAACCATAAAACATTAACACATAAACAAAAAATTATTTAAAACTTGATATTCCATATTGAAAAAAACCATCAATACCATAGATTAATACATCGTAAAACAATACCATAACCAAATAAAATATCAACCACAATAATACCATGAAACATCACCAACCAATCCTAAACCCTGCATTAACAATTGGCTGTTTCAAAACCATCCCATTTCAAAACCATCCAAATGCTAAAAACACATTTTTAAAACGCAAATTCATTTTTTAAAATTTCATAAACAAAACTCTTCATAAAACATCACTAATATAAATATGATTTTTGAAAACAAAACAAGCCTTAAAAACTAAGCACCCACCATTAGTATTCCCTGAAATCTCACATACATATGTTCTCATGCCAACTCGGAAACCCATCCATAGGTACCATTAACCATCCAATTCCAATTACATTCATCCAAACATGTTGGTGTCCATAAGAATACAAAATAAATAATAAATCATTTCCATATTCTCATTTCCAAGAAACATCCATTCCACATTTCTCAAAAACATTTCAAAAACCCAAAACATTTTTTCAAATCCATTTCTGATTCACAATTAACAAAATCATTCAAAGATCCACAAATAGCTCCCAAAAGAACATCCATTTTCAGAATGACTCATTTCATTTTCAAAAAAAATATATATTTTAAATTTGGAGTTCTAGTTTTAATAAAAAAATCACCAATTTTAAATCCTAAAAGAGACACCCTAAAACAAACTAAAAACCACACCAAGAATGTAACACCCCATGATTCTATGGTATGCTTCTTTTTGAATAATAAAATTGGGTATATTGTACTTAACTTTTAGTTCATACACACCACAACCAATCAAAATAGCCCTTATGAATAGTAATACCAACTTTTTAAAATTTTAAAAATTTTATCATTCAAAATGGACTTTATTTTTGGATTCGAAAATCAAAATTAGCTTCTGGTGAATTTTTTGATTTTTCTGAAATCTTTCAATTATTGATGAATATTGAAAAACATTGAGTTATAGTTTAAAACTGATTTTTTTTAAATAAATATTTATATTATTTTAATTTATTTTATGAAAAAATAGATACATAATACCTATATATGTTCACTTTAATTTATTTGAGTTAGTTTATAATAATTTTAGATATAAAAAAAATTTATTCAACTTTTCAGTTTCTTTTATCCACCTACTAGGAGAATTTTAAAATTCACATAAAATGTAATTTTACCTCTTTTGTGAGGGGAATTTCAAAAATCCATGAGAAATGGTTGATATAAATATAAAAAACATAGTTCAATAAGATGAAAATAATTTTTGGTGAATATTATCATTTTACTTTAATTTATCACGGTTAAAAGTAAATAGGGTAATTAAGGAGAAAATGATATTATTATTACCATAACAAATGTCCTAATTCTATTTGATAATTATAATTCGACAAAATAGAACCTTAGGAATAAAATATGAACCTCTTTGGTCCACTTGGATTAGATTAGTACACTTATTATTATTTAATTCAAAGAAGAGATAAAAGAGTTAAAATAAATGTTTCATAAGTAAAATATTTTTAATATAGGGTTATACATAAGATAAATTAGACTAGAAATATTAATTTGAAAGATAAAAATATTTCCTATATAATGATATTTTATTTAAATTTTTTAGACATTAAATAATATAATGTATTTATGACACAATGATGATGCAGTAATTACATAATTAATGAAATATTAAAATAAATGATATGATAAATATCCAAATATATGTAATTAGTAACTTTTTATGAATTACAGAAATTTTATAGGTTTATATGACATATTATGGTTGGTTAGATGAATTGTTTTTTAAGTAATAATGCTGTTATGAATTTTGAATAAACAAAGTACCAAATAGTGTCAAAGTTGACATAAAAGAGTTTTTAAAACAAATATTATATTATTAATTTATATTCCATTCTTAAAAAACAAAGGTTCTTCCAAAAGACATATATAATGATAGATGTATCATTAATTAACCACTAGGGGGTCTCTTGCATGTATATAGTATGTTTATTAACTATATAATATTAAAATACAAAGAGACATGGTAAATGTCAAACTAATTAACTAAGTGTTGAATCTAAAAGATAAAGTTAATATAGTGACCCAAACCTATCTAAAACCTATTGGATGTGTGATTTTCAACCCATACCCACCTTATCATTTAAAAAAATAACTTTGGAGCCATTATAAATCGAAAATAATTTTATTATAAAATAACATTTCTAACTTTTCTTAAGATGCCCCTCACCCCTCTTATAAAAGGGCACTCACCCTTCTCTCTAATTCACCCCCTAAAATCCATTTGTCTGATCAAACCTCAGACCAATTACTCTCTAAAATATCCTCCTTTCATCCTAGAGTCCTTCATTTCCTAATACATCCAACCTATGGAGCCTTTTTGATCAAATAAAAAGGAAGAACCTGAAGAAGAGGTAATTATTTCATCACCTCTTTCATGTTCCTTTCATCTTCCACTGCCTTTTTCTTTATTGTTTCCAATATAAAATAATAACTACAATATTTTCTATATACATTGATTTTATTACAAATATTGTACCACCAAATTCATTATTCTATCCATCCTTTGAATGACATGTCACCATACGTGCATACGTACGACTTACCGTCTCCACGTCGTGGTGTAATTGTTATTCAGTACATTATTTTTTGGATGGGTTTAATAATGATGTTTAATTGATGTAAATAATAAATATAACATGATAATTATTTTGTATATATGATATCACATCCAATTATATATTATTATAATGTCAAAAGAATGTTATTTTCGCTCGTGCGTACGTACAGATTCCCGTCTCCATGAACGTGATGAGATTCATTCCCCATTGTATCCATTCAAGAATAATATTTATTAGATGTTTAAAAATAATGTTTAATAATTTGATATAATTCTGGATATAAATATGAAACATTTCATCCATTACAATTATGACTAACAAAACAAAAAATATAAAGGAAATCGAATCTGTTAACACCTGAAACAACGATAATACTAAGATATTATTAACAAAGAAATGTTAAAAGATCATATATGATATCATATCAATGTATATGATTATTTTATAATTTAATAAAAAAAATTCACCATTATACTCAATGTTAACCTACCCTCAACCAAGGAATAATATAAGTTAAGGGTTAATTCTACAATCTCTTCACTATCTGAGGTTGTTTACACGTAATTATCTACTTGGACCTCTTTATCATCCACATCCATGTTTCTTAAAAATGTATTTCAAAAAATTCTTAATATTTTATAGACTATGGGTTAAATTAATTTATAACCTTGTTTTAATTTTTTATTTTGTTTATAAAGGAATCATTTTGTCATTTTCCATACAAGTTACATTTTGACCTTTTTGAAAAATTTAAAGTAAGAATGTTTTTTAACTTATATGGCGGGTGCCGCTTTTTTTTGTCATTATGACATCATTAATTCTTCCCTAAAAAGCATATAAAAATATTTACAAAATAAATGTTTTCTTTTATAAATATATTAATTTTAAATTTTTTCAAAATAGAAAGAGATATTTCTCTAAGAAAGGTTTTGATTTCATCTATGTCAACATCCTTTGATGGATTTTATGTTTATTTGAAGTTAATTTATTATGATACAAAACTTCCATTTTGTATTGAAAGTTTTGTGATATGTATGACTATAGATGTGTTATTTTTATAAAATTCTTGGTTTATGGATAATGTATTGACATTTTTTATGCTTGTTTTAATACGAATGTTTATGTTATGTTTAATCCTTCTCATTTGAGGAATGCATTTGAATTTGTATGTGATGGGTGGCGCCTGATATAGCTCTTCGATGCATCGGTAGGTCTCATGAGACAAACTAGTGTCTTGGAATAGGGCCTTGAAAAAATCATATTTTTAGTCTTAGCACAGGGCATTGATTACGTGGTTATGAAAGTATGGCATTATTTATTCCACCATTATGAAAGTGGATATTGATATTGTATGTGATTATTCGACTAGTAGAATATCCATGTGAATAAGTAAATGAAATTATTTTGATTTTATCTTTTTTATATTATGCTGATGTTAATGTTTAAAAGGCTTTTGTTTTAGTCATATACATTGCCTTAAATGTTTCCGGTTATTTATGAAAGTTTCAACTATATTGATATTCTTACTGAGCATCTGATCTCACCCTTTTCTATGTTTTATTTTCCCAAGATGCGATGAAGAATATTATGACTGACCTATAGGGAGCACCTATCGGATATAAGTGTTTTCCATGGAAACAATGTTGTTGTATTTTTCTATTTTATGATATAATATAAACCTTATGAATGTGTCTATTATTTCCAAGAATACTAAACTAATTGGTCATTCAAGACTTGATATTTTGTGATCATGCCAATGTTATGTAATAATGTACCCACTCTAGGTAACTAGGTTCGAGGCATTATAGTTGGTATTAGTGTAAGTTTTGTACAAACCTTGGAAACAAGATTTATATGAACTCTGATTAGAGCACAAAGCCCTAATATACACTTTGAGGATTATTATAGAAGAACTTCCTAAAAAAATTATTGTAGATGTTTTTTGAGTTTTCCAAGAAATACATCTGTTTCTAGATACGAGAAGTTAGAGGTGGCTCTAACATAGATATACATAGTGGTAAAACCTGAAAACACTGCCATGAGCTACACTCGAACGGGAACTGGTTCACGACAACAGGCTTGGTGCACTCTTGGTTACAACACTCCCGGGGGATATTCTTAGGATAATTATCATTTTCTTTACAAACCATTATGAAGGGTTTATAAGTATATATTTCTTCAAAGAAAACATTTTTTATGATTATGGATTATATCCATAAACTTTTCAATTTATATTAACTGTTTTACAAGATTAGATTTATGTATTTTGATTCATAAAATAATCTAGTTTATGCCATTTTTTAGAAATGGCTCCTAGTGGAAGGAATGGAAACTATGTAAATTCATGAAGTAAATTTAGGGAGTTCCCTCTTTCTCAAGATAATTATAGTGTATCTAGTGATACAAGAGGTGCTGATTAGTTTATCAACATACTATGAAAACTCACTCACGTTATGAATAATAACATTACCATATAAAGCACCCCGATCCACAACGTGGAGGATACAATTTAGATCACTTCATGAGGCAAAAACCACAAATATTCAATATTTTTTCAAATCCATTAGTGTATGATCAATGGATAAATTTCTCAAAGAAAATATTCCAAGCCTTGGGGAGTAGTGAAAGGGAAAAAGTTGTCATGGTAGTTTACCTCACCACTGAAGATAATGATCAATGGGGGTCATTGATTCAAAACACAAAGGAAGATGATGAAGTATAAAATATGTAATGGAGGGAGTTTAAGGATATTTTCAAAGAAAAATACATTCCTCGTGACTATCGAGCAGATATGGAAAGGTAATTTCTGAGTCTGAGGCTAAAGGAGGATGAGAAAGTCACAATTTATGAAGTTAACATTACAAGGTTAGCAAGGTATGTTGTATATTATACACGTAACCCAAGAAGTAATATTGATCGTTTATTTTATGGGTTAAAACCATTTATCTATCGAACATTAGTCTCACAATCCTTCTCGATGTACGAATATATTGTCTCATGTGCTATCAAGAAAAAAAAGAATTCAAGCCTTATGATTTTAAAGGAAAGAAAGAGCCGAAGAGATCTGATGAACACTATATAAATGGAAATAAGGGGAAGAAGGTAAAGGTTGAATATCCATTCTACAGTAAACATGTGAATAAACACCCTGGTACATTCTTGAAGGTAATGGGAGTCAGTAACAATTGTAGGGGAAAAATCCACCAATCTCTCGATTGCAAGGGTAATAAAGAGACTGTCGATGTTGAATGCTACAATTGTTGATAAAGGGGGAATTATGAGAATAAGTTTCCTAAGAATCAGAGGAACATACCTTAGAAAATTCTAATGGATCAAGGAAAAGCTTATGTTATCACTACTGCTGAGGGTGAAGCTCTGAAAGACGTGGTGGCAGGTAATTTAATGGTTTCCTCATGTTTAGAAAACACTTTATTTGATCTTAGATGATCTCATTGTTTTATATCATCCCAATTTCTTAAGAAATGTTGATATTTCCAATTTAATTTAACAAGGGTGTTGTCAATCAAAACTCTTAAGGGAAGTATCATTGCTACAATGTTTTTTGAATCATCTCCCATTAGGTCATATAAATGTTTTTTATCTGCTGATCACATCATCATACCCATTATTGAATTTGATATAATCCTCAATATAGATTGGCTTTCAGACCATGATGAAAAAATTTATTGTAAGAATATGGATGTTAGTTTATTTGATGATGATGATAATGAACACCTTATCTTTATAGCAGAAACGTCTCCATCTAATTCTTATCTAGGTCCACCACCAATAACTCAACTGAATTCAATTATTTGGGAGGAAGAGAATGAAGAAACTCTTAGTGAGGAAGACAATGTTCAAATAGAGGATTTACGTATTGTGGAAGAGTATATTAATGTATTTATAGAGTATTTACCTAGAAATCCTTTAGAACAAGAAATTGAGTTTCAATTAATTTTATTATTGGTACAAGGCCCATATCGATGACCCCTTATAGAATTTTCACTATGTAAATAGTGGAACTAAAGAAAAAACTAGATGAATTGAGTAATAAAGGATTTATTTGACCTTGGGTTTCTCCATGGGGAGCCCCCGTCCTTTTGGTTTAGAAGAAAGATGGATCTATGAGGTTTTACATTGACTACAGGGAGATCAATGCTATAACAATAAAGAAAAACTATCCCCTACCTCTCATTGATGATTTATTTGACCAACTACATGGAGCACAATACATTTTAATGATTGACCTTCTATGTGGATACCATCAGTTGTGTGTTAAGAAGAAATAAATTCTGAAGATAGCATTTCGAACCAGGTACGACATTACGAGTTTACTGTAATGCCTTTTGGATTGACTAATGCGCCCTCTGTCTTCATGAATCTAATGAATAATGTTTTCAAAAAATATCTTTGTGACTTATTAGTATAATTTATTAATGATATCTTGGTATACTCAAAAATCTAAAAATATCTTGAAAATCACATGCTCATTATCCTGAAAACTCTTAGAAGACATGAATTATATGGGAATTTTAGGAAGTGTGAATTCTGGCTTCAGGAGATTTCTTTTCTTGTCCATATTGTCTCCAATTACGGAATCTCTGTTGATCCTTCTAAGACCAAGGCAATCCAATAATGGCCACCAATGACGAGTATAACTGAGGTAAATAGTTTTATTGGTTTAGAATGATTTTATCGATGGTTTATCCAGAATATTTCCTGGGTGGCTATCCTATTAACAAAGCTCACCTGAAAAGGGGTTAAAATTGTTCGGACAAAAGAGTGTGAAGAATATTTTGAAAAACTGATGATTAGATTAGGGAAGGATCATATCATGACTCTACCATCAGGGAATGATGGGTTTATTATTTATAGTAATGCTTTAAAGAAAGGAATTGGTTGTGTTGTTAGGAAAATTGATAGGGTTATTGCCTATGCATCACAGTAGCTAAAAATTCATGAGAAAAACTATCCTACTCATGATCTTGAGTTAGCAGTTGTTATCGTTTCTTTGAAGAAATGGAGACACTAAATCTGTGGTAATAAATGTGAGATATATTCCAATCACAATAGTTTGAAGTATATTTTCTCAGAAAAAGAACCCAACATGAGGCAAAGGAGATGGCTTGAACTACTCAAGGATTATGATTGAACTATACACTATCACCAGGGGGAGGAAAATAAGGTGGTCGATGCTTTGAGTAGAAAGGATCATAGAGTTTTGAAAAAAATGAGAGCTGGAAAGGATAATATACATAGGGATATAGTAAAGATGGATATGGGAATCACCATGGAAGGTGAAACATCAATACATTTACAAATGATTTCCAAACCATTTTACATGAAAGCATAAAGAGTTCTTAGACCGGTGATCAAGAGTTTGAAAATAAAATTAAAGCTGTGACTGATGGGATATTGAGCGACTTCTTATATGAAGATTGAATTTTGAAATTTGGGAAGAAACTTTGTGTACACGATATACCTGATCTAAAAAGATAATTTTTGGATGATGCTCATAGTTGCAATTTCTCTATACACCATGAGAGCTCCAAAATGTATAGAGATTTGAAGGAACATTTTTGGGGGGGGCAACATGAAAAGGGATATTATGGATTTTGTGTCAAGATGTATGGTTTGTCAACAAGTGAAAGCTGGAAGGCAATAGACTGGAGTAGTCATGCATCCTCTTCCCATACCTGAGTGGAAATGGTATAATATTATGATAGACATTGTCATGGGACTACCAAAAACTCCTAGAAGTAATGATGCAATATGGGTCATTTTTTATCTTCATACCAATTCAACACATTTTCTTTCTATAAGATATGATTTACCACTTCAACATCAATGAAGACTATATTTATGAATTTTTGAGACTTCATGGAGTACCCATATTGATTGTTTTTTATCGTGATCCACATTTTACATCAGGATTATAGAAAAGTCCTCAGAAATACCTAGATACTGAACTTCATTTGAGCACTGCCTACCACCCTCAAACTGATGGACAATCTTAACAGACAATTAAAACCTTAGAAGACATGTTAAGATCATGCTCACTTGACTTTTAAGGTATGTGGGATCAATATTTAACTCAGTTAGAATTTTCCTATAACAATATCTTCTATTTAAGTATTCATATGGCACAATATGAAGCGTTATATAGAAAAATATTTCGCACACAAACCGGTTGGGATGATAATGGTGAAATGATACTCGTAGACCTAGAACTTGTGGAGGAAATGTTGGAGAATGTGAAGGTAATCCAATACCACATCAAAGCAGATCAATGTAGGAAGAAGAGCTATGCTGATAACTGCAGAAAGAATTTGAAATTTCAGGTAGGAGATCATGTTTTCTTGAAGGTATCTCTATGGAAGGGTGTTATACGTTTCGGTAAGAAGAAAAAATTAAGTCAGGTACATCGGACCATTCGAAATTCTAGAATGAATTGGGTTTGTTGCTTACCGGTTGGCAATGCCGCCAAGTCTCTCCAAAGTCCACGATGTGTTACACCTATCACTATTGAGAAAATAAATGCCTGGCCCAATGCATGTACTCACCTATGAAGAATTATAACTGGAACCCGATCTATCTTATTACGATGAGACTATCACGGTTCTTGATACAGGAGAACAAGTGCCTAGAAACTGAACGACTTTTCTGGTAAAATTTCTATAGAGAAACCGTAAGATGGAAGAGGAAAAATGAAAACCCGAGGAACTTATGATGAAGAAACACCCGAGTCTGTTTCTGCAGTAATATTCTATAAATTTCTAGGATGAAATTATTTTATGTAGGGGAGATGGTAACACCCCATGTTTCCACGGTATGCTTCACTTTGAATAATACAGTAGCATGTGTTGTACGCAACTTCGAGTTCTGACACACCACATCCAATCAAAGAAGCTATTATTAATAATAATACCAACATTATGAAATATTATAAATTTTATCATTCAAAATGGAATTCATTTTTGGAATCCTAATATTGAAATTATCTTAGGGTGAATTTTTGGTATTTTTCTGAAAACATTCAATTTTTTGATGAATAGTGAAAAACACTATGTTATAGTTTAAAACTGAATTTTTATTTAAATAATTATTTGTTTTATTTAAATCTTTTTAATGTCAAAATAGATACATAATACCCATATAAGTTTAATTTAATTTGTTTGAGTCATTTTATTATAATTTTAGATATATTAATGATATATTAAACTTTTCATCGTCCTTTACCCACCTCATAGGAGAATTTTAAAATTCACATAAAACGTAATTATTCCACTTCTGTGAGAGGAATTTCAAAAATATGATAGAAAATGTAGATATCAGTATGAACAATGTGGTTTAATAAGTTGAAAATAATTTTTGGTGAATAGTATATTTTTTCTTTTATTTACCACGGTGAAAAGTAAATATGGTAATTATGGGTAAAAATGATATTATTATTACCATAACACATGTACAAATTCTGTTGGATAATTATAATTTGACTAAAAAAACCTTATGAATAAAATATAAACCTATTTGGTCTACATGGATTAGATTAGGACACTTATTATTATTTAATTCAAAGGATCGTTAAAAGAGTTAAAATCAAAGTTTAATAACTTAAACATTTTTAATATAGGGTTATACATAAGTTAAATTAGACTATAAAAATTAATTATAACGATAAAAATATTTCCTACATAATTTTATTTTATTTATATTTTTTATACGTTATATAATTTAATTTATTTATGATACAATGATGATGCAATAATTACGTAATTAATAAAATATTAAAATAAATGATATTATAAATATCTAAATAATTGTAATTTGAGACTTTCTATGAATTATACTAATTTTCTATGTTTATATGACATATTATAGTTTTTTAGATTGATTTTTTTTGATGTAATAATGTTTTTATGAATTTAGAAAAAACAAAGTACGAAATAGTGTAAAAATTGACATAAAATATTTTTTTAAAAAAATATTATATTATTAATTGATATTATATTCCTAAAAATATAAGGCTATGAAAAAAGAATTATTTATATAGTTGTATCATTAATTATCCACTTGAGGTTCTCTTTGAAGAATATAGTATGTTTATTAACCATATAATATTAAAATACAAAGAAGAATGGTAAATGTTAAACTATTTATCCAAGAGTTTAATCTAAAAGATAAAGTTAATATAGTGACTCAAACCTATATAAAAGATATTGGATGAGTGTTTTTTGACCCATACCCACATTATTATATAATTAATCCACTTTGGTGGAATTAGAAACCTAAAATTATTTTATTATAAAATAACATTTCTAGCATTTCATAAGGTTCCCCTCACCCCTCTTATAAAAGGGAACACCCCCTCTCTCTAATTGACACAATAAAAGTTATTTTTATCTTGAAAAATCGGCCAAATTACCCTCTAAACTATCCTACCTTCATTTTAGATGCCTAAATTTAGTCAGAAAGCCCACATAAAGAGCCATTTTGATCAAATCAACATGAGGAAACTGAAGAAGAGGTAGATATTTTGTCACCTCTTTCAAGTTCCTTTCTTCTTCCACATACATTTTCTTTAGTGTTTCCATTATAAAATAATAAATCCAATATCTTCTATATAATGTGATGTTATTATAAATATTCTAAAACCAAATTAATTACTCTATCCATCCGTTGAATGACATGTCAACATACGTGCGTACGTACAACTTACCGTATCTATGTCGTGGTGTAATTGTTATTCAATACATTGTTAATTGGATGGATATAATAAGGATGTATAAATGATGTAAATAATAAATATAACCTGATAATTATTCTTTATATATGATATACCATCCAATTATATATTATTTTAACATCAAAAGAACGATATTTCTGGTCGTGCATACATACGGATTCCCGTCTCCACGAACACGATGAGATTAATTCCCCACCATATCCATTCAAGAATAATTTTCATTAGATGATTAGAAATAATGTTTAATGACTTTATATGATTATGGATTTGAATAAGATAAATTCCATCTATAAAAAATATGAATCACATAACAAATAAAATATAATGGAAAACGTATCCATTAGCACCCGAAACAACGATAATACTAATATATTATTAACAAAGTAAAGATAAAAGATCATATATGATATAATATTAATCTATATGATTCTTATATAATTTAATAGTAATTATTTCACCATTATACAGTAGGATAACCAACTCTCAACCAAGGAAGTGTAAAGGTAAGGGTTAATTCTATGATCTCTTCATTATCTGATGTTGTTTATATGTAATTATATACTGGGACATCTTTATCATCCACATCTATGTTTCATAAAAATGTATTTCAAAACATTATTAATATTTTATAGACTGTGGTTTAATGTCATTTATAACCTTGTTTTACTTTTATAAGATGTTTATAAAGTAATATTTCTATCATTTTCCAAACAAGCTACTTTTTGACCTTTTCGAGAAATTTAATGTAATAATGTTTTCTTAACATATACGGCAAGGGAAGATATTTTACGCCATTATGACATCATCAAATCTTACCATACAATATTATAAGAATATTTCCAAAATAAATTTTATCTTTTATATTTATATGAATTTAATATGATTTCAAAAGAGAATGAGATATTTATCTAAAAAAGGTTTTGATTTCGTCTATGTCAACTTTCGTTTTATGGATTTTAAGTTTATTTGAAGTTGATTTATTATGATACAAAACATCCATATTTTATTGAAGGTTTTTTGATATGTTTGAATATAGATGTGTTATTTTTATACCATTTATGGTTTATGGATAATGTATTAACATTTTATATTCTAGTTTTAATATGAATGTTTATGTTATGTTTAAACATTTTCTTATGAAGAATGCACTGGATTTAGTATGTGACGGGTAGAACCTGAAATAGAACCTCGATGCATCGGTAGGTCTAATGAGACAAAGTAGTGTCTTTCCACAAGACCATGATAAAATCATATTTGTAGTCTTGGCACAAGGCCTTAAATATGTGGTTATGAAAGTCTGACATTATGCATTCCATCATTATGAATGTGTGTATTGATATTGCATGTGATTTTCGACAAGTAGAATATCAATGTGAATAAGCAAATTGAATTATTTTGATTTTATCTTTGCCATATTATGCTGAAGTTCAAGATTAAAAGTCTTTTGTTTTAGTCTTATACATTTCTCTAAATGTTAATGATTATTTATTAATGTTTCTACTATATTGTTATCCTTACTAAGCATTTGAGCTCACCCCATTATATGTTTTATTTTCCCAGTATGAGAATTATAATATCATGAATAACCTTCCGGGATAGCCTATTGGATCTCAGTGTTGTCCATGGTAACAATGTTGTTTTCGTTTTCCATTTTATGATGTTATGTAAAACTTAGGAATGTATCTAGTACTTCCAATTCTACTAAAAAAATCGGTCTTTCAAAACATGATCTTTTGTGATCATGCCAATGTTATGTAATAATACAACGACTCTGGGTAACTAGGGTCAGAGTGTTACAAAAAAACAACCCAATGAAACCAATTAACCCAACAGACCGAAATTCTAAATTCTTAAATGATCAACTGCTACTCACAATATGGTCACATGGTTTGGCAGACTGTTCACAAACTGGGTGAGCATATAGAATGTCATTAATGTTAATTTCATGGTCTTTAAATAGCATTCCACACTATTCACTACAACCATACACCCCTCTAATATGACCACCAAACTTCAATACCAACCAAAAACTCCCAAAGAAGTATAATGACCTTATAAACATTCATGATCCAAGAATGGACATTGAGGCATGACCATCTCATACCACCCTATAAATTAAAGTGTCATTCCGAATAGGTGGTGGTAAAGAACCTACCTGCAATTGAACACATTGATTCTAAAACACATACAACCAAACTATATGAAATTATTAAATGACATTGGCTAAACCTACTCTGATATCATTTTACCTTGAACCAACCAGAGTTGACCCCAAACCGGTCAACTGATCTGGTATGTGACGTGTCCCGAAGGGCATTCCCGATCCCCATGATCTAGAAACTAGTTTCGGGAAACAAAAAAAAGAATTTGGGAAGGATTTAGCAGAGAAAAACAAAATATATATAAATATAAATAAATCTGAACAAGCGGGTAAACACTTACATCTAAAAATAAAAAAATGATAACCAACTAGTCATAACTCATTATGACCTGATGGTTCACCACCGAACATTGAACCACGCTCGCTCCAAGATAGATCTAAGCCTAGAACCTGAAACTAAAAAGAAAATAAGTCATGAGCACTGAGATGCTCAGTAGGAATTCCAAGAAATAACAACGCCCTTTGACCTTTCTTATAAGAAGAAACCCAATCATTGTAGTTTTAAAATAAAACATATGAAAATCAGGGTTGAAAATATTTTTTATAATCATGTAACATGTTTAAATTTTTATGATTTCTTTTTTCATTGAGTACATTTTCCAAATAGAATCCATGAATGCATTAGAATTCCCAAAATGACAGAAAAGCAACATAGATTATGATGTGTTTTTTAAAAATGAGAGATCATGTGATAAACAACTGAACGAAAAACTCATAAAAAAATTTCACAAATGAGAACTATGGGAAATCCCTATATGTAACTCCCAAAAGTGGGAACCATGAACCTCACATCATGGTGAAAAAACCATAACAACTATCTGTTCTCATACACGAGTCCCTAGTAGGTAACATACCCATTACCTAGTGGAACCCAAAATCATCAGAATAGTTTAGTTAGTTCTTCATGTGTAAAACTAGATAAGTGAAACATGGATGATACCAATTCATATCACTAGAACACTAGTTCTAGTTCACCCTCTTAGATACCCAGGGTTGCCAACGTTCTCCATTCCAAATGGTGTTGATTGTAGTAAAAAAACATAAATGATAATAACACGTTATTTATCCAAAACCCATTCAAAATCTCACCATCATTATACCTCTTTATGTGAATTCCCCTTGTCATGTCACCCAACTTTACATAAGCCTCTTTATTATGATCATATCACAAATCACACATTTAAAATAAACATCATGTTTCTAAAACAATGGTTCATTCCTTAAGAGGGTGTTTTCACATTAATAAATCATATTATTAGTGCCAAATGGGAATAATTAATCCAGAAGAAATAATTTTTGGTATAAAACATGTTCAACCAAAACCCATTTTATAAGTCACTTTGTACTCTTTGGAAATCAAACAGGTCATCACCTTTTTAAAACAAAATCAATTGTAAGGCCACATGTCATTGGAAATACTCATTTCACATTAAAAACATCTAGAAAAAAACACTTATCAATATCTATATATATATATGTGTGTGTGTGTGTGTGTATAATGTGTAGAATATTGATTTCATATAAATGCAGAAAATATGCATTGAAAAGAACACTATGAAATAATGGAAATTCTAAATAATGATCAGGTCTTAAGGAACCTACCATAGAGTGTAATCATGCCATCAACTATGACACATTATCCTTTCTGACTAAAAGCTACAACTATCCCACCAGGCATATGACCAATCACATACATGCAAGGGAACATAGCCCTTATGCACACATTTGAATTCCCCATGAACATTTGCAAGGGAATCCTTACAGCTATGATTATATGCATATACCAGTACAACTCACCTGTGTAAGAATTTTTATATATACACACAGTCCCACCTAGCCCCATACATCTATATTAAATGCCATGGATGAATATTCATGTTACGAGGCAACCTAAATTTATATATATACATACCTATGAAATCGCAGTAGAGTCATCCTTAGACCAGCGACTCAAAATGACTCGGAATAGTATAACACACAACACAACATCAATGACAGTCCTTTTAAGAAATTAAGGAATTTAATTAAAATTGTGTGACAACCATGCAGTGGAAATAAGAATAAACATTGTAGAAAAACATACCTCAAGACACATAGATTTTGACGATGACAGGGTGAGACCACTTCACCTAAACACATATACAATTTCATATATTAATATATTCATAGTCTGTGATACAAGCACATATTCCTCATGCCATGAGGGAACCCGTGCTAAGAGGATATGTATATATACATGCCTACCCATATATATAAATATAGATCATCGCTGCTAACGTCTTGAATATACACCATAACGTACTGCAACAATAAAAAAATAAGAATAACAAAAGGCTTCAAATTAAACTAAATTAAACAATTCTGCAAGAGAAACCTCATCTCAAATGGTGACCTAAGAATAGAGATGGACCGAAATCACAGTGCAGGGACCACCACACTACAAGATAATTATTACAAACCGAAAAACATATAAAGGATTCCACACAACAATGGGTGAAACTAACCAATGACAATAACCCTTACCTTGGGTTTCGATGATGAACCAACAGGAAACTATACAATGCCTTATAGAAAACATAATAGGGAGTCAAAAACACATAATGAACTAAATACAGTAGGTGATATATTTGTGTAAATAACAAAAACTCACATCGAGTCAATTCCGGTGAACCGAAATGCATCAAATCACATTGTATTCAGTGGGTTTGACAAGACATGCACCGAAGGGCCTCATGAGACAATATGCACCAACCAAGAATAGGAGAAAATTGGAAATAAAATACACTGCCAATATCTAGGCTTAAAACGAACTATATGGGGCACCGAGAAGGGGAAATTGGCCTAAGAAGGATGGAGAAGAGAATACGACAACATTCCTCAATGAGACAACCACAAAACTGATGGAGATCGGGTTATTTCACTGGTGAAAGATAGATCTGAAAGGTAAGGAGTTACATAGCTACCAGGGCACTACTAGGGGGGTAGCACACGAAAGAGAGTGGGCATTAGAGGTTTCTTCTCCATATGGGAGGACGAAGGAGGAGATCGAGCTAGCATAGGGGTTGCATGCTACTCAGAGAGGGAGAGGGGGTCCATTGCGTCAATAGAGAAGGGATGTGGAAGTGGTTCAATTTAAGGGGAGAATGAGGGGATAAATATGGATAGGAAAAAAGGAAAATTAAATAATGAAAAATGAGAAAAAAAAACAAAAAAAAAAACAAAAAAAACATAACAATAAGAATAATATAAGTATTATTAATTTTTTTAATATTATTATCCAAAAAAATTATAAATAAAAATGAAATATAACGCACTAGGTTCAGGCAAGACATAATAGAATCACAAATCATAATAGAAACCATATGAATAAATTTTCTGACATTATTCATTTATATATTTACATTTCCATATGCATTTCTTGTATTTCACATGATTGATCTATGTGATACGTTAGTTATGACTTTTAGTGAAATTTTATTTAAAATGATAGCATAATTAGTTCAATTTCGCTTTAATTTTATATTATTTGGTTTGATAGGTGGGCGCTAATGACATCTCATCTCATTATAACAAGACCCACATCCAATTACACAAGTTTCTTGGTGTAATGGTTTGGATATTGTTAGTTTATGTTCCAATGACAATTTATATGGCGTGTGAGACCTTATGAGTCAGAAATGGTGACACAACTAACTCGATTGTGATGATAATTATGACATATATGTAAAATGAGGAAAAACTTTAATTTACAGTGGTTACCTTATATGTTGAGATGTGATACATTATCCTAATTTGATGATATCATTGGGCTATATACCATGTCTCCTTTGATCCTTATGTTGCCCGTCTTGATAACCCAAGCCTGTCTTTAGGAGCTATTAGAGAGGTGTATTTATTTTGTTGGATAACCTTATACATGTCATTATTTATATTCTTTCATACATATTATAAATCTTTTATGTGGTCTAGTACTATCATTTATAGAGATATTCCACCACAATGACTTCATGATGTGAACTAGGAAAATGGAAATGAGCATAATCTATAATTGGAAGTCCCTATGATCCCATGATACCTCTTATAGTTTCACTAGAGTGAACACATATAGAACTTCTACTGGGTGCTGATTCCTAGTTCTCAGGAAGTTTTATTCACTTTATTACACCAGTTAATGGAGAACCTTAACCGGCCTCTTATATGGTAGAGGTAACCGGTGAGTTCTAGAAGAACCATCCTCCCGCATTATTAGCAGATTTCAGGCCTTAGCATGTAGTGCCTTAGACAGAGTATATTGTTTAAATCATCAAGAATATAAAGACACCTCCAAAGTAGATGGTCAATCTCGAAACCTACGTGTTAAATAATTTCACTAAAGGTTGGGGGGACATTGTGACTCAGGCAGTTCATCACCTGTGTTTGATTTAGAAGACTTTTAAATTGCCTTATTCATATATTTGTTCCCACATTCTTTAAGATAAAATCATATTTTAGAATTTATGCACCATGATCAAGGTGAGATTTCAATGATGGAATACATAACTCACATCACAATAAATAAGTGTTTTCATTGACCATAAATGGTAATGAGATAACTACTGTGTGGTGATTTTATGATGGGAATTTTTATTCCATCTAATCATAGGTGAACATATGTTGGATTACCACCATTTCATATATTTTGTATTTGGCCTTCAACACTCAATGGAACCCGATGAAATTCTATAATGTGAACCAGGGATGGTAATCTTTTAGAAAAATTATTGTTTATCTAGTGTCAAGAAGCGATGCTTCAATGGTAGATGTGGGAGTATTTTCAACATAGTGTCATGAAATGATTGCATTTTCAAGTGTCCCTTTGGTGGTAGGATGGGAAAAAATACATATTTTATGAGGAACCTGATCACGTGGTTGGATTATAGTTTTAATAGTTACCTCCAACATTTATACTAACATTTACCTTCAGTGTTGAGTGAGAAAGGTTATGTGCCATCATCACCATTAGGTGTAGGATTTATAACAGATAATCTTGTATAAAGATGGCATTATATAGTTAATTATGACTAGAAAGTTGGCCCATCTGAGGAAGTTAGTATTTAGGGTTACATCACTAGTAGGGTGGACTTTTTAATTCTACTCAATAGGAATCTTAAGGCCACAGATGGGCCATATGTATAATTTTCATCTTATGCTAGAATGGAAATGTTCATCAAAATATACAAGTAGATGTACTATTTATTTACCCACTACATCAGTATATTACTTATCCAATATCAGTGAATATCAAAATTTTATATCTACTAAAACCATGTGATTTTTAGGCATAGTGGTAGAGTACTCGAGTGGTGTTACAAACCTTGAACATCATTAGGAATGGACAGAGTGACCCTTGAAATAGGAAGGTATCATTTTCTGTAGTTTCTCTTCATCCTAATGATTTCCAATATTGACATCATTCTTGGTGTGGATTGGATCTAGACTTATGTAGACCATATGGATTTCTATGAATTTTATACATCTTTATCATCATACAATGGAAACCTGAATATCAATAAGGCATAGTGGAATCTCCATGTGAGTTAAGACAAAATCAAGTATACTAGGCTAGGTGGAGAAACTATGACAATGTTTATTTTGTTTATAAGTGATGTGGGGATGAAACATATATAATTTCCTTATGTTACGGATCATTTTAAATATGTATTCAATGATGATTTTTCCAACATTCCACTTGAGAGAAAAATTGAGTTCAACATCGACATTGTGTGGAATGTGGCCTCTTTGTTAATCACACCACATAAGATGGAACATAAAAAGCTCTAAGAACTAAATAATAAACATGAGTAATTAGTGGCTAATAGTTTTATATGAAATAGAACATTACCAAGGGATTTATCTATCCTTTTGACTGAAAATGAATATGATACCCCTTAATTGGGGGTGTATTACTACTGATTGAACCAGATTATAGAGAAAACCTGGAATACCCTTCCTTGTATAGAATACCCATTTCAACAGCATTGGGGAGAAACTCTTTTCACTAATATCTATTTTATCTCATGCTACCATTAGGATCATGCAAGGCCATTATACATAAAACATATTGTGTTACAGAGCTGGTATGGTCTGTTTGAGTATCTGGTTTTATCGTTTGGTGTAAAGAAATATTTAATTGACTTTATGGCTCTGATGAATATATTTTTTAACCCATATCATGATCCCTATGTGGTATTATAACTAGATGATAGCTTAGTATACATGAACACCGGACAATACCATTCCAACTATATTATGATCATACTGAATACATTTAGAGAGAACCATCATTATAAAAGGATTAGGAAATGAATATTTTTAATGATAAAGGGTTACTTCTTAGATAATATCAAATATTATGTAGACATATTAGTTGACATAGAGAAGGTTAGATCTATGGATTCCTATTTTTAGCCGAAGAATGTATTTGACATACACTATTACGTAGGGACATATAAATATTAAATGAAATTCATCTAGTACATATCAGGATTGGAATCACTTCTTACATGGTTGATTAAAAAGTGTGTAAAATTCAAATGGGATGAAGCTTCTGAGACATATTTTTAGTTGTTAAAGGTATGAATGAGTTCAGTATAGATTCATTTTTTTCCTAAGCAGAGTTAATGCTATACTATTTACTTTGATGCTTTAGCAATTGGCCTAGGTGTAGTTATATTTAAAGGTGGCTGTGTCATTCAAGAAGTCTCATTCCAGCTATGGCCTCATGAGAGGAATTACCCTATAAATGAACTTGATCTATCATCCATGGATCAGGATCAATTCTGTTGGAGGAATTACATGTTGGGTGAAAAGTTTATTGTTTACTTAAAACATAAAAGACTCAAACACATCTCATATTAGGAAGATATTTTTCTGAGACAGTGTAGGTGGGATTAATACCTATAGTCATATATCTATGAGCCTTCTTACTCACATATAACTGAAATGATGTAGTTGTTATGTTATGATGATATAATCAGTCACAGTCCATCAAAGAGGCTACCAATGAGCAGAAATTGATGGATTTTTTCTCAAATATTCATATAGTGGTTACTGAATAACCCTTGTAGCGACATCCACTATTCTGGAGTGGGTACATGTATGTCAGTTAATAGATTATAAGGTGATAATTTTAAGGGAGACATTAAACAAGGAACAAGCCTCCTAGTATTTTATTGATTGTAGTGAGACCATACTCTTACATCAGAATGTGTGGGTGCCTTAATATATATGATAAGTGTTTAGGAGATCATCCCATGCCTCTTCACGGGTTGTTCATCATGGCCATTCCATTATGTATACAGATAAGAATCATCATTATTGGTTTCCAATAATGAAGAGGAATAATTGAGGTTTTATCACTTAGTGATCCACCTATTAGAAGGTGAAGGAAGAACACCATCAACATGATAAACTTCGATAACCACTCTCTATTCTTGAGATGAAAGAGAATGAAGTGACTGTGTATTTTGAGATATTATTTTTTATATCCCCTCAAAGTAGGGATGTTATATGGTTGATCATTGATAGGTTGAAAAATATTGGGTACATCCTACCAATCTCGGAATCATTATTTGTTGATGAGATATGAAGGATGTGTTTCTGGGTGATAGTGAAACCTAATGGTGTACACCATTATATTTTTTTATTGAGATTCCCAATATAATTCATAGTTATGGAAAGGGTTCCAAAAATCATAAGGATTTCATGTTATCTTCATTACTGCATATCACCCTATGACTAATGGGTAGTATGTGAAAATAATTCTAGTTTAATAAGATATGATATGGGCCTATATACATTATTTTTGATGTTATTGAGAGAAGTGTATGAATCTAGTTTAGGTTTCCCATTGTTAAAGATTTTAGTAAAAAATTTAGTTAACTTCGTATGAGGATATCTATGATATACCCTATCAGTCACCTATATGGTAACTAGTGGACGGTTAAGATGATCTATTGGGTCCTTGTCTTGTTTGGGATACATAAAATAATTTCTAGCTTATTTAAAAGTGTAGTGATATAACTCACTCTAAAAAGAAGTCATATATTGATTGTCACTACAAACCTCAAGTCTTCAAGGCTACACATTATATAATTTAGTATATATCACCATGATTGGGTCATAAGAGAATCAGGAGATAGTGTGTGTTATCATCTCTATATTTTGTTCATTTTGACAATATAGAGAGAGACGGGATGTTGGCCTATTAGATTATAAATCTTTAGAGGTTCCATTCCGTGCATGATTTCTTCCCCGTATATCTACTTTGACAGTATAATATTGACCTGTATATTTCATTTGACCGTAAGGATTTTTTGATGGAGGATGATGAATAATTTGAGGAGAATCCAATATATATCATTCATCATAACATGAAATTCTTATACTGTACATCAGTTCATCTGGTCTTGGAGCTATGATATCCTGAATGCGTACATGATGAGAAATAAGAGCAGGAAGATTATGTACATTTGTAGGGAATAGTAGTCTTTTCAGTAACGTTTTAATACCCTTATATGGAAATCTCTAGGATGGGTTGTCTTAATGGGGTGAGGTTGTAACATCTCATATTTTTAGTGAGGTATGTTTTATTTTGGTTTTGGTTAAATATAGATACCATGCCTATGTACAAGTTAGTTTGTTTCAGAATTGGAGGTAGTTGGTGGGATGGATAAATGTTATAGACTAAGTTAAATGATGTTTTTTAAATACACTATATGTATTAAATACACAATGTTTATTCAGATGGCCATACCCATTCATGTCGTGTGGTGGATATTTCTATAGAGGGAAATCATAAACATTAAATGATGGGAAATGCATTTAACCATCATGTAAATAACTAACCATGTATTATTAAAAAAGGTGAAGAACCCTAGGATTTCAATATCTGATATATTTTCTTCTCTCATGTAGTATGGGCGACAAGAATGGGGACTCATCCACCTCCACCTAACATTTTTTTATTACTCCTCTATCTGATCTCTATTTCCTTCACCATCAAATGAATTTGACTCCACTCAGTGCTCTCTTCACTCTACCTCATTCTATTCATTGTTTCTCTTATATTATACTAAAACATCACAAAAGATATATAATTTTTTTAATTTTTAGGGCATTGGAATGTTCTTCAATTTTTTCAATCATAGCTCGAATCAGTGGTCGATATAAGATGAGGAATATCTATGAGGCTAAGGTAGATGGTCTTTGATTTTTACCATTTTTCATATTATAATATAATGTTATCCATTGATCCATGAGCCAGACTATTCTTATCTCGCCTATTTCATCCAAAAAAATCAAAATGAGTCCCAAACTATATTTTGGAGACATGATAAAGTGGTGAATCAACAATTTGGATTGATCACCCTGACCATAACAACCAATTCTTTTTGTCTCTCCTTAAATGTTTAGATCCCCATTTTCCCTATCTTATTTTTATCCCATTGGGGGATTCCCATTATAATTTCCTTAAATTATAGACATAAGTTTTTCAAAGGGTCGTGTTATGAGATATGCCATTACATCCTTCTTAAAAAAATTAATGCTCAATTAGATGACTTGAATAATATTCATATTGAGTTGTAAACACATGAAATAAATCAAATAAGATTTAATGATAGTCTTGTTATATATGTGACAGTAGTTTAGTTGTTTCAATATAGGGAAAAGTGTCAAACAAAGGGTTTGGATTTAAGGACCCCTTGGAATGATACTCACGATGATTCGATGAAATTTTTAATGATTTATAAACCCATTGGTGGTGATATCAGCTATGGATGAGATGGGGTCACTGAGAATTGTCTATTTATACCTATATGTTAGTGACATGGGATCCATAGGAGAGAAGAAATGGATGTGATTGGAGGGGATATTAGATGATCCATGCCTTAAGAGAGGCTCAAGACCCTATATGTGATACAAGGTTTGGAAATAGAGTCTCATAAATACATTTTCATACAATACCTAGAGTGAATCATAGGAATCCATCCTTGGGTAACCATGCATGAAATACATTCAATTGGTTTTATGAGGTTCCCCTCGATCAATTTTTCGCAAGACTCTTTAGATTTTCATGGATGGGGAATGGGTGTAGCATTATGTTTTATAATGTTTTGTCAGAATTTATTAAAAAGGATAATATATGTTTCTAAATGACAATTTATATTTTTAATTTAGAAAACATAGGCATGTGTCCTCATTTATTTACTATAGAACACTATTCAATTTACAATAATCATTATTGATTGGCGTAGACACCATGGATACAATCCAACAAAGATTGTATCTCACACACTGATCAGGTTCCTTTGGTACTTTAGTAGCTTATAATTTTGTAGTTATGAACATAAGGGAAATACTTCTTTCAATGCATGATCGACTAGTGTTACATGGACACTGTTTTGAGCACAGGTCCAAGCCTATGTTCAAGATTCTAGTCTTAATAGTTTTTCAATATTTTTATTTTTATGATAATATGATATATATGCATGTTTCCCCTAGCCCAACATAGTCAGTAGTCTAGTTACATGAAAATTGCCTAATAATTATATTTTATCTTCTCAATATTTAGCTTCCTCTTACAAATGTTTTCTCTAGAATGATTATTTATTCCATTTTTGGAAGTCAAACTTGTGGTCTTATGGCCGAACGTCTCATAGAATTGGTGAGTGACATCCAGATTTGAATTGTAGAGTAAATAATTTTTTGAATATACAATATATAAATTACATTAAAATCATTCACAAATATTTTTTCGTTTAATTAAATAAGGTATAACATTTGTTTTTATAGACAAATAGTTTTTTAGAAAAATAATTTCATTACTAGAAAATAGTGCATATACTCATTTCTAAATAACTAGTCACATGATAAGTCATCTTATATACATGATGAAAATTATTTCACAATTTATTTAATATTAATCATTCCCACCATTCAAATGTCTATGTGATAACAATCATATAAAATGATAACATTTTATTTATATTTCATGTTTTGCTTAAAATCAATGTTGTGTTTAATACACAGAAAACTCAATGTTGAATGAAATGAATGGAAAACATAGTATACTATTAAATTCATGACAAATTCAACGTTCCACACAAAAAAATATCTAAATTCCGTAATTAATTTTTTTAAATAAATATTTCAAAAAATAACACGAAGATACATTCTTCCCCACAAAAAATAATATTTTACCTTAAAATTAATCTCGTCCTTCAATGGGTTATAATTTGAAAATTCTCTCATAGAACCCCACATTCCTAAACGTTTTTATAAAAAAACATAATGAAAAAGTGAAATTTATTTTAGATATTCATTTGGAATAACACATTTCATGTTTCCAGATTGGATAATATAATGTAGAAGTAAGAACATGGACACAAGGGAGACAAACAAAAACAAAATACTAATAGAGAGTGGTAGAGAAAATTGATATTAGAAAAGTTGGTGATATATAAAAGGTTAACAACCACACATCCATAAACCATAAAGGTGTTAAAATTTTATTGATATAATGAAAAAATGATGATAACAAGATTAATTTTTGTATCATTATCTTTATCGTAACATTGAATTATTTTCAAGAGAAATAATCCATAATTATTTCATTCCATTTTATAAAAATAATCGCAACTGTTGGTTGTGCCTTCATAAAATTTGGCATTGTCTCTTACAGAAAATATAATGGTCATTTCATTTCATGAATAACCAATGAAGCATAATATCAATAAATAAAATTATAATTCATTTAATCCATCATTAGCCATTATATGAAAATAGATATAATATGTTATTATATATGGGAAAATCAATATACATGGAAGTAAAAAATTAATATGAAAAGAATGATCCAATATTCACAAAAACTGTTATGTAAATGTTTATCCTTATAGACCTTCAAAATGAGTAAAATAAAAAAAAAATTATAATGTAGTTTACTGAATTTAAAAAATGATCTTTAAAGAAATCTTAATATACCATAAAGTTGTTCTTTATAATCACATACCAAATGTGTGAATACATTCATCATTTATTGTCTTGAAATGTGCTAATAACATTAGTTAACATAAAACATTACTGAAAACATTAATACTTCTCAGTTCATTAAATCAAACACATATTATTAGACATATTACATAAATAATAAATTTTGAAATATCCATCAATTATCACATAAATCATGTTTTCAAGAGTCCAGTAAATAGTTCCAAGTTAATTAGTAGTATCCAATTTACTTATTCATATATAACATCTCCTTATCCCAAACGTATTTTCCCAAAATCCAAAACATATTATCTGTTATATTTAGTTAATAAAAATATCAACATTCTATTTAATTAATTTTCAACTACATTAAATAAATTTAATATATTCGTGAAAATACATAATGAAAAACTTCTAAAAAACAACCTTATATACAATCTTATAACAAAATTAACAATTATAAAACATAAACACAATGATTATTCCACCTCATACTTGAGTCAATAACTTTGATTCCTTATCTTATTCCTAAATTCCTATTTCCTTTTATATGTCACTAATTTTCTATTCATCATCAAAAATATAACCATCACTCATAAAACTGTGATTATTCTCTTACTAATTATTACCATTTGGAAATTTAATTATATAATGAAAAAACATTACACATTTAAATAAAGTTCCATTTATAATATATTATAAATAAATATATTCTCATCTATTGTAGTAACTATGTATTTCATTTTCCATTGGAATGTGATCACTCTATCCCTTTATTGTCTATACGTAAAACATCTTGACACTCCATTGAGACACTCCCTAGATTAATTTTTACAAAATTCCCGAAATAAAAAAATATGACCATCTTTCCTATGTGGTCTCCACAACCTCAAGTCTAATAGAACTCTATTATTTTTTCATAAAGGGTGGAATTATGTTAAATTTCTATATTGAAATTGAAATGTACCTATTTTGTATATTTGATGAATGTTCAATATTTTTCAGAATAGTTTTGTGTGAATAATAGAATGGAATAGCTGTTGAACTACTGCTCAATGTTTGATAATTTTTCTTGCTAGAATGATTCTCTAAGTGCCCATAGTTTTTTTGCTAGATTGATGCTATAAATAACAATGATTATAGGGTTCCACTAATTATCTATGTACTAGTGACAATGGTTCTTTACAAAAACATGATGCATCCACGATTAAGAACCTATACTCACACTCTATGGTTAAAAAATTAAACATGATTAGAATGATAATGAAATACCTTGTGAATTATAGTGAATGACCTATGATATATGGTTCAATGTCGAGAATGGGCTGATATAGGTATTATATATTTGGGTATCCTCATGAACTTGAGGACCAATGAAGATAATTTAATAATATTAAAAATTTGGACACCCATTCACTTCATCATGACATGTTTCATATTTCTTATACTAACACATATAGAGTTATAGAGTAGATATTAATTTTAAAAACTCTATATGATGGTCTAATGAGATGTACTCACACCCTACACATGATAATGATTGGTACATGGGTAGAATTATCTTTGATATTTCAAAATAATGGGAAATGTGCTGTATTTTATGGATGAGATACGATTCATGAAGGATTGTGGTAAAGGGGGACAAACATGAGGTCTGGACTTAGTTGGGGTTTTATTTTTCTATTTATTATTGTTTCTCAGTCAACATGTGAATTTTAAAAGGAACATTATATTTAATTTACTAATTTATAGAGACATTATTCTTTTGATTTCTCTACAACATGGATGTTTTTTATTTGTTATTATTAATTATTATATGATATATTGATATATTATTTTATGTTATTTTCATGTTTTCATAAAGATAGTATAATATTCAATAGTTTCATGATAGTATTTTACTACTATTTTGTAGCCTCAATCATACAGGGAGATACTGTTGAGGTAATGTGGGGAACATGATCAGAGTAGATGTATATGGAACCTAGTTAAAGATGATACAAATTTCTATTAGAGGAGGATCTAATTTTAGAAATTTTAGAAGTGAGAAACATATGATGGGTGAATTTTATGATTTGGGACTTGTTAATGAACATGTTAATAAGAGAAGATGAATCATGTGTGAGGGTAAGCCCAATACTATGTAGTAGAATTGTTATCCTTAATGATTTATGTAAAAAAAATTGATTTTTATTTCACCATGGGTTATTTAATTTGTTGTTGGTTTTATTTTGAATTATTGTTTAGTCGTGGTCCAGTATGACACAAGAGTGTAAAATGTATTCATCCTCTATATAATATAAATATATATGTCACATTCATCATTTTTGGAAGATATGGAAAAACATGTTATGGGTGAGTTATGAGGAAAAAATCATCTTCTTTATGTGTGTAATTGTAAATAAATTGATCATCATACTGAATTTATATTTTTTGAAGTATATAGAAACATGCTCACATGAAATATACTATATATACTAAACATGACTTCCTCCATCTGATGTGTCACCACCACAGTCTTCCACGCCTCCCATATACATCTATGTGATAAAATTACATCCACAACCCTGCATTCCATGTGCCTCCCTTCCTTGACAATTCATTCCCTCTTTATAGGGTTTTAGATCTCATATTATCTTGCTTCCATAGCCTCCCTGATCTCGGTTCTATGGTATCGGCTACGAAACCTCATCACCTTATCACCTCCCTTCGACTACCCATCCTTCTCACTCCTGGATCCACATCTCTGTATCCGCCTAATCCCCATCTCTGATATTCTCTATCTTTGTACTTTCTCAATTATCCCCTGTAGCCATGATTCCTTCATATCAAATTTACCACTAAAAATATTTTCATTCTCATGCCTCCATTATTGGATTCATCTTAGACCTACTCTTCTTCTCAATCTTCCACTTCTCTTGGATCCTTCCTCTAAACCTTTGCTTTCCACCCATTCCATCGGCCCCCTCAACCTCTGAAACAACCCTTGGTGCATCCAGCTTCTCTAAAACCCCCTTCACCTTCTTTGGATTGGGTTACAGATGTCTTATTCTCCTCAGGAAAACCACCACTAGAAATTCCTCTAGATAACCGGGACATGCTTTCGGTCTGTCTATACATTAATCGGTATCATTATTTTCAACGTCAGTGTCGTCCTGTGACTATTCACTCCAAACTATTAACTTAAAAAACCGACGAAATGAAAATATACATCAACTGGACATACTTTGGTTGGATATAGGTGTGGATCACTAATTGTGTTGTCAATATAGTAGGTAACACGACCTTTATGTTGTACTAATATTGACAAAAACCACCACAAGATCCAGCTTCTGATTACTTTTGAAGCTAACTAAAAAAACACATTATGGTATTATCTTGTAGTTCCACTTCCTACCTCCCGTACAAGATTTAATTCCCTCCTAAGATACTACATCATCTAAATTGGCTATCAGTTACAGGTAAAATGTATTTAAACCTACATACTGGAGGCCCATTTACATATCATAGAAGGAATTATACACCTGCATCAGATTTGGTTTGCTTCACTAGTACATCAATCTACTCATTGAAGATAAGTGAACATGTAAAACAACATGTAAAATGACTTTCTTCCAAAGATGCATGTTCTTTAAGTTTCATGAAATTACTAATAAATTTTTAAAAAAATATACTATATTTCCCCTGTCCTGATTCAACAGAGGCATCTAGACTAGTATTGTTCACTTAGACTGTATATCTACATTCATTGGCATCTTTATATTACACCACATCATATAGTAAACTACCAATAAAAGTAATTTATTTTCAGGAAAACCTAGCATTATATTTTATTATCTTTCATTCATTAATTTACTCAATGAAACCATACATAAACAAATGATTATTTATTCAATAAAACATATATACTTACATATTCATTTTTCTTATTGGATTAATGCCCTATACAATTGTGTGTCTTCAGAGACCCTAAATATTCAGAGGTAAGAAAAAGGTATGTTCTTCTTAATTTATGGAATTATTACCCTTATCACTATTATTTAATTATTTTGGTTCAATTTTCATTTCGGTTTAATATTACACGATGTCCTTATCTGGAGATGTATCCATACCCACTGACTTCTCTATATTATTCTACATAGCATGACAATGAAGTTCTTGGAAGTAACTGGTTTGTGCACTGCATAATGAACATTTTTTTCAATTGGAATATTTATTTGGTTTTAGAAGTGATATGGTATGATCCTAATATAATGGTCCTTTTTTCCAACCGAATTATGCATGTTTATGTTGAAATAATGATAAATTTAGTACTTTAATGTAAAATATTTGAATTGTCGATTTATACATCTAGAAGAAGATGTAGAGTGCTACTGTTTTTCTTTCATCTTATACTTGGTTATGTAATTATATAAGGGCAATAAAGTCAATGTAAATCAGTCAAGGTACCCTAGTTATGTTGATTTGTATAAATCATGTTTTTAATCTTACCAAATGAAAATATCATTCAATGAAGATATTGATTACCTATATGTGGCTACATTGACCCTAAATGTAAATTACTATACATATGATTTACTCTTCATAACTTCTGAATTAATATTCATGCTTCTCTAAAATATTTTTTATTTACATTTTCTTATTATTTTTTCAATGTTTGTTGCTATAAATCTATATTTATGATTTATAAATTATGGGACCATGATTTTGGTAATAATTGATGGTAAATATTGTTAATATTTTCATGTTTCATACAGAATCCGGACTTAGGTGTTTGTGAGCTGTCATTCTATCCAGAAATTGATTTATCTTTTAGTAAGGGTTGATATTTTATGCATTGTGTGGATTACAACAATAATGTACCAGGAAATATGATTATTATCCTAAAAATTTATCTATCAAGGAATGTATTTCAAAGGAACCTACTGTATTCGATATGTCTCTGTACCCACTGACTTTCATATATTGTTCTAAAAATCATGTCAATGATGTTCTTGGAAGTGAAATTTTTGTGCACGACACAATGTTCGTTCTTTATACCTTCGAAATTGGTTTTCTCTCTTCTCTAAAATATTTTGTATTTAACTTTTATTATAAATTTGTTTAGGTTATTACAATACATATAATTTTATGATTCAGTAATTATCATCCAATTCCATTGTTAAAAAATTATGTTTGATTTAGTTAATATTTTCATGGTTTTGCACTACATCATATCTTTAGGTGTTTATGAGTTTTCATTTTTTCTTGAAATTTATTTTCTTTTTAGTAAGGGTATATCTTATAGTTATTTTGGGGATTCCAAATATAATGCACTTAGAAATATGAATCCTCTCCTAGAAAATCAGCTGTCAAAGAATGTCTTTTAGGGGAACCTATATATTAACAACTATAAGTTATTCTACTATGATAACGTTTCCTCAAACAATTGTAACGCCCTATGTTTATGATCCAAACAATGAAACTGGAACTAATTATATAGCTTGAATTGATTGTTCATTCATATTCAAATTTTCTAACTATTATACTGTAGAAAAATTTAAACATCATGACGGTCATGTTGTATAATGGAAGAAGAATCCAAGATTGAAAATGCCAATTAGATAGTTATTTTTATGTAATGTTTCACTTGTATTTCAGTGGGAATAAAGAATTAAATTAATGTATCTTCTCTAACTATATACTATGATAAATGTTCTACAAAACAAATGTTACAAACCTTTTCTATTGAATAAAACCTAGAGTGGCCATTCCATTAATAATCTTCCCAGTTCATGAGATGAGTAAATTTTAATAAAAGTAGTTTTCATTAGTATTTTCCATTATATGTCACCAAATTATCCAATACATCATCATTATTTTTTAAGGTATACTAATTATAGAGGGGTTATGCATTTTAGACTCGTTGAATTCTTAGAATCCCATAATAGATCAAATGAGATGATTAGAGAGGTGATAGTGAATTTGATGTGAGCTAAAGAAGATACTCATGGGCAGAGCATGACAGCAATAAAGGTGCATCATTTGTCGACTGCTTGATTTCTAATGAAACAAAATCATCAAGTTATGTGTTTCAGTTGTTTTAAGGTATGAAATAAATGTGAATATATTTTTCTTACCGAGGATTACTTTTATTTGGAAAATAAGCAATAAAAATAACATTTGGTTGTACACATTAACATACATTCGAGAACAACCATATTTTAGTCCATAATTTTTTTCAATGTTTTTTTGTTTAGTATATGTATTTTATAATAAACTATTTAAAAGGTTCACAGTAAAGAACATCATTGTCAACATATTTTGAGGTCACTTTTAGAGTTATGTTCGTTAATAGTATTTTAGGATTTCATTACATTCAATGTAATGAATATTAATTAAGTGTTACATCTTGTGAAGAGCATAGGGATGTTGATCCCTTCCTAGTATTCATAGTGTCATATTATTACACAACATCTTTATCAGCAACACTATTAGTACCAACATCATGGATGATAGAATATGTATTCAAGGTCTCATTTTAGTTCCCTTTATCTTGTCAAAAATCCACTGGGACAACCTATAGTTTTATTGAGTTAGGATCCTCACCAGATGTCATAGAGAGTGAATGAGAGGTCTAGCTCGGTCAAAACCAGCCACCACCTCCCCCTACATAGGAGTTCATTTATCATCCTATAATTTAATAGGATGCATATCAAATTTATACATATTTAGTGATTTTATAGCCCCCAATTCATGAAAAGTCTGATTTGAGTTCAATTCCACCATGTGTAAAAGATGTACGAACATTGGTACTACCTCGAGAAGTAATAACCTTACCATGCTAGCCATGTATTCCCCCATTCGACCAATTCATGGTCTTCTTATACTGAATAATATTTTTCATTGATTCCCCCTTCTTTCCATCTGTTAGACATGATGTCTGGTCTCGACCATCGGAATCATCCATTGAGTGCTTGATCTAGGCCTAGGAGACCCCAGTGTTTGCAATATCCTTCCCCTTTTTCCAGTCAGTTACCCTTTCTTTCTATTATATACATAGATGGTGCTTCATGAAATGTATTCCCTTGAGTTCTAGTATTTTTTTGGGGACTGCACTTTTGTGAGGCATAAGATTCTAAGAGGCCTCACTCCCAAGTATAGTATTCCTCCCTTGGATAGGCCCTCTTTCCACATCAGTAGGAAATGATATAGCCATTAAGGCACCCCCATAATTCATTAACATACATTGAATAGATGAGAAATCACATATCAAGCAAGATATTATTTTTCCATTGTATTAACCAGATTTTATGTAATCTCCCTTGTGAAGATCTACAGAGTCCTGATCCCCCTGACTCACTTAGAATCACATCTCCCCCTTCTTTGATAACCCATCTGAATTCCCATCCAAAGGGTTATTTAAAAGGCCATTCCCCACTTCTATATCATGCCTCTCCTTATCAACAGCTAAAATATCCACTAAGGAAAGAAAATTATGTTTTCCCCTTAAAACAGGTTCTATCAATGTTTACATAGGAGGTGTTCCTTCATCCTTCACCCTTAAAGTATATAGATTGAGTGCCCTATCAGGGGTTACAGTACTAACATCTGTCACCATTGTACTTGAAGCAGTAATGTCATTCCTCCACGCATCAGAATTAACCTCAGTTTCCACATCTTACATTCCAGCAATCGACCCTGCCTTCCCAAATTCATTGAAATCCTTCCACATCAAAATAACTAATTTATCATTAATGCCTTTGGAGTCATCATTAGGTGGCTATTTGAAATTATAGTTTCACCCAGTCTTACTATCTCTAAATGTGTTCAACTGCATTACTATCTTTGTTACTCCTTTCAATCAGGTATAAGTGAAATTTTCCAATCACATTATGCCAGCTTATAGGAACATTTAATGATGTATACCATGAAATTAAATAATCAAGTAATATTGTAGATAATTTGAGTTATGGTATGTGTATTCATTGTAATATCAATTGTAAATATGAATATAGTTATAACCCATTGTTTTCTTATTGTATCATTTATTTGATACGAAGAGGTATGAAAAGATTCTCTTTCTTGTCTCGATTTATTAATGAATCATAATAGAGTTCATCACCTTCTAAACTTCATTATCTAAATAATGTGATTTTTCATGTTGGGAAATAATGGTTCTAAATGTGTTCAAATTCAGTACTACCTTATTTCTTCTATATGTTCTCACCTGAATTTTCTTCACAATATATTATTCTATAAAGATGCACCATTTATAAAATTAAATCTTATATCTACTTAATTTTGTTTCTATGATTTGAAATTTGATTTTTTATAACTAAGGATAAATACTAATCAACTATCCATTTTTATTCCAGCAGTATGATCGAGACAAATATGTTTTAAAAATATTCGGTATAACCCATATTTATGCACGGATTATATTCTCTATATATGGTTACATAGTTAACAAGAAGTTGAATTTAGAGAAACACACTATCATGAATGACTTTCCAACACTGAAATTTCATGTTGTTAATAAGCATATTTTGTTTCAGTAATTAATAAATCTTAGTTTTATTCAGTATGAGTCATCATTCAGTACGTTTGGACTGATTTTCGTGTATCCAAATTCAACTTATAAACTTTTTTATCAGGTTGCAGTACCATACTAGTATCGGGTCTGCAATAGAATAACCCAATGGAATGAAAAAAATTCATGATTGTCTAGAAGGATCCCAACATTGGAAGCTAGAAGGACTCCAGCATTGGCAGTTAGGATACTAAGACAATCGGTGGAGCTGTATATTTAACACCACTTTACACATACTCAAAAACTAGTACACATTGTTTTGATTTTCACACATTTTATTACAATGAAATCCTTATCTATATACATGTTCTTATTTGTCCATTGTTTTGAAACAATATGTAATATGTTACTATCAAAATTTCAATTTTAATGATTCAATGTAGATTTTCATTATTTTTTATTTCAAATGACTGATATATAATGTTTCTTAATTTATTCATGGTGAAAATAATGTCTCATTCTCTTTGATATATACTTAATGATATGTCATGTTTTTTTATAGTTTTACATCATGTTTTATCATTTTCATTCCTTTTCATATTTATTTTCGGATAGATGTTCTTATTTTTCATTTATTTTCATTATTATATATTAATAAAGCAATAATTGTAATATTTTTTAACTAATTTTCATTATTAACTACAAAAATATTAATAAACTTTTAAACATTAGATTTTAAATATAGCATTGTGTGTATGCACAGGTGATGTACTATTTTTTGAAAAATAGTGACTTATAGTTGAAATATTATGAATTATATAAGTATTTATCCTATTTTAGCTATGAAATACATTAAAAATTATTTAGGGTAGAGATAGATTGATGATTTGATGATCGGGAAGTGTATGTATAAGGAATTATAGAAGAATTATGTGAATCTATATTGTGATATTTTGTTAATGAACTGTTATGTGTCCTGGGACTGTTGAATTTATTTTTGGAAGCATTCTTACATGATGATGTTTATTGGTGATATTCCATTATTAAAGCACTACAAATACAACACTAGTAGTGAGAAAATAAGCATCGACAATTTGGGGTGACTGGGTGGGAGAGTAGTCCCATGAAAAATAAATTTTCATTATACTTTACGTAGAATGAGATATAGGGTGGCATATGATTAATATGTGTTATCTACCCTAAAATCACTAACGGTATAATCATTCAAAATTCAATGGAGATAAAGGACATAAGGAATATGAGTACTTGGTTGATAATCTCTGAAATATCCTAGCATATTTAGATATTCATTCAAAGAAAATAATCAAATATAAAACATATACATTATGAAGACCAACTAAGAGTAGTGGTATATTCAGGAAAGGGAGGAGAATATAGAGATAATGCTATAAAAATACTTATAAGGGATGTTCATAAAATAATTTCATAAAAAACTAAGACATGAGGTTGTGGTAGAGTTTATATGGTTGACCTATACAAGCATGTTAGTGATGGAAAATGAAGGCCGCTTCAATGAGTTGTAGATCTTCGTCCATGTGATAGTAGAAAAAAGAGAAGTTGTGAGGAGCCATTTTTGTGATAGGCATAATTATGAGAATCTAACCCTAGATAATATCTTCAAAATTAATATGATAGTTGAGGTAGTGAATGAAAACCTCATTTGTAGGGGGTACCCAATGAAGCAATCTAGTGTATGATGAGTGGGATCAGCTGAACAACTATGATGTATGTCCTCCAAGGGTAGAAAGCATCATTATGTGAATTTATACCTGACTAGATGCAGACAATGTACCAAGGGGAGATGATTAGTTATTCATGAAATGATCATTTTTTTTACAATTAGTGTGTTTTCCTAGTTCAAAATCATTTTATGTGTTCCCAACCACTGTTGGAGTGATGATTATGCAGCAGGATTATACAAATATAGTGTCTCTTAATGAATCTATTATGGATCAGATGTTATGTAGAGCCTATTTTTACCCCTAGAACTAAAAGGGTTCATCTACCCTATAAATTAATATCTAATGAAATAATAAGTATGTACAGATGTTAAGCAACCAATACCAATGAAATATTAACATGACCATAGGAATAGTACTATGATCTTCTAAATAGTAAATTGATTAAATCAATAGTAACCTCAACCATGAAATAATAAATAATATTTAAGAATCTTATAAATAAAAGTATGGTATAATTATATCATACTCTATGTGAACAAATGTTTAAAAAAATTAATTTTGTGTTGGTATTTTTATAGATCATAAATAATTAATAACAATTTTATAATTAATTTAATAACATAAAATTAAATTTATTTTCATAAAATGTATTCATAAATTAATATTTTCTTTCTTGGGATGTTAAGATAATTTTATGAAACCTAATGTAATTTTTCAAAGTGTTATATAATCAATTATAAATTTAAAATCAGTATTTTCCAAGTAAATGATTATCTTAATTAAAAATTAAATTACCATATTAGTAATTTTTTCATATAATATAATTTTTTTAAGTTATACAAATTAAAAAATGGTTCGGAATAATTTTTGTGATATTTCAGAATTACGTGATTTTTTGGAATAGTGAAGTACATTAATTTAAGGTATATATACATTATAAGTTAAATACACTATTCAATAAATCATAACTTATGTAAGAAATGTTTATAGAACTTATATGATATAATTAATTTATTTATCTACAATAATAATCACTATTTCATTTCTTGAAAAAAATACTAAACTAATGAATTAAATAATGAGAAAACACCCCTATTATTCACTATAAATACCACCCATCAACCCTTTATAATCACACATCTCAAGAATTGTTCCATGCCCAAATTCGGACCAATACACTTTCCTAGCCCATCCCCCATGTTCAGCAGATATATGTATCATGAAATGGAAAAGCCTAGCTACCTTGAAGAGGATCTCACGAGGAGAATTCATGAGGTAAATCCTCTCTATTTTAATTTTAATTTCCTTTAAATTACATTTGATGTCTTATTCCCTCCTAACCTTCCTTCAAAAGAAATACATGGTAAATACAGCACCACATATGTACTAAAATTATATCATGTCAATTGATTATTTATCATTAATATTTTCCCTCTCACTCTTTTATTATAAAAATGAAATTGTCGCAGCCGCTTCGGCGGTGGCGTAGTGGTGAAGAAGAGGGGTACAACAACGCCGTTCTTTGGGAGGTTCAGGGTTCAAATCTTGGGAGTCCGCCTTCGGGGTGAACCTCTCCCCTGGGATCCACTCGCCTTGCTGGGTCACCCGGTTTCTGACTGGGTGGGCAAAATGAGGCGCAACCCACCAGTGCTAACGGATTTCTTGACGAACCATCGCCGATCGGGTTGTCACCCTCCGGGATGCTCTGCCATCTCGGCTGGCAACGACTCCTTCCCGGCTGGGGCTCACTCCGGAGTGACCTCTTCGTGGGGAGGGGGGTTTCCTTGTGTGGAGGGTTCTAAAAGGCAACACAAAGGGAATTCCCTTTTATATTAAAAAAAATGAAATTGCCGCCCATGATGTGTGAATTTACATACATCATTGGTGAATAACATTAATTTCCATTAAACACATTCATTGATATTATTAAAAACCTTTTATATTTTAAAATAGATTTTATAGTTTTGGATACAACTCTATTTTTATCTGGATCTAAAATTTCTACATAACACTAAATGATAAAACATATGAGTTCATTGTGATCGGAAAACCGCTGAAATTAATCTAAACTGATCATCATTATCTTTTCTCTAATGATTAATCCTCATGGTATAAATCAAAATTAATTATAAGATATTTTTATCTAAATTAATATCATTAATAACATATAATAACAATTATTTTTTGTTATCTTCATTTTTAATGAACTTCCATTCATGAATACAAGTGAACCATTCATGAAAACCATGAAAATTAATGCTCTAGAATGATGGATTTAAACTATATTTGACATTTAAAATACCATAAATGAACATAATAAAAATATAATTAATCAAATATATGTGATGAATTTTATTTATTTTTAATTAATTAATCTGTTGTTATTATAATGGATATTAACATGAAGGATGGTTTTAGACACCAGGTATATGGATTTCTCATACCCAACTCTCTTTCATTGGGTTTCCCTGTTTCACACCATTTAAAAAATAGATAATCCATTAAGAAAATTTATTAATAATTATAAAACCTTTTTTAGGATATACATGTTTTCTAAATAAGTTTATGACAAACCCAATGCTTTCCAAAAGAACACATTTTTTCAAAAAATTCACCCTTATACTTCCTGAGATTCATTCTTCATTACTCAAGGATGATAAATCATGTTTGATATTCCCTCTTTATTTTTGGGAACCCAAATTTTGTGATTTTATTCATATGAAATTACACCTATTTCTTTCTATGGGTTATTTTATTTTCAATATTGATACTTTTTATATGTGACATGTATGATAATGTAATTATTATGATGTGATAGGTGCGCCCAAAATTATATAGCATAATGTAAATTTTTTGTTGTGAGAGGTGGGACTAATATTACATAACACTTTTATTTATTGGGTAATTTGATGTATCTCATGAGAAATGTGAAATATGCATGAACATGATTTGGTCATTTTTGACAACTATGTGTTGTAGTAGACCACTAAGACATGATGTTTCATTTTAATGCATTTCCACATTCCATGCATTTTATTAATGTTTCTAATCATGAATATTATCATATGACTTCATAATGATAAGAATGATTTTGATGACACCATGTTATATTATTTTAGGTTCTTATCTATCCTATTTCTTAGCTTTTAGATCAATACTTTTTTATGTATATCTTTAGGTGATTACATGTACTAAGGATAATTCAAGGGATAATAATATGCTAGAGTAAAAGTAATTAAATAGGTGTTTATGTTCTATGTTTGAAATTTTATTCTTGGTCTTAATTTTCCCAGGACAGTAAAAATTTTGGGTCCTCTTTGTGTAATTATTTTATGTTTTATTCTTTGAATAATGTAACGGGATATGTAAGAAAAAATGGGGTCATTATAGTTCTTATCAGAGGATGGTTTTGTTATTTTGGGAATTAGGATTAGATAGCCTTAGTGAAAACCCTTAGTATGAGACTCTGTATAAGATAGCACTCATGAATAATTATTTTAGATAATTAGAAACATAGGGATCCTATAAGATATGTGAATAGGTTTAAGTTTACAAATGGATAAAATATTGATTTCTTTTTGTGTTATGTTATGTTCTATAAATTTTTATTTTAAAAAATTGTTGGAACTTTGAGAAACCAGCATAATATCCCATTTGAGGGATAATTCCACAATTGCATGAATGGCATCCCTAATGAATTGGGAGGTGTATTTCAAAATTTAATGAATATTCCTCCCAAAAAATAATTGGGTATGAAAAATAACCTAAATAACGTGGAATTAACTCCTTCACATATGTCAGAGAAAATGGTTAATGTGCGTTTCATGAAACAACGTCCATCGATGGTTAGTGGATCTTCTAATCCACGAGTTTTGGAATAGTTGTTAAACTAGACATAGAAGATATTTTCCACACATCACTATTCTGAGATAGATAATGTGACTCCATCCATTTATCATCTAAATGGAGAGGCCGACCAATGGAAGGTGTTGATTTAAAACATCAATCCAATGTATGAAATCGAAGACAATGTGTGTGAATACATTATGATAATGTTTCTTAACAAATATTTCCCTAAAAAACATCCGTAAAATTGTGGATGGAATCTATGGAGATAAAGAAAAATGAATGAGAATATTTTATGAACCTAGAAGATAATTTCACAGGTCTTCAAATGAATACTTCATGAATTATTATCAATAATGACAGAATAATTAATAGATTCTTTAGTGGTATAAAACCATACATTTGAACGTCTCTTTCAATTAAAGACTTCTGGAGTCATAAATTTGTTTTTTAATGTGCTCTAAAAAGGAGATGGAGTTTGGATAAAGTTACAATGGATGTGGTGATAATAAACTAATGATGGATTTTCATGATATAGAATCTAACGATAAAGGTGGAATGAAAACACGACTATAAACATGTCCAAAATGTGGGATGAAGCATCATGAGAACTACCTCAACAGTATAGATAAATGTGTCATATGTGGAATAGAAGTCCAACAAGCTCATGATTGTCAAAAATTCATGAGGATGTAGGAAAATCTGTTTATGTATAGGAGTGAATGACCCATGGTCCAATGATAAAACTATAGATCTCAAGTGAATTATATAAGACATTACAACAACCCTCATGTTCTTGATGGCAATCATCATCATCATCCACCAAATCCAATGGAGAAGGGAAGTCATATTCCATCACTTTTTTTAATATGTGGCAATAAAATGAATTTATACAAGCTACACTTAATATTAAGTCACTAATGAAAAAAATGCATATTTGAGTCTTGTTATACGCATTCCATTATATCATGTATGTTTTATAGAACTATTGAAGTGATTCCCCAAAACATTAATGTTGCGATATCAGTAAGACACTTAGTGGTTCAATAATTGTGACCCAAGTGTTGGAATCTTCTCCTATTTTCATATATAGGAAAATTCTTCCAGAGAATCTCGTAATACATCCCTTAGTAGAATTTCTTGCAATACATTGGATGGATTTGCCCTCATTATATCGAGAATATATCAATTTTCCAGGGAAAAAATCTATTCTCATATTAGGTTCCATCCCAGGATCCTAAAAAAATGCAAGGAAGATCATGAATCTCTATTGGAAAGTGTTTCAATGGTATGGGCGTTGATTCCCTAGGAAGATGCATACATTGGTCAAATAGTTGAGTCAAAAGAAGGTATCAAACTAGGGGGCATTTTTTTCTAATGGAATGTATTGTTGTTTTCTTCATGAGTTACCTAAACTCCTCTTAGATCGTGAGGTAGATTTCTCAATTGAACTGATACATGGAGCTACTCCTATCTCAAATTACCCCTATGGGATGGATCATATATAACTAGTGGAGTTAAAGAATCAACTAAAATAGAATTTTGAGAAAGGGTTCATTAACCATAATGCATCACAATGCAGTGTTTCAGTGATATTTTTTATGAAGAAATATTGATTATTGCAGCTATGTATTGATTATCCAGAACCCAATAAAATCCCCATAAAGAATAATGATCTTCTTCTATGGATTGAATAATTATGTACTCTTCTATAATGGGATTAGAAATTCTTAAAGGTGGATCTTTGTTCTGGATATCATCATAATAAGGTGATGAAGGAAGATATTATAAAGACTACCATCCATACAAGGTCTGAGAAAAATGTCTTTTTGGGGATTCCCTAAAAAATTACTAAATCTCTATAAATTATCATGGATATTATGAATATAGTGAAATTTTCTTAACAAATATGTTCTATTTTTATCGATTATATTCTCATCTACTCTATATGATTGGAGGAACATGAAAAACATATACGTCTTCTGTTGGTGACAGTATAGAAGGAAAATTTTTACCCCAAATTCAGAAAGTGTGACTTTTGATAACATAAATTCACATTCTAGGGACATTTGGTTACATGTGATGGAATTTATTTGGACACATAAAAAAAAGGGTCACTGAGGAATGGTCCAAACCCTCTAGTGTCATAGAAATCCATAGTTTTACTGTCTTATTAGTATACTACCGATGTGTTGTGATAAATTTATCATGATTTAATTTCATGTTAACTAAGATAACAAGGATAGGGGTAAAGCATGTCTGCATGGAAGAATGTGAGGAAAATATCAAGGATATAAAGAAGAGACTGGTCACTGCACATGTACTCACATTAATAAAATTGAGATAATCTTTTATGATATACATCAATTCTTCCACGAAAGGAAAGGATTTATTACACATGAAAAATGATAATGTGATAGTCTAATCAACATGGAAATTTAAGATCCATGAGATGAATCTAACCAACACATGATCTTGAGCATGTTTCTATGAATTTTTCAGTAAAAATTCAGAGGCACCTCCTCTATTGTGTGAAGTGTGACATATATTCTAGTCATAATATCCTTGAGTATTTATTCACACAAAATGACCTCAAAATGTGTCAAAATATATGGACAGAGCTAAACATAGACAAATAATTTCTTTATTCTCTATCGTCCTGGAATGGGAAACAAGGTAGATGATTATCTTAGTTGAAATAAACAAAATAAACTATCCCTGTTGCAGATTGAGAAAGACGTAGTCTTCATGGAAATTCAAAGGAAGGATTATGAAACATAACAGAAGGTAATATATCCTACATTTCCAAAATTAATGACCAACCATCTATCTAATATAATATTAAGGAGGAACGAAGGGATGATCCATAGTTACAAAAGAATTAGGATGAAATAAAAGAATGTATGCTTCATGATATCTATATCAATGATCATGGTTTGATTCGATTTAGAATGGGTATTTATGTTCCTTCATCATCAGTATTTGAAATGGAGATATTGGAAAATGCACATATCCCAACATCCTCTATCCATCTCAGTAGCACAATGATGCACCATGATCTCAGAGAACACATCTAGTGGGAAAATATAAAGAAGGATATTGCTGAGTATATCTCAAGGTACCTGATCTTTCAACATGTTAATGTTGAGAAACATAAGTCTAAAGGTATTATTCATCAATTGCTTATACCCATATGGAAATGGGAGATTTTCAATATGTAATTTTTCATGGGTCTCCTAAAGAAATCCTAAGTAAATAGTAGATGAAGGGTTGTAGTGGGCTGACTCAGCGGGACTACCCACTTTATTGGTAATTTGGAAGATATCTCACATGAACTATTGGCCAATATATATGTAATGGAAGTGGTTAGGTTGTATGGACTCCAAATGTTTATTATCATCGATCAAGAACCCAGGATCACAACTATATTATGGAGGAGTCTTCAACAAGATTTGAGTAATGAATTTAATTTCATCACATATTATCACCCCTAAATGTTTTACAATCTAAAAGGATTATTTAGACACTCTATGTTTTGATAAGGTTCAACTCATTATAATTTAAAGGAGTATGGGATTAGCATATCCCATTGGATGAGTTCTCATACAACAATTTATTCCACTAGAGTATTCAAATGGCCCTATATGATGATATATATGGAATGAGACGCAAAAATCCTACCTGTAGGGATGTAATTAGTGAAAAATTTTATTCCGACATGATATTGTGCAAGAGATGGTAGAGAAGGTTCATGTTATCCACCAACATATCAATACTTCCTAGAGCTGAAAAAAGTGCTATGATGACAACTGTCGAAGGAACATGGAGTTCGATGTTGGAGTTAAATTCCTCCATTGATTATCACCATGTAAGAGAGTCATGTGGTTTGGGGGAAAAAGGATTATAATCCCAATGTAAATTATCCCATTTGAGATCATTGACTGCATAGGTGCCTTGTCTTATCAACTTGCACTTCCACAAAATATGGCTCATGTTCATTATTTGTTCCACATATCACTCCGGATGAAGGGAATACTAGATCCCATACAAGTATATAAATCAAAGGTGGTATATCTTGAGTATGAAATCTCTTATGAGGGGAATATAATAAAAATTATATACTAGGCAGATAAGGTTCTTCATAAAAAATAAAAACCAGCATTTAAATGTTTTTTGGTGGAACCATAAGTATGATGAATAAACTTGGGAACAATAGAAGGTGATGAAGGACAAGTACTCTCACCATTTTATGTAAAAAAATATTTTGATGGTGAAATTTCAATTAGGGAAGAATGTAATGACCCACAATTTTATCAATGGAATTTATCAAATTTTATAGTAATATCAAATATTATAAATTACATAAAATCACTTAGAGACCATTATAGAAACATTATTAAAAAATTATTAATGAAATAAGAAGTATTTCTATATGTTATGGAACAAATTACAATGATATTAAAATCTAGCCTTATAAATTGTATTATGAACCTTATGAATTTTAAACATAACAACTGAATAGTAAACTATCCTGTAACACCCCGAGATTTTATGAAAAATATTATTTTAATTTCATTAATGTCTTATGTTGTATTCTACACCAATATTACCTTGCGCTATACGCAACACCGTATTAGCTTGCAGTATACGCAACACTATTCTTGGATCGTGTTACACACAATTTTGATAATAGTTATTCTACGCAACATTGAGTATATATATATATATATTAAATGTATAAATTAAATATGGTTGGATTCTGTTATACGAAACAATGAAGGATTCTTTCACAACACGCAACCCTAACTTGGCTTGCATTACACGCAATCGCGACCTTCCTCGATAGCGTGTGTTGTACGCAATACCGGGTTTTAATAAACAATGTTATATTATTATAATATTTTCATGAACTAGCCGTTATGAATAGTATTAACTAAATTTTGAATTTTATAACATTATTATTAATCTTACACACTTCTAGAACATGTTATAAGAACAAAACTAATTTTTCGGGTAAAATAAGTATTTTTCAAAAAATGCAGTTTTACCGCCTTTTGTTGGCGCACCCACATTAAATATAGTTTTTGACATGTTTATATGTTCAATTTGACAAAATAATATTCTTCTTTTGAATCAGGATGTAAAAATTTACATTAGATAAAGTTTTGATATTTTTCCGATAACTTTCATATTTTAATGAATAGTAAAAACACGCTATATTTTAATTAAAAACAACTTTTTTCATCGTAATATCGTATGTGATTAAATTATAATATTGAATGGTTTTAAAGTATATTTAGAATATAATTTTACCACTTAATATAATGTTGGTCATTGGACACAATTTTACAATTAAACCGAACATAAACAAGTGTCAATCTTTTGATAGTTATTATCTCTTAAAAACACGCTTTTTGTTTTGACAGCGGGAATTAATTTTAAATTAATTTCTGCCACTTCTTTGTTTTGAATTTAGAAAAATGGATTCCATATTTGGAATCAGGATGTTCAAATTGTGTAAATAGATAACTTTTATTTTTACACATTTTGAATAATTACTGCGGTAAATATTTTATTTACCATGGTTAAGGGTAAATCCGGTAAATAAGGGTTAAAAAATAATATTATAATAATATTAAATTACCCTAAAACGTGTCTTAACCCTATTGGTTGATACATGGTCGACCATGGGCATCTTTGGGTCGATTTGGGGACCCCATTGATCCACTTGTAAGTGATAATGACACTTTATTTTAATTAAGTTAAAATGAATACAAAAATGACACAAGCATATATCTTTTAGAAAAACAATTGTTACATAGGGTTATATATGTTGGATTATAGATTATAAATATTCATTAGAAATCTAAAAAGATTTCCTACATGATGGTTTTTTATTTGTAATTTTTAGACATCAAATAATTTAATTTATTTATGACCCAACGATGATGCAGTAATTATCTTATTAATGAAATATTGACATAATTAATGTTATAAGCACAAAAATAAATGTAATTTGAGATTTTTAATGAATTCCACTCATTTTATAGGTTACTATGATATATTAATGTTGATTTAATAAACTTGGTTTGAACATTTAATTCTGTTATGACTTTCACAAAAATCATATATCAAATAGTGTCAAAATTGACACAAAATAGTTTTTAAATCAAATATTATATTATTAATTGTTATTTTATTCCTAAAAATCTAAGGTTCTGCCAAATGACTTAGATAAGGATATATATATTAATAATAAACAATTTGGGGTTCTTTTGGCATGTTATAGTAAGTGTATTAACCATATACTGAAAGAAAACAAAAAGACACGGTAAAAGTTAAATTATTTAACTTAGAGTTAAATCTAATTGATAAGGTTAAAATAATACCCTAAACTTTTCTAAATTCTATTGGTTGATAGGATTTCGACCCATACCCACTTTATCTTCGAAATAAGACCCTTTGAATCCATTATAAACCGATTGTGACTTTAATATAAAATAATATTTTGAGATATTCCTAAGGTGCCCCTCTCCTCCCTTATAAAAGGGCACCTCCTCCCTCTCCTCCTCACACCAATTTGAGCATTTAAGCTCGGTCAACCCCTGCCAAAATCTCTTCTCCACTTCCCTAGTATCATCCTAGAGGTCCTGGTCTTCTTAAAAGACCCATTTTAGTTCCCTAAAAGAAGGTCTCAAAGAGGCACTTCAAAGAAGAGGTAATTACCGTTACCAATTCTTTCATCTTTATTTCTTCTTCCACTTTTTCTTCTCAGGTTGTTTCATTATGAAGTAATGACATCAGTATCACTCATATACTGATATGTTATTATAAGTATGAAACAACCCTATTTCACCATCTATCCATCCTACGGAAAAAGAAATCACCGTGCGTGCGTTCGTACGGAATACCGTCTCCACGTCGTGGTGTAATCTATTTTCCACCACCACCTTACATGGATGGGTATAATGGTGTAAAGAATAACTATACATAGTTATTACAACATCATATTGATTCTGATATATTGTATAATCCACTCCAATTCAATTCAATATTTATAGAAATGATATCATCGCTCGTGCGTACGTACGGAATACCGTCTCCACGACGCGATGAGATTCATTCTCCATGTTAACCATTTAAGAATGATTATAATGTATATATAAGAAATAATAATGAAATATATGACATTATAAAGCTACTGGATTTATGTATATATATACATATGTATGTCATCTACTTACTTCCATTTCAAGACAATAAGGAATGGAAAACAGCGTTCATGCGTACGTACGGACTACCGTCTCCATGAACGATGTTTTTCATTTTATTTATCTACCTATTATATATATATATATACTGAATATATATGATATATAAATCATATTTTATATTCTGGAAGTAAGTAAATCATGATATAAGTAATAATGATGTCAAGAACAACAAGTCAAAACACCTACGATAAATGAAACGATTTTACCCAAAACGCTTTTTTAACATGGAATTTACAAAAGAACGGGTAATATAATGTCATAAGTGAACCATATATGATATCATAACAATGAATATGATTCTGTAATAAGTCAATGACATTATTTAAATCATTATACAGGAGGTTCGGACACATACGAAGCCAATTGGACCTAAGGTAAGGGAAATATCACAATCTCATTTTTATCCGAGATTGTTTATACTTTGAAATTTACTGGGGTGTATTTTATTATCCACATCCATGTTTAGTCAATATGTAATATTATTTCCATCCACCTACAATTGTTTAAATCCAATTTTACCCTTCTATGAGTTTTTAGTAAAGGATATGAAAGGAATCTTTTTTTCGTTTTTTGTACGAGGTACTTTTTGACTTTTCCGACAAAAGTACGAAAAATGTTTTTTTAACTTAAACGGAACGAACGGATTTTTATGGTTTTATAAAGCCTTATTTTCATGATGCTTCCTCCAAAATATTTCATGACTATTTTTAATAAAATCTATTTCTTTTAAAATTGCATGATGTTTTGTGAAAAGAAATTGATTTTGAAGAAGAAAGGATATTTTCCTCAAGAATTCATTTCAAGTGTTTTATCAAAATTATTTTCCATCTAAGATAATAAAGGGTTCTGTTTCTATCCATATTTTTACATTGATTTTACTATGTTGTGATGGAATTATGTTTATGAATTCCTTTATCTTATATGAATGGTTTTATGATGTCATGTTGTTTAAGAATCCCATTTTTATTACATGGGTTATGAAATGATGTATGATTTATGATTTTGTGGCACACATAAGAATGGTATCATTATGAGATGGGTGGGACCTATATCTCCCTCCAATGCATTGGGTAAAGATTTTATATCTCATGAGATAGACATGGATGAAATGGTAGGTTATACCGGTTCAGTGAAACAGGACTGAAACGAGGGTTACTCGATTCAGAAAGGGACTTTGTCCACTATGATAGTCTTGGAAATGAGTCTTGACTAACAAGAAATGATTTTCTATGATTATGTGTGTATGCCACAAAGTTTCATGTTTTAAGTTATGATTATTGGGATTACATTTCACTCCTATGATATATCCCATGTTATGATATTATGAGCTCCTTTGCAGGTTAAGATTTCCAAAAGCTATGTATATGATGTGATTGATTTTTCTTTTGTTTACCCTTACTGAGAATTTGAGCTCACCCTTTTATGTTTTCTTTTCCCCAGGATATAAAGAAAGGTTTTAGGTAGAATGAAGGGATGACCTTTATGGGAGATATTGAAGAACTTTCACCACGATTACAAGATTTTATTCCGAGTTTCCAAAGACACTAAACTATTACGATCCTTTAGTGTGTGTTTTTGTTATGTACTAAGTATTCCGCAAATGTAATGTAATGTCCATGTAAGTCAGGCTTCGGGTCTCTACAGTTGGTATCAGAGGAAAGGTTTAGTCAACCTTTGGAAACTAGGATGCGAAAACGTTAGTGAGATCCCTAGAGATATTTCTAAGGTATGTCTAGGGATGCCCCTAAGGATAAGTATACGTATAGGATATAGTCCTAGAACTATGGTAAAGATATTAGATTAAACCAGAGATGATAGATATTTAAGTTATTCCCCCTTTATTATGATTTTTGCATCTAACACTATTCTGTTTGGGTTTTAGAAAATGGCTGGAAACAAGATGATTCACAATAATGGAGGATATGATGGACAATGGAATGATATTCTTCATGAGAAACCAAATGAAATGGGATTTGGATGTCCAAACATCATTATTATGCCGAATCAGCAATCTCACAATATGATCAATAAAGTAAAATTTGGTAAGTTTCCTGACTCGACTAATAAGAGAAAGATGGAGTTCCATGATGATCATAGAGGAAAGAAAGTTCAATATCCCCTATGTAAATCATGTGGGAAGAGGAATCATGGAGAATGTTTCAAGGGAACTGGAAGATGCTTTGGGTGTGGAAAAGAAGGACACAAAGCAAGTAAGTGCAAAGGAAAAGGGTCGGTTAACACCATGGATGAGGATAATGGTATTGCTACGACATCAAAAATGGTTAAGTGTTTTAAATGTGGAATGTATGGGCATTATGCAAACAAATGCCCTAAGGGAAAGACTCATGAAGAGAATCAGTATGGTCATATGGGTAGTATTTATGTGTATGATGATGAAGAGACTACAAATGATATGTGAGATGAAAGAATTTTTGAAGCTCGGTCAATGGTTTAAAAATGTAGTGGAATGATTACATGTTTATCATGTGTAATGTTGTATAAGTAATCTCATGGTACTATGGAATAAAGAGACATGTAAGGATTGTTACGTTGTTGTCTGATTAATGTTACCAGTATCCATGAAAGGTTATTCAGATATTTTTGGAATGTAGATGATATGCGCATAATGAAGGGATAAAGAGAAAATGAAATGTTTGACAGTATTCATGAGCTCATGATTGATATAAGGACTATGTGATATCATGGTTTGAGTATATAGAATTTTGAGGATTTCGGTATGTGAAAAGTGTTAACTTTTAACTGCATTCAAGTTTTCACTAAGGTTCAATGGGTATTCAAGAGAATACATGATTAAGGACTTTGAATGTTTGGAATGTGACCAACAAAACATATCTTATGATATATGGGGATCAACGATGGTATTAAATCTCTGGTAATCGTTTTCACTATGTTATGAGAGTGGACTGCAGTATTATGGATAAGCCTAAAGATTGAAATGGATTATGTTGGACATAAGTGAGTATTGTTTAAGGATATAAGTTTTTTTTATTCGATATTATTGATGGGATGTTATAGTAATGTAGTTTTAGAAAAAGGACAACCTGCAGGACGGGCGACAGCCCATCGCGTCGAACAAGGCTGTAGGAATCGAACCCACAACCGAAGTGCGACTAGCCTTTATCACCTACCACTGGCCTACAGGAAGTCCCTGGTTAGTAGAAACTAGTTTTATTTTATTAAGCGGTATGATATATGAAGTATAAGTTCATTTTTGGAACCATATACGATTAACCAAAAGATGGACTTATAACTTTTTCTAACCTTTTGTTTGAAAGAGATGGAATGACCCATCATTCTATCACATGATCTGCTAACACATCACGAATGACAAATTCAAGCTTCATTTCTTTAAGAGATGAAGTGGAAATTTTCCAAAGAATGACAAACGGTGAGACTATACCAAAATCACGAAAGTATTTCTTCTAATTCAAATTCATCAAATTTAGGGAAACGATCTTGAAAACCAAAAATGTTGTCCTAGTGCTCTTATATCTGATTAATCAGATGGTACCCTAGATCGTCACAAATTTATGGCTTTGAGATTGCTGGCTTTTCCATAGCCATGTTCTCTACCACTCTCCATCAGAACATGATGGTTAGATTTCTCTTCCATATCCATATTTTCACCTATGTGGAAACCCATTGATTAGTTTATTTGGGTAACCGTTAAGTTTCATACTTTTGTTTTTAAAGATAAGTTTTGGTATTCCTTTTTACGATGTGGGTTTCTATCAAAGAAACTTTCAAATAATAAACCATTTATAACCCCGACGAATTTCGAGGGCGAAATTCATTTTAAGGGGGGTAGAATGTAACACCCCGAGATTTTATGAAAAATATTATTTTAATTTCATTAATGTCTTATGTTGTATTCTACACCAAGATTACCTTGCGCTATACGCAACACCGTATTAGCTTGCAGTATACGCAACACTATTCTTGGATCGTGTTACACACAATTTTGATAATAGTTATTCTACGCAACATTGAGTATATATATATATATATATATATATATATTAAATGTATAAATGAAATATGGTTGGATTCTTTTATACGAAACAATGAAGGATTCTTTCACAACACGCAACCCTAACTTGGCTTGCATTACACGCAATCGCGACCTTCCTCGATAGCGTGTGTTGTACGCAATACCGGGTTTTAATAAACAATGTTATATTATTATAATATTGTCATGAACTAGCCGTTATGAATAGTATTAACTAAATTTTGAATTTTATAACATTATTATTCATCTTACACATTTCTAGAACATGTTATAAGAACAAAATAAAATTTTCGGGTAAAATAAGTATTTTTCAAAAAATGCAGTTTTACCGCCTTTTGTTGGTGCACCCACTTTAAATATAGTTTTTGACATGTTTATATGTTCAATTTGACAAAATAATATTCTTCTTTTGAATCAGGATTTAAAAATTTACATTAGATAAAGTTTTGATATTTTTCCGATAACTTTCATATTTTAATGAATAGTAAAAACACGATATATTTTAATTAAAAACAACTTTTTTCATCATAATATCTTATGTGGTTAAATTATAATATTGAATGGTTTTAAAGTATATTTAGAATATATTTTTACCACTTAATATAATGTTGGTCATTGGACACAATTTTACAATTAAACCGAACATAAACAAGTGTCAATCTTTTGATAGTTATTATCTCTTAAAAACACGCTTTTTGTTTTGACAGCGGGAATTAATTTTAAATTAATTTCTGCCACTTCTGTGTTTTGAATTTAGAAAAATGAATTCCATATTTGGAATCAGGATGTTCAAATTGTGTAAATAGATAACTTTTATTTTTAGACATTTTGAATAATTACTGCGGTAAATATTTTATTTACCATGGTTAAGGGTAAATCCGATAAATAAGGGTTAAAAAATAATATTATAATAGTATTAAATTACCCTAAAACGTGTCTTAACCCTATTGGTTGATACATGGTCGACCATGGGCATCTTTGGGTCGATTTTGGGACCCCATTGATCCACTTGTAAGTGATAATGACACTTTATTTTAATTAAGTTAAAATGAATACAAAAATGACACAAGCATATATCTTTTAGAAAAACAATTGTTACATAGGGTTATATATGTTGGATTTTAGATTATAAATATTCATTAGAAATCTAAAACGATTTCCTACATGATGGTATTTTATTTTTAATTTTTAGACATCAAATAATTTAATTTATTTATGACACAACGATGATGCAGTAATTATCTTATTAATGAAATATTGACATAATTAATGATATAAGCACCAAAATAAATGTAATTTGAGTTTTTTATGAATTCCACTAATTTTCTAGGTTACTATGATATATTAATGTTGATTTAATCAACTTGGTTCGAACATTTAATTCTGTTATGACTTTCACAAAAATCATATATCAAATAGTGTCAAAATTGACACAAAATAGTTTTGAAATCAAATATTATATTATTAATTGTTATTTTATTCCTAAAAATCTATGGTTCGGCCAAATGACTTAGATAAGGATATATATATTAATAATATACAATTTGGGGTTCGTTTGGCATGTTATAGTAAGTGTATTAACCATATAGTGAAAGAAAACAAAAAGACACGGTAAAAGTTAAATTATTTAACTTAGAGTTAAATCTAATTGATAAGGTTAAAATAATACCCTAAACTTGTCTAAATTCTATTGGTTGATAGTATTTCGACCCATCCCCACCTTATCTTCGAAATAATACCCTTTGAAGCCATTATAAACCGATTTTGACTTTAATATAAAATAATATTTTGAGATATTCCTAAGGTGCCCCTCTCCTCCCTTATAAAAGGGCACCTCCTCCCTCTCCTCCTCACACCAATTTGAGCGTTCATGATCGGCCAACCCCTGCCAAAATCTCTTATCCAATTCCCTAGTATCATCCTAGAGGTCCTGGTCTTCTTAAAAGACCCTTTTTAGTTCCCTAAAAGAAGGTCTCAAGGAGGCACTTCAAAGAAGAGGTAATTACCGTTACCAATTCTTTCATCTTTATTTCTTCTTCCACTTTTTCTTCTTAGGTTGTTTCATTATGAAGTAATGACATCAGTATCACTCATATACTGATATGTTATTATAAGTATGAAACAACCCTATTTCACAATCTATCCATCCTACGGAAAAAGAAATCACCGCGCGTGCGTACGTACGGAATACCGTCTCCACGCCGTGGTGTAATCTATTTTCCACCACCACCTTACATGGATGGGTATAATGGTGTAACGAATAACTATACATAGTTATTACAACATCATATTGATTCTGATATATTGTATAATCCACTCCAATTCAATTCAATATTTATAGAAATGATATCATCGCTCGTGCGTACGTATGGAATACCGTCTCCACGACGCGATGAGATTCATTCTCCATGTTAACCATTTAAAAATGATTATAATGTATATATAAGAAATAATAATGAAATATATGACATTATAAAGCTACTGGATTTATGTATATATATACATATGTATGTCATCTACTTACTTCCATTTGAAGACAATAAGGAAAGGAAAACAGCGTTCATGCGTACGTACGGACTACCGTCTCCATGAACGGTGTTTTTCATTTTATTTATCTACCTATTATATATATATATATATACTGAATATATATGATATATAAATCATATTTTATATTCTGGAAGTATGTAAATCATGATATAAGTAACAATGATGTCAAGAACAACAAGTCAAAACACCTACGATAAATGAAACGATTTTACCCAAAACGCTTCTTTAACATGGAATTTACAAAAGAACGGGTAATATAATGTCATAAGTGAACCATATATGATATCATAACAATGAATATGATTCTGTAATAAGTCAATGACATTATTTAAATCATTATACAGGAGGTTCGGACACATACGAAGCAAATTGGACCTAAGGTAAGGGAAATATCACAATCTCATTTTTATCCGAGATTGTTTATACTTTGAAATTTACTGGGTGTATTTTATTATCCACATCCATGTTTCCTCAATATGTAATATTATTTCCATCCACCTACAATTTTTTAAATCCAATTTTACCCTTCGATGAGTTTTTATTAAAGGATATGAAAGGAATCTTTTTTTCGTTTTTCGTACGAGGTACTTTTTGACTTTTCCGACAAAAGTACGAAGAATGTTTTTTTAACTTAAACGGAACGAACGGATTTTTATGGTTTTATAAAGCCTTATTTTCATGATGCTTCCTCCAAAAGATTTCATGACTATTTTTAATAAAATCTCTTTCTTTTAAAATTGCATGATGTTTTGTGAAAAGAAATTGATTTTGAAGAAGAAAGGATATTTTCCTCAAGAATTCATTTCAAGTGTTTTATCAAAATTATTTTCCATCTAAGATAATAAAGGGTTCTGTTTCTATCCATATTTTTACATTGATTTGACTATGTTGTGATGGAATTATTTTTATGAATTCCTTTATCTTATATGAATGGTTTTATGATGTCATGTTGTTTAAGAATCCCATTTTTATTACATGGGTTATGAAATGATATATGATTTATGATTTTGTGGCACACATAAGAATGGTATCATTATGAGATGGGTGGGACCTATATCTCCCTCAAATGCATTGGGTAAAGATTTTATATCTCATGAGATAGACATGGCTGAAATGGTAGGTTATACCGGTTCAGTGAAACAGGACTGAAACGAGGGTTACTCGATTCAGAAAGGGACTTTGTCCACTAAGATAGTCTTGGCAATGAGTCTTGACTAACAAGAAATGATTTTCTATGATTATGTGTGTATGCCACAAAGTTTCATGTTTTAAGTTATGATTATTGGGATTACATTTCACTCCTATGATATATCCCATGTTATGATATTATGAGCTCTTTTGCAGGTTAAGATTTCCAAAAGCTATGTATATGATGTGATTGATTTTTCTTTTGTTTACCCTTACTGAGCATTTGAGCTCACCCTTTTATGTTTTCTTTTCCCCAGGATATAAAGAAAGGTTTTAGGTAGAAAAAATGGATGACCTTTATGGGAGATATTGAAGAACTTTCACCACTATTAGAAGATTTTATTCCGAGTTTCCAAAGACACTAAACTATTACGATCCTTTAGTGTGTGTTTTTGTTATGTACTAAGTATTCCGCAAATGTAATGTAATGTCCATGTAAGTCAGGCTTCGGGTCTCTACATATCCCATGTAATTATAATTATAATTTATGCATCTTATATATAAAATTATAGAATAAATATATCATAGTCTATGAATGTAAATGTTATAAAAATTATTAACTAAGCGTTAGTATTTTTATAAGTCAAAAACATTTAATTATAATTGAATTCTTAATATAATAAATTTTAAACAAAATTATTTTCATAATATTTATTTATACAATAATATATTCATGTTTTATGATTTTATGATAATTTTTGAGAAATTATATAACATTTGAAAGTGTCATAAAATCTTTTATAATTTTAATATCCATATTTTTCATTTAAACGATTGTTTTAGATAAGAAATAAAATACCCATATATAGAAAATTATTTTAATATAATGGAATTCTGTTTTTAATTCTACACGTCCAAAAGTGATTAGGGTGAATTTTTTGTATCTGTATGAAAGACATGAATTTTTTGTGATTAATAAATATTGTAATTTACTGAAAATATACACTAGAAGATAAATACACTATTCCATGAGTCATCGCTGATGTGGGAACAATTGGTTAAAACTCACATTATATAATTTCTATATTTATTCTTAATAATAAACACTATTTCTTTTATTGGAAAAAATAATAATATAAATAATTTAATTAGGAGAAAACACTACTTTCCTCCACTATAATTACCACCCTCACACCCTCTTCTCTACTCACCTCTCAAATTTTGATCATTTCCCAAATTATTACTAATAATCTTCTTGAACCCAACCCACACATCTAGAAACTATTGGTCTCATCAAAATTACATTCATAGGTTACTTGATGAGGGTCTAATGTGAATAATTTAATAGGTAAATCTTTTCTCATTTTCTTTTAATTTCAGTTAAATTACATTCCTTTTATTATTGTCTCGACACCTCCCTTCATCTAAAAGAAATGATAACTCCAATACATTAAATATAATACAATTATCTCATGTTAATAAAATATATATCATTAATATACCCCCTCTTAGTCTTTTATTACAAATAAGAAATCGTTGCATGTGTTGTGTCAATTTATCGACATTATAGGTGATGCACTCTCATTATCCTTCAACAACGTCAATGATATAAACAAAACCATTATATGGTGGAAAATATATCTCAATATATATGATAAAAACCTAAATATGAAATATTATAAACATTTATTCAAAAAAAATAAATGATAAAACAAAATGAGACCATTGTGATCAAAAACCTCCAAAATTAAGCTAAATTTTTCATTATTAACTTTTATCTAATGAGTCATCTTCATTATATATAAAAAATTGATTAAAATATAATTTATACTTATATAATATTATTAATAACATATAATAACAATTATTTATATATATCCTCATTTTATATGATTTTCCATTTCTGAATAAAATCGATCCAATATTGAAAACCATGAAAATGATTATTTTGAATTATTAAATTAAACTATACAACTCATCTGAATTCCCATAAATTACCACAATAAACCTAGATTGAATAAAATTAATTTATTAATCGTAATTTACTTTAATGTAATGAATCTAATGTGACAATAAATGATATTTACATGAATGAATCATTCAAAAGTAAGTAATGGGAATTCTCAAACCCAAATCACATTCTTTTGGGATTCCATATTTCACCCCTTTTTTATTGTCGATATCACTTAAATATCATTTATTCATCATTATATATTCATTTTTAGGATATAAATGCTTTATAATTGAGTTTATGAAAAACACAATGTTTTGAAAAAGAACCCCTCTTTCAAAGAACATTCCTTTTTCTTTATTATATTGTTTCTTCTTCTCTAAAAGTTGTTGATTCAAATATGTTATTCCCTATATCTTTTGGGAACCTAGTGTATTTGAAGTTATTATTTTGAATAAAACCCATTAAATTACATGGATTTTATATGGTCATTACTAATATATATTCTATGTGGAACACAATATAATGTAAATATTATTATTTCATAATTGGACCCAGAATTATATAGCGTAATGTAAATGTTTTGATATGATGGGTGCACTTGGAATTTTATAGCACTCCTCTAAATCTAATATTTTGATTTATATCTTTATAAAATTTAAATATTGGTGAATGTCATGATTTCATTGTTATGAACTATGTGAGGTAGATGACCATGAAGACATGATGTTTCGTTTTTATAAATTTCACCGTTCATACCTTTTATTAATGCTTTCTATCATGATTATAGTATTATTCCATTGTAATGATGAAAACTATTATGATCAACCAATGGTATATTAATTCATGTTTTTATATATAATCTTAGTAGTCTTTTAGCTCACCCCATTCTGATGTATACTCTCAGGTGATTACATCTATTAATTAGAATTCAACGGCCAATAAGAATCTATACATGAAGGAATCAAATAAATGTTTATATTTTATTTTGAAAATGTTATCTATGGTCCAAATTTTCCCAATACATTAAAACATTGGTATCCTCATTTTTTAGTTAATTGATGTTGTTTATATTTAAAATTATGGAATAAATATATATTAACAAGTTAGTTTTTTATACACTTCCCCTCAGGGAAGGAAAATGTGATTATAGATTGTTCGAGCATGAATGATCATGGAATTAAGTCCAAAATGATAATTTGAGGGATTTTTCATAGATCTAATAAATATTTCTATAGAAAATATTATTGATAGTAATATATAAATAAATTTTGAAATGATATAGGACCCATCTTTAGAAGAAATGATATAAATTTATTAAAACATTTATGATTAACTTAACAAAAATTAAATATATGAATTGTGAGAAATAAGCTAACTACAATTTTGAAGATGGTGTTCTAAAATTTGGATATTTTTTTATTTCATTTATACTAACTCTAAAAATAGAGTAAATTTGTGATGATAATATATATAATTTCAATATACACTACAATACCACCACGATGTATTATAATATGAGGGAGAATTTTGGTGGGAATAACATGACACACAAAACTATTGATTGTTTTTTTAAATGGTTGGCTATACCAATGTTAATGTTTTCATATATAATCATGAGAGAGTATTACAACCACATACTATTTCTATAAGGAAGTTGGATATAACATCCTGTTACCTTTCTATTGAAATTTTTTAACCTTTGCCTTTGTTTTACTTCATTATTGGTTGTGTTTTTTTGATAATGAATTTGGATGATTTTTGAAATTGAAAAGTCAATCTTTTATTCAACTTTTCATTAGAAAGGCATGATGTATTATAGTATTACTGAAAATTAACATCTATGTAGTAGTATTACATGATGTTTAGTATTATATTATATTCTTCCATTAAATTGATACACAACATGAAAAGTTACACACTATTCACTTATTATTCTATATGTAACTGTTAAAAATTGAATTATTAATTAAATTATAATGTGTTTTCAATTTATATGGGTGTTGAGAATTATGAAACAAGTAATTGGATTACAGGTTGTGTAAATTTATGAGCGATGGATTCCTGTTGGAGGCATATCTAAATCATTATTTCATTCCTCCTTATTTCCTTGATCTCAACCTAGATACTCTTCCTAGGTAATTTCGGTACTATACTATTCCACCAGATCAACTGGTCAATGATTAATTGACATGATTGTTAGAGTGTATATATTTGGGTATGTAGTTTTTACTTAAATCGCCTTTTCTTCCATGGGGTTTGACAGAAAATATTACTATTGATGGATATATACACAATGATGTTATGTCATGATTCTCTGTTGAGTTCTAGGATATATTATTCTTCATTCATGTTTAGCGAGTCCCATTGTGGGAGTTGGTTTCCATGATTAACTGTATGTATTTAATTTATCCTAAGAAAATTTGGATTACCTTAAATTTATATATATTGGAAATATATTACAATTGATTATTTAAAACCCATTTTAACATAAATTAGGAATGAAATTGTTTGCTCTTGAATTTATTGGTCAAAATTCCTATCAGATGAAATTTCAAATTGGTTTATTTTTAAATTTATAGAATTTTCAATTGAATTCATGAAAAATGGATTAAATTTAGTTGATAATAACCTATGTTTATTTTTGGTTTGAATAGGTATGAAATGATGAAAAAAATTATATGGGATTTTCAAATGAAATTGGAATATTGAAAATGGAAATGGGGAAATGAGATGTTAAATAGAAATGAAATGATTTTACATTTATTGATTAATTGATTGATTAATCACCTTTGATCTTGGGGAGTTAGTGGGCTATTTGGTACATGAACACTAGTATGGTAATTCCACCGCAACAGATCGATGATAAAAACTATAAAAATCTATTTTTGGATGTTATTATCCATGATGGGATTTTCTTGAGTCATATTCAGTGTGATCTTGAGTGATGTGTATATATATTTTTAGGTATCACTAATATGTGATATTTTAAGATTTATAAACTATAAACTATCATACCATATGAAATATGAACATGATTCATGTTATAAAAATTTTTATTATAAATTATATTGTTTGTGAAACTCATTATCTCATGCTTAGTGAATTATGTATACTTTTTTATAATATTTTTATTTATGTAATTATTTTAATGTTTTTCATTATTTTAAAATAAAAATAATTATTTTTTTATTTGTACAATTTACCTCCATGCCCGGTTTGATTGATATTGAAATTATATTTTCATTATTATAATTTAATATTAATATATAACATCTATTATGACCCTTATAGATTTTTTAAATCACAATATATGTTTTTCTTTTTTTGTTTATCAATTATTATATTAAATGTATGTATAACAAGAAGGATACTCTTAGAGGACATGGTTTTTCATGATCCCCTATGGTAGAGAGTGGCATGTCCTTTAGGAGAATCAATGTTTTATTTTTTGAAAATGAATACTTTGATGATGTTTTCTTTGGTTTTGAAATACATATTTCGTTTTTGGTAATAAATCATTGAGGAGTATTGACTATACTGATATGTATCTTTATATAATATTTTTTTTGAAAAAATTAATCCCTATTTCATATTTCATGATTCCAAGTGCTAGTCACTGACCTATCGAGATTAGTAAGTCCCTTAGGGTTATATGAGTTCCAACTCTGTTATCATGTTATCAGTGTATTCGAGATGGTTGATGAAGAGGTGGTACTAGAGGTGGACATTTAGAATCTTCCCTTTGTGTCAGTATGTAGTTTTATATCTTATAATTTCATATAAGGTAATTGTGATTGTGTGATTGTATATCTCTAAAACTACTGATCATAAATTCCATGAGGGTGTGTTGGAAATGGAATCCTAATGATTTTTTATTGTATCTTCTCTAAATTCGTTTAGTTTATGTAGAGATACAAATCTTGGTTATATATATGATCATATTTATATCACTATTTATCTTTTTTCTGTTCATAATATGAGTAATATTATGTTGTCATTAATTTTTATTTCTCATGTTTTGTAGATTAATTCCTCTAATAAAGAATATAAATAATATCCCGATGGAAGTAGTTGATGAACCATTGTGAATGAATCCTCCAATGGACATGAATTTGGTAGAGGCTATTGATTATGTTGTCCTTTATATGGGAAATGATACTAAACTCATCCCCATTCGTTCCCTAATTGTGAAACCACATGGGGTAAATATCAAAATCATTCTTAGGTGTTCCTTCTACATAATTCAATGGTATTCTAAGGCACTAATGATCCTTAATGGTTTATGGATTTATTGAAAAATATTGAGATTTTATTTAATATATATGAAACTCCCAAATGTATTAAAGTAATCTGTTATACCATTAATATAGAGGGGCCTAGTTAGAGACAAAGATACTCATTGGATTTAATGAAGAATCGTTAGGGGTTAGAGTAGAACTAATTCATGGTTTCCTTAATTTATAAATTCTATATAGAGTATACAATGATGGAAAAGGGTATGAAGTTTTTAAAACTTCTTCAGACTGATTGGGCCATAATGAAATATTCTAATATATTTTATGTGTTTTTGTAGTTTTCAAAAGATATTATTTAAAAAGATAAATTGAAGATAAAATGGTTCGATGTGGGTCTTTAATTAGATAATTGATGTCATGTATTCTCATAAAACTAATATTCTTATGATGTTATGTTGGATAGGGTGTTTGTAACACCTATTACCATTTTCATGTCCTCCCCCGCCCCTCTTCACACCATTTAATGTTTGGGGAATGTTTAGGGGTGGTTTAGGATATATTTTGATTTTTTTGAAGGCTACTAGGTTGTGCATGGTTGGTTTATAGATTTCCCAAACAATGATCTATTCTTAAGAAATACATAAACACCCATGAACTTACTATTTTAATGGTTGGTGGATGTTTTGAAAAACCATTTGGCCACCCAGTAGAAATCAGGAATCCATTTAGAGGGAACCATCATTAGGACACAAAATTTGAAAAATTGTGCAGCCCTACAACCTATCCAAATAAATGGGAATAATTCATTCTATTATTTATTAAAAAAACATTGAACTCACTTTTTACCTCCTTCTCCACCATCGCTCCACATATTACTATTTAAAATGCTGATATGGATCTCATGGCCCATTTTTGGCTCCTCCAAACCCCTTTATTGATGGATAAATGTGCATTGAATCGTGTTCAATCTTCTCTTGGTATGTGAATGTTCTGTTAATGGCCTCACTCAATATATTCCTATCACCCATTAGTGTTTTTTAGATAAATATTTTGCTTATTAATCATGTATTCATAGATCAAAAAGACATGATATATTCACTGTGCTCTATTGCCGACGTTCTTCGTATGAGTTTTCAGTTGTGAGTGGTCAATTCATTGATCCTGTGATCTTTGGTAGATGGTTCCCATAATGATTTACCAACTAATTAAACCATTTATTGCTTGATTTAATTTATTTTACATCCAATTAGTTGTTAAAAAAATTCTCCTCAAATTGGGGTCTGGGTTAGCATTAATATAAATATTTTTTGAAAATATAAAATTCTAGTGAATTGTGGTGTGATTTTGATTTTATGGAAATTATTTAATTTTATATCTGAAAATGAGTAGTGAAAATTATTTTTATAAAATTTATTATTATTTAAAAAATTTAATTTTCTGGGTTTATGTTGATAAATTAATTAATTTACTAAAAGACATATGTTTTGGTTTTTAAAGTGAACTTTTTATATATAAAACGTAAATGGTGAAATTGAATTTTAAAATTCTTTGAACAAATTTACCAATTACTGATTGTTGTTTGGGGGAACTCAATAAAATGTAGTTAGTGAGTTATTACAAAACATATAGTTTGCAATTACCCTAGAAATGAATTATCACTTTATAAATCTAACTTAATCTCATTGGTAGTTCTTATCCTTAATGGGATTTCAGTTTATCCACATTGACCAGTGTGGACGAGATATTTGTTCCCACTACTTTCATCACTATATAATCATGGGATTATGTCATTACCAAGTACTATCGTAACTCTTTGAATATGTCCATGTTACTCATCTCTGATAATTTCGATATATATTCTATTATTTGTAAAAATACTTGACATGTTTACTCTGAATGTATATAATTTTTTTATATTAAATTTGTATTAAGACATTGTTTGAACCATTTCCATTAATTCAAATGAAAAATAAATATTATTTTAAATATGATCCTGTACTGCCATGAATTTTTATTTAAAATTTATTCAAGTATTTTTTTAATTATTATGGAATCATATTATGGGAAAAATAAAGATTCAGTAATGGTATATTAGCTTATGAGAATCATTTTCCATTGAGAATTTGTTGATATCATTAAACGTGGTGTGTAAAAGGGAAATGTGCCACTTCGAGGTGGCAGTTGTTGTTAAATATTTTACAATTGGAGTGTTGTGACAATAAAGACATGGGTTATTACATTTCATTTTATGTTATATTATGTTTTCATTTTGGCTTTATATACCTATATGAATTATGGACCTATTTTCCAAGTAGAGTTTTATTTTTAGAATATTGTCTTGTATCAATTTCTTACATTATTTATTTGGAAAAATAATTCTCATCACTATAATTTATGATTCTAGTTCATTTTTTCCAACCTGTAGAGATCGAGAACACGCTTTTAAACATGTCAAGATTATCTCTAGTATCAGGGTACAAAGGTATCTATTCATTATCATGACAATTTGGTATTACAGTTATAGGTTAAGACACTTTTATTGATGTCAATATGTTGTTGAGTGTCTTTTCTAGACATAAGAGAATATTTCAAGTTAGTGACTAGGTAGATATCACTATGACGAGTCTTGTGTTACTAGGGGTGGTTTGGGGATTTAGGTCAAGAAGATTAGTTCTATTCTTTTCCGAACATTTGATATGGGAAGTTCAAATCATTATATTGTTTCCTTTTGTGATGATATTAATTTCTCTGTTTCTCTAGTTTGATTATTACTATGATGTATTAAATGTTGTCTGCTAATGTTGTGTATAATAAATGCTCTGAGAAGGTGTGTGAATCAGATCTAGGAGGATGATTTTGATGATACTCAACCAAAAAATATACTTGTGAACTAGAATTTGGTGGAGGTGATATTTCATGCTTCCCGTGTTTTGGAAATGTTTCCTACACCCATTTCCACTAAGTCTCAACTATGGAAGCCAAGATGGTAGAATTCTTGATTTGTGAACATTAATTACTATTAAAGAAGCCACTAACATTCCAAGGATGGAAGGAACAACAAAAGGATGAGTATTATTTGATTATAAATGAAGTTCTATTTGAGTTCAGGGAAACACATAATTAAATCTAGATTAAATGTGTCACATTTATGATATAGGGCCTTGTAATTGATTATGGGACCTAATGGTGAAGGAAATTAATCCTGAGGGCATAGGATAGAAGGAGATTATATATTTTTTCAATTTCCTGTTGTATCAAGATTTTATGGTGTTGGTTATGAATGTAGAGTTTTTAAACTCAAGAAGGATGTGAAATACATGAATTAATATTAAAAATAAAATTTATAAGCTTGTGGATTTTTCCTTTGAGATTTCATCGATTGAGAAGAATAAGACATGATGGTTGGAGGTGATACTTCATTATGATATCCAATGTTAGGATTTCCCAATGATGCTACCTTCTTATGGTGACATGCTTGATATAATGTTGATGGTTGAGATGGACCTGAATGGTATGTCAGGGTTTAAGGGAGTTCATTTTTCCCCCAGTGATAGTTCTATGAGTTACATCAAAGGAAAGTGGAAGCATGATGACTCTCATGGTGTTTATCAATATTAGTGTACTTGTAGACCTCCCACTTTTCTTGGGATAATCACTTTCAATTCGCTACCATGGTGTCATGATAGGGCATTCAAAATTGGTATTCACTATGGAACACAATGTATGGGGTTCTCATAGATGATTAAATAACATGAATAACATTTGTCATCTATATATATATATATATATATATTTATTTTTCATGTAGTGGCATGAGATCATCGTCAGCTAAATTTATTTGTGGTGAACCTAGATGCTTCATTAGCATGGGGGTTCCATCCAAATACATATAAAAAGAGGCTTCCTCACACAATGTAAATGTCTCTAGAGGAAGATGATATTAGTTCAACAATGGTGGGAGTTACCAAAACGATTGCTTCATCATTCATAACTACTTTATTTTACACTAGGACATCACATTCATTTGATTCAACTCATTTATAAAATATAAAAAAACATCCAATGATGCTTTTATATTATTGTATTGATAATACTGAACCCCTATAAATAAAGTGTGTAGTGTATTTGTTTTCCTTCTAATGTCTTCACTTTACCATGGATTTATATTACTTGAGATTTTCGGATTCTCTATATGAAACCTAATATATTGGATGGATGGGATCATTACTATTAATTATCAAACTAATAGTTTTCTTTAGAAAGTCTCTTTCATGAAACACTGTATGGTGTGATATATGTTCCATGGAAAATAATACTCGAGGTTGTCTAAATATGTACCTTTCTATCCAGAGATAGGGACTGTAATATCTGTTTCTTCATTTTTTCTTCTTTGAGAATCCTTGATTGATGATTTCTCACCTGTTTCCATTCATATTCCTAGTGGGTTTTCATTCAAATGTATCTAGTTTTTATAATAATGTGGGTAGAGTTTTCCAATAATTTAGTACTTTTTACTCAAGTGGTATCTAGTTATTCCATCCACATGAAACTAGATGAAATAATATAGTTGAAGAAATAATCGTAATGTATTTTATAGAAATTATGTATACATCCTAATGTGTCCCAGGGGTTTCTTCCATTTTCTATTAATGATGATGTGGCAATTAACCTTTGTATTGATTATCAAAAGATAAATCGATTTGACATAAATAACATATATATGTTTCCATGGATTGATTTTCTATTTGACATGTTAAAAGGGGAGAAGTGTTTTTTGAATACTAAACATCTATATGTTTTCCATCAGTTGAGAATAAATGAATCTAGAATTTCAATAAATTCCTTCAAGAGATGGTATGGCCATTATTAGTACATATTCATGAAATTTTTTAGAAAAAATAATCTAATTTTTATTTATATAATTGATGAACATTACTTTCCTTGAGTATCTTGATATGTTCATGATTGTCTTTGTTAATGAAATCCATTTTTAATCTACATTTGTGGATGGTCATGTCAACTATCTATGAGTAGTTCTGGATATGTCATGAAATTAGTAACATTATTCCAATATATGAAAATATAATTTATGGAATTGAAAATTGAATTTATTTTGAAACATTGTGTTATAACATGGTATTTTAGTTTATCTTAAAGTGTTTAAAGATTTTTTTTAAATGGAAGAAGCACAAAAAGTTTTCATGTTTTAGAGAAAAGTGGTTTTAATTGGATATTACTCCATGTTCGTATAATATTTCTAGAAGATGTATTCTCTGATGACTACTATAAATTATAAGAGATTAATATTCTATTATTATGATAAATGTCATGCTTCTTTTGTTGAGATAAAATAAATTTTGACAACTATAGTAGTTTGGACTATTCCATCGGATGTGTATGGATATGTGTTTTTCTACGATGCATCTGATTTGAGGATAGTTTGTGTTCTTATATATTTTGATCATGTCACATCCTATGGTTATCAGCTTCCTCGGACACATGAGAATAATTATTCGACCGATGGCCATAAATATGCATATGGGATCTGTGCAATTAATTATGGAAAACATTATATTTTTATTCAATGGTTTACTTTATATTCAGGCAACAAAATATTTAGTAATATCTTATCTAAAGAAAATCAATACCAGAGGGAAATGGAGGAATAGCTACATTATTATTATCTCAACATTTTGAATATATTAGTGAAAGTGAATGTCATTTCAGATGAATTGAGTATGAAATAAATGACGATGACCATTAAATATTCATCAAAATAGTTTCATCTGACAGATCTATTTGAATAGTTTCATACAAGAGTCTTGGAAGATGTGTCCAATATATTTTTGGCTACTATTTAGTTTAACACATCTCTTATCAAGATGATTCATTAGGAATAACCTCTTGAGGATCAGTTATATATAATTATAAACAATATTTATGGCAGGAAGATAGTTGTTGGGTGTTTTTTCTCTACGAAGGATTTTCTATGTTTTCATAATAATTTTTTGTAACATTATCAATGATATTTTTTTCATTTGGGTTATAATTATTTTAAATGGAATATTCCTCTACGATCCATGATGATGTTCTTTGATATAAAATGATTATTCTAGTTTCTAGGCATGAAATATTGAATTTCTAATTTTCCAACATTTTTCTACATGTCAATAGGTCCTAGTCACACACCAGATACCTTTAATTTGCATCAGCCTATTCTAGGGAAGAATAGGATGTGGAATGAGATCTTTATGGACATTTTGGTTGGGTTCCCATGTATACAAAGAGTGAATACTATGATACGTGTGGTGATATATCTGCGATCAAAATCAGCTCACTTCTTACCCATTCGTGATATGAACAATGTTGATGGGTTGAGAACTCATAATGTGAAAGAGATTTTTCTTTTTCACAATGTTCTATTTTATTTATTTTTTTGTATAGATCATCCTTTTACTTATATATTTTGGAGAGGACTTTAGGAGGAACTAGGATCATAGGTTAATTTTACTACAACATACATATGTGGTAATATGGATTGATAGAAAAATCTATATAGATTCTTGAGGTAATTATCAATTCATGTGTAATCATCATTGAATTGTATTGGTATGATCACTTGGGGGACGATTGATTTTTCTTATTAAAATATTTACTAGTCGAACTTGATGATGGTTTATTTTGAGGCCTTGTATAGTTGTTCTAGAAAATGTTTGTTGTGTTTGTTAGAGATCAATGAATGTTACTTTGGATGACTGATCATGGATCAAAAGATTAAATTAACGAATTAGATGATTCTATAAAGAATGGAGAATCACTAATCTAGTATACATATTTGTCTTGTCTTTGTCACGGGCTGATGGAATTTTTCATTAGTGATCCAGTGTTCTTGAAGTTCCACCTCATTTGAGACATCAATATCTTGGGTTGAAAGGGAAGCATTATCCTCATTTTGTGGGAACTTATTAGGTATTTTGTCTTTTGGGGAACATGTATCATCATTTATCACTTTCAAAAATGTAGTTATCATCATATAAGATGTTCAATTTATCTCATATATAGAATTATGTTTCTAAACCATCGAGTTTTCTATGTTGGAGTGAACATGAAATCAAGCCTTATTTATCCATAACTATGATTACAATTAATATATTTTATTATAAGACTAAAATAAATCTTGGAATGAGGATAACATTTGTTCGAGAGTTATAAAATAACCGTTCTAATAGACACTTTTCTTGGGAGAGAGTGGCACTAATTAGAAAATATAAACCTCATCTTTTTTATATAGAAAATTATTGATAAGATTTATATGGACATTAAATTTTTATGTTAGGGAGTTTTTAAAATATAGTTATTATTTTTGTATAACATTCAAAAAATCTATTAATCATGTGTTCTTTTTCATAACATTTATGAATTCTTTAGGTGAAATTTTTATTTTTTTAAAAGGATTTGTGGTTGTGTATGGTTGGCGCCTAATTTTCCAAAACTACGCAACATGTTGGTAAAATTTGTGAAAACCTAGGTAGGGAGGGTTTTTTTCTGTTTTTTCAAGGTTTGATAACACTTTTTCACACTTAGTAGAAATTGATTACCCATTAGAGGGGAACACAGTTTGGGCGCATGGTTTGGAAAACCATGCGGAGGGGGGAAATTAATTATGATAATTGTTTAAAAAATTAATGAAATGTATCTTTTCCTCCCCCTTTGACCTAAATCTTCATACTTTTAATTTATATACAGAGAAGTTCCTGAATGATCAATTTTTCTAATCCAAATCACTTTCTATGTGGATCGAATTGTGAAGAATCACATTCGATCTCTTCTAGTTATGTGAATATTTTTTCTTGGCCTTTTCCAATATCTTCCGATATCATCAATATGGTTTGTTGGAAATGAATTATGTTTGAGGATCTAATATCCAATGTTTTCGATCTTAAATTATGTTTTCATTGTTTTATCTATGTTGTGGAAGATTTACATTGGAGGTTCCTCTTACGAGTGTTGTATTGGGTGATCCAGTGATCTACGGTAGATGGTTCAGTTTATGATTGGTCAAATAATTTATCATTAATTGTTTTTAAAAAAAATCATTCAGTTGGATTATTAAAAACATAATTGTCATCTAATTGAGGGTTTTTATTTTCATTGGAATGAAATTTTTTTAATCCCCCAAATTGTAGTGAATTTGGGTGTGGTTTGGATTTGACGGAAATTTTAGAATTTTGTTTTTGAAATTGTATAATAAAATTGACATTGATAAAATGGAATATATATTTTTAATAGGGACCTTTTTCGGGTTTATCTTGAAAAAGGAATGAATTGATTAAAAACCTATGCATTGTTTTTTAATTAGAAACTTATATATTTAAATAGTTAATGTGGAATTTTTATTTCAAAATGTTTTTTTAACTATTTATTTTTTATTGTTTGAGTATATTCAAGGATAGTTTTTTGGAAAATTCTTATGTATAACCATTATTGATTATAATTTTCATAGTAAAAGATTGATTATTTACAACCCCAACATTAACTTATTTGGAAATTCATATCGAACTTTTTCAGATGTGGGATTAATAACCATTCTAAACGAATTTTCATGTAGGCCCCCACGATCTATGTGTTGACGCTCCTTTCGTCACAGAATCTAAAGATCGGAAAAGGGAATATCTGAGCTCAAAGTGATTAATCCTTTGAAGAAACATCAAAAATCGACAAAGGGATAAAAAAGGAGAACATTGCCCATATATCGCCCAAGTTCCCTCTTGGTCGCGCAAGTACACTTGCGCGCCGCCTCAATACTTGCGCGAGTCCTCATGTTCGTGCAAGGGACTTGCGCGACATATGTGGTAACCGCCTGGTAACCGCCCAGTAACCGCCCGGGGTCTTCTTTTGCCTATAAATAGACCCTGTGGGCCCCCCAATCAAAGGATCTTTTTCCAGAAACTCGGATTAAAGCTCCCGACGCCCAAGTCTCTTCTCAAAGCTTCCAGAACACTTCTAAGGTAATTTCTTACCTAGAACGGAAGATCTAAAGAGAAAAAGGAAGGCCTAAGTGTTGAAACTTATCAAACACTTGAGCGCCTACTTAATTCCTTCAATATAACTTGCGCGTCCCTCTTCTGGAAGAACCTCAAGAGGATGGTAAAGGGTTTAATAAAGAGTCGCTCAAGCATTTCAATACTGGTTGAAAATCGCGCAAGTACCCCTCATGCCGCGCAAGTATACTTGCGCGACCAATACTTGCGCGTCGCCGCAGGACTTGCACGCCTTTCAAGACTTGCGTGCCCCTATCTTTTTGGGTGCCCATCTTGCCCATTTTTACCCCTCTTAAGCCATTTCACCCTTCCTATTCAAGATTCAGTCTTCAAGATACTCTTCAAAGCCATTTATGGCATGATTTCTTGATTTTACATCCTTATCTGAAAGGAATTCTGTGAAATATCTCTCAAAACCTAGTGATTTAAACATCTTTATGTCACTAAAGATTGAGAGTTCATTCATTCAACCTCATCCTTTAAGATGAGAGAATCTTAACCTGGGCATCCTCCTCAGGAGTAAGCCCCAAACCTTAATCCTAACCTAGGCTTCCTTCTCAGGAATAAGTCCTAGTCATAAATCCTGGGCACCTTTCTTAAGAATAAGCCCCAATCAAGTCCTTTAATCTTGGGCATCCTCCTCAGGAGTAAGCCCCAAACCTTAATCCTAACCTAGTCTTCCTTCTCAGGAATAAGTCCTAGTCATAAATCCTGGGCATCTTTCTTAAGAATAAGCCCCAATCAAGTCCTTTAATCTTGGGCATCCTCCTTAGGAGTAATCCCCAAACCTTAACCCTAACCTAGGCTTCCTTCTCAGGAATAAGTCCTAGTCCTAAATCCTGGGCATCTTTCTTAATAATAAGCCCCAATCAAGTCCTTTAATCTTGGGCATCCTCCTCAGGAGTAAGCCCCAAACCTTAATCCCTAACCTGGGTCTCCTTTTTAGGAATAAGACTCAGTCATAACCTTGGGCTTCCTTTTTAGGAGTAAGCCCCAAGTCCCCTAACCTAGGCTTCCTTCTCAGGAATAAGTCCTAGTCATAAATCTTGGGCATCCTTCTTAGGAGTAAGCCCCAAGTCTCTTAAAATTTCTCTTAACCAGTCATAAATTACCTTTGATTTGGGTTTCCTTTTCAGGAATAAAACCCAATCATAAGTCCCCTCCTAACTTGGGCATCCTCCTTTGGAGTAAGCCCCAAGATTAGAGTATTCAAATCTCCATGAAGCACATATAACTTTGTGGACCCTGTTCTTGGATTTTCTCCCTAAAAGTAAATCCTAAACCTTCGTCTATCTGGGCAGTCATCTATACATAAGCCCCAAAAAAAATTCTTATGATTGCATCTTTTATGGCACAATTGTCTAAATTTTACCAATACCTCTTGTTTCTCACACTGAGCATGACTCACGTGAGCTTAGAGTGTAAAAGTAATTATGACATTCATCTTTGAGCCATCAATCATAAAACATCATGTCCCATTCCTCGAACTACGTGGGTTCTGATTCCTTTTTTTAAAACAATGGATACGTAGGTAGCCCATTTATGGGTTCGATCCCAACATTGAAATAATCTCTGTCCTTCTGAATGAGGATAAACTTCAAGTGCCCCACTGAGTGGCTTTAAAACCACCCTGGTCATCAAAATGACCAAGAGACTTTTATATAAATGTTTTGAAGGATACCATTGACCAAGAATCTCTAAACAAATATAGATGATTCTATATTAATGAAGAACCTCGAATACATATAAAAGATTCTCTAAATTTCTTGCATATTTAATCATTGATTGTCAAAACTAAAGGAAAGCTCATTTTATACTTGGTAATGTAATAAGGATTCACGAACTTAACTTAAATCTATAAAGAGAGTCCCGGAGTAGACAATAATTCCCCTCAAAAAGGTGTGATGAGTCCGACCTCCCATCCTCTCAACCAATGCAAATTCCTAAGCCTCATTAGCCCACAAGCTAATGAGTGCCTGCCTTTGGAAAGTAGGTCCAAACGGATGTGGAATCATTGGATGTTTCCGGTTCTACGAACAAACCCGTTAGAAACCGATCGGAACGTTTGAATCTCCCGTCCAGGAGGTCATCCCCGGATTCCGCGCGAAACAAAAATGGTGAACCCGACGTGAATCCTTAACCAAGTTAAAGTGATGTTCTTCTTATCTGTTAGGCCCTTTGGGCCAACAAGGCAATCATTGACATATGATCATCCAAAAGATGCAGTAGCCGGATTCATCTTGATTATGTCTGTTACATGGAACAGGCACTCTTTTTTCAAGATCTTCTACAAAAATGGCTTTCCTTAAATTCACCCCTGTGAATACTGCTGCTGGGAACACCTCTACTGTGAGGTCTGCTGCTGTGAAAACCAATGCTGCTACTCCTGCTGGAACGTCATCCGCTCTGAGGATGACATCACCAACCCAGCATCTTCAACGCTGTGTTTCTAATGCACTGGTTAAGGAGTACCGTCGCAACGGTACTATCCCAACTCTGGAGGCCGCTCGTCAAGCCCTCCAAGTTAACAATTCTACCTGGTCGTCCAGACAACGGCGACCAGCAATCAAGAAGCAGACGGTGCTGACTACCGTCTCCAACCGTTTCGGGTCGTTATCCCCGGAACGCAATTTCCATTCACTCCCTTACTCCGAGGAAGTGAATGAGCAGGTCCCGCAGGACCTTAATTCAAAAAGACAGGAGTCCTTCTCAAGGGCTCCCATCAACAATCGCCGCCAGACTCGTGCGGTAGTGCACCCTCAACATGATGAGGGTACCGACTCCAGGCATTCAGCTCAGGTTCCTCGAACCCGAGCAGGCAAGATGAACCGCCAGAGACGGAATCCGGTTAACAATAGGCAGGTTGTCATCCCTGCCATCTCCGGAGAAGTCCACCAACCTATCTTGGTGGCAAATAACGATCAGGCATACACACCTGTTCGTTTTAATCCCGCTGTCCAGCAGACTCGTCTGGCAGCATCAAGCCGATCCCGCCAGGCAATTCCGGCGGAGTACCATAGGCAGGAACATACACCTGCTTATACATCAGCAGTTAGTCAGCAGGCTCGTCTGACTACATATGATGGATCTCGTCAACCGCGTTTGGAGAATTGTAATCAGCAGGCACATACACCTGCTAATACTAATCAAGCCTACCAACAGTCTCGCTTGGTAGCGCACGGAGAAGTCAGTCGGAATGCCCCGACGACAAACAGGAGGCAGACTAAACTCTCTGCCTCCACACTTGAGTACTGTCAGGATTCACTGACAGGAAAAGGAGGACAGGAGCAGGCACATACACCTACTCCAAGCCCGGAATGGACGTATATCCCTGTTCCGGCGGCTGAAGTCACCAAACATATTTTGTCAATGGTGAAAGAGCAGAAGCAAATTCCTGCTCATATTCTGGATGCTTGCCAGGATATCATAACAGCTTCAGCATCATCTCAGGGACAAACACATAAATCTATCCCTAGAAGTGGAGTGACACATCAACAATTCACTCCGGAACAGACACACACATCTGTTCCAGTCCAAGAGGGTTGTGGGGCCTACTCCCCCATATCATATGGACAACCAAGTCAGGCACATACACCTAATTTGAGCGATGATCGTCAGCCTAACCTGACCATTTTTCCTGATCAGGCACATACACCTGCTCAGAGCAATCACTTTCGTCATCAAGTGGTTTCTAAAGCGAGTAAGAAGGCATCTAAGAAAAATATCTGCCCAGCACAGTCAGGAGATCAAAGGCCAATCTGCAACAAGGCCTTGCTCGATGCTGGAGTTCTTGAAGCCCTCAGACATTTATCTGTCGAAATTCAAGATTCTACTCCCTCAGTTCCCAATAACAGGAACATTAATCCCGAAGGTCTTCAACAGACACTTCCTCATGAAAACATGCTTCATGAAAATTCGGTCAATCTTGAAGTTTCTTCTTCAGATGAGAGCCACAGGAACCCTCTGTGTGGTCAGAAGGCCAAGGAGCAAGAGATTTCATCTTTTGCTGTAACCCATCATGAAGGTCCTCCTCATGGTGATGAACTTCGCTGCGAAAGTCCTCTCCGCAGTAGTGATTCACATTGTCTCGAAAATTCTTCAGAAGGCAATGTAGTGACGAGAAAGCCCTCCTATCTTGAGGCACTTGCAAACGTAAAACCAGTCATGTCTGAAGTTTTACTATCGGCAGGTGAAACTCTTTCTCCATCAGAAGATAGCTTGGGGTTCAGGTTATTCTCCGAACCTTCCCTGGGTCATTCATCTTCCAGCATGAATAGTGATTCCTCTACCAATCTTGTTGAATCCGATGAAGCAACAAGGAAACACCAACTCTGGTCCAAACAGGTAGAAGAATCATCATTTAATGGTAAAGAGGAAATGCTAAACATGAGGAAAAAACTGGAAAAAGGTGAAGTACCTGTCATGTTTTGGCCTTTGGCTGATTCCCAGTATGACATTCCAAAGATGTTGACGGATGATGGAATCCATGATATTCGTCTCAACATATGGAAAACTCTTTGTCAATTAAAGAAGAAGGTATTATCTTATGATGAATATGAAAATCATCTTAAGATAATAGAAGGGTTACAACGCCAGATTGATTTGGCATCTCTATCAGTCTCTCGGTATCCGAAGGCTGAAAAGCAACAGAGAACCCTTCAACGTTCATGCTTTGGCGCACTAAGAAGATTGCGTCAGTTAATTTCCAATGCTCCATCTAATGTTCATATCAGAGGATGGGGTGTTCACGGAGCACTACATTTCACAGTGTTTTCCGGTCAGCAAAGCCCGCCGAAAATGGTCTCATGCAATGTTATTGCCCATGGCCGGCCACAGTCAATGGGCTTTGTTCATAATCAAAATCTTGCTCGAGATCAAGCTTCAACTAGTTCCTCTCAAAATCATGTATATAGAGAACAGGTTGTTGAATTGCTTCTACATCAAGCAGGAGAGAATATTGCGCAAGCCTCTCGTCTGGAGAAAACACGTCATCAAATGACAGAAGTTTCGGAAATCATCCAACGGTCTGTTGAACCAGGTGATAAAAGTGGATACAGGTTAATGCATCCAGCTAATTTCCGAACTAAGATTCTCAAGATCAAGAGAGATTTTAAAAAGATCTCAGACATAGCATGTCAAGAGACACCCCAGCTTGCCAGACTGGGGACTTCTCTAACCCAACCCTCAGAATCAACAAATGGGATTCGAGGAGTTGAGCGGAAGCAACAGGAACACCCCCAGTCCACCGGACTGGGGACTTTTTCAATTCTTCAATCCCTCCCTCAGAGAAAGTCAGTATTCTCTCGATTAGGGAATAAGCCTCAAGAGGAACGAAGAGCCAAGATGTCAGGAGATTCTCTCCAAGTGACGGTTCTCCAAGAAATTCATGAGGGATCAAGTCAACGGAATGCCATGTCTTATCATGGACATAGAAGAAGACAATATCACAGAAATGCTGATAAAAAGGATTCCATGCAATATGCATCCATTAATGTCATCACTGCCGTTGCTGCTGATTCACCAGATGAGGCTCAATCAGAGGGATCAGACGAAGAGGTTCCTGTTCAAGAAGTTGCGCACACAGACCTAAATGAAGAAGGTGTGCGCACACGTAATCAAAGGCTTACCCAAAATCTGGGTATTCCTTCAAGTAACCCACTTCCCCCTCTCCGAAAAGGATCCAATAAGGGGAAAGGAAAGAATCAGGTTACTTCTCACCCTTCCTCTGAAGGAGGTCAATCGCTCTCATTAGAGCAAAGGTTTGCACAACAGGAGGGAGAGATGAAATAATTAAAAAGGTTGAATGCATAACTACTTCAGAGTAGTCTTCTTCTTAAGAATGCTGAAGTCCGACAGCCGAAGGAATTTGTTGTAACTACTGAGATGGATCAGGAATATCCTCCTTTATTAGTACACCCACAGAGGTCTAATCCTACGGGTCAAACGCAACAACGGTTGGCAGCACTACCATTAGTTGCAGCACCAACCTCCACGGCTGTCCAAGCTCCATTCATTGCACCTACCCAAAACCAAGTTCAACATGATGTTTCTCAAAAGTTAATAACTACTATTGAGTCATTAACAGCTCGGTTAGAAACTATGGAAGGGAAACGGGCGCAAGTTCAACCTGAAAAGAAAGTTTACCCTGAATGGGTAGATTCAATTTCTCCTCCATCCAGTTTTGGAAACCCTATTTTCCCTACTTTCAATGGATCAGGCGACCCTGAACAACATTTGACGCATTACGTGTCTTGTTGTGATCCTATGATGGGAACTCCAGAGCAACAAGAAGCAGTGAAACTCAGATGCTTCATGCGAACCTTGCAAGGACCAGCTTTTGTCTGGTATACAAGCTTGCAATCCCGGTCAGTCATCGGATGGGAGGATCTTCGTCAAAAATTCCTTCTTCAGTTTAGCTTAACTTTGCCAAAAACGACAGTTTTCGATCTTACAAACTGCAAGCAAAGGGAGAATGAAAGAGTCTCTGATTTCATTGCTCGTTGGAAGGGATTAACGTATTCCTTGAGTTTATCACTCCCTCAGGAGGAATTATTGCCAATCTGTGTGGAAAATTTGCGTGATGAATTACGCACGCCATTGATCCCTGTGAAATACACAGGAGGGTTTCGAGACCTTACTTCAATCGCTCAACAGATTGAAGATTCCCTTTTACAGGCTAAGGTTAAATCTCGTGTAATTCCATCAGCTCCAGGAAGAAGAATGGGTAAAGCAGAAACTGCTACAGTTATGCTTAAACAGGCACCTGTACCTATTTCTACTTCAAAACCTTCATCTTCTCGAAGGGCTCCACCTCCTGAACGCCAACAACAAAGGCTGTTTCGTCCAAATGATCAAAAAGATCAATGACGAAAACAATTTGAGGATATGAAGAGTAAAACATACTCTTTCCGAAGTGAGCAAGTTCTTGGTTACTTCATTTCAGCTCTGGAAAATAATTTGGTTCAATTACCAGTGCCGAAGAGACCAAACAAGGAAGGAGATGAAGACCGTCCCAATTATTGTCCCTTTCATCAAATGTTGGGACATCCCATCCAGGAGTGTTTTGTCTGTAAAGACCTCCTACAAAAGATGGTCGACTTGGGACAAGTCAAATTGAAGGGTTCTTCAGCTCATGTAGCGTGTATTACCGCTACAGATCCAGAGGAAGGAGGCGAGTGGCAGGAAGTCAAAAGCAAAACTGCGAAAAAATATGATGATTGGATGGTCAGAAAGACAATCAATCGGACCCATTCCATTTTGCGAACACAATTGAAGAAGCCAATTGTGTCTCCTACAAAAGCTGCAGTAAAGCCTCCATCAAAGGACAAATCCTCAAAAGGGTAGCGCAATTCAAAGAAGAAAGATGAATCAGGAGAAGATGAGTATGTATCAAAGCCTAAATTGTCTTTGACTCTGGCAGATTTCATGCCATCTACTTCAAAGCAATGGGCACCGTCCCACCAAACGGCACAGCCTAAACAGGCTAACCAGGCAGAGTCTTTATCAGACGAAGAGTTAATCTTTGGTTCTGTTAATATGATTCAATTAACAGATTCATATTCCAGTCTTGATGAGCCTGAATTCCCTGTATCAAATAAAGGAACCCGAGGAAGTTCTAGAGGTTCAGGATATAGGGGAAGACGTGGATCTTTCCGAAGCCACTACTCTAATTCTACCCCTGCTAGCACTGTATATGCAGCAGAAACTCGTGGTAGAGCCCTTCAGCGAGCTCAAAAAGAACAAGCAAGTTCTTCTACAAATGGCCAACTCAGCTTCGGCACAGTTATTTTGGAAGACCGATTAAAGTTTCCATCTTCTTTATCTCAGCAAGTAAGTGGATCTAATTAGTCTAATTTTCCAAAACCAAAGATGTTGCCAACTCCAATACAAGATGCATCAGCTTCCAAAGCATCTGCTTCCAAGGTACCTGCCAAACCGCAAATTCCTATTGGGAAACGCAGGCCTCTAGATCAAAAGTATGATATATTGAAACACTTGGCCCAAGTACCAGCCAAATTATCAATTTTGGATGCTTTGAATCTATCAAGAGATTTTCGGGAAGCACTCATCGAAGCTTTGTCAAGTCCTCAGGAATTTGAAGCTGAAATTGCTGCAGCTGAAATTTATCACATAGAGAATAATCCTGCAGAATGCCATGCAGTGATATCTTTTACTGATAAAGATGAAGATGATGTTGTGCATGGGCACATAAAACCTTTGTACCTATCTGGCAAAGTCAATGGTATAGATGTTCGAAGATCTTTTATTGACAATGGTTCAGGAGTCAACCTCATGCCCATTGGCACACTTCGTCGATTGGGCCTCACGGAATCTGATTTATCTCCTTCTACCATGATGTTGCAAGGATATGATAAAAATGAACAAGAACCACTAGGAGAAGTTACGCTCAGAACTCAGTTTGGAGATCTTGTTTCCAATTCAGATTTCATGATTGTTGATCAAGACTCAGCTTTCAATATCTTGCTTGGAAGACCCTGGCTACATCAGCATGCAGCTATTCCGTCATCATACCATCAATGTCTCAAATACTGTTTCGATGGTCAAGTTGGAACATTGTATGGTGATAAGGCCCCTTTCAAGACATGTGAGTCTCAATACATTGAGGCAGAATTTTATCACATGAAGGGAAGAGAAAAATCTACAATGAAGGAAATTACCAAAGTTAATGCTCCATATGGTTTGAAAAAAATTCCAATAAATCCATTTTCACATGTGAGTACAGATTATGTGTTACCTATCAGTCGAATTGACAAAATAGGCCCAAATAAAAATACTCTTATGGAAAGATCCATAATGTCAATTACGGCAATCGAGCCAGACAACATGGGAGAAATTGGTAACTTACCAAGCAGTGATGAAAGCATGAGTGGTGACGTTTTCATTTCGTCTGCTGAAATCCAACAATTCTATACTTCGCTAATCAGGCCAGAAGAAGTTATAGCAACACCAGAGGTGAATGTTGATGTCGATTCTCAATCCATCATCTCCTCTTTATTTCCCAAAGAAGACCCTTTTTCATCAATAGGGTCGGAAATGGAAGCTTCTTCTTCAAAATGTGAAAATTTTGACATCTCTTATGATCATGAGAATTTCGTTTTTTCATCTACTTTACAAGTAGAAACAGAAGAAATAACACATGATGAAGAGGAAGAGGAAGATCTTAGAGATGCTCCTCCAGCATTTGAAGAGGGTATCTCTACCACTGTGGATGAACTCAGAGAAGTAAATCTGGGTACAGAGAAAGATCCACGCCCCACTTTAATTAGTGCGGCCATGACCCTTGAAGAACAAGAGATGTATATTTCTTTTCTAAAGCAAAATAAAGATATTTTTGCTTGGAATTATACAGAGATGCCTAGCCTTGATCCTGATGTTGCCACCCATCATTTGGGTTTTCCAAAAGAGCATCGAGGATTCAAGCAAGCCGCGAGAAGAACACACCCAACCTATGCTTCCAAAATCGAGGCTGAAGTGGATAAGCTTATCAAAGCTAACTTCGTCAGAGAAGTTAAATATCCCAAGTGGTTGGCTAATATTGTCCCAGTAAAGAAAAAGAACGGACAAATTAGGGTTTGCATCGATTTCAGAGATCTTAATCGGTATTGTCCCAAAGATGATTTTCCAGTTCCGATTACAGAACTCTTAATTGATGCGACGGCTGGCTATGAAGTACTTTCTTTCATGGATGGATATTCTGGATATAATCAGATCCGAATGGCCCCAGAAGATGAGGAATATACAGCCTTCAGAGCTCCTCAAGGTGTATTTTGTTACCGGGTGATGCCCTTTGGTTTAAAGAATGCAGGTGCAACATATCAACGCGCCATGCATCGTATCTTCAATCCTTTTCTAGGGAAATTTGTTGAATGCTATGTAGATGATTTGGTGGTTAAATCCAAACAACGTTTTGATCACTTGGCTGATTTGGAAATCATATTCCACAAGCTTCGACAACATAATTTGAAGATGAACCCCTTAAAATGTGCTTTTGGGGTAACCTCAGGAAAATTCCTCGGCTTTGTTGTATGCCATCGTGGTATTGAAGTCGATCCTGAGAAGACCAAATCAATCCTTGGTATGTCACCTCCTCAGAATTTGAAAGAATTAAGAGGACTTCAAGGACACTTAGCCTATATTCGGCGTTTCATCGCCAATTTGGCAGGCAAAAGTTTACCTTTTACCAAATTATTGAAGAAAGGAGTCACTTACCAGTGGACTGAAGAATGTCAAGAAGCATTTGATGTTCTCAAGAAATACCTCTTGAGTCCACCAGTACTCATGCCACCTGTTGAGGGTAGGCCTCTTATCCTCTATGTGACAGCTTTAGAGCGATCATTGGGTGCCTTTCTCGCTCAAAAGAATGATGCTGGGAATGAAAATAGTCTCTACTATCTCAGTAGAACTATGCTTGAAGCAGAAACCCGGTATTCGAATATTGAAAAGTGCTGCCTAGCATTAATCTTTGCAGTTCAGAAACTGAGACACTACCTGCAACATCACGAGGTCCAATTGGTATCTCGTAATAATCCACTCAAATTCATCCTTAGTCGTCCAATGCTTACAGGACGTCTGGCAAGGTGGGCGGTTATTCTACAGCAGTTCGACATCCAGTATGTGTCTCAAAAGGCAATTAAGGGCCAAGCTCTGGCTGATTTCCTGGCTGAACACCCTTCAGCGGAAGACACGTATTCAGATGTCGAACTCCCTGATGAGGAAGTTTTTTCTATTCAAGAGAGTCCTCAAACATGGGAAATGTATTTTGATGGTGCTTCTAGAAGTCCAACAGGGAAGAAAATGGAAAATCCTAAATTCAACAAAGTTGGTTTAGGAATTGTGCTCATTTCTCCAGATAAGGCAGTGTTACCTTATTCCTTTTTGTTGTGGGAAGTTGGTACCAATAATGAAGCTGAATACCAATCTCTCATTGCAGGCTTGGAGTTAGCGCTTCAAGCACAAGTGAATCACTTAAAGGTGAAAGTTGATTCAGACCTGGTAATCAAACAAATCAATGGGGATTACGCCATCAGAAAAGAAGAATTAAACCCTTTGTATGATTACGTCAGAGAGTTAATGTCGGAATTCCCTTCAGAACCGACATTTTCTTATGTCCCAAGATCACAAAATGCTCAAGCTGATGCACTGGCTAATATAGCCACAGCTTTAGCAGATCCAAATCGGGACGAGACAACCATCGGTATTGCCCACCGTCGTGCAATTTCACCTTATGTTCAAGTCAGAACAGAGGAAATTAATGAAATTAGTCCCATTCCTGAACCATATGGTCATACTATAGGATGGACGTCACCTATCAGGGAATACCTTCAAAATGGAACACTTCCACCTGATAGAGCCGAGAGAGAACAAATTCGGTGACGTGTGGTCAATTTTACTCTTTATGATGGTCCAAACCACCTCGAGAAAATTCTCTACAAACGTGGTTTTGATGGAGTTCTCTTCAGATGTATTGATGGTGAAGAGACAATGGTTGTCATAAAAGAAGTGCATGCAGGAGTATGTGGTGCCCACTAGTCTGGACATAGATTGTCTGATCAAGTTCGAAGGCTTGGATACTTCTGGCCTACAATGATACAAGATTGTGTTAATTTCACAAAGAAGTGTCATTCATGCCATGTATATGCCAATTTCATTCATCAACCTCCAGAGTTTCTTCATACAGCTAAATACTCATGGCCATTTTCTACATGGGGAATGGATGTGGTGGGACCTTACCCTTCAGCTACGGCCAAGCAGTTTAAGTACATTCTTACTGATACTGATTTCTTTTCCAAATGGGCAGAGGCAGTACCTCTCAAAGAAGTCAGTTCTAAATGCATTGTTAGCTTCATCAAGTCTGACATCATTACTAGATTTGGTGTCCCTCATACCATATTGACGGACAACGGCACCAACTTCTGTTCTTCTGAGGTAAAGAGATTGTATCAAGAATACAACATTAAGTCCAACCATTCATCTCGATATCATGCAGCGGCTAATGGCCAGATAGAGGCCTTCAACAAGACTCTTTCAAATATACTGCAAAAGATGGTGGATAAAGATAAGAGGTCATGGCCTGATAAACTCTATCATGCTTTATGGGCTTATCGGACTACCACTCGCAATGCAACGCGGTCTACTCCATATTCATTGGTATATGGAACAGAAGCAGTCTTGCCAATTGAAGTTCAATTGCCCTCACTCAGAATAGCCATTTGTGATCAGTTATCAACAGATGAGCAATCCCAAAAGCGGTTGAATGAATTGGAACAGTTAGATGACAAAAGATTGTGCACTTTGCACCACTTGGAAATCTATCAGAATCGAATAGCACGAGCTTTTAACAAAAAAGTTCGTCTTCGTTCATTCATTCAGGGAGAATTGGTATTGGTTCTCAGAACACCAATGATACCAGGAAAGAAGCCTCCCAAGCTTGAACCAAAATGGGAATGACCTTATTCAATACATAAGGTCTACTCCAATGGAGCGTATTCTCTAATCTCAATGGATGGAGAACACATCACGACTCCAACTAATGCCAGATTTCTGAAGAAGTATTTTGTATAAACACAAAATATTGTTCCCAGAACCAAGACTCTTACATTTTCTTCATACAGCAATGGTCCAGTATGACCTTAAACTACAACTTGGTCCAGTATGACCTTAAACTACAACTTCGTCCAACATGACATTAAACTGTGTCACACTTCTGTCCGAGATGACATTAAACTATAATACGTCCAGCATGACGATAAACTGTACGGTCCATGCATATGACCTTAAACTATTCGCACTTATGTCCCTGCAACATGACACTAAACTGTGCAGCACCAATAGTCCTAACTGCAAGACTTTAAACTGCATAGTCCCTGATTTTGTCCTACATGAAAATAAACTGTATAGAAGTTCCAATATTTTGTCCGAGATGACATTAAACTATATTGTGTCCTAGCAAAATGACATTAAACTGTGTGGCACTTTCATCGTCCAACATGACGTTAAACTGTGTCAGTTCCCTTATCGTCCAACATGACGTTAAACTGTCACATTGGTTACTAATATGTCCTACATGACACTAAACTGTATATGTCCGAGATGACATTAAACTATATTGTGTCCTAGCAACATGACATTAAACTGTGTGGCACTTTCATCGTCCAGCATGACATTAAACTGTAAAAAAATCCCCAGAACTGATATCCTCATATTGGTTCACCTTAGTCCTAGCTACATGACTTTAAACTGTACAGCACCAGTTCGTCCTTGATATATGACATTAAACTATACAGCAATGGTCCCGTATGACTTTAAACTGCATCATCCCTGGTCCATGAATATGACCATAAACTATTTGCAAATATGTCCAGCAAGACGTTAAACTGTGACGTCCTAACTACATGACGCTAAACTGTATAAAAGTCCCTCACGTCCGGAAAGACGTTAAACTATATAATCATCAAAAGTCCAGCATGACATTAAAACTGCACAATCCCCCTTTCGTCCAATATGACGTTAAACTGTATTGTCCCCATCGTCCTAACTACATGACGCTAAACTGTACAGAAAGTCCTTGATATGTCCTACATGACATTAAACTGTGCATCGTTAAGGTTGTTATTACCTCTTGTTTCTCACACCGAGTATGACTCACGTGAGCTTAGAGCGAACATCAACCATAACACTCCCTTTGGGCCACTAACCATGTGTAAGTCCCAACAACATTTTTTTTAGATCATTGTCCACAAGAACAACTTGATCATTAATTCATTCTTTAATTGAACTACACAGACTTTGATCCTTGCCCTCCAGGCTGGGTATGTAGGCAACCTCCCAAAGGTTCAATCCCAAAAACAATATCTTCACATTGGTTCACCACCATCTCATATGATGATGATTTGTGAAACCACCCCTGGAATCAATATCTTTACATTGATTCACTTTCGTCCTTGTTATATGACGTTAAACTATACAACACTTTTGTCCGGTACGACAATAAACTACAATATTCTTTGATTTCCTCATTTGATAAGGAACCATTATTAACATTGATTCTTTTTTTCAATCATGGTTTTCATTTTTCAAAAGACTACGTACATACATGGTAATGCCTAAACTTTTTATTTTAGGTTAAAACCATCATTGCACTAAAGTCCCCTTTTCACCCTTCACATGTACGGACCAAATTTGTACAAAGGGTAGATCTAGAACTACGTGGACTTGATTCCCATCCTTATGGGATACGTAGGAACATTCGAGTGTCCCTCGAATCCAGTCCCAAGTCTTTTGGACCTAACCCCAAATTTCACTTTCAGTCCCTTGGCTGGAAAGTCTTCATGAAAACACACACTGTGTATTCATTATTATGGTCCGAATTCTATGACCCTAAACTAAGATTACTCATATTTTCGTCCTGCACGACGTTAAACTACATTTCAAGAACTATGTATGGCTTGATTCTCATTCTTATGAGATACGTAGTGAAGTCCAAGTTTCAATTCAGGACCCAGCCACAACATGATTATGGTTTTCATTGACCTATGTATCTCTATATACATTGGAAAATACCCATATTTATGTATTATAATCCTAACCTTAAATATTTTTAGATCTTCATAACCCTTTTCATGACTTCTAGTCACAAAAATGTCAAACTTCTGAGAATTCTTTTGCCTGACTATGCAGCACGTGCCCATAGGTGGCCTTGCATAAACAGTCCACATAAAAGACTTGTCAGCCAAGAGATGCTATTTATTTGACCATGCAGCCAAGGCCCATAGGTGGCCCTGCATGTTTTCAACCCCCTAACGGGTTTGTTAAATAATAGTAACTTCATTCTTGGGAAGAATGCCTCTTTTGTCCTTATTTGTCTTAAACGACAGTATGTAGGGATCCGCAAAAATAGCCATCCTTAACGTATTTGTCCCATATCCTTTTTCATGGTCTGAAAGTATTCAAGTCTATGGTTTATTTTTCTTCCCTACGTTTGGGTCAGACCTTCGTAGGAGTGATATTCATCCAGTTCTTCGATATTCTTGTTTGGAAATATCTTCTCCATATTCAAGTACCTCTTTCCATACAAACAAACTCTATGCTTTAGAAAATTTGAATCTCCATAAACTTTCACTGGCTTTTAGCACTAGGAAAGTAAATTTCTGAGAGTTCTTTTGCCTAACTATGCAGCACGTGCCCATAGGAGGCCTTGCATAAACAGTCCACATAACAGACTTATCAGCCAAAAGATGCTATTTTATTTGACTATGCAGCCAATGCACATAGGTGGCCCTGCATATTTCAACCCCCTAACGGGTTTTGTTAAATAATAGTAACTTCATTCTTGGAAACTACTTCTTCTAATGCTATTTAGCTCTTTTTCATATCATTCCTCAGATTCAAATATTCTTAAGCCATAGTTTACATTTTTTTTCCCTCATACTTGAGTATGGTAAATATGTTTTCAGATAAATTGCCAAGGAATTGAATCCATTTTAATCCATTTTCGGTCAAAGCTATTTCGACCTTAAACATTAGCCCCTTTATGTCCGGCTTGCATGACTTTAAACTGCCCACACAAAAGACAGAGGAACTATGAATAAAAGTCAAGTTCCAGCTCACTAAATATACATTTTTTGTATGATTTAGGTAATATTGAGCAGTTAAAAGGTTCAAAGTTTGTAGGATTATTTGTAATAATCCTAGTAAAAATCAAACTATGCTTACTAGGCCCATTGGCTTAAGTAAATTTGAAGCAGGTAATGGAAGAATGCAAGTACAAATGATTGAAGAAAAAAGTGTTATTCATTGATACACAAGAGTTAGAAGGACATCCACAGACTGGAGTCTCTTCTCTTCTTTCAAGAATTACAAAAGGCTTTCAACATAACACTTCATTTGATTTACGGCATCCCGATCTTCATTAGAAACCACCTAGAATTCATTTCATTCAACTGGATACAATAAGAGATGCATTGATACCAGCTCTTCTTGGAACAATTGTAAAAGGATGTTCTTGAGTGCGGTTTGAGAAAATTTTCTGATGATCAAACAGTGACTCTGTTTCTGTCTAAGAGACTTGGAAGATGGATACATGGATTTGAGAATGGAGCATTGGATGTAAAGAGCCATTTGGAGAGAGTACTCTTTTCAGATATTGCTCTAATACCATGTTTGTCTTCTCTCCACCAACAGGCAGTGGAAAACATTTCAGCCCATAGGTTTTCCATTTTCATATCTGCAAGGGAATGACATGGAGGAAGAATTTGAATGTTCACACCATTGTTGTTACTCTTAATGCACAGCATAACCGAAATAGAGAAGTAGCAGTGCAGCTGCATCTCAGGTGTATAATTGTTTGCATTTGGAACATTGACTCCTTGCAGATGACCATGAACACACAGAGACAGGTAGATGCTCTGTGAGAAATTAAGATGATATTTCTTCAAATACTTATCCAAATCTGGGAAAGTGCTGTCGCAGATATCATAGTAATCATGGCCAACAATGTTCATCATGTCATCAATCCGCTTGCTAGCCAGTTCATCAGCCGTTTCAATTCTCTTGGGAGCCATTGAATCTGCACAGAAGTTGAATAAATTAAACTCTTAAGTGGGTTTAGTTTTTCATAAAATTTGTGAAAGAATTTGGAAAAAATAGGCCAAGGCATTAAGTCGCGCAAGTGGTACATGTGCCGCGCAAGTTTATGGCGCGCAAGTATTACCGCGCAAGCCCGATTACCTTGAGAGTAGCGCGGAAGCTAGAAAACAGAGCAACCTGCGCGGTCAAGGTGACCTGCGCGGCGAGAGCTTGAGAAGGGACGACGTCCGAAAATCCGGATACTTGTACGGAGGTGAGGCCATGTATTTATAGGCTCAGAAGCCTACCTGCGCGCCGTACCCAGAGCGTTTTAAGGCCTGCGCGACGCAGACTTGCGCGCCGACCTCTGCGCACTGAAAAACTTGCGCGCCTCCCTTTTCCTTTGGAAGGATTCGATTTCCTCAGAGTCAAATCCTCATTTTTCTCCGGATCTAACTCTGAGGGGGGACTTTTGTTGACGCTCCTTTCGTCACAGAATCTAAAGATCGGAAAAGGGAATATCTGAGCTCAAAGTGATTAATCCTTTGAAGAAACATCAAAAATCGACAAAGGGATAAAAAAGGAGAACATTGCCCATATATCGCGCAAGTTCCCTCTTGGTCGCGCAAGTACACTTGCGCGCCGCCTCAATACTTGCGCGACTCCTCATGTTCGTGCAAGGGACTTGCGCGACATATGTGGTAACCGCCTGGTAACCGCCCAGTAACCGCCCGAGGTCTTCTTTTGCCTATAAATAGACCCTGTGGGCCCCCCAATCAAAGGATCTTTTTCCAGAAACTCGGATTAAAGATCCCGACGCCCAAGTCTCTTCTCAAAGCTTCCGGAACACTTCTAAGGTAATTTCTTACCTAGAACGGAATATCTAAAGAGAAAAAGGAAGGCCTAAGTGTTGAAACGTATCAAACACTTGCGCGCCTACTTAATTCCTTCAATATAACTTGCGCGTCCCTCTTCTGGAAGAACCTCAAGAGGATAGTAAAGGGTTTAATAAAGAGTCGCTCAATCATTTCAATACTGGTTGAAAATCGCGCAAGTACCCCTCATGCCACGCAAGTATACTTGCGCGACCAATACTTGCGCGCCGCCGCAGGACTTGCGCGCCTTTCAAGACTTGCGCGCCCCTATCTTTTTGGGTGCCCATCTTGCCCATTTTTACCCCTCTTAAGCCATTTCACCCTTCCTATTCAAGATTCAGTCTTCATGATACTCTTCAAAGCCATTTATGGCATGATTTCTTGATTTGACATCCTTATCTGAAAGGAATTCTATGAAATATCTCTCAAAACCTAGTGATTTAAACATCTTTATGTCACTAAAGATTGAGAGTTCATTCATTCAACCTCATCCTTTAAGATGAGAGAATCTTAACCTGGGCATCCTCCTCAGGAGTAAGCCCCAAACCTTAATCCTAACCTAGGCCTCCTTCTCAGGAATAAGTCCTAGTCATAAATCCTGGGCATCTTTCTTAAGAATAAGCCCCAATCAAGTCCTTTAATCTTGGGCATCCTCCTCAGGAGTAAGCCCCAAACCTTAATCCTAACCTAGGCTTCCTTCTCAGGAATAAGTCCTAGTCATAAATCCTGGGCATCTTTCTTTAGAATAAGCCCCAATCAAGTCCTTTAATCTTGGGCATCCTCCTTAGGAGTAAGCCCCAAACCTTAACCCTAACCTAGGCTTCCTTCTCAGGAATAAGTCCTAGTCATAAATCCTGGGCATCTTTCTTAAGAATAAGCCCCAATCAAGTCCTTTAATCTTGGGCATCCTCCTCAGGAGTAAGCCCCAAACCTTAATCCCTAACCTGGGTCTCCTTTTCAGGAATAAGACTCAGTCATAACCTTGGGCTTCCTTTTTAGGAGTAAGCCCCAAGTCCCCTAACCTAGGATTCATTCTCAGGAATAAGCCCTAGTCATAAATCTTGGGCATCCTTCTTAGGAGTAAGCCACAAGTCTCTTAAAATTTCTGTTAACCAGTCATAAATTACCTTTGATTTGGGTTTCCTTTTCAGGAATAAAACCCAATCATAAGTCCCCTCCTAACTTGGGCATCCTCCTTAGGAGTAAGCCCCAAGATTAGAGTATTCAAATCTCCATGAAGCACATATAACTTTGTGGACCCTGTTCTTGGATTTTCTCCCTAAAAGTAAATCCTAAACCTTCGTCTATCTGGGCAGTCATCTATACATAAGCCCCAAAACAAATTCTTATGATTGCATCTTTTATGGCACAATTGTCTAAATTTTACCAATACCTCTTGTTTCTCACACCGAGCATGACTCACGTGAGCTTAGAGTGTAAAAGTAATTATGACATTCATCTTTGAGCCATCAATGATAAAACATCATGTCCCATTCCTCGAACTACGTGGGTTCTGATTCCTTTTTTTAAAACAAATGATACGTAGGTAGCCCATTTATGGGTTCGATCCCAACATTGAAATAATCTCTGTCCTTCTGAATGACGATAAACTTCAAGTGCCCCACTGAGTGGCTTTAAAACCATCCTGGTCATCAAAATGACCAAGAGACTTTTATATAAATGTTTTGAAGGATACCATTGACCAAGAATCTCTAAACAAATATTGATGATTCTATATTAATGAAGAACCTCGAATACATATAAAAGATTCTCTAAATTTCATGCATATTTAATCATTGATTGTTAAAACTAAAGGAAAGCTCATTTTATACTTGGTAGTGTAATAAGGATTCACGAACTTAACTTAAATCTATAAAGAGAGTCCCGGAGTAGACAATAATTCCCCTCAAAAAGGTGTGATGAGTCCGACCTCCCATACTCTCGACCAATGCAAATTCCTAAGCCTCATTATCCCACAAGCTAATGAGCGCCTGCCTTTGGAAAGTAGGTCCAAACGGATGTGGAATCGTTGGATGTTTCCGGTTCTACGAACAAACCCGTTAGAAACCGATCGGAACGTTTGAATCTCCCGTCCAGGAGGTCATCCCCGGATTCCGCGCGAAACACTATGGTTTCAATTTTAATTTAAGACACATTCATATATTCAGTTATATCTGTTATGATCCACTTAATGGAATGATATCATAACAATAAAAAAGTATTGTGGTTCAATTATATCTTCATGATAAATGGGGTTCCATCCATAGACATACAGAATGAATCATCATCGCGGTACGGAATTGTATCCAGATGAAGGTGATAATAGTCTATGTTTATGAGAGATCAACCAATATATATTATTATTTTGTGACTGTTTTATTTGATACTAGTGAATCTTATTAATTTATATTTAATACTACTATGACCTAGTTCAATCATCCTACTGATTTTTTGTATTATTGTATGGATATTAGTACACCCCTTTGAATGATGAGAGAGCATGGTCTCCATTTTACTACATGTGGGTTCCCGTTGTTGAAGATACATCTTTCGAGGAATTTTATAGTCATCGACATGAAACTTCATGATTTAAATTTGTTGTTGCAGTGGATAATTTCTAATAAGGACGAAATTGATTATTATTTTCAACATGTCTCCTTTACTCTACCTGATGGTTTGTTTGATATCATTCAAGGAGAGTGTGACCCTTGTTCGAGTAGTGATAGTCCTTCTAAACCAAATTTGTGTAATATAATATCAATGTTTCATTTTTTTCATCTTGAGAAATAATATATGATAGGGTATCTCCCTTTACTGATCATTGAATTTCCTATTGTTTTTTCTTATGACATTAATTTTTCTACTTCTCATGGTGGTAGTGTATTTTATTGATTTGGGTAATGGAACTCAACCAGTGTTTATTCTATATTGCTACATGAAACTAGATAGAATAATGGAGTTGAAGATCCAGTTGGGTGATATTTTATAGAGTGGAATTATTTTCTCAAGTCTGTCATATTGGGAGGTGCATGTTCTCTTTTCTATGAAAGATAATTGAAAACTTCACTCATGTGTTTATTACTCATAACATAACCAAGTTAAATTGTAAAAAAATTTATTATCATGATTTAATGATCTCTTATACTAGGTAAAAAGGGTATTATGTTTCATTAAGATTTATCATTGATATGTTTTTCTCAATTTGAGAATAATATAATCTTTCATTCAAAAAACGTTCTTCAGTAGAATGTTTGGCCATTATGAGCATCATGTCATAATATATACTCTAACCAACACTCCCAGCATATTTATAGATTAAGTGAATAGGATCATCCATGAGTACCTTGATATGATTATGATGGTCTTTTGGGATGACATACTAGTTTACTCAATGATTTTAGAGGAACATGTTCATTATTTTAGAATAGTTTTGGAACATTTTGGAAATCACTGACATTATTCAATGATATCAAAATAATATTTATAGATTAATATGTGATATTAATGGGAAACATGGTCTTTAGACATAGTATTTTTGGTGATCCTAATATGGTGATATCTACTTTAATATGAGATCTAATATGTAATGTTTTCGAGATTTCGAGATTCATGGGAATAGATAGATACTATCACACATTTATAAAGGATTTATGAATGTTGGATTATCTGATTACCAATATAACATTGATGAGAGTGAATTTACCATTGTACCGAAATTTAAGGTGTATTTTATAGAGTGAAAATATATTTTGACTTGTAGGCTGATATTGAATCTGAAAAATGATAGTATGGAATTTGTGATATTATGTTACACAAGCATTTCAGGTTTTAGATTGGTTCATATGTAGGGTGGACATGCCAGTTTCTATGATAATCGATAGTATATGCCACATGAAAAGAATTACCTCACTGATGGACATGAACATTCTTCATTAAATTTGTCTCATAAGAGTTGGGGGATTTTCCTTCTCAGAGAAATATGTATTGTGTATTTTTACCATACTATGTTGAGTTATATCTTATCACAAAAATATTTGAATCTATTCCAGAGGTGTTGGGTGGAGTAATTACAATATATTGACTCTAATATTGCTTACACATTGGTGAAATGAAATTTCCTTGTGAATCCTTGGATTTGGAAATTTTTTGACCATGTTTTCAAATAATCATCTGAATAATGGAACTTGATTTCTCTTTTTAGATGATTCATATTGTAGTTAATGAAATAGGGGTCATGGTTGTCTTGGCTAGTGTTTAATTGAATTACTATATTATTGAGATGGTTTTTCATGAATAACATCGTGAGGATTAATTAAATAAAATTGGAGACTCCATATATTTTTGGTGACCATTTTTGAGTGTTCGATCTTCACAGGGGGTGTTCTATTTTTTATGGATCAATTTTTTTGTCATTGCCTATTTGAAAAGGTGTGATTTTAGATTCCCATAATTTCAATATGGGGTTTCACCTAGAAACTAATAATTTGTTATTATGATATTTGGAGTCAATTATGGTGTCTATGTTTGAGATGGGACATTGTTGACAGTTTCTCATGCATCTATACATTCCAATCGGTCATGTTCAAGCATCATAGACCTTCATGTTTTCTTTAACCAATTCCAATGATAACTTAGAAGTGGGATGAGAACTCTATGGACTATGTGTTTTGGTTTCCACATAAACCGATTGAGTATATTTTTATATCTTTTGTGATCAATAGGATGATAAAAAAGGCTCTCATTATACCCATTCGTGATAAAAAAATATTGATGAGATATAAAATCTACATGTGAGAGGTATTTTCCATTTTAACAGAGTTACATAATATATAGTCTCCTATAAACACACCATTTTATTCTCCCTTTTATAGAGTCCTTCTGCATGAATTGGGATCTTATGTCAACTTGAGTACTGAATACCATCCATAATATATTGGCTATATTGAGTGATCTAAATAGAATCATGACAATATGCGTCATTTAAACGTTTATGATTTTGGTGGAGTTTAGGACTTCCATTTGGTTCTGGTTTGGTTTCATAATAATAATTGATACCGATCCACCATCAGAATGGTTCATTTTTTTTTCCTTTTATGGTTGCACGTGAAAATTAATATTGTCTTGATTAGTGATATGTGAATGGTCTGTGGTTGTACTAATAATGGTTAATGAGATAACATAAATTAATTTGTTGATTTGTCTGATGCTGTTGATGGAAATGATAAAATATTAATCATATTCTAATCTTAAACGAAGAAATGTATAGTTTTTAGTTGGTGATTATTAATTCTTGAATGTTTCAACTTATTTGGGTCAATGATGGAAGGGGAGGAACTGGAATCATGTTTCTCATTTTGTTAGACCATATGAGGGTATTTAGCAGTTGGAGAATATGGATTTAAATTTAAAACATCAACTGTTATTGGTGTCCATACCTAATGTTTTCTATATATCGCAAATATCAAAATATCTTTCACATATATGTCATTTTTTGTGATGTAGTGATGTTAATGTTTAGATTTATTAATTCGTGATTAAGCATCCCATCAAGATAGTTTATTCAGAGAAAATGTTACTTCCTGGGAGGAAGATACATTTGGTCTATTTTCTATGGAAACATAGTTATGAATTCACATGATACATCATATAATGAGGTACTATAGAGATATTATTAGTCTCACATTTTTAATATTAGTTCATATGGATGTTCTTTCTATAGGGAAAAGAATTACGTTGGGGGAGGGGGGGTTGTAACACCCCTATATATTTTTATAAAGATTTTTTTAAATATTTGTATCGGTTTTAATTTATCATTTGTTGAGTTGTGTTGAAAATTAATTGTAAAGATTCTTGTAATTCTAACATTATGAGTTTGTGTTAAGTTTGAGTATAAAAAATTAGTTTTCCCATTTTCTAGGGTTTAACACACCATGTAATGGGTTTGCAAGATGTGTAATCGTCTCCTAGATTATTATATGAAATGGGTATCATGAATTAATTATTATAAACTATACAAAAATTATACACCATATAAATTTTAAAAATTGAATTTTGAATAAAATTAGATTGGTTTTAATCATATATAACAATTGAAAATTTCATGATGTGTAGTTGGGTTAAACACAGTGTTAAATCCAAATTGTTTTGTTTAGACATGCAGACATTATAAATTACTTATTTCCATCTTCTTTATTTCATTTATCTCATCATAGAGACTTTTCATATACAATTTTATACTCATCCTCTTCCAATGGGAAATTCATTCGGTGAGTGATCTTCGTATTTTCTACAACAAATCTCTTACGGTAAATGGATTTCTTATCTATCTATCATTCCTCTATAGGGTCAGATAAATCATAAAGTTATAGATGGATATTAATATTTTTATAGAAAAAATTTATTTTATAATGATTCCCTCTATCATTTTCACCTTCATTCTTCACTGTCGAGTCCCATTGCGGGTCTTGCATTTGATTTTTAATGTTATGTGGTTCCATTTATGCTTCTAAAATTGATATACACTAGAATTTCCTATTGTTTAAAATTTCATTCAACTTCATTTTAAAATATGAACTCAATTTTAATTGGGATTTAAATAATTTTATCATTGAATTTTATGGAAAATACCTAAGTCCAACAAGAGTGGAAATTAATGTGTTTAATTGAAATTTATAGATTATTAAATTAATTTTGTGAAAAAAAGTTTAAATTAATTTGATAAAAAAAACTATTGGATTTGGTTTAAAAAGGCATGAAATTATGAATACTGTGTTTTTTTATTTAAATAAAATGTTCTTATTGAATATTAAAATGTGGAATATCATTTTAAAATAATTTTAATTTTATTCCAATTGTTTAATCATTGAATGATTGTGCATAAGTGATCCTTCATAGTTAGTGGGTTATTTGTGACAATCACGATGTGATTGAAGGTCTCTATGAATAAATTGATGATGAAAACTATAACTAAAAACTAATTTAGAAGATAATATCCTTTTTGAGATTTTAATGAGTATTACTTAGTGAGAGATTTTAGGACGTGTGTATACATATTATATATGATCATTGATATGAGATGTGTGAGGATTCCATGATTCAAATGTATTTTACCCTAGGGTAGATGTATATGTTATATTCTATCAATATTTTGATTATAAATTTCAATGTATGTGAAGCATCATTACTCATGCCTAGGGACTCATATAGCCAATTTTATCTACTATATTTATATAAGACTTGATTGAAATTTTTTCAATCATTCTGAAGTTAAAATCACATTTTATTTTAAAATTTCTATTGTATCACCAGTTTTTAATTTTATTGGTATTGAAATCATTTTTTTGTAAGTGAATTTGGATTTCTATTATGGAACACTTTTTGATATCTTACTAGTATTTTTATCTCATTCTAAACCTTTTCCTTTGGGATTATGTAGATTTTCTCCTACCATGGTTTGGTAAATGGAATGTGCCCCTTAGGAGAGGTTTTGTTCATGATCTACTGTGAATTGGAGTGATGCATCCTTTGGGGAAATCAAAGTCATCTTGTTACAATATGAGTAATATTTCAATGTTTTGTTTTGGGTTTTATTTACCAATTTGGTTTCTTACACTATGTCATTGTGTAGTTTTTAGAATACTAAAATATATCATTATCTTAAACTTTATTTTTGTACAAAATATTTCCATATTTCGTCATATATTAGCCAAAGTAGTAGTCTCAAACTCATGGGGATTAGGAACACCCTTAAAGATATATGATTTTTTTGTTATTATGGTACTAGGGTATCCATTCACATTCTTGAAATAGAATGAAATTACTAATTACTTTGTCATTGGACAAAAAAATACTTATAGTAAGAATAATTTCGTATGAGTTATCAAGGATCACCTTACTAAATATTCACATTTACTTGAAAATACTGATTATTAAATTATTCAACACTAGAAAGGAATATATATTATTGATGTCATAAATATTTTTTATGAAACAATTTCAATTATATTAGATCATGATACCCGTATGACATTAAAATTATGAAATAGTCTTCATAAGGCTCTTTACTAAAATTAATTTGGTAAATTCATACCATTATCAATTTGAATTATTTTTTGAAAAGGTTATTCAATTATGGACTACATGTTGAGTTCATTCTCAATTGACATTCATGGTTTGGGGGATCAATGTTTACATTTTCACGATTTTATTATAAAAATATTTCACATTAATGTATTTAAATAGTGCCATATGAATCATTATAAAGAATGGTATGGAACAATGAAGCAATATGGGATGATATTGGAGAATGGAAACATGTTGTAAAATATCTTGATGAAAAGAAAAGTACAATTTTAAAGAATACTTTTGATCATATTAATTCTTCACAATGTTGGTAAAAGAGCATCCTAATAACCAGAAGAAGTATATGTAATCTTAATTGCTAGACAATGTTTTCCTCAGATGAAATCCTTGGATGAGTATCATAATGATAAATATTAAATGTAAAATGACCAATAGATACATAAAACCGTTTTAATAAAATGAATAGATTGGTGGTGTTTCTTACTGTTTGACAATTTCAGAACATTTATAAAAATTACATGATGTATTATATATTTTATTGTTAAGGTAGTAAAATATAGAGTCTACACATATTATCATATTTGATGAAATATGACAATAACAACATCAATTTTCATGTGATGAAAAAAAAAATTTCGAAACAATATATATTAAATTTAGGAATTGGATACAAGATTGTTTAAGGTACAATGGATAAATCAGAAAAATAGAGGATGTAGTTTGAGATCCATATGATGTCATGAATAATAACTACCATCATTAGTTTAAATGATAAAATTCATGAAATTTAAAGGATTTATTTAATATTATATTGATGAAATATACACATTATTCATTTTTTATTTATCTCTTAAAAATAATTCAATCGTATTCATAGATCCGAATGAACACGACATTCAGTTTAATAGAAACATGAAAATTTATTTAAATATTATTTAGACATATCCATGATAACATAGACATTAATTTTATTTATTTATACTAATATATAAGTTATGTAAAATTTATGACTCACAAATTCGCATTTCATATCAATTAATAATGAAAAAAAAATTGATAAACGTTATTTTTTAAATGAAATCAGGTTCATCGCTTCATGAACAATTACGAAGCAAATTAATTTTTGAACCATTTATTAAATATATTATTTATATTGAAATTAAATTTTATATAGGTATATCAAAATTAATAGAGGATTTATTTTTGAATTTTTTTTCTAAAATGATTTATTTTTTCAATGATTAGTTAAATATTATTATTTTTATTTTATTGATTCATTGAATTAAATTATTTAAAAATTTAAAGTATATATTACATTAGTTTTAATGTAATAATACTTAAAATATATTATAATATAATCAATTTTGTTCATGTAATCAATTTCATAATGAATTTTTATATTTCAACCTTCTATATATATAATATGTTTCTATTTTAAAACAGTATTTTCATCGCATCTAGGATTATAGTGGTAAATTAAATTATTCCAAACATGGGAAATGTATTTTTAAATATTTATGTACTATTTTTCATCAAAATAATTTAAATTATATATGATTTTAATCAAATTTGTTTACCAAAATTATTTTTAAATGTTGTAAAAATTAATTACTGTAGTTAAGGTAAAAACAGAATTTAATGGTCGTTAAAATAAAATGATAAGGGTTAAAATTACATTCCAACTTATAAATATGACATTATAATTCCTTATATAGAACTTATCAACTATAGGATTTAATAATTTCACATTTATTAGGATTTTTCAAAGATACAAATGTTGGTGTAATTGATTCATATAAGAAATACAATGTCTATACTCCCCCTACATACAAAATGAAGCCCCATATCCACCTAAACTCCCACTTAAAAATAAATTGTTTAGGAGAATACCTCAAAAAATACCATCCTTATACATATTAAAAAAATCCTATAGAACTTGCATTGACTATCAATAAATCCTAGTAATTATTTTTTTTTCAACCCTAAATATGTTCTCTGAATAAGAGGTAATGTTTTTTTATCGAGTGTTTTTATTTTGTTTCATGTTATACAACCTTATATTTTTTTAACAATTATATTATAATAAATCTTGTACTATAATATTTTTAGATTTGAATAATTTAATTTGATAATCTATATCCATCTCCTCCTCCATCAAATGGGAAATAGAATAATCTATTGTGTGTCTGTCGCACTACCTCCATGTGAACTGATGTAACTTTTTATCCATTAGGACCAATGAATGTTGAAAAATATGATTTTTTGTGTTTTTATATATAATATTTTCTTATTTAATTATAATTATATATAGATAATATAAATTATACATTATAAATAAAAATTTTCTTTAAATTCTATAATGTCACGTCACTGTATGGATGACAATAGCCTCCCAAAGAGATGTGAATCATTTTTCACATACAAATTACCTGGAAGATAATAAGGATAAATTAATGAATATATTTCATATATAGATAATGATAATTTTTAAATTAATACATCATAAACTTATTTTACCTTTCACCAAATATGGTAATGATGTTGTCTCTCATGTGTATGTATGTCCTACCGTACCCATGAAGAGATGCGATTCATATTCTCTAACAAAAATTCATGAATGGATATAATAATGTATCTAAAGGGTAAATAAAATATCTATAATATTTTTTCATTATATATAAGATTTATTTATATCATATATGCAAGAGATATATCTTTCATGAAGGAACACATAGAAGAAAACAAGTAAATGAACACCCCAACAAATGATAGTAATGAAGTATTATTAAATAATGGGCTGAAAATTATTATAAGTGGATAAAATAATATTTTTTATTTTTTATTTTTTTTATGGTATAAATTATCAACGTTATTAAAATATTTATATAATAGATTAAAGTATATAATTTTAATGGAATGAATAATTTAAGTTACCTCATGTAACATTAACTTTATTGAGGATTATTATAATGTCAGGTATATAATTTATTTTATATAGTGTAAATAATTATCATTTTTTGAAATTATTTTTTCTTTAATTCATAATTTATGTCATTTATAATTTCAATTTAAATTCTTTCTTATAGGGGGGATTTTACAAAAAATATACAATGTTTTATGGGTTTTTCTTTTCTTTTTTATTTCCTTTTGGTGTATTTTTACAATGCACCTATTCACTTTTATGTTGTCTATATATTTCATCATAGATATGTTTAAAAATAATACTACATTATTCATCATTATTATTGTTACATAACAAGATTATTCCTTAAGGGATTACAATTTAATTATTAAAATAGTCATAAAAATTATTGAAAAATCTCACTTTGTTTCACGATTGTTTAAATTCTATAAAAACAAAAACTTTATAGTGATATTTGGTAATAAGAATCTTCATTTATCATAAATATACATAATATTGTATGGTCGAAGTGAATTATTGGATAAAATTTATACCATTTTTATATAAGGTATCTACATTTAATGTTATGTGATTAATAAGGTGAATGTTGATAAATACATAACCTATTGTCAATGTAGATATTTTATGACATAGAGTATTTATTCATGAATGAAATAAAATATAAAATATATGCGGAATTATTTGGACATGTAGTTATAGTTTGTAAAATATTTTCACTATTTTCAGTCAATCATAAACCCCTATCTTGATTATAATTTTTCTAGTACTCATTTAGGTATTCATTGTGTTAAATTTAGAAAATTTTGGAGGGTTATCGTGTTATGTGATCTCATGATCTATTATACGTGGTTTTGTATAAGTTTTTTAAGTTGATTCAACCATAAGTTTCTTAATATAATTTTAATCTATTTCAAATTGATTATGGAAAACCCAATTCACATTGAATTGGGTATTAAATTTTATTTGGCATTGAAACTGGTGAAAATCCCAAGTTCTGGTGAATTTGATGCGATTTAGATTTAATGGAAATTGTGGAATTATATTTTTGGAAACTGAATTGTGAATATGATTTTTATAAAATGGATTAAATTGTTTTTCTAAGAGCCCATTGGATTTATCTTGGAAAAGTATGTGAATTGATTAAAACCCCATTTATTGGTTATTAAAAGGAAATACGTATATTTAAATAGAATATGGGAAAAATTTAGAATTTTTTTAAAAACATGAAACAATAGGTAGTTAGTGAGTTATTAATGATAATAAATCTCGGATGGGAATTATCTTGATATAAAATAACACATTACAAAATTATCATATTCATATTGGAAGATCTCATCCTCAGTAGAATGTTGATTAATCCCCTACGACCAAGTTCTGATGGTCATGTGTGCACATTTCCATTATCACTATATGTGGGCGTGAGGATCCCATATACAATAAATATCATTCCTCTTGTAAGGTGAACTTGTTTCTTGTATTTTATTATTTTGATATATTCCATTATTTTGAAAAATTCTTTTCTTATTTCATGCGAATATTTAAAAAATATTATTTAATAAATGTCTATTAACCAATTTTTTTGAAATTTTTTCCTCAATTGAAATAAATAGAGTGATTTGTATGAAATATTCAATTATATTTCTATTTCAATATTATTTACGACTGAAATAATGTATTGGAATAAAATTATTATAACAATAATTTGTAATCATTAGTGATACCCAAAAATAGTTTTTCAATCATGTTAAAAATGCCTTTATGTGTTTGTAAATTTCCGTCATCCAAGATAGAGTAAGTTAAAATAACCACTCAGTGGTGGTTGTTGTTTATCTTTTTTAGGGAGTGTTGTGTTTGTTGAGACTAGGCTTTTTACCATTCATTTTACTAAAGAAATTTGTGGTACTTTTTTTAATATGGTATTTTGATTTTTAGTAGTGTTATCCATGTGGATTTTTCTTTTCAAAATATTAATTATTGTCTATTTCTACAAATATTTACCTGAAAATTTCCTTCCAACATTAATTATGTATGATTCCAGTTTCTAGTCTATAATACATACCGATTAGGAATTCAATTCTGGCCATGTTAATATCGGATCTGGTATCCGGGAACCAGGGTATCCAGGATGGTAAGTTACATGGGTGGGAGATGGTTAAAGACTATCCCTAAATTCATTGGCAGGTCTTATATGGAATGTTAGTTTTCGAAATTAGATGGGCTTTTACGCAGATTTTCATACATTCATTTTAGTGATCCTCAGAGTATAGGTATCAAGATTCTTGAGGGAATAACTTCTAATAATTAAATATATTTTTTCATCAAATGTATAGTTATTATCTGAAACCACAACATTATTTAAATTATATTAGTTTTGGATTCATTTTATTCTTATATTATTGACTAAACAAATTGTTTTTCCATCCATTCAGCATTCAATATTGATTAAGTCTATTTGAATAATTTTTTTGAAGTTATTATATAAATATAATTTGTGATTATTTATTTACATTGTAATATTTATTATTCCATTTGGAATCATGATAGGTTATCATGTATGTAAACCATAGTTGGATTTTGAAATAACACTTGTTTTGCATCCTTTCCCGTATTTATGATGATGAAGCCTTTTAATGATTTTGATGAATTTTAAGAATATTATTTTGTTATGTTTTATTTTCAACTTCCAATATAAATTGGGTATCATGTTTATATATAGATATAAAATCCTAATAATTGGACCGATCCGCTAGGAATTGACTCTTTTTATCTAAGATAATGTAATAATAATTCCAATGACTCTCATTCAGTGGAGTAGGGGTCGTCACATAACTCCTTGATTATCACCTCCAATGAGTTTTAAGTTGTCACAAATTTCTTAACACACACAATATTCAAGTAATTTTCTTAACTAATACCAATAAAATTGACTAAAACCACACATCTTCTTGAAATGCTATTTTTAAAATTGAACATCCTAATAAATTTAATGTTATACATAAAATATTGAAAATAATTAAATATAATAAAAATAATTCCAAATGAAATGAATCCACAAACATGATATCCGTTTTCATGATGTTAATCAAATATATATTCGTAAATTATTCATCCCAAAAAACTATAAAATCTTGATTTTTAATACATGGTTAACCATATAATTTTCTCCAATATAATACACCATAAAATAATTACTGTTAATGTAGATTAATAAAATAGATTCCACACTAAATGGAGGCTCAATGTTACTCATATCCTATACTATGTTAATCTAAACACATCACCCCATTTACTAGTCACCAAATACACATACAAATATGTTTTAATAATAATCATGAAAATGTAATTTAAAATATTCCTTACAATCACATACCATATGAACTTGTGTCCTTAAAAACCGAATGTATTATGTCATAGAGAAACTATTACATCGATTTCCATATAATCACATAACACATAAATGAATCGTAATTGAAATCCACATATCAAATCCACATACAATATAAAACCTATACATATATCATTATTTTAATCATATATATTACATGTAAAATGTTATCTCAATCGATTATTTGAGTTTCAATAATGTTATCAAACATTAGGGTTTTTACAAAATAAATAATGGAAACTAAATATATTAGAAAAACACCGCATGACCATAATTATGGTCTAACTCATACTACTTCACATCTCGGACTAAAACCATGGACAAAATATCTCCATCCCACATTAAAAATTAATTCCACCTCTACTAAAAATTATGCTAACCACGCAGAGGCCATACAATTTCAATTTAATAGTAATGCATAGACACTTTCGAAATTTTATTATAATAAAACCTTTATCAATTAATAACCATGTTCTATTTGTTATCTAAAATTTATTTCCATCCACTATAATGTTATTTAACCACATCCACATCCCTAATTATAATTTTTTTAATATTTTACAATCACCCCTATCTATATTTAATATTTCAACATCAACATTTATATTCATTTATAATTTAAAAAATTTATTATTCTAGAACAAAACTCAAAAATTATTTATAATGTGGATCCAAAGAGAATCCACTATAACAATATCTAAATATACAAGGAAAAAATGATGTTCAAAATAATCTTCAAATAGAGTTTAATATTTCCTCCCACTTTTTTTGAATTGTGAAAATTAACAATATTTTATTTTATTTAATTCCCCCTAATTTTAAATTAATTAGAATCAATCCCACATTTCCACAGCAACATGTCCTGTTCAAAATAATAATAAACATAAAATAATATATTCCCTAGATAATAGAAATTTATAGAAATACAAAGGCCTAAAACACTATAAAAATAATAATTACAGCAAATAAAATAACTATATTTCAAGGACAATATTAATAAAATTTAAAATATTAATCATAACCTTTCTAAAAATATCATTTCGTCTATATCTATATTTATTTAGTGTAAAGATAAAACCATAGATAACTGAATTATATACTCCAGGACAACCTTACTTTTTGAATAGATTTCATTATTTAACAAATTTCAATCCGATTCAATAGAATAATAATTAAATATTCACAGATAAATATTAATAAATATAGACAATCTCAGACAACACTAATATGAAAATTATCGATGATATATGTAAATTATATTATTCCCACCATTTACTCACGTTAAAAAAGTTATCATTGGTATTCTATTCATAATAAATTATAAAAGGAAAAAAATATGGTATTTATATATATTAATATTTTAAAAATAAAAAATAATAAAAAATACTGTCAAAATGATGAATTAAAAATGATTATAAACCATCACTAATCTGGTACGAATGTATGAAATTCCAATACAGAAAAAATCCACTGTCATTTCATTATCTTTCTATCATGAAAAACTAACCAACACATTTTATTGAACCTATAAAAGAATATATAATTATATATTAATGATATTGACAAAGATAGAAGGATATAATTGATCATCAATGATCAATTACAGAAGTAAATATCTCATGATCTTCAATTGTTTTATCAAAAGGAAATGAGGAAGAGCTAAATAATATATTCAATTGAAGATATAAAATGGGAATGAAAATATTGTATTCTTGTATGTATTTTTAAAACATAGGGATATTCCTTATGAATATACCTATCCGTTCTTGTAGAATCATGACTGTTAAATACAATTAAAATTGATAAAAATAATAAAAATCAAGGATCAATAGTTAATGGAAAGATATATGTTTTTGAACTAAATATATCATAGTGGAAAATTCATAGATCCCCCTTAAAATGGATATCAATAATAGATAATCTTATAAATATAAAATATTCAATGTTAAAATAATCCAAATAAATAGAAAACCAAATATCAGATGATTAACATACTATAAAATAAATAATTCACAACACTACCTTTCAGAAAAGGAATTAAATGACATACCATATATCAATGGAGGTAATATAGAATCTTATGAATTAATTATTAATGTTATTAAAGAAAGCATATGTTTAAATGAAAGAAAATACAATTATACAAATAAACTGATAATTTATTATAAATTTTCCAACATGTTAAAAAAAATTCCTCTCATTAGGGAATGATAATTTCATCACAAAAATATTATAATAAAAATCCAATTTTGTTCTACTATTCGCTAAAAACATTTACTAAACCCCTTTTAAAGACAAAATTAATAACATAGATTTCCAAAATAAAAAATATCATTAACATTATAGATATATTTACACGGTGTATTAGTATCAGTAATGGGACATGTTTGGATCTTATTAATAGACATGACATATTAATAATACTATACAATATTTTAATGACATGAGTGATGAGAGTATCCATAATTCCTAAGGTCATGAAGGAATATAGTAAAAATAGGGGTTTTTAATATGTAAATTTATTTATGATTTCTTATATTATAAGTATTTGTTTATGAAAATGGAAAATATGGAGTGACTAATTTTAGAATATCTACGTGGTAGATTAAAACAATATCTGGTGACTATGTGTGTTTCCATGTAAATAGGTGAGACAATGATACATTAGAAAAATTATTATCTAATATTAGCATGTTTTTATGGTTTCATATAATAGAAAATAGAGTGACGTTTTATAGAATAAATTATTTCTGATCATATAATAAATTATCATTATGTATATTGAGTAATTCCCTGTATTTATAACACATAAAAAATCTAACTAACATTGTTTTTTCTAGTGATTAGAAGGACATTAAGAAGGTGACATGCTATATTTTTTTTTGGAATGGTTCAAATTAGATACACTAGTTTAGATTAGTGGGATATTATATATTTATGTGTAATGTACTATATAGTGCAAAGGTTGGGGGCAGGCCTCTTTATTAAAAAAAGAAAAATACAATAGAAACCCCTTTTGATTTGGGTAAAGGAAAACCCATAAAAATCGAGTTGGCCCAGGGAGGAAACCCCAGAAAAGAACCAATTACATAACCCCAAAGGCCTAAATTCAATGACTGACATTGTCACATAATAGCTATCATGCATTCACCCGCATCCCCAGGTCCATGCAGCTTGTCCCGAGGTTTTCACCTCACTGTACGCCCGATGATCTGCCTGAGCCAGCTTGCATCACCGTGACCCACCCTTGCCGGTAGCAGATCCATTGCACGAAGATCCCGTAATCCAGATCAGCGTCCCTGCTGAAAGCCAACACCGAAGCCGAGCCCGAGAGCAACGAATCCGCTATGCAATCTCTCCCGACCTTCAACAGGTTTGGAACCCCATCTCCATGCAAGATTGAAAACACCCCAGAATTGTTCAGCCACGACTGAAGGTCTCCGACATAGGGTTTCTGAATCGTCGAGTCTGAGATCCATCTTCGCCACCGACTCCTCCTCCACACACCAGGATCTACGAATGATGTCGCCCGAAGACCATAGCCGAGCTGAGAAGATGCCACCACGATGAAGTCCCAATCAAAGACATGGAAACGCCAACCGCTCCAGCTACAAACAATATCACCCGATGACCATAGCCGAGCCAAGAAAACACCACAGTGCTGGAGACCTGGACGAACCTGTAAACGCCTTCCATTCACGCCGCCAAGGAGCCAGAGAGAGACCGCTTCTATTAGAATAACAGCCGAAGCAACAGCCGAAACCTCTAATGACTTGCAACTCCTCCATTCGCTTTGAACCGAAATGGCACCATGATGAGTCAATTCCCCCATCGACCGGCAGACCCCACCCGACATGACAACACCATGCCGCTAGAGAGGCCGTCGTCTGCGCCGAATCTCCCATCGCCGCAAAACCCTAGGGCGCTCCCGAGAGCAGAGAGCTCCCCTGTAATGAACTATATATTTAAATCTATATTAGTAAGTGTTATAATTTTTATTGGATATATTATATTTTATTTTCAAGATTTATCTATAGTCACACTTTGTAAAAATTTTATTATAAAAATGTGTTTGAGTGGTTTTTTTCACACCTTTATGTGATTTTACTATGTATTTTTCAAAACCATGTTATATATTACCATGTCATGTGTTTTTTTATTAAATTATCATTATCACATTAGTTTTGGAATTCATTACATGATATTTATATGAAAACATATCTATAAAATGTTATGTGCCAATCTATTTTATGATTTTTTAATGAAAATATGAGTGGTTTTTATTAATAATGACCATATAAAATATTTATAAAATGATATGTAAAGTGACCCTATATTATTATACATAGATATTAAATAATATTTCATTAATGTTAATTACATTACATGAACACAAGACTAATCACCATAAAAGTTTTTATACTTTAGAAAAATTAAAACATAAACCGTAGTCCATGTCTGAGCTACTACATCTCATGCTATGTTCATCACATATATCACCCCTCTAAGAAATATAATACTTTATATATATATTCACAACATATGGGAAGGAGACACAATAAATGGTGATCTATGATTCTATAATATGGGTAAAAAATTGATATACATTATCTTCACTTGAATATAATGGTATGAGGACATTATCATATCATTTTAAAAAGAAAACAATCATATTAAAAATCATAATATCAATCCATGGAATAAAAATGAAAATTTAATTAGACATTAAAAAATAGTGATTAATATAACAAGATCTATAGAAGAATAATATTGAAATAATAAATGAAATTTTCTTCATACATATATTCATAGAAAATAATTTCCAAATTAGTTAAAGATAACTACAATGTTTATCATATTGGAATGGTTTCACTACCCAAACCAACATAATAGTTGAGGTTCACTCATAAATCCATAATAGTTTACATTTTCTCTTATTTTACTACGTTCACTCTTAATTCTAGTCATATCAATCTCATGAGATATAAATCATTACCCAATTAATTATAGGTAGATGTAGTTCTTAAGAATCATATAATAAAAAACGTAATTATTTTTTCCTTAAGATCATACGAAAATATCACATCTTAATCTATAATATGAAATTTTTTAAATATATATTTTATCATATCATAACCAGAGAAAAATAGACATGTTATACACTTTTTTCATCATTAAACAAACCCTTGAAATATTTAGGTTTTGTAAAAATAAAGTAATAAAAAACCAATTAGTGAAATAATATAAATATTATTCTTTGATCCTATCCCCATTAATGAGCAGGTAACACCAATGGATTTCATCAAAAAATTAATATAGTTATGAAAAATCATTTAAATCATTTCACTAGTAGAATATCATTTCTGTTTTGAAAAAATACTTCTAAAACATACAAAAATGAAAAAATTTAACTACAGAAACCGAAGATAAATTTTAATGAAATAATATGTTAAATGATTGTTTATTTTGTTGGAAAGGTTTCATTTCATATATCTTAAAATGGTGACTCCTTAGCAAATTTCTGTAAAATTAAAACTGACATTGTTTAGAATATGAAATCGTTATTAAATTCAAAACATATTATATGAATGTTTATGTAGGGAAAAAATTATTTCAAAATATATTAGAATAATAAAATAATTTTTGTAATTATTTTTTCATAAAAAAATGATTTTGTTGAAAATATATTTCTAACTAAAGGGTGAAATAAAGTCATATTATATTAAAATACATTATTAATAGTTTTTATTAACAAAGAGTGGGAAAATGGTACAATTAATTAGAGATATAATGAATGACATATGGATTCTAAATTTAATGGGAATTATTGATAGACTTATTATATGATTTCAATATTTTATTCTTAATCATTAATAATATCCACAAATGATGACATTCTATCATAAAATAAGTCGCACATTAGTAACATTGAATCGCTATCCCAGTGAATGAAAAACACTATATTGACATTAATGTGTATGGAGGAAAAATAATTCACAATATTACATGGAAAAGGATCTATATATACACATCATTATAGAATATCGGTTCATTACATTATGTACTTGTCAATGAAGTTAAATTGGGACAAAAATCCCTTACATTTCTTCCTGACCTTCATGGAAATTATTCAACATCATGTATAATATATAAAATTTTACAATAAATCTAATATAGAAACATATTTATATATATAATACCATAAAATGTTTTATTATGACCGTTTATTTCCAGTTTGTTAAACAAGACATTATAAAGTCATGTCTCGAGTAAGAATCCCATTATTTTTTGTATAAGATTTGACTTTTTATTCTAGTTCTTCATACATTGGTCATGATTTCATGATATTTAAAAATTTATTTAAATATAACATATATTCTGTATATAATTATCAATATTAAAACATAATTTATATAGATAAAAATAAAATAAACCCTTTATAGAGATGGTAGGCAATACATACGCAAAAAGTTGTTAACATTTTTTTATTATATTGAAAGAAATAAATTTAAAAGATATGTTTTAAAATTTGGGAATCAGGGATATTACATGTACATATAATATTATTTTAAACCCACCCATAAAACATTCCATGGTATGAGTGAATGAATCACACTGCATCACGACTTGGGTGTCTGTCGTACAAATGAACAACATTATCATAATCCAAAAAAATTAAAAGCATGAAGTCATGGGTGATATAATAATTCAAAAGTTATATTAGATGTATAAATATCATATTTTGACATATATAAACTATAAATTATTTATTATTTCCAACCATGAGAGGTCATATTGCGAGAAAAAATGTCATCGTCTCGCGAAGTGGCAGTCAGTTGAAAACAAGAGTGATGAATTCATAAACCATTTGACAGATGTTTATACATTTTTATATTATACCCTTAAAATTATAAAATATATATATATGGGAGATATTGGGGTTAATAATTTAGTATGGTATAATAATAATTTAATTTGGTAAAAGATGATATTAAAAGAAACTCATAAGTGAGTGTTTCCTCATCATCGATATCCACCTATGGTTTGAAATGAAATCCTTTCTCGGATGGATATATTTAAAAAATGAGGATTATATGAAGATTTTAGGGGTGTTGGAAAATTATTTCAGATGATATTTTTTAAAGAAAATAGTTTATATAGTGAGAATAAGGGAAGATAGTGGGTAGATTTTCATCTATGAGGCGAGTGAGAAAAGGATAAAAAAATTTATGTGATAGTTCATCCAGCCTTTTTAACATGTTGCAGTTGTTAAAATTTGGCCATTACATAACCTTAGAGGTCAAGTTGTGTACATATAATCATATAATGGTTTTTATAAAATTGAATGGTTACTTTTACTGTTATCTTTCTAGTTTAACTCATAGTAAACACGTTTTCACATTGTCCTCGGTAATTAATTTTTATTCTATTCACTATTTATTTTTGTAATGAATATGTTGAACATATTAGATAATATTAATTATTTGGATCCAAAATAAGGAATCTAATTAATTAAATTTTATTCAAATATTTGGTAGAAAATTAATTTAATATTAATCCCATAAAAGTGATGAAAAAGTGGGATTTTATTGTTCAAATAATAAAATGTTTATAAAGATTTAATATCCAATTTCAATGATAAAATGATTAAAATGAACTAAATTGCATTAATACATGTATTATATAACTAATGAATCATTAAAAAATAACTAAATAATTTAACATTATAAATATATTAATCGAAACAAATGTTTTCAATTAAAATTTATTATATTTCTGCATATATCAAAAAATGAATATTTTTAGAAAAAACACAAAAGACAACCTCATATAATAATAAAAATATGAATTAGAAAATATAGTTTATTCTGTAAAATTATATTACTAAGATTGTGAAAATTTGATTTTAATAATTATCAAAAATGAAATTATAATAAGTTTTTGTGAAAATAGAATTTTCAAGACATATATTGAATTAAATTTTTTTTATTTTAGTATCATTATTATTATATATATATATAGTTTTACTAATTATTTATAAATAACATATTAAAATTTATATCACAGTTTTTATGGGCATGTTTATAATTGGTGTATTTAAATAACTAAATTAACATTATATTACTATTTTATTATAACAAAGTGTTTTGTGTAACACAATCTTAGAAAGTTTACTGAGTACATAATGCCTAACAAGGTGTTCAATAAAACATTATCCAGAAACAAAATATAATTTATATAAAAATAAAAAAAATCATTAAAAGTTTCGGTGTTACATTCTACCCCCTTGAAAAGAATTTCACATCTTAAATTCACTATTATGATACATACAAATTAGGATACATTTTCCGGACCATATCATCAAGTTCTTACATTGATTCCCAAAAAGTGTTTTATCAACATCAAAATTTAACCACATGAGTGGACTTTTTAATCAATTATTATATGTATAATTTATAATTTGAAATTGTTATTCCTCAAAATAATGATCTTTCTATAGTGGTATAACCAATGATTTCAATACACGACAAGGATCTAGTGTGTATTTCCAATAGAGTTATACACAGAACACAACTAGGACTTGCGCGAGGTTCCATTGAAGCACCATGTGATAGAATACAATCACAATATGATTATGAACCTTGAAGGGGCCAATATAAATTTTTCATAGATACTATTTCTTCCCAAATCTTGTAACCTGCATCCATGAAGAAAAACATTATCACCACCTTCAAATTCTAAAACACAATGGAGATTGTCAGCATAAATATTCTTCTGACTATGATTTTATTTGTTATGTTAGTGAATTTTACTATCCTTAACATCAATTTCTTCATCTATATTAGGTCCCAATATATTACATTATTTAACATAATTCTATAATGTTGGAGATCTACCTTTATTTACATAGAAGGATTCATATAGATCTGTCTTAACTCATGAGTGATTGATACTATTGTAAGAAACAAAAACTAGAGGGAGGTGATGATCCCAACAAAATTTGATATCCCAAGAATATGATCTTGAAATATCCTCTATAGATCGAGTTGTTGTTTTATATTGACCATCAGTTTAAGGATGATAGAGAGTGATAATACTAAACTCTGAATGATGCGATTATAGAAGAATTCTCAATAACAATGATGTAATCATCTAATCCCAATCTTATAAAATTAAATTTGGTACTCCATTACACCTTACTAATTCATATATATATATATATATATGTATATATATCATGGAAATACGGTCAAGATAAATGTATTCTATGATTGTGATGAAGTGTGTTGACTTATTACGGTTGTAGACTACCACCCATGTAGAATTATTTACATTAGTAGTTTTTGGGAGTCCAATAACAACATAAAGGGTGATGCTTTGGCAGTTTTATTTAACTATGGGTAATGGTTGTAACATGCCTAATTATTTCTACCTTTTAGGATTAACATTTTGTCATATCAAGTACCAAGATGGAAACTATGGGATATGTCTATTCAATACATCCCACATATAGTTGGCTTCAAAATATATATACATATTAATTATTCTAGGATTAATAGTTAATGAATAACAATGTGATTTCTATAAAAAGTACATATTATCATCTAGATTTTATAGAAACAATACATTATTCCATGACCTTATCATTCCATTATTATCTTGGTTTAACATTGGAATATTTATAAAAAGGTTTTTTCTTTAACTAATAAATTGAGGCGTCAGCCCCAAACAAAAACACGAATATTTCTAACCCTATATTTCTTGTCTATATCCTCCGTATGCACCCCGTTAATTCTCAATTTGATTGATAGTTTAACCATAATATTTGAAATATTAGAAGTACCCATTCATTGTGGATTTCATGACACATCATTTGAAATTTCTAAATTATTGGATATTGTTTCCATCATCACAGATAATATTTTATGATCCTTTCAACTCAAAGCATCATCTACCTTTTTAACCATCCCAAGGTTGTAATGTATTGAGAATTCTTAATATTTAATAAGATATAACCATATTATTTATAGAATTGTGAACTCATTATTTTTGAATATATACATTAAATTTTTTTAATCAGTATATAGATATGAATTTTCCCCGTAAATATTATTTCAAAATATCATTAATTTAATAAATATAGTTGAGAAACACAGATTATTAGTTCGTTAATTTTTCTCTTTAATATTTATTTTTCATGTAGAAAAATATATAACCATGTAATTATGCATAAGAAAACATACATTTCACTTCATCAATATAACACTATATATTAAAAACCCTTCTCTAATACCTGGTAATTTGAGAACATACGAACTAACTAACCTTTTACCTAGATCCTCAAAATTTTCATTACACTCATATATCTAGAGGAACTGGCATCCCTTCCAAGTTAATATGGTTAGAGGATAAGATTTTTAAGAGAATTTATCTACCAACCATTAATTATATAAAGATAAACCAATAAAACAATGAATATAATTTATTATGGTTCGCCTATGAAGAAATTCAATAGGCTCCTTTGATGTATCCAATTATATAACCACTATTGAGATTTTATAAACCTAAAAAGAATCTTATTTAAGATAAAATTGAAAAATTAAATAAATTTCTTATTGTTTATCCTTCTATATTGCCTTTATTATAATTATAATGTGATATTCATGATCATACATTTACATTTTTTAGATAGTAATATCATCTATAAAGACTATGAAAAAATAGAAAATAATTATTCTAATGACTCTTTTCATTAAATCCATGAAGATATAAGGTCATTAGTAACTTTGAATGACAGAATTATGTATTCAGAGTGTGTATACGTTATACATAATTTAATCTTCTATATATTATACTTATTAATCCTTAATTGATGATATCGAAAATGATGGTTGATCTTGGAAATGTATTGATCACCACACATTTGATCAAATAAGTAATCAATATGGGGAAGATTGTACTAGTTCATAAACCTAATGGTTTTAAACACCAGTTATTAAATGAAGAGACTCATTGATCCATCATTCATTTTTTAAAATATCTTAACACCATGGTGAAACACAAGTTGAAATGAATCCCTTGTCATGGTTTTCCTAATTTTTTTTCTAAAATTCAAACAACACAATCGAGTCCATTCTATTTTAAGTGTTTTAAATAGTTGTTTCATTAGGTGCGAGTTATATTGATAAAAAAATTATAATTTTTTGGGTAAGCCTCATAAAATATACCAAAAAATCTTCGAAAAATTCTTGATTAGTTGTAATATAATTGATCTAATGTTAATCCCCAAAAATATGAGTTAAACCCATATTTGGAATTCGAATTAATAACCATTCAATATATGTAATCTATAAATATTTTTCATACATATCATCATATTAATATATGGTGATATGTTGTTTTTTAAAATCATATATAGCATACCTTCCTTGAAAATTGGTGTTTATTTTATGTACATAAATCCAATACATGAAACATATTGAATCAAATTCACCCTGGGGAAGGATGAAAAAATAGACAAGTAGAACATTCCCACCAAGGTAAACTGGAGAGGAATAATATAAATCAGATTATATCATCATATCGTAATGGTATTTCACTTATAATTCAACATATAATGATTATTTTGGAATCATGATACCCTTAAAAATTATTTAGAAATAGAATAATTGGTATATCTAGATTCAAATAAAACATTATCAGTTTTAGAGGGGATAATAAGTTTAACTCTCATCACATCATTATTGAACCCCTCATTTGAAGTAGTGAATGCATGTGAATTCCCTTATTCTACCGAATTAAGATGTTATTGAAATCAGTATTAGTTATTCACATTTATATTTGGTAATTTGATATCATAATTCCAATACACAATGCATTTGAAACACTTGATTCGGTGTGGTCAATTCTATGCAGCTCACTATCTTTTCACATTGTTAACTGACTTAATTCCACCACATCAAGAATAAATTGCCCTTTGAAATTACATTCAACACATAAATCATTTACTATTACTATTCAAAAAATTTCTTATGTTCTTCATCATATTAATTTATCATAATGGATAGGTAATATTTTTCTTTCCATGGTTCTTAGATTTTCATATGAACTCCATCTCCTTTTTCTTGAGAAAACCATGAGATTGATACAGAATTGAAACCTTTATTTCCAACTCGATATCACAATACACAATATATTCATTAATACTGAAGTACCATATTGCTAATTTTTTTGACGATGTAGAATTATTCCATTGATGAATACATCCTCATTACTTTTAGGTTTGATCATAATACAAATATCAATCATATCACGTGTTGTTAAATTTTCATAATAGGTACCAAAAAAATCATTATACTATTTCCTCAACTCATGTAACTATTTATTAACATTTATATGAGGACTATAATAAAACTAACATATTATAAAATATTATCTAGAACTCCTCAAAACCCATTAATTCCATATCATATTTTTGACTTGTAATCTTGATAATTGTCCACCACTAATATGATTCACCTTCCAAATAGTTGACAATCTAATGGAGTTTTTTATTTTATGTACAATTAAAAATCGATAATATATGTTCATTATTCCTAATAAATTATTTATAAACTATATGATCAATATAAAAATAGAAATAAGATTAAAATTTCCAATTGAATGACTCATAATAATGTTGTTACATCTTTTTATCATTTGGATTTGAAGCACAATTCATAGATTTAGAATGTTGTGTCAGCAGAGAAATGATATTTTTTTATACATCTCTCCGATAATTTGGATTCATTAGGGGAAAATTATTTCATTATCAATTTCACTCACCATTAAGGAAGTTCTATTGGGTTCCATCCATTGATGAAAACAAAAAATCATATAGTATTTAACAATCTTCATTGTAGGAAATCACATAATCCTAAAAAATCACATATAGGATATCTGAATAGTGAAAAAATTTATTAAATATATAAAACATTATTTTAATCATAAAAAATTAATATAAATATTATATATTAATCATTATTGGTGTTTCATAATGATTTTTGGAATTATCAATGCAAATATCTCGGTAAAGTCAATCTAGAAGTGATGTAAGGCCAATTATTTTACAACATTTCTCAATTGAATCTAGATAAATATTGTGTTATTGGGTTATAACTCCTATATTAATTTATTATATATCTGTTTCAACAAGTTGTGTCCATACATTGGAATTATTTATTAGAATCTACTCTCTCTATCCTCTACCAAAGTTACAAGTTCTTTTTATATAGAACGAAACATCCTTATAATCATCGTTAAACAATTCCTTAATTATATCACTAAGGTTGTTTAATACTAATTTCTAAATGTTATCTAAAAATTTAATTTGAAAATAACTATTGTGACTATTTCTTATCATAAATAGATATGACATCATTTTTAATGATTATATATTACATTACAAATTAACAAACCTGGGGATCGTATTTTTTAGTGCCTTTGAAACTAAGGAAGCATAAACACTTGTTAATAGGTGAGATACATCCTCTCCCACAACATTCAGTATAATAATAAGTTGTATAAGAATTGGCACAAATAATATTTATCATCATAAACTAGTTAAAGGAATCAAAAGAAAGGGTGAACATATATGCTCAGTATGGGTAACCAAGGGAGATACATAATGATATAATTAATGAAACGATGTGAGGATATGGTCATAAAATCTTAAAACCATACCTTTTATATATCATATCATAATATTGATTAATGGAATAAATATTGGAAGTAAATAAGACAAAAATAATATTGTATTATAAGAACACAATTCATGATAGCATAATAATGACATAAGACATGGAATTTGTGGAATACACATAAGTATGGAAAATGATATTCATATTATTCATTGATCACTACCTAGGATATCATATTATAATATGTTCACTCAACAAACTATTATAGTATTAATGGTTCAAAAAAATATCTACATACTGGAAAAGGTTCCTTAATAAACCTTGTGTAACCTTTATTCCATCTTTGGTTATGTAATGAGTTATAAATATTTATCGAAATAATTGGGGAGATATATAGGTACCACAAATCACATAATGAAAACCATATTTATTAGTTCTATAAGAGAATGTATGATTTTTATAAAAAAAATTATAATATTTTTTATTAATTAAGATTTGAAAATATTCTAATTACATGATGATATGCGGAATAATATTATTATGATATAATTAAAACCAGTTATTGAGATTTGGATCATAAAATTATAACACATGAGACTTAATTATAAATAATATTGATTAATGATGGGATTTTAACATAAAATCATTAACTCTTTGGTAACATTAAGTCATACAACTTATGAAGGAATAACATAATATTTTACTTAATATATAATTAGGATGATTAAACTCATGATATTACATTCCAAAGGGCTTATGTATACATATCAAGAATGAATATATGTTAAAATCGTAACGTACATCTCAAAGATAACAAATTGAGGAAAAAATCCTATACCTTTGTATTTACATCCATATGACAAGTTCATCCTCATGTATAGTAAATTTATCACTATTATAAATATTTCAAAAAACATATTCATATATATATACAATTCAATATATTGTTTTTCTTAGACCATTTATTACCAATTTAATTGAAATTTCATGATAAAGATATGATTCAGGTAATAAGTACTTCATTTTTCATATATATTTTGAATTTTTATTCGTGATACTATTAATTTTGTCCTGATTTAATCATATCTATAATTTAATCCATAATATAAATATCATATGTATTCATTATATTAGTTTTTAGAGTATTAAATAAAATTTATTGATCGAAAATGATATTTCTGGTTATGGATACAGTAAGATGTATATACGAATGAACATCATTGAAATTAATTATTTTGATTTGGTAGAAATAAATTTAAATGATACGTATTGAAGTCAAAGAATCATATTTATGTATTATATATTAAATATATTAATTTTTTCAATAACTAATATATTCCATGTAATGTTTGATCGAATCACATCACTTCACGATGTCATAGTCGACTGTACGAATGAATTACATTATCATATTCCCAAAAATGGAAATATTTAACTTATGTGTGATATAATTTTTGTAAAAAAATAAAAACATAAATATCATTTAATTCATGAGTATTATCAACCATTAGTGTTTGTAATTGAAATAATAATTACATTTATTAATTAGGTTGTAGTTTTCCGCAGACATTAATGATGAATTTTACCCCATTAGTTTAATTTGTCTGTAGTTTAATGTCATAAACCTATCATAAAAAATATTAATATAAAAAATATATTGAGGTTATTATATAATCACAGAATACAAATATGATATGGATGTGTAGGAATATATAAAATAAAACTCTCATTGCTGAATATCACATCTTATCTAAGAATCCTCATTAAGTTGGCACTAAAACAACTAACTAGTTTCATTTATGTACATATAAAAGAATATATGATGTAAAGGTAGAATTTGGGATGTTATTTGGAAACATATGGTATGAAACAAGGGGTTTTAAAACTTTTAATAATGCTGGAGAGGGTGTTTCCTTTTACATGTAATGTGAGCGGTAAACATGTAATTTTTTTACAGAGATAATTTGACCCAATTTTTTCATATTTAAAAAGAATAAAAATTAAAAAAAATATATCCTTAACGTGTAATTATACATATATCTAAAAAATTATTCATTAAAAACTATATAGGTTATTTTAACTATTATATTTTTATAATTAAGCGCCTTGTAATCCCCTTTTAACATAATTATGGTAATTAATTTGTTGTTCATTCAAAATTAATTTTGTTGCAAATTTAATTAATTGTTATTGGATAATATAAATTATATTAATTTGAAATATATAATAAATTCTTAAAAAATCTATTCACATATATGAAAATAATTTAATTTAGAATTAATTTTTCTGACGGGAAAAGAAATCAATTTATAAATTAAAAATGATAAAAATATTACAATGTTTATATATTAAAATTTAGAATGAAATTAACTAAAATAATATAAATTGGATTAATAGATGTATAATAAAAAAATTGACCTATAAAAAACATTAAATGTATATTTTATCTTTATAAATAAATTAAATAAAATGGAAATTTTTAATTAAAAATCAATATTTATTTCTATTCAGAATAAATTCTACAATTCTGAAAAAAATCAAACCTAATATAATTTAGATATTATTTATTCCAAAATTAAGTTTGTTTTATAAAATTAAATTTCTAAAAATGTGAATACATAATTTTAATATTTTTCACAAAATTACATATAAAGATTATATTTTAGGAAATTAACATTTTCGAAACAAATAAATACACTGAGATAAAATAATTATTTTGTTATCAATATGATGTATTTGTATAAATCAAATATAATTAATTTTTTAAAATTATTTAGTCCTATAATTATCACTATGTTTTCCACCTAGTTTATAATAATCAAATTTAAATATGTAAATTAATAATATATTACTATTTTGTACTTACTCAATGTTTCTTGTATAGAAATCTAGTCCAATGATTAATGTAAATAATTATTAAAATGTTGTTCCAGTATATAGGAATCCATATAATAAATATAATTTACACTAAAAAATAAAAAAATAATTCCTAAAAACATAGGGTGTTATATGATTTTACGCAATTAATAATACATTGAACCATATAGTGTGGTTTCATATTAATAAAGTGACTCACACATATACCATGGAATACCAAGAAATTATATTAATATTACTAATGGAACAAAATGGGTTAATATAACACATGGTATAGATATTTAAATAACCGGAGTGGGTTACTCATCATAAAAAATAGGGAAAGTCATAGTTCCATGGTGTCCTAGTATGTATGTAATTAATAGATTTGATATAGTTTTAAATGAGTGTCACACCTTATATATGATATTGTACATGATATTATATATATATATATATATATGTTTATATAATGAAACTAATTTTGATATATCCTAGAAGAAATGTGGTGGTGTTTTACTATGTTTTATTCTCACACCATTTACGAATTCCTCTATTGATATACAGTCTTCTACAGTTGGATTTGGATGTCTGTAGTGGCTAGATTATATATGACATATATAAACTTGAATAATATTTATGATAGATGGTTTTGTGTTGATATAAAAATTATTTTTATCAATGTAGTTTCTTATATTTTATTTTCATTATTTTCCATTTATCCATTTATATGATATACATTAAGGAGAATCATTTTAACATTATTTCTCTATGACATGATATGTTTTAGAAATATATTTCATATTGATATGTTATTTTTATTTAAATGTTTTTGATTTTACTAATTAAGTATTTATTTTGTGATAAGTATAAATTATTGTATTTTTAATTTATTTTTATTAATCATGACACTGATGATATACTCTATTCAGTGATATTCATAGATAATAATTATAATACATTCATTACTGTTGTACAATGTTACATTAATTAGGTCCCATGTAAATTCAATATTTGGGCCTGATATGTGAATGTTAAAGAGGATATTAACATAATATATTGAATCATTATTTTATAATTTTATTTATTATTTATTAACGGAATATAAAGGTAATTTTTTTATTAACATAGTTAGAGGCTTTATCATTTCTTGGTCATGGCCAATATGCCATTAAATTAATTTACCATAGATTGGGATTAATAGTTATTATATATTTTTAATAATTTCATTATTTTCAATCATTTATGTCTTATGTGATATGAATTATTGATTAAATAATGTATTAGTGTTGAAAGTGGATATTCATACATGAATTGTGCATAAATATTATCATAAAAAACTTATGTGATTATAGGTGGATATAGGTATACTTTTTTAAATGGAATAATATTTTTAATTCAAACTGTATCAAATAAAATAAATAATAATTTTTTACAATTTATATTTAGGAAATAGAATTAGTTAAGACCAATTGTGATGTTAATTTGAGTATCAATCGATTTCATATGTAGATATAGTTGAATTATTTTTTTAATTTAATATAATGATATAGTGGGTAGTAATAACATAAGATACATTTTCTTTGAATTTTCATTTTTATTAGATTTATTATTTTTGATTGTTATATAAATTGTATTTAATAGATTTTAATTATTACCCATGATAAGCTTTCTTGTCATTGAGGATTTCTATTTATAAATATTTTACTAGAATTATTAAATTGTAATTGAAATGGGTGTTATTGTGTACATAGTTTTGTTTGTGTTACATAAATACCAAAGTCAAATCTTTTTGTAAAAAAGATAATTATGTGATTTTACTCATGATAGAATGGGTCTATTTTGGTATGATATATAGTGAGATGCAGTGACATTTTTTCATTTTTTTGATTAGGATTTAGAGTAGTATTAAATGAGTATTTGTAAATATTATATTTTATAATTAAAATTTTAAGTGGATATAAATTAGTGAATTTAGATTTTTTTCATAATTTATAATGGATTTTTGTGGAGTAATTTATTAGGGGATATATATCGTATAAAATTCCACTTAATATGAGAAAGGGTGTGCTTATAATATTTAAAAGGACTAAATGATTGAATAAAATTATTTGTGAATTTCATTTGGATATTACTATTATTGAGATGTATTTAATGTAAATGGATTTAGACAATTAATGTAGAATATTACTAGTATATTTTTTTAAGGTATTTGAATAATATTTATATATATACTATGAAATCATAAGAGTTGATATATGAGGATAATACTATATTGAATGTGTGTAAATGGATCTAGAGGGAAATATTTTATATTTTTTAAAATATGATTAATTAAAATAGGTATGAAATCATTTTATTTATATTACTATGATATTGATGTTATGAAAATGGCCATGTTTTATAAGAAATATAAATTCTTTCATAAAAATATTTAATGCAATTTGAGTTCCATATTTATATATTATTGGGAAATGGCATGTGGGGATATTAGAAAACATGGATTCGTTTTAATTGGAATTCATTTCATTTATTATGTTTGATGATGCATTATATAATGTCTATCTAGTGAGTAAGATAGTTTTTTTTGTGGAGTGAGTTACTGGTAGTATCATGTCAATCATTAATGTGATTTGATAATGTTTTTTTAATGAGATAATAACCTATTATAGATACAATTTTTGTTAGAGTGATTATGATTCTATTAGATATTTGGTAAATGGTTCATGGAATGAGATTTCATAATATGGATATATATTTAATACTTCCATATATAGTACTACCCAATATTTCATTAGAATTTAAGACCATGGTACTTTTTAAATATTACAAGGAATAATCAATTAAAGAGTATATAGATTAAATCTCCATTATAAATAAATGTTGACTTTAGTAGTCATGAATACTTAAATAGAAACATATATATTATGAATGAACACAATAATTGAGGGAAAATGTAATTTTTTGGTAATAAATACTGATTTGTGGATTATATTAATCCTTTAAAAGACTTATCATAAGGTTTATAATTTATCTAGCATTCGTAGTCATGAGTATTGTGAAGTATGGATTTTATCTATCATATATTCATGGTTTTTACAGTATCTTATGAAAATATTATTGTTTAGAATGGATAAATAATTTTTTTAATTATTTTAAAAAATTAGGTGAAATATCCATTATAAAATATGAGTGAGAATAATAAAATGTTATATCACCTATTCCAAAAAACTACTTTTGATTGTTCGATTAAACTATTAGAAAAGATAAAATATTTACCATGGGATCTAATAACTTTCTATTATTGTAACAATTGATATATAAAATATATTACAATTAAGGCATAATATAAAACAATATCACATTATTAGACCAACATTTTCAATACTATCACATCCACGAATACATAATAATGGTATTCTCTATGTATCTGGGTGAACGAAATAAAAATAAGGGTGATTAATAATAGGATAATATGAATATGTTTCTAATTCTAGAGGAGAACTATTAGTGGGAAAATATCATGATATAGATCAACTAATATTAATCGATTTTCCACTAATGATAAAAAATTCTAGGTGAAAGAAAATATTACAAGGTTATCATACACCCATTACCTATAAATATATAGAAATGGGAAAACATTTCCCTTGAATTTGTAATTGATATTCCTAATAAATCAAGATGAAATATTTCTATAATGGGTTTTATGGATAATATTACAATGAATTCTCATTTAATTTCCAATCCAGGTGACTTATAATTGACATATTTTAAATTATATAAATCAGAGAAGTTATTAGTATCCTAAAAAATGTTGAATAATATATTTTATAGAGATATGAGATTATAACCATGATTATAAATGAATATTAATCATGATCAAAAAAATGATTTGATCTTTAAAATTTATTATCACTGACAAAATAATGTATTATTTCCGTAACCTAACTAGACACATGAGGATATGTAGCGTTCCAGCTATATAGAATTTAGTGATGGATAAGATAAAATTCATCCTTTAGTAGTGTTCTCAAATGATAATAGTTTCCTCTTGATATTTCAATTTGAACCATGTGAATCCATTTTTTGTTTTGATATATAAAACACCTCCTTTTAAATATTATATTGTTGAACACTAGTTACATTCACTTACTCTTGTCAAGGAAGTGGTAGAAATGATTAGGATAATTAAAAATCGCCTTAGGGTTTCTGAAAGTGAAATGATGGTCTACAATGACTATCATTAATGAGGCCATGATTTTGAGGTCATAGATAACGTGATCATCTATATATCTTCATTGAAATGAGAAATGATATTTTGGGAGAAGGAAAAGCTATGTCTCAAGTACAATAGAACCATAGATATTGTACATCACACTAGAACTTTGGATTATATAATAGAACTCCCACCATATTTTTACTAAACACATGATGTGTTCCACATACCCATTATGATGATGTATATACCAATTACATAACATTTACCAAATTAATATTTGTTATTATTATAAAATTATCACTATATAGACGATCTTCCATTGTGGATCATGAATATTTTAAAAAAAATTATGAATGAAGAAAAAACACCATGTAATAGTATAATGTTCAAACCATGAGTTCATGGAGTAGACATGGGAAAATATTTAAGAAATGAAGTAGAATTACCCTCATCGGTTTTCTTCTTATTATTCAAAATTATATTTCCATAGTGAAATTTCTTAAAGGGTGAAGAATTTAACAAAATATATTTTTATCAAAATATGTTTCCTACTAATTAAATAGTTATATGATATTATGTGATATAATATTATATAATGAAAAAACACCACATGATAATACCAACTAACTTCTATTATAATTTCAACATTTCATATGGAGATTAAAATTGGAATTGAGAATGAAATTTTTTCAAATGATGAAAATTTAAGTAAAAAACAAGAATACAAATATTTATATTTAATCGATCCCCAAAAATAGCTCTAGTAAAGAAAAATGATGTCGAAATGAATAAGAATATTAGCAATGAAATATAAAATTCGAAAATTAAAATATATGACTTAGAGATAAATATATGTGTGAAAATAGTGAATTATTTATTATCTCATTATTGTATGTTGTTATCTAATATGTCTATTAAAAACCATAGCGTTGAAATAATAATCACTCATTTTGAATATTAATATTCTCATTTGGAATAATAACATGACTATTAGAATACTATCCTTTCCTATAGAATTGTAAAACAATAATACGGATTTCTATAAAAATATTATATGATATATTTAAACCTCTATATTGGTAAATAATTGTTTTAAAACTGATAAATGAAGTTCATTTCTTTTTATTAATCATAATTATTTTATTTTCACTTTGATTAGAAATATAATGAATTAATTGTGATTTTATTAATTTAAATTTGATTTACAAATTAATATTAATTTTTATTATAGGTAAAAGAAAATTATATGAGACCATATGTAATATTTTAAAGGGTCAAAAAATTGATTATAATATCAAAATTTTAATTTTCCAAAAAATAAATATTCTATAATAAAATAAAATTTTCCATAATTATAAAACAATTTTATAAATCTAAATTGAATTTTTTAATATAATAATCATTATTTCAATATTTTTCAATTTTCAAATTTATTTAATATTTTTTAATTTTAATGAATTTTGAAATATTGTAAACTACAATATTTAACATTATAAGTAAGATACATCAATTTGTTTTTACCAATTAGTTTGATATAAAATTATTCATTTATTATGTAAACTCACTTAAATAAATACTATTGATATTTTGGGTCTGAAATAATATACTATGAATTATAATATTTAAAATAACCCAACTCCTCTCCATATAAATAGCACACCGCAGAACCCCTTCTCCTCATAACTTTTTGACTTATATAATTCAAATAATATGAAAAATTATATTCCAAATAGTATTCCCCATATCTAAATAATATTTATCTATCCAAAAAACTATTTAAAGGGGCCTTAAGTTCTATTCTAATAGAAGGAAACCAAAAATGAGGTATGATTCTCAACTACTCTCTTTCAATTATATTATTCTTATAACTTAATAAAATCCCAATACACAAAAAATTTGTAACAATGTTATCCTTAATATAATGATGTGGTATTATTATGTTATAACATATTTCCTATATCACACCTTCTTTCATACATAAAATAGAAATGTTGTCTACACCATGGTTTTTTCAATTCCTCTATAAACATTATTAATCAATTATTCAATAAATCCCTTATGGATAATTGGAAAAAATAAAATCCCGATTAAATATTAAAAAATGATTATATTATATCATATATAATATTAATAAAAGTTAAAAAAACATTTTGTTCATTCATCCTTCAATGGAGACCATAATTTAGTGGTTCATATGATTTAGTTGTTATTGTGGAGAGGTAAATTATAGCTGAAATTAAATTTTCCAAAATCTATATTTCTGATTAAGAAATAGAAATTTTTTATTTTTTTATTATGAGGAAAAACATATAATTTTTGAACACATATGAAACAATAATGAAAAAATGATGAAATTTAATCCATTTAATAATATAAAATTCAAAAAAATCATTATGAATTATTTTTACGGAACACATCATGAGAATATAAAGCAAGAAAAAATCATGACAAAAAATTAAGGTAATAAAAAATTTCAATAAAATAAAAAATTAAGATGCATTCATGTTTTTACTATTGTTTTATTATTAACACTATAATAATTATTAAGAGTTTCCTTATTTTCCTATAGCCATGTAAAAAATGGACGGGTTGATCATCATATTTATGATTCTAAAAGTATGAAGAAAATGTTCATAAATATAATGGATGTTATTGAAAATTAATTAATCTCCCAAAACAATGGTTAATCATAATAGATAAAGTAAAGAATATCATACTCCATGAGAAATGTGAAAGATTATATCATCAAAAATGAAGATGTTGGTCCAAATAATGATGTAGTTTAAGGTACTCTCATCATATACTGAATATCTTAAATTATCCTATTTAATTCTTATTTAATCCATTATTTTTAGGTACTGGATTTTTTCTAGGAAAATAAAATTTCTAAACCACCTATATGAACAATTGTTTTATGATAATTGAATACTATAACACTAAATCATTTATATTTGATGTAAATAGTATTTTTAATATTTCCGATCCTATTATTTTTCATTTAATTTAATTTTATATGATATTGATCATGATTCAATTTTTTATTGAGGAATAATGAATAAACATATCATATACCATATCATCCCTTAATCATTTTTCAATTCATGGTTTACTATGAACACCATATAGGTTTTACACAAATTAAATAAGACTTATTAGCCAATCATGATTATCTTTTATCATAAATGGTTAGGTAAGAAAATCTATATTATAGGAATGGATATTCTAGATGAAAAATATGAGTTTTTCATGCTTCTAATATACTCATGATGATTTTTTATTATAAGTAACCCCATGTTTCATCCATTCCTTATCGATACTGATAAATAGTTTTTTTAGATATTGACAATTATAATTTTTAGCACTTATTTTATTGGGGGGAAGTAACACCATTAATTGTATATTTTCTATTATATTAAATAAAAACTATGAAAAAATATAATATCACACATAAAAACAATATAAAAAACCTCTATACAAATATTTTAATAAATTTTGGGAATATAATTTGAAACATCATTATTAAAATGAAAATAAGTATTAAAAATTATGAAAATAAAAAATAAATACAATTTTTTATTATAAACACATAGATTCCTTACAAATTATGATTTTATCTGAATCAAATTAATTAATTGATATTTATTTCATAGAATATATATTTTATATTGAATCTGATTAATAGTTTTTAATATAAAAAATTGTTTTTTTATGATGAAAACTTATAAATTATTTTTATTTCTATAATAACATTACAGAAAATTTTAAAAAGATTAGACTAACAAAATTAGTCAACGTGAAAAAAGGAAATATATATTTATATGAAATAGGGTTATATACACAAATGGATTTATATTTCAATTACATATAGATATAGTTTTTCAGTATATATTATATATTACATTAAAATTAATATTCAAAGTTTTTAGAATTTTAATTTTATAAATAGACAATAATTATGAATTTATCATTTAAAAAATAGATCTGGCTTTTAATATTTTTTGAAAAGGTAGATATTCTGAGAAATTTAAAAATTATCCTTTTAACATGACCCATACATTTCCAAAATCAGTATGGAATAAAATTTAAATAATAATATTTTGATAATTTTTATTGACTTAATATTCAATTAATTTTAAAATTAATCCATTTTAAATATATATGTGGAATAAAACTATATAATTTAATTTCTAGAAGTTATGTTATATTTTATTCTAATTAGAATTTTATTTCTATCCATCCACATTAATTAACTATTTATGAAAATACATTTATTTTTTGCAATAACTTAAAAACAAAGAACAATTATTTAGTAATAAAAATAAAATAATATCATGATACTCAATACAATACATCATACGGGTTTAAATTATTTATTTTTTTCATAAAAGAGTTATTTACAATAAAATTAATAATTTTTATAAGGGAAATTTTATTAAAATTAACTATTACCTCCTTTGAAAATTTAATCCATTGAAATGGTTTTCAATTTACGAATTATAATATTCATATTATGGGATACATTCCAGTTATTATTTTTCCAAAAAATATGTGACATTTTTTAATTTTATTCACCTTATGGATGTAGAGATGTTTTAAAATGGTATGATTAATGAATATAGTAAGAAAATTAAAAAACATATCAAAAAATCGATTTAACAAGGTTTTCTAAACCCCGCTCATTATTTATCTTCAATTATTTAAATTTTAGTATCCACATTCCATGAAAATGATGTTCCATATTATATTAATAAATAAATATTATAAAAAATCCACTCTTCTCCATTATAAATGGAACCCTTATGCACCCTTGAATTGAAAAACTAGAAATTTAAACATACACATTACTGTGGATTATTACATTTATAAATAATTTATTGCTATGTTCTTGAGACCATAATCTCATAAAGAAATCCAAATGCACATGTTTTAATGTGGTCCTTCAAGATCATGTTTATTATCTAATCATAGATGATGAAAATATCGATATTATTATATATTTTATTTTTAATCTACAACTTGTTGTCACTAATTTATTAATTGGATGGATTTTAAAAAAACTAGATTTCATTAAATAACATATTAAAATGATCAGACTCATTTTATCATTATAATAGGTACTTGTTTTCTTTTGTCTCACCACCCACATAAACATTGTTATAATTTTGATACCATAAAAATAGATGAAACATTATATAAACTAAAAAATATATAATAACTTAGAATTTGTTATGTTTTAAAATTTTAAATTTGGTACTAATTAAATTTTTATTTAATAATAAACTAAATTAGTTTATTAAATATTTAATCATCAAACAATGAAGTATTTATGAAATATATATAAATGATAAACATAGCTCCCATAAAATATTTATAAGACTCTAAATATATATAAAAAATATTAAATATCATATCTGTAACATTTGTTAGAAGATGAATCCAAGATCATGTATAAATGAATAGAATATCCAAACCACCATATTTGATGGAAATATCATATTTAACACATGAATGTTTAATTTAAAATAAAATTTACATTTTTTTGAAAATATTAAATTATATGGAGATGGTATAAATTAAATTTTTTTTTATAATTTTATTATTCATACGAATATTATGTAAAAATTAATAATATATATGTTAGAGTATGTTCTGTTAAACTGATGTTTTAGATTATATTGTTTTATCTAAATTTCCATTCATTGATACATGTTTAACATTATGTAAAGAAAATTAATGTAAATATAACATAAATTATGCATTAATATTAAGATTTAAATAATTAGTATTATAATCAGTTGAAAACCTAATGGAAATAATGAATTTTTTCCAAGAGAATTGTCGTATAATCATCATATTTTTTAACACATGACAAAATTAATCATCTATAACACTTCAGTAGACCTAATTATTGAAATTTAAAATGATATAATAATATTTTTTACAAAAATAACATTTTATTTTGACATACTAAAATTATTTATACACTAAAATTAATATATAACATGGGGAAATGATAAGTATCTAATTTTAAAATAATAAGATTTGATATGATAATAAAAAACATAATATTTTAACATAATATTATATAAGAATAACTGAGGAATCATATAATATATTATAAGGATCCTAATATGTCTCAACAATAATAAAACATGTGGGGATGAAATAATAGTTCATAATACATTTACAAGATTATGAAACCTAATAACATGGAAAATCATGACAATAAAATGAATATATTAAATTTCTTAAAAAATTATAAACAACATTAAAATGTTATAAAAATATTCATAGCATAACCATTCTGAGAATACTTATTATTCCATGGAATATGTTAAGGAACTAATTATATCCTTTCAAAAAAGTGTGAAAAAAACATAAGGGTCGTGCTTGTTGTAAATAATTATTTATTTTAATCCATAACTATCTAATGAGATATAAAAATTTCCCAATGAATAAATTGTGATATTTTCCTACACATTTCATCATCCCTACATAAATATACAATACTAATCCATCAATAAATATATTTTGAAATCCCATTTAAGAAATAATTAGATTCATAAAAGTTTAAAAAACAACACATACCATGAAAATAATAATTTATCAGATTATAAAAGTAGAACATTTATTATGTAATATTATAATAATAAAATATACATATTTATCAAAACATCATATAACAATAAGGGTGTCCCGGAGGAAACAATACTATAAAAATAAATATGCATTTCCAAAATCAATTATAAATTTTTATAAGTGATGAATAGGAAATTAAATTTGATATTTTATTAATAAATAAAAGAAAAGTTACTTGAAACCAATGTTATATATATATATTTATTATATCATTCAAAAATATAAAATTTAACCTACAGGTCTAGAGTATTAATTAATTAAACCAAATTTAATTATAAGCCAGTTTAGAAAATTTTAAATAATTCTGATTGTATAAATTAAGAAGGTATTTCATTTAATAAATGATGTAATGTATAATATATGGAAGTGAACAAGGACATCATATTTTCATATAATAGAAAATAAAATCTGATAGGAAGAATGTTTATATTAAGCATAATATAAAATGCATTCAATGGGGTCCATTATTATTGATGTTTTACTCATCTATTGAAAAAAAAACATACGAATGAGTGGTCATTCATGAAGAGAATTAATTTCCAAATAGGAAAAGAGGATATATAATATAAAATAAGGATATATAAACATTAAATTTGTCTATTAATACATAATGATTTATGAAATATACCATTCCAATGAATTAGTAATTGAGTTAATGAAACTCATTCTATATTGAGGACATAGGAAAAGACTGTGTTTTTTATGAAGCTCATGTAATGTTTATTATAATCTCTCTAAATATAATAAATTTTTCAAAGGTAATTTTATCATTAATATATCATATATAATAAATAAATCTAACATAATGTCAATTATTAAGCTATATTTTTTAATTTAGATGAAGAAACTCAATCGATCTTATAATCTTTTTCCTCAAAACTCTATGATAGACATAGTTTGAAATTAAAAATTATATAACATGAAAATTTGAATTATTTTGAAAAATTATATAAAAATCTAGTTGGAAATATATCCAAAAGAAATAAAATTTTATAAAAATAGATATTTATAATAGCCCATGACCCACACTCCATTTTCATATATTGAAATCATGAACAATACATTTCTAGCATTATGACCAAAATTGAGCCCCAAATTTTTCAACGCCAACCACAACACATAAAAATAGAAAATGAGATCACTTATATTCTTGAATAGTATTTATTTTTGGAGATTTATTGATTTATAAAAAAATACATATACACTGCCCATGTCATAAAATTATTGTTTCCCCATTTAACCCAGCTTATCTTATTTAGCTTATGTCATCATCATTGTCCATATAAAATCACATCCAAAAATATTTCATTCAACATAAATCATAATTTATTAGGGGAAAATAAAATATAAGAAGTTTTAAATCAAATGATCAGTAAGGGTGAATATTATCACTAACAATTAAATGTCAACGATGATAATCTGAAGAGGAAAATTCTTTGAATGAAAAATTAGAGTGAATGATCGATTCATAAAAGAACACTTCCCCACAATAACCGCATCATATAATATGAAAAAATGGAAAATAAATTAGTAATCATAGTATATAATTACAAGACATGTGATATCAATATTGATCCCAAGAAACATTATAGACTTATAGAATGAATAGGTAAAAGAAACTAGTATCTTTGAACATCATCTCAGACAACCCTTAAATAATCTTTACAAATTGGAATAACTATATATATTACATCCAATATAACTCTAATGAAAACATATTCAATACCAAATAAATTATAATGGTACTTAGGTTATCACATTTTATGATCTATAACATGCTCACCTGACACTATCTCAGAGCACCCAATATTTATAATGTCCATGTACCACAACATTAGTAAGGTATATAAAGTATTTATCACAAAAGTCATTGCAATAATTTTTATTCTTATATATCCCAATTAAAATATTTAAATGAAATTCATTTCAATTCAATCTCTTATAAATATGATTAACATATATAAATTAAATGGGATATATAACAATATTTTTGGAACATGATAATCATTTGGAAAAGAAATTGTTTCAATAAAAATGTCATTGAAAAGATCATAATTGATCCATCCAAATAAAAGTGGATGGTATGAATAAAAATATCCACATTTTAGGATAAGTAGAAAAAGGGTTTCAGATGATGATGAATGAGAATACCATTAACATTTCATTAAAATAATTCTTTACGAGAATATATTTTTGATTATGAATATCATTTTAGAAATAAATTTTTTAATTACATTTAAAAACAAGTTATTCAAAAATATTTTCATAAACAATAAGTGTAAGATTCAATGAATAAAAATTAATGTTGGTAGTTATTTCCATACATACCTTAAAAATGTCCCCTTTTCACTAAAAAATGTTAGGAAAGTGCCTTATAAAAAATTAAAATAATATTCCTTTCAAATATTTCCTACAACAAAAATGGATTTTTTTGGAAAATTTGATATTATTAATTAGAATTAAAAATTATAAAAAAAACATGTGATAATACAGTTCATAATAATTTTTAAAAGTTTAAATAAAATAAAAAAATTAGTAGAAGACATAATTTTGGATGAAAACATATTTCCAATCGAATTGATAAATGAAGTCATTTTTTCATGAAAATAGTTTCTATAAAATTTCAACAACCATACAGTAAAAAATTTACTTTTACTTGAAGAATTTCTAGAATAAATAAAAAATACTAAACACTTGATTATCTGGAGATGTGGATCATAATATCTCATCATTTTGAGATTAATTATAAACAATCCTGATAAAGGATGATATTGTAACATAAAACCCTAACCACATTGTTATCACTGAATCAGAATTCCCCTAAAAGTTTTACATCTAATGAAACATAAAAAACCACTTGATTAAATAAATTAATTATATTAAATTTAAAATGGGATATAAACACACATCAACAATTAATATAGTATCATAAATCAACATAAGTCTCAAAAAAGGTAAATTGTGACAAAAATCCATTTCTGATTTAAAATCATTGAAACCCTAAACCCCATAAAATTGAAATCATAAAATGGATATTAATGTAAGCTTAAATTTATTTATATGACTCAAAAAATAAAGTTATGGGCAATATATACACTAAAAAAATATAATTGGTGAATATGGAATATAACTCATAGGAATAAAAGTGAGACCAGAAAACACCTTTCCATAAGTCTTGGTTTTTGTTAAAATCATTAAAAACTCATGTATAATTAATATTGTTTAATTATATGATATTATAGATAATTATATATATTTTTAAATATATAATTAAATTTTTCCCTTTAATTACATTCATATTTATAATTCCATGTTAATCTTTGGTTTCGAGTTATAACAACTATGTTTTTCATATAAGCTTTGAATTTTTAATTATTGAACGCTGAAATTGATTATTATTTAATTTTATCCAGAATGTAAAAAATGTAAATAATATCACATATATATTCATTATATATGTTTTTATATTTATCCATATGATTTATTGATATAAATTAAACATATTATTCATGGAGACAGTTGGACATTGATACACATGAATGTTGTTTCCATTTTTTATCTTATACAAAGAATGAAATACAAGTAATTGATATATATTTATATATATATATAATCATTATATTATTATTTTTCTATAATATAGAACTCATTTTATTATTAAACATATCATTATTACATTCAATGTTAATTGTGAACAGGTAGAAATTCTTCGCGTAATGGTTATCTTACGTACACACTAACAATATTATCATATTCCAAAAAATTGAAATATGGATGTTATGTGTAATATATTAATTAAATATTGAAAGAAAATTCATAAGTAGTTTAGATATCATATATAAACACTATTTGAATCTTTATTCCCAAATTTTATGGGTGTTAATTAAAAAATTAATGACAACTGTTAGTGAGGCGGTAGTCGACCATACACATGAACGATGATTTAGTAACCCATTTTGTAGAGGATTCTATGGTTCTAGATTTTACCCATAATATGACAATATATTAGTAATTTATGGATAATTTTAATATTTTATATTATTATTATAATAATAATTAATAATGTTGAAGATGGTATAAAATAAAAACGATTTTAGAAGAACATTACTTCTTCTTTGGTTATACAACATAGGTTTGAACTAAATCCACCAATGTTTAAATTTATGCCCAAAATAAGGATTATAATATAATAATAGGTAGGTTTAAAATTAATTTTGGAAATGTTTGGATGATTGAAATGACTTTATTGGTGAGAATAAGTTGTGGGAGTTAGGGCCCTATTATAGTTGTGGAGGAGTGGCATCCTTGTAAATACTCAAATGTATTCACTATTAGGAGATATAAATTAGTAAACGTGGATAAAAATTTATTATTAATGGTGGGGAGGGATTAAGTAGTTTATTAAAACCGAAAATACTTATTGAGACACATTGTTTAGTCATTTTCATCATTAACATCCAAGTGTCATTAATTTTTCCTTAAGGTGACAAGTTTTCTAACCAAATTAAATTATCTATTACGAATAAAATAAATATTGAATCATTATAAAAATTGTAACTTATTATTATAATTATAAAATCCATTTTATAAAATAAAATATTATTTTCTTCTAAAATTATATCTAGCAGATGCACATGTGTTGTGAAAGACCATTGTTTTAACCATAACAACCATAATAGTGTGATTATTTTTAAAGGCGTCAATATTTTCATTTAAAATATAAAATTTTATATTAATAAACCATATTTGATACATAATAAAATTTAAAAATCAAATATCATATAATATTATTTTTTAAAAAATTTAATCCATTTAATATTATATTATTTATTATAAAATTACAATAATTTATATTTTCACATAATTAATTTAATTATATTTTCAAATAAATAAATAAAGTTATTGAGTTAAAATATATTATGTTTAAATATTTTTATCACAATATATTCATCTTTAAAAATAATGTAAATCCATAATTAATTATATTTTCATCACTTTTAATGATTTTAGAATAATTTATTTTTTAAAAAAAATTAACTAAATAATTTATGTGTTTGCAATTTTTAGTCATTTAATGTAATTATTTAATCTCTAAAAATGATATATAAGTTATTATAATAAAAAAATATGTAGTTTTACTAATATTTTTAAACTAACAAATGTAGTTTTTTATATCCCCAAATATTTATAGAAAATAAAAGGGAAAACAGTTTCCTTTTCTCTTTTTCTCTACGCAACTTATTATATGGGTATCTTTGATGGACTACTATCCCAAATAATAATAAAATTCCATCAAAATGTAATGTGGGTCGAAATATTCCATGAAAAACAGAATATTTATAGTGTCAATGTCATTTTTGCGTCTTATTTTTAATGTTTAATCCAATGGTAAACTCATTTTCACCTTAATAATTATAATTGATTTTATACTTTTTCACTACTCCCATTGGAAAAATGTTATATTGGAAATTATAGATATTATAAATAATTATTATAGAAAGAATTTGTTCATTAATCAATATTCATGTCCCAAAATTGTAAAAATTTAATTTAATTTTCATCCCATAGAACCGGCAAGATGAGTTTTTAGAAGAGTATTTAAAAAAATATAATTCTATATTGACTCAATAAAGAATTATAATTATTTATTAAAGCACAATTAATATTTAATGATATATAATCTTTTATATTCAATCAAAAAAATTCACATTAGGTATAATTTAAATTTATTAAAAAGGAGAAACATTATACATTTTAAAAAATTATTTAAAAAATGAGTTTTTAAAACCAAATCTTACTAACAATAAAATAAAATATATTATTGTGTTAAAAGTATTAATGTGGATTAAATGTAACTAAAAACTAATTTGTTCATTTTAGAAAAATAAAAACATATAGGGAATTTTAAATTAATTAATTTACTGAAAATAAAGTATTATTTATAAAAAAGGTATTTTCAATATTCACTAAAAATATATATTGTTCGTAAAATCCAAAAATATCATCCAAATTAATATTAATATTCCAAATTTAAAATTTAAATTAATTTTGTAAAAATAATTTTATTAATGATCCAAAATGTAATTATAATATTTGTTCCATGAAAATAAAAAGAAATTAATTTTTAAGAAAAAATATTTTTATGAATATACTCACATTTTTTAAAATGTATTAGTTATTTAAAAAATATATATCTATAATTTATATTTGACGAGACATATATTTATATATATGTTTGTGTGTGTGTGTTTATATATATCATATTTTAGTTAATATAGTTCATACCCACCAATTTCACAACTATGTTATAATGGTAATATATATCATGGGTCATTATTGATCAATGTTTCATTTTGAATACGCCATCAAAAATAAAAATATTGAGGTTGTGTGTAATTAATGAAGAGGGGAATTTTTGGTTTTATACATGATAAATTAATTATTTCATTTCCTTTGTTCTTTGAATATTATTTTCATCTTTTGAACTCATATGGTGATACATGATCCCCCACATTAATAAGTTGCATCATCAAAATTTGATATTTATGTGAGTAAAAAAATGGTAGAAATATGAGAAAAAATTATTGTAAACCAAAATTATACAAACTTTTAGTAAAAAATCTTCTATATAATAGACAATGGTAATAATTTGGGTTAAATGGAATAATACATACCACATTTCCAAATAAGATAATGTAGGTGGGGAATAAATTTTTTGACATAGAATAAAATGTTCAACCACTATTATGGTTATAGAGTGACGGAGAAATGTATGAATTAAAAGAAAAAATTAAGATAATGATAAAAATAAGACAATAATATACCAAATATGATTGAAAAGGGTCATTGATATCATCGGAGATGATGGTAATATGATAATATTTTAAATCAAGATCCTTTTTTAGTATTGAGGGATTCTCATACTATCTATAATTAAAGAAGAGTAATATATACATATTAGTATCGTATAATTTAATAACATACAATCTAATACTTTCCCAAAAAATCTTCAGTATTTTGGATTAATTTTAAATTCATGAAGCAATACAATAAAATTATATTATCACGTAATCTCCAAAATCCTAACAAGATATTTCTTCTATTATTATATATTAGAAAAAACATAAAACATTTTAAAATTTTCAGATAAATACCATAATGAATAAACATTCATATGAAGAAATAATAATTAATATTCAATTGTAGTACCCAAAAATAAAACTAAATTATTCCGTCAATAATGATCCATAAAATTTATCGAACATAACCTCAATATGTTCATGTGCTGAGGATTTAATGAATTTGATCATAATTTATTCCAAGATAAATCAACCATTATCTCTCAAATATATTAAAATATTTTATCAAAATAAAAATATTACTTACATATAAAAATTTTATATCAAACATGAAATCATGTAGTAGAGTGCTAAGGACTAAACCCTTTTTTAACATTGATTGTGGGTTAAAGCCCCACGACCATGCTGGATTAGATGGGTTTTCACTTATCAATCAAGTTGTCCTTTTTTTATGCCTGGAAAATTAATCCATCTCTAACTATAACTTCATAATGATCGTAGTAGTTAAAAATAACCCATCCAAATAAATTACCTATAAAAATTTAATTAATAACCTCACATTTTTTTACTGAATTGAATCCTCAAAACTAGTTTCCATGACATTGAGCATATATTCAAATTTAATATTACAGTCATCTGATGGTATCCTTAATTACTAATATTATCTAACATGAAAGATTAATAATCTATATGTTTATATGAACTGAAAAATGATTCTAACTCAAACCACCCAAGACCCAAACTCCCCCTCTGAGTGCTTAAATTATGTACATTACTATTTCAGCTATGATGTCGATAAATGTGAGCCAAATTTTTCAATAAAAACCATAGAACATCAAACAAGAGCATGGATCATATAAAATTCACTAAGACCATTTATGTTTTGTTTATTAGATAAATATGATAACTTGTACAAAAATAATACCAATGTTTTCAAATGTTATGTCCTCCCTTTTCACCCAACTTTTCTTATTTCACATTAAGTCATCATCTTTATATATATGAAATAACATCTAGAAAAAATCCATTTCTCCTAATTCATTATAACATGAGGTAACATAGAACTTATCAACGGTGTGTTCAAATTCCATATTTGGATAAACATAATTATTAAAAATTTAATCCTTTCCAAGATAATTAAAATTTAATAAGGGTACAACAACATAATCATAGTGAACATTAGAATCAAAAAATAACTAATACCATTCAATATTGAAATTATAAAATTTGAAAATATGGAAAAGGGATAAATTTTTAGAATCAATAAACCAGAGCTATGTGATATCTAAAACTATCATAAGAATCATTATAAACCCATACTAACAATAGATAAAACATATTAGTATCTTGTAAAATAATCTTATTTTACCATTACAAAACATTTATAATTTTGAATAATCATACAACTCACATCCATTATATATTTCAAAAAAAACTAACTCATTACCCAATTAATTGGAGGACAATCTAGGTTCACCCATTATAGAATCTATAATGCGATCACCCAAAACTATCTTGGTGCACACATCATAAATAATGTCCATGATACAGAATATGAATAAGTTACATAGGGAAATCATCATGAAACACATCAAAATAATATTATTATATGACCCAACCAACCCATGTAAAATAAATAGTTTTAATTTCAATATATATGAAACATTATTAACTCATGGGAAAGAAAAAATATCTATAACAATCTCTTTGAAAAAAATAAGAACACATGGATATGAAATATATTTCTTTAAAGTATCATTTGAATAAAATAAGAATCTATATAGAGAAAAAAAAAATATCAATAAGAAATATCCTAAGTGAATGATATTTGAAAACATGGTTTTTTTACTTTGATTGTTGTAAATACAATTCAACAGTCATTATAATATTCGTGAGGATCATATTATTTTTGCTTTCCATTATTTATAGAAATCACTTTCTTGTAAAATAATATTTATAAAAACATTAATTAAATCATTATAAAAAAATTATTGGTAAATTAAAATAAATTAAAGTCATTTTATTATTTATGTACATACATGATAAAAAATATAATTTCAATTTTCATTATTAAATAATGGTAAAGGCCTTTGTTCAAAAAATGCTAAAAATATTACATTCACATTTTTTGTAAAATCCAAACAGACATTGTTTTTCAAACAAAATATTAATCCATTAAAAAATTAATGATTAAAAATGGTTGAAAATACCTTTAATAAATCCTTTTTAAAAGGATAAAACATTTTTGGTAACATTTATATGAAAATTGGATTGAAAAAAAAAACATATTTTAGTCTGAGGAGTGAAATAATGATGGATTTTCATGAAACAATTTTCAAAACATTTTAATGAGGAATTTATGCAAAAATGGTAATATTGTATAGAAAATATCATTAATAATAATACGACACAAACCATCAAGATTTTATTGAGATATATAACATAAGATATCATATTTCATATGTAATATTAAATAGTATCGATAATTGTTGAGACTATAACATAAAACTATTACAACATTGGTATCCATAAATTTTATGACCCATGAAATGGATTGTATTAAATAAAACATAATATACCATGAAAATAAATAAATTATTGATATTAAATTTCAAATTTCATATATATACCCCTCATGGGAGAAGATAGGTGCATAACAGAACAAAATTCTCAAAGAAGGGAAATTAAAAAAAACCATAATAATTTCATTACATTGAAATCATAAACGACAAAAAAGAGATATTAAAAAATGGATATTTGAATACCCATAAATAATGGAATCTTAATCTTATAATACAATCATGGTAATTATATAATAAAAAAATAGGTGGTGTAAATGGAATATGTCTCACATAAATAATCGGTAGATGATAAAAACTGTAACATTATGTCCTCACTTCCATCAAGCTCATTAAATCCTCCAATATAATAAATATATGTTTTTATACATATATTGAAGAATAATACCAACATATAAAATACCATATATTATTTCATTATGGTATTTTTATTACCATTTTATTAACAATTCCATGATAAAGTTACATTTTAGGATATAACTACTTTGTATTTCATATATGTTTGACTTTATATTTTCAGTCATCTTACATGGAACTTGATTTAAATGTTACCACAATTTTGAACCATGATATTTATAAAATATATATTAATTATATAATTAATTATTGTAATACATATAATATATTGATGGGAAATTAAATACACCATTCATGTAGAAGGTTTTACATTCATACACATGATCATAATTTCAATTATCATACTGTATTGAATGAAATAAACAAAATTACTAAATATAAACTTATATATTATCATTAAATAAGAATAATCATTCCATATATAACAATATGATTATTAAAACCATCATTTGTACAATCATTGTATATCGTTAATGAATCAAATCACTTTGGGAGGCAGTAGTATTCTATACACACAAACAACGTTATCATATTCCCATAAAATGGAATGCATTGTGTTATCTAGTTTATATTAATTATAGAATCATAAAATAATCATAAATATAATATATGTCACATATAAACAGTATTTATATCATTTTTCATATGCATTAAATATTGTAATAGATGAATAAATGTTATCGGCTCCCAAGGTGGTAGTTTACCTTACACATGCAAGATTATTTCGTAACCAATTTGAAGAATCTAGATGAAGATAATAAATAAAAATGATTTTTGATGAAAATGAAAAATTATATAGGTATCCTCCTTATGCGTCCACTAATACTATCCCAGTATTATATTCTAAAAAAATAATATCTTTTGTATCAGTGGAGGGAATATAGAAAGATATTTTGGTAGTGTGTGGTTGTGTAAAATGGATTGAGAGTTTTGAATAATTAAAGAGCTGAGTAACCTTTTTATATTTCAGCCGGAATGACATTATTGTAAATTCTCAAAATTATTCCAAATTCTGAGAATATAATTACTTAATGTGGCATAAAAATTGATAATTAATGGTTGGAGGGATGAAAGAGTTGAGAAAAATATCCACCACACAATGAAACACTTGTTTTATACATTTTGATCCACAACTCCAATGTTTCCTTATTTTTAAATTGTTTTTTAATTAAGGTAACAAATTTCCTACCAAATTAATTTATTCGTTATGAATAAATTAAATAATGACATAACATAAAATATATAACCATTGAGTTTAAATATTAAATCCCATTTTCAAATAGAAAGAATTTTTTTAAAAACTTGTTTTAAAATAAGCACAATTAATGTGTAAAAACATTGTTTTAATTTTAAATGCAACATCATAGTTTATTATAATTGTGTGTGAAATATTTTACTTATGAAATATAAATTAGGCCATAAATTTTATATATATTTTATTTAATAACTTTTACCTCTCAACTATAATATGATTTGTTTTGTAGTAATTTTATATTATTTAATTAAATACCATTTATTATAAAAAAGCAATAATTTCAGTTTTTACATCATTAATTTCATTTGAAATTTAAAAATATACAGAGAATAATGAAAATAAATTCGACTATGTTAAAAATTTTTATACCATGATATATTCACCTAAAATAACAATTGAAGGTAACAAAAAAATTTATTTACTTTAGTTTTAATGTATTTGGTATCATTTATTTTATTATATTAATGTTAAATAATCCATGTGTATATTTTTCATAATAATGTAATGTTATTTTTTATTCTCTAAATATTAACGTTAAATTATTATGATAAAAAATGTAATTAATATTTCAAAATTACATGTATAACCAATGAAAAGTTGTTTGTTCCCTATCCCTAAAAAATTATCCAAATTGAATAGAATGAAATTTATTTTTTAGAATTTCTTTACATAACTTATTATGTGGGTTGCTTTCATGGAATAGTTCTAAATAAAATTCATAAAAACCTATATATCCGTCATATGAGTAGATATATTTCTAGAAAATGGTTTTGGAAATGTTTTTTGGTCATTTTCTCTCTTAATTTAAATGTTTAACACATTGTTAAACTCTTATTTATATTAATAATTGTAATTATATTTAGCCTTCTACACATGAAACATGGGTAAAAAATTAAAATAATTTATTATAAATTATAAACTATTGAAATATAAAATATAGAAACCATTTTCCATATTATATATTCAAAATTAGAAATTTTAATTCAATATTAATCCCACAAACACGGAAAGACATCATGTTTTACATAACAATATATTTTTTTTAAAAGTTTATTATATTTTAACCCAAAGACAATTAAAAATAATTATTTTAATTTATTAACATTATTTACTAATATAAAATCAATAAAATTAATATACACATTTTCCCATTGGAGATTATTTAAATTCGTTAAGAAGGAAACCATTATTCATTTTAAAACCAATATAAAAATGATTTAAAAGTAATTAAATTGTCTATAAAAATCTAAATAATACACACATTACATGGAAACATATTCAAAACCCATTGGTAATATTTTGTTAATAAATTTATTGATATGAAAATAGTTTTTACAAAAATCGTTATTTTCACTGTTCAAAGAAAAATCATTATTTTACAAAAAACCAAAATTTTAACAAAAAGTAAATCTTCCTATCCCGAATAAAATAAACTTCATGTTATGAAATTAAATATCTACAATTTAAAAATATTTAGAAAATATTTTTTTAAAAAGGGGAATAATAAACAATTTTTTAAAAAAAATTAGGAATAAATTTACCTAACTATAAAATGCCTTATTAGTTACAAATGATTTATCCAAAATTTATATTTGGTAGGGAATATATATATATATATATCACAAATTTATATGTTTATATATTTATATATTTCAAAATTTAGATAATACTATTCACAACTAACAATTTAATGGCTTGGTTATAATAGTAATATATTTTATGGGTCATTTAAGTTTGGTGCCTCATGTTGAATGTACCTTCAAACATAAAAATCCCATGATTTTTTGGAAAAGAATATAAAGTTAATGTTTCCTATAATGAATGATATTTTTGGTATGGACTTTTCTTTAAAGAATAAAATATAATATTTTTTATTCAAAATATTAGGGTGTCTCAATATGTCCAAATAAATTTAAATTTTAGATATGAAACAATTATGATTTTGGAAATGTATGAATTAAAGGATCCTAGGGGTATGTTCATTAATTGGATAATAAAATATAATTAAATTGAAAAGATTTTCATATACTAATGTAATAGGTAATTTAAAACACCATTGACACTAAATGATGGTATAAATTAATATACATGTCCTATTGAGATAAATACGAGATGGTGAACCTGTACTAATGTCATGATTCATTACGTGCACATTCCCATCATCATTATTACTCAAATTAAACTCATTATAAAACTCTCTTGGAACATATTAATGAATTTTTCATTTAATAATCACCCTTTATAGTGATATGACATTAATTTACTATATATATATATATATATTATACTTATTCATTCATTAAAATTGGATTAGTGTGAGATAAATTTTTTAATTATAGCGATTGATGATTTTATTTTTATAATATGATTAATAAATAGTATTACCATTTAAAATATAGAAGAAAAAATTATTTTATAATTAAATTTATATTTATATTTATATTTTTATTAATATTGTGTCCAATTAATGAGTTCTATATCATTGTTAAAGGATGTCGTTAGACCACCCTATAAGAGAAGGTATAAAATTTTAATGTGTACGTATGGTTTGAAAAATGTATATTTTGAAATAATATCATATTAAATGAATAATAATGATATTATTTATAATTTCAATGATTTTTAATCATATTTTATTATGATTATATAATTAATTATAATCATTATGATTAAATAAAATATCCTCATTTTCAAATGGAGCTATCCATACAATGCATCATTTAAATTATAATTTCGAAAACCATGAGATGAAATTGAGGTGGATTATAATTTTTGTCATTATAATAATAATTATGTAAAACCTAATAGAATTATTATTATGTTTCATACTTATATTAAGAAAAGATTGGAAGTGGTGAAAAACTAATGGTGATGCTTCATAGAGTTGGTAACCTACATAAACGAAGGGTCCATGTTTAATTTTTTTTAAAATTGGAGGAATGGAATAAATTATATTCATACATTAATAATATAAAAAAATACTGAAAATATTTTTTGTTAAATTATTATGTATAGGATACGTCATTAAGATAAACAATAAGAAAAAAGGATAAAGATTATGTTGCAATAATTTTGGGATCATTAAATTTTTCATCAAAATATATTTGGAAATTTAGTTCCCATGATACATAAAAAAGAACATAGTCCTATTTAGAATATATTTATTTTAAATAGGGTAAAAAATGAAGTGTTTCATGAATAAATTACATGAAATTTTATATTCATGAAAGGATTAATTTTTTACTATTTAATAGTGAATAATATATCACTTTTGTGAACAGAAATTATTTTTCAATAATAGAACAAAACTAGTTAAGGGTTAATGGCCACAAAATTTATATATAATGTTATTTATTGATGGATAAGATAAATAAAAATATCAAAAAATTTACACACATGTATTATTGGTTTTTTTTTCTTTCCCATGTTCGATCAAGACTGATAAGAGGTGGGGGTGAATAAGTGGTTTCATTTTATTTTATAATTTTTTTATTAATCTTTAACAAAAACATTATTATCCTCTAAATCTTGTTATATTTATGATCCCCCAAAATTTCACTCACTACCTTACCATTAATATTAAACAAATATAATGAAAAGGAGGATCATTATATTTACATGGTTTGGAACAAAGACCAACTGCATTACATGTTGGATAGTCCCACAGATATAGATAATTTTATTATCACGTTTCTAGAAAAAACATTCATAAGAAGAGAAAAATTCTACAATCCCAGAATAAACCTTTTTGATATAGTTGGTTATACAACCCAACTATCATTTCCAGTATCCGCTTCCCAAGAAATTCCTTTTCAACAACTCGTTTGCACACACATTTACAATATTTACATTTAATCTTATTTTATGATCCTCTTTAGAACGCCCTCACTTCGACCAAAATAAGGGAATCCAAAACTACCTATGTACATTATTCATGAAACATTAATAATTCAATTAAGTAATATTTTGGTCTTGAATAGTCTTCCAAGGTCAGTCTTATCTTCCCAGTCTGGTTACCCTAGCATGATAGTATCTGTCTGATGGTTAGTATGGTCTGATTATGATTTTACACACTCTTCTTAAATAGAGTAGAATCTCAATCATCAATACACAAATAATTTTTTTGATTGAACTCAACCTGATGTACCTTAATATGATGAAGGTCATTTCTATGGGAAGTTTTTCCAAATATCTTTTTTCATTTCCTTCATCAATTGAGTAAGAACTCAACAGGATGATCACATTTATAATGTCTGATGGGACTCAGTCTAATGTACTTTATTATATGAATTTTCGTTAACGTCAACCTAAAATAAAAAAATTTTTTTGGTACACATTTCAAGATCCAAAATTTTTATAGCTTGAGCTTTATAATATTCTAGATTCACCATTGTAAATGACCTCGTCTACAATTTTTTATGACGTGAAAAATGGTTTCAGTGGATTGTTGGAATGCTTTCCAGCTTTAACAAGATTCCCCGAATCATCAATTATCCATATTTCATGCATCTATTTTCATACTCATTGAATTCATTTTTTGAATAATCAAATCTCATTGATTTTAAAATATCAATTTGATTCTTTCAATTCCTTTTCGTGTCTCAAAATCTTTTTGATTTTACTTTAGGATTTTGATGTTTGAATATTCATTAAGAAAAAATAGAATGATTATTTCATTAAGAAGTCCCACTAAAATTTTATGATTAAGATATTATAGAATTAAATATAAAATATTGTCCTTCAGAAATCCTTGAATTCATTGAATTATTTCCCATTAAAAAATCTCAACACGACTTCTTCACTTTGATTTATTTAGTGAAATTTCATCAATATGAATCATTTAATTTTATTTCTTCATAATGAATTCTTCATTACAATAATACATGTATAGAAATATTAGTAAAATTATTTGAGTTTGAAAATATCAATATGGAAATCTATGTATGGAAATCATAATTCCATTTTCCAAGTACATAAATAAAAATATGAAGATTCCATTATAAAAATATCTGTATGAAAATCTTAGTACGATTCTCCTTATGAAATCTTTTCATTTATTATTCATATGAAAATATTTTTATTTTCATCAATCCTAAAATAAATGTTCTTAAATCCACTTATGATTTTTGTGAAATAATGATCATAAAAGCATCATCACAATTAAAAATTTTATGTATTACAAGTGCATTTATTGTAAAATTCTAAATCTCTAAAAACAAATATTCATTCCAACCCTTCTGGATTACGATATTCTGGAGTTCATATGGACCGAATACAATAAAAATTATAATGATCGTTATTCTTAATATGATAAATCATATTGACTAATGTTGTTTTCTGAATATGATGTTGATGATTCTGAATTTTATCGTCCAGGATTGGATTTTCATCCATAGGGTTCTAGATCTTATTTGAAAACATTACTCAAAACCATTATTTTATCCGTATTTCTATTACCTTTTAAACATATCCTATTACTTCAATGTAATCATAATATTGATCTATTCAAAAAAATACAACAAAATTCAAATGGGGTCTAACAATCTCCACCTTTGTGTTTTTTGTCCATACCCTCTTCAATAAATAAACGAACCCTCTTTAAAACAATAAGTGGATTAGTTTTCTATTCCAATTTCATAATCTTTATGTCTTCATTTATTTTCTCCCCCAATTCATTGTCTCCCCCTTAATGAATTATCTTCCTCTTATTGAAAATAAAATTCCTTGGTACTGTTATGAAAATTTTTCTTATTAACAAATTTTCTCTTTTAAAAATGTTTAGTAATTTTCATTTGAATAACATGACAACTCTTATTTAGAAAAAAAGTGTCACATGAGATTCTTAACAACGATCCTTTAAAAAAGACACTATGTATACTTGGGAAAACCCAGTATAGACAATTAGAGTGTATAATCCAGGATATATATGATGACTATTATAGAAAATTCATTTAATATCTTTTCATGTTTCCTTTAACATTATCATTTTTTTGGAATCCTTGAAGAGATTTTATTTAAGATAAAAGTATCATGTATTCATCTCAATTTACATATTAGAATGTTAAGGTGTATAAAATACAATCAAGTCAAAATTTTATTAAAACTATTAAACACTATTGTAATAATAGATATAAACTAATCATCAAATACCACACACAAACTCTTAAATTCCATGTAAGAAGGTTAATATATAGAATTGTTTTAGGAATAAGGAGAAACCTCAACGATTTTAAAAAACAATGTTCAGATTGATAGTGTTCTCTCAATATTTATATTTTGTTATACTTATTATATTTTTTTATTGGATATATTCTCTTTCTTCTCATTACCCTTATTTGATTTTGTAACATGTTTCTCCTCATATGTGGACTCGCCTAATATGGATGTCAACTACTCGTCATTGATTTGAACTTGTTTGTTATAGTGAGTTCGTAATAACTCTTTCCATCCTTCCTCTTATTATAAAGCGATAGTTAGACAACTTTTAGTGACATAACCTTCTTGCTCACATATCTTACCAATTTTCTAAATTTTTAATCACAAATATGTTGATAAACTTTTATCAAAATTTCCCATGTATTTTTAATTATTTTTCTTTCTCTTTTGTTCAACTAATTTTTGTGCTTCTTCTAACTTTCAATCCATAAAAACTTGTTCTAAAAAATATGTAAGCACTATTTCATTCATGATTTTTAATGTTTTTTATCAAATTTCTTCACATACTCATCTATCTTAATTTATTGATTCTACGTTTTTTTTCTAAATTAATATTAGGAAAATTTAACTTTATTTTCATATTATATCTCCCCCTTCATTCATACCGGTTTCTTGGTAGAGACATGTTATACCAGTATGAATATTATTTTGTCTAAAAAATATATAACACCAACAGTTACCTCAAAATCATGTTTTTTTATAGAAATAAATAAATTGTTCATAACTTTATTATTGTTGGATTTTATTTAAAAATCTTTGTCCAGTTTCCACAGGATGAAAAATTCTTTAATAATTTTATATTTTCTTGGTGAAATATGTTTTCTCACAAAAATACTATTGTAAACTTTTCCTATAACATTCTTTATAATTTTTACCATTAAGATAATTATACATATTGAATTTTTCCTCATATTTTTTATCACACTTGTTGCTATAATAAGAATTTATTTTTATTATAACAACCATTCTTATTTCACAACCAACTTACTTTTCATAAAATCTACGATTTTTTATATTCACCTATAGTCAATATGTTATTTTTGTATTCTTCAATAAGTTTAAATTATATCATATTGATATTTTCAATTATAATTGAATTTTATTCATAATTTTTCAGTTTTTGATCATTATCGCCATTTTAAAAAAGTTATTCATTCAACAAATTTCATAAACATCCTTATTTCATCCTTGATATGATTATTCTTCTCTATTTCTTTCTCATGATTCTATTTTGGAATCCATTCTATTTCAGTCATCTCATTTATCACATCATCATTCCTAGATAAATCAATTACATTTATAACTTCAACAATAATGTGGAGTTTAAAATAAGATGAATCATCAGAAGAAGAAGGAATATTCTTTATTCTGCACAGATAAATTCTCTTCTATTTCCCATAAGAATATTAGGCCTTATGTCTCTCCACTTTTTTTCCAATGTCTCTTATCGTCATCTTCATACTCATGTTCTAAAACATTATTCATAAGAATATTTTGTGAGAAATTTCCTTCCCCTTCACAATTCCAACATCTGAGAGTTTTACATTTCTATGTACCCTTATTGTATTTCTTTGAAATGAGAGAAAACATTGTGTCTAAATATTCAGATTCTTCATCAGCCTCCAAGTGATTTGATTATACTTTAACATCTTCAGCATTGATTTTCCATTTTAACAATGATTTGAAGGCCACTTCATGATCAAAAGTTTCATTATATTTCACAATTTTCTTTCTTCCCATTTCACAAGTCATGATATTACTATGTATATCATCAAAAGATAGAGTTTCTTGATATATATCAATCAAAGATGAAACTGTAGAATGAAATTATAAATAATAATTTTAAAAATATTTCCAATAATAGAAGAGTCATATAATTTCTCTCTAATACAACTTATGATGCTAACAATATCTTTTACCCATGTAAATATGTCCCAAATATTTTATTGATTAGCTGATTTTAGAATTAAATATTATAGGCACTGAAGTTGTAATATTACTTTCTTCAACTTGGTATTTCCTTCATATTTTTTTCAATTTAGTCCAAATTTATTTGGTAGTTACAAATCCCATTAATCTCTAAAACCTACCTTTAGTAAGTGATGATAGTAAAGAATTTTTTCCTCTTACATTATTCTCAATATTTATCTTATCTGTAGTAGTAATAAAAGTATTTAAATATTAGGAATAAATCCTTTATAAGAAACATTCAAAACATCATACCTATGGTACATATGATATGGATGAATTGTATCATTCAAGACATGATAGTTCATTAAATTGATAACTGGAATCCACTTTTAATTCCTATAATTCATGTTCTAAATACTATGATATTGATCAATCATAGAGAATAAATCCTCTAATAAAAACAGTGGTTCCCATTTTAGATTGCGAGAACAGAGGGGGGGGGGTTGAATTAGTGGTTCCTATTTTCTTTATAATAAATTTAATTAACTCCTTGATATGAATATTCATAACCTCTGAAACATGATAGATTCTAAATCCACTAAAATTGAGTTAGAAATGCAAACCTTCATATGTAAAAATATATAAAGTGAAGGTATAACATGATATTTACAAGGTTTGGTTCAAAGATGTACTCTTTTCCATGTTTGATATTCCAACCAACATTGATTATATTACTATATTATATATATAATACAATGAAACTAGAAAATATATATTCTACAATCATAGTAGCAACTTTTTTTATTCTATTTTTTATTCTGCCAATCTATGTATTCTAGAATCTACATACCAAAACAATCCTTTTTAGAAACTGGTAAGTATCTATAGTCAGATGCATCACATTCCTTATTCTTTTCCAAAATAATTCTAAATATCATGACTTCCTCTACAAGAAAGATTAATCAAAAATTACTTGTGTAACTTATTCAAAAAATATCAGCAGTTCACTTTAGGAATGTCTTGGTCATGAATATTATTCTCGAACCTGAGTCCAAAAATCATCCTCATCATGGAATATTAGATGTTCCTAGTCTAGTAACCCCAATATTACGATCTTTGTCCAATGGTTAGTCTGGTTTGATTCTACTTTTACGCATATTTCATCAATTGAGTAGAAACCAAATAGGCATATTATAATTCCTATATCTGATAGAACATGGTCCATTGAACCAGGATATGATGAATGTAATTTCATGGTCTAGTCTAGTCTGAATCTCCTTTTTCACTTCATTATTTAATTGAGTAATAACTCAACAGTCCACTCAAAAATATTATATATAATTTTTCACGATCCGATGAACTTTCTCAGATGAATATTTCTAATATTCAACTTAAAAAATATTATTGTTGGGTTATCAATACATATTCCAAAATTTTTAGAGACCAAGTGGTAAAAAATTCCAGATTCACCATTGAAAATGAACTCAACTATCCTTTTATAGGGACCTCAATAATTGTTTCGGTAGGGTTCAGATGAAATTTTCTACATTAATGAAATTTCCAAAATCTTTAATTCTTCACAAATCATGGATCAATCATTAACTAATTAAATTTATTTAGAATCATAAAATTTACATGATTTTTGGTTCTCCATTTTACTCATCCAATTAATTTTTAAATAATTATATCTCATTGATTTTCCATTAGGATTACCTAGTACGAATTTTCAATAAGGAATCATAGTAATGATTTTTATTAATAAAACCCAGAATGATTTTTTCTGAATGAAATACCAGGGACATTTGTCCCTTATGTATTCGAAAAAAATCCATTATGTTTTTACATATGAAATCCAAGAAAGATTTCTTCAATAAAATTTATTTATTATGATTTATTCTATAGGAATTCATTAGTATGATTTATTCCACATGAATTCTTTTTTATGAAAATCTATGTATGAAAATCTTATTATGGAATGCAGAGCTTGAAAATCTAAGTATGTAAATGTGACTAAGAAAATCTCCGTATGATTTTCCCAATACGAAATAGAATTATGAAAATATTATTTAAAAAATACAAATATGAAATTATCTATATGAAAATATGAGTAGGAGAAACCCAATATGATTCTCTTCGTATGATATTTTTCTTCCTTAGGCTTAGTAAAATATATTTCGTTTTCATCATTATTACATCACATATTCTCTAATAAACTTATTATTTATATAAAATACAAAAAAAAGAATCATCACATTTATATTAGAAATTATTAAAAAATCATGTATTATGAATACCAAAAAATATAGAAACAATATTTCTATCATGCAAAGAATGATTATAATTTTCCACATTTTATTATGATTTTATATTATAGAAATGATTATGATCAAAATTACCTATACCAAAAATCATATTCACTCTTGCCGATATCTAGATCCCATGCAGATGATTCTGAATCAGATCCCCAAGGAATAAATTATCATTCCTATTATTCTCAATCTGATTTTCAAACATCACTCAAACACTTATTCACTCTAGATTTCCATTACCTTTGAAACAATGTTTTTTCCATCAACATTATTATCATATAGGTCTATTGACAACAAAGTCAAGCAATCTTCAACTAGGGTAAAATATTTCTTATTCATTTACCATTAAGAATAATTATATTTTACCATTTTGGTTTTTAACATGTTTAATAGTTGTTTGAAAAACAATTAATATTTTATTAACAACACACAAAAAACTGTTTTACAATATTTTATTCTTCTAAACCGCATTTTTTGATTCCATTAAATATAATATTAATTATAAATAATATGAAAATATCATATACATTAATATTATATATATATAATTTTTTAAATACATATGATGTTTTAGTATTTTTTCAAGTCTTATTCTGTATTAATTTATAATTGATTACAACATATTAATTTATCAAAATTTTATTATAGATCATAACTTTTCTTAAAAATGATTATATAATATGTTGTGAAAATATATAGTTTATTGTTTCATATAGTGAAATCAATCTGACATATTAATAATTTAAGAAAAATATATTCTTAACTGTCATGGTTTTATATTCAATCCTCATATAAAATTGTAGTACTGTCAATATAGACTATCAATTACAATTGGAAATGGATAAAAATATATATATGATAAACATAATTTTTTTTATTTCTTCGGGTATATTTGCACTATATAATCTAAATATAAAATTTTACATAAAATAGGATTCACCATAATATTATGTTCTCCTCCAAATATATGATCCAATATCTTGTCATTATTAAATATCAAGATTATTATCATATAATTTCCTTCCATGGGTGTTTCTAATTAACCATATATATTATTTCATATGTTGGTTTTAAATTCGATCGTGATATTCAAATTATTTTTTCCACTATATGTAGACAAACATTCTTTTACCATAGTGACCCTAATTTTTTTTAAATAAGAATAATTTTATTTTCATGAATCCCAATTTCCAATCATTGATATGCGATTCTGTATTAATAGTAATTTATGTATTAATTGTTAGATGAATAGTTATGGTGATTATTTAATATTATTTTAGAACATCATAGGATTTTAATGGTGTATTTAATAGATTTAAAGGTCTATAAATCTAAATTAGAGCATGATTGTAACTATAACCTATCTCATTCAAGTACTAATTTTATTAGTAGAGTTTTCCCCTTGGAATATGAGTTAATTGAATCATATTTTCCTCTATATTCCAGGGTTATGGATTCATATTTTCTAATTCGAAAACTATATGGATGTGATGTATTAATGTCTTGATGGTGTATTGATTTGTACATTTATATTATCCGCTATATTATAGAACCTCACTATTTATATTTCAATATCACTAAGTTGATATCCAATTCTTCGACACATGGAAAATATTATTCTTCCGCTAAGAAGATCCATGTATTTATTCCTATAGGATTTTTTTCTTGTAGGTTTTGAACATTATTCAAATAAAAATAATATTCATTAAGTGCCTACTGTCATCCATGATGGTGTTTTATAGAATTTTTCAAGTAATTTGTATGACATACCTATAGATGAAAAAAAAATATGATTGATAAATATTTATATACAGTCATATATTACCACATAATATCTATATTATACATGAGTTATGATATTTTTCATTTTTTCCATCAATCATAATTTTTCTTTGACATGGAAACTTCGTGAAGTTGGTAGTCGATAAAACCAAAATTAAAATTTGAATTTCAAAAATAATGACAGAACATGAAGTTAAATTCTAGATTTATTTCCATATTCATAATTAAATAATATTTTACATATTCTTTATTCTGTCAAATCTAAAAAATAAATGAATACATTTGGTTAAGAACAATTAAGGTTGTGGCTTCATGGATATGGTTTTTTAAAAAACTATACGATCAAAAATATTTTCTTCTATGTATATGAAATATAATAAATGATTTTTTTTCTAATAATATAATAATATTTTAGAATACTAATTTTTCATTTTATTACATGTTTTTGAATATTGTTTCTTTTTATGTGAATGAATATAATGAAATGTTTAAGGATTAATTAATACGCACTTGTGACATGAAACATTCTTGTAAATGTATCTAAGGAAATAAAATGATGAGGATAAATAATAGACACTATATTATAATGACAATGACAAGAGCGTAAATTTTGCAGTAAATGGTATATTATTAGAATGAAATTATTTGGAAATTGTTTAGAATAAAGCAGTGGAAGATTAATGTTTTATAATAAAATATAATGATACATTAGTGAACACAAATACCTTTCTTATAAAGGAACTACGATATTAATGTGTAAATAGATCCAAAAGTGAAGAATAATGTATTTTACAGTGAAATAAGGATGATAAAGCATCAACCATTAATTTCCACACACCTTTTAAACATGATTGAATTAATTTTGAAATAATATTTTTAAATTTAATGATTTTCATTTTTACAATGGTAATAAATCTATAATCAATATATATATATATATATAATTATATTATTAAATATTTATTTTAGATACACTTTTATTTCTCATAGTACAAATAAATGATTAAAAAATATATTATAATTTTTTTCGGATTTAAAGGATAAATATCGATGGAAAATTTGGATCATACATCACATTCACATAATAAAATATATTCATTTAAATGAAGCCAAGTTTTTTATCCATACAAATATCACTTTCTTTTTTATTACATGTATCTCATGGGGATTTACATTAAATAATTTGGTCAAGTAAATGCATAATAAGTGGTGCTATAACATTGCATGAAGAATGGAAATGAATTAGATGTAAATGGGATATCATAATGACATCCTAATAATATCATCATCATCGTAGTCATGATTGAATATTTTGATAAAGGCAATAAATGTGACCAATGTATAAAATGAAACATCATATTTTATGGGTCAAATACCACTCATAGATGTGAATATTGATTAAGTCATGTTCACACAAATGATATGTTCCTAACCATACCATAATCATTACAGCCAATGATAAAATCATTTTTATGAAAAATAATCATTATATATTAAGATAGTTGATACTATTTAAGTTATTAGGGTAATAAATAATTTCAGTCTGACCCATAAAATAATAATTTATACATAATCATGGATGCCCCTTATAAAAATTATGATCATAAAATAATAGTTGACATGCAATGGGTTTCCTATTGATTTTATAAAGAATACATAAATTGAAAATATTTGGGTTTCAAAATTAAAAGTGGGGGATTATACATTGAAATAAAGTTTCACTCGTATATGCATTAGAAAAAACTAATTAAATGTTAGATTTTTTTTATGGAAGGAAAAGCCTTTTCAGAATATAATCGTTTTGGATTTAAAATAATGTTAGAATTTATGTATTTCCAAGAAAAAATTGTATGAAAAATAAAAATATAATTAAGGAACATTAAGGAAATATAAATACTCATACTGGTGTGAATGATGAATAATCCAAATAAACTTAGTTGGGTATGATAATGCCATAACCATAATTCATGATTTCATTCACCACCTTTTTGTGTCCAAAATAATAATAATAAGATTATTAAAACATAGATATAGATGTGAATTATGTGAAATTATTTCACTATTTGTTCACTATAATTATTTTTTTCTATTTTCGAACAATCCTTTTTAATTATGAATTATTTTTATGTAATATTTTCATTAAATATTTATATTTTTTTCAATAACACTATATTAATTCAATTTCATTTATAAATTTTTATAATTAAATACATAATAATTTAAAATAATTAATTACAAATTTATATTATATATAATTCATATAACCCATTCATGATGATTTTTAAGCATTGTTTGAGAAATTTCTATGTAGTTGGTTCACAGAACATTGACATGACATTATTGAAAGGGTTAGAAAAATGTTTTTTGAAATTTATATATTTTATTAATATGATACATCTAGAAGGTTAAAATAATCAAATACCATGTTAACATTCTGAATAATTATTTTTATAATATTTTGATGTGAAATGGGGTTTTAAAAAATTGAATGAGAAAAATAAAAAGAGATAATAATCTATCAGAACACATAGTTACCCTATTGAGATTCTATTATACAACATTAAAGGTCCCTTGATGTTTAGAGTTGGAGTACTCTAGAATGAAATTAAGGATGATGATTGGATTTAGAGTAAGGATTTTTTTAATAGGAAATTCTTTGTGAAATGAGGTATGGATGGTTTTACATATAGAGGGAGTGGGGTTATTAATACATGGGGAGAGGGTTTTTTCAAAATAAAATTCTTAATAAAATAATACATCATAGGTAATACATTTAGTGGTGATTTTTTGATATAATTAATTATATATATGGAAAAATAATTTTTTTTCATATTTAAAATAACATTATAATATTTTTTCCTTAGATTCTAAAATTGTAGGTAGAGAAAATGAAAAATTGTAAAATCAAGGGAATACTCTTGACATTAGGTTTTCGAAAGTGATTTTTTTTGGTTTTTAAGTGAGGTTTACTGTATTTTAAGAAATAGTTTATGAAATTAAACATATGATGTCCAATATTTATATTCTATTAATTATTTGATCATTATTACAACAAGAATGATTTAATTTAACATATAATGGGTATAAGAAAAATTGAATTTTTACTTTTCATCTAAAAATTTATGTATTATAAAATATTTTCAATATTCACCTTTAGATATATTTTATAGATTGATTTTAAAAAAATTCATTTAAAAAAATGTATTTTTGAAATTGAAAATTTTAATGATTTAATATAAATTATATTTTTCAGAAAACACATTGAAATACAGGATATTAAAAAATTTATGTATTTTCATTCAGTATTTTGATTAGGATATTTTTTGGGAATTATAATTTTTATTCTAACATAAATTTATCATGATAAACATTTAAAATTATTATTGGGAGGTTAAATTTCGATTCCATTGATAACGTTACATTTCCCAATGATGGGTTTTCTATTCACAATTATCAGAATATTATTACAGCAGTCTAAATATTTTGATTCATTTATAAGGTTTTGTCCACTCAGTCACTGATTTTAGTAGATTATGGTGATCCATAATATCCCTTTTTACCTTTTATTTATAATATGTTTCCCCCATTAAAAGGATTGACATTTTCATTTATTTTGGGTTTTACTAATGCAATTATCATCATTAATGGGTCTATACTTTGTTGGTTTCACTATATATTTAATTTTTATAATTTTATATAGTAGTATACAACTCATTTATTCAAGGAGAAAATATTAATAACAAACATTGTATTGTTACATTCATCACAACTTCAGAAATATTATCTTCAAAATTTCATGCAATGTTATCAGTAGAGAATATGTGAGGGTAAATCTATTAAATTGGTTCAGATGGTTCCCACATAACCTCTACATACATATAGATTCAACATTACACATTATCAAAATGAGGGTCAAGTTATATAAAAGAATTTCTTGTAGTACCAGATCGTCACATTATTCTTCTCATAAGAGTGTTTTTACACTATTTTTACCACATATGGATTCAGTACATGTGAGGGATCATATATGTATTTTCTAAAGATAGATATGTGAAAAAAAAATCATGTATTTTCACCAAGTACTTTTTATGTTCTAGAAAATATTCAATTTATCCTACACGAGGAAGGATCTCAAAGGTTCTAATATACCTAGGTCTGTTATCCCATTTCTCTTCCAAAACACATAACTCTTTTCCATAGTTATGATCAATGTAATAAATTGTATCCAACATCAATCATAAACCCCTTTCAACAGTTTTCAACATAGCTATTTTCTATCTCTGGGTAACATTTATTTTTTGTTGTATTACAACAACATTCATTATAATATATATAACAAGATGATTTCAAAGTACCCAATGTTCCCCCAACAACATTTAAAAAATTAATAATTTCACATCACATCCCATATATAGAATCATATTATGAATTGTAATACTTGAATAGAATATATTGTTGTATGAGAACCAAAAAATGGGAAATGTTGATCTAATACTAGATAAAACTCCATTAACTAGTACCTTAAAATTTCTGTGATGATTTTAACAGTCCTTTTACATTAGTAATTGGTTTGGGGATTACATGCCATACTGATATTCAATTTGGAACAATAAAAAAGTTCAATACTTCTGAAAAAACTATATGTGAACCTTGGATCATGATCTGATATGTTCAAATGTAGAACTACATGAAACCACAATACTTCATGTTTATATATCATAACATGTTGTTCATGTGATAAATCTTCTAAAATAGTGATTAACTGAGAATTCATGGTGATTGGATCCATTACTACCCATTTCAAATTCATCCATGTGGCTTTATGTAGGAGAACAGTGAAAACATCCATGAACATGTTCCCCTATTCCCACGTGTGTATGGTTAATGGTTTCATCATAACCAAGTATTTATGTCACTCTTATTTTACATGACATCATACCATGTCTATCAACGTGTACTCAGTGATAGATGTTATTTTTTTGTCAAACTAAATGTTATTTTGATTATCATGGTATATATAGGTTCAATAATGATCGATGGTGAAATTTGATATATGTTCATTTTCCAAGAGATATATATTTATCTCTAAGGATGTAAACAAAAATCAACTAGTTTTGAATTAAATGACACCACCCTCATTAATGTATAAATCATGAGGCCTCCCTATCCTTACAATTGTCACCATATATTGAAGCTCCAAGTCTTACCTTGGTGACACCATGATCATCTCTAGAATGGATGATTGTCAAATAATTTTGGAATTTATGGTTTTTTCATGATTATAAGGTTTCGTAATCCATACTTTTCATATCCAAGAAGTAAGATCATTTTTAATCAACTTCTTGGAAGGGGTAAAAACGTTTTTTTATACTAAAATCATCATATAACTTATCTGACTTTACAGAATGGTAGTGAATCATGAAATTGAAGTCCATGATCACCTCTAACTATCATTTTTTAAAAATATTGATCTCTATTTGTGTCAATATATTCCTCGAACTCCTATAATCAATATATAAATCACACATTTCACCATAATGGTAGTTCCACTATTTCATTTGAGTGAAGATCGCATCTAATAATAACTAATCATGTATTATGGCCTATTCTAAATGAATGGTTTTCAAATAGTCAACTCTGAACTGTTGGAATACACCTTGGCTTTCTCGGCCCATTGCTGATGATGTTGTTATTCCATCTTTAATGAAAAATTTAACCATTTATACCCTTAATGATAATCCGGATTTCACTGGTCTGCTACCCAGTAGTGTTCAGCTTGAAATTTCAAGGTACTTTTTCAGTGATTCTGATTTTTTGGTTTGGATGCCCAACCTTCTTGGCCGGTTCACCACAAGGCAGTGATACAGAGGGCTGTGTGGTGTTTCTTTGAACCCTCCATGCTGGGTTACTACATTTTACATGGATTTTATTCCTCCTGCACAATCTATTTTAATCTGTAAAATTTGGAAACAAAGGCTTCCATTGCAGGTCCATTTTCAGCGCATTGGGATACATCATTCCTTGGACTTCTAGTTATGTTTAGAGGAGGATGAGTCCATTACACATGTTTTTGTTTCTTGCAAGTTTTCATGTTGATTTTGGATGTATATACATCATATTTTCTGTTGTTCTCTCAACTACAACTCGGTTGATGGGATTTTGTAGTCCATATGCGGGACATAGTGCAGTGGGAAGGTGTGGTCCTTGTTGATTTCTACTTCAGCTGGGGTCATTTCGTTCTACTGGAAGGTGCACAATTCGCTGATATTCAATAATGTTGTGCCTTCTTTTCATGATGGGGTTGTATTCTTGCACCGTGCAATTATGAATGCTTCGAAAGTGCAGACTGGTTCCATGATAAATGATGTATCTGATTTGATTTTGGTGAGATCACTTTGTGTCAATGGCAGGATGAAAAATCCAATGATGATGAAGTATGTAAGATGGATACCACCCATCTCCCGGTGGTTAAAGGTTAATGTTGATGAAGAAGCGTCTGGAGCACCGAGACCTTCTGTATGTGGTGGAGTTTTTCATACATATTGTGGCTTTGTGAAAGGATGTTTTTTACATTATATTGGAAATGGTTATTCCATTTAAGAGGAGCTATGGGCGGTGATTAAAGCAGTCAGGTATCCTGTCCGATAAGGTTGGAATGAATTAGGGATTGAGTCAGACTCGTCTATTAGTGACCATATTATCAATGATCAAGCACTGAATGTTCCATGGAAGATTTTATCTGATATGGGTGACTGTCTTCGGATTATGGAACAGTTATCTCTGGAAGTCACTCATGCTTACTGGGCGGCAAATGAAGTTGCGGATGCCCTCTCAAAGAGAGCCATTTTGGAGGCTAGTTCGAGTTGGTCTTTTGTTTTTCATGAGTATTGCAATTTATTTTCCCATGATGATTGTGATGGGGTGTTTTATAATTGCCTATATAAATCTTCCTCGTGATCTTCTTTCGTGTAATTTAATTTTTTATTTTATTATCATGGGAGCAGGTGCGCCTGACTCTTGACTTTCTAAGTATTCATGTGCTACATGAATATTTACTCACATTTATCTATCAATAAATAATTAAACCCATTACATGACTACTCTGTTTATAAGATATAAAATTGGTATAATTTATCAAATAATGTAATTAGTACCCATCTAAACCAAGAAAAATACATATATTTGTGACACTAGTGGTTCTGGATTTTCCCCAATTTCCTTTCTTTAAAGGATCCAGAAAAAACATATCACATTGGATTATGTCCCACATAAAAGTGAAATTATAATTCCAAAAGTCACAAAACATGGAATTAGAATACATTTTATCATTCATAAATTTTTCCATAAAAATCTTTAGATCGAGATCGTATTCCTCCTCACTCTTAGAGTTGATGAAAATTGCATCAATAAAGACAATAAATAAGTAATCAGGGTAGACTATATAGAATCAGTTCATCAACTCTATGAATATTGTCGGAGAATTAGTATTTTCTTATGGATTCACTATGAACCCATTTTCTCCATACCTTTTAAAAATGATTTATACTGGATATCTTCCTTCTTCACCGTCAGCTGGTGATATCTAGAATAATGTTATACCATTGAGAAAAACTGATCTCTCAAATGTTTAAAAGAAAATATTTTAATACATGGTAAAGTTTACATGTTATTTATGGTGTTTTTTGAGATCTAGTTTAAAAAACGATAGTCAAAAGGATCCATCCTTGTTCCTTGAAAGTTGGACATGTCTCCTCCATGGCGATGCACTAGGTCATATTAACCCAATGTCCAAATTCTCAATCAGTTTCTTCATTAAATACTCCTGTTTTTTAGTTCCATCCCATAGGATAATTTGGAGAGAGGATTATTTATGGATATATTTTTATATATAAATTTACGTTAATATCTAGGGCAATTCAAGGTATCTATTTGGAAAAAACATCATTATATTCAATCATAATGGGAAGTTACCCAAGATGGTACTTTTCTTCAACTATTCCATTTGGGATACGCATGATTCATCACAAGAATTCCCCAAAAATAGAATTTATGGATTTTTAAAAGGATATTACTAATCTTCATTCAACTTATAGAGGATACTAGGATAGTTCAGAATGTAGGAATGTATTTATTTTAATCAATAGATTATATGTGCTCAATATAAAGAGAGCCATTACATGCCCCATATAGCATTAAATTTCACCAAGGGAATGATTATTTGATTAATTGAAAAAATAATTATACATTCTAAAATAGAAGATGATATTAACATATCGGTGGAACTAATTTCACCACAAGGAGTTTTTACATATATCACTACATCATGGTTCAAGGGAATCTTTTCAGTTTCTATAGAAAATATACTCGATATTATAGAATTTCAAGAACCAAATCAATAAAATATTTCCCCATTATTAATTTAATATGTTTTGTAACTTATAGAAAATAATTGTCATGCTCCACTTCATCATAATCTACCAAAGAATAATTCACTTTATCCATTAGTTTTTGTGACTGATGATGCTGATTACAATCAAGGATCCACATATTTCTACAGTAGCTTGTATTGTGACATTTCTCCCAACAGTTGAAGCATTGAACCATTCATAGTTCTTTACCTTACTAAAAAACATTCGATGAATTAATTATGTCTCCTTTTAATTTATTATCTAGATGGCCTTCTCTTAGAGACATATGTAATTTCCATTTCACTTTGTTCTTGTTCTGATTATGATAAATCCCACATTTTTTACTTGTGGGTATTTGAGAACTCATTCATCTTACAGCATTAAATACTTCATATGTATATTAAATCATTGGATTCTTATATCCATAGCCAGGGTACTATTCTCTATACATTTTTTTATCTTAGATATCACATAAAACAACCTCTCCATCACATCAAATTTCATAGGGAGTAAAATCCTTTGGGAGGTGTGATTTTATAGCACAAAAATATATATATATATATATATATATATATATATATATATATATATTGACCACAAAACCTATGGTTTATCTTCCAAGCCTTGTATGATTTCCACATAAAAAAGTGAAATATTATCCATAATTATTCATATAATATTGGAACTCTATCTACATAATTATTTGATGGTTTCATGGGATATATGTGTAATGAAATAAATTTGTAATATCATCACACTATATTTCATATATTTAATATCATTTCTTAGTATTCTGAATTATCTCCCATCATTGATCAGACTCCTCATCTAAACGGTAGTGAGTCTATGTAACATTACTCTTTTCACAAAAATTAAGAATAGAAAATATTATATCCACTGAGTTATCCCACTATTCTATCATAGAATATTGGATGATTGACTAAACATTGGTGGTAATTTCCTCATAAAAGAATAAATATCATGTTTCTATGTCAAGGGATATAATTTATGTTCCATATTGTTCAATTTATTTTATATATCCTGTGATGTAAGGACTATTATCATGAACCGGTTTCTAACTGATTCATGATCAATATAGAATTTTTGAGGTTCATACAACTAGGATTATATGTAACAGACACATCTACATACAGAATCCCAAAATATATTTATTTTATGGAGACCATTCATTCTTATAAATTACCAAAACATGTGAGGTTTAGCTATACATAAACATATCCATAGGATTCTCCAATTACTGTTTCTATTCCAAATTCCCAAATTTACTAAATATCTATTTGATTACAACTACAGTGAACCCAAATTATCATAAATGATTATTACATCATTTTAATGAATAAATAAATATGTATTAGATGATCAAATGGTTTATTATCTTGGGTGAATTAGGATCAGAAATCAAATTTACCTATACAATACTGACTATTATTTACATAATTCATCTTTATCAACATAAATGACAACATTACAATTATTTCAATAATAACTTATGATATATATCAAAGAAATTTCAATATGAAAATCCCAGTAAGGGGATTTATATCATGGGGCTAATAAATAAGATGAATAGTAATTAATTGGGTTGGAAAACCCATATAATTAGTATAATATCATCATCATAATCATGAATTATAAATATTTAAAGTCATGTAATGTGTCATATACATAAGATGGAACAATATGTCTTATTGATAAAATAACACACATAGTAAAAACCAATCTAGCATCATTATCTGGCATAACATATATGCATAATCATAACATCATCATTTTGAAAATATATAGATTAATTTCCATGTATAAGACACATTAGATCATGTTATAAAACAAATTATATAATTCATTAGAGTGTTATATCCTTTTTGGCCCACCCTTTACATCATAATATTTACATAATCATTCATGCCATGTATAATAAACATTGTAATGAAATTACTCAAGGAATGGAATGGGTCTCATAAATATGTCGGAATTAATACATTCTAAAAAAATGTTGGGGTTACCAAATTGAAAATTCTTATCAAAATTTTGAATAATGGATCATTTTTTCTTTGTTAAGAATGAACACATGAGTAGTTGATTATTTTTTTGAAAGAAAACATCATTTTGAAAATTCATTGTATTTATATTAAAAATTGAGGTAGAAAAAATATATATCCATAAAATAAAAAAGAATAATAACGATATGAAATTAAAAAATATTAAAGTAATTACATTTCTGAAATGGATGTAAATGTTGAAAACCCGAATGAATGGGTGTTGTGTTTGAGAATCATCTTTCCAAAGTCCCCCCTATATTTCATCTATTTTCCAAGTAGTTTATAATAAAATAAGAATTGTTAAAACGTTGTTCCAAAATTTAATTATGTTCATTCATTACATTATTTATCAAGTATAATTATTCTATTAATCATTATAAATATCTTCTTAAATTTAATATTTTTTATATAATGTTCTCATTAAATATTACCACTTTTTTATTTCACTATTTTATTAATAAATACATAAAAATTACTCCATAATCATATTATGAGTGTAATTACATATTTATATATATTATATAATTCATATTATCAATAATTATTGTTTTTTGAACCATTTAAAAGGATATTTCTACTTAGGTAATCAACCAACCTTTGATGGGTCATTGTTGAAAGAGTATGATTTTTTTTAATTTTTCATGTAATAAATATAACACTTATGTCAAGTTAAAATTATTCATATAATGTTAAAATATTTACTAATTAATTATATATTATGTTTTCTCTGGTGGTTGAAATAGAATGATAGGAATAAAAAGACATTCATTTTGTCAAAATTAACTTCTATCATAAGTGATATTATGTTTTTTTATAATAAGATGGATTTTAAGAAACACATTAAAATAAAAAAATTTAAAAAATGGATTATATATTCTTTGAATTTTCATTATGGGTATTTTTTTGGATTTATAATAATCATATTTACATAAATTAATATTGTTAAATTTTAAAATTTATTATCTTGGTGTTAAATGTAAATACCCCAAACCTTGTTTCCTGGATTCAGCACCTTACTTAATAATATTTCTATAACAAACAAGGAAGGCACAATCCAATGTTCCGATTAATTTAGTACCATTGGAAATTTACATAAAAAATAGGTTTTACCTTACAACTTGATGGACAAAACATGTAAACTCTAGTGAAAAATCCATAAACTCATTGAATATCCTAGAATGTGCTTCATAATATATATAACATCGCATCCTAGGGAAAATTAAACATATGAAATGGGTTATCTCGTATTTTTAGTGTGGGTAAACAATACACCAGATGCTATCAAGAATATTAGAAATAAGGAAACATGATTTAATGAAACACATACGAATAAAACATATTCTTGATAATATTATGATTAGAATAAAAGATAAATAACTAATTGAATATAAATAATCTCATTAATACCATAACCATGAATTTTAATCACATGATTTTCAATTACTAATATCATAATGAGGAATTGAATAATGTGGTACATCATAAACATAACATCATTGCCTCATCCCAAAATTCTGCACATATAAGTAATAATCAATGAAAACATGGCCTAATTCGTCTCATTTGACATACTGATGCATCTATGGTCTATATAGAGCCCCACAAGTCACAGACATAGTACAATGCATTCCTCATATATCAAAAAAAATATTTATAAATATATATTTAAATCAATGTGTCACATAACACTTTAAAATATTTTAATCATAATTAGACATGAATATATGTTAATAAATTCTTGATAATTTTTTTTAGATAAATAGACTTTTACTCTGGAAAGAAGCGTTCTTTCGGAAAATAATTTATATTTTTTGTAATATAAAATTTTAAACAAGTATATCTTATAGTTAAAAGGGAAATAAAGTTAAATTACATTTTATTCATAAATTATTTAAAACATAAGTGAAAACATGTAAAAATAGTTTTTATGAAACATTAGCTATTATCCAATTTAGTGCATTATAAAGGAAAATATCAAATAATATTTTAAACTACAATGTATTAATTTTATAAATAAAAAAATTAACTAAGATATTTTATCCATAAAAAATTATTGATTTATAAGAATAATGGAAGAAGAAAAAATATTATCTATGGTACTTGAAAATCAGTACGAATTTGAGAAGATTCTTTTAATCGAGCATTCTTATCCGGAGGAAATTGGAAGGGAACATTATAAAAAAATTATCTCCCCATAAAATAAAGAAGAATATTGATATGAAAATATATTTTTGACATAAAAATAGAATAGGTACGAAATATATAATAAAAATTTAGAATAACACTTGGATAAATAGAAATAACGTCTAGCTTGAATGAAAAATGGAGGTTCAGAATGAATCATTTACCACATTGTAATCAATCGAATCATATAACCCATAAATTTAATTAATAATAAAATGAATCATCTAATACCATGAATATAAATAAATTTATTATATGATACAGAAATTGGATGAATGAATAGAACACAAACATACACAAAAGTTGAATAAGGCATATCTTATATAAATAATAGTGAGATGAGAAAACCCTTACATTTTATCTATTGTGTTCTTCTCATGATCTTAATGTCTTTTATAATCATATTAAATTAATTATTAAATAAATATAGAAATATCTATAACTTTATATTTTTTATTTTAATTTTATTGAATTTATTTATTGAATTTTTTATGTGTTAAAAATTTCAATTTCATTATCAAAGAGTGTTCGCTTCGTTGTTTTTTCGGACACAATTAATTTTATAAGAATATGAAATATCATGGAAAATAAAAAAAAGTTAAAAATAATTAAAAATATATATTATTAATGATATTATATAATATTATTTTCTTAGATAATTTATTTGGTTAATTAGTGTGAGGTTAAATCATTAAATTAGATGTATGTGACAATCTTTTATATTATTTTTTCACTTTTTTGATCATCACAAACTTATTTTGTTTCATTAATTAATATTAAATCTATATAAGGGTTCTAGAATATTAGATAAGATGTAATACAAAAATTATAATCTATTTAATGCTTAAAATAATTATTACTAATCATAATCTATGAATTGAAAAATGAAATTATGTTATCAATGAAGGTGGTAAATCAACATATCATAGACGATAGTTTAATCATCAAAATAAAAGAATAAAGAGAAGAGACTTGAAGGTCGATTTAGAAATTAAATAATAAAATTCCATTTTATACAATATATTGGTGATATCATTCATGTTTTTATAGATGAGGTGAGGGATGGATAATAATTAAAAAAATAAAAAGTAAAGGAAAGGGGTTTTTACATATTGATTTCTTCCCATTGAGAACCTCCTTTGGAAAATTGGTTTTTGTCTTTTCATGAGACAAGAACCTACTGAACATGGGGTAGAGGCATGGTAAAGTGTTTTTTTTAGAATTGGGAAATATTTAAGGCTCAATATTTTTGAATTCTTGAGGTGGGGAGGGGTGGTATTTATAGTAGAGGATATGGATGTTTTTTATTATATTATTCATTTGATATTTTTTTTGGAAAAAAACTATGAATAGAATGATATTTATAAATAAATATATATTTTTTATCTTAGATGCTTTGATATTGTTCGATTACATCATCTATAAATAATTAATGACTTAATAATACTTGTTTTTGTTAAAAACTACATATTATCGTATTTCACTATTCACAAAATATTAAACTATTTGAGAAAAATCTTTAAAAATCAAATTAATAAAATTTCAAACTGTACAATTGAAAAATAAACTCTATTTTATAAAATTAGTTTTTTAAATATGAGAATAGTTATTTTAAATTAAAACTAACATTTTCATTGAACATGCCTTTTTAAAATTAAAACTAATTTTATAATAATATAAATTAATAATTAATTCCTGAAAAAATATAATATTAAAAATAAAAAATATTTATTTTTAATCAATCTTATTTTAATAAACTTCATTTTAATAGACTCTTTTAATTATAAAATTGTTAATTAACATTTACGTTTAATAAAAATATAAACAAATAATAAATAATTTTTAAAATATGTAGTTGCTTTTAATATGATATAATTATTTCATATTTCAATTTATATGATTCTTAAATTATATTTATACATTCATTTTTGAGGATACTATTCGAAACATAAAAATAATATTTATATAATAAAAATGACACTATTATAGAAACTGTGAATTTTACCTTATTCACTAGAAAAAAAATTTATTAGAGAAATAAAAAAGTACAACCTTAAGAATATATTTAAATTATTATTCTAAAAATATTTTTTTTATATTGTTCAAAATAATTTTTAAATTTTTCAAAATGATGATTTAAAATACGTTCTCTTTTAAAAGTTCATAAAAATACCTTTAGAAAAATATATCCTTTTAATGCTAAAAAGTTGATTCATTCTTATAATATACTTATACAATCATTTTAATGAATATAAATACATTTGATTAAATATGTTTTATATATATATATATATTACTAATACTATTAATTCCTTCCAATTTTATGGGTATGATATAATAGTAATTTTAAAATAATGATATTTTATTATATATCATTATTCATTTACAATTGGTGTTGTGGGAATCATATTCTATAGTATAAATTAAATTCAAAAAGATACATATAACAAAATATTAAGGTGTTACATTTTCTCCTCCCAAAATAAATTTAATCCTCACAATTTGATATTCTATATTGAAATAAAAAGTTGATAATTCATTGTTACTTTATGGGAAACCCATTTCAAAAATAGGGATAAAATATACCCTTAATAAGAGTGAAAGTGAAATGAGATGGTCACCCTTAAACATGGATTTTAGGATGGAAATAATTAGTGGAAATCAATAAAATTAACGTGGAAGATTAATTATATCTATAATGTTTTGATAGAGAGTGATAGATAACATGGATATTAGAATGTTTTCCATCCCAAAATCATTAATCATGTGAAATAATAAAAAAGAACTTATATCTATGAAATAAATTTTCTTCCAAAATCACATTCCTATTGTCGGGGGATTCTATTAATATTAACACAAGCATGAGAGAAAATAATATTGCTTCATTACATTACATGACATATGAGTCATCTAATCCTTTAGTTGTTCTTATATATATATATATATATATTCACATAATAGCTTACACCTAATAATTAATGTTAATGATGAATTTTTCATGGATGATGAACTTTTAATAAATCGTATGATCCCTAAGTTAATACTTCAACCATTAATTGTTTAAAAAAACAAGAAGGTTGGAATGTGTTATTAATTGAAAATAATATCTGATGTTTAGCTTTTTTCCTTTACACATTTTTAAAATTAAAATTCTAGAAAATAATATGTATTTCCACATTCAGCGACCAAAAATATAGAATCAAGGTAACTAAATCTACATTACATAATTTGTTTATACAATGTCTCTATTTATACCACATTCTAAATATATTAAAACAATAATCTCCTTTAATCCATTATGAAACATGCTTGCTTCCAAGAGTAAAATATCATGTTCTCCATAAATCCAAACAACTAATAACACCATCATACAAAAACCAACTGACCAATAACCACATTCATAGTCACAAGTACTATCCTATAAACATTTAATTATTATTATATCAACATAAAAAACATATTTATGTTTTTCTTTCCCAATTCATGTTTTTTCATGAAGTTCATCTTACAAAAAACCACTTCTATGGATTACTAGTGCTATCAATCATATTCTTCAAATTCAAAATGAATAAGTACTATAGTAAAATCCTTATATATCTCATGATCCTTATAACCAAATCACTGTTGATAAAATTCTTAAATAACATAATTATTTAATCCAATCAAAATAACATTAATCATTACCCTAAATCTATTGTAGTAACATAAGATTGTTTGTGATCCACTATCCTCTTGTTTAATATATTCCTTTAACTCTTGAAGAATTTATTTTTAAAGTTCCATGTATCATTATATTGAAATAACTGAACATTGGATAATTTTCTCCTTTCCATACATCAATTATCATGGTGGTCTTTCTCTTCACACATGAAGAACCATATTTTCAATATAAAAATATATTAATCCATTTCCCTCCATAGTTAAAACATGTGCGAGAATACTTATTTACATTATTCCATTAGAATAACTTTTTTTAGCTTTCCAATTTATCCCTTTGTAACATGTTAAGTCATTAGAATTGGATAGTATGTCACAAACCGCCCCCTAGGGTTCGTGGTGTTACTACCCCATGCCTGTCTTCCATAGGCCTGGGGCTGGACACTAGAACTGAAAAGCATATTCCCTAAAATGGAAAGGCATTTCTTTTAAACATGAATAAACATGCAGTCCGAAAATACAACAAGAAGAAACTGTGCAGTAAAATGTTGCAGTAAAAATACTACTGAATGTAAATGGGGCCGGAATAGAAGACCAATGATAAAAGTAAAAGTACAATTGAAAGGAACAATAGAACAGAAAAAGGGTAAATATTTACTGATTCATCTTATGAGGAGCCTACCTGAAGGGTAACAAAATATCACCTCCTCCCCACTCAACATCCACCTGTCTCCTCCACATACCACATATTGATTGCTCCATTGAACCTCAACCCAACTTCTCGTCATCTGCAAAAGAAAAAACAAGGTGCAGGGTTAGCCTGTATAGGGATGAGTATAAAAATACCTAGTAGAGACCATGAGACCCTTGAAGGTCTCTCAAAAATACATAACAACACAATTCATGATTTCATCACAAATCACAATGAAAGAGATAGAGGTACAACCAGGTATACAACACAATGAAACATAATTATGATGTTGACCCACACATGATCCCCATAATTGTTGATAGACAACCACTTTTTTCTTTAGGGATAGTAACAAGTATCATCCCCAATCGACACATTAACAAAATTAGCTACTAGATAAATACGTCTCTATCGAGTACAGTGGGCCTACCATGTCACACAGAGGAACTTCTCACTAACCTTGGACTTCTGAGGTACTCCTCCTTTCGAGTACCTTGGGTCTTCCACATCAAACAGAGGCTCTCCCCCTTGTGGCCTGCTGAGGTATTCCTCTTGTCGAGAACTGTGGGTATGCCATGTCACACAAAGGCACTCCCTATTGTGGGTCTTCCACGTCACATATAGGCTCTACCCAATGAACCGTACAATCACATTGAGTCAAAAAGATCGACAATTGTCAAGTGCCAACTAGTCTCAGGGTTCAGTACGTGGTGCACTGAGGAGAACCGCTCCCCAAGCCATTGGTCGTATTTCAACCAGAATGAATTCTCACAAAGAATTAACTCAATTATCTTCCATTTCATATGGGTTCTAACACAATAGATAGAGCATTAACTAGAGGCTCGGTCTGTGCATTATTATCATTTATGTGTCGAGGACTTGGATGGATTCAGGTGTCATCCAACCCGGTCATATTCCATGTTTCTTCAAAACTCAAATGGATTAAGTAAAAAAGGACAACCTCCCTCGAAAAATCCAAACGTTATAGATGGTTCATCAAATGAACATATGGTTTAGAAGCTAGGGCTGGTTTTGTTTAATAGGTCAGTACTAGGTCTGGGATCAGTTCACCTCGGTCAGACCGGACCGACCCAGTTTTTCATGGGTCGACTCGGATCAACCTAGGTTTACCTAGCCTGACTAGGGTTCGAATCGACCCTGGTCAACCAGGTCGGATGGGCCTGGCCCGACCTGCCTGGGCCACAGGTCAGGTCGCAGGGACATGGTTCGGTGTGCTGGGCCGACCTAGCAGTGTCGCCTGCTTGGCAGGACGAGCTGTCAGGGATACCCGTATATGGCGCATTTGGGTAGGGTTTAAGGGGCGTAAAGCCCTATCAACGGGTCAACATGTTGAGGGTGACCTAACACGGCACCATGTGGTGCTGCGAGTCCTCTATGTCACAGAAGACGGGCCTCCGCTCTGCTGCCAGGCTGGACTCTGGCGCGCGCCCTGTCGCCCGGCCGCTGGTTGAACTTACAGCCCCCTGCTCTTTCAGTGGACATTGCAGACTAGGAACTTACTGCTATGTGGGCGCGCAGCTGAGGGCGCACACAACATCAACTCTGCTGGATCCATCATGGCTGGCCAGCATGTCGGTTGACCTCTCCGGCAGGTCACGACAACGACACACACCGTCCCACAGTGACGGCTGGTGTGCCAGCCACCTTCTACTAGTTGCTAGGGCTGACGAGCCACTACCTCCTCTGTTTGTAGGGGGCACGCAATAGCGCGCCGCTCCTCATCCATGGCGAGTCAGTGTCGTACTCCCCCATTACCATCGTGGATTTTTTCTACAACCTCTTCTTGTGGTGTGCGTCGACGCATTATCCCCAACATAATCGGTCGGTATTTCCACGCCAATGGTGCTCCGTTGAGGGGATAACTAGCAATGTAAGGTAGCGTTCAAGACAGGTTTGTTAGGCCCACGCATTCTACATTAGCACAACAACAAGATTGTGTTTAATGGTTTAACAATCTATTGGAATTTAAACCAAGATAAACCCCACAAAGATACTTCTCAACAACATCTCACAATGAGGAATGAATTTCCGGTCAACCTGTAACTTGGTTGACCATCATTCCTTATATTATTCCTGAATGGGAAAGAGGAAAACATTTGAAAAATTCATAAAAAATTAATCCCCTACCTCGAATAATCAGAGAAATTCCCATTCTTGTAGGTGCGTCAGTGTTCTTAGTTCCCACAACATGCATCCAATGATGCCACTCGTACGTCATCCTCCATTTCGCAGTTAGGTGTCTCCCATAACCCTCTGCTGGGATCGGCTCCATCTTATAAGGGTTTGGTTTCACGATGATCTTTCAGCACTTCATTTATTGGTGAAGCATTGTCGGTACCTCCCCCCAAGCTCCCTATTTATAGTAGAGGGGGAGGGAAACTATCGGTATTGGTGTTTAATGTGGCTCATCAAATAGGTATCTTCCTAATTCCCCAATGACATCACTACATAGGGTTGGAAGGTCAAGCCATTTATTGGCATTACACATCACTGAAACCCACCCTTTGCTGGTCCGTTGGAGGATATGAACTAAAATAATAAAATAATTTCTTTTCTTTTCATTTAAATATATGAAAAACATAACTTTTCACTAGACCTACTCATGTCAATTTAATGCTTCTATTACGTGAATCATGGTTCTGCAGATTCAATAGTGTCCTCATATTTTTAATCTGAACAACGTTTCAAATGTTATAAAATGCCACTCATGTGTTTATTGAAGGTACCCTAACACATTATAGAAATTCATTCGAGGCACTCTGGGCCTCAGAATCACGCGCCATCAATTTTCACAAACTTATAATAATTCTATATAATTAAAAAAAATATTACATGGAAAATCCAAGTGTTTAAATTCTCCCTACCTAAGGTCTTTTCATCCTTGAAATCTACATTATAGAATATTAACACAAATGGGGCTACTAATCATTAATATGAGCCTCCCACTCTCATGTCCTCTCCTAGAAGTTATCATCCTACCAGAAAACACAATCAATAGGTATCGACCTTCCATGAAGGACCCTCGTTTTTTGATCCTAAATCTCTTATGAGAACCTCCATAAACATCACCCCATCATCTAAGTATAGTTCACCATGGTCGATGATTTGAGATTGGTCTTTCACATATCTCTTCTACTGGGTTATGTGGAAGAGGTCGTGCGCCCTCTCCAACTATGGTGGAAGTGACATGTGGTAAGACACCTCACTTATCCTCCAAATTATCACAAATGTCCTGATAAACCACGATGATAACATTCTACCTCGGCCAAATCTCTGTAGTCCCCATCGAAGATAGACTTGCAAGAAAATGTGGTCTCCCTCAAATAAATCCAATGGTCTCTGTCTCTTATCATCATATGCCTTCTGTCTTCTCGGTGTAGTCCATATCTGCTCTTGGATGGTCTGAAACTTCTAATTAGTAGTGTGTACCAAATATGGTCCAAAAAGTGTGGACTCCCCGGGGACAGTCTAAAATATAGGTGATCTGTAGGGTCGACCATATATGGACTCGAATGGTGACAAACTGATGGTGGAGTGATAACTGTTTTTTTATGTGAACTCCATAAGGGAAAGTGATCCTCCCAACTATGTCAAAAATGTAGGACGCATTCACGTATCATGTCCTCTAGTGTTTGTATGGTATGCTATGTCTTACCATCCATCTGAGGATGAAATGTGGTACTCAAACATGGATAATCCCCAAACGCCTCCTATAATCCCTTCCAAAATAGGGATGTAAAATATGTGTCATGGTCAGAGACAATATTCAATGGAACCCCATGATGTCGCACAGTCTCTGGTATTTGGACTCATCCCTGGCCCTCCTAGATCCCTACTATTATATGGGTATGAAGTGGGCTAACATGGTGACTCGGTCAACGATCACCCAAATGGAATCATGTCCCCTGGACTTATGTGGATTCCCAGTCACAAATTCCTTGGAGATCCCACCCCACTACCAATTTGTCACCTCTAATGGTTGAGCTAAGACTTCTGGAACCTGATGCTCGACCTTTAATTGCTGAAAATGAGGCATCATGTAACACACTTTCCCACTATCTTCTTAATCCCTGGCCACCAATGCTGACACCGGAGGTCTTGGAACATCTTCTCCATTATAGGATTTATCACTAAAGGGTACGTATCTAAATCTCTCAACACCTCCTCCTATAGTTCCACATGTACCATGGTACGTCCTATGAAGATGAAGATGTGCTACCCATCTTTAGAAAATCTATCAGGTGCATGTCTTGAGGATATCTAAGAACATCGAGCTCCACAGTTAGTTTCTCAAAGATGCACCTCTCGGAATCCCTAGAGCAGTTAGGGATTGACTGTCATAGACTAGAGGTATGATTCTCATCTCTATCCATGAAGGATATTGGAAACGCGGCTAGCAGTTATGCCGCATCACTCATCATCTGAAGAACATACCTCCTGATTAGTGCAGATGTTACCACGTTACCGTTTCCAGGATTATAGACTATCTCAAAGTCATAGTCCAGGAGGAACTATAGCCATCTCTGATGTCTAAAGATTTATTCTATCTGAGAGAAGATATAACAAAGACTCTTATTAACAGAGTAGGTGGTAAAACAATTTCCCATCAAGTATTGTCGCCACATATTCTAAGCTAAGACAACTACAGTAAACTCCAAGTCATTTGTAGCGCAATTATACTCATCTTGTCTCAACTGTTGCAAGACATAAGTGATCATTGCTCGCTCATACATCAGGACACACCCATGTCTGCTCCTTGATGCATCACAATATACTACATACCCAACTCCCTCTTCTGGTAGCATCTAGATGGGCAACTCGTCAGGCTCTGTCTCATCTCTTGGAAACATCGATGGCATTTCTCCATCCATATAAAGGGGTTTCCCTTATTCATCAACGTCGATAAGGGTACCAACACTCTTTTAATGTCAGCCACAAATCTCAATTAGTATATAGCCCACCCCAGAAAACTTCGTACCTCAGTCACAGTCTTGTGGGGATCCCAAGAAAAAACAACTTCTATTTTTGTTGGATCCACTACAACTCCAGCGTTAGAGAAAATGTATCCTAGAAAGTGGACCTCTCATATTTAGAACATGCACTTCGAGAGCTTACTATAAATATGGTGCTCTCGGAGTATATATAGGACTATGTAAAGATGATAGGAATACTCATACTTTTTGATGAGTATATCAGGATGTCATTGATGAACACCACCACAAAATGATTGATTTATGGCTGAATGTAACTATTCACAAGTCCCATGAACACTGCTGGGGGCATTGGTCACACCGGAAGGCATAACAAATAACTCAAAATGGCCATTCGGACATCTGAAGGTCGTCTTCTACACATCCTAATTTTGTATGTTGAGCTGAAGATAGCCTGATCTGAGGTCTGTCATCAACAAAATGTGATCCCTTCAGCTGATCAAAATGATCATCATTCCTTGGAAGTGGATACTTGTTCTTAATGGACTCCTAGTTTAGGCACCGATAGTCCACAAAGAGTCTCAAACTCCCATATTCCATCTGGGTGAACATATTCTAGTATTCCGATTGAGAATCATGGGGCCTTATGTACCCCTTTCACTTGAAGTCATCCAACAATTATCGTAACTCACAATGCTCCACAGGATATAATCTGTTGTAGTTATTGGTTTCATCCCAGGTTTTAGGTTGATGTTAAATTCTACCTCCTTGCGTGGAGGTAGTCCTGGAACATTATCAGGAATGATATCAGAATACAAGTCCACTACTATAGGAAATTTCGGACTCTCAACATCAACTGCTCTGAGGGTATGTTTAGCCAACTAATTAGTAATATGCTGCACCCTCCTATGGTTAAGTCTATCTTGTTCTTCAAAGTATCCCTTCTAACCCTTTACGCAGATACTAGTCCCATACTTATGGAAACACCACACACTGTGCCTAATATATTCAATCTAAGCAAGAATTGTGGATAATCAGTCCATACCAAAGATGAAGTCAAAAGGGCTCGTCACCACTTCTAAGACTCTTGCCTCCTAAAGTAAGCTCACACTATCGACATCAGTGTGTAATGGTCTAATCCACTCCCGTAGGAGTCTCTCAATGTAAGGTTCAAGCCAGCAGCTCAACTGGAATTTCCGAGCTCCGAACGGGGGTTGTGGAAATAAAAGAGAGAATGGTACTTGTGTCTGTAAGTTCTGCAGTTATGGGAGAGTAGACATATATTGCACCTATAATAATATCCAGAGTGTTATGGTCATAGGCCTCACCTGCATGGATATGAGCTTGTCCCTATCCACATGCTTCATGTGTTCATGGTGGACCACCTAGCACTGGTGACGGTAGAACCTTGAAACGTCGCCCACCACCTGCTGCATGACCAACTCCTTTGCCGCGTCCGACTACTACCTACAGACCCCTCACTCACACCATCTCCTATACCTCGGTGGTCCCTCATCCGTCTACTGGTCATCCGTATAGGGGGTTATCCAATCAATAGCCATGTGACAATGTCCACCACATGGGTAGTAGGGCTTATCCCTCGCCTGACCTCTTCAGCATCAGTAGATCCATACTGCAGACCCTACATCCCAGGGATATCCACCAAAAGGTCTGGTCAGCTTGGACCTTTAGGTAATCTACCTACTACCAGCCGCAAATTTCTGTGCTACATGTCGCCAGGTGGTGGGTCTCTATGTTGGTGCATGCTCATCTAGGAAACTCTCAACCAAAAGCACTTGCTCTAGCACCCCAGTCGGAGTCTGTATGCTGAGTGATACCATCGATTCTCTTTTCTCTCATTGAAGACCCCGATCAAAGGTTCATGAATTGAAGAAAGGGTCTCGTACCATATCGGTGGAGTAGCGGGAGAGATCAGTGAACTTTGCCGAGTTCTGAGCTACTGTCTTGCTGCCCTACTATATGTGAAGTACCTCTTGTATACGCACTAAGCGTAGATTACTTAGGATGAACTCAGAAATAAAAAGTCCCTCAGTGTCTGCCCAGATGAGAGTCGCCTCATCGTGTAACTGGAGGATCTGTCTCCACTATCTCCCTATTTCATCCTAGAAAAGGAATGCTTCTAGGATCACCATAAAATTATCTGGTGTACAACTATGTGAAAAAACTCTGGCCACAACCATCAGCTAGTCCTCAGCTATCTTCATATCCGGATCGCCTTGGAACCTCGGAGGCCTCAATCACTAGAACTCATGCCACACACTCAGTCAGAGTGTATCCTTTTCTGGTGGGTCTGGTGGAATTGTCTTCCCAATGAGTAGTGGTGCTATTGGTACTCCACCCGATGGTGCTAATGCCGTAAGAGGTCCCAACACCGAGGTTTCATCACTCGGTGGGCTGTCATCGCGTACTCTCTCAAGAATCCTAGATAGATGTCTATGTGGTGGCATCCTAAAGGAAGAGAGGTGTTCCATGGTCAATAATCTATACCTGGTGAGCAGACTCAAGAGATCAAATAAAATCCTTTCAAAACAGACGCAATCAGTGTTTTCGTGCGCTTAGTCAGAAATTAGAATTTTGGGTCCTAGTGTATAGATACGTCGGCCGCCACACCACCACTAGATCCCCCTAATTAAAAACAACACTCATTACACTTAACATTATTGAAAAACAAAAAAGATCAGAGTCATAGTTCTCTAGTAGAACTGAATTCCTTTAATAGCACTTAGTCACGACCCATCACTCAGGGCATGTTCCATGACTACCCCAAGCCCACCTTCCATATGTCAGTGGATGGAGACTAGCAATGAATTTTGTATTCCCTAAAATTGGAAGGAATTTCCTTTAAACCTATACAATCAAGCGGTCCAAGAACAAAAAAAAGAAACAATTATGAAGTAAACTGTTGTTGTAAAAAGAGTGATGAAAGTAAAGGGTTCTTGTATACAAGAACAACTATAAAACTACAAGTTTGACTAAAAGGAAAAATACAACTAAAAAGGGGAAACTTATATTGAGTCATCCTCTGAGGATCCGACCTGATGGTCAGGTACATATTACCTCCTCTGCACTCCATGTCTTCCTCTCTACTCCACATACCGCCTAGTCCTGGCTCCCTCAAACCTCGGCCTAGCTGCTTGTCATATGCCCAAGACACAACAATGTGCAGGCATAGACTGTGCTAGGGTGAGTATAAAAATACCATGTATGGACTGCGAGACCCCCAAAGAACTCTCAGAACTCCGCAATGGAAAAAACACAAAGCATGATCTCAATGACAAGGCACAAAGAAATAGACATAGTTCAAGCTAGGTATACAACAAAGAGAAACAGAATTATGATGCTAACCCACACATGATCGCTATGAATGTTGATAGTCAGTCACAATATTCTCTATGGGTTGTAAAAAATATCATCTCTAGTCAAAATGTCAAAAACGTCAGCTTCTGGAGAACTCCTCCTCTATCGAGTATAGTGGGCCTACTGTGTAACATAGTGGTTCTTCCAACTAACCATGGACTACTGAGGTACTTCTCCTATCTAGTACTATGGGACTTCCACAACACATTGAGGCTCTCCCCACCGTGGGTCTGCTATGTGACACATAGGTGCTACCCCTTGTGGTTTTCTTAGATAATCCTCATGTCGAGCACCGTGGGTCTACTACGTCACATTGAGGTTCTCCCCACCATGGGTCCACTGCATCACACAAAGGTGCTCCCCACTAAGAAGTTCAGTCACTCCAAGTCGAAAAGATCAATATTCATCAAGTCTCATCCAGTTACAGGGTTCTGTAGGTATCATGATGGGGAGAAATACTCCTCAAGCCATCGGTCATATTTCAACCAGTACCAAGTATCACAAATAAGTAACTCGATTATCCATCATGTAATATGGGTTCCAACAGAATAGATAGCACGTCAAACGGATTCCAGGTCTGTGCGTCATTGGAATTTCAGTGTTGGGGGACCAGTTGGATTCAAATGTTATCCAACCTATCCATACTCCATGTTTCTCTTAAAGTCTCATGGATTAAGTCAAATAAACTGCGTCACTCCAACGTAACTGAATCTGTAGATGGTTCATCCAGCAGACATTCAGTTTAGAAGATAGGGCATGTTTTGTGTAATTGGTCGGTACTGGGTCTGGGTCTGGTTTGCCTTGGTCAGACCAGCACGACCCAATTTGGCATGGGTCGACCAGGATCAACCATTGTCAACCCGGCTGGACTCGGGTCCGATCCGACCCAGTTCAACCCAGCCAGCTGGGCACAACCCGACCTGGCAGGGGCGCGGTTCAGGCGGCGGGTCTGCCAAGGCGGGCTTGCGGTGCCACTCATCTAGCAGTGTGGGCCTCCAGGGATACTCGAGCGTGCCGCTTCCTCATAGGGATTACATGGCAATGATCCACTTCAGGGTGTCATCATGGGGGATTTACCCAATGCGGCACCATGTGGCACCGTGGGTCCTCCATGTCGGGGCATTATCATCAGGCGCGTTGTAGGCGCATGCCTCGTCCACCGGTCATAGGTCGAACCGGCAAAACCATTATCCTATTGTGGCCATCGTAGGCCACGACCATGCTCTCATGTGGGATCGCCACTAGGCACACTCTCCACCTCCTCACCACTGGTTCCATCGCGGTCGGCCGGTCTGCCGACCGACCTCACCTACCGTACGAGATGAAACGCTTCACTGTCACTCGTGGTCGGCCTATGTGTTGGTCGCCTTCCTATGATCGCCATGGCTGACAAGTCGCAGCCTCCTTTGTTCATCAGCGGCATGGAATAGCATGCCGCACTTCCTCCATGGCAAGCCAGTACCAGCCGCTCCGATGACCACCACATCATTGTCCCGCGACCTCTTCTTTCGGTGTGTGTTGATGCTCTATCCCCAACATAGCTGGTCGGCATCGCTTCTCCATTGGTGTTCCATGGAGGGAAAAAGATTACAAAAGTAGCAGAGGGTTTAGGCCGGGTTCTTTAGGTCTGTGCCTACCACGTTAGATCGAAAACATGAGGGGGATAATGGTTTGATAAACAGTTGGAATTTAAATCAAGACAAATCCCACAATGATACCCAGAAATAACCTCCCACAAAGATGAATGAATCGTGGGTCGAACCATTAGTTGGTTGACCCACATTCTTCATATTATTCAAGAACAAGGAAGACAAAAACATTTAAAAAATTCAGAAGTGAATAACCCATACATCTAATCTTCTGAGAAATGACCACGCTTGAAGGTGGTTCAATGTTCTCCATTCTCAAAATGTGCTTCCAACGATGCCGCTCATACGTCGTCCTCCTATTCGTGGTTCATTGTCTCCCATCACCCTATGCTGGGATTGGATCCGTCTTCTAAGGTTCTGGCATCATGGTGCAACATCATCACTTCGTTTCATGGCTATTAGGTTCCAGTACCTCCCCCCAAGCTCCACATATGTAGGAGATAGTGAGGGTATGTAACGACGATGGAGTTTAATGCGGATCATCAGTTAGGAAGCTTATTAATTAACAATAATTTCGTTACATAGTGTTGTTAGGTCAATCCATTTATTGTCTTGACAAATCTCTTTTCCCACACCTTTGTTTGTCTGTTGGAGGATATGAAATAAAATAATAAAATTATTTTATTTCATTTCTTTTTAAAAGATGAAAAACTGAACTTTTTCTCCAGACCTACTATGATCAATGTAAACCCTCCCCTAATTTAATCACAATGCTGCGGATTCAATGATGCCCTCGAATTTTTAATCCAAACAACAGTTCAAAAGTAAAATAATTCCACTCACATTTTTACTGAATGTACCTAAAAAATGATCACAAATTCATTTCGGGCACTCTAGGGCTCGTAATCACGCGCCGTCAATTTTGGGAGACTCGTAAAAATTCCATATAATTAAAATAAATTAAATGGAAATTATGGGTCATTACATAATTCTTTTCATATTTTTTATAACATGATTTTATTTCCTCGTATAATGAGAATATTTGGGAGACTACGACCATTCAAAACACTACATTAAACCCCTAATGAAATCAGAATTCATACTCTATGGATTATGTGCATTATTATGGTTCCAAATACATATGCTAAGAACCACATCTTATCAAATTTAACAAACAAAATTATATTATAACATTATGAATCATAATGTATAATACCAAAATAGTTGAATTACATAACATAAATTAGGAAATTTTTTGTGTATCTAATCTCATAATAATAAATATGATTTCCTTGGGGACATATTTACTATTTAGTCCATCTTAATGGTTTGTAATGCAAATGTGTATTATCCTACGAGTATATCATAGGATTGTCAAAATAGTTGTATTGAAAGTCCCATTATATATACTAGGTTATGTCGAGCCAGGCCCAACACACTTTATTAGAGTTATTACTTATAGGTATATCTATTCAAGAACCATGTCCACATATTTTATCCATAAATAGGTGTATTTCTCGGAAGAGCCATATAACATCTACCTTACCAAAATTATAGAATGTTATTCTATGGTTATACCCAAAAAAAAGTTTAGGGTTATATTCTTCAATATTTGATTTCTAAATCTATATTCCATGTTTTCGTCTAAAATTCATTTGATACCAACATTAAAGTCCCAAAATGGAGTATCCTAGATCTAGTACCATAAATAATAATATTTTTATAATTACCACAGTAGTCGCATCCTGATGAAATTAATATTTTTTGAGATTTATAAAACCAGATAAGAACATATGATTTTCATTATAATTTTAATGGAAAATAAATATAATCCCTTGGAATGATCCCTAATGTCATACGTTATCACAGCATGTCGTTAATAATATAAATATTAACAACCTTAGAAAAAATAAATCATCATAAAATGGTGACCTTAGATGCTCAATGTCTGTAAAAAATAAAGCAGAATCTAACATATTCTAAATTTATTAGGAAAGGATATTAACTAAAACACATGAAAATATAACATAATCTTGAGAATATTACGGCCGGAATAAGAGATGAATTAATAATTATATATAAATAATCACATAAAACAAAACCATAGATATTATACTTGTCAAATGGTCACATTATTTATGAATTATTAATATCATACTAAGGTAATTCATAATGTTGGAAACCAATTACATACCATCAAGTCCACTTCCATTATGTCTACCCAAATGTGTTTGGACATTCCCAATACCTTGTCTTTTTTGTCTCAAGAGACCTACCAATGAATTGAGGGGATATAGTATCCCCCACCAATCACATAATAAGTCAAAATAATTCTTCATATATTGAATAATCAATTTTTAAAAAATATCCTTAAATCATGGTGCCCATAAAAATTTGAAATATTTCAATGATATTCATTGTTGAAAATACTATAATAAAATCATTGATAAATTCTGGAGAGATATATTCTTTTACCATTGAAATAATAGTTATATTGGATAATCATTTGTATTTTACATAAAATTAAATTGTAAACAAGTATATACCAGAACAAAAAGGGAAGTATAATGAAATTACGTTTGAGACATGAATTATTTCCAACTTATCTGAAATATTTTAAATTTTTTTTATGAAACATTAGAAATTATCATCTCTACTAAGGTTTTAGGGAATATATTAATGTATCTTTAAAACAGTAAAGGATTAATTGTTTGAATCAAACAATAAAATATCTACGATAGTTTTTCATGATAGAAATAATTATTTTAGAAAAATAATTAAAGCATAAAAATGATTAAGAATGATACTTGAAAATAATTTATAATTTGAGAAGTTTCCTTTTATCTATATTTCTTATCGAGAGGAAATGGGAATGGATCAGTATAAAAACATATCTGCCCATTAAATAAAGATGAATAGGGATAAGGACATAAGTATGGAACATAAAAATATAATTTAGGGGGATTAAATATTAATAATTAAGAATTATAATGGGATAATATGAGAGATAGTGTACCCCAAGGAAAAATAGATGTTTGGACGAAATCACATTCAACTTTGTAATCAATATAATCATATGCCTTGTAAAATAAATATTCATAAAATGAAACATCCAATACCATTAATATACATAGATTCATGATATAATACACCAAAGGGAATTATAAATAAATTACACAACTGAAATATTGTTGAATAATTAATATATCACATAAATAATTGTGAAAGGATAAATCCCTTACTTTATGTCTGAATTTGATCAACAGATGATATTAATGTCATGGATAATCATATTAAATTAATTAATTAATTAAGAACATATTATAAATTTATATTTTTCATTATGATTTAATTATGTTCATTTATAATCTTTTTTATGAGTTATATATCACAATTTTGTAGTTTTAGAAGTTTTACATGCTTGTTTTTCATTATCAGTGTACTTTTATATGCCTATGGAATATCATGTATTGTGAAAATATTTGTCTGTAATGGAAATTATATCCTATTAATTATATTATATAATATTATTTTTTCTATTTCATTCTATTTTTATTGAAGGTGAGAATGAATCAATATATAATATATTAGTGATAATCATTTAGATTATTTTGGTAGGTTTCAATAATCAAAAAATATTTTTCTTTCCTCAACTAAAATTGTGTTTATATAATGGAAATAGAACAATATATAAGATTTAATACATACATTATAAACATTTTTAACAATAAAATGGTTTTAGGAAAAATCCTTGATGGAGTAATTTAAAAAAATAGCTTTTATGTGAAGAAGGTATATCAGCACCTTAGAGGCGCTATTTTCATAATTAAAGAAAAATAAAAGGAGAAGTGTCGTTGTGAATGATTTTACATTAAAATAATACAATTCCAATATATATGAGATACTAGATATATAATGAATGAATTGACAGACAATGTGGGTGAAGGATAATAAAGAAAAGAAATGGAAAAAATAATAGGAAAATGAACAAGGGCTTTACCACTTCAATTTTTTTCCTTGAGAAACTCCATAGGAAAATTGGATTTATATGTCTGTTGAGACAAACAAACTGATATTTGGGGAAGAGTCTTGGGAGGATGAATGTATAGAAATTGGAAAAGATACATGGATGAAGAGGTTTGAGGAGAAGTGGTGGTGAGGGGTGGTATTTATAGTGCAAGACATATGTGTTTTATGAATATTTTATTAATTTGTATATTATTTTTCTAACGAATATGTATAGTATGATTATCATGTGAAAATATAAAAAAAATAATTACTAAAAATACTTTATTATTTTTATATATCATCCATACATCATAAATGACTCAATAATTCATGTAATTTTTAAATACCACAAATTATTGTATTTCAATATTCACAAAAAATATGAATATTTTAGATAAATTCAAAAAAAATCACTTTAATAATATTTTGATTTTTATATATAAAAAACGAACTCCATTTTATGATATTACTTTTCTATGTACAAGAAATTTATTTTTTAGTTATAATCATCATTTACATGGAATATACCAATTTTAATAATATTACTAATTTTATAACAAAAAGATAAATTAATTAAGTACTCATACAGTTATAAATTAATCATAAGACAAAATAATTGTAATTTTCTAATACATTTTATTTAAATAAATTTTCTTTTAAATAACTATATTAATTTAAAAAGTGAAAATAATGATAAATTTTTAATAAAAATTTCCACACATAATTAATAAGTAAATAAAATATTTATTTACTTATAATATGATATAATTATATCATATTACTTTTATGAAGATGCCTAAATTTTAGTAAACATTCATAGGTGACATTGCTAATGTAGAAAAATAGAATATTAATATAATTAAACTGACACTTATATGAAAATTAATATTTTTCGCTAATTCACTTGAAAATAAATATATTTAGAATAATAAAAAACCCTAAAATAATTAATAAAATTTGGTTATTCAAATATATGTTTAATTTTTTAGAATAAGTTTTAAAATATTCAATATTTAGTTTCAATACAAGTGTGCCCTTATAATACGGTAAATTTGCCTTTAGAAAAATATAGCCTTTAAATGCATAAAATTGGATTCAGTCCACTCTAATGGATACAATGTCATTTGGAAAAAATTAAGAACATTTTATTATATATAATATATAAATAAACTGTTAATATTATTTATTACGTCTAATTTATTGGCTAGGTTGTATTGGTTATATTAACATGTTTATATTTAATTGTATATCATTTTCGGTTTAAGTATGGTGTTTTGTGATACCTATTGTGTCAAGGAAATTAAATTTAAAACGAAACATAACATAACATAATAGGGTGTTACATTAAATTATTATTTCAATGGTATTTTTAAAATTCTCAATGGTTAATATACAGTTACTAACATCCATGTTACTATTCAAAATGTAAATTTTCCCCTTGTATATAATACCTCATTCATTCACCCAATAATCACTATAATTCCTCACAAGGATATGTATATTTCAATTTTCATAGATGATGATTGGTTTAATAATATTTTGTTTAATTTCTATTATTGTGGTCATGGGGGTAATGATTCTTGTAAATTTGGGTGAACTATATTATCTAATTTTCTATTTTCTATATTATATTTTTATACAAATATAATATTTTTAAAATTTTAGTTGGTTTCATTTCATATTAATATAATGATATTTATAAATTAAAAAAATTGTGGTTTCTATATAATTTTTTTGTATAATATTATATAATATAATACAAAACCCATATATTTAAGAAAAAAACACTATAAAAAACACAAAATCATTAAATTAATCCCGCGCTTTTAAATGTCAACCTCAAAATGACAAATTATATTCATGGTTGAATTTTTTTTGGGCACTTTCACTTTAATTTTTCTTTTATATATCATTTCCCCTATTCGTACTTATGGTTCCAACAAAACACTTTTACATAGTGATTTTTTTTCATATAAATGTTTCACTATAGAAAAATATGTTCATTGGAATCACCTCATAAGGGATTTGATCATCTAGTTGTACCACCTATAAATTCAAAACATATCAGGGATCATACCAGCATATACCTATTAAATATATGTTGAATAAATCATAAACACAACGCAAATTTGGTATAAGTGATAGCCAATAATAAATTATTCCCCTATGATAAAATCTCAAAGGGTCCAATGAACCTGGGGATAAGATTACCATTGTTTATAAACCAGATGAATATTATCCATGGTGATATTTGAAGGAAAAAATTATATATGACATAAATCAATGTGACATGACATGTCCTAGAATAGCCCATGCCACAACTCCCCAAGCCCACCACCAATAGTCCACAGGATGGCGATGATCACTAAGAAGGAATATTACTAATATGGGAGGTATTGAATCAGTACCAATATATACAAACACATATCCAATCCCTCATATGATTAAATGTAAAAAAATATATAAAATATGCAGGAAAACCAATATAACCTACAACCAAATTACACTAGTTAAAGTTAAGGAATTTAGATAGGGATAGTATATAGGCCCACCAAAACGAAGGTATATAACCAAATTCATGAAACTCATCTAGGGAAAACATTATCTGAAGGCAAGGTACAGTGGATATAGTTTGAATCCTTAGGAACACCACAATATGTCTGATCTATGAAGTTTTTCTCTGGTCTAGGTCCATCCAAGACTCTATCATAATGTCTCACATCTGGAAAAGATATGATGTGTGCACGAAGACACATGTAGGGTTGAGGATTACAATACATAGTTTGACACCGCAATACCACAAGGTAATACAGAAGGTAATGACACAATCATCATTAAAAAAGTACATGTCTATAAAATATAATATAAATTTATAGATATAATCTAACCACAAAACAAAACCTAGGGTATGTCATAACCATTTCATTCTACCACTAGTATTTCAGCTTGAAGATTCCACAAAGCACTAATTCATGAGAACAAAATCCATATTCTGATAGCACTGATGATGTCCGTCGAAGAATTACTCCTAATCAGAATCCCTCATAAGTGAGATATGATGAATGATCTGAAGGGAGATACGATACATCAGAAGAGGATAGTTTCCTTGGAAATAGGGTGATTCCAACGACTCCATCTATATTAACCATCTTGGTAGAGTATTATCTCCTGAAAATGTTTGTCACATCAATACCGAAGACGCTGTATATGGAATGAAGAAGGAATAAAGTATGCACGATGAATCATTCAAGGGATTCCAACAACACTCTCCAATATGTCCATCTATAGGATCATACTCATAGGAGTAGGAAATTATTCCAATAAACCTTCATTGAAATTATAATGCGAACCCAACCTAAAAATCTCATCTAATATATGATTGATGAGGTAATAAATTCATTAAGAAAAAAGGGGGTGAATAGTGAGTAGTAGTCACACTTATCGTGTCCCTTGACCCAGGGAACTTCCCATTTAAAAGGCATGTTTCACTAGAAATATGTCTGAGCTAAGGCCAACAATTTTTTAATAAGTACTCTCTCATAACAAGGGTCCCAAATCCACTGACGACAGATCAAATGATTGATCTATTTAAATTTTAGGATTATTTTATTAAAATAGCATGACCTAGGTCCTGTCCAACTCTAATCTGACCTGGCATGCTGGGACTCGTCTATCCCAGGTGCATACGGGATGGCTAATCTGGATCACATAGACCACACCGACCGCATTCCCTCTTTGTCCCGAGATGCTGCACTGCATCCCACATGGTCATCCATTACATCTGTGTTCCCACTTGCTCGAGCTTCCCGCGGACTCACTACCGCTACAAGATCCCACGTGACCAACCACTATGTCATCTTTTTCCTCTACTGACCACCCCACTGGTGGATCACTCTACTCCCCATTAGGGGATCACCATCCGCCTCACCATCTTCACAGATTGTACCCATCATCCCACATCGTCGCTCACCTAGATCTTATTTAACCTCCACCATGCACCGACTCATGTTCCTCCATGTGACAACATCCTGTCCAGATCACTTTGTGCCTTCTCCATCACACCTCCTATGTGTCTTCATGATATCAGATAATTGATTCCAGATTATTGTACAATAAATTGAAGGCGAAATTATCGTTCATTAATATCCATTGAAGAACGAATAACATGTGGTAAAAAGGGAAAAATATCACATGGAACAAACATTGGGAACAAACCACTATTTTTTTCATTCTGGTCTCAATCCATTCACGTTAAAATGATAAATAATAACTAAATAGTATAATAATCATCCCCAAATAACATCATCAATAAAACCCATCCCAAATGAATGATCAATCCATGGGTCAACTGGTTCTTGGGTTTATCTATCTTCATATTTGATTTTATGAGCAGCGAAAGAAAAAATGAAATCACAAAACACTAATTTTAGTTTGAGTGATCAATAATGACGAGCGAAGGTTAGTCATCGTCATTCATCAATACTTCATCCAAAAAATCTGATGTTGTAGATCACTTATCATTCACCAACATTATATCTAGAGGCCCTTCTCTACATCTTAGTGAAATTCCAGGATTATGGTGATAAACATGAATTCCATATGAGACCCTAATAAAATAAAATTCATCATCACGTCACTTCATAACATCGAAATAAAATAAATTCTTTTAATTTATTTTATTATTTAAAACATCCAAAAAACTATCTTTCATAGACGACCCGCACCGGAAGATGTTGGGCCTCACCTAAGGTAAAATCACTAATCTGAATGCAATGGTTCCCTTGAATTTATGATTTAGGAAACTTTATAGATCTTATTCCATATTTTTAGGGAAACCCCTCACACATGCTATTTAATGATTGATATTTTTTAATCATTTATTCTTGGATCATCGGGCCTTAAAATCACATAATTTATCATCTCCTAGTCTCAAAATAAACTCATATATTATTTAATATAGGTCATAGAAAAATAAAGGACCCAAAATTCACCCAATCATAGGTCTTTACATCCTTGAAATGTCAAAAAAGGATACACTAAAATATGTCAATGATGTTCACAAATTTGAGCCTTCCACTCCCACGTGCTCTCCCAGATATTCACATGATGACACCAGACACACACTAATTGAACCTTCGAACTATTAAGGATCATATCCTACCAATCATCAATATGTACTAGGTACTATATGAATTTCACTCCATCCTCAATGTCCAGCTCTTCGTATTAGATGATGGTCGATGGTTGATGCACATAACTCCTCGTCTACATCATGTGGAAGACATCATGTACTCAGTGGAACTATAGGAGGGGTGGGGGGGGGGTTGAGCTAGGAGGTATGCCAACACTCAAAATCATTGCAATGTTTGTAAAGGGTTGACGATCATCGAAGAAAACATATCATCCTGACCAAATAACCACATCCCAAATAAAGTTGAGACCCTAAGGAATACATGGTATCCATCCTTGAAATCCAATGGCATACATATTTTATTTTCATATGAATTCTATCTACTCTATGAAGTTTTCATATAATCCAATATTATCTACACCTTTTTTGTAGTATATATCACCCACTCTAGGTAAATGATTATTTTCTCTAATTGGTCAATCCATCAAAGTGGTGACCTATAGGGTTGCCTATACAGAGCCTCAAATGATGACATTCCAATGGTGGAGTGGTATGTGTTGTTGTATGGAAACTCCACCAGTGATTTGAGATCCTCCAAACTATGACCAAAGTCAAATATTCAGTCCCACAACATGTCCACTAGATCATTAATGGTTCTATGTGTTTGGCCATATGTATGGGGATGAAATTCCATTCCCATGTGTAACTGAGTACCAAATGCCTCATGCAAACCCTTCCACAACCTGGATGTAAAATTGGCATCAAGATCTAAAATGAACTTAAATCGATCTTAGTGAATCCAATATATCTCTTACATGTAGAGGAACCCTATTCTATCGAATGAAATTTTCTCCAAGATTGGTCAGAATTGTACAAACATTGTTAGTCATTCAATGATCAACCAAATGGCATCATGTCCCCAAGATGTGAATGGTAAACCTATCATGAGGTCCATCGATATCACATCCCACAACCACTCCGGAACCTCATGGGGTGGAGGAAAACATGTTGGAACCTGGTGCTAAGCCTTCACCTGATAGAACTTTAGGCATTGAGAAACATGTTCTTCCACTACCTTCTTCTTCCCTAACCCCCAAAACAAACATCAAAGATCTTTGTGCATATTTTTAACACTAGGATATAACACAAATGATGATGTGTGAAACTACATCAAAACATTCTCTTGAAACACCACTAGTACAACTTTATATCATCTAGAAATAGTGAAGTGCACCCCACCTTTCAAATATCCATTTGAAGAATGCCCTATGGATAAATGAGCCAGAAGATTTTCATTGTTAGTATCCAAAAATACTGCCTGTCAACTTGATGTAAGAGTGCAGGGTTAACAATCATTGACTGAAGGTAATCTAATCCATAATCATCCTCAAAGGATAACTATAATGAGGCCATCAACTCCAATGACTAATCATGAAACTGTGAACTCGGTCTCATGCGAAGAGTTTCAGCCACCACATTCCTCTTCTCGTTAGTATATATGACATAAAATTCATAATCCTAGATGAACTGGTTCTAGTTCCTTTGTATTGTGTTTATATCCGTCTTAGAGAATATACATTTGAGACTGTTTTGATCAAGGTAGATGATAAACTACTCGGACAACTGGTAGTGTCGCCACATATTCAATGTTAATACTTCTGCTACCAACTCATGATCATGGGTCATGTTGTTCTACTCATGTGGTCTCAAATTGAATGAACCATAGGAATTCAATACATACGTATACATCTGAACACATCCACATCTTGTTCCTGATGCATTACAGAACACTACACACTCAATACACTCCTATACAAATATCATGATCAGAGAGCTCGTTAAACTCTATCTCAATTGCAGGAAATCATTTTTGAAACATCTCTTTCCACATGAAAGACTGCCACATTTGGGTCAAAGCAGTCATAGGTGATAATATTATAGAGAAATCATGTATTAATCTCTAGTAATAGCTTGATACTAGAAGTAATCTCTTCACCTCTATCACACTCCTTGGTGGCACCCATACTAACACTTCCTCCAGCTTCACATTTCCGCTGCCACTCAATATGCAGAGATAACATGTCCCAAAATGTCGAGTGACTAAATCTAGAAATAGAACAATGAGAGATTCATATAAATATGGTTCTCTCATTTTACATTAGAACGATCCTTATGTGTCTCATATACTCCTCCCCAAATGTTGATTACATAAGGATTTCGTCGATGAAGAATGTATAGTACTAGTCAATATAAGGCTAGAAGATCTAGTTCATTAGTCCCATGAAAAATAATAGAATGTTTGACATGCCAAAGTGTATCAAAATGTACTCAGAATTACTATAGAGGCATCTGAATACCGTTTTCGGTATATCCTCATCCCATAATCACAGCCGGTGATACCCTGATCGAAGGTCAGCCTTCAAATCATGTCCCTCTTAACTGATCAAAGAGGTCATAAATCCTCAGTAGTGGGTAATTTTTAATCACGGTCACCTTGTTGTGCAACAGGTAGTCCACAAAAAACCTCATTCTCTAATATTCTATTTTGGGAAACAATACTAGGGCCACCCTGGGTGAAACACTGGGTCTCCGGAATCCCTTTCTCAGGATATCCTTCAATTGGACACTCAGACCTTGTATGTCTGTGGGAGCCATATGATATGATGGTGAGAATATCAATGTTTTCTTGAGGTGTATGCCAATTCATTATTGTATATACAAATGATGATGTCATTCTAGAACATCATCATGGAATTCGTCCTCGTATTATTCCACTAATGTTGGGAACTATCACATCTAAACTTTTGCAACACTGAGGGTCGTTCTAGACTAGTGATAAGTGATCGGTTGTGACATCAAATTCATGAGTCCATGCTATGCAACATGGGTTTTTTTAGTGAAATATAAAAACCCCATTCCATCATTGTGGACACAATACAACCTTTTCCTAAAATATTCAATCTAGGCATGTACCGATGTTAACCATTCCATACTATGAATGCTGTCATAAGGAAAAGACTCTTCCGCCATGAGGTTCCAACTGAAACTCTCACCTACAGGGGTATAGTAACACTACTATTATAGATGTGTGATCACCGAATCTCCATCCATATGTTCCTCTAAGTGTAAGGGTTGAGTCGATGGTTCTATAAGAATCTGATGTCTCCTACACAATATGTGGTGAATAATGAATGACTAACACCTATATCTATCAGTACTTTTGATAATGTAAAAAAAAAAATTTTAACACGAATCATACCTGGATCATCAGGGTCATATGAAACAACCACATGTAGTTGTCCCCATCCATTTCGTCTAACTCCTTGAGTCTGACGTGGAACACATAGGGGTGGTGGTGGTAGCAAGTAAAACATCGAAAACCTCCCACAACTCTCCAATCTCCACTTCCAAATTAACTATCATGAAAATATACCATCTCCCACCTCTTTCTCTACCTCATTGGTCTATCCACTATCTCCCAGTCAATAACATTTTAGGTTGGAAAATCTAGAGTGAGATTTCCCCTTCCATCACATGAGTAACACCTCCTCTCTCTAAGCTGATTGGATCCACCCTGTGAACCTTAAAATACAGATCAACTATCCATGGACCACCTCCAAAAATGTATCGCACGGTTTGGATCCCTGAGTTTGAAATAGGGTCCATGCTGTCCAAGTCTTTGCACATGCCTATCCTCTACTGACTATTAGTGGCTTTCACCAATTAACCTAGAAGAACTTAACCACCAAGGCCCACTCATGCACCCCAACATAAATAGAAATTGTCAAAGGGAAATGATGGCTCGGATGTCTCGAAACATAGCTATATTGAATTTATAATCCTAGAAGTACTGATACCTGACCATATTCATAAATTACCATGAATGTTTAGAGAACCTCGTTAAATAATCTTCTACATTCATACTCCATTATTGAAGTTGAGAACATCCCATATACGCAGAGCAGACAACATAACTAGTGAGAACTCATCTTTTATTAGGAATTCTATCTCTATCCATGAGTGAAACTACTAGTAAAGATTCTGGATTACCAGACTCACGATCACCCTGATGAGTCCTTCAAAAGGATCACTTCCTAGAATACCATCTGATCTGCTGGTGTCCTAAGAAGATGAAAAACTCAGTTCACCACCGTAATCAATTTCTCATGTTCTTGAGGGCCAGGCTCTCCTACGAAACTGAGGGGACACTATATCTAAATCACATGGAGCACACTCAGCATGTGTCCTCATAAGTTTGTAGAATAGTTACCGCAGGTTTCTCCACAAGTGATTGTACAACTAGTTCACCACCTGGAGGTAACATCTGGGAGACATGTCCTTATACAAAAGCCTCCACACTGTAGGGTTCATCCTCATTATGGAGGTGCAAAACCCCATCTGGTATGCTTCATTGATCCATCCTCTAATAAACAAGATGAAAACTAGTCAATGAATAAATGTGGATTCCCGAATTAAAAATACATTAAAACCATAACCCATTCATATACGATGAATGTTTCATTGTTTTCACTAAAACAAGTGTTCTTAGGTATCAAGTTGAAAAGATGTTTGTTAGAGTGTCATTATATGGATCTGTTGTCCACCGCACCAACAATGGATTCCATAGCCTAAAATATGAACAAAAAATACTTAGCACCATTACCCCAAAAAAACCACATAGTATCTCTGTCCTAATGTATATCTGACCACCTCTAATACCACTATGCCTCAACCTGTCCCAGAGGGGCCAATGTCGTTACTCCCCAAGCCCACGTCAAATAGGACTGAGGCTTGTGACTAGCACCGAGTAGTAATATCACTAACATGGGAGGGATTACCTTGTTATTATTATGAACACACCCATATATAATTCCACAAAAGTAGAAACATTAAAAAACTAAGTAAAAAATGTATTTCAACAACTATAACACACAATCATAGTACAATAGTTACTGTTTGGAAATATAAATACGGATAGAATACAGGCCCACCAAATAGAATTTCTGTAACCATTTTCCCTAAACACATGTATAGATAAAATTGCCTAATGAAATGGTAGTGGGGATACTATCTGAATCCATAGGGACTCCATGGTCAATCATATATCACAGAGATATATCTGGTCCTAGTCTGCCATGTACTCTGTTAAAAGGTCACTCATCAGCACAAGACATGATGCATGCGAGAAAATCCCATGTAGGGGTGAGTGTAACAATACATGTCATGACACCACAAAAACACAATGCAGTACACAAGGGAATAATACAGTCATTTATACCCATGTATATGTCTACTACATATTACAAGAATATACAAATATACTCAAACCATACAACACAACTTAGGGTAATTCATAACTAGTTCATAATTCCACTAGGGATTCATCTAAATGATTTCACAATAATGATTTAGGGTAGAACTCACTCTATATTTTGAAATCACAGATGTTATTCATCCGAGTTATACTTGTCTTTATAATATATCATATGATAGATACACTAACAGATCTCAAGAAAGATATGATTCATCATAGGAGGATCACAACTAGAATAATGGGGAGATTCCAATGAATCCATCTGTACTAACCCGTAATGTAGAGGATCGACGCCTGGTGAAGTTGGTCACATCAATACCAAAGACACTCCCTACAGAATGAATACGTAATAAAGGATACTCTATTGTACTATTAGGGAATTCAGTCAACTATATCCTAAAAGGCATACTGAAGGGCTAATACTCTTGAGAGTAAGAAATGATACAAATAACATGAAGGGAAACGATAAAGTGAATGGACCCTAATGAAACCCATCAATTATATAGTGGATGATAGAATTAGTTCATGTAGAAAAGGGAGGGTTCATAGGGATTATTAGTCACGCTTATTGTGTCCCTTGACATAAGGTACAACCCATGTAAAAGGCTCGTGTCACTAGAAATATATCAAAGAAAGTCCCACCACTAGTCTCATAATAACTGTATCATCTCATGGGTATCACTTCCACTAAAGGTACATAAAACATACACTCCCTTTAACATTTATGATCATTATAGTAAAAAGGATGTACCCGAGTCTAGTTTGGATCTGGCCCGACCCACCAGATGACCCTACTCGGTCTGGCCAACCTGAACCAAATTAGCCTACTGGAAATAGTATCACCAGCCTTATTGGGCCCAATCTGGCATGGACCGCTACCCATTTGTCCAACTGGTGTGATCTGGTTCCCTTGGTCTAGCATGCACACATGCTGGCCTACTGAGCCACTACACACAGCCCACCCTAGTGGTGTGGCCTCCCTGTCACATTGTATCACACAACATCCAACATGATCATCCCGCTACATCCATGTGCCTCAAACAATGTTCCTTCCAATGGCCAATCCACAATTTCATTTTTGAAAATGGACTCCTGTCGTTCCACATTCCGCCTCCACTGGACGCCCAGTCGGTGACTCGTTGTCAGCCTGGACTGCCCCCTAGACCCGCATGAATGCTTACTAGGATCGATGGAAGACTCCACCATGGCTTCCACCATATAAAATTCAAGGCCACCACCTCCAACACTATATTCCACCATCACTAACCATGAGAAAATAGGAAAACAAATCATGTCGAACAAACTCAAGGAACATACTTCAACTACTATTCATTATGGTCTCTATCTGTTCTCGTAAGAAGTATCAGTCAAAACTAAACAATTTAATAATCATCCCCAAATAATTTCAATATACAAACTTGTCCTTCAAGAACGATCAAACCGTGGGTCAACCTATTTATGCATTGATCCACATTTTTCATTTATTTTAGGAATACGAATGGACGAAATTAAATCACAATGCCCTATATCATGTTTGAATGATCATTAATAATGATCGAAGAGGCTTCGACCTCGTTCGTTGATCCTTGATCTGGAGAATCTGATGTTTTTGATCCATTGTCGTTCGCCAATATATTATAAAAAGGACATTATCTACGTCTTCGAAAAAATATAATGATATAGTGATAACCATTAATTCCTGAAATTTCCTTACCAAAATAAAAAATGTCGATGTGTCACTTCAAAAAATTGAAATAAAATACATTATTTTTGTTAATTTTATTATTTAAAATGTCAAAAGTCTATCATTCACAATTGACCAATGTCGCCCGATGATTAGCCTCACCTAGGTAAAACATGCTACTCTAAACCCAAATGTTCCCTAATATTTCTAATATGGTCACCCATTTATAGGTTATTATATTTTTTGAAGAAATACGCATGTGGGTCCTTTCTAAAGATTAATATAATTCAATCATTAATTATGGGCTCACCAGGCCTTGGAATTGCATGCTTCCTCATTTCCTATTCTCGAAATAATCCCATATAATATTTAAAATTAAACACTAAAAATTCTAGGAAAATACAATTTATTTCCCTTCAATAGATGAAAACATATAAATTTTACTAAATCTATGTATATTTTTATTATTTTTTCCAAATTCTCGACAATTAACTATAATATATTTCACAATATCAAGTAAAAATAGAAATCATTTTTCAACAACCTCCCATTAAGTATGATTTCAACAATGCTTCCCATATAGATCCTTATATAGTGGCATTTGAATTATGTAGTGGAATAAATTGTTGTATGATAACTAAACTAACAGGTGATCTTGATACAATCCTCTAATAAATTCTCATTTGTAAGCTCTTATCCTGTCCTCATCTGTCTAAATAATAATTTCAGATTCGCCATCAATTTTGCAAGAATATGTTGTACATAAATTCAATTATTTACTGAAATCATGTTAAAAAATTATCAATAATTTAATGTGTGCATTGGATCATGATAAGATTTCTTCTAAAGTGTAACTCATTGAATCCTCACAATTCCAATTACATTTACCATATAAAGTTGTTCACATAAGAAATATTCCTAAATAGGGATGAAGATGAATGACTTGGTGAGTTGATCCACCACAACCCATGTAATAATTTTCTGTTGAATGGATTCATTAGACAAGTGACCAATTCAATTGTAATGTTATAATTTTTTTATATTTATATGAGTAATAATTTAATAATCCCCTTGGATTTCGATTTGTTTGGTTTTTGTTGTTCAGATACAAATAACTGTAAGGTATATTGAATGATATTTTCCTTCCTTTTTTCCCACAAAAAGTTTCTCTTGATGATCACTATAAATCTCAGTGATTCATTGATGGATTAGTAAAGATGGTCTATTTTTATTATCTAATAGCTATGTCTATATCTCAAGTATTTTAAGAACACAATGTTTATTTATAAATCAGGTCACATTGTCTTCATCATTGTAGAACTCATGATTCCTTCCATCCATTAATCATTTCACATTCTTTTGAATATCCAATTCTTCCACTTGTACCTCCATTATCAAACTTGTGTATACAAATTTAAAATAATTTATAAAAGGTAGGTATTACTACAAAAAATTATTATTTCATGATATATACATATTATATTCACGTAGAAAATGAATTTCTAAACCAATATCATGAAAAGAGTTGATTTATTGTTTCTTCTATGGGCATTAGATACCCAAATCGCCTTTATAGGATGGTAGTGTGTAGAGAAATTATAATAATTGATTTACTCTTACCATCTGCATTGACATAAATTTATCTCCTTCTATGTAAATATATACTTTACAATCATTTGATCAGTATATATATCAATCTTTTCACCATATAGGTAGTATACCAAATATTCATAGCTAATATCACAACTACTATAATTACCCACAAATTCTCATTGTCTTGAGAGTACTGTGAGTCATTATTAAGCCTCAAGAGACACCCCTAAGATGCCAAAGGCTGGAAATAAATACTAAAGGGTTTCATATACAAGTAGGGGGTGATTTAACGTTTAATAAATAAACCAATAAAGTAACTAACCATAACCATAACATTCACTAAATTATGCTCGAAAAAGTTAAAGACATCTCAATAACATCATATAACTCAAAAACAAATGAATATGTGAAATAGAGGGAGACCAATCAAGTCTCAAAGTAAGCAGTGTATAAATAACTATATACTCTAAAGAGACAACATGACTCCATTGTCCAAAAGCTGTAAGCTCCAAAATAATTGAACAAAACATGTATAACGAGTTGGGGATTAATACATGTAGAACTTTACCTATTCCTCTATGCCGAATGATAAAATCTTCAAAATCACCAAAGTTCCAAATAAGTGGTATGCATAAAACTTTGTAAATTTTCCTAATGACTTCCATAGTCACTCTGTAAGAAAAGAAAAATTAAAACATTATATAAAATATTTTATATGAAAAAATTTCCCAAAATAGTTTTTAACCAAGTATAACAATTTCAAAAACCAAATATAAACAATTGAAAAAATGGGCAAATTAAACCAATTTTAATCACACTATTTTCCAGATAATAACTATTGAAGGGATATAAATAAATTCTGATAATTATTTTGAAATACCCATTCCATAGTTCACAACATTCCCACACAAGCATGCCTCCTTCGACCGTTCCATACACATAAAACGTATCTCCCCCAACTACCTTAGGTCCTAAAAAAAATTTCGTCGATCTATAGTCACAAAACTTTTACCCCACCGGTACACGTCCATTATTCAGGGGCACGTCCAAAATGCAATTACACAAAACCCCCATATATTCAAAAACCATTCAAAATAACCATTTCAATTTTTTTTAATAAAAATGTACTTTTTTTGAAAACCAAATAATAACAAACTTCAAAACAAAAATTTAGTTTAAATAAAACATCGCTTATTTATTGAAAAAACTGACTCAAATCCATCTGCCGAAATTAATCCCGATTTAAAAATCCATATTTTAACACCAAGAACAATAGAACATTATTTAAAACACCCAATTTTCATGATTTATACAATTTACCATACCATCACAAGATAATGTTTCTAAAAATTCATTACCAGTGAAATTACAACCAATCCATCAGAAGGAAATAAATTTTAAAGCATCAAAATAAGTTTTATAAGGAGTATTTGGGAGTGAATCCCCCTTCCTAAAAGGTTTTGGTGAATATCTACACAGATTAAGAACATGTATTAAAACTGGGTCGATTCATCAGGAATCCTTTTTAGATATCTTGTTTTAGAAAGATAAAGACCAAAACTCAACAAATTTGGAATCCACACACATAGTTCTACCCATAACTTGTGTTTACATGAGAAACCTAGAAGATAGGAGAAGTAGATCGAAGTCAATCTATAAAACTAATAAAGAGGAATAAAGAACGATCACATACATCAAGAATCCATTTTCAAAATACCGAGGGATGAATTTTTATTGTCTCCAAAATTCATGGGAGAGGATTTCCACCATCAAGGAAGAGAAATTGCGAGTTATGGATTCTATTGAGAAAAAAACACTAACTAGAGGAAAAAACATGTGTGATAAACTTTATTAGGATCTAATGTAAACCATATGCACTGTTAGTTTTCAAGTTTAGAAACCCATGCACTAAACATGCATTAACAACTGCCTTTGATGAACCTCGCACGACCATGTTTCATGGTCTCCCTAGCTATTCCCACACTGTCCTGAAGCTATATACCTCAAACCATCCATTGTGCATGATTTATACTACGATGACTAAACTGTTTAGATAAATTGTGTGCAACCCATGCACCTCTCATTTTCCCCCAAAAGCATACTAAAAGGTCATAAAACTCTACCCACATTACCTATAATAATTTATATAAATAAAAACACAAAAAAGGATTAAATAATATAAAGTATGGGTACTACATTCCCCCCACTATTTTTTCATCCCCAAAAGGTACAAAACCATTGCTGATCTGAAAGAGTTATAAAAATTGCCCTTTCTTTTGCTTCTCACGTTCCAAAGCCTCTTCCTAAATATGACCATGCTGCCATGAAACTTGAACCAGACTAATGATTTTTCCATGAAATACATTATATTTCCTATCAACAGTCTGTACTGGGATATGTATCAATGATGTGTCAGGTTGTATGTCAATGTGATCCCATATGATCACACGGTCAGGTTCATTTTGATAATTTTTCAACAGAGACATGGAACACATTATGCACTAAATAGAACTATGGTGGTAATACAAAATGATATGCCACATATCATACCCAAAAAAAGTGTCTCAAAATTGCCTACATATCGAGGATATAGATTTCCCTACATCCTATAATGATAATGTACATGTCTCGGAGAGATCCTCAAGACCACATTATCACTCATAGAAACCTACAACAACCTTCAATGATGATCTGCATAATATTTATTACTAATCAGAGTTGTATCAGTCATCTTTTTAACTAACTTAATCTTAGATGTTGTTTCCTGGGAATGGCATTAACCGACTAGCGATTTTTTGCTTATTTCCACCCATAATAACGGATAACGATAAGGACACTAATAAAATGCTTAAAAAAACAATATGTATCGAGGCCTAATAGATTTTATGATATGTTGAATCCACTTAGGTTAATTTCTCCTGCCATGAGGAACCAAAATCCATTACAAAAACCCACAAAATGTATTCTGACATCTGTATCATGCATTTGGATTTCCCATCCTTCTGAGGATGATTGGCTGTTTTCATATAAACTATGTGAAACATGATTTCTATAAGGATTTCCAGAAATGAGACATGAACCTCTGATCTCTTTTTGGTAATATTGATTTTGGATGTTGTGCCTCCTTTTGACTGCATTATTATAGATTTTAGATAGATCTTTCCCCATATGAGTTTAATGAATTTGAATGAAATGGTCCGACATAGTAAGACGATATACTATAACTCATATGGAATTGTTTTTCCGAACCATTCATTGGAGACCAGAATCAAAATCAATAGCTATCTACTCTTATTTCCTCACTGGTATAGGTAAAGACTGTAGCATACACACTGGTCTCTGATGCCTTTCATTAACATGGTGAAATGTAAATCACATAGAAACAAACTCGACCATCTTTTTTTCATGCCACTCCACCAAAACATTTCCTTCAAAACCTAATACATATCCTGTGTGCCTAGATGAATAACCTACCATGAATAGTGTTAATATTGATGGAGTTATTCCAAACAATACATTAGCACGACCATTCAACCTCTAAAAGAAAAAACTGAACTCCCAGTAACTTTCCATCCCTCAATGGTCTTGTAACCATTGAGTTTTGAACTCATAACAATACAATATACATCATGAAGTTTACACGACTTTAACCGTATTTACCAAATCAGAAACAAACATAGATGAAGAGAAAATCACAACATCACCTCTTTCATCACATTACACATGCATGTCGTCTTAGACTGGCCTCAATTTCCATTCATATGAATCATATTTTTTCATCTATGAATATGAATTTGTACTCAATACATCCACCACTAAATTCCATTTTCCTGGCCAATAGATCCTGTCAGAGTTGAACATCTAGAGAAACTCCATCCATATCCTTTATCTCAGATTCAATTCTTGATGTGAGAAAATGTGTCTCAAGCTTTTGTGTCCAATGAACACAGTAAATTTCACACCCGATAGATAATGAAACATTGTCATCAAGGCATGGATGACTGAAACTAACTCCAAATCGTGTGTTGTCTAATTATTCTCATTCAACCTAAACTTCCTTGAACCCTATGAAACCACATGATATTCTTGCATGAGAATATAGACGAACCATAATCCAGAAGCATCACTGTACACCACATACCCATGTCCTAGTTTTGGGAAAATCAATATAGGAGCTCATGTAAGAATAACATTCAGTTCCATGAAAGACTTTTGTCATTCCAATTTCCATTGAATAGAGCATTATTATTTTTTAGAGCTATAATTGGTGAAGAAAGTCGTTAAAAGTCCCACAAAAATCATTGGTATTGACCATCTAGACTAAAAAATTCATATCTTAAAGGCATTTTTTAGTGTTATTTAGGAGATAATAGCTTCTATCTTTACAAGGTCCACTGAAACACCTTTTTCAAAAATCAAGTGGCCATTAAAGCGTAACTTTTTTATCCCAAAATAAAATTTTGATAATTAAGAATACAAATGGTGATCTCGAAAAACATTTACCACTATTGACAAGTGTTCCTCATGGTCCGTCATTATCTTTGAATATACTATGATGATGTTCAAAAACACAACAAAAAACTGATCTAGATAAAACTAAAATATTTGATTCATTAAATCCATGAAGGTAGTTGTTGAATTTTTTAGACTGACAGGCATGAAACCATATTCATACTGGTTATATCTACTTTTTAATGCTGCATTTAGAATGTCTTCCTTCAAAACTCACAATTGGTGATATCCTGATAGTAAATTAATCATAGAGAACCATTGAGAACCCATTAATTGATCGAATTTATCTAAAATGTGTGGAAGTGGGTACCATTTATTTATCATAATATTGTTAATCATATTATAATCAATGCATAGCCGAAGAGTTCCACCCTCTCTCTTTACGAACAAGATTGATGTGGCCCACAAAGACCTACAAGGGGGAATTAAACCCTTTCATTCCTGCTCCTTCAACATCACTATAAATTCCCATAAATTTATTGGTTTCATCCTATCAGATGGATTGTAAATATGAATGGTCCAAAAATGGATATCAATCATAAACTCCACTTTTCCTAGAGGTGGTAAGCCTGAGATGTTCGTTGAAAATACATATAGAAATTGGTCCAAAACTGCTGATAAAATATTATCCTCAATCTCATTTATTAATTCCAAGTCCATTATTACAATTGATAAGATATTGTTCAATCTTCTAATTCTTAATAGCTAATTGCACCTTTAATTACCAACTGTTATCCTATGAATAGATTCACACTATCATTTTCAGTCATGAAACTCATAAATACCTTTTAACAGTAGATGCGAGACTTAAATTTTTTCCAAATATCCATACCCTAGATTATATCATATAAATCAATGGAAAACACTGTGAAGTCACATATTAGCTCAGTTATATCCACAGATATAGAAAATTCACTATACACAAAGGATTGAATTTTTTTTTACCCGATAGGAGTTGGTAGTTTTAAAACAGAAGGCATCATTTCTAGCATTATAGATAGAAAATTAATATCAAAAGAAGATATGAAAGACTTTCAGGCTCCAATATCAAAGAGCACATTCATATGTGTAGAATTGAAAATAATTGTACCTCTCACTATAGATGGACCAACCAGATCATCGACATTCATTTTTTCAGATCTAAAAAATTTCTTAATAGTTATACTATTCTACTTTTTTACTTACATTGATTTCCATGGTTGAGTAGTCATGGTATTTCTAGAATCACCATGTCTATCTCTACTCTGCTGATGAAACTGATTCTGTTGTCCTCACCTTGTTAAAGCAAACAATGTTTGCGATGCTTGAGAAGTGTATTGAACACCTGATCTTTGAGTACTACTATAATATCACTAAATATTCCCCATCTTCTTAATGTTATAGAATTATCCTTTTTGTTCCATAAATTATCTCCTTATGTGGTCAAATGAACAACATTGAAAATAACCTCCTTTGTTCATGAGTCGTGGATGATGGTTCACTGATCTAGCCGTATAATTCTGATTTTCTCTTCCAACATGGGAATATGTGTCCCTTTTACACTTTCTCCCAGCATTTGAGATCCCACTATTCAATTTAGGTATCATAATACCTCCTACCATAGATCCAAAGATATCTTTTTAGGCCACAATCCCTCTGTTCACCATCTTTGTAAAATCTATAATATAGAGAACCACAAGCATCGATGTAATATTCTTCCTTATCCCCAATTCGATGATGTGTATCGTCAAGGATGTACTAACTATATGTTTTGATTAAAAGCACACTAAATTCATGAATTTATCTGCGGATTATGTGATAGATTGATTATCTTGGATTAGGCTAATGACGTCTGCATTTTTCTTATTTTTGAACATTTGAGGATAGAATAGTTTATTGAAAAATTTATCAATATACTCACATGTAAGTCCTTAATTCTGTTTATCATACACCTCTAAATCCAACCATGTGTGTGAAACATCCTCGCAAATTTATGTTTCATACTTCAATTTGTGATCTTCTGTGGTGACGATGTAATATGATATGTGATTCCTCCTACATAGCCACACATCCACCAATCCAGGCTCAGAAACACCCCTACCGATGGGTGTTTTATGCTTCTTGAACTGGATGGTATAATCCAAATTCCACAGATCATTACTCTTGTTCCCCATATCCATAGATGAAAAATCATGGAAAACACTCAAAACTACCACTTGGTTCACCCGTGGTTCAGGTGAAACCACATTCTCAGAAGCTTCTTCAGGTTGGTTTTGATGACTTCCACGAGGTTCCATTTTCTAAACCAACAACAAACACCATCAATATCACTCTCAATAAACACATGTATTAGAATTTAATATTCAATATCATCAAAAATCCCAACATTTTTTTCCACAAAACAACCATTTTCTATTTCCACATCTATTAAAAAACAAGTCATATTCCTGTTTTTTGAAATCAAACCATTTTAAAAATATATCAAAAATTATTTTTCAAATTCTTTAATTTGAGAGAAGATTCAAACATTTTCAACAATCAAAAAATTATACACAACATGTTTCATTACTCCAAATTATGTATGCACTCTTAGTGGGAAGTCATTCCTCAACAATTCATGTCATGATTGTCTTATTGGATAAACCCATGACAATGAGGGTTAAAAATTCTTGAGGGGTCTCGAGACACTAATGTACCCAAATCCCCTGTAACATGAAGTTCATCATAAAAGGGTTTGACATGTACTTTTATGGTATGAATTTCATGTTTTGATAATCGAACTCCTATCAAAGATTCCATCCCAATGAATAGACAAGAAGAAATTTCAACTCAATGACTGAGAACCCTGGTGACCCCTTGGTAGGCATGGATCGAAAAAGATGATGCCATTGGTAATGACACCCCAAATTCCCATTTGGCCAGAGAGTATAATGATTCATTACTGGTCCAAAAGAGACATCACCAACACGCTAAAGGATGGAAATAAATGTTTAATGGTTAATAATAGAAGAGGGGACAATTTTACCATTTAATATATAAACAAATAAACCAACATACTATTACCAAACCATTAACTAAATGATGCACAAACAAAATAAAGGCAAATCAACAGCTTTAAGTTTCACAAAATCATATCAAAGTGTTAAATAGTGGAAGGCCAAACCAGTATCAAAGTCAAAAACTAATAAACAACTAAAGTCTCTCATAAGACCACAACTCTCCATGCTTCACAATATCCATGCTCCACTGTCACCAAACAACACATGTATCATAAGGTATTTATAAAAACATGTGAAATGTTACCTTTTCCACTGTCCCAGAACATAACATCTATAAAAGAACCAAAGTTCCAAATTAGGGGTGAGTATAAAACAATGTATGTCTTTAAAACAACATCCCTACTCATACCTCAAGTATAGAATGGTTTTCACATTATTTAAAACATTTTATATGAATCAATTTTGAAAAATAGTCTCTAAACAATTAAAACATGTTCAAAAATCAATTATAACCTAGTGAAATCAATGGTAAATGAAACAAATTTTACGAAAGTTATCTTTCAAAAAATAACTAATCATGACTTATCGATAAATTATTATTATTATTTCATACCCATATGATAGATCAAAACTCACCCATGCAAGCATGTTTCATTCGATAGTTCCACACTCTTGAGTTGTCTATCATCTAATTACCTTGTGTACCAATGACACACGCCTAAGATTCAGGGCCACACACATTTTACCCCACTGCTACATGCCCCTTATTTTAGTTCACATCAAACATGAACTCACACAAAAACCAATATATCCCAAAACCATTATAAATAACCATTTCAAACCATTTCAAAAAACTATACCTTTACTGAAATCCAAATAACAAACCAATTTCAAAACAACCATTTCATTCAAATAAAACACCCCTTATTTATTTAAAACATCTACTCAAATCCATGTGACACAATACCATAAAATCCCTATTTTAATTCCATATTTTAAGTCCATGAACAAAATCACATTATTCAATACACCTAATATTCCCGATTTCTACAATTTAACAAACACTCCAAAAATAATTTTTCTAACAATTTATAAACAGCCATTTCAAAATAAATTCATCATATGAAAATAAAGATTCAATCATTCCAAAAAATTCTATCAAGAGGAGCCAAGAGTGAAGACCCTACCTCAATGGTTATAATGAATCATTTCACATACGATGAATGCATAATAAAAACAGGTTGATTCAATAAGGAACCACCTTATATCTCTTATCCTAAAAATATGAAGACCAAAATTTTACTTAGTTTTTATCCAAACTCACCGATATACTCATAGTAGGTGTAGATATGAGAAACCAAGAATATTAGAGAAGTGGATCTAAGTATATCTAAGAAACTGGTCAAGAATGGTGAAGAACATTCACATACATTAAGAATTCAGATTCTAATCACTAAGGGAAGCCTTCAGATTGATTCTAAAATTATTGGGAGAAGTTCATATACCTTCATGGAAGAGAAATACTGAGTAATGGATATATTAAAAAAGACAATCCTCTTAGGGGAAAAATGAGTGAGATCGAATTTTTTAGGATCTCACAAAATCCATCCTTACAGTTAGATGACATGGTTAGACTAACTGTGCAGTAAGCATGTGATAGATACAACCTTGGGATACACTCTCATAGTCTCCCTAATCATTCACACACTGTGCTTAATCTCACTACCCCTTACCCACCACTGCATGTGGTTTCTATTAGGATAACTGCGTGATTTAGATAATCCATGCACAACCCATTAACCTCTACTTTTACCCCCCCAAAAATACAAAAAGATCACAAAACTCTCCCAACTTTCCCACTTATATTTTATATCCATAAAAACAAAATGAAAGGGTTATATAACTGAATCATGGGTTACTAAAACTAAAATATTTAGATTACACAATAGTTTTATCTCTTTATGGATCTTTATATATCATGATGAATAAGAAATCACATTATTATTCTTATTGAGAATGAAATCCAAGAATTTATTTTAAGCATAACTTTATATTAAAAAACCTTCTAAACTTGTTCTTTATATGAGTATATTAATATTTATTAGCCTCTTGGGACTCATTAACTATTACTTCACATTCATCTATCTTGAGATACATTACGTCATTCATTTTAATCATTTTTTTTAAACAATAATTAGAAATTCAGCAGAAAATTACATTAGTGACCAAATGATACTAAAAAAATAAGTATTTCAATGAATCTAGTGGGTATGGTTCATTCTTCAAATTACATTGTTTTTGGAGAGTCCACAAAAATTACCTCAATTTTGATCACGTTCCAAAAGAATGTGACATTTTGAATCAAAAAGTCCCACTTATAGAATATATCATACATTATTACATTCATTAATGTTATCCAAAAAATCCATAGATTCTATTCAAGTGCCACTTTACATTTAGTATTGATTAGTATTTTATTGATAATTACTACACAAAATGTTTAGATTTCGTCTCTAAAAACTATATTAATTAAAATAATAATTTTTATAGGGTAATTAGTAACTCTAAAGTGAATTACTAATAACAAATAGAGTTCATACCTTACACGAAGGGTTGTCATCTATATATTTTCATTCTTATTCTTATATTGATGAGAAATAAAAAAATACACCTTTTAGAAAAAATGAGATCCTCCATGATGATAATATGAGTAATCAATCCTTGGGCCAATATAATTTTTCCTAATGGTTTTCTTTTTGAACAATCCAAAATCATTACACTACATAATTTCTCCATCATTATTATTGAAAAAGGTCACTAGCATACCATAATGTTATTTACTAGGGAATGATACAAAAAATTTCCAAATTCTCTTACCGTTTCTTCTAAGCATTTTATATTTGATTAGGCCATCCTATAGTGGAATTTGGGGATATGATCAATTTTTAGTATATTTATGAATGGAAATTATACATCATGATATGTGTGATGTCCAAGTATTTCATCAAGAAATATCTCACCTTGTTCTCTCACAATTTGAATTTCCTCAAGGAATGTATTTCCATCCACTCATCCATATAGGACCAGAATGCTTCTTTCTAGGGTTTATTCACCCACACCATTGGCTGAATTTTAATGTAGTTTCATGATAATCCATGTATAAATTAAAGATAATGAGATGGTTTTCAATAAGTAAATATTTTAGTTTTTTCTGACATTTTAGATTCACTCTATATTACAAAAAAAATCCATGCCTAATAAAGAGTAAAATTTCACCATGTAAAGCATTATGATATTTTACAACAAAATATTTTGATAGAATCTAACAAAAGAATATTTCAATACATTGGTTGAATTAATCAACTCAAAATGAATTTTTCATAGAAATATCCACTACATGTATTTGGAGACATGATTCAATAGCTCTAGAAAATATTTAGTATATAATGGAAATCATAAAATAAGAATAAAAAAATTCCATTCGTGAGTGAATAGTAACTATAAAATGAATGACTTCTTTATCATTCTCCACTATAGAATTAGTTTGGAATAATATTTACTTAAAACATTTTCTAATTGAAGTTAATAATACTAATTACCATCAAACAAATTCAATTTAGTAAACTAGCATGCATTTTTCCCTTTATCCCTACAATTGAAACATTGAACCATTGGTGGTTTTTTTCTTTACTCCATAAAATTATCTAGATTCATAATTTCAATTCATAATTAATTAACTTAGATTCCATGTATCATACAGATGTAGCATTTCATTACCCATTTGAGACAATTCCAATGATTATTTTTTTGGCAGTTTTGACATGGAGGTGGTGGATCATTCTTTCCACTATTTTCATCCGGTCATCCATATTGAATCATCGTATTTCATTTCAAATATTCATATCCATTATAAAATTCAATTTAATCAATAAATAATTTTAGGTAACATCTATAATCCCCTTTATAACAACAATATACATAGATAACTAGAGCCTTTCATATGATTTGTTTAATGTCACTATAGAGATGATTGATTTTTCAATCACTTTTTTATAATAAAACATAACGAATATATTTAATTCATTGTAAAAGTTTCGTCATAAGAAGTAAAATTCTCCATCAATTTTTCTATGTTTCAAAAAATCTCACTAAATATCTATTCAAAGTGTTATATTTAAGTACTTGTTATAAATTAACAAGCTAAATATATCCCACTATATTTTATCAATTTCATTCATTGTCATAGTAATCATTATTAGGTCCTACCAATTATTGCACTCTCCATATAAATGATATACATCCAGAGTGTCTATATCCTTATCATAATACTGGATATAAAATATACATGTTTTGTTTATCTAAAAAAATATTCCATGATAACTGGATCAAAATATCCACTAAAATTTTGAGGATTATTTCCATAATAATGTTTCAATATAGATATTATCTATATTTGGAGAATGAGGATGTTTTCAATTGTTCAAGATATTGTTCAATGTTTGAAACACCTATGTATATTTCTCAATGATTTATTTTCACTCCACCTCTAATTGAATCGAGTGTTTCATTTGGGAAGTCATTTCATTATCCCTCACATTGGTTATTTACATGGGTACGGTTGGTTCCACCGTTCTCTAAAATATAAATGGTTCGATCATAATTCAAAAAATCATGAATAAAAAATTTATTATATTGTGTAATTTATTATAATAGATTATCATAATTTATCTCATTGTTTATCCTTTTCCATAAAATATAATTTTCATATCATGTACAAGAATGCTTTTCTATATTTTAAAAATAATATTTACAATAGCAATAAATCCTTGAAAATATATCATAATATTTTTGTGATTAGTAAAAGCATATCCCTTGGAGTCCCATTTCCAGTGTGTAGCAAATCATGCTTTCAAATACCAGTTCCTAATATAACCTATATCAATATAGATTTTGAGGTTTTTACACCTAGTCACATCTCTTCTAGATCCATATCAACTTGTATTATCCTAAAATGGATTTTATTACATTGAAACTAGTCACTCTTATACTTTAAGAAATCATATTATGCTTATATATAAAAAGGAATACCCTTAGTATTATCCAATATTGGTTTATATTCAAAATTTCTAAACAATCCAAGTAATTCTCTGATATAAACTACATATACACTGGTTTTTCTTACCTGATTATAAAATCATTTTAATAAAAAAATATTATTGTTATACATTTTAGGATCAAAATGTTTAGTATAATGGGAAAATTATAATCATGCCTCACATTTAAGTTATAAAATAGAATCATTAATTTGAATCCTTTTTCATTACCCTTATAAAATATCACATTCTCTTCAATACATGTATCCATAGGAGTATAAACATCAAATGAATGGCTGAAATAAAATCCTAGTAAGGGGTTGTAATAACATGTGATGAGTAAATGAAATTTATCATTATTTATTGAGTGAGAAGAATTATATTAATAGTATAATATCATCAGCATGATATTGATGGAACAATATTATAATAGAATGGAATGTGGCCCAAAAATAAAATGATGCATCATGTATTAGTGGTATGATACCACATATTGTTTTGAAAATTTCTAGAACCATATTCACATATATTATATGTGCACAATCATAACATCATTAATGTGAAAAAATATGAAAGAATGTTAAAACATAATAGACATTATCTAATGAGATACATACCATTACCAAAAAAATGGAGGGATACATAATTTCAATCCCACCTATGACATAATAATATTTACACAATCACACGTGCCACATATAACAATAATATTAATGAAATAACCCTTAGAATGGAATGGATTTCATAATGATTTAAAAAATAATACATTGATGTATAATAATTTCAGAACCCAAAAGAATATCTATGATCATAATTTATAGTAAAATATGATTATTCTATGCATAAGAAACAAAACATATGGAGTTAATAATTTTTTTACAAAGAAAATTATCTTTAAAAAAAATTTATTTTCCACAAAATTAATGGTTGAAAACATGTATATCCCCAAAACAAAATGTAATAATAATGAAATGATATTTAATGAATATTAAATGAATATATATACAATAATTGATGTGATCAAGGGGGAGACCAATGAAATGGTGTTTGGATAGAGAATCCCCTAACCATATTCTCTCATTTATTTTGAATCTTTTCTGAATAATGAATAATAAAATTAAAAATATTTAAACATATATATAGAGGTTTATTAGGTTCATTTTCTATAGTATTTATAGATTAAATTATTTTACTCTATTTTTAGTAATATTTTTTAAATGTGAATTATTTTTATATCAAGATTTCACTAAATTTTCCCATTTCTAGTCGATTTCACAATTTTTAATCAATGAAATGGATACATAACTATAACTAACTATATATCCATATAATAATTGTAATTACATATTAATATATTATATAAAAATTATACATTCCATCATTGATGGTGTTTATAATCATTAACATGTAAATTTCTCCTTAGGTGGTCAGCCCATGTTGGATGAGACATTGTTGGAAGGGAGAGAAAGAGATTTTAAAAATTTATATATATTATATATGTTACATATAATTGGATAAAATAATTAAAATAGTGTTAAGATTCTAGATAATTATTTTTATAATATTTTCTTTTAAAGGGGAGGTAAAAATGAAATATAAGATGAAAATGAGAGTTTAATTATTGGAAACAAAATCATTCCATATTGTAGCTGCTTTGGTATGACACTAAAACAACAATTATTTTAGATGTTATATTAATCGAGAACATCTCAAATGATGATATTTGGATTTAGTGAAAGGAAATTTGAAGTGTTCAAGTTTTTTAATGCAAGGAATGGTTGTTATTTCAACGGGATGGAGTGCGAATATTTATACTTAATGTGAGGGGTATTTATCGAATAAAATATTACATAAAATAACATATAATAGTTAAACCCTGTAATAGGGAATTTTTTACATTATAAATCATATATAAATATTATTAAATTTTTTAATGACTTTTAAACTCATTATAATTTGAATTCATCAATTTATTAAAATGGTATATATAAAAAAGCTGATTTGTTATTTAATGAGAACAGATTTGGATATAGGTTTCAAAGTGTGATTTTATTTGAATTTTTTTATTATATATTAATTTATCCTTAATTAAATTAAATATATCATATCTTAAAAATAAAATTTAAAATATTATTAGGTCATTATTACCTTAGGAATGACTTAATTTATGATATAATTTTTGGGATAAAATTTTATATTTCTATTCACCAGAATGATGATATATTTTAAATAACTTTCAAGAAATAACCCTTGGATAGTTTTAATGTGATGATTTAACAAATAAGAGTTATTTTATATTTTTTTCTAATATTTTTAATTGAGTTATTAATATAAAATAAATTTTTTTTACAAAAAAAAATAAAATATTATATATTAAAAATCTGTTAATATTCTATTCTAGTTTTTCATAATGATATCTAAATATTTAGAAATAAAATATTTTAATTTGTTTATATTAAGAATAAAAAATTTCCGATATTTTTATTTGGGTATTAAATTACTATTCCATTAGACGTGATACCATCCATACTATCAATTTATTATTTCCCGTGGTCAGGTTACAGTTCCAATAGTCACATTACCACATATAAATACCACTTAATTCATTTAATCTATATTCATCATTGTTACTCAAAATGTTGCATACTTTAATTTTATAATATTAGTATATGTTTACTAACATTATGATTCATTTTTATGGCGCTGGTTGTGGGGGAGACGATTCTAGCATATTATGGAGATTCATATTTTTTCATTTCGTCTTTTCTATATTAAATTTATTTTCTAATTGAAATGTTTGGTAATTTTATTGGTTATTTAACTAATTTAATGATATTTACAAATTAGATAAATACTATTTGGTTTGTCAATATTTTTTTCTATATAATAGTATGATAATATAACAAAAAACACATTTATTCTAAAAAACAATATTCGTAATAAACACAAGGTAATTAAATATATGGTAAAACCAATAAATATTTGATTTTATAAACCTAAATATATTTTTCATTTTATCTATTTTAATTTATAATTAATTCAAAATAAATATTAAAATTAATTCATATTATATATACAAAGTTACTTTTTAAAATTTAAATAATTTTATAACCATTGTGTGTTATTAATCTAATTTATAATTTACTAATAAATAAATTTATAATATTATAATAATATATATTTTTTAATAATAATTTGATAGTTATTAATTAATAAATCATTATTTAATTTATTTTATAAAAATTATCCCATATAACACAAAATATATTTTAAATTAACTGTTTCAAATTTATCAATATAAATAACACTAATATTAGTGACCATATTTATATTATTAAATATAATAATTTCTATTTAAAATAATTATTACCAATCATTTAAATTATTTTATCAATTTTATTAATAAATATATCCATAATTATGAAAACTATATTTTTACATTAATTTTTGTATCAAAACAAAACCCATTGGTAAGAAATTATTATTTTTTAAAATAAATTCTATCTATAGGTTAAAATTATTTAAATCCTTCATTTTCACTATATGATATGTTTTTATATAAAAAATAAACATTTTATATGGGATTATAATTAATTAAAAAAATTATTATATTGGGAACAATATTTTATTAAAAGACAATAACAATAGTTAGTTTTATTGGAAAAATTTTTCATAACAAAATAATAAGATAAATATTTTCATTCTAACTTCATAAAATTTATTTTATATATATTTATTATTATTTTTATACATATATGATCATGAAAAACATTTTATCAATTTTTAGTTATCCATACATCTTAATATGATCATAAACTCTATTATATTAATATAATGTCTATTGTTTCTATACTCTTAAAAATCAACTATTTTAGAAAAAGAATTAATATATTGATAAATTGATATTTATAATTTAAAAAATAAAAAAAATATATAAATTTTTTACATTTACCCATTAGATAAAAATACAATATATAATTTAAAACACCAATAATTGAGAATTTAGCTTAAAAAAATCAATTATTCATAATTCTAGTTGGTATGAATTTCTATATTATAAAAATATTTATAATGGAAATTTATTTATTATTCATAATTATTTTAAATAATAACCATATTATATATCATGAATTTTTTATTCTATGTTTTTAATGGTGGAATATATCAAAATAACATTTAAAAGAATAATATATTTAAAAATCATGGGGTGTTACATTATAAGACATATATTTTTTTATTCTATTCTAGAATATTTTATGAGGAATATCTTCATACATTTGTTATTTTAAATTCCCTCTCAATTCCATTTCATTCATGGGTTTTGTGATCTTAAAATATATAATTTAAATTATTTTAAAGCATTTATTTAAAGGATTACAAGATTTTTTTAATAAAAATCATTTGCATTCATATCTAAAATTATTATAATGTTTGAATAAAAGTAATATTTATATTTAAATTTTTTTATCGCCATTTTAATCATTATATTAGATTATTTTAAAGGGTAAAAAAATATATCATTTCATCCTGTTTATAATTTATAATTTATTAATTTATTTTAAAATGTGTATAATGAACATTTTTATATTGTTTACTTCATGATCACTTATTCATTCCATAATTTATATTATTCATTTTCAAGAATCCTATATGTTATTAAGATTTTTTGACAAAAAATTTATGTTTTTATTATTCTTTGTATTTTTGGTTCTTAGGGGTTTTCAAATGTAAAGGATATTTGATATTTTATTTTCATATTATATTTCTAATGATTTTGTAAAAACATTTTATCAATTTCAACATCTATTAATGATATGACTGATTTAATAGAGATATGTTATAATGATGTATCTTTTATTATTTGGATGGTATATAATGATATTTTAATTATATCATTACAAAACCTATGTATATTGCATGTTGTAATTATAAAATGATAGAATGATGATTGTTTAATTGTTAATTTGTACTAAAAATTCATCGATTATCATTATTTGATAGGTGGTACCATTATAGACATCCAATTCATTATGTAATATTTTTAATATCTGGATATAATCTTTGGTCATGATTTAAATTTACAATGATCACATGAGAATGAATCCCAATTATTGTGATTAGTTGTTATCCAAATATATTACATGGGAATGATTAAAATTCCTTATTTTCCAAATAATTTGTATTGAGAATATTGAATTTAAAAATTTCCAAAAATATTAATCATCAACATTAATTTGGTTATATATGTTAATATGTTTATCATATATATAATTATTATTAAACTACACGCTAATTTTATGTTCTAAAAAATAGGTATATTTTTATTCTTCCATAATAATTAACATATAATCAAGGGATATCCTACAATAAATTATGATGTTCTATCTTTATTTTCTTAAAAATGAAATTCTCATGTGTGGCCTTTTCGAACCCCCCACACATGGATACCCCCTCCCCCACGAAGAGGCCACTTACCTAAGGTACAACACTAGTCGGTGGAGGAGTCGTTTCCTCTGAGATGGATGAGTGTCTTAGAGGGTAATGGCCCGATCGGTGACAGTCTTCATATTGATCCATCGGCATATTGGGATGCTCCATATTTCCCACACCCAGTTGAAACTGGGAGACCCAGAATGGTTTGTGGATCATGTGGGAGAGGCTCGTCCCAAAGGCGGACTCCCATGATTCGATCCCTGAACCTCCCAAAGAATGGTGTTTTTGTACCACTTCACCACCACCTAAGAGTCGAACATGTTGATGGGAAACGATGTATTAGTCCAACCTCCCCAACTACATGCCCCATGTCCCCTGTGAATACCATGGTGGCCAACCGTTTCTCTTTGGCTTGTTCCCACTAGGGTAGATGTTCCCACAAGAGGTTTTCTTGCTTATAGTAAACACTTCTTTATGAGGACTCAAAACCCATAACCTCATAGTTAGGATGCCACCACATTTAAAAAACTCACACTTTCCCCATGGGAATACTTGTTTTTGGGTAACGATGTATTGGGATGGCCTCCCCACATGCATACCACATGTCCCCATTGAGGCCCAAGGTGGCCAACCCGTGACCTTTGGACCATTTTCAAAAGGGTAGAGGGGACCATGAGTGGTTTGATAGCATATGATGTGAATTTCCTTTCACGGACATGAACCCCAAACATTGGGGTCAGGATACAACCACCATTAACCAAATCACCCATTCCACATGGGAAAACATGTTGTTGGGTAACGAGTTATCAGGGAGGCCTCCCCACCTATTCCCCACACCTCCCATTTGGGGCCCAAGGTGGCCAACCCCTGGGCTGATGATAGCTATCAATGGGGTACAGTGGCCCGAAAATGTTTTTATAACATATGTTGTTCATTTCATTATGAGAAATCGAACTCAGATCCCAGGGTTTTAAAGCCACTTCCATTATCCTACTCACCCGTGCCCCATGGGATTACGATGTTTTTTAATTGTTTACAACTATATATTATTATTGAATTATTCAATTTATGACTTCATATTATTATTTTTATGTCATATAACATGAATAAGATCTAACAATTAATTACTAAATGATATGTTTTCACTTAGTGATAATTTGAACTCAAAACAAATCTTTTCCAGTTCCCTAGGAAATTATATATTGAAATATGTGTTGAAGAATTCTTTAAATATGATTACTATAAGAGTGAGTAAGGATAAAATGTGTTAATTATTTTTTACATAACTAATCTAAAAAATAGATATCCTTATATTATTGTAATTTGATAAGGAGTTGAATGAAATGATTATATAATTTAAATTATAAAAATATCACATGTTTAATGATTAAATGTAACAATTTTAATTAAAATGATAATACAAGGGTTACATCAATAGTACCAAAACTGGAAGTGTTACTTATGTGATCCTGATTAATTGTCATTATATTTGGGTTATGTATCCCCAATTATGTTTGTGAACATATTTCTCTGGTGGTTAGGGCCATATAAATAGTGAGGCATTCCAATGGTCACATGGAATTCCCATAATAAAGATAAATTTCATAAATTATCTAAGGGATTTTAAATTTATCAAATTTGTTATAGTAAAATTCTAAATTTGATAGTATTTATTATATTTAATATTATATAATAATTTTTCAATTTAATATATTAAAATTTAAGATATTACTTAAATTAAAATATTCATTTTTCTGTACATTTATCCAAATAAATAATAATATTTATTGATTATATGGATCAAAAGAGCCTCATTTTTATAATTTCAAATTAAAATATATTATTAAAAAATATATAATAAAATATGATTAATTAAACATTAATTATTAGGTTTCATTATTCTTATTTTAGGATTAATCATCAATAAGATAATCACTAAAGTTACATCATTTTTGAATTACAAGGATTAAAATATAATAGTTGAAAAAGAACACATGAATAATCCAATGAAATTAACGGGTTGAAAAAGATATAAAAAATTCATCACAATTAAAAGTATGAAATTCCAATACCTAAATCTATTTCATCATAAATTAGTGTTTGAAAAAAAAATAAAAATCATAAAATAAATCCCTTAATGTTAGAAATAATTAACATATATATTCAATGGATATTTTTTACCATCATATAAAACTCACATTTTATTATGAACTATTATAAATAATTTTTACTATATTTTGATTGAAATAAACATTATTTTGACTAATAATATATGTTTTATTTAAGGAATATGGAATCATGAATATTTTAATTGATGTTTTATGTATTTTTCTAATTACTATATTTTAGGAGAACACATGATAAAGATAATCATATGTTCCATACGTGATGATTAAGAGATAATTTCGCTTATTTTTGGGATTAATGATATGTTCATTCTGTAGATTTAGAGACATTATTTATAATGTTTTTATTATAATAATTTGAATGTTTCATATGGTTAACCATTTATGAAAATGTCTATGTTTAACTTTGTATGAGGTTTTTTGTCATATTTTTAGGTAACTACATAAATATTTATGCTATGGGATAACATATACAAACAATTATTTAATAATAATAAGTATATATCAATGTAATAACTTATTATTCCTCTATAGAACATATGATCCATTAGATGTGATTTTCAAAACATTAGGGATTAAATTTTTATTTTTTGACATTAAATTAGTGTTGTAGGTGATCGATTGATTTTTTTTTGAACAATCAAAGGAAGAGATTGTTCGTATAAAATAGATATGTATAATGTATATATATTTCATTTCATTGATATAAATTTAATTAATTATTCAACCCTAGTAAAATCATCCTGAAAAAAAATGTGACCACATTACCTAAATAACTGATGACTCAAATTGACTTTTGAATGATCATATAATTATAATCTAGAGGCAATTTTCATTCCATTAATAATTCACATAATTTTGACCAATGACATCTATACATATCTATTTTTTTTATTCCAAGACCATATATTCTCATTATATCATTGTTATTTGATGTAGAAACCTGGTTATGGGTCATTCCATATGAACTGTGTACATCTCTTTCTCTCTTATGTTCTGGATATTTTATCAACATTGTTTTAATATTTATTTTTTTTAAAAGAATTATCAAAATTAAAACCCTATATTTATTATTACAAGTTTAAATTACATTTATGATTTTTTTTCTAATGATAAGATAACATAAAACCACAAAATTATAATAAAATATAATTTTATTTGATATTAAATGTTACACACAACACTAAGTATAAAAGAAATTTAATATAGAATAATCGTTTTAACTATTGAATAAATTAATGAGTATAAATAATAAAAATTAAATAAAATAATAAGTGGATTATAATGTGAAAAAAAAATAAATGGATATCTATTTATTAGAAATATATTAATAATAGAGTAAAAAAATGTAATGTATCTTGGAGAACAATTTTTTAAAATAATCTTTAGTATCGCTTCATGAACATATTAAAAAAAAAATTTAAAAACATTATTATATGTATTTGATAAAATGAAATTCATTTTTTAAATTATAAAATCAGAATTATCATAGTGTTATTTTTTGCGTTTTTTATGATATGTTTCGTTTTCGATTAAAACAGAATTTTAACTGTAAATTTCCAGTCGGCTAAATTTATTTATAAATTGAAATAACATTTTATTTTGGTTTTAAAGTAACAATAATTAAATTATAAAAATATTAATGAAATTTAGGTTATTTTTAAAAAATTTATAATAAATTTTTGGTCTAATGTATTTGTAAATAGTGTAATATTTAACATTGATATCCTAGATTTTCATCGCGTCTGTGAGATTAATTTAAATTTAAAATTTCACATAATGTTAAATAAATTTTGAAAAATTTAGTAAATATTTTGAATTAGGATAATATAAATGGTTTAATAAGTTCAATATAAGCTTGTTCCATAATTAATAATAAAAAATGGAAAAAGTTTTTTCTTTAGTTAAGGTAACCAAACTATTCACTAAAGGATTAAACAAATAGGAAAAGGGTTAAAATGAAATTCAAAATTGTCTAAAATATATTTTATTAAAATATTTTTACCCTATCAGGTATATGTCTCTATAAAAATCATTTAACCTTTTTTCAAGTGATAACCATTAGTACACACATTATTTACATAATATACAAGTGTACCACTCACATCACTTTTAATAGGCCTCCCTCTTCAATATCTTATTTAAACATTAAAATCCTTTTGGTTAAAACAATACTTGTCCAAACCAGATACCAAATTACAACCCGTAATCCTAGAACCCTTCTTTTCAAATATTTATTCTATTAATACATTAATAATATTTTTGAAGAGTTTGTTGGGGAAGAGGTCCAATTCGTTACTATGAATTCCTCGTTCAATTCATTTTTCACATATTTCAAATGGTATTCATTTATTACTATTTAAAAAATATTATATAAAATATAAATAATTGTTATTATGTTAATTTAATGACATAGATCTATATCATACTCCCTAAAACATGAAATTATAATGTCACTCATGTATATAGTATAATACCACCTCGCGAACCTGTAATGGCATGGAAATATAAAGTCCATTACCTTCTGAAAATTCAGTGTTAGAGGTGTTCTTGGAGGTTATGGTGACATGGGGTGCAATGGTTAAACTTTTAAGGGAAACTAAAGGGCTTGATATTTCGCACGAGAGGCACACTGCTTGTCTAAACCGTGCAGCCAAACCATGTGAGGTTTGTGTTGGAGGCAGTGGCTAACTCATGGTTAGCACACAGTTTGTCTAACCGTGCGGCCTAACTGTTCGAGGAGTGTTGACGATGCAGTAGCGACCACACGGTTAGCGCATGGTTTGTCTAACCATTTGAGCAAATCGTGCATGCACTTACATTAGATCCTGAAATTTTAGATCTAACTTGTTTTGCCTCTAAATGGTTCGTTTAAGCCCCTAAGCGGCCATAAATTGTGAATACCCTTCATTGAAGGTAGGAGAATCTCTACCAAGCGTTTTAGATGCAATCCGAAGTCTTCTCTAGCTGAATCGATGTCGTTTTCTTGAAGAATGTGATCGTTATTGTTTTGTTTCTTAGATACGATTGGATCTACTTCTCCTCTTCTCTCTTTTTCTTAGATCTATGACCGTTATCGGTAGATATAAGTTTATGGATGCCATTTATGGTGATATTTGGTCTTGATATTTCTAGGAGGAGAGATCTGAGGTGGGTTTTTGGAGAATCGACATGGGTTTCTTGGGATTTCTTTGACCATCATGGTTTTCGTCAAAAACCATGAGGTAGGGGATTTGTTGGTTCTATTTCTTTTACATGCAACTATATTGTTAGCATGTTTAATCCCGCTGGATGACAATGGAATTGAAAAAATAAATACTTTCAAATGGATAAATGAATTGTATCAATCATATATTATTTCCTCTTTTTCTGCAAGGTAGTGTGATATATATGCCTTATTTTCATAGATGTTGTTATTGATGGAAATCGGTAATGAACGTAAATTGTGATAAATTGATAATTGTTTTGCTAAAGATAAAGAGGCATGATAAAGAATCTGGTACTTGTTTTAATTTGATGTTAATCAAATTGGAACAGGAATAATCATTATTCTTTTTGTGATAGCTTACTAGTAATATTTATGAATTTGGAACCAACAGATTATAAAACTATTAATTCATGATGGTTTAATGATTTGATTGTTTGATAATTACTTAAAGGGTTCTGAGTTAGCCTCTTAATTGTTAAAGGGCAAAGAGACCAACTGATGTGATGTTTCTTTCCTACTGCTTGTGCTGTGATGTGGTCCTGGATGGTTGTTGTGATATGAGGGGGTATATAGGCTTTTTGGTTGTGGCAGCAGATGACACCTAGAGTGGTGAGTTTCATCGGTTATGGATGTGGGTGTCGGGGAGGACACCATGGATGATGAAATGAGTTGGATGCTTGCAGGTTCGTTGATTGTTTAGCTACTTTAATTTCCCCCACTTCTCAAGGTAGCTGGTCTTGCAAACCCATCTTCCGAAGGATGCTAAGACACGCGTGGTATGCCACGTGATTTCTGAATCCATCTTCTCAATGGAGGATGGGTCTACGCTCTTGTTATACGCGGTAAAGACTCTACGGGTAGTATATCTACTCACTGTGTTGACCCACCTTGTGTTTATTAGTAGAGAATGCTTTTATAGATTGCCGGGGAATATGGGAAAGTAATTATGTAACGAATGATTGAATAAATGGTGTTAACACATGGGGTTGATGTTCGCTGACAAATAATGAAAAGGTTGAAAACTATTGAAGGAGTAGTTAAATTTGGATGTGATGTTAATGAAATTTTATTTGGATTGGTTAATGGTTAATTAATGTCTAAAAAATTAATTAAAGTACAGTGGAATTGATTAAAAGGGAAATAAGAAATCTAATAAAGCTCTTTAAATGGTTGTGTGCTTATAGGACTCCAAGTCTTAGAAGTGGCAGCCCTGAGTCTGAGATACGTTAGTTGTAGTTGTGTGTAAGACTAGGTTATTCCCATAGTGTGGTTGTGAGTTATAATATATTCTGTTCTTTTTGTGTCTCTATATGCTACACCACCCTGTCAGTAAGGGAAACTGACACCTCGGGGATTCTGAGCCCTGGGGGTGTTTTCCCTTAAATTATAGTGGGAGGATGAATGGATGACTACCCCCTATATCCCCACTCTCTTCTCTTGGTAGATACATGTGCTATTAGGCACAACAGTTAGTTTTCCCCATATATGTTTTTAGAGGGATATAATATATTTTTTTTTTCACACACATGTATTCTGGATATAGTATCATATGGAATACTATAGGTGTAACGTGTATAGGCTATGATGTCTTGAGGATCCTTAGTTGGTGTATGGGATGTATTGGATTGAGGTATAATACCCGACATATGACACACATTACGTGAGGTGTGGTGGCTCCCAGAAACTACCTGGTTACTTTGGTTTTTAGGATGGTGTCGTGCTTCGCCCAAGTGACTGCAGGCAAGCCATTGTGGTGCACATGGTGCAGATTGTGGTGCTTCGTCCAAGTGTCTGCGGGCTAGCATTTTTGGAGAGAGATTATTTGGACGTGCGACGATGGGTAAAAGTGTCAAACTAGTGGGAAAGTAGTAGTGGGTTACCCATGATATTCTTTATTATATTTTATATTCTTGTTTGTGTTACTTGGTGAGAGTATACATGGTTAGGTTGGGAACTTATTAAACCTGCTTATGTAACGAGTTAGTTTCACTTGTTGTTAACTATTCTTTAGCATGATTTAATCACCTTTTCATGAGAGGATTTAGGGAGGATCCTACTGAATATAGTATTATAATCACCCTATATAAATACAAACAGTTTATTAGGTCACTTGGAGCAGGTTGGAGATCAAGCTGGTTCCTACGAGCTTGGGGTTGCAGGAGCTGTTCGGGCTTGTGGTTGCAGCTATTTTAACTTTTTTTGGGTACTTGCAATTTTTTCCCTTTTTTTGTCGTACTTTTTCATGACATTAGCTTTTTTCACATGGGTTTATTTTATATTTATAGTTTTTAGTTGGAGTTGATTGGTGGCTATCTTATCTCTCTCTTCTGCATGTGTTCTCTTTGAGGGTAATGCCTCCCATTTGTGTGTTAATATACCCTCAGTGCTAGTCGCCAACACGGGGCCTACTAATGTCGGGACTCAGGGGGTCATTATCTCTCTTTTCACACTGCCGGACCAGGAGGGTTACACTTTGTGGGGTGTGGGTCATGAAAGAGTGGTATTAGAGGTCTGGTTAAGGGATAAGAATTAGTTTGGAGTTAGGCACAGGTGAGGTTGCATGGGTTGGTAGGGAAATGATGTCAGTCATGTTTAGCAAGTGAGGTAAACACTGGAGACCAGATGATACATAGGAATTTAGGGCCCCTATGAGCTGATGTACAGACCATTAAGTTTACAATGGCTACTAAAAAAGGTGATACTGGTTGTAGGGTAGATACCTAGGAAATGATCATGCATCATTCTACTTTGTGCCTGTGTTTGAATGGTTAGAACTTATGATAGGTTAACCTAAAATGAATGAAGGAAAAACATAAATTAATTAATGTTGAGTCTTCCGTAATCCAGGCTTAGTAACTCTAATAGTTTATATTTTACAGGTATGGCTCCAGGTTGACGTCCTCATCAGGTTTGCGTAGAAAATTTCCAGCAGGATGTTCCAGCAGATCGCCGTAGGGCAGAGGTTTATGATGACGACACTTGGAGGAAGAAACTCCAAGAGGTTCATCGCCATAGTCTACAGAAGTACAAGGGATCCGTTTCAGATGCAGTCACGGAAGACTGGTTGGAAGAGGTCGATATAGGTTTCTGTTCGATCCATGATTAGAATGAGCACTGGGTGTCCTTTGTTGTGATGATGTTGCATGGAGGAGAGAGGCAATGTTGGTTTTTCTTCCTCGAGGATCGTGAGGAGTCAGCGATCTCATGGGTAAGTTCCAAGACATGTTTAGAGTCGAGTTTCTTTCTTAGACTGTGAAGGCTTCCAGTCGCCGAGATCTTTTTACCCTTCGGCATGGGAGCTCTACTATTTGAGAGTTTGGAATCCGTTTTAGGAACCTTTTAGGATATTATTCTAACCTGTTACCAGATGAGGAGGCTAGAAAAAGGCATTTTAAGGATGATTTGCATCCATAGATTCAATTCCATGTCACCCCATTTATGCTAAAGACATATCTTGAGGTGCTGGCGAGGGAAGAGGTTGTTGAGAGGACCTTGGCCAGGACCAGATCATCACGAGAGGGGGATTTTCATGATCCACCATGATGCGAGGTTGTGGTTTGAGGTTCTTGGTGTTCAGGACAGAAGAGTTTATGTTCAGTCGGGGGTAGGACCCAACCATTCACATCTCATTTCTTTAGAGGCAGCAACTCTAAAGCCTATGACAAGGGATCATTCATTTGTTTTAATTGTGGTGGTTTTGGCCATCAGCAGCTGGAGTGCCCGACCTTTCAGAGTGGTCATCGTGCTCCGGGAGCTACGCTCTAGGTTCCTCCATTGAGGTAGTTCCAGCCGAGGCAGCAGTAGCGAGTTGCAGCAGCTTTAGATCAGCACAATGTATATGGGATAGGTAGAGGATAGCCCCATGACGCTCCATGTCCATATAGATCATAGCACGGCCGTGGTGTTGGTCTTCATCAGGGTCAGAGAGGTCGTGGAGGAGTTCGTGGTCAGCTTCATGCTATAGCCTTTCCAGCACCAGATGATCCATATGTCGTTCGAGGTAACCTTATCTTGTTTTTTACCTTGGTGTATGCCTTGTTTGATTCAGTAGCGATGCACAACTCCATATCAACTACCATTGTTGATGCATTGGGACTTGAGGTAGAGAGGCTTCCAGTGCCATTGGCATTGACTACGCCAGTTGGAGGTCGAGATGACTTTTTGGAAGTATGTAGAGACTTTGAGCTAGTGTTTGGGAAACACTTCTCTTGGGGATATTTCCTATGTTTACGAATACAACCATATGATTTCATCCTCGACATGGACTGGTTGTATTCAGTACAGGGGATCGTGGGTTGCTTCAAGAATAAGGTCGTTTTCTCTGGTGCTGATAGAGAGAAAGTGGTGTTTTTTGGTGAGAGAGATCCTCAGATAGGTCATAGGTGTGTTCCATCCTTATCATCAATGATGGCCAAGATGATGCTGAGTTCGTCAGAGGTTCTGTAGTTGGAGTTTCCACAAGTCGTAGAGGAGTACCCTGATGTCTTCTTTGAAGAGGTTGTTGCATTACCCCCTTGATGAGAGATTGAGTTTGGGATCAAGCTACATCCAGGAGCATCTCCTATTTCTATGTCTTCATATAGGATGGACCCTTTTGAGTTACGAGAGCTACGTATATATCTTGATGGTCTGTTGTAGTGCGGTTTTGTTCGGCCAACTGTGTCACCATGGGGTGCACCAGTTTTGTTTGTGAAGAAGGCCAATGACAGTTTGCGGTTGTGTGTCGATTATCATCGCTTAAACAAAGTGACAATAAAGAATCACTATCCTATTCCTCAGATTGATGACTTAATCAATCAACTAATGTGTGAAAGTTGGTTCTCAAAGATCGACTTGCGGTCGGGATATCATCAAGTGCATGTGCATGATGAGTATATTCCAAGAACTGCATTCCGTTGTTGTAAGGGGTATTATGAGTTCGTTGTAATGCCATTTGGCATGACGAATGCCCCAGTTGTATTCATGGGATTGATGAATGATCTGTTCTATGAGTTCAAAGACAAGTTCATGGTAGTTTTCATCGATGACATTCTTGTGTACTCCACATCTGAAGAGGAGCATGCACAACATCTACACACCATTTTGGGAGTCCTTCGTCGACATCAGTTATTTTGGAAGTTGACGAAGTTTGATTTTTTAGGCTCAAGATGTCTGTTTCTTGGGGAATATTGTGTCCCAACAGAGAGTTGATGTGGATCTATCAATGATAGAATCATTTTTGTCTTGGGCAGCCCCCAAGACTGTTTCAGAGTTGCGAAGTTTCCTTGGTCTCGCAGGCTACTACAGGAGGTTCATAGCCAATTTCTAATGAGTTTCAACTCCTCTAACAGCTTTGACATGGAATGATCAGGAATTAATATAGATTGATCAATGTCAGGAAGCCTTCGAGTATCTAAATGATAAGTTAGTAAGTGCTCCAGTCCTTTTTCTTCTAGATGAGGGAGTTCAGTTTGATGTCTTATGCGATGCTTGACATCGGGGGTTATGTTGTGTTCTCATGCTACAGAGGTCACTTGTTTCCTATGGTTCATGGTAGTTACATCCCCAGGAACGAAACTATTCCACTCATGATCTTGAGTTAGCAGCTGTGGTGTTTGATCTGAAGTCGTGGAGACATTACCTCATTGGTGATCACTTTATGGTTTTCACAGATCATAAGAGTTTGAGGTATGTTCTCCCCCAGTGTGACATGAACTTTCAACATCATCAGTGGATGGAGTTATTACAGGAATATGACTTCAAAATATTGTATACACCTATAAAAGGGAATTTTGAATCTGATGAGCTTAGCAGAAAGTCACATAGTGATGTGGTGCATGAATCTGGTGATTCCTGGAGAGTAATTGAAGAACTGTCAGCATTACAACTTGATATGGGAGAAGTTGGAGGTAGAGGTTATCTTTTTCAGATGACAGTACAGTCATCCCTGATGTAGAAGGTATAAGTGTCCCAGTTTGGGGATCTGGAGGTGGAGGTCTGGAGAGACCGAGTTGTTTATGGTGAGGCCCCTGATGGTTGGTCTAAGGATGAACAACCATGAGTGTTGTATCATGTAAGGCTTTTTGTTCCTTTGATGATGCACAATACGGTCCTTAATGAGTTCCATAGTTCACCTTTTGAGGTACATCCTGGCATGACAAAGATGTACTGATCCTTGAGGAGTCAGTTTTGGTGGCATGGGCCGAAGCGTGTGGTTGTGGAGTTTGTGTCTCGATGTTTAGTCTGCCAGAAGGTGAAGCCCGAACACCGTGTTGCAGGTGGTCTTTTACAGCCATTAAATATTCCACAGTGGAAGTGGGAGGACATCTCAATGGACTTCGTTACTGGTTTACCTAGAGCTCTGAGAGGACATGATGCTATTTCGGTGGTAGTGGATCTTTTGACAAAATCGGCCCACTTTATAGAAATCATGAAGTCAAGCTCAGTGGAAGTTTTGTCGAGGCAGTGTCTAGAGGAGGTGGTGAGACATCATGGAGTCCCTAGGATGATCATTTCTATTCAAGATACTCTTTTTACCTCTAGGGTGTGGAGAGGTCTGCAACATGATTTCGGTTCTCAACTATACCTTAGCACTGATTTCCATCCACAAACAGATGGTCAGAAGAGCGAACCATCAAAACCCTTGAAGACATGTTACGCTCTTGTGTTCTGGATTTTGGAGGCTCATGGATATGGCACTTACCCATGGTGGGGTTCACTTACAATAATATTTTTCACTCCACCATCGACATGGCACCGTTTGAAGCCATGAATGGCCGGCTTTTCCGTTCTCCGTTGTGATGGATTGGGGTTAGAGAGTTAGAAATTCTTAGACCGGAACTGGTGCAGAATACAACATAGATGGTTCAGGTGATTCATGAGAGGATGAAGATAGCACATGATTATCATAAAGAATATGAAGATCAAAGAATTAGACCCTTAGAGTTTAATTATGGGGATAATGTGTTTCTGAAGGTGACTCTCTGATGTGGGAAGTGAAGGTTAGGATGTGGAAGTAAGCTTTCTCCCCGGTTTAATGGGCCCTTCGAGGTGTTAGATCGTGTTGGAGCTCTGACGTATCGAGTAGCAATTCTTCCTCAGATGAGTCGGATACATGATGTTTTCCTTGTATCACAGCTCCGTCTTTATCTTCCCGACGACTCTCACATCATCAATTGGGGAGAGATCGATGTTGATGGTGATGCAACATTTTAGGATCGACCCGTGGAGATCCAAGATCGAAAGGAGATGGTGTTGCATGTGAATTCTATTCTTTTAGTTCGTGTCTTGGGTGACATGGTGGATTGGAGGAGAGTAACTGGGAACGTGAGTCACAGATACTGGCTCAATACCTAGAGTTGATTGATGTTTAACTATTTTCATATATCATTTTATATGATGTGGTTATGAAACTTTCATGTTTATGAGATGGCTTCCTTTGTTTTTTTTATTGCTTTCTCTTTTTTCAGTGGTATCTCGAGGTGTGGTTTTCCAGACACTGTTTCTTTTTCACTTTAGGAGGGTTTTGGATTATTGAGGACAAGAAAGTTTTGATAAGTATCTGAGGTAATGGACCAGACCTCTCCAGCCCATTACTTTGTGAACATGCGGTGTTAGAGGTGTTCTTGGAGGATAAGGTGACATGGGGTGCATTGGGTGGACTTTTAAGGGAAACTAAAAGGCAATAGCTTTCGCACAGGAGGCACACGGTTTGTCTAAACCGTGTGGCCAAACTGTGTGAGGTTGGTCTTGGAGGAAGTGTCTAATGCACAGTTAGCATACAGTTTGTCTAACCGTGCGGCCTAACCATGCGAGGAGTGTTGACGAGGAAGTAGCAACCACACGGTTAGGGCACAGTTTGTCTAACCATGCGAGCAAATTTTGCAGGCACATAAATTACATCCTAAAATTGTGGATCTAACTTTTTTTTCCTCTAAATGGGTTTTTAATCCCATAAGCGGCCATAACTCATGATTACCATTTATTGAAGGTAGGAGAACCTCTCACAAGTGTTTTGGAGGCGATCTGAAGGCTTCTCATGATGAATCAAAGCTAGTTTCTTGAGGTATGTGATCATTATTGTTTGGTTTCCTATATCCACTTGGATCGACTTCTGATCTTCTCTCGATTTCTTAGATCTACACCTGTTATGGGTAGATCTATGTGTGTGGATGCCAATTATGGTGAGCTTTGGTCTTGATCTTTTTAGGAGGAGAGATCTAAGGCGGGTTTTTGGAGAATCGACCCGGGTTTCTTGAGCGTTCTTTGACCATCGTGGTTTTTGTCAAAAACCTTGAGGTAGTGGATTCGTTGCTTCTCTTTCTTATACGTGCAACTATATTTTTAGCATGTTTAATCCCACTGGATGAAAATGGAATTGATATAATAAGTTCTTTGAACTAGATAATTTAATTGTATCGATCATATGTTATTTCCTCTTGTTTTTCTAGGTAGTGTGATATCTATGCCTGCTTTGAATAGCTGTTGTTCTTGATGAAAATTGGTAAAAAAAATAAACCGATATTAATTGATAATTGTTTGGCTACAGATAAAGAGGCATGAAAATGAATTTGGTTCTTGTTGTAATTTGATGTTTATCAAATTGGTGTAGTAATAATTATTAATATTTTTGTGACAGCTTACTAGAAAGGTTTCCGATTTTGGAACCAACAGATTATAAACCTATTAATTCAAGATGGTTTAAAGATTTGATTGTTTGATAATTCCTTGAAGGGTTCTAGGTTACAATCTTAATTATTAAAGGGTCAAGATCCCAATTGATGTGATGTTTCTTTCCTGCTGCTTGTGTTGTGATGTGATCCAGGATGGTTGTTGTGATATTTGGGGGCATAGAGGGCTTTTGGTTGTGGCAGTGGATGATGCCTAGAGTGGCGAGATGCATCGGTTTATGAATGTGGGTGTTGGGGAGGACACCAGGGATGATGGAATGGGTTGGATGTGATTGTTGGATTCTTTCCGGTTCATTGATTGTTTATCTGCATTACTTTTCCCCACTACTTGAGGCAGATGGTCTTGCATACCCTTCTTCTGAAGGAGGCGAAGACGCACGAGGTATGCCACAAACATTCCATGTCTAGATTCTCATGGGAGGATGGGTCTACTCTCTTTCTATAGGTGGAAAGGACTCGACGAATAGTACATATACTCACCGTGTTGAGCCCCCTTGTGTTTAGTAGCAAAGAATGCTTTTCTTGAATGCCTTGTAATATTGGAAAGTAATTCTATAATGAATGTTTCAATAAATGGTGTTAACCCATGGGGTTGGTGTTCGCTAAAACATAATGAAGAGGTTGAAAATAGATGAAGGAGAAGTTGACTTTGGGTGTGATGCTAATGAAATTTAATGTGGATTGGTTCATGGTTAATTAATGTCTAAAGAATTACTTAACGTATAGTGGAATTTTTAAAAAGGGAATGCATCTATCTAATAAATATCTTTAAATGGTTGTGTGATTATAAGATACCAAATCATAGAAGTGACATCCCAGAGTTTGAGATACGTTAGCTGTAATTGTTTCATATACTAGTTTATGCCCATAGTGTGGTTTTGTGTTATAATATATTTTGTACATTTTGTGTTTCTATATGCTAGTCCACCCTGTCAGTATGGGAAACAGACACCCTGGGGATTCTGGGCCTTGGGGGTGTTTTCCCCAACATTCTGATGGGAGGATGAATGGTTGAATACCCCTCTTGGCCCTGCTCTATTCTCTGTGTAGATACTTATGCCATTAGGCACAACAATTAGTTTTCCCCATATATGTGTGTAGAGGGCTGTAATGGCTTCTATTTATTCACAAACATATATTCTGGATATAGTATCCTATAGACTACTATAGGTTTAATGCGTATAGGCTGTGATGGCATGAGGATCTTTAGTCGGTGTATGGGCTCTAATGGAATGAGGTATAATACCTGACACATGATACACATTACGCGAGCTGTGGTGGCTCCCAGAAACTACTTAGTTACTTTGGTTATGAGGATGGTGTGGTGCTTTGCCCAAGTGTCTCTGGGAAAGCCTTTGTGGTGCATGAGGTGAAGATTGTGGTGCTCCGCCCAAGTGTCTGCGAGAAATCCATTTTGGAGAGAGATACTTTGAACATGAGACGTTGGGGAAAAGCAGAAAACCATTGGGGATGTAGTAGTGCGGTAACCATGATATTCTTTATTATATGCTATATTCTTGTATGTGTTACTCTGTGAGAGTAGCCACAGTGAGGTTGGGAACTTAGTATACCTGTTTAGGTGACGATTTAGTTTCACTTATTGTTCACTGTGCTTTAGCATGATTTCATTTCCATTGCACGAGAGGCTTCAGGGAGGATCCTACTGATTATACTATTATACTCACCCATTATATAAAAAAATAGTTTTTCAGGTCACATGGAGGAGGTTAGAGATCCAGATGGTTTCTAGTAGCTTGGGGTTGAAGGAGCTGTTTGGGACTGTGGTTGTAGATGTTTTTACCTTCTTTTGGTTACTTGCAGTTTTTCCCCATTTGTTGTAGTACTTTTGCATGAAATTCCATTTGTGTACTTTTTATTCTTTTATATTTCTAGTTCCGAGTTGAAGTTGAATGGGGATATCTTATCTCTCTCTTCATCATGTGTTCTCTTAGAGGGAAATGCCTCCAATTTGTGGGTTATTATACCCTGGGTGCTAGTCGCTAACCCAGGGCCTACTGGATGCGGGACTCGGGAGTCATTATCTCCCTTCTCACACTGCTGGCCCAGGAGGGCTACACTTTGTGAGGAGTGGGTCGTGAGAGAACCAATGCATCACATTTTCTTTAAACAGCTCTATCGTTTAGGTTTTATGATGATTATAAGATATATATATATATATATATATGTTATTTATAACATTGATGTAAATACAGAGTCACTATAGGATATATTCCATTTTAAAATATTCATCCCATAATATATATTGTATAATTGATCATGTGTATGGTGGATGACCAGTTCATGAAGGGATTTTATTAATTTATAACTAAATCATTACATGTAATGTGATTAGGATAATTTTAATGAATTAATGTTTTATAGATGAAATAATTATAATAACTATTATGTATTTTCTAGTCTTAAAATATAATATATCATTGTCATTCTTATTATCCAAAATGATTATGTCATCTGTGTATTTCTATACTACCTCCTTCTCAAAGGGATGTAAAAACCATTTTTGTCACCAAAACAATGGGATGATATATATAATAAATTTTAATGAAATATTATGGTATAAATTATATAATTATAATATCTTATTGATAAAATATTCTTTAACAAATTTCCAAATTGATTGTTGAAAAATTGAAATGTTACTCATGGCAATGTAAGACCTATTGTCTCCAGGATTGAAAAAATGTTCATTTTACTTATCCATCATCCATGATTAGATTTAAAATTATTATTTGTGTATAAATATTAAAATTAATTAGTGATTACTATTCTATATATTTATAAATAATGTCAACTTTTACCATAGTCATCCTACTAATGTTATTCTTCACACATAAGACAATTATACTCCAAAACCCACCATAAAAATAATTCATTGTGTAATAATAAATAACATGGTAATAAGATATGTAAAAATTATCATAAACAATTTTTTTATTAATTAGGTTAATAATTAAAATACATTAAATATTTAGAAAGAATAGTATGATATGTGGAAATTCATGCTTAATTTAAGGAGTTTCTCATCCCCACTAACCTCTATGAGACATACACCATATTCAATAGTTTTTTCTTTATTATCATGTATATACTTAAATTATTGTATTTTATATCGTGGTTTCATTTATAAAAAATATATTTAATGCTTCATTTAATTTTATTTATTTCATGTGGATTATTATTCAAATTTTATCAATTTTGTAAGGCATTATTTTATAATCTCATCATTATCCAGTATTATTTTGGTTCAAGTCCCCCTTTGGTGAACACGGTCATATTTATTTCATGAAACCAATATATTTTTTTTCAAATGGATATTAATTATTTTGTTTTGTAATAGTTTCATCTCATCTCTATTTCATATATTAAATGAATAAGTAATTTTGTTAATTGAAATACGACATCATTTTTTAGTTCGATCAAAAACTAGTTTTCATCCAAATCCATGCTTTCTAAAAATGTTTTCAAATGTTTTTTAACATTCGCAAAAGGTTTTATTAAATTTTTTAAACCCATGTTTTAAATGTAATAATATTTCTTGAAAATAATTTTATTGTTGTATTTTGACCAAGGAACATTTCAATCATTTTTTTCATTTCAAAAGGAATGTTCTTTATAAATTATAAAAAATGTACAATATTACCATCTTCATGAATATCATTTCATTTAAACATCATTTTCATGTTGATTATATTATTTTTTTATGTTTTCCCTAATATTATATTAATGAATATTATTTAATTACATTTTTCAAAAAATTATATTGAAAATGTTTTTTGAATTTGTAGTATTAAAATACAATATAAGATCTTCAATGAAAGGCTATTTTACTCATAAAATGATCCATATTGTCTTTCAATATAATTTTCCCTCTTAGAAGACAACCTTTTCTGTTAAATATTCTTGAATAGGGATATAATAAATTGACACCATCTGTGTTCTTTATATGAAATTTTATAAACATTTTCTTCAGCGATATAGAATGTTGATACCAATAAATTTTCACTGGATGTTTTATGATTATGTATATTTAATAAAAATACTTTTAAATTTAATAATATATTTTAAACAACAATGTTTCTGTGTATTATTTTTCAATCCAGTCATATTAGGAAATAACTGGACTTAGTTACTAATAGACATATCAAACTATTGTGCCTCTATGCATTTGTAGGTCTCATGAGATAAAATATATTGGGTTTTGGATGAATCCATACCAATATATAAAAACATTATCTTATAAGGCCTAAAAAATATTAGATTTTTTGGTACGAGTCATATGGGGGATGTTATAAATGTCTAATATTTTTCATTCTATCATTATGAATTAATTTATTGATATTCCATGTCATTATTTGTTTAGTTACAATATCCAGGGATAGGTTTCATGATCATCTAATTTTTTATATGGAATTATTTCATAATAACTAAATACTACCATTATATGGAAAATTTATTAACTAAATAGAATTTATTTCTATTATTCACATTTCTATATTTATTATATATTTTTTATTCATAGATTTTGGTATACAATTACAATTTCTAATCTTTTAGACCACCCATTTCTCATGATAAATTTTATCTAGGATACAAGGATGTGAATTTTTATTAATATACAGGGATAGACTTTCGTGAATATTGGAATTATCAATGATAATTTAGTTTTTATTTTATCTATTAAAATTAAATATTAATTTCTAATTTGTATCTATTTTACTAATATTCCAATCTTCTTGGCCCTATAGGATTAAATTCCTTGTATATTATATGAAATTACCAAAGTAGGAATAAGCATAGTGCTACTGGGGCCTGGGTCCTTACCCCATCCAACTAAAAATATTACATTACATTGATTTTTTTGTTATATTTCATGGTTTTACAAATATCACCCTAGTGATATTTTATAAATTTTTGACTATATATATTCATTTTTAATAGCCTATGAACCATTATAAAATTGATTAATTTACAATAATTGGTTATCTTATATATAATTTTCAGTTATAGGAACACCATACCATTTAGACATTTCCAATTCATGGGATTCCCACTAATAATATTGATCATACACTGGGATTAACTATCCATTCTACTATTTTTGTCAAAAGAATATATGATTTAATGTGACATTGGAACATAATTGTGTAGAAGATTAGAATATATTAATTAGAAAATAAAATAATTTTATATACTACATTAATGAACATATGTTTATTTTTCTGTATAGATTATAATTTATTTCAATGTTAATCAATTCCTACTTATTTTCTTTGATAAGAAACTATATATTATATTTTTTAAAGTGATGGTACATATTTTGAATAAATTTTACGGAAGAGAACAATGTGTAGGTAAAATTATAAGTGTGGATCGATACATATAAGGAACATGATTCTAATTTCCAAACCATATATTTATGTAGTATTTCTTACAATATATTGAGTTAATTTTTTATATCATTGAGTCACTATATATTTTGTCATAATTTACATTTTAATTCAATATAGAACATAGAAACTATTTTGAAATAATTATTTCTATCATTTTCAAACAATTATTCTGATAAAAATGGGTGTATATATCCAAATGAGATAATATAAAACACATTACTCCAGTAAATGAATTTGGTTTTACATGGTGCTACACATAGGTACATATGGTGACCTTGTTATAGTTAGTGGGCATTTTTTTGGATAATGGTCAAATAGATGTTATTGGAATTTTGTTTTCATTTTTTATATAGTCGGTGGAGAAAAAAAAGTCAATTCATGGATTTGAAATTATATTTATGCCAATGTCGGACAAATATATATCGAAATACAAAATACTCACTAGTGGGATGAAGGTGAATTGATTTTGTTTCCAGAATTATAGATATTTTTTTAATTTATAATTATTATTTAGATCAATTAATTTTTAACTAATCCAATGAATTAAAATTGCATGTATATATGATCATAAATTGGATATATTCTAACATTACATATGCATAGTTTTATGTGATTTCATTTTTTTTGATGAAATTGGTTTTTTTAAGGAATCCATAATAACATATTAAATAGATTTTTAAATACAATATTTTTTGGACCTTAAAAAAATAATTATATTTTGAGGTATTTTTAGATATGTATCTCTTGAGTATGATGATTTCATATACATTGACTATCATGATTACCCAAAATTAGAATGTATGTGGATATGGGTACCCATATGGATCAAATTTTATAAGGGATTTTTATGTGGATACCATGATTTATATGATATTGTTTCATGATTTTTTCATCAAGTGATATGAAATATAAAATTTTATGGTCTATACATCATTTAGGTTTTCTGAGTTAATTTAATGTGTGATTTATAATAATTTATGAATTCAATGGAAGTAGTTCTGTGTGGAACATTGTTTATAATTAATATAGGTTATAATAAATTTAGGTATCCTCATTAAAAATGGATTCTAAAGGTATGTTGATTCAGATGAGATAAGAAGGAGGGGTAATGTATACTTTTAATAGAATGAATATAATAATATATTTTATTGAGAGACATACACTTGATATATATTTTCATTGTTATGAACATGGTATATTATCGTAAATATATTATTTTGATGGATGTTATTGATATGGAAGGATTAATAGTTAACCAATTCAAAATAAAACGCTATGATTTACTGAATATGATTAATTATTATAGAATCATGGTTTCATTAAATCTTTAAAATTCTAATAAGATACTTATAAAGAAATAGTAAATGGAGAAATAATTTTAGATTTTATAAATTATTAGTTTCCTAACACATTTTAGGCGTGTTATTGTATTAATTGATAATATTTAATTATTTATAGTTTTTATTATATTTTGTAAGGTAAAAATTGTAAAATATGCTAAAGATATCATAATGATCTAGAAATTGGACAATGATGTTATTAACAAACATAATATTAAACATTTGTAAGTGTAAAATTCAATAAATAAATTTTCATGATCCGATTGGATTGATATTATTAGTGGACTAATGTATAACTATTATAGGAGATAGAGGTTATATCAAGAGATGAGGAAATTACCAACATACTAGTCCCATGTTGGTTATGATCTATGATCATTTCTTGAATATGAAATGTTTTCTGTCAACTGATGATGGTTTCTTTATTTTTTGTTGAGCTGAAAGAATTAATATGGGTAGAAATGACCCTAGTAAATTCCACAAAAACTAAACTTAGGAATCAATTTAATTTATAATTTATTGGAAGAAAAATAATAATTATATATATTGAATTGGAAATCACGAATTAAATGAATATTATTGGGTTTTCTGAAAGTGGAATATATATTCATTTGATTTCATAAATTATAGTGGTAGATCAGTGAAGGAAAATTGGAACCTAAAAGAAATAAAATAAATATAAACCCTCATGAGTGGCATGGGGTGCATTTTTATTTAGATAAAATAAGTTTTGAATATTATAGAAAATGATTGAGTGAAGTTTATTCTTAATAATATCTCTATAATTTGAATTAGTATGAGTGAAATCAAATTGTAAATACCATATCATTCATTTGTAATAGATTTTCAAAATTGTTTTTGCATGATTATTGTAGGATATTCAATTTTATATGTTCGGTGATCCATATAACCTAATGCAACATTTTATAGTAAATACATGATTTATATTTTTGGTTTAACATTCATAGATTTATATTTTATTTTATGTTTATATTTATAGTCAATAAGGTGAAACATTATATGAAAAAGTGGGAACCTCTAAAAATTGTAAATTTTACAAAAAACACATTCATAAAATTATCTCATTAAAGAATTTATAAATCCTTTATCACATATTGTAAATTCCACTGTAAAAAATTATTTCAAACTAAAATATCCTTATGTTATTTTAAAATTATTTTAAATCCAAAGATGGGATTTAAAAAATATATAATGAATATAAAAAACAGAATCAGGTTATTTTAGTGAAATGTAAGAAAAATTGTGACAATATTTCCCTTCCAAATAATAAATAATTATTAACATATATAAAATATATACATGGGATATCATCAACAATTTCTACATGAATAACTTTGAAACTGAATATTATTTTATAAATTATATATGTAAACATATGGAAAATGAAAATTAATGAAAGAATATTGTAAGAAATACAACATTCACCTTCAAAATTTTATATACTTTTTATTAACCATGAAATAAATAGACTTCAAAAAAATATTTTGAAATAATAAAATATCTTTCTAAGAACAACATATATGTATCCTGTTTTCACTTATGTATGTTCGTGTCTTCATTAACTAATTCCAATTTGATTCCACACTAGTATTATACTAGAGAACAACCTGATGTCATATTAATTTTCCTTTTCAATACAAAATATAGAGAGCATGTTCCTCCTATTGATGAACCTATTACATCTAATACACACTATATATTAATAAAGTATAATGAATAGGTAAATATTTCAATAAAAAATAAATTGGTATCATATCAAATATGTGACAAAATAAGTATGTAAGGCCTCATAATATGAAAAAAATTAAACCTTTTCATATTTTAAAATTCTCCACACTATAATGGAAATAATTTTATTCTCTTGAATTTTTTTATAAATCATTTCCAATTATATCCATAATAAATATAATAATATATCCTACATTAAATGAGTTTTCATTCCTCTATTTATCTATATAACATCTTTATCATTATCATAGTTTCCATCATATTTTGTAAAATCATCAATACCATCCTAACTATCCCATATTCTAAATATGGTTCCAACAACATCCATTCGTAGATATCATCCAAATAAAATTTATTTCAGTAGTCAATTTGATATTCTTCCTCAAAAGGGTCCATAATTATAATTTGATGAAAACTATTTACACATAAAAATTTAATAGTGAAATATATTGATCCAATCCATCCTGATAATTAAATGACCAATACCAGTGAATGAAATGTGATTTCACGATTATTTTCTATAATTTTTCACCAAATTGAGGATACATAGCTGTAATTAAATTTTACTCAACACGCAAAAAAACTTATATATTATTTAAAAATAATAATAATAAATATGGAATCATGGGAGGACAAAATATAGAGTAGTTTAATCTATATAATCTTGAAATATCATTAGTATAATTTTAGTCATGTTTATTGAAACAAGGAATATCTTTTTTAGGATGAAACCTCAACTATTTTATAAAATTATAATTAATAACTGAAATTATGTTATATGCAACATCCTTGAAACTATTAAACCATACTTCTTGACTAAATTATTTAATTTACATAGAATCAAGGGATAAAATCCAAAAAGGTGGATCATTTAAATTTTTTTGGATAATAAGATACATACATGATACCCATTTTAAAAAGATAAAAATAGATAAAATCATTATAATGCCAAACATTTTTCATCTTTAAACTAATTCATTTAGTTATTAATTATATCATTGTATATGAAAACAACATAAGGTTGATATAAAATGAAAAATAAGATCAAAGTGAATGGTATGATATCCCGTACCAATAATTCAACAAAAATATGGAAATATAAATAGAAGATCAGAAATTAAATTTAGATAGTAAAATTTGTATAATAGTTTGGTAAAATATAATAAATATAGTAAGGTAAATAACTGAAAATACATTACATGTAATCAATAAACAATGAACGAAATAATTCTAGAGATAATACCATTGATTAAATATCATGGATAAAAATAATAACATAATTATCAATTAAGGAAATGTTTTATTTTTATTCTTCATGATTTCATGAATAATAATACCTATACATTAATGACATTTCATAAGATAATTAAATAATTATGAGTATAAACCCCTCATAGTTGGAAAATTTTTCTAACACATGAGTCATTTCAATACCATGATGAAATATCTATACCCATACCCCACATATAACAGAATTTCATAATCATTTCTCATATATCAAATAATCAAATGAATTCATGAATCAATTTTCTCCAATCAAATATCCGTAATGAATATAGATATATCAATATTTCCCAAATTAATCAAATAAAATTAAATGTAAATACTCTACATAAAATTTTAAATCGTTTAGGATATAATCATATCAATTATTAAATAATATAAAAATTCAGTTGATATATAGTTTCTAATGAATATTAGCACTTTAAATTGATTGTTTCATGTGAAATTGAAAAATCACTAAATAATGTAAGATTATAAAATATGTTTTTTAACTCTTTGGTAACATTTAAATTACTAACCATTATAAAATAATCTTGAAAAAATATATTAATAATCATAAATAAAATGGTATTAATTTCAGATATATTTACAAGGTAGTTTATACATCACATAAAATTGAATAGAAGCATGTTAGAAAATATGACTCTGCGAAATTGAAATTTAGACGAAATACATTACCTCATGATATCCATTATATATGTTACATAATATCATGTATAATTGTTTTATGAATGTTATAAAATTATACTATCACTATCATAAAATATAAAATATCATTTGGGATCCTCTTATAACAATTTACCAATAGTTTGTTAATAATAGGTCATTATTTGCACAGTTTCAATAGTTAGTTTTCTTGTTTTATCATGATTTTTTTATAAAATTTATTATTATAGTATATAGGATAGAAATACCTATTTTCATAATGATAATATTTTTATAGATATCATATTTAATAATTATATACATTTTTATAACCATTCAATAATTTTGGATATGGGAAATGAGTAGCATCGCTCAGTGGTGTTATTAAGAAAAACATATACATATGGGATGATACCGTTCCAGCAATGGGTGAGAGTGTAAGAAGATTATGATATAAAAAATTTATATAATTGATATAATCTAATAAATAGCACATATTTCAAATAAATTTAATGTTACTACCATCCATGTGAGGATGTAGTAAAAATTGAATCACATCTCTTTGTGATTAGGTAGTCCGGCAAACACCTGAGAAACACAGCCTAACTTTAAAATGAAATGGATGTAGGTTGGTATATTTGATATTATATTTACATAAGAATAATTTTTCTCTAAATATTGAGAATATTAATAATAGTTTTCATTATATAAAACTATGATAGGTGTTGATGAAAAATATGTTACATTAGTTTGTGAGGTGGTGGTCCAACTTACACATGATAAATGATTTAAAAGCATTTATCATAGCAGTGGATATGGATATATGATATGAATTTAACATAGTAACTTATCATATTATGGGTGATATTTTTGTTATTATACTAGCTTGACTTATAAATATTAAAATGTATTTGGAGGAATACATAAAATAAAAACCGTTTTTTAAGAGAATTACCTTTTATTCACGAATCCTTATAATGTTTGAATAAAAATTGTTCGTGGATTTAATTATTAAGAAAATATTGAATATATGATGTTTTTATGGGTGGTAGGAAGTAATTTGGGCAGTTTATATCTTTGAAAAATGGACTTCCATGTGTGAATAATGGAGGAGAGTCTTGGTCCATTTATAATTTGGGGAGAGGAAAACAAGTAATTTCTAAAAAGGTTCTACACACCCACATATTTAAAATTCCAAAAGCCTCAAAATTTTAAATTATTGACACTTATTGGTTATAATTCCTATATATGGCCATCCAACGTCTGTTTTATACTTTTTTAATACATTTTGAACCTTATCTATTTAACATTTACCTCCTATAATTTAGTTTTTACCCGAACTGTGATAATAAATTCTTTCTAAATTTACCCTCATAATGGTCAAAATTAAATTTTAACATATTGGAAAATTTAAAATATGTTTATTAAAAATGTAAATTAACATAAATATCCAAATAAAAAATTAAATAGATTCAACCGAGAATAATTATTTATATATAATAATATATTTGACCTAATTTTGTCATATAACATATAAAAATATTAACTTATTTGATAATTTAAATGAAAAGGATGTTGTCCAAAAGACAACATTTTCCAAAATTCAAATTTAAATAATTTTTAAAAAAATTAATCGTATGAAAATATTGATATTATGATTTCATAACAGAATTCAGTTTTATCAATTAAATTTAATAAATTTTTCAAAAAATAAATTTCTTTTAAGTGTTAATGAATTTTTAAAACTATATTCATTGAAAATTTGAATTTTTTTAATACATCTAATTTACAAAATGATTATTGTTATTATAATTTATAATTAATAAATAAGAAATGATTTTTTGTATAGTATATATTCATAATAAATTAGCAACTCATATGAATCCCCTATAATATAGTAACATTATTTTATTTGTAATTTTTAATTTATATTTTAGTGGATTATTCTGTGTTTTTTACATATGGTGTTCTACGAATGGCAATATATTGGGGAGATTTAATTTATTTTAAAATAAATAAAGGAGAAAGTCTCAAGATTACTTATTCCTCCTTCCATAAAAAATAATTTCCTTGAAATTTCTTTAGTATTAGCTTATAAAAAGATGATCATTGTTCTTATTTATGACATCCTATTGTTCACATGTTTATTCATCCATTTTTTGACTTCTCCAATGTACCTTTACTAGCCAAGTGGTATGATTCCTTTACACTTACTATCTATTATTGTGATTATCAATCGGTTCATTATAATATGATATATTGGGATAAAATTATCATTTTTTCAATGTGGAGAACATTCATTTTGTTGGGGATGTAATTTCTTAACAATGATATACTGAGGATATCATTGAATTTGGTGAAACATAGATGTATTTCATAATTTTAATTAACCAATACAATTCATTCCAGGATTTCAATGGGTATGAGAAAATTAGGGCTTAATTTAAAATAATTACAAAACCACATAAAACCCTTCCATGTAGATACTCCAAAAAATGACAGTGGAGACCATGTTTTTTCCATCTATGTTATGAAAAAATATTATATGTATATATATATTCAACGATATGAACCAGAACATTTTTTGATTACGAGGCCATGTGTTCCTGAAAACAAATTTTCTAAATATATGAAATATATTTTATATAAAGATCATAGTGATTCTAAAACAAAACTATATAACTCATTAGTAGATTCTCAAAAAAAAATTGAAACAATAATTAATTTCGGATTGATTTTTTAACCTACGAGTGATATATAACTTATTGATGCGAAGCATTCAGACTCCTCACTCATAGGTTATACATAAAGAGACTTAATTAATTATTAAATTTATAAATTGATTCATTTAAACTCTATTTATAATTATATATGAATATTTCCATTCAGAATTCTCTAGGGTTATCCACATAATCCCTACGATAATTCATGATTTATCTCTCTATTCCTCCTCCATTAGTGGATCACATCAGATGATAATGAAACTCTAGAATAGAGATAATCTGGAATAATCATACACAATGAAATATTTCAAATAATGGGTGGCCATGATCATCATTGGAGATCAATTAACAATAATGGTTGGAATTTTCAATTACTGTTTTTATAACCATTAATTAAATATTTGGGTAGATATATTGTCATTATTCGATATGTTCCATTTTTTATCCTTTCATTATGAATTAGAATAAAAATTAATTTATACTTTTATCTACACATGTACTATTTATTCTAGATCATTGGCCACCGAGTTGTAAACATTTTAATTTCATCTTTTCCACTTTTTGTATTCATGGTTTCCACTGGTAGGACCCTGAGGTCTCGGTTCAATAATCGTTAAGTGGTATTGAGCTTGACCAGACCCCATGATTTATATCCACATCATGAAAAATGAATAGAATTGTGATGTAAGAAATTATCTTATATGACTGTGAGATGAGAGTCATCATTTTGGTTTTTTTGGATCAAGTAATAATGTTTCAAACAAACTGAGGTCTGAAAAATCATTGACAAACCACCAAATCATCATCGGAGCCAGTTTCCACTAAAATATGACCGTTATCAAATATTTTCTATTAGTTATATATATATCCTTATGATTGGAGGTCAAAAAGGAAGCACATATTTGGAACTCAAGCTATAAGATCAGATATATAAATCTAGTGAAAACCCAACTACACCTCATGTTCATGGATAAACAAACAACATGTAGCCTCATTTGTAGCGGCCACTCAAATTTTAAAATACATATGGATTACATTGTCTGTGTGACTTCAACACACCATGTACCAATTCAATAGATGATATCCTTTTTGGTTGATCACACGAGTGGGAACCCATGAGGAATTAAATAGCTAGGTACATGACCATGTACTTGAGTGCATAGACATGGGATATGGTACACATACATGGTTAGTAGGATAGGGAACATGTACCTGTTATCTTGGAAAAATCATCAGCTCTATAAAAATGTTGTTTAATAATATATATGGTTATTCTATATGACTTCTAGAAGAATTACTAGGTGGTGAAGTAGGAAAACATGTGATGTGTGTCCGGAAACAGAAGGTGTACCCATAGTTCCCTTTTTAAGAAACATCAAATGCACAAATCTCTTTCGTTTGAACTCAGATTTTGGCCTATAAGTTTCCTATCATGAGTTTTTTCCAAATATAATTATTTTTATCCCTTGGTTGTTGCTTATAATAAATGATGTTAACCATTTTGGGAATAACACTCTAAGGTAATTATCCAATATTTTAATGACGATGATTGATCAACAGAGGCTTATTTCATGTAGAACACTCTATTAGATAATTCTTAGTTCCTCAATGAAATAGAGTGGAAACCTCATAATATGATTTGAATGGGTCCTATTGATTCTTAGTAGTACCCAACAAAGGAGAAGGGCATGTGTCTTTAATTTCATTGAGTTGTACACTCCTGCCTGGCTATGCATGGGTCCCCGACCTTCCTAGTGGAACCCTCTTGTGTGGCTGTGTATGGGTACTTGATTAATTAGAGTGTCATTGTCCAACCTAGATGGGAATGGTTCCACAACCTTCTTATTTATACCCTTAATTGGTATGAATGAATTATTTCATTAAAATCAGAGTGGAACCCCCCTAAAACAATAGTGTGTGGTTTCAATACATAGTGTTTGTTCTTGTTCGGCTATGCAACATAATGGATAGGAATTGTAAGTCTTGTATAGTTACATCTTAGATGATGTGTGAGACGTTAGAAATCATTGATCTAAATACTAAACTATTTTCTAGTCTGGAAAATGGGTTGATTAATTAGATAGTGATCACCTTACTCTCTCATTTGGGATTCATTTTACTATTAATATATATACCTTATATTTGTATCCATGCCCTGGATTTGCTTTCTCTCCTTCCAGGGAAAGAAATGATATGTGTAGTTTGACATATGATTTCCGTGTTTAGCCTCTAATGGTTGAATGAGTCTAATATATTTTTATAGGTGTTGAATACTCATAGTTCACTTCATCTACTCACCATGGTTATCCCCTTGAGTTTAGATGAGATTATGTTCACTATCTTTTATGGGTTCAACATGTATCATTCAATACATCTTTAATTTTTTGTCTTTATTTTCCTCTAGAATCTTTTACTACTCCCCCATAATATTTTATGGTGTCCAAATGGATAAGTATTTACACATGCCCATATTGATTTGTCTGTATGAGTTATGTCTTATGAAGAATATTGTCATGTCAACATTATTTCATATGAGATTAGGGATATTGGGTTCCTAGACAATGTATAATTGTTGTAACTTGGGATTCAGGATCTAGGATCTCTAATCTATTTACCTTTTAGCAATTTTATCATGTAGAGTCATATTTCTTGTTGGGAACGTATTTTCCACATTACATTACATTTTAAAATATTATAATTTTGTACTGCACAATGTCTATTGCATGATTGGTTTTTTATAGTAGTTTTCCATCTTTTAATCATTCCATATAACATTTCTCATTAAATGGGAAGTTTTTGTTCCTAATAGTACTAAGGTAGATAACTCCTAGTGTATGTTATCGATCTAGTGTTAGTCTCCACCCCCTGACTAATAGAAATAGGCCAGGGGTAGTTGTGGCATGATACACAACATAGGTTGGGTCATGATATATTTGTATCAAAGGTGGTTCTATACTTAGTACATTGATAAAAATAGTCAGTTATAAGGAATTAGTTCAGTATTAGGGAAATAATTTCGAAATATATAGAGTACATCTCACCAGATAGAGATTCTAATGACTGAGTGACGTATAATAGATCCATTCACTTGTACATGACTACCTGTTTGTAAAATCGACATTTGTAGACATTTGTTGGATGGACCAATGATACACACATCCTATATTATTGAGTCTTTGACCATACTTATTTACTCGGCTACCCATATTTATTTATGATATATATACATTATCAACTGACTGTGATACATTTTGATAAAATATCAGGATTCCTCTGTGATAAAATGCATCTAGGATAGTATATCTGCTTCGTGAATACAGTCTAATGAGGGACAAGTCCTTAGTTCAGAGATTATCATATGATCCTTTCTTCAAGGTGGTCATGTAATTACACCTACCATATTAAAAATCATATCATTTTTGTATATGAGGCTAATGAAACATTATTTCATTTCATGCATAGTGTTTTCTAGAATTATAGGCCATTGAGGTTTTATTGTGAACTAGATTCTTAGGTTTTAGATGATTTTATGGAGTCGGTGGTCCTTATATTCAAGATTGTTTGAGACCCTATAGATCAAGTTGTTGCAATGGTAGCTAGACTATTCCACAGATCAATTGTTACCTAGTGGAGTCTTTTTTACATTGGTACAAGATGATTCAAAACTCTCATCTACAAACATCCATATACTATTCCATGAATGGTACTACAAGTATAAGTTTTTTTATTCTGTATACAAGAGAATATGGAGAATTATCATGGAGGTATGATAGTGGTTGAGTATGTAGAATGCTTCATGTACCATACACTGTACTCTCCAGACATGATTTGGGATGGATACATTTGAGAAATTATGTTTGAGAAGGGTATCCATAGACAGATATTATTCGGGGTTCTGCCGTTTTGAATCCCCACCTTCATCTAGGTAAAACCGTGGGAAATGGTGATATAATTATTTTTGTTAGAGGGATGCCAGATAGATGGAATTGGAGGTGGGTACCAGAGAGATGAGTATACATTGACATCTCACATATTCATGGCTCTAGGGTATTGACATAGAAGATTACCCCAATGTTAGATTCATTCACATTTATAAAAGAAATGATAAAGAGAAATGTATCTAGGATATGGGAGGTTTTTCCCTAGTGATGGGTGAGGTTACATGGCTTGAGACTGCCCGATGAGATGTGCTGATCAGCACATGCAGATAGATAATGGACCACTATGGAAAAGGAAGTACTATGATAAAGGATATGTTTGGTGAGGTAAGGGTGTTCCTAGTGAGGCAGAGCTGGTTGAGAAATATGAGGAACTACGGGTGGTGGACGATGTTATGATATCCTTCTACCACCACTACATGGCAGCCCACATCAAGATTAGGGAGCCGTCTGTCAGAAATCTGGATAGTGGAAGGATATGGATGCCAATTATCATATAGAACACAAGATGATAATTTTTATAATATGATTTTTTATACTATTTCAATAGTGTTAGTATACAAACATTCAAGTCATTATTTTATCTCTATACTCATGGCGAGAGAACATGAGCTCATATATGTGGTGCTAGCCTAGATTCATCCTCATGAGGATTCTATAAGTAATGATTCTTAATTATCTTTTATATTCAAGTATTGTAAGAAATATATTGGTGGAGAGAACTTACCAGTGGACCTTTTTATCATCATAATATGACCCTATGACATCATCTTGGGTATGGATTTTTTGTCGATGGTTCAATACTTGATCAATAGTCTCAAAAAACCAAATTCCTACATGCTGATGGAATGTGATTATATTTTTTTGGTGAGAGAGGATTGATGGCAGGGCATGTGGGTTCAATAAGAAGGAGGTCCCATACCATCACCCTTCAATTGGAATGTATAACCCTTAGTTCAATAGGAACTTATATCATATGGATTCATTCACTTGTGCATTATTAAATTGATTTCTTCTTTGAGGAATGTCCAGGAATACCATCGTGGATGGAGATGGAGTTATTTATCAACTATCATTCTTGTACAACTTTGATATCTTCTAAGTCATATCGTAAGGCCCCTTCCAAGCATCAAGAGTTGTGGTTGAAATTCTAGGTGATTTAAGAGATATGTTTAATTAGACCTAGTGGACCCACTAGGCATACCATGTCTTGTTCATGTAAAATAATGGTAGAAGCTTGCGACTTTTCATGGATTATGGTTACACAACCAAGGACAAGATAATTAATAAGAACCTTTTCCACTAAATGATGACCTCTTTGACCAATTTCACGGCATGATATGGTTTCAGAAGAATGATCTATATAATGGATACCACCATTTGAGGATTATTATAGATAATATTCAAAAGATAGAATTCTGGTGTCACTAGGGATAATATGAGTTACTAGTGATGCCCATTGGTGTGATTAATTCCAACACTATGTTTATTTATTTGATGAATTAGGACATAAAATTAATATTTAATATGTTTTATATTGTATTAATCGACAACATAGTCATCTACTCGGTGTCAGAGTGGGTGAATGAAGATCACTTGAGGGTGTTCCTAGACTTTATTGAAGAGAACCACCTTTACTAAATGCACTTGAATATGGAATTTTTTGGATTCATGATATACACTTTCTTATGATTACTTTTTTTAAATATGGTTCATTCATGGATATAGTGAAGAACTATTTAGTGATTTATTAGGGGAATCTAATAGTATGTAGGAGGTGTGGAACATTCATGGATTGGAAGAGTACTATAGGAGGGTTATGGAAGAGTCTTCCATAATCTTAGCCTCATTGACCACCTTGATGCGGAATGGACTGTGATTTTCTAGGATTGAGTAGTGTGACGGGGACTTTGAGGATTTGTGTTTGAGTACGATGAGAACAATAGTATTTTCACTAAAATCGGAAGGTCTGGAGTTCATATTGTATTGTTATTCCTTAGGATCTTGGATCATTTGCGTTTTGATGTGGTGGTAGGATGTGATCACATACGAGTCAAGGTAGTTGAGACCACAATGAGAATACCTATGCAACTCATGAATTACTAGAGGAATTGGTAGTTGTTTAAATGTGTATTTAGAGACATTACCTTCTGGGAACATTCATTATGGTTTACTCTACCACCAGAGTCTTAGGAACGTCTTCACATAAAGGGACATAAACAAGAGACAACAATGGTGGATAGAGTTCTTACAATATTATGAAATCATGACAGACTTTACTATAAGGAATGTCATCATTTTTGTATATTACCATATAATGAATTCCCAAGATCACTTAGTGGAGGGTGTTTCATAGTATTTAACATCATTAAAGGTGACCATGGTGGATCCTTAGGGTACAACATTTCTGCAGTCAATGGTTTTTCTTTCATTACTCCCCAAAACATGTGATAAAGTCCCAAGAACTAGATATATGTTATGATGACTTATGTGATACGATATCCACATAATACTCACCAAACATACATTCTAAATGAAGGAATCATGTTATGTAGTTCTTGGGTATTATAATTTTTCACTTCATGTTGTGGGAGGAGGTGATGAAAGAGTCCCAAAATTCTCCCCTTGATATACAATTTAGTGAGGGAAATATGAGTAGATACTTTAACGAGTATTTTTTTTCTCCAAAATTAGATAATTTGTAGTTGTTTTTTTCTCTCAGAGTCTCACATATTTGTAGATGAAGGATGAGAATAAGGTTTTGGAATGTTTTTTGAATCCCATTGAGGACTCATAGTGGAAATTTGATGTCATATCAATTTATATTATCACAAATATTCTATGAAAAATGAAGTGACATGAGGACATCTTGGTGACAGTTGAATGAATCATGATATCTCCACACTTCATTGAAATTTGGGAGTAGAGTTTGGTAGAGAGTTTGGGGCAGCTGTAGAAACAATATATTGTTCACGATTATCATGTACCCTCAACTATTGTCTCTAATAGCAATGCACAGCTTATGTCACGATTATAGAGAGGCCTACATGAGGCATTCAAGATCCAAATTAAGATGATTATAACCTATCACCCCCCATATTGATGGTCTGACTGAGCACAAAATACAGGTGTTGGAAAAAATGTAGAGGGATTTTGTGTTCGGAATCAGCCAAAACGGGAGGATCACATCCCTATATTGAGTTTGAGTACCAAAGAAAATACCACTCTAGCATAAGGATAGAGCCTTTTGAGACCCTATAAGAGAGACCCTTTAGGAAACCCTTTGTTGGATAATGATTAGGGAGACATATCTTCTTGGACTAGTAAAATTGTAGGTGAATTTGAATAAATTTTAGGTCATCTATGAGTGGATGAAGACAACCTATAGATGATAGAAATATTACATAGATTATGGTCACTGTCCCTTGGATATTTAGCAAGGAAACCACATTTTTTAGAGATTCTACCAATGATGAGGATCACTTAGAATTATCATGTGATTCAATATATCCCCATGGTTTATCAGGATATTAATGATTGTTTATTGGGTTTGTGAGTTTTGGTTCCACCTCACTCCACCCCCACAACTGGATTGTGTTCCCAACATCTTCCATGTGTTTCAGCTTAGGATATACATGAACAACCTTATGTATATCATTATCTACCAAGAGCTGGACATCATGGATGGATCCACTTTTTTGGGGAACCTGATGGTGATCAAGGACCAACAGGATGAGAACCTTCATGTATGGACCATCCTCTTAGATCACAAGATGTACTAACATAGAAATGTTAAGGAGAGTTCCATAGTGGAGGAGAGCCAAGTTCAGACTCAATATCACGAGATATTTTCTTAGTTTATACATTTCGAGGATGAAAATTTTCATATAGTAATTGATATTTGGAAATGTTTTTTCCCATTTATAATTATATATATATATATCTATATATTCATAACAAGGTGCTGAGACAACATGTAATTATATGGCTCAATGTTCCCTAACTTATATTTTTTAAAATACTTGTTAATATATATTGTACTGAGTGGATGAATATTCCTATGGAAAATAGTATAACTCTTACACAGAATCTCATACTATAAATATGAGAACATAGTTGATTGTAAAATGTAGTTTTTACCCTAGGAATGGCATAAAATGGCTCAGATTGATCTGTTAAGACTCCTCTCTCATTTGAGGTAGGTTAAGTGGATTAATTAATTATTATATTGATTAATTAATTAATTTCTTCCTAATGGATAATTCTATAGGAATATTTCTTGGATGAATTTTATTGGCAAATCTACAAGATATCTAGTATATTTCTAGAGCTCTCCCTCCCTCCTCCATTGGCGGATCGTATAGAATTATGATAATAGTATACATCAGATTATACTGGGTTGCATGGAATGACAAAAATCCTCTAAAATAATTGTTGGGTTCATTATTCATGGAAGATCAACCCATAATTGATTTTGGATTCCACATTTCTTATTTTGACACCCTATTATCAAATCACTGTGTACATTAATTTTCATTTTTTGATCTACACCATTGTTTGCATATAATGTGTGTATATGACAACTAATATTAAATTAATTTAAATAGTTATAGAACACAAGGCTTCCTATTATTTATCATTGGAAAATAACTCTTTTAAAAAAATATTTAAAATCTTGTTTTCTTTTTTTCGTCATTTGTTTCTTCATGTGCATCTCCCGTTGAACACAGAAGTACCAATTCAAAATTCAATGGGTGGTACCAACACAAAATGAACCCCATATTCATAGTTTATTTATAAAAATATATTGTAATAGTGATAGTATAACCTTTGTGGAATCATTGTGATATTTTGGTGATCATTTTACTGTTTTGGGATCAAGGAATCAAGAGAAAAAAGACCCAAGGCATACAGGACGCTTGATGTACCACTACATATTCACTGAATATTTTTTCTGATGAATAAAAGTCATGATCTAAGATTTTCAACAAGATCCTAATTTTTTTAGAAATTCTGTAGTCCTAAATTGAAGATGAAGGAGTAAAATTGGATCTAGAAATATAGAGAAAAATAATAATATACACCTTATACCTCGATGAACACATGTCATGTATCACCGTCATAGAAAGTGGAAAGGATTTAAAAAAACAAATATGGATGCCACTAAAAGTAACCCCTCTAAACATAGTTTACCCCTTCATCAATTGAAAAAATGTTTCATGGATCAAATTGTTTGGAACCAATATAGAACAAAACATCCAAGTACATGACTGTGTACTCATGTACATGGACACATGGTCTGGTACTCATACACAGGGTCTAGTACATGGACACAATGAACAAAATATGACCCCAAAACCTATTAGCATATACATGCAACGTAGTACACGTACATGTAATACTATGGTACATGAAGTGGAGGAATATACTTCCCATGGAAAAATATATGTGGTGGAGCAGGACCACATGCTGTGTAGGTCCTCTCACACTTCTACTTCCTAGATTACTCATTTTTGGAATCATTTTACAAATGTATCTATATCATTTGACCTCAGATTTTGGCTCTTGAGAAGCATATCCTGATATTTTATCCATTAATTATGTGATGGTTACATTATATAGGTATTATAAGATACTATGTCAATTTTTCTATGCATGAACCTCTATGGAAAACATTGAAGACGAAAGTGATCAGACAGGATCACTAGAGGATTCTTACTAGTGGAACACAATATCTGATTAGGATAGGGTCTATGATTACATTGAGTGGAACCCTCTAGACTATTTGGTAAAGGTTACATGAATTTATAAATGTAACACTCCATTGGGGATGTGTATGTGTCATCGATGACTAAGAGTGTAACCCCTAATCTAAGTTTTTCATGGGTCATAGACATTCTGAGTGGAACCCTCCTGTTGGGAAGTGTATATGGCTTTGATGACATAGAGTGGAATCCCTTCCCATGTTGGGCATGGGTCCTCCTATATCCTAGTGGAACACACTGGTGGTATTTGGTCATGGTTCCACAACGATCGGAGTGGAACCCCTTGAGAAGACTATAGTGTGGGTCCTCTAATTAGAGTTTGTTCCCACGCGACTATAATAAAAATTGATGATGAATGGTTAGAAATGAACATATTCTTCATGGAATATGTGTGAGATTTTTAACATCATTAATGATCATTTTGAAATATTGGATACTCTTTTTTTGGGGATGATATATTGTATTGATATCAACTTACTCAATCATTTTGGATTCTTTGGACCGAGCATATATTTATATCATTATTCTCTATTGACACCTTGGATTTGGTTACTCTTTTATTTGGGAAGGAGAAAATGCATGGGGTATTCAAACAACATTTTTTAGTGTCTCATGGTTGGATGAGTATAATATCCTATAATAGGTGGAAAAGTATATATGGGTAGTTCATTAACCCATAATTTTTATCCCCTAGAGTTTGGATGACCATACTTTCACTCTCTTTTTGGGCTGATCAAATCTATTTCATTGTATCCAGAATCTATTATATATTTTTTGATCTAGTATCTCTTTATAAACCAACATAATCATTCAGGGAGTCCTAATGGGTTTTTATATATATAACCCTACATGGTATTTAACCTAACATTTCATGTCTTATGAGGATGACAAACAGGTTGAATGTTACAATAGAATGTAATAGGGAGATTGGTTGTTTTGACCAAGTGTGTTGGTCGTAGCTTGAGATTTAGGTGTTGGGATATATATGATAATTACGTTTTTCTCAATTATGTCTAGTTGCGATATATTTTTGATTGGGTGCTTATTTTTTCATTTTACTTTTCACATGACACTACCAGACTTTTGTAATGTCCATAGGTTCTAGAATGCATGGTTTAATTTAGAGTAGTGTTGAATCTTTTACTGTTTACTTATGTAAATTTTCATTAATATGGATATGTGTTCACATACAGGTCCATAAGAAATGGAATCTACATATTATTTATTTATTTGGTGTTGGCCTCCTGCCCCACAAATATAGAGGTAGGATCATGGTAGTTTTGGATTGATTCCAAAATTGGGTAGGGTCAGGACAATGACCGTCCACTAATAATTCCAAATATATTCTATGATTGTTAGAACAACACTTTTCATACCAAGAGTTGTTTTAATTTGATCCCAAATAGTACATATACATGTTTTTTCTCTTGAATATTTTCTGGGACTATATTATTTCATTCTAAAACATCATCCCGCCAAGATGGAGGAACCTCTATGGCCATATAATTAATCATATGACACAATTTAAATACATAAATAAAAATATTTTGATGAGAAAACTCTAATAATGGTAAACACTGATCACAAAAAACATATAAAGGCAAGTGATCATGACATTGACATGTCTTATATTGTTTGAATAATCCTTTCATATTATCCATCTGTTTGAGGATGATAAGAATTTTTCAAATGAATCCTAGTTTCATGATCCTTCTAAATATAATTATATAATATTGATTTTAAATGGGTATAATGATTAATAAATAATGAATATGGTTCTCCATGAAGTCTTAAAATATCAATAATTTACAGGAATTCAATTTATTAAATAGGTAAAACTACATTATGAACTATTAAATGTGCATATTTGGATAGGCGATCGATGACACCCCATATTGTGCCTTTCTTCCAAGGAGTATTTGGTCTTCATATGAAAAGGTACATATTATTTTAATCAAATATAGAAACATGAATAAAAAGAGGTTTCATGACTCATTTCTGAATTTTTATCATATCATTAATTTGATAAAAAATCATACATATTTACGCATAATAAGTAATTTACCACATCATGTTATCCCATCCAAAATGTTCCCTCAAAACACTATACAACTTTATTCTACTTGTGTTTGTTGAGAAATTCGATATGTGATATTCATTAAAAAAATTGATTATTAGAATATATATATTTTGAACACATAGTATGTATAAAAATTATAGAAGACCATCTTAAAATAAAAATTATATTAATTAACTAATATTAACAACATTAATTTTTTTTGAATGTTCTTAGTGATTTTTTTTATTTTCTACTAATGATTGTATCATAGTCATTTAAAAATGTATTTATGTATCTCCATATTAATCAATACCCATATCCATATTGAATATATCCACTAACATAGTATCCCTCTCGAGCCTCATTGGGATCATAACTCAGTGATCCTTCCAACTAAGATCACCACCTAGATCTGTTAACATCATTGGGAGGTAGTGTATTGAGATATTATAATCATTCAGTATATCGAGCCATATCCTTATCTATGTATAGAGATAAATCTATGGAGTGTGTTATTTTATGTTTTTATGATCCATGTATAAATCTTATAGTTAATCCTAAAGACAATATATTCATATCTTCAATGAAAATATTATGCATGAAAACTCAAGTTCAGTTGTTGGATAGTTATATACCTGAGTGTGGAGTTAGCATGATTCATATGGAATAAAATTAGCATTTTTATTAGGAAAAATCCATTTACCTTATTTGAAGCACCAATATATATCAAAAACCCATTTTATGTAGATGGTATATTTTAAATTGGAGCCTTTACCAATCTCTAAAAATAATCTAAATATAGTATTTCTATTACTTATTGAAAACGATCTTATCCCCTTTATGTGTAGGCTTGTATAATGGGTTATCAAGTCAAGACACATTTTAAACGAACCATTGATAGTAAACTTCCAAACCAGTGAATCAACATAACTCAGTTATCTTAGATGTTGTAGGTCATTTTCTTACATCCTTCATCTTCATAGGATCAACTATGATTCTATAGTTATATATAATGTGGCAATCAAATGATGCATCATGATTATGTAAATCAATATTAATAAATTTCCTATTTTATTCATTTATTATATTTTTATCATGATTGATCATAAAGATACTTTTAAAATATAAATACCATTTAAAATAACATAAAACATTTTTATGGAATACCATAAAAATATATTCATGGTTTACCATGAATACACTATGGATTGTACCCATATAAATGTAGGCATAATTAGTCATTCCATATAGAATTATTATAAAAATATAGCATGTATATATCATTCAAATTCATTTATTCATAATTTCTTCCCATGTTATTTAAATTTGAGATACAAAGAACAAAATTCAATATTTTAAAAACATTGGCCTCGATGAAGTTTATCGAATATGTCATCCATTAAAGGTTGGTCATACATAATCTATTTCATAATAGAATTTATTTCCCAATAATCAATACACATCCTCATGTATCCATAATTATTTATAATGAAGTAAATTGTGGATCCACATGGTGAAACATTAGGGTGAATAAATCGATTATCACACTACTAATATATTTTTCTCTTCAACTCCTCTAATTAAATAATGGTGAATAAGTAGGGAATTGTTAATATTATCTCTACATTAGGGATTAAATAAAAGTTGAACACAAGTTCACACTGTGGGGGATGTGTAGGTTATTATTTCTGAAATATGACAATAAATTCATATACAATACAAACAACCCCATTTAAATGTTTACTTTTCCTATCATTATATAATGTATACATTTATTCCCTAAGAATATCATGTCATAGAGCTTCTACGGGTTGATCTAGATTTATATCATATAATGAGTATCCTTCTATAAATATATGGAATTCAATATCTTTATCATGAATTGTAATTTCTATCTTTTTGAAATATATTTTTTGTCACATGTTTATGGAAAATACATAAGAACTGTTATATCAAATTAATAAATTTGTTAGATAATTTGTTCTGAAAATAATTATTTTTTATGAATAATAATGTAAAATGACTGAATCATCATTGACGTTGTGGGACTTTTACCAGGAGTCTTGATTGAAAACTCCATTGTTTAAATGATAGGTAAATATAAAATTTTCATTGATAACTATGGATATATAAATATTTTGATTATCTAAAATAATATAAATAAGTTTGTAAATTTCAATTAATGATTGAAAAACCTTCCACCACATCATCAGGTCGATCCATAATAGCATTAATGACCATATAAGATTAGATAAACCCATTTTCCTATTCTAGTTTAGAATCTCTTGGTTTATAGGGTTTTATTCCAATAGTGCCCCATATCTCTATAGTTAAAACAACAAATATAAGTGTTTAAATTCTTATGTATTCATTTTTAATCTTAATAAACCATATCATCACACTTATAAAAAACTATAAATCCCTTCACTCATTTCCCAGTATTGTACTTTCCATAGTTATCACAAGATGTAAATTTCTTCCTTATATGACTATTCATTAACTCATTCCATTTTCCATGGATCTTATTCGAATTCTAATATTTATGTTTCATCATGAACATAACAGATATATTTTTTTTCATATCTATGGATAACAAATCAATTTCATTATATGATTGGAATTATAGGGAGAAAAATTACTTTTTTATACTTTTCATAATACCTTACAATAAATTATCAATCATACATTTTGTATTTCATATATAATCCGATTTAAACCTAGATTTATTTATAAATGTAGCATTAAACTACACAGCAATTTCATCTTTATTTTACTTAAATATATGTAACTTTATATTTATTTTATTATTATTCACACATGGGAAATATTTTTTGATAAATTTACCCTTAAAATAATTCAATTCAATATTTTCTATTTCCTCTTCGTCACTAGTATTATATATCAAGGTCCTCCACTGATAAAAATATCCTCGAAGATACAACAATGTTTTTGTATCCTTTTCCCTTTAATCACTTTTGATATACATAAATATTTTTTCCATAGAATTATTTATGTTATAAGACACAACAAGACTAGTAGTTCCACCAAAATCTATTTTTATTATATCTCATTAAGTGATCCATACTATGAGATTTTTGTTTTAGAAAAACATTTTTCTCTATCCGGATAAGGTTTTTATTTATAACATGATTATTCTAGCCAAATATACGCACGTTCTACCCAGATACAATACAATTTTATTGGTTTTTTAGTATGTAAATCTCAACGTCGGCCACCATTATTGAAAATATAATTCATTATGGGTTCCATTTCTAAAAAATGGAATATATGATATGAGTGTAACGAATTTGGAATTTTGAATAACATTACATAATTCTAATGATCGTATAAAACATAAAAATAATTTTAAAAAATATTAAACAGTTAATAAAATAATTATAAAATTTTTTATTTTTACATAAAATTATAATAAAACCAGCCTAATTAATTTTAATTAAAATTTAAAATTTCTATTGTAAATATCTGAGAATTTTTAAATCAAGTGCACAGTAAGCCATGTTGTCTTGCACCGAGTGACAATCAGGTAAATTCCAATATTCCAATTTCATAATTATTTCCCATATTCACATCTACTTCAGATCAATGACCACTAGTAGTATAAAGAATGGGATGTAAACCTTATAATGGCCACATAATATCATTCATATAAAACAATATGAATATATTATATAAATATCCTCAAAATATATCATAAGTTTATTTTTTATAATCTATGTTTTTTCTCCCAGTCCCCATTTAATCTACTAGACATCCCCTGATACAACTTGTAATGATATAAAATCTAGTGACCTGGATGAGGTTAATATATTATTACATTTCAAGATATAAAATAGTATAATTTCACAAGGACCAATTAGAATAGATGTTTTATAGAACGATATACATATATGATTCCGATTTTAAAAGGGGGTTTAAATAAAAAATATTGTAATGGAATGTTTGTTGCATTATTTAACTCATTACCATATGTATTCCTTATATCATAGGGATAAGAAAAAAAGGGTAAGTAAAAATGAATTGAAAGAACGATATATAGTGTAAGATACTATGAATAAATATGGAATATTATATTTAGAATGTTATAGAGTATAATACACATTCCTATTAATCAAATACTTTTCTATAACAATATGATTATCCAGAATCAATTTTTAAAAGTAAAAAATTTACAATACATGCTATATAACACGTAAACTAAGAATTAAATGTATCTATATAAACACTATTTGATACTATATCATGTATAATATTAATAAATAAATTCAAAATAATGAAATTCCTCATTATTCATGTTTAATATCTGTGAAATTATTTTTCTTCTATATTCATGATCATTCACTGGATAGTTAAAACCTATAGCTAAAAACCCAACAGATTGGGACAAAAAATTGTACATGATACTTATTGATAAATCAAGGGGATATCTATAATTAAGACCCATGAATAATTAAATTTACAACTAATTCCATATATATATATTTTTAAAAATCTATTTATTTCATGAATCAATATTCATTATTATCCAATAACTATATTGAGTGCATATTTATCAATATTTTCCCAGTTAATAAAATAACATTTAATGTATCCACTTCATATATAGGTGGAATATAGTTCATGAAATAATCATATGAAATTTAAAATAATTTTTATATTTAAGAGAAATATAGAAAATGATCACAAGAACATGATTATCTTAATAGAATATAAACAATCATGAAAAAATTGAGATTCTAAAATATTATTTACCACATAGACCTGATTTAAATTGTATCCTATTGAATAATAGAAAATAAATAAAACATTAATCCTCATTGAAAAACATTTATAATTATTTATAAATTAAATGGGGAATTATATACCCCAAATAAACATAATTAGTTCATATTAAGAAATAAGTATGAAGTAAATGGATGTCGAAATGAAAGCCTTTACCACGATATTTCCTTTAGTAGGATCTAAATATTTATTATAATATACTGTTATTAATAATGTTTTTAATTATAAAATACCCATATTTATATTTTATTATATCATTTTTTATCATCTTTTCACATTTTACCACCCATTTATTAGTAAAATTTCATTACTTTCATTGGTTCTGGTGTTAATTGCATGGTATTTTCATGTGTTCTTTGTCAAGAAAGATCAGAATATTATTCATATGATATAAATATATCATATTTAATGTATATAATAATATTATAGAGATTAAACATTTTCATTACAATCATTTCTATATGTCTTATTTATATTCTTCTTAATAAAATAAATTACATCACTCCGTCAAAAAAGTTAGCTGAACCAATGCATGAGAAATGATATCATTCCTTTGACAGATGAATCAGAGAGGTATTATTTGATATTTTAATTGAAATTAATTTATATTATATCATATGTATCCCATATAATCATTATATTCATCTTAATTTCTTTACATTTATAATGTGAGTGAAATCAAACAACCATGCTTTACGAGGAAGTAGTATTCCATACACAAGAGTGACATTATCATATTTTATATGGAAATGAAGGTAAGATAATATATATGATATTCGAAATAAAGGAATATTAATATATCATATATATTATTTATAAACATTAAATTCAAAATTATATCAATTTTTTATCAATTTTATGAAGAATGAGTTAAATCATTTCACGAGGCATTACAATGTTATACACACAGTCAACAATTTAATTTCGTTTTTAATGGAAGACGTGCTGGTTATATGTTATACCATTAATGTAATAACAAATTACTACATGGGATTCGATTGTTTTTTTATAATTATAATATTTTATAATTTTTTAGTAGGTGGAAGAGGAAATAAAATAATTGAGATCATTTAAAAAAAATTCCACACATTCGGTAACTTATGTATGTTTGAACAAAAATGTTGAATATGATGGATTTAGGATAAAGCTAAGGGATATAGAAGGTCTTTATTAGAGTAAGGAATATATTTTTAATGGGTTTTATAAATAAATATCTATGTATGTGTAAATTGGGGAGGGTGAGATGTGTTTTATAATTGGGGGAGAGGACACACATAGATTTTTTAAATGATTCAATTACATCATCATTTTTATCAAGACATAAGCCCCAACAAAAGGGTCATTATGGATACCTTGAGATGAAAATTTCAATAAATTGACATAAAAATTTAGTAGGAAATTTTATTATGTCATTGAAACTATTTTAATTTTAATTTAACCACCAGTGGTTATTATTTACCCTAATTGTGGTAAATAATTTTTACTTCATTTACAATTATTAATTTGAAAAAAATTTAATTTTATCATATATGATAATAAAAATTATTCTCATTCCAAATTGGAATCCATTTTTCCAAAATACCTTCTCCTTAGTTGAGGAATCCAATTTTATATTATACACGTAGAAGTGATGAAAAGGATAGTTTTGAAACGGAAAATCCTTATAAGTATGGATGCCATAAACAATAAAATTCGATATAAATTAGGTTTATTTAAACTAAATTTTATTAATTTTAATATATTTCAAAAATATTTTATTTCAAACTAACATAATATATAATTTATCATTATTATTAATTTAAATGACAATTGATTTTTTTTTAAATCTAATATATTTATCTATAAATTGATGAAATTACTCTTTTTTAGAAAAGTACTAAAAATTCAACCAAATATAATTTTGATATTCTAATATAAAGGATTATATTTATTTTATAGAATAAATTTTGTTTAATTTTAAATAAATCATTTTAACATAAATGTACATGAATCAATGGTAATATGTTCATTAAAAATAGTGTTATTAGAAAACATTTTCATTACATTCAAATAAATATTATATATATTAATAATAAATAGATAGCCCATAAAGATCCTTAAACTATATTTTTTATATATTTTTCCAATTAATATTCTATTTTATGATTCTCCTATTTTAATTACATTTTAATAGAGTTTCATATTTCATCAAAAAAAATTTCTATGTGTATCATTATACAATAAAATGATTAATATTTTTTAAAAATTAAATAAATTATCATGTATAATGGTTTAAAATTATAACATCTATATCTATGTTATAATACAAACATTATATATATGGATATATTCTCCCATTTCTATTCAGGCATTGGGAAATTATAAATCACACCATTGGTTACATATGGATCAAAATTAATGGTTTGGATATTAAAAACTATCAAGTTGTAGTTACAAATTTCATCCATCATTTTGAAAAACTATTTTTACTAATAAAGGTCATTATATATTTTTGGCTTTTAGGATGAACAATATATTGATTATTATCTGATAGACATAATTTTTATTATCAATATTGATTATCATGGAAACAATCCACATCCCAATCATCATCATTCCATCCTTTTCATTATTATACTAAGGAAGGATACCCTTCATGGCCATTAAAACTATTTATTGTAAACCCAAAACATATTTTTTTAGTATGTTTAATAATGTTTGAATATGAAAAATATATTTACATCAGAAATAGACAAGTAGGAATTCCATATGGAACAATATGCAATACAATTTTAATTAAATAATGAACCAATGGATAATGTTTTATAAAATAAATGGATAATAATATATATTATATTAAACCCATGTAATTGAATTTTTTTGTTTTTACCTGGAATAAATTTATTTGTTTAGTCATAATCCATTATCAGTTCAATGAATCCTATCAACCACATGTCTAATTTTTTTGACAAATTATTTACTTAAAATCATTATGGTTAGTTTCTATATCACATTTTACAACAAATATTTGATTCCATTATATTTTAATATAAAAAACAAATTTATGATCACTATAATTTGTTGATTAATTATTCTTATGAATTCTCAATTTACATGATGATTATGTAATTGCATAATTATCTTGAGTAATGGAACTACCAAGTCATTTTGAACAATTATCACTACAAATAAAAAATCTACTAATTCTTAATGAGAATTATATGAGTAATCTATTAACTTGTCTTCTTATAAATTAATAAAAAGAATAGTCTCATTAGATTCCCAATGTAAATTTATCTTTTTTTATGTTTTCATTGTTATTTGATAACAAATAAATGATCCAAACTAATCATCAGTTGAAACCTTAAAATATAAAGGAAAAACCCAATCTCAATGACATTTTTAGCATTGTATTATCAAGACCCCCTTAATTATTATAGGATAAATTTTTATTCCATCATTATATTCAATTTTTAAAGATGTTCATTCTACCATAACCAAAATTTTCATTTTAAATAATTTCAATAATAATAGAAATTTAAATTTTGTAGAACAATAATTTAATATTTATCAGTATCCTTTTATTATTTAGAATAAATTATATAGTTTCAAATTAATTCCAATAAAATTTCATTTAACATGTTATTTAAAAATATAATTATAAGTATCATAATGAAAAAAATAATCATTAAATTGAAAGGCTTTAGTAGAAATTCATAATGTCTATACCTTGTTTGGAACTCACTCAATAATATGTGTTCCTCTTTCACATTAATATATTGATACCCATAACTAACATCATTAATTGAATAATATAATAAACCCTATATATGATCTATTTTTTATATATAATGTATATATAAATGATCTAATATATGATTTTATAAATTGAACTATAATGAATACAAAGTTTAGTAAACCTTTAATAATTTTAACAAAATAAAGGAAAAAATGTGAAGTGGTCGGTTATATTAATCCCTTATAAATTATCACATTTTGGTGACTTTTTATTTCGAAAAATTTTAATAGATCCATTTTATAGGGTTTTTTTGAAAAATTTAAAAATAAAAAAAATTTAACAAAAAATTTAAAATACCGATCACAAATAAAACCATGAGAATACTAAAAAATAAAAAAAATTATTAATTCACTTCTAGTATATCTATAATTTAAATAGTTTTCATCTTTTAAAAAATATATACAACAAAATATTCACTAAAATATTTTTTCCTGAAATTAATAATGTGCTATCAATATAATTAACACATTCTTATAAATGAATAGAAACCTTTTCTAATAAATAACATATTTATATTATCAATATTTTTTTATTATGATAAATTGAATGAAAATAAACAACCAACATAACATCATACCCTATAATGGGAAAACAAAACTAGGTTTTGTTGGAAATTCATGCCATAAATGATAAAAATATTTATAAATTTGGGATCTATTGATAATAGCCACAAGAGATCGTAAAAAATATTCCAACATAATTTCATGAAATGGTATTTCCATTTTAATGTAAAACTTATATATAATACATAAATTTTGGGATCATGAAAAAATAATTCATCCAATTTGTTAAAAAATAGTAGCAATACACATGTAACCACATCATTTGATTGTATCACATTTTCTATAGTAGTATAATATTAATGTTTATGACCATTGTATTTCCAATAATAAGGAGATCAATTTTGGTGAACATGCCAAAATGATGAATTATTATTTGAACCTAACATAGAATTTCTATAAAAATAAAGAGTAAGATGACAATCATCTATTTTAAATAAGCTCTCTCATTTGAAAACATATTATTCCTTTCACTAGAAAAATTTCAAATGTGACCGAATTAGTAAAAAACTTGTTCGTAGAAATAATTAATTAAAATAAATTTTAACTTATTTTGATCATTTGGGTGTCTGTTCTTTAATAATTTATGGATTAATACTTATCCATTGATCTTCACCATGACTGCTTTCTGATTTTCTTTTAAAAAAACATAAATTTTGAAAAATATCGATCCAAATTCTCACACAAAACCAAATAACATATAGAAAGAGTAAAAATATTTAAAATAGAATCAAAATTTATAAACTATGTTTACGATTTATATAGAATATTTCATTTTTATTTTTATGGATACAATCAGTATTCACTCCATATCTATTCTATATGTTAAATTTTTCTTCCAAAGTGGGGGTTGATTTTAATGAACCAGACCCACTTAATCCAATAATTTTCCCAAATATCGGTCCCACCAAACTATTCCACCAAAAAAGTGGCACAATGACGGTTGAACTGGTTACGGTGGCACCTTGGTAATCACATTGTGATGGTGGCAACGTGGCAGTCACACCGTGATGGTGTAACCATGGCGGTCACAGCATCGTGGTCTCTCAACGAAACGGTGGAACCACAACAGGGGCACAGTGAGGGGTCCATCGTGACGGCGGGACCGTGATGTTGTCTCACCAAACTGTGTACCACATTTTTCTTTTTTCTAGTTTCTATCATTTTCTTATCCCGCAATGTATATTTTGACAAAAATTTGTTTTTATACCACTTTCAAATCTAATGGAAGACAATAAATGATATCCAAAATCCACCAAGAGTTGGGCGACATTTGACATACCAAAACGTGTGCCTTTTTCCTCGGTGCCACACCCTTTTCTCATACTTCTAGTTCAACCTCGGTCACACGTTTTCCTCCTTTTAAATGTAACTCTTTAACTCACTTCCATTATGGACACCTCTCCACTGAGAATTACTAAATTACAATTAATTCCATTGTCTGTAACCGTCATGACTTCCTCCCCACAATGTGTACCACTCCTGGGTGAACAATGTGAGAAGGGGGATAATAACCCCCGAGTCCCGCGTCCAGTAGGCCCTGCATGGCGACTAGCATCGAGGGTATAATAAACGCACAAATGGGAGGCATTACCCTCTAAGGGAACACATGAAAAATAGATAGATAAGATACACAACAACCAACTCCAAATCAGAACTTAAATATAAAATAAAACCCATGTTCACATTTGAAATGTCATGCAAAATTACTACAATTGGAAGGGGAAATGAAAAAGTACCCAAAAAAAATAAAAACAACTGCAACCACAATCCCAAACAGCTCCTGCAACCCCATGATATTAGAAACTATCTTGATCTCTAACCTCCTCTAACTGACCTAAAAACAGTTTATATAGGCATAGGGTGAGTATAACAGTATACTGAGTAGGGTCCTCTATGATTCCTCTCGTGCAAAAGTAAATAAAGCATGCTAAAGCACAACAAACAACATGTGAAACTAACTCCTCACCTAAATAGTTATACTAAGTTCCCAACGTCACCATGGTTACTCTCAACAAGTAACACATAAAATAATATATCATAAAATAATGAATATCAAGGGTACCCCTCTACTACTTCCCCACTAGTTTTCCTATTTTCCCCAATGTCGCACGTCCTGAGCATCTCTCTCGAAAATGGAATACCTGCAGACACATGGGCGAAGCACTAAAATATGCCCCTCATGCAAAAAACTGGCACGTCCACTCACCAAAGTAACCAGGTAGTTTCTGGGGACCACCATAGCTCATATAACGTGTATCATACATCAGGTATTATACATGAATCCATTAAGAACCATTAACGAGTTAGGACCCTTAAGCCACCACAGCCTATACACATTACACCTATAGTAGTCCATAGAAAAAAATATCCAGAAATTATGTGTGTGAATAACCACAAGCCATTATAGCCCTCTACACACATATATGTGGAAATCTAATCAATGTGCCTGCCAACACAAATAACTTACAAGAGAAGAGAGCGTGGAAAAAGGGGATAGTCAACCATTCATCCTCCCACCGGAATGTTGGGAAAAACACCCCCTGGGATTTGAATCCCTAGGGTGTCAGTTTCCCTTACAGACAGGGTAGAGTAGTGTATAGAAACACACAAAGTATAGAAATATTCTGTATCTCCCGACCACACTATGGGCATAAACTAGTCTTAGAAAAAACTGCAGCTAACGTATCTCTGACTATGGGATGCTACTTATAAGACTAGGTATCCTATAATAACAAAACCAATTAAAGATATTTGTTAGATTAATTCATTCCCTATTTATCAGTTACACATTATGTTAATTAATTATTATAATTACACCCAAATCCATTGTCCCTTTAAAAACACAACCTCGACATTAAGTTCCAAAAAACCCCAACCCCATGGGTTAACACCATTTATTCAAATATTCATTACCAAATTACTTTCACACATTTCCAAAAAAATTTAGAAATACATTCTAAACTACTAAACACAAGGGTGATCAACACAGTGAGTAGATGTACTAACCATAGAGTATTTTCCTCCTATATCAAGAGAGTAGACCCATCATCCCTTTAGATGCTAAACATAGAAATCATGTGGCATAGCCCCTATGTCTTCACCTCTTTCGGTAGAAGGGTAAGAAAGACCAGCAGCCTTGAGCAGTGAGAAAAAGTAAAAATGATAAACAATAAATAAGAAACAGCAAGCATACAACAATCACATCCATCCCAGTCCATCATCCCTGGTGTCCCCCACAACACCCATATTTATAACTGATGAATCTCGCCCCTCTAGGTGTCATCTTCTTCCCCAACCAAAATTCCCACGTGCCCCCACATATCACAACACCCAGCCAGGATCACATCACATCACTAGCAGTAGGAAAAACAAATGCCACATTAATTGGGCTCTTTTACCTTTAAAAATCAAGAGGGTAACTCAAAACCCCATATGGAATTATCAAACAATCAGTTCGTTAATCAAACTTATAATTAATAGATTTGATATTCGTTGGTACCAAATTTGGGAAACCTAATGAATAAGCTATCACCAATAATTAATCATGCTTACTCCACCAATTTGATTAACATAAAATTACAACAAGAATCAAATTCGTTTACATGCCTCTTTATCTTTAGCCAAAGAATTATAAATTAATCCCAATTTACATTCTTTACTTATTTCCATCAAGAACAAACAACTAGTCAAAGCAAGCATAGATATCACAATATCTATCAAAACATGAGGCAATATCATATGACTGATATGAATTTATTTATCCGGTTAAAATATTTATTATTTCAATTCCATCGACATCCAGTGTGATTAAACATGATAGAAATACAGTTTCACATAAATGAAAAAATAAGCAAAGAATCCCCTACCTTAAATAGTTCGTCTATTTCTTTATCCACACAACAGGTCATGATCCTCCTCTCGCGACAACTGCATCCACCCGATGATGCCACGATACGACAGAACTAACCAAACCCCAAGAAAACCCCCATTAGAAGCATACAGATTATATCCTATAATATGGGAAGGAGTGGCATGAGAATATTATCCCCAAAGTAATGATGATAAAACATACCTTATATCGAAGATTGACCAATACATCCCGGTTGCATCCAAAATAGAGCAGAACCAATCTGAGGAGTAAAGGTTGATTGTGAAACTTTTACATTAAGGATTGAAATACTCTAGCATCTCATAGCTGAGAACAAATAGGAAGAAAAATGCAGGATGATATCTTTTCTCTATTGAAGATTTAATGGGGCGATTGTTTACGGTACGCTTAATTCCCTATTAAAATTGGATCGCATTAACCCACATGGTTTGACCAAGTAAAAACATCCCAAGCCATATGAATAATTAATATAGAAATTATGGCCTTTGAATCGGCCTTAGAGTCCTTAAAATGGGGCTTTAAATGTATTTTACATAAAAGGAAACGTCAAATGGGTGAAACTGTAGGATGTTGGGAACACTGTTCAAAGTCCACTTTTAGAAGTCTGATATTAGAAGTCCACTGTTAGAAGTCCTCTGTTAGAAGTCCGCTGTTAGAAGTATGTTGTTAGAAGTCCGCTGTTAGAAGTCCACTGTTAGAAGTCTGATGGTAGATGTTCGATGTTAGAAGTCTGCTATTAGAATTCCACTTTTAGAAGTATACTGTTAGAAGTCTTCTGTTAGAAGTTCACTATTAGAATTCTACTGTTAGAAGTCCGCTTTTAGAAGCCCACTCTTAGAAGTCCATTGTTTGAAGTCCGCTGTTAGAACTCTGCTCTTAAATGTCTGCTGTTAGAAGTCAGTAGTTAGAAGTCCATTGTCAGAAGTCTGTTGTTAGAATGATGTTGTTTGAATTCCACTATTAGAATTCTGCTGTTAGAAGTCTGTTGTTAGAAGTCTGCTGTTACTTGTCCGATGGTAGAATTACGCTCTTAGAAGTCTGCTATTAGAAGTATGCTATTATAATTCCACTGTTATAACCTCACCGATATAACACTATTTTATGAACCTCACCGATAGAACACTGTTCACCTACCGTTATAAGTTACCGATAGAGGTTACCGATAGGGGTTACCAATAAGAACTATTCACTGATAGAACAGTTCACATAATTGGAAATTTGGCCAAGGAAAGAGTGGCTACCATTAGAGGTTACTGATAAAACTATTCACTGATGGAATTTTCCACAGAATTGTAAAATTATTAGGGATAAGTCACCTTGACCACCCGAAACACCTCAAACACCATATATTCACAATGTAATGGACTGAAGAGGTCCAATCCATTACATCATATACCTCTCAAAACATTCTCGTCCTTGAGATTTCAAAACCAACATAAAAAAAATAAACAGGTCGTAACAACCACCCATCGAGATACCTATCAAAAGAGAGTAAGCCACAAAAGTAACAATAGATATTCATATAATAAAACATGAATGGTCTAACAACAAAGGGAACATCATTAAATGAAAAGAGTTAAAAATCAAAAAACTCTGGGTACTGAGCATGTATTTGTGACTCACGTTCCTCGGTACTCTCCTCCTCTGCACCATGTCGCCACAAGACACGAACCAAGGGGATAGAATTCCCACGCAACACCGTATCCTTGTGGTCTTGGATATCCATATGTCACTTCTCAAATGTTCCATCCTCAACAACATTGATCTCTACCCAATCGATAATGTGAGAGTTATCATGCATATAATGAAGGAGTTGTGATACATGGAAAACATCATGTATCTGAGTCATCTGTGGGGGAAGTGCTACTCGATACGCCATGGCTCCAACATGAGCTAACACCTCGAAAGGCCAAAAAAACGGGGAGAAATATTACTTCCATGACCAAGCCTTCACTACCCATGATGGGGAGTCACCATCAGAAACACATGATCCCCAACATTAAACTCAAATGGTCTCCTCCTTTAATCAGCATATGATTTAAAACGATCTTTCGCTATCTTTATCCTCTCACAAATCACCTGGACCATCTCTGTTGTATTTTCCACTAGTTCTAGTCCGAGAATTGTTGACTCTCCCACCCCAGTCTAGAACAATGAAGAATGGAATGGCCGGCCATACAAGGCTATAAACGGCATCACACAGATAGTAGAGTGAACAATATTATTGTAAGCGAACTCTACCAAGGTTAAGTGCCTCATCCATGAAACTCCAAAATCACGAACACAAGATAATAACATGTCCTCAAGAGACTGGATGATTTTCTTTGTATGACCATCCGTTTGAGGATGAAAAGTAGTGCTAAGTCTTAGTTGAGAACCGAAATCATGTTGGAGAAATCTCCACACCATAGATGTAAAACGAGGATCTCAATCAGAAATGATCTTCCTTGGGACTCCATGAAGTCTCACCACCTCCTCTAGATACTTCCTCAACAAAAATTCCATTGATCTTGACTCATTGATCGATATGAAGTTGGTCGATTTTGTTAAACGATCCACTACAACCCAAATAAAATAATTCCCCCAGGTGATCAAGGTAAACTGGTAAAAATTCCATTGATATGTCCTCCCACATCCACTGAGGAATCACTAATGGCTGGAGAAGACCACCTGGAACACGATGTTCAACCTTCACCTTCTCGTAGACCAAACATCGAGACACAAACTCTGCAACTACATGGTTCCACCCAGGCAACCAAAACTGACTCCTCAAGGCTTGGTACACCATTTTCCTACCTGGATGTACTGCTAAATTAGAACTATGAAACTCTCTAAGAAACATCTCTCACATCGCCAAGGGAACAAAAATCCTTCCATGATAAAACACTAGGTGTTGTTAATCGTTTGACCAACCATCAAGGGCCTCACCATAAACAACACAGTCTCTCCAAACATCCACCTCTAGATCTCCCAACTGAGACTCTTCCACCTTCTGCATCAGGGATTATTGTACTGTCATCTTAAAAAGATAGCCTCTACCCCCAACTACTCCAATATCAAGATGTAATGCTTACAGTTCTTCTATAACTCTCCAAGAATCACCAGATTCACACACAACATCACTACATGACTTTTGGCTCAATGCATCAGGTAAAAAATTCCCTGTTCTAGGTGTATACGATATTTCAAAGTCATATTCCTGCAAGAACACCATCCACCGATGTTATCACATGTTTAATCCATGCTGGGAGAAAACATACCTCAAACTCTTATGATCAGTGAAAACCAAAAAGCACTCACCAATGAAGTAATGTCTCCAAAACATCAGAGAAAACACCACAGATGCCAACTAATGATTGTGGGTGGCATATTTGCGTTCATGGGGACGTAACTACTGGGACAATTATGAAACAACTGAAATTTGCTGTAAGAGAACACATCCTAACCCCAGAAGCAAAGAATCATAGAAAACATCAAACTGAACTCCCTCAGCTAAATGGGAAAGGACTAGAGCAATTACTAAATTCTACTTTAGACACTTAAAAGATGCCTGAAACTGATCAATCCATATTAATGACTGATCCTTCCTAGTCAAAGTTGTTAGAGGAGTCGTAACTCGTGAGAAATTGGCTACGAACCTCCTATAGTAGCCCACGAGACTGGGGAATCTTCTCACCTCTAAAACTATCTTGGGGGATGCCCAAGACAAAACTGCTACTATATTCGCTGGATCCACAGCTACTCCCTACTGGGACACAACATGACCCAAGATACGGACTACTCGAGGCCAAAACTCTCACTTTTACAACTTCCCAAACAAATGATGTTTACAAAGAACTCCCAAAATAGCATGTAGATGATTTGTATGATTATCTTTAGTTGTGGAGTACAGAAAGATGTCGTTGATGAAAACTACCATGAACATGTCCAGGAACTCAAGGAACAAAACATTCATCAATACCATGAATACAAATGGTGCATTCTTCATGCTAAATGGCATTACAATAAACTCAAAATGCTCGTGACGACAACAGAAAGCAGTCTTTAGGATATACTCATCCTTCACAAGCATCTGATGACATCCAAAACACAAGTCTATCTTTGAAAACCATCTTTCACCTTTTAGTTGATCGAATAAATCATTAATTCTCGGAAGAGGATAGTTATTCATTAATGTTAATTTTTTTAAGAGATGCTAATCGACAAACAACCGAAAACTTATGTCAGTCTTCTTCACGAAAAAAATTGTTTCACCCCACGGTGACACACTTGGCCAAACAAAACCACTCTATAACAGTCCATCAAGCTGTATACGTAGCTCTCGTAACTCAGAAGGGGTCATCCTATATGGAGACAAAGAGATAAAAGATGCTCCTAGCTATAGCTCGATCCCAAACATGATCTCTCATTGAGGGGGTAATGCTACAACATCATCTGAAAAGACATCAGAGTACACCTCTAAGACCCTAAGAAACGCCAACTGATGAACCTGTGAAGAACTCGGAATCATCCTAGTCATCATGGATGATAATTATGGTACACGACTATGACCCATATGAGGATCTCGCTCAACAAAAAACACAACTTTCTCTCCATCTGTACTAAGGAAGACGACCTTATTCCTGAAGAAATCCATGATATACTGCACCGAATAAAACCAATCCATGATGAGGATGACATCATGTCATTTTATTAGTAAACATAGGAAATCTACTCAAGAGCGGTTTTCCCCAACACTAGCACACAATCTCTATATACATCAAACAAGTAAGCTCGACCTCCAATGTCCTAGTCAATGCCAAGGGCACTGGAGGCCTCTCTACCTCAAGTAGCAATGCATGGACAGGGGTAGGTGATATGAAGGAGTGTGTTTCTCCTGAATCAAACAAGGAATACACCAAAGTGGAAAATAAGAAAAGGGTTCCTCGAACGACGTATGGATCACCTGGGGTTGGCAATGCTAGAGCAAGAAGTTGACCACATCCTCATCCATGGCCTCTCTGACCCTGATGACGACCACCACCACGGTCGCGCTCTACTCCTTGAGGATGGGGAGAATCATGGGGTTGTCCTCTGCCTGCCCCATTTATCCTCTACTGATCTAAAGCTAGTGAAACTGGATGCTGCTGCCTCAGATAGAACTATCTCAACAGAGGAACCTAGAGTGTAGAGCTTGATGCACGATGACCACTCTGAAAGGTCGAGCACTCCCGCTACTGGTGACCATGAACAACACAATAAAAAAAGTGCCTAATCCCATGGAATTGTCTTGAGAGTTGCTGCCTCGGGAGAAACTAGATGTGAAGGGCTAGGACCTACCCCCGACTGAACAAAAACTCTTCTGCCCTAAAAACCGAGAACCCCAGAACACAATTCTGCTTCGTGAGGAATCACGCAGATTCCCCTATCATGATGATCTGGTCCAGGCCAAAGTCCTCTCAATATCCTATGCCCTTACTAGTACCTCACGATATGTTTTCATCATAAATAGGGAGACTTGGGGTTGGATCTCTGGATGCAAAGCCTCCTCAAAATGTCTTGCCCTGGCCTCTTCATCTGGAAACATGTCCGTAGCATATAGTAAAAGATTTTTGAAATGGATTCCAAACTCTCGAACACTAAAGCTCCCCAGTCAAATGTTAAGATTCTCCTGGTGACTAGACTCCTTCATATTCGAAGAAAGAAACTCGAATCTAAACCTGTCTCGGAACTCCTCCCATGAGATCGCTGACTCCTCACAATCCCCGAGGAACAAGAACCATCACTACCTCGCTGCTCCACACATAATCGTCACAACCAAGGACACTCAGTGCTCCTTACAAGCACGAATCGAACTGAAGATGATCTCGACCTCCTATAACTAGTCTTCCTTAACTGCATCTGAAATAGAGCCCTCGTACTTCTGTAGACTATGGTTCAGAAACTCTCAGAGTGTCTTCTATCATGAGTCGTTGTCGTTAACCTCTACCCTATGGAAATCTATTAGAAACAACCTTCTAGACATTTTATGTGCAAACCTGATGAGGACGTTGACCTGGAGACATACCTGTAATATAAAAAAAATATTGTTCCTAAACCTCTAATATGTAAGACTCAACATTGATTAATTAATTCTTTTTTTATTCATTTTAGGTTAACCTATCCCAAGGTCTACCCATTCAAACACAAGCACTAAGATGAATGATGCATGATCCTTTCCTATGTCTCTACCCTGTAACTAGTATCATCTTGTTTAGTAGCCATTGTAAACATAAAGGTTCATACATCAAATCATAGGGGGGCCCTAAATTCCTATGTCTCAGCCGGTCTCCAGTTTTTACCTCACCTACTAAACATGAATGACACTGTCGCCCTACCAACCCATGAAACATCCCCTGGGAATTACTCTAAACTCCATCATATCCCTCAACCTCTCTATGATACCACTCTGTCATGACCCCCTCCCCAAAAAGTGTACCCCTCCTGGGTCGACAATGTGATAAGGGAGATAATGACCTCTGAGTCCCACCTCCAGTAGGGCCCAGGTTGGTGACTTCACCGAGGTTATAATAAACACACAAATGTGATGAATTACACTCTAAGAGAACACATGCGGATGAGAGAGATAAGATGGTAACCAACTAACTCCAACTGAGAGTTGAAATATAAAAGAAAACCCATGTGCACATATGAAATGTCATCCAAAAGTACTACAACTGGAAGGGGAAAACACCAAGTACCGAAAAGAAAATAAAAACAACATCAACCACAAGCCCGAACAAATCCTGCAACCCCAAGCTTGTAGAAACCATATTGATCTACAAACTACTCCAAGTGACAGGAAAAACATTTTATATATACATTGGGTGAGTATAACAGTGTACATAGTAGGGTCCTCTCCGAAACCTCTCGTGAAAAAGTAAAAAACGTATGCTAATGCACAATGAACAACAAGTGAAACTAAATCATCAACTAAACATGTATACAAAGTTCCCAACCTCACAATTTCTACTCTCACCAAGTAATGCATACAAGAATATATCATAGAATATAGAATATCAAGGGTACCCTACTACTACTTTCCCCCTTGTTTGACGCTTGTCCCCAACGTCGCACGTCCTGAGCATCTCTCTACAAAAAGGCTTTCCCACAGACACCTGGGTGAAGCACCACAATATGTACCTCGTGCAACAAAACCAACACATCCACACACCAAAGTAACCAGGTTTTTTCTGGGAGCCACCACAGCTCGCATATCACGTATCATACGTCGAGTATTATACCTCAATCCATTATAGCCCATATACAGAGTTAGGATCCTCAAGACATCATAGCCTATACACGTTACACCAATAGTAGTCCATAGAGAACTATATCCCGAATATATGTCTGTGAAAACCCACAAGACATTACAACCCTCTACACAATATATGGGAAAAAATAACAAATGTGCCTGCCAGCACAAATAACTACTGAGAAAAGATATAGGGGCAAAAGGGGGTAGTCAGCCATTCATCCACCCACTGGAATGTTGGGGGAAAAACCCCCCAGCGCTCAGAATCCCCGGGGTGTCAGTTGCCCTTTATGACCGGATGGAGTAGCGTATAGAAACACAAAAAGTAAAAAAATATACTGTATCTCCCAACCACATAATGTGAATAACCTCCTCTTAGAAAAAACTGCATCTAACGCCTCTCAGACTCCAGGCTGCTACTTCTAAGACTAGTTATCCTATAAGCACACAACCAATTAAAGTGATTTATTAGATTACTTAATTACATTTTTATTAGTTCCACTTTATATTAATTAATTATTAGAGTCAAACCCAAATCCATTTTCCATTTAAAATCACAACCTCAACATTAAGTTCTAGAAAACCCCAACCCCATGGTTTAACACCATTTATTCAAATATTTATTACCAAATTACATTCCCACATTCCCAGACATTCTAGAAATATATTCTAAGATACTAAACACAAGGAGGATCAACACAGTGAGTAGATGTACTACCCATAGAGTCTTTGCCGCCTATAGAAAGAGTGTAGACCCATCTTCCCTTGACAAGCTAAACACGGAAAGCACATGGCATACCCCACACGTCATTGCCTCATTCAGAAGAAGGGTAAGCAAGACCGAATTCCTTGAGAAGTGGGGAAATTTAAAAAATATAAAAAACAAATAAGAAACTACAAGCATCCAACAATCACTTCCATCCCACTCCATTATACCTGGTGTCTTCCCCGACACCCATAAACATAACTGATGCATCTCGCCACTCTATGCACCATCTGATTCCACAACCAAAAGGCCCCTATTCCTCCACAAATCACAACAACCATCTAAGATCACATCACAGTACTAGTAGTAGGAAAAACAAACATCACATTAATTGGGTTCTTGGCCATTTAACAATCAAGAGGGAAACTCAGAACCCCTTAAGTAATTATCAAACAATCAGTTCTTAAATCCATATTGAATTAACATATTTAATATTCATTGGTTCCATATTCATGAAACCTAATCAGTAAGCTATGACAAATAATTAAACATGCTTACTGTGCCAATTTTAATACAATAAATTTACAACTAGAATCAAATTCGTTTACATGCCTCTTTATCTTTTGACAAAAAATTATCAATAAATCGCAATTTATGTTTTTTTCATATTTCCATCAAGAATGAACAACTAGTCAGTGCAAGCATAGATATCACACTAACTAGAAAAACGTGAGGCAGTAACATCCGACCGATATCAATTTATTTATCCGGTTAATTTTTTTATGCCAAATCCATTTTCATACAATGGGATTAAACATGGAAACAGTAAAGTTTCACATAAATGAAAAGAGAATCAACAAATCCCTTACCATAAACAGTTCCTCACGTTCCTTATCCACACAACAGGTCGTGATCCTCCTCTCGCGACAACTACATCCACCCGAGGATACCACGGTATGACATCACCAACCAAACCCCAAGAAAAACACCATTATAAGCATATATATTACATGATATAATATGGAAAGGACAAAGAGGAGGAGATGATCCCAAATGGAATGACGATAAAACATACCTTATATCAAAGATTGACCGATACAGCTCGATTGCATCCAAAACAGAGTGGAACCAATCTGAGGAGTAAAGTTTTGTTTTGCAACTCCTAAGAAAAGGATTCAAATATTATAGCATCTCAAAGCCGAGAACACATAGGAAGAACAAGGGAGGTTGATATCTTATCCCTTATGAAGATTTATTGGGGTGATGGTTTAAGATACACTTAATTCCCGATTAAAATCAGATCGCATTAAACCATGTAGTGTGACCAAGTAAAAACATCTCGAGCCATAGGAATAATTAATATAGTATTTATGGCCTTTTAATAGGCCTTAGAGCCCTTAAAACGAGTCTTTAAATGTAGTTTACGTCAAAGGAAACATCAAAGGGGTGAAACTGCAGAAAGGTGGAAACACTGTTCAAATTCCACTATTGGAAGTCCGCTATTAGAAGTACGCTCTTAGATGTCCGCTATTAGAAGTACACTATTAGAGGTATGATTATAGAAGTCTGATGTTAGAAGTGTCCTGTTGTAATTCTTCTGTTAGAAGTCCGCTATTAGAAGTTAGCTGTTAGAAGTCCGCTATGAGAAGTCGGCTGTTAGAAGTCGACTGTTAGAATTCTACAGTTAGAAGTCCGCTGTTAGAAGTCCGGTGATAGAAGTCCGCTATTAGAAGTACTCTTTTATAAGTCTGCTATTATAAGTCTTCTGTAAGAAGTCCGCTGTTAGAAGTCCGCTGTTAGAAGTCCGCTATTAGAAGTCCGCTGTTAGAAGTCCCCAGTTAGAAGTCCTCTGTTAGAAGTCCGTTATAAGAATTCCGCTGTTAGAAGTCCGCGGTTAGACGTCCCATGATAGAAGTTTGCTGTTAGAAGTCTGCTGTTAGAATTCCACTGTTATAAATTCACTGATAGAACATTGTTCACCTACCGTTATAGGTTACCGATAAAGGTTACTGATATAACTGTTCACTGATGGAACTGTTCATAGAATTGGAAATTTGGAAAAGGAAAGAGAGGTTACCGTTAGAGGATACCAATAGGACTGTTCACTGATGGAACATTTCACAGAAATGGAAATTTGGCAAAGGAAATAGAGGATACCATTACAGGTTACCGATAGAACTATTCACTGATGGAACTATTCGCAGAATTGGAAAATTATTGGGGATAAGTCACATTGACCTCCCAAAACACCTCAAACACCATATTTTCACAATGTAATGGACCAGAGAGGTCTAGTATATTACAATAACCATCCAACCACATGGTGAAACCACTATTCGCCTTTAAAGCCGTTCAAGATTTCATATCCATTAACTCTAGGATCTTGCATTTTATCACACAAGATTTCATTCTTCTTCTGGGTTGGTTTTTTTCTCATTCTTAGTGTGTGAGAAGTCCCCCTTCCTGAAGCTACAAGTGTACCAGTGCTAGAACCCTTTTTACTCAGTCTTGGAATCCCCAAATTTGTTCCCCTCAAAGTTGTGCATCCCCAGTTCATGGATCGTGGGGAAATAATTCAATCGTTGACCATCCAAGTAGGGTCTGTCCTTCATCTCTCTTTACTATGTATCATGAAGGGTGGGTATAATAATCTTCCTACCGTGATGTATGAAACTAAACCTTAACAAAGATAACAAACTGACTATTAAAGAATAAAGGGATGTGTTTGATGATGTTGTCAAACCCTTTTACCTGTGGTTATATGTTTTGAATTGATTGGAATTATTTCCACATAAACTAAAGGTCGTTGATGTCATTTCCATGCACACTAATGGACACCTATCTCCAGGGATGATTGAATGGATGTAACATGGAAACTAGTTATTTTGGTAAAGTCAGATGATTAAATGGATATCTAGTGAACAAGACCCATTGTGTGATCACCCTTGTTAACTAAATGGAGTGAGGATAATTAATGAATGGTGTGTTAGAATCTGGAAAACTCCCTTAATCTGTCTTGGTAGCATGTGTGGTTGTTCTACTTGATTCTTGTGGGGTGATGTGGGTAAGGATGGGATCCCCTTTTGCGGTGCATTTGCTGGTTTGTGGATCTGAGGTCATGTGGGGCCATATGTTGGGGCTTGGTTTGGTTTCAGTACATTGAGGGATCTCACGGATCCCTTTTGTTTATGGGACATTCAAGAGAAACAGGTGTGAATGCTTAAATATCTTGTTGGTTGTTTTTCTATCCATAGCTTATGGATATGTATTTCAGTTTCCCATTTGTGAAGAATTATTTAAATGGAATCACTTGAATTTGAAAACAATATTAATTTCAAAGAGGAATTGTATTACATGAATGAGTTGTGATATGGTTGTGGCTATTGGAATATTCTGTGAATGAATAGTAATGAGGGTGTATGTGTATGGGCTGATTTTGGAACCCCTAGTTTTGGATGAGTGCTTGTTTACCTATAGGTATAATTTTGTTTTTATGTTTTTTATTCTCACCCCACTCAAGTTCAGTAAATCATTCCAAAAACCCTTATTTTATGGGGGAGGTTGTTATTTCCAACACTTCTATGAGTGTCTAGTTATTATATCCCTTTCTACTCCCTTTCCTATGTTTCCGAAGACTCTCCGGGTAGTCTGTGATATCCTAAGGTCCATTATAGCCAAAGATTAATCAGGCATGGAACATTGTGGTGGTTTGCCCAAGTGTGTATGGTCATGTTGTTTCCGAAGTGTTTTTGGGATGTGGCCCAGGTGTCTTTGGGAGTGAAGTTAGTTGTTTAGACCCAGGTGTCTTCATGCATAGCAGTAGTTGTTCTAGACTAGGTGTCTGTGGGCGTGGTTATGTGTGGTTGTGGCCATGGTGTTTCTGATGGGATGTTCAGTTTTGATAGCCCATGGGTGTGGGGGAGGGGTATGTCAGTGGTACTATGGTGAAAATGGTGTAGAATGTCTGACATGTATGATTTCATCAATAACTAGTGAGAAAGTGGTGTTGTGTCCCCAAACAACGATGTTTCATTACAATTAATTTACTTCACTTGTGTTATTTTTGGACTGTGCATTGGTGAGGAATGGGTGGACAGTTTCATTACTAGGTGCTTTAGTTATCTCCTTTTCTCACTGGACATTACAATACCTACCTAGTTGTGCATGAGATCCTTTGGATTTCTATATTGAGTATACCTGTATACTCCACCATTGTATATTAAACTGAATTCATATTTCCAGGAGGAGTTCAAGGACTGTGTCAGACCCTATTAGCTCGGACGTCAGGACCATTGAAATTTCTATTTTTTTTTCTTTTCTTTTGTTACTTTTTGTTGGAGTTTTTATTGTACTTGGTTGCACATCATTATTGGAACACGCATATAGTAAATGATTATTTGGCCTTAAATTTACTTCCAAATTTTTTGTTGTTGGGATTTATGATCTTATCTTCTGATCCCACTAAATAAAAAGGAAAATGCCTTCCATTTTGGTGTGTGATTATATACCCTTGGTGATATTCACCGCTCCATGACCTATTGATGGTGGGTCTCGGGGGTCATTATCTCTCATTCAACATGAAAAAATAAGCGTATTCCATTCTGATATCCCTTCCCTCATCTTGGTGAAGGTGGGTTGTATCAAAATGGTATGAGAGGAAGAGGTTGAAAGATAGGATGCAGTAATAATTTAGGCATACAGAGGATTTCATGGGATGGTAGGGAAACATTTCTAGGAAATCATGGTTTGTGAAAATAGGACATGTGATACAAGCTAGGACATGGGATTTTTTGGCCCACCATGATCCGATGAATGGACTCTGGACCAACAATACATCCAAGTGAGGCTACAATGATTGCAGGGTAGAGACCTTAGGAATGTTTCATGCATCATAATGAATTATGATCACTTCTGTATTGGGTATTTTGGGGATTTTATTAATAAATAAAACATCTAAGAAATACATAAAAATCTTATACACTACTCGAGCTTAGGCATTACTTGTTTACATTGTAGTTATGGATCCCAAACAGCAACCACGATTAGTACGTGCGATCAAGGGCTAGGAGGATGATTTCGCTAATCCACAAAGGGATGATTGTGAGGAGGAGGATGAATAGTGGTAGAGGAAGCTTCATGCCATTCAATGGTAGACCCCTGGGAATAATGAGGGTAGCGTATCAGACATGGAAACAGAGAGCTGGCTTGATGAACTGGTGATAGCTTCCAGCATGATACAAGCTTTGATAGAGTACTAGGTTCCTCTCGTTGTAAGACTAATGGAGGGAGAATCACGTCAGTGCTGGACTCTCTATCATAGAGAGAAGAGGGAAGCTGAGTTTTCCGGGACTAACATTGAGAGGGGGTACCGGGCAGAATTCATCTCTTCGATGATGAAGGTTGAGAAGAGGGTGGAGCTACTCTCCATTAAATAGGGTTCTATGTCTATGATGGAGTTAGGAATAAAGTTCAATGAAATCCATGATTTTCCTTGGACTTTTATCCAAATGAAGAGTCTCGAGAGAGACATTTAGAGGAGGCACTCTGACTATCTCTTATGTATGATGTTACTCCCTTAACTCTACTGACATACATGTAGGTCTATAAAAATTATGAAGCGGGGGATAGGATGCACACGCTGGGGGGTGTTTTGTGACTGAGGTTCCAGTTGGGCTTGTCAAAATGGAAAGTTGTTAGCAGTAGGCCTCCATCATCAGGGCCTTCTAGGTTTCGGTCTTTGGGGATTAGGCCCCAGCAGTTCTAGTTTTGATCTCATGGTCCTTTTTGTTTCTTCTTAATCCCAGGAAAAATATTATGTATCTATGGTATCCGTTGGAACCATTATAATCAGTTCTTGGACTGAGTGTAGTATAGTGTCGGTTGGCCGGTTCTGCTCCCACCTTAGTAGTAGCAGTTTCTAGCCAGGCCCTATCTACAGCTGTAGCAGTGATAGCGTGCTAACTCTCTTCCTAGAGTAGACATTGTAGGAGGAGGCCGACCTGAGGGAAATCATTAGGGACCTATATCAGGGCGTGATCAGGGAGGTATTCAACAAATGTGGGGTAGGGGATATGGGCGTAGGAAGTTTCACGCCGTAGAGGCAATAGTTCCAGCAAGGCTGAAGGTTGTCTGAGGTACGGTCATCTTGTTTAGTACTCTCGCATGTGCTTTGTTTGATTCAAGAGCTTCACAATCCTATGTTTCACCTAGTCTAGCCCATTCTCTAGGTCCTGACACAAAGTGAATTCTCATACCACTGGTTTTGAGTACACCAATCGGATGTCAGATCAGCTTGTCTCATGTTTTTCGAGGATGTAGAATGATGTTGAGACCACATCAGTCCAGTGGGGTCCTTCTTTTTCTACTGATGTCGTTGTATGATGTCATTCTAGGCATTTTTTGGTTCTTAACTGTATGATTTGTTATCAACTACTCCCAAAGAAGGATTATGCCTTCTGATTTGGGTAGCTAGCGTGTAGCTTCTATCGATGAGTGGGGTTTCCCGGAGGGAAACCTGGGAGTGGATCCTCTCATTTCTTTGTTACCTAAGATATTAGTGGAGTCGGCAGATACAAAAATGGTGGATGTCCTGGGTATTTTCATTATGTTCTTGGACATCTTCCCTGAGGAGGTGGTGACTCTACCCCCTCGACATGATGTTGTGTTTGGGATAAACTTGCAACCGAGTGCCCGTCCAATTTTGATCACTCCCTACTAGATGGACCCTTCGAAATTATAGGAGTTGTGGATTTAGATTGATGATATGATGAAGAAGGTTTATGTCTGACCAAGCGTGTCACATGGGGTGCCCTAGTCTTGTTCGCGAAGAAGGAAGATGGTGGTCTGTGGCTTTACATAGTATACCAGAGACTGAATCTAGTAATGGCCATGAATTGATACTCTATTTCGAGGATAGATGACATTTTTTACCATTTGAAGTGGAGAGGGTGGTTCTACAAGATCAACCTGTTGTCTATATCAATAGTTGAGGGTGATGGAGGGAGACATCTCAAAGACTGCCTTTAGGTGGAAATATGGGCACTTTGTGTTTTTGGTCACAGAGTTCGGTGTTAGGAACACACCAATCATGCTCATGGGGATCGTGAATTCCATCTTCTAGGATTATCTGTACAGGTTCGTAGTGATTATTATTGATGACATTCTGATCTACTCAAGATCATAGTAGGACCACTCTGAGCATCTGATAAAAGTTTTAGTGGTACTTTGGCAGCAGCGGCGCTATGGAAAGTTTTCCACATTTATGTTCTAGACATGAGAAGTACACTTCATTGGACACATTGTGTCCAAACAGGGCAAGGAAGTGGCCCATAAAAGGTTGAGGCAGTTATTTCTTGGTAAGTTCCCAAGAATATGGTAGAGGTTTGTAGTTTATTGTGTTTAGAGGGTTACTACCAGAGATTCTTGCCCAAAATTTCTCAATTCACAGCACCCTTTAAACCCTTGACCATGAATGGAATGGATTTCACATGAAGTTAGAAGTTTCAGGAATCCTTTTGTTATCTGATGGGGAAGGGGGTTAGTGCCCAGTATAGATGTTTCCAGAAGGTGGAGTAACGTTTGAGGTGTTATGTAATTCTTCAGGCCATGTCTTGGGGTGTGTGCTGATGCAACAACAAGTATTGATCTCTAATGGGTCTATGTAGTTACGTCCCCAAGAGTGAAACTATGTCACAGACAACTTGGAGCTCAAAGAGGTCGTGTTACAACTATAGTTTTGGCGGCACTACCTCATTGAGGAGTGCTTTGTGGACTTCACGGGTCACAAGAGCATGAGATATGTCTTCTCCCATATGGACATGATCCTAATGCATTGGTGGTGGATGGATTTTCTTTAGGACTAAAACTTCAAAATCTATTACACAGATGTTAAGGGGAAGTGGTGGTTGAATCCTTGAGCAGGAAGTTGTAGAAGGATGCGGTTTGAGAGTCCGCAGATGCTTGGAAGGTGATGTATGAGTTAGCTTCAATAAACCTGGATGTAAGGGTGGGGGATAGAAGCCCTCCCAGTTCCATATTACACTGTCTTCCTCTCTATTGTTGTAGGTGGAGGTGTGTATGTTGGGGGACTTAGATTTGGACGTGATGCGTGACTGGGTTATATAGGGCAATACACTGTAATGATGCATGTAAGATGGACAGAATCATAATTTGTTTCATGTAAAGTTGTTCATCCCCTTGGGAATGCATGAGACAGTTGATGGTGTGTTCCAAAAATCACCCCTAATGGTACAACCAATAGTTTCCCTGATGTCACAAGGTTTGAGGGGTCAGTTTTGGTGGCCTAGTGTGAAGCAGGCCATTACGGAGTTAGTGGCATGATTCCTAGTGTGTCAATAGGTGAAGGTTGAACACCGCATCCTAGGAGGTTTGTTGCAGCATTTAGATGTCTCCAAGTTGAATTGGGATGACATCTCAATGGATTTCATCATAGGACTATCCATGGTTCAAGGAATCTTTGATGTTATCTGGGTTGGGTTAGACTGGTTGAAAAAATCAGCTCACATCCAGGAAATCAATGAGTCAACCATGGTGGATTCCCTAGCATAGAGGTACGTGGACAAAGTGCTATGGTTGCATGGAATTTTGAGTATTATAGTCTCTAATCAGGATAACGAATTTACCTAATGGGTCTGGAATGTCTTGAAACATGATTTTGGCACCTAGCTATGTATCAGCACTACATTACACCACTAGAAAGATGGGGAGACAAGGCACACCATCTAGACATCTGAGGATATGCTAGAAGAATGTGTTTTGGACTTTATATGATTTTTGTTATGAAACATGACTCTATTATAGTTTTTCTACAACAATAGTTATCACTCTATCATTGGCATGGATCCATTCGAAGCCTTGTATGGGATGCCATGTCGCTCACCCGTGTGTTGGATAGAGGTCGGGAGGGCAGTTGTTCATGGCTCTGAGGTGGTACGTAGCCTGACATAGAAGGTTAATCTTATACGATAGTGGATGAAGGTGGATCAGGACTGGAAGAAGTGGTATGCTGATCATAGAAGGACACCCTTGGAGTTCAAATTTGGTGACCCCGTTTTCTTGAAGGTCTCCCCTCAGTGTGGGAAATGAAGGTTTGTTAGGGGGAGTAATATTTATCTTATGTTTTTCAAACCCATGGAGGTATTGCGGAAGGTCGGCGAAGTGGCTTATCAGCTAGGGCTACCACCGCCGCTACTGAGAGTGAAAGACTTATTCCATGCATCTCAGATATGTCGTTATCTACACGTTGATTTGAACATCCTCAACTGGGCAATGATCGATATCGAGGACAATGCATTGTTTTTATAGTTACCAATGAGGATCGAGGATCGTTATGAGATGGTTCTTTGTGGGTTAACCATTTCCTTCATGCATGTGTTATGGATGCATGGTGGGATGGACGAGAGTACCTAGGAACAGGAGGCACAGATACACGCTCAGTACCTAGAGTTGTTTTGAGTTTTATACTATTTTGTTTTGTACTTGGTTGTGATGTAGTGTTTGAACTTTTTAACTATGAAATGGAATGTTTTACTTGTTCTCTGGATGTGTGTGAATATTCTTGACTGTGGGGAGGGGAGGACCTGATCCCTAATCAATATGCATTAATGTGGTTCTGGTTAAACCCATGTTGGCGAGTCAGTGCCACCCAAAGTACATAGTATCATGACATGGAACAATGGACTCTATAATACATATGTCCGGATGGTATGAAATTTACATATACATATGTATACTTGAGAAAGAGGATTTCCTAAATCTCGAGGAGGTTTACTCATAAGAGGAATCTTTCAAGGTGGTTGTTCGGATCACTCATATTTCATTGGGTTTATCCTTGAATTCTCAAGTATGAGAATACATTTAGAGGTATCTGATGTAATGGCCTAGACCCTCCTGGTCTAGTAATTTTCTAAAATCACAGTCCCACCAAATGGTTCCACCAAAAAAGTGGCACCTTGATGGTGGCACTGGTCACGAAGACCCCATGATGGAGTCACCAAGGCAGTCACACCATCATGGTCGCTCAATGAAATGTTGCCCCATGATAGTGGCACTGTGACAACGACCCCATTACGATGTCCCACCAAATGGTGTCCCACCCTAGGTATGTCTTCTAATTTCCAAGTTTTATCACTCCCAGAATATATCTATGAATGTAATTGTGTTTTTATACCCCTTTAAAATATATTTAAAGCACATAAATGATATCTAAAATTCTACAAGAGCTCAGAGACCCTTAACATTCCAAAACATGTGGAATTTTCCTCAATGAAACACCATTTTCTCGTACTTTCAATTCGTCCCATGTAACTTTTTTTTCTATTTAAATAAAACTCATTAAATCATAGTAGTTACAGACACCTCTCCGATGAGAATTGTTAAACAACAATTAATTTCATCATGTGTAACTTTCCAAGCATGTGGTGAAACCACAATCCGCCTTTAATGATATTCAATATTACATATCATGTAACTCCAGAATCTTACTTTTTATCACATGGGAAATTCATCTTCTTATTTTTTGGTCTCTTTTTTTTTCTTTTCCTTGGTGTGTTCGGGGTCACCCTTTCCAAATCTACTAGTGTGACTATGTTGTAGCCCTTCCTGCTTAGTATTGGAATCCCCAATGTTCCACCCATGCATGTCATGCATCCCCAGTTCTTGGTGCATGGGGTAAGACATCGATAATTGATTATCCATGTAGGCTTATTCCTTTGTCTCACTTTACTGTGTATCATGTGGGGTGGGTATGATAATATTCCTCTGCATATCGATGAAACCAAACCTTAATGAAGATAATAAACATAATTTTAAAGATTTAATGGGTGTGTTTGATGATGATGATATACACTTGTACCAATTCTTATATGTTGTGTGTTGTATGGGATTGTGTCCACTAGAAATCATGGCCATTGGTGGACTTTCCTTGCACACTAATGGACCCCTATATCCTGTGATGATTGAATGGTTGTAACATGGAGATTGGTTATTCACTTAAATTCAGTTGATTAAATGGATGTCCAGTAATCAATCATCCATTTTTGATCCCACAGGTCAACCAAAAATTAAAAAGATAATTAATTAATGGTGTTTCCGAATCTGGAAAACTCCATTACTCTATCTTTGTATCATGTGTGGTTGTTCTTCTTGATTATTGTGGGGTGACGTGGAGGAAGATGAGATCCCCTATTTTGGTGTAGTAGTTGGTTGGTGGATCTGAGGTTTTTTGGGCAGTATGTTTGGGAATGCTTTGGTTCCAGAACTTTTAGAGATCACACAAACCCCTTTTGTTGTTTTGACTTTCAGTAGAACTGGGTGTGAATGTTTAAATTGATACCTGGCTGTTTTTTCTTTCCTTATCTTGTGGATATGCATTTTAGTTTCACATAAGTGAAGAATTATTTTAATGGAATCACTTGAATATGAAAACAATAATAGGTTTAATGAGGAATTGTTTTCTAGGAATTATTTTTGCTATGGTTGTGGCTGTGGTGCTTTTGTATGAATGAATAGTAATGAAGTTGATTGTGTATGGGCTGGATTTGGAACACCTAGGTTGTGATGAGTGCTTGTTTACCTGTATGAATCATTTATTTTTTATCTGTCTTATTACCGCCCATCCCAATTTGAGCACTTTGTGATGAACACCCACATTTCAGGGGTAGGGTGTTTCTTCCACCACTCTTATGAGTGGCTGGTTATTAGCTTCTTTTCTGATCTCTTTCCCGAGTATCCCAAGACTCTTCTAGAAGGATATGATTGAATGAAGTCTATTATATCCCAATACTCTTTGGGAATGGAATGTTTTGGTTGTTAACCCAGTTTTGTGCGTGCATGTTGTTTCCCATGTGTCTTTGGGATGAGGCCTAGGTGTCGTCGGGTGTGGTAGTAGTTGTTCGGGACGAGGTGTTTTTGGGAGTGATGGTAGTTGATCTGGCTTAGGTGTCTTCATCCATGGTTACATGAGGTTATGTTAAACGTGTTTTTGGATAGGATGAGTGCTTGTGGTATCCCAAGTGTGTGCGGGTGGGTTATGAAAGTGAGACTATGGTGAAAATGGAGGGGAAGGTCTGACTTGTAGGATTTCATTAATAACTAGTGGGAATGTTTTGCGTTTTACCCAAACCTAGATGTGTCATTACTATTACTTTACATGACTTGTGTTCTTTGGGGAGTGTTCCTTGATGAGGATTAGGTGGATTGTTTTCTTACTAGGTGATTTGGTTATATATTTTTCTCATTGTGCATTAGAATGCCTCTCCACTTACGATCAAGAGCATTTGGTTTTCCATAATGAGTATACCTATATACTCACCCTACTTATATTAAATTACTTTCATGTTTCCATATAGAAATCCTGGACCATGTCAAACCCTATTAGCTCGGATGCCGGGACTGTTGATGTTTCTATTTCATTGTTTTCTTTTAGTAATTTCTTTTGGTTTGTTTCTTGTAATTTGTAGAAATTCATTATTGGATCATGCTCATGGGAATGAAATTTTTTTCCTTACGTTTACATTCATCATTGGTGTTTTGCAGATTTAATATCTTTTCTCCCGATCCTTCTAAATAAAATGGGTAATGCCACCCATTTTTTGGTGTGATTCTACACCCTTGGTTCCATTCGACACTCTGGGACCTATTGATGGCAGGTCTCAGAGATCATTATCTCACCTTCAACTTGAAGAAGTAAGGGTATAGATTTCTGTTGTCCCTTCCATCATCTTGCTGAAGGTGGGTCGTTACATTGATTCTTCTAAATTTTTTATTTAATTAAATAAATGGTCATTCTATTTTACTATAAATATCTATCAGAATGTTATTATTAGGTATGTGGTCAGTAATGATCATCCACACCATGGAATCAATCTCACTATCTTCTATAGTATACAATAATAGTGATAATTATTAATCAAATTCACTATCTATATAAAATTTAAAAATATGTTCTATTTTAGATAGTTGTGTTTTTATTATCCTCTATATTTATTCCTACTATATATTCTGAACTTAAACCACGGAAAATAATTGAAAATTGACATATATTTGATTATTCAAAATATAAAATTTCCAATGCTATATCATGTTAATAAAAAACCAAATCATAATATATTAAGAGTGAATTCAGTCATTCTTTTAACCTCTATGGTAACCCAATAATTTCCATCGAAATTATGTTAATGAACCTGAACATATTAAAACCATATTTCCATGATTAAAAAATGATTTGAATTTTGTTACATTTTTAGAATTTTTTTACATATTCCTGATATTAGTGAAAAAAGTTCCCAATGGAGTGGGAACTTTAATAGATTGTACATTTTTTTCCACATAAGTTGGTTCAAAAATCTTAATCTCTATTCAACACAAGATATTTTTTCTTCATTCACAATCACCATTCATGATAATGTAATTTTATAAATATTAAATTCTTGTAAAAGAATTTTATTTGTTAGAATGAGAAAATAATCTCAGTAAGGGATATAAAATTAATAGAGTCACATTAGTCTTGAGAGAAACATAAAAAATATTGATTTTTTCTAACTTTATGAAAATAAAAATTGAGTACACAAATATATATATATATATACACCCATAAATCAATAAAATCTATTATGAAAGATTAAATCTATATAAAATAAATAGACATGATTTGGTATAAATGAAGTCATGAAAAAATGAATTTAAATACATACCATTATAATTTAAATGTTAAAAAAAATAACATCCTCATGAAATAAACTTATTTGTAAATATTACATATAAATGATTAAATTTTTTATCTTGAAAAATCATATTAATATCTATTTCTCACTCTTGTTTGACGAATTTCAGAATTAACTGTTATATAGATAATTTTATATGAGTAACCTATTAGTTTATCTCCATATTTTTTATGTCAAGGATTAATATTTACCATATTCATCATATATATATATATCATTATCAGCCATCTTCACAAGATATATTAGGATAAACCCATTAAGTCTATGATGATTTTATTGATTGAGTAAAAAGATTATAGTTAATATAAATGATATTGTTTAGGATATTGACTATTTTTAACATATAAATCAATTAGTTAATGGATTAATATTTTATTACTTACGATAAATTACGATATATGATTAATTCCTCAAATATAAGAAATTATATTTAGAAAATAATATTTTATTTTAAAATAATGATTTTAGATCCACCCCCACAGTTTCGAAACAAAATATAAAAGACACATATGATGAAGTTTAATAGTTGATAGTGGTTAGGGGAAGCATATAAAAACAATATTATGAAAATGTTTTTGTAGTTTCATTAGATAGAGTTGTATGGGAAAAAGTAAATCATGTGATTCATTGATAATTTTCAAAGTACCAATCATATAGATTATAGTAAATTATTTCTGATGCTAGGTATTATTATTCAATGTAAATGATTTGGTAAATATTGGAATTTTTTATTAGGATACTATATCATATTAATTTGATTTAATGTTTCTATCAGAGAATGTAAAAAACAACAATTGAGAGTTAATAAAATAGTGCAATGATTGATATATCACTAGATTAATAATGATTATTAATCCACGCGTTAGAATCCATTTGGGAAAAAAATTACATAGAGAGATCAATTAATGCTTTCAGGTTGATTTGATTGAATAATTATAGATTTTTTAGTTTACAAGTTGAACATTATCAATATCATCAAGTTGAAATTTCTAAGTTCTTTCATCATGTATATTCTCAGTATGATATCCAAATAGAATAATCATGTAATAAAATTTAAAATAAAAAATAATAATATTATATCATAAAGAACATCACTATATATAGTATTCCATATATATAAGATCCCACGATGATGTGTTTGATGAATATTTAAGGTAAATTAAAATGTTTTTTTATTTCTATCATATGATGATTTAGTAAAGGAAATTCATTGATATAATAATCACAAGAAAAAAATATGGTGTTATAATTTAGAATTTATGAGGATTTAAGAGATCATTTATCAGGAGATATAAGGATGTTTTTATGATGGCTTTTGACCCCAAATTATTCAATTAGATGAATTTAGTGGATTAAATAAATTGTCAATCATGAATTTTAATATGGATTTCCAAAAAAAATATTTATTTTTATTATGTTCCATATTTTCTTTTACAAAAATTTAAAATATACATTTTATAATATATATTGTGAATATGTATAGAGTTATTATTTATATTTAATTTTTTTATGAATTAATGGTTCCACTGAAGATCATAAGAGATGATTTGTCAAAGCATAGAACATAGTAAAACAAGACAATGAGTATTGGAAAATGATACTAAATTTAGTACTATAAGTAATAGTGATACCATTATAAGAGTATTAAAAATAGTTTGTACTTGAAAGAGATTACTAGATATAAGATTAATGATATAGTGTTCCAGAAATATTAACCCAAAATGATAACTATATAATATATATGTCATTGGTTAAATAATTGATGTTATATAGTATGAGTTGATGTTCTTGAACATTATTATAAATGAAATTGATGTATATTAAGATAAACATAAAGGAATGAACATGCGAGGAATGATTTAGAAATAAATTTAAAATATTGATTCATTTTCATGAACATTATCTCATTTATAAAAAAATTATTTTATCATAATATCTATGTGAGGATAACATTCAATGTCAAATGTCTGTTGTATATTGAAAATTATGGAAAATAGATGTGTTTTTAAACATAAACTGATAGGTATTTTTGGATATGTGGTATTCATTTATTTCAATATAAATACAAGTAAAATAATTTTCTATTGTTTATTGAATCGTTTAAATTATTGTTCTTAGGAATATTCCTAGCTTTTCATGTATACTTTGGAATATTTCTAAGAATATTTTAGGACTCAGGCACAGAGATTATGTGAGATTCTATGGCATGGTTTCCCCAAGTTAATTTTAATGTTATATTAAATATATTAAAAGTCACATTGGATGAAATTTTTAGTAAAAATGTAATTAAACATTGAAAAAATGTTCTCTAAAAAATAATAGGACACTACATAATTTTGAACATTTGTTTTACCCATGGTGTGAAAAATTCAATTATTTGTGTGAGTTGTTTGGGAAAATTTTTTAGTGGGTTCCAAATTAATAAAATAATATAAAATATTGATATATATTATTTTATTTGTTACAGTGATAGTCATTCTCTTTTAATTCATGGTAATCAGTAAATTCACAGTTTGGATGCTAATCCATGTAGACATAGAGGACAATTGGAGGAGATTATTGTTGGGAGATGCTATTAGATTAGATCAGATGATGGATTATGCACCAAGGGAGTTTGGGGATCTAACAAAAAATATAAATGTTTAACCATTAATCATACTAAATTGTTCCGAACATTAGGAAATATGTTTTCGTTGTGTATTTATCCATTTTCGATTATTATTTACGAGTTTGAATCAACCAACTAATGGATTGATTTGTGGATCACTCATTTTGAGGGTAATGATTTATTTTTGGGATCATGGGATAATATTTAATTTTTTTAATGTATCTATTCATTCATATTTGACATCAAAATATATCAATTTCAATAAAAATTAGGAAGTTCATTCCTCATATTTTGGTATTATATTTTTCTCTCCAAATTCTTCAGGCATTAATCATGGGTATATTAATTTTATATATGATTTGATAAATACCTCTGGAACCTTCATTTTTCATTCTATCATTTTCACTAAAGTTTATTATCACATGATATGGATAGATTTTCAACAATGTTTTTGTGTTATAATAATATATAATTCAATCCCCAAAATGATCGAGAATGTATCTTCAATTTTTTGGTATATGACACAAATGAGGTGGAATGCGAGTACTTCTAGAGAACATGATTTGGATGGATTATGTCCCTTGGTGATAATGAGGTCCAATAAAAATTAGATCCATGAAATAAAACAAGATTTATGGTGGAATTAGTGGTTACTTGGCCACAAATGAAGACGTGTGAATCTTTCTATTGGTTTTGGGAAATATGAGACCACACAGTGTGTAGTCCCATGAACACACACATTATATTTCTATTTACTACAATACTAGGGTTTCAATATAGAGATAAACATCACACTCTATTTGAAATATTTAAATTCCTATGTGACCCATTGAAAATGGATATATGTGTACATCATGTAAATGCAATAGAGGCAATGTATGGGTTCCCGCCATTTCTTCCTAGTCACATGCTATGAAACACATGGAATATGACATAAACTATATGGGGGTAAAATTTCAAGCAGAACAGAGTCCCAAAATACTATTTACATTAAAGGTACATGGACATGAGATCTTATACATGGGAAGAGGTTATAATTCATTCCAAGTGTTAGGATGATGTCTACATGCCATGTACCCTTGGGACACACCGTGTATTAACTAACTAATTAAGGAATTTGATTACAAGGCATAGGAAGTACCTATCCTAGTGATACATGTAATATACCCCTAGGGACATGTCAATTACAATTCTATGGATTGGTTGGACTAATCATTGTCCTTATCTCAACATCATTGAGAGAATTTTTGGAATTTATTTTTACTTGTATAGGTTGAGTGTGGTCCCTTTGTTTATTACAATGATGGTTCAGTGTATTCTCTCATACTCATCATAGATGGTGTCCCCTATATAGTATCATTTTGATTAGGGTAGGGATGTCGATTTTTATTATTTTGTGGTGAGTTTACATAGAACTCTTTGACGACATACTCAACAAATTATGGAATATATCCCACCATGATACCTAGAGATATCTTCATTTCCCGTAATGAGACTATTGTTTGGGGTTTCTAGAATTGGTTTGACCAATATTTGCATGCACAGTTATCCCCTGTTTATGAGGTTGTTTCCAGTAGGGTATAATGTACCATTAGTTAGTCATGTGAATTTACCCCTATCTATGTATTGAGATATAATTCTTCTTATGAGGTGTATATTGATCTAGTGTGTATCTTAGATAAAGCCTCTCAGTTTTCCTCTGTGAATATAATTGATGATAGTGGCCTCTTGAATTAGTTTCTTTGGTGGGATTATATCTCATGGAATGTGTTATTTTAATTGATTTTTATATAGATCCTTCTAGAATGAATCCCATATTTTCATAATGGCTTTAACATTACAATGTGACAATGTTTCATTGTTGAATATTTATGGGATTTCATGTATTATGTGATGTAGACATATACCTATGTAGAGATGACTGATACACTTGATGAATTGGGCATGGTTATTTCAAGGTGTCTAACAATGTATTGTTATATTCAAACATTCATAAGATATTCCCACCTGTGTCATAATGTATAAATAAAAAATATTTTTTTTGGATTCCATGGTAGACATGGATTATGTGGAGATAGTTTGGGCTAGATAGATAGAGGTGTATACATGTGTTTGAATTGAAAAGAGTACCCACAATAGGAATATTCTAGAATAGCCATCTATTTTTTATTAGGATTTTATTTGGCCCCATTTTACACTTTCTAGTACTTCTTATCGTACTATGGTTCTGGGATTATAGATGTATGCATCCACTGTTTACAGTTTGATTATAATTCAACATTGTATGTTATTGGTGATATATGTGATAATACAAGATATTATGTATAATTCCTCACATTTCTGTGATGTGTAATGATAGTAAAATTCAGTAGGTCCTATACTATTACAGGAGGGAATGGGATCATTGAATCTTGAGGCCGGTCAATTCAGGTCATGATGGGATAGTATCACATGAGTCCCCATCCTCATATTCTATGAAATTTTCTTGGGTTTATGATCATATTTTGGAGTATCAATTTTCATTCTATTATTATTATTTTTCAGAACAAAAGAAATAATGTTAAAATATTTTGAGATTATATCTCAAGGAAAGGCACCTAGTGTTGGTGTGATGTCTAATTTATCCACTCAACAACACCATGATAACCTTATTGTTGGCTCAAAACATGTAGACACTAGTTGTTGGGAAAGACCCCATACATACATCATATATTAAAAGGTTAGGGTTTCCATTTTATTCTCAAGTCAGGTGCCCAGATAAACTCCTTGAAATGATATTTTATGATTGTTTAAAAGAATAATCTATGATGAAAACCTTAAAGAATCATGCGAATGTTTCCTGATTATGAACATATGAGTGATGCAGATTTATTTTAGGAAACTACTCATAACATTTTCCTCCATCTTGGAACTAATGACCAGTATTACCTCTTTATTATCCCATGCATACTTCTATTAATATGGAAGATGAACATCCATGTGTTGATATTTAAATGGATCCAGAAAAAAATGATGATTGGAAATATAGAATTGGCGTGTTATGTGAGTTCCTAAAATGTGGACCACTATGGTAAAATGATGAGACATACCCTCAAGTGGTAGAGTTTTGACATGATTGAATGTTCTGAGTTTCCACCATGTATGGATCTTGAATGATTAGATGGTTGGGATTGAGACATTTTTTCTCCACAGAGAAGATGTTGGCTATTTTGGTTCCAATAGATGACCCACCAAAGCTAAGTGTGAATTGAAATATTCATATGTAATGATCACACATGTTTTTGGGGGATCTAGGATCCCCCTTAATGTTTAGTGGAGGAATAGATCAAACCAATGTTGGGAATGTTCCTCTTGGATATGACCCCTCCAAATGATGATTCACTATGAGAGACTTCTACAGGGTGATGTAGTATACCATTAGATCCCTTTAATAGTTGTTTTTACATAAAATGGGAAATACAAGGAAGAGATATGATTACCCTACTAAGAATTATTCTTTACGAGCGATCAAAACCCATTTGGGTGAGTCAGTTACACAAAAGATAACTTTTTCAAGGTGCGGTGGATGAGTTAATGTGACTTTTTGGTGTGAGGTGGCTAGTTGTGAAAAGGTGTTGGAGTAATCCCATATAGTTGTAAATTAGTGGGATTTGGAAATAATAATATATAATTGGAGGTATATATCAAAGGATTTAGTGTATTTTTTGCTACATCATGTTTCATTACTAACACTGCTGTAGTTTTCAAAAGTACTTATGATCAAATTTTACCACATTTTGGTCCCTGTTCGAAACCTAGTGTTACTAGTGGGGCCAATTTTTTCTTAACCTTGTTTTGGATGATCATGAATACATGATCTAGGATTTCATACAACTACAAATAGTGTGACCAGGCTCTATACAAGAGATAAATATATCATTACATGGATGTATTTCCATAGTTTCAGGGTGACCCTATGATGTGTTCCAAAATATGGATTGGTTTCCTCCCATCCATGTTCATATGATTTATACTAGGTGGAGTTTCACTTCTTCTAGTATTATGGAATAGGTTAGTCCCCCATTGATAAGTACTAATCCCATTACAGGGCAGTATGATATCATTCATTAGAGATTACATCCATTTCATTATCTCTTTCCTAGAATACCCATTAATTAGTATATTATATGACATTTTAGATCATGCAAATATAGAGAATTAAATGGCTATCCTTAGGATATTCTAGTTTAACCTTCCCCCGAGTGTTTTTTTCATGGTGTGTCTCCAATGATGACTCGATATGATTTATTTCATAGTAGTTAAACAAATGTAACTATTATATATGGTGGTGATGTTAGAGAAATATGCAAAATAGAGGCCTTTGTAAGGCCTACTATTTTATCTGGGGAGTTTTTGTTTTTTTGACCTAATGAAATATAAGGGGAAGAAGTTGGAGGTATATTTTCATCACTTAGGACAGGTGACATGAGATAAAGTATCCACTTCTTAGAATTCATAACCAATTACTCTTGGGGATAGAGGAATGGTGGATCTCAGAGTCAGACATCCAATAGTATATCACCAACTTTGGATGTGGAGAATGAAATATTATTAGTAGTATTCTAATGATCGTATAGTTGCTTTGAGTATTTGGTGATACCCGTCAACATGTTTTATACAAAAATGGAATTGGGAGACATATGGACTAGATGCTTAACCCTTATTAGAAAACATCTTTGTAGTCTTCATCAGTTTCATTAATGATTCCATAGGCTCATAGTTGGAGAAATAATGATACATGAGAGAGATTCAAGATATGTTCTTAGATTACATGTTATATGGAAGATCTCATGGAGCCAATTCTAGATTCAATTGTTTACATCATAGGGAACGTATTCTCAGATATAGGAGTGATTGTGAAACCTACCATGATTGAGGTGGTATGTTCTTTAGGTCTTCCCAATTCATGGTCATTTCTATGGATATTCCCAAAAATATTTTCTTTACATTTTTTTCGAGAATGAGTAAGGAATATTTGACCTCCTTTAATGGACACTTTTGGTGGTGAGGATGGTTTAATGTTCCTCTAATTGATGGTTGATACCATTTCTCACCATCAATGATTCAAGGAGGCATGACTGGGTAATATTTACTGGGAGAACATGCATGTTCATCTATCTACTAAATACATTCTTGATATAACCTCCCTGACAGATGGAATCAGGACATTCTTTTTCCTATAATCGATAAATATTTCATTCTTCATAAGAAAAGACGTGACAAGGATGTAATTTTAACATAGGATTAAAACTAATGTAGATGAAAATTTACCAAGAACTATTTTAATTAATTTAGTGTTCAAGGGATTTTTAGTGATTTTCTAAGATAAACTCTTGTTGTTTCTGATGTCTATGGGTGGAGAATAATAGTGATTCTTTGAGCGGTATGAAAACTTGTGTTTTTAAGAAGTTGTTTGAAATTGTGGAATTGGCTCTAATGAGAGTTATGAACTATAGTACTTTCATTATTTAATTATTAGGGAGATGAAGCAAGAACCCTTTTGGGACTCATTTTTAGTTGTGAACAGTGTTTTAACGTAGCAAACTGGCCTAGTATAATAGACCATTCCTGTTCTTCTAAACATGTTTCGAGATTTAATGTTGGATTTTATACATAGTTGGAAGGATCACCTACCATATTTTTTATATTCATATCATGATTATTATCACTACATATATGGTGTAACTCCTTTTTGGGTCCATTCGTGAGATAATGTGTGAGGAACTATTATAATGTTTCGAATGAGTGGGTAACAACGCTTGGTTCCTTATTTTGGTGACTATTTTGATTTTTAATGTCACAGTTCTTTTAGTGATTGATGATGACTATCTAATAAATGTTAGGATTCCTTAATTAAATGATAAAAGAGACCATTGGATTTGGAGAGTTAAGGATATATAGTCATTGTTTTATTCTATATTAGGGAAACATATTCCATTATTTTCTTAATGTTGTGTAGGGATTGTGAGATTTTGTTCCACATAAAGTAGAGTCTATATTAGTTTTATTTTTTATTTATGTTCTCCATATATACTATATTTGGAGGCATGTGCATGACTCATTCTATGATATCATCTTATGTGAGTTATGTCGTGTGAGTAGAGGGCCCCTTTTAAAATGTACAGACTTTTCAGAGACCAGTATGAGAAATACAATTCATCAAAATTGGTTCTTATTGAATGCATGATTTTTTTACATCATTGATAGCATTTTATAGAGCTTTTTGGAGTGGGGTAACTCAATGAGAGATTGGTATCCCCACATTTTACATAGTTTTGCATTTTAGGGATTAAAAGCTTTAAAGGATGGAATAATGAAGTGTCCTTGTTAATTCAAAGTAATACATGTCAATATTTCATGGAATAATTACAAAGTTATGTTCTTAGAAATCATGGGATTTTAAGGATTGGTCTATATGGAAATAATTGTTTATGTATATAACCTATATTAAAAATTGAGTACAATAATGTTTTCTGAAAAATTGGACATTCTTCTGAACAAATATACGAATAAAAAATATGAGGGAGATTTTGATTTAATAACACTTGTTTTAGATTATATTAAACATAACATTTATCTATGTGGGGGTATTTAAATTAATGTTTTTTAATGTGTTAAAATTTTAAAATTAATTAATTTTAAATATATAATTAATTTTATTTGATTTCATGACCTGGATTCTCAATTAATAAATATTTATGAGGGGATGTATGAGTTGGATGCATACCCCTCAAGACATGGATGACTACTAGGGTATCGAATTGTGGAAACTGACATCAGGTTGGAATGAATTGAGGATCATTCCACCGATAGTGTTTTTTAATCTCACAAATGATAGTGATGTAGGGTCATTATTCATCAACAATTTATCCAGGATTGTGGTTGGATATTTTATTTGTGTATTTAACCCCAAGCCATTATCTCTTGAATGAATTAGAATCAATTGGAAAATGGATTGATTCATGGATGGTCATTTTTTAGGCCTGATTTTGATTTTTATATTTGGAGATAATATCTAATTTTTTCTTCATTTATTTATATAGATGTTCATTCAATCATCCTATAAAAATGGATCAAGGCTGATTGGAATTATGGGGGAGGTTTGTTCCTAATTTTTTTATTTCTTGTTATTGTCCTCCAGTTCAATGTGTGTTCTTCATGGGAGAATTCATTTGGAATATTATTTGATGAATACCCAGTTACTGATCATTTAAAAATCAATATTTGCTATGACGTATCATTACTACATGTTAGGGATGGAGTTTTGATGATGTGATTTTAGTATATAACTATATAACTAGATCCACATATGTATAATGACCATTTCTTCATAATTTTGACATGACACATCGAAAAGTCTGGAAATGTGTTCTTATTGAGAACCAAATATGCTTGAATTCTAGATATCGATGACAATGAGATCTGGTCAGCCTTGGACTTATGAATTATGATGTTCATAAGGGTTGAATCAGTGGTTTTGGGGCCCTAATTGAAGACAGATGATGCTTTTCACAAGTTTTGTGATACAATATACAACACAAAAAGTAGTCTGATGAACACACACCATGAGGTTTTTTTATTACAGTCATAGGGTATTAGGAAATAGATAATTATCACATGTGTTTTAACCCATGTCATATTTACATTACCAAAAAATAAGAGTTTATAATAGGTACACCCCCGATGGACAATGTAGTTTAACAAACCAAGTGTTCCAAGTAACACACTATGTTACACATAGGGTGTGGCACATCATGTACATGGGGTTCATTCCCATGTATAAATGTGTCCCTACAAGTCGTGTAATTTTGATATACATGGATATGTCCTAGTATACATGGGAACATGAATGTATTCATGATGAGTGTCGAGATGAGTCATACATACCATGCAACCTTGAGACACACTGTGTATTTAAAAACGTAGATGAAACATCTGTGTAGGAAATGGGTAGAACAAAGCATAGTGAGACACGTCATGTGACCCTTGTGACACTCTATGTAATTCTTTTAGGAGAAGATGAATTCCTCTTTTATCATTGATCAAATTCATTGGGTTGTTGTGTGATATTTATTGAAAAAATATTGGTCGAGTTTAATCCAATAAACTATTCAAACGAGGGTTCAATAGAGTATATGAATCTCATCATAGAGGTCGACCCATCATCATTTTCATTATGATATGTGTAGTTATGGAGGGATGACTTTTTCATGTGGGACATTACTCTGTCAACCATTACTAGTGAATCTACACGTTGGAGAAATTGTAACACCCGAGACTTCTATGAGAAATATTTTGTTTTTATGTTATATAAATCATCAAAGGAATCTTTCGCTGCACGCAATCGTGACCTTCCTCGATAGCATGTGTAGTACGCAATATCGAGTTCCACTAAACAACGATATATTATTAAAATATTATAAACTAGCCGTTATGAATAGTATTAACTGAATTTTAATTTTTACAACATTATTATTCATCTTACACATTTTCTAGAACATGGTAAGAGAACAAAATAATTTTTTTGGGTAAAATATGTATTTATCAAAAAAAGCAGTTTTGCCGCCTTTTGATGGCACACCCACATTATATATAGTTTTTGACACATTTATAAGTTCAATTTGACAAAAATAAAATTCTTCCTTTGAATCAGGACATAAAAATTTACTTTGGATAAATTTTCGATATTTTTCGGAAAACTTTCATATTTTGATGAATAGTAAAAATACGCTAATTTCTAATTAAAAACAACTTTTTTTCATTGAGATAATTTATAAGGTTAAATTATAATATGGGATGGTTCTAAAGTATAGATAGAATATATTTTTACCATTTAAAATAATGTATGTCATTAGTATTAATTTCACATTGAATTCATAGGTAAAAACATTTCAATCTTTGGCAATGTTTTAACTTCTAAAACCCGTTTTCTTAACAACGGGATTTATATTAAATTAATTACTGCAACTTATATGTTTTGAATTTTGAAAAATGTATTCCATATTCATAATCAGTGGGTCCAAATTATGTTAATAGGATACTTTTTATTTTTTGGCATTGTGAATAGTAACTACGGTAAATTTTATTTACCATAGTTAAAGGTAAATAGGGTAATTAAGGCTAAATATAAGATTATAAAATTACCCTAACACCTGCCAAAATCCTATTGGATGACTAAAAGTCGACCCATATCACTTAAGGGTCGGATTAGATTCATTTAATAGACTTTTTTCAGTGAAAATAATTTAATTATTATTAAAACCAAAGAATGTGACAACATGTCACTTTCTTAAATCTTATAAGTATAATAATTTTAATTTTGTGATAAACTTAATGAATCTTAGAAAATGAATAGTCTCAAGAAAGAGAATACAATTATCTACATCATAGGAATTTATTTAGAATTTTTAGGGATTAAATAATTATCATTAATTGTGACACAATAGTGATATTGAAATTATTTTATTAATTAAAATATCAAATAAATGGTTTTAATATATTAAAATAATTATTATATGCACTATTTAATGTACTCCACTAATTTTCTAGATACATATGACATTGTTTTAATCTATAAATTCTTTTAGTTTGAACATATCATCTGTATATAATTTATTTAAATTCAAATAAATGAATAGTGTCAAAATTGACACTATTATTATTTTATAAAAATAACATATTATAAAATTGTTTAAAAATCAAAAAAATATTAAAAATTTATAAATTAAAATTTATATGGTCGAAAATGTCCTAAAGTGTCAAATTATTGAAAATTCACAACACATATGTAATTATTAATAATAATTTAAAATTTAGAATATTATTACCACAAATAAAATTAAATTGATAAATAAGGATAAATCAAGTTGGTAATGTTTAAAATAAATTCCTAACATGTCTAAATTTTATTGGTTGATGATATTACAACCCGATCGCATCTAATCTTCGGATTTGAGTCATTTTGGATGTTTTTATGTGGGGTTGGGATTTAATATAAACTAATATTTCTTATATTTCCAAAGGTGCCCCTCTCCTCCCTTATAAAAGGGAACCTCCTCCCTCCCCTTCTCACACCAATTTGAGAATTCAAGCTCGAACAAACCCTGCCCATTTCACTTCCCCACTTCCCTAGAATCATCCTAGAGGTTCTGGTCTTCTTCAAAGACCAACCCTAGTTCCCTAAGAAGAGGTTAAGAAGAGGCGTGTCAAGAAGAGGTAATATCCATTACCGATCCTTTCCAAATTAATTCTTCTTCAACATCTTCTTATTTAGTTGTTTCATTATGAATTAATAACATCAGTATCACTCATATACTGATATGTTATTATAAGTATTAAACAACACTATTTCAACATCTATCCATCCTATGGAAAACGAAATCATTGCGCGTGCGTACATACGGAATATCGTCTCCACGCCATGGTGTAATCTATTTTCCCACACCACATTACTTGGATGGGTATAATGGTGTAAATAATTACTATATATTATTATTTTAAAGTGATATCGATTCTGAAATAGTATACATACACTCCAATACAATTCCACGATCATGGGAACGATATCATCGCCCGTGCGTACGTACAGAATACCGTCTCCACGATGTGATGCGATTCGTTCTACATGATCTTCATTGCATAATGATTATATAAATGAATTGAATGAATAAATATGATATATAGTACATTAATACCATTCTAGAAATGATGTATCTATAATCTAAAGGGAATAATAAGAATTTATTCAACAAAACACGCATAAGAATAAGAAGTTATAAACACCCGGATAACAAGTAGCAATGAAATATTACTACTATGAAGCTAAGAATATGACCATATATGATATCATAACAATAATTATGATTCTGGAATAAGTCAATAACATTATTTAAATCATTATACAGGAGGTTCGGACACTTACGAGGCAAATCAGACTTAAGGTAAAGGAAATATCACAATCTCATTTTTATCCAAGATTGTTTATACTTTAGTATTTACTGTGGTGTATTTTATCATCCACATCCATGTTTACTCAATATGTAATATTATTTCCATCCACCTACAATTTTTTAAATCCAATTTTACCCTTAGGTGAGTTTTTAGTAAAGGATATGAAAGAAATATTTTGTCGTTTTTCGTACGAGGTACTTTTTGACTTTTCCGACAAAAGTACGAAGAATGTTTTTTAACTTATACGACATAAATGTATTTTTAAAACATTATTTCCAAGAAGCTTCCTTTACAAGTTTTCAAGTTTTTTCTAATCAACTTCTTTTAGTTTATAATTGTATGACATCTTAAGAAAGGAAAAGTGTTTTTGATGAAGAAAGGATATTTTCCTCAAGAATGGAGTTCAAGTGTTTTATCAAAATTATTTTCCATCTATGATAATAAAGGTTTCTGTTTCTATCCCTATTATTACATTTATTTGATTATGTTGTGATGGAATTATATTTTTATGAATTCCTTTATCTTATATGAATTGTTTTATGATGTCATGATGTCTAAGATTCCCATTTTTATTACATGGGTTATGCTATGATGTATGGTTTCTGATATTGTGGCACACATAAGAATGGTATCATTATGAGATGGGTGGGAAATATATCTCCCTCCAATGAATTGGGTAATGATTTTATATCTCATGAGATAGACATGGTTGGAACGGCAGGTTAAACCGGTTCAGTGAAACAGGACTGAAATGAGAAGTGAACTCGGTTCAGAAAAGGACTTTGTCCACTAAGATAGTCTTGGAAATGAGTCTTGACTAACAAGAAATGATTCTCTATGATTATGTGTGTATGACACAAAGTTTAATGTTTTAAGTTATGATTATTGGGATTATATTTCACTGATATGATTTATCCAATGTTATGAAATTATGATTTCTTTTGCTGGATAAGATTTCCAAAAGTTATGTTCTTATGTATATGATGTGATTGATATTTCTTTTGTTTAACCTTACTGAGCATTTGAGCTCACCCTTTTGTATGTTTTATTTCCCCAAGTCAGGAAGAAGGTTATTAAGTAGGATATGCCAAAAAGGGACTCTAGATATGATGAAATAAATGGGAGGCATTGTAGATTCTTTATGAACCAGTTCTTTATATTTCCCAGTTTCTAAAGACTCTATACCTATACGGTCCTTTCCTGGTTTTGTTATATGTTGTAATAAGTGTGCTTAAATTCTGATGTAATGAAAATGTATGTAAATTATGGGTCGTTATAGTTGGTATCAGAGGAAAGGTATAGTCAATCTTTGGAAACTAGGATGTGAAAGCCTTAGTAAGAATCCTAAGGATAAGTCTAAGCATAGAACACAATCTTAGTGTTTTAGAAATGGCCATGAATAACCTATGATAAGACCTTAGGTGTGAAATTTTATTCTTGATTATGTGGTTTTCCTATTATAATTAGTGTTTCTCACACTATTCTTCTTGGTTTTAGTCAATGGCTGGAACCCGATGGAACCGTGTTAATGCGGAATGCGACGGGCAATGCAATGATTGTCCCCCTGAGCAACAAAACGTTATGGGAGCTGGAATGTAAAATCATGTAGCCATGCTCACACAACATTCTCAAGCTATGAATCATGCAGGACATCCAAACGAGCAAAGGAAGGAGCAACATTCTGTTGAATCCTTCATGAGGCAGCGTCCACCTTCTTTCAGCGGGTCTACTGATCCATTAGTTTCTGAACAATGGATTAGTACTACTGAAATGATATTTTCAGTTTTTCAATGTTATGAACATGATAAAGTCATCCTACCAGTGTATCTTTTGGAAGGAGATGCTGATCAATGGTGGAATCTTATTAAGAATACAAGGCAAAGGGATGAAATTGAGTCCATGGAATGGGACGAGTTCAAGAACTTATTTTTCAATAAGTACTTCCCTCATATTCTCCGAACAAAGATGGAGAAAGAGTTTATTGAACTGAAGAAAAAGGATGACGAATCTGTTGGTACTTATGAAGAAAATTTTACAATACTTGAAAGGTACGCTTCTCGTATTATTATCCAACCTGAGAGTAAGATCGATCAATTCTTTAGTGGCTTAAAACCAATTCTTCGAAGGGCGTTAGCCATAAGGGACTTCACTAGCTACGAGGAAATCGTTCGATGTGCGCTCAAAGTTGAGATGAATATTGAAGTAACCCATCATTAATATGGGTTTGATAATAAGAGGAAAATGGAATTCAAAGGAAAATATAAAGAGCACACTGAAAAGAAGATGAGCTTTCCATTATGCTCAAAGTGTGGAAAGAAACATGGAGGGAGTTGTCTTTAAGGGGAAAGTAAATGTTTCAAATGTGGAAAGGAAGGTCATCGGGCATTTGAATGCCGCAATGATGGGAAGAAGATGTCTAATGATGCAAAAAAAGGATGGTACACACAGAATGAACCTACTACACTTCAACCTTTCAAGTGCAAGGAGATGGGGAATTATTCCAATCAATGCCCAAATCTAAGGGTTGATGATGATGGTAGACGTCAACAATCTCTTAAGGCTAATGACAAAGGAAAGTCACATGCAATTTCTATCAGCGATGTGGAGTACGATAACGATGTGGTGAAAGGTACACTTACCATCCACTCTAAAGTAGAAAATGTTTTGTTTGATTCTGGATCCACCCACTCCTTTATTTCTGATGAATTTTCTAAGGATATCACCGTATTACCTCAACAGTTAGATGTTGAGTTAGTTGTGACAACCCCTAATGGAACAACAGTCGCATCAAAAGTTTATAATTCTTCTCCGATTGATGTTTGTGGGAAAGTGCTTCCTGCAAATCTTGGGATCCTTCCTATAGTAGAATTTTATGTGATTCTTGGCATGAATTGGCTTTCTCTACATGGAGCTCATATCAATTGCCAAAGAAGGGAAGTCACATTTTGTATTCCAGATCAATCTATGATCGTCTATCGATCCAAGTATGAACATAACATTCCAGTGGAAATTTCTTCCATTTTATGGGTATTGATTCCACTAAATGAAGGTTATTTATCTCAAATGGTTGTTGAGAAACTCATGATTAAGAATAGGCCCATTGAACAAGAGTTTGATGATGTCTTTCCGGAGGAATTACCTGGTCTCCCACCAAATCGTGAAGTTGAGTTTTCAATAGAAATTGTACCAGGTGCTTTTCCTATTTCAAAGACACCTTATAGAATAGCCCCAATTGAGTTGCAGGAATTGAAGAAGCAACTCCATGAGAATCTTGATAAGGGGTTCATACGCCCTAGTGTGTAACCTTGGGGAGCACCTGTTCTGTTTATTAAGAAGAAAGATGGATCAATGGGACTCGGCATTGATTATCGATAACATAACAAGATCACTATCAAGAACAAATATCCTCTCCCACGCATTGATGACTTATTTGACCATCTACGAGAAGCTTAATACTTTTCCAAGATTGATCTTCATTCAGGGTATCACCAATTAAGGGTCAAAAGGGAGGATATACCAAATTCGACTTTCCGAATAAGGTATAGACACTATGATGTTATAGTGATGCCATTTGGTCTTACTAATTACCCTGTTATCTTCATGGATCTGATGAATAGAGACTTTAGATACTATATTGATCAGTTTGTGGTAGTCTTTATAGACGATATTCTTATATATTCAAAGAGAAAGGAAGAACATGAAGATCACATGAAAATTATATTGAAGTCCCTGAAAAATGAGAAGCTTTATGCCGAATTTGCCAAGTGTGAATTTTGGCTTCAAAGAGTTTCATTTTTTGGTCACATAATCTCAAAAGAGGGGATATCTGTGGATCCAGCAAAAACAGAGGTTATTGAAAGATGGTCGAGACCCACAACAGTGACTAAGATCCAAAGTTTTCTTGGTTTGGCTGGATATTATCGACGTTTTGTGAAAGATATTACACGATTATCTAATCCACTCACCAAGTTGACTCGTAAAGGAGTTAAGTTTGTTTTGACGGAGGAATGTGAAGAGAATTTCAAGGAGTTGAAAACAAGGTTATCCAGTGCACCTGTGCTCACACTGCCTTGTAGTGGAGAATGGTTTGTGATCTACAGTGGTGCATCCAAGAAGGGTTTGGGGTCTGTTCTTATGCAAAATGATATGGTGATAGCTTATGCCTCACGATAGTTGAAAATACATGAGCAAAATTACCCAACTCATGATTTGGAGTTAGGTGCGGTAATCTTTGCATTAAAGATTTGGAGTCATTACCTTTATGGTGAAAGGTGTGATATTTATACTGATCATAAAAGGTTAAAGTATATTTTCACACAAAAGGAGCTGAATATGCGCCAAAGAAGATGGTTCGAGCTGATTAAGGATTACGACTCCTCAATTCATTACCACATTGGGAAAGCAAACAAGATGGCAGATGCATTAAGCGGACAAGACCATACCAGTTTATCCATGATGAGGATCACAAACGATCCAATATTTATGGATTTAAAAAGGATGGATTTTGGAATTATAATGAATGGGGAAAATCGTATCTTTCTCAAATGAATGTTCAACCATCTATACATGTGAAGATTAAAGAGGCACATAAAGAAGATGTCGAGTTACAAAAGAAGGTGAGAAATGTTCCTGAATTCAACCTTGATTGTGATGGGATAATAATGTTCAGGAATCGGGTTTGTGTTCCTCCCATCCCTGAATTAAAGAAGGAACTGCTGGATGAGGCTCATAGTTCTTCATTCTCTATTCATCCTGGAAGCACGAAGATGTATTGGGACCTGAAAGAGTACTTCTGGTGGGATGGCATGAAAAGAGATGTTGCTAAATATGTCTCTCGATGCTTAGTTTGCCAACAAGTTAAAACTGAGAGATAGAAGTCTAAGGGGATGTTACAACCATTACCTATACTCGAATGGAAATGGGAAAACATCACTATGGACTTTGTCACAGGAAATCCTAAAACATCCAAAGGCAATAACAATATCTGGGTCACAGTTGATCATCTTACAAAGTCTACACACTTCATCTCTATAAGAGAGAATTTCTCTCTAGATCAGCTTGCCATGATATATGTGAAGGAAGTGGTAAGATTTCATGGAGTACCACTTTCTATTATATCTGATCGGGATCCGAGGTTTACCTCCAAGTTTTGTCAAAGTCTTCAGCATACTCTAGATACATAATTGAGTTTCAGCACTGCTTATCATCCTCAGACAGATGGTCAGTCTGAGAGAACAATTCAAACTCTAGAAGAGATGTTGAGAGCTTGATCTATCGATTTCAAAGGTGGATGGGATCAACACCCACCTTTGGTGGAATTTTCTTATAATAATAACTTTCACTCCAGTATTCAGATGGCTCCTTATGAATCTCTATATGGAAAGAAATGCAGGACTCCAACTTGCTGGGATGAAGTTGGGGAAAGAAAGCTATTAGGACCTAATATTGTTGATGAGGTGGTAGAAAATGTCCGATCTATTCAACAACACATAAGAGCAGCTCAGAGTCGACATAAAAGTTATGCCGACAACCGAAGAAAAGACCTAGAGTTTGAAGTGGGTGATAAAGTGTTCTTATGAATATCTCCCTGGAAGAGGTTCATGAGATTTGGAAAGGAGGGGAAGGTGAGCCCTAGATATATTGGTCCTTTCGAAATACTGGACCGTGTTGGGAAGGTAGATTACCGATTGGCGCTTCCACCGAATCTTTCTCAAGTTCACGATGTGTTCCATGTATCTCTCTTCAGAAAGTACATACCTGATCCTTCACATGTACTCAGCTCAGAAGTTGTACCACTGGAGCAAGATCTTTCTTATGAAGAACAACCGATAGAGATTCTGGATCGTAGTGAAAAATTCCTACGAAAAAAGACCACTCGCTTGGTGAAAGTTTTATGGAGGAACCACCAATTAGAAGAAGCTACATGGGAGCTTGAGGATATGATGAGGGAGAGGTATCCCCATATGTTTGTTACAAAGTGATGAATTTTGAGGGAGAAATTCATTTTAAGGGGGGTAGAATGTAACACCTGAGACTTTTATGAGAAATATTTTATTTTTATGTTATATAAATCATCAAAGGAATCTTTCGCTGCATGCAATCACGACCTTCCTCGATAGCGTGTGTAGTACGCAATACCGAGTTCCACTAAACAACGATATATTATTATAATATTTTAAACTAGCCGTTATGAATAGTATTAACTGAAATTTAAATTTTACAACATTATTATTCATCTTACACATTTTCTAGAACATGGTAAGAGAACAAAATAGTTTTTTTTGGGTAAAGTAAGTATTTATCAAAAAATGCAGTTTTGCCGCCCTTTGATGGCGCACCCACATTAAATCTAGTTTTTGACACATTTATAAGTTCAATTTGATAAAATAAAATTCTTCTTTTGAATCATGATATAAAAATTTACTTTGAATAAATTTTTGATATTTTTCTGATAACTTTCATATTTTGATGAATAGTAAAAATACGCTAATTTTTAATTAAAAACAACTTTTTTCATTGAGATAATTTATATGGTTAAATAATAATATTGAATGGTTTTAAAGTATAGATAGAATATATTTTTACCATTTAATATAATGTATGTCATTAGCATTAATTTCACATTTAATTCATAGGTAAAAACATTTCAATCTTTGACAATGTTTTAACTTCTAAAACCCATTTTCTTAACAACAATATTTATTTTAAATTAATTACTACAACATATATGTTTTGAATTTTGAAAAATGGATTCCATATTCAGAATCAGGGGTTCAAATTATGTAAATAGGATACTTTTTTATTTTTCGACATTATGAATAGTAACTATGGTAAATTTTATTTACCATAGTTAAAGGTAAATCGGGTAATTAAGGGTAAATATAAGATTAAAAAATTACCCTAACACCTGCCAAAATCCTATTGGATGACTAAAAGTCGACCCATATCACCTAAGAGTCGGATTATATTCATTTAATAGACTTTTTTCCATGAAAATAATTTAATTATTATTAAAATCAAAGAATGTGACAACATGTCGCTTTCTTAAATCTTATAAGTATAATAATTTTAATTTGGTGATAAAATTAATGAAACTTCGAAAATAAATAGTCTCCAGAAAGCTAATACAATTATCTACATCATAATAATTTATTTAGAATTTTTAGGGATTAAATAAGTATCTGTAATTATGACACAATAGTGATGTTGAAACTATTTTATTAAATAAAATATCAAATAAATGGTTTTAAAATTTTAAAATAATTATTATATGCACTATTTAATGTGCTCCACTAAATTTCTAGATACATATGACATTTTATTAATCTATTAATTCTTTTATTTCGAACATATCCTCTGTATATAGTTTATTTAAATTCAAATAAATGAATAGTGTCAAAATTGACACTATTGTTATTTTATAAAAATAACATATTATAAAATTGTTTAAAAATCACAAATATTTTTAAAATTTATAAATTAAAATTTATATGGTCGACAATGTCATAAAGTGTAAAATTATGGGAAATTCACAACACATATTTAATTATTAATAATAATTTAAAATTTAGAATATTATTACCAAAAAGAAAATTAAATTGATAAATAACGACAAATCAAGTTGGTAATGTTTAAAATAAATTCCTAACATTCTAAATTTTATTTGTTGATGAGATTACAACTCTATCTCATCTAATATTCGGATATGAGTGATTTTGGATGTTTTCCAGTGGGATTGAGATTTAATATAAACTAATAATTCTTATATTTCCAAAGGTGCCCCTCTCCTCCCTTATAAAAGGGAACCTCCTCCTTCTCCTCCTTACACCAATTTGAACCTTAAAGATCGGACAAAACCTACCCATTTCACTTCCCCACTTCCCTAGAATCATCTTAGATGTTCTCATCTTCTTCAATGACCAACCCTAGTGCCCTAAGAAGAGGATAATAAGAGGCGCGTCAAAAAGAGGTAATATCGATTACCGATCCTTTCCAAATTATTTCTTCTTCAACATCTTCTCCTTTAGTTGTTTCATTATGAAGTAATAACATAAGTATAACTCATATACTGATATGTTATTATATGTATGAAACACCCCTACTTCGACATCTATCCATCCAATGGAAAATGAAATCACCACGCGTGCATACGTACAGAATACCGTCTCCACGCCATGGTGTAATCTATTCCCCCCCACTTACTTGGATGGGTATAATGGTGTAAATAATTACTATATATGATTATTTTAAAGTGATATTGATTCATAAATAGTATACATACACTCCAATAAATTCCACGATCATGGGAACGATATCATTGCTCGTGCATACGTACGGAATACCGTCTCCACAATGTGATGTGATTCGTTCTACATGATCTTCATTGCATAATGATTATATAAATGAATTTAATGAATAAATATGATATATAGTACATTAATACCATTCTGGAAATGATGTATCTATAACCTAAAGAGAAGAATAAGAATTTATTCAACAAAACACGCATAAGAACAAAAAGTTATAAACACCCGAATAACAAGTAGCTATGAAATATTACTACTAAGAAGCTATGAATATGACCATATATTATATCATATAAATAATTATGATTCTGGAAGAAGTTAATAACATTATTTAAATCATTATACAGGAGGTTCGGACACTTACGAGGCAAATCGGACCTAAGGTAAGGGAAATATCACAATCTCATTTTTATCCGAGATTGTTTATACTTTAGAATTTACTGGGGTGTATTTTATCATCCACATCCATGTTTACTCAATATTTAATAATATTTACATCCACCTACAATTGTTTAATTCCAATTTTACCCTTCTCTGAGTTTTTAGTAAAGGATATGAATGGAATCTTTTGTCATTTTTCGTACGAGGTACTTTTTTAATTTTCCGACAAAAGTACGAAGAATGTTTTTTTAACTTATACAGCATGAATGCATTTTTAAAACATTATTTCCAAGAAGCTTCATTTACAAGTTTTCAAGTTTATTTTTAATTAGCTTCTTTTAGTTTATAATTGTACGACGTGTTAAGAAAGGAAAAGTGTTTTTGAAGCAGAAAGGATATTTTCCTCAAGAATGGAGTTCAAGTGTTTTATCAAAATTATTTTCCATATAAGATAATAAAGGGATCTGTTTCTATCCCTATTATTACATTGATTTTATTATGTTGTGATGGAATTATATTTTTATGAATTCCTAATTTTAGATTAATTGTTTTATGATGTCGTGATGTTTAAGATTCCCATTTTTATTACATGGGTTATGCTATGATGTATGGTTTCTGATTTTGTGGCACACATAAGAATGGTATCATTATGAGATGGGTGGGACCTATATCTCCCTCTAATTCATTTGGTAAAGATTTTATATCTAATGAGATAGACATGGCTGGAAGGGCAGGTTAAACTGGTTCAGTGAAACAGGACTGAAACGAGGAATGAACTCGGTTCAGAAAAGGACTTTGTCCACAAAGATAGTCTTGGCAATGAGTCTTGACTAACAAGAAATGATTCTCTATGATTATGTGTGTATTCCACAAAGTTTCAAGTTTTAGGTTATGATTATTGGGATTATATTTCACTACTATGATTTATCCCATGTTATGAAATTATGATTTCTTTTGCAGGTTAAGATTTCCAAAAGTTATGTTCTTATGTATATGATGTGATTGATATTTATTTTGTTTACCCTTACTAATCATTTGAGCTCACCCTTTTGTTTGTTTTATTTCCCGAGGCTAGGAATAAGGTTATTAAGTAGGATATGATAAAAAGGGACTCTAGATATGATTAAATAAATGGGAAGCAATGTATATGCTTTATGAACTAGTTGTTTATGTTTCCCAGTTTCTAAAGACTCTATACCTATACGGTCCTTTCCTGGTTTTGTTATATGTTGTATTAAGTGTTCCTCAATTCTGAAGTAATGACAATGTATGTAAAGTATGGGTCGTTATAGTTTGTATCAGAGGAAAGGTATAGTCAACCTTTGGAAACTAGGATGTGAAAGCCTTAGTAAGAATCCTAAGGAGAAGACTAAGCATAGAACACAATCTTAGTGTTTTAGAAATGGCCATGAATAACCTATGATAAGACCTTATGTGTGAAATTTTATTCTTGATTATGTGGTTTTCCTATTATAATTAGTGTTGCTCACACTATTCTTCTTGGTTTTAGTCAATGGCTGGAACCTGAAGGAACCATGTTAATGCGGAATGTGACGGGCAATGCAATGATTGTCCCCCTGAGAAACCAAACGTTATGGGAGCTAGAATGAAAAATCTTATATCCATGATCACACAACTTTCTCATGCTATGAATCATGCAGGACTTCCAAATGAGCGAAGGAAGGAGCAACATTCTGTTGAATCCTTCATGAGGCAGCATCCACCTTCTTTCAGTGGGTCTACTGATCCATTAGTTGCCGAACAATGGATTAGTAATACTAAAAAGATATTTTCAGTTCTTCAATGTTCTGAACATGATAAAGTCATCCTAGTGGTGTATCGTTTGGAAGGAGATGCTGATAAATGGTGGAATCTTATTAAGAATATGAGGCAAATGGATGAAATTGAGTCCATGGAATGGGACGAGTTCAAGAACTTATTTTTCAATAAGTACTTCCCTCGTATTCTCTGAACAAAGATGGAGAAAGAGTTTCTAGAAATGAAGCAAAAGGATGATGAATCTGTTGGTACTTATGAAGAAAATTTTACAAGACTTGCAAGGTACGCTTATGGTATCATTATCCAACCTAAGAGTAAGATCGATCGATTCTTGAGTGGCTTAAAACCAAGTCTTCGAAGGGTAATAGCCATAAGGGACTTCAATAGCTACAAAGAAATCGTTCGATGTGCTATCAAAGTCGAGATGAAGATTAGAGTAACCCATCATTCATATGGGTTTGATAATAAGAGGAAAATGGAATTTAAAGGAAAATCTAAAGAGCACACTGAAAAGAAGATGAGATTTCCCTTATGCTCAAAGTGTGGAAAGAAACATGGAGGGAGTTGTCTTAAAAGAACAAGTAAATGTTTCAAATGTGTAAAGGAAGGTCATCGGGCATTTTAATGCCACAATGATGGGAAGAATATGTCTAATGATGCAAACAAAGGAAGGGACACACAGAATGAACCTGCTACACTTCAATGTTTTAAGTGCAATGAGATGGGGCATTATGCCAATCAATGCCCAAATACAAGGGTTGATGATGACGGTCGACGTCAACAAACTATTAAGGCTAAAGACAAAGGAAAGTCACATGCAATTTCTATCAGCGATGTGGAGTACGATAACGATGTGTTGAAAGGTACACTTACCATCCACTCTAAAGTAGAAAATGTTTTGTTTGATTCTGGATCCACCCACTCCTTTATTTCTGATGAATTTTCTAAGGATATCACCGTATTACCTCAACAGTTAGATGTTGAGTTAGTTGTGACAACCCCTAATGGCACAACAGTTGCATCAAAAGTTTATAATTCTTATCTGATTGATGTTTGTGGGAAAGTGCTTCCTGCAAATCTTGGGATCCTTCCTATAGTAGAATTTTATGTGATTCTTGGCATGAATTGGATTTCTCTACATGGAGCTCATATCAATTGCCAAAGAAGGGAAGTCACATTTTGTATTCCAGATCAATCTATGATCGTCTATCGATCCAAGTATGAACATAACATTCCAGTGGAAATTTCTTCCATTTTATGGGTATTGATTCCACTAAATGAAGGTTATTTATCTCAAATGGTTGTTGAGAAGCTCATGATTAAGAATATGCCCATTGTACAAGAGTTTGATGATGTCTTTCCAGAGGAATTACCTGGTCTCCCACCAAATCGTGAAGTTGAGTTTTCAATAGAAATCGTACCAGGTGCTTTTCCTATTTCAAAGACACCTTATAGAATGGCCCCAATTGAGTTGCAGGAATTGAAGAAGCAACTCCATGAGAATCTTGATAAGGGGTTCATATGCCCTAGTGTGTCACCTTGGGGAGCACCTGTTCTGTTTATTAAGAAGAAAGATGGATCAATGGGACTCTGCATTGATTATCGATAACATAACAAGATCACTATCAAGAACAAATATCCTCTCCCACGCATTGATGACTTATTTGACCATCTATGAGGAGCTTAATACTTTTCCAAGATTGATCTTCATTCAGGGTATCACCAATTAAGGGTCAAAAGGGAGGATATACCAAAGTCGACTTTCCGTACAAGGTATAGACACTATGATGTTATAGTGATGCCATTTGGTCTTACTAATTACCCTGTTATCTTCATGGATCTGATGAATAGAGACTTTAGATACTATATTGATCAGTTTGTGGTAGTCTTTATAGACGATATTCTTATATATTCAAAGAGAAAGGAAGAACATGAAGATCACATGAAAATTATATTGAAGACCCTGATAAATGAGAAGCTTTATGCCAAATTTGCCAAGTGTGAATTTTGGCTTCAAAGAGATTCATTTTTGGGTCACATAATCTCAAAAGAGGGGATATATGTGGATCCAGCAAAAACAGAGGTTATTGAAAGATGGTCGAGACCCACAACAGTGACTAAGATCCAAAGTTTTCTTGGTTTGGCTGGATATTATCGACGTTTTGTGAAAGATATTTCACGATTATCTAATCCACTCACCAAGTTGACTCGTAAAGGAGTTAAGTTTGTTTTGACGGAGGAATGTGAAGAGAATTTCAAGGAGTTGAAAACAAGGTTATCCAGTGCACCTGTGCTCACACTGCCTTGTAGTGGAGAATGGTTTGTGATCTACATGGTGCATCCAAGAAGGGTTTGGGGTCTGTTCTTATGCAAAATGATATGGTGATAGCTTATGCCTCACGATAGTTGAAAATACATGAGCAAAATTACCCAACTCATGATTTGGAGTTAGGTGCGGTAATCTTTGCATTAAAGATTTGGAGTCATTACCTTTATGGTGAAAGGTGTGATATTTATACTGATCATAAAAGGTTAAAGTATATTTTCACACAAAAGGAGCTGAATATGCGCCAAAGAAGATGGTTCGAGCTGATTAAGGATTACGACTCCTCAATTCATTACCACATTGGGAAAGCAAACAAGATGGCAGATGCATTAAGCCGACAAGACCATACCAGTTTATCCATGATGAGGATCACAAACGATCCAATATTTATGGATTTAAAAAGGATGGATTTTGGAATTATAATGAATGGGGAAAATCGTATCTTTCTCAAATGAATGTTCAACCATCTATACATGTGAAGATTAAAGAGGCACACAAAGAAGATGTCGAGTTACAAAAGAAGGTGAGAAATGTTCCTGAATTCAACCTTGATTGTGATGGGATAATAATGTTCAGGAATCGGGTTTGTGTTCCTCCCATCCCCGAATTAAAGAAGGAACTGCTGGATGAGGCTCATAGTTCTTCATTCTCTATTCATCCTGGAAGCACGAAGATGTATTGGGACCTGAAAGAGTTCTTCTGGTGGGATGGCATGAAAAGAGATGTTGCTAAATATGTCTCTCGATGCTTAGTTTGCCAGCAAGTTAAAACTGATAGATAGAAGTCTAAGGGGATGTTACAACCATTACCTATACTCGAATGGAAATGGGAAAACATCACTATGGACTTTGTCACAGGACATCCTAAAACATCCAAAGGCAATAACAATATCTGGGTCACAGTTGATCATCTTACAAAGTCTGCACACTTCATCGCTATAAGAGAGAATTTCTCTCTAGATCAGCTTGCCATGATATATGTGAAGGAAGTGGTAAGATTTCATGGAGTACCACTTTCTATTATATCTGATCGGGATCCGAGGTTTACCTCAAAGTTTTGTCAAAGTCTTCAGCATACTCTAGATACATAATTGAGTTTCAGCACTGCTTATCATCCTCAGACAGATGGTCAGTCTGAGAGAACAATTCAAACTCTAGAAGAGATGTTGAGAGCTTGATCTATCGATTTCAAAGGTGGCTGGGATCAACACCCACCTTTGGTGGAATTTTCTTATAATAATAGCTTTCACTCTAGTATTCAGATGACTCCTTATGAATCTCTATATGGAAAGAAATGCAGGACTCCAACTTGCTGGGATGAAGTTGGGGAAAGAAAGCTATTAGGACCTGATATTGTTGATGAGGTGGTAGAAAATGTCCGATCTATTCAACAACACATAAGATCAGCTCAGAGTCGACATAAAAGTTATGCCGACAACCGAAGAAAAGACCTAGAGTTTGAAGTGGGTGATAAAGTGTTCTTATGAATATCTCCCTGGAAGAGGTTCATGAGATTTGGAAAGGAGGGGAAGGTGAGCCCTAGATATATTGGTCCTTTCGAAATACTGGACCGTGTTGGGAAGGTAGCTTACTGATTGGCGCTTCCTCCGAATCTTTCTCAAGTTCACGATGTGTTCCATGTATCTCTCTTCAGAAAGTACATACCTGATCCTTCACATGTACTCAGCTCAGAAGTTGTACCGCTGGAGCAAGATCTTTCTTATGAAGAACAACCGATAGAGATTCTGGATCGTAGTGAAAAAGTCCTACGAAAAAAGACCACTCGCTTGGTGAAAGTTTTATGGAGGAACCACCAATTAGAAGAAGCTACATGGGAGCTTGAGGATATGATGAGGGAGAGGTATCCTCATATGTTTGTTACAAAGTGATGAATTTTGAGGGAGAAATTCATTTTAAGGGGGGTAGAATGTAACACCTGAGACTTTTATGAGAAATATTTTATTTTTATGTTATATAAATCATCAAAGGAATCTTTCGCTGCATGCAATCACGACCTTCCTCGATAGCGTGTGTAGTACGCAATACCGAGTTCCACTAAACAACGATATATTATTATAATATTTTAAACTAGCCGTTATGAATAGTATTAACTGAACTTTAAATTTTACAACATTATTATTCATCTTACACATTTTCTAGAACATGGTAAGAGAACAAAATAGTTTTTTTTGGGTAAAGCAAGTATTTATCAAAAAATGCAGTTTTGCCGCCCTTTGATGGCGCACCCACATTAAATCTAGTTTGTGACACATTTATAAGTTCAATTTGATAAAATAAAATTCTTCTTTTGAATCATGATATAAAAATTTACTTTCAATAAATTTTTGATATTTTTCTGATAACTTTCATATTTTGATGAATAGTAAAAATACGATAATTTTTAATTAAAAACAACTTTTTTCATTTAGATAATTTATATGGTTAAATAATAATATTGAATGGTTTTAAAGTATAGATAGAATATATTTTTACCATTTAATATAATGTATGTCATTAGCATTAATTTCACATTTTATTCATAGGTAAAAACATTTCAATCTTTGACAATGTTTTAACTTCTAAAACCCATTTTCTTAACAACAAGATTTATTTTATATTAATTACTACAACATATATGTTTTAAATTTTGAAAAATGGATTCCATATTCAGAATCAGGGGTTCAAATTATGTAAATAGGATACTTTTTATTTTTCGACATTATGAATAGTAACTACGGTAAATTTTATTTACCATAGTTAAAGGTAAATCGGGTAATTAAGGGTAAATATAAGATTAAAAAATTAACCTAACACCTGCCAAAATCCTATTGGATGACTAAAAGTCGACCCATATCACCTAAGAGTCGGATTATATTCATTTAATAGACTTTTTTCCATGAAAATAATTTAATTATTATTAAAATCAAAGAATGTGACAACATGTCGCTTTCTTAAATCTTATAAGTATAATAATTTTAATTTGGTGATAAAATTAATGAAACTTCGAAAATGAATAGTCTCCAGAAAGCTAATACAATTATCTACATCATAATAATTTATTTAGAATTTTTAGGGATTAAATAATTATCTGTGATTATGACACAATAGTGATGTTGAAATTATTTTATTAAATAAAATATCAAATAAATGGTTTTAAAATTTTAAAATAATTATTATATGCACTATTTAATGTGCTCCACTAAATTTCTAGATACATATGACATTTTATTAATCTATTAATTCTTTTATTTCGAACATATCCTATGTATATAGTTTATTTAAATTCAAATAAATGAATAGTGTCAAAATTGACACTATTGTTATTTTATAAAAATAACATATTATAAAATTATTTAAAAATCACAAATATTTTTAAAATTTATAAATTAAAATTTATATGGTCGAAAATGTCATAAAGTGTCAAATTATGGGAAATTCACAACACATATTTAATTATTAATAATAATTTAAAATTTAGAATATTATTACCAAAAATAAAATTAAATTGATAAATAACGACAAATCAAGTTGGTAATGTTTAAAATAAATTCCTAACATTCTAAATTTTATTTGTTGATGAGATTACAACCCTATCTCATCTAATATTCAGATATGAGTGATTTTGGAAGTTTTCCAGTGGGGTTGAGATTTAATATAAACTAATATTTCTTATATTTCCAAAGGTGCCCCTCTCCTCCCTTATAAAAGGGAACCTCCTCCCTCTCCTCCTTACACCAATTTGAACCTTAAAGATCGGACAAACCCTACCCATTTCACTTCCCCACTTCCCTAGAATCATCTTATATGTTCTCATCTTCTTCAATGACCAACCCTAGTGCCCTAAGAAGAGGATAATAAGAGGCGCGTCAAAAAGAGGTAATATCGATTACCGATCCTTTCCAAATTATTTCTTCTTCAACATCTTCTCCTTTAGTTGTTTCATTATGAAGTAATAATATAAGTATAACTCATATACTGATATGTTATTATATGTATGAAACACCCCTACTTCAACATCTATCCATCCTATGGAAAACGAAATCACCGCGCGTGCATACGTACAGAATACCGTCTCCACGCCATGGTGTAATCTATTCCCCCCCACTTACATGGATGGATATAATGGTGTAAATAACACTACTGGAAAACGGGGCTATACCCACGGTTTTGTACAAAACCGTGGGTATAGGGGTAAAATGGTGACCTATACCCACGGTTTCATAAAACCGTGGGTATAGATCACCTATACCCACGGTTTTGCACAAAACCGTGGGTATAGATTATTTTTGAAGACCTATACCCACGGTTTTACAAAACCGTGGGTATAGGTGTTTTTTTTGAAGGTGTATACCCACGGTTTTGGCCAAACCGTGGGGGTAGAGTTTTCCAGAAGACCTATACCCACGGTTCCTCAAAACCGTGGGTATTGGGGTTTATTTTTTTCAAGACCTATACCCACGGTTTTCAGAACCGTGGGTATAGCTTTCCCGCCATTAGGCGGGGAAAAAATTACGCGGGACAATGGGAAAAATTGGAGGGAACATGATTTTTATTAATATAAATATAAATATAAAATTATATGTGTAAATGACAGTAATATTTCGCAGCTGAGTCGGTCCCTTTGTTCGGCGCTTTGAAGCGTTTATTCCTGAAGCCCGGGTTCGATTCCCGCCGGCTTTTAATTTTCATAATAGAACTAATATTAATATAAATAGAAAGATGTATAAGTATAATACCGAATTAAAAGATAGATTGATTGGTCGTTCCAGCGGTGCGGTCGGGGATATTTAGATAAGTGCGGGTTCGATTCCCGCTGGCGTCTTTTTTAAAATAAATAGTCAATGTTAATATATATATATGATGATATGTTTATAATTACCGTATATGAAATGTAGCTCCGTTGGTTCAATGTAGCGGTGTGTTTAAGGATTTCCCGTCCAGCGCGGGTTCGATCCTCTTAGGCTGCATTTTTAAATTATATAATCTATATTAATATATATACGCTAATATATGTATAAATAACGTGTTGAATTGATGGCTCGTGTGGGGAAGTGGGTGTTGCGAATTCGCCTGCTGCTGTGCGAGGTCTGGGTTCGATTCCCAGCAGATACCATTTTTTGAAAATTAAATCCCCACGGTTTGAGAACCGTGGGGTCACTGCATTGCCAGCGTGGCCACCCACTTGCCACGCTGCCACAAACCTATCCCTACGGTTTCTACAAACCGTGGGTATAGGGTGACCCCCCTATCCCGACGCCGTTCCAGCATGCGGTTCACAAAACCGTGGGTATAGCCCGTTTTTCCAGTAGTGTAATTACTATATATGATTATTTTAAAGTGATATTGATTCATAAATAGTATACATACACTCCAATAAAATTCCACGATCATGGGAACGATATCATCGCTCGTGCATACGTACGGAATACCGTCTACACAATGTGATGCGATTCGTTCTACATGATCTTCATTGCATAATGATTATATAAATGAATTTAATGAATAAATATGATATATAGTACATTAATACCATTCTGGAAATGATGTATCTATAACCTAAAGAGAAGAATAAGAATTTATTCAACAAAACACGCATAATAACAAAAAGTTATAAACACCCGAATAACAAGTAGCTATGAAATATTACTACTATGAAGCTATGAATATGACCATATATTATATCATATAAATAATTATGATTCTGGAAGAAGTCAATAACATTATTTAAATCATTATACAGGAGGTTCGGACACTTACGAGGCAAATCGGACCTAAGGTAAGGGAAATATCACAATCTCATTTTTATCCGAGATTTTTTATACTTTAGAATTTACTGGGGTGTCTTTTATCATCCACATCCATGTTTACTCAATATTTAATAATATTTACATCCACCTACAATTGTTTAATTCCAATTTTACCCTTCTCTGAGTTTTTAGTAAAGGATATGAATGGAATCTTTTGTCATTTTTCGTACGAGGTACTTTTTTAATTTTCCGACAAAAGTACGAAGAATGTTTTTTTAACTTATACAGCATGAATCCATTTTTAAAACATTATTTCCAAGAAGCTTCATTTACATGTTTTCAAGTTTATTTTTAATTAGCTTCTTTTAGTTTATAATTGTACGACGTGTTAAGAAAGGAAAAGTGTTTTTGAAGCAGAAAGGATATTTTCCTCAAGAATGGAGTTCAAGTGTTTTATCAAAATTATTTTCCATATAAGATAATAAAGGGTTCTGTTTCTATCCCTATTATTACATTGATTTGATTATGTTGTGATGGAATTATATTTTTATGAATTCCTAATTTTAGATTAATTGTTTTATGATGTCGTGATGTTTAAGATTCCCTTTTTTATTACATGGGTTATGCTATGATGTATGGTTTCTGATTTTGTGGCACACATAAGAATGGTATCATTATGAGATGGGTGGGACCTATATCTCCCTATAATTCATTTGGTAATAATTTTATATCTAATGAGATAGACATGGCTGGAAGGGCAGGTTAAACTGGTTCAGTGAAACAGGACTGAAACGAGGAGTGAACTCGGTTCAGAAATGGACTTTGTCCACAAAGATAGTCTTGGCAATGAGTTTTGACTAACAAGAAATGATTCTCTATGATTATGTGTGTATTCCACAAAGTTTCATGTTTTAGGTTATGATTATTGGGATTATATTTCACTACTATGATTTATCCCATGTTATGAAATTATTATTTCTTTTGCAGGTTATGATTTCCAAAAGTTATGTTCTTATGTATATGATGTGATTGATATTTATTTTGTTTACCCTTACTGATCATTTGAGCTCACCCTTTTGTTTGTTTTATTTCCCGAGGCTAGGAATAAGGTTATTAAGTAGGATATGATAAAAAGGGACTCTAGATATGATTAAATAAATGGGAAGAAAAGTATATGCTTTATGAACTAGTTGTTTATGTTTCCCAGTTTCTAAAGACTCTATACCTATACGGTCCTTTCCTGGTTTTGTTATATGTTGTATTAAGTGTGCCTCAATTCTGAAGTAATGACAATGTATGTAAAGTATGGGTCGTTATAGTTTGTATCAGAGGAAAGGTATAGTCAACCTTTGGAAACTAGGATGTGAAAGCCTTAGTAAGAATCCTAAGGAGAAGACTAAGCATAGAACACAATATTAGTGTTTTAGAAATGGCCATGAATAACCTATGATAAGACCTTAGGTGTGAAATTTTATTCTTGATTATGTGGTTTTCCTATTATAATTAGTGTTTCTCACACTATTCTTCTTGGTTTTAGTCAATGGATGGAACCTGAAGGAACCGTGTTAATGCGGAATGCGACGGGCAATGCAATGATTGTCCCCCTGAGAAACCAAACGTTATGGGAGCTAGAATGAAAAATCTTATATCCATGCTCACACAACTTTCTCATGCTATGAATCATGCAGGACTTCCAAATGAGCAAAAGAAGGAGCAACATTCTGTTGAATCCTTCATGAGGCAGCATCCACCTTCTTTCAGTGGGTCTACTGATCCATTAGTTGCTGAACAATGGATTAGTAATACTAAAAAGATATTTTCAGTTCTTCAATGTTCTGAACATGATAAAGTCATCCTAGTGGTGTATCGTTTGGAAGGAGATGCTGATCAATGGTGGAATCTTATTAAGAATATGAGGCAAATGGATGAAATTGAGTCCATGGAATGGGACGAGTTCAAGAACTTATTTTTCAATAAGTACTTCCCTCGTATTCTCTGAACAAAGATGGAGAAAGAGTTTCTAGAAATGAAGCAAAAGGATGATGAATCTGTTGGTACTTATGAAGAAAATTTTACAAGACTTGCAAGGTACGCTTATGGTATCATTATCCAACCTAAGAGTAAGATCGATCGATTCTTGAGTGGCTTAAAACCAAGTCTTCGAAGGGTAATATCCATAAGGGACTTCAATAGCTACAAAGAAATCGTTCGATGTGCTATCAAAGTCGAGATGAATATTAGAGTAACCCATCATTCATATGGGTTTGATAATAAGAGGAAAATGGAATTTAAAGGAAAATCTAAAGAGCACACTGAAAAGAAGATGAGATTTCCCTTATGCTCAATGTGTGGAAAGAAACATAGAGGGAGTTGTCTTAAAAGAACAAGTAAATGTTTCAAATGTGTTAAGGAAGGTCATCGGGCATTTGAATGCCACAATGATGGGAAGAAGATGTCTAATGATGCAAACAAAGGAAGGGACACACAGAATGAACCTACTACACTTCAATGTTTTAAGTGCAATGAGATGGGGCATTATGCCAATCAATGCCCAAATACAAGGGTTTATGATGATGGTCGACGTCAACAAACTATTAAGGCTAAAGACAAAGGAAAGTCACATGCAATTTCTATCAGCGATGTGGAGTACGATAACGATGTGGTGAAAGGTACACTTACCATCCACTCTAAAGTAGAAAATGTTTTATTTGATTCTGGATCCACCAACTCCTTTATTTCTGAAGAATTTTCTAAGGATATCACCGTATTACCTCAATAGTTAGATGTTGAGTTAGCTGTGACAACCCCTAATGGCACAACAGTCACATCAAAAGTTTATAATTATTCTTCGATTGAAGTTTGTGGGAATGTGCTTCCTGAAAATCTTGTGATCCTTCCTATATTGGAATTTGATGTGATTCTTGGCATGGAATAGCTTTCTCTACATGGAGCTCATATCAATTGCCAAATAAGGGAAGTCACATTTCATATTCCAGATCAATCTATGATCGTCTATTTATGCAAGGATGAACATAACCTTCCAGTGTAAATTTCTTCCATTTTATGGGTATTGATTCCTCTAAATGAAGGTTATTTCTCTAAAATGGTTGGTGAGAAACTCATGATTAAGAATATGCACATTGTACGGGAGTTTTATGATGTCTTTCCGGAGGAATTACCGGGTCTCCCACCAAATCGTGAAGTTGTGTTTTCAATAGAACTCGTACGATGTGCTTTGCCTATTTCAAATACACCTTATAGAATGGCCCCAATTGAGTTGGAGTAATTGAAGAAGCAACACCAAGATAATCTTGATAAGGGGTTCATACGCCCTAGTGCGTCACCATGGGGAGCACCTGTTCTGTTTGTTAAGAAGAAAGATGGATCAATGAGGCTCTGCATTGATTATCGAGAACTTAACAAGATCACTATCAATAACAAATATCCTCTCCCATGCATTGATGACTTATTTGACCAACTAAGAGGAGCTCAATACATTTCCAAGATTGATCTTCATTCAGGGTATCACCAATTAAGGGTCAAAAGGGAGGATATACCATAGACGGATTTCTGTACAAGGTATAGACACTATGAATTTATAGTGATCCCATTTGGTCTTACTAATGCCCATGCTATCTTCATGGATCTGATGAATAGAGTCTTTAGAGACTATCTTGATCAGTTTGTGGTAGTATTTATAGACGATATTCTTGTATATTCAAAAGGCAAGGAAGAACATTAAGATCACTTGAGAATTATATTGAAGGCCCTGAGAAAGGAGAAGCTTTATGCCAAATTTACCAAGTGTGAATTTTGGCGTCAAAGAGTTTCATTTTTGTTTGTGATGGGATAATAATGTTCAGGAATCGGGTTTGTTTTCCGCCCATCCCCGAATTAAAGAAGGAACTGCTGGATGAGGCTCATAGTTCGTCATTCTCTATTCATCTTGGAAGCACGAAGATGTATAGGGACCTAAAAGAGTACTTCTGATGGGATGGCATGAAAAGAGATGTTGCTGAATATGTCTCTCGATGCTTGGTTTGTCAGCAAGTTAAAGCTGAGAGACAGAAGTCTAAGGGGATGTTACAACCATTACCTATACTCGAATGGAAATGGGAAAACATCACTATAGACTTTGTCACAGGACTTCCTAAAACATCCAAAGGCAATAATGCTATCTGGGTCATAGTTGATCATCTTACAAAGTCTGCACACTTCATCGCTATTAGAGAGGATTTCTCTCTAGATCAGCTTGCCAGGATATATGTGAAGGAAGTGGTAAGATTGCATGGAGCACCACTTTCTATTATATCTGATCGGGATCTGAGGTTTACCTCAATGTTTTGGCAAAGTCTTCAGCATACTTTGGATACAGAGTTGAGTTTTAGCACTGCTTATCATCCTCAGACAGACGATCAGTCTGAGAGAATAATTCAAACTCTAGAAGATATGTTGAGAGCTTGCTCTATGGATTTCAAAGGTGGTTGGGATCAACACCTACCTTTGGTGGAATTTTCTTATAATAATAGCTTTCACTCCAGTATTCAGATGGATCCTTATAAAGCTCTCTATGGAAAGAAATATAGGACTCCAACTTGCTGTGATGAAGTTGGGGAAAGAAAGCTATCAGAACCTGATATTGTTGATGAGATGGTAGAAAAGGTTCGACCTATTCAACAACACATAAGAGCAGCTCAGAGTCGACAGAAAAGTTATTCCGACAACTGAATAAAATACATAGAGTTTGAAGTGGGTGATAAAGTGTTCTTATGAATATCTCCCTAGAAGAGGGTCATGAGATTTGGAAAGAAGGGTAAGTTGAGCCCTAGATATATCGGTCCTTTCGAAATACTGGACCGTGTTGGGAAGGTAGCTTACCGATTGGAAATTCCACCGAATCTCTCTCAAGTTCACGATGTGTTCAATGTATCTCTCTTGAGAAAGTATATACCTGATCTTTCACATGTACTCAGCTCAGAAGTTGTACCGCTAGAGCAAGATCTTTCTTATTAAGAACAACCGATAGAGATTCTGGATCGCAGTGAAAAAGTCCTATGAAACAAGACCACTCGCTTGGTGAATGTTTTATGGAGGAACCACCAATTAGAAGATGCTACATGGGAGCTTATGGATATGATGAGGGAGAGGTATCCTCATCTGTTTGTTACAAAGTGATGAATGTCGAGGGTGAAATACATTTTAAGGGGGGTAGAATGTAACACCCCAGAATTTTATGAGAAATATTTTGTTTTTATGTTATATAAATCATCAAAGGAATCTTTCGCTGCACACAATCGCGACCTTCCTCGATAGCGTGTGTAGTACGCAATACCGAGTTCCACTAAACAACGATATATTATTATTATATTATAAACTAGACGTTATGAATGGTATTAACTGAATTTTTAATTTTACAACACTATTATTCATCTTACACATTTTCTAGAACATGGTAAGAGAACAAAATTATTTTTTTGGGTAAAATACGTATTTATCAAAAAATACAGTTTTGCCGCCTTTTGATAGAGCACCCACATTAAATATAGTTTTTGACACATTTATAAGTTCAATTTGACAAAATAAAATTCTTATTTTGAATCAGGATATAAAAATTTACTTTGGATAAATTTTTGATATTTTTCTGAAAACGTTCATATTTTGATGAATAGTAAAAATACGCTAATTTTTAATTCAAAACAACTTTTTTTCATTGAGATAATTTATATGGTTAATTTATAATATTGAATGGTTTTAAAGTATATATAGAATATATTTTTACCATTTAATATAATGTATGTCATTAGCATTAATTTCACATTGAATTCATAGGTAAAAACATTTCAATCTTTGGCAATGTTTCAACTTCTAAAACCCATTTTCTTAACAAGGGGATTTATTTTAAATTAATTACTGCAACTTATATGTTTTGAATTTTGAAAAAATGATTCCATATTCAGAATCAGTGGGTCCAAATTATGTTAATAGGCTTATTTTTATTTTTGGGCATTATGAATAGTATCTACGGTAAATTTTATTTACCATAGTTAAAGGTAAATCGGGTAATTAACGATAAATATAAGATTATTAAATTACCCTAAAAGCTGTAAAAATCCTATTGGATGACTAAAAGTCGACCCATATCACCTAAGGGTCGGATTAGATTCATTTAATAGTCTTTTTCCATGAAAATATTTTAATTATTATTAAAATCAAAGAATGTGACAACATGTCACTTTCTTAAAGCTTATAAGTATAATAAATTTAATTTGGTGATAAACTTAATGTAACTTCGAACATGAATGGTATCCAGAAATATAATACAATTATATACATCATAGGAATTTATTTAGAATTTTTAGGGATTAAATAATTATCATTAATTATGACACAATAGTGATGTTGAAATTATTTTATTAATTAAAATATCAAATAAATGGTTTTAAAATATTAAAATAATTATTATATACACTATTTAATGTGCTCCACGAATTTTCTAGATACATATGACATTTTATTAATCTATTAAAGATTTTAGTTCGAACATATCCTCTTTATATATTTTATTTAAATTCAAATAAATGAATAGTGTCAAAATTGAAACTATTGTTATTTTATAAAAATAACATATCATAAAATTGATTAAAAATCACAAAAATATTTAAAATTTATAAATTAAAATTTATATGGTCTAAAATTTTATAATTTGTCAAATTATGGAAAATTCACAATACATATGTAATTATTAACAACAATTTAAAATTTAGAATATTATTACCACAAATAAAATTAAATTGATAAATAAGGATAAATCAAGTTGGTAATGTTTAAAATAAATTCCTAACATGTCTAAATTTTATTATTTGATGATATAACAACCCTATATTACCTAATATTCGGATATGAGTCATTTTGGAAGTTTTTAAGTGGGGTTGGGATTTATTATAAACTAATATTTCTTATATTTCCAAAGGTGCCCCTCTCCTCCCTTATAAAAGGGAAGCACCTCCCTCTCCTCCTCACACCAATTTGAGCCTTCATGCTCGGCTAAACCCTTCCCATTACACTTCCCCACTTCCCTAGAATCATCCTAGAGGTTCATGTCTTCTTCAAAGACCAACCCTAGTGCCCTAAGAGGAGGTTAAGAAGAGGCGCGTCAAAAAGAGGTAATATCCATTACCGATCCTTTCCAAATTTTTTCTTCTTCAACATCTTCTTCTTTAGTTGTTTCATTATGATGTAATAACATAAGTATCACTCATATACTGATATGTTATTATAAGTATGAAACAACCCTATTTCAACATCTACCCGTCCTATGGAAAACGAAATCACCGCGCGTGCGTACGTACGGAATACCGTCTCCACGTCGTGGTGTAATCTATTTTCCCCCACCACCTTATGTGGATGGGTATAATGGTGTAAATAATTACTATATATGATAATTTTAAAGTTATATTGATTCTGAAATTGTATACATACACTCCAATACAATTCCACGATCATGGGAATGATATCATCGCTCGTGCGTACGTACGGAATACCATCTCCACGATGTGATGTGATTTGTTCTACATGATCTTCATTGAATAATGATTATATAAATTAATTGAATGAATAAATATGATATATATTTCATTAATAACATTCTGGAAATGATGTATCTATAACCTAAAGAGAAGAATAAGTATTTATTCGACAAAACACGCATAAGAACAAAAAATTATAAACACGCGAATAACAAGTAGAAATGAAATATTACTACTATGAAGCTAAGAATATGACCATATATGATATCATAACAATAATTATGATTCTGAAATAATTCAATAACATTATTTAAATCATTATACAGGAGGTTCAGACACTTACGAGGCAAATCGGACCTAAGGTAAGGGAAATATCACAATCTCATTTTTATCTGAGATTGTTTATACTTTATTATTTATTGGGGTGTATTTTATCATAAAAATCCATGTTTCCTCAATATTTAAATTATTTCCATACACATAAAATTGTTTAAATCTAATTTTACCCTTCGGTGAGTTTTTAGTAAAGGATATGAAAGGAATCATTTGTCGTTTTTCTTACGAGGTACTTTTTGACTTATCCGAAAAAATTACGAAGAATGTTTTTTTTAACTTATAAGGCATGAATGGATTTTTAAAAAATAATTTCCAAGAAGCTTCCTTTACAGGTTTTCAAGTTTATTTTTAGTCTACTTCTTTTAGATAAAATTGTATGACATGTTAAGATAGGAAAATTGTTTTTGAAGCAGAAAGGATATTTTCCTCAAGAATGGAGTTCAAGTGTTTTATCAAAATTATTTTCCATATAAGATAATAAAGTGTTCTGTTTCTATCCCTATTATAACATTGATTTGATTATGTTGTGATGGAATTATATATTTAGTAATTTCTTTATCTTATATGAATTGTTTTATGATGTCACGATGTTTAAGATTCCCATTTTTATTACATGGGTGATGCTATGATGTATGGTTTCTGATTTTGTGGCACACATAAGAATTGTATCATTATGAGATGAGTGGGACCTATATCTCCCTCCAATTCATTGGGTAAAGATTTTATATCTCATGAGATAGGCATGGCTGGAACGGCCGGTTAAACCGGTTCAGTGAAACAGGACTGAAACGAGGATTGAACTCGGTTCAGAAATGGACTTTGTCCACCAAGATAGTCTTGGTAATGAGTCTTGACTAACAAGAAATGATTCTCTATGATTATTTGTGTATGCCACAAAGTTTCGTGTTTTAAGTTATGATTATTGGGATTACATTTCACTACTATGATTTATCCCATGGTATGAAATTATGATTTCTTTTGCAAGTTATGATTTCCAAAAGTTATGTTCTTATGTATATGATGTGATTGATAATTCTTTTGTTTACCCTTATTGAGCATTTGAGCTCACCTTTTTGTATGTTTTATTTCCCCCATCTCAGGAAGAAGGTTATTAAGTAGGATATGCCAAAAAGGGACTCTTGATATGATGAAATAAATGGGAGGCAAAGTGGATGCTTTATAAACCAGTTGTTTATGTTTCCCAGTTTCTAAAGACTCTATACCTATACGGTCCTTTCTTGGTTTTGTTATATGTTGTAATAAGTGTGCTTAAATTCTGAAGTAATGACAATGCATGTAAAGTATGGGTCATTTTATAAATTATCCACCCTTGAGTCTAGGTATAATACTCATTTGCTTTTATGATACCTTATATATGTTTTATTTGAATTTTCATGACACATATTTAAAAAGGCTACACATCCACTAATAAAGAGTAACTTTCCTGTACGGTCAAGTATCCCCCCTTTGTGCCCGGGGTATTAAACCCTTGTTTGTGAATCAAGATTTTATCTTTCCTAAGAGGTGTAGTATAATGGAAAATGTAACTTGGATTAACCCTCTCAATTATCAACTCTGACTAGACCTAAATGTCATTACCTCTAAGATGAGTGTCATCAATAGTAGTATATCTCATTGAGTGTATTCAACAAGATAACTGTTTTATTGAACCTTGGAGCACGAACCGTAGGTTGGATTTAATGTTATGACATCACCATGAGGCTACATGTATTTGATAGATTATATATATATATTGTTGTTGTTTATGATGTATAAATATACCTCTGTAGATAATATTGTAACACTTAATGAATTATTTTTTGTTATTTTATTGTGTCATACTTGGTATTGTTATACTCACCCCTATATGGGATCTACATGCACTTTTAATGTCTTATATAGACAAAAAAATTCCTGGAGTCTAATTTAGACTACTTTCAAGTGGAGATTGTTTGGATTGTGAAACTATGGACTATATCAGGGATTTATTTAACAATATTCCCCTCATTCTATGAATTTCATAATTTACATTCTTATTTTTCTAGTTCTTTTATTTGGCCCCCTTAATGTGCTTTTCGTTATTTCTTATCATAATTTTTTGAGGGATTATAGATTTATGAATGAATTTATTTATTTTTACATACAATAAATAATTGCGTGCAATTTGAGAGATTTCCATTTATATAGGAACACAATGAAATTTCCATCCATGAGTGTGATATTTCCTCTTAGATTTACCAACAAGCCCCTGGCCTACTAGAGGTTGGACTGAGGTAATTTCAACTAGAGCCCGGTCTGGTAGGGTCTTGATTGAATTGTATTAGAGGAGTACCCATCCTGATATTTCATAAATCATCCTGGGATTAGGATTATATTTTGGAGTTTTATTTTTCTGGATGTGATGTTTTCATTGGAAACAAGTGAAACAATTTAAAAGTGATTTACAATTTCCTCTCTTTATATGGTGTCCAGTGACATTGAGGAGGCCGACATAACCATTCATCGAGACCACTATAACATTATTTTTGTAATATATATACAATATGTATATGTAATACCATAATATACATGTCATATAAGAATGGAAATTGGTTTCCATGTTCTTATTGAGTGAACTCCCAAGATATTCTATCTAACTATGGTACTCCTTGATAATATTCATGATGAATCTATATTGATAGTCATCCTGGATATTGAGATAGTTAAATGATGACAAATAGATAAGTGATTAATTTTCAATATAGCTGCACACTCATGTTGATTTTCCTACATGTGGGAATCATGGAGTGCAACCACCTATCGAGGAGAGCATGGATCCATCTATACATTAGCTAGATTATCATCTCGATACAGGGAAGCAGATGGCTCTAGAAGGGATGTATGGTAAACCATTCTTGCATGGTGTGTTACATGTGTTCTATTTAAGGGTATCGATAGGTTTTATGATGATACATACCAAAAAACGGCGGAGGTCTGACATGAGTTTGTGGTATGAGTTTCTAGCATGTCAAGATCCATGTCGATTGGATGGTTTCTCTGGTGACTCATTTTCCCTATGGACCAGTATTTGGATGTTTTGGTAATAATATATAACATATCTATGGTGATTTTTAACTACAATTTTCATAGATATAGATAACCAAGTTCTTGTGCTGTTCCTGACTCCCCCTTATCACGGATGAGGATTGGTCTAAGCCTATGGTGTAAATGCTCTTCATGGATATGAAACCTTCTTATGTTGGTCTATTATGGGATACTTTTTATGGGTGACTTGTGACATTTGAATATATCATTTTTCATCATTTTAGTATAAAATTTTACATGCCGAAAATTTGAATTATTCCCCCACCGAGAGGTATTCTTGAGACGTGATCCAAACCCATTATGGAGAGTTAGTGCAACAAAACAAGAATAGTGTCATGGTGTGGTTGGTAATACTTTATTATAGATGAGTATGTTGATTTTTGGTTTTATATTGCATAAGAGAAATTATTGTTGAGGGTAAATAGGTGGGATAAGGAAAGAATGAGTTCCATGATGATGGATATCATAGAGGCTTGAGTATAGTTTGAGGTATGACTAGTGTCTTCACTTCACATGTTTCTGTTCTACCAAAGAGTTATGATATTGTTTTCCCTCTATTTATATCATATTTGAGACTTCGATAAAACAATTCTCCCCTTTATACATGAAACTTGCATTGAATTATCCTGTAGATAGGATCTGTGGTTTCATGCTTCTACCAAAAAGAGTGACCTTTATCTATGAGGAGAGAGAGGGGTCCTCACATAGAAGTCTTTATATTGTTGTAGTGGGACCCAATAATGTGTTCCTTAGTATGAATGGATTTCATACCATCAATACATATATGATTTCTATTAGGGTTTTTACCAATGATTCTAATTTTATGTAAGAGAGTCTTCCTCCTTAGGTAAGGATTGATCCATATATATGGGAATGTGATCTCATTCACAAGAAATTATAGACATTTCATTATTAGTTGGATAATATTGCCCTTTTTTTAATAGATGTAATGATCATTTAATTCCTTCAATGTTGGTTTAGTAAATTTATATCCTTTAAGAGGATATTTCGGGATGACCTTTCTAAAATAATATATTTTTAGCATCGACTAACAACATGGATGACAAGCTATCTAAAAATTCATATTGGATGAAATCATTTAGTTATGAGTGATTTAGGCAAGATTGAAGAAGTCAACAGAGTGAATGGATTTTTATTAACACAGGTTATTTATTCTGATTTCATTTTTTTATATAGGATGATGAGATTATGAGGTTAGATGTGTATTTTTTCACTTTATCATGTTGCACGAGGGATAGAATTTACTACTGAAAATTGATGACCCATTGTCCCTATGGATGGAGGTAAGGTGGATCTCAGAGTAGGCATTGATATTGGTAATCACCATATCTAGTTGTGAATATGAAAATAAAGAAGTGTCATTCTAATTATATTATGATTTTTTTTGAGTTAGATGGTGTATGCTTTGGAATGTTATAGTCTATAATGTAACTGATTGACTTATGGAATATTTTCAAAACCCTTATTAGATATTTTTTTCGTAGTATTAATAAGTTAAATCCATGTCAAATAGGGGTTAGATTTTGAAAAAATGAGACACAAGATAATGGTGTTTTACATACTCCATGAGTACTAGTCAGATGGAATATCTCATGGAGCCAGTTCAAGATGCATTTCTCAACTACTTGGAAACAATATTCCCAGGTATGGGTATGACAGTGGACCATGAAGAGTTTTTTGTTTCTTGATCATCGGAGACCCCAATGGAATATCCATTTAAGGAGATGGTAAGACAGTTTTTGTTCCATCCATTGTCGTCCAGCATGAAGAAAAAATATTTTACCACATATATTAGACACTTTTTGGGGTGTAGATATTGTTCTGTACCCCTAGTTATTGGTTGGTATGACTTCATCACATCTACATGATATGGAGGAGTGAAATGAGAATATCGACTTTGCGAATATTCATGATCATGTATCCACTAGATATATTCCTAATAAAAAATCAATGAATTCATGATTCATGTATTTCTTTCAATAGAGAAATATGGTGGTTCAGGTCATGATACGAGAAGAATTGTTAAGAATGTTTCTTCCCATACATGTACAATAAGTATAGGTGAGGATGTTTTCAAATATCATCGTATTGATTGGGCATAGTGTGAGTTTCACTGAGTTTTAAATTTAATTTCATATTACTACAGTTGTCTTTGGGTGAAGACAAATAATGAATTTAATAGTGGTCAGGACTCTTATTTGTGAATGAGGTAGTCCAAATTTTTGTAATTACCTTATAAAATTTTCATTTACTGTGCTTCTTACTTCTAGAAAAAAATAGTATGATTATGTGTCACGACATTGGGGAACCATAGGTTCTTCAAATTCTTACTACTATTTTGGGATAAAATGGGTTTGAGGATATTATCCTCAAGGGAATATTACTTTGGAATTTCCTTGTTGTTCTCTACCTATCACAAATGTGGAAGAGTTTTCTTGACTCATTGTATTATATCGACCTTAGTGAGCTATTACATGGGAGTTGAGTTCCGCTTCTAAAATTATCTGACTATGTGGGAGATGATTTAATGAAATATCCATTGTAGGAATATTATTTCCATTGATGCATGTTTCTTGTCAACATATAGGTCATTTGAAAATGATCATGGGATAGGGTGTCTTATTTTGGAGCTTAGTATCAACACCATGATCATAGTTGTGATTTTTGAGGTTGAAACTCATTAATGGGTGGAATAATTTAGTAGCAAATATTTTTCTATGTAAGAATTTGTAATTTCTCATGGAATATTTATTTATTTAGTAGTTGAGACCATGTGTGATTCCATGTCTTTTGTTTACCAAAAATAATATTAGAAATATATTAAATATAACAATCATCACATGCTTTATGTTTTTCTATAAAAGAAGAATAAATAATGAATGAAGGCCCAAATCATAAATTTGAGTGCACCATTATGTTAATAACATTGATTTTATCCTGTGTGTGGCATAACATTATTCAGAATGGGGTGTTTTTGATAGAGAATTCATGGGAGAAAAGTTTTTATAATAAATTAAATAAATGATTTAATTAATTTTATTCATCAGTTTGGACTATATTCTCTTTTAACATATAGTTATGATGGGATTATAGGGGTGTCCAAAAATCTTGTTGCACTTAAAGTGATATTGTGGTATAATATTTTTAATAAATGACATATAAACAAATCCAGTCAAGGATAATGTTCCAACCATGTGTAAGGATCAATCCAATGATGGAAACACATGACTACTCTTCTCTAGCAATACAAACAATGAGTATGACGTTTTCACTATGAACATATATTTTTAATATTACCCCTCGATGAATTTCATTATGTTTTCATAGGGATTGATTCAAATATTTTTCATTTTTTTGTATTTATTTAATTTTTCAATGTGAGTTTAATATTTAATCCTTTTTCATATTCATACACATATTCTTTCTCCATTCCTTGTAAAATAGATCATGGTCGAAATTGATAAATGTAATGGTTCATTTATCACATTTGCGTCTTATTCTATTCAATCCAACAACTATATGTGTTCATATTGGGGGTTTTCATTTGGCCTATGATACGATGAATACATGATGAATCATCATTTCAAATTTGATATTTTTTATTAACATATCATTACCATGGGACCGACGTTGATATTCGATGGACCAAAAGTTGTACATGACTATAGAAGAAGATCCAATGATGTATTTGGAATGGTTATTAATTTTTTTTCACATGACACCTACAACGCAGAGCATATATTTTTCACATTCACATGATATGGTTAGATTACTATTAATTGAATGAATTTTGCTCTGATCAACCTTACCTCCATAACTTATGCATAATTCTTTGTGGAATTAGTGGTAGTGGGGTCATAGAAGAAAATGAGTGAAGCATTCCCTACATTACGTGAAAAAACCATACATCACCATGTGTTGTCTAATGAAGACCCACTATGTAGTTACTTTATGTGTATCAATAGGGTTATAGGAAAAAATGTGTATCACACACCATGTGACACATGTCATATTACATGTTACCCTCATCTAATTGATCGATTTTAGATGACGTATTATACATAGAGTCCATGTAGTTTGAAACAAACATTTTCCTCAGTCATATACCATGTAACATTTGATTAATGTCTTGGATTTTACATGGGGTACCTGGACATGTGTAAATGAGGATCCACATTCCATAGAATAAATAATTTCATGGAGATGTATTGTTATTCACTGAAATGGTCATGATGTAACACTGATTTCCATGATAACTCTAAGAAGATGTATACCCTTTAAAAACGCTATGAATTAATAAAAAGTAAATCATGTGTCAGTGTAAATAATGGGAAGTAAATGGATTATTGAAACATGTTTTTATCTCCATGCACACATCAAATACTCCATTGAGGATGGGATAGATTCCTCATTCACCTTATCTCGTCTTCATTGAGATATAGTGTTATATTCCTAGGACTAGTATTAGTTTAGTTTGATCCAATTGTCCATTCCTAAGAGGGTCTGTGGTAATATCCCATTTTATACATAGATGGTGACCACTATACAGTTTATTGATGATCCATAAATTAATGGCAAGATCGATTATTCTAATTTGAGTATACATACACCACTTTTACAAATCACTGGACATATTGAAACTTGTATACCTCTATGAGACACAAAAAATCCATAGTTCTATTCATGATATCATATTTTAGGTTTTTGGGAACATGTGTGACCAATATTTACTCATTCATCCATCCCCAATATTGGATGATTTATTTAATATGGTATGGTGTCCCCCCATTGAGCCATAGGCATTGAACGTCTATCTATGTATCAAGGTCCGGTCATTCCGATGAGGTGTAGTCTGATGGAGTGTGTATCTCTGATAAAAAATCTTCAGTTTCCTTCATGAATATTAGGACATATTCTATAATTGTCATCATTGAAGGTATATTTCATGGAGTTTCTTATCCCATATGATTTTTATATGGAGCCTTCAAGAAATAATCTGAGGATGGAATTGCGGTTTTGAAATAATGTTGAGATTGTGTGTCATGGTGTTGTTGATTTGGGTTTTCTTGTTCTGTTTTCTATAGAAATATACCTATGAGGATCTTAATATTAGTGTTAATTAATTTTTACTGGTTTTTTTGGAGATTCTTACTCGGTATTTTTGTATTAACCATACAATAGCTCTTCCCACACATGTCATTTATGAAAAAAATGACCAAAATTTGATTTGAAGTCCTTTATGAACAAAGATTTTGTTAAGATAGTTTGGGATATGAATTCTGAGGTATATACGCGTGTTTCATTTCACTTTCAACGTAAACTTATGGGAAGGTTTCACATTACATTCATTATTTGGTTGGACTTGTACATTCCCCCTTATTAAGCTTCCGGTTAATTTTTTTTTCAATCTCTTTCTATGGTATTATAGATGTTATCATGAATTGTTTTTATTTTTTTACAAGTCTTAGTTTTATGATATTGGTTATATGTGTTTCCATATAGGTACATACGTAAAATGAATCCCATTTTCATGATATTAATTCTTGGCCATATTAACCATCCCCTGGCCAATTAGGGGGGCATGTGACATCCCATCTACAGACCCATCAAGTGGGGTCGTGTGAGAATTTTTTGTTTATAAGAATTAATTTTTAGTGTAGTATTTTATTTCTAAACGGAGGCAATAGTTATTTTCAATTTTAAAATTTTAAATAGTAGATCATTAATTCGACCACATAACTCACTACTCACATAGATATAGAAGATTCTTTTAATTAGTTTTATATCTTCAATTCCATAATTCACTTTTGTTTGTATGATTTTTGATGATTTATATGATTTATATGGATGCTGAAAAACCATTTAATAGTAATTATATTTTCTTCCTTTTCATAAATAACTATCATATATAGAAGGAACTAATGACACACTATATTTTATACATTGACTATGATTTTATCAAAAGGTTAGAAGATGGTATCACTCCTTCAGTAAAGGGTGTTCTTTTAAAAAAATCAAATAAGATGAATCTGGTGAATGAATGGGGATAAAGAAATGGTACACAATCATAAAATATGGAAGGAGAATATATTAGTTATTAATTAATTTTAAAAACTAAAATAATCTTGGATATGTTACTAACTATTTATTAATTTTATAAAAATGTGTTGAATGAAATGTTACATTTTGGGATTTTAAAGAATTTGGATCTTGAAAAATTGATATAATTAATCTCTTGGAGAACATATTATAAAGGAAAATTTCAATATAATCAATATATAATGTTTTGGTTAGATGATGTAATAATCAATGATTGTTAAAAAAAGACATTGAATTCATCAAGATAAATATGATGCCATGATATCATATTTAGGAGACAATTACACTAAAAGTAAGACAATGGATGATTTGAATATAATTCTCAACACCATTGAAATTTTAATATAAATATATTTCAATAATAAGAATGAAATGGGTGATTGATTAATATCAATCAAATAATGACATAAATTATAATATAACAATTTTGTGGTTATGAAAGAAGATAGAGACTCATTCAAAAACAATGATGTATTTTATATATTTTGTGGAATATAATCTAATATTATAGAAATGTAGAAATATGAACTTCATAATATGTTGTATAGTGATATTTTATTATTATAGGTGGAAGATCCATTTGAGATTTCTTGTCAATGTTTCAGAATATAAAGAATGATAAATTTAGTTATAATGAAGATACAAAGAAAATAATATCTCAAAAGAATAAGATTGAAGAATAAAATTCCAATTTAATTGAGAAGTATAATATTTTCTATAAATAAAATATATGAAATGTTTTTTCTATGTTAAAAGAATATTTTGATAGTGGAAGAGAAGATGAGTGTTTTAGAGATGATTTTTCTGAAAATTATTTCATTACAATAGTGAATGATAAGATTTATTTAATTGTAGAACATTATAATCCTGATGAAAAAGTGGTAAATAAGATTTATTTTATGATAAAAATAGTATCAAAAAAATTTTAATAGCTAATTAATAAACATAAATGATAGAATATAAGTTGTATTAGGAAAATCTATAAAATAATAATTGGGAATCATCATGGATAATACACATTGGGAAACATAAATTGATTACTGAATTTTAATACTTGATTAAGGAAAAAACATCAAAATTATAAATAAAGAAATGATGAGGTTGAATGGGAAAGAATATTATCTTCCTTAGGTTAATCTTTTTTAATCCAATCATTGAATAACAGACATAAAAAAAATTTCTTAATTTTTTTACTTAAGTTTTTGAATTATAATCATTACAAGAATCAATAATGATTTTACTCATATTTAATAAAAGGTGATGTAAACATATTGAAAAAACAACATGTCAATAGGACTACGTATATAGAAAAAAACGTCAGATCAAAATGTTGAAATTTATGAGGAATAATATATTAAAAAATATACTAAGGGAAACTCAGTTAATGATATGAAGGTGTAGAATAAGATTATGATGATGTTAGATGATAAAATGATTTTTCTTACCATCAGGGATCTAGGTAAAATGGTTAGAATGTTTACTCAAAATAAAAATAAAATTATAGATACTATTAATGTTAAAAAGGAAAATATGGGTTTTATTACTTATTCTATTGAGACTAATGATTTTGAAATATATTGAAAATTTTCAATTTCAAAAATCACATATAAAATGAATATATGAGGTATTGGATGTAGATATTGAGGGGGATTAATTAAACTCAATGAGGTCAACCGGAATTTTTTTTGATGAAAACATAAAATTGATTTTCAATACCTAGAAACTATTTATTAGTCATGTGAATATTCATGATATATTTCAATAGGATACCATGTAACTCTACCATATTTTAAAAAAATATGTGAATAATAATGAAATCCCCTTGTGAATGATGTGTAATCCAAGTAGAATGCTATCAATTTCTTAACTATTATCATGTATAGAGAAGAAGAATAACCCATGATATAGTTTAATACATATTATTCCAAGAATGATAAGACATTTCATGGAATTTAATTATAATAAGATTATAAATAATATTTAATTACTATAAAAAAATAAATTATATATAATCAATATTATTGGATATTCATTCATTGGAAATAAAAAAATCTATTCTAAATGAGATATATTTGTTAAGGTGTTGAAACCAAATATGTTGAGTGCTTCATAGTGATTTAATAAAGGAAAACATTTTTTTCAGTTATGATGGGTTTTAAGATAATATGATTGATTATGGTAATAATGTAATAATAAGATGAAAAACAATTTCTACTCAATTTTGGAATGTATAACTAAAGCATTATTATTATCATATTCATTTATTATTGAGAACTATTATAGGTGATGTGCAGAAAATGAAAGTTGATATTCCATAAAAAAAATCAAACATATATTAGTGTTGAATTGAAAAATTAGGATTTCATTGATTTTGATGCAAATCATGGAATTAAATATGAGATGTATAAACCATGAAAACCAAATAAATCCATTTAAATTAAATAAGAAATAGTTGTTTTGAATAGATGGTGAGAACAATTCTGGCTAAATTTGGTACTTCTTGATTGATTTATAATGTATTTTTTAGATAATATTTTTATAGTAAAATTCATTGTTCCAGAATTGTCGTCAATTATATTAGTTGGTGAAATATTTATTACAAATAGAATCACTATTCAATATACATATTCTATTTATCAGTCATTGTATTATCAGATTCAATAGTGATATCCAAGGTAAATCAAATAAAAGAAGTGTTGATAGTATCCTACATTTATACCCTCTTAATTATGGAGGATATAAGAATTAATCCAAGAAAACTAGAAATAATGATTAAATTATTGATGTGATGGTTATGGAAAAATATAGAAAAAATGACTCATATCCACATATTAATACAAGAGGATGAGATAATGATATTTTTATTGTTAAACAACTACATAAATATTCTGATAGAGGTAATTACGTTGAAGATATATAGGATATTGACTATAATTAATCAATATCATGTGATGTGGTAAAATTATGATCTTAACATTCATGTATAATGAATAACTTGGAGGCATAATACATCATTGGATATCAAGAAAATAATTCAATCAAGTCGAAAATTGCTGAATGCCTTACAAATATTATTTCTAAGGATATATCTAAGAGATACTAAATATTAATTGAACTATAAATAATGAATTAAATACATGGGTGAGGAAATAAATTAGATTGATATATATGATACATTAAATCATTTAAATACCCATAAATTTAGTTTTTTTAAATAATGTTGTAGTTATGGAATATGTTGAATGAAATAAGTGAAGTGATAATAGATAATGAATGAATAGTTTTCAATTACTAGTGAAGTGTTGATGAATTTTATTATGAATATGTCTTTAAAAAAATAAATAATTTAGTATGACTGGATATTTATTTCTATTCATTCATAATAGAGATGTGTTATATTTTAAATTAATTTCAACATTGCATTTTCAGTGGGGAACTTGTATAAGATTGTGTTATTATGAATCTATGTTGATTTGTGCTTCCTCCTGATGAAAACTATGTATTAATGTGAAATTAGAATTCTTAATGCTTGAAAGAATATCCAATTATAATATAGTCAAATGTAGAATCATTACTGAAGAATATGATGTTCAACAAAGGATGTGTTGAAAATTGAATTAACCCAGTTCTTAGACATATGGTATGGAATTCTTCTTTTCCTTTTCCTTAGGAGTTTTTGATAAAACAAGGGAAATTTGGGGAAAATCAAAAATTTATGGGTACACATCATGTTCATTTGTACACACGCCGTTTACTTTGGCTATGTGGGATGAGAATACAGGGCTTGTAGGCTTATCGGCGATTAAGGGTTGAAAAACAAACTACATGCAGTGTACCTAGTAATACATGCCATGTACTCTGTCGGTAGGTGAACAATAAGGTTGTGAATATAGCCTCCAGATTAATGATAGTACATTCTATGTAATTATTAATGTGTGTTGTGTAATTACGTCGGTATATGAACATTGAGGTGGTTAAAATAAGCCCCCAGTGGAACAGTTAAAAAAATGGAAAGTATGCACCATGTAATTGAGAGTACACACCATGTAGTTATGTTTTTTTTCATTTAAAGCAATAAATAGCATCCTAATTTGACAGAGGAGGTAGAGAACTTTCCAGGAGACACGAGAGATGTGGCTGAGTCTTGGAGGAGCTCCCGATCGCACACCAAGACTCTGATTCTTCCAACATCGATCTCAATTGAATTGGGCGGGTAATTTCATCCTTTTTCTTGGATCTTTCCATCTAATTCTTTCCCTAAGGGATGTTATTTAGGTTTTAACTAGTAATTGTTCATCTCATATCTATATCATTCATGATCGTTTTGGGAGCCTCCATTCACATACAATGATCATAGGAGATTGAGGTAGGTGCTCATCTGATTAATTCCAACTGTTGAGTTGATTTTGTGAACCGTAGTGCCACGCGCTCATGTTTGGGGTGTTGTGTGGCTAGGGACTTGAATTTTTAAATACCTATAATTGCATAGGTATTCTTATGATTATTTTTAAAATGATGTTTGGGATCGTTTCTTTGACCTAGGGCCACCCCGAGGGTGAGTTTCCTTTGTTTATCCATTTTTCCTAGATACCCATGGGTATTCCATGGTTATAACATGTTTTTTGTTTTCTTGGGAGTAAACATATAAAAATTTCTTTCTAATACATTGTGCTAGGCCCGGGTTACTTGATTTTGTTCTGTTTAGCCTTTGGGCAAGGTTCTGTTTAGCATGAGGAAAGGTTCAGTTTAGCCTGAGGGAAAGGTCTTGTTTAGCTTGAGGGAAATGTTCCTTATGCCTGAGGGAAGTGTTTGTTTAGCCTGAGGGAAATGTTTTTTTAGCCTGAGGTCAACGGTTCTAACACCTGAGAGAAATATTCATTATGCCTGAGGGCAGTCACATGAGGGTTTCATTTATGTATAACCAAGGGTATGGATTTGCATGTCTGAGGACAATGTTTACATTGAATATTCACTGTGGTGATTTCTTATTTTGTACCTACCATGTTAAATAACATTCTTGGAATTATTAAATAATTATAAAATTGGAAATATAACTAGTAGGAATAGTTACTTTTGAGTACTTCCTAGTTTTTTTCATTTTATTATTGCACACTACTGTTTCACATTTTCACTGATAGTTGTGCATGAGCATTTGTTGGTTTGCTTCTAGGATTTATTTCTCACACCTTGTTTGGGTCATGTCTTGGGACCAAAAAAATTATTCTACTGTAGGCGTTGATAAGGGAATGTTTTTCCACACAGGTACATGATTTTTGCAGAGGAGTAGGAGAGAATGAGACTGAGCTTAGGCTTGCGATGCTGATGTATTCCTGTTTTCATGCATCAGTTTTGTTTGATTTTACTTTGTACATTGTACTGTATTGTATCTGATTGTAGTGTATCATGTTTTGTATGCTTTCTAGAATTAGTTTCATGTTTCATCATCATATATATGATTGTTTGTTATCATTTACATCAGTTTTGTTGTCCATTTTAAGTTTATATTGTTTATTGCTTCCGTTTTTTGTGATTATATATTTATTCCGCTGCACTAAACATTGAAAAATAAGGTAATAATTTACCAAATATCAGTCATAGGCCCTAGCTACTAGTCTGTAGCCTCTAGTGCTTGTGAAAATACGCTTGAGGTCATTTGACCAACCGGGTTTGGGGCACCCATTGTGTGGAACCCAGATCCGGGATGTTATAAAGTAGAATTAGAGGGTTCTATTCTCCTGACATACTATTGTAGCCTTTATCTAGGCATAGGAAGAAATAGGTACTTGGTAATAAGCTATTCCCGGAAGTAGCTAACAGGTGTATAGGGAAAATCCAATCTAACTTGTTTAATTGAATATTTATCACTGGTTTCAATTTTACAGTTGATTTGCTCTTCACCGTTGGGTGACACACTTGTGGTGTGCTGTTTATATTTTATACATGGGTTCTGTTTAGTTACAACACGAAGAAATGAGGGTATTTCATCACATGCAACATTTAGGCACATGCTAGATTTACATTTCATGCATAGTTTACATGCAATGTAGGTGCTTTAGAAATTTCATGTTGTTTTGATAGATGTTGTGCTAGAAAATTCAAACTATTTTGATAGATGCCTTGATAAAATTATATATATTTGATAGGGTATTATAATGTACTATTTTTTGAATGAATTCCAAACATTGGATCTTGAAGAGTATGTGACCTCATCAACCGGAATTTGGTGGGTCATCGACTTGTTTACGATGTTATAACCTGTATAATATGTCATGCTTTGGTTAGTGGGGAGTATGGGCCATCACGGATAAGAATATGGCACTTTACTATACATTTCATTGTTTTTCTGGACTCCAGAGTAGTTTTTAAGGATTACTGTCTAGGAAAACACATAATACAGACTGTGTAATCTTGACTACATGTCGTGTACTCTTCTATTCAAGAAGAAATGAAAATTTTCTAAGTACACATCGTGTAGTCTCTAACTATGTCATCAGCCGTGTTAGCAAAGACACGGGATAGGGAAGATCTTGTGTAACACTCCATGTACCATTTGTACAGGAGATGTAGGGTTGACCCTGTGTCCTACTGTGTGGCTAACAACATGAATGGATAAATCTTATCTTATACACATCTTTTCAATTACAAAAACGTCTTGTAGTGTTATCTTGGGATCTGGCCGTGTATCTAACAACACATGTCGGTTTTATCTTTCCATATACACTCTGTGCCTTTCTGGAAGACACCATGTAGTGTGAGCCGTGTATCTAGCTGTGTCTCGAACAACCTGGGTCAGTAAAGCCCATCTAGTACATGCCGTGTACTAATGGGACATGTTGTGTAGTCTTGACCAGTGAGAGACTGTGTGGACTTGGCTGTGTGGCTGGGGAAACAAGGTGTTGTACATGTCGTGTGTGGGAGTAACATGCCATGTAAAATTTTTTAAGGGGATTCGTGTGCCCTATCCGTGTAGAAGGACTCGGGTAGAGGAAACATTCAAGTACACGTCGTGTGTAAGTACAAGACTCCAAGTGTTTAGGGTGTCACAAGACCAGTTATGGTAGGAGAACATGCTCATGTTAAATAGATAAGGTAACACCCAGTGTAGTTATCATACACGTTGTGTTGTCTTGTTTTGTAAAAGCTGAATGTTTTCTTCCCCCTTTTCCCTTCATACATTTCCATTTCTTTGTCTTTAATGATCTTAATCTATCGGGTGTGTTTGGACTTGTAGTGTCAACCCGCCAAGACGACCACTAGTTTTTCTCCAATAGAATGGAAACAATTATACTCTAGAGAAGGTAGGCCATTGGCTACTGATGAATCCTTCAGTAGTTCCAGATGCGGCTCTAGCCGTTATACTGGACGCAGGTGCAGTTGCACAGTTCTGTAAAAGCTTCATGCGGTTAATGAAAACCTTCTAGGGAGCACTGCCGGTTTCCACATCTATGGCAGAGCATACACATATATTCCAGCAGAAACATCCACCTTAATTTTTAGGTAATGGAAAACCATAGGCTGCAGAGTCATGTCTGGATTCTATTAATATGATCTTCGAGCATCTGGAGACACCTCTTGTGAGGAGATTTTAGCTCGCTACTTATATACTCTGTGATTCTGCCAAGAGATACTGGGATGTTACCACACAGACGGACCACCATCGAGGAATGGCATGGGATGATTTTCAGGTAGTCTTCTATGACATTTTTTTCCATATATGCTGAGGGTAGATCAAGATCGAGTGTTCATGAATTTTCAATAGGGTACAATGTCAGGGATGCACTATTCTGCCCGATTCACTGAGCTACAACGTTTTGCACTTTTTCTAGTGGGTGATGAGATGTTGAGGGCTAGAAGCTTTGAGGATGGTCTTCAATGTGACATTCGAGCATTGGTGAACATTTTTAGGTTTCCTATTGTGCATGCTATTTTGAACTAGGTGTTGATTACTGAGTGAAACCTGTGAGAAGCTAGTGGTGCAGACCTGGGCAATTCGACACCATTCTCTAGAACTATTTTTAATGGCAAGATGTAGAGGCAGATGGATTTCTATCATAGTGGAATTACTATCCAGAATAATTTTTTATGTGGCCCGGTAATTTTCTACCAATGTGGAATAGAGGGGAACAAGAGACCTCAGTGTCCACGTGGACGAGTGGAGTTCCAATCTTGTGGCAAGATGAGTCATCATCAGCATTTTTGGTGGGTGTTTTTCCCCAGTGACTAGTGATAGGGGTTCTGTTTAGACGCCGCATGTAGGAGCAGGGCCAAAAATTCTTACCAATCAGGGAATAAGAATATGTTAGGAAGTACATGCTGAGGTGGTGGTAATTTCCATGGTATCCAGACACTGGGATCTCAGAGACAATAGGGCGGGTCAGCTTAGGGTAGCTAGGCTGTTTTATAGGGCTACGGCACGACGCATGCATATGCAGTGCAACAGACCCAACAAGTGCATGATCCCAGAACATCCACTTTCAGAGGTACTATTCTAGTTGATTTTGTCTTATCTTAAGCACTTTTCAATAACGGTGCTATGAATATCATTATATCTGTGCCTATTGTCGAGAGCGTTGGGATTTGCGTTTTGTCTTTATCGGATATCATGACTCTAGACACTTTGTGGGGAATTAGATTGACATGATTGAATCAATGCAAGGAGTACCCCTAGAGATTTGCGGGTGTCACTTTCTATGGGACCTCTAGGTCTTAGATATGACGGGCTATGACAACATTCTTGGAATAGACTGGTTGGCACCCGTTTGAGCCTTTGTTGATTTCTATCATATCAGGGTGAGTTTCACATCACCCGAGGGTGGAGATTATCTATACAAGTTCGAATGGGATGTCCAGTCGAGCCGAGGAAGACCCGAGCATCAGTTTTGAGGTGGAGTGACAGCCTAGATTGTGATTTTATATCTTGATGACTGGGGAACATGTCAGAGGATTTCCCTCCCGTGGCAAATCAATTCAAGGATGTTTTCTCGGATGACTTTTTAGGTCGACCTCCAGAGGGATAGGTGGATTTCCCTTTTGATCATGTGCTAGGAGTGACACTGGTGTCCATTCCTCCTTACTGGATGGCTACACAAGAGTTGCAGGTGCTCAAGAGGAAGTTAGAGGAGTTGCGAGAAAAAGGTTTCATCCTACCTAGTACTTCTCCTTGGGGTTCACCTGTCATGTTTGTGAAGACTGTGGATAGTACCCTCAGGCATTGTGTGGATTATCAAAAGCTAACCACTTGATGGTCAAAATCTGATATAGATTTCCGTGGATTGATGATCTTTTTGATCAACTTCATAGAGAATAAGTGTTCATGAAGATTTAGATGAGATTTGGATGTCATCAGTTGCACGTTAAACCACCAAACATACCGCTTACATCCTTTTGGAGAAGATATGATCTATACGAGTACTAGGTTATGCCATTCAGACTCACAAATGTTCCAGTCATTTTCATGGGTCTGATGAATCATGCGTTCCACCCATATCTGGATTCTTTTTCTAGTCCCCGTGGACGATATCTTGGTGTAATTTCACACCAGACATGACCATTCCACCCATCTTGACATTGTAATGAGTACACTAAGAGATCATCAGTTATATGATAAGCTCTCAATGTTCCACTTTTGGATGGACCAAATTCACTTCCTGGGTCATATTATCTCAGAGGTAGGAGTTTCAGTAGACCCATAGAAAGTGAGAGCAGTAGTTTCGAAGGAGCATCCAATGAACGTGTTTGAAATTTGGAGTTTCTTGGGGCTAGATGGTTACTACAGGAACTTTATATAGGAATTCACCTACTTAAAATCATCAATGACAGGTCTAAAAAAGAAAGGCATTAAGTTCGTTTGGTCAGAATATTGTGAGACATCCTTTCAAGAGCTGAAGGAAAGGTTGACATCAGCACCAGTCCTGATACTTCTAGAGAAAGGGAAGAACTATACAGTTTACTGTGATTTATTAGGTTTTGAGCTGGGAGTAGTGTTGATGCAGGGATATTGAGTAGTCGCATATGGGTCTTGGAAATTGACACCACATGAGAGGAATTACCCGACTCATTATCTCGAGTTCGCTATAGTTGTTTGTGTGTTACATTGTTGGAGACATTATCTCTGGGAGAACATTTTCTGGTGTTTACGGACCAGAAAAGTCATAAATACATATTTACCCCGAGTTACATTAATGTGATACAGTGAAGGTGGGTTTAATACCTTCACTCCTTCGACATTGAGTTTGCCTATACTCCTAGTATGGGAAATGAAGTAGCTGATGCATTGAGTAAGAGGACTCAGATACATGTAGTACAAGAGGCTAGTGTTGAGTGGCAGCTTATGGATTTGTTCTCTGAGATGCATTTAGAGGTTATCTATAGTCAGGGGAGAATCTATCTTTTATCCTTAGCGGTGACTTCTACCCTACTGGATATAGTGAGGATGAGACAACTATCGGATTTAGATGGCCTAGTTCTACGAGAGTCGGTGCAAGTGAGGATCCTCCTCTTTGTTGGACGATAGGCAATGATGAGGTACTACGTATCCATGGACGAGTCTGGGTTCCAAGGGTTATACACGCGGAGTTTCTATAGGAATTTCATTCTTTAACTTGGGTAGTGCATCATAGAGTTACCAAAATGTACCATGACTTGAGTCGTTATTATTGGTGGCCATGTATGAAAAAAGATGTAGTAGGTTTTTTACGAGATGTTCTACCAGTCAGAAGGTGAAGGCGGAGCATCAAAGGCCAGCCGGACTGTAACAAAAGTTAAATATTACAGAGTGGAAATGTGGGGATGTCGTGATGGACTTTCTGACCAGGTTATTGAGGTCACCTCCAGGCAATGATGTCGTATGGGTTGTTGTGGACAGATTTATGAAGGTAGCTCACTTTTTTCCAATCAAGGAGACCTTCAATGTTGACGAGCTCAAGAAGTTGTATATTAGATAGTTAGTACGTCTTCATGGGGTCCCTCGTTCTATCGTTTCATATTGGGATTCCCATTTTACATCTCGTTTCTGGAAGAGTATTCATAGGGCACTGGGTACACATGTTCTTTTGAGGATAGCTTACCACCCTCAGACTGATGGCCAGTCAGAGCGTATGATATAGGTGCTGGAGGATATGTTGTGTACATGTTTCCTAGAATTTCGTTGGTCCTGGGATAAGCACATAAACCTGGTCGTGTTTTCGTATAATAAATATTTTCCAGCAACTATTGAGATGGAACCTTGAAAGGCTTTACATGGTAGGAAATTCCGATCACCCTTGTGTTGGTTCGAGGTAGGTGAGGCAGCTTTACTGGGACCACGTCTTGTAGAAGATACATTAGAGAAGGTCCAGTTTATTTAGAATCTAATGGATACAGAATAGTCTCGTCAGATATCTTATGTTGATCGCCGTAGAAGACCCTTTGATTTTGTGGTCAGGGATCAGGTTTTCTTGCTCATTTCACCAAGGTTGGGACACAGACGGATCATGAGACTTGTTAAACATTCACCGAGGTATATAGGGCCATTTGAGATTCTGGAGAGATTCATGTCAGTTACCTATCATTTGAAGTTACCATAGAGGTACCAGGCTATGCAAGACGTCTTCCACATATCTCACCTGTGACATTATCACTCAGACTCATCTCACATTTTTTCGCCTCATGAGGTTGAACATCAGGTCAATGCATCATTTGAGGATCATATGATTCATATTTGTTTATAGGAGAACAAATGATTTTCGAGGTCAGTCTGTTCCTCTCGTATGGGTCCTATGGTCTCATGGACGAGTGAAAAATGAAACCTAGAAGCGGGAGAACGATGTACATGCTCAGTGCCCAGAGTTGTTCTCATCTTTATCTTTACCACCCTTAGAAGGGAAATTCTTGGACAAATTTCTTTAAGGAGGTAGTTTGTAAGAAACTGTTTCATATTCATGAGGTACATGATTCTTCTATTCCATTTTCCTTAAGTTTTTTTGAGAAAACAAGGGAAATGTGGGAAAAATACCAAATTTATGGGTACACGCTGTGTACTTTGGCCATGTGGTTTGAGAATACAGGGCGTGTAGGCTTGTCAGCAATTAAGGGTGTAAAAACTAACTACACACCGTGTACTTAGTAACAATTATCGTGTAATCAGTTGGAAGATGAATAGTAAGGAAGTGAATGTGGCCTCCATAGGAACAATAGTACACGTCATGTACTTAGTAACGCACGATGTGTAATCAAATCCATAGATGAACAGTGAGGTAGTGGAAAAAGGCCGCCAGTGGAACCGTTAAAAAAATGGAAAGGACACAATGTGTTGTTATGTTTTTTACATTAAAAACATTCAGTAGCCTCATCATTTGATAGAGGAGGCAGAGAAATCACCAGGAGCCATAGGAGAGGAGGCCAAGACATTGAAGAGCCCCCAATCGCACACCGAGACTTCGATTCTTCCACTATTATTCTCGTTTGAACCACACAGGTAATGTATGAATTATTATTGGTTAATTATTTCTGATTATTTCCCTATGGGAAGTTATTTTACGTTTGAACGAGTAATATTTCATCAAAGATAGAAGTCATTCTTTGTTTTTTCGGGAGTCTCCTTTCATGTATATCGATTATAGGAGATCAAGGTAGGTGGTCTTGTGTTTAATTCTAACTGTTGAGATAATTTTGTGCACCATTGTGCCACGCGCTCATGTTCGGGGTGTCATGTGGTTGAGGCCTTGAATATTTAGATACATAGAATTGTAGAGGTAATCTTATGATTATGTATAAATTTCTGTTTGGGATTGTTTCTTTGATCTAGGGCCACCCCAAGGGTGTGTTTCCCTAGTTTAGTTGGTTGTCCCGGACACCTATGGGTATGCCATGATTATAACATGTTCTAAGTTTTCTTGAGGGAAAAAATATATTAATTTATTTCTTATGCTTTGGGCTCGGCCCAGTTACTTCCTTTTGTTCTGTTTATCCTGAGGGAAAGGTTATGTTTCGATTGAGGGGAATGATCTATTTAGCATGAGGGAAATGTTATGTTTTGCTTGAGGGAAAGGATATATTTAGCATGAGGTAATTGTTCTTTTTAGACCATGGGAAATGTTCTTTTTATCCTGAGGGAAAGGTTCTGTTAAGCCTGAGGGAATGGTTCTGTTTAGCCTGAGGGCAATGTTTCTTATGCCTGAGGGCTATGTTTGTTTACCCTGAGAACATGGTTTTGTTTAGCTTAATGGAATCAATTCTAATGCATGAGGGATATATTCATTATGCCTGAGGGCAGTCACCAAAAGGGTTCTGTTTCTGTATACTTGAGAGTAATGATTTTCATGTCTGAGGATAATGTTTACATTGAATATTCACTGTGGTGATTTCTTATGTTTTACCTTCCAATCTAAATAAATGCTTAGATTTGATAAATAATTAATAAAATGGAAATGTAACTGGTAGGAATAGTTACTTCTGAGTACTTCCTAGTTTACTTCATTTTATTTTTGCACACTGCTATGAGACATTTTCACTAACAGTTGCGAACATTCATTTAGTGGTTGTCAACTGGGATTTATTTCTCACACCCTATTTTGGTCATTTATTGGGACCAAACAGATTATTTTTCTACAGGTGTCGATAAGGGAATGAGTCCCTACACATGTACATGATTGTTGCAGATGAGTAGGAGAGCATGGTACCGAGCTTAGGCTTGCGATGCTGCTTCATTCTTGTTGCACTAAATTGGTTTTGTTTGACTGTACTTTTTACTTTGTGATGTATTATAACTGATTGCAGTGTATCTCGTTTTGGATTCTTTCTAGAATTAATATCATATTGCATGATCAAATATAAAATAGTTTTATATCTGTTACTTTAGTTCCATTTTTCATTTCATATTTATATTGTTTACTACTTGCGTTTATGTGTTTATATATTTATTTCGTTATGCAACACTTTGAGAAATGAGGGAATAGTTTCCCCACTATCAGTCCTAGGCCTTTGCTTCTTGTCGGTAGCCTCTGGCATTTGGGGAAATGTGCTTGAGGTCATGTGACCAACTGGGACCGGGGAAACCGTTGTGTGGCACACAGATCCCGGACATTACAAAAATAATCATTGTATAATAGAAATTCATGTCGTTTGCCTCACTATGATAAATTATGATGATGATACCATATTCCTAGGGAATAATAATGAAGTCTGTTATAAATTTTCTAAGGTAATTAAAGGAATATTTTAAATTTACATCCTTGAAGAAATTAAATGCACTCTTATATTATGAATATTTTCAAATAAATAGAACAATTTTATTTTTTAAGACAATTATGAAAAGTAATTATTGTATATATTTGGAATGAATTATTAATTGACTGAATAAACACCCATTTCAGTGGTGTAAATGTTGTAAAATTATGGTTATGTAATGTATACCTATCCAAAAGAATGTAACAAGATAATGGGAAGCCTAATATATCTCACATATTTTGAGAAAAAATTAGTTTCTGTTATTTAACATTAACCTATGTATCAACGTGTAAAAAGTTTTCAATATTTCAGATGAAAAAATTAATGACAATATCATACGAAAAAAAATTGTTTGTTTAAATTTTATTGAAAGTAGAAATAATAATTTTCAAAAAAATGATACAGATTATGAAGCATGGGTCAATGATAGATGTTTAATGATTGTGGGAATAGTTATTTCGACCAAAAACTATTTTGGATGGAATATAAAAAATATATTAATGTTTGTCTTATCCCAATAAAATCGATGTATATTGATACTACCCTGGTTGAAACATTAAAAATATGGATAATTATATAATAGAAATATGTGTTAGTTTTCATGATGATTCCCCTTTTCTAGGAATCAAATAATTAAAAAGTTATAATTCTCACTATAAATTAAATGACAATTTATTCCTCAAAAAAATTAATAATAAATAAAAAATATAAAAAACATGTGGAACACATTGAACTAAATCTAATGTTTTTAACTATAAATTAACGTGTTGCTAGTTGTTTTATTAATCCAATATCCCAAGAAAACATGCAGAATTTGTGATCAATTATGGGAGCTCAACCTCCATTCTATATATAATATGGTTATGCATTTCTAACCACACTACCAAGTTTTTAATTGATAATGTTTTCAATGGGGAATAAAAAATTAAAATTTATCTATATATTGGTATATTCTTTGTTTTTAAATGGTAATAACATATTTATGGATAATTTTTTCAATTTTCAATGATTTAATGTCCATAAGTGTGAAATTATATAAAAATTTATTAATTTTATGGTTGGAATTATTTGTTATTATTTGTGATGATGAATTATTTATTTCATGAATAATATAAATATTATTAAAAATTACCCCCTTATTTAAAAAATGGTCTTAATTTCATACAGATCTTATTTCAAAAAATTATTTTTCTCATATTGGATTAGATATACTAGTAAGTGACCCATTTGTTGGGTTTTAGTGCTTTGGTGTTTTACGTTCCTGTGTAGATAAAAAACCCAAACTGGGGATATTGATGACAAAATGAGGTATCAATTTTAGATTTAATGAAATAAACTAGTAAATTATAAAAGTGTTTTTATGATGTTTTATTTTATTGTACCAACATAAATTAGTATGTTGATGAAGGAAAATATAATTACATATAATGATTGATAAGATGGTAATATTTTATCAAACATGTGAACTGATGTTTTCTAAAAACCATTTATTCTTCAATATAATGATATCAGGTCTAACTCATTTAGATTCGGCAAAGGATATCAACTAGAGAATAAAGAGATGAAATTAAAAAGATGATGGGATGAATAATAAAAAAAATTCTGTCTAATTATCTTTATAGTTCACTTTGAAAGATTTTTAATATACAATGTAAATTAGAGGATGTGTTTATATTCATCAATGATCCAAATATAATGCATACACTATAATATTCATAACTCTAACTGTATTTTTCTGAGGAAGTGATTTAAGGAATATTGTTCTTATATAATGAGTTTTTTTCATAGAGGATAATTTGGGGATAATTTGGACATGGAATGGTGGATAGAAATTTAATATTTCATTAGACTGAATTATGATAGGTATTCCACTAGAAAATAAATTCTTTTTAATCAATAAAGATGATGCCAAGAGATATAGAGTGTGAATTGATTATTAAAAAAATAAATTTTAGTGAGTAATCCAAATAAAAAAAATCTTTTATATACAATGTATAGAAAATTAAAATATCAATGAGAATCTATTTATAAGAAAACACATCGAGAAATGAATCTTCAATAGGCCTAAACAAATGGAGAATGTGACTATTATTGAAAAAAGAAATATAATTTTTTTCCATAAAAAATACCTCTCGATTGAGGAGGTCTAACAGAGTAGTTCCTACACAGTGGTATTATATATTGGTTAATGGATAATAAAAATGTTTCTATAAATTGTTATAATGTTAGGATTTTATGAGGGATGTTCAACATAGAAATATTTATAAGGAAATTTAATCATTTATATCACTGATTTTATTATTATTGGACAGAAAAAGAATGAATGATATATGCTATAAATTATTATCTTTTAAAAAAATTCACATCTTATTTTTTGATTTAAAACATAAAAAATCATTAACAGGGACTTTTTTTTTGAGTGGGAGACTGAAATATTTAGTTCACACTTCCCCTAGGATTTATGATAAATTTTCCTATTTAATGTTGATCATGGTCACTATAAATGATTGTCTTGAATAATTTCTATTTAATTTAAGGATACAGACGATAGGTTCCAACAAAATATACTAGTACTTATCTCATTGAATCATAAATCACAGTAACACAATATAGTGGTAAATTTGACTAATATTCGAGATAGAGTGATGCTAAATAGTGTGATAGAATTTTGATGATATTATTAATAATTTGTAATATATATAGAACATTAGATAGATGAAACAAGAAAGAGCATATCAGATATAGTTTACTATATAGATATAACTATATATAACAAGTGAAAATGTGAGCATGCTTTCATAGAACATTTTATTTAAATGTCTTGTTAGACATGGTGTACAATATTATTGTTGATCAAGAATAACATATGATATGGAAATTGGTAATAAAGTTAGATATTGATTTTTTTTTAAATAAAACCTATTATTGTATGTTCGTTTCATTACTATAAATATTGTTCTATCATAATATCTATGTGAGAATAAGATAAAATATCCATGGGAAATGATTCTATGAAGGTGGTTGATATTCCAAAAATTACATAAACAGAAAAAATTGTTTTTTAGTGGATGTGTTCATGGATTATTTAAAAATATTCCTAGAATTAGCATCACTAATTGAGTAGTAAACCATATTATTTTTTATAATTTTATGGGTGTGATGGTGTGTTGTTTTTTAGTGGTTAATATTTAATATAATGATAATTCACTATTTTTTTGTTGATGAAACCTCATAAATACTAACAAATAATTCACACCCCTCTCTATATTTTCACACGAAACATGAAATTACCTTTCAAACAAAAAACAAATATAGTTTTATGTTTATTAAATCATCATGTCACTTGAAAATTTTTTTTATTCACAAATCCCTTAAACCCCTATTAGTTATAGACATTTAATCTTCAATGAAATAATAATGAAAATATGAATACATGAGTGAAGTGTTTTCAATGTAAAATCGATACAATTTAATGGTTATTCCCCCCCCCCCACAAAATTATTTGTAATTAAAATATGTTTCTACCATCCTATCTTATAGTGTGTTTTTTCCACCTTCACTAACCATTAGAATGAGGATGATATGAAGTCATAATTTTTTATTCCATATTCATTTCATGTTGATGACCTATTTAGAATATCATTGTAAATAATTTTTTTATGATCCGATATAGTATAATATTTTACGCCTTTCACCATTAGTACTTAATTAATATATATCTTGACATTCAAATTAGGAGTGAAATTTTTTTTTATGGAAATAAAATGTAATAATTTTATAAGGATGAAAAATATCTCATAAAATAATTTTTCCTATTAGATGTGTTAGGGAGTATGATGATGAAATAAATAGTAATATTTTACCATTTCAATTATGGTATTGTAATTTGGTTTAATAATCCATTATATTAATATCAGTCATCCTTAACATTCTATTAAAACAGGGATCAAGATACGTAATATGGAATACCAATTTTAATATTATAACAAATTATATGTTTTTTCACATATCATTAAATCATTATACACCCTATATGAACAAACAATTATGATCTACAAACATAGACCGACAAATTCTTCAAATATGGTATTAATTGGATATATACAAAGTTCATGAACCTTATCATTCTACTAGAATCATGGTTGAACTCAATAATGATCCTCAACTTCTTCTAAAATTCAACATCTTCCTTCTATTCCTCTTAAATCCACGAATTTTGGGATGGTTTAACATTAATGTGATTATGGTATGATACATTACCATTAATCAGAAATACAAAGACCAACTTCTAATGAAAAATAAATAGTTGATGTCTTTCTATAATCATCATGTTATATTTATCATATCCCATCAAACATAGATAATTAACCACCTTATTCACCATCACATGTGTCTTAATATATTGATATTTCATACTTATTAATTAATGAAAAACGTCGAGAATATATTTTATTCATTGCTTTGTTGTTTCTATATCCATCAATATTTTATGTTCCTTATAAATTTATAACACCTTTAGTTATAAAATTAATGAATTCATATATCTAATGAAAAAATTACATCTACTTACACCAAATGATATGTCATGAAACTTTTCTGTGGAAAATTTCATTAAAAGAGGATATAATCTATCATCGTGCCATTTTGGATGAGGAACAGTCCACATCCTATAATTGATGAATCACTTTGGATCTCATACCCTTCTCCACTATATAGTAGTGTGATTATATGTGTGATGAAAAACTACCTTCTCATATTAATTATGATTTCAACATATTTATATATATAATGAAACATGACTCTATACCTTGTAATCCTAGTTATCTGATTAAATATCATTTTTAAATATCTCATACTGTCCATATATTCTAAATCCCACCAAATAATGTAATATATATTAGTTATAGAGTTAATCATATGTCATTGATAAATGACATATATCATTTAATGATAATCTACTACAACATCTCCTAAATTTTTTTGGAATAATTGATGATATTTACCATAATTCATGTAGTCTAAATTGGGCATATATGTTCCCTTTCTTCAGGTTATTAAACTCAATCGTCAATTAATAATCATTCTATTTCTTGTATTGAGAATATATAACAATATCATAAATAATTTAAATAATAAATTTATAATGATTATCAAAGAAGAAAATATTTATTTTATATATAAGGATAATTATAATATTGAGAATTCCAAACTGGGTTAACTAAATTCAAAATGATAATACCTAGTCAAAAAAGCCTATTTTTTTGTAAATTACATGATTTATACTCAATTAATGATATCCATAATGAGGTTAAATTGTGGATATGTATTGATTACAACACATTCAATCTAAAAATTCATCAATAGAACTTATTAGTTTCATGTTCTAGAAAGACTTATTTTTTAGTCATGATGATCAATGAAAAAAATAATTTCCCAATATTTATTTCAAAAAAGCCAATGTGTATACATTTGTAATGTACTAGGTCATAAATAATCTCTATGCTAATTAAATACATGATTCACCATCAATTTATACAACTCAATTACAAGTATTTTATTTGGATTTATATAGATAGTCTTGACAATTGGTGTGAGTTCTACTGAAATGTTATCATCATGAATTAGTAAAATACTAGGAAATTCATTAGAAAATACATTAAAATATTAAAAAACTACATATATTGAATGTTCATTTTCTCCAAAACTAGTTAATAAAAATACCAATCATTAATATTATTTATGGTGGAAATAATTTCTAATAGGACATATTGCTCATCAACATGTATGTAAAAGTCAATATGTTCTATATGAAATTTAAAATGTGATTCACATAATTCAAGATATTTATTAGAAATCTCTTTAGAGGGAGAATATAATTACTCAATGTCACATTAATATATATTGAAGGACAATTAATATAATTTTCATTGAACGTATTATAAAAACATTAACATGACATCCCAAAATCTATAATAGTTATCAAGTGTTCATTATCCATCATGATCAACATAATTTTTCAATATATAATTCGACATTATAGGTAGTAAATATTAGTCCATAGAATAGGGAATTGAATCAGAATAACTTCATAATCCCCACACATAAAAAATAATTTATTAGTTTTAGTAATGGATTAAATGGAGTCCCAAATATCAATATCATCATTTTCCTCAACAATAGATGCTTATATGCCATTCATTTCCATACATAAAAAATATTAATTTTCAATTGAGTTATTTATATTGGGTTTTCTTCCAATGTAATCTACATTTCAGAAGATAAATATTATTTATTAAATTATATTCATGATTGAGCTCTCATTATAACCCATTTCTTTATTTTTATATTAGTTATTATACCCATACTGTTAGAACCCTGGGTTTTGGAACGGGTCAAAATCCTGACCCTGTTTAAATTTTTTACTGGTTTTCGAGGAGTTCGGAAAATTTGGGAAGTTTCAGGAAATTTCCAGACTACACGCCGTGTACTTTTTGTACACGTCGTGTATGTCTAAGCGAGTGATCGGCCGTGTGCTCGCCAAGTACATGTCGTGCAGTGACCGTGTAGAATTTTCTAACTACACGGCGTGTAGTTTTGAACACGCCGTGTATACCCCTGACCGTGTGAGGCCATACATGGTGTGTAGGCCTGATGGCCGGGTAGAACTGAGGACACGACGTGTTCCCCTTAGACACGCCATGTAGTCTAGCCATGTATAAGGAAAACACATTGTGTGTGAGTCCGTCGTCGAGGAATGGAAGAGGAACAAAGTACACGCCGTGTACCTCTAGGTACACGCCGTGTACTCATGTCGGCAGGTTCAGAAAGTAAGTCGGTGGAATATTTCCGTCTTATGAACAGTTAAATTAACCATACACGGTGTGTAGTCCCAAATTACACGCTGTGTACTTTCTTTTTTTTTGCGTAAAACAGACAGTAGCCTCGTATTGAGACAAAACCTCAATTCTTTGGTTGGGTTTAGTGAACCAAGTCAACTGGATCTTCAATTACTTCCCGGTTCATCGTCCGAACTCCGATCCGATCCCGGCTGGATGTGTTGGAACCCCCTCGGTAAGACCTCAATTCCTATTTGGCCGTTTTGTCTGATTTTCATTATAGAACGAGTTATATCCCTTTGAGCTGTTTTGAATCTTTTGTAGATTTACCGTGTTTTAGACCGAATTGGTGGGTGTTACCGGAGGAGTATAATCGTACGAGTCTCAGGTAGGTGGTGCATACTTCATTTTGTGTTTTCGTGGTTGTTTGGGTAACACAGCCTACGGTGCGTTTTCAGGTATTTTGAGATCGACCTGTTTTTTCTGCTTTTTTATACTAAATTGCTTATGGGACCTCTGGGATGCCTTTGGGTATGCCCAGTTACCAGGTTGCGTGAGCAGGGCCAGGTGAGGGGTCATTGCTCATCGGGGCATTTTGGCCGGGGAATGCCAAAATGGTTTTATTAAATTATAATGGTTTTAAGCTGTTTAGTTTAATTTATTAAATCCTGTTATAATTGTTAGAGGCATTTCAGACCTCGGTGATGGTATGGGAAAACACCCTGCATAGTGTAATCCAACTGTTAGTTTGTTTTTCCTGGTTATGTTTCTTGGTTAAATATGTTTTATATGCAATTGTTGGATTGCATCTGCGGGACCCTTTTGGGTTGTGTTGGGCTTGGTCCAGTTACGCTTGAGTGATGCTAATCACAGGTTGGGGCTTTGCTCGGGTTACGTTGGGTGGTTTTGACCATGGGATTGGGCATCATGAACGTCAGCTTGAGGCAGTATGACTGTCAGGTTGGGCATGGCCCGTGTTACTTGCACGGTGAGGCCATCGGACTTGAGCTACATGGTCCCAGGGACACAAGGTGTCAGATGATTTGGTGGCTTAGATACTACTTTGGTGATTACCGCTCACCAGGATTTTGAGTAGTGTGCACATAGAGAAACTCCGTGATGAGGTGGTTTTGACCACTCGTGTGGGTAGAGGCCCCCGTAGTTGCGGTTAGGTATTTTGGTTATGGGTGCTTGTCGTAGAAAGCCACGTGGGAGGTGAGGAGCCTTCAGAAAATGGGCGTGCCTTCGGGACGTCTGTACTTGAGACATGTGGTTTCAGGAGGCACGTGGTGCCGGGTTACTATTTTCTGGGCGTGATTTTGGGACATCGATAATCGAGACCCGAGGTATCAGGAGGCACTTGGTGCCGAGTTACTATTTTTGGGCATGCCTTTTGGATGTCGGTACTTGAGACACGAGATGCTAGGTGGCACAAGGTGCCGGGTTACACGAAAGACATTCCGGCATTGGCCAAAGTAGGTGTCAGTCCATGGTGTCTGTTGAGCACCAGTGGAGTTTGTTTTTAATTGTGCACTATACTGTTTACTGCTTTCCTTGTAAATGCATGACTGTTTAAACACATATATTTGTTACACACCATGGGGTGGTATCCTACTAATATTTTTCTCACACCCTGCACAGGCCCTTCGGGACGCGTGATGACTTTATGGATTTACGTAAAGGAAAGGGGCCAGCTTCCGGAGATGGGGTGCGTTAGTTATTGCATGCAGATGGTATGGACCTTGAGGTCATGCCCAGCTGGGTTTAATTTTCTTTATTTACTTTTCTATATTAGCATGATTGTTATAGCTAGTGTTGGTTATCCATTGGTTCCCTTTTTATATTTAGTTGTGTATGACCTACTTTGGATGCATGTTTTACTATGTAGTTGTAGTTAAATGTTCTTAGGATGTTGTTCTGTTTATTTCCATTACTGTTGTTATATTTATTTCATCCACTGTTTATCTATATTGATTATGATTCCGCTCTATGGGTCTGGTTCGGGTTTGCTGAGTCTTTCATTCCGCTGCATCTTTACTGTTATACTTGGACCAATACCCTTAATATGATCCTCCGAGAGGGTAAATCCTCCCCACTATACCTAACAGACCCTCGCTGCTAGTCGGCAGCCTTTGGCGTTCGGGGAGGTGCACCTAAGGTTGTAACACATGACTTTTTTGACATTGTTCAGGTGGCTGGCAGGGTCTGAGACGTTACAAAGTGGTATCAAAGGAGTTCTTGATAGGTATTTACTAGATGTGTTTTACCGGATACTAATGAGTTTGAAGCTTCTCGTTTATTTCTGCTGGTTTTACTATTTGGGATATGGTAGAATAGAGATAGTTTTTTACAGGGACTGGGTTTCTAGCTTGTGCTTGGGTGCCTGCAACCCCAGGTATAAGAGAAGGACCAAGTTGCCATGGGTGGGAACTATTGTTTTCTTTTGCTCAGATTACAGTTTATATGATTTCCTCCTCGGTGGATCACTGGATGTGTGATGTTCGTGATTGTGATATGTGACCCTTGACCTGGTATGGTAAGGGAGAATTGGACCGTGGCCCGGTATGGCAAGGCTGGTTTCCTGGCTTTTTATAGGCACATTTTAGGGTATTTCAATTTCATAATTACACGTATCCTTTGTGAAGTGATAATGCCATGTGAATGAAATATCACATGCCATTCTTTGTATGCTTTAAAATGTGAATTTGTGAAATTCCTGATAGAATTGCTAGTTGTGAAAATGATAATTCCATGCTTTATATTTTTAGAATTGCATGTGGCAGGATATTTGGGACTAGCTCTTACGAGAGAAGGCAGGTACTATGGCTGAGGGACTGTAACTGTCAGGATTGGGCGACTCGGTCATCGGTTTGAGGCAACGTGAGATGTCGGGATAGGCATGGCGCGAGGTACTTTTGATACTTGGCTCTGTAGAGGGTGGGTAAGGAGGCCATGAGGCCAGGATACCGTGGGGTAGGGGTTGCGGTGAGGGGGAGTACGGGTAGTTGTTATGAAATGCATTGTATTTATTTTCTTATCTGTGTATAATATATTGTTATATATATATGGGACGTCTGACCATTTATGGTATTCAGTGGGTTACTACTTCACAGCTCTATGGAGCGACATGCAGGAGATGATACAGTTCTGCAGGATCAGGGTCAGAATTTGGTGCAGGCAGTGCACGAGCCGCAGGTACAGGCTCAGGGACTTGAGCAGGTTTAGGATCCAGTGCAGGCAGGACAGCAATCGGGTTTTTCATCGTTCGGGTCGTGGCTCGACGAGCAGCTCTGAGCCAGCCCGGTACATGTCTTACAGGGGATTGATGGAGGCGCATATGGTATAGAGCATTCTATGGCGTATCTGACGCGGGAGTTCCAGTCGCAGCATCCGCCGATTTTTCATGGTGAGGGTGGTCCGCAGTCGGCTAAGAATTGGATAGAGAGCATTCAGATGATCTTCCAGCAGCTCGAGACGCCTCCTGGGAGGAGGTTCAAGGTGGAGACGTACTTGCTGAGAGGACCGGTGAAGTGTTGGTGTGATGTACACGTATAGGCTCGTAGGAACGAGCGACTATCATGGAAGGATTTTGAGGACAAGTTCTTTGAGCACTTCTACCCGGAGACACTGAGGGAAGAGAGAGCTCGGGAGTTCTTGAGTCTTCAGCAGGGAGACATGTCCGTTATGGACTACGCAGCTACCTTCACAGAGCTGTCTTGTTTTCCATGGGGTATGGTGAGCGATGATGCAGCTAAGGTAAGGAGCTTCATGGATGGATTACGGAGCACCATTCAGGTACAGGTGAACATCTTCAGGCTGGGTTCTTTCTTCGAAGCAGTGAATCAGGAACTCATAGTCGGGGGCAATGAAAGGGAGAAATCTCACTTGGGCAGGATGACAGCTTCGGGTAATAGTTCAAATAGTAGGAAGTGTGGACGGGATGAGTCTCCGTAGGGCAGTCAGGATAGGGATTCATGTAGACCGCCACATGTGAGTTCTTTGGTGATTTTCTTCCAGTGTGGACATTCGGGACATTTTCGGGCGTAGTGTGATAGGCCTCCGAAGGAGTCCCAGGCATGTAAACAGGACGGACATCTGGAGAGGTTTTGCAGGTAGCCTTCTCAGATAGCCGACAGGAAAGTACCAGGACAGACTGTAGCGTCTGGAGTTGGTTCAGGTTCGGTACCTAGAGAGGGTAGTCGAGGTTCAGCTATGCGTGGAGGTCATGACAGAGATAGTGGGACCCAATTGAGGGGTCAGTGGCCGGTGACTGGAGTAGCATCGGGAGGTCAGGAATCAGGCAGCCGTGTTTCAGGCCAGGTGCACGCTGTGGAGCTGCCAGAGGCTGAGCAGGCCGGTGATCCAGTGACAGTTAGAGGTACACTGCGGTGTGACCATGATCTCCATGTTTCCTTTTTGACATGACCTGTAGAGGAATGTCTGTTTTGAGTGCACGACGTGCACATGATCTTTGTGGACTGACTAGATTCTAGTCAGTGGGTTGGCACCATATCGGGTGGATGATATATATATATATATATATATATATATTTGTGTGTGTGTGTGTGTCTGAGATGTCGTGGGAATCTGGGCATCGTGGATGCGGGTTACTTGAGGTGTTGTGGGCATCGGGGCATCATGGATGTGGGTTACTTGAGGTGCTCGACACCATGACCTCGTAGAGCCAGACACCGATGCGGTGCGGGTTAGGTTGGGTGTCAGAAGCGACAAAGGATCACCAACGAGGTGCAGGGGTGACAATGCGTCACAGGAGGACTATGTGTTCGGAAAAGAGGTTAGTAAACCCTTTTTTCTTTAAATTGTGTTGGTTGAGACCGAGTAGGAAATTCCTACGTTGGGGAGCCCCTTGAGGAATTTAGCAAGAACCTTGGGACCGAGGTAGTCCAGATTGATTAACTAGGATGGGCGTGTTCGGTTCCATCTCCGGGTTTCGTTTGGTATCTCGGGGATGAGCTACGTTAAGGTGGGGAGTTTGTAAGAACCCAGGTTTTTGGAATGGGTCAAAATCCTGACCCTGTTTAAAATTTTGACTGGTTTTCGAGCAGTCTGGAAAATTTGGGAAGTTTCTAGAAATTTCCAGACTACACTCTGTGTAATTTTCATACATGCCATGTATGTGTAGGAGAGTGACCAGCCGTGAGCTCGCCGTGTACATGTCGTGTAGTGATAGTGTAGAATTTTCTTACTACACGGCGTGTAGTTTTGAACAAGACGTGTATACCCCTAACTGTCTGAGGCCATACATGGCGTGTAGGCCTGTTGGCCGGGTAGAACCGAGGACACGCCGTGTTCCCCTTGAACACGCCGGGTAGTCTAGCCATTTATAAGGAAAACACTTGGCTTGTGAGTCCGTCGGCGAGGAAAGGAAGAGGAACAAAGTACACATTGTGTACCTCAGGTACATGCCGTGAACTCATGTCAGCAGGTTTGGAAAGTAAGTCAGAGGAATCTTTCTGTCTTATGAACAGTTAAATGAACCATACACGGTGTGTAGTCCCATAGTCCACACCGTGTAATTTCTTTTTTTTTTTGCTTAAAACAGACAGTAGCCTCGTATTGAGGTAGAATCTCAATACTTTGGCTGGGTATGTCAAACCAACTCGGCCGATTCTTCAATTGCTTCCCAGTTCTTCGTCCGAACTCTGATTTGATCCCGGTTAGATGTGTTGGAACCCCCTGGGTAAGGCCTAAATTCCTCTTTGGCCATTTTGTCTGATTTTCGTTATAAAATGAGTTATAGCCCTTTGATAGTTATTTAATATTTTGTAGATTTACCGCATTTTAGACTGAATTGGCAGGTGTTACTGGAGGAGTAGCATCATAAATGTCTCAGGTAGGCGGTGCATACTTCATTTTGTGTTATCATGGTGGTTTGGGTAACACGGCCTATGATGTGTTTTCTGGTATTTTGAGCAGGACCTATTTTATGCTTTTTCATACTGAATTGCTTATGGGACCTCTGGGATTCCTTTGGGTATACTCGGTTACCAGGTTGCGTGAGCAGGGCCGGGTGAGGGGTCGTTGCTCATTGGGGCATTTTGGCCGGGGAACTCCAAAATGGTTTTATTAAATTATTAAGTTGTTAAGATGTTTAGTTTAATTTATTAAATCCTGTTATATTTGTTAGAGGCATTTAAGACCTCGGTGCTGGTATGGGACAACATCTTGCATAGTGTAATACAATTGTTTAGTTTGTTTTGCCTGGTTATGTTTCCTGGTTAAATATGTTTTATATGAAATTGCTGGATTGCATCTGCTGGACCCTTTTGGGTTGTGTTGGGCTTGGCCCGGTTACTCTTGAGTGATGCTAATAACAGGTTGGGGCTTTGCCCAGGATACTTTGGGTGGTTTTGACCATGGGATTGGGCGCCATGGACGTCGGCTTGAGGCAGTACGACTGTCAGGTTGGGCATGGACCGGGTTACTTGGATGGTGAGGCCATCGGACTTCAGCGACATGGTCGCAGGGACAAGAGGTGTCAGATGTTTTGGTGTCTTATGTACTACATTGGTGATTACCGCTCACCGGGACATTGAGTAGTGTGCAAACAAAGATACTCTGTGATGTGGTGGTTTTGACCACTCGTGTGGGTAGAGGCCCCTGTAGTTGCAGTTAGGTTTTTTGGTTCGTGGTTCTTGTCGTAGAAAGCCACGTGGGAGGTGGGGAGCCTTCAGGGAATGGGCATGCCTTCGGGACATCGGTACTTGAGACATGAGGTGTCAGGAGGCACGTGGTGTTGGGTTACTATTTTTTTGGTCATACCTTCGGGATGTCGATAATCGAGACATGAGGTGTCAGGAGGAACTTGGTGCCAGGTTACTATCTTTGGGCATGCCTTCGGGACATCAGTACTTGAGATGTAATGAACCAAAAATTTCAAGGAAATATTTTTCTTAAATTTTTTGGAATTTTATGAGACTGCGGAATCCGACGGCACCAGATTATGAGGCCCGGTGTGCCCGGAATTAACTTCCGAAATTTAGGTCGGGTACGTTCAGTGAACGAAGGAGAGGGTTTTTGTAACTTTTGAACTGGTGCTCGGAATCGAAATCTGAGGGCACCAATGGAACAGCAGCGCCGGTAATTGTGTAAGAAGACCTTTTCCAAACGTGCGTTTTCTCGGGAGGAGTTGTTTAATATTTGAAGTGTATGTGAAGAATAAAATAAAATTTGTAATCCAATTTTATTTTTCTTCCAAGTAGATTCATCCATTGTGTGGAAGTTGGGTTGGTGACATCCCTTCGGAGAATAAAGGAGAGGTGGGGCCCACACGAGCCCCAACCATTTAACATTCCCCATAACCCCTTGAAAATCCTCCATAATGTTGTGACTTTACCTCTTCTATTTTAATAAATGCCAACACAATCTCTACCCAATTAATTGAACAAATTAATTAATTGAATTAGTATTGAATTTTAAAAGTGTTGGAATTTGTGAATAAATTAAGACAAAGTCTTAATTTATTTTGGTTGATGGGTTGTGTGGGGAAATGGAGGAGATAGATCTCGTCTTCTTCGTTGGAGAACACGAAGAACATCATGAACCCGATGAAGAACGTCGTCACCGCAAGGAGTGAATGAAGTGTCGTTCTTCTTCCCTCTCTGCAGCCAGTGAGAGATGCCTTTGTCGAAGAAGGACGACATGCCGCATCCTTTATCGGGCGAACACCGACGACGCTTACAGAGCCTCGATCCGCGACGCCATCTTCCGTGACGCCATCATCCGCGATGCCGTCTTCCGTGACGTCCTTTCCCCACGACGACCCTCTTTTAATGAACTCATCGATGTAGGGGTTAATTAATTTTTGTTTGTGAAATATCCTTTTCCTTTATTTGTCTTTATTTTTGGTCCGGTTGATATCAACTTATCAGGAGAAGGTTGGACTGCACGAACACGACCTACTCTCCTCCCCCTTTTGTTGTTGTGTTGTTGCGGTTCAAAAGAAGGTGGCGCGGTGCAACGGCACCGCGCGGGATAATGGAGAAATACGGAAAAGATGTGCGGCGCCATTGTGCCGCGCCGTTGAGGCCAAAGGAAACCGCGGCCGGGGTCGGGGCCGCAGAGGCGATTTGAAGACACCGCAGTTTGTTTATGGCGTTTGGATCGACGAGCTATGGAGGAACGAGCCACAAGGGTGTTTTGAAGACTTCTCAGTGAAGGGAAGGTCCTAGGAGGAACGCCGGCGATGACATCAAGCAAAACGGACCACCGGAGCGTGTCCGGTGGTCCGTGGAAGACCCTGCCGGTGCGCCCAGCCAGCACGGTGGCAGCGGTCGGCTGCCCGGAGGCGGCGGCGTCCCGGCGCGCCGCCAGGAGGGACCATCGCGGCGGCAGGCGACCGGTCCCGCAGTCGCGCAGGACCTGGGGGAGACCGGGGGTCGTAAACCCCGGCTGTCAAAGGGTGCGGCCCCCACGTGGGGGCCGAAGATCAATTAAGGGGGGCAGCCCCCCCCCCCCAATTTTGCAATGGCACGACCAAGCTGGCCTTGTGGGACATGCTGGCTGGGCCGGGCCGTACCCCCCGGGCCAGGCCGTGCCCTATTGGGCCGAACCTGGACCTTGGTCGGGTCCCCCGGTTCGGGCCGACCCGGGGTGGTATTGGGCCAGGTCGGACCGGGCCCGAACCCCCTACTTTAAGACATATCTGTTCAAATGCCCATAACATGGGCTACGGACCTCTGATCGATGCACCATCAGTTGAGATGCGGTTTTTGGATTGAGACTATGTTTTTGATATATTACACTCAAGGTTTCAGAGAACTTTGGGTATGGCCGGGTTGGTTCGAACACGAAACCAACTGGGACCTCGGAGAGGAAACACTTATAACATGAGCTCCGGATGTCCGACAGACGTGTCGTCAACTTTGTTGGATTCCTCTTGAGGAGGAGGAACTTTTGGCATACTTAGCCTGAGGTTTGGACGTAGTTGGATAGTGGCCGGGTTGGATTGAACCCGAAATCCAACCGGACCCCTGGAACGGAAAAGCCGATAACATTCAGACCGGACGTCCGTTTGACGAACCGTCAGCGACATTGGTGATCACGTTGAGAAATAGTCCTGATGAGTATACCCTCTGAGAGTTCGGGGTACAATTGAAATGTAGTCGGGTTGGTTCGTACATGAAACCAACCGGGCCCCTAGGACGAAAAGGCTAATAACTCACAGACCGCACGTCCGATTAACGCACCGTCTGTAGCATTGAGACCCGTATGACGAGGCAGTACTTTGAGATACTTATTCACGGGACTTTGTGATACTTGGAGTATCGACCTGTAGATCGTGGAGCGGACCCTCTCGGAGACATGCGTATGGAGTACGGAGATCGTGTAGCTGGCTGAGACCTGACAACTGCTTGACCGACTCGACTTGAAGTGAGTCGACTAGCCCAGTGGACAGAGCACTACTATGTTTGGGTGCAGACCCACAGTAGACAGAGTGCCTGGTAGCAGGAAGCAGACACACGGTACTCGACAATAGGAGTACCTGTTTAGGCTATGAGGGGGAGCACTACTGTGCGAGGTGGCAGACCCATGGAGAAGGAGCACTACTTTGTGAGGTGGCAGACCCGCATCACTCGACAAGAGGAGTATCTCAGCAGTATAAGGTTAGTGAGCAGTACCTCGAAGTCATGACAGGATCACTGTACCCGTCAGAGACGGGGCTCTTCAACAGTTACGGTTTCGATAATGAAAATCGTGGTTTGAGTTGATTCTATGACCTTTGTGTTTACCTCATGATTGAGATGGGTCACATGATAACTTAGGTATATGTATGGGCATATGCCTAGGTAGTGGTTATCCATTGATATCGTAATCATTGTGTTTCCTCATGATTGAGATGGGTTACTAGATAACTTAGGTATAAGTATGGGCTTATACCTAAGTAAGGGTTATCCGTTGAGATCCTTCTTTGTGGTTATCCTTGTTTGATTTGTTGAGACCATGAGGGTCTCGGGGTCCCTACGGGGTATCATATACTCACCCCTGCATGGGCTATGCCCGCACCTTGTTGTGTTGGTTGCAGGCGAAGAGTAGCGCTGACAGAGGTCGAGTGTTCGAGGACTGGACAAAACCTAGAGGTGGACCTCACGGAGAGTCAGTATCCGGAGGTGGACTTCACGATGAGACGATACTTGGAGGAGGTTGACAGGAAAGAGCGTTGTGGTGGCTATATGTACCTACACTTAAGTTATGATCTGTGGCGGATGATCCAGGTGCTGCGCTATGTGTACCTACCCTTCAGGTAGGATCTATGGTGGACGACCCAGGATATGCTTCTATTTTTCTTCCAGTTGATTGTCTTTCCTGTTGTTCATTCATTCAGTTGTAGCTGTATTTCAGTTGGGTTTGTATTCTGGCCCACTTACTTTTCATCACTTTCTTTTGTACTTAGTTTATTACTTATTCTTGTACTCTATGGTGTTTGTTTACTTTTATAAAGGCAATGCCTTCCCAGTTATCTGGATTTACGACTTTGGTGCTAGTTGCCATCCCCTAGCCTATGGATGGTGGGCATGGGGCAGTCACAGCACGGGCCCCGAGGATGGGTTGTGACAAATTGGTATCAGAGGAGTCGGTTCAACCGTAGAACATATAACTCTGATATTCCCTTTCTGAGAAGAAATAGTGTTAAGGGTACCAAGTGTGGTTTTCAGTTCAGGGAGTCTAGTGTTGGTGCGGCGACCGACGTATCCATACCCCAGGACCCTGACTTTTGATTTCCGACTTTGTGCATGAAAACACTGATTGCATGTGTGTTTCCAAAAGTTTTAAAGTCAGCTCAAACCAGGTCAGCTCACCAGGTATAAATCGTTGACCGTGACTCATCTGTTCAGGATGTCTCCACACAGACAGTCAGTTGGAGTTCTGAGATAGTACACGATGACGGCCCACTGAGCGACGAGGCTCTAGTACAGGGCCCTTTTTACTATGTCGTCACCCTCGGGTGGTGTTCCAGCAGCACCACCACCTATTGGGAAGAATATTCCACCGGCCATACTAGCGAACTGTGAACGCTGGAAGAGCGTGTTTCATGAGTTCCAGCAGCAGCGGCCTCCGAGGTTACTCTGCGAGGCAGATTCCCAGACAGCATAGCAGTGGCTAGAGGCGATTGCTAGAGTTTTCCGCCTAGCTGAGGCACCATTATAGTGGATGTTATACTTGTATACTAGTGTTTTCCAGTGAATGACCATGAGGATGGTCCGCATAGTGATGAGGATTCGGAATGTGGACTGATGCCTGAGATAGTTCCATCGGGTAGTGTGCTAGCTATACATCACTACCTGTTGGACAACAGTTACAACCGGTGGTACTGGTATGTGACATATGTAGACTTAATACCTTACACGTGTTCCAACATCAGATACCCTCAAGTTCCGAGGCGAGCCCGACTCACAGGCAGCTGAGGACTGGCTTGAGGAGGTGGCTGAGAGTTTTTTAGTGCTTATACAGCTTCGGTAGGACGACATGTTAGTAGCTGAGAATTCATCGGGTCGTACCAAACCATTCCTGGTACTCGATGAATGTGATGTGATCGGTGCTTCAGGTATCGGACATCCGAGCCAGCACCTTTTCTCTATGCATTCTTACTTAGGCTAGGGTGATAGAAAGAACAATTGTGGATGAGAATTCTTGCTGAATGGAAGCAGTCAGTGAAGGATAGTAGTGGGAAAGAGAGAAACTGGCGCCAGTCTCAGAGACTTGGGCTTTAAAATGTTTCAAGTAGTGTAAGTAAAAGAGGACAGATGAATCTGCAAGGTGGTAGACATGGAATCAGAGCTATGAGAGCAGCATGGGTTAGTGATCATTTTGACATGTTGCAACCACCTGCCCTTGTAATCCCCACTAGACTCGGGGAGCTGGGTGGGGGCGGGGGAAAGAGTAGCAACATGCGGTCAAGGAGTGCGACCTAAAGGCTCTAAGGATGATGCGAAGTAATGACTGTGTCTTCAACTAGCTTCTGTAACAACAAGAAATTGATACGAATCATTCCTTCCTTCCACGAATCATTTCCCAGGACTGGAGTTTCTGGTAAGTCGTAGACATGACCCTCACATCTGCAGATACCTTTGGGAGGAGACTTGATAATCACACTTACGCCTACAGTGTGATCTGACCCATGAGGCGAGAGTTTCGGTTGGAATCTCTTGGTGGAAGCGTCGAGGCCTTATGATGTTGGTCTAAGTATGGATTGGATCCACAGTTCATGCATGGATTGACTGTATTAGGATAAAAGGTTGCAGTTTATCTACAACGTTGGGATGGAGTTTTCCTTGGTCGATGAAAGGGAAAATCCAGTCAGCACAGGATGGAATCATGCATAATATGGTGTATTCGATCACTCAAGAGATGGGAAAACATACCTTTGTGCCATAATTATCCAGAGTTGCTACACCACTTCCAGTAGAGCTGACAGAAGGCCTCTAGAGTTCGAGGATGATGACCACGTCCTTATACTGGTCTCACCTCGACGAGGTTAATTGAGATGTAGCCGAGGAGGTGAGATATCTCTGTGGTTCAACAGACCTTTCTAGGTCCTTAGCAGGGTAGGCGAGGTGGTTTACCGCTGGACCTTTCCACCTCAGTTGAACCAGGTGCACGATGTCATCATCGTATCTCAGCTAAGGAGATACGTGCATGACCCTTCACACATCGTTGACCGCAGGGAGTTGGACGTCTATGACAAGGCGACATTCATAGAGGTTCTAGTGGAGAACAACGATCAACATGAGAAGGTCCTACATTGACAGTCGATTTCTCAGTTGCTCTTTCACTGGCAGCTCGGGAACCTCCAAGAGAGCACATGGGAGTGGGATTCTTAGTTGCATGCTCAGTACTACTTTTGTTTCAATTGTTTTTGTTATATCTTTACAGGTACGTAAAGCCCTGAGGTGGGAGTAATGTAAAGACCCGAAAATTTCAAGGAAATTTTTTTCTTAATTTTATTGGAATTTTACAAGACTTCTGCTTCTGACAGCACCAGATTCTGAGGCTCTGTGTGCCTGGAATCAAGTTCCGAAGTTTAGCTTAGGTACATTAGGTGAAAGAACGTGCAGGTTTTTCTAACTTTTGAACTGGTGCTTAGAATCAAAATTAGAGGGCACTAATGGAACCGCATCACCGATAATTGCTTAATAAGAGCTTTTCCAAAGGTGTGTTTTCTCTGGAGGAGTTGTTTAAAATTTGATGTGTAAGTGAAGAATAAAATAAAATTTGTATTCCAATTTTATTTTTCTTCTAAGTAGATTTATCCTTTGTGTGAAAGTTGGGTTGGTAACTTCCCTTGGGAGAATAAAGGAGAGGTGGGGCCCACAGGAGCCCCCACCTTTTCACATTCCCCAAAACCCCTCGAAACTCCTCTTTAATGTTGTGACTTTAACTCCTCTCTTTTAATAAATGCCAACACACTCTCTACTCAATTAATTGAACACATTAATTAATTGAATTTGTTTTGAATTTTAAAAGTGTTGGCATGTGTGAATAAATTAAGAAAAAGTCTTAATTTATTTTGGTTGATGGGTTGTGTGGGGAAATGGATGAGATAGAACTCGTCTTCTTTGTTGGATAACTCGAAGAACGTCAAGAACCCGATGAAGAACGCCGTCACCGCAAGGAGTGAATGACGTGTCGTTCTTCTTCCCTCTCCGCAGCCGGTGAGAGCTGCCTTCATCGAAGAACTACGATGCGTCGCATCCTTCATCGGGCGAACGCCGAAGACACTTACAGAGCCACGATTCGCGACGTCGTCTTCCGCGACATCCTTTCCCCGCGAAGATCCTCATTTGACAACCAAATATATGTATGGTTTAATTACTTTTTGTTCGTGGAATATCCTTTGCCGTAATTCGCCTTTATTTTTGGGCCCCTTGATATCAAATTATCGGGAGGAGGTCGGACCGCACAAACAAGGCCAACTCTCCTCCCCCTTTTGTTGTTGTTGTGTTGTTGCAGTTCGAAAGAAGGTGGCGCGGTGCAACGGCACCCCGCGGGATCATGAAGAAATGCAAAAAAGATGCGTGGCGCCATCGCGCCACGCCTTTAAGGCCAAACGAAACCGCGGCCGGAGTCGGGGCCGCAGAGGCGATTCGAAGACTCCTCATTTTGTTTATTGGCGTGCGGATCGATGGGCGATGGTGGAAAGGGCCACAAGGGAGTTTTGAAGACTTCGCAGTTAAGGGAAGGTCCCGAGAGGACCACTGGCGAAGACGAAAAGCAAAACAGACCACCAGAGCGCGTCTGGTGGTCCGTAGAAGACACTGTTGGCGCGCCACACCGGCAGCCGGAGGTGGCGGACGGCACCGGCCGGCCGCCCGGAGGGGGCGGCGTCCCGGTGCACCACCAGGAGGGACCGCCGTTGCTGAAGCCACGACGGTAGACGACCGGTCCCGCGGCCGTCCGAGACCTGGGGGAGACCGGGGGTCGTAACCCCCGACTGTCAAAGGGAGCGGCCCCCACGTGGGGGCCACATATCAATTAAGGGGGGTAGCCGCCCCCGCATTTTCACAATGGCACGACCAAGCAGGCCGTGTGGGGCGCACTCATTCTAGGCCACGCCCACCGGGCCGGGCCACCCCGGGGGGGTATCGGGCCGGGTCAGACCGAGCCCCAACCCTACCTTCAGACATATCTGTTCAAATGCCCATAACATGGGATATAGACCTCTGATCGATGCACCGTCAGTTCAGATGCGATCCTTGGAACGAGGTGGTTGTTTTGGTATATTACACTTAAGGTTTCAGAAAACTTTGGGTATGGCCGGGTCGGTTCGATCCCGAAACCAACCGGGCCCTCAGAGCAGAAACACTTACAACATGAGCTCCAGACGTCCGATAGACCTGCCGTCAACATTGTTGGATTTCTCTTGATGAGACGGAACTTTTTTCATACTTCCCTTAAGGTTTGGATGCATTTTGATAGTGGCTTGGTTGGATTGAACCCGAAATCCAGCCGGGCCCCTGGAACGGAATAGCCGATAACTTTCAGACTGGACATCCGTTTGACGAACCGTCCGCGACATTGGTGATCACGTTGAGAAACGGTCCATATGAGTATACCCTATGATTGTTCAGGGTACAGTTTACATGCGGTCGAGTTGGTTCTTACACGAAACCAACCGGGCCCCTCGGACGGAAAGGCTAATAACTCACAGACCGGGCGTCCGACTGATGCACCGTCTGTTGTGTTGAGACACCTATGATGAGGCTGTCCTTTGAGATACTTCTTCGTGGGACTATATGATACATGGAGGATCGACCTGTAGCTCTTGGAGAGGACCCTCCCAGAGACACGCGTACGTAGTACGAAGACCGTGTAGCTGGCTGAGACCTCACGACTGCTTGACCGACTTGACATGGAGTGAGTCTACTAGCCCAGTGGACGGAGCACTACTATGTTTGGGTGCAGACCCACATCGGACGGACCGCCTGGTAGGAGGGAGTAGACCCGCGATACTCGACAGGAGGAGTACCTCTGTAGGCTATGAGGGGGAGCACTACTGTGTGAGGTGGAAGACCCATGGCGGAGGAGAACTACATTGTGAGGTGGAAGACCCGCGATACTCGACAGGAGGAGTATCTCTGTAGTCTAAGGTTAGTGAGCAGTACCTCGAAGTCGTGATAGGATCACTGAACTCGTTACAGACAGGGCTCTTCACCAGTTATGGTTTCGATAATGATAATCCTGGTTTGAGCTGAGTCTATGACCTTTGTGTTTCCCTCATGATTGAGATGGGTCACATGATAACTTAGGTATATGTATGGGAATATGCCTAGGTTGTGGTTATCCGTTGATATCATAATCTTTGTGTTTCCTGATGATTGATATGGGTTTCTTGATAACTTAGGTATAAGTATGGGCTTATACCTAAGTAAGGGTTATCTGTTGAGATCCCTCTTTGTGGTTATCCTTGTTGGATTTAGTGAGACCTTGAGGGTCTCGGGGTCCATACTGTGTATCGTATACTCACCCCTACACGTACGATGCCCGCACCTCATTGTGCTGGTTGCAGACGACGGGCAGCGCTGACAGAGGTCGGGTGTTCGAGGACTGGACGGTACCCGGAGGTGGACCAAATGACGAGTCAGTATCCAGAGGTGGACTTCATGATGAGATGATACTCAGAGGAGGTTGATGGGAACGAGTGTTGTGGTGGATATCTGTACCTACCCTTCACGTAGGATCCATGGCGGATGATCCAGGAGCGGTGCTATCTGTACCTACCCTTCAGGTAGGATCCGAGGAGGACGACCCAGGAGCTGCTTCTATTTTTCTTCCAGTTGTTTTTATTTTCTGTTGTTCTTTCGTTAAGTTGTAGCTGTACATCAATTGGGTTTGTATTCTGGCCCACTTACTTTTCAGCACTTTCTTTTGTACTTAGTGTATTACTTTCGCTTGTACTCTATGGTGTTTATTTTATATTATAAAGGAAATTCCTTCCCAGTTATCAGGATTTACACCTTTGTTGCTAGTCTCCAGCCCCAGGCCTTTGGAAGGAGGGCTTGGGGTAGTCACGGCACGGGCCCCGAGGACGGGTGGTGACAAATTGGTTTCATAGGAGTCGGTTCTACCATAGAACTTATAACTCTGATATTCCCTTTCTGAGAAGCAATAGTGTTAAGAGTACTGAGTGTGGTTTTTAGTTCAGGTAGTCTAGTGTTGGTGCGGCGACCGACGTATCCATACACCAGGACCCTGACTTCTGATTTCCGACTTTGTGCACAAAACACTGATTGCGTGTGTGTTTCCAAAAGTATTAAAGTCAGCTCAAACAAGGACAGCTCACTAGGTCTAAATCGTTCACCGTGTCTCATCTGTTCAGGATGTCTCCACGCAGACAGCCAGTTGGAGTTCTGAGATAGTACATGATGACGTCCCACCGAGCGATGAGGCTCCGATACGAGGCCCTTTTTACTATGTTGGCACCCTCAGGTGGTGTAACAACAACACCACCACCTGTTGTGCATCAGATGCCACTATCCATACTTGCGAACTATGCACACTAGCAGAGCGCATTGCACGATTTCCAGCAGCAGCGGCCTCTGAGGTTATGTGTCGAGGTAGGTTCCCAGAGGGCAGAGCACTGGCTGGAGGCAATTTCTTGATTTTTCAGCCTCGCTGAGGCACCACTAGAGTGGATGGTAGACTTGGATACTATTTTTTTCTAGTGAATGACCATGAGGATGGTCCCCATAGTGATGAGGCTTTGGTATGTTGACCGATGCCTAAGATAGTGCCTTTGGGTAGTGTGCCAGCTATACATCACTATATATTGGTCAGAAGTTACAACCGGTGGTACCTGTATGTGACACATGTAGACTTACGACCATACACGTGTTCCAACATCAGATACCCTCATGTCCTGAGGCGAGCCCGACTCACAGGCAGCTGAGGACTGGCTTGAGGAGGTGGCTGAGAGTTTTCTAGAGCTTATACAGCTTTGGAAGGACGACATGTCAGTAGCAGAGTATTCATTGGGGCGTACCGAACAATTCCTGGTACTCGATGAATGTGATTCGATCGGTGCTTCCAGGCTCGGACATTCGACCCAACACCTTCTCTCTATGCATTCCTACTTAGGATAGGGTGCTAGAAAGAACCTTTGTGGTTGAGAATTCTTTGCTGAATGGACGCAGTCAGTGAAGGTTAGTAGTGGGAAATCTATAAACTGGCTCCAATCTCCGAGACTTGGGCATGTAAAATGTTTCAAGTATAGGAAGTAAAAAGGACAGATGAATATGCAAGGTGGAAGACATGGAAGTAGAGATATGAGAGCAGCATGGGGTGGTGAACATTTTGATATGTTGCAACCACCCGCCCTTGTAATTCCCACTAGGCTCAGGGAGCTGGGTGGGGGCGGGGAAAGAGTAACTGCATGCTGTCAAGGAGTGCGACCGAAAGGCTCTAAGGATGATTCGATGTAAGGAATGTGTCTTCTACTAGTTGCCGTAACAAAAATACATTGATACGAATCATTCCATCCTTCCACGAATCATGTCCCTGGCCTGGAGTTTCCGGTAAGTCGTATACATTAACATCACGTCTAGGGATACCTTTGGGAGGAGACTTGATAATCACACTTACGCCGACAGTGTGATCTGACCCACGACGCGAGAGTTTTAGTTGAAATCTCATGGTGGTAGCGTTAAGGGCTTACAATGTTGGTCTGAGTATGGATGGGATCCACAGTTCATACATGGATTGACTGTATTAGGCAAAAAGGTTGTGGTTTATCTACAACGTTGGGATGGGGTATTACTTGGTCAGCGAAAAGGAAAACCCAGGCAACACAAGATGGAATCATGCATAAGAGGGTGCATTCAATCACTCAGGAGATGGCCAAACATTCCTTTGTGTCAGAATTCTACAGAGTTGCGGCACCACTTCCAACAAAGCTGACAGGAGGCCTCTAGAGTTCGAGGATGAAGACCACGTCCTTATACGGGTCTCACCTCGACGAGGTTTATGGAGACGTAGCCGATGCAGAGAGATATCTCTAAGGTTCAACGGACCTTTCTAGGTCCTCAGTAGGGTAGGTGAGGTGGTCTACCGCTTGACCTTTCCACCTCAGTTGCACCTGGTGCATGATGTCATCCTCGTATCTCACCTAATGAAATACGTGCATGACCCTTCACACATCGTCGACCTTAGGGAGTTGGACGTCGATGACGGGGAAACATTCACAGAGGTTCTAGTGGAGAACGAGGATCAACAGGAGCAGGTCCTACGTGGATGGTCGATTCCTCAGTTGTGCTTTGACTGAAAGCTCGGGAACATCTAGGAGAGCACATGGGAGCAGGAGGCTCAGTTGCGTACACATTACCACTTTTGTTTCCATAGTTTGTGTTATAGCTTTACAGGGACGTAATTCCCCGAGGAGGGAGTAATTTAAAGACCCTGAAATTTTAAGGAAATTTTTTTCTTAATTTCTTTTGAATTTTACAAGACTGCAGCTTTAACGACAACTGATTCTGAGGCCCGATGTGCCCAGAATCAAGTTCCGAAGTTTAGCTCCGGTACATTCAGTGATCGAACGAGCGGGTTTTTCAATCTTTTGAACCGGTGCATGGAATCGAAATCCGAGGGCACCAATGGAACCGTAGTGCTGGTAATTTCTTAAGAAGGCCTTTTCCGAAGGTGCGTTTGCTCGGGAGGAGTTGTTTAAAATTTGAGATGTAAGTTAAGAATAAAATAAAATTTGTAATCCGATATTATTTTTCTTCTATGTAGATTTATCCTTTGTGTGTAAGTTGGGTTGGTAACTTCCCTTGGGAGAATAAAGGAGAGGTGGGGCCCACATGAGCCCCCACCTTTTCACATTCCCCATAACACCTTGAAACTCCTCTTTAATTTAGTGACTTTACCTCTTCTCTTTTAATAAATGCCATCACACTCTCTAATCAATTAATCGAACACATTAATTAATTGAATTAGTTTTGAATTTTAAAAGTGTTGGAATGTGTGAATAAATTAAGACAAAGTCTTAATTTAATTTGGTTGATGGGTTGTGTGGGGAAATGGAGGAGATAGGAATCATCTTCTTTGTTGGAGAAGGAGAATAGTGTCAAGAACCTAACGAAGAATGTCGTCACCGCATTGAGTGAATGACGTGCCATTCTTCTTCCCTCTCCGCAGCCGGCGAGAGACGCCTTCGTCGAAGAACGACGATGCGCCACATCATTCATCGGGTGAACGTCGACGACGCTAACAGAGCCTCGATCCGCGACGCCGTCTTTCGTGACACCGTCTTCCGCGACACCGTCTTCCGCGATGTTTTCTTCCGCAATGTCCTTTCCCCGCGACGACCCTCATTAACGACCTCATTGATGTAGGGGTTAATTAATTTTTGTTCATGAAATATCCTTTGTCGTTCTTCATCTTTATTTTTGGGCCGCTTGATATCAACTTATCGGGAGGAGGTCAGACAACACGAACACGACCGACTCTCCTCCCCCTTTTGTTGTTGTGTTGTTGTAGTTCGAAAGAAGGCGGCGCGGTGCAACGACACCACGCGAGATCAAGGAGAAGTACAGAAAAGATGCGCGACACCGTCGCGCCGTACCTTTGAGGCAGAACAAAACCGCGGCCAGAGTCTGGGCCACAGAGACGATTCGAAGAATCCACATTTTGTTTATTGCCATGTAGATCGATGGGCGATGGAGGAACGGGCCACAGGGGCGTTTTGAAGACATCGCAGTGAAAGGCAGGTCCCTAGAGGACTGCTGGCGAAGACGGAAAGCAAAATGGACCACCAGAGTATGTCCGTTGGTCCATGGAAGACCCTGCCGGCACGCCACGCTGACACGGCAGCGCCGGCGGCCGACACCGGCTGGCCGCCCGGAGGCGGCAGCGTCCCGGCGCGCCGCAAGGAGGGACTGCAATGGCTTTAGCCGCGACGGCAGTCGACCGGTCTCGCGGCCGCGCGGGACCAGGGGGAGACCGGGGGTGGTAACACCCGACTGTCAAAGGAAGCGGCCCCCACGTGGGGGCCGCAGTTCAATTAAGGGGGGCAGCTGCCCCCCCCCCCCCTTTCGCAACGGCAGAACCAAGGTTGCCGTGCATGGCGCGCTCGCGCCGGGCCGCACCAACCGGGCCGGGCCACGCCCCATTGGGCCAGACCCGAACCCGGGTCGGGCCGACCCGTTTCGGGCCGACTCGGGGTGGTATCGGGCCAGGTCGGACCGGGCCCGAACCCCCTACCATCGGACAGATCCGTTCAAACGACCATAACATGACCTACAGACCTCCGATCGATGTACCGTCAGTTGCGATGTGATCCTTCGATCGAGACAGTCTTTTCAGTATATTAAACTGAAGATTTAGAAGAACTTTGGGTACCGCCGGGTTGGTTCGAACCTGAAACCAACCGGGCCCTCGGATCAGAAACGCTTATAACTTGAGTTCCGGACGTCCGATAGATGTGACATCGACTTTGATGGACTCCTCTTGATGAGACTAAACTTTTTTCATACTTCTCCTGAGGTTTGGACGCAGTTGGATAGTGGCCGGGTTGGATTGAACCCGAAATCCAACCGGGCCCCTGGAACAGAAAAGCCGATAACTTTCAGACCATACATCTGTTTGACGAACCGTCAGTGGCGTTGGTGATCACGTTGAGAAACGGTCCCTATGAGTATACCCTATGAGAGTTTGGGGTATTGTTGACATGTGGTCGGGTTGGTTCGTACATGAAACCAACCGGGCCCCTGGGACGAAAATGCTAATATCTCACAGACCGGGCGTCCGATTGACGCGCCGTCTGTTGCATTGAGAGCCCTATGACGAGGCGGTCCATTGAGATAATTCTTCATGGGACTTTGTGATACGTGGAGTATCGACCTGTAGCTCGTGGATAGGACCCTCACAGATACACGCGTACGGAGTACGGAGACCGTGTAGCTGGCTGAGACCAGACGACTGCTTGACTGACTCGACATGGAGTGAGTCGACTAGCCCAGTGGACGGAGCACTACTATGTTTGGGTGCAGACCCACATTGGATGGAGTGCCTGGTAGCAGGCTGCAGACTCGTGGTACTCGACAGGAGGAGTACCTCTGTAGGCTATGAGGGGGAGCAGTACTATGTGAGGTGGTAGACCAATGGTGGAGGACCAGTACTTTGTGAGGTGGAAGACTCGCGGTACCCGACAAGGGGAGTATCTCAGCAGTCTAAGGTTAGTGAGTAGTACCTCAGATTCATGACATGATCACTGTACTCGTCAGAGACGGGGATCTTCAGCATTTACAGTTTCGATAATGAAAATCCTGGTTTTAGCTGAGTCTATGAACTTTGTGTTTACCTCATGATTGAGATGCTTCACTTGATAACTTAGTTATATGTATGGGCATATGCCTTGGTAGTGGTTATCTGTTGATATCGTAATCATTGTGTTTACTCAAGATTGATATGGGTTACTTGATAACTTAGGTATTAGTATGGGCTTATACCTAAGTAAGGGTTATTAGTTGAGATCCTTCTTTGTGGTAATCCATGTTAGATTTAGTGAGACATTGAGGGTCTCAGGGTACCTACTGAGTATCATATACTCACCCCTGCATGGACTATGCCTGCACCTTGTTGTGTTGGTTGTAGATGATGGGAAGCGATGACCGAGGCCGAGTGTTCGAGGACTGGACGGTACCCGGAGGTGGACCTCACGACGAGTCAGTATGCGGAGTTGGAAATCACGACGAGACGCTACTCGGATGAGGTTGATGGGAAAGCATGTTGTGGTGGCTATATGTACCTACCCTTCAGGTAGGATCCGTGGAAGACGATCCAGGAGCTGTGCTATCTATATCTACCCTTCAGGTAGGATCCGAGGTGGATGACCCATGAGTTGATTCTATTTTTCTCCCAATTGTTTGTATTTCTTGTTTTTCTTTCGTTCAGTAGTAGATATACTTCAGTTGGTTTTGTATTCTGGCCCACTTACTTTCAGCACTTTCTTTTGTACTTAGTGTATTACTTCCACTTGTACTCTGTGGTGTTTGTTTACTTTTATAAAGGCAATGCATTCCCAGTTATCGGGATTTATGCCTTTGGTGCTAGTCGCCAGCCCCTGGTCTATGGAAGGCGGGCTTGGGGAAGTCACAACACGGGCCCCGAGGACGGGTCGTGACCTAAGACATGAGCTGTCAGGTGGCACTTGTTGCCGGGTTACACGACAGAGATTCCGGCGTTGGCCGAAGCAGGTGACTCTCCATGGTGGCTGTTGAGAACCAGTGGAGTTTGTGTTTAATTTTGAACTGTATTGTTTACTTCTTTCCTTGTAAATGCATGACTTCTTAAACACATATATTTGTTGTGCACCGTTGGGTGGTATCCTACTGAGATTTGTCTCACACTCTGCATGGGCCCTTCGGGACGCATGCAGACTTTATGGATTTACGTGCTGGAAAGAAGCCAGCTTCAGGAGCTGGGCTGCATTAGTTATTGCATGGAGATGGTATAGACCTTGAGTTCATGCCTGTAACACCCTGAGAATTGATATTTCACTAATGTCTTGTGTTGTACGCTACACCAAAAGGAGCTTGCACAACACGCATCCTTGACTTGCCTTGCATTACACGCAATCGCAACCTTCCTCGATAGCGTGTGTGGTACGTAATACTGAGTTTCACGAAACAATGATATACTATTAAAATATTATTAAAACTAGCCGTTATGAATAGTAATAACCACTTTTTAAATTTTAGAAATTTTAACTCTCAAAATGGACTTTATTTTTGGATTCGGAGTATCGAATTTAGCCTATGGTGAAATTTTGGTACTTTTCGGATAACTTTCATATTCTGATGAATAGTGAAAATTACTAAATTATAATTAAAAACAACTATTTTAATCGAAATAATTAATAGTGATAAATCATTAATTTGAGTGGTTTTAAAGTATATTTAGAATATATTTTTACAATTTAATACAATGTTGGTCATTGGATGTAATTTCACATTTAAACTAGACATAAACAAGTGTCAATCTTTTGATAGATATTGTTTCTTAAAAACACGCTATTTGTTTTAACAGCGGGATTTAATTATAAAATTAATTAATGCAACTTTTATGTTATGAATTTGGTAAAATAGACTTCATTTTTGAATTCGGAATATGAAATATAGCTTGGGATGAAATTTTGGCATTGTTCTGAAAAACATCAATTTTTGATGAATAGTGAAACTACTAAGTGGTAGGTTAAAAACTGAATTTTGCATAAAACTTAATTTTACCGCTTCTGTGAATGGAATTTCGAAAATCTGAGAGACACGGTTAATATCAAGGACTAAAATGTGGTTCAATGAGATGAAAATAATTTTTTGGTGAATAGTAACTTTTTACTTTTTTTACCACGGTTAATAGTAAATAGGGTAACTAAGGGTAAATATGATATTAATATTACCCTAACACATGTCCTAATTCTATTGGACAGGTGTAATTCGACCAAAAACAAACTTAGGAATAAAATATGACCATTTAGGCGCACTTGGATTAGATTAGGACATTTATTATTAATTTATTTACAGAAGGGTTAAAATAGTTAAAATCAAAGTTTAATAAGTAAATCATTTTTAATATGGGGTTATACATAAGATAAATTCGACTATAAATATTAATTAGAAAGCTAAAAAGATTTCCTACATGATGGTATTTTATTTGTAGTTTTTAGACATCAAATAAGTTAATTTATGACACAAAGATGATGCAGTAATTATCTTATTAATGAAATATTGACATAATTGATGTTATAAACACCAAACGAAATATAATTTGAAACTTTTTATGAATTCCACTAATTTTATAGGTTACTATGATATATTAGTGATGATTTAATCAACTTGGTTCGAACATATAATTCTTTTATGACTTTCACAAAAATCATATATCAAATAGTGTCAAAATTGACACAAAATAGTTTTTAAATCAAATATTATATTATTAATTGTTATTTTATTCCTAAAAATCTAAGGTTCGGCCAAATGACTTAGATAAGGATATATATATTAATAATAAACAATTTGGGGTTCTTTTGGCATTTTATAGTAAGTGTATTAACCATATAGTGAAAGAAAACAAAAAGACACGGTAAAAGTTAAATTATTTAACTTAGAGTTAAATCTAATTGATAAGGTTAAAATAATACCCTAAACTTGTCTAAATCTTATTGGTTGATAGGATTTCGACCCATCCCCACTTTAGCTTCAAAATAAGACCCTTTGGAACCATTATAAACCGATTTTGACTTTAATATAAAATAATATTTTGAGATATTCCTAAGGTGCCCCTCTCCTCCCCTATAAAAGGACACCTCCTCCCCCTCCTCCTCACACCAATTTGAGCACTCAAGCTCGGCCAACCCCTGCCAATTTCTCCTCTCCACTTCCCTAGAAACATACTAGAGGTTCTGGTCTTCTTCAAAGACCAATTTTAGTGCCCTAAGAGGAGGTCTCAAAGAGGCACTTCAAAGAAGAGGTAATTACCGTTACCAATTCTTTCATCTTTATTTCTTCTTCCACTTCTTATTCTTAGGTTGTTTCATTATGAAGTAATAACATCAGTATCACTCATATACTGATATGTTATTATAAGTATGAAACAACCCTATTTCACCATCTATCCATCCTACAGAAAAAGAAATCACCGCGCGTGCGTACGTACGGAATACCGTCTCCACGCCGTGGTGTAATCTATTTTCCACCACCACCTTACGTGGATGGGTATAATGGTGTAAAGAATAACTATACATAGTTATTACAACATCATATTGATTCTTAATATATTGTATAATCCACTCCAATTCAATTCAATATTTATAGAAATGATATCATCGCTCGTGCGTACGTACGGACTACCGTCTCCACGACGCGATGAGATTCATTCTCCATGTTAACCATTTAAGAATGATTATAATGTATATATAAGAAATAATAATGAAATATATGACATTATAAAGCTACTGGATTTATATATATATATATACATATGTATGTCATCTACTTACTTTCATTTCAAGACAATAAGGAAAGGAAAACAACGTTCATGCGTACGTACGGACTACCGTCTCCATGAACGGTGTTTTTCATTTTATTTATCTACCTATTATATATATATATATACTGAATATATATGATATATAAATCATATTTTATATTCTGGAAGTAATTAAATCATGATATAAGTAATAATGATGTCAAGAACAACAAGTCAAAACACCTACGATAAATGAAACGATTTTACCCAAAACGCTTCTTTAACATGGAGTTTACAAAAGAACGGGTAATATAATGTCATAAGTGAACCATATATGATATCATGACAATGAATATTATTCTGTAATAAGTCAATAACATGATTTAAATCATTATACAGGAGGTTCGGACACTTACAAAGCAAGTCGGACCTAAGGTAAGGGAAATATCACAATCTCATTTTTATCCGAGATTGTTTATACTTTGAAATTTACTGGGGTGTATTTTATTATCCACATCCATGTTTCCTCAATATGTAATATTATTTCCATCCACAAAAAATATTTTAAATCCAATTTTACTCTTCGATGAGTTTTTAGTAAAGGATATGAATGGAATATTTTTTTTTCGTTTTTCGTACGAGGTACTTTTTGACTTTTCTGACAAAAGTACGAAGAATGTTTTTTAACTTAAACGGCACGAATGGATTTTTATGATTTTATAAAGCCTTATTTTCATGAAGCTTCCTCCAAAAGATTTCATGACTTTTTTTAATAAAATCTCTTTCTTTTAAAATTGCATGATGTTTTGTGAAATGAAATTGATTTTGAAGAAGAAAGGATATTTTCCTCAAGAATTCATTTCAAGTGTTTTATCAAAAATATTTTCCATCTAAGATAATAAAGGGTTCTGTTTCTATCCATATTTTTACATTGATTTGACTATGTTGTGATGGAATTATGTTTATGAATTCCTTTATCTTATATGAATGGTTTTATGATGTCATGTTGTTTAAGAATCCCATTTTTATTACATGGGTTATGAAATGATGTATGATTTATGATTTTGTGGCACACATAAGAATGGTATCATTATGAGATGGGTGGGAACTATATCTCCCTCCAATGCATTGGGTAAAGATTTCATATCTCATGAGATAGACATGGCTAGAATGGTAGGTTATACCGGTTCAGTGAAACAGGACTGAAACGAGGATTACTCGATTCAGAAGGGGACTTTGTCCACTAAGATAGTCTTGGCAATGAGTCTTGACTAACAAGAAATGATTCTCTATGATTATGTGTGTATGCCACAATGAGTAATGTTTTAAGTAAGGGTTTCATTTTCACTTCTATGATTTATCCCATGTTATGATATTATGAGCTCTTTTGCAAGTTCATATTTCCAAAAGTTATGTTCTTATGTATATGATGTGATTGATATTTCCTTTGTTTACCCTTACTGAGCATTTGAGCTCACCTTTTTATGTTTTCTTTTCCCCAGGATATAAAGAAAGGTTTTAGGTAAAAAAAAGGAAGATCTTTATGGGAGATGTTGAAGATCTTTCCCCACGATTAGAAGATTTTATTCCGAGTTTCCAAAGACACTAAACTATTACGATCCTTGTGTGTGTGTTTTTGTTATGTACTATGTATTCCGCAAAAGTAATGTAATTTCCATGTACGTCAAGGCTTCAGGTCTCTACAGTTGGTATCATAGGAAAGGTTTAGTCAACCTTTGGAAACTAGGATGCGAAAACGTTAGTGAGATCCCTAGAGATATTTTTAAGGTATGTCTAGGGATGTCCCTAGGGATACGTATACGTATAGGTTATAGTAATAGAATTACGCTAATGATCATAAAATTAAACCTAAGATGTTGGATATTGAAGGTACTCCCCCTTTATTATGTTGTTTTCCCTAGCATGATTTTTACCTCTCACACTATTCTTTTATGGGTTTTAGAAAATGGCTGGAAACAAGATGATTCACGATAATGGAGGATATGATGGACAATGGAATGATATTCTTCATGAGAAACCAAATGAAATGGGATTTGGAAGTCCAAAGATCATTATTATGCCGAATCAGCAATCTCATAATATGATCAATAAAGTAAAATTTGGTAAGTTTCCTGACTCGACTAATAAGAGAAAGATGGAGTTTCATGATGATCATAGAGGAAAGAAAGTTCAATTTCCCCTATGTAAATCATGTGGGAAGAGGCATCAAGGAGAATGTTTCAAGGGAACTGGAAGATGCTTTGGGTGTGGAAAATAAGGACACAAAGCAAGTAAGTGCAAAGGAAAAGGGTCGGTTAACACCATGGATGAGGATAATGGTATTGCTACGACATCAAAAATGGTTAAGTGTTTTAAATGTGGAATGTATGGGCATTATGCAAACAAATGCCCTAAGGGAAAGACTCATGAAGAAATCAGTATGGTCATATGGGTAGTATTTATGTGGATGATGATGAAGAGACTACAAATGATATGTGAGATGAAAGAATTTTTGAAGCTCGATCAATGGTTTGAGAATGTAGTGGAATGATTACATGTTTATCATGTGTAATTTTGGAATAAAGAGACATATATGGATTGTTACACTGTTGTCTTTCCTTGTGTTTTGAAAGTGTATGAGTAATGTTACCAGTATCCATGAAAGGTTATTCAGATATTTTTGGAATGAAGATGATATGCGCATAATGAAGGGATAAGGAGAAAATTAAATGTTTGATAGTATTCATGAGCTCATGATTGATATAAGGACTAAGTGATATCATGGTTTGAGTATATAGAATTTTGAGGATTTTGGTATGTGGAAAGTGTTAACTTTTAACTGCACTCATGTTTTCACTAAGGTATTCAAGAGAATACACGATTAAGGACTTTGAATGTTTGGAATGTGACCAACAAGACATATCTTATGATATGTGGGGATCAACGACAGTATTAAATCTCTGGTAATCGATGTCACTATATTATGAGAGTGGACTGCAGTATTATGTATAAGCCTAAAGATTAGACTGGATTATGTTGGACATAAGTTATTATTGTTTAAGGATAGAAGATTTTCGATATTATTGATGGGATGTTATAGTAACGTAGTTTTAGAAAAAGGGACAACCTGCAGGACGGGAGACAGCCCATCGCTTCAGACAAGGCTGTAGGAATCGAACCCACAACCGAAGTGCGACTGGTCTTTATCGCCTACCACTAGCCTACAGGAAGTCCCTGTTTAGTAGAAACTAGTTTTATTATATTAAGCAGTATGATATATGAAGTATAAGTCCATATGTGATTAATCTCACTATAGATCGACTTATGTATATAATTTTGCTAACCTTTTGTTTGAAACAGATGGAATGACCCGTCATTCTATCACATGATCTTCTAACACTTCATGAATAACAAATTCAACTTCATTTATTTAAGAGATGAAGTGGAAATTGTTAAAGGCACGAACAACAGTGAGATTGTACCAAAATAAAGTAAGTATTTATTCTAATTCAAATTCTTTAACTTTAGGGAAATGATCTTGAAAACCAAAAATGTTGTCCTAGTTCTCTTATACCTGATGAATCAGATGGTACCTTATATCATCAAAAATCTATGGATTTGTGATTACTGGCTTTTCCATAGCCATGTTCTCTACCACTCTCCATCAGAACATGATGCTTAGATTTCTCTTCCATATCCATATTTTCACCTATGTGGAAACCCAGTGATTAGTTTATTTGGGTAATCGTTACATTTCATACTTTAGTTTTTAAAGCCATGTTTTGTTATTCCCTTTTACTATGTGGGTTTCTATTAAAGAAACTTTCAAATAGTAAACCATTTGTAACCCCGACGAATTTCGAGGGCGAAATTCATTTTAAGGGGGGTAGAATGTAACAGCCTGAGATTTTATATTTCACTGATGTCTTGTGTTGTACGCTACACCAAAAGGAGCTTGCACAACACGCATCCTTGACTTGCCTTGCATTACACACAATCACAACCTTCCTCGATAGCGTGTGTGGTACGTAATACTGAGTTTCACGAAACAATGATATACTATTAAAATATTATTAAAACTAGCCGTTATGAATAGTAATAACCACTTTTTAAATTTTAGAAATTTTAACTCTCAAAATGGACTTTATTTTTGGATTCGGAGTATCGAATTTAGCCTAAGGTGAAATTTTGGTACTTTTCGGATAACTTTCATATTCTGATGAATAGTGAAAATTACTAAATTATAATTAAAAACAACTATTTTAATCGAAATAATTAATAGTGATAAATCATTAATTTGAGTGGTTTTAAAGTATATTTAGAATATATTTTTACAATTTAATACAATGTTGGTCATTGGATGTAATTTCACATTTAAACTAGACATAAACAAGTGTCAATCTTTTGATAGATATTGTTTCTTAAAAACACGCTATTTGTTTTAACAGCGGGATTTAATTATAAAATTAATTAATGCAACTTTTATGTTATGAATTTGGTAAAATAGACTTCATTTTTGAATTCGGAATATGAAATATAGCTTGGGATGAAATTTTGGCATTGTTCTGAAAAACATCAATTTTTGATGAATAGTGAAACTACTAAGTGGTAGGTTAAAAACTAAATTTTGCATAAAACTTAATTTTACCGCTTCTGTGAATGGAATTTCGAAAATCTGAGAGACACGGTTAATATCAAGGACTAAAATGTGGTTCAATGAGATGAAAATAATTTTTTGGTTAATAGTAACTTTTTACTTTTTTTACCACGGTTAATAGAAAATAGGGTAACTAAGGGTAAATATGATATTAATATTACCCTAACACATGTCCTAATTCTATTGGACAGGTGTAATTCGACCAAAAACAAACTTAGGAATAAAATATGACCATTTAGGCCCACTTGGATTAGATTATGACATTTATTTTTAATTTATTTAAAGAAGGGTTAAAATAGTTAAAATCAAAGTTTAATAAGTAAATCATTTTTAATATGGGGTTATACATATGATAAATTCGACTATAAATATTCATTAGAAAGCTAAAAAGATTTCCTACATGATGGTATTTTATTTGTAATTTTTAGACATCAAATAAGTTAATTTATGACACAAAGATGATGCAGTAATTATCTTATTAATGAAATATTGACATAATTGATGTTATAAACACCAAACGAAATATAATTTGAAACTTTTTATGAATTCCACTAATTTTATAGGTTACTATGATATATTAGTGATGATTTAATCAACTTGGTTCGAACATATAATTCTGTTATGACTTTCACAAAAATCATATATCAAATAGTGTCAAAATTGACACAAAATAGTTTTTAAATCAAATATTATATTATTAATTGTTATTTTATTCCTAAAAATCTAAGGTTCGGCCAAATGACTTAGATAAGGATATATATATTAATAATAAACAATTTGGGGTTCTTTTGGCATTTTATAGTAAGTGTATTAACCATATAGTGAAAGAAAACAAAAAGACACGATAAAAGTTAAATTATTTAACTTAGAGTTAAATCTAATTGATAAGGTTAAAATAATACCCTAAACTTGTCTAAATCTTATTGGTTGATAGGATTTCGACCCATCCCCACTTTAGCTTCGAAATAAGACCCTTTGGAACCATTATAAACCGATTTTGACTTTAATATAAAATAATATTTTGAGATATTCCTAAGGTGCCCCTCTCCTCCCCTATAAAAGGACACCTCCTCCCCCTCCTCCTCACACCAATTTGAGCACTCAAGCTCGGCCAACCCCTGACAATTTCTCCTCTCCACTTCCCTAGCAACATCCTAGAGGTTCTGGTCTTCTTCAAAGACCAATTTTAGTGCCCTAAGAGGAGGTCTCAAAGAGGCACTTCAAAGAAGAGGTAATTACCGTTACCAATTCTTTCATCTTTATTTCTTCTTCCACTTCTTCTTCTTAGGTTGTTTCATTATGAAGTAATAACATCAGTATCACTCATATACTGATATGTTATTATAAGTATGAAACAACCCTATTTCACCATCTATCCATCCTACGGAAAAAGAAATCACCGCGCGTGCGTACGTACGGAATACCGTCTCCACGCCGTGGTGTAATCTATTTTCCACCACCACCTTACATGGATGGGTATAATGGTGTAAAGAATAACTATACATAGTTATTACAACATCATATTGATTCTGAATATATTGTATAATCCACTCCAATTCAATTCAATATTTATAGAAATGATATCATCGCTCGTGCGTACGTACGGACTACCGTCTCCACGACGCGATGAGATTCATTCTCCATGTTAACCATTTAAGAATGATTATAATGTATATATAAGAAATAATAATGAAATATATGACACTATAAAGCTACTGGATTTATATATATATATACATATGTATGTCATCTACTTACTTCCATTTCAAGACAATAAGGAAAGGAAAACAGCGTTCATGCGTACGTACGGACTACCGTCTCCATGAACGGTGTTTTTCATTTTATTTATCTACCTATTATATATATATATATACTGAATATATATGATATATAAATCATATTTTATATTCTGGAAGTAAGTAAATAATGATATAAGTAATAATGATGTCAAGAACAACAAGTCAAAACACCTACGATAAATGAAACGATTTTACCCAAAACGCTTCTTTAACATGGAGTTTACAAAAGAACGGGTAATATAATGTCATAATTGAACCATATATGATATCATAACAATGAATATGATTCTGTAATAAGTCAATAACATGATTTAAATCATTATACAGGAGGTTCGGACACTTACAAAGCAAGTCGGACCTAAGGTAAGGGAAATATCACAATCTCATTTTTATCCGAGATTGTTTATACTTTGAAATTTACTGGGGTGTATTTTATTATCCACATCCATGTTTCCTCAATATGTAATATTATTTCCATCCACCTAAAATAGTTTAAATCCAATTTTACTCTTCGATGAGTTTTTAGTAAAGGATATGAAAGGAATATTTTTTTTTCGTTTTTCGTACGAGGTACTTTTTGACTTTTCTGACAAAAGTACGAAGAATGTTTTTTAACTTAAACGGCACGAATGGATTTTTATGGTTTTATAAAGCCTTATTTTCATGAAGCTTCCTCCAAAAGATTTCATGACTTTTTTTAATAAAATCTCTTTCTTTTAAAATTGCATGATGTTTTGTGAAAAGAAATTGATTTTGAAGAAGAAAGGATATTTTCTTCAAGAATTCATTTCAAGTGTTTTATCAAAATTATTTTCCATCTAAGATAATAATGGGTTCTGTTTCTATCCATATTTTTACATTTATTTGACTATGTTGTGATGGAATTATGTTTATGAATTCCTTTATCTTATATGAATGGTTTTATGATGTCATGTTGTTTAAGAATCCCATTTTTATTACATGGGTTATGAAATGATGTATGATTTATGATTTTGTGGCACACATAAGAATGGTATCATTATGAGATGGGTGGGACCTATATCTCCCTCCAATGCATTGGGTAAAGATTTCATATCTCATGAGATAGACATGGCTGGAATGGTAGGTTATACCGGTTCAGTGAAACAGGACTGAAACGCGGATTACTCGATTCAGAAAGGGACTTTGTCCACTAAGATAGTCTTGGCAATGAGTCTTGACTAACAAGAAATGATTCTCTATGATTATGTGTGTATGCCACAATGAGTAATGTTTTAAGTAAGGGTTTCATTTTCACTTCTATGATTTATCCCATGTTATGATATTATGAGCTCTTTTGCAGGTTAAGATTTCCAAAAGTTATGTTCTTATGTATATGATGTGATTGATATTTCCTTTGATTACCCTTACTGAGCATTTGAGCTCACCTTTTTATGTTTTCTTTTCCCCAGGATATAAAGAAAGGTTTTAGGTAAAAAAAAGGAAGATCTTTATGGGAGATGTTGAAGATCTTTCCCCACGATTAGAAGATTTTATTCCGAGTTTCCAAAGACACTAAACTATTACGATCCTTGTGTGTGTGTTTTTGTTATGTACTAAGTATTCCGCAAAAGTAATGTAATTTCCATGTACGTCAAGGCTTCGGGTCTCTACAATGCCTACCCGGGTTTACTTTGCTTTATGTACTTTTCTGTATTGGCATGCTTGTTGTAGCTACTATTGGTTAGCCATTGACACCCTTTTTATATTCAGTTGTGTATGACCTTCTTTGGATGCATGTTTTACTGTGCAGTTGTAGTTACATGTTCTTAGCATTCTGTTCTGTTTATTTCCCTTTCTGTTGTTATATTTACTGCTTCCACTGTTTATCTATATTGATTATGCTTCTACTCTACGAGTCTTGTTCGAGTCTGTTGAGTCTTTCTTTCCGCTGCATCATTACTGTTATACTTGGACCAGTACCCTTAATATGATCCTCCAAGAGGGTATAACCTCCCCACTATACCTAACAGACACTCGCTGCTAGTCGGAAGCCTTTCGCGTTCAGGGAGGTGCGCCTAAGGTAGTAACACATGACTCGTTCGACACTGTTCGGGTGGCTGGCCAGGTCCAGGATGTTACAAAGTGGTATCAAAGGAGTTCTTGACATGGATTTACTAGCCGCATTTTATTGGATACTAATGAGTTTGAGGCATCTCGTTTATTTCTGTTGGTTTTACTATTTGTGATATGGTAGACTGGAGATAGTTTGTTACATTGACTGGGTTTCTAGCTTGTGCTTGGGTGCCTGCAGCCCCTGGTACGAGGGAAGGACCAAGTTTCCATGGGTGGGAACTGCTATTTGATTTTTCTCAGATTACAATTTATATGATTTCCTCCTCGGTGGCTCACTTGATGTGTGATGTTCGTGATTGTGATATGTGACCCTTGACCTGGTATGGTAAGGGAGAATTGGACCTTGACCCGGTATGTAAAGGCTGGTTTTTTGGATTTTGATAGGTACATTTTAGGGTATTTCAATTTCATTATTGCACGTATGCTTTGTGAAGTGATAATTCCATGTGAATGAAATATCAAATGCCCTGATTTGTATGCTTTAACATGTGAATTTGTGAAATTTTTGATAGAACTGCTAGTTGTGAAAATGAGTATTCCATGCTTTATATTTTTTAGAATTGCATGTGGCAGGATATTTGGGTCTGGATCTTATGAGAGCAGGAAAGTACTATGGATGAGGTAGTGTAACTGTCAGGATTGGGCAACTCGGTCGTTGGTTTGAGGCAATGTGAGTTGTTGGGATAGGCATGGCCCGAGGTACATTTGATACTTGGCTCTGTAGAGGGCGGGTAAGGAGGCCATGAGGCCAGGATGCCGTGGGGCATGGGTTGAGGTGAGGGGGAGTAAGGGTAGTTGTTATACACTACCTTTTACTGCTTTCCTTATCTTCGTAGAATATATTGTTATATATATATGGTTTGTCTCACCATTTATGGTATTCAGCGGGTTACTCCTTCATAGCTCGATGGAGTGACAGGCAGGAGATGATACAGTGCCACAGGATCAGGGTCAGAATTCATAGTAGGCAGAGCACGAGCAGCAGGTACAGGCTTAGGGACTGGAGTAGGTTCAGGATCCAGTGTAGGGAGGACATCAGCTGGGTTTGGCATCGTTCGGGCCGTGGCCCGACGAGCAGCTCCGAGCCAGCCTGGTACAAGTCTTGCAGGGGATTGATGGAGGCACATAACGTACAAAGCATTATATGGCGTATCTGACACGAGAGTTCAAGTCATAGCATCAGCCGCTTTTTCAGGGTGAGGGCGGTCCGTAGGCGGTTGAGAATTGGATAGATAGAATGCAGATGATCTTTGAGCATCACAAGATGCCTCCTGGGCGGAGGATCAAGATGGAGATGTAATTGCTGAGAGGACCATCGAATCGTTGGTGGGTTGTACAGGTACAGGCTCGTAGGCTCGAGGGACTAGCATGGAAAGATTTCGAGGATAGGTTCTTTGAGCACTTCTACCTGGAGACACGGAGGGATGAGAGAGGTCGGGAGTTCTTGAGTCTTCAGCAGGGAGACATGTCCGTTATGGACTATGCAACTACCTTCACAAAGTTGTCTCATATTGCACTGGGTATGGTGAGCGATGACACATCTAGGGTGAGGCGCTTCGAGGATGGATTACGACACGCCATTCGGGTAGAGGTGAACATCTTTAGGCTGTGATATTTCTCTGAAGTGGTGAATCAGGTACTCATAGCCGAGGGAAATGAAAGGGAGAAATCTCGCTTGGGCAGGACGAAAGCTTCAGGAAACAGTTCAGACAGCAGGAAGGGTGGACGGGATGAGTCTCCAAAGTGCAGTCAGGCCAGGGATTCAGTTAGACCACCACATGGGAGTTCTTCGGTGATTTGCTTCTAGTGTGGACAGCCGGGACATGTTCGGGCACATTGTGACAGGCCTCCGAAGGAGTGCTGGGCATGTGGACAGGACATACATCTGGAGAGGTTTTGCAGGCAGCCTTCTCAAATATCCAGTAGGCAAGTACCAGGACAGACTGTAGCATCTGGAGTTGGTTCAGGTTCGATACCTGCAGAGGGTAGTCGAGGATCAGCTGTGCATGGAGGTCGTGACAGAGATAGTGGGACCCAACTGAGGGGTCAGTGGCCGGTGACTGGAGCAGCATCAGGAGGTCAGTCATCAGGAAACCGTGTTTCAGACCCGGTGCACGCTGTGGAGTTGCCAGAGGCTGAGCAGGCCAGTGACAGTTAGAGGTACACCGCGGTGTGACCGTGATCTCCATGTTTCCTTTTTTTTCATGACCTGTAGAGGTATGTCTGTTTTGAGTGCACGGGGTGCACAAGATCTTTGTGGACTGACTATATGCTAGTCAGTGGGTTGGCACCATATTAGGTGCGTGATATATATATATATATATATATATATATATATATGAGGTGTCGTGGGCATCTGAGCATCGTGGATGCAGGTTACTTGAGGTGTCGTGGGCATCGGGGCATCGTGGATGCGGGTTACTTGAGGTGCTCGACACCAGGACTTCGTAGAGGGGGACACAGATGCGGTGCAGGTTACGTGGGGTGTCGGAAGCGACACAAGAGCACCAACGAGGGGCAGGGTTGACGATGTGTCACGGGAGGACTATGCGTCTGGAAAATAGGTTAGTAGACCCTGTTTTATTTAAATTTTGTTGGTTGAGACCGAGTAGGCAATTCCAAAGGTGGGGAGCCCCTTGAAGAATTTAGCCAGAACCTTGGGACCGGGGTAGTCCAGAATGTTTAACTGGGATGGGCATATTCGGTGCCATCTCTCGGTTTCGTTTGGTAGCTCGGGGAAGATCTACGTTAAGGTGGGGAGTTTCTAAGAACCCAGGTTTTTGGAACGGGTCAAAATCCCGACCGTGTTTAAAATTTTTACTGGTTTCCAAGGAGGTCGGAAATTTTGGGAAGTTTCTGGAAATTTCCAGACCACATGCCATGTACTTTTCGTACACACTGTGCATGTGTAGGAGAGTCAACGTATGTGTGCTCGCCGAGTACATGCCATGCAGTGACCGTGTAGAATTTTCATACTACACGGAGTGTAGTTTTGAACATGCTATGTATTCCCCCGACCGTGTGAGGCCATACATGGCGTGTAGGCCTGTTGGCCGGGTAGATCCGAGGACACACCATGTTCCCCTTGGACACACAGTATTGTCTAGCCATGTAAAAGGAAACACATGGCTTGTGAGTCCGTCGGTGAGGAAAGGAAGAGGAACCAAGTACACACCGTGTACCTCTAGGTACACGTCGTGTACTCATGTCGACAGGTTCGGAAAGTAAGTCGGTGGAATCTTTCCATATTATAAACAGCTAAATGAACCATACACGGAGTGTAGTCCCAAAGTACAAGACGTGTAATTTTTTTTTCTTAAAACAAACAGTATCCTCATATTGAGGAAAACCTCAATACTTTAGACGGGTTTAGCGAACCAAGTCGGCCGGATCTTCAATTGCTTCCCGGTTCTTCGTCTGAACTCTTATCCAATCCCGATTGGATGCATTGGATCCCCCTCGGTAAGGCCTCGATTCAACTTTGGCCGTTTTGTTTGATTTTCGTTATAGAATGAGTTATATCCCTTTGAGAGGTTTTTAATCTTTTGTAGATTTACCTCGTTTTAGACCGAATTGGAGGGTGTTTCCGGAGGTGTAGCACTGTACGAGTCTCAGGTAGGTGGTGCATAATTCCTTTTGTGTTTTCATGATTGTTTGGGTAACGCGGTCTATGACACGTTTTCAGGTATTTTGAGCGGGACCTGTTTTTTTCTTTTTCATACTAAATTGCTTATGGGACCTCTAGGATGCCTTTGGGTATTCCCGGTTACCAGGTTGCATGAGCAGGGCCATGTGATGGGTCGTTGCTCATCGGGGAAATTTGTCGGGGAAAGCCAAAATGGTTTTATTAAATTAATATGGTGTTAAGCTGTTTAGTTTAATTTATTAAATCCAGTTATAATTTTTAGAGGCATTTACGACCTTGGTGCTGGTTTGGGACAGCACCCTGCATAATGTAATCCAACTGTTTAGTTTGTTTTGCCTGGTTATGTTTCCTGGTTAAATCTGTTTTATATGAAATTGTTGGATTGCATCTGCTGGACCCTTTTGGGTTGTTTTGGGCTTGGCCCGTCTACACTTGAGTGATGTTAATCACAGGTTGGGGCTTTTCCCGGGTTACTTTGGGTGGTTTTGACCATGGGATTGGGCGTCATGGACGTCGGCTTGAGGCAGTACGACTGTCAGGTTGGACATGGCCTGGGTTACATGGATGGGGAGGCCATCAGATTTGAGAGACATGGTCGCAGATACACGAGGTGTCAGTTGTTTTGGTGGATTAGGTACTACTTTGGTGATTACCGCTCACCGGGACTTTGAGTAGTGTGTACACATAGATACTCCGTGATGAGGTGGTTTTGACCACTTGTGTGGGTAGAGGCCCCTGTAGTTGCAGTTAGGTATTTTGGTTGGGGGTGCTTTCCGTTGAAAGCCACGTGGGAGGTGAGGAGCCTTCAGGGAATGGGCGTGCCTTCAGGATGTCAGTACTTGAAACACGAGGTGTTAGGAGGCACGTGGTGCCGGGTTACTATTTTTTTGGGCGTGCCTTCGAGATGTCGGTACTTGAGACATGAGGTGTCAGGAGGGACTTGGTGACGGGTTACTATTTTTGGGTGTGCCTTTGGGACGTCGGTACTTGAGACATGAGCTGTCAGGTAGCACATGGTGCCGGGTTACACGATAGAGATTCCGGTGTTGTCCAAAGCAGGTGACACTCCATGGTGGATGTTGAGCACCAGTGGATTTTTTGTTTAATTGTGAATGGTATTGTTTACTTAATTCCTTGTAAATTCATGACTTCATACACACATTTAATTGTTACGAACCGTTGGGTGGTATCCTACTGAGATTTGTCTCACACCCTGGACAGGCCCTTCAGGACGCGTGCAGACTTTAGGGATTTACGTGTAGGAAAGAGAGATCAGCTTCAGGAGCTGGGATGTGTTAGTTATTGAATGGAGATGGTATGGACCTTGAGATCATACCTAGATGAGTTTACTTTGATTTATTTACTCTTTTATATTGGCATGCATGTTGTAGCTACAGTTGGTTAGCCATTGGCACATTTTTTATATTCAGTTGTGTGTGACCTACTTTGGATGCATGTTTTACGGTGCATTTGTAGTTACAAGTTCTTAGCATGCTGTTCTATTTATTTCCACTGATGTTGTTATATTTAATGCTTCCTCTATTTATCTATATTGATTATGCTTCCGCTCTGCGGGTCTTGTTCGAGTCTACTAAGTCTTTCTTTACGCTGCATCTTTACTGTTATACTTGGACCAATACCCTTAATATGATTCTCTGAGAGCGTATAGCCTACCCACTATACCTAACAGACCCTCGCTACTAGTCGGCATCCTTTTTCGTTCGGGGAGGTGAGCCTAAGGTAGTAACACCCAACCCGTTCGGCACTATTCAGGTGGCTGGCCGGTTCCAGGATGTTACACTTACTCTTTTCATTTATTAATCTTATTTTGAGATAAATCATCAGTGATAATGAAAATATTTTTTATATATATCCTATTTCATTTGGTTTAACATAAAGGACATATTTCCATTGTCCATCACATTCAGTGTTTACACAATTCCACTATTTATAACCATTTACTAAAACAAAAATTAAGTTTGAATGATGAAATAATAATAACGAGTAATCATATAATAATTAATAGGCATTCCTAATATGTCCAAATCATTACACATTATTTTCAATCTATGTCACCTTATGATTACTCAATGTAATTCTTGTAAAATATATTTTGAAATAAGTGATAATATTCACAAAGAAATAATGAATAAACACAAAATACCTCCCTTGACTATATAGATTGGTGTGAATGCTTAAGGAAACAAATAGTAAAATGTTGATAATCATGATTATACCCAACATATAAATTTTGGAATTATCACTCTTAGGTAAATATATGACATGTATGCTTCCACATTTGAGTATCTTTATAGGGATTAATTTATAAAAAAACTCACTACATTATTACCATTACATATGTTATTATTCTATACATAGACATATTCTGGTGTTTCCCCTAGTTTTTTAATTTATAATTTCAAATAATTATTAAATCATACACTAATACCATTAATTTAATACCAATAATTTCTTATATAAATATATCACCGTCTTATATTTATATTCAATACTACTCAAAACATGATACAACCCATCACTTTATAGATTTAGTGGCCATGGATACTAGCTGCATAACTGTATTATTTAATAAATATTTTTTAAAATATTAAATAATGGTCATCACACATTGTACATGTCTTACACATCCCCTAATTTAAATCATTAATTATATCCTGGGGAATAGGAGAAAAATGATGAGTTAAGATACTCAATAATGGAAAATTTTGGAGATATCGGACTTTAATCATCAATTATAATAAAACAACCATATGGGTATAATAAAAATATATTAACTGTTTATATTCATTCAAAATCAATCAATTATAATTATTCATGAATCATGAAAAATGAATTATTATAAAAATGATAAAATTTATATGATATTTGAATTGTCAATAGTTATTCTTGTTTGAAGTGAAAGCGTCATATCAATATTAAAAAAATTTATTCAAACACATACAAAAAATTTCCTTAGGAAAGGATAACTTATGAGACTATCATAATGGAGTGGGATTACTTTTCATACCACTGTTTAAGTAGTGATAGTTTAGATAAAAATATCACAGTTATTAATGTACATTACTAAACTATTTTCACCCACCATTTTATTCTAAAATACATCAGCATACATCATTCAATGTGCACTTCATTGGATATATTTATAACTATTGTACCATACATTATATATTGAAAAAGATATATTTGTTCTTATAAGATCATAAAAATCTACAATGTTTATCATATATTAACATATGAAAAATAATATGGAATAAAAAAATACAGTCATTTCACTATAAAATAACATGTAAAAAATATAATCAATAATAATAAAAAATAATTTCATCATTTTAGTACCCATATAAAAGAAACATATTTCATAAAATTGTAATCATAATTGTATTAACATGATTGAAAAATATTGATTTCTTATAATTATACTTTAAAACCATAATACATTTATAGGATTAATGTGTATGCTAATTGGTTATAATATCACTAATGAATCAAAAAAATAATTATAGGGTGATCACATATATGAAATATAACTTTATAATATCACCAAAACATTTCAATGAAATCAATGAAATACTTTTTTATTTCTTATATATAAAAGAAAAAAATCCATTGAATATTGAGTAATTTTTTTGATATATATAGATGAAAATAGAAAATTATAATAGATCATTAAAATAAAATAGCATCCATAATGGCCGAAACGATATTCATGCACTAAATTCTTTAACAATGAATCATTTGTAATATATATATATATATATATATAGTTTTGAATATTTTGTCAAATTAATCATTAATCATTTGATAAGAATCTAAAATAATGCATAAAATGTCATTAAATAATTATTGGTTCATATATAAGGATGTTTTCAATCATGTTTTAAAGGGAATCTACATGGGTAGAAAATTTCATAGCCCAAAGAGGAAAACAAGAAAGAATTTATAATAAAATTATCGATCATTTTAACATAAAAAATTGGGGATAATGGAACTATTAATTTAAAAATACATTAATAATAGCCATATAATATAATATATATTGCATAAATAAAATGATATAAACAATATCTATCAAATGAAATTTATTATGGGAATCCTAAAAATAAATGATATTTTAATGTAATCTCCTTATATTATGTATCATCTTACATATGGATTTATTATATATCTATTCCAAAACCATATTCATATATATAATATGATATGTGATTTTATTACAAAATCTTATAAATGGTTTATTTTTATTTAATTATTATTCAATATTCTATGTGATTACTATTACTTTTTCATATATGATGTGGTTCAATAGTTTTTTTCGTTGTATATTGATCATGATTGAAAAATAATAGATGTATTATTAAAAAAATAATTGTAATAATAATTCATTGTATTCACATTAATCATAAATCTTATATGGAATTGAAGAATATTTATTTTTATCAAATCATTAAGAGGGTAGTTCATATGAATGAACGAAAAATGTCCCCAATTTTCATTGGAAGAAAATAAATAAGTGAACCTAATATTTTGAAAATTTATAGTCAAAATTATATCATATATATTATATATAATCCTCAACGAAATTATAATAACAAATATTTAATGAGGGTGATATTAAATAATTCATAACTCGAAGCGGATGAGGTTTCTCATATGTACTTAGGAGTGATACTTTCATTTTCAATTTTACCAAATAAATATGCAGAAAATTTTTCCCATAATCTGAAAAAAAAAATATTCAATATTTATTATAAATTTTTCCATGTTTAGATGGATGTTATAAATTTATATTATGTACTAATATATAATAATTTCAAGAGTATTTTATTATTATTATATCATATTTGAGAAAACTCCACTGAATTACGCCATAAAAATTCATTGAATGGTCGTAGTGTAATAAAATGTGTTACTTGATAAGGAAGGTAAATATATGAATATATTAGTATAATTTTATTAGGATATATAGTACATAAACGTTTTTAATAATTGAGATTTTTTGTTGACCATTCAAAAATGAGGGAAAGGACACACATTGAATGGTAATAGTGTTTTAAAAATAATACAAATCATAATAATTTAATGTGTCCCCATGGAACTCCATATATATATGTATGATGTGATAGGGTATAAAAACATTTCTAATAATATTTTTAGATGATTTCGATAAGTGTTAGTTTGTATATCCCAATTATGAAACTATAATCCCATTTAAAACTTAGTCAAGATAACAATATATTTTATCATAATATAAAATTTTAAAAAGAGGACTTATAAAAACTATAGAAATTGTCATTATTAATTTGGATACTATTTTTCTAGATTCATAATATTTTTCTAGATGAAATTAAATTTATTATAAATGTAGGAATAAATTTAAACCATTTTTTTGGAAAACAACCATTTTAAACTTAAAAATCATTTACCATCTAAATCATGAATGAATATATTTTTCGCAAAAAAATTATCGAATAAGGAAAATGTAACTAAAAATGTATATATGTATCCATAATATACATAATTTAATATTACATAAAAAATTAAAATTAAAATACACACAAACATTTTTTTAATTTAATTAATATAAAATTTATGTTAATAAATGGAAAGCATGTGAGAAGAAATTAAAAATAATGTTCTAAAATACATTTTTTAACAAAATTAATACATATATAATCAATAAAAAAAATAAAATTTTATAATTTATGGTACTAAAGATATTTTTATGCGTTACGTCCACTAATTTGACACACCTTTATATTTTTAACCTTTATTGAAATGACAAATATCTACAAGTTTTTCTATACAGAATGACCAATAAATATAACTATTTACAAAATCCAAATATCCTGATTCAATTTATGGGATCAGAACTAAAACATTAAATTTTTTTGATGTTTATTAAATAAAATATAATAAAATTTTATAAAATGAAAATAATTTTTTTTAGAGAACTGTGTTTTAAGTACAAAATAGAATTTATTATTATTATTTTCATTGTAAAATAAATAATATTGACGTTAAAAACTGTTATTGAATATAAAATTTGTAACATATTATAAAATCATATATATATATATATATTATTTATTATTATAGGCTTGAATAATATAAAAATATATAATTTTATTATAAATATTGATTGTTTAGATTTAATTGATATTAATTTATTTTCTAACAAACTAAAACCCACTGAATACTATAATTCCCTAACCCCAAAATACTGGAGATGGTGCATTATTTTAATAAATTAGAATTATTACAAGGAATGAAGTCTTGAAGGACCGATCAGTTTAGCATTTTTTGAAAATAGATTACAAAAATGAAAGATACATTACACATTAGAATAATAAAACAAAAAATAAATGATCCATTGATAACACCATTAATCACATCACTAAACCATTGTTATCAATCATAATAATATTCTTTGAATCTTGGAAAAATAATAAATATGAATGGGGTGAGGTCAAATGATCAGTAAGGGTAATAAATACATCAGAAGATAACATAATCATTATGCATGGTGAAATAACTAAAAACACATGCCTTTACAAATAACAAACATGAACAATTTATGTGAGGAATATGAGATGAGTAAATAATGTCATGATAAAACATATCCATTGGTATTCTTCTAGTATAATAATAACATTAAACATAAATAATATATTCATAATGAGGGAATGTATAATGTCATACATTCTAAAACATTTTGTCAAGGCCTCGGCCAATACATCTAAAAATGATTTAGGCCTTGACCAAAACCATATATCAAAATGGGAAAGGCCTTAGCGAATTCCATGTCGAATTGTCTCATTAGACCTACCGATGCATCAAGGAGCTATCGCGGGCTCCACCCATCACATACTATGTCCAATACAGTCTTCATATGAAAAGTTTAAAACATGAACTAAATATTCGTATTAAAACTAGCATAAGAAATGTCAATACTTTAACAATAAAATATGAATATTATAAATAAAAGAAATCCACAAAAAATATATCACAAAACATTCAATACAATATTGAAGATTTGTATCAAAATAAAGCATCTTCAAACAAGTTTAAAATCCATCAAAGGATGTTGACATAAATGAAAATGATTTGAAAAACTCATTTAGAGAAATATCCCAGTTTCGTGAAAACAATTAAAAGTCAAACATTTATATTAAAAGTAACATAAATTTCATTTTTGAATTATGGTTCCCCATACCACTTTGATATTTTTTAATATAATTATCATTTGAAAATATTCATGTCACGATAAATAAATCCTTAAAATAATTTTGAAAACATGTACATTAATTAAAAGGATTAGAATGATAAATCATTAAAACATTTAAAATGATGATCTAGTTAAATATACCCTTCCATAAAACCTTAAAATATTCATTTTGAGAACTTTTTATAGAAATATGGGTATCGATGATAAATATGACCCTGTAAATACTTGCAATAAATAGTCTCGGATAATAATGAGAATGAGGAAATAAACCTTACCTTACACTTTTCATTGGTCAATGGTACATTTAAACTCCTTTATAATGACCACAATATGTTATTAAATTATACCATAACCATATTCATATTTATTATATCATAAATTATTCATTCCAGATTCTTACTTCCCATTTAATAATGATTTCTATGTTAAATTAACATTTCAGGTAATAATTGCTTTCTTTATCGTACGTGTTATAACATGTTATTCTTGATCATATCGTTTAGATCATTTTTTAAATACTTATAGAATATAAAACTTTATTTATATATAATATATATTTGGAATATAAATATTTATTATAGATAGATATATGAAATGGAAGGCACCATTTATGGAGACAATAGGTTGTACGTACACCTAAAAGTTGTTTTCGTTTTCATATCGTATTGAACAGAAGTTAGTGAAAAAGATATATGTAAGTACATATGTATATATATATATCACTTGTATCATTATTATTTCATATAATACATACTTATTAATGATAAATATCTTTATAATCATCATTGAATGGTGAATGTGGAAATAAATCTCATCGCGTCGTGGAGACGGTAATATGTACGTACGCACGAGAGAAAATATCACTATAATGATGGTGAAATAATATGTAATTGGATAGTATATCATATATAAAGAATAATTAAGCTGTTATATTTATTATTTTCATCAGTTATACTCATTATTATACCCATCCAAATAATTATGTGTTTGAATAACAAACTACACCACGACATGGAGACGGTAATCTGTACTAACACATGTATGGTGACTTTGTCATTTAGATGATGGATAGAATAAAAAATATTGTTGTTCCATATTTATAATAATATGAAAGTATTTAATAGTCACTAGAGTTAATATTTTTTGTATAGAATCAACAAAGAAATTAGAATTTTAAGATGAAATGAACATAAAAGAGGATGATAAAATTATTACCTCTTCCTTGGGTGTTTAGTTTTGAAATGATCAAAGGGGCTCCATAGATTTGATTTATGATAAAAGTAATGACTATAGTTTTATGATAATGAAGTTTGGAGGATATTTAGTTTGTTTTTTTCCATGAAAACTGACATTGAAGGTGTGATATTGATATATGGGGAAGTACCCTTTTATAAGGGAGGTGATGGTCACTTTATGAAATGCTGAAAATATTATTATATAATAAAATCATTTTCGGATTCTAATAGTTCCAAAATAATTTATTTCTAGTCTAAGGTGGGGACGGGTCAAAAAAACACTCAACCAATAGGTTTTAGACAGGTTTAGGTCACCATATTAACCTTATCATTTAGAATTAACTCTTAGTTTAATATTTTAACTTTTACCGTTTCTTCTTGTATTCATACACTATATGGTTAATGAACATTTTATAAACATCGAAAATATCCTCAACTGGATAATTAATGAAATATATAATATTATATAATCCCTTTTTCCAACCCTTATATTTTTAGGAATGTTATATCATCCAATAATATAGTATTTGTTTTAAAAATTAATTTATGTCAATTTTGACATTATTTGTTAATTTGTTTTTGTCAGAGTCATCACAAATTTATAACATCTAACAAGATTCATTGAATCAACAAAAAAATGTCATAGTAACCTTTTAAAATTCACGTATGTCATAAAAACGTTGAAATTTTATTTATTTTAATATTTATAATACCATTTATTTTATTCTTTCATTAATATAGTAATTACTGCATCATCATTGCGTGATAAATAAATTTAATTATTTAATGTCTAAAATTTATAAATAAAATAAAATTATGTAGTAGATCTATTTATATTTATAATATATATATATAGTCTAATTTAAATTTTTTGTAACCCTATATTAAAAATGGTTTTCTTATTAATCATTGAATTGAAAACATTTAACACTTCTTGAAATAAAATAATAATAAATGTCCTAATCTAATCCAAGTGGACCTAAAGGATAATATATTATTATAAGGTTGTTTTTGGTTGAAATTCAGTTATTAAATTGAATTAGGACATGTGTTAGGGTAATTATAATATCATTTTTACCTTTAATTATCCTATTTACTTTTAACCATGTTAAATAAAAGTCAAAAGTTACTATTCATGAAAAAATTATTTTCATGTTATTGAACAACATTTTACATACTTATATAAACTGTGCCTCTATGATTATTGAAATTGAACTCATAGAAGTGGTAAGATTAACTTTTATGCAAAATTGAAAATTTTCCTAGAAGGTGGGTAAAAGAGGTTAAAACGTTCAATAAAATTTTACACATCTAATTTTATTATAAAATGACTCAAATTAATTATGTTGAACTTATATAGGTATTATATATCTATTTTGACTTAAAATAAATTTAAATATAATATAATAATAATTAAAATAAAAAGTCCATTTTAAATAATAAAACAGTGTTTTTCACTATTCATCAAAAATTGAATGTTTTCTAAAAAACTACCAAAAAATCTCCCAAAGCTAATTTTGATATTATGAATCCAAAAAAATTTCTATTTGACCAATATAAAATCATATATGTTTAATTGATTAATTTAAAATTATTTCTTGTTGTCAAAACCAAAATATGAGTTTCTAAAAAGTATAAACTATCAAATGATTGACATGTGTTTATGTCAAATATAAATGTGAAATTAGTTATAATGACATAAATTGTATTAAATGATTAAAATATGCTCTAATTTTTCTTTAAAAAATTTCAATTACACAATTTTACACTATAAATTATTTAGATTATAAAATTTGTTTTCAATTAAAATATATTAATTTTTACTATTCGTCAACATATGAAAGCAATCATGAAAGTAACAAAAGTTTATCCAATCTAAATTTTTATGACCAACTTATAAAGAAGAATTTAAATTCATTAAATCAAATATACATACGTTTCAAATATTTTTTTTAAAAAAGTGTTCTCCATTTTAATGTGGTAAAATTGTGTTTTAAAAAAAATACTTCTTTTATCTGAAAAAAATTTATTCTTATATTATTTATAATAAACACATAATATTGATGTTAAAATTATATAGAGTATGTAAGACTCAAAATGCAGTTAATACTATTCATAACATCTTTTTGAACTGCTAGTTTGGTAAGTTATGGTGTGCTCAAACTCAGTGTTGCATTTAGCACATGATGTTGAATTACTTTAATGATAAAACATTCTATGAAATCATGGGGTGTTACATTCTCCCTTACTTTAATAAATTGTATTCTCGAAATTTTAAATTGTACATCGATTATAAATGGTTAAAAATAAGAAAATGCCTTTGTTGAAAACCAACATATGAAATTTGGTAAATAAAACTTATTCTTAATAAGATGGGAAGGGAAATGAAAAAGTCACCACAAAATTATGATCTCAATTAAAAGAACATTGGTGGAAATTAGGGACACATAATGAGATTAAAAAATGTAAATATATATAGGGAGTGATTGATGTCATTAATGAAAAACAAGGGTATAATTGAGGGCCTCAAATCCATCAATCTAAGATGACATAAAATATTATCTATTCAAAAAGACATAAAGTATTAGGATAACATATTTTTGGTTGTAAGATCGCTTCTTTATTGTTTAAGAATTGATTTATTCATAGAACAATAGGAAAAAAAATACTTTATAGGTAGAGTTTCTTCCTTTAACTAATTCATCACACAAACTCACCTTTCACTCCAAAAGATAATAGAATACAATAATATTTTATTTATCGTAATCTTATAGGGTTAAAAATAATGAATTTATAATCCATTTGTCAGACTATTTAAAAAAACTATATTACACAAACCAGGACATCACATAGGCCAGTGTTTGGTGATGCACCATTGTAGCCCTTCGATTGTACATTCAAGTCCCATGCCCTTTCCGGACGTGACGGGTTGTCGCCCGACCTCCAGGTTTTCATTTTTATAACAATACAAAAATAATAATAAGAAATTATTTAACCATAATAATTGTATCCAATTTCAAACTTAATCCATTCCAACATTAGACTTATCTAAAATAATTCTGTCCAAAATCACCTTCCCAAATTTATAAGGTAGGTAAACAAAATGAATATCTCTTTGGCCACGTAAATATTTATGAATACCTTCATCATGTTTTCTTTTCAAACTCTATAAAAACCTTATTTATCATAAAACCTTATTTTTTACATTAATTCACCCTTACTCATTATAGAATACTGAATATAATCCTTCTATCCAAAAATGTTGTAATCTCCAACAATGATGGAATATACAAATCATTAATCCGTTTCATGGTATTCAAGAATATCTAATAGAATTTATCCAAATCAATAATATATTATTCAAATATCACTACCTATGTATCAGAAACATATTATGGTTTATCATTATCTCAAACATATATTTTTCAAAACAAATTAACTTGTTATAGAGTAACTTTTCTTGGTTCCACACAATCTCATGTCCTTAATGAAATACTATTTTAGTACAATCCTTTTATACTCTATAATTATTATAACTTTACAACCTTAGTACATTACTCAAATGACACAATACATTAATAACAACATAATAAATATAATCATTCCCCTTCATCTACGGTAGTATCATAACTTGATTATTATCAAATAACATCATTTGCAGTATACTCTGATGATTTGGTCATTGATTCGCGTAGTGTCCCAGCTCCTTGCAGATAAAGTATTGTACATTTGAAACCTTTTTCATACCCTTTCAATCATGTACTTGGTGTGATTTTTATCCACACTTATATCAAAATCCTATTCCCTTAATGCACTTTCCATGGTGATTCATTCCACAGTTATCACATATGGGAAAATCCTTCTTTCCCCTCTTCCCTTTATTCATCTTTCTCTCTTTATCATTTTCTTCTTGTCCTTCCCTTCAAAGCCATATGACTAAAAGAACTCTTTACAAAAATTATTAACACATGATACTATTTCTTCATATGATGAGAATACGTGGGAGGATTTTTCTTTTTAAATATTGGCTTAATACCATGAAAGGTATAATCCTTCTTAATCATTCGGTCATGCGTATTTCAGAATTCTCCTTCCTTCTACTATGATCCATTTCTAAACAATGGAATACACTACGTTAGTTTATGAATTCCAATGCATAATTCTAAACTTGTAGAATACCCAACGTAAATTAAACAGATTATGCATATAATCTATAATCATAAAATGTTTTCTTTGAGGATGTACTTACCCTTAAATCCTTTATAATGGATTGTAATGAAAATTTTAATTATCCTAAGCATATCCCCTAGGAGTCTCGTAACAATGAGTGCAGTAAGGCATGTTGTTGTCTACAAAGATACCTTGGGTCAAGCCCAAAACTTCTTGTCGGAGTTTTCACTCCAAGGTACATCTGTGCCCGAGCCGCCTCTACATGCTTGTATCCAGACAAGGATGTATTGCTTAAAAAATATAGAAAATCACTACATTACCAAAATTATAGGAAGTACCTCTTTACTAACCCTCAAAGACTATCTTATAGTAATTTTTTATAATGAGAGTTTATCTAAATGTATTTCCAAGGTTGTTTCTAAACATTCTATGATGGAAAATTTAATGCCCCGACACTAGAAGTCCAGAGCCGGTGCAAAATTTTAATACATTGGATTGATTACAAGGAATCAAGTCCTGAATTACTGATTAGTTTAGCAATTTTGGAAAATAGATTACATACATGAATATTACATTACACATTAGAAAAATAAAACACAACATAAATGATCTTTTGAGAATGCCATTAATCCCCATTATTAACCCATCTTATCAATCATATTACACATCTTGGAATCATGGGAAAATAAAACATAAGAATGGGGTGAGATAAAATTCCCAATTAGGGTAAGAAATACACCAGAAGATAACAGAAACGTTATGCATGGTGAATAATTTGAAACACATGCCATTACAAATAATAAACATGAACACTTTTTGGAAGCAATATCATATGAGTAAATTATGACATAATAAAACATAGCCATGTGTATTATACTAATCTAATAACAACATGATCCATTAATAATATTTTCATAATGATGGAATGTATAATGTCAGACATATTGAAACATTTTTTAAAGGCCTCAGCCAAGACGTCAAAAAATGATTTAGGCCTCGGCCAAAACCATATATCAAATTGGGAGATACCACTTCTAATTACATGTCTAATTGTCCCATGAGACCTACTGATGCACTGAGGAGCTATTACGGGCTCCACCCATCACATACTAAGTCCAATACATTCCTCATACGAAAAGGTTGACACATTATAGAATCATTCGTATTAAAAAAACATAAAAAATGTCAATAAATTAACCATCAACCATGAATGGTATAAAAATAACCCATCCATTGTCAAATATATCAGAGAACATTCAACAAAATATGGAAAATTTTTATAATAATAAATCAACTTCAAATACGTTTAAATTCTATCAAATATGTTGACATTGAATAAAATGATTTGTAAAACTCCTTGAGAGATATATCTCTTTTTCATGAAAACACTTAAAATTTACACATTCATAAAGGAAGTAAATTAAAAGAAATTTTTGAATAAAAGTGTCCCATACAACATTGATATTTTTTTAATAAATATAATTTCAAAATAATCATGTCCATATAAATAAATTCTTAAACTCATTTTGAAAACATAAACATTAATTAAAAGGAATTAGAATGATAAATATTTTAAACATTTAAAATGGTTATCAATTTAAATAGAACCTCCCATAAAACCTTAAAAGATAAATTTTGAAATCATTTTAATTAAATATGGATATTGATAATTAATATGTCCCAGTAAATACTTACACATAAACAATCATAGATAATAATGAGATTGAATAAATAACCCTTACCCTGTACTTTTTTTTGGAGAAGGGTACGTTTAACCTACTATATAATGACCATAGTATGTTATTAAATTATACCAGAACCATATTGATATTTAGAATATCATACCTGATTCATTTATTTCTTCATACTACCCATTTAATTATAATTTCAATGTTAAATTAACATTTCATGAAACATTCGCTTTCTTTATCATATGTGTTTTAACTTGTTATTCTAAATCATATCATTTAGATAATGATTTAAATACATCTAGAATATAAATAAAGTTTTTTATATCATATATATTAAGAAAATAAATATTTATAATTGATATATATATGAAATATAAGGAACCTTTTATGGAGATGGTAGGTCGTACGTATGCATAAACAATGTTTCCATTTTCATATCGTATTGAACGGAAGTTAATGAATAAGATATCTGTAAGTACACACATGAACACAAAGAAAAACACACACTCACACACACATATATGTCCAGTAGCATTATTATGTCATATATTAAATTCTTGTTAATAATATATATTTTTATAATCATCATTGAATGGTCAACGTGGGAATGAATCTCATCGCGTCGTGGAGACGATAATCTGTACGTATGCAAGAGAGGCAATATCATTATATTTATGGTGAAATCGTATTTAATTGGATGATATATATTATAAAAAGAATAATTAAAATTTAATATTTTATATTTATATTTGTTATACTTGCTATTTTATCCATCCAAAGAATGATGATTTTGAATAACAAACTACACTACGACGTGGAGACCGTAAGTCGTACGTACACACATATGGTGACATTTTCATTTATAGGATGGATAGAATAAACAATATTGTTGTACCATATTTATAATAACATCATAATATGTAGTAGGTACTAGATTTACAATTTTGGTATTGAAACAACAAAAATGTGGAAGTGGAAGATGAAAAAAACTTGACAGAGGGTGGTAAAATTGTTACCTCTTCTTCGGGTGTTTCATTTTGAGTTGATCAAAAGGGATTCATAGGTTGGATTTACAATCTAATTAAGGAAACTAGTTTTATTTTAAGGAGGTTGGAAGGATATATGGGTAGGGGATGGCTGATCCAAAATGCTTTAGAGGTGTGATTCTGAGAGATGGGGAAGTACCCTTTTATAAGAATGATGATGGTCACTTTAAGAAAAGTTTGAAATATTAATTTTTTGTAAAAATATTTTTGGTTTTTAATTTCTCCAAAATGATTTAATTCTAATCTAAGGTGGGTATGGGTGGAAAAACACTCATCCAATATGTTTTAGACTGTTTTAGGTTACCGTATTATCCTTATCATTTTATTTAACTCTTAGTCAAGTATTTTAACTTTTACAATGTCTTCTTGTGTTCTTACACTATATAGTTTATAAACATACTCTAAACTTACAAGAGAACCAAAATTGGTTAATTAATGACAAATATAATATTTTTTAAACTTTTGGTCCAATCCTTAGATTTTTTGGAAGATTATATCAACCAATAATATAGTATTTGTTTTAAAAATTTATTTATGTCAATTTTAACATTATTTGGTTTTTGGTTTTTGTGAAAGTCATCACAACTTGATTACTTTAAAAAAGATACATTTAATAAACCATAGAAAGTAATATTCACTTAAAAATTCTTGAGATTTCATAAAAACATTGAAATTATATTAATTTTAATATTTCTAATACCATTTATTTGATTCCTTCATTAATAAGGCAATTAATGCATTATCACTTTTTCATAAATAAATTAAATTATTTAATGTATAATATTTATAAATAAAATACAATTATGTAAGAAAATTTTAATCGTTATAATGAATATTTATATTCGAATTTATATTGTGTGTAACCCTATATTAAAAATGGTTTAGTTGTAAAACATTGAATTTAACACTTTTAACTCTTCTTTAAATAAAATAATAATAATTGTTCTAATCTAATCCATGTGGATATAAAGGATCATATATTATTCTTATGATTTTTTGATGAAATAAACTCATTTAATTGTATTAGGACATGTGTTAGGGTAATTATAATATCATTTTACAATTACTTAACCTATTTACTTCTAAACAAGGTAAATAAAATTCAAAAGTTACTATTCACCAAAAATTATTTTCATCTTATTTAACAAAATTTTACTTACCTATACCAACCGTGGCTCTCTTATTTTTGAAATTCAACTCACATAATCAGTAAAATTGAGTTTTATGTAAATTTTCAAATGCTCTTAGAAGGAGGGTAAAAGAGGTTAAAAGGTTCAATAACATTGTATACATCTAATTTTTTTATAAAACGACTCCAATGAATTACATTGAACTTATATAGGTATTATATTTCTATTTTGTCTTAAAATAAAATTATATATAATAACTAATTATTTAAATAAAAAATCGATTTTAAATAATTACGTAGTGTTTTTCACTATTCATAAAAAAATTGAATGTTTTCATAAAAATACCAAAAATTCACCCAAAGATAATTTTGATATTATGAATTCCGAAATAATGTCTATTTTATCAAGTTAAATACTTTGATGTTTCATTTATTAATTTAAAATTAATTCTCATTGTCAAAACCAAATAATGAGTTTTTAAAAAGTAAAAAACTATCAAAAGATTGACATGTGTTTTTGTCAAATTTAAATGTGAAATTACTTATAATGACTTTAATTGTATTGAATGATTAAAATATAATCTAATTAAACTAAAAAAATGCTAATATTATTATTTTAACACTATAAATTATTTCTATTAAAAAAGATGTTTTCATTTAAAAATAACATTTTTTACTATTTGTCAAAATCTGAAAGGTATCAGAAAAGTATAAAAAATATATAAAAACTAAATTTTTATGTTACTATTATATTGATTAATTTAATATAATTATATTAAATATATAAAAGTGTCAAATATTGGTTTTAAAAAGGGTTCTCTATTTTAAAGCTGTAAAATTCCTTTTTTTTAAAAAAATACTTCTTTTATCTAAAAAAATGAATTTGTTTTTATATTATTTCTAAGAAACACATAATATGAATGTTAAAATAATATAGAGTATATAAGATTCAAAATTCAGTTAAAATTATTCATAAACACTTTTGAAACAGATAGTTTGGTAAGTTCTGGTGCGCTCAAACTTGGTGTTGCGTGTAGCGCAAGCTATTGAATTACATTAATGAGATAAGATTCTATGAAATCATGGGGTACTAAAAATATATTTAATAAATACGTAATTAATTTATTCCAATTATTGTTTTGGATCTATTTATTAAATCAATTCCAAAGGCATGGTGAAGAGCATAACATTAAATTATAACAAATCAATTTTATATGATGAATTATTTAATCTCTGTTTTTCATTTAAAGAAGGATATTAAACACTACAATTTTATTATTGTGAAATTTATTTCAAAATACTATGGTTGGATCACATTAGTGCAACAAAATATTTTTTACAAATCATGTATATCTATTGAAAAAAATATTTATTATATTATATTATATAACAATACACACACATAAAACATAGAGAAATTAACACCACATAAATTAATTAATGAAAAAATTCATACAACTCAGAAATTAAATCCATTAAAATTTTAAATATTAATAGTAAATATTTATGAAATATAGAACCTATAATAGGGAAAATATGGATGAACCCAATCATCTAGAATCGTTTTTCCGTTGAGAAGAAACTATTGAAATGAAACAAAATATTAGTAAACCAAAATAAATTTTATAAAAATAAAATATAAAACCACAATATAAATTGAGGTGAATGATGAATTAAGGAATGAATTAGTATGTATAAAGGGAAATGGGATTGTTGGAAATGTAATATCATAATAAGTAACAACCACATATCCATTGAATATTTATTTTGAGAAAAAAACAAAATCAAATATAAATAATATTTTTTAATATAAATTTGTGTAAATAATTATATATATATATATATATTGTAATAGAATAAAATGTATTTCATTATTTAAAACTAAAACACAATATAAGAACATGTCTATTAAATAGTACATTAATATATATTATGAAAATAATAAATTTAATATTAAAAATTAATATTACATATAATAGAAAATTAGTTTAATAAAATTAATTTAAATTTGGAAATTAGAATGTATGAATTTACCATGTGTGAATTTTTTTGAAATTTTATGAAATACATAATTTTTCAGGCGAGTAGTAAAAAACCAATTTTTTCTATAACTTATGTATCTTGAATTACATCATTAATGATGTAATATTGACATGAAAATTTCCATAAAATGGTGATTGACCAAAAAATATTTAAATTGTTGGATGATTCATCAAAATATAGTAATGATTAATTGAAGTACTAAATATTACATTCTAATGTATAGTGACAAATGTTTTCCTTTAAAAAGAAAATTTTATGTTTTTTTTGCAATTAATTTTTAATATAATAAATAGTTATAATTATAATTAGGATATAATTAATTAAAATATTTTATCTCACTGATATAAATTTCATTATTTAAATAATATAACTATTAGATGGTTTACATTAGATATTCTATTTTAATTAATGTGTTATTCAAAAAATCATCCTCTTTGTTCCCTTCAAAACCCATGCCTCCTCAAATACCAAATCCCCATATCTTCACCAATAAAATATTTTAACCCCTTAGATACCATTTGGATTTTTTTATTAAACCGACAACGTTATTCATGGAATTCAAATTTCATAATTGAGAAGTAACATAGAGAAATTATTTTTTTGTTAACTGTTCTCCTATTTTCTTACTCTATTATTTTTTACAAAATCCAAAAAATACTATAATATTAATAACACAATATATTATATTATATTAATATTTTTATTCTATGTTCGAAATTATTTTTTAATTATATATATTTCATACCACTCTTTATCCCATATTGGACAATGTTGCTTATAACAATCTGTTGACACCAAACGATGATGTTTCCAGCTTCGTTCCTTATCACAAACCATCTGAATGATTATATTAAATTACATATAATGTAAAAAATATTTAAAATATATATTTTTTTCATCTATAAATATATTTAATAATTTCTAAATGAACAAAAAAGATCAAAATCAATGATAAACATGAAATTTTTAATGAAAACATTGTATAAATATTATTTAAATTAAATTGTTGGATATAATAATATTAATCTAATTTATAAAACTAATAAATAGTGTCAAAATTGAAATAATTTAATTCATATTAAATGTTTTTTAATCCCATGAGTATTTTAATGGATGATTAAAAGTGACAAAATAATGGGATTTTAAGGTAGGTTTATTCTCAAAACCAACACCTTCCCTTTTTGTTTCCATAATTCTCGTCCATTTATTAATGGATATACTCATAAAAATACCTAAATATAATTTCAATAATCATCTATTTTTATTTTAGGGATATTGATGTTTTACAACTACCCAATATTTTTTAATCCATATACAGTGACTTATAATATATATTTAAATTTAAGATATATCCATTAATTTACATGAGTTTTTTCTTATTCACTCAAGAATGATGATTTTAATTCCAAATATTATTTCCCTTATTAATTTTGAATAGCCATATATTAAAATGAAATTATTAATTATAATATCTATATGAAAATCATTTCATTTAATGGGTTATTTCATGATTGGGATTATTATATGTTCTTTGAGGCATGCACGACTATGAAACTTTATAATGTGACAGGTGTTTGTAGAATTATATATCCCTCCAATCAATTGGTTAGTGTTATGTGTCTCATGAGATAATATGTATTACATGGGATCATGATTCATGAATTGTTCCCAATGATTTTGTTAATATTTATTCACATATGTTATTTATGGACATGATGTTATCATTTTGAACAATTATATGTTTAATTTTACAACTATAACAAGATGATAATTTTTTATTAATATTTCAAAATAGATGACATTATCAAATGTCACCCTCATGATGTTCTTGATTATTATATACTTTTACAAGATGATATTTATTGTTCTCACTGACATACTATTCCGTCGGCTCTATTACTCCTCCCCTTACTAGGATTTTAGCTCACACCATTCAGTAATGTATATCCTTAGGTGACTATAAGTTCTAATGAGATCATTATTGATTTATAAGAATAAACCATGATAATATAATTGTTTATTAATATTCATATAATTATTATAGGAGAAAAAATTTCCCAATACACTAAACATTTTATTCCTATTTTATAAAACTAATTTTTTTGGTAATTTCAAAATTGGTTTAATATAATGTAAGGAGAAACTGGGATTCAATGGATAGATTCATCAAATAGATTATTTAATTTTGGAGTTATTTTTGTAAAATGATAGTGAAAATTATGATTATAATTAAATATATTGGTAAACAAACTAGATGATTTTATTTTTTTAAAAGGTTAAATACTTGGATCACATTAGATATTATATTTGTTTTATCTTATATGAACTGATAAATTAGTTATTCATCCATTTCTAACATATGATTGGTTACAAAAAAAATTTAATTTTTGAAATAGTTGGAGGTAGAAGAAACCAAAATAACAACCCATACTGGGGACAAGAAAACAAGAATCCAAACAACATATCCAATTATAAGGATGTCGGAGTTCAAAATAATTTTCTATTCATTATATAATGTCTCATGAAATGAATAATAATACAGACCTATCAAAACATCCGCCTTAAACTATGAATGCGCTTCTAGTTCTATTTTTTTATATAAAAATAAACTCCAACTTTTTTAGGTATTTTAATCCACTTATCATAAAAATTTGGTTATCTCAATAGTGTTTTATTTTTGTTATTCCTATATTGTTATAAAGCGGTGGTGGATTTGGTCATATAACAAATTAATGAATAGGATTATCAATAGAAGGAATTGGTAAATTCAACCTATACGAATTATGAATAGAAATAGGATGAGTTTAAATACCTTAGTATAATATTTCGTAAAAATAAATCCTCTAAACACTCCACAAAATGATGGAGAGACGATTCCAAGAAAAAAAGACTGATTTTTTAATATGTTATGAGGAAAAACAATATATATACAATTAATGCCACTAGATTTTTTATCAATAGTGATAAAAATGTAGATGCATTCTTTTTTTAACCCACATCTGTAAAAGTCTCTATATATGTGAGAAATTTATAGTTTCAGAGAAGTAGTTTGATTTACTATCAATGTTGACATATTGTTTTGTGTACAGTCCCATAGTTATAGAAATGAGAAGAAATGAATGGATTTCAAAACTACTGGTTCATGTTATAAAGTAAGAAAGGTTATTCAACCACCCAAATTTCCAAAATTAAGATAGAAGGGTCATTGTAATTTATTAAACTTAATGGGAAAATTGTACAAGTGTTGAAGAGAAAGGAATTGATATCACGAATATTGATGTGTGATGATAAACCCAACCATTGTGACAAATGAAATAAAGGCACATCATATTGAACCACACATTGATCAATGATTGAACTATATAAATAAAAGGAACTATAAAATAACATGGAATAAACCAAACATTCTATTGTGTAATAATTTTTTTTACCATCATATCCAATAGGGAATTGAAATCATATGAAATCACTATCGTTGAAGTGGATCCTGAAAATGATTTCTTACGAGGTACACTTCCTATTCAATCAACATTGAAAATAAATTTATTATATTAGGGCTTTATAAATTCCATTATATCTTTAATGTTTTCTATAATTTTTGAATTAATGACCAAATAAAATAATGTATAGATATCAAAAAACTCCAAGTTGTGTGATCATTTCAACCAAATTGGTTATCTCTTCTCTATTATCAAATGCATGAAGATTCATTGATTTATAAGCACATTATTTCGTTTGGAGGAATATGATACTATATAGGGAATGTATTCTATCTTATTATATATTGTACACATCACGTTTTAAGAAAATGTAATCGATTTATTTTTTACGAACCATCCAATTCTCTAATACAAAAGAAGGGATGATCAGTAAACCCCTTTGGATAAACCGTAAATGGTGTGGGGTTTCATACTCTATAAATAATAATACCTATCCCCTTTGTTTTTTCAAAATGTGGAATTAACAAATAAGAAATTAATATTTTGAGGGAATAAAATGATGTATTTCCTGATCTGTTAGCCATAAATTCCAAGGATAATGAGTTTTTTTAGATGGAGTTAAAATCACAGCCAATCATATAACCTAATTCCCCAATATGATTACCCCAATTGAACTGGTGTAGTTAATGAAGACGATTCCTGAGAACATACCCTAATGGTTTATACAAGACAGAGTATCACCATGGGTGAACCGATGCTCTTTCTGATAAAAAATATTTGATTAATGTAGATACACGTTTTTTTACCAGGAGCTCATCTAAAAAATTTAATGAAAAAGTATCCATGTCATGGGATTGATGACTTGTTTAATCATATACGAGGATTATTTTAATCATCAATGGAGTTTCTATATTATAGTGATCACCAGATGAATATTATAATGGAATATATTTATATGAAAGTTTCTCATACACGGTTTGGGCTCTATGTGTTCATAGTTATTGTATTTATACAAACCAAATACACTTATATCTTCATGGATTTGATTAATATAGTCTTTAATGACTCCCTAGAATTTTTTTGTTTGTCATTATTGATGATATTTTCATTTAATTCATTTTTAGGGACTAATAAGAATATTATCTATGGATTTTGAATGATAAATTAAGAATGGAAAAATTATACCTACTTTTTCAATATGGACATTAGGATGAAATAAATCATAATATATGGGAACATGATTACATGTTAAAAAATTTCTACGACCCCTTCAGTGTCAAATGAAATTTGAAAATGACCTAAACCCACTTGTTTTATTAAAATCCATGATTTTGTTGGCCTAGTGTGGTACTACAAATATTTTGTGAGAAATTCCTCATTATTTTCATTCTCATTAACTATGATTGTACAAAATGGTGTAATGTATCATTAGATGGAATAATGTGATAAAAAAATTAGTCTTCTCAAGGATAAGTTACTCAATATGCATTTACTCAAACTTCCATCATGTAGGGATGTTTTGGTGATATATAGTTGTGATTAAATATTAATATATTATTTTGTAATCATGGTGAATGGTATATTCATATCCTATACCTACAGAAAACGTAAGATACCTGAGTATAACTACATAATGAATTATGCTTAGTGACAATATATGATATCTTACATAAAAATTTGGCAACACAACTTCTATGGTGAGAAGATTGATATATACATTGATAAAAATATTAAATACTACATACTGAATATTAAAGAGATAAAAATAATCAAAGAATATTTCTAGATAAAATCATGTACTATGATTACTCTATTAACTACCACCCAAGAAAGAATAGCATTTAAGTAAATGTTTGTAGCCCAAAAAACATGATACACTATTCATTATGGAGATTTATAAATATCATATCTTCATGGATATGAAGAGAATTGATTTGGAAATCATTATTTTATTGAATACATGATATTTTTACCAAATTATTTCCCATCCATGAATCCTAAAAAGAGAAAAGTGGCATAAGGGGATGATATGAAGCTTCTGATGGGGGTGAATGTTGTAATTGATGGTACACAAAATGAATTCTATGTTAATGATTGTGGTGTTATATAGATAAGAACTAGGAATTGTGTTTATTCATAAGAAAATAATAATAAATTTCTCTTGTATAATGATTAATGCTTGTCATTATTTATCATTCATGGAAACATAAAGTATTTACTTGATCTTGAAGAGCACATCCAGTCAGAAATCATAATTCACATCCCTCAGTTCATGCCAATGTACATGGTATGTTGGTATGATAATGGAGAGATAAATAAGTCTATCACGATGATGAAAAATTTTCCTAGACCCTTGTTTAAATAGGAAAATATCACCAAGTACATTTGCACTGGTATAGTAAAGGCATGTAATGTAAAAATGTGATATTGGATTCGGTGGATCAACTCAATATGAATGACTAATTAATCATTATTCAGAATATTTTTCACATGAAAAAACATTCCACAATATATATATATATATAATATGTGGGGAGGCCACATGGGATGTCATATTTTATCATATCAACTTTGGAACAATGGAACATATTAAAAATATAGGGATGTATTAAAAAGATATAAATACTAAATAGAATTTGTTCATGACCTATTACCCATAAACATATGGGAAAAAATAAAAGGACTAATCAGACTGTTTAGTATATTCTAAGAGAATTCATAATGGAATTTAATTGGGTATGAGATCAATATAATCCATTATTTGATTCATTATATATCATAAGCTTCCAATAATCAAATAAAATGGATCCATATAAATATATATACGTGAATTGATGTAAAACTCTTACTTTTAGGGATAATGTTGTGGAATAAATTCTATATATACCTGACCATGTGAGAGTGATGATAAATAAGGTTCAATTCATTCAACAACATATAAATGATGATCATATTTTAAAGAATATATATTATAAATATCATTAAAGGGACATTTAGTTTGATTTTTAAGATAATATATTCCATAAAATTTCAATATAGAAGAGTTTCACGCGGTTTGGAAATAAGGATAATCATAACACATGGTAAACAATCCTCTTTTAGATCCTTGATTACATAGGAAAATTTTCATATCAATGTAAAATTCCTCAAAATATGAATATACCTCCTGATGTGTTCCATGTATTTTCATCGAGGATGTATATACCTGATCCATCACATGTACCAAATCTGGTTGTCGTATAGTTGGAGAAATAAATCTCGTATTAGGATTATTTGATGAAAATATTATACCATGTAAATATGGTTATAAATAACAAGACAATAAAACAAGTCAATATGTTATGGAGGAAAAACATGTTTGAAAGAATGATTTGGTAAATAGAGTAAATAATGAAACACAAGTACTCTCACCAATTCTTAATTGACAATTTGTGTTGAAATTTTAAGGATAAGATTTTTAAATGGGGGAATAATCTAACAACATATGGAAAATGAATCATAATTTTTTAAAATAAATGAGTAGTATACTATATTTTACCATATTATTCCAATTTAAAAATTATAGGAATGATGAAAATTAATTTTTATAACTTTTATTTAAAAAATAAACTGTAATTAAACCCATTAAAATTAAAAATATTATAAGGGAAAAAACTAAATAAAATCTTCAACGGGAGAATATAGATCCCATTGAAAATTATAGAAACATCACCTACATGAAGAATATTAAATAAATAAAAAACATATTAATGTAAAAAAAATTATATAAAATGGAAATATAAAACATTGAGGGAAATTTAGAATGATTAAATGATGTTTTATTTTTACGAGACAATGTGACAATTTTAACAGTAATCTGATCATTATGAAAAGTAACATAGCCATCAGAACATTAATTTGACATAAATACATTGAAATTAAGTATAATTAGTCTTTATCATCTTTGATTTATTAAAATAATAATAATATTATACCATTATATAAATATCAATATTAAAAAATACAAAGATAAAATAAGATCATTTATAAAATATATAATTTAATATATATCCGAAAAATGAAAAATTATACATTAATAATTAATATTTATCTAGGTATGTATTTTATATTGTTATAATAAATAAAAATATTTTAAGTACACATATCTTAATTTTCAAGGGTTATTACATTAGTTTTCTAAAATTCATCATTTTTAGGTGAATACTAAAAATATAATTTTTCTAGTACTGATGAATCTTTAATTAAATAAATCTAGATTTAATGATGATATAATAATATATTGATCATATTAATCAAAAAAATAATATATAATTTAATAAATTTTAATGAAATATTCAATAAATAATAAATCTAGAAAAATTATTTTCTAACGTTTAAATTCAAATTAATTAAAAAAAGAATTTTTATTTTTTAAGTAATTCTTTATAAACTATTAAATTAGAATTATAAAGGGTTTTAAAGTACCATATATTTATATTTATTAATATATGTTCAAATATTTTATAAATATAAGTATTACTTTGTTTAACATGGATGTAATATTTTATTTTTTATTTAAATATAAACATTCCACTATCCTCATCTATAAATTACCCCTCTCCCTCCCCTTTGAGAACTAGTCCCCAATCAATTAAAAAAATACCAATATTATTTAAAAATTTTACGTTTATTCCATTATAAGATTCATTTTTGTGATAGAGTATTCTAAATCATTTCGAAAACTATGTATAGTGTCATAAAAGAGAAGCATCACAATGAAATGTGTAGATTTTTAACATGTATTGCCTTATTTTATCCTCACTTTTAATTATTACCAATTCCATCCAAAAGAACATATTTTATGATTATCTTGGAAGTATGTTAATATTTTTATCCTACAATAAAGAATCTATCATGGATATATTTATATTTTATAATTATTTTCTCATATTTTTTAGATCATTTCCAATAAAGGACTGTTAACCACAACGAGGATGTTTCTAGATTCATTCCATATAAAAATACATATTGATAGGTATAATTAAATATTTATGATATATTAAAAAATAAATGTTTTTGATTTATTCATATGGATTTAACTTCACTGATGTAATGACTTAAATGAAAAAAAATGTTGAAATTGATATAGAATATGAAATGATTATGAAAAACATGTTAACAAAATGTTTTGTTTTTAATCACCGGAAATATGAAATATTATAATATTATTTTAACATAAAAAGTGTCAATTTGTTTAGAAATTTCACATGTATTTTATTTTTTTAGTAAATATAATTTTATTCACAATGTGTAATGTATAAAAATAAATATTGAATTTAGGTAATGGGTTTCTTAAACTCCACTCATTCTCTTTGTGTTATCCATATTTATAATCATTTTTAGTATTTATATTCTAAAAATATTATATAAATATCCATCCATTATTCTTCCCTTTTTTTGATTGAATGCATATTATCTATTCTATAATTATTTTTTGAAAAAATACAATTATTTTTCAAAAACCATTATCTTATCAAAAAAGATATTCAACTCATTTTGAGTTATTTATTCTTCGCTAATTAATGGTGATTTTTAGGCCTGATATGTTTTCCATCATTTAGTTTATAACCAAAAAATTTAATCGTTATTTTATTATTGATGAAATAATTATGATACCATTTTATTTACATCGGTCATTTTATGAATAATATTTTAATACATTCAATGTTCAATGCATCATTATAAAAATTAATGATTTTTTATGTGCCTAAAATTATATAGTATTCCAATTAAATGGTTTATGTTATATATCTCATATCATAATGATGATTATTCATAAACATGATACTTTTTCTATCAACATTGATGATGATAAGATTTTTTGCACATATAATATGTGTGAACATGATGAACTGAGAATGAATCTTTGGGAAGCTACGAGATGAACATCACTATAGTTTTCCCATTATACCTCATGATATATCATGGATCCTAGTGGGAAAGATGATAGATTCTTTGGACGACTAATACCTCGTCAGTGGAAAAATCTAGCCATTCGAGACTGTGATCGCTAAGAGGAGATCGTGCCGAGTCCAATGAAGGTGGAACTGAAATTTGGTTAGATATAATGGTCTAATAAATTCAATGAAAGGAAGAGATCGATTGATCGAAGCATAGGGATGACCTTTGATCAGGGAAGAGGAAGCAAGCATGTGTAACTTCCCACATGTAAAAAATGTAGGAAAAAGCATTTGGGGAACTGCCTTCTTGGGAGTGGGAAATGCTACAAGTGTGGAATAGAGGGCCATATTGAGATGAATTGTCATAGTGAGGTGAAACCTCAACATCTAAAAAATATCATCAAATAGAAGATATTATAGTCCCTACATGATGTCCAGTTCATTATGTGTGGACAACTGGCACACTTTTCCGATCACTTTCCAAATCCGAGGGCAGTGGAGGGGAACCACTATCAGCCTCAGCAATGGCCAGGGGTGAAAGGACATTCTTTTGTGATCAATACAGATGGAGTTGAAGATCTGAATGATGTGGTAGCAATTACTCCTTTTGTTCTCTCAAAGTTAGAAAGTACATTCTTTGATTTTGGATCTACACATTCCTTTATTTCCTCTATGTTTGCAAATAATTTATAATCAACACTCGACATTCTAAATGTAGAGTTATAAGTCAAGATTCATGGTTGTATTATCCATGATTCTTCATTGTTTAGAAACTCAATTATTAAATTTGGTTACCACAATCTTATCGCAAATCTAGCAGTCATTCCCATGATGGAATTCAACATTATAATAGGGATGGACTGGATCTCAATGTGTAATGCTAATAGCAAATTCATATGTAAGGAAATATCATTAGTCTTGAATGGAAAATCTATAGTTATCTTCCAAGGAGAGATATTTCAAACTGATTTTTGTTAGAAAAACCTCCTATATCCTTATTTATAGAGTTTATTAGTGAATAAAAATAAGGAAATGAGAGTTTAAGGATAGAAAATGTCCCCTTCATCCATGAATATGTTGACTTATTTCTTGAAGAGTTTCCCTGAAATGTCCCGGAATAAGAGGTGGAGTTCTACATTGAACTCATAACTAGATCTCATCTGATATCAAAGACCCCGTATTGGATGGAAAATGTAGAGATGGTGTAATTAAAGAATGAACTCAAAGATCTTTTGGAAAAAGGGTTTATCTGACCGAGTGTGTCTCCTTGGGGTTAACTTGTTCTCATTGCGTAGAAGAAGGATTGATCGATAAAGCTATGCATTAATTATAGAGAATAGATTGGGATCACTGTAATGAAAAAATACCCTCTTCCATGAATTGATGACTTGATTGACCAACTTCACGGGGCTCAATTATTCTTTAAGATTGGTCTTCTTTCTGGTTATCATGAACGAATGGTGGTGAATAAAAATAATCCTAAAAATGCCTTCCGATCATGATATGTGAATTATGAGTTTGTTGTTATGCCCTTCAGAATAAGTAAATCACCAGCTATTTTTATGTATTTGATTAATAGAGTATTAAAGGACTACCTCGATAAAATACAGGTCGTTTTTATTGATGATATTCTAATATATTCCCAATTTTGTGAGGAGCATGAGGATAATCTAAGGTTTATTTTGATAACTATATAGAAGGAGAGGCATTTCGGGAAGTTTAGAAAATGTTAATTCTGATTGCAACAAGTTGCTTTCCTGGGGCACATTGTAACCAACGATGGAATCACAATTGACCCTGCGAATACAAATGTTGTAGAGGAGTGGCCTCGGACTACAAAAATAACTGAGATTCATAGATTTCATGGACTAAGAGGATATTATAGGAGGTTTGTGATTTTTTTCCCAAAATTTCAAATCCATTAACAAATCTAACTCAAAAAAGGGTTCATGTTCCTTTGGAAAAAGGAGTGTGAGGAATGATTGCCAGAGGTGATGAAGATATTGGTTACTACACCCATGTTAAAATTTCCCTCTAGTGGGGAAGGATTCGTTGTTTTTAGCGATGCATCTCTGAAAGGGCTTGGGTGCGTCCTCATGAAAAATCACAAAGTCATTGCTTATGTATATCCACAGTTGAAGACTCATGAGCAGAATTACCCTACACATGATGTAAAGAAGGATTTGGTCATTTTTCTTAGAACATATGGTGGGACTATCATTATGAGAAGAAATGTGACATATACACATACCATTAATGTTTGAAGTATATTTTTACACAATAGGAATTGAACATGAAGCAGAGGAGATGGTTGGAACTTATCAAAGACTATGATTGTAAAATTCATTATCATCCTGGAATTGTAAACAATGTTGCTAATGTATTAAGAAGGAAAGGCACATTTTTTCCTTCTATTATGAGGATTCAAAGAGATCCTTTGATCAATGACCTAGTAAAACAAGACAAGGTAATTATAATGGATGGGAAATCATCAACTTTAACAGAAATGAATTTACAACCATCATTATTAGATATGATCAAGAATGCTCAGAAAGAAGATCCTTTGTTTTTGAAGAAGCATGATGTTGTAAAGGATGAGATGTTTCTGGAGTTCAATATTGATCAATAAGGTGTACTAAATTTTTGTACAAGACTATGTGTTCCATCTATTTAAGAAATAAAGAAGGATATGATGGATGATGTTCATAGGTGTACTTTGCCTATACATCCTAGAAGCAGAAAAACATATAGGGACATTTGTGATCATTATTAGTGGGATAATATGAACTAGGAGATTGCTAACTAAACTTTAGGTTGCCTTGTATGTTTCTAAGTGAAGGAAGTGTGAAATTTTTTTAATGGTGTATGGAATCCATTACCCATACCAGCATGAATGTGGGATAATATCATTATGTACTTCATCACTAGTCTCCCGAGAACATCCAAAGGAAACAATGCGATATGGGTTATTGTGTACCGTATCACAAAAAATGCAAATTTATCTCCATTCAAGAAGATTTTTCAATGGATCATCATTCCATGATTTATGTAAAGGAATTGGTAAGACTGTATGGAGTTCCACATTCTATCGTATATGATTGTGATCCAAGGATCACATCAAAATTATAGAGAAGTCATCAACATGCCCTGATCACAAAATTGAATTTCATTTTGTGCTATCACCCCCAAACTGCTGGAAAATCTAAAAGGACTATTCAAACACTCGAGGACATGCAGAGAACATTCTAAATAGAATTTAATGGTGGATGAGATCAACATATCCATTTAGTTGTGTTATCATACAACAATAGCTTCCACTCGAGCATACAAATAGCACTATTTTAAGATCTATATGGTAAAAGATATATAAATCCTACTTGTTCGGATGAATCTACTGAGAAATAGATTCATGTCCTTGATCTTGTGCAAGAGATGACAAAAATAGTCCATGCTATTCAGCAAAACATTAAGGCTGCTCATAGTCTCAAATAGGGCTATGTCGACAACTGTTTAAGGGACTTGTAGTTCGATGTCGTTGAAAAATATATTCTATGGATATCACCTTGGATGTGAGTCATGATATTTGGGAAGAAAGGGAACCTATTCCCTCAGTACATTGGCCCTTATGAAATCCTTGATTAGTGTGGGAGCAGTTGCTTATCTGCTTGCACGTCCTTCAAATCAATCACTAGTTCATGACGTTTTCCACATTTCCCTCTTGAGAACATACATACCTAACCATTCACGTGTACTAAATCCATATGTTGTAAAACTAGATCATGACCTCACTTATGAGGAGTATCTTGTAGAGATCTTGGAGCCTAAAGACAAAATTCTACGCAATAAGACTTCCAACCATGTTAAGGTGTTTTGGAGGAACAAAAAATGATAAGAAGCAACCTGGAAACTAGAGGAGTGTATGAGGCAGAAGAACCCACACATATTCTATTATGAGGATACGAGTTAATGTATTGTGGATGAAATTTCTTAGTGGGGGAAGAATGTAATGATCCGAACTTCTAAACAATTTGTTTACTACTATTTCTATGATGTTTTATTTTTACTCATCAAAATTTTATCCTTTAATTAATGAAGTGACTACAATTTAAATATGGCAGTTGGGTTTCGATTATTATATGACTTCTGGAAATTAGAATATTAAAGAAATAATCAGTGATTATAAATTCAAATTTTATTGGTTAATTAAAATAGAAAGAAGAGTTGATGGCCTCATACAGTAGACTCAGGCCATATGAAGCCAATTTGTCGGAGTTTGGGAAGGAGGTAGCATCGCTGGGCTTTACTCTAGAACAAGCCCAAGCCAAACTTCATCATGTGATGCTTGAAATGAATCATCTACGGGAAAAGATAATGTTGATTGAAATCACCACTAGAGAACTATTGTCTGAGCCACCATAAGATTCTGTCACTACATAACACCTTACACTTAGGTCCTATGCAGGTTTTATAAAGGGCTATAAAACGAAGCCTCAGTTACATTCTATAATCCATTTGTATAAATTAAATTGTTTACTTCTTTTTATGGAATTGTTGGTGAATTTCGAATATCTAGATAAATTTAGGATGAATTTATAGTTCCATATTACTAATGAAATTTGTTAAAAATGGTATTGTAAATATTATGTATACTTTAAACGATTAAAAATGAAAAGTGATTTTCAAAAAAATTGTATTCTACACTTGTGTTTAGTATGAAATTTAGAGTCTAATAAGATCAACATTATTTTTTGTAAATAGTAAAGTGTAAATAGTAACATACCCATATGAATAGTAATGAATAGTAATTAATAGTAAATCAACCAAAAAATTAGAAACATCCCCCATGAATGTATAAATACATTTTAGACATTTTATATGTGAAAAAAATGATCATAGTATATGTTTTGGTATTTTTGTATGTCCTATATATTTTATATACAATTTTAAAATTAATTTTATAATTTTTAATGGAAATTTATTTAAATAAAATGTAATGATATATTGTTACATTATTGTCTTGTGGGTATACAATTATTTTAAGGGACCTTGATTACTTTCCTAAGGTGTTACTAATTGAGTTATAGTTTTAAAGTTGTATTTGTGGAATAAATTTTGATTTTATTTGAAAATATTAATAAAAATATTTTCATAAAATTGAGTTTATTTTTGAATTCAGAGCATTGATATTAAGTTAGAGTGAGTTTTTGGGATTTTTTGAAAACCGTTTATTATTTCGATGAATAGTAAAAATAAAATTTAGAATTTCGGGTGTTTAATGAAAACATTGATGATGTAATAGTGATGTAATAAATCAGGTCAACTTGTGAATAGTATAATATTTTATGAGGTTTCCCATGTGGCCAATACCAGGGAAACATACCTTTGGAAAGACCTTGGTTTTGCAAATACCACCGTTGAGGTGTTCCTAAAAAAATTAAATATTCCCTCCTTTTTTTCTATATTTACCTTGCCTTTCCCTCATTTATTTCATTCCAAAATATTCCTTAATAATGATATAGTATTTTTACCTTTCAATGAACCCTAATTCCACCCAGGGTCCCAACCTTCATGGTATCAAAGTTACTCTTCAAGGTAAGGGAATCTCTCAACCTCCTCTTTTAAGTCATGACTTCATTTATGTTATGTCCTCTTGTTGCAATTACATTCAGTTGGTGTATGTTCTTATATATCATTTATATTTTTCATTACATGTTCAATTTATGAGATACCCTTTCATCTCTCATCCACTGATTTTCTGAATTGTTATTTGATGTTGTTAGGCTGGCGAATTTTCGGTAAAAAAATCGGACCATCTCTTTTCTTTCAAGATTCTTGTTATTTTGGTATGTAATTAAAATATCCATACCATGATATTATTATTCACCCATATTGTATTATAAATAATTGATGAGCGGTTGACCCTTGTCCTATCTCTTTTTAATTTTTTCGTTAACAATTTTATGTTGTCGTTATGCTGCATAATTTTCGTCTCAAAATCTCTCTCTTTTTCCCAGATAATTCTCTTGTATTATTTATGTGAATACCCAAATCTATTTTTATTACAAGGGTTATTCAACAATACATTCTGTAATTGACATACATATAACCCTCACTTCATTTCCATGGGTTATAAATGACATAATGATCTAATTTTTATGTACTTTTTAAAAGTCATGATTTTGACATGAAACCCATTTATTTGATTATATTTGGGTTATTTATTAGATGATTGATTATGATATATGTGGATCACTTGATAATAAATACATATTAATGGTGTGCCCTGATATCACTCCATTGCATTGGGTAAATAATTTAATCTCTACAAATGACAAGTTTCACGATACCTTGGTGAATAACCTTGGCAATTTTTATGACACCTTGATGATGAACCTTGGTGTTATGTTCATGGAGGTATAAATGGAATGTTGTAGCCACATATTCATGTTATGATTAATGTTATTTTAATTATGATATGTCAACAATTCCATCAGTCACATATTTCTGTTTTCATTTTATCATGTTCTTAATGATATCACTAAGTAAACTGATTCCCTTGTTTACCCTTACTGGGCCTTCTGCTCACCCTTTCCATTGATGTACGTCATCAGGTTGTGATATGTAGTAATTTTAAATATAATGAACCTATCTTGAAGACATAAATGTGTATTAGAATAATTTTTTATGTTTTTTTCATGCCTTATGTTCCAGATATCCAAGACACTAGAAAATTATGATCCTTTATATGTAAAATGTAACGAAAAGTTTTGTAATAAAACGCGGGATTCCATAGTGTTATAATATGACTAAGAAATATCGGCTGATCCAAAATAATATTCTTCTACTATCTCCCATGACATAGTGGTCAAAAACCCATCCAAAAAGGGCAACATCTTGAACATGGATCTACATCAATTAGATGTCACAACATGTGCTGGCTATTTTACATGTTTAGAGAAAATAATTTCAATGAATGTTTCACGACCCATATATTAGGATGTACTAATAGATGCTTCAACATTCCAAGAGTATAATCCTTCCTCTTTGAATGTGGTATTGTGGCATGTTATTGCCACCAACATGCGATCGTTGATTTTTTGGCAACATGAATCTCCATAATGTTTCATTGTAATGTATGTTAGTAAGGATCATATAGTTCTTGTTAGCCAAATTATATGGGATAAGTATTTACCCCTATTCAATAATAAACTAACATACCCATAGGTCCACAAGTAACTCTATGACATCCACTACCATTGTTAGAAGTTTGAGATCGTAACGATCTTTCTAATTCATCACCATATGACCAACAAATATTACATGAACTATATAATACCATTCTTAAAAGACTCACTAAACTCTTTTGGGTCATAGGAGAGATATCTTCACTTTTACCAATTTGGTTCTTTTGGTAGTATTTAACACTTCATTTTAGCCATATCTTACTACAAAAAATAAGAAATACATTCCGACCTATCCACCAATGATGAATAATCCTCTCTGAAAATTTTCATGGCCAATATTGTCATCATTGAAATTACATAAGATCATATGAAAATGGTGTCTCATGTAGATCATGAAGGGCAACTACCACCTCAAGTTGTGGAAAATTTCTTGGGAGACCATTAGTAAGGTGTACCCACTCACCAACAAAGGCATGCACTATACCTCAAAATTATACCGAATTAGAAATTGAATGCCAACACATAAGTAATTTCATATCTGAAAAGTACATGTATAAACATCTAATCAATTAGAGGATACACAGAATTAAGATTCATAACCCTTGGTCGCCACCTTTCTCTAGTATATAGAGGAATAAAAATGTCCCACCACAAATCTAATTTTTAAGATGCACTCAAAATCTATCAATTCCCCAAGGGACCAATCTATCCTCTAGTCGGGATTTTTATCTATCATGGTTATATTTCCTAGTATTAACCTATCGTCCCTATACATATATTAAGGGTTGATGATTGGGGATATTGAGTGTGACCAATATATGAGTTACCCACCCCAGATTACTTGTGTGAGCACTATGATTAACCTCCTTGGGATTAAATTCATGATTCTCATATATTCAGTGTTCTTTTTAATTCATCAGTGTCAATTTGATCTTCTTAAGATGATGTGATAACTAATCTCATTTCTTTCCCCGAGGCCCTCGAAATATGACATGTGGTAATACCACATAATGGAATGAGATTCCCATAATTGGTGGAAATTTTCTAAATAGTTCCTGAGTTTGGTAATTTATGATTCACCAAATTCAATGGGAAGGGGGATCCACAACAACATTTTTTCCACTACACCTAATAGTGAGACACGACATTGGGGACTCTAGAACACCATGATGTTTCCAATATATGATGTTTCTTCAAGAACATGGAAGAGACTCTATTATTATGGTACTATATAGTGCACATAGGGTCCATTTATGGATGGCAGGATATTCACAAATCGATCCTCTACTAGTTCATCTCCACCACACATATTACAAGATTTTTCAATATCAAAAAATGATAAATTATCCACAATGAGGGAGTAAATGACTATTCCAATCAATGCAAATGAATCTTGATATGATGATATTAAATGAATAGTAGATCATGATGTGTTTGGAGAATATTAGGAATGGGAATTTCCCTTCACTCATCTACATGAATTATCATCGAGGAGATTGAGATTTATATAAAAATTCTCATCATCTATAAGAAGTGTTAAAATAAAAATGACAACATTAACCTAGATTCCCTATTCTAGTACCAATGAGATGGTCTATGAATATAGATAGATATTTAGTGTGCATGAAAGGCTGTCGTATCTGGTACAATAAAAGGCCACATTTTTTTGAAGAACTTCACTAAGTGAATCCCTATTAATAGAATCATCACCAATCATATCCTAACTAGGAATATCCTTTCTATGAAAATTTATTTTAAGTGGAAATGTTTCCCCAGAATCTATATAGGATGGGATCAAAGAGATCCTTTTTCAGGAAGAATAAATAAGACTTACACTTCTATGGATAAAAATTTCCTAGGGTATTTCATCTATTCCCTGGAGAAAGAAATTTTATAAGTTCTAGAGTTTATTTGACCCTACCGACCCTTTTAACTATTTGTGTTGATTTTTTACAATATCAAATGATCCATAGAAACACCATCATAGAATTATTTGTATTCAATGACTACATATATAATCACGTAGATCAATGATTAGTCACGTTGGGTGATGTTCCAATAGGAGAAACATGAATCTGATGATCATGAAAATGACATTGGACACTCTATGGAGTGGAAACAAGATCCCATCAATAGGAAGCATGTGAAAGATAAATTATTGGATTTCATAGAACATACATGAACAATGAGACTTATCTATTTAATATTTAATATTTCAAAAACCTTTTTTTCACTCCACATATCCTTCTATTTTTGGATCCATATCTTTATCATAGCCTTCTAGCTCATAGATGAACATTTCCTGACAATGTAAGGAAAAGTAGAGTCCCCCCACTAAAATCGAAGCCCCATCTCAATCCGAGTGACATCAGGACACACAATTTAGAACCTTAATCTAGGATTCACTCGTCCCTATAAATATAAATTGATGTTGAGTAGGTGTACCTCTATGTAAATTCTATAGAGATAGTATACCACTTCACAATTCATGATAATGAGGAATGAATTTCAAACCCCATGGTTTCCTCCAAATGAAATTATTGAATGAGAGAGAGAGGATGTTCAAGGAAACATAATGAATTGGAAAATGCATAATAAAATGATTTTCAATCTAGTGATACTATTAATTAAGACTTTCATATTTATTATAACGAATAGTCATCTATGTTAATTAAATCATTCATGCCTTTAATTGCTACTATGTTTTTGACTATTCAAATTAACAAAGACAAAGTTGTGTTTGAACAAATATATCACGATCCCAACCTTATGTAAATGATATTCAATCAGTTATTTTTATGAGAATTACATTTTTTATGAAAAAAATATTTCATAAGCTATTGAGTGACCAATATTTTATACAATAAAATCCTCTACATACTCTGCCAATGAAAAAACCTTTGAGGGAAAAAAATATTCCCCTTACATAGAAGTATGAATTATTTGAAGCACCTATTGAGTATAATAGTGAAATTTTTATCTTCTAGCATCTCTAAATATCAATATAAATATGTGAGACAATTCCCAATTATTTATAAATACACCAGTAGTCGAAATATGTTGTATTTTTTGTTGATAACTTTTATGCAGAGGAGGACGAGAAAGATGAATGTCAAGACATCGTCATATTTTTGGATTATAGAAATTCTATCATCAATTTGAGGAACATACACCCAGCATACATCATTGATAATTTTATTGGGAGTTATATTCACAGCTACCTAGTAGATACGATGTCTAGGATAAACCACATCCTAACATGGACATACCATATCCTAGGACAAAACGATGCAGATCTGACACCCTCCATACTGATTATTAATGGTTATGATTAGGGTTAGAAGGAACTGAAAGGAATTAATTGGCTGATGTCATATTTTTTTGGTCAAGAAAAATGAACTAAATTAATTTAGTTCTTACAGGATATTTCCTACAATGTAATTCTAGGATGAATGTGGATTCATTTCTATTCAATAGTTCAGCCTTCGTACAACTAGTTCCACAAATACTCACTAAATAGAATACTAGGAGTATTATAGGGTGATATTCCTAATTTAATAAGTTGAGGAACATTATATATATTGTATGTCGTAAAATAATGACTCGATTATGTTCTAGATTAATAGTGTTGAGCGCATCAATTCATTGAATGATCCGACGACCACTAAAATTAGACCTTGTGATCACTTAAATGATTTTTTTTCATTTTCTTGATTCAATAGATTGAAACCATGATAGTAAAATTGATAGGATGATTCATTTTCAAAATGAAAAATTATTCTTGTGTCCCAATAAATATTTAATTCCCATCAATTATCTAATAATTCTACACTGAGAAGGCCTTGATGGTAATAGAAGACCTTAGACCTATGATGTATCGGGAAGTTTACCCCATGTGAACGAATCAAATTCATTTCTCTATGTTCTAAAGTATAGGTATGACCTTGTATTTAGATAATCACTTAAATTAATTCATCATTACATGATGAAATATCTATCAGAACCCAGAAGGAATTTGATCGATTATTTCTATCTCAACAATCCCCATAGGGAAGGTACAAATTATCAAGGATTATGTATTTACCAAATCTTACCCCTGTTCTACACCTGGATTAAAAATATTACATGGTTTCATCTTATATGTGATGGTCTAGATTCTGATGAAATATATGATTTCAAATACTCCCATACTATATTCAAATAGTTTTCCTCCACTATTATTTGTTAGTTATCGTAGCTCAACCTTCTTACATTGGAAGATCATTGCCTAACACTAATATGTGAATCTATTTTCCCAAAGTATTAGTGGATGTATGAGGTCATATTATAATTTATTATTGATATATTCACTTAAATCTATTATAGGATAATAAGGATAGACACTGTGGTCACTGTTATCCATATAGGCCACCCAATGGTACATCGGGAATTCAAACAGTCTCCATAAATGATGAACGATTGTCAAAGATGAATTTTTAACCCAAAAGTTGATAATATTATCAAAGAAAACACCATCCTAGTAGTCTAGTAAACAATAGGGAATGACATTCCCATTCCTATCATGAAGAACGATTGGAAAATAAGATTATGTATTGGCATTCGAGACCTCAACTGCCATTTTATTAATGTTGATATTCCAGTTCAAGTGATATAGTTGTTGATAGATTCTATAGTAGGGTTCCAAGACCTCACAATCATGTATTAAGATATTATATATAATAATATCCATATGTCCCCTATTGATTATCATTCCACCACCTTCAAGTTACACAATAGGATATTATTCAATCATTTAAGGTAATTTGGCTTGAAAAATTTCAATTCCTCGTATCAACGTACTATGAAAAACAAATTTAATCAATTTAAATGGGAATTGGTTGAATTATATGTGGAATATTTAGTGGTAAAATCCCACCAACATTATGACCATATCACAATTCTTGATTTTGTTTTGGCATTCTCTTCTCCCTACACATAATGATTAACCTCATCAAGTGTGCATATATGGTCACCTCAAGGAAATTTCTCAGCATCATTTTATGATATAGTGGATTTGATACTGATTGGGATAATATTAAGAAAATCAATGAAATTTTACTCTAAGAAATATATAGAATATGTGAGTACATAAAGGCATGTTATATTATATATGATTATTTGACAAATATATGGTAAGAAATTGAAATCACTTATTCGTGATCCTGAAGAAAGGCACCATTTACTAGTGGGAGGAGGAGTGCCAAACGGAGATTGTGGATATAATAAAGTACCAATTATAGACTCTAATATTTATGCCACCTATTTTGGGGAAGCCATTAGTCATTTATGTGACAAACCAATAAATATCACATAGTTCTCTCCAAGCCCAAAAAATAAAGAGAAAATGGAAAATAGCCTATACTATCCCCTTGTCATGATACATAACAATAAAAAATGATAGTCCTCCATCAAAAAGAGATTCATTAGGATTTTTTTACTCTATATGTATCAAAATTAACATCATAATTCTGAGATACATTTTGTGTCCCTAGTATACATTCTAAAGTCCATCTTTAATGTACCCATTTGATATTGAGTATGACACAGTGGGAAATATTTCTCTATAAGTTCGACATCATGAATGTTTCACAAAAGGATATCAATGTCCATAAAATGTAAGAATTTTTAGTAGCACATATATAACTAGAGGAATATCCCCTATATTTTGATTTCCCATATGATGTTATTCTCTTAGTAGATCATGTATTGCCACACTAGAATATTAATTTTGATGTTGACTCATGGAGACTGACTGTTATAAGGATCAAAAATCCCAAACATAAAATGTTTGGCTTGGGGATTTTTTCTATCACCCTAGTAGAATACATCTTTGAATAGATTTTTTACAGAATTCTATACAAAAATGATATATAGTATTAGGACCTCATTAATAGTCTCAAGTTAGACCTAGTGATTTATATACCAGATCTACATGTGAATAGATTCTCTAATTTAGTCATCAAATATATCAATGGAGGCTAAAAAATATTATTGAAATTGAATATTCCACATATTGAATATTTCCATCGTCTAGTAGACCTGTTCCATTATCAGCTAATGATGACTTATGTCCCTCAATTGTAGAAAATTCAATCAATTTTCTTAACAGGTATGGATACATCTATCATTAAACATGTCTATGGTGACCTTTTAATTAATGTGGAACATCAAAGAGTCATAACCCAATATACATAAGTTGATTAAAACTGACATGTATATCTTCTAGGTACTATTCGAGCTATATTTGGAGAATTAGTTTCCCCACTACATTGGATACATTTGAATGTGAAACTCCTTTTTTTGAGCGTTTCTAGAATCACATCCTCCCTTCAGATCAAGATGAGCATGATTGAATCCCTCATATTTTAGCCTAGTTCATTTTATAGAGTAGATAGAAACTGGAGAAAATCATCTAAAAAATTAGTTGATTTAACCTCTATTAAATATATGAAGATTAAATACCACTGATTATGCATGAATTCTTTTCTTTCTCTTTTAGCACCCATCACGGGGATTGTTTCTCTCCAAAAAATGTCAAAGATTATGTACTTTTGGACCACTAGGGATTACTAATTTGTTTCATTTTATAAGATGTTTAATATGTGTCAAATCCATGAAAACTTTTTTAATTGTTTGTTATAGCTTCTACACATCACAAATAACTTTTTAGCCTCTTCCACTAGTGGAATCAATATTGAAGGACCATACAAATGTGAAAAATATTTACAGTGCAATATTATTTTGACCAAATCATACTTCATTTACAAATTTGATGAAGATGTTCCCCACAAATAATTCAAAACTTATCTTGTGATTTATTTCATGAGATTTAACATCACTCGTTAATTTCCATTTCATCAGACTTTTATAAAAAATGTCACTAATAAATGGGATACTATGATGAAGAAGTTAAAAACCACGTAAAAATTTTGTTCCATTATTAATTCTCACTACCATTCATAAGAATGTGGGATTATTTTCATGTTACAAAATACCCTCTCTAATATTATAAAGAAAATTGTGGTCCATAAAAAAAAAGTTGGCCTCAACAAAAACCCAATTTACTCTGGGAATATTGCAAGACAACTCAAAATTATAAAAGGTTACCCTATACTCAATATTTTATTGAAACAATGTGGTTTTATCCATTTAGGTTCACATTCATCACATCTAACATGTACTTAATTTTAAATAATTCCAAATATAGTTGTATATTCCCATTTGGCTAAGATGGAATCCCATGAGGATAATAATTTTGAATCCTTTTATAATTTTTTGAGGCAACATAATATGATAGTGACAGTATTATAATGTATGGTTCACCTCCACCCCATCTAGATTGAGTTTTTTCTTGATCATAGAACACCAACGATATCCCACAAAAAATCCATAAAATATGGTTCCTAATTGGTTAGGACCTTATGTCATCAACTAGTTTTGATTCAATGGAGCGTACACATGGATCCCCATGGAATAAGGGGATATCACACCTCATAGAAATCATAATATTATTATAATCACAACACTTGAATCCCCATGGTGGAAAAATTAAGATCCTCAACAATTTTTAGGCACATTCCAATTAATAGTTTCCCAATGGTATATGAATTATGAAATTAAACTATATACATGTATGGTATGATATCCATATCTATAAATTATAAACTGCATTGTAGTCCATGCATTATGAACACATACTATTTGTCGACATGGAAGGATCCATATAACATTTAAAAATAAGTATCCCAATAGTCTAAAAATTATTACCTCAAAATTTGTTTTTCTAGGGTTTTAGCATTACAAACATAAAATAACAGAATCCACATAGTCCATATAGTATGAACACATACTATTTACAAATAATAAATAGTTGGAAGCCATAAAATTAAATAAAAAATAATTAGAACTCTATGGCTAAATAATAGGATTCATGGCCAATAAATTATGAAAATAAATTATTTATATTGCATAAATAGAAATATATTTGAATAGAAACTATAAGAAACCACATTGGGAGTTTAACAAATACTAACTACAAAGAACAATTTCCCCAACCAATGGAATTACACTATAATATTATCCCATTTGAAACTGGGATACCTAATACAATTGGGATGAAAAGACCAATTAATCAATTTTATCACAACATGATGAAAATTTTTGACAGTAAATCATGTCATCAACACATGATTTATTTATCAAGAATATTTCCTTATTCAATTGAATAAGACTTTTATAATGCTATATTCTAGAACTATGTGTCTCTTTTTTCTCATTCTCACATGATACGTTGGGATTTCTAGACCCCACATTTTATGAAATTCCAAAAAATTACAAAACAATTTAATCCAAAGACACATTAATGGTAATAAAGTGAATTATATGTAATTAATCTCACTTTATTTATATGGAATGAGGGAATTAAATCCCTATTTACATGTTGGATTTTACATGTTTTGTGACCAATATATACTCTTGAGACAAAAATATTTCCATTACAAACATCACGTCATTAAACTATTTTCTAAATTTAACGTGGTCCATAAAACATGATATTAAATAGTGGGATGTTTGTTTCACTGAATTTATGTGGTATGTTGGCCTACATTCCCACAAATCACATCAGGCTATACCTTTTTCTACCATACATATTTCCATAAAAAACACCCACTTAGTTCATGCTTTATAAATTTACTCTCTTACACTATAAAAACATCCATCAACCACCAATCCATATAGTACAAGATTTATGACCCTAAACATGTATCCATGATCCAAGAAGTCTGACCATATACACTATTCATTTTCCAGTAATTTTCATTGAATCGTGTATACCAATTTTTATGAAAATCATATTCCACCACAACTTTCATGGACTACTTATTTTATAATTTCTATTCCAATGGGATACGTAGTAACTCCAAGACTACCCATATATGGTCCCATATCTAATTTAACCCCAAAACTACCCCTGATTTTATCCACCAAAATTTATATTATGTGTATCCTATTTTAGTATAATCACTATTCGATGTTTTTAAACCATTAGTGCGTGAAGATTCCTTCATCACCCAATCTATGGTTGAAAATAGCACGATTCTCATTGAGAAATCCATGCCAACAACCTCAACACTAGATGATAATCTATATCACAAACCAAAGAATGTTTTGTATGCCACATCTCATAATTTGGGATGATCATGTAGCCACATTTGTGATGAAATATCCTATCGATCTATGTATCCTACTACATCAAATTCCAAAAATACATTCAACATGACTCCCCTTGTCATGTGATATGAGTGACATATAGATATCTCATAGATGGAACAACACCCTTCATTTACTCAATTATTGGGTCCAAACCTCTCTAGCATCTTGAGCTCTACCTAGGGTTTGTTTTGTTATATTTCTATAGATGAGAGTAACTTTTCAGTCATTTTATGTCTGTTTATCATACTTTTATGACATGAAATCCCACATTGGTCACTTTTTCTCCCAATTGTTTAGTGCCACATGATCTTAAAAATAAAATCACCATATAGTATGTGATCTATGAATTAACCAAGAAGAAACCATTATCATTATTGTATAAATTTTTAACATTAAAGCCCAATTTCCCAAATTCAAGTCATTAAAATATCATTTTACCAATCATGAAACATGGATGCCTCTTATGATGAATATGGGATGAAAAAAATTTCCACATCACATAATTTTAAACATTAGATTATTCTCGTATAAATATGGGATGACTCATATGACATGTATGAGATAATGAAATAAAAACCCCATGTAAAAATGGGATGCCTAAAATTATAAGTATGTGGAAATAATAATCTTATTCAATATAAAATCTGGATTCCTAATTTTATATGTATTGGATGATCGAAAAATAAGACTATATAAAAGAGATAATACTCTTAAAATTTGATTGGAATGATCAGAAAATGTAACCCCAAATAAAAAAAGGATGCCACTAATACATGATGATTTAGTATCCATGTCAAAGAGGATTTAACCACCCTGTTTTAAATATAATTCCACAAAACATTCCAAAACTATGTGTATATTTATTTTCATCCTTATGAGATATTGAGTGAAGCCATATATATCATCATAGACCCAAACCAACCATCGAATCATTTCAGGGTTATTTCTCAACGGAGGAAGGATTGATTCTTTCATGAAGATATAGTCATCAATCATGTTCATGTTCATGAAGTATTATCTCCCTATGAACTCAATATTCTCTATGGGACATTACCTATTTCTACTTTTGTGTTTCGTTCTTCCATAGAATTTTATAATCATTATCCCCTTATCTAAATGTTATTCTTAGAGTAAATGAACATATTCTATAAGGTCTCACCTAACATATTGGGCTCACACATCGATGGATCGTTAGTAACATATTGTGGCTCCCATGATTCAATATTACTGAACATTATATTTCAAATATATTTATCCCTTCCATAATCAACATAGATGTATAACCTTCGTTTAAGACATTATAATAATTTTTCACCCTCATTGTTCATTTCATATTTAGTATATTGTTCTATAAAGACATGATCACCCCAACATTATTTTTCATCCACTTTCACTCATTTTCTTGTTCTCCCTATAGACAATTTAAGCTCTATGCTACTACTTTTTTGTCACAATAAGAATATATTCAGTTGGATTATTATTTTTAGAGGGTGTATTTTTCCTTAATAATATTTTATACACCTGAGTGGATTTTGGTATAATCACTATAACCATAAATACAGATCTTATGTCCAAAAATCATGAATTTTAGCATTGTTCATGTCATCCTAGTAATGTTTCATGTGGTGCTAGACTCTATTATCCTGAAATTAATATATAGTCACTTCACATTAATTCCATTCACACTCATTTGAGTATCATACCACATCCGTCCTTTCTTTATAACCTTTAAATATTTTTTATTCTTATTAATTATAGAATAAAAAACTATAAGATCATGTCAATGAATCATGACATCACACTGGGTGAAATTATCCTCGGTGATGTTTTGTGTGGTGTTAGGAATTATTTTTCCCCGTTAGCATCTGGTTGTCAATTTTTGGAGATATACATAACCATTATGGATGGTACCCCTATATTCCAATAATTATGACCTTACACACTATTACATTTCTATTAGTTATTTTTTAAGGCATCGAGTGGCCTCCTATGTTCCACCTTTCCCTCCAGGATACCTCTCTCATTTTCCTTACACATTCCACATGAGACACAGAACCCTATATTCCGAGAATTACGATATTAAACTATTTGATACTCATGGTAGATTGTTTTCCTTATTTCATGGAATCCTTGGATAAAAATTCTCATTTGTTATGAATTCGATGGAATAACAGTAATTTTTTTGTATTTATCTCCCCCTTTGGTGAAGGAATATTCCCAGAAAGTGGATTTAGCTCCATGGTCCATGAACTATGCACATAAAATAATATTCACTATTTAGAAACATGTTTATCTGAGTAGTATCACATTAAACATCCAATACAAAGAGGAATAAATGTCTATAAGGATGAAAACCCATAAGACAAACCATATCAGGAGTAATGCATCCCTTCTCTATCACTCCAATGAGTTGGCAAAAATGTAAATAAAAATAAATTGGTACAGACCTAGAAGGGACCCACTATGGACCCCATAAATTTTATTCCTTAATCACTAGATCCATTGGATAAATAAAATGTTTGATCCAAATCCTAATCTCCCCCTCCTCATGATCCTTCTAAAGAGTGTACCTACATTGTGTTACCCTACTATCACCCCTACACCCATGCAGTGAAGGCATCATTCACATCTATAGACATTATTTGTTCATAAGACATTAAAAATTATAACCTGAAGCCCCAGTCAAATGATGTTAGACTATGTGATAAATAATCCTCTCTATATAATGTTATACTAAATTTCCATCATTCTCGAAAAATTATATTAAAATGTAGAGAAAATTAGGTCATTTCATGATAAGAAATTTTTTCTATTAGTGAATTCTAGTAACCACATAATTCATGTTATTTAACGATCACTAAACATCTGAGATGATAATACCCATATATGAAAATTACAGACATTTGTTAAAATAGATATTCCATCCCGATGCGCTCAATTCCATGGTGGGATAATGTTTTGAGTGTTGAACCATCTCTAAAAATTTCATCACATAGTCTCTACAATTTTCATGTCCATTTATTTTAATCTCCATCCTCAAAAACTCTTGAATGGCCCCCTGATGGAATGGTCCATTTCCACATTGAATCTTATACCTTCCTAGGAATTTTCTCTAACATAATATTTATTATATTTTGTTATTGTTATCATTTATTAATTTGGTTCTATAGTCTACCCTAAATTATTTTTACACATCCTCGATAAAATAAAAATAAATTTTGTGTTTCAAACATGGTAATTAGTTATCCTCCTTCATCATGAAAACCAACTTATATTCAAGATAATTTATGATTCCATACATGTTTTTATTCCAACTTTTTGTAGTTGAATTCAAAAACCATTAAATTAACCAATTCATTAATACTATGAATTGGAAAAAAATTAATCTATCTAGAGAATCTCATCCTTTATTGACATCCCTTATGATCCAAGAAACTCCTTGTTTTTGATAAAAAAAATCAGACACAGAGTGTTCAGAAATATTATGACACTCTCATATAAATGATAAATCAAATGGTATACCCTTATTTATCCAAATATTAATGATTTTTGTATTGTAATGGATTTTTTTGGTTGTATAAATATTTTGATTGAAGTGTAACATTAAAATTATTTAATAAAACTTCTACACATATATTTGGAGTTAAAAAATATAAAATAAATTCTTTTTTAGGATGTCATCAACCTGGAACCATTCAGAAGTCGCAATAATAAATCCCCCTATGGGTCTACATTAGTGATTGATTACTCAGACATAGTCATCCTCTAGAACATATCATCTAGGAACTTTTTAATCCTTATAAGATATTCATTTTTGTATTAAACCTTAGAAAATATAAAATAATTATTATATCTTCACCTACCACTAATCATCCTAGAATGTTGTTACATAAGATTCAACTTCATCATCTTGAGCCTCATAAACTTCTAGTTGATCCCTCAACTAACTAATGAATTTTTTTTGGAATTGATTAAAGTTGAATTATTTCACTCATGATCCTCAAGAAGTTATGTTACTAGACTATACTCTTAGAGTTTCCTTGTACCATTAGTTTTCTACTTATTCCAACTAAATCCAAGATGTTGAATTTCATTATAAACCCACATAGCAAGGTAGACACCTAATAGTTCATAGAAAACATGAATGTCCACCTCTCCAGTGAGTAGGATATGTAGCTAGTGGTGGGGGACCACATTCAAATCATCAATTATGGATTCTGGTGTGTGGTATATGAAGTGTCTTATAATCCAAAATTCCATTTGAAAAAATATTTTATTCTTCTTATGAACCTCAAACTATGAATATTAAAATTCATTGGGTGGAACATGTTCATATTTTGAGAATGAAATAAGGGTAAAATTATAAGGGTCATCATATATGATACACATGGATGGGAAAAGATTCTTGTCATGTTGAGGGGTGTACTCATATAAAAATTAGTTATAAATGTATCATATTCTTTCCTCGAGCTCAATAACATTATTGGTATTACCGCAGTCTATAATGTACTACCTTATTAAGATTGTATCTAGGTCCTCAAGGATGACTTGGTCCCTAAGTGTTTGCACATACATTTTGGGATGTTCCCTAGGTACCCCAACAATGGCCTCCTGATTGGAGTTCACCCTCTGAAGAAGTAATTGAAATAAAATCATGCCTAATAGTTAGATGAATGGTGAGTGATTAGGTAAGAATGTCTCGTGTTAGGGGAAAATACCTACAAATGTATGAATTTTGGTAAAATATGGTCCCATATTTTAAATATATAATTCTAACATTAGGGACCTCACAATGTCTATTATAACATCAACAACTATCAGATGTATTAATGTTCAATTTGGTGGAATTTTCATAAATTAAAAAAATACATTGATTAGATTATTGAATAGATCTATTTATATTTTATTAGATTCATGATGGCTGAGATTTAGTCGTAACCATTTTTGTGGGGATACCGATATTGAGATTCCTTAGACGATGTTCCTCGATGATAGTATATGCCATTGTTTGGATGAAGGGCCATAGTCCCCTATTGATTATTAGGTGGACTAGTTTCTATGAATCCACCCCTATTAGCTCCATGTAATTCTATATAGTTTCATAAACCTTGGGTAATGATACTAAGGATTCTATCTTAATTCTATGGGGTAAACCACATCCCCTATGATGGGTACCATTGTAAACCGTCATCTTCATCTTGAATTAAGAAAATTCATATTATAGTCTTTATAAAAATTGTAAGGACACTAAGGAACAATTTATTTAACAAGACTTGGGTATCTATCCTAAATTAAAGTTGGTAGTGTCCTCATACTCACGGGTCACCTCACCACATTCTGGGTGAGTCAAATAACTAGAATTTGATCCCTAGGATTCTTTATTACTGTTACAACATTTATCACCAGTAGACTATGAATCCTAAGACAAATATTCATTGATTTCTATCATGTAGGTATAAAGGTCCCCACATAAAATCACACAGAATAAGTTAGAGAGATTCTTAGGTCCCCCATTTCATCATGAAAGGGAGCCATAGATACTTGGTATGCAATAATCTCATGGATGTGCACCCCGGTAGTGATACAAGAGAGACACACATCTGATAGCCCAATATCCTCCTGATTCAGCTTCCACCACAACTTATCTTCCATCATGGTAATTTAAAACATAATCAATGCCACCTAGATCATGGGGATGGAAGAACCAGAAGTTCGATAAAAAAGGTAAAAACATATCTCCGGGGGAAACCCTATATATTCTTATCAACACCTGAGGACCCTCTTTCTACTCACATGATCGCATTTAGTGGAGGCCATTCCTTCTATGATATGGTGGTTTAATAACTCATAGATCTACCACCCATGTAGACTGATTTGGGGATCTTGAATCTTATAAATTACCAAGAATAGAGTCATACTTTCGATCATTATTATCATTCAACATAAGTTATTGTGTGATCACCATTACCCATAGATTCATGACTACACTTGGATATTTTACTACCAAATTTCTGGAATAACACTGAGAAACTCCATCATAAATATTAGATGGATATAAAATAATGGAAATATCTAAAAAATAAAAGATACAATCAACAACTTGATGGTAAAGATGAACCACTCAACATAAAACATGATTAATAAAATAAACCATAAGAGGGAATAACTAACCATATAAAGGAAATTCTTGGAAACATGAAGGAGCTGAATGAGATAATAAACTAACGAGAAAACAAAATTTAGAATATATTTTCAACATAATGGAAGTAATAGTTTTAATTAAAAAAATAATATATAGTAATAAACTCAAACTACATTGTATGATGAATAACCAAGAGAGAATCGAAAAATTTCAATGTGAATAATAACTTAAACTCCCACACAAATCCTCCGAGACCTTGTGAAACCTAATGAAAAAATTGATAATTCTAGAGAATTGTATCAGATAGAACTTAAAAAAATCATCCTAATTTTAATAAGATGTGTTTTTTATATAAGTAATAGTGGGGAAAATAAAAACCCTATGAAATAATCTATAAGGATCTCTCCAAGAAGTGAACATAGAAAAACTATGAAAAGATTAAATCACATAACTGAACAATATCATCATAAAAAAATAATTACAATTTAATTTAACAATACATGAATATATATATATATATATATTAAAAAATGAATCAGAAATTATAAAACAATCTTTTGATATTTGGAACACCTTAGAAAGTCATGTTATTAATATTTATCCTATAAATTAATATCACTCTATAGTTCATGGTCCATGTTGATTACCCACTATCATAAAACCTTCACTGAAAAATATTGGGTATTTATCATCAAGTACATTATTTTTGGATAGTACATAATATATAAATCTCTACAGTCAATCACATTGGAGTGTGCATTAAGACTCTATCAAGGTTGGGAAATATGGAAGATTTTTTGGAAGTAGTCTAGAATCGATGGATGTGCCAACCAATAAACCACTACTCCAACATAGCCTAAAATAATAAAATTTCTAAAAAAGAAGGAAGATTTCATATTTTATTAAGGGAATGTTCATTATCATTGATGAGTGGTGACCATCCAATGTATTTTATCTCTACCCTGAAACAACATTTCACTATATCTATAGTGTATATAAATGTTATGATGCCCCCACCACCTACTTATACCCAAAAAATATATAAAACACCACTTTTATTATTTCAAAATAAATTGGTTCTAGGATAAATATCTCACCAACCTTAGAACTACAACACGTTAAAATAAATAGTTAAAAAATTAAAGTATCCACATCGTTAGATGGGCGGTAGATATTATTATTGGAAAACAAAAACAAGGGTGGGTGTTTGAATCATGATCTATTAAATCCATGATGCAAAACCACCACATATCCTTAAACATATGTAAGTAAAATATTTTTACAATGTGTTTACAAATAGATTGTATTTCTATGATTCTTTTGAGAGTGATATGAATATAATAATCATTTATAAACCAAGAATATTATTATGATACCATGGTACATGAAATCTTGTTGATTTTCCAAACCTCACTCTTGCATCCCCATATAAGATTATAAATTATACTTGTGTCCTTTATTAATAGAAAATTTGTCGATATTCATAATTGATCTATTATAACACAAATATATTCATATTCTTAATTGTGGATTGATAACCTAGTTGTTGAATCCATAATGATATCTTCACATTTTCAATTATGGATATAAAAAGTCTTTATCAATCACCTATGATTAAAATTATTTTCATTAAAAACCTATAAAAATATATAACATGCTATAAATATTTCCACCACATTCTTCATCATAGGTAATTTTTTTCCTTAACATGATACGATAAGAAATAGACAATAATTGATGTACTTGTATGTATGATCTATGGATATCCTGGAGGAAATTTTCATACATATTAAATATAACAAATATCCATCACTAAAAGGAATATTACTCTAACCATAATGTATCCACCTATATAAAGAATCACTATAACCTTCATGATCTAACATCATCGCCATCTCAATGTATACACATTAAGAATCCTACACATACAAAATTAGTGATAATTTCTCAATAATTAATTAATTATAACTCATTGTACTAGCTTCACCTATATTGGCCCCTAATTTTGATGTATAATTATTACATCTTTTTATTTGGTTATTCAATATATTTCATTAAAAAAGTTATGTAGACCATAGAGGTTTAATGTATTATTAGACTACATAAAAATTATTAATATTTCAAGGTCAATCTTCAAAATCTATCATAATTATACTTCCAAATAAAACTCTCCATAATATTACGCCATATAATCATTTCCTCATAACTTGGGAATAGAATCCTAGGAACAAGTGATGTAATATTCATAGTAATGATAAACAAGGGATATTTATATTATTGGTCGTATGAATGAATAATATAATAATAAATGTATGAGACACCAATTATAAAATATAAATATTATACCAAAATGATCAAGTATTGTAATATTGATTCAAGTAATTACACATTATCATAAAAATATAATTGAATCATAAAGTGAGAAATAATCTTAAATCAATAAAGTACCAATTATTCATATTATAAAACTATGCACCATAGTAATTATAGAATCCATTTCGTATATTAGGGTTTATTAACTAAACCATAAAATCATAACAAGTGAGTCATCGACATTATTTTATCATATTTGATTATGCATATCAACTTTATTCCCATTATTGACCATGTAGATCGACTTGATTTGCACTGTAGATCAAGCTCATAATCTTGTTTCCAAAAGTGGATCACACACAATGGACTATTTCAAATAGTTATAATATGAGATATAAATCCTCACCTATGGTATTTGAGGAATATATAATTTTTATCTAACACATAACACAATAAAAATAGTACATATTTGTTTTGTATGATTACAAAATATTCCAAAGGTCCCCAGGTCATAAAACGCGAATACAAAAATAATTCTAATTTTAATTCATAAATTCACTATATCATAACCCATGAATGAAAATATGTTTCCTTAACATCTTATCATCATAATAATAAATATTATATAAAATTATTAATGATTGAATTATTTGATCATATCGAAAAAATTAACTATCAATGGAAGTTATCATATATTAAAATTCCATTAAAACGTCAACTCGAATAATTCCCAAGGAAAATAACCTTTTACCATTTAAATTGGTAATTTAAAATATATAAATAAGTATAATAATTATATAAAAATTCTTCATAATAATTTGTGATAAAATTTCAATGAATATTCTATTAGTTGAGAAGTTATGACTCTAATAAATCCACCTTTGGATAAAAAATTTAAAACAATACAATACTTACATGATTTTATAAAAATAATAGAAATCTATAATTTGAATAATTATTGGAACGTTCCACTTAAATAATTTTATATAAACACACACATTGTTAATTATTAATTTTTACTTTAATATTATTATAGTAAAACACAGTTTAAAATTATTTCATAAAAACAAACACTTGAAGGAATAATCATTTTAAATTACGTAGTAAAACAATATTATTTTTCAATAATTAATTTCATTAAATAAAATATGAAATTTAATTGAGGAAAATAAAATTAAATCATTTATTATGTATAAATAACCAAATGATAATAAAACCAATTGGATTTGTTACATAATGAATATATATTTTCCTCAACACCAAATAAATAAATAATAATACTGACAACAGAAAAACTGAATCAAAAATCCTTTACCTCAATTATCATTTTTCATGGTTTGTATTTTAACATTATACATAATAAATAAATAACAAATATATTTTTATTCATGAACCATAATAATATCGATAAAATAATATATGAGTGACTTATGATATCTTATAACACGTATATTATAATTTTTTTTAAACAAGTGTTCTATGGGAAAAGAACCTCATTTTTTTTGCTTGTTTCGTTTTAAAAGTGGTATCCCTTTTAAATTTTTAATTGATCCATCAACTGAATAAAATTTATAATTATATGAATAAACATAAAATTTTAATTTTAATTTCTTAATTCATTAATAAATTTTATCAATTGAAAATTTATTTACATTGTTCATTGACATATTCAGGGATAAGAATATATGAAAACTATTTTCATTTTGTGAATGATGGGGTAAAAAAGATAATTAAGAATAAAACAGTATAGAATAATTATTATATCATATAAATAAAATATATTCAATAAATATATCTTCATTACCATCAATTTATATTGTAAATTATAAATGAACAACATAGTTTTATGGAGATAGAAGTCCACAAGAACTCACAATCGTTGCTATCGTTTTTCAAAATATTGAATTATATGAGAGAATATTTGATATTATAATTATATAAGAATTTATATATCATAAAAAATATCCTATATAAATTTTAAAACAATCTCAATCACCATCCATGAATTAATTTTATGAAAAATGTATTTTAGTACAATTTGGACATGGTAAACTGTATGTCTGCATTAGGGGTTATTTTACATACCTTATAAAAGAAAAAAGGTGAATAAAGGTAGTTTTGTTATCATGATGAAATATAATAAAATTTTTTATATATAATTAATTATTCGATGGATGACATAGAGTTTGGGGGGTATAAGAAGAAATCAAATGAATATTATCAGTTAATGTGTGTACCTATTGTTTTAATGGGAAATTGTATATCTCTTATAAAGAACATAGAATTTGTCATTTTGGAATTACCAAACATCTAGAATGTGTATAAACATGTTGATAAGATAATTAGTTAGGGTTTAGTCAATATATATGTTGAATTTGATGAAATCAAGAAAATATAGGGTCACCCAATTATAAATGTGGGGTGGGGCACAATTAGAATTTCAAAATATTTCAAAATATTTTAAATTTATTATAAAAACATAAAATAAATATGTCAATATATTCAAGAATTTTTGTTTGTAATAGTTGATATACCATCTTACAATAAAATATTGATAGGTTAAACTACTGTTTTAATCCATATATTTTTTAACACCATAGTTAAATACTATTATTCTTAATATTTGTATGAACATTTTCATTTTTAAAGTTTTATAATCATACATTAAAGCTACAAAATGTTTCATAAATAGTTAATGAATAACCAAAACCATATATAACATAACATTACATATTTAACTATTTTTATAAATTTTAATAACTTCATAAAATATAATTACTGTCATTTTATATATAACTCACACAATTTGACAAGTTTATACTAAAATAATATTAAATTCGAATATAAACCATATAAAACAAATACATTATATTATTCATTAGTTTTTTTAAATTCTATAACATAATAAAAATATTATCTTTTTAATATTTTTAAATTAATTTATATAATATTTCTTTTAATTGAATAAAAAATCTACAATTGATTTAGAAGAAATTATGTTAATTATAGAATTAATAAAAAATAAAAAATATTCCATATTGTAAATAATAACGCTATTATAAAATAACTGTTATGTGTAATTCAAAACATTGTTTTATCCCTATATGACACATAATAGATATTTTATTGCAATAAATTGTCATTTTTTACTTTTCATTTTTTAAAATATTAGATTCATTTTTTTTGGACATGTTTCCCTTAAAAATTTAATCATTACTCTTATGGTTAAAATGATCAAATAAACTACGTTAAATATGAATTAAAAAGGAAATAGTAATGTTACTGTATAAATTTATCCTTGGTCAACATGATTTACCCTTTATTGAGACGATATAATTTTTCTAGCTTACTATTCATAATGACTCATAATAAAAGGTAACTACATTTCAAATCTAGACCTCCAAATTAAAAAAATATATATTTTTAAAAATAAAATTTTTATAAGAATAAAAATGAAACCTTAATATATGTTTACAATTCATGACAGAAAACAATTTTTAGGAAAAAATAAATTCCTATGTATATAAATATATTGACACCAAATATGATATTTAAGTGGATTCCAATAAATATAATTAAAATATTTATATTAAAATTAATGTAAATTTAATATGAAACAACTTTTAAATATTTTAGAAATTCATAAAAAATAATCCAAATATTATTTATTCTTGTTAAATTAAAAAAATTATATCATTCTTATGAAATATAATTTACAGATGATACAAAAATGATATATACTACTATCCAATAACTAAAAATAAATTAAATTTCTGTTTAATTTTTATTATAATGAATAATAAGTCTTTACTAAAAAATGATGCTCTTAATTCATAAGAACTTATTCGTAAATATTTTTTTAGTTTGAAAAAAATATATATTTCATTATTTTCTTATCATATTTATGAACTCCTATTAAATTTTTAGGTTGTAACTTTGGTATTTGAATAATATTTTTGTTTGTTTTTATGAATGGTGTTGTCTATCTAGTACACAATTAAACAACATGACTGATTTAACATTTCATAATATAAATTTCTGCACCATTAACAAATCTCAGTGTCAAAATTTTTATAATGTTTTTGTAATAAAGGGTTTTATGTTTGGAAAATCCTTTTTTGAAAACAAACATCACATAAAGGTTCATAAAATTCTCTCTTGAAATGATAGAAATTGAAATACAATGATCATCAAGAATAACATAAACAATATAATTGAAAATAATAAAAAAAATATAGGATGTGAGAAAATATATACGGTAGATAATAAAAATTCCAAAATAATGGTGGAGAGTGGTAGGTAACATTGATCACAATAAAATTTTTCTTCATTATAACGTTAACAACCATAAAATAAGAAATCAATGATGTGTTAAAATGACCCATACTTATATTGTTAATTATCATTATTAAATATTCTATTATTTAAAAGGAAATTTTTCTATAGTTCAAGAATTATTTTACAATTTAGAGTATGAATATAATGACATATACTTTCAATAATATTATATTTTCATCCTTAAGTGAATATCCACTACAATATCAAATTTTCCCTATATGACGATTAATCAGTATTAATTTTTCATCCCTGAAGAATAAAAAAAATATATGTGGGATCAAATAATATATAATTGGATTATAATCGATGGATATTTTATTTTTATAAATAACAAAACCATAATATATTTCACAATATACCAGAATATCCATTATTTATAAACAATGATGTGACAAAATAATAAATTTTACTATACAATTTAGACAATAAAATAAATGGATCAACAATGAAAATTACATAAATAAATAAATATATATATGAAAACACCTCTATAATATCAACTTTAATTACTTAAAATAATGGTCTTCTGAAACCATTCATATTAAATACCTATTTGTTAATTGCCTTATTTTAATTAAATGTTCCAGTTAAATCACATATTGATCCTAAGGGTTATATATACCTAAAACCATAATTTAATTTATCTCTATAAATAATCACTATATAATACTTTAATTTAGATAAATTCACAAAAATAAAATGAATAAAAATTATTTAGCATCCTGAAACATAATAATTATATTTAAAATAAATATATTTAGTAATATCACCTTTTCAAAGAATCACATTATGACTAACACTATTACCTATTCCATATTGTCCAACAGAACATAATTAACTAAACATAATATCATATACAATGATAATGTGAAATTTCATCATCAATATGGAATTCTTCTTAAAACCTAATAAAATTATAGAATAAACTATTAATTCTATCACCTAGACACTTAATATGTGTTTTTATGACACTATAGATATAAAAACCCATCAATATATAATCCCCTAAGGTTTTTCATTATTAATATGTTAACACAAAGCATATATAAATGATTTCATGATTTTTCAAAATGATTATTCTTTAAATAAAAATATATTATAGTTATTAAATTCTAGAAACACAATAGAATAATAGAAAATGAAATTCATAAATATGATATCAAATAACTAATAAACATGAAGTCTAAAACAAACAATACCATTTACTTCATTAGTGTAAATCATCACTTTATCCCAAATTTGAAATATCATTGTACTACTAAATCATTACTAATAGTTAGCATTACCTTTCAACCCATTTATTTGAATAGTTAATGAAAAACCATTTTGGAACAATGCATATATGTTTGATGATTCATATGTATTAAATATAAATGATATAACTTTTTTGAAACATAATTTCCAAATCAGAATACATTAGAAAATCATTCATATTACTCAAACTAATAGAATAATATAGTTTATTCATTTTAATAGAAGTTAACACTGGTATTAGGTTATTTTATAGGGTAATTAACGTATTCCCAACATATGAGACATTGAACTACAAATAGTACATTTGGAAAAAAATCACACCTTACATAAACATCATAATTTTCTAGGGAAATAACATTCCATATACACTGCATTTCCACATATAGAATATCATCCCATTCCATTGATATAACCACTTGAGTTCTTCTTGCCACATTATTGAGATATAGAATATAGAATTATATTACCGACATGGTATTCATCAAAATCCACCTTTATCATATTAGGTATGTTTTGAAACTCTTCTTAGTAAAGGGTTTAAATAATATAATATGATAAATTATTTGGCATATTACTAATATAATTCTTTCCAATTTAATTTTTTTTAAATTCTCATAACAAAATTCATTTTATTTTCTAACAACATTTACAGTTACCATGAATAAAATTGGTTTCAATGATATTTTAATAACATGAACCATAGTGTGGGGACCAATAGTCCTAAAATGGAATCATAAAAAATAATTTAATGGACTAATAAATGACGAACCCAGAATTTAATCTTATTAAATAGTATATTTATTCTAGTTTTCCCGGATAATCATCTATTCACACCATTCATAATTTTTAATAATCAAAAATCGAATTAAGAAAATTAAAATTCCATGTGAGTGTCAATCCAGTTGCGTAGTAGGGGATCAATCATCTTTTGGGAGAAGATTACATGAGATATAATTAACAATTTTTTGGATCTTCACCACAAAATAAATATGTACCCAAATCATGTGTACATGTATTTCCAATAGAGGGTTGTTTTTTGAAAGATACCACTCATTTCATTAACAAAATTTCTGAATTTAAATTACAAACAGGATTATACCAAGGGTCGTCACAGAGGTTTTTTTATTCCAGTCTATAAAGGTTCACTAAACCATTTTTATGATGAAAACTATAGAAAGAAATCATTATGTACATAAATATTACATCTTATTAAATTAATATTAAATATATTTCAAAATATCACACAACATGATCGTAAAAGTTTAATGAATTTTTAGACATGAAACCCAGTATTCGTACTTCAATAATCATCTTCAACATCTCCCATAACAATAATTCCACATATTACACTTTATAGACATTACATGATAAAACATTCATATATATTACCTACTGAAATTAGTCAAAAGAAATGGATATCTCAAATTCTCAGATAGGGTAATCATTGTACATATATATTTATGAACATATGTAATAATAAAATAATAGTAACAATATGAGATCATTAACATAGTATAAAAAGATCATTATTAGTCTATCGGGGTTCATAAATTTGATTGATTGAATAAAAATTTATAATTTTAAAATAAATTTTACATGATATTTATAAATTATCATATATTAATCATAAGACTTATGTTCATGTCATAAAAGTGTGAAACTATCATATGTATTGAAATTATTTAATATCTCAAGGATAAAAAAAATAACATAATATCATTTTGAATTAGGAATCAGAAACACATTCTTATACATGATCTAGGAAACAAACTAATTTCCCTTAGTTTTTCTTATATATGAACTTGTTTTCCATTGTGGATTATTTATGTTGACATATTTTCCATATAGTACTAAGAGTATGGATTAGTTTCCCATTATTATCTACTATGATATAAAAATTTACCCAGTGAATTTGGGGGGATATATATATAAATTTCCACTTATCATATAATGGGAGAAATTTATATTTTATCAAAAATTTCATTAAACATTCATCATACCATCATATCCGAAACTGTGCAAAGAAAAAGTATTTCATGCAAAATTGATAAATTCTACATAAAATAACCCATTCTATAAAAATATATTTTTTAAAATCATTATCATCATAATAAGGAAATATATAGATAATTAATAAAGAAGATATCATTAGATGACATCCCTTGTAAATAATTATTAAAAATAAATGATGATATCATAGATGGAAAATCATTTAATATAATCACTGGAATATTTCTGGAGGAAAATACACCTTTCACAGATATAAAATATTTAAAATAAAAAAACCAAATAATAAATATAACATTTTCCTTGAAAATAACCATGTAAATACTAAAATGGAATCATCAAATCATTTAGTGGTTGTGATGGTGGGAAATTATGATCATTCTGTATAAGGTAAAAGAAAACATTCTTTTCAATGTTTTGAAAAAAATCAAAATTTATATCATTCAGAAAATAAAAGCATTAAACCATTTACTTTTTTAATAAAATTTTTAAATGGTTAAAAGTGACTATTAAAAATCATAGGAGAGTAGTAAAAAATTATGAATACATATTATATAAATCATGGACATAGATGAATTTTATTTTGATTGAATAATAAAAAATAGTCACTTGTCTCTAATAAAATCATTCCAACCTCATGAGTACTATTAAAACAAAATAAATTAAAACAATTATTAATTATAAATAACAATAGAATATTACAATTATATGTATTTATAATATGTGAAATATATTATTTATACAATGTAATATTTAGAAAAAACAATATTGAATAATATATGATTGAAACAAAAATCCATTTCCTCACATCTTGCATATCATCATATTTATTAAAACATACTATAAAAATAACTATATATTATAAATTTATTAATTGAAAAATTTATATTTATCATATGATATTTGATTCATTTATGACATATTATCACCAATTTATTTTCTGTTTTTATTGAAATAAATTTTAAAGGTGTAACTGCTTCAGTTTGCATGCATGTTTTGTTTCAGTAGTCTTGATATATGTAATTTAAAAATCTTCCACAAAATCCATAATTTTAATAATTATATTAATATAATATAATATCATTATATATTTATATATTTACATTAATAAATTTTATATGCATAAAATGGAAATACATCATTAATGAAGAAGGTAGGCCTTACACAGGCATGCACATGGTTTCCAATTTGTGAAAGATGGAATGAAATAAAATAATATAATAATTCAACATTTTATTATATATATATATATCTAATTTTTATTAAATACCACCTTATTAAAATCAATTCAAATTGGAAATAATAATCTAATCAAATTTCTTAGAAGAGGTTGTAATCAACCCATATGCAGAGTAAATTTATAATTTTCAAATAGATTATAATATAATAATGTACATAAGATATTATAATTAATTAATAATTATTATTTCTTTAATATAATATATAAACCATACTTCTACCATAATAACGATTCAATGATGTTTTCCATGGAAAAGTAATTGTAGATTTGAGAAGATGGTTGGCCACATGTACACTTGATGACTATTTTCAAATCACATCTGATGAAAAATGATGAAAAAGGATGATTCATATTGATAATAATATTTTTTTATATTGAATACAACATACATATTATTTTATGGTTTATATTATATGTTTATAGATGTTATAATAAGTGGAAAAATAAAGTGATCGATTAAAGAAAGCACCTCTTCATTGAAAGAACAGAGGCTAATGTCACCATAAGGATTGTAGGGATGATATTTTAGAACTCAACACAAAACTATAATGAAGATATGTATGTTTATAATAAAATTTATTATTTTTTGGGTGAGCTATAATGATCAATGATATTTAATTGGGAGAAAGGTGGGTTTCCATTATATAATAGAGGGGATGGTCACTATTGAAATATGTAAAAAGATTTAAATATAATAATGTAAATATATATAAACATTCATCCAAATGGTAATAAATTATTGGATAAGGTATTATAAGATAAAAAACACATAATATAATAGAATATGTATATGTTTTTTGGTTTTCCAAACATTGAAAATTGGTTTAGCCACTCAGTTTATCAATTTTAACCTCAATCGTGGTAATTTCATTTCCACTGAAAAAGGATATAATTTAACAAAAATTGAAAAACTTTATTTATTAATTAAAATGGGATTTTATTTTAATCTATATATTATCATATTTTTTCTGTTAAATTAAATTTATTATTTCTATTTTATTTAAAATATAACATGTAAACAAATTATAATTAATTTCATTTTCAATAGTTTGAAATTAATATTATAAAAGAAAGTAAAAAAAATATTGAAATTAAAAATAAACCATTAATAAATAAATAATATGTTATATTCCTCTATAAAAATATTTGAACAATATAATTCACTAAAAACATTCACCTTAAATATATTTAATTTTATATATTATTGTTGTTGTAATTGGAGAAATAATATGTCAACGTTGAATAAGAATTAATGGAAATTATTTGATTTCTAAGAATTATTCTCAAATTAACCTAAAAAATATAATATCATTATAATATTAATAATGATTAATATCTTTTTTGAACAATATTTTATAGCTATCTGAACACATGGTATATATTTTCAAATAATACACTCATATTTTGTATTCTTCATTCCATTAGATGTTCTTTCGGACTTTTAAATAGGTTGGTGTCCCTTAAAAAATTAAACTATTATTATAAGGTTATTATGGTTGAATTTAAATTATTTAATTTTATTAATGTTTAAAATATTTACATTAAACATCAATTAATCTAGTTTACCCATTACTAATTTTATAAATTTTATAGTAGTTACTGTTGATAATAGAAAAAATAAATGAAACCTATTGAAAAATAATAACAACATGTTTCCAAATATTAAATCAACAATTCATATATAAATTTATATAATTTGTGAAAATTCACATTAATATACGATTAAAGAATTAGAAAAAATCCAATATAAAAAAATATGTTTTTAATAAAAATGTTTTTATTCTAAATTGAATAATACTTTTTTTCAAATAAATATAATTCAATTAATATTAATTTCATATAACCAATTTCATTTTTGAAACCGATTTTTATAAAATGAATCATTTTTATTACATCAAAAAATAATATTTTCAAAAGAAAAATTTATTTTCCTCTATTAATTGAAATATAAACATTCAAGGAAATATTACGAAATTAATCCTTTGTAAATTTTGACACGGTGAATTCATAAATGATATATTTATAATTAAATATAATTTATAATGTTAACTTAAATTTTTTTTATGATTTAGTAAGAAAAAGGAATATAATTTTTTTTTGGAGAAAATAATTTTTTATGAATAAAAAAACCTTTCTAGATAAATTCAGAGCTCCATTGCTGAGAATTTATCGATAAGTTTGAATTGAGTTATACATATATATATATATATATATATATCTATATGTGTTTAATAATATTTAAAACAATAAATTATACTTCTAGAATATATTTTTTATATTTAAATAATAATATTTCAGGGTAAATATATGCTTTCTGTTTCATATATTATATTCTATAATACATAATGTCCCTAAAGAATATAATTGTGTTTCATCCCTAAAATAAAGTTGTTTCATTTAATACTCTTCCTTTCACATCCAAATTCTTTTGGAATCTTAAAAAATACACCTATGTTACATTTATCTATGTGAATCTATAATAGTTATCCCATTTGAATAATTGATGGACATCACCAAATTGTAATCTTGGAGAAACTATATACAGATATGATAAATTAGAGTAAATTTATCCTTACCAATGATGATAATGTTTTTTGACATGCGAGATACACAATGCATTAAATGATGATGTATTATAACAAAAAATCCAAGAATACACTAACATTTCCATTAATAGGTCATTGGTGGTATTTCTAATCTCACGGGATGAAACATGATAGACCTATAAGGGACAATAGACTAATGTTTCATAATTGTTCACCCCAGAACCATGTTAAAAAATATAAATATATGTGAAAAATCACCTTAAATCAATATATTGAATCTTGAAGGAAATGATAAATCCTTCATTTAGGTTTTCAGGGGCTACCTAATAATTATCATTCCATATTTAATTCTACGATATTCATTTTATATGTTTTCATTTATGGTTTTATAAAAGAGAAATCATAAATACACCCTCTGTAATATTATGGAATATTAATGTTACTACAATAGGCTTCCATGCTCAGGAGTTATTCCCATGAAAAAAACTAAAAAATCAAATTATAGTGTATGGATACTTTTTGATAGGACATCATATATATATGAAACTAATACATCCATGTCTAAACATGCTCCTAGATATCCTTCCATTAATTTGATGGTGTCTAAGGACCTATATGAAAAACTAATATTCTCAATATTATCTTCAACTAACACTTATTATATAGGATTTTTTTTTAATGAAAATGATTATGAACAGGAACATTATCTCACGAATGAAATATTTAAAGAGCCCCATGACCACAATTGGTGTATTCCTGAAACCAAACAACATGACAACATATAAAATGTCACTAATACTAGAACCAAAACATAATATTTGGGACATCTTCCTCATTAACACTAAATTGGTGATATCCATATAAAAATTTGTCTATTAAAACAAACTAGATCCCTTATATTATTCAAGATGATCTTTTATCCACTTAATTGTTTCATGGTACATGACTCAATCCTTATCCAATGTTGCATAGAATATACACATCAAATGTATATTATATGAATTCTATGATGATGAAAATGGAGAAAAACAGTGGGATTCAATTGAATTTATAAATTCGTTTACCGAAATATCATATATTTTGAGTCTCAACTAATTAAGAAATGTGGCTTCCATCTAATAATGAACCATTATAATTTAATAATTAAATTTTTGTAATTGTCTTCCAAAATAAAACTTGTTTCAATGGGTAGTGTTTCATCCCAACTCTGAATGATATTTAAAAAATCCCCAATAACATAGGGATCATCCACTACATGATAATCCACTTAAATCATTTCCATATTTGATATTAGAAAATTCATTGTTTGAAATTTCATTGGATATATTTTCTCTCTTAATAATATCATTCAATAAAACCCCAAAACATATTAACCTCATGTGGATCCATCGATCCTAAACCATATTAACCACAAGCCATATTTCCATATAGACCAGGATGCTATAAAAATGTTGGAGGAATTTATTATTGAATTGGATTCAAACAGCCCAAACCATATTATAATCATATAATAGAAGAGAACTATGAGTCTGTGGGTTTCCTTAAATCTAACTAACATAGAATGTAAATGAAAATATTAAAACAAAAAAATATCCATCAAAATTACCTACCATAATTAAAATAATGAATTATAATATATTCCCATGATAATTTAGGTTTATTGTATTATGGAATTATGATAATATATTATTTAAATGTGATCATATTTTTTTAACTAATAACATTTCTTTTCTCTATTAATTTAACTAAATAATATAGAAAAAACCATAAATGTATCCAACTAATTTTATACATTTATTATTTTTCATTATTTCACATAGTCTTCATATATTCGTTTGTAGAGGAATTGAAAACATAAAAAATATGATATAATGATAAGTAAGGTAACATTATTGATACAAATAAAAGATTTTGATAGATAGAAAAGGGTTATATTTGTATAATAAGGATACATAAGAAATATATAACCACCAAATCATATATAATAAATCGTAGAATAATATATATATACATATTGAACATGTGTAATATCACAGAAATTATCAATAATTATGAATTATAATATATATATATAAGATTAGAAATAAAAGCATACTAGATTAATTATCGGAATATATTTCCTATAGTGCATCAATAATTAATCAATAAATTTATTTAGTTTAATTGGATTAAGTGTCATCATTCGATTTTGGGATCAAATCATCACAACTCATTTTGGATTATCTCGCAATGTATAAAACCATAGCCAATACACTACATGGTGATAAAGGACCCAAATAGTTATTATCTATTAAATAAAATAATTCCATAATGAACATATTTAATTAAAATAGTATTCATATCACATTCAAATGGATTCCAAAAAGAAAAAATGTCATAATTACACTAAAATTTGTAACATGACTTACCCATGGAAAATGAACATGTATCCAATGATTCTCAATAACATTCAATGTAAGAACTGTTCAATATACTTAATATAGAATATAATGATGAGATTCGATAGATAAACGGTATATATATTAGCTAACGTTATTAATTATAAAATTATACAATGAAATCATTTTTTACACCCATGTATAAAAATAATGACAAAATTAATTTAATAATAAAGGAATTAGATAAAATGTTTTGATTATTCACATTGGATGATTAGGAAAGATTATGAACGTTATAGATCATATAATTGATAGAAAATAAAAATATATAAGACTACAAAAAAATATGGATTTTCAATGAAAAAAATATCCTTATTGTACATATATGAACTCAGATGGATGATTTCATCGATGAAAAACAAATATTTAAAATAATTCATTGAATGATATTAAAAAGGGGGTCACACATCAAACTATGTAAAACATTATGTTTAATACCCACAATATATATATATATATATTCATTTATAAATAATGGAACATAATTCCAAACAGTACAGAAATATATGAATATAAAAATGAATATAATGATGTAATCGAAATAGATCTTTTAGAAGAAAAAATGTAACACTAAAGTAAAACAAAAACATATATGTAACATTACAATTTATCAACTAAATGATTATGGTAGATGATTTTGAAAAAAATAATTTTAAATATTATTCTATAATAATTTATCAATTTATTTTAAATTTACATTTTTATATGAATGAAGGACTAAAATATTAAATAATTAATTATGAACATAATATTTAAATAATTTGATATTAACTTTATTGAAATATTAAATTTAATAAAAATAAAATATTCAATGCAATTAAAAATAATTTTCCCACAGTAGACCACATAATAAGAAATAGAATTTTTTAGAGTAATATAGTGGAATCATGGAAGTACAACAATTGTGATAAAACGTTATAATCCAATGAATGATATTTTAGGTATCAAAACACCCTATACGATGCAAAATCTATAAGCAATGAAATATTCATCAGGTATTTTTTTGGTACAAATATAACCCAAAAAATCGGGGAAAACTATATAATATAATAAATATAATAATATTGTTAAAATATGTTGAATAACGTCAGGAGAATAATAATAACTAAAGGAATGAAATTTGAGTTATAAAAAATAATTACTATTGGGGTAAAAATTTAATCTAATACCATTTGAATAAATGAATAATTTTCTCAGTATATCCCATTGTATAAAATCATATGATAAAAATACATACACTATTTTTAAATTATATACACACAGAAAACATGCTTCCAAAATAATATTATATATTAATGAATCATAAATCATAACAATAAAACCATTACATATTTTCCATGTATGCATAACTATACATAGTCCACATATTGCATAAAATTATCTAGTATAACTAATTAATTATAAAATTTAGACATATCAAGTATCATTTTTAATAATATTATATATTTATTATACCTACGAATTATTGTTACATACAATTTTACTTTTATTAACAGATAAATAGATTACTATTTTGACCATATATAATAATTTAATTGCAATGGTATCATTATTCATTATTCATATAATACTAACCTTTAATATGTCCTTCAAAAAAATATTGAGGTGTATTTTTAAAAAAACTATACTTTATGTTCCCTTCATTAGAATTCTAATTTTTACCCCAAAATATGAATTTGATAACAGTCATGTTTCTATGATTCATGATGAACATAATGTGTTCTCTTATGTAATGGGTTCAATATTAAATATATCAATTAATAATAAATTTTTTTTGCATATTAATATCATTTTAGATAAATGATAATAATCTCCATGTAATATATTTTATAATTCAAGAACATTATTCATATAGGTGGTTTATTCAAACCAAGGATGAAATTTCCATGACTATTTGAAGATCAGTTTGTGGTGTAATTATAATAACATTATACATGAAGAATGATGAAAAAATATAATGTTTTTATAAAGTATTTGAATTAATTTAGATGTTTTATTTTTTAAATTAATGGATATGTAAATTTTACATAATGTTGATAAAAACATTTTCCTTGTATTACCATTGTTTTAAAAAATTTAATTAAGGATGATCACTGGATGATAATATAAATAATTTTTTTTTTATAATTTTTCAATAAAAAACTTATATCAAAAAAATATTATAAATAATTATAATACGCACATAGGTATTTCAATGAAAATTAGTAATTATTAAATGAATTCATCATTCTATGGAGGTTATAGACTAGTAAAATGCATATAAAATGAATTCAATTTCATTTAATAATATAAATGTATACTATGATATATCATGATAAAATAAATAATATATTATAAATAAATTTATTGTTTAATAAATTCCATCAATCTATTATCCGACATGGGTAATGAATGAACGATATTTCATGGATTCATTGAGGCAGTAGTACCCACAAATAATAAAGTTTCCATTTTTATTTATGAAATTGGGTAACTGTGGTAAATGATTATTCCCATAACAAAATAAAAATAATTATATATAAAATAATAATTTAATTGTATATATATATAAGAGATATAAATTCATTACAATAAAAAAATGTTACTATAGTTAATTACATACATTGTGCAGTCTAATATTTTAATGAAGGTTCTCATAGAAATGGAGTGATTATAAATAAATTTTATGACATGAAGAAAATTTAATCAAAATAACATTTAAAGGGAATTTAAAGAAGTATATGATAAAAGATGAAATTGTATTTTTGTAGTTATATTGAATTAGTGGTGAGAGTCCTCTTTTATATGTTTAATGGGATCTTTTTTTGGTAAATTCTACTATCTTTTTGGTAATTGGAAGTCAATGTGAAGGTAAAAGGATCCCAAACTGAGAAACATTGGTCTAGATAAGGGATATGATCAAGAGATACTCTACCATCTAATAATATATAAGACTTAATATTTTAATAATAAGTTTATTAGTATATTTTCCACATTTATCAATTTGAATTTTACCACCAAATCTATATTTCTTCATAGTAAATGAATTTTAATTACTAAAACAATTAACACCTATTTTTAATTTTGATAAATTTTTCAAATTTTATTTCAATTTTAGTTTAATATATTAAAAAAATTATATATGATTACTTTTAAAATGTAAATGTACAAATCATTATAAAACAGTTTGGGAAAATGTGGATTTTTTTAAATATCAAATATATAATCCCAAATAAATCAAAATATTTTATAATGTATGTTGTTGATTATAAAAATCATATATTTTCACAAATATGGTCATGCGAATTTTAATTTATTTTTATTCATAGGGATTCCATAAACATCATGGATTATCATAATGGTCATATCTATTATTCACATAAAAACTAGTCTTGAATTAAAAAAGTCAGAATATTTTCATATTCTATTATATTTATGTAAAAAATATTTTTTTCAAAATCAAATTCAATATATTTAATATTTATCATTATTAACAAAAAATTAACATTTTATGAATAATATTTTAATAGGAATATTTTTTGTTTAATATATTAAAAATTCTTCATATTTTATTTCATATCAATTAATAAACCAAATCATTTTAATATATTATTAATATCAAAATCAAATTTTATCCATAAAATATTTATATTCTTAAAATTAGACACATGAACTGATTTTTTAAAAGAACATATTTAATATAAAAAATAGCATTATTAGTTTTTGGTCTACACTGCTTTAACTAATCAATTCCCACATATGAGTAAAATTCATGATATATATATATATATATATATCATTAAATACATATTTACATCTAATATTATATTCCAATTATATGAAATAATCTTAATGAACTTATGATAATTTCAGAATCATTTTTGGTTTAATATTTTTTGTGGGGAAAAATATTTAAAATAACATGTGTTAAAGAAAAAATTAATAATTTAAATTATAAAGGAGGTGAATTCTCTACCTCTAAAAATGTTCTATCCTCAAAAATCTAATTTTCACCCAATATGTTTAATATTAATAATTTTCTAAAATATAATCATAAGTTTAGATAAATCTTTAAATGAGGCCTCTACGTTAATATCCGACATATGTTGAGGAGAAAGATTTCTATGTCCATAATGTTTTCTAATCATTTTTAAAATCATTATTTAATTTCATTACATCATCTATTTAACAAAATAATGAAACTTCCAATTTAATTAATTATATTTTCCAAAGGACTTGTTTCCATCATTATTTATGATTTCAAAATTGAATCATCTTTTCTTTACCATCTTTTTAACCAAAACATCAATGATACATGACCATTATATGATTTTTGGTAATATTATATTTAAATATGTTCATATTTTGAATCATAATGTGTCTTATCTAATCCAATCCATATTTTTTGGGATTTTGAAAATACACTTTTATGGGTAAGTGTGTATCATATAGTTTTAACAAATTATAAACATACAAGAAATTATCTCACCAAAGCCATGTTTCAAACACCACCCATTGATGATTTAAAAAACTATATAGAAGATTTTCTAGCCTATAAATTCAAAAAGATCACAAAATCGTCAAACCAAATCGAGCCACGCGCCATGATCTGTCCAAGACACCAACCATCTCGGACCATCAATTACCACCACTATCACGCCACTAGAAAATCAATATCCCAGAATTTACATCAACACATCATCAAGCACTGCATCATCCATGCCTCGACAATGCCATAATTCTTCTATGACAACTGCATGCTCTAAAGAAATGACTCACACCTCGTTGTCATCACATAATCCTGAGTATCACTGTCAGGAAGTTATCCTCTTTATCCATAGGCCCATTGGACACCACCTGCGACATACAACACCACTGTCTGCCACACATTTTTATCAAAATCCAATCATTTTTATCTCTAATTTTTATCCCATTAGGATCATTTTAAAAAAATATATATACACTGTATATATAACCTCTTTATAAAATGGATCCTTCAATATAAATTCATTTCAAATACCAAAACCAGTTAATCATGATTAATGAATTCTTAAATCTAGAAGATTATTTTTTTAATAAAATTTTATGAAAAATTCATCCTCAATTGTTTATACTTGTAACACCCCAGGATTTCATAGTGTGTTATTTCTTAAAAATAATTCAGTAACTTGCACTACACGCAACACCGAGTTCAATCACACCATGACGTACAAAAAAAATCCATTAAAAGAGGTCATGAATAGTATTAACTACATTATGAACTTTATATAATCCTTATAATTTTAGAATCCCTATTATGAGTTTCTTAGTCATAATGCAAGAACAGATTCATTTTCAGTATTGCACTTTTATCAACTTTTAATAGTGAAACCTTTTTAAATAAAATATTTTAAACTATCTGAAAAAATTGGGAATAAAAAAATTTAAAATGAAACATCCCAAGCTTCCACGATACACTTTCCTTTGAATAAAATAGTAGCGTGTGTTGTACGCAACCTTGAGTTTTAACACACGCCACAACCAATCAAACTAGCCGTTATGAATAGTAATACCTATATTTTGAAATTATATATATTTTATATTTTAAAATGGACTTCATTTTTGGATTCAGAATATCGAATTTATCCTAAGGTGAAATTTTGGTACTTTTCGGATAACTTTCATATTGTGATGAATAGTGAAAATTACTAAATTTTAATTCAAAACAACTTTTTTAATCAAAATAATTAATAGTGATAAATTGTGAATTTGAGTGGTTTTAAAGTATATTTAGAATATATTTTTACCATTTAATATAATGTTGGTCATTGGACATAATTTTACAATTAAACCGAACATAAACAAGTGTCAATCTTTTGATAGTTATTACCTCTTAAAAACACGCTTTTTGTTTTGACAGCGGGAATTAATTTTAAATTAATTTCTGCCACTTCTGTGTTTTGAATTTAGAAAAATGGATTCCATATTTGGAATCAGGATTTCCAAATTGTGTAAATAGGTAACTTTTATTTTTAGACATTTTGAATAATTACTGTGGTAAATATTTTATTTACCATTGTTAAGGGTAAATCCGGTAAATAAGGGTTAAAAAATAATATTATAATAATACACAATTACCCTAAAACGTGTCCTAACCTTATTGGTGGACAAATTCCCGACCATGGGCATCCTTGGGTCGATTTGGGGACCCCTTGGAGCCACTTGTATGTGGTAGGGACACATTATATTAATAAAGTTAAAATAAAAAAAAATGGCATAAGCTTACATCTTTTAGAAGAACAATTTTTACATAGGGTTATACATGATGGATTTTCGATTATAAATATTCATTAGAAATCTAAAACGATTTCCTATATAATGATTTTTTATTTATAATTTTTAGACATCAAATAATTTAAATTATTTATGACACAATAATGATGCAATGTTTACCTCATTAATATATCATTTAAATAAATAAGATTATAATGATTAAAATATTATCTAAAACCTGTCCAATTCTTATTGGTTGATGTTATTTAGAATATGAGTCATCTTATATTCTACCTCAATTATTTTTGGACCATTATAAACCGAATTTAATTATATTATAAAGTAATACTTTCACTCTTTCCTAAAGAGCCCCTCCTCTCCCTTATAAAAGGATACCACTTCTACTCATTCCTCACACCTCTCAAAGCCTTTTGGTTCGGCCAAACCGTGCCCAAATACTATCCCAACTTCCCTCACTACAACCTAGAGGCCTTAGTTTGATCAGAAAGCCAACCTAAGGAGCCCTTTTGATCAAATCAAAAGGAAGAGCCCGAAGAAGAGGTAATGATTTCACCACCCTTTTTCAAGTTCCTTTCTTCTTCCACTTCTTCTTTATTTGTTCTTACCATTCTAAAATAATAACTCCAGTATCTCACATATACTGTGATGTTATTATAAATATGGTACAATCAGTATTCTATCCACCCTTTGAATAACATGTCACCATATGTGCGTACGTAAGGCTTACCGTCTCCACGTCGTGGAGTAATTGTTATTCAATATATTATTATTTGGATTGGTGTAATAATGATGTTCAATTCAGGTAAATAATAAATATAACATGTTAATTATTCGGTATATATGATATAACATCCATTTATGTATTATTTTAATATCAAAAGAATGATATTGTCGCTCGTGCGTACGTACGGACTACCGTCTCCACAAACGCGATAAGATTCATTCTCCATCGTATCCATTCAAGTATAATTATCATTTGATGATTTAAAAATGATGTTTAAGGAATTGATATCATTCTGGATATGAATAATATACATCCCATTAATAACGAATGTGGCTCACATAACAAAGAATATAAAGTAAAATGAAACCGTTAACACCCGAAATGACAATAATTCTAAGATATTATTAACAAATCAATGTTAAAAGATCATATATGATATCATATTAAAGTAAATGATTCTTGTATTATTCAATTACAATTATTTCACCATTATATAGGATGTAAACCTACCATCGACCAAGGAAAAAGTACAAAGTAAGGTATTTTCTTATCTCACATTCAATTCCGTGAGATTTCCATTATTCACCACTAAATTATTGAAAGTGGTGTATTGTGTACTGGAATTTGATATATATTATCATGATTATCTTTATATTCATGTTTTTCTGTAAAAAATTTGGTGGTTATTAAATTATTTCCATATGACTCAGTTGATTAACGTGGTAAGGGGTTTTCATCTCACTCTTTATTTCCGTGAGATTCATGCCATATTTCCACTATTATCTTTTGTGTGGTGTATGTACTGCCCATAATTGTATTCTTTGTGTAATACACTTTACCTTATGTGTATTTACATTTTAATTGTATGATACCTTTTTCATGGGTTGTATGTTTCATAAGTTACCAAATTGATAAGGGTTTACTTCACAATCTCTTTAATATCTGAGGTTGTCTTTACGTAAGTATCTACAGGGACATATTTACTATCCATGTCCATATTTCATAAAAGAGTTTTCAAAGGGATTATTTCTAAGGGAACTTTTACTAAAACGTCATTTTAAATGTTTTAAATATTTATTCTTCTAAATCATCCTCATTTATGTCCATGTTTTCAAAATGGTTTGTAAGGATTTATTTATATGAAAATTAATGTTTTAAAAGTGTTAATTCCATTCAAAAGTTTCAAAGTGGTATGGGACACTTTGATTCAAAAATGTATTTAAATTCCTTACTTTCTAAATTGTGTAACATTAAAATGTTTTCATGAAAAAGTTATATTTCTCTCAATAATTTTTAAAAAAACATTTTCATCCATGTCAACATCCTTTGATGGATTTTAAGATTATTTGAAGTTGATTTATTATGATATAAAAATTCCATATTGTAATGAAGTTTTGTGATATGTTTTACTGTAGATGTGTCATTTATATACCATTCATGGTTTATGAGTAAAGTATTGAAATTTCGTATGCTAGTTCCAATAAGAATGTTTATGTTATATTTCAACGTTTACTTCATATGAATGTGTTGGACAAGTGTGTTCCAGGTTGGGGACTGGTTAAAGTAAGCCCTCCAGGTTGGGGACTGGTAAAAGTAAGCCCTCCAGGTTCGGGACTGGTAAAAGTAAGCCCTCCGGTTTGGTTTCCGGTTATTAGAGGCACTCCGGGTTGGTGTCCGGTTATTAGAGGCACTCCGGGTTGGTGTCCGGTTATTAGAGGCACTCCGAGTTGGGTTCCGGTTACAGTTAGCCCCAAGGTCTTGGGACGAGGCCTTGAAAAGAAATTAAAGTTTAGCATTATTCATTCCATCATTATGAAAGTGGTTACTGATATTGCATGTGATCATTCTACTAGTAGAATATCCATGTTTGTAAGTAAATGGCATTATTTCATTTTACCTTTGCCATTTTATGCTGATGTTCAAGTTTAAAAGGTTTTTGTTTTAGTTATAAATTTCCTTAAGTGTTTATGCTTATTTATGAAAGCTTCTGCTATAATGTTATCCTTACTGAGCATCTGAGCTCACCCCTTTCAATGTTTTATTTTTTTCCCAGGATTATGAAGAAGTAATTTATGAATGACCTACAGGGATTGTATGATGGGATATGAAGACAAGATGTTTTTTTTATGATGTAATGTAAAAATTTATGGATGTATCTAGTTATTCCAAGGCTACTAAACTAATCGGTCTTTCGAGACTTGATCTTTCTCGTGATCATGCCAATGTTATGTAATTAATGCACCGACTCTGGGTAGCTGGGGTCGGGGCGTTACAGTTGCTATCAGAGGAAGTTTAGTACAAACCTTGGAAGCTAGATTTAGATAAACTCTGATTAGAGCACGTAGACCTAAGATGAACTTTGAGGATTAGTATAGAAGAACTTCCTATAATTTTGGTATTGTAGAGATTTTTTGAGCAATACATCCCTGTCTGGATACGAGCAGGTAGAGGCGGCTCTGGTACAGATGTACCTAGTGGTAAAACCCGAAAACACCGCTTTGAGCTAGACTCGAACGGGAACTGGTGCACGACAACGGGCCTTGCAGCACTCTTGGTTACGACACTCCCGGGGGATATGCTTAGGATAACTCTCATTTTCTTTATAAATCATTATGAAGGGTTTATGAGTATATAATTCCTCAATGAAAACATTTTTAAGATTATGGATTATATCCATAAATAGTTCAATTTATGTTAAGTGTTTTATAAGTATGGGATTATGTATTTTGATTCATAAACTGATCTAGTTTATGCCATTGTTTAGAAATGGCACCCCGTAGAAGGAATGAGAACTCCAGAAATGAACATGATTCAAAGAGAAGGAAGGATCATATCTTTCATGGTCTTAAGCTAGAATTTATAATAGAAATATTCTCCCATGTATTATCATCATATGAAGAAATAATATCATGTGTTGATAAGATAAGTAATGAGTTTACTGAGTCCTATGGCTTTGAAGGGAAGCAAGAGAAGAAAAGGATGGAAGAGAGAAAGATGGATAAAGGGAAGAGGGAAAAGAATAATTTTCCCATATGTGGTAACTGTGGAAAGAAACACCTTGGAACTTGCCTGAAATAAATGGGATTTTGTTATAAGTGTGGAGGAAAAGGGCACAAAGTACGTGACTGCAAGGGTAAGAAATGGTTTCAAATGTACAATGCTTCATTTGCAAGGAGTTTGGACACTACGCGAACCTATGTCCCAGTCATCAGACTATGCCGCAAATGATGTTATTGGATAATAATCAAGTTATGATACTACCACAGATGAAGAGGAATGATTAGAGTTCTTATGTTGATTATGTAAATTGAGTGTTGTATCAACAATGTACTTGTTATAATAATTATGGAGTATATAAGGATTGTACTGCAGTACTATTTCATTAAGGACATGAGATTGTGTGGAACAAAGAAAAGTGACTCAATAGCAGGATAAATTTTTGGAAAATATATGGTTGAGAGAATGATAAATCATAATATAGTTCTGATACTGAGGTAGTGATTTTGGAATAATATGTGATTGTTTTGGATAAATTATATTAGATATTCTTGACTACCTTGGAACTGAATAATGATTTGTATATTCCATCATTTTTGGGGTTTAAAACATTTTTAGATTGATGAGGTATATCCATCATTCTATATGGAATAAGGGAGAATGAATGTAATCAATAAGGAATATGGTAATTCAGGATGTTTCAGTGTATTAAAAGAATACATGATGAAGGTATTCATATGATATTACGGGGTAAGAAGGATCTACATTATGTTTACCTTCCTTATAGATGTTGGACTGTGAGTTTGGACAGAATTATTTTGGATAGTTCTAGTTTGGATTATTTTGGATTGCCATAAAAGGACAACCCGGAGGTCGGGCGGCAACCCGTCGCGTCCGGCAAGGCTGCGAGACTTGAACCCGCAATCGAAGGGCGACAAGGGTGTATCACCTACCACTGGCCCACGAGATGTCCTGGATTAAATAATGTAGTTTTTATTAAAAGATCTTGTAGATGAATTATAAATTCATTTATTTTGGAACCCTATACGAATAGTGTAAATAGAATTTTTTTTATGTTCTATTATCTTTTAGAGTGAAAGATGAGTTTGTGGTAGAAATTTATTAATGGATAAAACTCTAATTATAAAGTAAGTATATCTCCTTATGATCTTAGCCAATCTCATAAATAAATTCCTCAACATTAAGAAAAAACTTAGAACAAAAATGATGTCCTAGATGGTACCTTAAATCATCACTAATTTATGGCTTTGGGATTGTTGGCCTTTTCATAGCCATGTTCTCTACCACTCTCCATCAGATAATTGATGGTTAGATTTCTCTTCCATATCCATATTTTTCTACATGGAACCCTAGTATGTGTTATTTTCGGTAATCTTCATACTTTCCACTTTTTATTTTAAATAGAGGCCTCATTAATTCATTTTTCGATGTGGGATTTCAACTAAGATATTTTGAAACGTCAAAAATGTGTTATCCCAATACCCTATATTTTGTTGAACCGATGGTACTTCAAATCATCATAGATTTATGAGTTTAAGGACCTCAATTTTATACTTGTTTGTGATTGATGACCTCAATCACTACCTATAAATATTTACGTTTTTCCTCCAATTATATGTCTCTAATTTCCACCAATGTTCTCCTAATCGAGATCATAATTTGGTGGTGACCCTTTCATTTCTCTTTTCCTCATATTAAGACTAAATTTCAGTAACCCAATTTCCGATGTGGGTTTTCCCACAAATATATTTTCTACTTTCAACCTTTTATTTTCGAAGAACAATTTCAAATTGCGAGGACGCAATTTATTGAAGGAGGGGAGACTGTAACACCCCAGGATTTCATAGTGTGTTATTTCTTAAAAATAATTCAGTAACTTGCACTACACGCAACACCGAGTTCAATCACACCATGACGTACAAATAAAAGCCATTAAAAGAGGTCATGAATAGTATTAACTACATTTTGAACTTTATATAATCCTTATAATTTTAGAATCCCTATTATGAGTTTCTTAGTCATAATGCAAGAACAGATTCATTTTCAGTATTGCACTTTTATCAACATTAAATAGTGAAACCTTTTTAAATAAAATATTTTAAACTATCTGAATAAATTGGGACATAAAAAAATTTAAAATGAAACATCCCAAGCTTCCACGGTACGCTTTCCTTTGAATAAAATAGTAGCGTGTGTTGTACGCAACCTTGAGTTTTAACACACGCCACAACCTATCAAACTAGCCGTTATGAATAGTAATACCTAAATTTTGAAAATATATATATTTTATATTTTAAAATGGACTTCATTTTTGGATTCGGAAAATAGAATTTAGCCTAAGGTGAAATTTTGGTACTTTTCGGATAACTTTCATATTTTGATTAATAGTGAAAATTACTAAATTTTAATTAAAAACAAATTTTTTAATCAAAATAATTAATAGTGATAAATTGTGAATTTGAGTGGTTTTAATGTATATTTATAATATATGTTTACCATTTAATATAATGTTGGTCATTGGACATAATTTTACAGTTAAACCGAACATAAACAAGTGTCAATCTTTTGATAGTTATTACCTCTTAAAAACACGCTTTTTGTTTTGACAATGGGAATTAATTTTAAATTAATTTCTGCCACTTCTGTGTTTTGAATTTAGAAAAATGGATTCCATATTTGGAATCAGGATGTCCAAATTGTGTAAATAGGTAACTTTTATTTTTAGACATTTTGAATAATTACTGTGGTAAATATTTTATTTACAATGGTTAAGGGTAAATCCAGTAAATAAGGGTTAAAAATAATATTATAATAATACAAAATTACCCTAAAACGTGTCCTAACCTTATTGGTGGACACATACCCGACCATGGGAATCCTTGGGTAGATTTGGGGACCCCTTGAAGCCACTTGTATGTGGTAGAGACACATTATATTAATAAAGTTAAAATAAAAATAAAAATGGAATAAGCTTTCATCTTTTAGAAGAACAATATTTACATAGGGTTATACATGTTGGATTTTCGATTATAAATATTCATTAGAAATCTAAAAAGATTTCCTACATTATGATATTTAATTTATAATTTTTAGACATCAAATAATGTAAATTATTAATGACAAAATAATGATGAAATGTTTACCTCATTAATAAATCATTTAAATAAATAAGATTATAATGATTAAAATATTATCTAAAACCTGTCCAATTCTTATTGGTTGATGTTATTTTGAATATGAGTCATCTTATCTTCGACTTCAATTATTTTTTGACCATTATAAACCGAATTTAATTATATTATAAAGTAATACTTTCACTCTTTCCTAAAGAGCCCCTCCTCTCCCTTATAAAAGGATAGCACTTCTACTCATTCCTCAAACCTCTCAAAGCCTTTTGGTTCGGCCAAACCCTGCCCAAATACTCTCCCAACTTCCCTCACTAAAACCTAGAGGCCTTAGTTTGATCAGAAATCCAACCTAAGGAGCCATTTTGATCAAATCAAAAGGAAGAGCCCGAAGAAGAGGTAATGATTTCACCACCCTTTTTCAAGTTCCTTTCTTCTTCCACTTCTTCTTTCTTTGTTCTTACCATTCTAAAATAATAACTCCAGTATCTCACATATACTGTGATGTTATTATAAATATGGTACAACCATATTCAGTATTCTATCCACCCTTTGAATAACATGTCACCATACGTGCGTACGTACGACTTACCGTCTCCACGTCGTGGTGTAATTGTTATTCAATATATTATTATTTGGATGGGTATAATAATGATGTGAAACTCATGTAAATAATAAATATAACATGTTAATTATTCTGTATATATGATATAACATCCATTTATATATTATTTTAATATCAAAAGAATGATATTGTCGCTCGTGCGTATTTACTGACTATCGTCTCCACAAACGCGATAAGATTCATTCTCCATCGTATCCATTCAAGAATAATTATCATTTGATGATTTAAAAATGATGTTTAAGGACTTGATATCATTATGTATATGAATAATATACATCCCATTAATAACGAATGTGGCTCACATAACAAAGAATATAATGTAAAATGAACCCGTTAACACCCGAAATGACGATAATTCTAAGATATTATTAACAAATCAATGTTAAAAGATCATATATGATATCATACTAAAGTTAATGATTCCTGTATTATTCAATAACAATTATTTCACCATTATACAGGAGGTAAACCTACCATCGACCAAGGAAAAAGTACAAAGTAAGGGATTTTCTTATCTCACATTCAATTCCGTGAGATTTCCATTATTCGCCACTAAATTATTGAAAGTGGTGTATTGTGTACTGGCATTTGATATATATTATCATGATTATATTTATATTCATGTTATTCTGTAAACAATTTGGTGGTTATTAACTTTTGGCCATATTACTCAGTTGATTAACGTGGTAAGGGGTTTTCATCTCACTCTTTATTTCCGTGAGATTCATGCCATATTTCCACTATTATCTTTTGTGTGGTGTATGTACTGCCCATAATTGTATTCTTTGTGTAATACACTTTACCTTATGTGTATTTACATTTTCATTGTATGATACCTTTTTCATGGGTTGTATGTTTCATAAGTTACCAAATTGATAAGGGTTTACTTCACAATCTCATTAATATCCAAGGTTGTCTTTACGTAAGTATCTACAGGGACATATTTACTATCCATGTCCATATTTCATAAAAGAGTTTTCAAAGGGATTATTTCTAAGGGAACTTTTACTAAAACATCATTTTAAATGTTTTAAATATTTATTCTTCTAAATCATCCTCATTTATGTCCATGTTTTCAAAATGGTTTGTAAGGATTTATTTATATGAAAATGAATGTTTTAAAAGTGTTAATTCCATTAAAAAGTTTCAAAGTGGTATGGGACACTTTGATTCAAAAATGTATTTAAATGCCTTACTTTCTAAATTGTGTAACATTAAAATGTTTTCATGAAAAAGGGATATTTCTCTCAATAATTTAAAAAAAACATTTTCATCCATGTCAACATCCTTTGATGGATTTTAAGATTATTTGAAGTTGATATATTATGATATAAAACTTCCATATTGTAATGAAGTTTTGTGATATGTTTGACTGTAGATGTGTCATTTATATAGCATTCATGGTTTATGAGTAAAGTATTGACATTTCGTATGCAAGTTTCAATAAGAATGTTTATGTTATATTTCAACCTTTACTTCATATGAATGTGTTGGACAAGTATGTTCCAGGTTGGGGAATGGTTAAAGTAAGCCCTCCAGGTTGGGGACTGGTAAAAGTAAGCCTTCAGGTTAGGGACTGGTAAAAGTAAGCCCTCCGGTTTGGTCTCCGGTTATTAGAGGCACTCCGGGTTGGTGTCCGAATATTAGAGGCACTCCGGGTTGGTGTCCGGTTATTAGAGGCACTCCGGGTTGGGTTCCGGTTACAGTTAGCCCCAAGGTCTTGGGACAAGGCCTTGAAAAGAAATTAAAGTTTAGCATTATGCATTCCATCATTATGAAAGTGGTTATTGATATTGCATGTGATCATTCGACTAGTGGAATATCCATGTGAGTAAGTAAATGGCATTATTTCATTTTACCTTTGCCATTTTATGCTGAAGTTCAAGTTTAAAAGGCTTTTGTTTTAGTTATAAATTTCCTTAAGTGTTTATGCTTATTTATGAAAGCTTCTGCTATAATGTTATCCTTACTGAGCATCTGAGCTCACCCCTTTCAATTTTTTTTCCCAGGATTATGAAGAAGTAATTTATGAATGACCTGCAGGGATAGTATGAGGGGATATGAAGACAAGATGTTTTTTTATGATGTAATGTAAAAATTTATGGATGTATCTAGTTATTCCAAGGCAACTAAACTAATCTGTCTTTCGAGACTTGATATTTCTCGTGATCATGCCAATGTTATGTAATTAATGCACCGATTCTGGGTAGCTGGGGTCGGGGCGTTACAATACTATTTAATATTATTACATATAATTTATGTTCAACGTATTTATCTATTTATTTAGTATTTACTTATTCTTGATGGGGATTCACCTATATTATAACCTAATTTCATAACTGATTAATTTCTTTTCAATAGCTATTAATGGAAAGTTTATTATAAAAGGAATTTACAATGGGATTTTTAATGAAGTCTTTCAATTTGACCCCTTTTTTCATATAGTAGGTGATGATCAATTTAATACCCAATATACCTATTTGTGGTTCATTCCCACATGAAAATTTATATAATACAATTTTTCTATTTTTAGTTTCTATATAATGATAAAATTTTATATATAACAACACATTCTATAATTTATCAAGTCTTTAGTAAATTATCCTTTAAATAAAATAACCTATGGAATATCCAATGATTTTTCACTAACATTCTATTATCATAATACCATGAATATTAATTGTTAACTAAACTAAAATAAGTGGATATATAAAGCATTGTAATTATTATAATCAGTAAATTATCACACTTTATATAAATTTACATCCTAAAAATATAACAGTCTAACCTATCATGTTGTTAAATAAATTATTTGATACGTATAATTAAAATCAAAAGCATGACCATCTATATTATAAGTGTTAATGAAAATATTTCATTATAATAGATTTCATATACATATTATGAGTATAGAATTTAAAAATTTGTAATTTTAAATAGCTAAAACAATTAAATTCCTTTTCAACTAATAGACATTTTCACATTATATAAACAAATGATTAATCTGTAATAAATTTTTAATATCTCCCACTAATTCCATATAAAAGTTAAAAATCATTATATTTCACACTTATATTTTTTTCAATGCATGGGGAAATGAAACATATGGAATGGTGAGATTGAAGGCATATTAACGTTTGGCATATGTGATAAATATAAAAGAAAAAAAATGAGTATAAAGTAAAAATATTTCTATAATGTTAATTAAAAATAATGTTGTAGCCAATAAATCCTACACCACGTATCTACTAAAAAATATTACGTCATAAAATTGGTTCATATCATCGAATGAAGGAATAATTGAGAATTTGGAAACCTCGATAATCATTGAATTCATAACATTGTTTCTACCTTTTATTAATTTTTTTCACTTCGAGGATCTAATTTCACATACCTATTTCCATAGGATGACTATCCATAAGTCAAAATTCCTTACATGTAGATCTGGAATCTCTAACTTATTTCCCTTGTTAAATAGATTAATTAAATCATTTTTCATGTTTTTTATCAATATGTAATAAATCAAAAAAAAAGATTATAGATTAATATAAGACCCCACCATTCATCATTAATAATAATCACAATATCATAAATAAAAACAGGAATGAAAATGGGTTTTATATCCCTATGGAAAGAATTAAAATAAGGGAAATAATTATAATTCAATTAGTTGTCATAATTTTATCTACTTATACAGATAATGGGAATCCTAATATATTTAAAAAATTATATACAAATGCAATTTTATCATGATAAAAGAGTTCCTTATATTCAAAACATATATACAATGTCTATATCAGTTGGTTAATATTCTTATTATTCAAACAAAATTAAGAAATCATACTAAAAACCCTTCATCAAATGAAATGGAAAATAGATGATTTACCAATAAATTCATTGGATGAAATGGTAATATAATTTACGGTGTATGGTTAGGCATCAAGAATGTTCTCAATAATGATTTAAATTGTATAAATTAAATTACCATAATCCATTATGAAATGGATGGATGAATAATATATATATATATATAGTGTAACAAAAAATACTCAAAATGAAATTGAAATATATGAAAATGTTTTTGGAAAGTAATTATTTGAAGGGTATCACATAGTAATGGATAAATAATTTATTTATTTGATAATAAAATATATTAACTGAATAATGAATACACATTTATTATTGGGTAAATCACCAAACATTAAGTTGCTGAGGATTAATATTTTTTCATATAAAAATTTTATTGGATGTGAAAGGTTGAAAATAGTTGTACCTTCTATATAAAATATAGACATAAAAGTAATAGTCAAAAATAAATATAAATTAGGTGTAGTGAATGATTATGAGATCAACTAATTTTAAAAAGGATATCCATTATTAAAGACAACATAATTAGATAATGTGTTCCATAAGAATTTTGGGACCAAATTTAAAACATCTGTGTATGGATATAAATTTCATATACATTTAATGTAATATTGGTCAAATAACAAATTATTTAAATAAAAAAAATTGATATTTTTATGAATAAATCATTTTCTAAATGATTAATATAAAAAACATTATAATAATTTATTATTATTGGAAAACACTTTCATGAAATAAAAATGATCATAGAAAAACATTATAACTGAATGAATGGTTATTTAAATAGTAAATATTAATTAGGATAATCATACTACAAATGGTAATAAATTCCTGACAAGAATACATATAATTGGGATTTAATTATCTAGAATAAAAATAAAGTAATAACGCATTAAAAATTCAATGATATAACTACCAAATATTATAAGAAATGTGTATAAGGAAAAGGTATTTTTAAATAAAAGTATTTGTATTACAGAAAAAAATTATAATCATGTATCAAGGGGAATACTAAAAATTTTAAAAAGGGAATATTAATTATATTAGTATAGTACGTAGAATATAGAAATATTTTTATAGAATTACATCTATGAGAAATAAACACACACTAAATTTATATAGTGGTACAAATAATGTATTATGTATCTATGAATTAAAATTGATGGAAAACCCCTTTAAATATTATCAACAATTCCAATTCTTTACTTTTACATCATATGACCCATATAGAGCTATATTAACCAAAAAATTCATAAATGTACTCATATATATTTTGGTAATGACTTTGGCCCCACTAACATGGTTCTGGTGGCTATTTTAATTATATTAAATAGATACAAAGGGTAAAATAATGATTTACTAATTGGTTTAGCTATTATGGATAACTAGATACATAAATAATAATGAATTTACAATTGGGAATGAAAATGAAACATAATTCATTAAATTGTAAATGAACTACACCCATGAAAACTCATTCCAAGAATTCATATTTATATTCTAGGGAAAGATATAACATAAGGGAGATATGAAATTATTATTATGGTTTATTTACAATGGAATATATTATGAATAAGTTGTCAATTTAGTAATGGAAGGTTTATACCTAAAAAAATATTACATTTTGATAAATTGACAGTGATGATAATATAAGGAATAATCAATATTGAATGGGAAATAATTGAAACGCGTGTCATTTAATCAATAACTGAGAATACAATTCATCAAGAGATAATATCAAGAAAAATATCATTGATATATATAATAAATGATTTATCAGTAATGGTAATTTATTATTAGTATACTCATGTCTTAGGAACTTGATTCCCCTACCATATAGACCTTTCGTAGACAATTAAAATCAAAAGTTATAAACCCAGTTAATTTGGCCAATTGTTTTGTCTAAAAAGACAAACCGATACATCGAGTGGTCATTTATGAAATGTACCTTCCAATGTATTCATTAATAGTTAATTATTCATATATAAAATATTTATTTAATTATTAATAAATGTGAATTATCATCAAATATAGATATAGCGTAATGGATATAGAATTATCAATATTTCCCAAGTGAGTTAAATAACTTTTATAGAAATATATAATATGAAATAATAAATATATATTATGATGTGATGAAATACATTATAATATAATATGGAAATTTATGTGAAATTAAATATCTAATGAAATAATATTACAATAAATTAATTCTTTCAATATAATGTTAGCAATCAGACAATAAATTGATATTGTATAATAACTTTTACCATGTTGTAATTTTTAATTAAAATACACTAAGATGAAATAATAAAAATTGAAACATAAAAACCCATTTTGTATAAATATATAATGATATTACATGTCCATGGGTTGGTATATAACCCATACACAAGTTATCATGTCTATTACAATAAAATATTTCTCAATGGGGGAAATTGAGATAAAGTCCCTTACATTGATAATATAATTGAAGTGGGAATTAATCAATGAATTGGTTTGGTGTATAAAATTTAAATAAAAATTATACAAGTTCCAATAAAAAAAATTATTAACTTTCAATACACAAATAATCTTAGTATGATGTTTTCAATGATGTAAATTTTTAACCCAATTGAATGAAATTGAGTTATAAAATCCCTTACCTCAAGATTCAATTTTGTTGAACATGACTTATCCACCTATATAGTAGTTTAAAAATGATATTAACTTCTAGTATAACTCAAATAATATTTATTTGAACAAATATGGTTCTTTAATGATGTCTTATCCCCCATCTGTTATTAATAATTAATTATTTTCTTTTTTCGGATGATAGTTTTCTTGTTTTCTCATTAATGATTTTCCATGAATGTTCCGATTTTTTTATATATTATATATATACATCTTCTAAATAATTATATTAATGAAATAGATATAATATTTATACATCAATTATATTTTTAATACAATCCATGAAATATGGTTTAGATAATTAAAGCACATCATGATCACGTAGACACTAAGCCATAAATGTGCATCTGTAACGTTTCCATTTTAAAATGATAATTTTAGAAATGTGGTAAAAATATTTCATATTTATATAATTTTATTTATTTAATAAATATGATATTGTTTCCTTAAATATGCATATACATATATGTATCATCTATGTGGCAGGATGGTGAATAGAGTGTCAAATAGCTTCATTAAGGAGGTAGTCGACATATACACTAATAATGTTATCATATTTATCTGAGTTAAATGGTGAGAATTAAAATTATTTAATATCATTTTAGAATGATAAAAATTCTATGAATGTCATACCCCTCATTTTCATATTATTTATTTTATTAATTTTAGTGTAAATCAGGTAGTTTGGGTTGAATCCATACTTAAATTTTAACATTATAATTTAAAGAACTCATGTTTTGTACTTAATTGTGTCTAACACAACATGGTCGAAGTAGCGCGGCCTCGCCTGGGTCACTGCATGACCTTTCCTGGTTCACTACATGCGCTTCCCACTGTTGAAGGCAATAAAAAAATGTAACGAATAATGAAATGGAAATAAAATATAAATAATATGAGTAAACAAATTAAAGAATTATTTTAATGATAATAATAATAATATTGTATGAAGATATTATTATTATTATTGTTATTAGTTTTAATAATATAAATTTTATTATTTTTTAATTTCTATGATGATAGTTAATTTTATTTCTATTATTATAATAAGTTACTACACGATTATTATATTATTTGAAATCAAATCTTTTCAGTCAAGGTGAGGGATGTATCCTAGTTGATTTTTCTGTTTTTTTGTAGATAAATGAGTTTTTTGAGGCTTGAAAGCTTTCAGTGCATGGGTGAAACTCTTTTTACCATGAAGCTTCACCTGAGCCACTGTGTGACATGTTCGATGTTCAATTAATTATATTAAATAAATTAGTAAAGAACTAAAATATAAATTGTGATAAAATAAAAATAACATATAATTAGAAATGTGTAATTAAAATTAATGAATTATTTTAGTATTTGAGGATATTATTATTATTTATATTTATATTATTATTTTTTTAAGTATGTTTTATTTTTTATTTTCTTTTATTTGTTGGGATTTCATTTCCCTCTATTTCTCTCCCCATATCTCCCATGAAGTCCCCATGTTCTACAACTCTTGGCTGGTGCACCCACCGGTGCACTCCCACTGCCCCCCATGTTCGGTGACCAGACCTCCTTAAGACTCTTCCACTGGTGCCTCCTTCATTTTCTCTCACCATCCACTGACCTCCTCGATTCAATCGCAACTGTTGCGCCCAACCCACCTTCTCTCCCTTCGTCCTACCACCTAGTGTTCAACACCCTTCCCAGCCAGGCACTTGTAGCATCACTGACCTCCTCCTCTTCTGAAAAGTCCCAATCGGTGCCCTCCCACACCACTGGTGACCACCCTCGTTGTGCTTCACCCTACTTCCCTTGGACAACCTCCATCTGGAGAGCCAGCCTGTCGTATTGCCTTGACATCCAAACCAGCCCAGTCACACCTTGATGACTTTTTTCTAGAATCCTTGGTGGATCTCGGTCCCCTACCGACACCTTTCCCTCCATCCGTGTGAGAAACCGCCCCCCATCTAGTTTAATCTCTTTCCCTTATTCTTTTTTCTTGAGTTCTTATATGTTAAGTAGGTATGGGTTCATTTTGGCAGTGGAATTTGAATCTTCTCTATTTTTGAACTCTATTTTAAGGGATTAATCGAGTGGTTTGTGTTGCATATTGGTTGTGATTGGAGTTCAACACCAATTTTTGGAAGATTCAACACTGAGGAAGGTGGTACCATGTTAATTTATTAGTTGATCAAATAATTTGCAAGTTTAGTTAATTTAGAATATTATTTAATTAATTTTTTTAATGTGAAGTTGGATTTATTTGATGTTTTATATGCATTTGAAATGTATAGTAGCATGTCAATATCATGTGTTTAATTGCAGTTGAAAAAAATCAGTAGTTTATTATTAGAGATCTCATAATTAAGTGGTTAGCTTATTAATCTATGAATGTGGTAGAAATTGTATTTTTGACATGGTGTTGTATGTGTTTAGTTATAAAAGAAGGTTTTGTGTGGGTTTAGCTTGTAATGCCAACTGATTTCTTTTATATTGTTTTGTAATCATTTATTTTTGGATTATTAAATTATGTGAATTGTGATAAAAGGTGTATTATGGATTGTGTAAGGTTTTCCACCAAACCATATGTGTGGTGCAGGTCAATGAAGGTAGTTCAGAATTATCGTTTCTGACGGACGTCTTGAAAGGATTGTAGTGCTTTCATCGGTCTCAATGTTTAGGTTTGGTGACTTCCTGCAGCATGATTTGTCATGACCTGTCCCCCCGGGCTCATTCCGAGACCACCCCATGCCCACCTTCTATAGTCCAGGGGATGTTGACTAGAACCAGAAAGAAGTTACTCAAAAAGGGAAGGAATTACCTTTAAACATATAAGCCTATAGACAATGTACAGAGACAAAGAAGAACACTGGGCCCCACTACCGAGATTAGGGTATGAAATGAAAGTAATAGGAAAAATATGCATACCAAACTGAACGAAAAATATAGAAAATGGAATGAAATACTAGATTTAGATATCGTATACCTAGGAACATACCTGTGGAGTAGTTACAACTCACGGTCAAATGTCACTATATCCCACCACATCTATCGATGAGCTCTACAAACCGTCTCTCCCTAGCTCCCTATGTAGCAGTCATGGTGCCTGTCATCTGCATAATACACAATAGGTGTAAGTGAATCCCGAGCAGGTTTATTATAAAAATACTCATTAGAGACCTAGAGTCCCTCAGGGCCTATCATAAATCTACAAAGAAAAAAATACAATATTTCAATCACAAACCACACATTAAAAGACTGCTCACACGAGGTATACAACATAAAAAACATGAATAATGATGATTAGTCATAAGCTAGGTCATCCTATTTTGTACAGTGGCTGAGCTAGTAATATAAGAATTGTTGATTCACTATCGATCCACATAGGGTCGCTCTACCGCTGATCCATGACGGGTGTAACACCCGAGACTTTTATGTTATATAAATCATCAAAGGAATATTTTTCTACACAACACTTTCTTGGCTTGCTTTACACGCAATCGCGACCTTCCTCGATAGCTTGCGTCGTACGCAATACCGAGTTTCACTAAACAACAATATGCTATTAAAACTAGCCGTTATGAATAGTAATAACCACTTTTTGAAATTTTATAAATTTTATTTTTCAAAATGGACTTCATTTTTGGACTCAGAATATCAAAATTAGCCTAGGGTGAAATTTTGGTATTTTTCTGAAAACTTTCAATTTTTGATGAATAGTGAAACCACTAAGTGGTAGGTTAAAAACTGAATTTTGCATAAAACTTAATTTTACCGCTTCTGTGAATGGAATTTCAAAACTCCGACAGACACGGTTGATATCAGTAAGTAAAATGTGGTTCAATGAGATAAAAATAATTATTTGGTGAATAGTAACTTTTTACTTTTTTTACCGCGGTTAATAGTAAATAGGGTAACTAAGGGTAAATATGATATTAATATTACCCTAACACATGTCCTAATTCTATTGGACAAGTGTAATTCGACCAAAAACAAACTTAGGAATAAAATATGACCATTTAGGCCCACTTGGATTAGATTAGGACATTTATTATTAATTTATTTAAAGAAGGGTTAAAATAGTTAAAATCAAAGTTTAATAAGTAAATAATTTTTAATATGGGGTTATACATAAGATAAATTCGACTATAAATATTCATTAGAAATATAAAAAGATTTCCTACATGATGGTATTTTATTTGTAATTTTTAGACATCAAATAATTTAATTTATTTATGACACAAAGATGATGCAGTAATTATCTTATTAATGAAATATTGACATAATTGATGTTATAAACACAAAAATAAATGTAATTTGAGACTTTTTATGAATTCCACTAATTTTATAGGTTACTTTGATATATTAATGTTGATTTAATCAACTTGGTTCGAACATATAATTCTGTTATGACTTTCACAAAAATCATATATCAAATAGTGTCAAAATTGACACAAAATAGTTTTTAAATCAAATATTATATTATTAATTGTTATTGTATTCCTAAAAATCTAAGGTTCGGACAAATGACTTAGATAAGGATATATATATTAATAATAAACAATTTGGGGTTCGTTTGGCATGTTATAGTAATTGTATTAACCATATAGTGAAAGAAAACAAAAAGACATGGTAAAAGTTAAATTATTTAACTTAGTGTTAAATCTAATTGATAAGGTTAAAATAATATCCTAAACTTGTCTAAATTCTATTGGTTGATAGGATTTCGACCCATCCCCACTTTATCTTTGAAATAAGACCCTTTGGAACCATTATAAACCGATTTTGACTTTAATATAAAATAATATTTTGAGATATTCCTAAGGTGCCCCTCTCCTCCCTTATAAAAGGGCACCTCCTCCCCCTCCTCCTCACACCAAATTGAGCACTCAAGCTCGGCCAACCCCTGCACTTTTCTCCCCTCCACTTCCCTAGAATAGTCCTAGAGGTCCTGGTCTTCTCCAAAGACCACTCTTAGTTCCTTAAGTGGAGGATTCAAAGAGGCGTTCCAAAGAAGAGGTAATATCCATTACCGATCTTTTCAATTTCTTTCTTCTTCAACTTCTTCTTCTTTAGTTTTTTCATGATGAAGTAATAACATCAGTATTAATTACATACTGATATGTTATTATAAATATGAAACAACCCTAATTCACCTTCTATCCATCCTACGGAAAAATGAAATCACCGCGCGTGCGTACGTACGGAATACCGTCTCCACGCCGTGGTGTAATCTATATTCCACCATCACTTTACAAGGATGGGTATAATGGTGTAATGAGTAACTATTTATGATTATTATGAAGTAATATTGATACTGAAATAATATATATATACTCCAATACAATTCCACGATCATAGGAACGATATCATCACTCGTGCGTACGTACGGAATACCGTCTCCACGATGTGATGCGACTCGTTCTACATGATCTTAATTTCATAATGATTATATAAATGAATTGAATGAATGAATATGGTATATAATACACTAATACCATTCTGGAAATGAAGTATCTATAACCTAAAGATAAGAATAAGAATTTATTCGACAAAACACGCATAAGAACAAAAAGTTATAAAGACCCGAGTAACAAGTAACAATGAAATATTACTAACAAGAAGCTAATAATATGACCATATATGATATCATATCAATATGTATGATTCTGGAATAAGTCAATAACATTATTTAAACCATTATACAGGAGCTTCGGACACATACAAGGCAAATTGGACCTAAGGTAAGGGAAATATCACAATCTCATTTTTATCCGAGATTGTTTATTCGTAAGTATTTACTGGGGTGTATTTTATCATCCACATCCATGTTCCCTCAATATGTAATATTGTTTCCATCCACTTGAAATAGTTTAAATCCAATTTTACCCTTAGGTGAGTTTTTAGTAAAGAATATGAAAGGAATCTTTTGTCGTTTTTCCGTACGAGGTACTTTTTGACTTTTCCGACAAAAGTACGAAGAATGTTTTTTTTAACTTATACGGCATGAATGTATTTTTAAAACATTACTTCAAAGAAGATTCCTTTACAAGTTTTCAAGTTTATTTTTAATCAACTTCTTTTATTTTAAAGTTGTATGACATGTTATGAAAGGAAAAATGTTTTTGAAGAAGAAAGGATATTTTCCTCAAGAATTCAATTCAAGTGTTTTATCAAAATTATTTTCCATCTAAGATAATAAAGGGTTCTGTTTCTATCCATATTTTTAAATTGGTTTGACTATGTTGTGATGGAATTATGTTTATGAATTCCTTTATCATATATGAATTGATTTATGATGTCATTATGTTTCAAGAATCCCATTTTTGTTATATGTGTTATGCGATGATGTATGTTTTATGATTATGTGGAACACATAAGAAAGGATTCATTATAAGATGGGTGGGACCTATATCTCCCTCCAATGCATTGGGTAATGATTTTATATCTCATGAGATAGACATGGCTGGAACAGAAGGTTATTTCGGTTCAGTGATACAGGACTGAAACGAGGAGTGAACTCGGTTCAGAAAGGGACTTTGTCCACTAAGATAGTCTTGGCAATGAGTCATGACTAACAAGAAATGATTTTCCATGATTATGTGTGCATGCCACAAAGATTCAAGTTTTATGTTATGATTATGGGGATCTCATTTTCACTTCTATGATTTATTCCATGTTAAGATATTATGATCTCTTTTGCAGGTTTTAATTTTCAAAAAGATATGATAAGATTTTTATTTCCTTTATTTGCCCTTGCTGAGCATTTGAGCTCACCCTTTTATGTTTTCTTTTCCCCAGGTCAGGAAGATGGATATTAAGTAGAATATGCTAAAAAGGGACCCTAGATATGATGAAATAAATGGGAGACACTGTAGAAGATTTATGAACCAGTTGTTTATGTTTCCCCAGTTTCTAAAGACACTATACCTATACGATCCTTTGTGGTTTTGTCATATGTTGTAATAAGTGTGCTTCAATTTTGAAGTATTAACAATGTATGTAAAGTATGGGTCGTTACAGTTGGTATCAGAGGAAAGGTATAGTCAACCTTTGGAAACTAGGATGTGAAAGCCTTAGTAAGAACCCTAAGGATAAGTCTAAGTATAGAACACAATCTTAGAAATGGCCATGAATAACCTAGGATAAGACCTTAAGCATGAAAATTTTATTCTTGAATTATGTGGTTTCCTATTATAATTAGTGTTGCTCACACTATCCTTCTTGGTTTTAGTCAATGGCTGGAACCCGAAGGAACCGTGTTAATGCGGAATGCGATGGGCAATGCAATGATTGTCCCCCTGAGCAACCAAACGATATGGGAGCTGGAATGAAAAATCTTGTAGCCATGCTCACACAACTTTCTCAAGCTATGAATCATGCAGGATTTCCAAACGAGCAAAGGAGGGAGCAACATTCTGTTGAATCCTTCATGAGGCAGCGTCCACCTTCTTTCAGCGGGTCTACTGATCCATTAGTTGCTGAACAATGGATTAGGACTACTGAAAAGATATTTTCAGTTCTTCAATGTTCTGAACATGATAAAGTCATCCTAGCAGTGTATCGTTTGGAAGGAGATGCTGATCAATGGTGGAATCTTGTTAAGAATACGAGGCAAAGGGATGAAATTGAGTCTATGGAATGGGACGAGTTCAAGAACTTATTTTTCAATAAGTACTTCCCTCGTATTCTCCGAACAAAGATGGAGAAAGAGTTTCTTGATCTGAAGAAAAGGGATGATGAATCTGTTGGTACCTATGAAGCAAATTTTACAAGACTTGCAAGGTACGCTTCTGGTATTATTATCCAAACTGAGAGTAAGATCGATCGATTCTTTAGTGGCTTAAAACCAAGTCTTCGAAGGGCGTTATCCATAAGGGACTTCAATAGCTACGAGGAAATCGTTCGATGTGCTCTCAAAGTCGAGATGGAGATTGGAGTAACCCATCAGTCACATGGGTTTGATAAGAAGAGGAAGATGGAATTCAAAGAAAAATCTAAAGAGCACACGGAAAAGAAGATGAACTTTCCCTTATGCTCAAAGTGTGGAAAGAAACATGGAGGGAGTTGTCTTAAAGGGACAAGTAAATGTTTTAAATGTGGAAAGGAAGGTCATCGGGCATTTGAATGCCGTGATAATGGGAAGAAGATGTCTAATGATTCAAACAAAGGAAGGGATACACAGAATGATTCTACTACACTTCAATGTTTCAAGTGCAAGGAGATGGGGAATTATGCCAATCAATGCCCAAATCCAAGGGTTGATGATGATGGTTGACGTCAACAAAATCTTAAGGCGAAAGACAAAGGAAAGTCACATGCAATTTCTATCAGCAATGTGGAGTACGATAACGATGTGGTGAAAGGTACACTTATCGTCCACTCTAAAGTAGCAAATGTTTTATTTGATTCTGGATCCACCCACTCTTTTATTTCTAAAGAATTTTCTAAGGGTATCACCGTATTACCTCAACAATTAGATGTTGAGTTAGCTGTGACAACACCTAATGGCACATCAATCGCATCAAAAGTTTATAATTCTTCTCCGATCGAAGTTTGTGGGAATGTGCTTCCGGCAAATCTTGTGATCCTTCCTTTAGTGGAATTTGATGTGATTCTTGGCATGGATTGGCTTTCTATGCATGGAGCTCATATCAATTTCCAAAGAAGGGAAGTCACATTTCATATTCCAGATCAATCTACGATCGTCTATCAATGCAAGGATGAACATAACCTTCCAGTGGAAATTCCTTCCATCCTATGGGTCATGATTCCACTAAATGAAGGTTATTTATCTCAAATGGTTGGAGAGAAACGTACGATTAAGAATATGCCCATTGTACGGGAGTTTGATGATGTCTTTCCGGAGGAATTACTGGGTCTTCCACCGAATCGTGAAGTTGAGTTTTCAATAGAACTCGTACCGGGTGCTTTGCCTATTTCAAAGACACCTTATAGAATGGCCCCAATTGAGTTGCAGGAATTGAAGAAGCAACTCCAAGAGAATCTTGATAAGGGATTCATACGCCCTAGTGCGTCACCTTGGGGAGCACCTGTTCTATTTGTTAAGAAGAAAGATGGATCAATGAGACTCTGCATTGATTATCGAGAACTTAACAAGATCACTATCAAGAACAAATATCCTCTCCCACACATTGATGACTTATTTGACCAACTACGCGGAGCTCAATACTTTTCCAAGATTGATCTTCGTTCAGGGTATCATCAATTAAGGGTCAAAAGGGAGGATATACCAAAGACGGCTTTCCGTACAAGGTATGGACACTATGAATTTATAGTGATGCCATTTGGTCTTACTAATGCCCCTGCTATCCTCATGGATCTAATGAATAGAGTCTTTAGAGACTATGTTGATCAATTTTTGGTAGTCTTTATAGACGATATTCTTGTCTATTCAAAGAGCAAGGAAGAGCATGAAGATCACTTGAGAATTATATTGAAGACCCTGAGAAAAGAGAAGCTTTATGCCAAATTTACCAAGTGTGAATTTTGGCTTCAAAAAGTTGCATTTTTGGGTCATATAATCTCAAAAGAGGGGATATCTGTGGATCCAGCAAAAACAGAGGTTATCGAAAGATAGTCAAGACCAACAACAGTAACTGAGATCCGAAGTTTTCTTGGTTTGGCTGGATATTATCGACGTTTTGTAAAAGATTATTCACGATTATCTAATCCACTCACCATGTTGACTCGGAAAGGAGTTAAGTTTGTCTGGACAGAGGAATGTGAAGAGAATTTCAAGGAGTTGAAAAGAAGGTTATCCAGTGCACCTGTGCTTACACTGCCTTGTAGTGGAGAAAGGTTTGTGATCTACAGTGATGCATCCAAGAAGGGATTGGGGTGTGTTCTTATGCAAAATGATATGGTGATAGCTTATGCCTCACGACAGTTGAAAATCCATGAGCAAAATTACCCAACACATGATTTGGAGTTGGCTGCGGTAATCTTTGCATTAAAGATTTGGAGGCATTACCTTTATGGTGAAAGGTGTGATATTTATACTGATCATAAAAGTTTAAAGTATATTTTCACACAAAAGGAGCTGAATATGCGTCAAAGAAGATGGTTGGAGTTGATTAAGGATTATGACTGCTTAATCCATTACCACCCTGGGAAAGCAAACAAGGTGGCAGATGCATTAAGTCGACAAGACCATGCTAGTTTATCCATGATGAGGATCACAAAAGATCCAATATTTATGGATTTACAATGGATGGATCTTGGAATTATAATGGAAGGGGAAAAATCTTATCTTTCTCAAATAAATGTTCAACCATCTATACATACGAAGATTAAGGAGGCACAGAAAGAAGATGTCGAGTTACAAAAGAAGGTGAGAAATGTTCCTGAATTCAACCTTGATTGTGATGGGATAATAAAGTTCAGGAATCGGGTTTGTGTTCCCCCCATCCCTGAATTAAAGAAGGAGCTGCTGGATGAGGCTCATAGTTCTTCATTCTCTATTCATCCTGGAAGCACGAAGATGTATAGGGACCTGAAAGAGTACTTCTGGTGGGATGGCATGAAAAGAGATGTTGCTGAATATGTCTCTCGATGCTTGGTTTGTCAACAAGTTAAAGCTGAGAGACAGAAGTCTAAGGGGATGTTACAACCATTACCCATGCCCGAATGGAAATGGGAAAACATCACTATGGACTTTGTCACCGGACTTCCTAAAACATCCAAAGGCAATAATGCTATTTGGGTCATAGTTGATCGTTTTACAAAGTCTGCACACTTCATTGCTATTAGAGAGGATTTCTCTATAGATCAGCTTTCCAGGATATATGTAAAGGAAGTGGTAAGATTGCATGGAGTACCACTTTCTATTATATCTGATCGGGATCCGAGATTTACCTCGAAGTTCTGGCGAAGTCTTCAGCATACTCTGAATACAGAGTTGAGTTTCAGCACTGCTTATCATCCCCAGACAGACGGTCAGTCTGAGAGAACAATTCAAACCCTAGAAGATATGTTGAGAGCTTGCTCTATGGATTTCAAAGGAGGTTGGGATCAACACCTACCTTTGGTGGAATTTTCTTATAATAATAGCTTTCACTCCAGTATTCAGATGGCTCCTTATGAAGCTCTCTATGGAAAGAAATGCAGGACTCAAACTTGCTGGGATGAAGTTGGGGAAAGAAAGCTATTAGGACCTGATCTCGTTGATGAAATGGCAGAAAAGGTCAGATCTATTCAACAACACATAAGAGCAGCTCAGAGTCGACAGAAAAGTTATGCCGACAACCGAAGAAAAGACCTAGAGTTTGAAGTGGGTGATAAAGTGTTCTTACGAATATCTCCCTGGAAGAGGGTTATGAGATTTGGAAAGAAGGGGAAGTTGAGCCCTAGATATATCGGTCCTTTTGAAATACTGGATCGTGTTGGGAAGGTAGCTTACCGATTGGCGCTTCCACCGAATCTCTCTCAAGTTCACGATGTGTTCCATGTATCTCTCCTGAGAAAGTACATACCAGATCCTTCACATGTACTCAGCTCAGAAGTTGTACCGCTGGAGCAAGATCTTTCTTATGAAGAACAGCCGATAGAGATTCTAGATCGTAGTGAAAAAGTCCTACGAAACAAGACCACTCGATTGGTGAATGTTTTATGGAGGAACCACCAACTTGAAGAAGCTACATGGGAGCTTGAGTATTTGATGAGGGAGAAGTATCCTCATCTGTTTGTTACAAAGTGACGAATTTCGTGGGCGAAATTCTTTTTAAGGGGGGTAGAATGTAACACCCGAGACTTTTATGTTATATAAATCATCAAAGGAATATTTTTCTACACAACACTTGCTTGGCTTGCTTTACACGCAATCGCGACCTTCCTCGATAGCTTGCGTCGTACGCAATACCGAGTTACACTAAACAACAATATGCTATTAAAACTAGCCGTTATGAATAGTAATAACCACTTTTTGAAATTTTATAAATTTTATTTTTCAAAATGGACTTCATTTTTGGACTCAGAATATCGAATTAGCCTAGGGTGAAATTTTGGTATTTTTCTGAAAACTTTCAATTTTTGATGAATAGTGAAACCACTAAGTGGTAGGTTAAAAACTGAATTTTGCATAAAACTTAATTTTACCGCTTCTGTGAATGGAATTTCAAAAATCCGACCGACACGGTTGATATCAGTAAGTAAAATGTGGTTCAATGAGATAAAAATAATTTTTTGGTGAATAGTAACTTTTTACTTTTTTTACCGCGGTTAATAGTAAATAGGGTAACTAAGGGTAAATATGATATTAATATTACCCTAACACATGTCCTAATTCTATTGGACAAGTGTAATTCGACCAAAAACAAACTTAGGAATAAAATATGACCATTTAGGCCCACTTGGATTAGATTAGGACATTTATTATTAATTTATTTAAAGAAGGGTTAAAATAGTTAAAATCAAAGTTTAATAAGTAAATCATTTTTAATATGGGGTTATACATAAGATAAATTCGACTATAAATATTCATTAGAAAGATAAAAAGATTTCCTACATGATGGTATTTTATTTGTAATTTTTAGACATCAAATAATTTAATTTATTTATGACACAAAGATGATGCAGTAATTATCTTATTAATGAAATATTGACATAATTGATGTTATAAACACAAAAATAAATGTAATTTGAGACTTTTTATGAATTACACTAATTTTCTAGGTTACTTTGATATATTAATGTTGGTTTAATCAACTTGGTTCGAACATATAATTCTGTTATGACTTTCACAAAAATCATATATCAAATAGTGTCAAAATTGACACAAAATAGTTTTTAAATCAAATATTATATTATTAATTGTTATTGTATTCCTAAAAATCTAAGGTTCGGCCAAATGACTTAGATAAGGATATATATATTAATAATAAACAATTTGGGGTTAGTTTGGCATGTTATAGTAAGTGTATTAACCATATAGTGAAAGAAAACAAAAAGACATGGTAAAAGTTAAATTATTTAACTTAGTGTTAAATCTAATTGATAAGGTTAAAATAATATCCTAAACTTGTCTAAATTCTATTGGTTGATAGGATTTCGACCCATCCCCACTTTATCTTCGAAATAAGACCCTTTGGAACCATTATAAACCGATTTTGACTTTAATATAAAATAATATTTTGAGATATTCCTAAGGTGCCCCTCTCCTCCCTTATAAAAGGGCACCTCCTCCCCCTCCTCCTCACACCAAATTGAGCACTCAAGCTCGGCCAACCCCTGCCCTTTTCTCCCCTCCACTTCCCTAGAATAGTTCTAGAGGTCCTGGTCTTCTCCAAAGACCACTCTTAGTTCCTTAAGTGGAGGATTCAAAGAGGCGTTCCAAAGAAGAGGTAATATCCATTACCGATCTTTTCAATTTCTTTCTTCTTCAACTTCTTCTTCATTAGTTGTTTCATGATGAAGTAATAACATCAGTATTAATTACATACTGATATGTTATTATAAATATGAAACAACCCTAATTCACCTTCTATCCATCCTACGGAAAAATGAAATCACCGCGCGTGCGTACGTACGGAATACCGTCTCCACGCCGTGGTGTAATCTATATTCCACCATCACTTTACAAGGATGGGTATAATGGTGTAATGAGTAACTATTTATTATTATTATGAAGTAATATTGATACTGAAATAATATATATATACTCCAATACAATTCCACGATCATAGGAACGATATCATCACTCGTGCGTACGTACGGAATACCGTCTCCACGATGTGATGCGACTCGTTCTACATGATCTTCATTTCATAATGATTATATAAATGAATTGAATGAATGAATATGGTATATAATACAAGAATACCATTCTGGAAATGAAGTATCTATAACCTAAAGATAAGAATAAGAATTTATTCGACAAAACACGCATAAGAACAAAAAGTTATAAAGACCCGAGTAACAAGTAACAATGAAATATTACTAACAAGAAGCTAATAATATGACCATATATGATATCATATCAATATGTATGATTTTGGAATAAGTCAATAACATTATTTAAACCATTATACAGGAGCTTCGGACACATACAATGCAAATTGGACCTAAGGTAAGGGAAATATCACAATCTCATTTTTATCCGAGATTGTTTATTCGTAATTATTTACTGGGGTGTATTTTATCATCCACATCCATGTTCCCTCAATATGTAATATTGTTTCCATCCACTTGAAATAGTTTAAATCCAATTTTACCCTTAGGTGAGTTTTTAGTAAAGAATATGAAAGGAATCTTTTGTCGTTTTTCCGTACGAGGTACTTTTTGACTTTTCCGACAAAAGTACGAAGAATGTTTTTTTTAACTTATACGGCATGAATGGATTTTTAAAACATTACTTCAAAGAAGCTTCCTTTACAAGTTTTCAAGTTTATTTTTAATCAACTTCTTTTATTTTAAAGTTGTATGACATGTTATGAAAGGAAAAATGTTTTTGAAGAAGAAAGGATATTTTCCTCAAGAATTCAATTCAAGTGTTTTATCAAAATTATTTTCCATCTAAGATAATAAAGGGTTCTGTTTCTATCCATATTTTTACATTGGTTTGACTATGTTGTGATGGAATTATGTTTATGAATTCCTTTATCATATATGAATTGATTTATGATGTCATGATGTTTCAAGAATCCCATTTTTGTTATATGTGTTATGCGATGATGTATGTTTTATGATTATGTGGCACACATAAGAAAGGATTCATTATAAGATGGGTGGGACCTATATCTCCCTCCAATGCATTGGGTAATGATTTTATATCTCATGAGATAGACATGGCTGGAACGGAAGGTTATTTCGGTTCAGTGATACAGGACTGAAACGAGGAGTGAACTCGGTTCAGAAAGGGACTTTGTCCACTAAGATAGTCTTGGCAATGAGTCATGACTAACAAGAAATGATTTTCCATGATTATGTGTGCATTCCACAAAGATTCAAGTTTTATGTTATGATTATGGGGATCTCATTTTCACTTCTATGATTTATTCCTTGTTAAGATATTATGATCTCTTTTGCAGGTTTTAATTTTCAAAAAGATATGATAAGATTTTTATTTCCTTTATTTGCCCTTGCTGAGCATTTGAGCTCACCCTTTTATATTTTCTTTTCCCCAGGTCAGGAAGATGGATATTAAGTAGAATATGCTAAAAAGGGACCCTAGATATGATGAAATAAATGGGAGACACTGTAGAAGATTTATGAACCAGTTGTTTATGTTTCCCCAGTTTCTAAAGACACTACACCTATACGATCCTTTGTGGTTTTGTCATATGTTGTAATAAGTGTGCTTCAATTTTGAAGTATTAACAATGTATGTAAAGTATGGGTCGTTATAACGGGTCACTCAATGGATGGTTTACTATGGGTCACACTACTACTGATCCACAAAGTGTCATTCTCATTATGATTTATAGAAGTTCATTCTAGTGCTGATCCACAAAGTGTCATGCTATATCTTATCCATAGATGGTCTCTCTCATTCTAATCCCTGGAGAGTCACACCATTGATGATACACTAAGATTCTCTCTCTTGCTGATCCATAGAGGGCCACCCTTCATATGAAAACAAACCACTAAGTTCTATCACCTTGTACATATTAGTTTAAATGGTTCTAATCGTCAATTTATTGGTCATATTTCAACAGAAACGATGTTGCACTAAGAGGAATCCCAATGGACAGTCTTGTCGTAAGGGTTCCAAAAACAATAGACAGTGTGTCGATAAGACACTCGGTCTATAAGCTATATGCATTTTAGTAAAAAACACATGTAATATTCAAGTCTAATATAAACTAGTCAAACTAAGAAATCGAGAAAAAAATATAGTGGATTATCTCATATGGACAGGCTCATTTCAAGGGTCCTCGCACCACATATGGTGTGTCAATCGGATGTCTGGTCTACAAGTTATGATCATTTTAGTGAAATGGGGTCGGTCAGGTCCGGGCTGGTTTGTATCGGTTAGACCGAACCAACCCAAACCTTTCTGAGGGTCCAACGTAGGTCTGGGATGAGTCCGTACCAATTGGAAAGTTGGTCCTGTAGGTACGGATTGAGAGGATGGGTCTGACCAGGTGGCACAGGTCCGTCCCGATGGTGTGGGTCTGGCCCGCATGTGGCCCAACCCTCATGGTGGGGCGCAACCCACCAGAAGAAGCTTATCCCACATGGTGGGTCCCATTCTAATAATAGAATCCCTTCCTGCATGGTGCAGGCTAGTTCACCATCCAGGACATAGGGGTGTCCGGTTTTCATCTGGTAGTGCAAGGTAGCGCTACACCATCACCCAACACAACTTGCAGGTATCTGACCATTTCACACGCACTTGGATGGGGTCCAAGTGCCCCCTTCTCACCCGAGAGGGGTGCTTCTATATGCAGAACTGATAGAAAACACACATCCTCAAAATCTTGGAGTTCCAATGGGCTATCACCCACCCTCTTTCCATGCCGCTGGCGCACCATCGACACCTTTAGCAGGCCACCAGAGCTACTCTGGTGGTCTGTTTCTTGAGCTGCTTGTGCCTATGGCCTCTGTAGAACACCTTACTTACAATGAGTTCCTCTAAATCACATAGATCAAAACATGAAAATTTGACCCCAAGGAATCCACAATACACAACAATGGAAGATGGTTTTGGCCTTGTTCATTTAGGCTCACACCCTCTGCATTAGAGTTTAATCATTGGAGGGAAGTATTAGACACATAAAAAACTAAAACCCCAATTCAAATTCCCGCATTATAACCTCCTCCAAAAAACACATAGATTTTGGATCAACCCGTTAGTCAGTATATCCACATTCAATGTTAATTTTAAGAATGGGTAATGAAATATTAATTAAAATGATCACATAAACCCCTAGCTGGATTCATTGAATCCGCTGATGATGAAGGTCTCTATTTGTGTCGTTGTCAATCCATGGTCAATAGTGTTTGTCACTGTATTGAAACCTCTAGATCTGATCCTACAACATTCATTTCTTAATTCATCTTTATTCCTTGGAGAGGGATTCTTCCATCATTTCTTCAAATATTCTGTGCATTTGTTAATCCCCAAACTCCAACAGGTTTTCATATTAAAAACATACGTGTAGGGAAGTTGTTCTCATTAATGACACTTATTAATGAGCCACATTTAAGGATTAATTAACAAAACATTTAGATAATAGTGTTTCAATTACAAATGGGAAATTAATGGCCATCCATTAATGATCCTCATCATTGTATGTTTGTTTCTTTGTCCCCTGCTCAACATTGTGAAAAATAAATAAAAGAATTCTGTTAAATTGTTTTATTATTTTTCTCGAAAATTTTAAAAAATAACTTTTATATTCATCACTTGATGGAATAATTTTAGTCATTTATAGTCAAATACCAATGCTCCAAGTTCAATGGTGCAATCATATTTTTGATCCAAGCACTGGTTCAAATATTAGAAAAACTGTCCCGCACATTTACTGAACGTATGTTAAAAATGTTCATTATTCTATTTTGAGCACTCTCAGCCTCTATATCATGTGTCGTCAGAGTGTGTGGTCTCTAAATAATCCCATATAATTAAATAATAATAAAAATGACACATAATTTTCGAGATATTACATGAGTACTCTTTGAAGAGAAAGGGTGGGTTTCGTCGAATCCTTTTGGATGCACAATTTTTATAGGAGTGTATCCACTTATGGAGTTCTAATTTTACTCTCCATGGAGAGTTGTTTTCATGAGTCTTTCCTTAGTATGTTTCTTGGTTAATGTGAAGAGGTGATTCATGTGTATCATCTAAACCCCAATTCTGGAGGATGTATCGTGAGGTAGTATTTTGACACCATGCTGTGTTGTTTGTGATGGTGTTGTCTTAGTTGTAGTATGGTAGCATGTGTTACTAAGAAAAGAGGTGCACTATTCAGCATTCTTCAATGCTTGACTAAGAGGCACGAGATTCTTAAAATATCAGGACTACAACCATTGTCCACATAATGAAGCTGGTGCTTGGTCAAGAACCCCAAAAGTCTATGAGACTGCAACCTCTTTTCTATAGTCAGTATTGATGGTAAAAGCAATTTAAATTTTTTTATGTGGTTGTTACATTACTAAGAACCTGTTTGTGTGAATGGATCATATCGGGGATATGAGGACTCATGGTTTTCTTCTAACCATAAAGTCATTGGTGTTGTGTCCCACCAGATCAAATATCTTTTAGTGGTCCTTATGCGGTCTCTTTTCATAAATCAGTTTCAATTTGGAATAGTTTCTCATCCAGGGATGTGGGTTTGTTAGTTTGTACTGGGTTATGATTTTCATACCCTGTATTTGGTCCCTACCCCACCCACCACTTTTTTTGGGTGATTGGTCACCGTCTAGAAATATAAAATATTTTGGTATCTTTCATAAATTCTAATGATAGTGAGTCCCATAGTGGATCTCACTAAAATTTCACTGGAATGAATCAGTGTTGTTCTTATTCATAATGGTAGAGAGTGCGCTTGGGCCTCCTCATGTCAGTGGTCTAGTCTCTTCTTGAGAAATGGAATGTTTCTAATAGTGGGGATCCCCTTTGGTAATTACACATGATGCCCATTTGGTTATGTTCCTAATGATTTCATAGAGGTAGGTTATCAGAGTGTTCCTTGCATGTGTTTGTTCTTGTTTTTTCATTACAGTAAAACTAATTGATCTTCATTTAATGGTGCTTATGGTGTTTCAGGTAGTGAAGGTATCTTATGGGGTGAGATATTTTCTTTCCTTGGTCAATCAACTCGAGATGTTCTAGCTCTTTGGGATGGGTGAAACTTATCAGAAAGTCTTTTTACATTTTTCACGAGGTTTTCATGTAAGTAAAATTCTCTACGAACAGTTTGTTTGCCTCTTCTCGCTTGGTTTTCATAGGTATCCTCTTTGAAGCTTAAGGTGGTATCAGTTTTCACTATCGAGTTTCAGTAATAGTTGTGGCTTTATGAAGATGAAAATCACTATTGTGGGGTGAATTTTCACACCCACCATTTTTAAATTATTTATTTTATTAATTTTATTTGGCATCGAGTGCTTCAGATTGAAGCCACACTTAAAATTTGGAAGTATTATTTAAAAAAATGCATGTTTTGGCCTTCACTACATCATGTGAACTATGGTCAATGTCGTGCGGCCTCCCCTGGGTCATCGCACGTCCTCGCCCGGTTCACCACATGCCATGCCCGGTGTTCAAGGTAATAAAACAAAATATATTAAATATTAAAATGGAAATAAAATAAATATAATAAGTTTTATAAAAATTTATGGAATTATTTTAATGATAATAATAATAATATTTCTATAAGATAATAATAATATTATTAATGTTAATAGTTTAAATTTTATGAATTTGTCATTAATATTATGATAATTTATATTATTTTTAATATTATAATATGTTACTATCCCTTTATTATTTTATTTGACTTTGAAATATTCGGTTAAGGTGTTTCCTGAGTCCTGGTTGGATTTTGTGTTTTTGATGAAAAATTATTTTTTTGGGGCTTGATTGTTCTTGACGCTTGGGCGAAGCATGATTTAATATGGGACATCACCTAGGACACAGTGTGATGTGCTCGATGTTCAATTAATTAAATAAAATTCATTAATAATTAAATAAAATTTAAAGAGTAATAAAATAATGATAAAATAATATAATAAATGTTTAATTATCATAAATTAATTGTTTTAATATTTGTGTATATTATTATTATATTATTGAGTATTAATATTTTCATTATTTTATGATAGATTTATTATATATATTTTCTTTTTTTTATTCATATATTTCTTGTATTTACATTACCCTCTCTTACACTCTCTTCTATCTCGAACGAATCCCATGTGCGCTGCAACACTTGGCCGACACTCCCACCTGCACACTCCCTTGGCCAGCCACACACACCCCATGTCTGACGACCAGACCTCACAAAGACTCTTATGCTTGCTCTACCCTCACCTGTGCATGTCGTATGCTAGCCTCCCTACAACTGTCATGACCACCACTGCCACGACCGACCTCCCTTCTCTCTATCAAGCCTTCCCCTAGGTACACATCACCAATCCCGGTCGAGCTCCTATAACACCAATGACCACCACCTCTTACAAAAAGTCCCAGTTAGGTCCCTACCACACCTACAGATACCCCCCATGGTGCACCACCCACTTTTTCAATTTTTTAACCTCCATCTAGTGAGAGATCCCCTCACGCTGCCCTAACCTCTATGTCAGCCCTGTCGTGCCATCATGCCATCCGGCGAGTAGCCTTACTGGCTTTGGATCCCCCACCGGGGTCTTCCCCTCCATCCATGCCAGAAACCCCCCCACATCTCTAATTGAATCACTTTACCTTCTTTTTTTTTTGATTTATTAGTTTTTCAGTGGGTACGACTTCATTTTAGGGGTCAAATTTGAATCATTTCTTTTTTTTCAAACTCCTTTGTTATGGTTTTATCGAATATTTTTTTAGTACAAATTGGTTTCTATTTGAGATAGACACCATAGTTACGATTATTCGACCCAGATGTAGGTTGATCCATGTCTAATTATTATTTTATGAACTTTTTTTATTTTTTATTAATTTACCATCTTTATTAATTAATTTTTATTGTGTGAATTTTTATTTCATCGATGTTCGATATGCATTTCAATTGATTAGTATCATGTCGATATCATTTGTGTTCGTTCTTCAAAAAACTCATCTCTAGATAATTTTTACTGATTTTTAAATTATGTACATGAATTCTTAAAATGTGAAAGTTGTATGGATTTTATTTTTTACAAGGAATCATGTGATTTTGTCTTTAAAAGAAGGTTCGATGTGGGTTTAGTAGGTAACACCATGTGATTTCTTTTAAATTAATTTATAGACTTCTATTATTTAGTATTTAATATTATGTGATTCATTAAAACAGTGTCTTATATATGGTTTAATGTTTTCCATCAAGGCATTTTTGTGGTGAAGGTCACACATTAAAGTTTCATTTGAGTTTTTGTGATGTAGTAATATGTTTTGGATCGATAAATGGTTTCTTTAGTGTGTTTAAATCCTTGTGAAACATTTTTGGTAGTTTTCATAAACTTTTTAAATGTTTTGTTAAATTATTTCAATGGTGTGAAATGTGTTTGAAGAATCATTTATTGTGAGTATTATTTCAAAATGGTATTTCTTTGTGTAAGTGGGGGTTTGTTTACATATAATCCTCTTTTTATAATGTGAATATGGTTTAATTGAATGTGTAAACTTTGTGGGTTTAGTTTTAAAAATATTTTTTTGTGTGTATTTTTTTAAAGGAGGGATTGTGTGTGAAAATAGATATTCTATGTGTGTAAGTACCCTATTTCTCATTTATTCATAAGTGTGACATGATATGTGAACATGGATTTAAAAAGTGAAATTGATGTAGTAAATGGTATCTTGGAATGCAGGGTGTTTTAACAAAACATGTCTATGTGAAGTACTCACATTATGATCTTGAAACTTGTTTGAGCACTAAAAAGGAATCTTGGGTAGAATTGAATGTGGACTAGACTAGTGGGACATTGATTTACGGGTGGCTCCATCCATGTTTCACATACCCGGACAGATGACTACGATTCTAAATAATCATATGAATGACAAAAGGTCAGGGTTTCTAAGCCCTAGTTTACTGTGGGTCGTGGTTTCAAAGTCACTGTTTACTGGGGGGCATGTCTTCTAATCCACATTTATTGAGGGTTGTGTATTTGAAGACACACTTCCAAAAGACATGATGTCCTAGTGACCTAGTCTAGACAACAACCTTGAGGTATCGCCCATATTTGGAGCTCCATGGTTACTTTACGCTCATCAGTGTGAACCTTTTGTTATTTTAAATATAAGTCTGTGTGAGTGTGTTTTAAGTTATGTTTTTTCCTTAAAAATTATTTTCATTAAAATTCCTCTCATTAAAATATATTATATTTAGAAACTGTTCAAGAATTTATTTACTTTTTATTAATTTTACTTGAAAACATATTTTTCATTTAATGGATATTCGTGGAATCTTTTCCAATTTGGTGGAATTATTTTGGGAATTTGGATCACACAGTTCATAAAATATTAGGTGTATATTGACTTTTCTCATTCTATAATTTACGATGAGGAATTGTGCTTAGTGATGGTGGTTCTGTTCATTGATGTTCTTCTCATACAAGTTAATGTTCATAGCTTGGGAAGGTTGCGCCTCGTGTTGCTTAGAGGATATAATTGGAGTTATAGTATTCTATATTTTTTATTGTTATCTTTTGGTATTTCGTATAATTCCATAAATTAATTATGAAAATTGTTTAAAGGAATGTATGGTTGTTTGTTTATAGAGTCTGCTTATTTATCTTGTCAGTGGGTTTGCATTTATCTATTCATGTAAATTGTCCCCGTGAATTTTTTTTGATACCTGGGAACTTCTACTAGCCTATGGGGATCAGGAATGACCTTTGGGATATACCACATACCATGTTGGGTGTCATGTTGGAGGGAGACCTATCCTATTTTGTGAGGTCGCAGTTTATTGTACACATGAGGGATTATTTCTTAATCTTTTTGATGGAAGTGAATATGGATTGTAATGTACCATCCTCAGATACCTGCAAATGTGGAAGATAAACTGATTTGTTATATACCTGATGGGAATTCTTTATCCCCACAAGATGGAAACAAGCAATCATATATCGATCAACACTCCAAGGTAATTGTTTCTCACACCCTAAATGTGAAAAATTAATTATATACATACTCAAAATAGAAATAAAATGTGAAATAATTATATATATTACTCCAATAATTGATATAAGATAGATGAAACAAATAAACAACTAAAGTATCTACATACTCAAGGAGACAAGTGAAACCTCAACTGAAAATGAAAACAAACATCCTATATATGTGATAGTGTGGGAGACCTCCCACTATCTATCCACATGTTACCTATATTATTTGACATGAAAACCCTTCCACCTCACTACAACACAATTACATTCCCGCCATTATAAGAAATACAATGGCCTACTCACCACCAAATGGGTTCACACGGTGTGAGCTAAAATATTAATTTGAGATCCACCAACAATAACGAAGTTGTGAAAAATCTAGAAACTCAATATTGAAATATGATTAGGAATCCTGGAGTTTAGATTCAACATTACCTAATTTATATATCTAACTTCAATGGAGAAGAGTGTATGAAACAGTGAGAACACTTAACTGGAATGTCACAAGGTGATTGGAAAGATGATCAATCATTGAATGAAAAGACCCAGAAGGATTTGAGGGCTCCTAAAATCTTTGGTAAAATTATCTAAGTCAAGAGAATTGGATCGTCGTGGAAGAAAAAATATAAAATATCCCAATATTCTTGATTTAGAAAAACATATGACTTTACATGACATGTAAACTAATTACATGTTGTGTAATTGATAATTCACTTAGAAATTTAAAAATCTATCGCCTTTTGATTAATAATTGATTTAATTTCAGTTATGAGAAACATGAAATTTAACCCTATTATATGTCTTTACTTCTATAGTAGGATATATTATAATTAGGATTCATGCTAAATATTCCAAAATGCCTAACTTTTTCATTATATGTATCCTCCCAATTCCGTCAAGATCCTACACAACAAATAAAAAGAAAACCCATTAAATGGATTAGAACATACAAATTGAAAATGTAACTAGATGTTACATCATCCCTACTATAGAATCATTATATCCATAGAAAGCCTTTGATGAATCCTCTATGATAAAAAGATAAGACCACTTCCCTTTCATTACTTCCATAGTCTCCTATGTCCCATGAGAATCAAAACCATTCTTCCATAGCATTCAAAATAATGGTATCATCCTTTCACAATGTACCACCGTTTCGTGAATTGACTATCCTTATTAGCCTATCAGTATAAGATAAATCATGCTAAAATTCATGATCCCACCAGCTCAAAACAAGATAGAGATTAGGTATATACTTTCATAGATAATATAATAAAACCCATTATGTACCGATGTGAGCTGGGATATAATATCCCAACTATAAACAACTATCCCCACTTTATCTAGAAGATAAAAATATCAATGAAATGAGGAGAAATTTTCTTTTTCCATCAAATCCATTGATGACCCAAACTGGGTGAAAAATTTAAGAAGACATGGTCACTAACATAAAAATTCAACGACCTATGATGATGATCAAAATTAGATTTATACCTTATCTATGCCATCAACATCCAATGATGAATCAACTGAATCTTTTCAGTTATCAACTGAACCAAGCTCTGTCCAGTAATGTGAATTTCACTAATCACATCCAACACAACAAATACTTATAAGGATGACCATAAAAGTCCTCAATAGTTCTATTCTGATCTTAGGTGGGTAACTATAGTTATAGGAAAACTCATATATATCCCCATGTGATCATCCAAAGCCCCACAAAAGTCCAAAAAAAATAGAAAGTATAAACTAATGAATTTGTATAGCACATTCTGTATTTAAATCTGACAACATATTCTATGGTGTACTCAAAAAAACCTAATACACTAATCCCTCTTGAATCCATTTCCAATAGAGAGTTATGAGCCAAGGATATCTATCAAAAACTATAGTAGATGGAATTTGGTTCAACTGGACATTCCCGTTTCAATATATATTTCCCAACTCATCAATATTTGGTTTATCCTTAATTGGTATAAAGTGATAAAATTTAAATTATTTATAGATCAAAACCCATATCACATTATTCTTTTCCTGGGTACATAGAAACAAGAGAAAAAATTCCGTAGAGTTTTCATCTGACATAAATGAAGGCACTGGATGTGGTTGAGGAAAGCCGAAGGGTTTCTGATGCATGATGTTCACCTATAGGCATGTATAGTAATGATAGACAAACTCAATAATTCCTCATCTCAAACTAGACCACCGGAATTGCCAATGCATATGATTGAACATCTTCATGGTTCCAGCCTGAAAAATCCCCTAGGAACTATTGAAATATCCTCGAACATCTCTCCTTAATGAATTTGGTACAAAAAAAGGATTTTTGAAGCAACATATATTCTTATTGTAGAAACACCAATCATCCATGGTCTCCCATAAGTAAGAGATTATCCAAATAAAAAAATCATCATCAAGATATATTTCTTTAATAAACAAATCACGAATGATGTTTTTCAATTTAACACTGCTCATATAGATCTATTTTTCATTCCTCATAGATTTTAATGTAAAACTGTTTAGAACGAACCATCTTGTTTCACTCCTTCATTGATTCTTTTATTGTCTTGTTTGGAGGTTTCCTACTCAATGAATACACAATGAAATTACCCATTTCCATGGTATATGAATTATCAAACTCAAAATTTTGAATTTATTATTCAAATAATCAATGTATGATATTCAATTATTTCTGAGAAATGATATATCTCAAACTCTTATGATCCGAAATAATTGTGAACCTCTCCCCAACAATATTGAACCACCAACAATTATGTTCATGCATAAATGTGGAAATCCCTAAATTATGAGGGTAATAATTCATATCATGTTGTTGGAGTTGATGAAATCCATATACCATAACATGATCATACTATATAAGAATGAATCCCAAACCAGTACCCAAAGAATCAAAAAAACAATCATTAATATCTACCAAGACCAAGGAATCAAAAAATATCACTGACATTATATGGATCCTTCCAAAATAAGACAACTTTAACCTTTTATGATATACTAAAAAGCCATATTCAGAAATCACAATCCCCATGAAATATAATTATAAAATTTAGAGACTACATTTTGATAGAATTCTTTACATATTGTGACATCTGATAGTTTTCCAAACAAAACATAGATGATGTTCATGTTTATGATCAGATTTCAAATATACCAAAATATCATCAATGAACACAATAAAAACACTGTCAACATATTAATGCAAAATCCGATTCATTAATGCCATAAAAACTACATGAGAATTAGTCAAACTAAAATTCATCAAATGATATTCATAATGGCCATATATTCTCATGATTGCAATCTTTGGTATATTAGAATCATGACCTCTTAGCTTATTACAACCTGACCAAAGATCAATCTTTTAAAACCACTATTCCCCTAATAACTAATTAAACAAAACATCCACTAGTGTAAAAGGAATATTTTTCATAATTGTAAACCAGTTCAATAACTAATAGTCCACACACAATTGAAGTGAATCGTCATCCTTCTTTGAAATGAGCATATGGGATTACCAAGGAAGAAAACTAGTGTGAATTATACTATTTTCAAATAGGTTATCCAACTGACGCATAATATTTTTCTTCTCAGGTGGTTCCATATAATAAGATGGTATGGATATCGGCTACATCTCATGAACCAATTCAACCATAAATTATACGTCTCTCTCTCTGGATGAAACCCATAAAATGTATCTGGATAAATGTTAGAATACTGCAAAAAAAATTGAAGATCAAAAATAGATGAAACATCATCATGATCAATCATAATAAAATAAAAAGAGAATCAACGACTCTGGCCGAGAAGGCCCTGTATGGAAAATCCTATATTTCTACTCCCCCTAAAACAAGTGAGATCTCCCATAAAATACAAGAAATAAAACACACTGATATTTTGAATCAACCTCATCTTGAAGAGACAATAGAAATTCCATTATGGTAATAACATCAACTAAATAGAAATCAAGAATATGTAAATCTCCAAACAACATTGTAGCTGCAATTGTTAACATATTAGAAGGAAAATATAAACCCAACACTTTCCTCTTACCATGGGTTGTATGTTACTCTAAAACAGGGGACATGATATTCAATGAATGATTCTGAATATCAAAAATTTTTAAGATATAAATGTTTGGGAGGCACCACTATAAAAAAATGAAATCATTATTAATGATACAATGAAGATAGTACCTATGATAATAACTATACCTACATCAGCTTCATCTAATCACTCTTGTAAAATATGAGTGTACATCTATCTTGGTGCATGTAGTTCGAGCTTTGTATTATTTGAAAAATCTAACTTCCCTACAGTATTCTTTGGAGACAAAAAAACCCTAACCCTAAAGAGGAATATACAAAGCCTAATAGAAGCATTGTAAATGACCGACTTGTGTGTTGTTGTTTATCATCTTTCTGTGAGTACACTACGGGAAAAATCCCTATTTGCGACGGGTTATTTGCGACGAGATTTCTTCCCATTGTAAATAACAAGTCCAAGAAGCTATTTACAATGAGAAATTTTTACCATCGCAAATAACCAAGTATTTGCGATGGGTTTTCGTCTCCTGTCACAAATAGTTTGGTGCGACTTCCGCACCAAATTGCGCGAATATTATTTGTGACAGGGAGATGTATCTTGTCGCAAATAGTTTGGCGAGACTTGTGTGCCAAACCACGTGGCTTGCGCGCCAAACCGCGTAGGGGTATTTGCGACGGGATCCCGCCGCAAAGACCCGACGACGGTTAATAACTCTTTGCGATGGGATGTCGTCTCGTCGAAAAAAGATTGTCGGTAGGAACAATTTGCGACGGGTCCCATCAAAAATAACCTTTTAACCGCCGACTGTACTTAATGCGGGTGCGGGTATTTGCGACGGGCCCCGTCATAACTAATCTAACCAACATATACCCCCATCTATTTTTCCCAAATCATTCAGATCTTGTTCTCTATCCCTTTTCGTTCTTCAGTTTCAAAGAAAAATTTTCTTTTAGTTCAAATTTTTATACGAGAGCAATCAGAGGGCATCAATATCTTCAGAATATCGAAGTTTAAGGTATTTATATTTTATTTTGTTATATTAATTTTATTTTTTATGTTAATTTTAATTGTTGTTTATTAGTTGTAATTTAATTAGATTTCAATAGATTTTTATTTATAATTATTTTTACTAAGAAATTGATATTGTTAGTGATAATTATAAATAATTAGTCATAATTAATATTAATTAGATATAATTAGATATAATTAGGAATAAATAGATATAATTAGAAATAAATAGATATAATTAGCAATAAATAGATATAATTTCCAATAAATAGATATAATTAACAATAAATAGATATAATTAGTAATAAATAGATATAATTAGCAATAAATAGATATAACTAGATATAATTAGTAATAATTAGATACAATTACTAATAAAAAGATATAATTAGTAATAAATAGATATAAATAATAATAAATAGATATAATTAGTAATAATTAGATATAATTAGCAATAATTAAATATAATTTGTAATAATTAGACATAATTAGAAATAATTAGATATAATTAGTACTATATGGATATAATTAGTAATAATTAGTAATAATTATATATAATTAGTAATAAATATTTATAATTAGTAATAATTAGATATAATTAGAAATAATTATTAATAATTAGTAATAATTTGTAATAATTAGTAATAATTAGTATTAATTAGTAATAAATAGTAATAAATAGTAATAATTAGAAATAATTAGTAATAATTAGTAATAATTAGTAATAATTAGTAATAATTAGTAATAATTAGTACAAATTATTATAAATTAGTAAAAATAAGTAAAAATTAGTAAAAATTAGATTTAATTAGTAATAATTAGTAATGATTAGTTATAATTAATAATAATTAATAATAATTAATAATAATTATTAATAATTACTAATAATTAGATATAATTAGCTATAATTAGATATAATTAGCTATAATTTGCTATAATTTTCTATAATTATATATAATTAGATATAATTAGCTATAATTACCTATAAATAGATATAATAAGCTATAATTAGCTACAATTAAATATAATTAGATATATTTAGTAATAATTAGAAATAATTAGTAATAATTAATAATAATTAGTAATAATTAGTAACATTTAGATATAATTAGTAAAAATTAGATATAATTAGACATAATTAGTAATAATTACATATAATTAGTAATAAATAGATATAAATAATTACTAATAATGAGTAATAATTAGTAATAATATTTAATAATTTGTAATAATTAGATATAATTAGTAATAATTTGATATAATTAGTTATAATTAAATTTTATTAGTAACAATTTGTAATAATTAGATATAATTAGATATAATTAGAAAAAATTAGAAATAATTAGATATAATAAGTAATAATTAGATATAATTAGTAACAATTAGTAATAATAAGTAATAATTAGTAATAATTAGTAATAATTAGTAATAATTAGTAATAATAAGTAATAATAAGTAATAATTAGATATAATTAGATATAATTAGATATAATTAGAAAAAATTAGTTATAATTATAAATAATTAGATATAATTATAAATAATTAGATATAATTAGAAATAATTAGGTATAATTATAAATAAATAGATATAATGAGCAATAAATAGATATAATTAGGAATAAATAGATATAATTGGGAAAAAATAGATATAATTAGTAATAATTAGCAATATTTAGAAATAATTAGTAATAATTCAGCTCCTCCACCTCCTCCAGAAGACGACAAGCCCCGGTGATTTTTTTATGTTACAAACATTTTAATTTGACATTGTAATATGAATTATTTACATTTTCTGTCTTTTATATACGTGCAAAAATTACATAATTTAATTTTTAATATTTTAGTATTTTTTTATATTATTTTGTGAATATTGTGAATTTTACTATTATTTTAATTATAGAAATATTATTTTTTCCTTAATCAGAATTTTATTAAATTTTAATTTTTAAAATTATTTTATTATTTGCGACGGGAGTGTTTGCGATGGGGTCCTGTCACAAATAGTATATATAGCATCCTGACTTTTTCTTACATTATTATTACATCATTTTAAAGATAAAAAACATAATAGTATTACACATAGGGAATCCAAAGGTTTTGTGTCTTGGGAAAACTAGGACCATACAAATACAACATCAACCATAAACATTTATTGAATTTCTTCTTCACTAGCTTCTTAGTGGAACTTGTACTCTCCTTAGAACACACAACCACCTGAGGATATACATCAAAAACGATGAGCTAGAAGGCCAGTAAGAGGATAGATAAGAACAATATAGTATGGGGTGAGCATAATCATAACATAGGCAAAAGATCATGAACATGAGAGGAGCATAAATAATAGACCTGAAATGTGGAAATGCATAAAAATGAACCATCATGTCTTAGTGGTTAACTAGCACACATACTTGTGAACAAATATAGAATCTTGTTCAAACATCATTTCACATTTAGTCATGAGATTCATCACTTTAACCAATGCATTGGAGCGCTATATAATTCTGGGCACACCCGTCACATTTAAACATTCATATTACACTATATAATTATGGGCGCACCCGTCACATCATAACATTATCATTTATCATGCATTCCACAATTAACATGAACATAAATAGCCCATGAAAAGTAATGGGTTTCATCTCATAAGAACATATTAATAAACTTTGGGTTCCCAAAAGAAAGAGGGAACAACATACCTGATACAAGAATCATCAACCTTGAATGAGAGGTAAAAGTTGAGTTCTTAAGAGAAGAGTTCTTTCAGAAAACATTTTAATTGACATAAACATAATTATAAAACATGTATTTACAAGAAAATTAATGAAAATGATGAAGAAATAATCAATAAGGAGTGACCATATCAAAATGGAGTGAAATAGGTAGAACCCGAATGATGAAAGTTGGGTTCGAGAATTTCCCCCTTACCTTGTACTCAAATGCCTCCTTCTCTTTAATGTCCTGTATAATGATATTATAATAATTTATTAGAAATTAAAGAACCTTTTATACATTAATAGGGTTCATTACAGTTTCATTATGTCATATTATGTTCCTTTGGTTGACTTATAGAGTTTAAAAACATTGTTCGTGGATGTTCGTTTTCATGGTTTTCTTGAGTGGTTCACTTGTATTCTTAAATTGAAGTTTGGGTAGATCATGGGTAAACATCCAGAACTTATATTACATGTTATTAATTATATTAAAGGAGATTTAATTGTTTTATAATGAATTATATTATATCCATGTTTACGAATCATTAGATAAGATTTAATGATTGTTATTTGGGTAATTTGAGCAGTTTTTGGATCACAACAAACTTGTTTTAACTTTTAACTTAGTAATATGGAAATAGGTTATTTACAAAACTTAAAATATAACATAATACATATAAAATATTCTGGTTCAACCATAAAATTTTTTTCATGACTAGATCGGAAGGTAGAAATGGAAGAAGGGAGCATGTTGTTTTTGATGGTGATAAATTAACACCTAATGAACAGCGTTCTCTTTAATAAAATAAAAAGAAGAGGGAAAGGGTGTGGTAATATAATACCCCATTAGAATCATAATATTACAGTATATTTATAATACTGGAGTTACAAAACAATTTGGATGAATATAGGTGGGGATAGATCAATCAACGAACGTGAACTTGAATGGAAATTAAAGGAGAAGAGGGAGAGAAATTACCTCTTAAATCTTCCTCTTGAGATCCTCCTTAAGGAAGATAGTATTGGCCTTTTGATGAGACCAGCAGATTTTTTACGTGGGGGAGGGTCTAGGGAATGTTTTTGGGTAGAGTTTAGAGAAGTCTTGGATCTTGAGAGGTGTGAGGAAATGAGGGAGTGAAGGGTGACTTTTATAGTGGAGGGGAGAGGGGTTTCCTTAATATAAAATTCATTTGTTTATTATTTCCCAAAAAGACAAGGAATATTTATTTTTGAATGACCAAGAATAGTAATTTTAGAATTTAATCCCGAAACAAGTGGGATTATATCAGGATAACATCATCTATGAATCAATTAATACATTATTTAGCATTTATTGTGAATTGTCAGATTCTACTATTAATCAAAAATTCATGTATCTCATAAAAATCCCAAAAATTTACCCCAACCATATTAAGATGTATAGAATCCAAAAATGAAGTCCATTTCTAATAAATAATTTTCTAAATATTATTAATTTAATATTTAATTAAAATCACAATTTACATAAAAAATAGTTTTTAAGATAAAAACTGATTTTATTGTTCTTTCAAAAATTACGTAGGGTCTTATAAAATTATCTAAAAACTATTAGACATTGATTAAATAATTTATGAATACATTTTTAATAAATAAATATTCTTTAAAGTTAATTAATTAATTATTATTAATTATTTAGGACTTACAAAAGACCAAAACATTTACTAAGGTCAAATTGTCACTTTCTAAGATGTCAAAATTTTATTTTATTTTTCATAGGTAATGTTACTCTTATTTACAATTAATAAGAGTCATATTACTATTCATAAGTTTAGGTAACTATTCATAAGGTTATGTCACTATTCACAAAAAAAATATTTTTGTTTCATTAGACACCAAAAATCATCTTAAACACAACCGTGTATGTCGGATTTTCAAAAATCCAAACATAGGAGTGACAAACATATGTTGAAAGGTCACTTATAACTTAGTAGTTCATTATGTTGTGATTACATGTTATTTTATGACATGAATATAAGCAGGGAATTTTCCATTGAAAAACTTTGGGTCGTTACATTCTTTCCCCCTTATAAAATTTCGCCCCCGAAAGTTCACTTTACACAAAAAGGTGAGGGTACTTCCCCTTCATTGCCTCTTCTATTTCCCAAGTTTCTTCCTCAAACTTATGGTCCTCCACAAAACATTGACATGATGGGTTGTCTTGTTGCGTAGAACCTTATCACTTCGGTCCATAATTTTTACTGGCTACTCCTCATTGGAGAGATCATCTTCCAGCTGCACCACCTCAAAGTTTAGTACATGTGAGTGGTCTGGTATGTATTTCCTCAATAGTGATACATGAAACACATCATGAAATTGGACCATATTCGGTTGAACTGCAAGAAGATAGTCCATGGCTCCTATGCATTCATTGTTCTCAAAGGGTCCAATATACCTTGGGATTAACTTCCCTTTCCTCCCAAATCACATGACTCTCTTCCATGGAGGTATTTGAAGGAAGACATTGTCTCCAATGTCGAACTCAAAGTACCTTCGACGGTTGTCAGCATAGCTATTTTTTCATCCTTGAGCAGCTTTGATGTGTTTCTGGATGACTTGAACCTTATCTGTCATCTCTTGAACAAGATCGGTCCCATGTAGCTTTCTTTCTCCAACCTCATCCCAACAGGTTGGAGTTCTACATTGCTTTCCATACAGAGCTTCATATGGATCCATCTGAATACTCGAGTGGAAGCTATTATTGTATGAGAAATCAACCATTGGGAGATTCTGATCACAACCACCTTTGAATTCAAGAGAGCAGGCTCTTAGGATATCTTCAAGCATCTGAATAGTTCTTTCAGACTGGCCATCAGTTTGGGAGTGATAGGTCGTGCTGAAATTTAATTCAGTACTCAAAGAATGTTGAAGGATCCTCCAGAATTTAGATGTGAACCTTGGATCATGTCAGATACAATTGAGAGAGGAACACCGTGCAGTCTCACCACTTCCTTCACATATATCTTTGCAAGTTGTTCCAGCGAGAGTTCTTCCTGAATAGAGATAAAATGGGTATTCTTGGTGAGTCGATCAACCACAACCCATATCGCATTATTTCCTTTTGACCTCTTTGGGATACCTGTGAATAAGTCCATAGTAATGTTTTCCCATTTCCACAGGGGTATAGGCAATGGTTGCATCATACCCTTGGGCTTTTGTCACTCACCTTTAACTTACTGACATACCATGCACCATGATATATATTCCACAATCTCCTTCTTCATGTTAACCCACCAGAAGTGTTCTCGGAGATCACAGTACATCTTGGTACTCCCAGTATCGATAGAGAAAGTTGAGCTATGTGCATTATCCAATAACTCCTTCTTTATCCCGGGTGATGAAGGCACACAAAGATGCGATCCAAACAGAATCACACCATCATCATCGATATGGAACTCTTGCAGCTTCCCTTCCTTTACTACATTCAACCTCTTTTGTATCTCCACATCATCCATTTGTGCTTCCTTAATCATCTCTTGAATGGATGGTTGCATAATATTTTGGGAAAGGTAGGATGTATCCCCTACCCTTATGATTCCCAAATCCATCCTTTTCATATCCAAGAAGATATGGTATTTCTCAATCCGCAACATGGAAAGAGTAGTAGGTTCTTTTCTGTTTAGAGCATCATCTACCTTGTTCGCCTTTCCAGGATGATAGTGAATAGAGCAATCGTAATCCTTGATTATCTCTAACCATATCCTTTTACGCATGTTGAGCTCCTTTTGTGCGAATATATACTTTAGGCTCTTGTGGTCGGTGTATATTTCACACTTCTCACCATAAATGTAGTGCTTCCAGATTTTCAAGGCAAAAATCACGGCCGCCAGCTCTAGATCATGCATTGGGTAGTTCTGCTCATGGATCATCAACTATCGTGAGGCGTAGGCTATCACATTATCATTTGACATGAGTACACAACCCAAGCCTTTCTTTGAAGAATCAATGTATATCACAAAACATTATCCACTTCTCAGTAGTGTGACTACAGGTGCAGTGATCAGCCTTTTCTTTAGCTCTTTGAAGCTTCCCTCTCATTCTTCCGTCCATACATAATTTAACCCTTTCCTTGTTAACTTAGTTTGCGGGCTTGAAAATTGTGATAATTGTATCACAAAACATCGGTAGTACCCATCTATTCCAAGAAAACTATGGATTTTCGTGACACTAGAGGTCTTGGGCCATTAATCAATCACCTTTGTCTTTGAAGGATCTACAGAAATTCCCTGACTTGTAATCAGATTCCCCAAGAACATGAATTTATTCTTCCAAAAGTCAAACTTTCTGAACATGGCGTACAACTTTTCCTTTATTAATGTCACCAACACATGTCTTAGATTTTCTCCATGTTCCTCCCTGATCTTGTAGTAGATGAGAATATCATCGATAAAAACTACCACAAATTTTTCGAGGTAATGTCTAAAGAATCTATTCATAAAATCCATGCAGATTGTAGGGGAATAAGTAAGTCCAAAGGGAATCACCAAAAACTCATAGTGCCCATACCTTGTACGGAATGCCGTCTTCTGAATATCCTCCTTCTTCACCTTTACCTGATGATATCCAGAACGAAGATCCACCTTTGAGAAGAATTTGGCTCTTCTTAACTATTCGAACTAGTCATCAATCCTTGGGATAATATACTTGTTCTTTATGGTGATCTTGTTGAGTTCCCGATAATCGATACACAGCCGAATTGTTCCTTCCTTCTTCTTCACAAAGAGCACTGGCGCAGCCCAAGGTGATGCACTAGGGTGTATGAACCCTTTGTCCAGATCCTCTTGAAGCTGCTTCTTTAACTCCTCCAATTCGATAGGAGCCATCCTATAGGGGTATTTTGAGATAGGAGTATCTTCGGGCATGAGTTTAATTGAGAACTCTACCTCACAATCCGGGGGAATTCTGGGTAACTCTTCGGGAAATACATCGCCTTATTCCCCCACAATGGTCATTCCATAAAGGGTGGAACATTCCTTCGACTCAACCATTTGGGAAAGGTATGATTCTTTATAGGGAATCAACACCTACACCATTGAAGGATTTTTCAAAGAAGATTCATGATCTTCCTTTCATTTTTAGAGGATCATGGGATGGTTTGGAATATGGAAAGATATTTCATTTTCCTGACAGTTGATATGTGCTCTACATAAGGAGAGCTAGTCCATTCCCATTATAGCTTCAAATTCCACCAAGGGAAGTATTATGAGATTTTTTGGAAGAATATTCCCACATATGCCAATGGGAGAAGAGTCTAACACTTGGGTTGAAATAATTTCACCACATGTTGTTTTTACAGATTTCTATACTTCAAGGTTTTGGGGCTTTGGTTATATAGTTCTAACAAACTTTCAAGATATAAAGGAATGCGTAGAACCAGAATCAAATAAGACTTTTTCCATTCTTTAGTGAATAGGTAGTGTACCTTGTACGAATTCATTATCATGATCCACCTCCGCAGTAGTGATGGCATAAGCCTTCTATTGTTCATTTGGCTTTGGTGGTTGCTGACCCTGATTACCCTAGAGAGCTCGAGGTTTAGTGCACTGGTCTGCATAGTGCCCTAAATCCCTACAATTGTAGCATTGAACCATGAGTGGTTCTATCCTTTCATCGGCTACATTATCCTTCCTTTTCATGTCTTTTCGACACTCTTGAGCATGATGTCCTTCTTTCCCACACTTGAATCATTTCCCCTTCCCTTTAAGGTAGTTCCTGTAATGACCCAAAGTTTCATTAATGGAAAATCCCTCTTGATCCAGTTAAATGTTTCTTTATGAAAAAAATGTTTTTATAAGATGTCAACTTCTTTAGTTTTATGTTAAGATTTGTGACCGTTACTTTTATAGCCGTTGAACAGTGATCATCTGAGTAGTATAAATATAAGGCTTTAACGAAACCATTTCTACTCAGATAAAGGAAGCGATGGCCTCATCCAGTAGAATTTTCTCCTTACGAAGCCCATTTGTCGGAGCTCGGAAAAGAGGTGGCGTCTTTGGGATTTTCCCTTGACCAAGCCAAAGCTGAGCTTCATCAAGTCAAGCTCGAATGTGATCGTCTACGGGAAAAATGGAAGTTGATAGAGATTACCACTCGAGCGATGTTATCTGAGAAACCCCAAGAGTATGTCACCATCGCACACCTTACCCTTAGGTCTTATGCGGCTATTTTAAGGGGTTATGTAACAAATAATTAGCACCATGTTCATGTACATTATTTTTTGTATATAATAATGAATATAATTTTTTTGATACATTGTAATTAGTTTTTAAAGTACAAATGGTGTTTTTAGTTATTATTTAATTAAGAATTATATTTTATTAAATTCAAGGATTTTTGAATTAAATAATATTTTAATAAAATATTATTATTAATATTAAATTAATTTTTATTAAATATAAATGATCTTATAATTTTATGAATGCAATTAAATTCTTTATTAAGGTTTGAAAGCCATTTCTGTCAAAACCCGTGAATTTTTTATAAATGTCGGTTTTTATTTTAAAAGTGAAAATTCGCATATTTAGAAAATTATTTAGATAAAATAAATATTATTTTTGGAATCAGGACGTCGAAATTATCCAACGGTGAATTTTTCATAATTTTCTGAGACAGTCAAATTTTTGGGTAAAAATTAAATACCATTTAAATATATAATGTGTTTTATGACATAATAATGACCCAATGGTGATGTAATAAAATACCATAATCCTTATGTTCGGACAATATGTGTTTTATAATTAAAATAATGAGGTTTTGGTTTTGTTTGACTTACTTTTCAAAGCATTAATGGAGCCCTCAAGACTTATTCAACACTTTGCCTTTTTAAATTAATTTCCATGGGAGGGTGACTCACCTCCACATAAGCAACCCTAATTTTTTAATAAGTTCGGACCTTGGCCTTGTAAAATATTGTTTTCCTATTTCCTTTTCCATAAACCATGGGAAAATACCATGGGATGGTTTGTGGTTTGGATTATTTTAATATAAGGGGTCCCAAACCTAAATAATAATGAATTCTCTCTCCTTTCCTATATAAACCCACCCAAGCTCCCACTTCCTCCTAACTCAAAGCCCTTGAAGTTCGTCCAACCTCTGCCCTACTCTCTCTAGAATCCTCTCAAGGTGCCCCATGATCCCAAGAAGACTCTCACAAGCCTCTCTCTAGCCTTTGGAAGCACACTTCCAAGTAAGGGTTTTTTCTTCTTTTCTCATTTTTGTCATTTTTCTTTAAGTTATATTGACCTTTTTATATCAATTATGAATGTTGTGGTATGGTTTCTAACCTCCCCATAATGACCTCTTATTTTTTGGATTATGGGACAACCCTTTCTCTCTCATTAAATTCCTCCCATGTACACCCGTTACTATGCCGAAATTCCGAAAGGAACTTCTCTCTCTTCTTTTACATTCAAGCAATACTTTTGTATCATGAATATAAATTCCATTTCTATTGTTGGGACATGTATATATATGATCTCCTTAATTTCCATTACATGTAAATATGATGAGGAACCCCTTTCTCTCTCATCAACCTTTTTTATGAATTCTTATGTCACGCCGTTACGCTGCCGAAATCGCACCGATTTTCTAAGCCAATGTCTTTGTGTAGTGAATACCATGCCAATTTCTCCATCAAGGGTATTCACCATTATGCACATTTACATATTGATTATAAAGTTTCATGTATTAATTCCACATTCCATTATCGTGGAAGAAATGATTATGTTTTATGAATCCATGTTTTATGATCCATGTGGCACACTTATGCATGAAATGAAATGTTTAAGAAGGGTGCGCCCTTTATAGCGCTCCAATGCATTGGGTAAAGTATAGTATCATGATACGTCATGTGCAATGAGTGTTGACTCATGCTAATTCAAGTGCAACGAGGGTTTACTCGTTCTTCAAGTGCAATGAGGGTTTACTCATGCTCCATGTGCAATGAGCCTTGGCTCATGCTAATTCAATGTTAAGTGTTGTTGCCACATTTCCATGTTATGATTATCATGCTTTATCATGCCTTTATGTTCATGTTTCTATTATGCTCTATTGATATGAATATTGCCTAACATGTATTTCTCTCCTCATGTTATTCATTGTTTACTCCCTTACTGGGCTTTATATCTCACCCTTTTCTTATGCATGTCCTCAGGTTATCCCATGCAATGCTAAGTACGAAAAAATGTAGTGGTCATGTAAAGGAAGTTTTCAATAAAGATGTTTTATTTCAAGTTTAATGTTTTTATGTAATGATCCTAAGCCCCAAAGACACTAATCCTCTCTATCTTCTTTGTTGGATCAAGTGAAGTTTTATGTAATAAAGCATGTTTAAGTTGTAATAAAAAGCAGGGTTGTCATAGTTGGTATCAGAGGATAGGTTTAGTTATTTTTAGGATTAGGAAACCCTAGTAAAGCCTCAGATACAAGACTAAGCATAATAAAAACATCCCTATGTTTTGGTAAATACTAAGTAAGTGTTTTATCAAACAAATACATCCCTGTCAGGATACGAGCAGGTCGAGGCGGCTCTGGCACAGATGTATCCTAGGGGTAAAACCCGAAAACACTGCTTTGAGCTAGACTCAAACGGGAACTGGTGCACGACAACAGGCCTTGCTTCACTCTTGGTTACGACACTCCCGGGGGATATGTTTTGATAAATTCACAATCTTAGTATGAACCCTTATTAAGGGAAAATGCCCCTAAGAATATATGTTAGAAGGAAGATCATGAAAATCCTGGATTGAATCCTATAGACTCATGAGTTAAAGAGATTAAAGTTTATTTATAAGTCATCAACTTTTGTCTTTGGATTACCCTTTATGTGTTACCCCTAACTTTCCTTTTATTCCAGCCAATGGCCGGTAATAGGAGAACTCGGGCTAGCAACCGTTGTGAAGATCATTGTGATGATTGTACTTATGAGATGCCCAATCCAATGGGAGCGGGAATCGCGAACTTTGTCACGCTTCTCTCTTAGCTAACTCAAGGTTTGAATAGAAACACTGGTCAAGAGTAACGTTCAACCCCCCCTAAGAAAGAACAAGTCGCTATTGAAAGCTTCATGAGACAAAGGCATCCTACTTTTAGTGGATCATCTGATCCCACGATTGCTGAACAATGGATCAACTCCATTGAAAAGATATTCTCCATCCTCCAATGCTCTGAAAAAGAGATGGTTCTTCTGGCGGCTTATCGTATGGAGGGTGAAGCTGATCAATGGTGGACATTGATCAAAAATACGAATCCTGAGGAGGAGATCGAGGCTTTGGAATGGAAGGTATTCCGGAAGATGTTTTTTGATAAATATTATCCACGCACACTCCGTCTTAAGAGGGAAAGGGACTTCCTTTCCCTCAAACAGAAAGATGAAGAATCTGTGGGAGCGTACGAGGAAAACTTCACAAGGCTTGCACGATACGCTTCCAGCTTTGTCGTTACCCCCGAATGCAAGGTTGACTGCTTCTTTGGTGGGCTAAAGCCTAGCTTGCGGAAAGCATTAGCGATCCGTGACTTCGACAGCTATGAGGAAATTGTCCGATGTGCCCTCAAGGTTGAAATGGAGATCGGATAATCACAGGGGTATCATGGGGACAAGAAGCGTAAGGTGGACTTCAATGCTGGTGGTCCGATGGATAAATCCAACGGTGCTAAGAAATTCCAGCACCCCACTTGCCAAAAGTGTGGAAAGAAGAACCCTGGAAATTTCCTTAGGGGGACAAGAAAATGCTTCAAGTGTGGAAGAGAAGGGCACCTAGCTGTTAACTGTCAGCAAGAAGGACCCGCGGCTGCGACAGAGGAGAGGAACGCTCCGTTTGAACCTCAACGTGTTGTTCAATGCTTCAAATGCAAAGAACCGGGTCATTTTGCGAATCAGTGCCCTAATCCAAGGGTTATCGGTGGCAATCAACAACCTCCAAGACAGCAAGGAAGAGCTTTTGCCATCACTTCTGCCGAAGTGAACCCTGACAACAAAGTGGTGACAGGTACGCTAGTTATTCATTAAAGAATAGCGAACGTACTTTTTGATTTAGGTTCTACGCATTCTTTTATATCTCAAAAGTTTAGTAGAACAATCCCTGCACCACCACAAATCATTGAAGTAAAGATGTCGGTGAGTACGGAAAATGGGGCAATCATTGCATCCCATGAGTATAAGTCCTCCCCTGTTATAATATGTGGATTGAATTTCCCAGCGAACCTCGTCTTACTCCCTTTGGGAAAATTTGATGCAATTCTTGGCATGGATTGGATTTCCTTATATAGAGCCAACATAAATTGTCGGGAGAGGGAAATCACACTCCATATGGAGAATCGACCCCCGATTCTTTACAAGTGTCAGGAGGAAGATGAATCTCTTTTAGCTCCATCATCTCAAGCATGGATATTACTGCCTTCTGAGCATGCATATCTGGCTCAGATGATTAAGTCCGAGGAAGAAACCACCCTTGAAGAAATGCCTATTGTGAGGGAATTTGCTGAAGTATTTCTCGAGGAACTTCCTGGTCTTCCTCCAAGAAGAGATGTTGAGTTCTCAATTGAACTTATACCTGGGGCGCTACCAATATCCAAGACTCCATATATAATGGCTATTGTTAAGCTTGAAGAGCTGAAGAAACAACTACAGGAGAATCTGGATAAAGGGTTTATACTCCCAAGTGCATCACCATGGGGTGCACCAGTCCTCTTCGTCAAGAAGAAGGATGGGTCAATGCGGCTTTGCATCGATTATCGTGAACTTAACAAAATCACGATAAAGAACAAGTATCCTCTCCCAAGAATCGATGACTTGTCTGATCAGCTGCGTGGAGCACAATACTTCTCCAAGGTCGACTTGCGGTCGGGATATTATCAAGTAAGGGTGAAGAAGGAAGATATCCCCAAGACTGCTTTTCGTACAAGGTACGGGCACTATGAATTCATAGTAATGCCTTTCGGACTCACCAATGCTCCAGCAATATTCATTGACTTGATGAATAGAGTCTTTAGACATTACCTAGACAAATTTGTGGTAGTCTTTATAGATGATATTCTAATATACTCCAAAACCAAGGAGGACCATGAGGAGCATTTAAAAACTGTACTAGAGACATTGCGCAAGGAAAAGCTCTATGCAAAGTACAGCAAGTGTGAGTTTTGGTTGAAGGAAGTCTCATTCATGGGTCATATCATCACAAGCAATGTGATATCTGTGGACCCCTGCAAAACAGATGCAATTGAGGGATGGCCGAGGCCAACATCGGTAACTGATATCCGTAGCTTCTTGGGGTTAGCTGGATATTATCGACGATTTGTGAGAAATTTCTCACGATTGTCCAACCCTCTTACTAAGCTAACTCAAAAGGGAGTAAAGTTTTCATGGAGTGATGAATGCGAAGAAAGCTTCAAGGAGTTGAAAAGGAGGCTTATCACTACACCCGTGCTCACTTTACCCACATGTGGGGAGCTTTTTGTGGTATTCAGTGATGCTTCGAAGAAGGGCTTAGGATGTGTGCTGATGCAGAATGATAAAGTGATATCCTATGCCTCAAGGCAGTTAAAAATCCATGAGAAAAACTATCCAACACATGATCTGGAGTTGGCGGCGGTGATCTTTTCCTTGAAAATCTGGCGGCATTATCTCTATGGAGAGAAATGTGAGATATATACTGACCACAAGAGTCTTAAATATATATTCCCACAGAAAGAGCTTAATATGCGCTAGAGAAGATGGATAGATCTCATCAAGGATTATGACTGTTCAATACATTACCACCTTGGGAAGGCGAACAAGGTGGCGGATGCCCTAAGTAGAAAGGATCCAGCATTTCTATCAATCACGAGAATTGAGAAGGATCCAATCTTCTTAGACTTGATGAAGATGGACGTGGGAATCATAAAGAAGGGAAAATCATCAATCCTTTCACAAATGATTGCTCAACCATCTCTTTTGGAAAGGTTAAAGGATGCTCAAAAGGATGATGCGGGAATCCAAGAAAAAGTGGAAGCTATCAAAAAGGGAAAATCCTCAGAGTTTAATGTTAATGAAGAAGGAATTGTGCGGTTTGGGAAAAGAATATGTGTTCCATCAAGTTCGGAGCTGAAGAAGGAACTTTTGGATGATTCACATAGTTCAAATTTCTCTATTCACCCAGGGAGCACAAAGATGTATCGAGATCTCCGAGAAAACTTTTGGTGGCATAATATGAAGAAGGAGATCGCTGAATATACATCAAAGTGCCTGGTGTGTCAGCATGTGAAGGCAGAGAGGCAGAAGTCTAAGGGGATGATGCAACCATTGCCCATACCAAAATGGAAATGGGAGAACATAACCATGGACTTTGTCACCGGACATCCAAGGGCATCCAAAGGCAACAATTCAATCTGGGTTGTTGTGGACCGTCTTACAAAGACTGCACACTTCATTTCTATTCGAGAGGATTTCTCTTTGGATCAACTGGCACGGATATATATCAGGGAAGTGGTACGGTTGCATGGAGTACCACTATCTATTGTGTCTGACCGAGATCCAAGATTTACCTCTAAGTTTTGGAAGAGTCTTCAACATGCTCTGAATACTGAACTAAACTTCAGTACGGCCTATCATCCTCAAACTGATGGCCAATCCGAGCGGACTATCCAAACACTTGAGGATATGTTGAGAGCGTGCTCAATGGACTTTAAAGGAGGATGGGATCAACATCTTCCTCTGGTTTAGTTCTCTTATAATAATAGTTTCCACTCGAGCATCCAAATGGCACCATATGAAGCCCTGTATGGGAAAAGGTGTAGAACACCGACATGTTGGGATGAGGTCGGTGAACGTAATCTGCTTGGACCAGAAATGGTCGAAGAAATGGTGGAGAAGGTGAAAACCATTCAGCATCATATCAAGGAAGCCTAGAGACGACAGAAGAGTTATGCAGATAATCGTCGACGAGACCTTGAGTTTAAAGTCGGAGACATGGTGTTTTTACGCATATCTCCGTGGAATAAGGTCATGAGGTTTGGAAAGAAAGGGAAGTTAAGTCCAAGGTACATCGGCCCCTTCGAGATTCTTGATCGTGTTGGGGCTGTGGCCTATCGACTAGCACTTCCACCTACTATGGCCAAGGTGCATGATGTCTTCCATGTATCCCTCTTAAGGAAGTACATACCAGACCCTTCACATGTACTCTCTTCCGAGGTGGTACAATTAGAAGACGATCTTTCTTAGGAGGAGCAACCAGTGAAGATCTGAGATCGTAGAGAAAAAGTTCTACGAAATAAGACAATTCCCTTCTTCAAGGTGTTGTGGAGAAACCACAAGTTTGAAGAAGCAACTTGGGAGTCGGAGGATATGATGAAGCTAAGTTACCCACATTTGTTTTAGTGTGGGAAAAGGAAAATTTCGAGGGCGAAATTTCTTAAGGGGGGAATGTTGTAACGACCCAAAGTTTTATTAATGGAAAATCCCTCTTGATCCAGTTAAATGTTTCTTTATGAAAAAAATGTTATTATAAGATGTCAACTTCTTTAGTTTTATGTTAAGATTTTTGACGGTTACTTTTATAGCCGTTGAACAATGATCATCTGAGTAGTATAAATATAAGGCTTTAACGAAACCATTTCTACTCAGACAATGGAAGCGATGGCCTCATCTAGTAGAATTGCCCCTTACGAAGCCCATTTGTCGGAGCTCGGAAAAGAGGTGGCGTATTTGGGCTTTTCCCTTGACCAAGCCCAAGCTGAGCTTCGTCAATTCAAGCTCGAACGTGATCGTCTACGGGAAAAATGGAAGTTGATAGAGATTACCACTCGAGCGATGTTATCCGAGCAACCCCAAGAGTCTGTCACCATCGCGCACCTTACCCTTAGGTCTTATGCGGCTATTTTAAGGGGTTATGTAACAAATAAGTAGCACCATGTTCATGTACATTATTTTTTGTATATAATAATGAATATAATTTTTTTGATACATTGTAATTAGTTTTTAAAGTACAAATGGTGTTTTTAGTTATTATTTAATTAAGAATTATATTTTATTAAATTAAAAGATTTTTGAAATAAATAATATTTTAATAAAATATTATTATTAATATTAAGTTAATTTTTATTAAATATAAATGATCTTATAATTTTATGAATGCAATTAAATTTTTTATTAAGGGTTGAAAGCCATTTCTGTCAAAACCCGTGAATTTTTTATAAATGTCGGTTTTTATTTTAAAAGTGAAAATTCACATATTTAGAATATTATTTAGATAAAATAAATATTATTTTTGTAATCAGGACGTCGAAATTATCCAACGGTGAATTTTTCATAATTTTCTGAGACAGTCAAAATTTTGGGTAAAAATTAAATACCATTTAAATATATAATGTGTTTTATGACATCATAATGACCCAATGGTGATGTAATAAAATAACATAATCCTTATGTTCGGCCAATATGTGTTTTATCATCAAAATAATGAGGTTTTGGGTTTGTTTGACTTACTTTTCAAAGCATTAATGGAGCCCTCAAGACTTATTCAACACTTTGCCTTTTTAAATTAATTTCCATGGGAGGGTGACTCACCTCCACATAAGCAACCCTAATTTTTTAATAAGTTCGGACCTTGGCTTTGTAAAATATTGTTTTCCTCTTTCATTTTCCATAAACCATGGGCAAATACTATGGGATGGTTTGTGGTTTGGATTATTTTAATATAACGGGTCCCAAACCTAAATAATAAAGAATTCTCTCACCTTTCCTATATAAACGCACCCAAGCTCCCACTTCCTCCTCACTCAAAGCCCTTTTAGTTCGTCCAACCTCTGCCCTACTCTCTCTAGAATCCTCTCAAGGTGCCCCAAGATCCCAAGAAGACTCTCACAATCCTCTCTCTAGCCTTTGGAAGCACACTTCCAAGTAAGGGTTTTTTCTTCCTTTCTCATTTTTGTCATTTTTCTTTAAGTTGTATTGACCTTTTTATTTCAATTATGAATGTTGTGGTATGGTTTCTCACCTCCCCCATACTTCCCTCTTATTTTTTGAATGATGGGAGAACCCTTTCTCTCTCATTAAATGCCTCCCATGTACACCCGTTACTATGCCGAAATTCTGAAAGGAACTTCTCTCTCTTCTTTTACATTCAAGCAATACTTTTGTATCATGAATCTAAATTCCATTTCTATTGTTGGGACATGTATATACATGATCTACTTACTGTACATTACATGTAAATATGATGAGGAACCCCTTTCTCTCTCATCAACCTTTTTTATGAATTCTTATGTCACGCCGTTACGCTGCCGAAATCGCTCATATTTTCTAAGCCAATGTCTTTGTGTAGTGAATACCATGCCCATTTCTCCATCAAGGGTATTCAAATTTATGCACATTTACATATTGATTATAAAGTTTCATGTATGAATTCCACATTCCTTTATCGTGGAAGAAATGATTATGTTTTATGAATCCATGTTTTATGATCCATGTGGCACACTTATGCATGAAATGAAATGTTTAAGAAGGGTGCGCCCTTTATAGCACTCCAATGAATTGGGTAAAGTATAGTATCATGATTCGTCATGTGCAATGAGTGTTGACTCATGATAATTCAAGTGAAACGAGGGTTTACTCATGCTTCAAGTGCAATGAGGGTTTACTCATTCTCCATGTGCAATGAGCCTTGGCTTATGCTAATTCAATGTTTAGTGTTGTTGCCACATTTCCATGTTATGATTATCATGCTTTATCATGCCTTTATTTTCATGTTTCTATTATGCTCTATTGATATGCCTATTTCCTAACATGTATTTCTCTCCTCATGTTATTCATTGTTTACTCCCTTACTGGGCTTTATAGCTCACCCTTTTCTTATGCATGTCCTCAGGTTATCCCATGCAATGCTAAGTACGAAGGAATGTAGTGGTCATGTAAAGGAAGTTTTCAATAAAGATGTTGTATTTCAAGTTTAAAGTTTTTATGTAAAGATCCTAAGCCCCAAAGACACTAAACCTTTCGATCTTCTTTGTTGGATCAAGTGAAGTTTTATGTAATAAAGCATGTTTAAGTTGTAATAAAAAGTAGGGTTGTCATAGTTCCCATGGTGCTACTTCCCACATTTTTGGCATGTGGGTCATTGATTTTTCTTCCCACCATTATCATTAGATCCACCAGATTGAAACTCCATCTTTCTTTTCATATCGCCATAGCCATGTGACCATTCTCCAAACTCCATCTCCACTTTGAGAGCACGTCGAACAACTTCTTCATAACTACCAAAGTCTCTAATTGCAAGAGCCTTTCGAAGGTGTGGTTTTAATCCACTAAAGAGTCTATCAATTTTGATATCATTGTTGATAACAAAACCCGAAGCGTACCTTGAAAGCCTTGTGAAATTCACTTCATAAGTTGTGACAGCTTATCTTTCTTTTTTCTTGAGCTCTATTAATTCTCTCTTCATCTTCGTGCGAAGAGTTCATGGGAAGTACTTATTATGAAACATTATTTTAAAGTCTTCCCATTCCATCTCTTCAATTTCCTTACTTGGCTGGGTGTTATTAATCCAAGACCACCATTGACCGGCTTCTCCATATAGACGATAAATGGTTAGAGTCACCTTCTCCGTATTAGAACATTGAAGAACAAAAAATATCTTCTCCATGGAGTTGACTCACTGTTCCACAACTAGTGGATCAGAAGATCAACAAAACGTCGGTGGTCGTTGCCCCATAAAACATTCGATAGCTAGTTGATCCCTCTTTGGTGAAGGAGGAAGTTCCCCATTATTATGGTTATTGTTCATAACCTGAGATAATTGGGTAATAATTTCCATGATGTTTTGAACTTCACCTCCCAAATCATTGGGGATGTTGTTCGGGCAATAATTGCATTTTCCCTCACAAGAGTTGTTGGCCTGATTTCTCCTGGTTCCCAACATTTTCTAATATAGAAAAGTATAGAACAAAACATAACTAGAAAAGGAATGAATAACATATTAATTTAAAAAATTTATACCAAAAAAATAACATATGGGATCCCAAGGTAAATATTCTTGTGTGCATATTTGTACTTAATCTCATACTAGAGGTTTTCTCTAGGGTTCACTAATCCTAAATCGCAAATTAACAAAACATTTCTTATGATACCAACTATTTCATCCCAGACTTTTCATAAATTACTATTACATCATTTTAAAGATAAACAACATAATATTATTACACATAGAGGATCCAAAGGTTTAGTGTCTTGGGAAAACTAGGACCATACAAATACAACATCAACTATAAACATGTATTGAATTTCTTCTTCACTAGCTTCTTAGTGGTACTTGTCATCTCATTAGTACACATAGCCACCTGAGGATATACATCAAAAGGGGTGATCTAGAAGCCCAGTAAAAGGATATATAAGAACAATATAGCACGGGGTGAGCATAATCATAACATAGGCAAAAGATCATGAACATGAGAGGAGCATAAATAATAGACTTGAAATGTGGCAATGCATAAAAATAAAGCATCATGTCTCAGTGGTTAACTACCACACATACTTTTGAACCAAGTTAGCATCTTTTTCCAACATCATTTCAAATTTACTCATGAGATTCATCACTTTACCCAATGCATTGGAGCTCTATATAATTCCGGAGGCACTCGTCACATTTAAACATTCATATTGCACTATATAATTCTGGGCGCACCCGTCACATAATAACATTATCATTTATCATGAATGAAAAAATGAACATGAACATAACTAACCCATGAAAAGTAATTGGTTTCATCTAATAAGAACATATTCATAAACATTGGGTTCCCAAAAGAATGAGGGAACAACATACATGATACAAGAACCATCAACCTTGAATGAGAGGTAAAAGTTGAGTTCTTAAGAGAAGAGTTCTTTCAGAAAACATTTGGATTGACATAAACATCAGTAGAAAACATGTATATAAAAGAAAATTAAAGACAATGATGAAAAAATAATCTTTATGGAGTGACCATATCAAAATGGAGTGAAAGAGGTAGAACCCGAAGGATGAAAGCTGGGATCAAGAATTTCCCCCTTACCTTGTACTTGAATGCCTCGTTCTCTTTAATGTCCTGTAAAATGAAATTATAATAATTAACTAGAAATTTAAGAACCTTTTATACATTAATATGGTTCATTATGGTTTAATTATGTCAAATTATGTTCCTTTGGATGACTTATAGAGTTTAATAACATTGTTCGGGGATGTTCGTTTTCATGGTTTTCTTGAGTGGTTCACTTGTATTCTTAAGTTGAAGTTTGGGTAGATCATGGGTAAACATCCAGAACTGATATTACATGTTATTAATGATATTATAGGTTATTTAATGATTTTATAATTAATTATATTAGATCCATGTGGATGGATCATTAGATAAGATTTAATGATGGTTATTTGGGTTAATTTGAGCGGTTTTTGGATCACAAAAAACTTGTTTTTACTTTTCACATAATAATATGGACATAGGTTATTTCTAGAACTTAAAAAAGAGAGCATGTCGTTTTTGAAGGTGATAAATTAACACCTCATGAACAACGTTCTCTTTAATAAAAGAAAAGGAATAGGGAAAGGGTGTGGGTGATATAATATCCCATTAGAATCATAAAATTAAAGTATATTTATAATACTGAAGTTAAAAAACAATTTGGATGAATATATGTGGGGATAGATCAAAAAGGAACTTGAACTTGAAAAGAAATTAAAGGAGAAGAGGGAGAGAAATTACCTCTTAAATTTTCCTCTTGAGATCCTCCTTAAGGAAGCTAGTCTTGGTATTTTGATGAGACAAGAAGCTTTTAGAAGTTGGGGAGGGGATAGGGAAGGTGTTTGGGTATATTTTAGAGAAGGCTTGGATTTTGAGAGATGTGTGGAAATGAGGGAGTGAAGGGTGACTTTTATAGTGGAGGGGAGAGGGGTTTCCTTAATATAAAATTCATTAGTTTATTATTTCCCCACAAAACAAGGAATAGTGAGTCTTTAATGACCAATAATAGTAATTTTATAATTTAATCCCGAACCAAGTGGGATTACATCAGCATAACATCGTTGATGACTCAATGAATACATTATTTAGCATTTATTGTGAATTATCAGATTCTACTATTCATCAAAAATTCAAGTATCTCAGAAAAATCCCAAAAATTTACCCCAACCATTTTTAGACGTGTAGAATCCAAAAATGATGTCCATTTTTCAAAAATAAATTTCTTAAATATTATTAATTTAATATTTCATTAAAATCACAATTTACTTAAAAAATAGTTTTTAAGATTAAAACTGATTTTATTGTTCTTTCAAAAATTACGCATGGTCTTATAAAATTATCTAAAAACTATAAGACATTTATTCAATAATTTAAGAATACATTTTATAGAAATAAATATTCTTTTAAATTAATTAATTAATTATAATTAATTATTTATGACTTACAAAAGACCAAAACGTTTACTAAGGTCAAATTGTCACTTTCTAATATGTGTAAATTTTATTTTATTTTTCATAGGTAATGTTACTCTTATTTACTATTCATAAGAGTCATATTACTATTCATAAGCGTAGGTTACTATTCATAAGGGTAGGTCACTATTCACCAAAAATTATTTTTGTTTCATTAGACTCCAAAAATCATCTTGAACACAACCGTAGATGTCGGATTTTCAAAATTCCAAATATAAGAGTGAAAAACGTATGTTGAAAGGTCACTTATCACTTAGTAGTTCATTATTTTGTGATTTCATGTTATTTTATGGCATAAATATAAGAAGGGAATTTTCCATTGAAAAAATTTGGGTCGTTACAGTTTAACTAAATATTTTTTAAAATATATTTGTGACGGGACTACTTTCCCTTCGCAAATACTTTGTTGTGACGGGCCTGTCGCAGAACGGTATATATATATATATATTGAGATGGGAGAAGGGCCCTTCACAAACAGTTTTCGTGATGGGCCCATCGCAAAAATGTTTGTGTATATATAATACAAATAATTAGTGGCTTATTTGTGACGTAGATGTTTCCCATCGCATATAATATTTTTTGCGACGGGCCTGTCGCAAATAATTGTATTTGCAAAAGCGTTCTCTACAACGGGCTATTTGCGACGGGGCCCCATCGCTAAATCCTATTTGCGACAGGATCCCATCACAAATTGGCCGTCACGATTACCAAGAATTCCAGTAGTGGTTGGATGAAAATTTTGGGTGTGTCTAACATTTTCAAAATGGTAGAATGATAGAGTTACACTTTTGTTCTTGACAGATAGTGTTGTGAAGGCTCATTGCCGACGTCCACCTCAACCACTCCTTTAATGAAAGTAAAACATAAATTTTTTCCATTTGTCCCACTAACGCTACCACTAGGTGGGAGTGGAGAGGTATAAAGTACAGCAATTCATTGCATATTTATATCTTCCATCGTAGATTTATATACAATATTCAAATAGTTTTGAAAGATTTAACATGAATTCTTGTGATATGATATCTGTTCAGAAACATGTAGGAACTTCTGAGCCTTCAAATGGTCATTTTGTACCATGTCAGGAGAAAATAGGCTAGATTAGCAAACTGGTTGGTGTATGTCAACACTGACTTCTCTCCCTACAACAAAGAGAGGAACACTAGATTGTTTACAAGCATCAATGACTTTGAAAAAAATTGTTTGAGGAATATGGTTTTGAAAACCTTCCAATACAAGTCCATGTGTCTATCGACATGGACATCGTAATTCCACCATCGCAAAAGAGAACCCTAAGGACACAATACTAAAAACATCAATGTGATAGTTTTCGTTTTCTCTAAAACTATGAATACTTGATCGATCATATCTAGCTAAACCTCCACCTCATGAGGTTTATTCGTTTTTTAAATGGTGGTTTAGACTTGAGAATAAATTAACATTATTGATTTATATATCATCCAACACATGGATATACATCAACAACTGAATTTTAATATCATGGTACACTCTGATCCACAAGTCAATGTACTCATACAGTATCCTTGATGTGATCCTATTTTATTGGTGGCTTCCCATTACTAGTATCGTTGAAACCCTCATGAGGAACTCATGTAAAATGTTTCATAGGTATATTACTTCCAAAAAATAAATGGAACAATTATACAAATAATTAAATGTTACTTTAAACTTGAAAACCTATAAGAAAAAGCTGATATTAAAAAAAAACCCAAAACTAGAGACACATAATACATCATTTCATAGATTCATGTGTCTAATAATAAAAATTGATGTCCATTAACTTATAACAATGTACCACTCAAGTCCTGATAATCATTTCTCTAGTCTAACTGACATCTCATGATATGGAGCACTAGGGAAGACTTCCTCTGATACATATTTTTAATTAATAATCCCCTATTACCCTCATTCGTGGAACATCAACTAATTATTCTGTAGGCTGAACTATTTTATTCAATGGTTTGTGATACTTGTGATTCTGCTATTGTTTTGTAATACATGTATTTGTTATTTTTTCCTTGATATGAATATTGATTCATGTGAAAGGTGATATGGAAAATTTAATTTGAAAATGATATTCGAAATTTTTTTAGAACAACGGAATAGGGATATGTTAATATTGATTTATACAAAACAACATTAGAAAATATCATGGAATGGTTTTTGTAAATGAGAATATGGTAATTGTTTTCCATATAATTTTTATGGAGAGCCTATGATAGATCCCATTGAATCTGTTTGTCACACCTACACACCCATTTAGTGGTATGTAGATAATTATCTTTCTTATAATACTGTGAAACGAAAAAGCGACATTTTGGCATTGGGGTCTTCTTATTAGATGATTTTGGAAACTGGTGGTGAGATGGTGGGTTGTTTCCCACAATATCACATTGTGTTGTTTTTTTCATTATCCTTTCTTTTTGGACATTACTCTTAGAGGTGGTAGCTACATTTGATTTTGTTTGGTTTCCATTTCATTCATTCATTTAAGGAACCTATATATATATCAGTAATAAACAATTTCATCCTTTTTTTAGTATGTATATATATGTATATATATATATATTTTTCTTCATCCTGGTTGGGAAAAATAATTCCCTTGGTGTGTAGTTCCATTCCAAGGTTCTTATCTCCAACCATGGGGATCAAAAACACCATTCAATTATGTACTAGATTAGATTGGGTTCTATGTTTGAGGGTAACCTAGGATGGATTGTTACATGGTTGTAGGACATTCCAATAATATAAAAAATATCATAATATGGAAGACATAAGGGTTGATATAAATATGTTTTTTAATAATAATGTATCCAGTTAGTGGATGAAATAATGAAAATTTGTGATGAGGAACATTGCATCTTGTTTTTGTAACCAACTTAAGTGTTCAAAAAATTGATTACTAGTTCCGATTTATGAAAAAGTAAGCATTCTAGGATGAGTACATAAATTATTAGGATGCATTGGTCTATTTCTGGGATGAAATAATAGGGTTTCATGGTTTTATGAAGAGTAGATTGGGGGTGGCCTATTATTAGTGGGGAGTGTGGAACAGTAGTAATTTTTTGAAAGGTAAAGTTGTACCCACTTTTTCATTTGAATAATGTGTTAAAAATAGATTAATATACATATATAGACATTATAATGTGATAATGTTTCAAAAAAATATATTTTAGACATGCTCTTGTTTTTTATAAACCTAATCTTTATATATTAACAACCATGTTTAACACCTTATTCATTTAACTACAGTATTTATTTTTTAAAAATTTATTCAATTAAATATGGAAAATATTAGTTTGAACATATTAGTAAATATATGTTATTGTAATTTGAAAATATTTAATCAATTTCTCCAAATTCAACTAACATATGTTGAAAGTTTTAATTTAATATCCATCCCACACGAGTGATTTAAAAACATGTTTTTGTAGACAATATGTCTAAACTATTTTAATTTTTTTAATTAAAAATCATTATGAAAGAGATTAGAATGACCAAAATTTGATTAATTGATATATATTTGAACTAATGTATCTATCAAACCAATGAATAACAGAATTTATTTTTATAATAATTTTAAAAAAGGTTGTTCTCATTTAAAAATAAAAATTTTAATTTATTCAACATAAAATAAATCATTTTAAAATGTATAAAACAATTCAAACTATGATATTATATATAATATAATTCAAGAAATGTATCTTCTTTTATAAAATAAATTTTCAAAATGTGTTAAAAAAATTAAATAATTTGCATAATGTGCGCCTAAACCATCTTTTAAAAATATTATACTTTTCCTCATAAAAAAGTTCTTTTTCTATTAAATGATTCTTATTTTTCTTTATAATAATTAGATAAGTTTTTTAAAAGTAATCATTTTTAATGATTTATTTATTTATAGTGGTACATTATAATTTAACAACTATGTTGTAATGGAATTGTTTAAATAATATTTTAATATAGTATCATATTTTTTTTAAACATGGTGATTCATGTATCACATGTTATCGATAAAATATAATTTATTATAATTACTATGTATTGTAAATTCATGGTCTGTTACATTATTCACAAATAATAATATTTTATAGTATCACTGTCTTTTAATACATACCTATAACATTATATTTTATGAAAATTTAATATATTACATAGATACACACCTAAAGACCATAATAGTTTTGTGAGTTTGGAATCATGGAAACATAAAAAAATGATCTATTGGTAAACTAAATCATCTCTCACTACGGAATTTACAATTTGAATACTTTTTAGAAATACAATATTTTATAAATTTTTTCATAACCTGGGGAAATGAAACATAATATTATGTGATATCATATCCTTTGTAAGAGTAAACATAGGCGATATATAAGCTTAACATGAATATTTAGGTATGGAAATATTTGGAGAATTTTTAACAAAAATATCATGCATATCAATGATCATTATCATGAGTCATGTACTTATGATTATAATATAATAATAAATTAATAATATGTTAAAGAATTTATATCTGACAAGGGAGAATAACATTGGTATAATGCTTATATCTTTTTCATGCACATTTGTATTTAAAATCATTTTTATATTAGAGAAGGTTGAGATCAAATTATATCATAGTGGAATGGGTTAACTATAGAAATCATCATAGAATCAAGATCCACTACCAAGTACATCATAAATGGAACATTCCATTAATGACCTTTTTTATCACATTTCATGTCTTGTCTATATAATAAGGTAAAAAACAATACACAATTCATTGGAGGGAAATACAAGTTCCACCAATAATATAATGAATACCTTATTAATATTTTCTACATTATCATTAAACGTCTAACATATCATGAAACAAGAAATTAAATGGGTTTCATAAATATTTAATCATATAAAAACCATTATAAAAGATACTATATTGATAATAATTTCACAATTTCATTAGATTATGTCATATGGAAAAGAATCTGATTTCATATGATTTTAAACATGGTATAACCCATTGAATAGAAAAATATTTCACCCATATTATGTCATTATAAAACAAAAACAATCAATGAATCAATAAGAATGATATTGATGGATCCTAACCCTAATAAAAAATTATACATCAAAGGATTTCATTTATGTTGAAATATTATTTTTGAATAATATCTCATGGATCACTTTTTGAGGAAAAAAATATTTCCTTATATTTTTTTTAATCTAGTAAACATTTATAGAAAAAATAACTAATAATGAAATTTCAAGAATAAAATGTGTGATTTAAAAATTTTTTAATACATTTCATGGGAATAATGTCCATTCAACATTTAAAATTATTGTTAATTTTTTTTTAAAATCATTTTCCTTGAAAATAAATATGAAAACAGATAATGTAATATGAATATATTATAATATTAAAATTGATTTGGTGTTTCGTTCATTATGTATGAAAAAATACAATATTTTCTTTCACATTTTAATTTGATGAAATATTACAATAGTTTGGAAAAGAAGATGAATATTCATTTGAGTAAAATATAAAAAAAACATGTGATCTTGTGTGTTTTAAAAATAATAAGAGAATAATTAACCTATTTTTATTATTATAAGACATCATTTTTATGAAAAAAAATATCCTACAAAAATGGGAAATAATTTTATTTTTATTAAAATCATTTTCTCAATTATTATAATAGTAAGAGTGTAGAAATTGTAATATTACGTTGAATTGTAATTATTAAATATAGGAGAAGAATATTCATTTGTTATTTTATAGATGTATCATAATATTTTTTCATCAAAAACATGATCACATATTATATCGATACATGATGACATTTTAATAGGATATTATGACCACGCTTGTTACATTAATTCATATTTCATAAGAAGAAATAAAATAAAATGAAACATAAAATGTGAATACTTCAATTTCATTGATGATATTATTTTTTTAATATTTATTTATATACACTTCATTATATAATATCGGTTCATAAAATAATAGATTTATAAAATAATGAAATCTGAGTAGAAAAACCCTCATATCAATGGTAACATTTGAACCAAAACCCCAACAAAAGAGATACAATAAAATGGATGTGTAATTCCCCCATTACATTCATTTTAATCATCATGAAATATATACCGACTAGTATATAATCTATATTAAATAATCATGTGGTGAATATTGTATCAGTCTAATATATAATAAAAATGAGAAAAAATACTTAACCTTGATACTTGAATTCATTTGTTCATTATCAACCCTCAAATATAATAAATATGAATTTATTATATATCTATGAAATTAATAAATTTATATATTTCATACTATATAACACATTATAATGATCATTTATTACACAATTGTCAACAATTAACTATTAATTTATGTTTCTCTAAATAACATCATTTTTCAATATATGTATCGATTTTTTAGGTTTGGTCATATTTCATTGATCATTAATTCATAATATTTATAATATTTTCCCTGATATAAATTTAATTTATATCTATTATATATGTATTTAGGGTAATCAATAATATTTTTAGATATAAAATTAAATACCCAATTCCTATGGATGATCAGTCGTATATACCAATGAATGCTATTTCAATTTTTATTTTTGATTGAAATATATATATTTAAATACTATATTATTAATCATGAATTATATATCTATCATATATATAACACATATTCATTAAAACCATCCGTAGTACCTTCCATATTATGTTTGAACGAATCACATCACCTTCAGAAGTGGTAGTCTTCCATTCACATGAGTAAGTTTATCATGTTCCAACCAAATGGAATGTATGATGCTGTGTGTGATATTAAATTTTTTAACATATAATAATATCATAAATATCATATTTTAATAATAAATAAATAATTTATTATATCCTCTATTATAAGATATGGAAAATTAAATGACATCATTTTGCGAAGCAGTAGTCCACTATAGAAAAAAATTATGACTTTTTAACCCATCTTGTAGAAGTGGATATTGTTTGAGCTCATAAAATTAATATAAAAACAAATCATTATAATTTAATCATGTTATAATATGAAAATATATACATGAGTAATAAATAAAACATATATTCTTATTGATGAATTTTAACTCTTCTATGTGTATCATATTTATGATTGTACGAAATGAATTAATATGTTGGATTTATGTCAAAAATACATAGATGAATATTATAGTATGTATTTTTTAATTTATTTAAGTAGTTTATTTGTCATCTTAAAGGGTTTTATTATGTAAATAACATAATATAGAGGTTGGAGTTTTATATGTGAGGAGAGTGACACCCTTTTAATTAATATTATTAGATGGATTCAACCAATGTTTTTCTCAGGCTCTAAAGATACAATAATAAATAAATATAAATATAATAATAAACATTTATGATTTGAGTGCATAAATTGTTGTTGTACAGGTATGATTTTTTAACCCTTATAATTTATGTTGAACAACCATTTAAATCCATTTTTACCTTAACAACAGTTAATAATGTTTACAATTTGTACAATTTATATTGGTAAAAAATAATTTTAACTTTGTATATAATATCAATTATTGTGATTAAAAATTTAGATTCCATTTCTCATAATTTTATTTTTATAATTGTAAAATTTAAATTTTAAATTAATCCCATAGATTTGACAAGAAATATTTTTATAAATAGAAAAAATTCATATGATTATAATTCCTTGATAAATATTTCAATTTTAAATTGATTACACTAAAGAAATTTATTTATAATATGTATTATAGAATATATATTATATTATAACCAATAAAAAATATAATTTATCAATATAAATAAATTAAATTAAATGGTATCTACCAAATAAAAAATTTGAAATTTTCACTATTAATAAAAAAACCGAACATTTCAAATAAAATGAAAAACATTTCCCTAAAATATTATTTACAAGGTAATTTATAAAATGAGTTCAATTTTATAAAATAATATATGTACATGTGTGGAAAAATTAGATTATTATTTAAAAAAATGAACAATAATAAAAATATTTATGATAAAATTGTCTTTTATAAGAAAATAATGATTGTAAGGAACAACATGTACATTTTTGTAAATATTATTCCCTTATTTAAAACTAGTATAATTAATATTTGAGAAGTTATTATTACAAGAATATAATTATGCCTAAAAATTATTTTATAGAAGTCTCTTTTAAAAAACAATTTTAATGAAAGAAAATAGTTTTGTTAAAACTCAATTTTTTTTGTAACAAAATCATAACTAGAGGTTGTATGTACCATAATATATTAATGAAATTTAATTTATTCTAAAAAATAATTCATTGGTAATTTAGTCGATACATTCTACCCCCTTAAAAAAAATTCCCCAACATAATCATAAACTAAGAAACAAAATATAATAAGATAATTCATTCTCATCATATCCTCAAATTTTAATGTAGCTTCCTCAAACTAGCAGTTTCTCTGAAGATAAAATAATAGGTGAGTGGTCTGGTTTTATAGAATAATCTCAATAAAATCATGAATCTCCACTGATTTTTCCTCATACTAATGAATTGTACCCATTCATATAACCTATAATTCTATTAAATGTGAATGGTTAGGAATGTATATTAATAATAATGATACATGGAACACATCATTTAATTTTTATTGGTTGGGTGGATGTTACAAGTGATAATCAATAGTCACTATAAGATCAAAAAAATTGATGGGATTGATAATCCAATATAATATTTCCACATTCATTTCAAATATCATTATCTTCTTTCTTGGAGAAATTATTTTAAACATTTTTTCACCATCATTAATTTATAGATCACACTAATGAATATCACAATAATATTTATTCAAAATCATTTCATCCTTGATAAGTTCATGAATTACATTAAACTTTTATATAATTTCATAGTCAATATTAGGTCCTAAATTCATTCTTTCTAAAACAATGTTATAACATGATGTATATCTACATTACATTTTATAGGGGACGTCTTATGGATTCATCTGAATTCTTGAGTGAAATCTAAAATACTATAAAAACTCAAATACTCGAATCTGTTGAATAGAATAAACATTGATATCCAATGAACAAGATCTCAAAATATCCTGTAGGGTTAAAATTCATATCATAGAATTTCTATATGTATTAAGATGATATGTAGTTCGGAGAAAGAATTCCTCTTAAATATCTTCCTAAATATTTCACCAAACATTTATGTATACTGTATATCACTATAAAACACAGTGGAATGTGTTAATCATTGAAAGCTTAAAACTTTAATAAAATATATCCATTAAATATGATGAAGAGTAATGTATTTTATGTTATAGATGAAGTGTGTGTACCTATTAACCCGGTCATATAAATACCATATAAAATTATTCCCTTCAATTATATTAGGGAGATAATGAAAAAACCCATATTGAGGTTTTTCCATTTCAATTATAGTAATGGTAATGGATTTAAAATCACCTTAGACATTTATCTTCTATAAATAAATTAATAAAATAAAAAACACTAGGATAGAAACTCCACAATGTATCTGTTCATTTAATCACACTATAAATCAATTTAAAATCAATACACATTTGATTACATAAACAATGTATTAAATAATGGATCACTATGATCTTTACCAAAAAAACTCTGTCCAATATGGTATGGATGTAATGCCTACACAATTCATGGACATTATCATTCCATCAAGATCAAGGTTAAACTAATGATCATTTATAACCTTATTTTGGAAATCTATAGCATCATTTTTTCCTATTTAATCTGGACATAGATATATTATTGTTCATTAAATTGATAAATATAATATATTTCTCTTGCATTTTGGGTTTGTAGATATTTCCTTTTCCGATTTAGAGAAATTTGATCTTTCGTAATCCTTATCATGGACATTCTTGCATGATTTTATCAACTCAATGCGTTGACCTCATTATTCTCCTTCCCTCAGAAGTAATGTATTATGAATTCATAATCATTAATCAGTGCTAACAAACTCCTTTGTAAAATATTCAACTCTTTATGTAGTAATATAAACATTATACTATTACAATCAGTATATATGTTATACTTTTCAACATCAATATAACCATTCTATATCATTAATGATAAATACCCCAGCATATTCTAAATCAATAGATAGTTATTTTTAATCATTATTCCAAAATTCATGTGATGAATATGATATAAAAATACCATTATACATAACAATATATCTTAATCCTTTATGGATTGCATCAGTAAAAATTAATCACCCTTCCCCACTATATGGTTACTTACGAAAAAAAATAATAATTATTCTTTTATCTTTTTTTAAATTTACTACAAATTAATCCTTATTGAGGATCCCATATCCTTTTTGAGTAAACACTACAATGGGATTATATATTCAGAGGAAAATTTCCAAAAATGTCAATAAGAACTTTTTAATCCTTGAAAACTATAGATCATAGTCTCTATTGTCTATCTAGGCCATCATTCAATAGACTTCGACATAGATGGATCTACAAATATACCATATTCAGAGATTATATGACCCAAAATGAATTATTTTTCCTCAAAAATTCACATAAGATAAAATTTTCATATATTTTTTTTCATTGTGTGTGTAGTACAATTATCAAAGGATTTATATTAAATTCTTTATTATTTTAGTAGATATGAATATTATTAATAAACACTACCATAGAAATTTCAAGGTAATCAAGGATGAAACATCTCATTAAATAAATTATGGGAGATAATAAAATAGTAAGAAAGAAAAGAATCACAAAATATTCATTATGTTTATACATTTTACATAATATTGTATTCTGTGTTTCTAGTTTCTTAACCCTTAAATGATGACGTATATAATGAAGTACAATCGTTGAAATGTGTTGAGCCATGAATATTTGATAAAAAAACACATAAATATAGAGAAGTGGGAACATGTTATGATTTTTGAGCTTGTTTAGAAACTGATTATCAATGTAGAGTCACGTGGAATTTAGAGACCTAGGATTTTCATAAATAGATATTACATAATTACAGAAGAATATTCAAGACTTTATACAAATAAGGACTTTGGGACATTAGTTTACATTATTTTTTTGACTAGGTACCTATTATTCTAATTTCCTGAATAATCATTAATATCTCAAACAAAAATATAAAATAAAAGTAATCCACTTAGATATAACATAACTAAACCAATATTCATAACCCGATGATGGAAACCTAAGAATATGTGAGTTGAAATTCTTAGTAAGTATAGACTTAATAGATATCAATATATGATCATATCTATGAATGAGATAATAATAATAATATTTGATTATGATAATAACTTATCCTATTTATATAAAATGTGTCATTCATAAAAAACAACATCCATGGGAAAAATTATCATTTCCAAGAACATTGTCCATAATGGTGATAAATCACTATAAATCAATCATAAACAATAAAATCATGTCACTAATTTACAAAATGATAAAAAAATCTATAAAACAATTTAATATATAAAGGTTAACTACTAATACCATTATCAATGATGATTTATAAATATAACATATTTCTCATTATAGATCAAGAAGCTCATGTTTCCCATTACGAATTACAACACACCAATTTCCGATAGTTTATCATGACACACCTATTTCCAAATGTAGATTATGATAGAAGTATTTCTTATAGTGGTTATGGACACACCTATTTCCTAGAGGGAGAAAATCCTATATACTTATTTCCTATTATTATCTCAGTGGATATATTATAAAATGTATTGGAAATAGATATTATTCCCAACCATCACATAATAAATAACATGAAAATGTGTTTAAAAAGGTCATAAATAATTCATTATATCATAACCCATGTAATGAAATGGGTTTAACAAATAATTTATCATATCAAGAACATTGGAAAAGAGATATTTTTCATAATAATATCATCATTGAATCATAAAATAACATGTTGAAATGACACTGGGTTTCAGAATAATTTATTCATGCAATGACCTATGGAAGAGAAATAGTGTTCATAAACATCATTCCTTTATATAAATAAAACTTTCATATATTGAATAATAATTGAATCCATTATTTATATCCATAGAGAAGAATATGATACATCCTTGGATGTAATCTTTAATAGAGAATTATTTTGAATAATAAATCACAAATAATATTTTTTTAGGAACATAACTTCTATTTGAAAATAAATTTTTAAAACAAAAAATTATTTTGTAAATCTATTCCATTGGAGACAATCGTGATAAAAAATATAAAAAAATATTCAAAAATAATTTCAAACATTTCATGTGTAAAATAAAAATCCCAAATTGAAAAAGACATACAACACAAAACATTTTCAATATAATTTCCATTGAAAAAACATGGATTATTCAGAAAGGAAAATTTAAAAAATATATATATAATTTCCACAATTAAAATTAATATTAAAAATATAAAACCCCATTCATGTTAATTCCATTAAATTTATAGATGATATTTTATAAGGAAATATAAAAATAAAAATATGTTCAAGAATGTTTGAAATTTCATTCAATGAATAAAAATTATGATAATTATTCCTTTCTTATTATCAATAAATACAGAAAGATAATTGTTCATAAAATAAGATGTAGATTATTTTATATATTTTTTTAAAATGAAAACGTGATTAAAAATTAAATTAACTAGAAATTCAAAAAAAATTGAATAATATTTTTATTTTTGATTACAGAAAATTTTATTTGGAAAAAATGGATTTTTTTTGGAAAAAAATATTTTTCAAAAAGATTATTTTGAAATCATTATTAAATTAAGAGAGGAAAATTAGGGGATAAAATTTATTATCCTGAAATTACAGAAGATAATAATGGTCATGAGTTTCTTGACATAAGAATCATTATAATTCATCATTGAAAATATTCTCGCAAATAATCCCAATAAATGATGATATTGTAACATGACATCATTTTCAATTTTGGTAACATTGAAACATAATCCCCTTAAGAAATGTGATAAATATATATATAAAATATACTTAACATAAACTAATTCATGATAAAAAATTTCATATGTTCTATACATACATTACGTAAAAGAAGAGAGTTGCATTACATAACCATATGTTTAAAAAATGAGAATTGAGAGAAAATAATTTACCTTATTGGTATCATTTTAAGAGGAACTCCCTAAAAGAGAAATCCAAAAAAAGTATAATTAAATATAAAAAAATCTTATTTATGAATATCATAAATCCTATTCATGGTCATTTTATACCCCACATTAAATAAATATGTGGTCAATATGGTATGTGTTTTATAGATGGAATAAGCGAGACGAAAATACATAACCATAAGTCTAAAATTATATCATAAAAATTATAACCTCATGTACACTATATAATTTCTTATTAAAATTTTATTATATATAAATATATATATATCATTCAATATATGTTTTACATATGATATATCATTATTTTTTGTAACAATTCCATGTTAGAGTCACATTTTGGAAAATTACGGATTAGTTATTCTTGCATGTCCCGATAGACAATATTTTACTGAATTAATTAGATAAATACCATATAATCCCTAGAATGATAACCATGTTATATATTTCATATATATTTAGTATATATTTTTTTATGGTAATCTATAAAATATAGATATAGAAAATGATATACACACTCCATGTAGATGGTAGACAATATATATGCATGAATTGTGTTCTCATTTTATTTTAGTATAGAAATAATAAAAGGTAAATGAAATATTGTCCTTATAGAATAATTTTAATATGATATATATCACATAATTTTGTTAAACCAATCCTTATTACCATTAATGTAAAGACTGAATTAATCTAGTCACATCACACGACGATAACCCGTACTATACAGAAGTAAAGTATCATATTTCAACATAATGTAAAATAAGATTGCATATTTTATATAACATCTAATTAAGAAAATAGAATTAATAAATATTATATAAAAACTTATCTTTATGTATAATCACAATTGGTGTTAGAGGAAAAATGAATCACATTTGTTAATGAGATAGCAGTCCACCGTACATACAAACAATAATTTTGTATCCCATTTGATGGAAGTATATATGTTGGAATGAAAAGATATTAATATGAAAACATCTCATTAAATGAATTACACTTAATTTATTATATATTAATGTTATAATAATAATAATTAAATAATATGGAGGATGAAATAAAACAAAATCCCACATTGATGAAGGTTACCTCTAAAACATGCATCATTTTTTGTATTACCCCAAGATCCATTCTATGTTAATCTTATTTCCAAAATAAGGATTCTATTATTATAGATGGGAATTTTGGATTTTATTTGGTTAGTGATTCCCAAAAACACATTTTTTTTTATTTTGTGATGTGGATATGAGAAGTGGTGGCCTTTTATAATTTTGGTGAGTGGCACACTTGTAATTGTTTCTATAAAAATAATTAGTTTTACCCCTGTTTTTCTCATGAAACAGAGTTGAAAATTGATTCTTTTAGATAATATATTATATTTGGATGAAATATATCTATCAAATGGGTGATGGTAAATGATTCAATCCATTTTGAACCTTATATTTTAAGTATATTCAACTATAAAATGATTCTTACATTAATAGTGGTAAATGATTTAGAAATGTTATTACTCTTTATTTTGATAAAAAATTATTTCAACAAACTATATAATATAAATTATGGTGATTATAAATATAGAATCAATTTTTCCAATTTTAAATAATATTGGGGGTGAAAATAAATTTAAAAATAAATCCCATAGATGAGAAGAGAAAGAGGGGTTTTAAAGTGAAAATGTTCAAAAGATTCAAAATTTTTATTTTAAAATTCAATATGGTATTTAATAAAATTATCTAAAATAGATTAACTAATGTCTAGTTCAATTAATCTTACATTATTAACAATTATATATTTAATTTATAATTAGATATAAATTAAAAAAATAATTATTTTTAATCATATTCAGTATATTTTCTCAATTCATCAAAAAATGATACTTTTATAAAATATATAAAAAACTAAACATAGGATAAATTTGACATATTAATTAAAAAATTAACTTTATTTTATCAAATACAATTTATAAAAGAGTAAAAAAATAATTGTATTAATGTATACATAAATAAATAAATATAATAGTGATTATAAAATAATATTTTCAAAACATATTTACATTATTATAAAATTATGTAGTTTTTTATCAATATGTTTTCATTATATAAATCCATTACACATAAAATATTAATTTTTTTATTCCAATTTATGCTATCAATTTAAAAACAGGAAAATGATAATAATTTTTTTAAAAAAAATTTAATTTATTTACCATGGTTCGTTAAAACTCGTTGATTTGTGTTACAAAAAAAATTGGTTATTTAAAGCATGAAAAAATATAGGAAAGATCAAATATTTTAAATAAAAATTATAAAAAACGTCAATTTTCCCATTCAAACTCATCTTGAATTAATTTCTCCTTTAAAATTTATAATAATTTTCCAAAAAATTAGTAATATTCTCTACCCTTATATCCTTTAGAACCCACATTTCTTCATCAAACTTTTGAATTTTCAAAAAAACAAGTACAATGTTAGTGGTATTGTTTCCTATAAGATTTCCTATTTAGTCTACAATCCCTACCAGTTGTTCCTCATAAAATTTATTTATGCTATAATGGATCTAACTATGTTTTCAGTACACGTGATGCATAATGTATGTACATCCTTCTCAGTGATACTAAATATGCATTGTGAAAGATATAGAGGTTCAGTTGAATTTCCAAACGAGAAGATAATTTTAAAATAGTGTCATGTATTTCAAAGGTACTAATATATCTAGGTCATTGTATTAACCTTATTTATTATTTCGAAATGTTAATAGAAGTTACTCACTAAAATAAAAGAATTTATCTCTTTAATTATTTTTATAATACCATTTATTTTAATTATTATATATCCATAGAAGTTGTTGAATGGATCTAAAATTATCTTTCATTCAATCATATTTACCACATCCCAATATATTTCATTCTGTAGAACCATTTTAGTATGTTGGAGTTACACAATAAATTTCATAAAATGATTCATAATGATACATATGAATTATTTAATGAATGATTTTTCTTTAATAAATACTAATTTGAAGAAGGTCTTGATCCTAAAAACATTTGATGAAATTTAATCAGATCGTATCATACATTATAGGGCTTAAATTTCTCTCATAGTGTGTAATATAAAATATATATCCACATCATTATAATCAACTGAAAAAAAGAATAAATGTAATTTTCATATATTGACCAGACACAATTGAATGTGGTGATAAATGCAACCATACCACATCCTTAATGTATATTCATAATAGATTATCTAGATATAAATATTCTATAATTGAAAAAACATTTTCTTACATCATACTGTAATTATGTTGAAATTCGAGATTTGATAAACCCTAAAGGTCACCAGTACCTTTAATCAAATATCCAAAATTTCTAAATGAATTTCGCTTTATATAATTTCTTCTTTAAAACAAATACATACTAGGGAATGATTTTACATAATTGTCTCTAAAAATTATCCTTAATATTGATGAAAAAAAATATCATAAAAAATCAAAATGGGTGTCAATGACTTATTATAAACCATTAACTCATTAAACCTAGATGGTATATAACTATCTTATGTGAAGATCACATGTTTATTTAAACAATTTCAAAAGATAATTAACCCTTTATTCATCATATAATCATCAATTTTATAAAAATATATTTCAGTCCCTCATTCAAAAATGAACTAATTTAATTTTAAATATGATTCAATTATTCTAGAATTTCTATAGTCGGAGATAAACAAAATAAATTTCTATAATGTATAAACAATATTTTTGTAAGGGTATATTTTATATAAAATCAAACCTGGAATTACCATCAATGAAGGGGGTCATTTTTCCCTATTTTTCATTATTTACATCATCCATTTTCATAACATATAGTTTCCAATTTTTACATTGTCTTCAGTGGGTTTTTGGACTTATCATCCTTATTATCCCTTGGTTTGTGGAATTTATTCTCATTATTCAAGAACACATACCCATGAAAAAATGGAGTTTGGGTAGTGAATTAGATGTCACCACATTATCCTCCATTTCATTAACCAAAATATTAAACTCATTATTTCAGTTTTGGGATTTATGAAACTTTTTTAAACAATTAAGGGACCTCTAGTTCCATTCAAGCATATCCCTAAACAGTTGTTACCATATTTTTAGCACAATTATACCTGTAATTTAATTCAATAACTTTTGTTTTAATAATACTAGATTAACAATTTCATAATAAACTATTATAATAGTGTTAAAAATTTTATTTAAACCTTTATTTCACATCAAACCACTACATCACATCAACTAATGTCTATTATATCTATGTCCTTTAAAATGCTTGATTTGTTGAAACCAAAGAATAAATTAATTTTTATTTTATGGATGAATATTATATTAGAATCACACCATTCCTGTATTGTAAAATTATATTTTATATAAATAAATATATTCATCATGATTTTTCTTAATTTCATAAAATTATATCAACTAAGATGTTCTTAGAATACTTTGTAATTACCTAATGAGATATATGTACCTTAACTATTCAAATTCAATCGATTCAGTTTTTTCATTTTCCATCATATTTTTTTTATATCAATGAATAAATGATCTATGTTACCTTACAATATATAAAACTCCAAAATAAAATTTTCATTCTATAAATACTAAGGAATAATAATTATTTTTTACATATTACTAATCCATTACCAAAAAACTGGTAGATAATTTGAACAACTCCCTGAATTTGGATGTTTCTTAATGATATAATCAAATGAATGTTGTTTCCACCATTATTCATTTGTATCCATAGTTTCATGATATTTTTTGGTCATCTAATCAATATTTTACATTCTAGATCCCATATCATTTGGTTTATTTTTACGAAACTCATTTTATTTCTTATTGAATTTAGTATTGAAACATTTAAATCCGGTTGAAACCATTTAATAAAACTATAAATTATAGTGTGAGAAACCATAATCAAAATTTTAAACAACGTTCGTATGAAAATAAAATATTTGATTTCTAAATCATCCCTCCTTCTCTCATATTTATGACACATTATGATTAGAATAGTCCATTTATCATCACTATCTTTTTAAATTATCCATTTTCACTCGTAAAGTGTTTGTGAGATTCCAAACCATATCCCCTGAGCGTGTCAAACTAGGTTTATGGAAATCCTGATTATCATGCACCATGTAATAATAAATTCAAACTAAATTCTCCATTTTAATAGTTATTACCCCAAGGTACCATTTTCAATAAATATTTCTCATTCTAGTTTATAAATCATAACTAAACCATTAATCTTATAAAAACTATAGATATTCAATATTTTAATATATATTGATATGAAATCTTAAAAGATGAATATTCAATATGTTATACAAAAAAACACTTGAGGACTGTAATAGTTTAGTGTCCTTGGGGGCTCGGTAAATAATCATCTAAATAGGTTAACGATCTTAAATATATCACATAATAATCTTTTGACATGGCAATCCTCTTAGAAATTCACTAAAATTTAAATTCTTTATAATATAGGGAAGAAAAAATATTAATGGGTGAGATAGGATTCTATGTAAGGTTATGTATAATAGATATCATCTAATGATCATATAAAGAATAATATACGAATATTTGAATGTGATTATGAACATAACTTGAAATATTTATACCATCACATTCATGGATTATAAACACGAGTCGTGGAATACAATGCTTTAATTTATATTAATATGTACCAAATGGGTGATAAATCACCATAAATCAATCATAAACTATATAATTGTGTCGTAAATGTGTAGAATCATCATAAATATATAAAATAATTTCATATTTCTTGGATACGTTCAATGGAAATAATCACAATGGATCAAGACTAATCACATATTCCCACAATGGAATTGTACACACATGGTTCCCATTATGGATCTGAAAAACCATATTTACCAAAGTGGATTATAACAAGACTATTTCCTTTGGTGTTTTGGGACACAAATGTTTCACATTGTGGATTTGGACAAAAATGTCTCCCATAGTGGATCAAGACACACATATTACCCAAAGTGGATTTGGACCATCAACTTGTTTCAGATTTCTATATAATGATATATGATGCATTCTCACAATGAATTGGAGGGAGATATAGTTCCCACAGATCCCATAATGAATATCGTACATATGTGTTCCACAATATCTTATATAATTTATTATATGATAATCCATGACTTGAAATGAGTTTTAAAAAACATTAAATCTTTTCATAACTTGTGAAATTGATAATTGTTTAATAATTATTTAACCATTTCTGCATAAATAAAATTTAGTTAAAGAAGAGAGATTCATAAAAAATTATCATGGTATAACCTATAGAAGAGAAATAGATTTCATAAACATTATTCCATCAAAAATATAAACCATTTATAGAAAGTGTAAAAATGTTATTCTTTGTATATATTTTGATAAACGAATAAAATATATCAGATAATTTCATATTATATTGATAATTATTTTTGAATATAGATCACATAAATTTTTCCATTTTGAATAATACATTTCAATGTAAATAAATTTTTTTTAAAAAATAATATTTTATTCAACAATTTCATTGAAATTAGACATTATTAAACATATAAATGATACATTCAAAATTATTTAAATCATTTATTGTGTAAAATAATGATTCCACTTGGAAGAAAAGCATTTCATAACCTATAACATTTCTTGATTAATTTTTTTTCTAAATATAACCCTATATACATATAAAATAGTATTTATAAATAATTGGATACATTTCATGAAAAAGATATAAATCATATTTTAATAATTATATTTTAAAATAATAAATAGTTGGATAATATATTTATTTAAAATAAAATTTAATACATATAAATAAATATTGAAATAAAATAAATTTCATGAATATATTAAGTTTTATTGATGAATCACTAGGTAAAACAAAAATACTTTTCATATTTTTAGTAAAAGATAAACATAAGTTGTATGAGAAGTGAAATGAATATTATGTTTAAAATGTTATTTAAAAAATTAGAAAATAATAATAATGCATTTATAATTTTTTTTTTGAAAAAAATACTATTTTTAGAAATAATTGTTTTGGATGAAAAATTGATTTTGACCAAAATGACTATTCGTGATAAAAAATTATTTTTGAACACAGGAGTACATTAAGATAAGGAAATGATGGGATACAATATTTTCCACTTAAATAATTATATGGGATTTAATTTCACGTGTTTTTGATATATTGATAATATGATTTTATCATCAGAAACATAGTCATATTTTATCCTGATAAATGATGATATTTTAAAATAAAATCTGTACAAAATTTGTATCATGGAAATGTAAACCCCATGATAAAATATCATTAAAAATTGAATTAATACATATTAACTCAATATATTAAATGTAAAATTTTACGTATATAAACCTTGTAAAAAATATCGGTTCATAACATATCTATATGTCTCATGGAAGAACATTGAGACTAAATCTTATACTGCTTTTCTAATTTTTGAATTGTAAACCCTATAAAACAATGATAATAAAATAGATATGTAAATCAATATTATTATTTTTATAATCATAAAAAATAAATTTAGTGGCAGGATATGCACCACATACTTTGAATATGTTGTAAATATGGAATTTTAACCATATATGTAAAATGTGAAAGAGAAATATGTTATCATAATTGTTGAATTCCTTCAGAAACATGAAAACCTCATATTTAATAAATATAACATTTTTTTATAAATATATTCAAAAACATTTCTATACACTATGTCTTTTATGATTTATATATTAATTTTTAACTATTTATTAACAATTCCATGATGAAGTCATATTTCAGGAAATAACTGTTTTATTTTTGGGTATGTCATTGTTGGCTATTTTTTTTTCAACATAAATCGAACATGGTTCAAACAAATCCAGAAAAAAATGATATAAATATAATAAATTTTTATATTATATGTATTTATTGTTATATATAAATGATTGATAATGATAATGAAGTACATTTTTCATTGAGTCTGTAGATCGTACGTACGAATGAACACTATTTCAATTTACTCATCATATTAAATGAAGAAAAAAATGTAAATTTTATATTATCATTAAAATTTATATTTATGTAATATTTGTCACATCTTTTCATTAAAACCATCCTTATTACCTTAAATGAAAATCATTAATAAATCACATCACTTTGTGTGGTCGTAATCTTCCACAAACATGTGTGATATTATCATATACCCGAAAATTTGAAATCATGATTGTATGTGTGATTTAGTAACTAAAAAATAATTCTAATATTGGATGAAACCTAAAATAAATAATAAATCCATTATTATTTCCACCATGAGACGTGGTAATCGAAAAATCAAATGACATTTTTTCATGAGGTTGTTTTCATTTCTATAAAAGAATATTGATTTGACAATCCATTTGATGGAATTAATATGGTTGTAGGTCTATATCATAACCTATAAATTATCAATAAATATATGATAATATGGTTTTACTGTAGTCATGTAATAATATGAATTTATGTGTGTGTAGGAAAAAAAATATAATCTCTTTTTAGAACGTTACCACCTCTTCATGTATCCACCATAGGTTTTCACTAGAAGACATCCTAGGTCGAATTTATTTCTGAAAAAAGGATTATTGGATTAGAATAGTAATTTTGGGAAATAATTTTTCATGGTATGGGATTTTACCAAAGGATGGATGGAATGATGTGGAGAATATAATGGGTGACATTTTATAGGTGAGGCGAATAACATATTAGTAACTATTTACAATGAGAAAGGTCTTCCTCCATTTTACTCCAGAAGAAAGGTTATAAAAGGGATAATTGATGATATAATAAAGTAAATGTTCAAAATATTTCCATATATATATTTTTGTAAATATTAATTTTTTATTCTTTACCCCTATCATTTAAATTTTTACCATCGGTATGCTAATTCATATATTAACAACAGTAAATTTATTTGTATCTTTTTTTATTTATTTCTGAAAAACATTATTTGATCATATATGTTAATAAAAGATAATATTATTCCAAATATATAATCCAATTTCCTAAATTTACCTCATATATTTATGGGTAATTTTAATTCAAAATTTATCCATTAGACACGACTAGATTTTGGTGTTTCAAATAGAAAATAATTATATGTATACTGTGTTTTTATTTCAAATTTAAAAAATATATTGTTGTGAAGTACCTTATTGGAATAATATATATATATAATTTAACAAATTTGGCCTTAAATGTAATCTAATATATAATTTAACATTACAAATAAATTAAATGAAAATGAATTAATCGATTAAAATTTATTCTTTTTACTATTCATAAAAATGAATCATTTATAAAATATCTAAAGATTCATACCAATTTTATATTGTTATTCTATCATCCAAAATGTTAATTATATAATGAAATTAATTTTATAATATTTTAAAAATTAATTTGTTTTATTGTTCACAAAAATAAATACATATGATAGTTTTTAAGAAAAAATTATTTTTTAAACATATAACTTCTTCATTGAAATATTATTTACATTTAAAAAATATTTTCTGTTAGATAACACTGTTATATGTTATATTTAAAATTATCTTATTCATATTTATTCCACCAATTTCATGGCATGGTATAAATGATTTTTTTTATAATAAAATTAATTATTTACCATTGTTCTTTATTATCTGGTGTTTCATGTACACAATATAATGTTAGTAATTTTTGTTACATAATAATCATTAACTATTTCTTGAAATGATATATATATATATATATATATATATGACTACAAATATTGAATTTTTTTGAAAAATTTCTTGGGGTGTTACATTGATCCATATTTCTTTATAACAAAAAGAATAGGTGCACCCCAAGGTGATAAACATTACCAAATGAATCTAAAGTACGAGGTTTGAGTTCTTTTATGGAGTTAACCTCTTGTTTTGGTGGAAGTCATGGAAAATATTTTTGAAATAGATCAAAAAATACTCATTGAATAGAAATATCATATATGTTGATGATCATCTAAAATTACATGAAAAACACACATTATAAATGAAAATTAAGACCCTTTCCATGGTTTTAATCCCCATAGGATGTTCATAAAAATCTCATCTTGATTGATTATTATATGTTGGATTGGAATATAAAATTAAACTTCTATTGATTGATAATTAATATGTGTAATATATACTGAAATAAAAACCATTCCCGAGATAACATCAAATTAAAAATAATGAAGAAGGATAATTTTCAGGGATGAAAATTCCCACCATCATAATGTACAATAGAATCATTGACATGAGATTCAATCATCATTACATTATGGGAAATCACTGAAAATTATATAACAAATAATTTTGGGTGTCATCATGATTCCCATTTATAATAATGAAACTATCAACAAATAGGTATATGTAGTGTCAAATAAGAACCAATTAGATCTTTATTGGATGGAAAGTGTATATTTCTCATTTTATTTATCAAACTCATTTTCCAAAATTGTGATCGTGCGGTATTTCCACTTATATATAGGCTTAAAAGGTAACAAAAATCGTCCAGTTTCATTAAACACTGATTTTTGGAACAATTTACCATTGTTCCCATACTTTGAATATTTCAACAAATGGTGTTTTGGTCGAGCATTATATATATATATATATATATATATATATATATATATTTCTATCTATTTTAATTACTCTCTAATTTTATCATATCACTTCAACAATCAATCACTCTATGAGCATCCCTCCCAAAAAAACCATTTACATGTTCTCTTAACGAGAATCCATCAATTATTATACTCAAAGATTGCGTACAATGGAATTCTCATATTCTTTTCTCAATGGTTCTTATATTATCCATTGAAATAAATTTCCGCATCTTATCAAAACCATATGATTTATACATAAATATAACCTCTATATCCAACTTGATGGATCATTGAAAAATATATTCTGTGATACATATGTTTTATATGGATAAATCCCTTTTAGAAACTAGTTTCAGGACACTTGAAGATTTTGTCAACACTAAGTTTAGGTAGGATGATAATTCATGATGTGTAGATCACATTCATTTTAAGTGTTTCCTAATTGGTTACAACAAATTCATCAACCTATTTATTTAGATCGATGAAATACATATCTATCATGATATCAAGATTCAACGGAATGTAATTATTGAATACTTTGTCCATAAATGCATCCCAATCCATTTATTCAATTTCAATATTTTGCCTCATATTTTTGATATTATTCCTTACTTCATATAATTCACCAAAAAATGGAATATACCTAAAATGAATTTGTCCAGTGGAACCACTAGATTAATGTTGATGTTTCTTCTTAAAGGGATCAAAAAAATTTTGTTCCCTATTTTATCACTTTATAATATAAAATGATTTATAACACTTGAACTTTATGTGAGCATGGAAATGATATTTTCTATCCAATATTCAATAATTTTTAGATGCTCATGTGGAAAATATTTTCACTTTCAATCATACTAATCATTAGCACAGTTTCATCGTGTTCCATCAATTGACTAAACCAAAAAAATTATAATATAGAAAACAATAATCATGATGGTTAACCACATAATAATTAAAATAAATTATAGGAATTCTAATTCATTACAGCTTGATTAGTGTATGAAGCCATAGGTCTATCCATGAAAATTCGTTGTCATCATATATTATATTATTCTATTATTTTTTAAAATGAGATTATGAATTTCATAAGTATATCACCCAAGAGTGTCAAACCATGTCTATATCAAAGTATGTTTCCAAATACTATGCAATAATATTGTCCATAAAAAGAAAGGTTTTCTGAGTTTTTACCCCTATGAACCATTGTTCCAATCCCACCAAAAATTTTATTATCCATACATAGATGTAATTTAATGAAATACACTCACCCATTCATTTACCAAAATTCTAGAACATTTTCATATACTTTGACTCATTTTTTTAAATACCCTTATACATTCACTTAGGGACATCTCTAAGGATTTCTCGTCACAGATTTCAGTAGTTAAATAATATAATCCTAATATACAAAAAATATTGTACCCATATTTTCATATATAGATACTAATATATATTTTGGTTAATATTAATTACATTAAAAAAACACATGCAAGAGGACCATAGTATATTAGGGTCTTTGGAAACATGGGAACAAAGAAAAATAGTTTATAATTGATCCAAAGAATCTCCCAATATGATCGTGATAACATAAAACATTATTATAAATATCATAATTACTTAATATATTTATAACATAGCTAAATGAAACATAACAATGTGTTCAATTTGATTCGGATTAAAGGTAAACCACTAAAATACATAATCCTATCATGAACGTAAGAGTATGTGAACATGATAATAATAGTTGAAAAAATGTATTCATATCAATTATAATAATCACCATTCATGGGATAATGATTGTTAGTTAATAAGAAATAAATAATGAGGTAATCATTGAAAATTATCCCAGATAGATTTTCATTGGTATAAGTCATAGATATCTAGCATAATCATAATTATAGATAATAATTTCCATAATAATCAAGGATCATTGCATGTTCTATCATCACGGAATGGGTTCACATAAAAAACCATCATAGTAGTCATGGATAATATATATTACCATTATAAAGGAAAAATCTCATTACTAAACAAGGTTACTCAATATTCTAGTTATATTTTATTCATGAGATAAAAATCTTTACCCAATTCATTGGAGGGAGATATAGGACCCACCTATCTCGAAATTAAAACAATATTTATGTGTTCCACAAGTACATAAAATACTCAAAATACAATAAACATGAAATGAAATAGGTTTCATAAATAAATTAGAATACCAATATAGGTCAACCAAACCATACACCCTACCAATCCATTAATTGGTTAGGTGAATAATGTAAACATAACAAGTCTTTAATATAACAAAACATCAAATAATAATATATTGACATGTTGATGAATAATAACAAAAATATCCATAAAATTAAATATAAATTAGATAAAATTAATGTATAAACAAATCAAGACCAACAAGCCTACTAGGGGCCAATAGTCAGGTCCACACCAATAATATTGAATACAAAAAAAAGAAATTGTAGGGTTTGATATCAATGTCAAATGGTATATGAAAACTAATTTTATATAATATAAAATATCATTAATGTAATTGTTCATGATTTAGAAACCAAATTTTCAAATCATTTTCATGAAACCCAAATCACCTTGTTATAAATTTTCCCTTTTTACAGAAAAGAATTTCATATTCTTAAAAAAATTACTACTATAAAAGATAAAATTGTAATTAATATTCAAGTGTCATATGGAATATAAGTAAACATATATCTATAAAATCACATCATGTGATTCAATGTGCTAGAGCCTCATATAAAAAACTCTAAGTAACAATCCATGAGAAAAGTCGTCTAATAAATGTCCCTAAAAAAACAAAACACTATCATTTGTGTTCTATCATACAAGAGAGTACATTCAATAAATTTATTATCATAAATAGACATATAGTTTCATCCAACCAATAATGTGTCCTTCCACAATCTATTGATATCCCAAATGCTACCTCAAACTGGTTCCACACACAATAAGGCTACAAATGTCTATTACCCAAATGCACCAATCGTTATCAAAGTTCCAATACTGTCACTATATATTTCAAAACCATGCTAAAAACATTATAAAAACATTTCAAAGTGAATAAAATTTTATTTCTTATTTTAATACCCATATACATATTAATAATGTATGTTTTTAATGAAAAAACCCTTTAAAAACATATTGCTTTCAAGAATACATAGGAAAACCTACAGATTAAAATCCGTTATTATTTAAAATATAATTTGATGAATGAAAATATTAAAATTTAATTAAACCAATATATATAAAATCATACCTAAAAATTGTATTAATATATCCAACATCGATAATGATGACTAGAAATAGTGTGATAAGCCTTCAAATGACATGTCACAATACGAAAGAACAAAGATATCATTGTAAAACAATCTGGAAATAATCTAAAATCCAACATTATCAAATCTGATAAAATTTTTCAAAATATTTAATTATTTAATTGAATTGTTTCAAATAGTGGTGGAATTCAAAATCCAGATGACCGATCGCTAAAGAAAAGGATATTATTTGGAAGAAATTACCTAAATTACATAGGATGAGGTCTAGGTTGAAAAAGGAAGGCGAAAATATTGAATGAATTGAATATAACTTGTACAAAACTCTAAAAAACACATCATTAGATATTTAACTATTAGTTAATCTCATTACACATCATGTTTTTCATAATGGCTGGAATCCCTGCATACTCATTTTGTAAAACATAAAAAATTATTTTTTTCCATTAGACAATGTGATTCATGTAAATGATGTGTAAAAATTTTACACCGTAAACATGTTTCATAGAATCTACCTTGATAATTTTTCATAGATTTTAATCTATTTAAATATTATGTAATATCCCAATAGATAGATAGTGTCATATATTATTTTAGGAAAGAACTAGAAAAACCAAGAAGTTCTCAAAACTGTGGGAGAACACCTTGAATAAATTAATTCAAAAAATTTGTTTTAGATAATTTATTAATTCCTTCCTAGAAAATTCCATCCATCTCCATTAATCCCACAAATATATCCAAAAAAGATGATAAATTTATCATAAACAAGGGATTATCTCCTCAAAAATAGGTATCTTGATTTGTAAACGAATAGAAACAAGGATTTCTTGAACTCTTCTATCTGGACTTCCATTAAAAATGATTACAACAATATATGAAAAAATCTAAATGTTTTTAAGGAACTCCACCATGATCTTGAGGTTAGATAACTAGACTAGTGATTCTCTAATTTCAATCATCCCTAATAAACAATCACCTGAAATTATCAACAATACTACTAGGGATGTTATTAATTCTCATCTAGATGGTCTCCCTAAGAATATTGTAAATGTAATTAAGAGTAATAATTTTTCTAAAACAGATGATGTTCTATTCTATGAGCCACCTCACAATGGTATTAAGGAGTCATAAACAAATTATAACCACCGTTTTTATATCTATGAAATGAATTTTGATGTATCAAAATCTTTGAGAATCCTTGGATAAAGCCTTAAAGACTGACTCCATTTTGTTGTATTTCCTAAAATAGGGTACCCACTGATACTTGTCATAACGCTTTTGGGATCCATATTTTCTCATAATGCCATCTATGTAATCAACACTAGGTGGATGCCAACCATTAAGTTCATTCCTTCACCACTACCACTACACTTTGGAACTATATTTTTTTCATCTTTGTTTGCAGATGGTTGACTATTGACTCTATCAATGATCAAATAATGTGACATGTGGACATGGATAACTCCCAACAAATGACAAATTTATTTCTTGTTGTAGTTGTTGAGATTTTTCAAATGATCTGGTATGATTAAGACCCTATTTTTGACATTAAATTCTCACTCAACATTAATAAATGTAATATGTATATCCTAATTCATATTTGTGTAGTTTCATTGATTCATTAGGTGTAATAAAACAAAAAAGTGAAAGACATAATGATTCTACAATGACTAAATTTCGATTGGATTTTTCCCAAATCGCGATGCAGGTTATATGTTTTTAGAAACTTCCACTCGTTAGTTGTATTAAAATAAATGTATGTAGCACATCTAAAGTCAATCTGAGACTTATGGGATGTAGATCCATCTTCAAGAATCAACATGGCCAGGTACTCTAGTGCATCGTTGGAAGCTGTGGTATTACCTCCTCTCTGGAAGATGAAATGAGGAATTTGATTCATGTTATTTTTTTCTCTAAGCACTGTGGTTGGAACAACAAACGGATTGAATGTTATTTGACTACCTTATTATAAGCAATTAGTAATAGTGTGATCCATCATTACTAATCTATTACAACTATTTGGATGGATTTTATCCAACCACTCCTAGAAATTAGTCATATTACTATTCATACTGATCATGAAATGAATATAGTTTGGATGGATTTCCCAATAATTGTTTAATTTAAGATATTACTTTATTCAAGGATCTCCAAAATTATTTTATCCCCCTTCATGTGAAAGATTATAATATGATCATTTATTTTAGACTCACGTAAGCTATCCATTTAATATAGTATATATTTTTTTGGTCAATATTCCAAAGCATCACTCTCTTAAAAAAATAAACAAGTGAGTACCTGAAAATCATAAGACGGTGTTTCAACCATCCCAACATAAATGCATTCTACCCTATAAATCCATCAAGTTTGTTTATTCTCAATATGTGACACACAATGATGTTTCAATAACATATTTATGTCCCTCATCTTTGGGATATAATTTATGCTATACCATAATAATTGGAATGTTTGACTAATTTTATTATGAAACACATTCTCTTAGAGATCCACAATCTGAACTGGAAGCTCATCCAAATTGGTGTCAGTCATAATATGAATGTTCTCCCATCCAATAATATTGGAAGGATTTGGAATATATCATCAATTTGGAAACATGAAAAACATTGTGGATTAAAGTAAAACCATATATAAATTCTATCAAATATGCTACCTTTACCACCCCTCTATCAATCTCAATGGGTACTAAAAACTAGGGTTCTATCTTACCCTTATTACCGATTATGTGATTTTCCATAAAATTTTAGTCAATATGACGAACCAAATTAAGAATTTAATACACTATAAAATTGTAATTATATCATCATAACATTTTTAACAACTTATATCATGACAAATATCTTCTGTATCAACTACAGAAACTCTATTTTCAATAGGAAAAGTCTCAGTCCAACTAGAGACTCCTATAACATCTATTTATAGAAAAATTAATATATATATGGTCTTTTATAAAAATTATCAAAGGTATAAATCTTAATTGAGGTCTGATAGATGTTACAATCATAAAACTAGAATATAAGAAAATGATTTTTCTGTGATCTGGTACAATCTTGCATAGATTCCTATATATTATAATTAAAAACATGTATATTCTCCCCTATTTTTTCATCCATATACATATGATAATCTGTGAACAATATAATCAGGGAACACATCACCTTATGTAAACCATCCTATAACCTAGATGTGAACCCCAGGTCCTAGTAAAAAATAATAATTGAGGGTACACCATGCTGTCTCACAATATATTAGACATTAAATTTCCAATGTTGCTCCAACATTGTTATCTATGTGATCCGGTGTAAATGAACTAATTTTATGATTTTATCAAATATCACTAAATTATATTCATTCCCACTATGATCCCAAAATATTAAATCATAAAATCCATGGAGATATCATCCCACATCCATAAATAATTTCTAAGGTATGAAATAAACCCATATGTCTCTTGTGTTTCACATTAATTCAATTATAAGAAATGCATCACTATACAAAATCTGCAATCAACTACCTCATACCCAACCTCTAATATAGGTGTCTCATATCAGGATAAATGATGGTATCCCAAGGTTACATGGGACATTAATTTTTTCGTTCACTATCTATCAACTGCTAAAGTAGGGTTAAATGAATAGTCATCCTATTATCGAATCACAATGTTCAATTGTGGGAATAATACTAATCATTATAGATCCTAAAAAATAAATTCCTTTACTATAGAATTTTTAATTAGTTTTTGTCACTAACATGAGTTGAACATGATCATCCTATGTTGATTCTATTCCGTAAAATCCAAGAATAGTTGTCCACCAACTTCATTTACTCATAATATCATCTCCAAAAATACTAATCATATACAACATCTCAACCAATTCATTTAGGGATTTGGATAGTAATTTTCTTTTCAATAATTCAACAACTAAATTTACCATTTTATGGGAGTAATAAATGTCAAAATAAATACTCTAAATGTACTCAAAAAACTATCATTATCGAATGTTTATATCCCTCAGAGTAAAAAATATATTATAGGATCTTTTGATCCCAATAGACTATAATGTTCTCCCCAATTGGATTGTCCTTATATATTTTGAGTAAATGAATAAACACTACTAACATAAGTAAATAGTTAAGGTAGTTATTCTAATGATAGCATAAATGCAATGAGATACAGGAAACTATATATTTTATCTTCTTGAAAACTTATCCAAAACCTATACTAGAAGAATATATGAAAACATCATAACCTTAATATAACCATAGAATATTCAAAACTGTTTCTAAATATTACCACATATTCTGATCCTTAAAATATCTCTCACAATTTTCATTCCATTAAAACCATCAACCCTTATGTTATAATTAAATCATCCATTATTTGATCATGGATGAATATTGAAAAACCCATCAATAGTAACCAACCAATATAAAGATATTCAGATCTGAAATAGATTTCCGGGATAGTCAAATGACATAAAATCAAGTAACTATTTTTGATCCACTATGATTCAACTCTTAGAAATAATATGACCCCCAAATTTCAATTCTATGATGTAAAAATCACATTTGGAGACAAAACCATAATGAATATTTTCTTTTAAGTATCAATGAATTATATATATAAGGTCAATGTTCTTCCTATATATCATAGAGTACACCGAATTAGAATCCATCATGACAACCCGGTTCCATGTGCTTCCCAAAGGTGCCCCGTACTCGGTTTTTCACATGGATCCAAGAACATTTACTTGAACAACAGAGTCTTTTGTCTAGCAGTGAGGTTCCTGGTTGTGATAGTTGGGAAACCATGCCCTTATTGGAATAGTAACACAATGGAAATAAATAAAAATCAATAGTGGAAGTAGTAATACCATACTATAGATGTAAACATTGGATGGCTGATAGTATAAACAACTGAAACATATATAAATAAATGATGCAATCCACATGTATCTATGAAAGCATCCATATATGTAACAATACTTGAAATACAATATTAAAACATAAGTATAGAAAATAATATACCCCAACTACATCACAAGCCTCATCTTTGTACCTTGCTTCCCAGATCCAACATCAATCCAGTACCTGATGAAGAATTTGTTTTTCCCTTATCTATACCAACAACCATATAATTTTTCTGGATCCAAAATCATGACCCAAATATGGTGGGAGAAGAATCCCATTTGGCAACCACCAAATTATGTGTGCATAACTGTCAGTGAATTTATATAGTCAGTAATATTTATAAATGAAGTAAAAAACAAGGAAGTAGTCAAAAGTAAACAATACTACAGTTTTTCAACTATATTCATTTACATTTTTTAATTATTCAATCCATTGAATAATAAATTATAATGATATAGACTATGTTGTATATCACCTTTATAACAATATCAAATTGAAGTCTCCAAATACTATGTAAAAATAAATTAAGACAGAGTCCAAGCTTGTTCTTTGCCTTGGAATACTCGTCAAAATCATTCAACATTCACAAGAAATCATCTAGAAATCTCATATAGTCTAACCCCTTTGGATTAGTATATCATAAATTAGATAATAATAATGACCCACTTATAAATATAACACAGTCTAAACACTATGGATCAATAAATCATCAATTCAATAATTATATTGATCCTCTAGGAAGGCTCCCACAACCTAACACATTTTGTCCTACAAAGAAATCAAAAAAACAAATGACCACCAGAGTAGCTCTCACAGTCAATACCACCTTGGTCTACATTATAATGACACTCTAGCTACTCTCACAATCAATTACATGTGGTCCAACAACTATTTAATAAAACCCATCTGCATAGCTCTCACATTCTAACCCCTCTGGTAAATTAACCTAGACATCTCTCATAGTCAATACCTCTATTAAATAATAACAACAATTCATAATTTATTAGACCTTATCTCGGGTTTCTCTCACGGTCAATTCCCCTTGGTCATACTTTTATAATGTGAAACACATGTACCCCATTTAAATTGCAACTCAATCCAAACAACACTTAGCACGGAAAAAAAGAAACCTGACATGTTTTTTATACCCATGATCCATAATAACTATAACATGGAAAACACATCTATATTTAAGGTATTAAATCTTATACCTAGTAAAATAACCATTTCTCAAACAAAAAACTATAATATGTATTAAAGAGGTTAAAATTCCATAACATGCAATAGCCTAAATAGGGGTATTGGGATATTTTAGAATATATAATCCCTAGACGACCAACAAACGGTACAAAACACCTTCATTGACATTTTTATGATGAACAATCTTGAAAGTTATCCCTTGAATTGTCATTGAATGTTGTAGATATACAAAAAGGTCCAAAATGTTCTACCTTGAATAACTTAAGAGAGAGGGGAAATCGGGAAGAAATGATTTAGTGGAAGAGAGAACCCATAAGTGGGAATCTAACACACCTTGAAAGATATAAATCTTGCATCAATAGATAAGTAGGAGGTGCTTGATGATCCTCGTTCGTACATCACACTCATTTATGAGACACGAGGAGAAGAATATGCTTTTGAAGATTTGACGTGACCCCAATCAGTTTAATCAAATAAAATAAACGTACATGGTATGTTCATTTAATGTACACGTCGCGTACTAGCCTCAATAAGCCCCCTCATTAAGAGGTATTCTCGATCGTCCACATATCCTTGTACTAGCCATTACCCGGTTAGTACATGACAACCTGTGGCAACAGGATACAGGGATTGTACTCAAGAGTTCATGGCTTGTACATATAAAATTTCCAAAATCTATATTTCTCTTCAAAAACTACAATAAAAAAGATTCATATCTGAATAAAAGATATGGGTTCTTAAAAAATTCTCCCATAAAAACATTCTTCCCCAAAATTCACTTCCAAGAGTGAAAAATTAGACACATTAAATCACTCTGGCTATTGTAATTATAAGTCGACCTCCCTCTCTCTAGTCTCATCATGTACATTCTTATGTAGCCACAAAACCCATACCAGAAGAACATACCATCCATAGTGAACCCTCATGCTATGATCCACAATATGAATAGGGTTCTCCTAGAAAGATGCATCCTCCTATAACTCAAATTAACCCTGTTAAAAAAGGAGAGACATATCTGAAATGTAACAACATTGCTAAAAAACATGGAAGAAGTGATGCATAGCTCAGTACCTCTGAGGTAACTTCCACTAATAGGAAACTGAACTGACTCTGTCCAAAACCTCAAATGACCTCACATATCCCGATGAATTCTTTCCTTGTCTCCTAATACCATAATGTCCCATCATCGTTGTGGAATGTATGGTCACTTGATCTCAGACCTAGAACTCAAGAGATCATCTCCATCGATCAGCATAATATTTCTACAAATATTTTCCAGTAGTCCACCTATTTTGAATCAACTCCACTAGCTCATTGGTCTCCATGTCAAGACAAGGTCCCATCCTAGCTGTCTCTCCTGCCTCTATCCAACATAGGGGTGTTCGGAATGGCATACCGTACAAACACACAATGGGGGTCGTTTGAATCGTCACCTAAAAATTGTTAATGTTGGAAAACTACACTAGGTGTATGTGTCTCTCCAAAAGAACCATGAAATCATGGATGCATGCTCAATGCACATCCTCCAAAACATGAATCATGTGAATTTACTTCCCATTTGTCAAGAGGTGGTATGCTATACAAAAAAGGATCTGTGTACACAAATCCTAATATAGTCACTAATAGACACAATATGTAAAATGGGATTCCTAGTATGAAATGATAGAGTGTTGAACCCCATGCAAACTTATAATCTCTCGGATGTGCAAACTTCCAATCTCATCAACACTGAAGATTTCCTTGATCTTAAATAAGTGTGAAACCTTCATGAGTCTATCAAAATCATCCCAATACCAATCATTCCCCTCATGTTTCCTTGGTAAACCCATCACAAAATCCATCAAGACTTCATTCCACTTCCAATCGGGAATGGGTATCTTCGGTAAAAGACATGCTGGTCACTGATACATTGTGTTCACCTTTTGATAGATGTAATAACTAATAACAAAACCTGAAACATCCTTAACCATTCTTGGCCACAAATAATAACGGTGTATATCTTGATACATATTGGATACACTAGGAGGAACTACCCATGATGAGGAATAAAAATACTACATCAACACCTCACCTATGTGTCCGGACACCCTACACAACCCTTAAAATGAAAGACATCATCCTCTCCCACATTACACATAGGAGTAGGGTTCTCTCCAGCGACAGTCTCTGGTAGGACTAGGCCATCAGAGTTTGATAGGTACCTCATTCTCACTCTATCTATAATAGTATAGGTGACTTCTATAGAAGAATGAAAATTCTTCCACAATCTGTCATACTCCTCCAAATTCATCATAGAGAATAGAGGCACAAGCATATATTCACTATTGGACTCTTAAATTTCATGTATCTGAGTTCGTTTAGTTGGAAACTACTAAAAGATATGGGCCTAACTATTAGTGAATTTATATAGTATATAATATGTAGATATTATGTAATAAGAAAGGATGTATTCAAATTAATCAATCCTACAGTTTTTAAATTACATTAATTTACATTTATTAATTATTCAATCCATTTTCTAATGAAATATAGGGATACAAACTATGATCTATATCCCCTTGTTTATCAATAACAAATAGTGGTCTCTAAATACCATGTAAAATCACGTAAAATAAAGTCCAAGTTTGAGATTTGGCTTGGTAGACACATCACAATCATTCAAACATCACAAGAAACCCTCTGGAAAGCCCTCATAGGCTAGCCCATTTTGTTTAGAATATCATCAATTCGATAATAATATCAACCCTCTGGGAAATCTGACACATCCTAACCCCTTTGGTTCTATATATCATTAATTCAATAATAATAATGACCCTATAAGAAAGCACCCACAGACTAACCCCTTTATTCTAAATATCACTAAGAAGAAACAAACGACCACTCGTGTAGCTCACAGGGTCAATAGTTATTCTACATTATAATGACCCCCTAGAAGAACTCACAAATAAATTCCCTATGGTATAATATTAATTTAATAATGTCTTTTTGGGTAGCAGTAACAATCTAACCCCTCTAGTCCATGACCCAAGAATGCTCTCACATTAAAAACCTCTGGTCAACCATGACAACAATTCATTATTTAAAATATCCTACCTCATGAAGATCTAACAGTGAAATCCATCTTGGTCATAATTTAATAATCCAAAACAGAAGCATCTCATATAAACAAAAAATCCATCATAACAACACCCGACATTGAGAACAAGGTGACATAACATGATTTCTAGACCCCATATCCATAATAAATCAAACATGGAAAACACATCCATAATCATGGTATTAAACATTAAGCCTAAGAAAATAAACCTTTCTCAAACTACAATCTATAATATGAATTAGACAGGGTTAAATTACATAACACGCAATACCCAAAAAATGGTTATTGAGCACTATTAGTATATATAATCCAATGAAAACCATGTAATGGAACAAACAGTGTACTTCTATGTTTTATGATGAAAAATATTAAACCTCAGCCATTATATCATCCTAGAACATTGTAGATCTAAAAATAGGTAAAAAAAATTCATCCTTGAATAAATCAATTGAGAGGATAAATCAAGGAGGAGAGGATCTAGGGTAATATAGAACTCTTCGGTGGGAATCCAATGAACATGGTGGTGTCTCAATCAGAGCATGGATAGAGGAATGATAGGTGATAAAATATCATCAGTCATACACCACTCTCCTATGTTTGACAAGGGAAGAAGAAGACACTTTTAGAGATTAGACATGACCTCAGTGTGATTAATAAAATAAAAATAAAAGTACAGTGCATGTTCATTTAATGGACACACTGTATACTAGCCTCAACCAGCCCCCCACATTAGGTAGTCACCAAGGTTACATGGAAAATACAAAAACACTTTTAGAAACTAAAAAGACCATTTGGACTCAAGATTAAAAAATAGGTACTTATAAAATATCAAAATTCTCCCTTTTTCCCCAAAAACTACATGAAACAAGATCCATACCTAAAAAAAATTACATCCATGAACAAAAAATATTTATCCAATAAATGATCAAAGGTATCACTCATCAAATTTTCAAAGACCATTAGATCAATATTCATACAAAATGGAATAACCAAAAATGAGAAACCTCATACTGGATAATAATGTATAACATATGTATAACATATTCCAAGACAGTTAATTAGATGTACCCTAACTGAAGATTAATCATTGAAAACCAAAATTCCCCTCTAATTAGGTCCAAATTATCATCAATACTAGGTAAATAATATTTTATCTCAATAGTCCATCGATTCATATTCTACTAGTAAATAAAATTTATGAGTATTTAACATGAGTTATTAGAAAATAATATCGAAAACTATTGTGATGAAAGAATTAGATGAATAAATACTTTTGCCTCTAAAACATCAATCTAGTACATATGTTCCACTAAATCAGTAGGTTGAATATGATAAAATGTAATAGAAATGGGCACCACAATAAGGAGGATCTCAATAGTAAACTTTACAACTCACTGTGGTGGTAAATTAAAAAAATAATCTCGAAATACCATAGGGTATGAATAGACAACAATAATATTTCGTCCACCCAAAAATGGTTGAACTATTTTAAGAAATAAAACAAAATATTAGAGTGATATTACACCATCATAATTAAAAAAGTCACCTTCTATATGGTTCTAGAGTATCACTCAACATATAAAAACATTTTTCCCAATTAGACGATAATTAAATAACATGATTATGACCAAAATCGTTTTATATCATATAACAAATAATCCAACAAATTTTGCTAATAAATTTTAAGATATAAATTTCATGAAACAAAAAATCCAATACCACCCTAAAGTCATCTATCATCACATGACATGCAGGGAACATAAAACAATTCTCCCACTAATTTAAAAAAGTTGTGGAATGATCCATCAAGTATAGAATTAGATCATAATGAAAGATCAACACCTAATCTTTATGTTGTGATATAAAACAATTATCTTCACCAATATTAAACAAAGATATCAACATATAAGATTAAATATACACCATATATCTAACAATAGTAAGAAATTATTTATATTCATCTATTTGGTATTATAACAAATAAATATATATAATTTTTCTTATCGCTAAATTATTTTTATCCATGTTAACATCCCACTTAGCCGAATGATAGGACTTTCCACCATGTGAATAATATTCACATACATGTGAACCCTTGGTTAATGTGGATCCTTTGATACTACTATTGAATATCATGTAACACAATCATATTACATACCCATATATTTTAAAATCAAGACATGTATTTTTAGTATCCAAAAAATTAGGCTTCATTTGACCTGGGCTCCCACACTGAATGAAAACATTCCACTACGTTCATGATTATTTCCATGAAACTGGTCCCAATGAAAAATGTAAGGCTTTTCAAATCATATTCTATCTATAAAATACATCATATGTAAAAAATGAACCAATAAAGCTCCACACAATCCTTTCTTCCAATCGATGTACACTTCATCAAATTATTTCTATCTACTATGTCTACATTTGTTGGAAAGATATTGAGAATCTTCATTGAACTAACATTACAACACAGTTCATATCGAAACGACCAAAACATTAGGTAAAAATTAGGTATAAAATCAATTAAAATGACACAATTCTAAAAAATGGTTGGAATAATCCATAACAATATGTTCCCCCTTATCAAATGTCATATTGGACTAGCAAATTTCCATAGATAATTTCTTATGGTAATACTAATGATTAATTATTTTTAATAAAGAATTCATTTTAAGGACATTATTAATCATTCCATTCATAATAATGTTCCACCATCTTTATATTGGTCCATTAAACATGTATGTGGGAAAAAACACCACCAATTCAAATGTTCTCTTAAGGAAATTGAATATTTCATCAATCCACCGAAGACACTCCTCGTATTTCTAACATCCTTTCTCACGCGAGAAGATGAGTGGATAATGATTAGTTAGTTTAGATCTATGATCTAGAAAACCTCATAGTTTTACAAGGAAAATTTTAAAAAATTTATAAATAGTGTGTATCATAGATTCTACGAATGTTATTTCCTTTGGAGGATCCATTTATAGAACCTATCTCATTGCTTCTTCATTCATATTCTAATGAGAACTTCTTGGAGGGATAGTCTACTAGACACAACATAATAACACGATACATCAAGAACACATCCTAAATTACTAGGAACAGATTCATAATTCAATATAACGAATTAAAATTATAATAATCCAATAAAATTATGATTTATACCAATGAAACATCCAACGTAAAACTGAATAGGTCCATTTAAATGAACTTACTATACAATTTTTTCAAAGGACCCCATCCCCTATGTCTCAAACTGGCTACAAGTCCCTAACCATCCATAGTATCTCTGATTCAGTAATAAGACTAAGCTAGATATGACACACTTAAACAACTATAATGCCATTTTTCTAGTCTTATATCCCATATACGCATGACACAAAACCACCCTATGGTTTTTCTATCCTAGTTTATGCTAAGACATACCTTTGATAAATACATTTATAAAACAGTGTGATTCAACCAATCCAAAAACTTGATTTGGGAATTACATATTGATGGGAAGAAAGGAAAGAGAATAAGTTTTGAATATATTGAAACAATACATACAACAATAGTACCATATAAAATAAATATATACATCTAAACGCTTAAAATCTATGAAAAATGATATATACCTGAAAGAATGAATAATTAAAGACCAATGAGTCTCCTTTAGACCAACTATAATCTCTAAAACAACCTGAAATGAAGGCTTTATATGAAATAAAATATATTATGCTACATTTAATCCTTTATTTACATTAAGTCTCCAATAAAATATATTCAACAACCTTATGGAAAAATTTGGTTGTGAGAACAATGCCACATCGGATACTAAAACAAGTCTATAGAGGGTCTAATATGAGAAATGTAATATTTATAAAATCTATAACAAAAAAAATTCTTCATGGAAATTTCATAAATCCCAGTTCAATTTGTAAATAATTTCTTATTATTTTCTTAAAAAATGTTCATCTTATCAAATTGAAAATATAAAATATATAAATGATAAAATAGGTATTCATTTCAAATCATCATTAGGTATCATTGTAAAATCATATCCATGAAATACCATCATGTTATTCCATGTTATAGAACCTCATAAAAAATCTTATGTGAATCCATCCATGATAAAAAACATCATGTAATAAAAATCCCTAAATGAGAAAACCACACTATCATTTTGGATATAGAATTTTGGAAAATATGTATTACCCATTCAATATATTAAATATGAATAGCATTATATTAGTCCAGTATTGCGTCCTTCTACAATTTATAGATACCACAATGATTACCTCGTAGGGGAACCGCACACACTAAGGCTACCCATTGAGTTTTCCTGAAACACCAATCATTCTTAATGAACCATTATTTCTATTATAAATTTCAAAACCATGCTAAAAAACTTATAAAACATTTTAAAATATAGGAAAATAATATTTCTTGGTTGAAAACCCATTTCCAAATCAATAAAATATTTTTTTAATTAAAACCCATGATAAAATATTTTCCATTCCAAAAATACGTTGAAACCATACATCAATTAATAAAAAATAAAAATGAAAAGTAAATTTTCAAAAGTAATATGAAATTAATCAAGATTACACATTTTATAGTTCAAACAACAATAATATGGTATATACTTATCTTCATTTTACAACAGTATTTTGAAAATGTATGATCGTCCTTTGAATGGAAAAGCATGAAAAAAATTACAATGGATCATTATAAAACAATATTTGATAATGAATCTAAAAATAAAACAGATTATGAAAGATATACATGGAAAAACTAAATAATTACAAGAATGGATACATACCTAGAGTGGTGAAATGTAACAACCCTGATGATTGATCGTTAAATGAAGAAATCTTGTAGGGATATGATCAACAAAAATCAACTAGGGTGAACTCTGGGTATAGTGAGGGATACAACATGGTTAAATTAATATAGGAGCACGTTTATGTCACACTAAAACACACATTTCCTGATATTTACATAGTCTCTAGTCATATTACCCCTTGGGTATTCGATGAAGTATGGATCCAATGAAAACATATCACCTATTTATAAAAACAATATTTGTGCATCTCAAAATGTAAACTCATTTCACTACATGTAATCATTTCACATCATAATTCTATTTCATAACATATTCTGGGTTACCATTACAAAGAATGTAATGATTTTACATAGTGTTTAATTACCTAATAGATAGATAACTACCCGGTTTCCATAAGAAAAAACCAAATCACCCTGGTCATTTTATGAAATTGGAGAGAACCCCTCAATTCCATTAATAAAAATAAAAATTCTTCCATAAAATTTTGTTCATATTCCCCCAATAAGGGCTTCTATCCTAATGAAACCCACCAACACAACCAATTAATGATGATAAAATATTAATCAACAAGGGAGTACATGAAAATCAAATTTGTATGATACACATTTCATTATATAATAACAATTAGAAAAATGGAAGCTTCCAAAACAATTTCATTTTTTCATTATATCATAAAATGTTTATAAAGAAATGTGGTTAATAATATTTTCATAATGTTGTTACACATTTATGATAAAAAAATTTCATACACATCACATCATCATAAACACAAACTATTCAAAGAAATAATAAGCACAGTATCTTTGGATCAAATCCTAATTGAACACAAACATAAATGAAATGATGTCATCTTAGATGGAAAATGATATTTAATGATTATTCATATTGAAAACTTCTTGAGGAAAATAAAATTTCCCTTAAATATCACTTTATAAAATCTTAAAACATTTTAGAAATTCAAATCACAAATAAAGGATTGAAGCATATAATTGAAGCTTAAAAATAATTTAAAACATTTTTTGAGGAAAATAACCATTGGAAAGTGATAAATCATTTTAATAAAATTTCATAATAATTTTCAGTAAAAATAAACATGAAACCATAAAAATGTCAATTAAAATAAAACAATAATCATAACAAGGAGATATTATTATATATATACCCAATAAAATAATGATTCATTTTAAATTTTTGATAAAATGATAACTGGAATTATTTTGAAAATGACATGATTATTCCTTTAATTATTTCTTAAAATGTCAAAATTTGGTACAATTATCTTTTAAAACTCATATTTGAATAATAATAAATTTCAAAATATTTGTAGAAAACAATTTTTGGATGAAAATATAGTTCCAATCAATGAGAGAAATAAATTTGGATGTTTTTAAAAACATTAAATCAATTATTCATAGTACCATGTAGTGGTAAAATGGTACTATTACATGAAAAAATCATGAATTATGATATTATAACTAAATTTATGATTTTTGAGATGGGTCATAATATTTTATCATAAAGATTGTAATCACAAAAAATCCCGATAAACAATGGTATTTCAACATAAAATCATTAAAATATTTATAACATTGAATAAGAAGCCCCAAAAATAAAAACAAATATGGAAGATAAAATATTATAATTATTATTAAATTCTGGATATTAAAATTACAAGGTTCTAAATATAGTCTTAATAAAAATAAATATAGTAGAATAACATGACTTGAATCTTAAGGAAGGAAATCACAGAAAAAATACCTTCCCAATTTGGTAAATTTTTAATGATAAACCCCATGAAAGTGAAACCGTAGAATATATATGTAAATACCTAAAATTTAAATGACAAAATGATAAAATAAATCCATCTGAATTATTTAAACCACATTAAAGAAACAGATGGTGAATGTGGAACGAGTCTCGATGAAAATAATAATGTGCTAAAAATCCTATAGAAAAAGCCATAAATTCCATATTACACATTAAAAAATATTATATAAAAAGAAAAATTTTATTATAAATATATTTTATATATTAATATAAACTACCACATTTATATTTCCTAAAATCATTTTTTACCCTTTTATTTACAATTCAATGTTAATTTTTTATTTTGGGTAATAACTGGTAGTTTTTTTATATTTGTTTTGAGTTTTTGTTTTTGGTACTCTTACTATGATAATTATTTATTAGTATAAATATTTTTAAATAACATATAAATATCATATATTTTCATTATTTTGGTATTTACAGTGATATGAAAATTTTAGTGATAGAAAATGTAATACACCGTTCATGGAGATGGTAGGTGATAAGTATACATGAACAATATATCAATTATTTTACCATTCAAACAATGAATGATAAATGATATATTATAATTAAGGAGTATTTTTTATTTCATATATATTTAATATTTTAATTAATAACATTATATTATATCAATATTTTTCAATAATAATTTATTGATGTAGAGGAGGAAATAAGAAAAATGCTTATTGAAAATTGTTACCTCTTATTTGGGTATCCCCATTAGAGTTGTGAAAAAAGTATTCCTATGATAGATTTATGTAAAAATAAGTCTCAATGATTATAGGTAGAATTTTTTTGAAGTGATTTTATATGTCATTAATTCTATTTTTGGGTTTTATGGTTAGAATTATATACGAGATATGGTGTCCTTTTATAGGAGAAGATAATGATACACTTATAATTTTATGGATCTAAGAATAAAAATTATTATTTTATGATGAAAGAAGTAACCGAATACGTAAAATATAACTAAAATAATAAATTATTTCAATATATTTCCATACAAATTGTTTTGAATGTGGTTTGTGTTATTTTAACCCTTTTTTAGTCAAATGCCTAGTAATCTCAATTTTACGTTATCCACGATATTTTTTTTACTATGTTTATGATTTGTATAAATATTTTGGTGTACATATTATATAAATAAATTATGATTAGTCCAAATATTTATTCCATTTTACTAAATTCAACTCAACGATATGAAGTGACAAGATTTAAAATTATTCCCAAAAATGCGGGAAGAAAGAGGGCTTTAAATGGGATATTGATCAAAAGTTTACAATGTTTTTATCTGTATATTATATATGTAACTGATTCATATAAAATAAATTGGATTAATTGTTGTATAATTAATGTATATTTATATTAAAACATATTTTAATTATTATTTACCGTTATAAATAAATTAAATTAAAATGATATTTTCATTTGAAAATCGGGTTTTCACTATTTATCTGAAATTGAAATATTCGTAAAAAATCTAAAAAAGGTCATCCTAACATAATATTGATATAATGATATCAAAATATGATATTTCTATTAATATATCTACATATAATTTCTATTTTATAAATGTCATTTATTAATAAAATTATTAAGAATATATCATGGTTTGTATAAAACTCTATGGTGTGATGAATAAATTATAAAATCATTATTTCATGGAACACCAATTATAAAAGAAAGATAATTAAATAAAAAAATTACTAATTCATAAATTATTTTGGAGTTTAAAATTTCATCCAATAAAATTTCTTGGATAGTAACATTTAAATAGATGAGTGTAGTTCATCTTTGAAATATCCTCTAATCCGCATGATGCATCATTCATTTTGTAACTTATCATAACAAAATTTATTTGATGAGTATTCTAACTACACTGTTAATTCACCATAGTATTTGGAATTTTGATGTGTTATTCATAGTATGATAGATATGTCTCTATTTTTCTTTCATTACAAGTTATCACAGGAGTGGGGACTAACAAGTTATTCCATAATAATGATATATGAAACACATCATTCACTTTTTAGAGATTTTATAGAATTTCAAAATGATGAAAAACCAATCCAATGCATTCGGGAATTTTAAAGGGTCCAATGTATGTGGGGCTCAATTTCCCATTATTAAAAAATTTACAACAACACTCAATTGAGATAATTTCCTGAAAATTTTATATCCTTTATGGAATTACAATTCTTTCCTCCTGCAATCTAAATAGCAGTTTTACCTACTCTGGACTCCATTAATGAGATAATTAATATCCATTACCTTTTTTGTTTTATATTCAACATGTTCTAGAACTTTGAGGATTCATTCACTAACTTTAAACCAACATGTTAGAGTATTAATTCTCCATCAATATAATTCTTTATACTACGCCATTTGAATACATAAAGTTAAACTATTGTTATAAGAAAGATATGAAAATAGTAAATATTGAAAACACAAACCAATAAAGTCATCTGATCATGTAATCCACATTTATTTCATTTTATGAATAATATTTTTAATTTTTCTATCTATTTGAGTGTGAATTATTTTCCTCGTGTGAAGCTAAGTATCTAGATCCTTATAATGACTCTTCAAGAGTTAAAAAAATGAGTAACATGATCATAAAATATTGATATCAGTGTTCCAGAATGTCTAACAACATCATTAATATATGTTTAATAGGTTCCCCTGAGATATGTATTTTATTATTTCATTGTAATGTGAATATTTAGTTATGAGATTAGTGATAACACATTTTTCATCCTACATTATATGAGATTTTGTAACTACTATAACAAATTATGTATTAATTACATCCCAATTCCATACTTTAATAGGATTTGGTTTCATGAATCCTCAATAATGTTGTCCAACATCTCTCAATTGATAGAAAACTAAAAATATTGAAACATAATAAACCATTTAATTCTAAATATTGTACTAAACATTTTGTGCCATAATAACCCTATACATATTTTAACTACAAGGTTGTATATTGAAATATGATATACAAGTGACATCCAATAATTAACTTATTATATCATGTATAAATGAAACACATAATCTATATGATAAATTTTTCTCACCATATTCATAAAAATGTCTATTAACATTACAACATTAACATCATTAATTTTATTATAAAAATATCATCGTTACATTTGGAAGATTTATTATACTAAGAATAATATGGTTTTCTATCAATTTTAAATTGAATATGTCCTCCATACCCGTAATATTTCCTTTATCCATATTTTCAAATATCTATGATCCTATGATCCCTATCATTCAACATTTGGGAATGAATTCAATGATCATTCCTATGAAATTCATATTCTATATTTTTTCCCCAATTTGCAGTCTATTGATCAATCATAATATTTGATTATATTAATATCTCACTATTAAAACATATTGGGATCTTATGTGAAAATATTCATTTTTGAGTCTTATAGTATAAATATATCTCACATATCTAAGAGTATATATACATTCTCCAAATATTCCAATCCTAGAGTTTAGCTTCCCACTCAAGATCATGGATTGGATTGTTTTCTTATATTAACATGATGTATATAAAATATATTTTTCTTTTTTCATTACATAACAACCAAGTCCCTTCTATGATGCATCAATATAAATAAAAAACCAATCATTTTTATATAGTAGTGTCAAAATTATATCATTAACCAATTTCATCTTCAGTTCATGAAAACATTCATCATAGAACACTGCTAATCGAAATTATCCAATTTATATTTATGATTAATTAATGATTTATGAAAATGGTAAAAATTCTTAATTATTATACAATAGTAATCCTCCGAACTAATAAATCTACTTATAGTTGTGTTAAATTGGACTAATCAATTATCAAAATTTATTTATTTCAAATAATCTATTGAGAAACCATCCATAGGGAAAATATATCCCTGAAAAGAGTATTTTTAGATACCTAAATAAAACATTCTAAATATCCCATATAACTATTTTCTTCATAGATATTAAATAATGATCCCCATGTTATTCTCATAGATCTCTTAAATTTTGAAATACAAAAAAAATCGATGAATACCAAAAAATATTATCATGATATTCCATAAATAATGTAAGTAGTTTTATTAGTTTGGACAATTACTATAGTATATTAATTCAGAATTTTTGCATTATTCAATAAAAATTACATTATTGTAAACTATTATTTTTTATACCTCATTTAAACATATTTTTTTTAGAATTTCATCTTTTAATAAAATGGATGATATAAAAATCATAGTCAATTTTTGTAAAATATTGAGCTCCAGGGATTTGATTGAATATTTCATCAATATGAGGGAGAGGATAATTTATATTTATCATAATAAAATTGATATCATTATAATCTACTCACAACCATATGGATCTTAATTTAGAGTTAATGAAGTTAATGGGGGGTCCCTATGGTAAACAAATATTGTGAATAAATCCCTTATCACAAAAAACCTTCTAGTTCATTTTTTCATTAATAATTAATCAACTGTGGAAATTCATTAATCAAACCTTTGTACTGGGATTGCATCGGGGATTAAATAAATGGAACACTCAACTTCATTATCTGGGACATTTCTAGCTAATTACATATGAAATACATCAATATACTCTTATACAAGAAGAACATTCACATTTTTATGATAACCATCTCCATCAGTTGATTTTATTTAAAATATTCCCTAAGAATCTCAATTTTTAAATCCACGATAGGTGGATCTGGATATGAATTAGATTATGATGTATCTATTCTAATGGTATGTAATTCTTCAACATCCTCCCAAATCATAATTTCGAACATCATGAATAAATGATTGTATGAAATTTGGAGGGAAAGTCAATGTCAAGATTAAATAGAGGTATACCATATATATGATAACAAGTTAAATAAATAATAATGTTTGTGTTAAAAAATGGGGAATTTATAAAACATCCTTATTGATTTGAGACATCCTCTATGAGTTTTACCTATAAACTCTCTCAGTATATTAATTGGTAAATGTCTAAAATTCTTAGATAATTGTGTAGATATAGAAGTGTGTGAGGATCTAGAATCAAATAAATTATTATATATATTTGAATAATGAATTTTTCATAAAGAACAACATAATTGGGTAATTCTACCACTTCTCTATTTATCATTTAAGCATGCCCCCCCCTTGGACACCTCTGTGGGGGATTCCCTTGACCAATGGTTTTTTTCATAGGGACCCATCTCGATACAATAGAATAAATGGTAATTATTGATTTTTTATTCCACATGAATTCATGAGCCTAAAGACCCTTATCTCCTCACATATAATGGTCTCCTAGGCCTGACAAGAATTTCTGAGGATTATTCATTCCATAGATTACACAGTGTTTAAATTTCATGATTTTATTTTTCTTCTTTGACACAGTACTATTTTCCAGGTATTTATATGACCTCTTTATATATTTATTATCCATTATCATGAATTATCTATGGGATTATTTGACAAAAATTATTATAAAATATATATTTCATCATATTAAGTATAATTTAAGAGACTACTACCTTTAGGATAATGATTACGCCCTTCAATTAATTTTTTAATCATTCACTCTGTTTTGCATATGTCGTCCATAGAATAACGTGATATCATTGTAATACAAGACTAATAATCACTATAAATATCTTATTACCTTTTCATTAAAATGGGGTATATTATCATTATTTCAATTTTCATCCAACATGAGAATTTTTTCAATTAACAAATAAATAAAAGAATTCTATTGTATGAGTTCTACAAAATCTCCATGAATAATATTCTTGACCCATGACCACTGTTGATCAACATCACTAATGTGAAAATACACTATATGTGTAATTTTTAACTTTTCACCTCACCCTATGTCTATATATATCTTATCTAAAGAGATAATATTTTTCGTAGTTGAGACTATATTATTTTTTACTCCAAATGATTGTGGATTATTTAAAATAATGTGAAACCAAATAGTAGAATGATATTGTCCAATAGGTTTCCCCATCCAAGAATGGTTACTTTCAATTATTTAATATGTTTCCCCAGTATACCCATATTTTCCTTTGTTTTAATACTAGATGTATTATCACCCTCAATATTTGAATCAATACATTTTCCATACTTATTGATGCATTTCTTACATAAGGGATCCATTTTGGAAAAATGGAATATATTAGTTTACCTCAACGATTTATGAATATCCAAACACATTGTTCAATTAATAATATGGTTCAATAGATAATATATATATATAATTTATATACATTATTTATCATAGAATCATAATATTTGGTTTTGTTTATGACATGTTATATTTCAAATCCTTCATGATGGTTTGTAATGACAATGTCAATTGTAGAAATAATATACAATTGGTGTCTCAAACCAATTACATAGTAAGGAACATTTTCATGAACTTGAAAATAATGAGGTTACACCCAATATTCCCTTTGCGGAGTAACTATCCCAAGGTACCAATATTCCAGAATTGAATCCATTTTCCAAAAGGTACTGGGAACAATTAATGTTAGCCATTATAAAATATAAAATGAATAGAAAAACAAGTAATGACAAATGTTACATGGTGTTATTATAAAAATGGGTATTCATTATTCCATAATTGTCTACATCCCCCAATAAAAAACAATATTCCCAGGCACTAAAGGAGAACATCATATCCATTTCCAAGACCACAGTCTTTGATGATTAATTTGCTACATTATTTTCTCCTCAATAAGAATGTGAGGTAACCAAATTTAGAAAAGAAATTTTACATAGAAAATCTATCTAATGGTCTTGGATTTACCATTCCCGATTTCATGATATTCTTATATATATATTCTATAGAAACATTTTAGTAGGATTCTATCATGAAGCAGTTCCACATATATTTAATGGTGTATCTAACTAAATGAATAATGGCACACAATTTTGCTTCATAGGCCACTTTAATTCCATTATAGTGATTGAATCATTTCTTGAAAATGACGTGGTGTGTACAGAAGACACCTCCACAACCCTAGGGTCATGGAATTATAGATACCACATTAAAAAATTCCCTTTGTTCCATGGGATAATAGTTCAGATCCAAGATATGTATTTGAGGACATTGTTTTATTTTCAGTTGTATTGCTACACCCAAATTCTTGATGGTTTCTTGGACCTCATGGTTATTTGACATCCCTACTATTTATAACCCTGATGATTCATACACATAATTATAAATAGACATCATAACTAGATAAATAAAAGGAATATAGATATTAAATCCCCGGAAATTTCATACTTTCCATATTACTAAATAGAGTGGATTAGAGACAACTAGAAGGTAGTGTTGAACCTACTCACATCAGCCTGAACTAATGGCCATCCCCATGATTTCATGAACGTAAAACTGAATGTTGATATGAATTCCCACAAGGAATCCAAAATACGTACCAATTTTATGTTGATATCCACATATGATAAATAGATTTTTTTACCTACTCTATAGCCTTGAAATATAATTAATTTACTGACACCATGGGTTGTCTAGAATTATTAATTCGATTATGCATTGGGAGCCTATTCCTCCATATCCTCCATGAGAGAAGATATCATGAAGTTTGGATGGAAGGTTCCCACATTTCATTAGTTATTTTGATAAACTATTCAATTACTATTATTCAATATTTTAATACACATTTTTGCTAAATTGGCTAAACCTGTTATGGATTGATATAAGGGACTAATAGTTCCAAAAAAAATAGTTATTATTATTTTAATATGCTTGAGTATGTAGTATACTCTCCATGTTATGGTGTTGTGTGATAAGATTTGTAATATTATTGTGCATTGAGATACGATGTATTCTTACTATGTTCTATATGGGGTTTCATGCCAATTTATTGTCCAACAATTTAGGGTACTTGTATTACTCACAAACAACTAAGTATCATGAATGATACCACTGAATGAATTCTTAAGATCATTCCAAACAATAATATAAGATAAAATTTATTTTTATCCAATAATTACTCTTTGAACCAACATGATATAAAATAATATGCTTCATAATTAGTGATCATATTTCCTATAAATTTTCCAATAATACCATCAGAGAATATTCTGAAATTTTTGATCTAGAGACCTCAAATTTTTGTTGGCTTGTTACACTCCTTACACGCAACGATTATCAATTTATTTTTAGAAATTGATCTAAAATAAATGATGTTTCTGATCTTACCATGATGCTCTATAATAATTCCTAAATTCCATCTATATAGATTAAAAGAACAAAATAACTTTGATTTCATCACCAGGTTAACAAGGTGAACCGTTCCAGCTAGTGGAATTTCATTCCCCTCCTAAATTCCATCTATATATATTAAAATAACAAAATAACATTGATGTTATCATCGGGATAACAAGGTGAACCGTTCCAGCTAGGGGAATTTAATTACCATTAAAACTCACCATTTGATTACAAATTCTTGTGAATATTCCCTCAAGATATTTCCTCTACACGTTACCCAAAAAATGGGGAAACCAAAGTAATTAAATGTAAATGATCCTCACCTTCCCCTGGTATTTTTTGTTGTACTATTTTTCATGCCAATTCGCATACCGTTACCAAATAAAAAGAATGATTTTTCATGCTAGTTGTTATTCCCAATACATATGAATAATGTTCAAAAAGATATCTAATAGATGATATAGTCATCCTTGATTATTTCTCATGTAGAACGATTTCATAAGAATACATATGATGTGGGGGAAGAAAATAATATTTAACAGCTTTAAATTCAATATAAAAACCAACATGATTGAGGTCATTTAGGCATCATCTCAAATAATCTTCAGTCTTTGGAGACAAGATTCTGGATATTAGATGAACTTATCTCACACCCCTTAAACATGGAAAAATACATTGTTTATACATATAATATTTATTGATTTCTATGAATATGTTAGTATAGTAGGGATGATTTTGAATAATTCATTTGATAAACCCTATCTCCTAAGAATATCTTGTTAAAAAACACCATTTCACTATATAAAATTATTTGGATATATCAATTTTGAATGAAAATTTTCCTTTTGTTACCTTATTCATAATGTTAATTCTTATAGAGGATGTGAAAAAGAAATTCAAAATGTTCTTTCTCATGAAAAAACCAACCTGATTTGGAGTTATAAAAAGATTCACAATGTACCCCATTACGTTAATGATGATATTATTGATGATATTACAAATTGTATTCCCAAGTGAAATTGGATTTAAATATAGGATTTCATTTGAATTATCTTTATTAGGAGGTAAGAAAATAAATCATGTTTTTTACCATTAAGAAATTGTGATGTGACTGAAGAATTCATTGACTCGATAAGTAATATGATCCTAAAAATATCCCAATAATACATAAGTAACTTGTTGGTGAAATCATCGATCCATGAGAAGTCTCCACCTGGAACAGAAGAGAGTTTAATTGATTTCTACTCACGGGGGAACCATGATAAGAACTCAATTTTTTATAGTCATCAATGTAGGGAGCTATATTATCAACCAGTTTTCCTATTTCATCAAATGCATTTGAAGAATATAGACCCTTTGAAAATTACAATATGACTTGATAGATCACATTTTCATAATTTCATATACATCTATTAAGGAAAATATAATTAAGTACAACATTTTCACTCTCCTCTTCCTGAAATATATGAAATAACATTGAGATAATATTGCCATACATTAACCATTTCACATTAAATTGATTATTTCAGACATTAATTTATAATTAGGTGGTCATAAAAACAAATATGTGGTTGTATTTATTATCAATATGGGGAGTTTTGATGTTGATATAATATTTTAAAGCAATCATGTTCAAATACTACATTATTAACATCCATATCAATCATAGAGAATTATTACTTGAATTATTCGTTTAGTACTTCCTTAAATTCTTTGTAATAGATGCAATCCATTTGAAAAAAACCAATGAGCTCAATTTTCTAGGATTCAATCACAATTTCCTTACAACCTATAGTTACATTCCACCCTGAATTGAATATGAATGGGATTGGAGGTGACCATACCAAACATGTAGAGACATCCCGAATGACGTTATAGTTATCTGAATGCTATTTGGGAAGTGTAAATTACGAAAATACATGTGAATAACTATTTTCATCCAATTTAACATTCAATAAACCATGTTTTCTTTCCTTCCTCCCATTTATCATGTATCAACTCAATGTGAAGTCATCACCTATGATTTGGACCTCTACATGATTGCACTGATCCATAAAATAAGATAATTCTATATAATAATTACTATTAATGTAAAGGCCAATTTTCTTTCCAGGCCTCAAAATAGTATTTATTTCTCCAATAATTGTCCATTTATTCTCAATGATTTTATAGGTACATAGAAAATCATCCCAGATCTCTCTTCTCTTAATATAAAAAGTTTAAGAATACATAAATGAGATAAAAAAATGATTCCATTTTAGGATGAGTGATACTGATATTCTCTGATACTTCCTCATATGTGTAGTGATTCCAATACATTCATGATTCAAAACCCAATGGGGATCTATGATAGTGGTGTGAACATTTTGTGAGGAATGATTATTTCCAATAATGTATGATATAAAATTTTTTAATTATAAAATAAGAGATTTAGTTCATTGATTACAAAAATTAGTGGTTGATACCCCATGATAATGTGTCTAAGGGATTTGAATGTAATGGAATTCCGTGGACGTAGACAGTTATAATCAAGCAATGTCATTTTTTTAGTTATTTATCCATTTCTTGAGGGACATATTTATGTGAAATTCTCTTCTGGAAATTTTTATTATTCCCTTTTCTTCTTTTCATTCTATCCATTGAAGATCTATTTTTTTGAACTTTTTATATCTGCATCTAATGGTAATTACCCATTTTTTCCTCATTTATGAATTTTACATGATTCTTATTTATTTGGATGTGATCGGCCTCAATAGACCAAAATAAAAAATTTCGAGTTGTGAACTTGTTATCATGTCTCCCTAATTTCGAAATTTTATGTGTATATGTTTTCCTCTTAGAATCTATATAGGTATAGAATTTAGATATTTCCACCTCTATGTCACTAGTGGTATCATTTTATGATGATTTATTCCCTTCATTGATGGTCTGATGCATATTCACAATATGTTGTGATGCCACATCCATGCCTTGTGTTGCGTGTAAGGTCCTTCATTTACTAGAAGACGGTTTTTGTGCTTGCACAGAGGGTTACATTATGTTTCTCTACACGTTTTCAATCATAGGACTACATGTCTCACCTACACTGGGTAAAGTAGTGTGCATGGGGAACACCTACACATTCACTTTTAATGGTGGTGAAGAAATACCTCACATGACCAGGATGATCTGTGGAAGACACCCATGATATCACCATGAAGGTCGTGATGCTATCCACCAAGGTTTTGATCCAGAGAAGACACCTATTTTTGAGATTCCCGTATCACATTGGGAAATGGTATTCTATCGAGATAGTGCTGATGTAGAGATTCAACTTGTTGAGTATCCATATCCTTTTCAATGAGACATTTACACTATGGGATATGGGAAATGACTTGACCAATCTTCTGGTAACTCAATTTAAATTCCTTATCTTGGTATAATATCAAGGGAACATTAGTTACATTATGGATATCTAAAGGATCCATGTACACCATGGAAGGTGATGAGTGTTTTCCATAGGTACGATGATCTATAGGATATTCATAGTATATAATGACTTCGATTGTTTCCATCCTACAAACAGTGGCATCATGCCTCTTAAAATTATATTTGGTACATTGAAGGTCACTAATTCATTAATCTGTATTATGAAAAAAATGATTTTCAACCCATTGAGTATTTAGGTTCCCACTAATATTGAATTTCAAGGATAATAATATCATCTCTAGTTGTACGAAAAACCACATCCACAAGATTTATAATCATATCCACTTCCACCAAGATCCTAACATAGTGTCTAACCGTTATATTATCAGTTTTCATTTCCCTTATTATTTGTTTCCCAACAAATTATTTAATGTACCAAAGGATTATCTGGTGGCTGTAGATCCAGTTAAGGTGAAATATCTTGATCCAAACTTGTGTGAATGTGTTCTTTACACTGTTGGGATCAAATTTCATGTCCGAATTATGTATCCCCATAAATACATGTTTCAAGGATATCGAACCATTAATCCATAATATTCTTATATAATCATTATATTGGAATAATATATGATAAATCCAATAAAGCATGGTTTTAATTTTATAGTCATAAAACTCCAATATATTTGCAATATTTATGACAAGATCATGATACTTCAATGACTTTAAACCGTTTGAGACTATGACTCATTCAATTATGGTGTATCTACAAAGGAGTACATGTTCTAAGATTGCTTCTTGTCTAGTCGATACATGAGAAAGTCACCCTTATTGATGATATATCTAAGATGGAGTATGTCAAAATCCATAAAAGAATTTGAGGATATAGTTTTCACCACCATGGTGAAATTATTCCTGAGGGAATCAATCACATCATGTGCTATCAATTTAGTAGTCGATATTAGGTTAATAATGTCATTATTTTTAAAATAGTCGGTTTTATTCATATCCTTCAATCATTCCTTCCATCAGTGATGATTTCATTAGAGTTAGGGTTTTGTACTTATTTCCCATGCACCCCTTTCTCTAGCATCACTATGTGGAAGAAATTATTTATAAATTGGACATTTGATTCCATGTATCCTCATTTTGTATATATATAACGATTTATCATATGGTAAAAACATAATATCTTTATTCAAAAAACTATAAAATGTTACTATATACTTATCTTAAAAAATATATCATTTGGTAATGATCTATAATTTATATTTTTTATAATATAGTTCCTATTATTTTTCTAAATATCCTTTGATAGAAATAGTGATTACCTCAATTGGGGTAACTCATATCTGATATCCATTTTATTAATTTTAAATAGATACGAATGTAAATATCTTGATGTATCGATTAGTTAATTATTTTTTGATAACTTAGTAGATACATGATTCACATTTTACATTTCTTATTTAAAATATAACATAAAAAATAATGAAATAAAATTAAATACAGTATTGAAAACTTATTCCATGAACTATTCATTGTATATTGTGGAAATGAAAAAATAATAATGGTGAGGCCAAATATATAGTAAGGGTTAAGTAATATTGAACATTTCATGAATAAATAAAAAAAGTCAACATGGAATGATAAATAACCAAAAAATACTTCCATTTAAATAACATTATTATAATGATTTGATATGGTATAATTAGTAAATAATGGTCGATAATTGAAATCACATTCCATTAAATTAATAATGAATAATGAAATGAATATAGAGAAAACATCATTGAGAAAAGATCAGAGATAATAATAAAAAATTATTTATAAATGAAGGAAATGATTAATTATTAGATGTCATGTCTCATATATAAGATTATTATAATTTTAAGACCTTTCACAATACAGTTTAAAGATACTGGTATAATAATGATTAATTTGAACAATTATCTTGTCTCATTAGATCTTTTGATGCATCGGGGGGATCACAATAATTGGGAACCATTAGTATTCATATGTCTAAATTACTACTAATATATCAAATAATTGATTAAATTAATTAATCAATATTTTAAAACATCAAATATCCCTACTAAAAAATTTATACATATTTATGAGCATATATATAGTTAATTAGATAACATTCAGTGTAAACATTGTATTTAAAAATTTGTATATGTTTTCATAGAATAAATACCCATTATAAATTAATATTTATATTTAATTTATATGTAATTTATTAAAATAAAAATAATAATTTTAATGTTATTGTATTAATATAAAATAAAAAATCACAAAATAAAGTGATATTGTACAATTACTTTTACCACGTGGTAATTTTCATATCAAAACCATTTGGGTGAAATAATTCAATTTGAAATACAAAATCAAACAAATAATGACTTTTTGATTATATTTCATATAATATGGAATGTATATAGACAATATAAAATAATTTAGGTGCATAATATTCCAATATTCCACAATGATAGGAAATTGAAAATAAGTATCTTATAAAGATAATATCATTAATGCGGGGATATATCTATGATTTGATTATGTGTATCTAATGTAGAATAATATTTTAAAATTATAAATAAAACATTAAAGAATAAATGTTTATGACAAGCATAATCATAGAATGACTGAGTCAAATAATTAAAAGCTTATCATAATGAATAAAAATTCAGTTAAGAAATCCCTTACGTCATGAATACTTTTTGGTTAATGGGATTTAGTCTATTATATTTCTTCATTTAACATTAAATTAACAAAAAATAGAAACATATTATTATTTATATTATCATGTATTATAAATTTATAACATATTATAACTCATTCCATATTAATAATTCATTATTTCACATATTTTGATGGATAATTTCTTTGTTTTCTCACTAATGATTGGCCATAAATATTCTAATTCATGTTCATATTATATGGTTCCATCATCTCTAATGTAATAATCTTGAAATAAATATCATATATTAAAATAATACATCTATTACCAATCATTAATTATGGTTTCGATTTAGTAATTATTTTATGATCGTTGAGACGGTAGGCTGTAAATATGTTTGAGTAAAATTTATCTATTTCAATGATTATTATGAAAAGTAGGAAATTAATATTTAAAAATTAAATAATTATCATTATATAATAAATAAAATATTATATTTTTAAATAAAAAAGTTATATATATATCGTCCATGTGGTGTTTTGAATTGATGAGAGTCACAACACTTTGTAAAGGAAATAGTCCACAGGGTCCCAAATGATGTCATCATCATTATGTGGGTGAAAATGTTTAAAATAAAATGATAAATGATCCTTACATAATGATAAATATGTTATTAAAAACATAATATTACAATTTATATTAAATATATTAATTAAATATATCCATATTAATTTTTATGAATAGAGTTGTTGAAATACAAATAATTACTGTCTAAGTGGTAGTAGTACGTTTTAGACAAAAATCACATTATCAAACATACCGAGGAAAGAAAATTAAAAAATTATCTAATGGTATAAAGTCTTAAGAAGAATAATTATTATATAAATATAATATTCATATTTTATAATCATTAACATATCCATACATGATAGGTGGTATTATAAATATGAAAGACATTAGTTAGTGAGGTTGTAGTCAACTATACAAGTGAATGATGAATTCACAACCCATTTCATGGATCTATTGATTTTTTGGTCCTAAAATTCATATATAAACATCTCAATATAAGTAATATAATTATTATATTGGATCATTATTGGTTAATAATAATTTTATGAGTTGTATGATGGAAGAAAATAAAATTTTTATTGATGTATGTTACCTGTTCTTTGGTTAACCTCTACTAGTTTCATAAAAATCCATCATATGATGGATTTCAACCTCAAAAGGACTATAGAATGATTTTATTGCTGTTGGGGAGTATTATGGGATGAAATTTGGTTATCAAAAATGGTGTGAGTATCTAATGAAGAGTGGTTATTGGGTGACTAATTATATGTGAGGTGAGTGGAACATATTTAATTTTTGTTACAAAATTATAGTACATAGTTTTTCTACATTTCAAAAGGTAATAAAGTGGATTAATATATTCAAATAGTCATTTTATGGTCGGAATAATTCAAAAACATATGATTTTTTAAAAATATTCCGGTTACTGTGACCCTTATCATTCTAGTTTTACTGCACATTACATCCATTTTTACCATAACTGCAACAAATAATTTTTATTTATTTACTATTCATTATTGTTATATTATAAGATAACCATAATGAATACTATAATTATTTATGATTGAAAATATGCATTATATTTTTTCATAATTTTATTCATGGATTTCTGGAATGTTATTTTGAAATTAATCCTTCAAACGTGATGAGAAATCAAGCTATTGGAGAGTAAAAGATAAAAAGATTACAATTTGTTTATAAAATTATATATATGTGTAATTAAAATGAAATAAATTGGATTTATAGAAATATAATTTAACAAATATAACATTATATTCAAGTAAAATTATATTTTAACTTCATAATTAATTTTAACAAAAATTTTTTATTCAATTTAATTTCATAATTATTCAGTATTTATGAAATAAATAAATATTTCAAAAATATCAGCAAAATTAACCCTTAGATAATTTTGAGTATTAATTTCATAAATTATGTGAAATTTAATAAATTTGTTTACTAAATTTGGTTAATATTTATGTTAAATTAATAGTATTAAGAGAAACAAAACAATATTCTAAAAAAATATAATTTTGATAGAATGTTTTTCTTTTTCTATTAAAGAAATTTTTTATTAATATTAATAAATAGAAAAATATATAATATTTTGAAATATATATTTTTAATAATTTATTTATTTTATATTAATATATTCTAATTTAATGGTTATGATATAATATTAATGTTTAAATATTATTTTAATGCAGTTTCATATTTTCTTCAATCCTAGAATTGTGTTCATCAACCAATTCTGATGATAATAAATTTATTCAAATATATATATATTAATTATTTATTATTTAAAATTTTCTATTTGATTCCCCATATATAAAAATTCAATTAAAATATGAATAATTTTTAGTTTCATTTATACATATTTTCCCACATCAAATGTTTACATTGTTTATTATTTTTAATAATTTGATAAAACAAATTGTTCAAATTTATTATACATGGTGAACGAAGTTAACAAATAATTATATAAATATATATATATATATCTAGGGATGATATATTATAAACTTAAATATTTCATATTTATTTTTTTCTTTTTTTGGTCTTCATCCTACTGTATAAAATTGGTGGTGAGCCATCATTGTTGATTCACAGAGAATAAATTGTGTGTTATAAATTAATTGGTATTATAATTATGTTACTATTATAAAATAAATGATAAATAATTAAATATATAGGGAATTAATATTATACTTATAATCATTTTATTATAGTCATATATGACACAAAATAATCACAATGATTTAGTAGATGGTCAAACTGTCCTAAACATTGACATGACATGATTAATGGATGATCTTTGGGGTTTTTAGTTATAATATCACAATAGTAGAATTCTACTTACAACATATAGTAATATAAATTATAATATATTTAAAATTTTGACTATTAAATTAAATCCTAATCGATATTTTAACATTATATAACTTGAATAATAATATTTCACTCCCAGTATACTTATTTAAAATAATATTATTAAAATTATTATTATTGGATTAAATAATAAATATGTTCTCGAAATTTCTGTTCTATAACCCATATAATTTAACAAATATATATATATATATACACATTTTACATAGTAATTGGAAAATCCATGGATACTGGTAATGAATATTGTAAGATATCATTTTATGGGGGATGTTGATTACTAATAACCATAAATTTTGATTTCATTTTCATAGAATGGGGTGGAGGATTGATATGTTTTATCATATATAAAAACCTGAAATATCTATTAATATCGTAATTTCTTCTTAAATTAAATATTTTTACTATCTATTATTATAGGTGATTTAAAAAACATATCTATTTTTAGAGGTTGTAGTTCAAACATACAAACATACATGATTTTTTTTGTTATTGAAGGGAGAAGGGAAACAATATTAATGAGTATTTCTATGTCATAATAATATTTATTATAAATGTAATTGAATTTTTTTCCAAATATGGATTTGAAAATTATAATTGTTAATGTTTGATAAAAATGAGATATGTTAATTAAAAAAGACTACACTCATTGAGAATTTTGAGATTTCTTTGGAGGATCATTTGTAAATTAAAGGACTAAGATAAAACATATTGAAAAAAAATAATGAAATAAATAGATAATTAGGTGGGACATATAATCATTTTTTATATATTATAAACAAAATTATCTCATATTTAATTATGTTGTCATGAAAATCCACTTTGATAAGTCAAATGGAATTACATTTAAGAAAAAACAAATTTCAATATTTTGTAGTTACTATAAATTCAAATAGAATAAATAATCAAAATATAAATCACTAGTAAAATATATGGCTGATCATGAACATATCATTAAAATGAATACAAGTTATAAAAATTATTTCAACATTTCTCAATTCAGGTTTTCTATTTCAAAAGTTTATTTTTACAAAGAGTAATAGTTTTTTGAATTATTAATTTTTTTCTTGCATAAAAAATCAACCTTACTAAAAAATTATCCATTAAAAAAAAGATGAAATCCTTTTATTGATATCATATATGTCAAATTTACAATTTTATATATTAAAATAAATATATAATTTTAGTAAAAAATTTGACCTAATTTTTACAATTTATAAGTTAATTATATAAGTTAAAAATAATATTTACAAATTTTGTATGTTACTTTTAAAACATAGTTTTTTGGATAATGTTGTTTTTAATTTTATATTATGGTTACATCAATAATTATTATAAAAATAGTAGTTTTTTAAGAAATGGAATTTTCAAAATTAACATAGATATTACTCCTATAAGATAAACTCTCAAAATTTAATCTTAATCATATATGATTATGGGGAAAAATATGAATCTTATGTTTTCAAATTATAATTTTATAATAACTATTTTAATTGTTATGTTAAAAAATAAAAATAAATTAAGTATACTTTTCATTGAAAAATAATAATTTATGAATAGAATGAATTGATATTAATACTGATATCAAATACTAACAATACTAGTGATAATATATTATTACTCTAAATAACAAATTTTTATCATAATTTAATTTAATTCATAAAATTAATCAGATAGGTTTTTAGAAATGATATAATTTGTATAAAAAATTATTATTATTTTTTATTTTGATAAACCAAATTTATTTATCAATTAAATAGCATTGATAATACCAATAATATGACAACCCAGCTTTTTATTACAACTTAAGCATGCTTTATTACATAAAACTTCACTTGATACAACAAAGAAGATCGAGAGGTTTAGTGTATTTGGGGCTAAGGATCATTACATAAAAACATTAAACATGAAATACAACATCTTTATTGAAAACTTCCTTTACATGAGAACTACATTCCTTCGTACTTAGAATTGAAAAGGATAACCTGAGGACATGCATAAGAAAAGGGTGAGCTATAAAGCCCAGTAAGGGAGTACACAATGAATAACATGAGGAGTACAATACATGTTAGGCAATAGGAACATCAATAGAGCATTAGAGTAACATGAACATAAAGGCATGATAAATCATGATAACCATAACATGGAAATATGGCAACAACACTTAACATTGAATTAGCATGAGCCGAGGCTCATTGCACATGGAGCATGAGTAAACCCTCATTGCACTTGAAGCACGAGTAAACCCTCATTGCACTTGAATTAGCATGAGTCAACACTCATTGCACATGACGTATCATGATACTATACTTTACCCAATGCATTGGAGTGCTATAAAGGGTGCACCCTTCTTAAACATTTCATTTCATGCATAAGTGTGCCACATGGATCATAAAACATGGATTCATAAAACATAATCATTTATTCCACGATAAAGGGATGTGGAATTCATACATGAAACTTTATAATAAATAATTAAATGTGCATAAAGGTGAATACCCTTGATGGAGAAATGGGCATGGTATTCACTACACAATGATATTGGCTTAGAAAATCGGAGTGATTTCGGCAGCGTAACGATGTGACATAAGAATTCATAAAAAAAGGTTGATGAGAGAGAAAGGGGTTCCTCATCATATTTACATGTAATGGACAGTAAGGAGGTCATATAGATACAAGTCCCAACAATTGAAAAATAATTTAGATTCATGATACAAAAGTATTGCTTGAATATAAAAGAGCATAAAAAGGTTTCTTTCGGAATTTCGGCATAGTAACGGGTGTAAATGGGAGGCATTTAATGAGAGAGAAAGGGGTCTCCCATCATTCAAACAATAAGAGGGAAGTACGGGAGAGGTGCGAAACCATACCCCAACATTCATAATTGAAATTAAAAGGGCAATACAACTTAAAGAAAATTGACAAAAATGAGAAAGGAAGAAAACCCCTTACATGGAAGTGTGCTTCCAAAGGCTAGATAGAGGATTGTGAGAGGCTTCTTGGAAGATTTGGGAACCTTGGGAGGATTCTAGAGAGAGTAGGGCAGAGGTTGGACGAAATCCAAGGGATTTTAGTGAGGAGGAAGTGGGAGATTGGGTGGGTTTATATAGGAAAGGTGAGAGAATTCATTATTATTTAGGTTTGGGACCCCTTATATTAAAATAATCCAAACCACAAACCATCACATGGTATTTTCCCATGGTTTCTGGAAAAGGAAAGAGGAAAAAAATATTTTACATGGCCAAGGTCCGAACTTATTAAAAAATTAGGATTGCTTATGCGGAGGTGAGTCACACTCCCATGGAAATTAATATAAAAAGGCAAAGTGTTGAATAAGTCTTGAGGGCTCCATTAATGCTTTGAAAAGTAAGTCAAACAAACCCAAAACATCATTATTTTAATTATAAAACACATATTGGCCGAAAATAAGGATTATGTTATTTTATTACATCACCATTGTGTCATAATGATGTCATAAAACACATTATATATTTAAATGGTATTTAATTTTTACCCAAAAATTTGACTATCTCAGAAAATTATGAAAAATTCACCGTTGGATAATTTCGACGTCCTGATTCAAAAAATAATATTTATTTTATCTAAATAATTTTCTAAATATGTGAATTTTCACTTTAAAAATAAAAACCGACCTTTATAAAAAAAATTCACGGGTTTTGACAGAAATGGCTTTCAAACCTTAATAAAAATTTTAATTGCATTCATAAAATTATAAGATCATTTATACTTAATAAAAAATTAATTTAATATTAATAATAATATTTTATTAAAATACTATTTAATTCAAAAATCCTTTAATTTAATAAAATATAATTCCTAATTAAATAATAACTAAAAACACCATTTGTACTTTAAAAACTAATTACAATGTATCAAAAATGACTAGAAATTATATTCATTATTATATAAAAAAAAATAATGTACATGAACATGGTGCTATTTATTTGTTACATAACCCCTTAAAATAGTTGCATAAGACCTAAGGGTAAGGTGTGCGATGGTGACAGACTCTTGGGGCAGCTTGGATAACATCGCTCGAGTGGTAATTTCAATCAACTTCCACTTTTCCCATAGATGATCACGTTCGAGCATGACTTGATGAAGCTCAGCTTAGGCTTGGTCAAGGGCAAATCCCAAAGACGCCACCTCTTTTCCGAGCTCTAACAAATGGGCTTCGTAAGGGGCAATTCTACTGGATGAGGCCATCGCTTCCTTTGTCTGAGTAGAAATGGGTTCGTTAAAGCCTTATATTTATACTACTAAGATGATCACTGTTCAACGACTATAAAAGTAACGGTCACAATTCATAACGTAAAAATAAAGAAGTTGACATCTTATAAAAACATTTTTCATAAAGAAATGTTTAACTGGATCAAGAGGTATTTTCAATTAATGAAACTTTGGGTCGTTACAATATTCCCCCCTTAAGAAACTTCGCCCTCGAAATTTTTGTTTTCCCACACTAAAAAAAAGTGGGTAACTCAGCTTCATCATATCCTCTGACTCCCAAGTTTCTACTTCAAACTTTTGGTTTCTCCACAACACTTTGACGAGGGGCATTGTCTTATTTCGTAGAACTTTTTCTCTACGATCTAAGATCTTCACTGGTTGATCCTCATAAGAAAGATCATCTTCCAATTGTACCACCTCGGAAGAGAGTACATGTGAAGAGTCCGGTATGTACTTCCTTAAGAGGGATACATGAAAGACATCTTACACCTTGGCTATAGTAGGTGGAAGTGCTAGTCGATAGGCCACAACCCCAACGCGATCAAGAATCTCGAAGGGGCCGATGTACCTTGGACTTAACTTCCCTTTCTTTCCAAACCACATGACCTTATTACACGGAGATATGCGTAAAAACACCATGTATCCAACTTTAAACTCAAGGTCTCGTCGATGATTATCTGCATAACTCTTCTGTCGACTTTGGGCTGCCTTGATATGCTGCTGAATGGTTTTCACCTTCTCCACCATTTCTTCGACCATTTCTAGTCCACGCAGCTTACGTTCATCGACCTCATCCCAACATGCTGCAGTTCTACACCTTTTCCCATACAGGGCTTCATATGGAGCCATTTGGATGCTCGAATGGAAACTATTATTATAAGAGAACTCAACCAGAGGAAGATGTTGATCCCATCGTCCATTAAAGTCCATTGAGCACGCTCTCAACATATCCTCAAGTGTTTGTATAGTCCGCATGGATTGGACATCAGTTTGACGATGATAGGCCGTACTGAAGTTCAGTTCAGTATTCAGAGCATGTTGAAGACTCTTCCAAAACTTAGAGGTAAATCTTGGATCTTGGTCAGAAATAATAGGTAGTGGTACTCCATGCAACAGTACCACATCCCTGATATATATCCCTGCCAGTTGATCCAAAGAGAAATCATCTCGAATAGCAATGAAGTGTTCAGTCTTTGTAAGACGATCCACAACAACCCAGATTGCATTGTTGCCTTTGGATGCCCTTGGAAGTCCAGTGAAAAAGTCCATGGTGATGTTCTCCCATTTCTATTCTGGTATGGGAAATGGTTCCATCATCCCCTTAGACTTCTGCCTCTCTGCCTTCACTTGCTGACACACCAGGCACTTTGATGTATATTCAGCGATCTCCTTCTTCATATTATCCCACAAAATGTTTTCTCGAAGATCTCGATACATCTTTGTGCTCCCTAGGTGAATAGAGAAATTTGAACTATGTGCATCATCCAAAAGTTCCTTCTTCAGCTCCGAACTTGATGGAACACATAGCCTTTTCCCAAACCGCAAAATTCCTTCTTCATTAACATTAAACTCTGAGGATTTTCCCGTTTTGATAGCTTCCACTTTTTCTTGGATTCCCGCATCATCCTTTTGAGCATCCTTTATTCTTTCCAAAAGAGATGGTTGAGTAATCATTTGTGAAAGGATTGATGATGTTCCTTTCTTTATGATTCCCACATCCATCTTCATCAAGTCTAAGAAGATTGGATCCTTCTCAATTCTCATCATTGATAGAATAGCTGGATCCATTATACTTAGGGCATCCGCCACCTTGTTCGCTTTCCCAGAGTGGTAATGTATTGAACATTCATAATCCTTGATGAGATCTATCCATCTTCTCTGGCGCAAATTAAGCTCTTTCCGTGTGAATATATATTTAAGACTCTTGTGGTCAGTATATATCTCACAATTCTCTCCATAGAGATAATGCTGCTAGATTTTCAAGGCAAAGATCACCACCGCCAACTCCAGATCATGCGTTGGATAGTTTTGCTCATGGATTTTCAACTGCCTTGAGGAATAAGATATCACTTTATCATTCTGCATCAGCACACATCCTAAGCCCTTCTTCGAAGCATCACTGAATACCACAAAAAGCTTCCCACTTGTGGGTAAAGTGAGCACGAGTGCAGTGATAAGCCTCCTTTTCAACTCCATGATGCTCTCTTCACATTTATCACTCTAATAAAACATTACTCCCTTTCGAGTTAGCTTGGTAAGAGGGTAGGACAATCATGAGAAAATTTTCACAAATCGTCGATAATATCCAGCTAACCCCAAGAAGCTAGGGATATCAGTTACTGATGTTGGCCTCGGCCATCCCTCAATTGCATATGTTTTGGAGGGGACCACATATATCCCAATGCTTGTGATGATATGGCCCAAGAATGAGACTTCCTTCAACCAAAACTCACACTTGTTGTACTTTTCATAGAGCTTCTCCTTGCGCAATGTCTCTAGTACAGTTTTTAAATGCTCCTCTTGGCCCTCCTTGGTTTTGGGGTATATTAGAATATCATCTATAAAGACTACCACAAATTTGTCAAGGTAATCTCTAAAGAATCTATTCATCAAGTCCATGAATATTGCTGGAGCATTGGTGAGTCCAAAAGGCATTACTATGAATTCATAGTGCCCGTACCTTGTACGAAAAGCAGTCTTGGAGATATCTTCTTTCTTCACCCTTAATTGATAATATCCCGACCGCAATTCCACCTTGGAGAAGTATTGTGCTCCACGCAGCTGATCAAACAAGTCATCGATTCTTGGGAGAGGATACTTGTTCTTTATCGTTATTTTCTTAAGTTCATGATAATCGATGCAAAGCCGCATTGACCCATCCTTCTTCTTGAAGAAGAGGACTGGTGCACCCCATGGTGATGCACTTGGGCGTATAAACCCTTTATCCAGATTCTCCTGTAGTTGTTTCTTTATCTCTTCAATCTCAACAACAGCCATTCTATATGGAGTCTTGGATATTGGTAGTGCCCCAGGTATAAGTTCAATTGATAACTCAACATCTCTTCTTGGAGGAAGACCAGGAAGTTCCTCGGGAAATACTTCAGCGAATTCCCTCACAATAGGCATTTCTTCAAGGGTGGTTTCTTCCTTGGACTCAATCATCTGAGCCAGATATGCATGCTCAAAAGGTAGTAATATCCATTCTTGAGATGATGGATCTAAAGGAGATTCATCTTCCTCCTGACACTTGTAAAGAATCGGTGTTAGATTCTCCATATGTAGTGTGATTTCCCTCTCCCGACAATTTATGTTGGCTCTATATAAGGAAAGCCAATCCATGCCACGAATTGCATCAAATTCCACCAAAGGGAGTATGACGAGGTTTGATGGGATATTCAATCCACATATTATAACAGGGGAGGACTTATATTCATGGGATGTAATGATTGCCCCATATTCCGTACTCACCAAAATCTTTACTTCCATGATTTGTGGTGGTGCTGGGATTGTTCTACTAAACATCCGAGATATAAAAGAATGCATAGAACCTGAATCAAAAATTATGTTCGCTATTCAAGAATGAATAACTAGCGTACCTGTCACCACTTAGTTTTCGGGGTTCACTTCAGCAGAAGTGATGGAAAAAGCTCTTCCTTTCTGTCTTGGAGGTTGTTGGTTGCCTCCGATAACCCTTGGATTATGGCACTGATTCGCAAAATGACCCGGTTCTTTGCATTTTTAGCATTGATCAACGCGTTGAGGTTCGAACGGAGCATTCCTCTCCTCTGTCGCAGCTGCGGGACCTTCTTGCTGACAGTTAACAGCTAGGTGCCCTTCTATTCCACACTTGAAGCATTTTCTTGTCCCCCTAAGGCAATTTCCAGGGTTCTTCTTTCCGCACTTTTGGGAAGTGGGGTGCTGGAACTTCTTAGCACCATTGGATTTATCCATCGGACCACCATCTTTGAAGTCCACCTTACGCTTCTTGTCCCCATGATACCCATTTGATTCTCTGATCTCCATTTCAACCATGATTGCACATCGGACAATTTCCTCATAGCTGTCGAAGTCACGGATCACTAATGCTTTCCACAATCTAGGATTCAGCCCACCAAAGAAGCGGTCAACCTTGCATTCGGGGGTAACGACAAAGCCAGAAGCGTATCGTGATAGCCTTGTGAAATTGGCCTCGTACGCACCCACAGATTCTTCATCTTTCTTCTTGAGGGAAAGGAAGTCCCTTTCCGTCTTAAGACGGAGGGTGCGTGGAAAATATTTATCAAAAAAAATCTTCTGGAATTCCTTCCATTCCAAAGCCTCGATCTCCTCCTCAGGCTTCGTATTTTTGATCAACGCCCACCATTGATCAGCTTCAACCTCCTTACGATAAGCCGCCAGGAGAACCTACTCTTGTTCAGAACATTGAAGGATTGAGAAGATCTTTTCAATGGAGTTGATCCATTGCTCAGCGATCATGGGATCAGATGATCCAATAAAAGTACGAGGCCTTTGTCTCATGAAGCTCTCGATAGCGACTTGTTCTTTCTTAGGGGGGGTTGAACGTTCCTATTGACCCGTGTTTCTATTCAAAACTTGAGTTAGCTGAGAGAGAAGCGTGACAAAGTTCGTGATTCCCGCTCCCATTGGATTGGGCATCTCATTAGTACAATCATCACACTGATCTTCACAACAGTTGTTAGCCCGAGTTCTCCTATTACCGACCATTGGCTGGAATAAAAGGAAAGTTAGGGGTAAAACATAAAGGGTAATCCAAAGAAAAAATTTGATGATGTATAAATAAACATTAATCTCTTTAACTCATGAGTCTATAGGATTCAATCCTGGATTTTTCATGATCTTCCTTCTAACATATATTCTTAGGGGCATTTTTCCCTTAATAAGGGTTCATACTAAGATTGTGAATTTATCAAAACATATCCCATGGGAGTGTCGTAACCAAGAGTGCAGCAAGGCCTGTTGTCGTGCACCAGTTCCTGTTCGAGTCTAGCTCAAAGTGGTGTTTTCGGGTTTTACCCCTAGGATACATCTGTGCCAGAGCCGCCTCTACCTACTCGTATCCAGACAGGGGTGTATTTGTTTGATAAACCACTTACTTAGTATTTACCAAAATTTAGGGATGTTTTTATTATGCTTAGTCTTGTATCTAAGGCTTTACTAGGGCTTCCTAATCCGAAAAATAACTAATCCTATCCTTTGATTCCAACTATGACAACCCTGCTTCTTATTACAACTTAAGCATGCTTTATTACATAAAACTTCACTTGATACAACAAAGAAGATAGAGAGGTTTAGTGTCTTTGGGGCTTAGTATCATTACATAAAAACATTAAACTTGAAATACAACATCTTTATTGAAAACTTCCTTTACATGAGCACTACATTCCTTCATACTTAGCATTGCAGGGGATAACCTGAGGACATGCATAAGAAAAGGGTGAGCTATAAAGCCCAGTAAGGGAGTACACAATGAATAACATGAGGATTACAATAAATGTTAGGCAATAGGAACATCAATAGAGCATTAGAGTAACATGAACATAAAGGCATGATAAATCATGATAACCATAACATGGAAATGTGGCAACAACACTTAACCTTGAATTAGCATGAGCCAAGGCTCATTGCACATGGAGCATGAGTAAACCCTCATTGCACTTGAAGCATGAGTAAACCCTCATTTTACATGAATTAGCATGAGTCAACACTCATTTCACCTTACGTATCATGATACTATACTTTACCCAATGCATTGGAATGCTATAAAGGGGGCACCCTTCTTAAACATTTCATTTCATGCATAAGTGTTCCACATGGATCATAAAACATGGATTCATAAAACATAATCATTTATTCCACGATAAAGGGATGTGGAATTCATACATGAATCTTTATAATCAATAAGTAAATGTTCATAAAGATTAATACCATTGATGGGGAAATGGGCATGGTATTCACTACACAATGATATTGGCTTAGAAAATCGGTGTGATTTCGGCAGCATAACGGCGTGACATAAGAATTCATAAAAAAGGTTGATGAGAGAGAAATGGGTTCCTCATCATATTTACATGTACTGGATAGTAAGGAGGTCATATAGATACATGTACCAACAATTGAAAAGGAATTTAGATTCATGATACAAAAGTATTTCTTGAATATAAAAGAGGAGAAAAAGGTTTCTTTCGGAATTTTGGCATAGTAACGAGTGTACATTGAGGGCATTTAATGAGAGAGAAAGGGGTCTCCCATCATTAAAAAAATAAGAGGGAAGTATGGGAGAGGTGTGAAACCATACCCCAACATTCATAATTGAAATTAAAAGGGCAATACATCTTAAAGAAAATTGACAAAAATGAGAAAGGAAGAAAACCACTTACTTGGAAGTGTGCTTCCAAAGGCTAGAGAGAGGCTTGTGAGAGGCTTCATGGGAGCTTGGGGCACCTTGAGAGGATTCTAGAGAGAGTAGGGCAGAGGTTGGACGAACTCCAAGTGATTTTAGTGATGAGGAAGTGGGATCTTGGGTGGGTTTATATAGGAAAGGTGAGAGAATTCTTTATTATTTAGGTTTGGGACCCCTTATATTAAAATAATCAAAACCACAAACCATCCCATGGTATTTGACCATGGTTTCTGGAAAAGGAAATAGGAAAACAATATTTTTCAAGGACAAGGTCCGAAATTATTAAAAAATTAGGATTGATTATGTGGAGGTGAGTCACACTCCCATGGAAATTAATTTAAAAAGGCAAAGTGTTGAATAAGTCTTGAGGGCTCCATTAATGCTTTGAAAAGTAAGTCAAACAAACCCAAAACCTCATTATTTTTATTATAAAACACATATTGGCCGAACATAAGGATTATGTTATTTTATTACATCACTATTGGGTCATTATGATGTCATAAAACACTTTATATATTTAAATGTTATTTAATTTTTACCCAAAAATTTGACTGTCTCAGAAAATTATGAAAAATTCACTGTTGGATAATTTCGACGTCCTGATTCCAAAAATAATATTTATTTTATCTAAATAATTTTCTAAATATGTGAATTTTCACTTTTAAAATAAAAACCGACATTTATAAAAAAAATCACAGGTTTTGACAGAAATGGATTTCAAACCTTAATAAAAATTTTAATTGCATTCATAAAATTATAAGATCATTTATAATTAATAAAAAATTAATTTAATATTAATAATAATATTTTATTAAAATATTATTTAATTCAAAAATCCATTAATTTAATAAAATATTATTTTTAATTAAATAATAACTAAAAACACCATTTGTACTTTAAAAACTAATTACAATGTATCAAAAATGACTAGAAATTATATTCATTATTATATACAAAAAAATAACGTACATGAACATGGTGATATTTATTTGTTACCTAACCACTTAAAATAGCCTCCTAAGACCTAAGGGTAAGGTGTGTGATGGTGACAGACTCTTGGGGAGGCTCGGATAACATCGCTCGAGTGGTAATTTCAATCAACTTCCACTTTTCCCGTAGACGATCACGTTCGAGATTGACTTGATGAAGCTCAGCTTGGGCTTGGTCAAGGGCAAAGCCCAAAGACGCCACCTCTTTTCCGAGCTCTGACAAATGGGCTTCATAAGGGGAAATTATACTGGATGAGGCCATCGCTTCCTTTGTCTGTGTAGAAATGGGTTCGTTAAAGCCTTATATTTATACTACTCAGATGATCACTGTTCAACGACTATAAAAGTAACGGTCACAAATCTTAACGTAAAACTAAAGAAGTTGACATCTTATAAAAACATTTTTCATAAAGAAACATTTAACTAGATCAAGATGGATTTTCTATTAATGAAACTTTGGGTCGTTACAAATAATATATATATAAACATATATATAAATATATTATAATTATGTTACATCTATTTTAACCATCAAATTCAATTACATAATTTTATAAATGCATATTTTTTTACATTTTCTTGTCATTTGGTGTTTTGTGTGATTAAAAAAATTAAAAACATAATGTTTAAAAAATATATAATACAAATTTTTTGGTTGATACTAGAAATCCATTAATGGACACATAAGAACCACAAAACGTAAAAAATCATGAATGAAATAACTCTAATTTATATACTATTAATAATAAAATCATCTTTTTATAGTTCAACATCATGTTACTGAAGCTATTCTATTCATGATGCTCGACACACCTACCTCTCTAGGATCTCCTCCCTTTGAGTATATCTTATCAATCACTTTTGAATTATTTCACACATACATATATATTAGTTTTAGTTAGTATCCATATATCAAATCAACAATTTTAACATAAATATTCAAATTAAATTTTTATCATGATTATTTATCTTCATTAAAAATATAATATATTTTTTCAAAGGATTTTTTTTGCAAACAATGATAAAAATTTGTGTAGGAAGAAAAAATACAATGTTCTCCAAAAATACATATACCATGAATACTATATATTTTCTTATAAACAATATCTTATAGTGTTACATAATGAACATAAAAAGGAGACTTAAAAAATATGCAGGAAAAATTTTCCCAGAGCCTACCATATCTATATGATGATTTTTTGCAAATGAATATTTATTATTTCTACATTGATGAAACATTTTAATAAATATCTGATTATACATATGTCATAAATTATAAATCGTTTTTACAATATCAAATATGGAGATGATGCATATTATTAATTTTAAAGTGAACCTTGGATGTACGAAATTGACTAATAGGAAATTAATTTTTTTAGATAAGGTTGAAACATTTAAATAATAAAAAGAGAGAGAAAAAGAAATCCATTGTGGCCTAAAATGATGAAGCCTGAGTGAATCTCATTGGATGATATGTTTAAATTCAATTATCAAGGATCCCATTTCATTGTAAAAAATGAGTTCCTCATCTTCTATTCCTTTCCAAGAAAACACATCTTTCACAAAGTTTTGTTCTCCCTAATCATACCTAGAAATAATTCCTTGTTATTGTTTTAATATTCACATCATATCCAAATAAAACAACACCCAAGGATGGTGTTCAATCTGTTGAGGAATATGAACTAGTATTTAACAATAAATTTATATTTCATCGACCAAAATGTTGAACCTCACACACAACAAAATTCCAGAGTTCATGGATCTGATCTCTACACTAATAGAGATAACAGATCCATAAAACGCACCGAAACTAATGAAAACTAGACATCTTCTATATCTCACCACCCTTCCTCCAATAAACTCCCTTGTAACATTCCAAGATTTTATGAGATAAATTCTTTTAATTTTTCTGATTTCTTGTCCTGTACTTTAAACCATGACTAACATGCACTATATGAAACACTGCAATAGCTTACAATATACGAAACACTATTATTGGCATGTGATACACACTATTTCAAGTTAATTTTATTGAATTTATTTTACGAAACATTGAGTATTGATTATTTTCAATGTAAAAATGAACTATGTTTGGATTATGTTATACGAAAGTCCATAGGAATCTTTCTCTACATGCAACATTTACAAGGATTGGATACACAAAACAGTGACCCTCCTTGATATATTACCTTGTACACAATATTGAATTTCACTAAACAATGATAAATAATAAAAATATTATTTTGATGGGGATATAATATTGTTTTTATGAATAATATTAACAAAATATTGAATTTTATATAACAATAAAATTTATCTTGTACATTTTATTGAACATGATATGAGAACAAAATCAATTTTCTAGATAAAAGAAGTAATTGTTGAACAATGCAGTTTTACCACCATTTAATGGAGTACCGATTTTAAATATATTGTTGAATGTTTTATAAGTGAAATTTTAAAAAATAAACTTTTTCTTTGGAAGCGGGACATAAAAATTTACTTTCTCTTACATTTATGGTATTTTCCTGATTAAATGGAAAAATTAATAAGTAGTGAAAATTTCTGCATTTTAATTCAAAGCTGTATTTTCATATCATTTATTTATATAGATAGACTTACATTTAAATTGTTTTTAAATTTTATTTGTATTATAATTTTATTATATAATCCAATTGTTGTCATTGGAAGTAATTTTCCACTGAAATGTCACATAAATAAAAGTCATTATTTTGATAGATATTACTTTTTCAAAAAACAACTTGTTCATTTTGGCAACGTGAATTAATTTTAAATTAATTATAGAAAAATATATGTTTAAAATTTAGAAAAAATTATTCCATATTTGTAATTAGAATCATTATATTTTTTTAATAACTACATTTTTTTTGACATTATGAATAATATCTTTAGTAATTATTTTTACATAACATGGTTAAAGGGTTAATCTGGTAAATAAGAGTAAAAATAATTCAAAATTTTATAATATAAAAATAACGTAAAACATGTCCAAATCCAATTAGATGAGATATTTATGACCATTTTAATCCATTGGTCTTTTTTGTGACCCCATGTATCCACTTGGATATGAAAATGACATTTTATAAGAATTAATTTAATAATAAAGAGAAATGTTAAATAAACATGTATCTTTAACTAATAAAGTTTTTAGGTGAGATAATATAACTAATATCTTCGAATATAAGTACCCATTATAAAGAAATAAAACTTTCTACAATATTATATTTTGAATATAATATTTAGTCATTATATTAGCAAATTTAATAATCACACAATGATGATGCATTGATTACTTCAATAATAAAGGATTCAAATGAATGATATTATAAATGATAAAGTAAATGTAATGTGTTTATTTTTATTTCATCCAAGTATTTTTTTGTATTGTATATACATGGTATCTTTTTTTAATTCTTCATGATCGAAATAATAAGGTTGTTATGAATTTTAAAAAAGTCATGTATGAATAGTTTCCAAAATTTTCATTTTTCATAACATAAAAAATAAAATAGTTTATTAAATGATATTAAATCCCAAAAAATAAATGATTCATACAAATGATTAATATAAGTCAAAATATGTCATAAATAACTTTTTTGTTTCTTTTTTCATGATATTGAAATTAATTTAACCCACAATGTCTAGATAATATGATATCTAATTGAGTTTTTAAAGATAAAAATAAGGTTTAAACGAAAAAGATAAGGAAGAAATAATATTAAAAACTTGTTTAGAAATTATTATATGATGTTTATTCAATAAAAAATCATTCTATAATTTAATTAAAGATGTTTTGGACCTTATTAAATCAAAATTTAATTTATAATAAATTAATATATTGAGTATTTTTTAAGTGCCCCTCTCATCTCTTATAAAAGGGAACCTCCTCCCTCACATATTCAGTAAATTTTGTGCACTCATGATTTAAAAAACACTAACTATTTCTATTATTAAAACTCCTAGTTACATTCTAGTGGTTCTGTTCTTCTCAAAAGACACACTGTAGTGCCCTAAGAAGATATTTAAATGAGGCATGTTGAGGAAGAGGTAATCTCTTCGAACGATTCTATGAAATTTCATTCTTCTTATAATATTTCTCAATTATTTAATTAATTATAAACTAATAACATCAGTATCAATAATATACTATTATTTTATATTAAATATGTAGAAACACTCTTTCACCTTCTATCCATACTACAAAAAATGAAATCACTACATGTACATTCGTATGGCCTGCCGTCTCCACGTCGTGTTGTAATTTGTTTTTTTATCCCACCTTAATTGGATGTGTATAATGGTGTAAATAATAACTATATATTATTATGATAAAAATATATTTATTATGGAATCTATTGTACTATACAATTTAATACCATTCAAAAATTATGGGAATGAGATCGTCGTTCATGCGTATGTACGACAAACCGTCTCCACGATGGGATGATATTGATTCTTCACATTAACCATTCAAAAATGATTATAAATTATATATTAAATCAATAATCATGAAATATAAGACATAATTATACAACTAATATATATATATATATATATATATTTATTTATTTATTTACTTCCATTCAATTCAATAGGGAAATGAAAACATCGTTCATGCGTATTTACGGCCTACCATCTCTATGAAAGGTGTATTCCATTTCATTTATCTGTCTATTATATATATATATATACTGAATTTATATGATATATAAATCAAATTTTAAATTATATAAGTAATTAATGAATGATCTATGAAATAATATCCAGAATAGCACGTCCATACACGTACGATAAATAAAACATTTATTTCCCAAAATGTTTTTTTATCATGGAATTGACAAGTGAAAGGGTAATATTAGTACATAAGTAAATCATTTGTGATATCATAAATATTATTATGGTTTTTTTCAAGTTAATAATATGTTTAGTCCCACTATATGGGACTTTAGGAGACATAGTAAAGAAATTGGACCTATAGTAAGGGATAATTTTGCAATCTCATTTTTATCTGAGATTGTTTATACATAAATATTTATTTGGGTTTATTTATCATAGAAGTCCACATATTCAGAAATTTGTCTTATAATGATTAATACTATATATATATATATATTATCTTAATTTTTACCCACTTTTTATATTCACTTCATGGTATGGAAGGAATCATTATTTTGATTACCGGAAGAGGTACTTTTTGACTTTTCCAGCACATGTACGAGGAGAATGTTTTTTAACTAATACATAATGATTGGATTTTAAGGATTTTATAACACCTTATTTACATTAATATTACTCTACAAATTCTTAAGATTATTATCAACTAGTTTTCTTTCTTTTAAAATTGTGTGGCATTTTGAGAAAATAAAACATTTTTAAGAAGAAAAGTTATTTTCTTCAAGAAATGAGTTCACGTGGTTTTTCAAAATTATTTTCATTGTATGGTGATTATATTTAATTATGGTTATGTTACTATCCCTATTATTAATATGGTTTTATTGTGTTAATGATGTAATTGTATATTATATGGATTATGTTATGGTGGAATGATGTTTAAAAAACATGTTGTATTTCATGGGGTATGAAATGATGAATTATGTATATTTTTGAGCAACATATATGTATGAATTTATTATGAGAATGGTGGGACCTATATCTCCATCCAATGATTTGGGTAAATATTTATATCGTATGATATAGACATGGTCAGAATGACAAGTAATTCTGGTCCAGTAATACCTGTTTGGAACGACATGTAAACCATGTTTAGTAATTCTCTTTTTCCACTATGATGGTATTGGAAGCAATGTCTTTCCTACTATAGAAATAATATTATGTTACTTTTAGTCATCCATAATTACAAGTTTTATTCCAACAATATTGTATCATGGTTCATGATCCTTTATGATCTATGCCTTATATAATATGAAGATTTATTTCATGACTCATGATTTTGATGTTTAAACATTATGTTCAAGATTTTCATTGAAATGTTTATGGTTTTTTTATGTTCTCCATGTTTACCCTTAGTGGGAATTTAAGATCACCCTTTTTATGTTTTATTTTTCTGAAGATATAAAAAATGATTTTTTGATTGAAAAACAAATGTGGAAGATACTTATGAAATATGTTTTATCCTGATTAAAATATTATGTACTGACTTTCCAAAGACACAAATATAATATGATCTTTAGGTGTCTGTTTTTGTCATGTATCAAGTATTCATGAAAATAAATTTAATGTACCTTTACTTAAGGCCCCTACATAATTGGATCTGACTAACACATTTACCAATGATATCATGGAAGGAGATTATGTGTATTGAGGGATTTGAGAGAAACATTCACTGTGTAGTAGAATTCCACCCTCATTTGTCAGTGCCATATTTTTTCTTGGAATTCCCATCTCCGTAGATATCACAACATTTCCCATTGAAATCCAATGTCCCACTTTTCCATTTACATTAAAAAAAGAGATGAATCATATATTCTGGTTGTGTTATGTTACCAAAAAATTTAGGAGAGGATATATTCCCCATTTTTCTTTTCAAAATTAAATCCATCAAGATTTCACTATTCATGATCTGTTACAAGATATTGTTTATTTTATTAGGTATCTATTTACAAAGTATCTTATTTACCTGTTGGCCTAGCTCACTCAATTCGTGAGAAATTCCCACATAGTCATGACAATTAAATATTCCATAGACTGATACTATAAAATAAAATTATATTATATCATCAACCATGAATATGCTATCAAAATTAATCCCTTTTCATTTTATTGATAATGGCCTCCACCATGTTTGGGTGCATTCTTACCTCCATTAAGGAGATATTTTTAGTTGAACATCATGGGAAATAAAATCTCTCTCTATCCTAATTATATATCAGTTAAATGACATCACCTATTATACCAAACAATAGGTATGTTCAGAAAGACATTCTATATGGTTCAATATGATTGTAGAGTGCTTTGATATCATCATTTTCAGACTTGACTAGTCTACCCAGCTTTGATTATTCCAATTATATATAAATCTCCCCCATAAAGATTTATATTTGATGACATCCAATTAATGCTAATACTATATGGATTTTATGGTTTCAATAACATTGCGAAGACAAATGCCACCCCCTCTATCGTAATATCAATGTATTTCCATGAGGCATCGTGTTATCACCCAACATAATTAGCGCCCCATAATAAATTAGTCAAGAAATTTTCCATCTTGGGTATTTCCCCCAATAGAGTGATAACAATAGACAAATGAATAATTGGAATCAATTTTAAAATAATATTTATGAATGTAATCCTCCATATGTATAATTAAAATATGTTTTAATATTGATGATCTCATTGAAAAGTTTCTTTTTTATTCGACCATTAGAGATAGGGGCACCAAGGTTTGTTATTGTGATTTTTCTCCTTTTAATATATAATATCTCCAAAATTAAAACATTATGGCTCCCAGGGTAGTTATTAGAAATGAAAATCATACTCTTCCCTAGATTTTGGTTTTGTTTACTCACAATACAATAAATAGTCATGATTCACATTAATCTTAGAATGGATCTACTCCTTCAATTGGTATAAAGTAATATATCAACAAAAAAAATACATAGGAAACAATATTACAACATTATTTGTTGATAAAACGAATCATCCAATATTCATCACTGATTTATTGATTCTTTTATGATTTTTCCTCTCCATCCAAGATGAATAGATAGAGAGATAATGGACCCCCTTCTAAACACCACACATAAATTTGATGAAGCCAAATACCTTTATCATAATAGATATAATTATCCATGGAAAATATTAGCATATAAATAAAAGATCATATAACCAATCCTAAAATAATATTATCACCACATGAATGATAAATACCATTTATTTTCTTTCATATGGTTTTTATTTATATAATTGGATGATACCATTGTATCTAAAAGGATACATTTTAATGTTCCCATACAATTATTAAAAAAATACTAATTTCCACTAGACTCCTTAACCATTCATAAAACCATGCTACTTTAAGGAGATGATCAATGAGGTTATTCAACTAAGAATCATGGATAATAGACTCGAGAAAAATATACCCCGGAAATTTACAAAACTATAATGACCTTAAGTAGTTAATTTTCAAAGGTTCTATTACATTTAGTATTAATAAATCCCTTAAATAAAATTCACCTCTTATTATAGGACCACCTCTTATAATATAATTTATCTATCCTATAGCATGTACATTAACAATTTCCCTTACAAAAACATAGAAAGCACCCAAAAATTTAACAAGTACCGGAGCACTGTCCAACATCAGGTTGGAAATGGCATCCATAATCAGTTCCTTCATTAGAACAATGACTAATAAACTGTTGTAATTGGTCCCCACCATCCCCTATATAGAACCCATAATTTCTTCCTCATCATAGAGTTGTCCCACACAATCCCACCCTATGGATTAATGGTCCCTTAAGTAGGAATTCAATATTTTCAATCACCAATCCTCTTGTAACATCCACATATGAGATTAAAGAAACAATTTTATTTTAGACTAATTCTCTTCTTCTCGATTAATAATTAATCTTCATGCATGGAATATTGATTATCGACTATTATACACATGGATCTATATTTCTATATAAAAATCCAATAAATCTATTTGAATTTCTTTCCTAACATGTTTCATTTATCATTAAGTAGATTTAATCATCCATGATACAAACATTCTTTATATAACCCCCTCAAATTTCTAAATTTCCTTGTGGAACCTTCCATAATAACATCCTCTATTGGATTACCACTTATTCAAGACATATTGTTCCTCTTGAGATGCTAAAGATAGTTATAAAGGCCAACCCATGCACTCTCATCCTCCACACTCTACCATGAGGCTTTAATAATAAACATGAAACCCTCCATCTAGTTCCAAATTAAAGACTATAATAAATCATGATGTATTTTTTTAATCTTTCTAAAGCATTTAAAATAGCAGTTCATGGTTGATTGAGAATATATTTTATAGGGAATCCATTTCCAGGCTGAAGGTGTCAATTCCCTATAGGTTAGAAATGCAACGATCAAGACATCTACAAATTTGGCTAATCACTTTGAGATTATTTCACCACTTTTATTTTTTAACAATGAATACCATATCCATGATACCTTTAGATTCCATGATATATTTGAGATATTTCATGGCCCTTGTGGATCTACTAACCCCTTATCTCTTTTTTGATACTTCAATAATAGTATTGAAGTCCCCCCAATAAATAGGGACTTTTACATAGCTTAAATAACTACAATTGATGCAAAAATATCCATTCTATTAACATCCTAATAACCTTCATAGATAAATGATAAGAAATGAACATTTTTTCAAGAGAAAATTTAGTTTGTGTTGTTATGTAAATTAATATCTATCAAATCAAATTTAATCCCTTGTTTATAAAAGAGTTTAATAATTTTTTCATAAGTATAATGGTTTATGTGATGATAATATCAAAACCTGTCATCATATAATGTTAAATGATCCAACTCCTAAATTAGTATTAAAATGATTACAATAGATGTTCTATTATTATAGATTCAGTGGTGATTAATGATAACTTCTTATGCCACCATGACTCTAGAATTCCAAATGATTATGGAATAGTTTAGATACTAGATGGGAGATATCTCAGCTAGGGTGAACAAATATTGAAAATGATTTATACATTCATGACTCATCGGCTATAGAATGAATGACGAGACATATTTCATTGTAAAATATAGACTGTTTGTATTTGATATAGTAATCCCAACCAGATAGACCTATATCTTCTTAATCACCAATGGTTAATACAGTACCATGAACCTGTAGATAGATTTCAATGGTTGATAGAAGCTTCTTCTAAAAAACCATATTGTAATAATGATACTCGTATCATCCTCTCTAGAGAGTGATGAGACTCCTGAAATTATTTTATCTCACCCTACAGCATGTACCTCCAAAGTGAATCACCCTTATCATCCAAAGAAACCCAAAATAATTTAGTCAATTCCAAATGAAAACACATTTGAGACCACAAATCAACACAAGGTCTTACCTATAGTAATAAAACTAAAGGAGAACATGAAATGGCTTCATCCACACCCGATGCACTGCATGAAACCAAATGAAAGAATCCAAGTGGGAGATTCATAGGTTGTTACAACCCAGATAAACAAAGAACATGAAAATTTTCATATTTATTAATATTTGTGAACTTAATATTAATTTTATTTTAAAGGGGATGCTATGTTCTATGGCGTACCCAATACGCAACAATGGGTATCTTTGAAATATTGACTTCCACACTAATAGTTTAATATTATTATGTCAAATGGTATTTAACACCTAACCGTTGTATTGGCGGGATTGAAAAGAACTAACTAAATAATGATTAAATTTGTTTGATAAATGTTATTTTACATTTATCTATTAAAAGTTAGAGGCTTAAAATGTGAATGAATTAAATTTTAATCAAAATTTATTTTAAAAGGTTGATTTTCCACCTGTTAATGAAGAACCCTCATTAAATCTCGTTGTGGTCACTTTTATATGATCCATTTGTAAAAATAAAGTTATTCTTTGGAATCAAGACATCAAAATTCACATTTGGTAAATTATTAGTATTTTTTCTGATAAAATTTATTTTTTTTGAATATTGAAAAATACTGTATTTTAATTCAAATGTGACTTTTAATATAATATATTTATATGGTTGGATTATTTTTTTAATTGGTTTTAAAGTGTAATTGTATAATTTTTTTACCATTTAATACAATGTGGGTAATTAGAATTAATTTCAGTTTTAAATTGGTCATAAACAAGTGTCAATCTTTTGATAGTTATTTTTTCTTAAAAATATGCTATTTGTTTTGACAAAAAAATAATTTTAAATTAATTTATTCTTCTTATATGATTTTAATTATTTAAAATAAACATCAGTTTTTAATTTGGAATATCAAATATATATTTCGCTGATTTTTTGTTATTTTTCTGAAAAACATCAATAGTTGTTGAATAGTGAAACCACTTAGTAGTAGTTAAAAAACTGACATTTTCATTTAAATGAAATTTTACTACTTTTTTGTATTGAATTTTGAAAATCCAACATACATTGTAGTTAATATTATATAAAATGTGATTCAATAAGATGAAAATAATTTTTCATGAATAATAACTTTTGACTATTATATACCACAATTAATGGTATATAGGGTAATTGAAGGTAAAAAGAATTTTATAATACTACTAAATTAAACTAACAGTTGTCGTAAACTTATTGGATATGTCATGGGAAACCATGGGAATCCTTGTGTCCATTTTGGACTACCTGGAGCCACTTGAGAGTTATATTAACACTTTTGATTAATTATTTTAAAGTAAAGGCAAAAACTACACAAACAAATATCTTTTAGTAAATTAAATTTTACGTGGGTATATATAAGTTATATTTTCAACAATAAATATTAATATTAAAGATAAAAATATTTCATACATCATTGTATTTTATATATAATTTTTAGACATCAAATTGATAATATTATTTATGATACAAATATGATGCAATATTTACCTCAATAATAAATGATTTAAATAAATTAGATTAGAAATATTAAAATAACATACCAAACCAGACCAATTATTATTGGATGATTTTATTTCTACCATTAGTCATCTTATATTATAAATTAATGAGTTTTGGAACTTTATAAACCAAATAACATTACATAATAAAATAATATTTTCACATTTTCCTAAAGATCACCTCCTTCCCCATATAAATATCTCACACTTAGTACTCATTCCTCACACATCTCCAGCCCCTTGGCTCATCCAAACCTAGACCAAATAATCTCTTAATATAAATATCCTCCTCTTAAAATCCTTACCTTAGGCAAAAGGAACTTCAAAAAGTCATTTTGGTTTAAACCAAAGGATTTACCCAAATTAAAGGTAAATATTACAATTAACTTATTTTATTCTATTTTACATCCCCATCCACTAAAATATTTTTATTAATTTCTTTTATAACAAAAAAAATTATCCAAAATAACTACGATTTTGTTATGAGATGTATTTGTACTACATTTAGACACACCTCTGTCTAATGGGTGAAGAACATACTGTTTCTGTGGATGGAAAACAAACACCACACGAAATGATGATTGATCGATTATCTCATACTGCCTCTCATGGTGGCCATTATGATGAAACTATATTTATATATTATATATATTATTTTTATGTTTTGTTTTTGCTTTTGTATTTTTAATTTATCGCACACCATTATATTTTCCATTTTGAGTAAACACGATTATTTCATTTGAGAATGTGCGGACTTCCGCCCCCTCAAAGGGATTTGACTCGTTCATACCATACGTGGTAAATATAAATTATATATTTATAGAAATTATATATGATATTATACAGTAATTATAATTTAACTATGTATTATTATGTTTTTTCTCAATTAAAATACTATATAGAAATGAAAGTAGTGTTCATGTATACGTATGGCATACCGTCTCCATGAATGGTGCATTTCATTTCTTACATCTAAATGTCATGTACTATTACAAATACATTTATATACTAGATATATATGATATATTTTATATCTAAATTATGAATATAATTCTGGGTATAATGAACTTTTCACTATGTGAACAACTTGTAATTATAATAAGTCCATTTTTGACTAAAGTAAAAAATATCGCCAAAAGAAACATTATTAACATAAATTATTACATAATGTTTATTACTAGGTAATAAGTGATATATAATTAAAAAAAATGAAAAAGTTTCTTAAGATAGTATAAAATATATTTAGATTATTATTCTGGAAGAAAAGGAACAAACGAGTCTACTTAGACACGATGTAAAAGGTTTCTTATCTCACATTTAAATCAATGAGATTTTCATTGTTCGCCCAAAAATTATTGCACGTGGTATATTGTGTACTGAAATTTGGAATATATTATCAATAATCTCATTATATTAATTTTATTCTCCAAATTAGTTGTTGGTTATTAACTTTAGGTCATACGACTTGATTTATTACTATGTGGTAAGGGATTTTCATATTACTTTTTATTCTTGTGAGGTTCATGCAATATTTTCCACCATTTCCTTTTTTATGGTGTATTTACTTCACATGATTATTTTAATTTTGTAATATAATTCAATTTATAGGTACTTATATCTTCATTTCATGATCCTTCATTTGTGGGTTTTATGTTATCTAAGATACCAAATCGGTAAAGGAACCTTTCATCCCAATTATCATTCCCATCGTTATTCTGTTAATTCTTAATTTTGTCATGCTATGATTATGTGTGGAATCACTATTTATTTATTTATGATTTAATTTTCACTCCTCTTGGTATGGATATAATTTTGATACACATTATCACTCTATTGATAAATTCTCAACTAATCGATATGAGTTTGATAAGGGTAATTTTAACTCAATTTCCATTCATTGAGTTTAACAATAAAGTCATTGGTTTTGTCTTAAAAATAACATGTGTGAATTTTGTATGATTGATTGACACTAAATATCTAATCATATTTAGTTTATTTATATTTTTCACATATTTTTATTTAATTGATTTATCTTTTATCTATGGCTACCATTTTTATAAGGGATTTTGTCACAATTTACATTTCATTGAGACATCATTGTCATTGTTCACCAATTAACATTTATATGGTGAATATACTGTTCTTTTGGAATATTATATCATGAATCCCTTTATTCCCATGATATTATAATGTTTTGACTAAATTTTATTCCTAAATTATTTTTATTCAAGCGTCTCTCATTTTGTTAAAAACTCTTAAACTAAAATATCGTTTTAAAAGTTTTAATAATTTGTTATTATAAATCATTATCATTAATGTCCATGATTTGAAAATGGTTTTTAGGATTAATATATATGAATATTAATGTATTCAAATGATAAATCATTTAATAGCTTCAAATTGTTATGGGACACTATGATTCAAAAATATCTTTATTAAATGTTTTAAATGGTTTTGAAAATGTTTTGATAATGCACTGTTTATTTCAATATCTTGATATGATATATTTTTATTGGAATGTGGAAATTTTATCATTATTTTATTCTTCTGTTATGTGTTATTATTATTTAATGGTAATTGGACCTTGTTTATGTATATCGGTTGTTCCATGACAAACCTAGGGCGGGTGAGCCCAAGATAGCTCTCCAATGCATTGGGCATCGTGATGGAGTTAAACTTCAATGTTTCTCCTAAGAGATTTAGGGGATATACATTGATGGGTATTCCAAATCTGACTAGCTATGTAGCTATTATAGATACAATGTATGTATGTTATGAATTCGATAATTTACCTTTATGATTTATGATTTGTGTGTGTTATTCATAAATCTTATGATTTAGTAAAGTACATTATGATTGAAAAGTTTGGTTTCATTAATTTGTATTTAATGATGGAATAATGTTATAAATCCTTATTTTACAAACCATACTGAGCTTTTTATGCTCATCCCATGTTTTCAAAATGTCTTCCACATGATTTAAAGATGAATAGGGTCAAGTATGGGATCACAAAAAAATTAAGTTTTCTAAATCATGGAACTAGAAGTGTTTCTTTTTAAGAATTTTTATTTTATGAAAAAAATTGATACTGAGTAGGATTGTGTACAATTAATTTATCAAGATGATATGTAATATTTATGTACTGATTCTCTAAAACAGTAATCCTTAAAATATCCTCAATGGTAATTATTCATTTAATTTAGGATTAATTAATGTTTAAGGTCGGGTCCTTATATAAGGGAAGTTATATCTCATAATAAAAACTTATTTTCCATCTTAGGCTATCTAAGGTTGATATTCAAGGGGACTGTAATATTCTTTTATGTAGATGTGTCAGTAAATACATATGAGACTACATCACCCTAGAATATTTCAAACACATGAGAAACTTAATTTTAATTTGAAGTGCCTTCTTCAATATCGCCACAAAACCGAAAAAGAGAAAATGTAATCACCAGATCCCACCCCCCACATCTCTTTATCCTTATTCTCTTTCGGGAAAATGATATAAACATCCAATGATGGTACACCAAATGAAATTATACTCACCCGAGTGGGCTTATTGAACCCCATTAACCACCTTCAATATGATTCCACATATTGAACCTGATTGTCTCATACCACGTAGAATTTGAGAAGAGGTCGGAAACCCATTTTTTTCAACCACATAATCTTATCCCCAATACTAATAATAATCCAATATCTGAATATCTCATATATATTCATCTCAACACAAACACTAGGGTTAGAGACTACTCGATGACATCATGTTTTCTCATCGGTATAATGAAAACTGCACACCGCATCACAAAAATACTATAGGATATATGAGTGGTACATTATTTTAGGAAGTACTGAGAAACAAAACCATACCACTACCATGTTATACTCTCTACCATTATATGTATCCCAATTGATGCGAGATAGTACAAAATATGACTTATCGCAGTGTCACTCCTCTCTGCACTAAGCCCGTATAAAATTCTCTTTATTATATAAATGAATATATAATGTTCAACTAGAGAATAATTAAGTGGCTGGATGTGGGAGTATTCCCCAAGAATTCAAAAACATCATTCAAACCCAAGAAGGTGTTTCTTAAAAATTGTCTGAAAAAGGATAAATCTTGGTTGGTAGAATACCCAAATATTTCCCCTCAAATAGCACAACGACAAGGATTCAATTGACCCTAGCATGGAATTCTAGTGACTGCCTTATTCCAGAATTATTTGATGTTTGTGATTAATATAGGACTCTGGCACACATTCTAGAACATAATCTCCCAATTTATCCTCCATAACAGTAAAATAAGTGACCATATATGCCCTACATATCAGAGAGTATTGCGCCATTAAGATATCTGTAGAAGGAATCAAATAATAATAAGAAGAATCATTGGGTTCAGGGAGATAACTTGGAGAACTAGTTAGAGACATTATAGTCAGTCATTACAATATCTTTGAATAAAGTCAATACCATTAGCATAAAAATTGAGTTAGTGTGTATGATTCACTCATTACTATTTATGATTTCAAAACATATTGTTACACACTATGATTCATATTATATTTTCTAAAATGTATTTTAAACAGAATTAATTTTTGTGATATCATTTTATATTATTTAGATATTTTTTAGTAATATTTTTTTGGATATAGTGATCGGGGGATCATAGGGATATATGAAAATATGTTTTTTATGACAAGTCTGATTGTGGGATCCTTTGTATTTGGGGAGGGATCATAGTTTGATGATGATGATCCAGTGATAACTAGGTTTTGATGATAGGCCAACAAATATGCTAAAAATAAGATAAATATTATTTATAGTCTATAGAATTTATTATCACATTGTGTGAATATGGGGAAATTACTTATTTTAGGATTTATTTCGTTTTTATGGTCTTTTATAATAGTTTTAATATATTATTTTTGTTTTAATATATTATTTTTGTTTTAATACACATTTATACGTTAAATATATAATGTTTATAATGAATGTAAAATAATGTATAAAATTATAATTACAGTAATGATATAATATATTTAAAAATAATGGTCTTACTAATATACATTCATTTATAGAATTTTTAAATTATGATTAGTAATTTTATAATAAAAAAATCACATGCATCTTATAGTATTTTCAGTATTTTATGTTTATATATTTAGTATCAAATAATTATTCTATATATATATTATTATATGAAAAATGTTTACAAAGAAGGGTATTTTTAGGATGGAAGCACTATAATTTATATCAATATAAAATAACAATCCTAACATGGAAAATTGTATTCATGGTGCTATATATGTTATCATTAGGAATGTAATGAAGAATTATTTTATAATCACTAGGCCTGTAATTTTGATTATAATGACTGGTGAATAAATAATTCCTTAAAATTAATTTATATTTCTCACTAGAATATATTCAATAGAACATTTGATCATGTATTGAGTTAATAATAATTTTTAATGTTCTATGAAAATAAATATCTATATGTAGATATGTCCCCCCATGGTAGTGAACAATATTTATTGAATCTACATAGTTATTGTATTTTGGAAAATAAAAATTTATGTGAACTTCAGTATCATTCAATTACAAGGAATATCAGGATTTTAATTTTATTATAGTATAATAAATTACAAAAATACATTAAAGACTTCTAATTATGAAATTATTTTAAAAATTTATCATACAATGAAATTGTAGACTATTTAATTACAAATAAAATAGATTATTGAAAAGATGAAAAATAAATGAGAAAAAGAGGAATATAATATCTTATATGAGTCAAATAATTAAACAAAAATTTTATAATTTTCTTAGAACTCTTATGGAATATGATACAAAATTTAAAAGATATGATAAGGAAAAAAAGAAGAAGATTTTTTTTAATTTCCCCTACATAAGAAATCGTAAAATCTAATAAAACTATGTATTGGTGAATAATTGTAAATCACTTATATATTACAAGAGTGTTTAGAAAAAATGATATTCTAGTTAAATAAAATAATGTTATAAGAGATCATTCAATCATATTAATAAGGTTGAATAAGATATTTAGGTGTAATTATTTTGATAATAGTTACACAGAAAATCAAATTGGTAGAAATTTTAATATGAAAGTTTTCATATTTTATTTTAGATTTATAAAGAAAAATAATTATGAAATGATGAAGGTGTTAGATGAATTTCATAAATAAACAACTATAATTAAAAATTATAGTGATTATAATGATTTATATAATAAATCATCTATCACTGAAAAAATATTAGTACATTAAATATGGGTGATTGATTACAAAATTCTAATAAAATGATTAGGTAAATATCTTTTCTGGATAAAATGATTTATAATGATTAAAAGGAATATTAATTTTGAAAATGTAGGAATTAATATACCAATAATATTTTTTCTAAACATGCATTATGGGTCCCACTAATTATAGTTAGACTGAAAATATATTTTTTCTTGAATAATATATTATATTAATCTTGTTAACAAAATCAATTACGAAATCCATATTCTAACTATAATTTTGATTAATTGAAAATATTAGAATTCAAATATTATTATTATATACAAATAGTATAAACTCAATATAAATACAATAATATTAGTCATTACTTTAGAAAATTATCATTTTCAGTGAGAATGTTTTTTGTGAATAATACACTATTTATAATGAAAATTCAATGAGGACATTGGATGAAAAAATATTTTATTTTTTGAAATTATTTTTATTGATTTTTTTTCAATCGGATAATAATTATAATTAATTTTAATATATGAAAAATAATTACGTTGGCCAAATATAGATTTCAAATGTTTAATTTTCAATTAATTATTTATCCATTCGACTATAGGTACCAAAATCATAATATTTTTATATCAGAGTGAAAGGGGGATAACCAACCTCAAAAATAATTAGTATATGAATATAGGTGGCACACGACATATGACTATATATAAAAAATTCATTACAAATATTATAAATTTTAGTAGTTGAAATGTGACATTCAGAAACAACACTCAATGTGATATCTATGGAATTTGTGGTATTGAGTTTGACGATATTTATTAAATTTATAATTTTTTATATGTATTTTTTATTAAAGTAAATATCATATTAATATGTTACCTAAGTAATAATATATATATATATATTAATAATCACAAATAATAAATTTATCGGTCAATGATTAAATATTAATTCATTTATTTATAATTATATGAATGGGAATTTTAACACCATAAGCTTAAACGACCTTAGAATATAATATATACCATGAAAATTTAATATAGATGATCAATACATGATATGGGCTATATTTTTAGGATAATTAAATGTTATAAAACACCATAATAATTTTATGAATAGGATTATTAGATTTATAGCATTTATTATGATTAATTTACCTATTTTCATTGACCCTTATCATTATAGTATGAAAAATAAATATTTCTTTAAATTTATTAGGGAGATATGAATGAAAGAATTTTTATAGTTATTTTATAATAATTTACTCGGTATGAAAAAATATACTATGACTTTGAGGAATACATTAAATGTTTTATTGTTTAAGAACAATGTAATATATCCATAATAATATTAATTAATGAAATAAAGGTTTCAACTTTTTTATTTAAAAGTATTTTATCTCATATTTAATATTAGAAAATTCCTAATTTTATTTTTTTTGCTAATGATGAGTGTTTTTAGTGGGAAAGCATTAATTTTGTAACATTTTTGTAATAAAAAATCATTTAAATTAAATATTTCATATCCTATAACTCCTCAAAAAATGGTGTAGTTTAATGGTGAAATTCAGTTTTTCATGAAATTGCTACTACCATGCCGAGGGAATAATTATTAAAAAATTGTTTGGTAGAAGCTAGTAAAACTTATTATTTTCTCATCAATATATTTTTTTGATTAAAATTTCCAAATAAGAATCTTTATTATTACTGTTATAGAATAAATAAAACTTTATTTTTGTATATTTTTTTGAATGTAATGTCTTCATTTTAAATAATAATTATAATTTACATAAATTTTATCCCACAAATGATGAAGGAATATAACATATAAAATCTGTAATATTTAAGGTCTATATTGTTTTTAATAAAATAAGAAACATTATAGATTAAATATTTATTGTAATAATTAATAAAACTAATAATAATACATTTAAATATTTGAAAACTACATTTTATAATTGAGTAGTAAAACTATTTTTCTAGCCCTGATAAAAGATTATTCGTATAAAAGAACAACTAAAAATTAATTTTAGATGTTGTCCCATTATAATAATTTCATCCTATTATTGATAAACATCATTTTATAAACATATGGTATCACTTAATGATAATTATTCACCAATATAAAAATATTTTCGATATATAGATCAACATATCAATACCGACAGTTTCTTAAGAAATACAAGATAAAATTATGAATTCTTATCTCTATTTAATCCTAAAACACGATATTATTATATATATATTGATTATTAAATTAGTGAAATGATGGGTAGAGACCATGTGTTTGGAATTAAAATGATTCTTTATTATTTCAAATAAAAAATATCATTCAATTATTTTATTAAATTGGGTGTAATTAAAATAATATGATACTAAAATTTTAATTATTATCATATATAATATTGTTCTTATAGAGTAATGTTATAACTGAACATTAGTTAATGATAGTGAATAATATGATTCACCAATAAAAAACTAGGATATATATATATATATACTTCTAGTGTTTACAGTTTATTTAAATTTCAATCATTATCAAATGGACGTGATGTGTACTTTTGATAATGGATATGATCTTGGGGATGTGATTATAGAACAATTTTTTTGAAAATCAAAATTCTCAAGATCATGTATATAAAAAAATCACGAAACAATATGTATGCCATAAAGCTCAAAGATCACTTTATAATAGCATTACCAGATGCTTATATAAAAAAATATTTTTCAAGGGAGCTACCGATACATCTATTTTAATAAGGATTGTTTTTCAATATACCACAACTATTCAAATTTATATATATTTAAATATATTTCTCCAAACTATAAAATATTTATTAAATATTTTTGGATAGTGTGAAATTTGAATATGATATGACTATACTGGGTGAACTATAATTTTTATCTTGTATTAAAACTTCTAAAATATTATTAGGATACTTTTATTCTCAATAAATGTATAAAAAATATTTCCCAAAATGATTATATTTTATCAAATTTAACTATATAATTACTCTAATCTGGAAATAAAAATCACATTATTTTGATGATTCTATGAATCATGAATATCAAAAAATAGTTTAGATGGATGTTTGAGAAGATTTTTATTTTTACACATATCTAACATAAATGATCTTTTTTGTATCCCTTCAAGTACGATTTCAAGAAAATCCAAAATAATCCCATAAAAAAATTATAATAGTTTTCATTTTATTAATTTAACATCAAATCTGATAATTATTTATTTCTCCAAAAAGGCCCCTTTATAATATTTTGGATCCTGATATCAGATGAATAATTATTTTAGTAAATATACATTTAGAACAAGTCATCTTGTAGAAGAGGTTTTATTGTAATGGTAATTTATTAAGAAAAAAATCAATTTTAGTTTTTATTTATGAAGCTATATATTTTGTGGATCAAGGTTTATATTCTCATATATAGTGATGTGACAGATAGACATAATAATTTTCTGTAATGTTGTGATTCATACTCAATTTTTGGGCTATAACATTTTTGTTACAGAATTTTCAATGAAAAAACACATAACCCAAAAAAATTATATTCATTTGAAAAAATATTTATTTTAATATAAAACGAAGAGGTATTATTTTATAAATAATTAGAATCAAATATAAAAAAACTTTTATTTTTTTGAATACCTAACATTCTGATATATATTTTTATAATATCTAGAAGTAACATATGATTAATAATAATTGATAGTTAATATAATTATGATTATATCTATTGAATTGTAGTTAAAAAAACATTAAATAGGAGTATATTTTTTTTTTGATTCATGTCTTGGTTTTTTCCTGATTTTAACCGTTTAAAATTTTATTGGACTACGACAACCCTGAATACACAATCTATGATCTGGTGATACAATCATAAAAATTAAATATATATCTTTGGTATAGATAAAGGTGACCTAATTTTAATCATCTGAAACATATAATATGAAATGGAAAATGGATATTTTATTTTATAATGATCCTATTAGGTTTATAGTTTAAGATAATTATGAAATATTAGTATGTAAACAACACCCATTCCATGAAATGAGAAATTCTCCCATGTAACACAACTTTTCATATTTCATAACAGTTCATCATAATTATTTATATTAATAATTATAAACATAATTCATGATACATAATTCATGATAAAAAAGGACAAGGAACTGTAAAACATTGTGATCAATTGTACATTAATGGTGAACATAATAATCAAAAATTGAATGTTTTTTGATTTCATCAAAAGTTTATAAGTATATGATAATATAATCTGAGTGCCTGAGTGGATCATAAAAAAACACATATCCATAAATTTATGAATCATAAATTATGAAAAAATTCAATTTGTATATAAAAGGAGAAAGTATCATAAAAATCAATCATCGTTATCTATGAAATATTTATAATGTTCAAATGAAACAAAACCCCCATGGGGAAAATAAAAACAATTTTCTATATGTGAACCTAAAATTAATATAACCATTATAGAGAAATTAGTATTGTAATTACTATAGGAAAAACATGTAATTTATTTCTCTAAATAACATAATAATTTCATTATTCAATAGAGCTCTCTCTCAGTACACCCATCATACATTCTATATCAAGGTCACCTGATGCTATTGGGGTTCTACCATCGTATAAATTTTCTGAAAACCACTATATTAATAATTTAATAGAGCATTCATGTAATTTTACTTTTATTAAATAATAATTGTACCTTTAAAAAAATTATTAAACTGTATAAAAAGAAACATCTTTCCATGAAAATATCTCTGAATGATGATTAAATCATAGAAAATAAATAATTTCCATGATAATATATGTTGGAAATTCATTATCCATGAAGATAAATAATTTGTATTGTTATATTTATAAATATCCTTATTGAGGAATAATTAACTACTAGGTTTGTTGGCTTTTATTATTGGAAATACAATTAATAAATCATTAAATATATTTTAAGGAAAATAATTTTTTTTTGAATAATAATTTTTCAACATAAAAAATCATTAAAATCTTTTTCTTTGAATAATACATTGAAATAATATGAATGGATCATTAAATATAATTAAAAACCATTTTGATGAATATATCATTTCCATTTTGGGAAAAAAACTATAACATAAAAAAATTAGAATTTTTTTTTTGAAAATATATATGAAAATTTTTAATGAAATAATACGAGAAAATAATGGTTATGATGGTTGGATATTATATTCTTGTAATACTTGTTAAATAAATTATTTGTTTCAAATATTATGTAAAAGAGAAATGTCAATTTCATTGAAATAACACAAACATCCATTCGAAACATTTCATAAAAAACATATATGAAAATAGAATCATTAAATAATTTAAAAATTATAAAAACAATTTATGAATAATATATTTGAATATTAATGTTTAATTTTATCATCAGATACATAATTATAGACAATACTGATAAATGATGAAATTTGGGCACAAAATCATTAACACGTTGATGTAATTTTTTTGTAATATCCCAAAAAGGAATAAAATTTTATTAAAATTGAAATATTCATGATAATAAATAAATTAATTATATCACATTTAAATTTTTTTCTATATCATACTCTTAATATAAAACACATTTATAAAATAACATATGTCCTAATGAAAGAAAATTGATAAAAAATCCCTTCCCACATAGGGAACATTCAAATCATAAACAACGAGAAATATTAACATGAAATGAATCTTTTAATATAATTAACACAAGAATTTAAATTATATAACAAGATAATGAGGTTGAAATGGAACCTCATAATTGATGATTGCTGCATAATATAACACATATCCAAATAAAGTCAAAATATGGAAAATATCCCATACCAATTTGTTGACATTTGAACTGGAAACCATAAGAAAGATAGATCCTCTAATGGAAATGTAAATAAAAATAATTATTATATTAATAATAATAATATAAAATACAGGTTTTATATACACCACATAAATTACAATGGTGGTGAATATGGAAATTATGTCATTGAAGTAAATATGATGATATTAATCCCTTACCATAAGTCTCAACTTCCATAATTTATATTTGATCCCCCTGAATATAAAATATTATATTAGTATACAAATATTATTGAATAATAATTATATATATAACACCCTATATTATTTATTTATGACTAATTATTACACATTTATTAGTTATTCATTGTTAATATAATTTTTATAGTATAAAAATCATCTTTTCAGGGTATATGAATTGATTATTTCTAGTCCTTTTACATTAACCATGGTTCGATCAATTACCAAAATAATAATAGATAAATAATTTAATTTATATAAATAATTTTTTAGTTTTTTAAAAAATTAAATATTTTTTTGAATATAATGATGTTATGCTCATGGAGATGTTATGTTAGACATGACCATAAATAACGCTACCATTTTTTAAGGATCGTTATAAAAGGTGGTAAATAATATTTCATATTTTCATAATGATAATAATATAATAGTTGAAATATTATTTATTTTAAATATTCTTATTAATATCGAAATGTGTTGTGGTGACGAAAATATAGAGTCGCATTGCTTTTGAATGGCAATAGTCCAAACATAGACGAATGATGTTGTCATTTTTCAGTGAGTGAAATGGAATAAAATAAAATGATGTATTAAAATTTAATAAAGATAAATATTTCATGAGTATGATTATTATTTTATCTATATTATATATAATATTTAAAATAATCATTATTATATTCCATGTAAAGAGTTAGTGAAATATAAGTAGGATCGCTTCCTGGGGAAGCAATCCTTTATACAAACGAGTGACATTATCATTCAACAAATAGAATAAAAATTAAAAAATGTATAAAAGATATTACAAACAAATATTTATAAAAATGTTATATATATAAATAATATATATATTATACACATCATCATTCCCCATTGTGAGAAAAGGTAATGGAAAAATGAATGACACTAGTTCACTAGGCGGTAATCCTCTGTACACATGAATGATAATTTCATAACCCATGTAACAGAAGTGGAGATGGTTTAAGTTATTACCTTAATTTAATAAAATTATATAATATTAGTTATTTTTTTCATATTATATCAGCATGGTTTAATAATATTTGTAATATGTGAAGGAGGAATTTAAATAAAATTTCTTGTTTAACAACATTACATCATTTTCAGGTAACATTCTTACGTTTTCTTAAAATTCCATAATAAGATAGCTAAGTATGAAAAATAAGTATTTATAAATGATATTAGTGATATTATATATTTATTTGGGATGATATTGGATGACCCAAAAGTTTTTTATTGTGTTAATATGAGATTAAAGGGGAGAACTTATATATCTAAGGGGTGTGGCATAGTTGTAATCATTTAGAATAATAAGGTGTTGATACATTTTTTAAATGAATAAATATTCAAGAACAAGGTATCCTCAAGAACTAGAAATTATATTATCTAAATATATTTATTAAATATATTATATATGTATGTTGAAATCATTTAATATGATATATTTTCATATTTCCCCAACATAAACCCATTTTTTCCTTATCCATGGTAATTCATTTTAAGTTTTGTTTATAATTTATTTTGGTACAAAAATTGAATTTACCTTAGTATATATTATAAAATATTTTTAATAAAATAATATTAATAAAATTATTAAAATTAAATATAAATATTGGCATTATTTAGTTTGAAACTGACCATAGAGGTGCGACAGAATGAATTCCTTTTTAGTAAGTGTATTTTCAACGAAAATTTTATTTTATACTAACTATATGAACTTTAATAATACATCATTGTATTGTAATTTATTTTTATTTATCTATAAAAAATAAATATATTTTAAAACACTACTTATAATTTATTCTATTTATTTGTTAAATTGTAGAAACAATATGAAATTTTAAATACTTTTTAGAAAAAAATCATTCCAATTTTTTTTAATAAAATGAAATAAGAAGTATATCCCAAATGACATAAATTTATTATATTTAATTAAATAAAACATATTTTATCTAATGTTATATTTATAACATAATGGAGCATTTTAACATTTTCATTTATTAAAAATAAATGTAATTTTTACATAATTGAGTATTTTTCACAATACACAAAATAATCAATGTATTCTGAAAAAAGCAAAAAATTCACACAAATAGAATTTATATATTCTTATTTAAAAAAGTATATTTAATTTTATAAATAATGATTTCAAAATTTTAGGAAATTAAATATAATAATTTTCAGGAAAATAAATTGAAACATTTTTTATGAAAAACTAATTTTGAATAATATAATTACATGACTGAAAATAGATTTATTATTTTCATAAAACATAAAAATAATTTATATTGGCTAAGATATTTATATATATATATTAATTTAGTTATTACTATCCATACAGAAAAATTTATTGACCATTCTATAATGGTTATATATATCAAGACCCATTTAGCATGGTGTTGCTTGTCCAATAGGCAATTAAACACAATTTTAATATCTGAAATCTTTGTGGGTTATATCCTCCTCTATTTAAATATTATATTATCACATTGATAAATTTATATCCTTAATAAATGTTTTGTAATTTTAAAATACTTATTTGGTAAACCCAGATCGTTAAATTGTGTAATAAATTATTATTATTCTGATAAGAGAGACAATGATAAATGAGTGCCAACAAGAATAACACAATCTTGGATTACATATTTTACAACATTATATGGAGGTGAATATTATGACATTAAATAGAATAATAATTCCCAAATAATTATATACAACTGAATAGATTGTTGATTTCAAGAAATATAATGACCAAGATAATGACAAAAAAAAACAAAACTATACACTAAAGAGTTGCCACACCCATAAAAAACATTTATTTATTTATTCATGTTATATATTGTGGTTGAAGTTTGAGTTGAGTTCACTTTTTTATTGGAGTCTTTGGTTCGTTTTTTTACTTATTCTTTTTTAGTGTGAATGGTATGGGGGGAAGTGTCATAGTGGGGGAGTTTATAAAACATATAGCGTCACTACAATGTGTTTGAATAATTCTTGGATATTTGGGTTGAATATCCTAGTGTTTTGGGTGTCAATTCAGGTATTTTGATAAATTTTTATGGAAAAATAGTTTGATCACGGTATTCTCAAACCAATAATTATAAATTAGTATGTTTGAAAATTTTTTGCAGTAGCAGTCACACGGTTTGAGAAAAGTTTACAAAACCATAAAGAAAAATCATGCCGCCCATTAAAACCTAAATAAAATTTATTCTAAAATGTAGATTTATGTGATTACACTACCTAATTTTATCCCTATCATTAGGGTATTGACCTGAAGTACCCCTTCATGTTTCATCATGATGTGAAAATATTGGGGCAATATATCATTGTTGGTAAGTGATTCTTCATTATTTATTTCTACAATTCTTCTCCATTCCCCTTATCTTCTTCACCATATCTCATTTAATCATTCTATTTTGTATTACAAACCTCTTGGTAAAACAATTGTATTTGTTTTGGATGATTTTGGTCAATTTGTTAGATTTTGGGATGTGTAGATTGTCTTTTAGGGAATAATCTTCTTTCACTCGATGTTTGAGGAATTCACATGGAATTGTGGTAGGTGCCAACAATATTATTCCTTATAGAACATTATTTTGAATGATTGATATTTTATAGTTTCTTCCAAAGTAATGTATTTATTCGTGTTATGTGTTACTATAATAAGATTTGGTGTTTTATTAACATAAAATTGATGAGGTTTGGTTTTTATAGTGTTATCACAAGTATCATTATTTGTTCATCTGTAAAAGGCATCTAATAAAATATCTCTTGGTACCGTTTTATTATTTTGACTAATTTTAAGAGTATGTTTCGACTTGGACACATTATGACGGTTAAATTAAAAGGTGATATGACTCTTTCTTGAATGATATCATACTTTAAAAAAATGGATTCCATTTTCAGATATCTTGGGGTGCCATTGGATATTGTCACATTCATATGTGAGTGGGGTGTATGTATGGATGTTCAAACAAATGATAATGGCCTTGGTTAACATAATGATTCTATTTCCATTACAATCAACCTTTCCCAGTATAACAAAACAAACATTTATGATTAAAATTACATTTCTATTGATTTAATTAAATGTATTATGATTAAAGAAAAACTTGTTTACCTATTTGATTATATCCTATTAGATTTTAGATGACTTTTAATTTTATTTACTATTGATAATATAGTCTTTAAACATTGACCACATGACTAGTATAATAATATTGGATTAAAAAATCAGGTTCGTACATGAAAAAGAAGAGATTGCCTCAACCATTAAGACCATACCCTACGAATCCTATTTGTCAGAGTAACCGAGGGATATAACATTTTTGGGATTTTTCCTAGAACAATCCTAGCTGATATCCAACTACATAAGCTAAAATGAAAGCATTTATAGAGCAATTTCAACATCATCGATATTAGGACCCAAAATATGTTCACTGAACAACCCCATGAAGGCCCCACCATCTCACACCATAGTTTTAGGGAATATGTTAGTTTGATTAAGGGATTTGTATCATGAACCAAAAAAATTACTATGTAAATTATTTTTTTATACAATAATGAATATTTTTTCTTTGTATTATTGCTACATTGTAAATGATTTTTAATGAATATATTGTTTTTTCTTAATATTAAAATAAAATAAAATAATATATTTCAAATAATTTATGTATTTATGATATAAATTTCATTTTAATAAAATATTATTATTAAATTAATTTATTAAATATAAATTATCATATAATTTCTATGAAGTCAATTTAAAATTTTATTACGGTTTTAAAACTATTTTCCTAAAAAACACATAATTCTCAATAAATGTAGGTTTTTTAAATGTAAAATTTACAAATTTGTGAAATTATCAAGATAAAATTAATATTATTTTGAGAATGATGATTTTGAAATTAAACAATAATGTTTTTTCGTTGATTTTCTATGACAGTTGAAATTTTCAGTAAAAATTAAATACCATATAAGTATACTGTGTGTTTTATGAAATCATAATAGCCCAAAATTGATGTGATAAATAATATAAAGAGTTAATTATTCAAAATATATATTTTCCCATTAAAATAAAAAAAAATTAAATTTTCTTAGATTTATTTTATAATGCCTTAGTGAATCCTCTATGGATTACAATATACATTAAATTTAAAGATCATTTCTTTGAAAGTGTGAGTCACCTCCACATATGAATGGGAAATATTTTATTACATTCTTCCCGTGGCCTCATAAAATAATGTATAAAACTTAAATATCTTATAAACTATAGGAAAACCTATTGTATGTTTTTTTACATATTTTATTATATTGTTTTCAAAAACAAAAATATCAAAGAAATCCAAATCCTTTCCTAAATAAAGCCTTTTATATTCTCATTTATCTTCACTAAAACTCCTTCAATATCATAGAAACTATTCCCTCAACACACTAAGGCCATCCCAAGGCTACCCCAACCTCCTATGAAGTCTCTCTAGAGCCATTAGAGTCACACGTCCATATAAGTGATTTCTCTTTTCTCATTTCCATTCAAGAACATATTTTTCATTATTCCTTATAAATTTAATTTTCATATATTGGGAAAAGATTTTAACTGACCCCCATACTATAAATTGTATATATATATATATATTAGATTCATTTATCTATAATTAAGTGTAACGCCCCGACCCCAGTTACCCAGAGTCGGTGCATTATAAAAAAACATTGTCCTGATTAGAAAACGTCAACTCTCAAAAGACTGATTAGATTAGTCGCCTTGGAAGTAAAAGATAAATTCCTAAGGTTTACATTAAATCATAAAATGAAAAACTAAAAAATCATTGTTTCCATAAAACACACTCATATCCCCTCAGACTATCCATACAGGTCAGTCATAAAATACTTATTCGCATCCTGGGAAAAATAAAACACAGAAAGGGGTGAGCTCAGATGCTCAGTAAGGATATGAATATAGAGGAAACTTTCATAAATAATCAAAAATATTTAAGGCAATGTATAAGACTAAAATAAAATCCTTTTAAACTTGAAATTCAGCATAATATGGTAATGATAAAATCAAATAATTCCATTTACTTACTCAGATGGATATTCGACTAGTCAAACAATCACATGCAATATCAATAGACACTTTCATAATGATGGAATGCATAATGCCAGAAAATCATAACCACATAGTCTAGGACTTATTTCAAGACTACAAATATGATTTTGTCAAGTCCATGTTCCATGATACTAGTTTTTCTTATTAGACCTACCGATGCATCAAGGAGCTATAGTGGGCTCCACACATCACTTACTAAGTCCAACGCATTCGTCATATAAAAAGGCATAAAAATAACATAAACATTCGTATTAAGACTAGAATAAAAAATGTCAATAATTTATCCGTAAACCATGAATGGTATTAAAAAAACCACTTCCATAGTAAAACATATCACAAAACCTTCAATACAATATGGAAGTTTTGTATCATAATAAATAAACTTCAAATAAACAAATAATCTATCAAAGGATATTATCATAGATGAAATAAAATAATTTCTTGAGGAATATCTATTTCTACATTGAAATCATTTAAGAGTAACATAATTATGAAGAAAACATTTATATGGAAAATATTATGATAATATTGTATGGGAAGCTTCGATGATGTTATTACAGTGGAAAATAACGGCACCCGCTATATAATATTAAATAAAATTCTTACCTTAATTCTGTTGAAAAGGTCATAAAGTACATTGTTTATAAAATGAAGGAATGATTACTTTCAAAACATATAAAGTCAAATAAGAGTAAAAATGACATTAACACATTGTCTAGTAAATAGTAAAAAAATGATTTGGAATACATTTTTATGAAAGAGGTATATGGTTGATAAAGAGATCCCAATAGATACTTACGTAAAAACAACCTCAGATAATAAATAGAATGTAAAATTAACCTGTACCTAGTATTTTTCTTTGGTCGAGGGTAGGATAAACTCTTTTATAATGGTGAAATAATATTTATTAAATTATACCAGAATAATTTACATTAATATGAAATCATATAAGATCTTTTAACATTGTTCTGTTAATAATATCTTAGTATTTACATCTTCTTCAGGTTCTTCCTTTTGATTTGATCAAAAGGGAACCATAGGTTGGATTTATGACTAAAGGAATTCCTCTATGATTAAGGGAGGATAGTTTAGAGGTTAAATGGGTTGAGGATAGAAGATAAAAATGGATTTGAAGGTGTGAATTATAGAGAAGGGGGAGTGACCTTTTATAAGAGAGGTGAGGGGCACCTTAGGAAAAGATAGAAATATTATTTTATAATAAAATAATTTTCGGTTTTTAATTGATCAAATGTGTATTATTAAAAATATAAGGTGGGTATGGGTCTATAAACACTCAACCAATAGGTTTTAGAAAGGTCTGGGTCACTATAAAAACTTTATCTTTTAAATTAAACTCTTATTTAAATAGTATGACATTTACCATGACTCATTGTATTTTAAAATTATATGTTTAATAAACATTCTATATACTTCCAAGAAAACCCCAAGTGGTTAAATAATGATACAATTATCATTATATAAGTCTTTTGGTAGAACCATGGATTTTTAGGAACAGAATATCAATTAAAAATATAATATTTGTTTTAAAAACTCTTTTATGTCTATTATGACAGTATTTGTTATATTTTTTACTACATTCAAAAAAGAACTATAACATCGATAAAATTTAATCCACCCAACCCTAACATGTCATATTAACCTAGAAAATTAGTGGAATTCATAAAAATTCTCATATTACATTTATTTTCATATTTATAATATCAATTATTTTAATATTTCATTAATAAAGTAATTACTGCATCATCATTGTGTCCAAAATAAATTAAATTATTTAATGTCAAAAAAATATAAATAAAATAAAATTCTTTAGGAAATACTTATATATTTATAATTAATATTTATATTAGAATTTATGTTATGTATAACCTTATATTAAGGATGTATTAGTTCGTAAACTTTGATTTTAACTCTTTTAACTCTTATTTCAATTTAATAATAATAAATGTCCTAATCTAAACCATGTAGACCAAATAGGTTAGTATTATATTTCTAATGTTTTTTTAGTTGATTTATAATCATCCAATAGAATTAGGACATGTGTTAGGGTAATAATAATATCATTTTTACCCTTAATTACCCTATTTAATTTTAACCGTGGTAAATAAAACTAAAAACTTACAATTCACCAAAAAGTATTTTCTTCTTATTGAACCACATTTTTCTTACTGATATAAATTGTGTCTTTAGGACTTTTGAAATTACACTCACAGAAGCGGTAAAATGTTGTTTTATTTAAATTTGAAAATACTCTTAGGAGGTAGGTAAAAGACTGTATAAAGTTCAATAAAATTTTTATATATCTAAAATTATTATAAACTGACTTCAATGAATTACATTGAATATATATATGTATTATATATATATTTTGACCTAAAATAAATTGAAATAAAATTAATAATTATTTAAATAAAAATTCTATTTTAAACAATGACTCAGTGTTTTAAACTATTAATCAAAAATTGAATGTTTTCATGAAAATAACAAAAATTCACCCTAAGCTAATTTCGATACTACGAATCCAAAAATGATGTCCATTTTGAAAGATAAAATTTATCAAATTTAAAAAATTAGGTATTACTTTTTATAACAGATAATTTTATTGGTCTTGGTGTGTTAAAAATCGAAGTTACATACACCACGCACTATTGTATTATTCAAAGAGAAGCGTATGGCGAAAGCTTAAGGTGTTACATTCTCCCCTCCATCAAATAATTTTGTCCTCAAAATTTCTAGAAAACTACTATATAAAAAGACTCAGATGGTTATTCATCATAAGTTCCTCGGGTTACCACGTCGCCTCTTCCATCTTATGGTTTCTCCATCGAACTTTTACCAGATGAGTCGTCCGGTTTCTCAGCACTTGTTCTCTTATATCATGAATCTTTACAGGCTCTTCGCAATAAGACAGATCGAGTTCCAGTTATAATTCTTCATAGGTAGGTACATGCATTAGGTCAAGCATGTATTTTCTCAACATTGATATGTAGAACACATCGTGATCTTTGGAGAGACTTGGAGGCATTTCCAAATCGTAATCTACAACCCCAATTCATTCTAGAATTTCAAAAAATATGATTTAACTGGGACTCAATTTTCCCTTATTACTGAAACGTATAATACCCTTCAATTGAGATACCTTCAAGAAAACATGATCTCCTACATGAAATTGCAAATCCTTCATTTGGTTATCAACATAGCTCTTCCGCCTACTTTGACCTGCTTTGATGTGGTTTTGGATTACCTTCACCTTTTCCATCGTTTCCTCCACAAGTTCTAGGCCTATGAGTTTTCTTTCACCAATATCATCCCAACAGGTTGGTGTGCAACATCGCTTTCTGTATAACACTTCATTTGGTGCCATCTGAATACTCGAATGAAAGCTATTGTTATGGGAAAATTATACCATTGGTAAATATTAATCCCACACACCTTGAACGTCTACTGAGCATGATCTCAACATGTCTTCTAAGGTTTGAATAGTCCGTTCCAATTTCCCATCAGTTTGAGGGTGGTAGGCAGTGCTCAAATGATGTTTAATATCAAAGGATTTCAGAAGACTTTTCCAGAATCTTGATGTAAAACGTGGATCGTGATCAGAAACAATTGATAGTGGTACTCCAAGAAGTCTTACAACTTCATTAATATATAGTATTGCTAAAAATTCAAGTGGTAAATCTCCCATTATAGAAATAAAATTTGCTGACGTGTTATGACGACAAAAAATTTCCCATATTGCATCATTCCATCTAGGAGTCTTTGGTAGTCCCCTGAAAAATTCCATCATAATATTATCCCATTTCCACTCAGGTATGGGAAGAGGATGCATGACTCATGCAGGATGTTTCCTTATAGTGTTCACTTGTTGAAAAACCATACAACTTGAGACAAAATTTACAATCTCCCTCTTCATGTTGTCCCACCAAAAATGTTCCTTAAAATACCTATACATTTTGGTGCTACCAAGGTTTATAGGGAAATTGGAACTATAAGAATCATCCAAAAATTTACTTTTTATATCAGGTATATTAGGAAAAAAAATTATCTTCCCAAATTTTAAAATTCCTTCTTCATACACAAATTCACTCAATCTCCCATCATTTATAGCTTTAATCTTTTTTTTAAACTCTTTATCACCGGTTTGAGAACTCATTATCCTTTCTAGTTAATATGGTTTGACAACCATTTGAAAATGTATTGATGTTTCACCTTCCATGGTGATTATCATATCTATATTTACTAGATCCATGTATATATGATTCTTTTCAACTATCATCTTGTTCAAAACTCCTTGATCATTTCTGATCAAATAATCTGCCACCTTATTTGCCTTCCCTCGGTGGTAGTGTATCATGTAATCATAATTCTTGAGTATTTAAAGCCATATATTTTTCCTCATGGTGAGTTATTTCTATGAGAAAATACACTTTAAACTATTGTGTTTGGTATATTTCTCACATTATTCACCATAGAGATAATGTCTCCATATCTTCAAAGAAAATATTACATCTTCTAACTAAATATTATGAGTAGGTTAGTTTTTCTCATAAATTTTCAGCTGTCGTGATGCGTAGGAATTAACTCTATCATTCTGCATGAGGACACAACCAAGTCCTTTCTTCAATAAATCACTATAAATAACAAACTCCATCATTCCCTGACGGTAGATTCAAGATTGGAGAATTGACTAATCTTCTTTTAATTATTCAAAACATTATTCACACTCTTTTTTCCAAACAAATTTAAACCCTTTTCTTGTAAGATTTGTTAATGGGTTAGTCAACCGGGTAAAATAATGGACGAAACATTGATAATAACCTACTAAACAAAAAAAACTGTGCACCTCAGTTATACTCGTCGGTTTTGGAGATTCTTGTATTTCTCTTGTCTTAGAAGGATCAAAAAATATTTAATCCTTATAGACAATATGTCTAGGAATAAATATCGCCTGATGCCATAATTCACACTTCATAAACATCCCATATAATTCGGGTCTTCTAAGAGTCTTCATAATAATGCACAAGTGATTTTCATGATCTTTGTAGCTTTTGGAATATACGAAGATATCATCAATAAATGCCACTAAAAATTCATCAAGATATTCCTTGAAAACTCTATTCACTTGATTCATGAAGACATAGGGTGGATTAGTTATTCCAAAATGCATTACCGTAAACTCGTAATGCACAGACCTGGTTCAAAATGATGTCTTTATAATGTCTTCCTTCTTCACACATAACTAATGATATCCAGATTGACGGTCAATTTTTGAAAAGTACGGAGATACATGAAGTTGGTCGAATAAATCATCAATGTGGGGTAGGAGATAATTGTTCTTTATTGTTATACTACTAACCTAACTATAGTAAATGCACAACCTCATAGATCCATCATTATTCTTTAAAAAAGGACCTGGGCTCCCCATGGAGAAACACTAGGGGGAAGAAATCCCTTATTACTCAATTACTCTAGTTGTTCCTTTAGTTCTACTAATTCCACAACGGCCATTATATAAGGGGTCTTTGATAAGGGCCTTGATCTAGGAATTAAATAAATGGAAACCTCAATTTCCCGTTCTAGAGGACATCTATGTAACTCTTCTAGAAACACATATACATATTCTTTCACAATACGAACATCCTCTATTTGAACATTCTATTCCTCACCCACAGTTATTTCATTCACTTCCCCCGAATAATTGAATATAGTTGAGCTATTGGGGGTGGATCTAGATAAGAATTATGTGGTGACAATTATGCTCTAATTAAGAGGTGTTCTATATCCTCATCATCAAAAATAGTAACCTCCTTCTTCTTACAATAAATTTTTTCATCTTTGTCCGATAGAAAATCCATACCAAAGATTATAGGAAATTAAATCTTTCGTAAGACGATGAGATCAGTAGAAAATGAACATTTATATGTCTTATTGGGAACTGATTCACAAAACACTATAGCCACAATACTTCCAATAAGATTTTTGACTGAAAACTCCCTTGTTAAATCAAATTGGAAATATCTAATTTTCATTTCACATTGGGAAGATATGAAATAATGTGATGATCTAGAATCAAATAAAGCATTGGATAAACTTGAGGAAACAATGAAATTACCTGCAACTACGTCTTTTGGAGCTTCAACCTCAGTAGTAGTGATAGAATAAGCTTATCCTTGATCACATGGTCTCTTCTGAGGTAAGTTCCCCTATTGCATATGAAACTTATTAGAATAATTCCCCCTTTTTCTACAATTGTAGAATTCATCATCGACATCCTCTTTCTTCCCCTTTCAATCACGATCATGGTGGACTTTTTCAGCACACTTGTAACAGAATCCTATTCCCTTCCGGAATGTAGCAGATTTTTTCTTCCCACATTTAATACAGGATAGATAATCAAAATTTTCCTTCATCCCATTATATCTGTTTCTAGAGTGTTCGGAAGATCTCTTCTTCTTTTTATTTGCATTAAAGTCCTAAGACTTCATGAATTCATTGTCTGTCTAGATAGTAAATGAGACAATATCTTCATACGACGTGATGGATTGTGAGACAAATTCTCGATGGTGGAATGGTTTTAACCAATCAAAGAAATGATCAATATAACTACTTAGGTTACATATATAATCTACAACATGCCTCACTAACCTTCTAAAGTTAGCTTTATACATTGCGATATTCTTATCCTCTTTTTTCCTTATACTCAGAAATTACCTTTCCATTTCTGCTCGATGGTCACGATGAAAGTATTTTTCTAACAAAATATCTTCAAACTCCATCCATTCAGTATATGATACTTCATCATTTTCTTTTGTGTTTTGAATCAGTGACCACCACTGATCAGTATCTCCAGTGAGGTGGTAAACTATCATGGCAGCTTTTTCCCTTTCATTACTCCCCAAGGCTTGAAATATTTTCTTTAAGGAATTTATCCATTTCTCAGCCACTAATGGATTTGTACTCCCATTGAATGTTTTTGGTTTTTTTCTCATGAAGTGATCTAACATTAATCATTCACATTATGGATCAGGGTTCTCCATACGAGTTGTGTTATTATTAATAACCTGAGTGAGTTTTCCCAATATGGTTATAAGATGATCAACACCCATTGTATCACAAGATTCAATATAATTATCTTGAGAAGGATGGAAATACCTACATGGAGTGCATGCATTGATACAGTTTCTATTCCATCCACTAGGCACCATTTCTAAAGAATGGAATAAAGTGCAATAGTTAATTAATCGAAATAAAATATTCCAAACATGTAAAACACTTAACATAAACTGAACATTTTATGGATATAATCCATAATCATAAAAAAAATTCTTTCAGGAAGTATATACTCATAAAACCTTTATAATGGTTTGTAAATAAATAGAGACTTATCCAAAGCATATCCACTGAGAGTGTCGTAACCATGGGTGCAACAAGACCTATTGTCGTGCACCAATTCTCATTCGAGTCTAGCTCAAAGAAGTGTTTTTGGGTTTTACCCCTAGGTACATCTGTGCCAGAGCTGCCTCTACATTCTCATTTCCAGACTGGGATGTATTTCACTGAAAACTCACAAAATCTCTACAGTACCATAATTTTAGGTAGTTCTTCTATACTAATCCTCAATGTCTATCTTAGGGCTATGTGCTCTAATTATAGTTTATCTATATCTTGTTTCCAAGGTTTGTACTAAAATTACCCTAATACAAACTATAATGCCCCGACCCCAATTACCTGGATTCAGTGCATTATGACATAATATTGTCATGATCACAAAAGATTATGTCTCTAATGACAGATTAGTTTAGTATCCTTGGAAGTACTAGATATCTTCATAAGTATTACATTACATCATAAAATGAAAAACTACAACAATATTGTTTCCCTAGACCACACTCATATCCCCTCAAACTATCGCTACAGGTCAGTCATAAAATACTTCTTCACATCCTGGGAAAAATAAAACATAGAAAGGGGTTATATCAGATGCTCAGTAATGATAACAATATAGCGTAAACTTTCATAAATAAGCATAAACATTTAAGGCAATATATAAGAATAAAACAAAAACCTTTTAAACTTGAACATTATGATAATATGACAAATATAAAATCAAATAATTCCATTTAATTACACACATGGATATTCTACTAGTCGAATAATCACCTGAAATATCAATAGCCACTTTCATAATGATGGAATGCATAATTCTATACATTCATAACCACACAGTCAAGGCCTTGTGCCAAGACTACAAATAATATTTTCTCAAGGACTTGTGCCAATACACTAGTTTGTCTCATTAGACATACCGATGCATCAAGGATCTATAGCGGGCTCCACCCGTCACTTACAAAGTCTAATGCATTCATCATATGAAAAGGTTTATACATAACATAAACAATCGTATTAAGACTAGCATACAAAATGTCAATACGTAATCCATAAACCATGAATGGTATAAAAATAACACATCCATATTCAAACATATCGCAAAACCTTCAATACAATATGGATGTTTGGTATCATAATAAATCAACTTCAAATAAACTTATAATCCATCAAAGATTGTGGACATAGATGAAATCGAAACCTTTTTTAGAGGAATATTTCTTTTTTATTTTGAAATAATTTGAGAGTCAAATAATTATAATGAAAACATTTATTTTGAAAATATTCTTATGAGATTTTAAGAGAATATTTGATGATGTTATAATGATTGAAAATAGTGGAAACCACCGTATAAGTTAAAAACTCATTCTTACCTTAAATTTGTTGAAAAGGTCATAAAGGGCTTTGTTTGAAAATTGACATATGGATTCCTTTCAAAACATATAAGGTCAAATAAGGGTAAAAATGAAATTAAACCATAGTATAGTAAATAGTATAAAAAATTTGAATAAATTTATAAGAAATCTGGATGTGGATGATAAAGAGGTCCCAGTAGATACTTAACTAAATACAACCTCAGATAATAATAAGATTGTGAAATTAACCCATTACATGCTATATTTTTTCAGAGGGTCGGTTAACCACTTTTATATTGGTGAAATAATTTTAATTAAATTATACGAGATTTATATAGATTAATATGATATCATATATGTTCTTCTAACATTATTTTGTTAATAATTTTTTAGTATTATCGATGTTTCAGGTGTTAAAAAATTCATTTTCCATTATATTCTTTGTTATGTAAGTAATATTTTTTATGGATGGAATGTATATTTTTCATATCTATAATGATATAGTGTCTTGAAAGATTATTTTTAATCATATAATGAAAATTAGTCTTGAATATATACGATGGGGAATGAATATCATCGAGTTTGTAGAGACGGTAATCTGTACGTACGCATGACCGACAATATCATTCTTTTGATATTAAAATAATATATAATTGGATGGTATATCATATAAAAATAATAAATATCATGTTATTTTTATAATTTACATCAATTCAAAATCATTATTATACCCATCCAAATAACAATGTATTGAATAACAATTACACCACGACGTGGAGACTGTAGGCTGTACGTACGCACGTATGGTGACATGTCATTCAAAGGATGGATAGAATAATGAATTTTGGTGTACCATATTTATAATAACCTCATATTAAAAAGAAAATACTAGATTTATTATTTTATAATGGAAACAACAAAGAAAAAGGCAGTGGAAGATGAAAGGATCTTGAAAGAGGTGATGAAATATTTACCTCTTCTTCGGGTTCTTCCTTTTGATTTGATCAAAAGGGCTCCATAGGTAGTATTTTTGAATAATGGAAGGACTATAGGATTATGGTAGGGTATTTGAGAGGGTACATGGGTAGAGAATGGCTGAGGAAAATGGATTTGATGGTGTAAATTATAGAGAAGGGCGAGTTCCCTTTCATAAGAGGGGTGAGGGGAATCTTATGAAAAGCTAGAAATATTATTTTATAATAAAATCAATTTCGGTTTATAATGGCTCCAATGTAGATTATTTAATGTATAAGGTGTGTATGGGTAGAAAAACACTCAACAAATAGGTTGTAGATAGGTTTGGGTCACTATATTAACTTTATCTTTTAAATTCAACTCTTAGTTACATAGTTTGACATTTACCATGTCTCTTTGTATTTTAATATTATATGGTTAGTAAACATACTATATACTTCCATGTGAACCCCAAGTGGTTAATTAATGACACACCTATCATTATATAAGACTTTTGGACGATCGTTTTATTTTTAGGAATATAATATCAATTAATAATATAATATTTTTTTAAAAAACTCTTTTATGTCAATTTTGACACTGTCTGGTATTTTGTATTTGCTAAATTCAAAACAACATTATGATTTCAAAACAAATCATCCAACCAACCTTAAAAAGTCATATTAACCTAAAACATTAGTGTAATTCATAAAAATACTCAAATTACATTTATTGGGATATTTATAATTACAATTATTTTAATATTTCAATAATTATGTAATTACTGCATCATCATTGTGTCATATATAAATTAATGTATTTAAGGTCTAAAAAATATAATAAAAATAAAATTTTTTATGAAATATTCTTATCCTTCTAATTAATATTTATATTAGAATTTATCTAATGTATAAACCTATATTAATATACTTTCAGTTATTAAACATTGATTTTAACTATTTTATCTCTTTTTTGAATTAAATAATAATAAATGTCCTAATCTACACCAAATGGACCAAAGAGGTTCATATTTTATTTATAAGGTTGTTTTTGGTTAAATTATAATTATCCAATAGAATTAAGACATGTTATAGGGCAATAATAATATCATTTTTACCCTTAATTGCCCTATTTACTTTTAACCGTGGTAAATAAAACAAAAAAGTTAATATTAACAAAAAATTAATTTCATCTTATTGAAGCACATTTTTACTACTATTATCAACCGTGTCTCTCATATTTTTGAAATTCCACTCACAAAAGTGGTAAAATTATGTTTTATTTAAATTTGTAAATACTATTAAAATGTAGGTAAAAGACGGTAAAAAGTTAAATAAAATATTAATATATCTAAAATTAATATAAACTGACTCCAATTAATTACATTTAAAATATTTAGGTATTATGTATCTATTTTGACCTAAAATAAATTTAAATAAAATAAATAATTATTTAAATAAAAGGTTAGTTTTAAACAATGACTCTGTGTTTTTCACTATTCATAAAAAATTGAATGTTTTAAGAAAAATAACAAAACTTCACACTAAGATAATTTCGATTTTATGATTCCAAAATTTGTGTAAATTTTGAAAATTAAAATTTATAAAATTTTAAAAAGTTGGTATTACTATTCATAACAGCTAGTTTGATTGGTTGTGGTGTGTTAGAACTCGAAGATGCGTATACCACACGCTACTGTATTATTCATAGAGAAGCATATTGTGGAAGATTGGGGTGTTACATTAAGACCCCCTATAATTCATTTTGTATACCCATTATTGTGCCAAAATTCAGTAAGGGAATCTACCTCCTATTTTAATCATGAACTTCATTTATGATGTTCCCTTTTAATTTATATTTTATTATATTTTTATATAGTAGTACCTATCAAAAACTCTATAAATTTTATTTATAAACGATGATATACCCTTTCACTCCCATTTATCCCTACTAATAACCATTATGTAAACCTGTTTCCAAGCCAAAATTTTTGTAAGGGTTCTTCTACTTTCTTATCTTGCTTTAAGATTATTTTTTATGTTAAGAATTCTATTTACAATTAATTATGCTCTAAATTTCATTTAATATCCTCATTAATATAAATTTCATTTATAAATTATTTGGGTCCCCTTTCTCTCTCGTCTACCGATTTTATGAATATTTATATGATGTCATTATGCAAGGGACATTGCACCACAATTTACAATGATAAATTTATTGTGTAGTAAATTTCATTACCATTTCCCTATCAAGGTTATTCACGTCCATGTACATAATCATATTTATTGTTTATTTACCTGTATGTATTCTACATTTCTAGAACATGGAAAAAATTAATCTTATTAATGAATAAATGATAAATGATCTATGTGGAACACTTAAGTATAATATTGAAATAATTATGAAGGGTGGACCTTAATAGATAATCAATGAATTGGGTAATGTTTGGAATCAGGATAAATCCTATTGGTATAGGGGTTTTCCTAATTCCTTTATGGAACTTTATTCCACCATGAATTCTTGGTAGTTCAGCTTTGACATATGATTAGGATGTAGTGTTTTATGTTATTAACATATTTACCATGTTATTATTATCATGATATATCATGACTTCTTATTAATGTTTTGTTATGCCTTATTGATCATCCTGGTCAAATAATTATTATTTTCCACATGTTTTTCTATTTTTATTCCCTTACTGAGAATTATAGATCACCCTTTCTAATTTATGTTTTCATGTTATCCCATAATGTATTAGGTGCGAAGGAATGTTGTGGTCATGTAAAATATGTTTTCAATATAGATTTTTTTTTTCATGTTTTATGTTTTTATGTAATGTTCCTAAATCCTAATGAAACTAGAACCCTCAATCATCAAAGTTAAATTAAGTATAATTTGATGTAATAAATAATGTTTAAATATTATATAAGCAGAAGTGTAGTTATAGTTTGTATTAGAGGATAGTATTAGTTATTTTTTGTATTAGATTAGAAAACCATAACAAATACTCTTAAAGATAATGCTAGGTATATGAAAAAATAAAAACATTTTGTGAGTATATGTTAGGTTATTATCAATAAAATACATCTCTTTATGGATATTACCAGTTGATTTGGTTTTGGAAAAGATGTACCTAGTAGAAGAAACACTGACAATGTGTTGTGGGATGGACTCAGGGTAACCTGGTATATGGAAACATGCCATACTGTGCAAATTTTTTGACACTACGTGGGGATATACTTTTCTAAATTAAAAAATTCATTGTAATCCATTATTTAGGGACCAAAGAAACATTTCCATAAGAATATATGATAGAAAATGAAGCACGCATAACATATACTAAATCCTAGAAACTAAATTGTTAAGGAGATAAAATTATTTTATCCCTTTAGTGTTATCTTTTTACCCATTATGTGTTTAATTATTTAACATACTCATCCATAATTTACCATTTATTCTATAGAATAGCCGTATGTAGGGGGAGTCTTGATAATAATAGATGAGAAGGGAATTGTGGGTATTTTACTAATGATATTCCCAACTTGATGGGAGAGGGAATCAAAATAATTTTGATGACTCTATCTAGATAAAATCATGTTATGAATGGAAACAAAGACCAGAAGGAGTCCCCCCCCCAAGGGAGATACCTGTAGTCGAGAGCTTTATGTAATAAAGCCCTGCATAATTCAATGAATCATATGAGCCTTTTAGAGTAGATAAATGAATAAATTTCATTGGAAATATCATCTATATCCATTAATGTAACGAACAAGTGAAGATTATTCTTCATGTTTATCATATGAAGGTAACAACTGATCATTTTTGGACATTGATCTAGAATATGATTCATGTTGAATATATCAAATCAAGGGAGTGGAAGTAATTATAGAATTTTGTTTGATAAATAGTTTCCATGGACCCTTCTTTTTAAGATAAAATCATATTTCCTAACAATCAAGTAGTATGAAGATGTTTCTTTGGGGGAAATTGAGGAAAACATCACAATAAATTCACGATTCACCACTTATTATCACATTACTAATGAATTAATGATTGAACACTTCTTTGGTGGGAAAAATAATTGTCTATGAAAAGCCTTGAAAATCTATGACATTGATAGCAGTGAGGAAATTTTTAAATTTTCCATCAATATCAAGTCAATGATTGGGGAATCTCATGGGTATCACAGAGATAAGATTAGTTAAGTTGAATTTTATTCTTGTGGTCCGATGGATAAATCCCATAATGCAATAAAATTCCATCACCCTATAAGTCGAAGGTGTAAAAAGAAACACCCCAAAATTGCATAATGTGAAACATGAAATTCATGAAATTCAGAATAGATGGGAACTTGGCCCATGATGTAATACTTGAAAAACCCTACAATGTAATAGATTAATGGAATGCACTGACTGACCCTCAAATAATTGTTCATTTTTATAACTAAAAAGAATGATGTCACTTTGTTCACTAGTTCTAAAAGAATAGGGTTTTGAAGGCATCCAAACTACATCCAAGATAGTAAGAATAATCATTTTTTGCATCACTACTGCTAAAGTGAATCTCGACGGCGATGTAGTAACAAGTATTCTAGTTATACATTAACAAATAGAGAATTAATTTTTTGATTATATACCTATTTATTCCATTAGTTCCCAATCTTTTAGTCAAAAAATTCAAAACCCCCACAAATCATGAAAGAAGGGATGTTAGTTGAAATTGGAAATGGGTAAATTCTTTCATTCTATATATATAACTCATCCCCTATTACAATTAGTGGATCGATCTTCTCTATGAAACATGTCCTACTTCCCTTGGTGGAATTTTATGAAATCCTTTCCAAGGATTAGATTTTCCAGTATTGATCCAACATAAATTTCTATTAGAGGGAAATCACACTCCAAATGGAGAATCAATCCCCAGATATATATAATTCCATATTGGATGATGAATTATATACGGAACCATCATCACAAGATCAGATACTATTTCTCTTCATGAAATATTATGAAAATCAAATGAGTGTGTCTATGGTATGAATCATCCTTGAATACATGCATGTTGTGAGATAATTCACTTATGTGTTTCTTGAAGAGTTTCACTGTCTTTATCCAAGAATGGAGGTTGAATTTTTGAATGAATATACACCTTGGGAATTGAGAATAACCTAGACATCCAATATAATGTATGATGTTAAAAATGTTGAATTGAGTAAAAAAAATAGGAAAGTAGGGATAATGTGTTTATAAGCCCAAGTGTTTCACATTGGGTTGAATCAGTCCTCTTCATTAAGAAGAAGGACAGGTTAATGCACCATTTGCTGGATTATCGTGAACTCTAAAAAATCTAGATAAATAAATAAAATCCTTTTCCAGGAATTTATGACTTTTTAGATCAGGTGTGCGGAGACAAATAATTCTATAAGGTGGATTTATATTCTGGATATTAACATGTAATGTTGAAGAAGGATGATATACGAAATATTACATTTTATACAAGTCAATGACAGTATGAGGTCATAGTGATTCCTTTCAGACAGAATAATTATCTAGTAATCTCCATAGACATGATTAATATAATATTTAGAGTCTACCTAGAAAATTTTTTGATAGTATTTAAAGATGATATTTCAATATACTTCAAAACCATGTAAGTGAATGAAGAGTATCTGAGAACTATGCTGAAGAAATTGCAAAAAGTGAAGCAATTCTAAAAGTTAAAAAAATATGAGTTCTAGATGAATGAAGTATCAATCTTGGGGAACGTCATCCCAAGAAAGGTGATATATGTCGATCCTTAGAAAATGGAAATTGAGGTTTGGTTGATGGAAAAATCCATGATAGATATCTTTTTCTTTCTTATGTTAGTTGAATATTATCGTCGATTTTTTATAAAATTTTCAGGACTGTTAAACCCTCTTATCATGATAACTCAGTTAGGAGTCAAATTTTCATTGAATTTTGAATATGAAGAAATAATTATAGATTTGAGATAATTTTTTATCACTACACTTATGATCACACTACACATAAGTGTGGATCCTTTTTTTATTTTTAGTGACACAACAAAGATGGTTTTGGGATGCGTGTTGATGAAAAATGAAAAAGTTTTATCCTATGATTCAAGGAAGTTGAAAATTAATTAGCAAAACAATCCTAGAGATGATCATGAGATGGGAGAAATAATAATTTCATTAAAAATATAGTAGAATTATCGCATTTCATAGATGTGAATAATATATATGGATAACAGAATTCTCCAAAATATATTCATGTAGAAAGAGCTAAATATGTGCTCACGAATACAATTAGATCTCATCACAGATTACGACTTCTCAATCGACTACCATATTAGGAATGTGAACAAGTTGGTAGATTCTATATATTGAATTGACCCATTAATTATACCATTGATGAGAATTGAGATGGATCTAATATTTTTAGACTTTAAGAAGATGAAAAAATGAATCATAATGAAAGGAACCTCATCAATACATTCAAGAATAATTTATCATCCATCACTTTTGGAAATGTTAAAGGGTTTTCAAAAAGATATCTTGGAAATTCAAAACAAAGTGGATACTATTATAAAAGGTAAATCCTTTTATTTTAGTGTTAATAAATGAGGTATTGTGGGATTTTGTTCTATATTACGTGTTCCATAAAATCGGGAGTTAAAGAAGAACTTTTGGATGCTACACCAAGTTCAAAATTATTTATTCACTGAAGAAACACAAGGATGAATTGAGATATATGAGAGAAATATTGTGTGGGTAACATGAATAATAAGATAAAATGGTATAAATCAATGTTTCTAGTATGCATATACATGAAGGATTAAATTCAGATGTTAAATGGGATGAAGAAACCATTACCCATACCAACATGGTAATTGGAAAATATCACCATGGACTTTTTCACTGAACATTCAAATACATCCATGAGAAAACATGACATATGGATTTTTTTGGATGAACATAAAAATAAATCACACATCAATGTAAATAAAGAGTATTTATCACTCGATCAACTGTTACTTATATAAATAAATTAAATTGTAGTGATACATGAAGTGGAAATATCGATTATGACCTATGAAGATCCATGATTCACCTATATATTTTTGAAAAACATCCATCATAAACTGAAAACCTTGCTGAATTTTATTAAGGCTTATCACCCTCAAACTAATAGACAATCATGATAGACTATACAAACACTTGATGTCATGTTGATATCTTTCTCAATGGACTTCAAAGGAATATGGGACAAATGTCTTCATTTGGTGGAGTTTTCAAACAAATATAGTTACCAATCAAGCATCCAAAATCCCCCTATGAAGCCCTTTATGTGAAGATGTGTAAAACATAGGCATGTCTGAATGAATTTGGAGAATAAAAAATTCAAGGTCCTGAAATGGTCAAAGAAATGGAATAGAAGGATTGGACCATCCAAGAGCACATTGATGACGATCAGAGTACAAAAAAGAGCTATGATGTAAATCGTCTATGAGACATATATATTGATGTTGTAGACCTATTATTCATCCATATATCTCTATTAGTTAAATTTATGAGATTTGGGATGATGGGAAATCTTAGTCTTACGAAAATTGACACATTCAAGATCCTTGATCACATTGGAATAGTGTCCTATTGACCAGCACTCACACCAAAAATATATCAAGTACTTGATGTATTTCATTTATCCTAATTAGAAAAGTACATATCAGACACATCACATATACTCAATTCATATTTGGTACCATTTGATAATGACCATTCCTATGAGGAGCATACGATGAAGATCATTTACAATATAGAAAATTTTATATGAAATTAGACAATTCCCCTCCTCAATGTGTGATGAAGAAACCCCAAGTTGGAATAAAAATGTGTGAACAAGAGGATGTGATGATGTGTACATACCCTCATCTATATTTATAATGTATAAGAAAATTTCTATGGTGATATTTCTTATCGTTGGAACGTTGTAACTACCAAAATATTTATGATTAAAATTCCTTTTTTGTTATTTTAATTTAATGTCTAATGGTTATAGAAAAAACATTAACTTATTTTATTATATCCTATTTGATTTTAAATGACCAATAAGTATCTTTTCCATTTATAATATAGCCATTTAATAGTGATCACATGACTATTATAAATATTGGTGTTTAAAAAATTCCTTTGGCATAGGGAATGGATGCAATGGCCTTAACCAGTAGGATCATACCCTATGAATCCCTTTTATCAGTTCTTCCATGGGAGATAGAAATTATTAGATTTTTTCTATACAAATATAATATTGATATACAAAAACTTATGCAATAAAGAGACCGCTTATGTGAAAATTTTAGGCTCATTGAGATCACGACCCGAAGCATGTTCGTCAAATGGCCCCATGAATGCCCCCTATCACGCACCGCACTCTTACAAAATATGATGGTGTAATAACGGGATATATATAATGGCCCTATCAATATGTTTTTGTACACTATTTTTTATGGATTAATTAATATTTTTTCTTTATAATATTGTTAGATTGTAAATTATTTTTAATGTAGTAATTGTATTTTTGGTTAATATTTAAATTTAATTAAGAAATATATTTTTAGGAATTATTTTATTTTTTAAATACCTAATATTTTAATAAAATTATTATTAAATTAAATATCTTAAATATAAATGATCATATATTTTTTATGAAGTATCATTTAATTTTTATTAGGGTATGAATACTGTTATTGACAAAAACACGTCATTAACAATAAAAATAAGTTCTTCTCTAAAACGCAAAAATTTAATTTTTTATAATATTATATTGATATAATTAATATTATTTATGGAATCAATATGTTGAAATAATTCAATGGTTAAATTTCCATAATTTTCTCATATATTATATTAGTTGGATACAAATTAAATACCATATAAATATGCAGTGTGTTTATAAGATATCATAATAGCAAAATAATGATGTAATAAATACTATAAATGTTAACCTTATCCAAATATATGTTTTACATTAAAATAATACAATTTATGTTTATTTTATTTATTTAATAAATCCTTATTGGATAATCTATGAATTATAATATATTTTTATTATTTTAAGATCATATTGTCGAAAGTGTGACACACCTCTACCTAAAAATGGGAAAAAAATTATCATAAACCCTTTGCCTCATAAAATAATTTATACAACTAACATTTTCCATATTACATTAAAAAAACCAAGGGATGGTTTATGGTTTTGGAAATTTTATTATATATTCTCTAAAACCAAAATAGTAACGAAATCCCACATCATTCCTATATAAACCCACACAAGCACAAATTTATCTTCACTCAAAATCCTTGAAGACAATACAATGCATACCTCTACTTCTTAGAGTACTTCAATGGATCCCACAGTCTCCCATGAAGCCTCTAACATGCTTTTTTTCACATATCTAGGTAAGGTATTTCTCTCTTCTCATTTCCATTCAAGCAATTACTTTATGTTATGCTTCTTAAATTCTTTTTAAAGATATTGGGATATCATGCTACATAATAAAATTAATATAAATGTTAAATCTAAATAATTATATATTCCATTAAATCTCATTCCCCCAAAATACTTTATGTACACCTGTTACTATTACGATATTTTTTAAGGGATTCTCTCTCTCATATTTTAATCAAGAACTTCATTTAAGATTTACTTTTTTAATTTTAATTTTATTATATTGGGATAATTTATTACCTAACCCAAAAACATTAAAATTTATTTTTAAATTATAATATCCCCATTCAATATTATTTAACCCAACTAAGAAAAATTACGCTCACCCATTACCGTGCAGAAATTTTATAAGGGCTCCTTTTGTTTATCATTTTTCTTTAAGATTATTTATTATGTTACTTATTCTATATCAAATTACTTATTGTGGTTAATTTCATTAAATTTAACACTCACTATCAATTTCATGTATAAATTATTATATACCCTTTTCCCTCTCATCAATCCAATCTTTGAATTTCTATATGATGATGTTATGCCGCCGCAATTGCACAATGATTTACCATGCTAAAATAATTGTGCAATGAATACCATAACAATTTTCTTATCATTATTATTCACATATATGCACATAATAATATTTATTTAAGATATATATGTATTTACTCCACATTTCCATATTTTAGAATAATATTATTTTTTTGAATAAATCCATTTTATATGATCTATGTGGAACACATTTGCATAAGATTGAAATTATTATGAAGGGTGTGCCCTAGTAGCGCTCTAATGAATTGGGTAACGATTAGTATCATGATATTCCATGTAGGGATATGGGATAAAATTATTCTATTATGTAAATTTTTTCCACCATGACGTCTTGGAGGTTTAACTTTAACTTATATTTATGATGCAGTGATTAAAGTTGTCTCCACATTTCCCTTATTATGATTATCACGTTATATCAAGACTTATAATTCATGTTCATTTATGCCACATTAATATTCCTGGTCTAACATATATTACTATCCTCATGTAAATCCATTTTTATTACATTCCTAAACCTTATAGGTCACACATTTTTTATTTATATCCTGATGTCATGTAATGAAGTTTCAGGCATGAAGGAAGGTTGACGTCATGTCAAATATGTTTTCAATATAGATTTTGTTGTATTTCATGATTCTAGATGTTATGTGTAACACACCAACCCAAGTTACATTGAGTTTCTTATTTATTACATAATCTTAGAATGATACAAGGAATCAAGTATCAAATGAATGATCCGTTTTGTATTCATGGAAACAAGATACATACATATGTTCAACATTACAACATGAAAAGAAATAAATCACTAATTTATTCCATTATAAACATCCAATCCTACAGATATTCAAGAAATTCACTCATAACAAACTTCTTCATATCCTAGTAAAATTAGACATAAGAATGAGGTGAGCTCAAATTATCAGTAAGAGTAAGAAATAATGTGGAAGATAACATAAACCTTAGTAATGGTGGACAATCGAAAACACATGCATTTACAAATAATAAATATGAAAACTTAATTGTAAGAATATGAGCAATGTAAAAAATTCCATAAAAAAACATAATCATGGGTATTCTACCAGACGAATAACTACATGAACCATAAATATTATTTTCATAATGAGGGAATGGATAATGCCAGACATTCTAAAACATTTTTTCTAGGCATCATCCAAGTCATATAAAAATGATTAAGGCCTTAGCCAAAACCATATATCAAACTGGGAAAGGCCTCAGCCTATTCCATATCTAATTGTTTAATGAGACCTACTGATGCACCGAGGACCTATAACAGTCTTCACCTATCACTTTTTATGTCTAATACATTCCTCATATGAAAAGGTTGAAACATAATATAAACATTCGTATTAAAAATAGCACATGAAATATTAATACATTAACCCTAAATCGTGAAGGGTATAAAAATATAACATCCACAGTCAAATATTTCATAAAACTTTTAATACAATATGGATGATTTGTATCATAATAAATCAACATCAAATAATTTTTAAATCTATCAAAGGATGTTTACATAGATTAAAATGATTTTTAAAACTCATTGAGATAAATATCCCTTTTTTTCATGAAAAAATTTTATAGTCACACATTTATTAAGGAAGTAATTTAAATATTATTTTTGAATCAAAGTGTCCCACACCATTTTGAATAACTTGAAAAGAATTATCATATAAAAACTTTCATGTCCATATAAATAAATCCTTAATATCATTTTGAAAACATGGAAATTAACTAAAAGGATCTAAAGATATGAATCGTTAAAACATTTAAAATGTTGATCTAGTTAAATTGAAAATACCATAATAATTTAAATATTCCTTTTTGAATAATTTTTATGATATATGGGAATTGATGATAAATATTTCTTAGTAAATACTTAAACATAAATAATATCGAATAATAATGAGATTGATGAAATAAACCTTAACTTGTACATTTCCATGGTCGAGTGTACGTTAACATCATGTATAATAGTTAAATAATTGTTATTAAATTTTAAAAAACCATATACATAAATATGATATCATGTATGATATTCTTAATATATTTTTGTAAATATTATTTTAGTACAATCGTCATTTTTGGCGTTAATAGATTCCTTTTCCTTTATATGATATGATACAAAAGTCATGATTGTTATGGATAAGATGTATATGATTTATATCCAGAATGATATTATGTGCTTAAACGTTATTTTAAATCATTAAATGAAAATTATTTTTCAATGGTTACGATGGGGAAATGAATCTCATCGTGTTCATGGATACGGTAATCTGTATATATGCACGAGCGACAATATCATTCTATTGATATTATAATCGTATGTATATAGATGGAATATCATATATATAAATAATAATTAACATGATATATTTATTATTTACATCAATTATATATCATTGTTATACCCATCCACACAGAATTATGTATTGAATAACAACTACACGGCGACGTGGAGATGGTAAGCCCTACATACACAAGTATGGTGACTTTGTAATTTATATGATGGATAGAATAATTCATATGGTTGTAAAATTTTTATAATAATGTCATAGTATATAGAAGAAACTAGATTTATTATTTTAGAATGGAAACTAGAAAGAAAGTAGAAGTGGATGAAGAAAAAGAACATGAAATATGTGATAAAATATTTACCTCTAATTCAGGTTCTTCCTTTTGATTTGATCAAAAGAGCTCATTACGATGTATTTCTGAAAAAAATAAGGACTCTCTGTTGATTTGAGGGAAATTGGGAAGATATTTGGGTAGGAGTTGGCCATTCCAATTCTCTTTGGATGTGTGATTTTTAGAGAAGGGTGTGTTCCCTTTTATTAGACAGGTGAGGGGTACCTTAGGAAAAAATTGAAACATTATTTTATAATTAAATCATTTTCTTTATTTAATGGATTCAAAATGATTTATTTCTATGATATGGTGGGTATGGGTCTAAAACTTTTCAACAAATAGTTTTTATATTGGTTTGGGTCACCATATTAACCTTATATTTTAGATTTAACACTCAGTTAAATAGTTTATCTTTTACCATGTATTCTTGTATTATTATAATAATTGGTTAATAAACATACTATAAAATAGAAAAATAACCTCAAGGTGTTAATTAAAAATATACCTATAATTATATATGTTCTTTGGCAGAACCTTATATTTTTATGACAATTATATAATTTAATAATATTTTATTTTATTTAAAACTCATTTATGTCAATTTTGACACTATTTAGTATTTTTTTATTGTGAAAGTCATCAAAAACTTGATTAATTCAAAAAAAATACATTGAATTAAATTTAACATGTCATATTCACCTATAAAATTTGTTTATGTTAAAAAAACTATAAAATATATTTATTTTAACATTTGTAATACCATTTATTTGATTCTTTCATTAATATGGTAATCACTATGTCATCATTGTGTCAAAAATAAATTTAATTATTTAAGGTTTAAAAATTAGAAATTACTTAAAATTATATATGAAATATTTTTATATTTCTAATAACTATTTATATTACAAAATATAACTTATATAACCCCATTTAAAAATTGCTTTACTAAAATATATATGTTTTTGTCATTTTTGTCATTACATTAAATTAATTAATATAAAGTGTCATTATCACTCTCAAGTGGCTCCATGGGGTCCCAAAATAGACCCAAGTATGACCATGGTAATATATGAATCATCAATTAGTAATAATACACATGTTAGAGTAATTTAATATTGTAATATTATTATTTTAACCTTATTTACTGGATTTAGCCTTTAACCATGTTAAATAAAATATTTACCCAAATAATTATTCATAATGTATAAATATATAGGTTACATACATAAAAAATTTGGACCTATTGATTCAAAATATGTAATACATTTTTCAAATTCAAAACACATAAGTGGCAGAAAATAATTTAAAATTAATTCCCGTTGTCAAAATAAAAAGATCGTTTTTATGAAATAATAACTATCAAAAGATTGTCACTTGTTTATGCCTAGTTTAAATGTTAAATTATAATAAATGACCTAAAATATATTAAATGATAAAAATATAATATCATTATTCTTTGAAACCACTCAAATGTATAATTTAACACTATAAAATGTTTCGATTAAATAAGTTGTTTTTAATTTAAATTTTGTATTTTACACTATTCATAAATAAATTTAATGTTTTAAAAAATGTACAAAAATTCACCATAATCTAATTTCAATATTATGAATTCAAAATAAAGTCTATTTTGGAAAATAAAATTTAAAAAATTTCAAAAAGTGGGTATTATAATTCATAGCGGCTAATTTGATTGGTCGCGGTGTGTTAGAATCTCGAAGTCGCGTTCAATGAAATCTATTGTATTATTCAAAGGGAAACGTACCGTGGATTCTTGGGGTGTTACATTCCTCCCTCCTTCAAATAATTTTTTCCTATAAATTTCTATAATACTACCGCATAAAATGCGTTTGGTGGTTTTTCATTATATGTTTCTCAGGTTCCCACATTGCCTCTTCCATCTTATGTTTTCTCCACAGAACTTTTACCAGATGCGTCATCCGGTTTCAAAACACTTGTTCTCTAGTATCAAGATATTTATAGGCTCTTCATAATAAGATAGATTAGGTTATAGTTCAATTTCCTCATAGGTGAGTACATGTGTTGGGCCAGGCCTGTATTTTCTCAATAATGATCCGTGGAACACATTGTGAACATAAGAGTGACTTGGAGGAATTGCCAAATGGTAAGATACAAACCCAATTTGTTATACAATTCTGAAAGGTCTGATGTACCTCTGAATTAATTTACCTCTCTTACTGAATTTTATAAATCCCTTCTATAGAGATACCTTCAAGAAAATGAGATCTCCTACATAAAATTCCAAATCCTTCCTTTGGTAATTGGAATATCACTTCTGCTTACTTTGAGCTTCTTTGAGGTGGATTTGGATTAACTTCACCTTTCCCATTGTTTCCTCCACATGTTCTAGGCCAATGATTTTTCTTTCACCATCATCATCCCAACAAATTGTTGTGCGAAATCTATTTCCTTACAAAGCTTTATATGGTTCCATCTGAATACATGAATGAAAAATATTGTGATAAGAAAATTGTAGTTTAGGTAAATAAAGATCCCACATAACTTTAAAGTCATGTGAGAAAGATCTCAACATGTCATATATGGTATTAATAGTCCGTTCTAATTTTAGACCAGTTTGATGGTGGTTGGCAGAGCTCAAAAGAAGTTCAGTATCCAAGGATTTCTGAAAAATCTTCTTGAATCATGATGTAAAACAGTGATCACGATCTGAAACAATCGATAGGGTTACTCCATTAAGGCTTAAAATATCATTAATACATATACCTTATTGATGATCATGTAGTAAATATTCTCTTATAGAATGAAAAAGTGATGCATTTGTAAGACTATCAACAATGACTCATATTGCATCATTCTTTCTGGGAGTTTTTGGTAGTACCATAACAAATTCCATCCTAATATCATCTCATTTCCACTCAGGTATGGGAAGAGGTTGTATGACTCCTCCAAGATGTTTCCTTATAAAATTCACTTGTTGGCAAACCATACATATTGACACATATCCATCAATCTCCTTCTTCATGTTGTCCCTCCAAAAATATTCCTCCAAATGTGAAAACATCATAGTGCTACCATGGTGTATCAATATATTAGAGAAATAAGCATCATCCAAAATTTCCCTTTTTAGATCAGGTATATTAAGAACACAATATCAATTCTCAAATTAGAAAATTCCATATTCATATAAAAATTAAATCACTCTCCCAGCATTAAAAACATTAATTTTCGTTTGAAACTCTTCATCATTAGATTAAGAACCTTTTATCCATTCTTTATAATATGGTTTAGAAACCATTTGAAAAAGACTCTATGTTTCACTATCCATGAATATTCCCATGTCTGTCTTCACTAGATCCATGACTATATGGTGCCTTCAAACTATCATCTTGTTCAATAATCCATGATCCTTTCTTCTCAAATAATCTTCCACCTTGTTTGCCTTCACCATGAGGAAGATTATAGTGCAATCATAATCCTTCAGTAGTTCAAGCCATCTCATTTTCCGAATGTTGATATATTTTTTTGAGAAAAGATACTTCAAACTCTTTTGGTCGGTATAATTTTCACATTTTTCACCATAGAGATAGTCTCTCTATATCATAAGAGCAATGATTACAGGTGCTAACTCAATATCATGATTGTGATTGTTTTTATCATTTTTTAGTTGTCGTGATGTATTGGAAATAACTCTATCATTATACATAAGCACACAAGAACATCCTTTCATTGAATCATCACTATAAATAACAAACACATTGTCCCCTGATTGTAGGGTCAAGATAAGAGTTTTGACTAATCTTCTCTTATGTTCTTCATAAAATTCTTCAAACTATTTTGCAAAAAAAATGTAACCCCTTTACATGTGAGTGTGGTTAATGGGTTATCCATCTGTGCAAAATTCTTTACAAAACGATGATAATAACATGCTAAACCAAAAAAAGGTGCACCTCAGTTATACTTGTTAGTGCTGGATATTCTTGTGTTTCCATGGTCTGTCAAGGATCAACAAAGATTCCATATTTAGAGACAATGTGGACATGAAAAGAAATCTCTTGATGCCAGAATTCACACATCCAAAACATCCCATATAATTTATTTCTTCTAAGGGTGTTGAGAATATTGTGCAAGTGATTTTCATGATCTTCGTTGCATTTTGAGTATACCAAGATATCATCAATAAATACCACTACAAGGTCATCAATATATTCCTTGAAATCATTATTCACTTAATCAATGAAGACATAGGGTGCATTAGTAAATCCAAAAGGCATTACTGTAAACTCATAATGTCCATAACTGGTTCGAAATGATGTTTTCGAAATGTATTACTTCTTTACACAAAACTGATTATATCCATATCAAAGGTCAATCAGTGAAAAATATTGAGATCCATGATGTTAGTTGAATAATCATCAATGTGAGTTATGGGATACATTTTCTTTATTGTTATATCATTGATCTCCTTGTATTCAAGGAACAACCTCATCGATCTGGCGTTATTCATAACAAAAATTTCAGGTGCTCCCCATGGAGAAACACTAGGGAGAATTAATCCCTTATTACTCAATAAATTAGGTTGTTTATTTTGTTCCGCTAATTCCATAGTTTACATTCTATAATGAGTCTTTGATATGGGACTGGAACTGGAAATTAAATTAATGGAAAACTCAAATTATCATCTGGAGCTTGTCCAGGTAAATCCTCTGGAAACACATCATCATATTCAAGCACAATTGGTACATCCTCTATTAGAAAATTCCATTCCTCATCCGTAGTTATTCAATTCTCTTACTCCCTAATAGTTGAATAAAGTAGATCTACTGGGGGTGGATCTAGATAAGAATCAGATGGTGACGTTTCTCCACTAATGATAAGGTATTCATTACCATGATCAAAAACTGTAACCTCCTCCTTCTTCCAATAAATTTTCACACCATGGTCCGAAATCCAGTCTATACTAGGGATTATATCAAGTTCAATCATTGGTATGAACATGATATCAGTGGATAAAGAATATTTATATTTCTTAATGAGAATTGATTCAAAAAATATTGTTGTAATGATATTTCCCTTAGATGTTTTGACTGATAACTCCCTTCTTGAATAAAACTGGAAATATCTACTTTTCCTAGAAAACTTGGAAGATATGAAACAATGTGATGATCCAGAATTAATTTAATCATTAGATAATCATGAGGAAACTATTAAATTTCCTAACACCACGTCTTCTAAATCCTCAACCTCACCACTAGGGATCACATAATATAGGCCATGATCCCTTATCCTTTTCTTAGGTAATGTTCCTTAGATCTTAAGAAATTAATTTTCATAATTTTCCATCACCCTCCAATTGTAGCACTGATCATTAGTAGCTTCTATAGTCTTCATAAAATCACCAGAAAAATCGCCATTCTGTCAACATTTGTAGCATAATCTATTTCATTTTTGGAAGGCACCATTGTGTTTTCTTCCAATATTTTCACAGTGTAGAAATTCAACTATTCCATTCTTCCATGTTTCCATATTTCATTTCCTAGAGTGTTCAACATATCTATTCATCTATTTCATTTCATTAAAGTCGTAAGACTTAGAGAATTATTTTTCTATCTTCACAGCACATGAGACTATATCTTAGTATGATGAGATGGATTGCGAGAATAATGGTTTATGAAGAAATGGGTTGAACTAATAAAATAAATGATCAATATTAATTCTTATGTTATGTATTTAATCTGCAATATTCCTTTCTAACCTTGTAAATTTAGCTTCATACATTGATACATTCTCATCCCCTTTTTCCCAAAGACTAAGAAATAGTCTTTCCATATCCCATCGATGGTCCCGAGGAAAGTACTTTTCTAATAAAATATCCTTAAACTCCATCTATTTCATACATGATACATCTTCATCCTCATTTTTATTTTGAACAAATGACCACCATTGATCTGCAGATTCTCTGAAGAGATACACATCCATGAGAACTTTTTCCCTTTCTCTACTCCCCAAAGCATGAAATATTTTCTCCAAGGAGTTTATCCATTTTTCAGCTACAAATGGATTTATAGACCCATTGAATGTAGGTGGTTGTTTTCTCATGAAGTAGTCTAACATTGATCTTCCATGATTGGGATCAGGGTGCTCAATACGGGTATGGTTATTATTCATAACATGATTGTGTTTTCCCTATATGGTGTTAAGCTGATCAGCACCAGATGCATCACCGGCACCACTATAATTATTTTGAGTTGGATGGAAAACCGTACATTGATTACGTGCATTGATAAGGATTTAATTTCTACCACTAGGCTCCATCTCTAAAAAATGGAATACACTAGATTTGTTTATGAATCATAATACATAATTCCAATCTTGTAAAACAATTAACATAAATTGAAAAATTAATGGATATAATCCATAATCATAAAAAAATGTTTTCCATGTGGATGTATATACTCATAAATCCTGCATAATACTTTGTAATGAAAATGGGAATTATCCTAAGGATATCCCCTGAGAGTTTCATAATGAAGAGTGCAGCGAGGACCATTATCGTGCACTTGGATACCTCGGGTCAAGCCTAAAACTCCTTGTTGGAGTTTTCCCTCCTAGGTACATCTGTGCTAGAGTTGACTTTACCTGCTCTTATCAAGACAGTGATTTATTGCTTGGAAAATACAAAAAATCTATACATTACCATATTTTGAAGAATTTCTTATATACTAATCCTCAAAGTCTATTTTAGGGTAATGTTCTCTAATCAAGGGTTTTCAAATCTAGTTTCCACGGTTTGAACTAAACTTCCTATGATACCAACTATAACGCCTTGACCCCAGTTACCTAGAGATGGAGCTGTGTTATATATTATTGGCATGATACAAGGAGTCAAGTCCCAAAGCACTAATCAGTACAATATTCTTGGAAACAAGATGTAACACCCCAGACTTCTACGTTATGCATCTCTTTGAATAATGTGATAGCGTGTGTTGTACACAACATTGAGTTCTAAAACCCCACAACCAATCAAACTAGCCATTATGAATAGTAAAACCTACTTTTTGAAGTTTTATAAATTTTATCTCTCAAAATGAAATTCATTTTTTGATTAGGAATATCGAATTTAGTCTAGGGTAAAATTTTGGAACTTTTCCGATAACATTTATATTTTGATAAATAGTGAATATTACTAAATTTTAATTAAAAACAACGTTTTTAATCGATATAATTTAGATTGATAAATTATGAATTTTAGTGGTTTTAATGTATATTTAGAATATGTTTTTACCATTTAATACAATATTGGTCATTGTACATAATTTTACAATTAAACCGGACATAAACAAGTGTCAATCTTTTGATAGTTATTATCTCTTAAAACACATTTTTTGTTTTAACAACGAGATTTAATTTTAAATTAATTTATACCACTTATGTGTTTTGAATTTGGAAAAATGGATACCATATTTGGAATCAGGATTTATATATTGTGTAAATAGGTAACTTTTATTTTTAGACATTTTGAATAATTACTTCGGTAAATATTTTATTTACCCTGATTAAGGGTAAATCCGGTAAATAAGGGTAAAAAAATAATATTATTATCCTAAAACGTGTCCTAAACTAATTGGTGGAAACATGTCCGATCATGGGTATCTTTGGGTCGATTTTGGGACCCCATGGAGCCACTTGAAGGTGACATGGACACTTTATTTTAATTAAGTTAAAATAAATACAAAATTGACATAAGCATATAATTTTTTTGGAAAACAATTTTTAAATAGGGTTATATATGTTGGATTTTCAACTATAAATTTTCATTAGAAAGAGAAAACGATTTCCTACATAATGATATTTTATTTATAATTTTTAAAAATTATATAATTTAATTTATTTATGACACAATGGTGATTCAGTAATTATTAAATTAATGAAAAATTAGAATAATTGATATTATAAATACTCAAGAAAATTAAATTTGAGACTTTTTATAAATACGAATAATTTTATAGGATACTATAACATGTTAGGATTGATTAAATAAACTTTTTTCGAAGTAATCATTCTGTTATGAGTTTTAGAAAAATCAATTATTGAATAGTGTCAAAATTGACATAAAAGAGTTTTTAAAACAAAAATTATATTATTAATTGATATTAAATTTATAAAAATCTAAGGGTCGTCCAAGAGACTTATATCATGATATGTGTATCATTAATGGACCACTTGGGGGTCTTTTGGATTTATATAGTATGTTTATTAACCATATAATATAAAAATACAAAGAGACACTGTAAAAGTGAAACTAATTAACTAAGAGTTAATACTTAATGATAATGTTAATATAGTAACCCAAACCTGTCTAAATCCTATTGGTTGAGTGTTTTTCGACCAATCCCCATATTCAACTTTAAATAATACACTTTTGATCCATTAGAAACCGAATATGAATTTATTATAAAATAATATTTCTAGCTTTTCCAAAGGTGCCCCTTCCCCCTCTTATAAAAGGGCACTCTCCCTTCTCATTAATTCAAACCTTCAAAGCCTTTTGGTTAGGCCAAACCCTACACAAATACTCTCTAAACTTCCCTCACTACAACCTAGAGTCCTTAGTTTGATCATAAAGCCAACCTAAGGAGCCCTTTTGATAAAATCAAAAGGAAGAACCCGAAGAAGAGGTAATGTTTTCACCACCCTTTTTCAAATTCATTTCTTCTTCAACTTATTCATTCTTGGTTATTACCATTCTAAAATAATTAATAAAGTATATACTATATAATATAATATTATTATAAATATGGTACAACCATATTCAGTATTCTATCCATCCGTTGAATGACATGTCACCATACGTGCGTTCGTACGGCTTACCGTGTCCACGTCATGGTGTAATTGTTATTCAATATATTATTATTTGGATGGGTAAATAATGATTTTTAATTCATGTAAATAATAAATATAACATGATAATGATTCTTTATATCTGATATACCATCCAATTATAAATTATTTTAATATCAAAATAATGATATTGTCGCTCGTGCGTACGGACGGACTACCATCTCCAGGTACGCGATGAGATTTATTCTCCATCATATCCATTCAAGTATAGTTATCTTTTGATGATTAATAATAGTATCTAAAGACTTGATATCATTCTGTATATGAATAAGATAAAACCTATCAATGAAAAACATGGCTTACATAATAAAACATATAAAAGAAAATGAGTAAGTTAACACCCGAAACAACGAGAATACTAAGATATTATTAACAAATCAATATTAAAAAGATCATATATGATATCATATTAATTTATATGATTATTGTATAATTTAATAACAATTATTTCACCATTATAGAGGAGGTTAAACTTCCCTCAACCAAGGAAAGGTACAAGGTAAGGGTTTATTTCACAATCTCATCATTATCCGTGGTTGTTTATACGTAATAATCTACTGGGATTTCTTTATCATCCACATCCATGTTTCTTAAAAATGTATTTCAAAATATTTTTACTATTTAAAAGAATATGGGTTAAAGAAATATATACCTTTTTTTGACTGTTTATAAGAGGATTATAAAGTAATCTTTCCGTCATTTTCCAAACAAGGTGCTTTTTAACCTTTTCGACAGAATTAAGGTAAGAATGTTTTTTAATGTATATGGCGGGTGCAACTATTTTCCGCCATTATAAAATTGTTGAAGATTCCCTTACATGCTTATACGAATAATTTCAAAGAAAATGTTTTATTTTATAAATATATTACTCTTAAATTATTTCAAAATAGAAAGATATATTTCGCTAAAAAGAGTTTTGATATCATCTATGTCAACATCCTTTGACGGATTTTACGAATATTTGAAGTTGATTTATTATGAGACAAAAAATCTATATTCTATTGAAGGTTTTGTGATATGTTTCACTGTGGATGTTTTATTTTTATAACATTCATGGTTTATGGATGAAGTATTTACATTTCGAATGCTAGTTTTACTACGAATGTTTATGTTATGTTTATTCCTTTTCATATGGGAATGCATTGGACATAATATGTGACGGGTGGAGCCCGCTATAGCTCCTAGATGCATCGGTAGGTCTCATGATAGAAACTAGTGTCTTGGAACAAAGCTTTGACAAAATCTTATCTGTAGTCTTGGCACGAGACCTTGGCTATGTGGTTATGATAGTCTGACATTATACATTCCATCATTATGAATGTGGTTATTGATATTGCATGTGATTATTTGATTAGTATAATATCCATGTGAATAAGTTAATGGAAGTATTTCATTTTTTTTCCATACTATGTTGAAGTTCAAGTTTAAAAGTATTTTGTTTTAGTTATTCATTGCCTTAAATGTTTATTATTATTTATGAAAGTTTCTGCTATATTGTTATCCTTACTGGGCATTTGAGATCACCCCTTTTCTATATTTATTTTTTCCAGGATGTGAAGAAGTAAATTCTGAATGACCTACAGGGATAGTATGAGGGGATAAGAGTGTGGAATATGGAGACTATGTTGTTGTAGTTTTCATTTTTATGATGTAATGTAAAACATTATGAATATATCTAGAGTTTCCAAGGCTACTGAACTAATCGGTTTTTCGAGACTTGATCTTTCTTGTGATAATGCCAATGTTATGTAATAATGCACCGACTGTGGGTAACTGGGGTCGGGTGTTACAGTTGGTATCAGAGGAAGTTTATTAGAAACCTTGGAAGCTAGATTTAGATAAAATCTGATTAGAGCACATAGAACTAAGATGGACATTGATGATTAATATAGAAGAACTACCTAAAATTTTGGTATTGTAAAGATTTTGTGAGTTTTCCGAGAAATACATCCCTGTCGGGATACGAGTAGGTAGAGGCAGCTCTGGCAAAGATGTACATAGGGGTAAAACCCGAAAACACATCTTTGAGCTAGACTCGAACGGGAACTGGTGCACGACAATAGGACACACTGCACTCTTGGTTACGACACTTCCGGGGGATATGCTTAGGATCACTCTCATTTTCTTTAAAAATCATTATGAAGTTTTTATGGGTATATACATATTCAAAAAAAACATTTTTATGATTATGGATTATATCCATAAATAGTTCAATTTATGTTAAGTGTTTTATAAGTATGGAATTATGTATTTTGATTCATAAACTGATCTAGTTCATGCCATTGTTTAGAAATGGAACCTAGTGGATGAAATGGAAATCGTATCAATGCACGCACTCAATGTTGGGATTTCCCTCATGATCAAGATAATTATAGTGTATTTGGTGATGCAACTGGTGCCGATCAGCTAATCACCATATTGGGAGAACTCACTGAGGTTATGAATAAAAACCTTACCCGTACAGAGCACCCTCATCCACAACGTGGACGATTAATGTTATATCGATTCATGAGGCAACAACCACCAACGTTCAATGGGAGTACAAATCCCTTAGTAGCTGAGCAATGGATAAATTTCCTAGAGAAAATATATCAGGCTTTGGAGAGTAGTGAAAGGGAAAAAGTTATCATGGCAGTTTACCTCCTCACTGGAGATGCTGATCAATGGTGGTCATTGATTCAAACATGAAGGAAGATTATGAAGTATCAAATATGGAATAGAGGGAGTTCAAAGATCTGTTTTTAGAATAATACTTTCCTCGTGACCATCGAGCAGATATGGAAAGACAATTTCGGAGTCTGAGACAAAAGGAGGATGAGAATTTCGCAAAGTATGAGGCTAAATTTACAAGGTTAGAAAGGTATGCTGTAGATTATATACGTAACCCAGGAAGTAAGATTGATCATTTCATTGATGGGTTAGAACCATTTCTTCATCGATTATTAGTTTCATAATCCTTATCATCGTAGGAAGACATTGTCGCATGTGATATCAAGACAAAAAAGGAATTATCTAAGTCTTATGACATTAAATCAAAGAAAGAGAAGAAGTGATCTATTGATCAACCCGGGAATGGAAATAAGGGGAAGAAGGGAAAGGTTGAATATCCATCCTATGGTAAATGTAGGAAGAAACACCCCGGTACCTTCTTAAAGGGAACGTGTGTATGTTACAAGTGTGGTGAAAAAGGACACCAAGCTCGTGATTGCAAAGGGAAGAAGGAAGCTACCAATGTTCAGTGCTACAATTGCATGGAGATGGGATATTATGCAAATGAATGTACTAAGAGTCAGGGGAACTTACCTCAGAAACGGCCAAGGGATCAAGGCCATGATTTTTCTATCACTACTGCTGAGATAGAAGCTCCAAAAGACATGGTGGCAGGTAATTTAGTGGTTTCCTCAAGTTTAGAAAATGCATTATTTGATTCTGGATCATCGCATTGTTTCATATCTTCCCAGTTTTCTAATAAAATTAGATATTTCCAATTTGATTTAACAAGGGATTTGTCATTTAAAACTCATAAGGGAAGTATCATTGCAACAATGTTTTGTGAATCAGCCCCCATTAGAGCACATAAATGTTCATTATCCGCCGATCTCATTGTCATACCTATGATTGAGTTTGATATAATCCTCAGTATGGATAGGTTTTTGGACCATGATGCGAATATTTATTGTATGAAGAAGGAGGTTACGATTTTTGATGACGATGATAAGGAACACCTTAACATTATAGAAGATTCGTCACCACCTAATTTTTATCTAGATCCACCCCCAGTAGCTCAACTAAATTAAATTATAGGGGAGGAAGAGAATGAAATGACTGTGGGTGAGGAAAGGAATGTTCAAATAGAAGATGTACCTATTGTGAATGAATATGTTGATCTGTTTCCGGAAGATTTACCTGGACATCCTCTAGAATGAGAAGTTGAGTTTTCTATTGATTTAATTCCTGGGTCAAGGCCTATATTGAATACCCCTTATAGAATGGCCACTGTATAATTAGTTGAACTAAAGATACAACTAGAGGAATTGAGTAATAAGGGTTTTATTCTCCCTATTGTTTCTCCATGGGGAGCCCCTGTTCTTTTTGTTAAAAAGAAAGATGGATCTATGAGGTTATTTATCGACTACAGGGAGATCAATGCTCTAACAATAAAGAACAAGTATCCCCTACCTCGCATTGATGATTTATTTGACCAACTACATGGAGCTCAATACTTTTCAAAGATTTAACTTCGATCTGGATACCATCAGTTGTGTGTGAAGATGGAAGACATTCCGAAGACAGCATTTCAAACCAGGTACGGGCATAATGAGTTTACAGTAATGCCTTTTGGATTGGATAATGCACCGTCTGTATTCATGGATCTGATGAATAGAGTTTTCAAGGAATATCTCGATGAATTTGTGGTGGTATTTATTGATGATATATTGGTATACTACAAAAGCTATGAAGATCATGAAAATCACTTGCGCATTATCCTGAAGACTCTGAAAAGGCATGAATTATATGTGATGTTTAGCAAGTGTGATTTCTGGCTTCAGGAGATTTCTTTTCTTGGCCATATTTTCTCTAAATATGGAATCTCTGTTGATCTTTCTAAGACCAAGGCAATCCAATAATGGCCTGCACCAATGAGTATAACTGAGGTACATAGTTTTATTGGTTTAGAAGGCTATTATCGACGTTTCGTCTAGAATTTTTCCCGGTTGGCTAACCCATTAACAAATCTCACACTTAAAGGGGTTAAATTTTTTTGGACCAAAGAGTGTGAAGAATGTTTCGAAGAACTGAAGAGAATATTAGTCAATTCTCCTATATTGACTCTACCATCGGGGAATGATGGGTTCGTTATTTATAGTGATGCATCGAATAAAGGACTTGGTTGTGTCCATATGCATAATGATAGGGTTATTGCCTATGCATCATGAAAGTTGAAAATTCATGAACAAAACTATCATACTCATGATCTTGAGTTAGCAGCTATGATCTTTGCTTTGAAGATATGGAGGCACCACCTCTATAGTGAAAAATGTGAGATTTATACTGATCATAAGAGTTTGAAGTATATTTTCTCACAAAAAGAACTCAACATGAGGCAAAGGAGATGGCTTGAATTACTCGAGGATTATGATTGTACGATACACTACCACCCGAGGAAAGAAAACAAGGTGGCATATGCTTTGAGTAGAAAAGACCATGGAGTTTTGAACAATATGAGAATTGAAAGGGATCCAATTTTCATGGATCTAGTGAAGATGGACATGGGAATAACCATGGAAGGTTAAACATCAATTCTTTTTCAAATGGTTGCCAACCATCTTTACTAGAAAGGATTAAGAGTTCTTAGACCGATGATGAAGAATTTCAAAAGAAGATTAAAGCTGTGAATGTTGGGAGATTGAGAGACATTATGTATGAAGAAGGAATTTTGATATTTGGGAAGAGACTCTATGTTCTCGATGTACCTGATCTAAAAAGGTAATTGCTGGATGATTCTCATAGTTCCAATTTCTCTATACACCCTTGTAGCACCAAAATTTATAGAGATTTGACGGAACATTTTTGGTGAGACAACATGAAGAGGGAGATTGCTGATTTTTTGTCAAGATGTATGGTTTGTGAACAAGTTAAAGTTGTACGGAAACAACCTGGAGGAGTCTTACAACCTCTTACCACTCCTGAGTGGAAATGAGACAATATTAAGATGGACTTTGTCATGGGGATACCAAAGACTTTTAGAAGGAACAATGCAATATGGGTCATTGTTGATCGTCTTACCATGTCAGCACATTTTCATACTATAAGAGAAGATCTGCCACTAGACCGTCTAGAAAGACTATATATTGATGAAGTTGTGAGACTTCATGTAGTACCCCTATCGATTTTTTCTGACCGTGATCCCCGTTTTACTTCAAGATTCTGGAAAAGTCTTCAAAAATCCTTGGATCCTGAACTTCATTTGAGAACTACCTACCACCCTCAAACAGATGGACAATCAGAATGAACTATTCAAACCTTAGAATACATGTTGAGATACTCCTCACTTGACTTTCAGGGTATGTGGGATCAATATTTATCTCTAGTAGAATTTTCCTATTACATTAACTTCCATTCGAGTATTCATATGGCACCATATTAAGCGTTATAGGGAAAGAGATGTCACACACCAACCTGTTGGGATGACGTTGTTGAAAGAAAACTTCTAGGCCCAGAACTGGTGGAGGAAATGATGGAAAAGGGGAAGGTAATCCAAAACCATATCAAAGCAGCTCAAAGTAGGCAGAAGAGCTATACCGATAATCGAAGGAAGGATTTGGAATTTCAAGTCGGTGATCATGTTTTCCTGAAGGTATCTCCATGGAAGGGAGTCATACATTTTGGTAATAAAGGTAAATTGAGTCCCAGGTACATCGGACCTTTCAAAATTCTAGAACGAATTGGGGTTGTAGCTTTCTGATTGGCAATGCCACCAAGTCTCTCCAAAGTTCACGATTTGTTCTATGTATCTCTATTAAAGAAATACATGCCTCACCCAATGCATGTACTCACCTATGAAGAATTAGAACAGGAACCCGATCTGTCTTATTGCGAAGAGACCGTCCGGATTCTTGATACGAGAGAACATGTACTGAGAAACCGCATGATGCGTCTGGTAAAATGTTTGTGGAGAAACCATAAAATGGAAGAGGCAACGTGGGAACTCGAGGAACTTATGATTAAGAACCACCCGAGTCTTTTCATGCATTATTATTCTAGAAATTTTTAGGATGAAATTATTTGAATAAGGGTATAATGTAACACCCCATGCTTCTACGGTAAGTTTCCCTTTGAATAATGTGATAGTGTGTGTTGTACGCAACATCGAGTTCTAACACACCACAACCAATCAAACTAGTCGTTATGAATAGTAATACCTACTTATTGAAATTTTATAAATTTTATCTCTCAAAATGAACTTCATTTTTGCATTCAGAATATCGAATTTATCCTAGGGTGAAATTTTGGAACTTTTCGGATAACATTTATGTTTTGATGAATAGTGGAAATTACTAAATTTTAGTTAAAACCAACTTTTTTAAAAAAAATAATTTATATTGATAAATTATGAATTTTAGTGGTTTTAATGTATATTTAGAATATATTTTTACCATTTAATACAATGTTGTTCATTTTACATAATTTTACAATTAAACCGGACATAAACAAGTGTCAATCTTTCGATAGTTATTATCTCTTAAAAACACATTTTTGGTTTTAACAACAGGAATTAATATTAAATTAATTTCTACCACTTCTCTGTTTTGAATTTGGAATAATGGATTACATATTTGGAATCATGATGTTCATATTGTGTAAATAGGTAACTTTTATTTTTAGACATTTTGAATAATTACTTTGGTAAATATTTTATTTACCATGGTTAAGGGTAAATCCGGTAAATAAGGGTTAAAAAATAATATTATTACCCTAAAACATGTCCTAACCTAATTGGTATATACATTTCCGACCATGGGAATCTTTGATTCTATTTTGGGACCCCATGGAGCCACTTGTAGGTGATAGGGACACATTATTTTAATTAAGTTAAAATAAATACAAAAATTACATAAGCATATATCTTTTAGAAAAACAATTTTCACATAGGGTTATAAATATTGGATTTTCGACTATAAATATTCATTATAAATATAAAACAATTTAATACATAATGATATTTTATTTAAAAATTTTGAACATTATATAATTTAATTTATTTATGTCACAATGGTGATGCAGTAATTACTAAATTAATGACGAATTAGAATAATTGATATTATAAATACCCAAATAAATGTAATTTGATACTTTTTATAAATACCAATAATTTTCTAGGATAATTTGACATGTTAGTATTGATTTAATTAAATTTTTTGGAAGTAATCATTATGTTATGAGTTTTATAAAAATCAATTATTCAATAGTTTCAAAATTGACATAAAAGAGTTTTTAAAACAAATATTATATTATTAATTGATATTAAATTCAAAAAAATCTAAGGTTATTACAAGAGACTTATATAATGATAGGTGTATCATTAATGGACAACTTGGTGGTCTATTGGATGGATATAGTATGTTTATTAACCATATAATATAAAAATACAAAGAGACATTGTAAAGTGAAACTGATTAACTATGAGTTAATACTTAAAAATAAGGTTAATATAGTAACCCAAACCTATCTAAAACCTATTGGTTGAGTGTTTTTCAACCTATCCCTACCTTAAACGTTATATAATTCACTTTTGAGCCATTAGAAACCGAATATGAATTTATTATAAAATAATATTTCTAGCTTTTCTAAAGGTGCCCCTCACCCCTCTTATAAAAGGGCACTCACCCTTGTCATTAATTCACACCTTCAAAGCCTTTTGGGTCAGCCAAAACCTTCCCAAATACTCTATAAACTTCCCTCTCTCCTACCTGGAGGCCTTATTTTGATCAGAAAGCCAACTTAAGGAGCCCTTTTGATCAAATCAAAAGGAAGAACCCGAAGAAGTGGTAATGTTTTCACCATCCTTTTTCAAATTCATTTCTTCTTCAACATATTCATTCTTTGTTATTACCATTCTAAAACAATGAATCCAGTGTCTCCTATATACTGTAATATTATTATAAATATGGTACTACCATATTCAGTATTATATCCATAGTTTGAATGACATGTCACCATACGTGCGTACGTACGGCTTACCGTCTCCACGTCGTGGTGTAATTGTTATTCAATATATTATTATTTGGATGGGGATAATAATGATTTTTAATTCATGTAAATAATAAATATAACATGATACTGATTCTGTATATATGATATACCATCCAATTATATATTATTTTAATATCAAAAAAATGATATTGTCGCTCGTGCGTATGTACGGACTACCGTCTACATGAACGCGATGAGATTCATTCTCCATCATATCCATTCAATTATAATTCTCATTTGATGATTAATAATTGTATCTAAAGACTTAATATCATTATTTATATGAATAAGATACAACTTATCCATGAAAAACATGGCTTACGTAACAAAACATATAAAAGAAAACGAGTAAGTTAACACCCGAAACAACGATAATACTAAGATATTATTAACAAATCAATATTAAAAGATCGTATATGATATCATATTAATGTATATTATTATTGTATAATTTAATAACAGTTATTTCACCATTATATAGGAGGTTAACCAACCCTCAACTAAGGAATGGTACAAGGTAAGGGTTTATTTCACAATCTCTTCATTATCTGAGGTTGTTTATACGTAATAATCTACTGGGATTTCATTATAATCCACATCCATGTTTCATAAAAATGTATTTCAATTTTTTTTACTATTTACAAGAATATGGGTAAAATTCATTTATACCTTTGATTGACTGTTTAAAAGAGGATTATAGAGGGATCTTTCCGTCGTTTTTCAAACAAGGTGCTTTTTAACCTTTTCGACAGAATTAAGGTAAGAATGTTTTTTTAACTTATACGGCAGGGGAAACTATTTTATGCCATTATAAAATCGTCGAAGCTTCAATTATAATCATATAAGAATATTTTCAAAGAAAATGTTTTATTTTATAAATATATGACTCTTAAATTATTTCAAAATAGAAAGAGATATTTCTCTAAAAAGAGTTTTTATTTCATCTATGTCAACATCCTTTGATGTATTTTACGCTTATTTGAAGTTGATTTATTATGATAAAATAATTCTATATTGTATTGAAGGTTTTTTGTTATGTTTGACGGTGGATGTGTTATTTTTATACCATTCACGGTTTGTGGATGACATATTTACATTTCGTATGCTAGTTTTAATACAAATGTTTATGTTATGTTTAATCCTTTTCATATGGGAATGCATTGGACATAACATGTGACGGGTGGAGCCCGCTACTACTCCTCGATGCATCGGTAGGTCTCATGAGACAAACTAGTGTCTTGGAACAAGGCTTTGACAAAATCTTATTTTTAGTCTTGGCACGAGGCCTTGGCTATGTGGTTATGATAGTCTGAAATTATGTATTCCATCATTATGAAAGTGGTTATTTATATTGCATGTGATTATTCGATTATTAGAATATCAATGTGAATAAGTAAATGGCATTATTTAATTTTATTTTTTCCATACTATGTTGAAGTTTAAGTTTAAAAGGCTTTTGTTTTAGTTATTCATTTCCTTAAATGTTTATTCTTATTTATGAATGTTTCCGCTATATTGTTATCCTTACAGGGCATTTGAGCTCACCCCTTTTCTATGTTTATTTTTACCAGGATGTGAAAAAGTAAATTATGAATGACCTGCAGGGATAGTATGAGGGGATAAGAGTGTGGAATATGCAGACTATGTTGTTGTAGTTTTCATTTTAATGGTGTAATGTAATATATAGTGTTTCCAAGGCTAATAAACTAATCGGTCTTTCGAGATTTGATTTTTCTTGTGATCATGCCAATGTTATGTAATAATGCACCGAATCTAGGTAACTAGGGTCGGGGTGTTACACAATATATATATATATAAGATCAACATTATAACATAAAAATAAATACAACACTATTTTATTCCATTACAATCATCCAAGACTCTTAAATATTCCTGTAAGTCACTCATTATTAACATCTTCATATATTGGGAAAATGAAAAATTAGAAAGGGGTGTGTTCAAATGCTTAGTAAGAGTAAGAAATACAACATAAGTTAACCTAAACATTTGGTATGGTGAATAATTGAAAACACATGCCTTTAAAAATAAAAAACATGAATACCTTATGGTAAAAATATGAGCTGAGTAAATAATTCCTTAATAAAACATAGTCATGGGTATTCTACTAATCGAATAACCACATGAAACATCAACATTATTTTCATAATGAGGTAATGTATAAAGCTGGAAATTCTAAAAAAAATTCCCAACGCCTTGGCCATTACGTCCTAAAAAGATTAAGGCCTCGGCCAAAACCATATATCAAATTCGGAAAGGCCTCGTCCAATTCCACGTGTAATTGTCTCATGAGACTAACTAATGCACCGAGGAGATATAGTGGGCCCCACCCATCACTTACTAATTCAAATACATTCCTCATATAAATAGGTTGAAAGATATCATAAACATTTATAGTAAAACTGGCATATGAAATGTCAATAATTTCACCGTAATCATTGAATGGTATAAAAATAACACATCCACAGTCAAATATATCATAAAACATTCAATAAAATATGGAAGTTTTTTATCATAACAAATAAACTTCAATAAAGTTTAAAATCCATCAATGGATGTTGGCATAGATGAAAATTATTTGTAAAACACTTTGAGAGAAATACACCTTTTTCATGAAAAAATTTAAAAGTCAAACATTTATAAATGAAGTAATTTAAAACAGATTTTTGAATCAATTTTTCCCATAAAACCTTGAATGTTTTGAAAGAAATTATCATTTTAAAACATTCATGTCCATATAAATAAATCCCTAAAATCATTATGAAAACCTGGACATTAATTAAAATGATTTAGAATGATAAATATTTATAACATATAAAACGATGATCTAGTCAAATAGAAACTCCCATAAAACCTTAAAATATTCCTTTTGAGAACATTTTTATGAAATAAGGATACCGATGATAAATATACCCCTGTAAATACTTACACATAAATAATCTTTGATAATAATGAGATTGGGTAAATAACCCTTACATAGTACTTTTCCTTGGTCGAGGGTATGTTAACCACATGTATAATTGCTAAATAATTTTTATTAAATTATAAAAAAAGAAACTTAAAAATAAATATTATATCATATATGATCTTATAATATTGTTTTGTTAGTAATATATTAGTATAATCTTTGTTTTGGCTGTTAACTTATTAATTTTCCATTATATGTTTTGTCACATAAGCCTTGTTTTCATTGGATATAATGTATTTGATTCATATCTAGAATTATATTAAGTTCATAAACATTATTTTAAATCATCAAATGAATATTATTCTTGATTGGTTATGAGGGGTAAATGAATCTTATCGCCTTTATGGAGACGTTAATCCATACGTACGCACGAGCGACATTATCAATTTTTTGATATTAAAATCATTTTTATGTAGATTTTATATCAAATATACAGAATAATTAAAATGTTATAATTATTATTTATATCAGTTATACATCATTATTATACCCATCCCAAAAAAATAACTTATTTAATAACAACTACACAACAACATAGAGACGGTAAGCCATGCGTTCACAAGTATGGTGACTTTGTCATTCATATGATGGATATAATAATGAATATGGTTGAACCATTTTTATAATAACTTCATTCTATATATAAGATACATTAATTATTATTTTAGAACTGAAAAAACAATGAAACAGAATGTGGAAGAAGAAAATAATAATTAAAGAGGCGATTAATATTCCCCTCTTCTTCATGTTCTTCAATTTGATTTGTTCAAAATGGATCCTTAGGATGAATTTATGATCAAAATAAAGACTATAAAATTAATTGAGGGGAATTGGAAGGATATATGGGCAGGGGATGGCCGAGCCAAATTTATTTGGTGGTGTGATTTTGATTAAAATGGAAATTCTCTTTTATAAGAGAGGTGAGGGGCACCTTAAGAAAAGATTGAAATATTATATTATAATAAACAAATTTTAGGTTTATAATGGTTCAAAATGATTTATTTAGAGGATAAGAAGGGAATGAGTCGAGAAAATTTCAACCAATAGGTTTTATAGAGGTTCCGGTCACCATATTAACCTTATGATTTTGATTTCAATTTTAGTTAAATAGTTTAACTTTTACCATGTATTTGTGTATTATTATAATAATTGGATAATAAACATACTATAAATTTACAAGAGAACCTAAAGTGATTCATTAATTATATACCTATAATTATATAACTTATATGGTATAATCCTAGATTCGTATGAATATTATATAATTTAACAATATAATATTTGTTTTAAAAACTCATTTCTATCAATTTTGACACTATTTTGTATTTTTTTGAATGTCATCACAACTTGATTACTTAGAATAAAATAAATTATATCAAACCTCACATGTCATAATTACCTAGAAAATTCTAGGATGTCATAAAAATTTTGAAATTAAATTTATTTTAATATTTATAATACCATTTATTTGATTCTATCATTAATAAGGTAATTACTTCATCATCATTTTGTCATAAATAAAATTAATTATTTAATGTCTAAAAATTATAAATAAATAAAAATTATTTAAAAAAAACTTTTTATTGTTATAATGAGTATTTATAGATGAATATATTACTAATATAAACCCATGTAAAAATCATTTTACTAAAAGATATATGTTTATACCATTTTTGTCATTTCTTTAAATTAATTAATACAATGTGTCATTATCACGATCAAGTGGCTCCACAGGGTCCCCAAATCACCCAAAGGATTCCCATGGACAGAAATGTATCAACCAATAGGAATAAGACACATGTTAGTTTAATTTAATACTATTATAATATTATTTATTAACCCTTTATTTACCAGATTTACTTTCTATCCAAGGTAAATAAAATATTTACTGATGTAATTGATCATAATGTCTAAAAATTAATGTTAACTATTTACACAATTTGGACCACCTGATTAAAAATATGGAATCTATTTTTCCAAATTAAAAACATAGAATTTGCAGAAACTAATTTATAAATAATTATCATTGTCAAAACAAAAAGCTTGTTTTTCAAAAATAATAACTAATAAAACAATGAAACTTGTTTATGACTTGTTTAAATGAGAAATTAAATGGAATGAACTAAATTATTTTAAATGATAAAAATATAATATAATTATACTTTATTACAAATAAAATGAATAAGGTAACACTATAAATTATTTCTATTAAATTTTTTTTAATTCAAATTTGGTATTTTTACTATTCATCATAAATTGAATGGTTTCAGAAATGTACCAAATCATCAAACTAATCCAATTTTGATATTATGGATTATAAAATTATTTATATTCTGAAAACAATTTATAAAATTTCAAAAAGTGGGAATTACTACTCATAACGGATAGTTTGATTGGGCGTAGTGTGTTAGAATCTCGATGTTGTGTACAATACAAGCTATTGCATTATTCAAAGGGAAACGTACCATGGATACTCGGGGAATTACATTATGTGATGTTCTTAAAACACAAAAACATTATTAATCATTATCATATGAGTTTTAATTTGTATAATGTTATGATATAAACATTAATTAAATATGAAATATTCAGTAGGGTAGTTATACCCTTCAATATTTTTCAATTTCATTTAATATTAGTTGTTTTAAAAATGGGTCGTGGTATCAAAATTTAGTGAATATGTCATGGAATGTTATGATATAATTAGATTCATTTTTGGTAACATGAAATTTTATTGGTTTTTAACTAGTATAAAATCAAAATTTTCCCCTTTAAGCATATTGTTTTTTTCATCTATGTTTACAAATGGTATATGAAAATTGAATGAAACAGGAATTATAAAGTCACTCGTGGTATTGTTAAGATGAAAGTGATTTTACATATTATTTCAAAAATGGTTATGAAATCTTTTCTATGTGTATTTAAAAAGGACATGATATAAGGCTTTATTAGGAATTTATGATATTTGGGTAATGAATGTGGTTATGGAAATATAAATTCCCAAATGGAAACAAAGAATTCTTTGATAAATGGTTTGAATACTTGTGTGATGTGATAGTCTAATTGGAACATGTGAAAGAAATGGATTTTAATGTGAGTTGTGATTCTTAATGTTTAAAATGAAACTACTGAATATTTGGATGAGATCCTCAATAGTGTATTCTTCATGGGAACATGTGGTATTTTTCCATTGGAAATTAGGATGGGATCCTCTCTAATAAAATGTGTGTGAGATATTTATTAATTTTTATTGTTACAAAATTCTTTACTATGAATTAATAATATTATTATTTTCATCATCATGGAATTCATTGGAATCATTATTATGTTTGAGTGGTGCTTTCTTGTCAACCCAGATTAAATGTGTTGGTACCCCTTGAATAACAAGAGGCCAGGTGTGATGTTCCACTTATGAGGACAGTTTAGAGCATCCAATTGGTTACTGAATACAAAGATGAACCATATAATTTTAGGTTATTATAATTCAAGTACCTTATGGATTTTTTCTAGGGATATTAATTAAAAACACATTATTACTATATACTGATACTTATTTATTTTTTGTTTCATATTTTTTCTCCTTCAGTGTCACATTATTTTTAACAATATAAATTTGTATTAAATTATTCGGCTCCACATGTGTAATTTGGTATCTAAAATGAAAAAATTATTTTTAATGTTGGAATGTTGCATGTGTTATTTAGAAAAATGGAATACTATGTTTTTTATTAAATATTACACAAACACTTGTCTGTGTAAATATTTAAATCTACTCCATGCGGTCATCATAGAGAATGGAAATGTATTTATTTTGTTGTGGTTTGCTACTGGGTTGTTAAAACATACACCTCACCTATGTTAATTAGTGTTGGTAGACACATGATACATGTTAGGTGCATGGTTTAGATCATTTGTTCCTTGTCGCAAGCTAGTCTAAGAACAACGTTGATCATTCGGCCATATAGATAAAAAATCATCTTTATTCGATGTTTAGATTCCCCTTTATATCTATCATTTTTTGAGTTTCTACTTCGTTTGATGGTTGTTTTTGGAAAATATTTTTATCACTTATTTATAATAAATTGCTGGTTAATTTATATATTTTCATTTTTGTTTTATTTGATCATATTTTATTAGGAAAAAAGTATTCACATTATAAAGACATCATTGTATGACACTAGTTACTAGTTATTGCGGACATAGAATTCCCTTCGGCTTATGTCTTGGACTTGGTACAATGTCCTTTCAAATGGAATCCTTGAATAGTTCACTAAAAAATTATATCATAATATTCCCATTGCTGTTTGTGGTGGTTGTTAGAAAAATTAAAAAGACTTTTAGAACTCTAGAGGTATGTATGTGAACGAAGTCATAAAGCATGGTTTGTTCTAATCCTCACGTTACCAGATGCCATATTGGATTTTAATTTTTTCTGGATTGAAGAATTGAAATGTAGTAAATCTGATGTCATTTAATGATCTCACATGGTGTAGGGGCCCATTTGGTGTCTGAGTTCATGGTTCTATGTCCTCTTAGATATTTATATATATGGGTCATGATCCACCATCCAAGCTTCTAATATATGCATGGACATTAGTTCCTTAGGATAATTTTTTATATAAGCGGTGTGTTAGTTTGCTTTTGGACTTTATGTGTTTTTTTTGAAGTGGAAAATAATTTTAAAAAATGGGATAAAAAATGAAAAATAATTATTGAGCATTATCAATTTTTTAAAATTATTATTTTATGTTTGAACTAGAATGGAAAAATATATTTTTATTATTGGTATGTGGCCTTGTAAGAAGGATGTTATGAATTTATAATGGGATTGGTTGTTTTGAAAATACGTTTACTTTTTTTGTTTTCAATGTTTATATTATGGGAGACTTTTTTTGATTGAGTTACACTTCATGGATGAGGTTTTTTATGTAGATTTTCAATTTATGTTATGATTTTGATTAGAATAGTCTACCTGGAATGGTCTCCAAGGTTTCTAGATGGTCATATCTCATTTCTAGTGTTTATTAGTTGTTTAATTTCATTTATGGTTATGGTGGTATGTTATATGGACTAGAAATTCATAAAAAAGTTGACAGTATTTTGATCATGGGGAACACCCGAAGCTTTGAGGGTTCAAGTTGTCTTGGGGTTGTTTGAATATTCTACTTTGGTTTAATGGAAGTTGATAATCTCTACATCATTGCAAGAAGGGATGAATTGAAAAAATTTTAAGACTACATTTATCTAATGGGTTAGATATGTGGTGGTGAAGATGATGAAAGTGGAAGAGCCTATGAGTATTCATCAAGGCCAGCAGACAATGAAGGCCAATGTTCAAAATTTCAAGGTGATGGATTCATTCTCTTTAGAAATAATATCACATGATATATTTATGGAATCTATTTTCTTCATTACTCTCCATCAATATATCAAGGAGTGATCCCTCTCCTCCATGGATGTTCATATTTTTATGTTAGTGGAAGAATAAATTTTAGATGTGCTGGTTTATAGAGGATAGGATGTTGCAATTCTGGTATCATTTTCTGCTAATGATGGATCCCCATCTAGAGTGAGGTGTATGGTAGAGTAACATATTACTAATGAGTTTCCCTTTTTGTAATAATGTTTTTTCCATCAGACATTTCTATGTTTTCTTCAAGTGTGGTTATTTAAGAAATAAAATTTTTGTTGTCGTATTACTCTGATGGATTTCCATCATTCTGTCTATTTGGTTTATATGGTGAAGATTTGTCGAATAGATTTCATGAAGAATAAGAAGAAGAAGTCTGGATCAGAGGGTGTTTGAACCTGACTATGAGGTAGTGGATGCTTCAATCATCATGGATCCAGCCACATACCTCAGAGTGAAGATCCGACACAGTTAGGAGACCATTAAGGGTCTGGGTTACCATGTCATGGTTTAAGTATCTAGTGTTGGAGTGGATGGAGTTTAAGTCCACATTATTGTTCTATTATTGTTTTGATAGTCTCTTTTCCTTGTAAGAGGCTTAGATATCCTATTTTATTTTGATTTCATTATGTTCCTTGTATGTGATCTATAAAATGTTAAGCTTCATGAATAACATACATGTTTTAAATAATTCTCCTTTGAAATATTTTCATTCTTGTTGGGATCATGAATTATAGTTATGCTCTATGCTTATTTTTGATATCTTCAATGGGTTTCCCTCTTATTATGATGTTTTATTTCATGTTGTAATTTATTATGTTAATTGGATTGTGGTCGCAATATTGAATGTTCTTGGTCTTAATTTTTTAATTTTTATATAAAAGTGGATATTTTGGGGATTGCAGATAGGTCACACGAAGTTAGCGCACTATTAAAGAAACAATGAGGGTTATTGATTTTGGTCTGGGGTAGGGATCAAGGCCTATTAAAGGTTAAGATAAAAGTACAAAAGTCATGAAGTATGGTTCTATAATTGTGCGTTGGTACACTAAATTATTGGACATGGGTTTGGAATCCATGAAATTAGCCGCTACAAGGATCGCCTCTTCTCCAGTAAATATCACATGATTTCAACACAAAATGTTAAACTATGCATCCAAAGAAACTGACATTCCCAAATCAGAAAAAATTTGAATTCCCAATTTTACACTTCAATGGTTTATCCCTAATTCGGGTTTCTCATTTTTTTCTGGGGGGGGGGGTTATTGTTTGTTCAAGGAGTTTTCGATTTGGTCCAGTCTAATGTATTTCCATGGTATTAGTTTGATTCTTATTATTGGGATAACTCTCTCATGTTATAAAATTTGTCATCATGTTGCGGGTTCTCTAAGAGTTTTTCTTGTGTCACTTATGAAGTGAAAGGTCACCAATAGGTTTATGGTTTTTCATGGAATCTTTTGTATTTGTGATTGAGTTTTGTTTATTTTGTAGCTAGTTGACTTTCAATGGGTGAAACATGTTTTTCGTGGGGAGAATTTTCAAACCCTAACCATAATTAACGTTTTATTTTTATTTATTTCTTGATGATATTTTTTTTTTATGTTCATGTTGAGTTTCCAATTTGATTTTTTTATGGGATACGTTTGGTGGTTTTAGTAAATATTCATTGTTAGTGTGAAAGTTATGTGGAGAATGTGGAATAGTGTAGAGTTTATGAAAAAAAATTGCCACTACGTTGTCTTCAAATAATTCATGTATATTTGGTGGTAATTTCTTATTTCATGGGGTGTTATTTGAGGATTTGTTTGAATTGATGAGGTTACATGGTTTGAGAATCGGTTTCCCAAACTGTACAACTTAAATGTGCATGTTCGCAAAAATATTTCTAGTAGAAGTCGCATGATTTTTTCAATGTTTACAAAATCATTAAGAAAAACATGCATCACATTAAAAAAAATAACCATTTCTTAACCCAATTTTCATGATTCATCATCTAACATAAATAACACTTATTGAGATATCTACTATATACCATCCTCATTTTTCATCATCATTGACCACATTTTGAGATATTTTTCACCAAAATATTAGTGATTGTTCTTTATTTCTTTATCAAATCATCCCCATTATTCTTATCCCATTCCCACTCTCTAATTTAAATTTTTTAATTTCTATAGGAACTCTTATATAATATTCTAGGGTTTGGAATGAAGGATTTTAGTCGATTTCACTAATGTTTGGGTCTGTAGGTCATCTTTTGGGGCGAATAGTTCTTCTTCTCGATGTTGTATTTCATGCACTTAACATTGAGGATGTTGTCTCCATTAATTTTCCAGGAACATTCCATTAAGAGATTTATAATTCCTAGTTACTTCCAATACAATTATATATGTATTTTTATGTGTTAAAAAATGATTTCTAGATTTTATGAATGAAATTTGTTTTGAACTTGTTTTAATTTTTTTTCTAAAATGTGATTATGTGTTCAGTTGTGCAAGTTGTTTAATAAAATTACTTATGCCCCTTTTTATGAAATTGAGTTTTTAATAGTATTTTTTCTATTAGATTCATTATGATTGATTATTTTGATGGAGAAATTACTCTTGAATGTAGTATGATGTTATTAGTAAACGATTTGGATACTCTATATGGATTTTATGGGTGTGTCCTCAAATTATAATGTCCATGATTAACTTAATGAACTAGTTTCCAAAACACTCATCCATTTTACCTCCCCTATGTCTCAATTTCAATTAATATTATATGGATTCTAAATAGAACATGGTATCAATGTGAATCTAGTATGGTTTTGAATATTAAGTATGAAATTATGGACCATTTCCTAATTTGAAATCCGGTTGGTTTTAAAATGGTATGAAATCCCATTATGAATATTTAAGCATGATGTGTGTTTTAATATTGGTTTTTATATGGTATGGAAAAAAAAATTGTAGATGAAATGTATTGGAATATTAGGCATTGTTTTGGATTATTTGAGTGGTGTTTTATTTCAATCTAATTGGACATTGCGAATGAAATGTTATTTTAAATGGGTTGTGATGATTCACTTGTTAATTGTGACCAATGAATCATTGGATGAGATCCTATATAGGGTCATGGTCTAATGAATCTATGGTGTATCAGCCATTTTAAATTTTTTTGGATCATCTATAATAGTTCACACATGATAATTCTATTACTTATATAATCTATACCATGATTTACCATGTATTACTATTACTATTATTATTTTCATCATGGAATTCTTGCAAATCTTTTATAGGGGGGAGTGATGGGTTCTTGTCATCCCCGAATTAATGGGTTGTTACCCCTTGGATGGCTAGAGACCAGGTGGGACGTTCTACTTATGAGGATAATTAAAAGAAGGAAGTTGGTTATAGACTATGGAGCTACACCATATGATGACAGTTGATTCTAATTCAATTACATCTACAGACTCCTCTTGGTATATTTTCCAAATGACCATGGTTTCTATATGTATGATTTTCATTATTTTTCAGTTTCACTTTTTCTCTTGTTTGGTATCACATTAGTTTATTTTCAACATTGCCTTTTACAAGTTATTATTGTTCTATATGTGGAATTTGGTTTATAAAATGGTATTTTTTTCTGAAAAGTGGAATGTGGTGTGTGTTGTTTTAAAATAGGGAAAGCTATGGTTATTTATTAAAAATGATAAAAAACATTTTCATTATATGTATTTCGAACTACTGATTATGGTTTATTTCTTAAAATAAATATATGGATTCAATAGTGGTTTCCTATCAGGCTATTATAGTACAAACCCATCCTATTATAGTTGGTGTCGGTAGTCCCGAGCTATGTTATATGTGTAGGATTATAGTCTACTTGTGCCATGTGGTGAGCTAGTTTATGAATGGTGGTGTCCATGTGGTCACGTGGCGATTGAGTTGTATTTGATATGGGTTTAGTTTGTTTATTGTATCATTCATTTGATTGGTTTCTATTGTGTTAAGTAGTTTTATACAGATAAGTTTTATATCATTTATTTATTATGGGTGGTTATTTAATATCTATGTGATCAGTTTTGGTTTATTTTATCCGAGTTTTCTGGGAAAATAGTTCACTATTTAATTAAGTTGATTCCCAAAAATAATTACAATCTAGTGGGTATTGGGAACTCCCTTCGGGCCGTGTCATGGAATCGGTCGTGTCGAATGTCATACCATCCGGGTTTCTATCAAGTGGTATTAAAAATTTCATTGATACAATTATAAATGATTGTAATTAGACAAAATTTTCTTTTAGTATCATATTCTAGATTTATAATGTTCATTGTCTATTTATACTATGATAATAATTAAATATGCATTCATCATATTTAAAATTTCATATAAAATCACATAATTCTCTATAAATGTTGAGAATTCAATATAAATTGACAATTCCTACAATAAAACATATAAATAGAACTCAAATAACCAATGATGAAATCATATAAATTGCTTTATTATCCTTAAAACGGATAATTTTAAACAATTTTTTCATCAAATATTAACTATATCAAAAGGGAAATTTTCATCACATACATTCCAATAACCATTTATGATTAGACTTTATAGAATTATGAAAAAACACATACAAAATAATACACATGTGGTTAAAAACCCATTTATCACATGTAAAAAAATCATTTCATTTTTCAAATTAATTCACCATTAACAAATATATTTTATTCATTAGTACATAATTAATTTAACATTCTGTATGATAACCAGTGGAAAGGAAAATATAAAAACATTCATCTCAAATGTTTAGTAAGGGTAAACATAATCATTAACAATTCAATGAAATTATTGTGTATAATATGAGAATACAATTATGAATGCATATTCAGCATACATTGGTGTATCATAAAAGAACTCATAAACATTAATATCAAAGTCATCAATCACAAAAAATAGAATAAGTCTTTAACAAAAGAAATAGGCATAAGAATCAATAATCATGACTAATATGTTATCAATCATGATCAACGAAATCATAATAAACTCATGGAAGGAATAAATATTACTTATTAGCATTTTTGAACATTATCTTCATAGAACTATTACAAAACCCTTGTAGAAGACTTAATAATTGGGTTACAATACTATCAAATTCAAATATAATTTTATAGATATCGTAATCATGACCAATTGAATTGAAACACTATATAATAGCACAATGTTTTATAAATGAAATTCCTTTATTTTTATTATTTCATATAGTAAAATCATTAAATATTACATATATAACACAATAAAAATCATATATATGAATAATTAGTGAAATAAAAGGTATCTATAGAAGTTAATGAACACATATAGATGCAATAGTAACATGACCATTGGAATAATCATGTGACCCATATGAATTATAAATCAGACACTATAATAGTTACACCACCAATGAAAGTATAAATAAAATTTATCCATATTATATGTGGCCCTATGATCTAATCATATTATAGTATAATTAAATAATTTATATAAAATTTATTAATAAATTATTGGTATTTTTGTTAATCTTTTATATTTAATTTTAGTATTATTATTAATTAAATAATTTAAATAATTTATTTTTCATTAAATGAATTTATAAATTATTATTTTGAATTATTATGAACATAAGATAATTTTATAAGGCCTTATTTAAATTTTCAATGTGTTAGAAAACAAGTTTTAATTTATAAATTTGAAATTATCATGAAAATTTTAATTTATATTTAAAATGACATTTTTATTATATAGAAAATTATTTTCATAAAATGTAGTTTATTTTTTAATTATACACATTGATAAATGGTTGTGGGTAATTTTTGATATTTTTTTTAAATAGATGATTTTTTAGTAATAAAATACGATAATTTAATTAATTATCTAAAGACACGACTCATTGAGTCATGAAATGTTTATGGATATTGTAAGAACCTTGGGTTCAAAATAACAAGAATATATTACTATTATTTTTAAATAAAAATAATTACTATTATATGACTTCAGAAAAATAATAAAATATAAAATATAAAATTGAGAAAACCCTCATCTCTTCCACTATATATACCACCCCTCTTAATCACTACTCATCACATCTCTTAAGCAATGTGACCTATCTAAATTTTGATAAAATATCTCCCTAGGACCCTCTTCCATGTATAGAACCTCTTTTTCTATTCAAAATACTAATTCGTTTCCATTAAAGAGGTTCTCACAGAACATATATTCAACAAGTAAAGTCCTCTTTTCATTCCTTTTAATTTTATTTATGTTTATTTATTTCTTTTTCTTTCCTGACCTTGTTTCATCCAAATTTTATGAAAACTCCACTAATATATATTTACATTAATTTCAATATGATAATTGATTAATTAAACACTATATCTCATTTCCCATCCTTTATTTAGAAATGAAAACACCATTCAAGATGTGTTTTTTTCACAATTATGGATGAAAAGTTTTCAATTTCTATTATTGTCTTCAGTTTTAGTTATATATCGATTTTAATGGATGAAACATACTAAAATATATTTATGATGTGTAATTTAATGTTATGTAATCATTGGTAGTAATGATTTTAATTTTTAATTAAAAATATGCTTAAAGTGATCAAAAACCTCAGTTTAACCAAAACAGTGATCATTAATGTTTTATATAATGATTCATCTTCACTCAAAATATCCAAATAATTTTTATTAACATGTAATATTATGGATGTTCCCTAATAACATACAACTAAAATTATGGGAAAACATTCTCATCTCACATGTTAATCATTACAAGTATATACGTTAAGCAATCATGAAAACCAAAGAAACAAATTCTCCCAAAGAATGGAATTAAACCTATTAACACATCAAAAAGACCACGACTGAATTAAATAAGTTTATACTAAATAAGTTAAATGAAAAAGTGGTTCTATAAATATTAATTATAGAATGTAATTTGGTTATTTAGATCATTAAGATCATGGGGAGGACAACATCAAACTTAAGGTAAACAATTCTACCTAAACAACCATTATTACATCAGGTTACTCTATATTTCATTTTATACAGATGAATTTATTTGTTATTTTTATTTAAATCATATAAAATCTATTAACATGATCTAGAATCATTTATCATGTACGATTTATCATTCACTTTCTAGTTAATTCATTCTTCTAAGTGGTTCCCTCATCAAAACCTCTAGATAAATCGACCGATTTAAGGGAACATCCTGAATTCTAACAATTTTCAAGTAGACTATATATGAAATTTTTAAAAAACAATTAATTTAATAATATCACCATTTATATTATGAAAACCATTTTGGTTCACTTATGGTTTTATAGAACATATTATCCCATGTTCAATTTTAAATGCTCTATAGTGTTTTCCATAAAACTACCATAATTTTTTAATGTTGTCATTTCATAAGTACTCTTATTAAATTTTTTAACTAATTATTGAAATAAAATATGATAATATATTATTATTTACCTTGATGAATGTTCATTTATGTTTTAATTCTGTTCATTCATGGACACGTGTCTGATACACCCATTCAATACACATTATGAAATGATTATTATACCCATTTCTTTACATGGGTACCCTTATGTTTATGTATGATTGATTGTTTATGATTAACTATTTTGAATGAATATTCATGAACATGTTAAGATAGGTGCTTCTAGATAGTTATACAATGTATTGTGAAATGTTTAGACTCACAAGAATTTATGTGCAATAGTCTTGGTGGTAAGCCTTGACTCGTTCTACCATATGCAACAGTTAGGATGGTTAACCTTGAATTCTTATCCTCTATGTGCAACAAGCCTTAACTCATGCTAAAGCCAATTTTTATGTCGTTTCCACATTATTATGAATTCATTTTTATATGATCCCATGTTTTTATTTTATGATTTTATAAGTTCCATTCCTTTGTATATCATTATTACATTCTTTATAACCCATGTGCTAAATCATTATTATTTTTATTATTCCCTTTTTAGGATTTTAGCTCATCCATTTTTTCATGTTATCCATAGGTATTCATATAAATATGTGTGATCACAAAGGATGTCAAGAGGTCTTTATTAATATTAAACAAATAAATGTTTTATTTAGTCACATGCCTTCAATTTTATGTACCTTTTCCTCTAATACACTAGACTTCACGATCCTTGGTATGTAATATGATGCGTTATTATACTTATGATCATTCAACGTTATTTGAAATAATCTTGGTTCACTATAGATTGTATCAAAAGATAGCCTGGTAATTTTTAGAAGTTAGTAAAATGGAACTTTAGAAAGAACCTTAGGGATAAGACTATGTATAAGAAAACTATCATAAATTATAGTAAGTATAGTGTAAGTGGTTTATCAATAAAATATATCCATGTCTAGATAAGACCAAATGGATGTGGATTGGGCACAAATTTGTCTAGGGGGAAAAACCAAAAATTATTCTTTGAGAGACACTAGAATGGGGATTTGTGCATAACAAAGGGTTGTGATGCACTCCTTGTTTGACACTATCGAGGGATTGGCTTCGGTAAATTCATAATCATTGTACAAACCATTATTAAGGTGAAAAAATAATTCCATAAGAATAGATGATAAGAAAGAGGTCATGGATAACCTAGATATAAACAATAGGAATCACACGTTAGTATATAATTTTCTTTTAATATTTTATCCTTTAATGTTAAAGGTTTCATTTTCTATTAGCTAAATATTAAATACAAATAATTTTATTTTATTTTTCTATGTTAATAGTGGTAAATAGGATAACATGTTCTATCAATAAATGAAATATGTAATGTGATTACTACACTAAGGACATTTCTGGTATGAATGGAAAGGGAGCTCAAAATTTCATGAAAATACATTCTCAGCTAGCTCACGTTCTGAATAATAACATAAACCATGTGTAACTCCCTCCACTGATAATGAAAGAGAATGTTTCAATGAATCAGTAGTGTTGAAAAAGCCATTGATGATTAGTGGATATTTTGATCCCCTATTCACTTAATAGTCGATTAACTCAACTGAAATGATATTATCTTCCCTCTAGTGTATATTAGAAGAGAATTTTATGATGGGGGTCTGTCATTTGGTTGGAGAAGCTGATCAATGGTAGACACTTATTAGGAATACAATTTCCTCGGAAGAAATTGATTCCATGGATTGGGATAAATTCAAGAAAATGTTTTCCAAAAAATATATTCCTCAAACCCAATGTCTTGTGATTGAATGATAGTTCCACATACACAGGAAAAATGAATATGATTCCATTGAGGCATATGAAGATTGCAATATACACCACTAGGTTTTTAATGAAAACTGAAATCAAGGTGGATCGATTATTTAGTTGACTAAATCTGAGTCTATGAAAACTATTTTTAATTCTCGACATAGAATGTTATAAATATATTTTCCATTATTCCCTTAATGATGATATGGGTATCAAGGAGTTTCAATAGTCCCATAGGACCAATGAAAATTTATAGGAAAATGGAAGTAATATAGGTGGTTCGGCAAATAAATCCTGTGATGGAATGAATATCGATCATCCAACATGTCAAAATTGTGGGAAGAAGAGTCATGTGAACTGCCTAAAATGATCAAAGAACTTTTACAATTATAAAAAAATGGGACATTTGGATAAGAACTACGAGTGCGATATGAATATTCCCACAAATGTGGATAATGAAAGAAAGGTTCACTTCAACACTTAGCCTGTAGTGCTATGTTACAACTACAAGGAACATCGACATTATTTTATCAATTTCTAGATACCACGGTTGGTTGGTGGAAATCAACAATATCCTCCAAGGAAAAAAATCAATAAATTATTATTTCACTAATTTTATGGACGATCCAGATAGTGATGTAGTGATTGGTATGCTAGATATGCATTCATTAATATTAAACATACTTTTTGGTTCCACTTCTTTGCATTAATTCAAATCATGCATTTTTAGTAGAACAATTCAAACACCACCTCAAAATTTGATGGTTGTGTTATATATGAAAACATTGAATAGGGAAATTATTGAATCCAATGATAATAACTCCACCCCGGTAAATGTTTGTGGACTGAGCCTCCCCTAATATATTTTTATACTTTCACTGATAGAGTTCGAAGTTATCTATGGAATGGATTGGATATCACTATACAAAGCCAACCTCAAATTTCAGGAAAGGGAGGTCACTCTTCACATCCCAATGTATCATCTAATCCTAGATAAGTGTAACAAGGATGACTAATCACCTTAAGAATAATCATCTAATGTGTGGATAATGTTTCATTTTGAGAAAGCATACATTTCTAAAATGATAGATACAATGGAGATGATTCTTCTCAAATATATGCCCATAGTGGGGGGTTGCACTGATGTATTTCCTGATTAATTGAATATTATTTATCCTAACTGATAGGGTATTTTCTCAATTGAACATATTCATGGAACCCTACATATTTGAAAGACACCTTATAGAATGACCATCGTTGTGCAAGAAGAGTTGAAGAAGAATTTAAAGGAGAATCTAGAGAAGGGTTTTATAAGCCTATGTTATTTATGTTATGGTGAACCATCACACTTTATTAAAAAGAAGGACATATAAATTCACCTCTACATTTACTATCATGAGGTCAATAAAATCACGATAAAAAAATTGTATCCCCTTCCGCGGAAATATGGAATTTTTTATTTTCAATGTATGGATAGTTACTTATCTACGGTGGATCTTCAGTTAGAAAATAACAAATTAATGTTAAAGAAAGAAGGTACTCCAAAAAAAACATTTCAACCACATTACACACAGTATTAGTTAATAGTTATTCCCTTAGAACATAATTATCACCTATTAATATTCATGGATTTAATGAATAAATGCATTCGATATTACCTTGACAAATTTTGTGTAGTATATATCGATGATATTTTGATATACTCCATTATTATGGAAGAACATGAGGAGAATTTGAATACAATTATGATGAAATTGTGAAAGGATAAAGTTAATTAAAATTATAGTTAATGTGATTTTTTGATGGAGGAAGTATCATTATTGGGGTTTATAATCACAAGAAAAAGAATATCTATGGACCATTTCATGAAAAAGGAAATTGAAGGGTGGCCCAAGCCAACATCTGTAACGGGGATCCACAGCTTTTTGGGTATACCCATGAATTGAATATTATTTATGAAGAACATATCATGATTTTCCAACCCAAAAACTAAGTGGACATGGAATGGAGTGATGTCAGTATACAATCATGAATTTCAGAAAAGCTAAATGGATCTCAAAAAGTGGATTATCACTGCAACAATACTCACACACACGATACGTGGATAAATCATTGTGGCATAAAGTGATGCTTCCAATAAGATATTAGGATGTTTGCAGATGAAAAATGATAATGTGAGAGCCTATTCCTCAAAGAAGCTGAAAATCCATGTTCAAAACTATCCCATGCATGATCCGGAGTTGGAAGCAACAATCACTAGATTGAAAATCCAATTGTATTTTCTCTATGGGGAGAAGTGTGAGATATATACTAATAAAAAGAGTTTCATACATGTATTAATATAGAAATAGATTAAAATGTTCTAACTTATATGGTCATATCTCATCAAGGATTATTAATTCTCAATCCACTACAATCCCAACATATCATAAAAGGTAAAATATTTTATATGTAAAAAAATCATGTATCATTATCAATGATAAGAGTTGAAAAGGATCCAATATTCTTGGGTTCACAGAGGATGGATTTTGGAATTATTTATGGCGGAACATCATAAAACTATTTTCAATTTATTTCTCAACCATACCTCATATATAAAAAAAATGATTCTCACAGAGAAGATGTAGTATTATGAAAAGTGTGGACCCTATTAAGAATGTGAAATCGTATGACTTCAATATTGATGAGGAAGAAGTTGTAAGATTTTATTCATGATTATTTGTACAATAATATCCATAGATAAAGAAGGATATTTTGAATAATGCACATAGCTCAACCTTTTATATTCACAAAGGGAGTATACAATATATCGAGATCTGTAAGAGATAAATTGGTGGAACAATATGTAGAAGGATATTGCTGAGTATACTTCAAATTTCATGTTATGTCAACATGTGAATACTGAAAGAAAAAAGTCAAAGGGGATGATGAAACCACTATCCATATGAACATGGATGTGGGAAAACATCACCATGTACATTTTGAATGGACATTCATGGACATCCGTAAAAAAAACTATGTGGGTCATTATGGATCATCTTAATATGAAATATCACATTATCAAAATTCGAGATGAACTTTCATTAGATCAATTAGAATATATATATATAAACCAACTAGGATGTAAGGATTCATGTAGTACAAATATATATTGTATATTATTGACATTAATGATTCACCTCAATGTTCATTAAATGTATTCAGTAAGCTCTAGGCAAAAAACTATACATCAGTACAACCTACCATCCTCACACAAGTGGCCAATCTGAGAGAACTATACAGACATTATAATACATGTTTAGAGCATGATCTATAGAATCTAAAATGAAGATAAGACTAAAATATTTTTTTGGTCGAAATATACAACAACAATAGTTTCCACTCCATCATCTGAATGGCACCATATGGTTCCCTTTATGGGACAAGGTACAGAACAACGACATGTGGGGTTGAATTCTATCAGCATAAGCGACACGGACCTGAAATGGTCGAAGAAATGATGGATAAAGTGTAAATCATTTAGCAACACATCATGGAATCGCAATGTTGGTATAAGATTTATGCATATCATTTTTGATTGTACATTGATTTAAAACATGGATACATGGTATTTCTCTGTATATCTCTATGGAATAAGGGTCATGAAGTTTGGGAAGAATGGAAAGCTAACTCCCTGGTACGTTATCCCCTTTGAAATTCATGATCATGTAAATGTTGTTGCATATCGACTATAACTTCCACCTACTATGTCTAAGGTAAACTATGTCATCCATGTATCCTTCTTAAGTAATTACATACCATATCCTTCACATGTACTGTCTTCAGACGTTGTATAGTTGGATAATTATCTTTCTTATGAGAAGCATCATGTAATGATCTTTGATCATGGAGATAATTTTCTATATAACAGTACTACTTACATGGTCAATGTACTATATAAAAACAGTAATTAAAGAGGAAATATGGGAACTAGTGGAAGCATTGAAGGTAATATTCCTGCAACTATTTACTGTATAGAATGTAAAATAAAATTTCAAGGGAGAAATTTCATAAGTTTGGAAGAATGTAGGTAAATAATGATTTATCAATGAAATTACTTTTTTATAATTAATTTTTATATTAAAATAATATAATATTACATATATAACAGTATACAATCCTTATAAATTATGAATGCGTGAAATAAATAGTATCTCTAGAAGGTAAGGAAGGCATACTGATTAAATAGTAACTTCGCCATTGGAGTAAAAATGTGACGGTTATGAATAGTAAACAATCAAATGTTATAGTAAAGAAACCAATGAAATTATACATAATATTTATCCATATTATATGTGATGATATGCTGTAATTATATAATAGTATAAGTAAATTTTTTTTAAATATTATTAATAAATTTTAGGTATTTTTGTAAGCCTTGTAAATTTAATTACAATATTATGAATAATCCTAAAAATTAAATTACATTTTTTTTAATAAAATGAATTCAAAAATTATTATTTTGATGTCTTATGATCATATTAAAATTTTATGATTGCTGAATTAATTTTTCAAATTCATATAATGGATGTTTTCAATTTAATGATTTTATTTTTCAAGTAAATTATGATTTTAATTTAAAATTATATTTTACATATATAGAAATTTATTTAAATAAAATAGCATTCATTTTTTAAATTCTACACATCTGAAAATTGATGGAGTGAATTTGTAGGATATTTTTGAAATAATTGAATTTTTAGTGAATAGTAAAATATGATAATTTAGAGAATAATCAATGTACATTATTAATTTAGTCATGGATGATGATTTACTGAGGTACCCACCTAGAGATTGAATTCACATGCACATATTACAATTTTTTGGTCACAATGATCATCATTATTTCTTCTCTTCAGCAATATAATAAAATAATGAATAAAATATTGAGAAAACCCACCTCTCTTCCATTATAAATATCACCCCCTTTACATATTCTCATCACTACCCTCAAGCCTTGTGACTTGAAAAAATTATGAGAAAATCTAACCTTATGCTCCTGTACCATGTCCAAAATCCCTTAGTCACTTCAAAATTTCAAATTCTCAACCCTAATGCGGTTCGTAATGATGTTATATTCAAGAGGTAAACTCCACTTTTCATTGACCTTATTTTATTTCAATTTCATTTCTTTATTTTTCATTTCACACCTCTTTACATTCTAATTTATGGTTTTGGATTATTTTGTAAACATGATATTAATTTATAAATAGATGTCTTGATTGTGATAAGAAACTACCATTTAACTATAATGGTCTTCATTATTTTTTTATATAATAATTCATCTTCACTCCAAATAAGAAAATGAATTTAATGAAAATGTAATCATCAATATACTCAATAATATCATTTATCTTCAATTATTTAAATCCAATATTATCTTAAATTTTTACCCTAACAAGTATATATGTAAATTAATCATTAAATGCAAAGAATCAAATACTACCAATCAATGGAATTTAACCTCTTATCCCAAAAAAAACTATCAGTGAACATAATATGGTTATAAAATGTTATTTAACAGAATAATATATTATCTACCAATTAATTAGTGAATTTAATTTGTTTATATAGTTCATTAAGATCATGTTAAAGACACTACAAGACTTAACATAAAGGATTATAATCGAACCTCTATTATTACTTCGAGTTTCCCTATAATTATTTTTAACAAAATATATTTATCTTATTTTTTTATTTACATCTTCTAAATAATATGTAAATTATCCAAAAACATTTTTTAAGGTCCATACATTATTTTATTTTGGGTATATACATGTTTTTATGCGGTTCCCTCCTAATTCCTCACAATAAGGAAACACGTTTAAGGGAACACCTCAAATTTTACAATTTTCATGTAAACTATATAATCAATTTTAAGAAACCATTAATATCATAAAATCAATCTTTTTATTTTGAAAATATTCTTGGTTTTCTTCTAATTATATATAAAATATTATTTCCACTTCTATTTTAGTTTCTCATTATTATTTTTATTAAAACTCCACTAAAATGTTGTGATGCTAAAATTTGTTATGCACTCTTCTAACATGTTGTAACATCTATTTGAAATCACTTGCGATAAAATATTTCTATTTCTCTGATTAATATTCATTTATGTTTTAATTCATTTCAGTCATTGACACATTTATTATATGCTCATTGATTAAAGTTTATGACATTATTATGACACCCATTTCATTCCATGGGTACCCTAATGTTTATATAGGATTGATTATGTATGATTCATTATGTTCCAAGAATATTCATGAATATTATAATATGGGTGCACCTAGATATCACTCAATTGCATTATGTAATCATGAGTGTCATGATACGTTATGTTAAACGGTCTTGGAATTTAGCTTTATCTCATTCTATCATGTGCGTTGGTCATTGTGGTTAACATTTATATGTGATACTCTATGTGAAAATATCCTTGAATTGTGATAAAGCAATGTTTTCTTTTGTTTCCACATTATTATAACTCAATTTCTATCTGTTATGTTTTTTAATGTTTCATTTCTTTTTATATCGTTATTCCACGCCTTATTACTGATGTTCTAAAGCTATATTATAATTCTTATTACATTACTGGGCATTTGGATCATCAATTTGTAATGTTATCCCCAGGTTATCTTATGAATATGTGTGAGAAAAATTTATGTTTGAATATATTTATAAATATTAAATAAATAAGTGTTTTATTTAGTCCCATGTTTTTAGTTTTATGTACCTACTCTTACATGAAAAAAGACATAACAATCATTGGCCTTTAATATTATGCATTATTATGATTAAAATCATTTATTGATATGTATAAAAGGATAGGGTCTATATAAACAATCTGGGAGAATACCTTGTATAATCAATAATGGTATTACCCAAAATTATCAAGAACACCCATCATGTATGCAATAATGGAGACACCATGATCTACCTGTGTTCAGCCATATAAAATGATATGATGGGCTCACACAATGAAAACTAGGTGATCCATAATATATATTTTCCATGAACATCCCCATGAATAAAGTATATTGTTCTCTAATATATTCCCAATGCTGTTAAAATGAATATTCATTCTATTTATTAATTAATGTATCAATGGAAGTTAAACATGTTCACTCAATATATATTTGAATCATGATAAACCCATAGAAATGAAATGGGTTCCATAAAAATATCTTTTAATACTGATTAACCTTTGTAAAAGAAATGGGTTCCATACCTATGACACTGAATGATTATTACAAAATAAAAAATAAAAAATAAAAGGGTCTACAAAATTATCATTGACATATTATATAACATGGGAAATGAAATAGTAACCATAGTGATATCTTTGATTTTATAACCATAAATCCTAAAAAATAATGAATGTAATATAAATAATAAAATAATTGATCAATCATAAATAATAAAATTGGTTGTTGACATTATTTAATGTTAATACCATTAATTTATCATTAAATTAATTTTGTGGAATAAAAATATTACTTTCAAAAATGACATAAAAACTATATATTCATAAATTATTGACAAAAATTATTTCATTGATAAATACCATGGAAACATATAATGTAATATTTCAACATTTCATAAAGAAAATGACCTTTCCATTTTGAAGAAATAATTTTAAAATAGAAAAAAATCCAAATTAATTACATTAGAAATAACATTTATATGTTCTATAAGAGTAATAAAATAAAAATTTGGTGGAAAACATTATTCATATCATATAGGGTATAATAATTATTCCATTCAAATTTTCAGTAAATTAAAATCTGATTTTTTTTGGAAAAGTCATAAAGATTAACTTGAAATAAAATTATAAAAATATAACTGATAAAATTTTATTAAATAAATATTTTTTTAAATGTTATTAAATATTATCTTTTTTAAGAGAACATGGTTTTCTTATTAAAAATGGATTCTGTCTAAAATGTGTAAAAAAGAATATTTTCCTTACACACATTTTCCTAAATATTCTATGTACCAATGTGTATAAAATTTTAATATTACATGAATATATAATAAATAATGATATGATAATAAAAAATATTAGAATACCTGAGTGGTTGATTATTTGATATAAAAATTGGAGAAAAAATCATAGAAAATATTAAGAAGCGATAACTGGATTGAAATAATGATAGGGTATGGTAGCCACCGTTGAGATCAAGTTCTATGTAGCTTTGCACATGACAATGCTATCCAATCATCAATGCAAGGAGTGGAGATAGGTGACCAATGACACATATTCTTGGGAGGGGAAGATCAAGTGGGCTCAGCCTACGAGTCATGTATTGTGCATGGTATGACTCTAGTCCTTCGTGTCATGTATTGCGGGTCAGTCAAGCCTGGTGCCTTGGACCTATGGGACATTTATGGGTTCCCCTTCAACCCTTAAAAGGGGGTTTATCAATAAAAAAAGAAGTACATCAGGCCATTCGGGCCTAATAAAAGATTATATTATAACATTATCTTCTTACCAAATTGGTAACCTGAATCCTAAGTCCCATGAATGTTTAACATTATTTTAAACATAATTTATAAATGGAATAAATAATTCATGATATTAAATTTTTAGTTGAATATCTATATACCTAAAAGAAGAAGATAGATTCATAACATGACATAAGTGTCAATCGAAAAAAAGTTGACCAAAAAAATACCATTGTTCATTAAAAATAATTTTAATCACAATAATTAATAATAAATAACATAAAACAAAATTTAAAATATCATGAAAATAATTTTATTTATGATATAAAATGTAAAAGTTTTAGTAAATTCCCCAGAAAAATATAAGAGTGGTGAATTTTCATATATCTCCACACAATAACAGACAGAGTAGAAATCCCTCTTAATGATCATATTGTTGAAGTGGGGATTAATTATGGATGTGATTATATATATAAAGTTTAAATCCAGATAATAAATTGGAAATAGAAAATAAAATAATCTATTTTCATTACATCAATAATCTTATGAAATCATAATCAGTGAAATGGGTATTTAACTAATTGAATGAAATTGAGTTAAGAAATATATTATCTCAAGATTCCATTTTTTGGACATGAATTAATATAATATTTTTTGGATTTAATCAACATAATATCTTATTATTAAATATTATGATTATTTTTAATTTTTTATATGATCATTTTATATCATACTATGAACAAATCATTAATAATAATTCATTATTTTTTTTGTTTCAGTTGTTACTTGTCTTGTTTTGTCATTTATATATGTTATATATAATCAGATTGTCTTCATAAAAAATAGTTATTTTATATAATGAGTTATAATCATGATATTATTATTATATATATAAATAAATAATACTTTCATGACCATTAATGATCTATGGTTTTTAAAAATGATGTAGGTTACAACCATATTGATGTAGGCTATACATACATATGAAAAATGTTTCCATTTTTTATGATCCTTACAAAAAGGAGTAATTTAATATTTTACATTTAAATGTTTACAATACTTTAAAATTTGTTATTAAATTAAATATAAATATATATATGTATATATCAATAATATGTTTGGTTTATTAAAATGGAGACCATCATCGCTTCCTGAAGGATGTGGTCCACACTTAGAAGAACGACATTATAATCAATTTGTCTGTGTAATGGTAAGAAATGAAATGATATATTAGATAAGGCATTAAAAAGGAAATACTCATAAGAATCAATAATCATGAGCCATTTTATATCAATAATGAACAACGGAATCATTTTAAAATCATCAAAATCATAGATAAAACATGTTAGTTTATTGGAATGTAATAATCGTTGAAAAATTTCAAAACAATTAAAGACCCCTTACATGTGTAATAACTATACAGTTAGTATCAAATATAGTTCTCTAGAATAAATAATCATTACAAAATTCATTGGAGATATATTTATTTGCACCAATCATAAAATTAACAACACTCTCACCTTGTTCTATCAATATGTACCCATCATATATGTTATAATTTTCTCATGAACCTTATCTTGGGGAACCCAATATTTAATTTATAAAAGTCTCACACTAAAATATATGGGAACAATAATCAAATATAATGTCCAAGAACCACTCTATGTATAAAATAAACAGAAATTTAATTTCATCATAATACTCACCAAAAAACATTTTTCTTTTTTAACGTTATTTACCAATGTAAAAGAAATGTCTTCCATGAAAATATATATTAAACATTAATATCCTAAGGAAAAATGTTTTCAATAAATATATCTTCGAAAACAAATTAACTTTTGTAAAATAAATGGCTTCCATAATAGTATCATGGAAATATTATTAATCAATGGAAATGAAACGGGTTACATAACAGTTTCTTTAAAACATGGTTAAAGTTTGGAATTGAAATTGGTTCTATAATGATATCATTTATAGATTCTTAATCGATCCCAAAAAAGAATAATTATTGTATCAATGGATAATATTCCTAATTGATAATAAGTAAAAACTAGTTTTGTTGACATTAATTTATTGAGATACCATTAAAAAAACATTAAATACATTTTGAGAAGAACAACATTTTCTTTTTGAATGATTGTTTTTGGAAAAAATAAAATTCAAAAAATATTTCTAAAATAATTATTATCAATAAAATCCTTGGAATAATATAAAGGATGATTTCAAACTCAATAGAACAATTCTATATGGAATTAAAATTCCCTTATGAAATAAAATTAAACATAAAAAGTTTTTCAAATACTTCGTATTGAAAATAATATTTAATTTTTAAAAGGGAATCATAAATAAAATGAAGTTGAAATTTTTACCATGACATATATATATATATATTCAATGATATCTTAGATTTTTTAGGTATAATTTATATGGTAATTTAAAAAAACATATTTATTTTTTACATTTTTTTAAAAAATGGATAAAATATTCATAAAATAATCATTTCAAAAAGGATAAAAAATTTTATAAAGCGTTTTTAGTATATATTAATTCATAAAAAAAGGATTTCAAATGAAGAGAAAAATAATTCATATTTTTTAGAAATGTTTTCATAATTATTTAAAGTACATGTTTTATGAAAAATAAGGATTATCATGGAGAGGTATATAATTATATTTCAATATATGTGATTTAATCAGAGATAAATCCTATAAATGATGATATTGTAACATAAAAATATTGAAACATTGGTACGGCTGAATCACAAGTACCATTAAATATTTTCAATAAATGAAATGAAAAATATTATAGAAAAAATAATTTAATGATATTAATTTTAAAATGGGTGGTATATACACACTAGAGAAATATTATATGTGTTTAACATGACATTAGTCTTTGAGAAGGAATAATAAGAAAAAAAATCCCTTACTACATTAGAAATAATTCTTTTTACAACACTGAATGAATCATAAAAAAATATTAAATATCATGAAAATAATTATATTAATTATATATAATTTTAATAGTATGTATATAATGAATTCATAATAATGGACTATATAATTTTCAAATGTCTCCCAGAAATAAAAGAGAGACTGTACACCCCCTGAAATGATCTTTTCAGTGATCTGGGGATTAATAAATAAATTGATTACACATGTAAAATAGATATCAGAATAAAAAAGTGGAGAAAATCATAATATTATAATATTATATTACATTAATAATAATATAATGACTTGATCAGTGAAGATTATGTTTATCCAAATGATGGGAAATTGATTTATGAAATCTCTTACCTCCCTCTACCTTTTCAACCAGCATGCATTAACCACATATAAATTTTTTGTAAACATTTCAATAAAATATTAATGAACCAATTTTAATATTTCAAAATTATATAAAATCATTTAATAACAATTTTTTAGTATATCGTTAATAAAAATTAATTATTTATAATGTTTTACAATGTTAACTGTCTAGTTTTCTGGTTCATTATTCATTATAAATGTTCAATGTTCTTTTGAATATATTATAGGTGTTTCGTATCCAAATAAAAATCCATTAAATATTTTTCATATCTGTACATAGATTATACATTTATGAACAATTATGATACATGTTTTGAAAAAATGATATATGTTATAATCATGGGGATGATATTTAATACATTCACATGAATAACATTTCAAAATTTAAAATATCATTATGGAATGGAGTTATGAAATATTATATATATTCAAAATTAAAATAATATCAGGAATAAAATATTATTTGTTCATATATATTTATATATAAACCATATTTTGAAAATAGAGATGAAATGAGAGAGTTACATCACTTCGTTAAGGTGGTAGTCCACACATACATTAATGATTTTTTCATAAATCGGTGACTGAAATTGTAAAAATAAAAATGATATTTTAACTTTTTAGAATGAAAATATTACCATTAGTATCATAATTATTTCATGTATAACATATATATTTTTTAAAATTATCCTTGTTAATTTATATGTAATGTGATTGTGAATGGGAATCACATTGCATCATGAGGTGGTAGTCCTCCATACACACGTTCAACAATATCATATACACTATAGAATAGAAAAAAATAATATAATAAATTTAAATGTATAAATATTTTATGAAAAATGTATAAATTCTTTATATTCATCATCATACCCACCTATGATAATAGGTAATGAACAATTATTGGCATTGGTTTGCAAGTAGGTAGTTCACCGTATAAATGAATAATGATTTGATAATCCATATTATTAAATAGAAGATGAATTTAGGTGATTAACTTATGAATATATATATATATATATATATATATATGTGAAATAAATATTATTATATAATAATGGTTTATGATTACATGAATTTGGTGGATGGAAAAACAAATTATGTACACATGTTATAGAATGTTACCTCTCCATTGGGTGACTCTATTTAGATTGCACCAATGGCTATCCATGATTTTTTTATTCCAAGAAAATGTTATTTATGATTATAGGATAGAAAAATATATTTTATTTGGGTATTTATTATTTCATTAAATTAGATTTTATGGTGTGGTGAGAGGACTATTAGGGGTGTCCTTTTATATGTTAGGTGAGAAACACCGTTGTAATTTTTTTATAATTAATTCCACCAATGTTTTTAATGTCATAAGACTGAAATAAAGGACCCTTATCTAGCGTAGAAGATATAAGGACTAAATATTTCTAGAAAATAAATTTTACACTTGTATTTAGTTCATTTCATCAATTATTCATTTATTATATCCCCAAGTGATTCCATTTTTATTTTAATTGCAGTTGTTATTTTTTGTTTATTTCACTGTCAGTTTTAGTTAAAAATATATTTTATATTATAAGAGAATGAAAAAATTTATTCGTTAAAATTTGGAATAAATTATTGAATATTCAATTAACATAATTAGGTAAATTTAATTTAAAATTTACCACATATACACAATGAAAATGCGAGTTTTAAAAGAGAAACTAGTCAAATATATAAAATATTTTTATATCCCATTTCAATTTAAAATTTATTATAATGACATAAAATGAAATATTAGATATATAATTAATCAAATATTACATTGACAATAATTTGAGATATATATTATCTAAATAAATACTTTAATATTAAATGTATTATTCTATTAAGAATCAGCATTTCACACTATACACAAACACTTAATCTTTTCATAAAATTATCAATAAAACCCTAATATAATGGCCACATGAGTATTTCAAAGAATAATTATTTTAAATTTTTTTATAAATTATAAAATAATTCTTGTTGAAAAAAATCCTATAGAAAATAAAAAATAGTGTGTTTTGGATATGTTTATTTTTTTCAAGAAAAAAATTATTTTATAAAAACTATATGAATAATAATAATAAATTAATGAATACTATTTTTTTAATTAAATATAATATTAAAATTTTATTTAAATCATTTGATATTAGAGATTATTAAAATCAAATAAAATGGAGAAACAATATGAACCTCATATTATTTTTTTGAAAAAACTCATTTTTAGACCCATAAACCGACATTAATAATATAAAATACAATATTGATTAAATAATAATTGATTTGGATAATCATATATAAACGATAATTATGATACCTAAAATAAAATTGAAAACAAAATCTGAAATTTATATTATTTAATTTTAAAAAAAAAATTGACATTTAAAAAAAATAATATATTTTTCACTATTCAATGAAAAAACAATATTTTTTTAAAAATTCCAGAATAAATAAAGAAGAAACAATTCAATTCCAGTTTATAAAATGGAATCCAATTTATCTAATAAATTTTTTAAACCATTGAAAATTATTTATAATATTATTTTAAAAGAAATAATAATAATAAATTTATAAGAGAACAATTTTTTTGTAGCAAACCTACATTACTGAAGAAATTTTTTTTACTAAATAATTATCAGTAATTTATATTAGGTAGTAAAAAATATTTAATCATATATTCTTTATAATTTATTAAATAATATTAATAGATAATAATATATTATCTATGTTATAGTGGTTATATATATCTCAAGTCATTAATGTTCAATGTTTCGTATCAAATGTGAAATAAAACATAAAAATAGATGGGTTGTATATCCTGAATTATACAGAAGGGATTATATTAATTTAAAAATTATTATATCATAATTTCTCAAGTATTTTCTTTCTTATCTGAGATAAGTGTATTGTTTCGTTAAATTATCGCGGTGTTCCAATGAAAGCACTTGAAATCACATTTAAAAGATCACATGGCCATAAACGGTATAAAAATATAATCAACTTCTCTTTATAAGATAAAACAAAAAAAATTAGAACCTAGAAATATTATTACCAAAATAATAATATCATAATATTATGGAATAATAAATTAATTTCATAAATTCAAAAATAATTTTTGATTTTAAGAGAATAAAATTTCGGAACAACAACAAATTGTTTTTAACCCCTATAATATTTCCATCCCAAAAAAGTGGTTAAATTATTTTGAAATATCATTAATCAATTAGAAACCAAATTTAATTTCAATCATGTGTTTATCATTATGATAGAATATGATTTCTCAATATCTATGATAATATAAACCATAATCATTAGCAATACCATAAATATTATTTAAAAAAATTAATTCACGCATCATTTTAAACCATAGTATGATAAATAATTCTACCAACTAAAAAAATTCATAAAATATCATAAATGAAATTATTATATCTCCATTTAAAACCTCAAAGGGTTGACTAAGGAATTGATTGTATGACTATTATAAATCATATAAAACTATTATGACATCCAAAACTCTAAACATAAAATAACATGAAAGAATCATAATCTCCCTGTTTTTCTATACCGTTCCATGGATACCAACTATAATTGATTCGTACCATTTCTCCCTATTCTGGTTCTAAAATAATTACCATTAAATCACTAACATTGAAATCATTGATGAATAACATATATTTTACAAGAAAAAAACATAATAGAATTTTAAAATATAGAATTAGTGGATTTCATAATGACCTCTTACGTAAAAAATTCTAGAGAACTATGAAAGATAATTTATAAAAAATATAAATTCTATTAAATGACAATTTCTACCACATATACTGAGTTTTCATATTTCACATTTTGTAATCTCCATCTGGCATGTAAAATAAATTTAATAAAGACTAATTTAATAAATTTTTTAATATCATTATATAAATCAAAATTTTTTTCATAGTGAGAAAATTCTCAATAAGTTAAAAGATAAATATTTACAATTGAAAATAATAAATGTGCATAATAATTGAATAAAATAATTAAAACTCAATCACTATACATGAGGGAATAATAAGAAAACTCATATAATGAAATAATAAAATAAGAAACCTTGATAAGATGTAATATAGAATTAAAATTAATGGAGTCCTAGTATTAAACTATCATGTGAAATGTGATATTGATACTAATAAAATGAATCATTATAATCCCTTGGAAAGGATATACAAATGTGTTAATATCATGGAACCCAATATTCAATGAACCCTAATAAAACAATTTATGTAGGAATAAAAATGAGAATAACTTAAAATATAATTATATATACAAAAAATTCATTACATAATTCATTGTAGTTATGTTTGAGTTCATCAATAGAATAAGATATATTGGTTGTACCCATCTCATATATAATTTCCACAAACCATAATAGGAATAATGATAGAGAGTATTCATTTTTTATATCTCTCTAAAGGTTATCATTGAAAAGTTTATAAAATCCGTCCATTTTAAATACCATAAAAAATCTAAAGTTATTGTTATAATTAATTTAAAGTATTGCATTATAAAAATGTATTTTAGATAAAAAAATTTAAAAATAAAAAATATTAATTTTTTAAAAAAATAAATTATAATACATACTATGAAAGAGTGAAAAAATATAATGTTCATTAAAAATGGAATTTTTTCTCATGTATTACATGTTAAAATAGTTATATATTTCATTATTTTGGTAAATAAAAATCGTGATTATTTTTTGAAAACAACATAAAAATTATAATCAAAACATTTTAAAAAAATTAACCATGGGTATAAATTTATTTTATAAATAATTTAACAAAATTTTTCAAAAAATATTTTAATTCATTTTTAACACACTATTTTAGAACAAGATGATTTTCTAACTGAAGATAAAAATAATGATAATTTTTATAAAAACATTCTATTGAACTATCCAGTACATAAAGACATTAAGATGAAGGTAAACATGTATTATCCTATAATTACAATATGAAAATTGGTATAAAAACATATTTCACATGGAAGTAAAATTTGTATAAAAATCCCTCACTTGTTTGGAAACATTAAAATCATAATCCCCATGAAATAATAATATAAAATAAAACAAATTGTAAGGCCCCAGACGTAAACAATACATAAGATTTAATTATTTTAATAATTGACAATGATAATCTTTTCAGGTTTAGTGTTTTAGAGAATTAGGTTGTAACTATTAAATAAGATTTCAAATATTAAAAATTAGACAATTCTACTTAGTATCAATTTTTTTCAAAAAGTAATAAACTCTTGAAAAATGAGAGTCATGTTTAGATCCATATTTTAGACCTCGTGAATTTTAATGATCCCATCCTTGACCATATTCATCTTTATGACCTGGGAAAAACATTTCTAAAAAACATGGGATGAACATAATAATCTCAGAAAGGGATACACAATGAAAGAAAACTGTTAATTTATCAAAACAACAAGTAAATTAATACTTCATCATAAGTATTACATTTCACCTTTATGATGTAGTAAATACTCTTCAATAAATAAAGCCTCATTGGTATCCCTTTTCTATCCAACATATTACCATAAACCCAGTAAAAACAAAAATTACATATAAATAAATCTTGGGACATAAACATACTTAAATGGAATAATTATGCAGTCGATATCCACACTTATCACTAAATGGAATAGCCATATGGTTGAATTCCATACACAGTTACTTTAGGTTTATATTGTAACCACCAATCCTGGATTATCATAGAACCACCCATCATTTGTTTTATCACGTAATCAATCGTCAAATGTCCTTGTACCATTAGAAAATCTGAACACAGAAAACATTGCAAATATAAATATTTCACTAATAACATATCATTTTCAATCACAAGAAATCATTTCAAGATATTGAAATCATCAATCCATTTTAAAAAACCATTTTCAATACCAAAACACCAAAAAATAGAATAATGGTTTTATATTTTCATTTTTATAAAAACATTAATTCTTATAGAGGATACCAAATAAAGATTATGGTGTTGGAGAGGTCATTGTTGTTGCATTCATTAAAAAAAATCAATTTTTTCATTTAATAAAATGCCTTATAGAGAAAAGATTCCATGATAATGAAATTAAAATTAAAAGTGGTTTATTATATACCTTATACAATATGGTGGTGTAATTTCAAAAACATTCCTTAATGAAAGGATATTGAGAAAAAGTCCCTTACAATTATTGTACCATCAGATTAAGTATAAATCAATGAAATAATTATGTGTCACAAATATAAATACAAAAAATATTAGTTTATATTAAGTGCAAAATAATCTGAGGTCATTCACACATATTAATGGAATGATATAATCAATAAGTAGAAGTTTAACAAAAATAATGGAAATTGGGTTATGATGTCCCATTACAAAAACTCAACAACCTAACATCATCACTTACAAATTAGGAAAATTAGTTTTTGGGAGATAAAAGTGTATCTCATCACATGGAAATAAAATTTACATCAATGAGGATATATAATAAAATATCCCGACATTTGAGAAGTCAAATTTAAAGAGATAACATAAAATAAGTCAATGACTAAAATATGAGGGTGAAAGGATCCAATACCAATTTTCTATCTTATGAATCATACACCACATGAAAGAAGGATAATAAAATGATGATGTAAATAACCATAACTGAATTTTTATTTCACAAAAAATAATATCATGGGTAGTACATACACCACAAAAAAGGAAATAGTGGAAAATATAGCATGAATCTCACAGGAATTAAAAGTGAGATGAAAACCCCAAATCTCGTGTACAACATAACTCATTCGTTAATTACTTTTTATATTAATAAATATAAGTTAATTTATACATGTTTATTTTTCATCAATTTTATTATTAATTTTATATCATTCATTACCTTTCTGTAATAATTATTTAATTATTTTTTTTCATATCAAACCTTTTGTCGATGTTCGATAATTGAGTCAAAAATGAAATTGATGTAATTATAAATTGTCCATCTGGACGAATTTACATTATCTATAAAACTATATTCATGATTAATATATCATATATATCATATATATAGTATATATGTCATTATAATAGTCCACATCATTTGTATAAATGAAAATGAAATGCATCATTCATGGAGATGGTAAGTCGTACATATGTAGGAACGATACATCCATTACATTTTATTCTTTTTAAAAGAAATTAAATCCAAATTGTACTAAGGTATATTATTATTCCAGTATAATATCTTATTTTATATATGTTATTTATGTTTATTAACACCATACTCTATACATACCATGTATGGTATGAATGAGTCATATCACATTGGGGGTATTCTGCACTACCACAAATGAAATTGTTGTATATATAAAACATTAAAATAATAAAGGTATGCTATAAAAGTGAATTAAAGAATCATAGAGATAAAATAAATATAATAAATATCATATATAATTATAGTGTCATCATATTTTCCATCATAAGAGGGTGTAGGAAAAGATAAAACAATCATCGTTTCTTAAGGCAGTAGTTTATCATCCAAAAATAATTTATGATATATACCCTTAAATGGAAGTGTGTGATAATGTTGATAAAATACTCATAAAAAACAATGTATATTAAGGATACATGTGTTCTTATGTAAACAAAGAAGAAAAATAGAATAGGCAGTGTAGAAGGAAAATAAAAGAAACGATCATGAGGGATGATGTAACCTTGAAATCGGGTTACTGCATTTGGATTGAACCAAATGGTTTTATGGAATTGCCTTCTGCCTAATGGAAGGATTATAGAAAGAAGATATGGAATATTCGTAGCATAACTAGATAGATTATGGATGATCCAAGGGGAGAGAGAGGTGTGAGTGATGGGTTTGTTGTGATGGGTTCTATAAGGGGTGCTCTTTAATAATGATTGAAACTACTATTGTATAATATAGATAAGCTTGGTTTCTAAGGATCCCAAACTTATTTAATTCGAATATAATGTGAATATATGTCTAAATAATGTCATCACATAAAAATTGGATGGCTTTTGGATAATTTTTAAATCTTATATTTTTTATTTAACCCTTTGTTAGGTTATTTTACTTTTTCTATGTTCTCTTATATATTTGTATTATATGGTTAATATAGTTACCATTTAATAACAATAAAACCACAACTCGTTCATTAATGACATTATAAACCTTATCTAAGTGGTTTTTTCGAATCATAAATTTTTATTATTGTTATATCATTTAATAAAATATTTATTTCTTTAAAAACACATTTATGTCAATTTAAATACTATTCATATCAAGTCTTTTAATATATATTTATAACAACATGATTTATAATATAAACCTGCAATAATTCAAATATAACAAGTCATAATCCTCGCTAAAATTTTTTAAGGCTTAAAAGGTTACAAACTTAATTTATTATAACATTTATAATCTCATTTATTGATAACATTCATTAATGAGGTAATAATTAAATCATCATTGTGTCTTAAATAAATTTCTATATTTGATGTATAAAAATTATAAATAAAATAAAATGATGTATTGAATATTTTTATATTTAAAATAACTATTTATAGTAGAATTTATCACTTATATATCCCCATATAAACAAAAATTTAATAAAAAGATTCATGGTTGTGTTATTTTTGTCTTTACTTTAAATTAATTATTATAAAATGTCATTATCACTCCCAAGCAGCTTCACGGTGTCCCAAAATCAACAAAAAGATTTCCCTGATCTTATATATCTCATAAAATAGGTTTAGAACAAGTGTAAGGGTAATTTAATATTATTATAATATTACTTTTCAACTTAATTTACCAGATTTACCCTTTAACCATGATAAATAAAATATTGTCTAAAGTAAATATTCATAATTCCAAAAAAATGAAATATATCTATTTACAAAATTTGTGTATAATCATTAAAAATATGTAATCCATTTATTCATATTCAAAACACCGAAATGGCATAAATTAAATTAAAATTAATTCTAATTAACAAAACAAAAACTGTGTTTTTAAAAAATAATAACTATCAGAAGATTGACATTTATTTATGTCCAATTTCTACGTGAAATTACTTCTAATGAACATAATTGGATTGAATGGTAAAAATTTAATCCATTTACACTTAAAAACAAATTAAATAGATAGTATATCCATATAAATAAATCTAATTAAAATTTAGTTTATAATTAAAATGAATTATTTTTCACTATTCATTAAAAAATGAACATTAAAATAAAAAAACCAAAAATTCAACCAAGGTACATTTATATGTCCCTATTCTAAAGAAGAATACTATTTTTTCTAGTAAAGCATGTTAAAGGGACAAAAACTAGATTTAAAAAGTGTTCTCTATCAAAAGGATGAAAATCAACATTTTAAAGATTATTAGAGTTTTTATGCTTAAAATTGTAATCAATTACATTTTAAACCTCTATATTTTATTGGATAAATTTTAAAAAAATAACAAATATTTGTAATTATATTGTTTTTAATTCAATTCCTTCCCACCAACACAACGGCTTCGCATTAACAACCATTTAAAAAAAATTATATTATTATTTTTTAGTATGACTCAACTCTATGTGAAATAATAGATTTTCCTGGAAAACCATTGTCACGTGTCATGTAATCCATCGAACATAAAAACCCCTCAGAAGTAAAATTAATATTTGTTTCCAAAATATTAATAAATGAAGAAAAATTATTATTTTTATTTATGTGCGATGTTACAAATATAATATCATTAAACGACGTGTGTTTTTTATATTAAATTCCAGAGGGGGTTTATATTCTCATCATGAAATAGGACTAGTGGATAACAAAATATATGACTCAATGAAGTAAAATGGTGAAAAAGTCTCATAATGATTTTTTAATATTTCAACTCCAAAGACCATTAAAGAGAGGTAAATAAACTGATATGTAAACACCCATATTTTAGGAATAATAATCATAAAATAAATTCATGGAATTTATATACACCACTTAAATGAAATATGATTTTAATATAACATGTGTCTTATTGATTCAAAATGATAGATTGAAATCCCTTACCTCAAGTCTAAACTTCATTCCAAGATGTTGAAAACACCATTATAATAAATATATGTTTATTATAATTATTTTTTAATACCATATATATATTTATAATACCACAAATGATTTATTGGTTATAATTTTATACCCTTTATTACAAATTTTTTGTTAATGTCTTCTTTCTATTAACCTCCTCTTTGTTTTTCATATATGTTTTTTCATAATTTTAAACCATTACATTAAACATGGGTTCATCATATATTGAATAATAATTATGAAATAAATATCATATTTTTATATCAATTATAATTTTATTCCCAATCATGAAAGGTGGTTTTGATAAAGGAAGTATTTTACAATAGTTGAGAATGTAGGTCCAACATATTCATGTGTAATGTTTTTGTTTTTCAATGATCATTATCGAATAGAGGTAATAAATATTTTATATTTTAATAATGAAAATAATAAAATATTTAATTATTGTTTCATTAAATATAAATACTTAAATAATTCATGTGTTTTGGTGAAAAAAATATAGAGTCAAACTGCCTATTGAAGGCAGTTGTCTACATATACATGAATGATGTAATCATAAATCCGTGAGTGAAATGATAATAAATAATACAATACATAATGAATTAATAATAATAAATATTTTAGGAATACATTAATTATATCATTTATATTACATATATCTATTAACTTTATCCTTATAGTCATCAATGTAATGAGTAATTAAAAATGAACCACATCACATTGCTTAGCGGTAATATTTTGTATACACAAGCGACATAATCTTTTCCCATATAGAATTTAAAATTAAAAAGGTACATATTCTATATTAAAAAAATTGGATGGAAATTTTTTTTATAATTTGGATAGGTAGTTTCTGTTCTAAAATGTTTTAAATTATTGAATTGGACAGGATAGGGTCATGACTTCAACAAGTTAGGAGACTAGAACACTTGTAATTCATGGGATGAAAAAGGTGAGACCAATTATGTAACATGATATAAGGTTTCATAATGTATTATTTAAATGATCTAGACATTAGAGTATCTAAATATAATTATAAAGTATATATTTTGGATAAATTTATATCATATTAAACCATATCATTTTAGTTTAAACCCCATTAAACACATTTACACCTCAACCATGGTAATTAATCTTTATATATTAAACTTTTCAATTGGGTAAAATATTTAGATTAACATCTCAAAAAATATAAATATCAATGTTCCAAAATACGGAATCCATTTTTTTGAATTTGAATTCATTGACTTATAAAAATTAAATTTAAAAATAAACCACCAAATATGAAAAAAATTTTGTTTTGTAGATGAATATTATTAATTGAAAAGATGACATTAGATTAACAGGAAATCTAATATAACATTTTTACGGATTTAAATTACCACTTATTTATATATATTATATAATTTTTATTTTAAAAACTCTTCATTAAGAATTATGTTATATATTTTAAATGAGGAAACATTATTAATTTAAAAAAATATTTTAAAAAACTCATGCTTTTAAATTCAAAAAATATAACATTCAAATCGAATATTAATATTATTAATATAAATTATATGTACTAAATATGAGTAAATATTTATTATTATAGGTGTAAATATATTCTAAATATAATATTGCTTTAAAATTTCTTAATTTAAGGAAAATAAGAAATATGTATACAAAAAAACAATATTTTTTAATATTTAATTAAAAATCAATATTTTCCAAAAAATCCAAAAAATGTGACCCAACTTTATTTTTTATATGTATATATTAGAAATTAAGTTAAAACTAAAAAATTTATAACTAGTGAAAAAATAATTATATTGTTTTTCCTTTAATGTAATTAAAGATATATTTTTTGGAAACATATTTTGGAATAATAAATAAATTTAATTAAAATTGACTAATTATATACGAAGAATTTATAAATATATTATATTTATTTAGAAATATATATTTATATATTTCCAATTTTAGTTAATATTATTCATACAATCTAATTTAATAGATAGTATATCACAATTATATTTATTATGGATTGTTTAAACTTGGTGTTGTATGTCAAATACACTATCAGAAACAGTTTTATTTTCTCAAATATCATGGAGTTACATGGATTGATATTTTTTAGAAATGAATTAGTTTCATTGGATAGATTTACATTAATAATTTTATAATAATAACTCAATTTTTTAAATTTTTATATAAACATGTATTTTAAATCAAATGAAAAATTTTCATAATGAAATTATATTTTTAAATTTGATAAGAGATGGAAATTATAATATTTTTACAATTTTATAGATTATTTTTAAAAAAAATTATACATTTTTTAATGTTCTATTTGATTCATGGTTGTATGATAAACCCATTTCAAAGAATGTTATAACAAAAATCCTGAGTGAAAAAAATATCATAAAAATTATGAAGGTAAAATCCGCTAAACTAAATTATTAACTTTTGTTATTATGAAGTTTGAACAATAAATCTCTTTATATATACCTATTAAAAAGATTTTGGGTGATTTTTAAGCACATTACCTATTTTAAATAAGACCATTAAAAGTTTTAATTTCATTATTCTGATTGTCTCCAATATCATTCAATTAAATTTCAAAATCTTTTATAGTTCATAAAGTATTAATTATAGTAACCATAAGATACATTCCTACTACATTTGTTATTTTGTAAATATGTATCCCATTAGAGTTTTTATAATGGTAATACTCTATTTTGAAATTAGACATTGTTTTCCAATGATGGGAATATTTTTCTATATGCTAGTATGATTCCAATCTTCAGTATCCACATATAGTAAGAGAGAGTGGCTTCAATTCAATATTTATCTATGTTTATTTAATGATTAATGTTATATCCACAAAAATCAAGAATTATGGTATAGACATTAAATCGTTGATGGAAGACTTCAACATCCCTCACAAAAATTTATCATCATGCAATCCAACAAAACATTTGAATAAAGTAACATTGATCGAACTAAATAATAACTAGAACACTCGTTTTTATATGCATGAGTAAGTAAGAATACTATTAAATTATATCTATATTTTAAAAACTTTTATTTCATGATATAAAAAATATTTGGTTACAATAAATTTTGATCACGTTACATTGAATGATACAAATATATATGATATTGATTTTAGTTTGAACATATGTAAAATCAAATAAATAATAATTTCTATGAATTATATCAAATCCATTTGATTCATAAAATTAAATATAATGATACTAATATATTAAAAAATAACTTTATTATGTTATTGTTAATTTCATTGAAGTATAAAATTTGAAAAATAAAGTATCCCCAATAAGTGGAAGGTTGATAATTGTGAAAATTCAACTAACAATCCAATAAATTAAACTAATCTTTTATAAGATGCAAAAAAACAAGATTTATTAATAAACAATTTTGGGTTACCTAGATTTGGGCATCACCTAGGTGAAACAATGATTTCAAATAATTATTATTTCATGGAATATTAGATGAAGTAAATAAACATAATGAAGAAACTGTTGAAAATAATATGAATTTTGATAGATAGTTCATTATATAAATAGATAATTCCCATTAATTATTTGAGATAAAATATGATGTTACTTTTTCAAAAAACAAGATTTAGTAGTGTGTTGCTTCTTAAAAACATTTACTCTCTTAGATTTATTATGTTTCACAGAACACATATCTTAATCAAACTAAAAAATATAATTATTTTCACATAACCATTATTTCATAGTCATTAAATTGGAGGAAATGAGTTCAATTAACCAAATAATAAAATATATAATTATAAAAATCATTGTAAATTTATTAATTCATTCTTTTAAAATATGAACATAATTTTATGTAATTTCATATTATTCATCAAATATATTTCTTTATAAATAAATATTCTTATTTAATTTTTTGATAAAATAATTTTTATTAATTTTTGACAAATTTAGAAAATTTATTTCATAAAAAGAACATTAATATTTTATTCAAAATTTCAAAATTATCTTATTATGATTTTTTTAATTTAAGAAAGATAATTAATTGAATAGTAAAAATATAAATTTTTTCTCAAACACTTCTTTTCATTATATTTATAAGACATTTCATGATATCATATTGATGTAAATGTAAAATAATTACTTATGTAGAGATATATTATATAATTATTTAATTTTTAACAATATTAATAATTTATTTGGGATTATGTACATGTTTTTCTTATGGAAAACGTTTAAAAGAATCATTACATTTTGACGGTTTAATTTCAAATAGTTTTTTCATGTTTTGTTTTAGTAATTTTTTTTAATGATTAAATATTTAGAATAATTATTTACAAATTATTTTACATTGTAATATTTAATTTAATTCATAATAATGTTACTATGGGGAAAAAATATTTTCCATAGTGTTTGTAAAATAATGTAGAAAGTTAAAAGGATAAATGTAATAGGTAAAAGCTTAAAATATATAAAAAAGACAACATTAAATAGATGTTTTATGTGTTAATTGACCATAAACAGTTTATTTAAAAATAATTATATTCCAAAATCATTATAATTAATGATTTCTAAATGGGGTTGGCTATAATTATAAAATACTCATTATTTAATCTCTTAAAAATACCCATCCCCAAGTATTAATACGACTCCTCACCTGTCATGACCCGCCATTACCAAAAGGGGGGAAGGGACAAAAGATTTCCATACCCTTCCTTATTTCAGTTGAATAAGAGATAATGACCATCGAGACCCCCATTCAATAGGTCCTGTAGTGGGGACTAGCACCAAGGGTATAGAATCACACACAAGATGGAAGGAATTACCCTTTTTATTTTAATAGAATCGAGAGATAAGGTAGAAACCCCAACAACACCAATGTTTAAAGTAAAGGTAACACCAAAAGTAACCCATTCCCATATGCATGTTCAACCGTAAATGATAAAATCCACAAAAACTCCATATGTATGTACCAAGAAAAAGAAAAAGACAACAACAAGTTCCCCGAGGTCTGAGATAGTATGGTCCCACACGATTCCTAAAGTCCTCCTGAAAACATGAAGGCGGTTTTATATACGTTGGGTGAGCATACAAGTATACTTAGTAGGGAAAACCAAAAGCTCTCGTGCACAAGTGGGGGAAACGTTCTAATGCCCTTTGAGAAAAGAGAAGCCAAAGCACCTAGCAAGGAAAACTATCCACCCAAGCCTCACTAGGGAACACTGCCCAAATAACGCAAGGCAAGTAAATTATAGTAATAATAGATCGATATTTGGGTACCCCGTGCCACTTTTCCACACGTTATTGAATACATCCTATGCATCGAACCAATCCCGTGATTCTCACCGCAGTCCCACTGCCAAACCCCACCAGCACACACCTGGGCCATAACCTCACCGCAGTCCACTCCAAAACCCCGACCGCACACACCTGGGCCATAACTGATATCCTGCCCACATACACCTGGGCCACAACCACCACTTGTAACCACACTCTCAATCACCTAGGTCAGAACAACTACAGACATGCCCGAAGACACCTAGGCCTCATCCCAAAGACACTTGGGAAACAACCTGCCCACAAACACCTGGGCCAATCACCACAACCACCTTTCCCGATTATTCTTAGGCTAATAATGGATTTCAGGCCATCACAGCCTGCCTGAAGAGTATTGGGATATTCACGAAATGGAGCAGAAAGGAGCTAATAACCAGCCACTCATAGGAGTGTTGGGAAAAACACCCTCCCCAAGAAATGGGGTGTTGGGAACTAAGTTCTCAACTAGGGTGGGGTGCTAATATAAAACATAAGAAATGAAATATATGTATAGGTAACAGGCAGTCATCCCAACCTAGGGGATCCAAAACCTATGCTCAAACACCCTCTTTACTATTCATTCATAAAGAAAAGCACAACACTTGCGGAAAAGTCACTACTCATCCCCAAAAACCAATTTCCCATTTAAACCATTCTTGTTTTCTTATTCAATTGATCCCATTTGGATGAAAACTACACAACTAGGAAATTTAGGCACTATCACAAGCCAGAGAAGAGAAAAAACCCAACAAAAATTTAAGCATTCACACCCGGTTCTCTTGTAATGTTACAACAACAAAAGGGAATTAGTGAGATCCCTCAAAGTACTGGAACCCATGAAAACCTAAAAAAAGGGATAAGTCAGTTATCTAGAAGTACTGGATATAAGGCAGACCCCGAGACACTGCCCTGTGTCCAGAAAAATAGAAACCAACGATTTGTCAACAATAGAGGATCCCACCTGAGTTTGTGTCACAATAGAGCAAACACCCAACTTTATATTCACAACCAACAATCATACCAAAACCAAGGATCCCATCCTCTCCCACTTTCCCCCATAATCATCGAATAGAAAAACACCCACTACCAAAATAGTGTAGGAAGACTTCTAGGTTCAAGCACATCATTTATTATTTTCTCATTTCTATTGGTTATCCTGGGTGACAACACAAGGTTTTATGTTTGCAGGGCATCCATTTAATCCAATGAGTTCACTTTATTAACTAAATATTTATGTTACAACCATTTAATCATCACAGAAGACAATAATTTATTTGTGCACAGAGAAAGACCACCAACGACCATGATTTTCAGTAGGCATAAACCCGCAAAATTTACAAAATAATGATCAAGGAATTGAAGAAAACAGAACAATGACATATCAATCAGACCCCTCCCCTTTATTCTTTAAAAGTCTGTTTGTTATCTTCTTTAATGTTTGGTTTCATCCATTCCCCCAAAAACAGTAGTTTACCCACCCCACATGATACAAAGAAAGGAGAGACGTAGGAAAAATTCCTACTTGGTTGATCAACGATTGAAGTTGTTCTCCACGTGCCAAGAACATGGGATGCACAACTTTCAGGGGAAGAAATATGGGGACTCCAAGACGTGCATAAGGTTCCAGCTGAGGGGCACCACAAACCATGGGAAGAAGGAGTCCAAGCACACTAAGAAAATGAAAGACATTCAACCGATAAGAAAAGGTGGGCTCTAGACGGAGATATAAAGAGGAGATCAAGATATGGAATTTTTTAATGCCTGAAAAATTGATCATGGTTTCCTACGTGGGTGTGTACTTACACACGATGATATTAAGGTGTTATTTTATACCCCCCCCCCATCAAGGAGGATTCTTGGGATTTTTAGGAATCAATTCTGGGCTTTAAATGTCTTTAAAACGGGTAATAAGATTAATTTACGTCAAATGATATGTTACGAGAGTAGAAAAGATGGGTACTAGAAAAACAAGAACAAAAGGCTCGATCAAGGGACACGATGCCACCATCATGGTGGCACCCTCACAGTGCCCCCTTCATGGTGGTGCCATGTTTTTGAAAAAGTAATGGCTAGGGGGGGTCTGGGCCATTACATCAGATACCTCTCAAACTATTCTCTCCCTCAAGAATTAAAACTAGACCCGAAGAAAGGATAGGGGTCCGAACAACCCCCACGAATGATAAATCTAAGGAGTAGACCTCATTGTTACTATGGAACGTACGCTTCCTCACGCAATCATGAAAAACAAAGATTCAAACTGTCCGATCATGTGGGTGAGGGGTTTCCCTTCTTCTATGTTAAGATATTATCTGCATTAGGAGGCACTGACTTGCCCGCATGGGTTTAAGTGCATCCACATTAATGTGTATTAACTAGGGATTAGGTCCTCCCCTCCCCACATTTTAGGAAACTTCATAGACATCCACAGAAAAAGGAAACCAAACATTCCAAAGTAAACATTGTAAGCATTCCATCAACAATGTACAAACAAAATAGAACAACTCAAAAAAGCTCTAGGTACTGGGCACACATCTGCATCTCCCTTTCCCATTTACTCTCCTCAAGCCCACCATGCCTCTATAGCACACGAATCAAGGGAATGTATCATCCATGAACCACCCTCTCTTTATGACTCTCAATCATCACTGGTCGCTCCATGAACGTTGAATTGTCCTTGATGTCTAGCTCTCCCCAGTGGAGGACGTCTGAATTGTCATGCAGATACCATCAGATCTGGGACACATGGAATACATCATGCACCCTTTGCCGCAATGGTGGAAATGCCAGCTAATAAGCCACCTCGCTGACCCGCTGCAACACCTCTAAAGGTCCAGCAAACCTGGGAGAAAGCTTACTCCCCCTGCCGATCATTCGTTGCTCACGTCGAGGGGACAACTTCAAGAACATGTGGTCCCAAACCTTGAACTCCAATGGTCTCCTCCTATTATAGTGATAATACTTCTAAAGGTATTGATCTGCCTTCATCCTCTCTCTTATATTATGTACCTTCTCCGTCGTGCTCTGCACCACCTTCGGGCCAAGAACACCAGCTTTCCCAACTTCTGTCGAGCACACGGGTGAGCGACATGGCCTCTCGTACAAGGCTTCGAACGAAGCCATACCAATGGTAGAGTGATTGATATTATTATAGGAAAACTCAACTAGTGGCAAGTGTCTCACCAACAATCCCCCAAAATCCATGAAACATGCCCGTAGCATGTCCTCCAACGTCTGGATTGTGTGCTCTGTCTGGGGGTGGAAGGCAGTGCTATGTCATAGCTGGGTGCCAAAAGCATGGTGCAATCCCCTCCAGACTCGTGAGGTAAACCGTTCATCCATATCTGAGACTATGGACTTAGGAAATCCATGCAATCGCACAACCTCATCCATGTATCTCCGTGAAAAAGAAACCACTGCACTCAACTCCTTGATCGCCAAAAAGTTAGCCAACTTCGTCAACCGGTCCACCACCACCCATATAGCATCTCAGCTTCCTTGAACCCTTTGAAGACCTATGACGAAATTCATTGAGATGTTGTCCCACATCCACTCAGGGACATCTAAGGGTTGAAACAAACTGCCTGGAACACGGTGTTCACCCTTCACTTGCTAACACACCAGGCACTTGGACACGAACTCTGCCACAGCCCGCTTCACCCCGGGCCACCAAAACTGTCCCCGCAGGCCCTTATACATCTTGGAAACTCTTGGGGTGCACAAATAGGGGTGATTTGTGGAACTCACCAAGAACTCTCTCACGCATCACCTCTAGAATAAACAACTTCCCTCGGAAAAGCATCTGGTTCTGACCATCTTTCAGGGGAATCACCTTGGGTAACCCAGTCACACATCACTTCACATTATGAGTCTCCCCATTGGGACACCTACACCTGCCATAGAAAAGAGGATTTCACTGTCATCTAATACAGGAAACCTCTACCACTATCCTTCCTCGCATCCAGGTTCAAGGCAGCCAATTCCTCCATCACCTTCCAAGCATATTCCGACTCCAGAACCACATCCTTCTGTGAAATCCTACTCAAGGCATTAGCCACTACATTCCCTTTTCCTGAGGTGTAATAAATCATTAACTCGTAGTCTTGAAGGAACTCCATCCACCTTCTCTACCGTAAGTTCTGGTCCCGCTGAGAGAAGACATACCTCAATCTATTGTGATCCTTGAAGACCGCAAAGCACTGCATGATGAGGTAATGCCACCAAAACATTAGTGCGAACACGACTGCCACAAGCTCTAGACCATGGGTGGCATAATTACTCTCATGAGGTCATAACTGCACAGAACCCTAGGAGATCACCCCTTTTCACTTCATCAACACAGAACTGAGGCCTTTCCCTGAGGTATCATAGAACACATCATACACCTCCCCTTCTTCTGGAAACCTCAACACTGGGGCACTAACCAAATTCTCCTTCAAATAACTGATGGCCGCCCCACACTTCTCATCCCACACGAAAGCCTTTTCCTTCTCGGTCAAAGCTGTCAAAGGTGCTATAAATCGGGAGAAGTTTGGAAAGAATCTCTGGTAGTAACCTGTCAGCCCGAGGAAACTATGAACCTCTACCATGTTCTTGGGTGATGCCCAAGAAACAACCGCTTCGACCTTCGATGGGTCCACTTATATCCCATGCTCGGACACCACATGCCCAATAAAGTGCAATTCTCACATCCAAAACATGCACTTGGACAATTTCCCATAGAGTTGGTGGCGTTGGAGGACCTCTAAAACCATTCTCAAGTGCTCAGCGTGATCCTACTCTGATCTTGAGTAGATCAAGATGTCGTCAATAAACACGACTAAGAACCGGTCCAGATATTCCTGGAAGACGGAGTTCATGAGTCCCATGAACACAGCTGGAGCATTCATAACACCGAACGACCTGACTACAAACTCAATGTGGCCATATCTGCACCTGAAGGCCGTCTTCGGGATTTCACCCTCCTTCACCCTTAACAGGTGATATCCCAACCGAAAATCGATCTTAGAGAACCATCATGTACCCTTCAACTGTTCAAAGAGACCGTCTATTCTTAGAAGAGAGTAGAAATTCTTGACCGTCACCTGATTCAACCTCATGTATTCTATGCACAGCCTGAGACCACCATTTTCCTTCTTCGCGAACAAGACTGGAGCACCGCATGGTGACACACTTGGTCAAACAAAAACCTTCTTCATCAGAATGTCAATCTGAATCCACAACTCCAAGAGCTCAGAAGGTTCCATCCAGTAGGGGGCCATCGAAATCGGACAAGCACCAGGCTGCAAGTCTATCCCAAACTTGATATCATGTCCTGGGGGCAGACTCTGCACCTCCTCAGGGAAGACTTCCATGAACTCACTGATGATTCCTTGAACATCCACCATCTCTGCATCCACATACTCCACTGATATCTTAGCTAATAATGGGAGGAGGGGTTCCCCTCGCTTTCTGCTCCCATGGCAACCTCGTTCGCTGATGAAAGTCACCCATTGACCACCTAGGTCTGAAAGAACAACCCTTACTCGGATGAAGTTAATGATGGAACATATAGAGAACAACTAGTATAAGTCTAATATGAAATTTTATTGATGTATCTGCAACAGTAGAAGATCTCTAACTGACTGATGTGGCCCTATCATCAGTCTGCATCCTCGACAAAATACAACAAGTCGGTCTGACCTCCGACTGGTGTGCACAACACTAGGGGAACTGGAAGTCTCTTAGCGTTTAAACTCAGAGAATGGGCCAGAGTGGGTGTATCAAAGGAGTGAGAAGCTCATATATCGAACAAGGAATATGAAAGGGTACAAATAAGCTGATCGTACCTCAAACGTCCTCTGGCCCTGCTGGAACTACTACCTCCACGACATGCAACTGCACTTTCCCAGCTCCTCTTCCTATAGGTTGTAGGCCGCCTCCCCAACCACGGCCTAGTTGAGTTCCCTGAGGAGCGCCCTATGTTATGTCTCCTCCTGTAACATCTGCCCTCGGAGGAGTGGGAGCCCACTGACCCTGCCTCTACTGAAAGGGCATGGCTGGAAACAGCTACTGTTGAGGTGGGCGCTGAACCTACCCACCGCCACCATACTGCAATCTGTCCGGGCACTGATTACAAAGGTTCCCACGTCTTCCATAGATGAAGCATCTCATTCTTGGGCCTGAAAAGAAAGGGAGAGGTCCGGGAGATCGGAACTGGAACTTCTGGGTCATGTTCCCTACTGCTCGAATCCTAGAGGGTTCTGATGCTGGAGTCCTGATGTTGACGGCCTTCCCCTTTGACGAGGCTGACTGGATTCCCTCTCGTGATACACCTCCTAGCGTGTTCATCCTCTCCACCACTTATACCTTCTTCTGTACCTCTAATTATCTCGATATGGTGAAGGGAGTAAAGGAATTCTAGAGGGAAGGTCAGAGTGCCTCCTCCAAACGTCTCGACCGAGACTCCCCATCCGAAAAGTGGTCCATAGAAAAGCGGAGGAGATCCTTGAACTTGATCCCCAACTCTCTAACTGACATACCCCATGTTGGAGAGGGATTAGATCTTGCCTCTTCTTAGCCTTCATCATATAAGAGAGAAATTCTGAACGGAACAGCTTCTCGAAATCAGTCCATGTCACCTCAGCCTCCCTCTTTTCCCCTAGATAAAGAGTCCACCACTGATGTGCCGCTCCCCACATCTGGCTCACGGATAGAGTAAACCAATACTCCACTGGATCCTGGATCAAGCCGAAAGCTATCACTAGCTCCTCTAGCCAGCTCTCCATCTCCATATCAGAGGTGATGCCCTCATACTTCACGAGGGTCTGTTGTTGTGAGGTATGAAGCATCTTCTTCCACTGGTCATCCTCCTCTTCTAGGTCAGCCCTCTTTCGATCAGCTGAGTCATCCTCATGTGCCTCGATCGCCTGAAAAACTTATGGTCGTCTCCCAGGTTCCATAGGTGCAAGGTAGACAAGGAATGCCTAAGCCCGAGTAGTGTAGAATTTTGCTCATAAATTTTCTTAGACATCTTTATCTATTTTGAATCCCCAATACACCCATGACACATTAGAACAGAAGTTATTATGATATATGTACTTTTCCTAGGGTATCTACCATGCAATCAGTGTATCCTCATTTGGTCATTCGGTAGGTCCAGAGTCCATACATCGGATCACGGGGGGCCCTAAAATCCCGTGTCCTAGCTGGTCTTCCCTAGCCGAATTCGCGCACCATGTTCACCCAACACAATTTACCTACCACCCCATGCAATCCTCATTGTTCCTAACTTTAGACTCCATCCTACCTCTCAACCTCATGCCTTTGATACCATTCTATCATGACCTGCCTTCACCAAAAGGATAGAAGGGATATCAGATAGACAGACCCTTCCTTCTTAATGTTGAAAAAGAGATAATGACCCTTCGAGACCCGCCTTCAATAGGTCCCGGAGTGGCGACTAGAACCCAGGTTATAGAATCACACACAAGATGGAAGGAATTACCCATTTTATTTTAATAGGATCGAGAGATAAGGTAGAAACCCCAACAACACCAAAGATGCAAGTAAAGGTAAAGCCAAAATTAACCCATTCACATATGAATTTTCAACATTAAATGATACAAGCCACAAAAACCCAAAGGTAAGTACCACAAAAAGGAAAAAGACAACAGAAACTGCCCCGAGGTCCAAGCTAGAATGGTCCCACACGATCTCTGAAGACCTCCTGGAAACCTAAAAGAAGTTTTATATATGTCGGGTTAGCATACAAGTATACTCAGTAGGGAAAACCAAAATATCTCGTGCACATGTTGGGGAAACATTATATTTCCCTGTGAGAAAAGAGAAACCAAAGCACCTAAAAAGGAAAACTATCCACTCAAGCCTCACCAAGGAAAACTCCCCAAATAAGATAAGGCAAGTAAGGTATAGTAATATCAAATCAACATTTGGGTACCCTGCGCCACTTTCCCACTGGTTATTGAAGATATCCTACGCATCGAACCAATCCCACCATTCTCACCGCAGTCCCACTACCAAACCATGCCCGGACACACCTGGGCCATAACCTCCCCACAGTCCCACTACAGAAACCCATCCCACACACACCTGGGCCAGAACAGTTATCCCGCCCGCAGACACCTAGGCCATAACCATCGCATGTAACCACAACCTCAAACACCTGGGACATAACAACTTCTTCCGCGCCCAAAGACACCTGGGCCTCATTCCGAAGACACTTGGGAAACAACCTACCCGCAAACACCTGGGCCAACTACCACAACCTCCCTTCCTGAAGGTTCATGGGATAATAATGGACTCCAGGCCATCAAATTCTACCCGAATAGTCTTGGGCTATTTCGGAAAGGGAGAAGAAAAGAACTACTAACCATCCACTCATAGGAGTGTTGGAAAAACACACTCCCTATGAAATGGGGTGTTCAACAATAAGTTCATAACTGGCATGGGGAAAAAATAATAAACATAAGAAATAAAAATTATATATAGGTAAGAGGCACTCATCTCAACCTAGGGGCTCCAAAACCTATGCTCAAACACCCTCGTTAGAACTCAATCATATAGAAAACCACAATACTCGTGACCAAGTCACAAATCATCCCCAAAAAAAATTCCCCATTTAAAATATTCTTGTTTTCATGTTCAAGTGATCGAATTTGGATGAAAACCACACTATTGGGCATCAAAAGGCATAACCACAAACCAGAGAAGAGAAACAACCCAAAAACAATTTAAGAATTCACACCCGGTTCTCATGTAAATCTACAACAACAAAAGGGAATTAGTGAGATCCCTCAAAGTAAAAGAACCAAATAAAATCTCACAAAATGGATAAGTGAGATCCCTTGAAGTACAGAAAATAATGCAGACCACGTGACACAACCCCGTGTCCACAAAAACACTAACCAACGATTTCTCAACAATATAGCATCCCTCCCGAGTTCGTGTCACAATAGAACAAACCCAGAACTTCAGATTCACAACCAACAACCGTACTAAAACGAAGGATCCCATCCTCTCCCAATTTCCTCCATAATCATCAAACATAACAACACCCACTACAAAAATAGAGTAGGATGTCTTCCAGGTTCAAGCACAACATTTATTATTTTATCCTTTCTGTTGGTTAGCCGGGGTGACCACACAAGGTTTTTTGTTTTCAGGGCATCCATTTAATCAACCGAGTTCACAAGATTAAAAAAAATTCTATGTTACAGCCATTTAATCATCACATGAGACAATATTTTATTAGTGGACAGCGAAATACCACCAACGGCCTAGATTTTCAATAGGCATAAACCTGCACAATTTACAAAATAATGATCAAGGAAGAGGAGAAAACAGAACAACAGCATATCGACCACACCCCTCCCCTTTATTCTATAAAATTCTGTTTTTTATCTTCACTAAGGTTCGGTTTCATCCATTCCCCCAGAAACAGTAGAGTACCCACCCCACATGATAAACAGAAAGGAGAGATGAAGGAAAATCCCAACTTGGTTGATCAACGATTGAAGTTTTCTCCATGCACCAAGAATAGGGGAATCACAGCTTTCTGGGGAGGAAATCTGTGGACTCCAAGACCTGCAGAAGGCTCCAGCAAAGGCGCACCACAAACCAAAAGAAGAAGGAATCCAAGCGCACCAAGAAGAAGAAATAAATTCAACCGAGAAGAAAAGGAGAACTCTAGTGGGAGATATAAAGAGGAGATCCGGATATGGAATTTTTGAACACCTGAAAAAACGAATCGTGGATTCCTACATGGGTGGGTAGTTACACATGATGATATTAAGTTGTTATTTAATCCCCCCCATCCGAAAGGCTTCGCGGGATTTTTAGGAATTAATTTTGGGCTTTAAATGACTTTAAAAAATGAATTAAGATTAATTTACGTCAAAAGATACGTTACGAGAGCGGAAAAGTCGGGTACTGGAAAAAAAGGAACAAAAGGCTCGGTGAGGGGACACTGTGCCCTTGTCATGGTGTCACCCTCATGGTGCCACTTTCACAGTGCCACCATCAGGGTGCCACCCTGACCGGTGAGAATGTTACGGTGCCACCGTGACCGGTCCCACTGTCACGGTGCCACCGTGACCCGTGCCACCGCCATGCTGCCACCGTCACCGGTGCCACTGTCATAGTGCCACTGTCATGGTGGAGTAGTGTTTTTGGTAAATTAATTGCAAGGGGGGTCTGGGCCATTACATCATCACCCTATTTATCCACATAAAATCTTCTATATTTTTAAATTTCATAAAAAGTCTCTATATTACTCTATCCATGTCCATGTTCTTCATAAACACTAAAATACTAATTCCGTGTCTTTAAGGGGTCATTAAAGTAGCTAATATCAATAATATTTATTTCTCAAACAACCCCTATTAATTTATTTTTATTTTTTTCCTAATATCCTACTCGTTCACCCATAAATGAATAATAACTCCAGTGTAATGTATAGTCTAGAATATATATTTCTAATGAAAAATATACAATTAACCCCTTTTCTCATCATTTTTTTTCAAATAAACAATATCATTTTCAAAATTATGGTGGTTAACTGTCTCCATTTTTAATGATATTTCAATTTTCATTACCACATTCTAGGCTAGTCAAAAAATTATTACTCTATATTAATCATATTTTATTATTATATTATAACTAATTATATTTTTAAGTAATATATATAATATTAATTTATAGAAACCTATTTCATGATAATCAAAAAAACCTCAAAATGTAATATAAACATTTATCATTAACATTTTATCTAATAAATCATCATCACGTAAGATATAAAGATGTATGGGACCATTTAGTCCTATAAAAGTGCTTGAATACAATTTTATTATAAATATTGAATTTTATTTCCATTTTATAAAAAATACCATAATTATACACAAATTAATAGACCGTGAAAATCATAAATGAATGCAACCGAAATAAGAAAAATAATACAATATTACTGAATAATGGTTGATAATATGTTATAAATATATCATATATGGAACATTAAATATAAATTTTTCTATATAATGAATTAATTATATTCCTTTTTCATTAGTATAGAAGGTAATATTATGAGAAACTATGGGGAAGCATGAGTTAATGGTTTCTTGTATCACTATTAGTTTTGTAAGATATGTTATATATTCAGTACTTATTTTTTTATGTTGTATATACTAACATTGAAATAAAATATCATGAATATATATATCTATACTTTATTCCATATTTCATTAGATATTTTGTTATTTTTTAGGGAATATAACTTGACTTATTACAAGGTGGTAAGGGATTTTTCAACTTAATTTTTGTTTATTCAGGTAAACATATAGTTCATTGATAATGACATTTTTGGATTTTGTGTGTGATGAAATTTGACTTTCATATAAGGAATATATTATTTTTATGTTTATTTACAAATTATACACATAATTTATTCATTTTATTAATTAATACATCCTCAATATTATTCTTATAAGAAAGTTTTCCTAAATTAATTTTTTTAAGATTACATTGAAACACACTTTTACTCAATGTCTCTATTTTATTAAAATTACTGATTTTTTACTATTTTATTATTCTTTTCAATTGATATTTACCCATGGATGAATTTTTCTAGAAAATTTTTAAAGGATTATTTTTTGGCTCCCTAAATGATGTTCATTGTGACAATTCAAAAAAATATATGGAATGATTGTTTTTTAAATGTAAAAAAATTAGAGTACTTTCCCACTACAAAAGTTCCTAAATGATAAGATGTTTCCATTATAAATATACATTATTCTTTCCAAATAATATTTCAGATTTTATAATTAGAGTATTTTTAAAAACTATAATTTAAAATGGAAATGTATTTTTCTTAAATTAATTTATGTGATATTTTGAAATATTATTTAACCTAATAAAACATTATTTAATGTTTATCATGGAATTGTCTTTTATAAATTCATTTATTTTTTCTATGTAATGATATATTGATTTTTTTATAAAAAACATTACATTAAAGGAATTTTGAATTGACAAATGACCTTTTTTATTACATAACACTTATGTAGGTTTAATTATGTGATGGTGGTTATGTTATTACCATTGATGTTGGTGTAGGTATATCCAGTTATCAGTGAGACTTATAACTCCCTCTAATTAGTTGATAATGATTTTTCTACCATGAGGAAAAAATGTGAAATAAGTCAATGTGATTGATCTACTCTGAGAAATAGGAGATTTATGATCCACTATAGTAAACAGTTATTTCCCGGTGCACTATATTGATTTTCTTGGTAGTTAATCATGATATATGAACTAAATTTCTATATTTTGATGCTTCTAAATTTTTATTAAATGATATTAGGGATGATTATTGATTTGTGATGATTTTTCACACTTATGGTTAACAAATTCTGAAATGATAATGTCAATGAAATGAATTCTATTTATTTTCTATAACATATTAGGGGTGAACTATTTATGTTAACCTCATTACTATTTTTTTTGTAATACTGAATTGATATCTCATATTTTTATCCTTACTTATTAGGTGAGCTTTACCATTCGTTTGTTTTCTTTGATAATTATTGAAGAATGTTTTTGGTAGGTTTTATCTAAGCAGATTTTCTTGTGAGAATCTCTTTATTGCATATCCTGATGATCATTCATAAAATAAGAATATAGTATATCAATTCTCCAATAACTCTAGTATTTTATGGTTTTTGAATGGATTGTATTGTTATTTAATTTATATTCATTTAAATTGATGTACAATTTATGTATAAAAACAATTAATCTCCATATATTGTATCAAAATTGATTTTATAAAATCATTGGATATTAGTGTTAGAATTGTTTTATGAATGCCACTGGAATTGGACTATATATTGGGTAATATCATATTGTTTTTATAATGATCATGAATGAACGTGGTTGAACCCAATGTTTTATAAAATATGGTTTCATGATTTATACATCCAATAAATTATTTGGTAAAATCAAATGGTTATCCACAAATATTATCATTTATAATGGTAAAATTTAACATTTTAATAAATAGTTAAAACCAAAAAGAACCTTAAATTTTTTAAATCAATATGATAATGAAGTCATTGGTCACCAGAGTAATGATTTTTTTTTTGCAGTGGAATGAAGAATCGTGTAGTTAAGCTTAAAAAAATAGTCTCATGAAAAGAACCCTGCTGAGTTTTAAAATGATTATAATATGTATAAATGATCTATTAAATCATTTATGAGATAGAATATCACTTCGTTGAGTGGTTCATATGATCCACTATTGGATGAGTGATAAATTAACACTTTTGATAAAATAATTTCTTTTATTCCTTTAATGGGAAATAGAAACGTTTCGGTAGATATGTATCATAATGAAAATGATGATGATCAATGATGTAATAAAATCATGAATATATGGATAGTGGGTTAGACTGAATACATTTAATTTTATTAGATTTTGGGGATATTTTTTGGGTATGTATATCCCTCATAATTACATACAACAATGGAAGACCTAATAAAAAGGTATGATGAATCCATTAGTACGAATGAAGAAATTTTTATAAGGGATCCATTGAATTAATATAGCTTAATTATTATATTTGAATCTAAAATTTATCAATCCATTGGGGGCCTAACACTAGGCCTCCAAATGGAATTATATATATTATAAATTTTTACTTATGAAAATGTAATAAATTGTGAACTGTAGGTATAAATGGAAATTAAAAATTTTATAATTAAAAGGTTATTGTTAATAAAAAAAGAATTTTGTATCATTTAATGTAGTATAAATAACCTGGTTAAAAGAAATTCCCATAATATACATGCCTGAAATGTGGGAATAATCATATAAGGAAGTGTTTGAATGGAATTGGGTGGTGATTTAAATATGGAATGAATGGTCATAAATCATATGAATGTCAAAATAAAATTAATGGTCTGGTTATTTTAATGGACGAGGAGAGGATGAAAAATAATTCACCACACAAAATCAATTACTTAAAGTTCATGGAGTGTGGTAATTATGTGAATAAATTATCAAATACAATGACTATTATGGATAATAAACCACAAAAACCATTAATGGAAAAAGAAAAATGGAAAATCTAATGAAATTAATGTGGATGAAGTGATTCATTAAAATTAGGGAACCCTTATTCTACCCACATTGAATGGGAATTTATGGGATGGGTTTTTTTGGAATATCTTATTATTCATCCATTAGATAAATTTCCTGTCATATTATTCTATTACATAGAATCTAAAATTATGAGAAAATTGATATTATAGCAGAAAAATGTTCAACATGAGCTTCTAATTAAATTGGGTTTCATAATATAATAGATTTTATAAAGAATACGTGGTGAATTAACACTTGCATGTGTATATGCATCCATATAGGATTAACATAGGTTTTATAGATACCATTATCGATTTATCTGTTGACACTATTGGTGGTTTTAACATGATGTTATTTTATCTATATTACGATAATTTTTTTGAGATGAAACCCATTGGTTTTGAATATTTAACAATGATATTCAAGGAGAAATTCATTTATAATTTTTTAATATAAAATTAAAAGTGTTTGTAATCATTAGGGATTATATTACTTTTGACATTAAGGTAGTTATAGGTTGTTATTAATCAACCTATGATGTTATAACACATCTTCCAAATATGATATCCCTATGTATCTTATTTTAATTATATATGTTAATAAATTTATAATGTTTCATGGATTAATATATTAAATTGTATATGTTTTCGAGTTGAGATTTACCATGTTTTTTTAGTGAAGTCATGATCAATCTCTTTATGCCGTGTTGAGTTTCATGATTGTGTATCATCCTCAGGTAGCCAGTTATTCGGAGAGAATAGTTTAATCTCAATATATTATTAAAAATCTGAGTCTATGGATTTAAAATGAGATTCAGAGCAACTCTTTCCCATAGTTCTGTTTTCTTAAAAGAAGAATCGTCAGTCAGAAACTAAATGGGCTCATTATGAAACACATTACATATATGTACTAGAAGGAAGTTGTCGAAAGAGACTTTATGGGATATTTGAACGCTGATATGATAGAGGATAATGATAGAGTCATTCAAAAATATGTAATTATTAAACAATACTGAATGAAATGTAATGTGAATAATCATCGATGCTATAATGAATTTGATTTTGGTGGGATGTTCATTCTATGAATTTACCAATTCCAGAAATGATGGGAAAACTAAACCCAAGAAATATTGGTCCCCTTTATAGTTTATATTATATCTACAAAATAGTATAATTATTGGACCTTCCAGTGAATATCTCTTAAGTTTATGATTTGTTCTAGGTATCTCATTTGTGTTAGTAAAAATTTTATCCTAGAAAAGAACATATCAATTAGTTCATACCAGAAGGAAATGATTTTTCTTACAAATAATAACAATTAGGGATTCTTGATCATAAATTTAAATATATATGAAAAAGAACCACTCACCTAGTTAGTGATTTTTTGTAAAACAACAAATTTGAGGTAGCTACTTTGAAACCATATGATTTGTTGAGGCAAAGGAATCCACCTATATTTGTAACATGGTAAAAATATTCAAGAGAAAAATTTATGTTATAATGGCTATAATGTAACACCCCAATATTTTTTTAATTATGTTTTTAAATATATTTAATATCTTCAATAAATTATATTCCATATAACTCCTAGATAAAACGAAATAAATATTATTATTATTTTAACATGATAGTTATAACACAGTTTTTAAATTGCTGGGAGTTAATAGTATTAAGCAAATTATTAAATTTATATATTTATTACATTTTTTTAATGTTTCAATTAATTCCTGGTGAATCGGAACATAACATTTGGAATTGTTTATTTAATCTTTAAAAATATTTTATTTTCATAAAAATAAAATTTTTATTTCATTCCATGAAAAAATTGAAAAAAATAATTTTTTAAAAATTTTTGAGAAATATTTTTAATGATTGATCATAATTTTTTAGATTCTTCATTTCAAAATTATCATATGTTAAATTTATTATAGTTTTCTGGAAAAAAAAATTGAATAGTAGAAAATAATGATTTTTATAAAAACCTTATTTTCTAAATATTAAAAAGTAATTTTATGATAATAAATTTATCTACTTGTAAAATATGTACTTATTAGTTTGATATAATTTAATTAATTATAATTTTATGATCCATAAACCTTATTTTGGTATAATAAAAATTTTGAATTAAAAGAAAAATTTCAAGAAACAATTATTTAATGTTATGTATTGAAATTTTAATTTTATATTTAATTATTCATATTATGTATAATAATTTATTAATAATGTATTTTATATTTCTATTAATCTGTTTAAAATTAGGATATCTTGTAATTTTAATTTATAATCATAAAATAGTTTCCATCGTAAAAATGATATGTTGCTTTGTGTTGGAAAAATAATGTAGTAGATTAGAATTTAAAAGAAAGATGCATAACATCTCTGAAAACTACTACATTAAATGTGTGTTTTATTTTTTATCAAATGTAAAAAACCATTTTAACAATATCATTATTTAATTTTTTAAAATTAATTCAATTCAAATGCATATATATTTAAATATAAAACAATCATCACTTTTATAACTTCGCGCCACCCCTCATCAACTATAATTGTCACTCCTCACCTTTCCCTTTATCCTCACAAGCCTGGATGTGTTTCAAATATCTACCAAAATCACACCCCATACTCACTATGTGAAAATGCTATACTGGTATCACATAATGAACAATTCGTATTTCTATAAGGTGTACATTAAGGTGGTGGTATTCAAGAGGTACCTTTCTTCGAAATCATCTCATAATTAATATTATTTGTATAAATCATATTCAAATAATTCACTGATCAAATCATAATTACTATAGTATCATATAGATAATATAATTTTATTTACAATTGAAAATATTATATCAATCCATTTTCCCAAGTCATCTTATTAAATGAAAGAAAACTATTTTCCTAATTATCGTAGGTACCCATTTCCATGGATAATGATTTTTCAATGTCCATTACCACCTTCAAGTCTCATCATAAAATAATTATTTTTTATAAATAATAACATGATAAGAATATTATATTCTATTTAATGTTATTGAAATAATATATACATATAATATTAATTAAAATGACTTTTTCTTCATGTTCAGATAAAACAGCATAATAAACTCAAAATTTATCAATATCATTAATCAAATCAGTCATGCTCATGTACTATTAAAAATTAATTATTGGAAAATGGAATCATTTATAATTTTCTATTTACTATTTGATTTTACATCTAAAATTTTATTTCCATTTCAAATGAAAATCTACAATTTTAGACCAATGAAACAATTATGAACACCATTTACTAAATGAAACCAAAACAATGAAAACAATGAAATATTAATAATAAAATAGTGGTAAGATGTTATAAAAATAAAATATATGTTATTATAAACCTGAATATATTTCATGAATAATTTGATAACATTATTTAAACCTATATACATGATATAAATGAATGAAAAACTAAAGTGATGTGTAAAGTAACGGTGTCCCATCCCAATTTTATTAATTTTAGATATATGTATTATTGATAAAACATTTCTTGTGTGTATTTTATATACATAATTTGATATATCATTTCACAAAAATTAGTATAAAATGTTATTCATTTTTTAATTTGAAAATTACTAACTTTATGAGCCATATGATTCAACTGGATACGAAATGGTACGTGATTTAAAAACTCAATTTCCATTCATTGTATTAAACATATAGTTATTTAGTATTGTTATGCTAATATTATGTCTATGATGAATTTTTATTATCATATGTACTATTTTAAAATTTTATTTATATTTACAACTACATTATATAATCTATTCATTTTATTGTTTCTCATACAAATTACATGATATTTATAAGGGTTATTCTTTATGAAATCATATTTTTAATGATTTCTTTAAAACTATCTTTTTATCTTAGGTACAAGTTTTCTATAATTAATTTAATAAAATTAATATTCCATTATTATTTTTAATGTGATTTTTACTCATTTTTTCTTTTTACAAAACTTTTGGAATTGATTAATTTTTTATATCATAAAAATGGTCATTTTTTACTATTTTAAAAATGATAAATAAGATATATTTTTCATACATATATTACATGGGATTATTTTTATTCTCTTATAATGCATTTATATATTGTTGTTTCCTTTACAAGATTAGATGATTCAATTAATATATAATATTATCTTTTATAATTTCATTTCCCTTTAAAATAATTTATTTTATAATGGAAATGTGATTTTTTATAATTTATTTAAATGAATATTTCAGAATAAAATTTCTTATATGAAAACATTATTTTATGTCACATGTTCATTACCGAGTATATTATTCAAGGATATTGTATATTTAATATTTATTGGATTTTTTATGTTAATTATGTTATGATAATTATGAATCACATTTCAATTTGTGGGGTTATTTAATGATAAAAGTTTTATAAAACTCGTTTGTTCACATGGGATATGATATTAATAACGACTTATGTTTTTTTGGATTATATAAGTATGGTTCTTATTTTTAATGGTGGTTATGTTATAACCATGTAAAGTTATTTTGTTATAACCAAATATGGGTGGCACTTATATATCAATCAAATGAATTGGTTATGGATTTATATCTCAGGAGATAATGTTATAAACCATGATTATAGGCTTGACCCACTATGGGGAAAAGATTCTTCCGGATCCACCTTGGGAAATCAGTGTGTCTTGATCGACAATGATGCTTTTATTGGTATTTAACCATGAAATATGAATAAGTATTCTATATTTATGATGGTTACACACTGTATTAATATTATATTATGGATCACGATCAATTTATGATGATTTATCACTCTTATAATCCATATATTATGAAATAATAATTATTATACCACAAATCATGTTTATGAAATATAAACGGTTGGGTATGACTTGTGTATTCTATGACCATTAACACATAAAATACTAATTTTTTTATTCTCACATATTATTTTGTCTTGAAATTTCATATGTTAATATTTACTGATCATCTCAACTCACCCATTATTATGATACCTTCTCCATGTAATGATGAATGGTTTAGGTAGGGTATTATTAAGGGGTGTACAACATGAGAAGATAATTGTGGGATATGTCAAATATATTTTCTAAAATAAGATGATTGAATATCAAAAATCTAATGACATTATTCCTTTGTCATGTAATTGTGGTAAATATTTATATTTGTTAAGTATTCAACTAAATAATTTTGAAATTTTTGTATAAAAAAATGTCACTATATAATCTGTCAATTATAATCGATAATGATGAACAAAATGTTGAATATAATTCTATTGTTTTTTAAACCATTATAGATGGGAAAGATAACAAAATTCTTCACTCTAAACCAAATAACAATTAAAATAATTATATAAATATATAGATTAGTTTGTTCTATAATATACTATGGAAATTTTTTAAAACAAACTAAATATTTCACGGCCAATTATTCATATTGAGAATAAGTGAGTTTAATATTTTTAGTAAATAGGAAGAGTTTGTTATATATAATATACATCTATTTATATGATGAATAAGATTATCTATATACCTCAATCCCTTTAACATATCAGTATAATGAGGGTGATGGTTTACTAGGTTCTATTGACGATGAATCTTCTAACACTGATAAAAATGAATAAATTGTGTAACATGTAGAAAAATTAAATAGAAATGTTTTTTCACTAATACCTGACGTTTATAACATTATTTTATTTTATGAAGATGAAACTACACTTTATAGATTTTGGGGTGTTACTTTGGCATAAATTTCAAATGATTCGAAAAATTAACCACTCTATACATGATCAATATAGACATAGATAAAATTTATTTATTTAAATAAATAAGATAATTAATAAAGGAATCATGGAGTTATTTTTGGATAATCAATGATGATGTAAATACATTCAACGAAATGTGGATGTTATAGAATTATCTAATTATCGCAATCTTGTGTCTGATTCATCTATTCGTAATAGAGACGATATTTTGAATCATAATAGGAATTACCTAGTTGATTTTTTAATGTTGAATAATTTTAAAAAGATATTGACTATGATTAATGAAGCTATAATATTTTTAAATACCAAATATTAATAATTTAAATATATATAATGTTTTCCTCTATATGTAGGGATAATATCAACACTCTAGTGGTATAATTTTCAATATATATTGATAAATTGAAATCCATTTATATTCAACATAATATGAATCATTTCCAATTGAAAAATGAAATAGATTCCAAAAAATAAAGGATCAAAATTAAATATTCCACAATAGAGAAGTTAGAGATGACAAGAAAAGTTAAAAAAATAACATTCTTTTAAGAAACATTCTAAAAAGAAAATTTTATTTTTTATATATTGGATGATTATAATTATTAAACATATATAATTTCATTTATATCATCAATAGGTTTGTAAATTGAATTTTTTTTAATTGAATATTATCTCAAGAGAAACCATTGGAGACTGATGTATAAAATACATTAACACATTTGATAACAATTATTTCTTATAAATGTTATTTTATAATATAATTAATGTGGAGAATGGAAGCATTAAAATAAAAGTGGATTTTTTTGTCCAAATAGTTCTTTATAATCATAATTTCTTTAAAAAAGTATTCATAAAATGATTCAGATTTTTGCATTTTAATTTTCAAATTAATATATATTTTGTATGAATTACATTATTAATATTAATGGTGAAATAATATTTTTTTTAAAATATATAAAAATAATAATCAGACAATTTTATCGAATGTAAATTAGATTATAGAATATATTAATTATTAAAAAATTGCATAAATGTAAATCAGATAGAGACATAAAAAGTAATCTAGAAAAATATTCAAAAATACAACCAAAGGGATATAAAACATGTATAATATATAATGATCTATTATTTATATTTGATGAAATATTTTAATGTACATTGATAACACTAAATCTGATACACTGTAATGAATATGATGTTATTTCATAAGATGGAGAAGATGTGTCTGATGTATTTTCAAATAATCTCAAGATGTGTAAAATAAAATAGTTATAGTCTGACACGAAAAAATTTATAAATATGATTATTCCATTGAGAGAAATAAACTACACCACTATATGATCAAAATTATTATATTGATGATTGTGAAACATCATTTTTCTTAGTATGATTCATATTGAAATATTTATTGAGTATTAATTAAATAATATATTTTAAAAGTTATTATTATAAATAACTTATTGATTTTCAATTTTAAAAGATGTTTTTCAAAAGATACTATCAATGGATCATAGTGATTGTTGGGAAATCATTTTTTCATTTTGGATAATTTTTGGGACCCCATAGATAAATTTTTAGATCTTTGTATAATCAGGTGGATCGAGCAATTCTGATGATTTGATGAAATTGCATTATATAGATTGAATAATTGAGATACAAAACTCCTTTTTTGAATACATCTTGATACCATTGTATAAAGTAAAAAATTTCAAATTTTTATAATGAGTTATTTATCATTTAGAAATTTTTAGAACGGGTTTTTAATTTTTTATTATTATTTATGAATACATATATTTATACTGTGAATTTATATAAATATTTCATTTTCAAGTATATGATGTATATTATTAATATAAAATGCTAATCTATATTAGTACACCAATTTTGTAGTATAATTTTTTACAAGGATTTGGGAAATTTTAGGATCATGTATTCTTTAGATTTAAATTCAGATATTGGGATGTCTAAATGCGATTATTAAATATTATATTGTTTTATGAAACAACTCCATAGGACTACATGGTCAGAACTCTCTATGTAAAAACATATATAAGGAAAATATAGTCCACGAACCTCCTCCAAATTTCTCATATAGTTAAAATCACTTAATATAGAGAGTGAAGCACCTTCCTAATTTCTTCCTTCCGCATGTAAATGAAGAAAAAAAATCATTCTAAAATTTATCCCAAAAAAAATTTCCTTCATCTCTCTATGGTATAATGTGCCACATTTAATCAAAACTCCCCACATATGACAATTTACCAAAATAACCTAGTACATAGCCCAAGCCTAGATCAGAAACATGATATGTCAATAACTGATATATTGAAACTCATTTATACTATTATATATTTATAGACACTAATTATGGAATAAATGTAATGACGGCTACCACATCCCACCCACCTAAAATTATTTTATTATATAGTGGATAAATGGATCATACTAAAAAACATACATAGTAAAATTCATATGACGGTCAAATATCATCCATTTATAAAAAAAATGATATCTAAATCGATTTATGTTTAAAAATATAATAAACAAATCAATTTAATTGTATATAAATTTTATAACGTCATTATTTAATAAACACTGGTGTAAATTTTGAGTCATGTAACATTCCTTGGTCATTAGAATGAAATAATCATCATGTAACCTATGATGTTTATTTATTTTATGTTCTTTTTGATAGATCACATGGGGACCTAACCTATTTTGTCTGAATTAGTTCCCCATTCTATATCAAACACATAGTTCGACTAACATTATTTCCTTACAAATTCATATTAACCTCACAATTGAATGACATAAAAAATCAGCCAAAATAAAAAAAACAAAACCACTTATAGGATTTATAATTACCCCATTAATTGGTTTCCCTCATATTCCATTAGGGTAGAGAACGAGTGACACCTTGAGTATTATCTCAATGGTCCCATGCATTATAGTGTATCATATACAATGTATAATATTCAAATGAGAAGAAATATCTGCAATTTCTAAAAAATGATTATGATAGAAAAAAACTAAATAACAATAATATATAGTATATAAATTCACAATCCAAACAAATATTTTATAAAATAAAAATTAATGTATCAAATAAATAATTCCAATAGTAATCTATATAGAAAAATCAACACTATAACTCCAACCACCCTCATATTTATTCCTAGAATGGAATATTAGACTCTCTTAGATTAATAAATAATTCATATAATATATTGTATGATCATAATTTGATCAATTAATTGGATTGTATACAATGTATATCAGTAAAATTATTAAAGAGAATACTAATACCACATTGGACAAAAAACATAACTGATAACACAAAAGTAGGTAATGAAGATACCTCAAAAACACTATTGCTCGCAAAATACTTAACATAAACATGTTGTAATATATCATAATGGAATATAGTAAATGGTTAATGGTATATTTATATAAATAAAAAATATTTCAAAAAATAGTCCATTATGTTATCCTGTAGTATGTAGTTTTCAAAAGTGAGTTCATGGCCTTTTCCCTTTAATTTTTTTCATCACTCATTATCAAATGGTATACCGTTTAACATTTTTTTGTTTGTACAATTGATTTTTTTAATGATTTGGATTATTTTTTATGAATTGTTCTTTATATATTTTATTCACATCATCCCCCATTTGGCTGTTTGTTTACTTAATGTATTTTATAATTTATGTTTGGAAATCGACTATTCTTTAATATGGTCGGTTGGGTCAATAATGGAGTTGATCATTTCCATAATAAAATCTATTATTTCATTCATGTATTCGATTTACTCTTTCATGTAGATTACTTTTTCTTTTATTTTTTCATTTTATTCCTTTATATGGTAATTTTTTCATATCATGTGATTGGTCGGATACATTTGAAAGTCATCGAGTTCCTTTCTGTGGTCACATGGATTGATCAAAATATGAATCAATTTTCTGTTATGGTAGGAAAATTGTTTTAAGATCAATTAATTACATTCATATATACATAATATTTACCATATTATTTATCCATAACATGGTGGGTTTATACATTTTCCTAACTCCAAGATATAGCGGATCACATAATATGTTATATTCAAAGGATTTTAAAATACCTTTTCCAAAAATGATCTATTTTTCTAACTTTAGAGTATTTAAACCACCCGAAGATATATAACATAAATTAATTCAACAATAAATTATTATGAATCATTCATGAAGATATATAATAATATTATTAAAATATTCAATTATTTAAGTAATTAAAATTGGTTTTAAAGAATATATCATAATTAAATTGATTGTTGGTCATGTCATCTATCCATTAAATTATTTTGATACAAATCTACCCCTCAAAAATATAAGAAATAAAATTTTAATTCCTTTAAATTTTATTTCCTATAATAAAAATTTAATAACATGGATTTTTTTGATAAGATGTTCCATTAACATTAATCATTCTATCTCTAGATTCAGGAATTAGTGATCAGACATCCTCTAAATAATTTTCTACCCCAGCATGCTTGGTTTGTGGATGATTTGTTTCCAAAAACCACATATTATTTCCCAATAGATATTTCATATTTTATTTATCTATTTCCATTTCATTTCATTTTTGAAGATATACATTTTTCCCATATTTTATTGTATGGTGAAATAAAATAATTCTTCAAATGGGTCTTTATTTTCTTCTTCCTCTTTTTTATTTTCACAATTAAAATTTGTTTTTATATAATTTTTTTTATAGTTTTACTAATGATGAATATGGATACTTTTATGTTGAGTTGAATAAGTAATTGGTGTATCTATATATTCTTTAGTAGTTTCCTTTTATTTTCAATTAAGGATTAATACCTCAAATGTGAAGGATATCATTATATCCATGTCCAGACTATTACTTATAATATAGAATAAAAATATTTATATTTAGAATTAATTATATTTGAAAAAACAGTAATATGTGTTGAATATTCATAAAATTAATCTATTATTCATTATATGAACATCCAAAAAATAAAAAATGATCTTAAAATATCTTAATTATCTTGGAAATGAATCAAATTGTAAAAATTTCTCACCTCATATCTGACTGTTCATGTATGATAGATTTTTTATAAAATATAAATTATTTAGTAATTATTTATTCGATAAATCTATGGTATTTTTCATTATATTGTTATTGTACATGTAATATCATTTAATACCATTATATTTTTTACATACATCATTAGTTAATTTTAATTATATTTTTATGGGGTCTTTCACTTCAGAATCTAAAAACATTTTTGGTTTGATAAACATGGTCTATGTTTTCATTTATGCTCAAACTCCAGGATCATAATCCTTTTTAGATTATATATTTTGATTAATTTTTTTTAATAACTAAACATGAGTGACACACAATATAAATGAATCAAATTACATTATTGAGGTACAAATCTATATGTACTCACAAATGATATTATAAGTTTCAAATGGAAAGAAATATAAGAAAGTACTGGATATATTATACATATTGAAAAATTATTAAGTAATTAAATGATATGTATATTTATATATTAAATAAACTATTGCATCCATGTGTAATATGTGTTAAGGAATCACGAGTTAAATTAGTATGTGAGGCAGTATTCTTATGTAAATATGAATAGCTGTTTCTATTAACATTTTATCGAAGATGGAATTAAATTAATGTTAATAATTTAAAATATTAACATTGATTTATATGTGATTTAAATATTTTTATACATACATATGGATATGACAGATTTTTGGTAGGTATAAGAATAAATAAAACATAATACATATCTTAAAACTTATACCTTTATTTTGGTCAAAATTATTAAATTTATTCCTTAATCCCTCTAATTATGGTAATATTAAAAATCAATTACCTATATTACATTTATTTAGATGTAAATAAGGTAATTTTTTATGTATTTTTTAAGCCGCAATTCTCAAAATGTGTAGGTAAGAGAGAAGAGTAGGTGACATTTTAAATGTGAGGGTAGGGAAACACACGATATTTATTAAAATATTAAATTAATATAAATTTATTTTCATGTTAAAGTGATAAAAAATTGGTTAATATAGTATATTGGATATTGATGGGTCTCCATAATCTCCTACAATGAAACTGAAAAGTGTGTAGGGGAGTCATTACCCATTATCTTATTGTTTTCACCACTTTTAACCCTATTGAATAGTAAAAATACATTAATTTTTTCTCATCGGGGTCATGAATGTTCATATAAAAATAAAACTAGCCCATATCATACAAATTATTGATATTTTACAACATATCTCAATCACATGTATAAAAATATAGTTTTTATAATTTTCTTTCCTTAAATAAAATATATTTTATCATACAATATATGTAATGTCATTTTTGGACTATAAATTTATATGACATTATTATCGTCAATATATTAATTGAATAAAAATATATTTTTTAAAACATTCCAAATATTTTATATTTTTATTTATTTCTTTTAACATAGTAAACAATAAAAAATTACTTGTATGGATTTTTAAAATCCTTTTTTGGATTTTTCTACATCATTCAGCAGCATTATATCAAATTTTCATTAGTATTTAATGGTACTATATAATCACAAAAAATACGAAGTAAATTATTATAATAAAAATAATGCAATTAATTGAAAATAAAATTTATTATTGGTTTATTTATTATTTTTACCACTGTGTAAAAATATAATATAAACTATAAATTTTGAGAGTGAAATTGTTTATATTAAATTAAATAAAAAATATAAGTTGTTTTGAAATAAAAATAAACCAAAATTACCATTTTTAGAAAAATATATATTTATTGATTATCTTGAATAATTAAATTGAGAATATGAATTTATTTGAGTTATTTTTAGTCCATATAAAATTATTTTCCACATTAAATAACATATTTTCCATTACCGAGGCGGGAAATATTTACAACGATAACTATTCATATTGAAATACATAAATATGATCTATTTAATAAATTAGTAAACCATGATTCCAAATATAGAATGTATTTTTAATATAAAATTTTATATAATTTGGATTAATTTTTATGAGATTAAATTGAATAAGATAATAGAAAATATTTTTTAATGTAATTATTTAGTTAAAAAATGAATTTACTCAAAAAGAAGTTATAATTATGAAAACATAAGGTATTCTGAACACATTTTTCACTATTCTTATGGGAAAGTTTATAAGTATTAGTTTATTTTAAAATTTTAATTTTATAAAATGGATTGTATTTTTGGAATCATAAGAACTTAATTAGTCTGTAAGTTCATTATAACTTTTTCTATAAACAATTTACTGTTGTATTAAATTTATTTTCCATAGTATTGTTAAAAATAATGGATATGGTTAAAGTTATAAAGTACAATATTAAACAAATAATTTTTTTAGATGTTGGTTTAGGAATTTATCAACCCTGAACAAATACAATATCATTAATTAACAATTTAATTCATTGAAACTTAGGCCTCCTAAATATGGTATTTGGTTGGATTTAAATATAATATATTCACTATATGATCACTTAAACCAACATCTACACATGTATAAATTCCATCCCTAACCACTTCCACATTTAACTATAAGAAATTATGAACATCATATATAAACATCTTCTCATCTTAACACTTTCAATAACCGGTTTTCCTTGTAACACAAAATTCAAAATTGAATATCTATAATTGGTTATGTAATTAGTTGATATTCCTGAGGTAATTTTCCCAATACATCACTATTAATTTCATTCTTTATTCTACATTCTTCACATCTATTTCATCTATCAATGTATAATAATTACATAATAATTAAAATACAAGTGTTTTTAATAAAATATTTTCTTATTAATAACCAATTATTACCTCATCTTATTCCAACCACAAATTATTTTGTGAATATCATATTTTACAATACCTCATATTAAAATAGTGTTTTAATAACCCTAATTTTTTATGTTGAACCCCAAAAAGGTATTTTAAATTATTGACTACCAAAACAGTATTCAATTAGAAATTTCAAATTTAATAGAATCAATTTATTGAATGAGTGGGTAATTTATCATCCCAATGTCTTATGATATGTATCTTTTATTTTTTATTTATTCTATAACATTTTATCTTAAATGAATAAATATAAACTATTAAATATTATAATTTTATCACTAGAAACATAAAATATCTATTGCAATGGAAAATTTAATGAGATTAATAAAATTATCAAAATATAGATTACACATGTTTATAAATTGAATTCATTGGTTAAAAATTAATTCGTAATTATAATCAAAACCATTTGAACATAAAAGATATTTTTTTATTAAATAAATTATTTTATACTCACAATGTACATTTTTTATAGAAAATTAAATAAGTCCCCAGTAGTGAAATATATTAATTTAATTTATGTTTTATATATTCTTTAAAAATGTTTACATTCACCAAAATATTTTTAAGTTCATCCAACATTTTTTACATGTTTATAATATGAATATATCAAATTTAATTCATAATAATGTGTATATTTAAAAAGGATATTTTAATTCCTTATAATGGGGACCATATTTAATATCTTAATATTAAAAAATATAAAATTAATATTTAAAAATATAAAGTTGTATTTTGAAATCATAATATTAAATTTAGATTATGGTATTATTTTGGTGTTTTTAGATAAGAGTATTTTAAGGTAGATGAGTGGAAAATAATAAATTTTAATTAAAAATTTCTCATTTATATAATGAATTTATACAGTAAATATACATATTAAATTGGTTTTAAAGTGTAATTAGATATATTATACATCAATAAAACCAATTTATGTCATTTTAATAAAATTCACTTTGAAATTGTATTAAAAAAAGTTCCATCATTTGATGTTTTATCATTTAAAACATGTTTTTATTTTTTGTGTTTGAGATTAATTTTAATTGTATTTCTTCATATTTTATGAATATTAATTGTTAAATGTTTTTAAATATTAATAATATTATTTTCAATATTAGTATTTATGTTATGTTTTTAAATAATAAATTTACCGTGGTATAAAAAATTATTTACCATTATATACGTAATCTAATAAAATGGGTTGAAGTTAGAAGGTAATATCATAAACTAACTAAAAAAATTCAAAGGGTTGTTAAAGTATTTATATACCCTAGCATGACTAAAAACATTAAATAAAAATATAATTATCCGAAATTAATTCCACATTTACGTTATTAGCATTAATTATAAAATATTCATAATTTTATCTCTTAAACCCACCTGTACTTAGTTATATATACAAACACTCAACACCCAATTTTGACCCAAAATCCAATAATATACTAACATATATTCTATAGTATCTCCCCACCATAATTGAGGGTATACTCAATAGGTGATTTCCTCAAAAAACATCTCTTAATTTCATTAAATCTTATACATTATTATCATATAATTCATCCATATAGAAGTAATAATTCCTCAATAATTTAAATAATATAATTTTATTTTTATAATGTTATATCTTTTGTACACCCTTTTTTACCTCCACTTATTCAATGAAATGAAATTATTTACCTTGTTATGCTGGTCAAATTCCTCCATGAATAATGTTTTGGTCCTTTACCCTTCCCCACCATCATGACTAATAATAAAACAAAAAAGTTTTGTTATATAATATATTCATAATTATATTATATCTTATATTATGTTTTCGAACTAATATATACTCATAATATAAATAAAATGAAACATGTTTGTGATTTTTATGAAACCTATAATATAAGCATATCATTTATCATTAACTTTTTTTTAAATCAATCATCATAATATATGAAAAATTGATAAATTGACTCTTATTAGAAGATGTAAGTGAATTAATAAAATTTAATTACACTTTTTGAGATTTCCTTATAATAGGTAATAAAATCCATAATTATAAACAAAGGAACTGATCATGAACCCATGAAACAAACACAACTGAAACTATAGAAAAATTATTTTTAGTTAAATGGGTCATAATAAGTTATAAAATCATCACGTAATGTGTTATCAATATTAATATAATTTTATATAATTTATTAACATTTATTAAACAATCATTAATGGAGTAAATTTATGTGAAACTAAAGTGATGCATGTGGCAACAGTTTTCTCATTTCACTTTTTTCAGGTAAATATATGCCTTATTGGCCACTTTTTTGTTGTGGGTGTCATATTAATACTTTCTTAATATATTATATAATTAATATTATAATAATAATTTTAAAAAATATTTTATTCAATAATTATTACATTTATTGTGAAAATTATTTGAATAATTACAAGTGGTATGGGGTTTCTTAACTCAAATTCCATTGACTATGTATTATGTTTACTTCATTGATTATATTATGCCCGGATTATGTGTGGAATTTAATTTTTACTTATTTATTTTATATTCCATCATTAATTAGTGTGTATATTAATTTTTTACACATAATATACACATTATTAAATTCTCACTAAAATGATACGAACATTGTGATGAAATTTATAGTCTCACATTTATTCTGGCACACTTATACAATATTCAAAAATGATTTTTTGTTCTGTTGTATATATACACATCATGAATTTCTATATATTTTAATATCCTTAATTTTATGGGTTGTTACATATCTAATTTATTGTTTATCTTTTATGGGGTTAATGGTCTCAAAAATACCTAAGTAATAATGAGTTTTTTCCCAAATTTATAAAATTGTAATGTTAAAAATATATATTCTATTTTGAGATGTATATACTGCCCCATTGATATGTTATATAATTAATTTCCTTATTTATAATGTATTATATGAATTATTTAATGTTATTCCTTCATAATAATTGTGATACAAATATATCAAATATATATAAAACGCTTTAGAATGTTTAAGTTTTTTTTACCTCAGAAAATAAATGATCTCAATTAAAGTATTATCATCTATGAAAAAATAAGTTGTGGAATATTTTACTTCACTAAGGATTATATATTTAAATACTTTCATTTTTGATCATTTTATATTCATATTTCTTTTATCAAGGATATGATGATTATATAAACCATATTCTATTATGACATATGTTGTTTACTTTAAATGTTTTCTGCTCAATTATAGAAATATTCACAAATTCCTATCTTTTAATCAATATTGATATTTGATATGGGACAATATTTCCTACATCAAATGGTTCTTGATATATAAGGAATGCATTGGACAAAAAGACAGTAGTGGGGACCACCTATAGATATCCCATCGATGGATCAATATTATCTTGGGAAAAATCAATTAATATATAATTAAATATTTTTTACCTTTATATTAAGCCCACATGTGAAAGGTCTTATTATTTGTGGTTCATGTTATTGATATGTTATGTCCAATAGTTAGGCATTACTATGTATCATTATTCTATAACCATTTTCCATAGGATTGTATATATACTAAAATCTATAGAATCATTTCATTCACAATATACTAATAAAATAGAATGTGTGTGTGAAATTTTAAAATTTCCATGAAAAACATTGTTAAAGATTCAAATTGGATTCCTCTATAATTATCCATTACATAGAATATGACATAACCCTATTATAATTACTAATTTTTCTACAATATTCAATGAAGCATATTATAATGAATATTCAGGATTATGATATGGGGGATTATGATGTTATTAATGAAAATAATTTTGTATTTTATGTTTAAAATGAGATTTTATTATCAAATATGTATCTAGATTACCATGACTAATAAATTATTTTGTCCATTGGGTTGTGATTCTTGTATTTGTGAAAAATTAATAAATTATGTAATTACCCTCAGGATAATGGGATCGTGTTTGTTACACCATAATACCATAAATTATAGAGGCATGAAAAAATACATTCAATTCATTGATATAGTCATAATGGGAGAATAATTTTTTAACAAATTATTCCTAATGCTGAGGTGTCCACATAAAATCCATAGTATGATGATTATGAAATATATTTCTTTGGTTTTTATCTGCTCTGTTAAAAAAAATTAATCAGTTTTTTCATGAATTTCACATTTTGATCTAATATTTTACTCCAAAATATGTGAATTAATATTTATTTTTTTGAGAACTATAATAATCATATGATTTAACCTGAGGAATTTAATTGTGTAATATGTTATTCTTTTAGTCTCCATAAAAATATATTTTGGGTCATAAAATGATAATTTAATTCTACAAATTAATACACCTTCATAATAATAAACAATGACATAGTTACCAAAATCATCTCATAACAACCAGTTTTATGATAAAATTACTCAATAAAGAACAAACTGAAATAATTTTAAAAAAAATATTCGTTATGTATGAAACCCAAATATCAAAAATATTTCATTACAAAATATTTAAAAAACAATTGATCATTTACCCTAATTTACGTGAAGTTACATACAAATTCATGTACCAAAAAAATATATTTTTGAAGAATATTATTTATAAAATATGGTTATCCTTTCCAAAAATAAAATAAAATACTATAAATGGATAAAAAATTATATATAGTTCTAAATTGTTGATCAACCTTTATTTATCAATAGAAAAATGATCATAGAAAATTGTATTTCAATTTATCTTATTAATATAATATTAAAAAAATTACATTATTATTGTTCTTATATTACTATAATAACTTTTTAAAAGAATAAATTTTCAATCCAATGATTATATTTATGATAGAACTTCCAATACTGTAATTTAGTAACCCATGATTACATTAATTTCAATGATCTCTTCAAATCCAAATATTATCAAATGATTTATACATTTTTCCTAAAAATATCTTATCCTTAATCTAGAAATAACTCTTTCACTAAATCACATATGTAACCCAATGTTGTATTACCATAAAATTATCCCAAAATTCTCATAATCAACTAAAAATTTCATCAATTAAATCCTCAAAATGGATTTCTAATCATTCAAATTTTCGATCAACCTTAAGATTGTATGAAAATTATTGTGTTCATAAATATTATGTTAATATCAGAATAAAAGTTCATAATATATATTTTTATCTAGAACCTACTCTTAGACCATCTCTAAAAACAGTGAGCCCACACACCCAAATCTTATGATAATTATATATTCCATACATTATAAAATTTGGTGCTAAAAAATGGACATACTATTAATGATTTTCAATATATAACATATAATAGAAATATTATATAACATATATATAAATAGAGATCTTAGGAATATATTTTTATAGAATTATAATATTCTCATAGGGAAAATACCCACGAATTTATGTGATTTATTTTCCCTGTATACGGATATTTTTTCAAAATCATTTCTTCAACAATATTTCAATGAAAATATAAACATTCAAAAAACATATCATAATGTGAGATGAGAAAATAAGTCACCATAATAAATATATAATAAATATGTACATTAGACTTGAGGAAAACATGAAAACTCATAAAGACATAACATGTATCATATTATTATTTGAGTCCATGGATGAAATCATATCCACAAAAAAATATTTCTTAAATAAATACTTTAAAACCAACAATAATCAGATAGAAACTCTTATAGGAAACAATGAAATTTATATTCATATCCACTTTTTGAGCCATATATCAAATAAGTAAACCACTTTTAAATCTATAGTAATAACCACCCAGTTTAGCTCCCTTATTATTTCATGTGTAGACAAGGAACAACTCCCCATCCATTGGAGAGAAATATCGGGCTCACCCTTCATATAAGTTGTATCGAGCTCACTAATTATATATGTTGTATTATGATCACCTGTTAAATAAGCTAAATCATTCACACCAATATTAATTATAATTCTAATGGACTATATAATTATTATATCCTTTTATCCAGTCACATTCTCATTATAGAGCACATGAAAAAATGTTATCAACCATTATTCTAATAATACACAGATAGTGAAATTCTCTTCCCCTGTAAATATTATTCATAAAAACCCAAAAAATTGCGAAAAATGTGTAATATGTGTGTTAATTGAGGAAATATAGAATATTATAAATTAATACAAATAATAATATAGTTTACAATGGTGGGAAATTACGACAACGTACCATAAATTATAATAAACCAATATTTTTTCCTTATGATTGAATGACAAAAAAAAATTCTAAAAAATATAAAAAATGAATATATTTATAAAAAATTGATATAATGTTAAAATTTAACCATAAAATAATTTTCTGATCATTTATTTGAATATAAATAAGCATATAAAATAATTTATCATATATGGAAAAATATTTAAATGAATATTAAAATAAATATGTAAATCATTTTGAAATAATATTTTATTTATGTAACCATTAAGACTTTTGTAACATTTGTAATAGTGAAAAAATGAAGAAAATAAAATTTAAGTTATATTAAAACACATTATAATTATTTATATAATGATCACAAAAATTCATAATGATGTTTATTCAATACACTAATGAAAAAATGTAGTGAAAATTGGTTTTTTCTCAATGAAATAGATTTGAGAATATAAATTGATTAAAAATAGTATGATTGATGATGTACAATTAATATCATCCCGAATGATAGGAATATGTTAATTATTTACATAATAATTAATATTTTTAATCTGATTTGTGATATTAAATTCCAATTTATATCTATTATGAACATGTTTCTTAGTTAATTCATTAGTAATGATTATGTTTTAATTTTTGAGGGATTTCGGCATATAGTACAAATACATATATGGTAGGATATACATTTTCAATGTATTAATTATTATATTAAATCCATAATAATGATTATAAAATTATCGTAATTTTTATACCTACAAAAAGTTATAGTAATATATGAATTTTATACTAGAGAGACAAATCACATTATTTCATGAAGGTGGTAAACTAAATATCAAAATGAATGCCATTATCATTTTCCAATGAATAAAATATTAATAGAATAAATGAATTATAATGTTTTTAGAATTAAATTTATCTCATTAATATCGAGTAATATTATAAATTTATATTTTCAATACAACCAATCATGATATGTGTTTTTGAAAATGAAATACTTTTTTTACAAGGTGGTACTCACTTGTACAAAAGAGATTTGGTTTCCTCCCCAAATTAATAGAAGAAAAAAATATTGATTAATAATATTAATTCTACTTAATAACATGTCTATATCTGTAAAACACTATAAATATTTTATAACAATGTATAAAATAGTTTTAATGGTTGTAGAACATGGAAGAAAACCAAAACATTCAGATAGAAGCTATATAACTTATTTGGAAATTCTTATTAACATTAATCCTTAATCACACTAAAGATGATATTATGCTTAGAAAAATTCCATTATATCATGGATTTGAATGTTAAGAGTTATTTTGGTAGGCATGTAACATTTTACAGTGATCAAAAATTGTCAGGAATATAAGAGAGGAGGATCCTGTTTATATGTCAATATAGGGGCAGTAATAGATTCTATTTAAGTATTGACATAATATGATTAATTTTGTGAGACAGGTGACCCAAATTTTATTATTGATAATACATTTGGACTATGAGTATAAATAAACACATCCAATAATATTTGGAGTATTTTAGTTTACATTTTTCCTTTATCACTTTGAATTAATCTCCAATTAACCCTTATTACATTTACCATGTTATCATAGTTTTTACATCATAGGGAACATTAAATATACAATAACTTTAAATGTAAAATATTAGGTAATTGTTCAGATATTTTAAAAAATAACTTATTAATTTTTCTATAGATAATAAATCTATGAATTTTAAATCATTTTAAAAAAAAAATATTCTACTATAGGATCATTATTTTATTTTTAAAAAAATACTTTAATTTGACCTTATATTCATCAAAATAAAAATTTAATTAAAATATATACATTTATAACCTCTACAATAAGTAATATATATCTATAAATTTCATAGAACACTATATATTACTTATACAAAGTTAGTTTTACTATTTTTAAAAAATATTTATTTATTATTTAAGTTGATTTAATAAGAACACTATTAAAATTGAGTAATAATTTTTGATAATTATAAAATCACTACAAATTAAAAATAAAATACCCACATAAGTACATTCTATTTTCAAAAAAAAAAGTAATACTAATATAAAATTTAAATATTATCTCTAGGGGATAAAATAATTGATATCTATATGTAATGTCCATATATTTATTTTTTTTGTACTCATAAATTATTATATATCACATATTCAAAGAAAAATGTCACAAAATATCGAAATATTTGAAAAATAGATGGATAGTTTCAAACCCCACTCATTGATTATGTTATTTCAATGTGTTAAATACATTTTTACACTTGAAATTTATTTTTAACGTCAATTACCCAAATTGGCATTTCAAATGTGAATATTTTTACAATGCAAACAATTAAAGAAGACCTATAATTAAATATTCCTGTTTAAAAAATGTTTACATATGAAATCCACCCATGGAATCAATTTTTTTTAGTTTCAGCACTCATAATTACCAATTATTTATTAATATTAATAATAGATAATGAAATGAAACAATGTTTTAAAAAAGATGTTTTAATCCCCAAAATAGAACTCTAATAAAAAAGAAATAATGATAAATCCTATATATTAAAATATATCTTTTACTATTAAATGTGTTTTATTTTAATGTTTGGAAAGATAATTATGAACTCATACTATATATATATAGTTATTAAATAATTTAGTGAATATTCATGACACAATATAACTAACCACTACATAATTTCATTGATCTAGTGTCTTTGGAAACATGGACACACAAAAAACTAGTTTATAATAGTCTCTAATTATGTCCTTCATAACTAGAACCCTTATTATAAATATAATTCTCAATTATGTTATTCATATATTGGGTAAATGAAACATAAAAAAGGGTGTTATCTGATGATCAATAAGGGTAATAAAGCCATACATTACTGATCAAATGTATAGATAATTACCATAAGTGTATGAAAACATGGTAATACTATCTGATATTCGTTTATTTTATTTAATAGATCATTATATTGTGTCTTGGAATATGTTTTAGTCGTTCACGATTCCTAAATAGTAAAGGAATCAGAATTCATGTTCATTGAGAGAGTAAAAATGTGATAATATATGAGTTTATGGTATACACATAATATTATTACATTATGATCTTGTATAAATAATTACATGTTCAATTATCAATTTAAGGACATAAAATCTTGACCATAAACTATATGAATTTAATGAAGTTATGTATACATGAAATCATAGAGACATGATAACATTCCCACACATACACTTATGGAAATAAAAACCATGTCCATTAAAAATCACAATGATAAGAAATCCAGGTCCAATGTTATTATTAGGGATATGAAATCCATATCCTTGTGTAATCTTATGGATAAGAGATATAGTAATGTGATCTATTATAAGGACATAAAATATTGGTGAATATATGAAATTGTGAACCTGAAATTATGTTCACTCTTATGACATTTAACGCATGAGTTATATATATTTACACAATTAATTTGTGGGACATTATGGTCACATCCACCAAATTATGATAATAATAAATATTTTCACCATATGATTATAAAAAACTAATCCCAATATAAATAATAAAATTAAATGTGTTTCATTATATTTTTATTATATCATCACGCCTAGAAAATCATAAAATCAATTTATCTTTGTATAATCTATGGAAATGGCAGAATTTAAAAAAAATATATTAATTATAAAATTAATCCATATAGAGAATTAATAAGTATGGTTTCCTTGGAAAACATGACTAGTATGAAATATGTTTAATTAAGGGTTATTGCCTTTCATGAATAGAAGCACCATTAAACAAACATTATACCATTCATGAGGAAAATACCCATTCTATTTTAATATCACTTCATTACAATATATTTTTTATGAAATAATTATTATAAAATTTTCAATGAAAATATAATTAGAAATTTTCAAATGATGATTCAAAAAAAGAAGTTTTCATTTTGGTGGTAAATTTTATTAATTTTTTATATGTTAAGATACATTCCATCAATACTATTGTGAAAAGTCCCATAGATCCTTGTTTGAAACCTGACTAAAAAATTCATTTTAAAAACATTTTTAAATATTAATTCAATATAAAAAATAAAATTAAACATTCATAGTATAATTGTTATAATATACTATAATTATTATTTTGAAAGATGAATGTTGATGGAATGAAATTTCAAACATAAAAAGAAATATCTATAGTTTTTATAGATATAGAATTCTGGTTTAATGATTTCATAAAGTGATTAAAATTAATGTGAAACAATTATTATCAATAAATAACTATAAGATAAAAAAACATGAACTTCTTCTGTTTGAATCATAATATTTTTTAATTGAAAAAATATTCCAAACCAATATCGATAAACAATGAGATTATATCATAAGAACTATTACCATTTGGTAACATTGTGAATCCTAATATTCTTGAAATAAATTTAAATATATTGGTATGAAAATAACTATAATATTTATAATAATAATCCAAAAATAGATTCATGGTGCCTATATTGACAATATAAAATGAAAAAGTGGTGAATTTGTCATGTGTCTCCTATATATAATCGGGGGATAAAATTACCTTACCTTAGGTGTGACATACATCAAACATGTTGGATCCTCATATAAAATTAATATAAATATATTTAATAACCACTAACAGACCATAAACATTTTATACGACAATATTATTAATTATATCCATTTATCATTCACTTGTTAACAGTTTGTTATTTGAATAATTGTTTTGGGTGATATGTGATTCATTTTTCATCTATGCTGGCCTTATGTAGTTATTTTCCATGAAAATTGGACATGATAACATCATATATAGTATATTAAACATGAAATAAAGATCATATATATTCATCATATACCTGTTTATAGTAATCCATTAATGAATATATTAAAATAAATTACATCAGTCATGATGATGTATGTCCATACATTTTCATGAATGTCGTTTCAATTTTTCTTGATTGGAATGAAATATTGTTAGATAAATAAAAAAAATTAAACCATATTTTTATATCGTCAATATATATATATTATATTTATTATATAAATCCATATTAATATCCATGGAAAATAGAAATGTAAAGTGAATCACACTGCATTATGGAGATTGATGTTCCCATGTATATAAGACTGACGTTATGATTTTCAATGATTGGGAATAAATGAAGTTAGAGACTATGTTATCATTACTGAAATTTTATTACTTCATAATTATCATATATAATCATATATCTCATAAAAATACCCATCCTATAAATCTGGTGATGAGAAATGAATAGTATCGCTATGTTGAGATAGTAGTCTATGTGTAATTAAAGTGATTCATTCACATAACATTTCATGTAATGATTTTGAATAAAGGTGATCAAATTATAATATTAACATTTCAATAAATTTAATATATTTTAATAATTAATTTATGATAAAAATTATTATTTTTTACAAGGTAAAATAATAATTTAATAGAAAGTGATAGTTTAGGGAAACTATGTCTCCATTGAATGAACTCCTTTTAATCTCCCATTTAGGATACTATAGTAAGTGTATTGGAAATAAGAGAGAAAATAAATTATTTAAATTATGTTTTTAAGGTATATTTTAAATTTATGGTCTATATATTATGCTTAATTATTTTTTATAAGTGGTGTATGGGGTATCATTTTAAAACATTGGGAAATGTACTTACATGGAATTGCCAAAGAAAATATATTATAATTAAAAAAATTAGTGTGTAATATATTGACCCGACCTTATTACATTATATAATCTTGATTTTATTCAATAAAATACAACCTTTTATATTGAGGATCATTTCATGTTTAGTGCTTTAGATAATTGAGACATAATACATTCATAACCTAAGACATTGTTGCTGAGTGGATACCATAAAAAATGTTTCCATTTTTTTTAAAATATAAAACATTAAAGCCTAAAACATGATTTATTTTATAATTATTAAAAAAAATTACATGGATTTTTTCATATCCCTAAACAACATTATAACATGTAAAAGACATTTAAAAACATGGGATGAGAACAAAACCTTATAAAGCGATAAAAAAAAGAATGAACACATTAATCATGAATACTTATAACGTATGAAATCATTTAAAAACACATACCTATCACCTTTATATATATACTTAATTTGTGAAACAAGAAATTTACATAATACATAACAATATAAGTAGAATCACAAAGTTATCTTGGGGAATTACTAATATAATCATGTAACCCTCTCGGCTACCCTATAATTTGTTACCCTCACGACTACCTTATAATTTGTGTAACCATCGTAGTTACATTTGGAGTAACAATACATCCAACATCCCACATAAACATACCCAATGCATTGGAAATAAATATAGGTCCCATAATTTGTCCAAATAAAATTCCCATTTACTAGAGAATAATCGTACAACATGAATAATTTCATAAAAACATTTCTTTTGAATATTGTAAAACAGAATTTTAAAAGAGGACATAAAAAGTCTCATATAAACATCATATAATTAAAGTGATAATTTAAAGAGTGAATATAATATTTATATATACTGTAAATGTACATAATTCATGATTTTAAAAAAATTTGTCTACACACAAAAATTTTTAATACCACATAATTAATGAGGTAGAATGTTAACCCGGAGAGATGAAAATGGGTTAAGAGTTCCCTTAACTCGGGCTTGTCTTACTTACAACACATTTAAACCTCCTATATAATGTTTAAAATAGTTTTATTAATATCTTACAAAAACATATAAATATTTATAATAACTTATATGATCATTTCATTACTTCGTTTCACTCTTTAATTGTTAGTATTTTTTTCCTTGCATTGTTTTTGTGTGAGTTAATTACTTGATTTCCATGATGGGTTCATGACGGTTGTTCTTTCCAATTGGAAGTGAAACTCCCGAATTGGAATGTAATTGTATGTATATATTTTCATTACAATAAATTATATCATTTATTATTTTGAATTCTTACATGAGGTTGATTCATAAGTTGAAACATTATTGATGTTTGTTATGATCATTTTAACAGTTCTTTGATAAGAACAACATCATTTTGTTTTATAAATTAAAATTCATAGTAAGAAAGAATTACAGAACAATGGATGAGACATAATAAATATATTATAACTGTGTTCAACCAAACAAATGGTTTCATGACTTGACATGAATGAATTAATGAAAATTGAAATCACATTGTCCACGATGTCGGTAATTTGACACATCACATATAATGTTTTTATTCCTTGAATAATTGGGAGAGTAGAAGAAGAATGGTGAAGAATTATCCATTAACATGAGAAAATCAATAATATACATGAATTATGGAGATTTTATTATTCTTGGGTAAGAGGTGACGAGGGAAGAATAAAAAAATAATGTCACTCAATATAAAATAATAATTAAAAATCCCTTTCAAAAATTCGGCATCCAAACTACTATGCAACATGGTTTTAGAAAATATTAATAATAGATGGGACATGGTTCACCCATCCAAAAAAATTCCTAATACAGAATATATTCATAATAATAAGGAAATAGTAACAAGATATGGAAACTTGACAGTTATACCACGTAAAAGATAACTTGAATGAACAAATAATGCAATTGAGAATTTTAATACAATGTAGAGTAACTCCTAGAAAATGATTTTTGGGACCATGGGGAGATTAAAGAAACCTTGGGAGGACTAAAAGGTAGATAAGTAGGCCAGATCTTCGTTGATGAGTATTTTGGAATGAATTTAATAGAGGAATGGGTTTGTATTTATAGAAAATGTGAGGGAATAATTTAATAATTTCAAAGGACACCTCATTATTGGTATTTAAAAAACTAGGAAATTTTCCCATGGTATTAGCCACATGGGACACCACATATCTCATATTACTCTAAACTAGTCTACCATCATTATTACATCATTACAGATGTCATTAACACACAGAAACTCAAAATTGTATTTTTTTTCTATTCAACGAAAAATCAACAGTTTCATAAAAATACCAAAAACATACCCTTAGCATTTTTCAATGTGTATAATTCAAAAAATGAAAAGCATTTTTTAAAAATAATTCTCTATATATTATAAATTTGAGTTTTAAATAAAATAATACTTAATTCAAAAATTTAAATATTAAATTATATAAATTCTTTTAAATCAAATTGAAAAATTAACCAAAATGTCATTTTCATAAAACGTTGGAAAAATAAAATAAAAACATAATTTAATATTTATTAGTGTCATATTACTATTCACATTAGTATTCATAAGGGTATTTTACTATTCACCAAAATATATGTTTCATTTATTAGACTACAAATGAAATTCTGAACAGAATTTTAGATAACTGTTTTTCAAAATTCAATACATAGAAGTATTAAAATTATGTTTAAACGATAGCTATAATTATCAACATAAATCAAATATTCATGAATTTAATTTATTATTAGAAAACCTTGGGGTGTTACATTATCCCCACCTTCTGGATGTTGTGTACTCACAATTTTATTTAATTATTAAACAAAAAATGCTATATTTCCCTCAAATCATTTTCACACTCCCATGTTTCATCTTCAACCATGTGGGTTCTCCATGTAACTTTTAGTATGTAGATTACCTTATTCCACAATACCTATTCCCATAAATCAAGAATCTGAACTGGTTTATCTTTATATGAAATGATCTATTATAGCTGAACTACTTCTTGTCTCAAAACATGTGATGAATCTTGCACATTCATTCTAAACAACGAAACATGAAAAAAATTGTGTACCTGAGAAAAACATGAAGGAAGAGATACTCTTTTTGAAAATATTCCAACATTTTACAAGATTTCAATAGGACTAATTAATAATATTCTTAGCATTCCTTTCTTACCAAAACTAATCACATCTTTCTAATGATATATTTTACAGAAAACATGGTCACCAACCTCGAATGAAATTCTTTTCATCTATTATCTACATAACCTTTCTAGCTACTCTGAGCTGTCCTCATGTGTTGTTGGATCATATTCACTTTCTTAACCACTTATTATACTATTTATGACCCCGAAAACATTCTTTCACTGACATCATCCCAAAACGCTGGAGTCTGACACTAATTCCCATAGAAACCTCAAATGGTTCAATCTGAGTACTAGAATGAAATCTATTATTATAAAAAAACTCAGAAAAAGAAAGATGATGATCCCAACATCCCCGGTAGTCCATTGAACAAGCATTAAGAATATCCTAAAAATATTTAATCATTTGTTCTGACTTCCCATATGATTGACTATGAAAAGCTATACTGAACACTAATTTCGTGCCTAATGACTTATAATGTCCCTTCCAAAAGTTAGATGTGAACACGGGATCCCAATCATTTACAATTGAAGTATTAACTCCATGTAACCAAACAATATACTTGAGGAAACATTGAGAAATTTGATCCAAAGACATTGTTTCTCGAATAGAAATAAATTGGGATGATATTTTCAGCCGATCAACAATAACCCTAATCGCATTGTTACCTTGAGATGTTTTTGGTAGTCCCACAAAAAATTCCATCGATACATTCTCTCATTTCCACTCTGACACTAGAAAAGGATGATTCATCCCCTTTTGTAATTTTCTCTCTACTTTAACCTATTGACATGTTAAATATTTCATGGTAAAATCTGCAGTATCTCCATTCATTCCATCCCACCAATAATACTCTTGAAGGACTCTGTAAATCTTAGTACTTCAAGGATGAACATAAAATGGAGAACAATGAGCTTCAAAAAACAATTATTTCTTAAACTGGGAATCACATAGAACACACAACCTTTAACCAAATCATAAAACAAAATCTTTATAAAGGTTAAAATCCGGAAACTTACCCACTTCAAACAATTCTACATTTTATTATAGCTAATGGTCTTCCTTCTTCACTTGCTTAATTCTGTCTAACAATGATGACTACACTGAGACCTCAGTCAAAACAGAGGTATTTTCTTCACCCCCTACATCTAAGAATAAAATTCATCAAATCATTAATGAATGAATCATGTTATAAACATAAAAAAGTTAATGATTCATGGTGTTTTGATTTAATGCATCATCAACATTGTTTTCTTTTCCAGGATGGAAATTGATCATGTAATCATAATATTTTATCAGTTTTATCCATATCTTTTACCTCTTGTTAAATTCCTTCTTAGTGAATATAGTATTATGACTTTTATGGTTGCTATATATTTCACATTAGGCTCCTTATAAATGATGCTTCCAAATTTTCAAAGAAAAAACCCTAGTTGCCAATTCCAAATCATGTGTTGGATAATTAAACTCATGATGTTTATGTTGTCTTGAATCATAAGCAATTACCTAATCATTCTGCATCAAGACACAATGATGTATCTTCAAAGAAGCATCGCTATAGATTAAAAACTCACCATTTCTACAAGGCAAGGCCAAAATTGGAGCATTTATTAATCTATTATTATGTTCCGAAAAACAAACATCACATTCCTCTATCAAAAAAAATTTATACCCTTTTCGTGTTAAGATAGTTATCGTTCTAAATAACCGTGCAATGTTCTTTACAAACTGTCAGAAAAAACTGCTAATCCAAGAAAACAATGAATCTCTATAACATGTATAGGCCATGGAAATTCATTAAGCACTCTTGTTTTGGATGGAACAACTGTTATTCCACCCTTATTTACAATGTGCCCACGAAAATAAATCAGTTTCAACTAAAAACCCTACTTGCTAAAATTTATATATAGTATCTTTTATTTTACGGTTTGTAGAACATACCATATAGGTTTTTCATTCTCCACTTAATTTTCTGAAAATAATATAATTTCATCTATAAACAAAAACAAAAACATATCCATCAACTCACAGAAAATTATATTCATAAGATTCATGAATACAAAAGGTGAATTAGTAAACCCAGACAACCTAAAACAAATTCAAAATTCCCATTTCAAGTATGAAAGGATGTTTTTGGGATGTCACCCTCCTTCACCTTTTTCTGAAGGTATTTAGATCTCAAGTCACTCTTGTAAAAGTAATGAGTTCCATGAAGCTAATCAAACATGTCGTTAATGTGACGAAAATGATACATTTTTTAACAGTGATTCTATTCTATGCACTATAATCAATTCATATTCCCATGGAAGCATCTTTATTTTTAAAGAACAAAATAGGAACTCCACATGGTGAAGTGAAAATATGAACGAATCCTTTTTCAATAAAATCCTACAACTGATTTTTCAATTCAATATATTCTATTTGATCCATATGATACGGTGGTTTTGAAATTTTTTTATCGTCAGGAGATAATTCAATTGTGAATTCAACTTCCCGATCAGGTATGACACAATGTAACTCATCAGAAAAAACATCATTGTATTAGTTCACCACTTGAATATCATTAATTTTAAAAGTACCCCTTGTTTTCAACAATTTGAGTATGATAACATTCATTTCCAACTTTCAACAGTTTCTCAACATCCAAATATTTTATCAATTGTATGGGCTCTATCTTGTATACAAACTGAAACTCTTTGTGAGAAACAACTTCTTTAACACAACAATTAATCTTTTCATGATATATAGAAAGACAATAAATTCACAAAATAACATCAAACTCGACTAAGTGTAAAAAAACATGTTTTTCAGGTAATGTTTTTTCACGGATCATAATAGAAATATTCTTATAATTCCTATTTTTTATAATATTTCCACTAGTGTTCTAACAGCATGTTCTTGTCTCATTTGTTAAGGTCATATTTCCAATTTACCCAAAAATATCTCAGAGATGAAGGAATATGTATACCCCGTATCAAAAAAATCATTAGCAAAATATGAGTGAAAAAAATGTACTTGATACAACTTCATTTGTTGGCATGGAATATACATAATTAGTCTTAATGGATCTCACTACACCTTTATTCATATATTTTTTCTTCTTTGCATCATTTTTATCTCTCGTTAGGTAGGAATTTTCATAGTGTCTCATCTCACCAGATTTAAAACACTTTACAGTTCTCTTATCATGATTTCTCTTTGGATCATTTTCATTACAATCTCAAGCCAGATGTCCAAACATACCTCATTTAAAACACCTCCAAGTTTTTCAAAGCCATTCCCCAGGGTGCTTCAGGCCACACTTTTAAAAAATTGTAAATTGGTTTTTCTTACAATCAGATTTCATTGGTTGATTCTTACTCATCGCTTTCCATATAATCATATTCATCTCCTTCTTTCCAAAATTCATGTGATCATAAATAAACATTGTCTCCACCCTCTCAGCTCATCGGAAAAATTTGTCCTAACTTTTGAATTCACAGGAGGACAACACTATTCGTTACCTAGGCTACAATCCTGAGTAAAAGAAGATGTTTATGATACCAATATCTAACATAATATTTGTAGCATACCACACCAATCAGAGGAATGTCGCTTCATACAAATCCACTGAATCTTCTTATTTTTTCTTCAAATCATGGAATTTATTCACCATTATATGTCTCATGACCTTAAGGAAATATTATTCATGGAAAAGACTTTTAAATTCAACCGCCTCAAAGGCATAAGTATCTTTTCTAACCCTGATATTCATTACCATTGACCACCACTAATCATATTCATCATCAAAATGATAAATGGAGGGACATAACTTTTTATTATCTGAATAACCCATTACATCAAATATAACATCAAAGGCATTAATTCATCCTTCATCTGGTATCAGGTCAAAAGATCCATTGAATGAAGGAGGGTGTTGTCACATAAAATGCTCCACTATTTTCATGTTCCATTGTTGTAACTTGACTTTTTCTCTTTCATGGATTCCACTATCATTTATTTATTAAATTAGTTGATCCATTATTGTCACAAAATTCTCAGTTTCAATCCCTTCTATACCGTGCTACAGATTCAGACGAATTTCATTCTGTTGGTGCCTCACCTCTTTAGAATATCTCTTTCTCTATAGACAACCATCCTGAACAAACATATCATAGATGAAGAAACATGTTAATCATTAAATTCAATAACATTTCCAATTAATCATAGTGTAAAAATAATTTATTGTATTCTTTTAACATTACCCTACCTATAAAAAATCTATACCATCCTCTTTTAACAACTATAAGGTCCCGATCTTATAACAATACATAATCATGGTTTTAGTCAAGAAAACACTTCCTTTTATACATAGGATCATTTCATGTTTATATATTTATATAATTGGGCCATACTACATTCATAACCTTCCACATTGATACAGAGCAGAAACCAAAAAAACAGTTTCCATTTTTCAAAATATAAATCATTTAGGCTTAAAACAAGAATTTGTTGACAATTACTCAAAAATTTAACATGGATTACTTCATTGTGTTACACATTGTTATAACCTGTAAAAATCATTTAAAAAATAAGGATGAGCACAAAATCTCAATAAGGGATATAAAAACAAGTAAAGAACACATTAGTCTGTAAATAATTGTAACATATGAAATCATTTTCAAAAGACATACTTATCACCTATATATACACACACATTGTAAAACATGATATTTACACAATACATAAGAAGATAAGTAGAATCATAATGGTATCATGGGGAATTACTTACAATCTTGTAACCTCTCGGCTTCCTTACAATTTGTAACACTCAAGGCTACCATACAGTTTTTGTAACCATCGTAGTTACACTTGCAGTTACCATACGACCGAACACCAACATATACATACCCAATAAATTGAATGAAAATATAGGTAAAAAAATTCATAATAAATAATACCCAAGAACCAAATATTAATAATACAAAATCAATAATTTCATAAATTCATTACTTTTGAATTTGGTAAAACCTAATTTTAAAATAGTATTTTAACAGAAAAGTGTCTTATAAACATCATATAATTGAAGTATGATTTTATAGGGTGAATGTAATATGTATATATACTGTAAATAATCATAATTAATGATATTATAAACTGTATTAATCATAAAAAAAATTATTATCACATAATTAATTATGTGAAATGTTAACCGAGGGAATGGAAATCGGGTTAAGAATTCCCTTACCTCGGGGTTGACTTAGCTAGAACAAATTTAAACTACTTTTATAATGGTCAAAAGTGTTTTATTAATATCTTAATGAATTATATACATATTTATAATTCTTTATATGATCATTTCATTACATCGTTTCACCCTTTGATATTAGTATTTTGTTCCTTGCATTGGTTTTGTGTGAGTTCTTTACATGTTTTCCAAGATTGGTTAATAATAGAGGATCTATCCTATTGGAAGTGAAACTCCAAAATTTGAATAGAATGGTATTTATATATTTCTATTAACATAAATTATACATTTTTATATTTTAATTTTTTACATGTGGATGATTCAAATGTTAATACATTAATGAACATTATTTAGATCATTTTAGTGCTTCTTTGATAATAATGTATTCATTTTGTTTTATAAATTAAAACCATGAGTGAAAATTAATTCCAGAACCATGGATGAGTCATAATAAAATTATTATTACATGGATAAACCATAAAAATGGTATCATGACCATACTTGAAAGAATAAATTATAATTGAAATCATATCATTCACGATGTCTATAATTCGACACATCACAGACAATGTTTTTATTCCTCAAATAAGTGGAAGTGTATGAAAAGAATGATGTTAAATTTTACATGAACATGATATCATATATAATATACCTGATTTATGGATCTCTCATGCCTTTTGGATAAGAGGTTATTAAGAATGAATAATAAATGAATGTAATGAAATAAATTATTGAAAAATCCCTTACAAGAATTTGGCACCTAACGACAATGCAACATGGTTTTAGAAAATATTAAAAAGGGATGGGACAAGGGTCACCCATCAATAAATGAATGATAAATCATAATAGTTATTTAATAATAAGGAAATAAGAACATAGTATGGATACATGAATGTTATACCACATAAAAGAAAGCTTGAATGAAAAAAGAAAGAAATTGAGAATTTTCTTACCTTGAAGAGTCACTCATTGAACCTGAAGGTTGGGACCTTGGGGCTTGGGGAAACCATGGGTGGACTAATAGGTAGGTAAATAATACATATCATTATTTATGAGGATTTTGGAATGAATTTAATGAAGGAATGGGTTGATATTTTTAGCAAAAGTGAAATGATATTTTAATAATTTCCAAGGGACGCCTCATTAGTGGTATTTGCAAACCGATGGTATTTCTCCTGTTATATGACCATGTTATTTTCCACTAGGGACATCTAAAAACTCATTTTACAATACATAATTCGACTAGATTTATTACATCACTATTACATCAGTAATGGTGTCATTAACACACCGAAACTGAAAACTATATGTTTTACTATTCACCAAAAAATTCAACTGTTGTAGAAAAATACCAAAAAATTACCCTTACCATTTTATGACATGTATAATTCAAAAATGAACTCCTTTTTAAAAAAATTAATTTCTATATATTATTACTTTAATTTTGAAATAAAATTTTACTTAATTCAAAAATTAACAATTTAATATCTATAACTGCTTTTAAATCACATTAAAAATTAACCAAAATGTCATTATCCTAAAGCCTTATGAAAATAAAATAATAACACAATTTATATTTACTAGGGTCAAATTTCTATTCATGTTACTATTCATAAGGGTGTTTAACTATTCACCAAAAAACATGTTGGTTTCATTAGACTACAAATGACATATTGAATACAATTGTAGATGACTGTTTTTTAAAATCCAAAACATAGAAGAAGTAAAATTATGTTTAAAGGCTAGTTATAATTATCTACATAGAACAATGTTTAATGAATTCATTTTATTTTTAGAAAACCTAGGGGTTCTACATGAAAACTCATTCAAATTTCTAGAAATTCAAACTTAGGGTTAAATACGGTTGGTATATTACAAACAATGAAATTTTTGGATTGGTTTTAGTTGTATTCTAAACATTATGTTTTTATTTAACCCCTTAGTAAAACTATATTAACCAAAACAATGATTACCTATTTTTCTATATAACGAGGTTATAAATATGGTTCCTGCTTTTCCAAACGTGGATTTCAATAAATTAAATAATATATTGCGGATGAGGTTATAAATATACATATAATGTAACAATGTACTAATTAAATGGATAATGGATGGAATTTTAGATATTCTATTATACCTATTCACATTTTTCTATATGTTAATGATAATTAGATAATATAATATAATATAATATTCATAAAACATCATTAATAAAAATTTGGACACTTTTATACTATTTTAACATAAAATACATAATGAAAATGATGTAATTACAATATAATCCCATAACAGAACTATATTGTCACATATTTACATATATATATATATTTTAAACTCATTATTTATTCAAATTATTTTATAGTTAATATTTTTTATATTATTTATTTTTTATCTAATTGAATAAATATTTTTTCAATGTAGTTTAGGAATTGAATATAATTTTTTAATATATAAAAAATATGAATAAACCACCAAGATGAATATATGTTTATAAATATGAAAATATCCCTTGGTATTCATTGACCACATGTTTTTTTCCATATATAAACACATAATATATATTAAAATCAAATAGAGTGATATTTTGTAACATTATTTGATTTAAATATTATAGTTTCCAATGATATGGAAAAGTTCCCATTAAAAAAATATAAGTATAAAATTGTATGGGTAGAATTATATTCATATAAGAATTATTAGGATGAATCATTAAAACCATATAAAAATATTTATCATAGATTAACTTGATTTACCCCATATAAGGTGATAAATTTTTCTATGGTTAATATTCATATAAAAAATAAAATGGAACTATGTGAAAAATTTAAAAATAAATGTTCCATATTTGGAATAATTTTTTTTCATTTAGAATAACTATAAGTGGAAAAAATTATTTTTTAAAAAACATACAAAAATCTATAAAATATTCTTTATATGAAAATAATTTTAGGCCTTAAACATAAATTATTATAATCCCACGATCAAATCAATATTAACTGAATGATTTTACATTTAATTGAATAATATATATATATATATATATATATATTTCAATACAAAACTCAGTTATAGTGATTGATGTAATAAATTTTGATTAAAACACCTTTCATGAATAATAACAATGTTTCTAGAAAAATTACATATTACATATATAATTTTTTTTATACTAAATTCCAATATAAAATTTATTCGAATGAGTATAATCAGATAATTTATAATATAATATTACTAATTTTACTAATAAACTATCTTAAAAATATATATCTTTGTAAACTCCATGAGAAAATATATTGTATTAAATAAAATTCAGTTTTTTTCAATATTCAATGGAAAATTAATTTATTTAAAAAAATATCAGAAATTGAAAATAATATAAGATTGATATGATGATTTTAAAACCTTATTTTCATTAATTTTAAAAAATATAATAAATGCGTTAAAAATTTAATATTATGTTTTCTTAAAATAATTAAATTTAAATAATATTGAAGAGAATTTATTTTTTATGCATAATATTACTTTACTAATAATAAAATTATGAGTTCTTAAGAACTAATCAGTACAATAATATTAATTGGGATATTTCTTATATTTCATAATGAATTTAATCCTATCTATACCGAAAAATTTAATAGCTAGGTTATAATGATCATATTAAAAAAATAAAGTTTCAATAGTATATCACGGTTTAATTAAACTCAGTGATTATTCATACCCAGTCTAATAAAGAACAAAATTTAAATTTAAAAAAATATATTATATAATATATCATGGTGTAAAAAAAATTTGATTGTAAATTTAAATAATTAATGAAAAAAATGTTTGTTTAATAATAGTTTGTATTCTTTAAAATTGAATGAAATTATTTTTTTCCAAATAATAAATAAATACATTTTATGCTATGAAAATTTTGATATTCTGTATTCAAATTTTTTATCCATTTTATCAATTCAAAAATATGAAAATATTAAAATTATATATAAAAAACAATTTGATCAATGAAACCCTATTTTGATGAGAAATAATGGATACAATGATTGAATAAAAACAAAAAAATTATTGTTATAACTAATAAAAATAAATAAATATTAATTAATGAATATTAATAATTCATGGATTTTATTTATACTAAAAATAACATTGTAGTTACAGTGGGGATATATGACTGACTGTCCCCTCTTCCCTAACTATCATGTAGAATCAACACATGATTGATGTACATAATTTGTGGTGAGTAAAAATCAATGATAATAACATTGTTAATGAATATGTACATCATGATGGTGTTATATTTATTTATGGTCCAACATGTAAGGTTGAGTTCATAATGATAGTGCACATCATGTTCATGATTCCATGTTACAAAATTTATGTTTTTTATAAGATGTAGATGAAAATTATTTTGTTATATTTTCAGTAAGATATTTTTTTATATATTCTAACATAGGATGTCGGGATATTTTGGTGCATAGGGTAGGTAGGGTAGTAAATAGGGAAATAATATAAAATGTGTGATGCAATTTGAATATATGGCAGGAAATGGTTGAAATCGTATTATAAACAAAGTTGAGGATTCATTGTCACTAGTGGAAAAAACGTTTAACACGTCGGCATTTTTCACGGCGGTTCTATATAACGGATGTGAAAAGCTATAAAGATCGAGATATCATGTTAGTTATTTTATAACCGAAGTTATACATTGAAAAAAATCCATATTTTACGTCGGATATAAAATAACCGATGTAAAATATACGGAGATTAGCTTTTTTACGTCGGTTATTGTATGACAGACGTGAAAATCGAATCTGGCACACCTTATCGTGTCAGTTATAACACAATCGACGTGATAATGGAATGCTCAAAACATTATCACGGTGGTTATTTTATTATCGACATTATAAAGGAATGTTCAATGCTTTACCACGTCGGTTATCAAAAAACCAACGTGATAAATCCAATCTCAGTAATGTATCACGTCTGTTTAAAGCGACATATATCACGTCAATTATTTTATAACCGACTTGATAAATAATTTTCTAAGTTGGTTATTAAATAACATACATTATAAACATTAAAAAAATATTTTTTCATGGCAGTTATTAAATAACCGACGTGATAAATATTTTAAATGATTTATAGCACCTCGTATTCAGTCATTCTCTTTTCTTCGATCGGGCGACCTACGACTCGTCTCTCTCAAGCGGATACCCTAGAATCGATTCATCGAATTTGTGACATACATCCTCATTTTTCCAACATGATTATTCATATTTATTATTACTATATCTATCAGGTCGACTCAGGACACTCACGTAAGCCTCACACGACTCTTTTTCAGTTTTTTCTGCGATCCCCTAAGATAATTTTTTGAGATTTTATTTTTATTTGGCCTTTATATCACGGTTAGCATCATAGTTTTCATCAATACCATGAAAAATTATTTTCTTTTAAAATAATCCTATGGATGTGCTATCATGAATGATTACGATTTTGATGTGTTCTATCATATGTGTGTGGGCGTACATGGGGGTTCCAAGGGGGTGGGGGCTGTGCAAGTGGGTGGTGTGTCCCGGGAGGTTGGGTGGGATCTCTAGTTGGCTGGGTGTGTCCAGGGGGTATCAAAGAGGGTTGGGGTGGTGTCCATGGGGGTGCGGGGGTTGTCCAAGGGGGTTTGGGTGTCCAAGGGGGGTGTGGGGGATGTCAAAGGGGGGTGGGGGTGGTGTCTAGGGGGTGCAAGGCCTGTACAAGGGGGTGGGGCTGTATAGAGAGTTCAGGGGTCTGTCCAGAGGGTACCGAGGCGATTCCAAGTGTGAGTGTTTGTGTGGGGGGGGGGGCAGTCCTTGTTGGTGGGGGGGGGGGGCTGTCCAGAGGGTTTGTGGGGTTGTCTGGGGGGTTGTCTACAGGGTTTGGTGGTGTCTAGGGGGGTCTCAAAGGTGGTTGGTGGTGGGGGTGGTGTCCAAGAGGGGTGGGGGTTTCCAAGGGGTTGGGGTGTCTATATATGTGGGGGACTATCAATGGGGGTTGGGGATGTCCAGAGGTGTGGGGGTAGTCAAAGTGGGTGTTGGTGTCCAGGGGGTGTCCAAGGGGGTGGGGGTGGTGTCCAGATGCTTCGGGGGGAGGTCCAGAGGGCTGGGGGTGTCCAGGGTGTCTAGGGTGTCCATGGTGGTGGTGGTGGGGGGGGGGGGGTAGTCCAGGGGTGTGTGTAGGGGGGGAGTGGGGGTCCAAGGGGGAGGCGGTTTTACAGGGGTTAGGGGTCTATCGAAGGGGGTGGGTGGGTTGGGGTTGTCCAAGGGGGTGGGGTCCTGTCTAGAGGGTTTGGGGGTTTGTCCAAGGGACTGTCCAGAGGGTTGGGGGTGTCCAGGGGGTGTCCAAGGGGCTAGGATGGGGGTGGTGTCTAAGAAGGGTGGGGGTGTCCAAGGGGGTGGGGGTTGTCCAGAGGTGTGGGGGTTTTTCATGGGGTGGGGGCCTATCCAGAGGGGTGGGGGATTTCCAAGGGGTGGTGGTGTATAGGGGGTGTCTAATGTGGTGGGGGTGGTGTCGAGAGGGTTCGGGAGGCTGTCCAGAGGGTTGGGGGTGTCCAGCGTGTCCACGGTGTTGGGGGAGGGGGAAGTCCAAGGGTGTGGGGGGGGGGGGGTTCAAGGGGGTGGGGGTATCGAAGGGGGTGGGGGATATCATTTGGGTGGGTGGGGGTGGCTATGCAAGGGGGTGGGTGTATGTCCATAGGGTTTGTGGGGATTGTCCGGGTGGGATTTCTAGAGGGTTGGGGGTGTCTAGGGGGGTGTCCAAGGCGGTACGATGTGCGGGTGGTGTCCAAGAGGGATAGGGGTGTCCAAGGGTTTGGGGGTGTCTAGACGTGTGATTGTTTTTCCAAGGGGTGGGGGATGTTTAGAGGGGTGGGGGTTGTCCAAGGGGGTGGTGTCATCCAGGGGGTATCCAAGCGGGTGGGGGTGGTTTCTAGGGGTGGGGGGCTTTCCAAGGAGGTGGTGGTGTCCAGGGGGTGTCCAAGGGGGTGGGGGATAAGTGTCAGTTGGGATTGACTATTGAATCATGGATTGTGAGATTATTACATGACAATTATATTGTTTCATGGATATTAGGCTATAATTTATTATTGTTGTTTAACGGGGTGGGGGAGGTGTCCAACGTGGTGGGGGTGGTGTCCAAGGGGGTTGGTACAGTCTATGTTCAAGGTTTCCACTATGATTTTAAGGATTCAAGCATTATAAAAAGATGTGGGGTGTTGGAATATGATTCTATTTGCTTATATATATTTCGACCAGTCATCTACTATGAGAAAATAATCGGTTATGGGGGAGACCATGTAGTGGTTTTCAAAGATGCACAGTTATCCTGACCCCATTGTGTTGTGATGACAGGCTTTACACTGTGATTTTCTCTATCAGAGTTTTTATTTTAAATTTGATTTGATTCTCAGGTTTACTCCATTTTCTCCATTTTTTTATCAATCATTGGAGGCCCATGGTTTTCTTGGATTCCATGAAATTTACTTAAATAAGTTACTTATTCCATGTTCTTATTCTTTTATTCTTTATTTCTTTTTTATTCTTTGTCCACTTATTCTTCTCCTTCAGTCCTTATATTATTAGTGATGATTAGTCATTTTTAAATTGAAGGTTTAATATTAATCGATGTGCTCTAGTGTAATTAGGAAGTTGTGGGGGTGTCCAAGGGGGTGGGGGCTGTCTAGAGGGGTGGGGGTTGTACAGAGGGTGGGGGGCTATCTAGAGGGGGGTGGGGGATGTCTAGATGTGTGGGGTCTCTCCGAGTAGTGAAATTGTTTTCATTCCATGCCTAAAATGTTAAAATATGAAGAAGTTGAAAAGTAGAGAGATGAAATATCATCTGATTTGTCATGGTTTTAATCCAAGTTACAACCCAAGGATTTGGAATGGGGATATTGGATGGAATGTCACTGATGGTGATGATTCGCAAGATGTCAAATCTGATAGAATTGAAGAAATGATTCGCGATATTGTAGCAGAACAAATTAAGATAGAACTGAGAGTTTCACATCTATATGGTGATGTTGAAAAACTATTATATCATGGTTGTACAGATTTTATGGTTTTTTTAGATTCGATATGATTGATTAACTTGAAGGCAAAACATTCATTGAGTGACTGAAGATTTATCGAGACGAAAAAAGTGAGGAAATAAATTCTTTCAAAAGATAACGATCTTCCAGATTCACATTATAAGGCCAAGAAAATATTCTACCCGATGGGATTGGGATAAAAGAAAATACATGCATGTCTATATGACTATATGATATTTAGGAAAGAATATGAATTTATGTCAGAGTGTCTTAAATGAGGGATAACACTATATAAGGTAAACAAAAAATCACAGGCTGATGTAGAGATTACAAAGACCCCTTAAAAAGTATTTTGGTATCTTCCTATAAGTCCTCATTTCACACGTATATTTTCTAATTCACATGATGCAAAAGGTTAAGATGGAATGCTGATGGGTTGTTAAGTGATGAAAAAATAGGTCATCCAAATGATTGTATAAAGTGGAAGAAAATTGAGGAGCAGTATCCTACATTTGGATATGAAATTATAACTCTCATACTAGGGTTGTGCACAGAGGGAATAAATCCATACAGAACCCTCAGTAGCCCACATAGTTTATGGCCTTTTTTATTAGTAATATTAGACCTCTCTCCTGAATTTTATGTGAAGTGAAAATATGTCATGTTGAGTATAATGATCTCTGGTCTAAAGCAACCCGACAATGATATTGAGGTTTTCTTGTCACCATAGATTGATGAATTGAAACTTTTATGGGAGGATGGTATTAGGGTGTATGATTCTTATAAAATGGAATATTTTCAACTATATGCAGTGATTTTGTTCACTATAAATGACTTCCCATCATATGGAAATTTTCTTGGATATATTGTTAAAGGGAATAAAGAAGGTCCAATTTGAAAACAACAGACTTCATATTATCTATTGCATCATGGAAGGAAAATAGTGTACATGGGGCATCGAAAGTTTTTTCCGGTGGATGACTCTTATAGAAGACTAAAAAAAGGTATTCAATGGTTCAGAAGAATTTTATATTGCTCCAAAACCTTTATCCCCTTATCTGTATTTTGAGTGGGTGAAAATATTCGATGTGACATTCAGAAATACACATAAATCTGGTAACGATAGACATATTTGGAAGAAAAGGTCAATATTTTTTGAGTTACCATATTGAAGATATCATGAAGATAAACATAATATTGATGTTATGCATGTGGAGAAGAATATATGTGATAGTTTGATTGGAACATTGTTTGATATTAAAGTAAATACTAATGATGGGTTGAATGCAAGATTAGACTTACTATAAATGGGGATACGTTTGGAGTCAGCTCCCACTCATAATGGAGGACAAACATTTACTCCCCAGTTTGTAATACATTATCAAAGAGGGAGAAAATTATCTTTTGTTAGTGTCTTCATGATATCAAAGTTCTGCAAGGTTATTCTTCAAATGTAAAAAATATTTTCTCATTGAAGACTTGATGTTGGTAGGTATGAAATCTCATGATTGTCACGTCATGATGCAGCAACTTCTACCAGTTTCATTGTGTAGAATATTTCACATCCGTGTCAGAAATACTATAACAATGTTGTGTTATTTTTTCATTTTGATTTTTAATAAGGTGATTGATGTGAATGCATTAAACATTGTGTAAAAGGATGCAAATTGTATACTTTGTCAATTAGAAATGTATTTTCCTCAAACATTTTTTGTTATAATAGTGCATTTAATGATACATCAGGGATGAGAAATAAAACATTGTGGACCTGTATATCTTTGTTGGATATATCCTTTTGAAAGATATATGAAAATATAGAAGGGGTATGTTATGAATCCATATTGACCTGAAGCCTCCATTATTGAAAAGTATATTTCTAAGGAGGTTGTAGAGTTTTGTACGAGTTACGTGGTTGTGGCGTATCACAATGGTTTTCCTCCCTCTCTCCATGAAAAAGTTAATAATGAGGGAAACAGTATTTGTGGCTTGAATGTAAAATCATTGTCATCTAAACAGATGAAGAAGTGTAACACCCCGGGATTTCATAGTGTGTTATTTCTTAAAAATAATTCAGTAACTTGCACTACACGCAACACCGAGTTCAATCACACCATGACGTACAAAAAAAATCCATTAAAAGAGGTCATGAATAGTATTAACTACATTTTGAACTTTATATAATCCTTATAATTTTAGAATCCCTATTATGAGTTTCTTAGTCAAAATGCAAGAACAGATTCATTTTCAGTATTGCACTTTTATCAACTTTTAATAGTCAAACCTTTTTAAATAAAATATTTTAAACTATCTGAATAAATTGGAACATAAAAAAATTTAAAATGAAACATCCCAAGCTTCCACGGTACGCTTTCCTTTGAATAAAATAGTAGCGTGTGTTGTACGCAACCTTGAGTTTTAACACACGCCACAACCAATCAAACTAGCCGTTATGAATAGTAATACCAAAGTTTTGAAATTATATATATTTTATATTTTAAAATGGACTTCATTTTTGGATTTGGAATATCGAATTTAGCCTAAGGTGAAATTTTGGTACTTTTCGGATAACTTTCATATTTTGATGAATAGTGAAAATTACTAAATTTTAATTAAAAACAACTTTTTTAATCAAAATAATTAATAGTGATAAATTGTGAATTTGAGTGGTTTTAAAGTATATTTAGAGTATATTTTTACCATTTAATATAATGTTGGTCATTGTACATAATTTTACAATTAAACCGAACATAAACAAGTGTCAATCTTTTAATAGTTATTAACTCTTAAAAACATGCTTTTTGTTTTGACAGCGGGAATTAATTTTAAATTAATTTCTGCCACTTCTGTGTTTTGAATTTAGAAAAATGGATTCCTTATTTGGAATCAGGATGTCCAAATTGTGTAAATAGGTAACTATTATTTTTATACATTTTGAATAATTACTGTGGTAAATATTTTATTTACCATGGTTAAGGGTAAATCCGGTAAATAAGGGTTAAAAAATAATATTATAATAATACAAAATTACCCTAAAACGTGTCCTAACCTTATTGGTGGACGCATACCCGACCATGGGAATCCTTGGGTCGATTTGGGGACCCCTTGGAGCCACTTGTATGTGGTAGGGACACATTATATTAATAAAGTTAAAATAAAAATAAAAATGGCATAAGCTTACATCTTTTAGAAGAACAATTTTTACATATGGTTATACAAGTTGGATTTTCGATTATAAATATTCATTAGAAATCTAAAACTATTTCCTACATAATGATATTTTATTTATAATTTTTAGACATCAAATAATTTAAATTATTAATGACACAATAATGATGCAATGTTTACCTCATTAATAAATCATTTAAATAAATAAGATTATAATGATTAAAATATTATCTAAAACCTGTCCAATTCTTATTGGTTGATGTTATTTAGAATATGAGTCATATTATCTTCGACCTCAATTATTTTTGGACCATTATAAACCGAATTTAATTATATTATAAAGTAATACTTTCACTCTTTCTTAAAGAGCCCCTCCTCTCCCTTATAAAAGAATACCACTTCTACTCATTCCTCACACCTCTCAAAGCCGTTTGGTTCGGCCAAACCCTGACCAAATACTCTCCCAACTTCCCTCACTACAACCTAGAGTCCTTAGTTCGATCAGAAAGCCAACCTAAGGATCCCTTTTGATCAAATCAAAAGGAAGAGCCCGAAGAAGAGGTAATGATTTCACCACCCTTTTTCAAGTTCCTTTCTTCTTCCACATCTTCTTTCTTTGTTCTTACCATTCTAAAATAATAACTCCAGTATCTCACATATACTGTGATGTAATTATAAATATGGTACAACCATATTCAGTATTCTATCCACCCTTTGAATAACATGTCACCATACGTGCGTACGTACGGCTTACCGTCTCCGCGTCGTGGTGTAATTGTTATTCAATATATTATTATTTGGATGGGTATAATAATGATGTGAAACTCATGTAAATAATAAATATAACATGTTAATTATTCTGTATATATGATATAACATCCATTTATATATTATTTTAAAATCAAAAGAATGATATTGTCGCTCGTGCGTACGTACGGACTACCGTCTCCACAAACGCGATAAGATTCATTCTCCATCGTATCCATTCAAGTATAATTATCATTTGATGATTTAAAAATGATGTTTAAGGACTTGATATCATTCTGGATATGAATAATATACATCCCATTAATAACTAATGTGGCTCACATAACAAAGAATATAAAGTAAAATGAACCCGTTAACACCCGAAATGATGATAATTCTAAGATATTATTAACAAATCAATGTTAAAAGATCATATATGATATCATATTAAAGTAAATGATTCTTGTATTATTCAATAACAATTATTTCACCATTATACAGGAGGTAAACCTACCATCGACCAAGGAAAAAGTACAAAGTAAGGGATTTTCTTATCTCACATTCAATTCGGTGAGATTTCCATTATTCGCCACTAAATTATTGAAAGTGGTGTATTGTGTACTGGCATTTGATATATATTATCATGATTATTTTTATATTCATGTTATTCTGTAAAAAATTTGGTGGTTATTAACATTTGGCCATATGACTCAGTTGATTAATGTGGTAAGGGGTTTTTATCTCACTCTTTATTTCCGTGAGATTCATGCCATATTTCCACTATTATCTTTTGTGTGGTGTATGTACTGCCCATAATTGTATTCTTTGTGTAATACACTTTACCTTATGTGTATTTACATTTTCATTGTATGATACCTTTTTCATGGGTTGTATGTTTCATAAGTTACCAAATTGATAAGGGTTTACTTCACAATCTCTTTAATATCCGAGGTTGTCTTTACGTAAGTATCTACAGAAACATATTTACTATCCATGTCCATATTTCATAAAAGATTTTTCAAAGGGATTATTTCTAAGGGAACTTTTACTAAAACATCATTTTAAATGTTTTAAATATTTATTCTTATAATCATCTTCATTTATTTCCATGTTTTCAAAATGGTTTGTAAGGATTTATTTATATGAAAATGAATGTTTTAAAAGTGTTAATTCCATTCAAAAGTTTCAAATTGGTATGGGACACTATGATTAAAAAATTTATTTAAATGCCTTAATTTCTAAATTGTGTAACATTAAAATTTTTTCATGAAAAAGGGATATTTCTCTCAATAATTTAAAAAAAACATTTTCATCCATGTCAACATCCTTTGATGGATTTTAAGATTATTTAAAGTTGATTTATTATGATATAAAACTTCCATATTGTAATGAAGTTTTGTGATATGTTTGACTGTAGATGTGTCATTTATATAGCATTCATGGTTTATGAGTAAAGTATTGACATTTCTTATGCTAGTTCCAATAAGAATGTTTATGTTATATTTCAACCTTTACTTCATATGAATGTGTTGGACAAGTATGTTCCAGGTTGGGGACTGGTTAAAGTAAGCCCTCCAGGTTGGGGATTGGTAAAAGTAAGCCCTCCAGGTTAGGGACTGGTAAAAGTAAGCCCTCCGGTTTGGTCTCCGGTTATTAGAGGCACTCCGGGTTGGTGTCCGGTTATTAGAGGCACTCCGGGTTGGTGTCCGGTTATTAGAGGCACTCCGGGTTGGGTTCCGGTTACAGTTAGCCCCAAGGTCTTGGGACGAGGCCTTGAAAAGAAATTAAAGTTTAGCATTATGCATTCCATAATTATGAAAGTGGTTATTGATATTTCATTTGATTATTCGACTAGTAGAATATCCATGTGAGTAAGTAAATGGCATTATTTCATTTTACCTTTGCCATTTTATGTTGAAGTTCAAGTTTAAAAGGCTTTTGTTTTAGTTATAAATTGCCTTAAGTGTTTATGCTTATTTATGAAAGCTTCTGCTATAATGTTATCCTTACTGAGCATCTGAGCTCACCCCTTTCAATGTTTTATTTTTTTCCCAGGATTATGAAGAAGTAATTTATGAATGACCTGTAGGGATAGTATGAGGGGATATGAAGACAAGATGTTTTTTTTATGATGTAATGTAAAAATTTATAGATGTATCTAGTTATTCCAAGGCTACTAAACTAATCGGTCTTTCGAGACTTGATCTTTCTCGAGATCATGCCAATGTTATGTAATTAATGCACCGACTCTGGGTAGCTGGGGTCGGGGCGTTACAGTTGGTATCAGAGGAAGTTTAGTACAAACCTTGGAAGCTAGATTTAGATAAAATCTGATTAGAGCACGTAGACCTAAGATGAACTTTGAGGATTAGTATAGAAGAACTTCCTAAAATTTTGGTATTGTAGAGATTTTGTGAGCAATACATCCCTGTCTGGATACGAGCAGGTAGAGGCGGCTCTGGCACAGATGTACCTAGGGGTAAAACCTAAAAACATCGCTTTGAGCTAGACTCGAATGGGAACTGGTGCACGACAACGGGCCTTGCTGCACTCTTGGTTACGACACTCCCGGGGGATATGCTTAGGATAACTCTCATTTTCTTTATAAATCATTATGAAGGGTTTATGAGTATATAATTCCTCAAAGAAAACATTTTTATGATTATGGATTATATCGATAAATAGTTCAATTTATGTTAAGTGTTTTATAAGTATGGGATTATGTATTTTGATTCATAAACTGATCTAGTTTATGCCATTGTTTAGAAATGGCACCCCGTAGAAGGAATGAGAACTCCAGAAATAAACATGATTCAAAGAGAAGGAAGGATCATATCTTTCATGGTCTTAAGATAGAATTTATAAGAGAAATATTCTCCCATGTATTATCATCATATGATGAAATAATATCATGTGTTGATAAGATAAGTAATGAGTTTACTGAGTCCTATGGCTTTGAAGGGAAGCAAGAGAAGAAAAGGATGGAAGAGAGAAAGAAGGATAAAGGGAAGAGGGAAAAGAATAATTTTCCCATATGTGGTAACTATGGAAAGAAACACCCTGGAACTTTCCTGAAAGGAATGGGAGTTTGTTATAAGTGTGGAGGAAAAGGGCACAAAGTACGTGACTGCAAGGGTAAGAAAATGGTTTCAAATGTACAATGCTTCATTTGCAAGGAGTTTGGACACTACGCGAACCTATGTCCCAGTCATCAGACTATGCCGCAAATGATGTTATTGGATAATAATCAAGTTATGATACTACCACAGATGAAGAGGAATGATTAGAGTTCTTATGTTGATTATGTCAATTGAGTGTTGTATCAACAATGTAATTGTTATAATAATTATGGAGTATATAAGGATTGTAATGCAGTACTATTTCATTAAGGACTTGAGATTGTGTGGAACAAAGAAAAGTGACTCAATAGCAGGATAAATTTTTGTAAAATATATGGTTGAGATAATGATAAACCATAATATAGTTCTGATACTGAGGTAGTGATTTTGGAATAATATGTGATTGTTTTGGATAAATTATGTTAGATATTCTTGAATACCTTGGAATTGATTAATGATTTGTATATTCCATCATTTTTGGGGTTTAAAACATTTTTGGATTGATGAAGTATATCCAGCATTCTATATGGAATAAGGGAGAATGAATGTAATCAATAAGGAATATGGTAATTCAGGATGTTTCAGTGTATTAAAAGAATACATGATGAAGGTATTCATATGCTATTACGGGGTAAAAAGGATCTACATTATGTTTACCTTCCTTATAGATGTTGGACTGTGAGTTTGGACAGAAGTATTTTGGATAGTTCTAGTTTGGATTATTTTGGATTTCCATAAAAGGACAACCCGGAGGTCGGGCGGCAACCCGTCGCGTCCGGCAAGGCTGCGAGACTTGAACCCGCAACAGAAGGGCGACAAGGGTGTATCACCTACCACTGACCCACGAGATGTCCTGGATTAAATAATTTAGTTTTTATTAAAAAGATCTTGTAGATGAATTATAAATTCGTTTATTTTGGAACCCTATACGAATAGTGTAAATAGGAATTTTTTTATGGTCTATTACCTTTTAGAGTGAATGATGAGTTTGTGGTAGAAATTTATTAATGGATAAAACTCTAATTATAAAGTAAGTATAACTCCTTATGATCTTAGCCAATCTCATAAATAAATTCCTCAACATTAATAAAAGAAACTTCGAACAAAAATGATGTCCTAGATGGTACCTTAAATCATCACTAATTTATGGCTTCGAGATTGTTGGCCTTTTCATAGCCATGTTCTCTACCACTCTCCATCAGATAATTGATGGTTAGATTTCTCTTCCATATCCATATTTTCATACATGGAACACTAGTATGTGTTATTTTCGGTAATCTTCATACTTTCCACTCTTTATTTTAAATAGAGGCCTCATTAATTCATTTTTCGATGTGGGATTTCAACTAAGATATTTTGAAACATCAAAAATGTGTTATCCCAATACCCTATATTTTGTTGAACCGATGGTACTTCAAATCATCATAGATTGATGAGTTTAAGGACCTCAATTTTATACTTGTTTGTGATTGATGACCTCAATCACTACCTATAAATATTTTCATTTTTCCTCCAATTATATGTCTCTAATTGCCACCAATGTTCTCCTAATCGAGATCATAATTTGGTGGTGACCCCTTCATTTCTCTTTTCCTCATATTAAGACTAAATTTCAGTAACCCAATTTCCGATGTGGGTTTTCCCACAAATATATTTTCTACTTTCAACCTTTTATTTTCGAAGAACAATTTCAAATTGTGAGGACGCAATTTATTGAAGGAGGGGAGAATGTAACACCCCAGGATTTCATAGTGTGTTATTTCTTAAAAATAATTCAGTAACTTGCACTACACGCAACACCGAGTTCAATCACACCATGACGTACAAAAAGAAGCCATTAAAAGAGGTCATGAATAGTATTAACTACATTTTGAACTTTATATAATCCTTATAATTTTAGAATCCCTATTATGAGTTTCTTAGTCATAATGCAAGAACAGATTCATTTTCAGTATTGCACTTTTATCAACTTCTAATAGTGAAACCATTTTAAATAAAATATTTTAAACTATCTGAATAAATTGGGACATAAAAAAATTTAAAATGAAACATCCCAAGCTTCCACGGTACGCTTTCCTTTGAAGAAAATAGTAGCGTGTGTTGTACACAACCTTGAGTTTTAACACACGCCACAACCAATCAAACTAGCCGTTATGAATAGTAATACCTAAATTTTGAAATTATATATATTTTATATTTTAAAATGGACTTCGTTTTTGGATTCGGAATATCGAATTTAGCCTAAGGTGAAATTTTGGTACTTTTCGGATAACATTCATATTTTGATGAATAATGAAAATTACTAAATTTTAATTAAAAACAACTTTTTTAATCAAAATAATTAATAGTGATAAATTGTGAATTTGAGTGGTTTTAAAGTATATTTAGAATATATTTTTACCATTTAATATAATGTTTGTCATGGGACAAAATTTTACAATTAAACCGAACATAAACAAATGTCAATCTTTTGATAGTTATTACCTCTTAAAAACACCCTTTTTGTTTTGACAGCGGTAATTAATTTTAAATTAATTTCTGCCACTTCTGTGTTTTGAATTTAGAAAAATGGATTCCATATTTGGAATCAGGATGTCCAAATTGTGTAAATAGATAACTTTTATTTTTAGACATTTTGAATAATTACTGTGGTAAATATTTTATTTAGCATGGTTAAGGGTAAATCCGGTAAATAAGGGTTAAAAAATAATATTATAATAATACAAAATTACCCTAAAACGTGTCCTAACCTTAATGGTGGACACATACCCGACCATGGGCATCCTTGGGTCGATTTGGGGACCCCTTGGAGCCACTTTTATGTGGTAGGGACACATTATATTAATAAAGTTAAAATAAAAATAAAAATGGCATAAGCTTACATCTTTTAGAAGAACAATTTTTACATAGGGTTATACATGTTAGATTTTCGATTATAAATATTCATTAGAAAGATAAAAAGATTTCCTACATAATTATATTTTATTTATAATTTTTAGACATCATATAATATAAATTATTAATGACACAATAATGATTCAATGTTTACCTCATTAATAAATCATTTAAATATATAAGATTATAATGATTAAAATATTATCTAAAACCTGTCCAATTCTTATTGGTTGATGTTATTTAGAATATGAGTCATCTTATCTTCGACCTCAATTTTTTTTGGACCATTATAAACCGAATTTAATTATATTATAAAGTAATACTTTCACTCATTCCTAAAGAGCCCCTCCTCTCCCTTATAAAAGGATACCACTTCTACTCATTCCTCACACCTCTCAAAGCCTTTTTGTTCGGCCAAACCCTGCCCAAATACTCTCCCAACTTCCCTCAGTACAACCTAGAGGCCTTAGTTTGATCATAAAGCCAACCTAAGGAGCCCTTTTGATCTAATCAAAAGGAAGAGCCGGAAGAAGAGGTAATGATTTCACCACCCTTTTTCAAGTTCCTTTCTTCTTCCACTTCTTCTTTCTTTGTTCTTACCATTATAAAATAATAACTCCAGTATCTCAGATATACTGTGATGTTATTATAAATATGGTACAACCATATTCAGTATTCTATCCACCTTTTGAATAACATGTCACCATACGTGTGTACATACGGCTTACCGTCTCCACGTCGTGGTGTAATTGTTATTCAATATATTATTATTTGGATGGGTATAATAATGATGTGAAACTCATGTAAATAATAAATATAACATGTTAATTATTCTGTATATATGATATAACATCCATTTATATAATATTTTAATATCAAAAGAATGATATTGTCGCTCGTGCGTACGTACGGACTACCGTCTCCACAAACGCGATAAGATTCATTCTCCATCGTATCCATTCAAGTATAATTATCATTTGATGACTTAAAAATAATGTTTAAGGACTTGATATCATTCTGGACATGAATAATATACATCCCATTAATAACGAATGTGGCTCACATAACAAAGAATATAAAGTAAAATGAACCTGTTAACACACGAAATGACGATAATTATAAGATATTATTAACAAATCAATGTTAAAAGATCATATATGATATCATATTAAAGTAAATTATTCTTTTATTATTCAATAAAAATTATTTCACCATTATACAGGAGGTAAACCTACCATCGACCAAGGAAAAAGTACAAAGTAAGGGATTTTCTTATCTCACATTCAATTCCGTGAGATTTCCATTATTCGCCACTAAATTATAGAAAGTGGTGTATTGTGTACTGGCATTTGATATATATTATCATGATTATATTTATATTCATGTTATTCTGTAAACAATTTGGTGGTTATTAACTTTTGGCCATATGACTCAGTTGATTAACGTGGTAAGGGGTTTTCATCTCACTCTTTATTTCCGTCAGATTCATGCCATATTTCCACTATTATCTTTTGTGTGGTGTATGTACTACCCATAATTGTATTCTTTGTGTAATACACTTTACCTTATGTGTATTTACATTTTCATTGTATGATACCTTTTTCATGGGTTGTATGTTTCATAAGTTACCAAATTGATAAGGGTTTACTTCACAATCTCTTTAATATCTGAGGTTGTCTTTACGTAAGTATCTACAGGGAAATATTTACTATCAATGTCCATATTTCATAAAAGAGTTTTCAAAGGGATTATTTCTAAGGGAACTTTTACAAAAACATCATTTTAAATGTTTTAAATATTTATTCTTCTAAATCATCCTCATTTATGTCCATGTTTTCAAAATGGTTTGTAAGGATTTATTTATATGAAAATGAATGTTTTAAAAGTGTTAATTCCATTCAAAAGTTTCAAAGTGGTATGGGACACTTTGATTCAAAAATGTATTTAAATGCCTTACTTTCTAAATTGTGTAACATTAAAATGTTTTCATGAAAAAGGGATATTTCTCTCAATAATTTTTAAAAAAAACATTTTCATCCATGTCAACATCCTTTGATGGATTTTAAGATTATTTGAAGTTGATTTATTATGATATAAAAAATCCATATTGTAATGATGTTTTGTGATATGTTTGACTGTAGATGTGTCATTTATATAGAATTCATGGTTTATGAGTAAAGTATTGACATTTCGTATGCTAGTTCCAATAAGAATGTTTATGTTATATTTCAACCTTTACTTCATATGAATGTGTTGGACAAGTATGTTCCAGGTTGGGGACTGGTTAAAGTAATCCCTCCAGGTTGGGGACTGGTAAAAGTAAGCCCTCCAGGTTAGGGACTGGTAAAAGTAAGCCCTCCGGTTTGGTCTCCGGTTATTAGAGGCACTCCGGGTTGGTGTCCGGTTATTAGAGGCACTCCGGGTTGGTGTCCGGTTATTAGAGGCACTCCGGGTTGGGTTCCGGTTACAGTTAGCCCCAAGGACTTGGGACGAGGCCTTGAAAAGAAATTAAAGTTTATCGTTATGCATTCCATCACTATGAAAGTGGTTATTGATATTGCATGTGATCATTCGACTAGTAGAATATTCATGTGAGTAAGTAAATGGCATTATTTTATTTTGCCTTTGCCATTTTATGCTGAAGATCAAGTTTAAAAGGCTTTTGTTTTAGTTATAAATTGCCTTAAGTGTTTATGCTTATTTTTGAAAGATTATGCTATAATGTTATCCTTACTGAGCATCCGAGCTCACCCCTTTCAATGTTTTATTTTTTTCCCAGGATTATGAAGAAGTAATTTATGAATGACCTGCAGGGATAGTATGAGGGGATATGAAGACAAGATGTTTTTTTATGATGTAATGTAAAAATTTATGGATGTATCTAGTTATTCCAAGGCTACTAAACTAATCGGTATTTCGAGACTTGATCTTTCTCGTGATCATGCCAATTCTATGTAATTAATGCACCGACTCTGGGTAGCTGGAGTCGGGGCGTTACAAGAAGTTAGAATCACACATCTCGAATAACACAGTTGATTCTCAACCATATATCACATTGCATATTAATGAGTTGAAACAATATCATCCAAAGAAGAAAGAAATGTGGATTTTGAATGAGTTCAACAAAACATTTTTTTCATGGTCAAAAAAGGAATTTCTTGGTAGATATGATGCATCAAAGACATTTAAATGGATATTGGGTGTTCAATGTTTAAATGTGATAACATGGTCTGGTTATGAAATTAATGTCTATACATTTTATAAGAAAGCTCAGGACAATAGAATTGTAGTTCAGAATAGTGGTGTATTGGTGTTTGCAGAAGCAATGCATTTTTCAAGTGCTAAGGAAAAAAACCCAATTTATCCATCAAGTGCATATTATGGAGTGATTTAAGACATATGGGAGGTTTATTACTTAAACATAAAAGTTCTTGTTTTTAACTGTAATTGGTTTATCGGTAACAATAGTGTCAGACACGTTGAATTTAGAATGATAGTTTTTAATATGAATATATTGGAAGACATAACTAATTCTATTATAATGGAAACACATGCAAAACAAATTTTCTATGTAGTATATCAATATGATATGCATTGGGTTGTTTTTTTACAAGGAAAAAAATAATATGCTGGTGAGGATGAACTTGATGAAGATGCTGATTTATGTGAGATCCCTAATTACCTGGAAAGATTAACATATCATAATGATGAGCATGTTGAAGACATGGTTTATTCCATAATTAACAATCATGACGAAGGAATTTGGGAGAAAAATATATTTATACATTTAAAAAATTACATGTTACATATGTTTATTTCTTTTTTAAATTTATTATTTAAATAAAATGTTTTATATTATATTTTTTTCTCTTTATTTAAACATGTATTAAAACAAAATAAGTATAAGTTTTTGTTTGTTTTAATTCTGTTTAGTTTACATTAGCATGTTTACCATTACATGAATTATATATCGATTATTTTTGTTCAGTGACAATGATTTTATCATGTTTACCATTTTTACCATGTTTACCATGTTTACCATGTTTACCATTTTTACCATATTCCCCATCCTTACCTTCTTTTCAATTTTTTAACATGCTTACCATATTAAACATGTTTACTATTACGTAACATAGTATAATTTTATATTTTCGGATTATAGTAGTACTTTAATATTTGAATTTGTATATTTGTGAAAAAAAAATTATTTTTTTATTTGAAGGATAATGAAATATCAATTAGTTGATAAACAACATGATTCTGGAGATGATCATATTGGTCATACCTATGGGGAGGAACATTCACATGATCCTCTTGATGTTTCCCAATATTCCTCATGTTCTCCCGTTACGACAAAGTGTTCAAGAGTTGGTAAAAGTGGGTGCACACGTTTACCAAAATTATCACTTTCCCATACACAGCATCAGAGGATACTCATTGAGATTGATTATTATGATATTCTTAGAGGTTGAAATGAAAAATATTTTAAGAGTTTTGTATCAAATCAGGGATAGAGAAATGTAATCATTCTTTATGATGACTGGAGAAGTGTGGACAAATTGATAATCTCTCAGTCGGGGGAGACGATTTTGGTAAGATCTTTTGTTATTGTTTGACTATTCTTTAAATGTTTCTGGTATATATAATATGTTTGGCCTCTTCTTTATCTGAAGACAATTGATATTCTTGACACTGGAAGAGTCAAGAAGAAATTCCTATCGATGTCTTCCAGTAGAGGGAGGGATTTCAAATCAACCCTCAAATTGATTTCATTTTTGGACATAAGAGTCATGACAACCCAATTCGTATATACCGTTTCATAGATGAAGAATCATAGAGATAGTTTGTTGAATGTAGAAGAAAATATTCATTTTTGGTATGAGAAATGTAAAATTTTATAAGCTTTTTATATAAATGATCTTATTAATTTTTTTTAATGATTTCATATTATTAATTTACAATAAACAAGGAAATCTCATCAAGAGATCCAATCTAAAAATGTATACCCTCTTAGTTTATCTCAGGGAGGGTATACATTATTAGAAGAACAAATAATGGCCGAAACATTAGAAAAACTAATAGGTGAGTCTTCAAGAACTGGAGAGGTGGCCCCTCCATCCCCTCCATCTAGTCATGAAAAATTGAATAGAGCTTGGATGTGAAAAAAAGGGAAACATATTTCAGAAGATTCGAGAATCGTTGCTGAGCGGATTTTAAGATATCTATTTAATTTATTTAACTTTAATATTTCTTCATATAATTATAATCATTAAATGAATATTCAATTAATTAATACAAGATTCTCTTGAGAAGTAGAGCTCACAAGGGGTTTTTCCAGTAGCTGGGAGGCAATATATTTTATCTCCAACATTGGGATAGACTAAACATCTTAGTCATGTACGAGGATATCTGGCAGTTTTATCGGTACGAAAACTGTTTCCATATTCTTAAACTTCTCATGTTGAGGGTTTTTATAAAAAAATAGAATCCTTGGAGGATGAAGTTTATAATATTAATGCAATGATGGAAGAAATTATTAGAGCATCGGTAAAGACTATGATTGCAGGCATGCAAAGAAAATTTCAGACTACAGCTCCCACTCCTCCACCTCCACCTGCAAACACCATTATTTATCCTCCACCTCCACTAGTAGCTCCCACTCCCCCACCTCATCCTAGGGACCCAATTTTTTATCCAACCCTTCTACTGCAGCTTTCTATTTATTATGATTTGTATGTTGATGATCCTAAACTTCATATAGTTGCATATGGGGTGGTATATTGTATTGGAGATAAAATCAATCATCACAAATTAGTGGTAGAGAATAAGAGGGTCACTATACAAGATATTATAGATAGATCATCTCGAGTACCATTACCTACAGATAAGGTGATGACAATTGGAAATATTATCGGCCATTTTTTAATTTGGCCATCCAGACATCTTCGACTCATTACCATAGATGTATTATGTTATATCTTCTATTTTATTTTTTATTAAAGTTTTATTATCATTTTAAACTAATATATTTTTCAATTTATTTTTATAGGAATAATTCAAAGGTAAATAAATACTATATAGAAACCAACAAAGACAAATGGCTATGACATTAGATACATATTCTAGTAGTCTTGACAAATTTTCATGATATTCATATTTGTTGGTGGATCATTATAAGATTCCAATGGAATATCATGTTTTTATACGTGCAATAACTGTGGGGATTGTGAAAACTAATATCATGGAGCTTGTAATTGGTGATAAGTTGGGAATCATCATGGTGAAATTTTTTCCATGTGGGTCTTAACACCATTTCCATGCGTTATATTTATTAAAAATTTATAATTATTTCTGTTTTGTATTTGGTATCTTTATAATATTTCTGATAAGAATGAGCGAACAGATATATATGGATTCATGGACCTACATTTGATTTTCCCTAAATCATGTGCATTTGATGAGGAACAAAGAATTCTTTATATTGCTGAGTGACTTGAACAAAAAAGATTCACACAATGTTGTATGATGCCTTTTTTTTGAGAGGTATGAAACACATCTCTATCAAAGAGTTCATTATCTTTTAACATAAAAACCACTAACCTTAAATTTTATTTTATTAGTGGTCATTGAATGTTAGGGGTTTTTTGTGCAAGGGAGAAAGAAATTTATTGGAAATGATTTGTCCATTATGATGTGTAGGAATGTTTTACAAAAATGATGGAAAAGTATGTTTTAATTTCTCAATTGTTTTATATATTATAATGAATTTAAATTTATCACATTCGTATTATTTTCCAATAGGGGATGGGTCTAATTTCAAAAAAAAGACAAAGAAAATGAGTGAGAAGATCCAATATGTAATGGTAAAGGTAAATATCCATTTATAATTTGTAATTTTAGATTTATTACATAAAAATTAATATATTGAATTTAAAATCATTTAAATATAATTTTCATGAACAACAAGATGTCATCAAATGCGGATATTATATGTAATGATTAATGTATGAAAGAATAACAAATGGAACAATTGTGAACTTTGACCTGGTAAAATTTCCTTTTAAACTTTTCCATAATATTTCATTTCATTTATACATTATACATGTTAACCAGTATCCTTTTAATTTGTATCTATTTTATGACCTTCAACCCTATATTTCTCAAGACATCAAACACATTCAAGTGAAATTGTCAAATTATTTTAAAGGTTTGATTGAATTTTAGTTGTTTATATTGTAAAAAGTAATTTTGAATATTGTCATTGTAATTGTGTATTTGGTTTTTGTTTAGGATGGATTAAGATTTTTTTATGTTGACATTGTATTTTATGAATGTTATATATGTGAATGTTTAATTTTTCTCTACTTCTTGTTTTGGTCTACTTTTGATGGTTTTTCTATTATGGATTCTGGCATGGGATAGAGGGATTCCAAGAGTGTGGGGGTGTTCAGTTGGGTGGGGGTATCCAGGGGTGTGGGAGGGTTGTCTAGTGGGGTGGGGGGTTTCTGGGGTGCCAATGAGAGTGGGGGGGGGGGGGGGCTGTCCAGGGGGTGGGAGCGTTTTCAGAAGGGGGGAAGGGTTGTCCAGGGGAGTGGGGGCTTTCCAGGGGTGTGTGGGTGTCCTGTGGGGTGTGGGGGGGTTTCAGGGGTGTGGTAGGGATGTATAGTGGGGGGGTAGGGGTACAGGTGTCCATGGGGATGGGGGGCAGTCTAGGGGGTGGGAGAGGAGGCACCGCTATCCCTCGTGGGGCTGAACCCCACTGGAAGGTACTCATCACTCCCACATGCGAATCTTGACCTCTCAAAATGTTCCACCAATTCTTTATTCCCCTATAAAAAACATTCATTATATCACTTTTATGCCAGTATGACCTGGGGGTAACACCGTCATGTGTGATAGTGTTTTCCCCTGGTTATACTAGCATCAAAGTGCTAGAGTGAATTATTATTACAGGGGAAAAAGAATTGGTGAAACATTTTGAGAGCTCAAGATTCGCATGTCGGAGTGATGAGTACCTTCAAGAGGGGTTCAACCCCTAGAGATATGGAAGTGCCTCCACTCCCAACACCAACTATCCTGGGGATGTCCAAGGGGTGGGGGAAGTTCAGTGGTGTGGCGGGGGGGTCCAGGGGTGTGGTGGGGGAAGTCCAGTGGGGTGGAAGGGTGTACAAGAGGGTGTGAGGGATATCTAGGCGAGTGGGGGTATGTCCATGGGTTGTCCCGAGGTGTGGGGGGCTTTCCAGACAGTGGGGGTCAGTCCATGTGTGTGGGGGTGTTCAGGGGTGTGGTGGGGCTGTCCAGTCGCATGGGGTGGTTCTGGTCTGGTTTTGGTCGATTTCTGGTCTGGGGGTGTCCATTGAAGTGGGGGGGGGGGGGGGGTGGGTTAGGGTGGGGGGTCCAGGGGTGTGGGGGGGGGGGGATGTCTAGTTGGGTGGGAGGGTGTCCAGAAGGGTGGGGAGATGTCTAGGCGAGTGGGGGGATGTCTATAGGGTGTCCAGGGGTGTGTTGGGAACAGTCCAGTGGGGGGGGGGGGTCATGGTCTGTTTATCGGTAACTTGTTGGTCTGTTTCAGGGGTGTGGGAGGGCTGTCCAGGGGTGTGGGAGTGCTCGCCAAGGGTTGGGAGTATACACGAGGGTAGAGTGAGGGGTTCCATGGGTGTGGGTGTTGTCCAGGGGTTGGTGGGGTTGTCCAGGGGTGTAGGGGGAAATCCATGTGGTGGGGGAAGTCTAGGGGTATGGAGGGTGTCTAGGTGGGTGGGGGTTGTCCAGGGGTGTGGGGGGGGGGGGTTCTAGGTTGTGGGGGCTGTATAGGGGTGTGGGGGTGTCCAGGAGGGTGGGGGTCGTCTAGGGGTTTGGGGGCGGTCCAGAGGGTGGGGGCAGTCCATGGGTATGGGGTTGTACAGTGGTGTGGTGGGGGATAACTAGTGGGGTGGGGGTTCTTGTCTGTTTTTGGTAACATTTGGGTCTGTATCAGGGGTGTGGGAGGGTTGTCCAGGGTTGTGGGTGTGATGTACAAGGTTAGGGGGTATACAGAAGGGTCAGGGGTTTTCCATGGGTGTGGGGGGCTGTCCAGGGGGTAGTGGGGTTGTCCAGGGGTCTGGGGGCTATCCTGGGCGTGGGGGCAGTCCAGGGGTGTGGGTGTGTCCAGGAGGGTGGGGAGTTGTCCAGGGGTTTTGGGGGATGTCAATTGGTGTGGGCAGTCTAGGGGTGTGGGGGTGTCCATGAGGATGGGGGTTGTCCTGGGGTGTTGGGGATGTCCAGGGGGTGGGGGCAGTTCAGGGGCGTGGGGGGTGTCCAGGGGTGTGCTGGGGGCTGTCCAGTGGGGTGGGGGGGGGGGGGGTCTGGTCTATTTTTGGCAACTTTTTAGTCGGTTTCAAGGGTGTGGGAGGGTTTACCTGGGGTGTGGGAGTGTTGTGCAGGGGTTAGGGGGTATACTGGTTGGGGGGGTTGTCCCAGGTTGTGGGGGCCTGTCCAGGGGTGGTGGGGTTGTCCAGGGGTGTGGGTGTTGTCCAGGGGGTGGGGGTAGTCCAGGTGTGTGGGGGTTATCCAAGGGTGTGGTGGGGGTTGTCTTGTGGGGTGGGGGGTGGGGGTTCTACTCTGGTATGGTCTGGTTTTGGTATCCTTTTTCTCTGTTTCACGTAATTTAGCTAAGCATAGCAGTGGTTCAGTTTTATTTAAATTTTTTTTTACATAGGTAATTTCATAACCGACGTAAAAAATGCATTGGTATTTTGTTTAACAACAGGTATTTGAAAATCGGCATAATAACTTCATGGGAAATGGTTTTTACGTCGGTTATTTCATAATCGGCGAAATAAATTTGAATGGATAGTTTTTTACGTCGGTTATTTTATAACTGACTTCGTAGATATGTTTTTACGTCGGTTATTGTATAACCGACATTGGAATCCTCTTGGATGACTGGTTTATAAGGTCAGTTATAAAAATAACTGATGTGATAAATGCTTCGGAGGAGTGCATTATGACTTTGGTTATATAATAACTGACGTGAAAGGGTATATACCACATTGGTTATTAAATAACCAAAATTATAAACCACGACTCTGAAGCATTTTCCACGTCGGTTTTTTATCAACCGAATTAAAAAAATCTTCGGATTTGTGTTTTTTACGTCGGTTGTAAAATAACCGATGTAAATAACTATGTTTATATTGTCTCCTGTAGTAACGTTGGCCAATATTCGACATTAAAAATATAAAAATAACCACCATAAAAACGTTTTATGCACTACTATGTTGAAACTCATATTGGGAGTGGGTGCATGGTGGATTTACTGTTGTTTTCAAATATTATTCTTTTAGTTTTTTTCATTATTTATTGAGATTTCAAGGGTGGGGTTTGGATGAATAGTTTTCTTATTTGGATAGTTGTTTTATTGAGGAATTTGTATTGCAAATTCACGGTTGAAAGAGAGACAATGTTTCCAAAATGACTGAGTAAAAATTACATATTAACCGAATTATTTATAAATTGAATTTAAATATACATGTACGTATTAATAGAATATTATAGAAAATCGTAACTTTTAGGATTTATCTTTTATAGAGTTGAATCATTATAATTTTTAATTAGTGTCAACTTTAGTGAAATATATTTGTAATTATTCACAATAAAAGATAGTCAATTTGTTTTTTCTCATAAATTATTTTGTAATTTGGTAGTTTTTTATTTCATCTTGTGATATTTATTTAAAATTTATGTTAATTTATCACAATATAATATTTGAATCCATCTACGGTAGTCTCTGACTAAGGCATACAAGTTTTAGGACATGTGGGAATCTTCATTCTTTCACTAGCACAGCTATATGGGAACAAAAATACTTGTTGGGTGGGGGTGTAAGATCCCAACCCCTCTAAAGAATTTACTTACTCATTTTTAGTTATTATTTTATCTTTTTTTAATATATTCTTTTTGGTTTTTAATAATTTCATTTTTATTTTTATTTTTTTTGAATTATGAAAGCCCATGGGGCTATGTGAAATTGGCGCATGGTTAAGGAAATTTAGATAGTTTTCACTAAGAAACATTGTTACCCTTTCTGATCCATAAGAGGTGGAACATGTTTGAACAAAACCCTATCGCCACCGAAACCATGAACCCTATAATAGAGATTATATTAATTGATAGATCAAATTTTTTAAAATTTTGTTCCCACATAGGTGTAACTATTCCCCAGATATAATAGTGGAACATAGTTAGGAACACTCTTTGGAAAACCCTATACTCCTAGAAAATCAAGCTCATTAGATTTTAATTCCTGAATATTTTATTTTTAAATTTCATGACCCCTAGTTTTAACCCTTATTACCCCTCCATGACCTAATTTGAATTACCATTCATTTGAAGGATAATGGATGGATTATTATTCACTCAATCCTCTTCCATCATGTATAAGTGATGAAGTGGTAGTATAAAACAATCTTTCGATATATAATCACTTCCACTTTTATATTCCAATATTTCATGTATTCAATACACATTGAAGATCGGTTATTTCCCTTCTTGAGTTATCAAATATTGGTTTTAATTGAACTTGTGTCCGTAGATCATTACCCTAGGTTTTGACCATAGATTTCCTCTTTCATGGTTAATTTAACCATTATACATCATATCATGGATTACAAATTGGTGATCATTCATCCACGATCCTGATAAAGGTTGTCTAACTTATTATTCCAATAGTCATGATTATGATTAGGATTATGTCATTATAGTGATACATTTTCACATTGTGTAATCACATTGATATTAAAAATGTGAGTTTAATTCATTGAAATAGAGAAACCATTCACAAATACGATTTGATACAATACAGTTTATGATACACGATTTGACGGAAACCCATGGGATGTCCAAATATATTTTAAATACTGATATCTAGAAAGTTTATTGGGGGATAATGGGATATTTGAATTGAATTAAATCATTATTTCATATTAATAATGGGAACTAAATTATTGGTTACGATACCTTTGTAGTGATAATGAATTCTATAATTTTCTTGTTAATTTTAATAATATTAATATTGAACATGTAATTCCATATGATTAAAGTAACGAACTACTATTTTTATTGATAGTTGAAATGGGAAAACATGATGTGGATAATCGATTAAAATGTTATTGAGATTGTAACATGATATAGATGTGATATATGAAATATTTTTGTTGATTGATAAATGAGGATTGTATCGGGGACTGATGTTTAAATAACCCATGGGATTCTAGAATGATATTATATTCAGAAAATGAATACATGTGAACAATGTGGCATGAGACATAGATTAATTCTCTAAATACCCATGAGGTATGAGACTAACACTATTGGACCCTAATATAAATATATATATGTGTGTGTTTTTTTTATTTCTATGTGTGCTTATGATCAATGAGGTATGGTTCAAAGGATGACACTCTAGATACCCATGGGGTGCTAGGATTATTCTCCAGAACTATGATGCATTTTTTTTTGATTTGTTATTTAAAATATTTCTATATTTTACCACAGAAGAGTTTTGAATTAAATGATTAATTCAAGTCCATTTATGTGTAGATGTTGAAATCCCTATTGTACATGGTTTAGACTATGTGATGTAATGACGTAGGTATGGTGTGGTTGGCAAAATGATATTAAATGTGATACATGCTTACTTATGTATTTTCATTTTATCCATTATACAACTGCATAAAAATATATATATTTAATGTTTATATGAGCATCATGGGTGGTGGCCTACATAGTTATATACTCATACTACTATGAATGACTAATATTTTTTCAAATAGACTTCATGTTTCTAATAAAGGATAATGGAAGGATCCCAATATCAGATGGTTGAGTTGGGATTTGGGAAGAAACATGGATGAGGGAACTGAACATGGTTCTTGGACCCTAAGGTATCATTATATTGGGTTCTCGCAGTACATTTTACAAATTTATACCATTCAATATTTAATTATTAGGTTATATTTATTTCCCTATTTTGGTATCAAAATGAGATATTGGCCTTCTTTTATTTATTATTAGATTTTGTTAATTTCCATTGGATATTGACAACTTATTTTCACTACATAGATGCTTTGAAAAGGTGTTAATAGTGTCTCTATATTACATATTAGACCCTCGCTGCTAGTGGGAAGACTATAATAATATTAGGGGTTTTTAATATCACTTAATTACCAGAATCAGGGAACCAATTTTTTGAAGACATGTTCATATGTGAAAAATTGGACTCAAATAAGATTTATTTTTAGATTTTTCATTGTATTTAAGAAAGGTAGACATGATAATTGAATGAGTCTAATATTGTCCATGATCTATTGATTTGATTTATCTTACCCTTTTGTGAGGGAAATCCCCATATAGTGAGAGTGGGATTGGTATTCATGATGTTTTCTTTCAAAGTGGGATGGTATTTCATCTTGGTGGATAAACATATTATGTTATGTTATCATTTTTGATTTTTGGATATTTTTTTATTGATCAATGTATCATGATAGTTGCGTATTCAATAATCATCCAAGGATCACATTTTCTTGTTTGAATCTCAATAATTTAGATACACACAGAAAATTAGATATATGGAGACTTGATGAAATTATTATTTTTTCTCTGTTTGATTAATTTATAATGAAATTATACCTAATAAATGATTGTTAATTTTTAATGATGTTAACTATAATAATATTAAATATCTAAAATTTGTGTCTAATAAATATAATAAATGTTAAGGTTATTTAAAATATGTTATCCATGGAATTGGAACGGTAAGGTTCAAAGTATGGATAGTTCCATGGTTATGACCATTTTTTATGTTTTAGGGATGATTTGTTATGGATCAATTGGAATATATCTAGTTAAATGTGTCAAAAATTTTATGTGTTAAATGAAATGTGTTCTTAAATGTAGATACATGCCTCCATGATGATATTTTTTAAAGGATGTCATGAGATGATGGCTGGATATGTTCCTCAAGCAGTAGAATGAAGGCATGGGCAGTTATGATGAAGGTGAGGGAGATATGTTCAAGGAGAACATCACATGTTTTATATAGTTCATCGATAGATACCAATGGAAGGATGTGAACAATTTTTCAGATGTCACATAAGATTTTTATTTACATCACCCTGTGATAACCTCTAGAGAGGCTGGACATGAGGATAATGAGTTTAGGATTGTGTCTATCATGAATTGTTTTTATCATTTAGTGAAATCCAAAAAAATTAGTCAAATCTGATACATATATGTTATGATTATTAGAAAATCCATATTTATATATACATTACTGGGATGCACAATTAGAGGGAATTTTATGAAATGTCTCCCAATATAATTAATAGGATGACTATTATGAAGAGGAACATGGGTTAAAGGGAGAGGAAGAGTTTATACCATTTAACTAGGGTAGTATGTATGTGGTGAACTATCCTAGTCACTTCAATAGTATATGAAACACAATTTTAGTGTTATTAGGTTATGAAAAAATGTGAGTGCAATTTTTTATAATCCATATAAATACAAGAATATGGTCAACAAGGTTGTCTATAAAACAATCATTTATGATGTGAACATGAATGGGGCCTTAAATGGAGTACAAGGGAATCCATTGGATAACCATGAGGATAGTATTTTGAGGTTGCGAAGTATATCTATTAGTATTTTATCTACTTAAGTTGAAATAAGAGTGTCCAGAAGGAAACATTCATCATTCAACGAAACACTCAACAATTTTTCCATAATATTTGTATAATCGGACACATTATTAATCAGTTTCCTCAACCACCAAAAGTTTTCCCAACATTATAAATGATGTGACTACTAAATAAGTACTACATGAACCAATTACTAATGGGTATTGGTAAAGGATATGGATTGAAACATAGTATAGGAATGTGAAATTCTTCAACATACAATTCTGGCAGTTTGATTACTACTAATCATGATGTTCATGGTTGAATATGAGGTATTTCTATGAATGAGTTCCCATATTAGTAGATTAATTTGACTTAGTGGGCTCATATTATAGCTCATGGTAGAGGGGTAACACTATTTCATGTAGTCAATGCAATACTTTTGTGTAGTGAGGTTGGTCCATCAACATTTAGGAGAATTAATCCAGTTGATTATTCAAATAGTAACAAATTATTTGATAAATAATCCCATAATAATATCATTTATTATCCAATTGTGTGTTTTTTTATTCTGACAGTGGAGTTTTTGAGTGGTTATATGATTATTGATACACCACTATGTGTATTTTCAAAAGAAATCTATCTTTGAAATAGATGTTATCTCAAGAGTGATGAGTATAAAATCCTTTGGTATCATTACATAATATAGTTTTATGTTTTTTTCATCATTTTTTTGTATATTGTTTAGTATATTATTGATCCAACATTTATTTTTTCATTTGGATTGTAAAAAATATGTCTCATATGGTTAACAATTATTTTCATAATATGGAATTGATATCCTGAAAGGTCGTGTAAGGATAATTCTAAAAAAAACAGTGAGATCAGTAAGAGGGCATCCCACATACTCCAAACAGTAACCCTCACATATAATACATTAACATTACATAACATTATTAAAATTACATAATACATTATACCAATAGACACCCGGTATCCATATTTGTTTAGTACCTTTAAAAAACATGGAAAAGAAAAAACTGATATATAAAAGAGCTATATAATGTCTCACTAGGTATAATTGACATGAAAACTTCTTAAACACATCAAACATAATAAATATCATTATAAAATTTGGATGGAATCATAAAAATTGGTGAGATTAGATGGATAATCAGGGTAAACAAGGGTGATATATAAACATAATCATGGGGATATGGGTAGGAGAATATGGCCTTGAAAATAGAAGATCATACCATACATATAAAATGTCATATAAATGAATGATGACATAAATCAATTCAGTTCATAAGAAATTATTTATAAGGAAAATAAATAACATAACCATGAATGTGTAACATAGTATGAAAACAAGGAATTTTTGTAAGAACATAAGTATATGATATGATTTCCATTGTATCGATGGAACCACTTCTATGCCAATCATGGTAGTATGGGTTCACTCCCTATACCATATTGGTAGTCATGGTTTACTACCATTGAAATCATAGTAGTAAGATTTCAGTCATTATTCAATCTTTGTAGTCATGGTTCACTACCATGGCCAACTTAGTAGTCAAGGTTCATTCCCAATACCATCTAAATCAATCTCACAAGATATAAAATTGTATCCAATGCAATGTAGGGAGAGATAAGTCCCACCCATATCATAATGAAATCATAAATACATGCACCATAACATCATTAAACAATCTTATCTTAACCAAATAACTGGAATAAATATTATACAAATGTAATAATACCATATCTTGTAAAAAACATGTTTCATAATCATTTCTACATTAACATAACATGGGGAATTTTGTGGGTTTCAAAATGATATAATCAGTGAAAGAGGAATGGGATTAATAAAAATCATTCCATTAAAACATTGTCCATTTAGAGAAACTATAAGAATTGGAACATTTAATAATTTCCCCAAAAAGGAATGAGTAACACAAATGCATTCTATCCTATATAAGAAATAAATTTGAAGGATATTTTAAAAATATTTTTTGGTAAAAATATCCAGTATTCTTTGAAAAAATCATTTATTTCATAAAACCACTTTAAAATAAATTTCATTTCAGATTCCTTGAAAAATATAAATAATACATGAATTTCTTTTGAAAACCATTATCCTTGAGAACATATAGAATAATATTCAAAACATTTTAAAAATATATATGAATACACATTGATATATTTAAAAGAAGTCTTGAAAATGACTTGAAATCCAATTATTTTAAAATTACATTGAAACAATTGTAATGAGAGATTGAAAATGTTTTTAAAACAATTTCATTGAATATGATGTTGAAAAATATAAAAAAATATTGAAGATATTTTGAAAACCATTTCATTTAACATAACTTTGAAAACCTATAAGGTAATAATTAAATTATTTTCAATACCTTTTTATATGATAACTTTTTAATTATTATCAAATAATTTTTGAAAAATAATTTCCATGAAAACAAATAGATGATGATAGAAAACATTTAAAAACCATTTTCATGAAAAATACATTGAAATCGTATAAATAATATTTAAAATTATTTGAGATGATTTTCACTGAAAATTATTTTAAGAAATTCATTTTAAAATTTACCCCTTTAATCATACAATGGAACCCTCATAGAAATGAGGGAAGCTTATTACCCACATTCAGTATGAGTTAAGAATAACATTCTAATGTCCTGAACTAGATCAACCACTCAAATAGTGCTAAATGGGTCATGTGTTACTACCTTAGGTTCACCTCCAGAATGCCAAAGATAGCCGACAAGGATCGAGGGTCTTATAGTTACCGTGGGGAGGATATACCCACTTAGATTATAATAATGGTTTTGGTCCAAGAATTATATAATATTAAAAGGCTTTACAGACTCGGACCAGACCTGTATAGTGGAAGCACAATCAATTGCAATAAATAGTGGAATCAATAAATATAAACAAAATCAGTGAAAAATAAGATGAACAATATGTTGGCAATAAATTGAAACAACTACTAGAACATAAAAATCATGCATCCAAAAAAGTAAATATAAATAAGTATGCAAATGGATTAACTATAGTAGCTATAATAATAAATTATGCATGCTGATACACGAAGGAAAAAAAAAGTAAACTCCAGCTATGTAAGACATCAAGGTCCTTACGATCTCTATGCGACAGCTAAAGCAGTCTAACTCCTGATGTTGGTCCCATTCCTTCACTTAAATCAATAAATTCATCACGAATCATGAAGCACCCATGCAGTGTGTGAGATGAATCTCAATAGGATATAACCTAATAGTGCGTACATAATATAAATGTTTAAAAAAGAATTCATTTATATAGAAAAAACATTAAACATAAAAATGAAAAATTTAAAAAAAACTCTACTGGTTTTCACTATCCCCCATGGAGTGTAACCACATTCGACCAACGCCAGAATATATGTCATGTGACCCGACACCATGTGCCACCTGATGTCGTGTGTCTCAATTACCGAAATCATGAAGGTACAACCCATAAGTAGTAACTCAAAGGAACATTGATGTCTGGCCTCAAATAAGTAACTGGAGGGACAGTGACATTTTCCCTCAATAATGTTGACCGAGGGAAAATGATGTCTGCCCTCAAATCACTCACCTGAGGGACAATGATGTCTGCCCTCAAATCAGGGAGAGCCTCTTCCCCCAACCCGATATCCTTAATGTTATCCCCCGAAGGCTCCTCATATTCAACGTGTGTTCCTACGACATTCACCCCCAATCCAATAGTACCTATACAACAACTAATGGAGGCCCCTAGAACACAAGTGGTCAAAACCACCTCATCATTGAGTCTTTATATGTGCACACTACTCAATGTTCCGGGTGAGCGGTAATCACCAAAATAAGTTCCCATTCCAAAACATCTCGGACACCTCGTACCCCTATGACAATGTACCTAAAGTCTGATGGCATCTCCATCCTAGTAACCTAGGCCAGGCCTAACTTGACAGTCACACTGTCTCAAACCAACATCCATGACAACCAATCCCATGGTTAGAACCACCTAACGTAATTTAGGATAAGCCCAACCTGTGATTAACATCACACAAAAATACCAATGACATGCCCAACACAACCTAAAGGTTCCAGTATATGAAATATCACACATCCCATTTATATAATCAAAAGTAATACTTTAAACAAGAAAAACAAATTAAACAGTTGAATTTCACTAACTATGTATTGTCTTATACCAGCACCAAGGTCTTGGAAGCCTCTAACAATTAATATCATCCCTTAACAAAATGAACTCAATAGTTTAATCCAAACAAATCATTTTAACACATTTTGGAATACCCTGTGAAAAAGACCCAATTGAGAAACGACCCCTCGCTCCTCCACACTCAAGGAAAATAGGTAAAATGGCATACCCAAAGCCTCCTGCGCTTCTTATAATCAATTTCATATTGAAAATCAGATAAAATAGGGTCTCTATCAAAATTCCAAAAAATGGTCCAAAGGCCACACCACCCAAAAGTCTGTAAAAACATGAAAGAATGTATACACCACTTACATCGTACAAGTATGATGATCCTTCATTGATATCGACCTCGGATTCGGCCTAAAACACAGTAGATCAAAAAACTGGGAAAAAATATCAATCCTCAATAACTTGGTCAAGAGGAGGAATCAAAGAAAACAAATCTAGAGGAATAAATACCTTACTATTGGGGTTCCAACACATCTAACTGTGATCAAAACATATTTCAAACAACAAAACGGGATGCTATTGAAGTCTCAACCATCTTATCATGTATATTGGGAGAAACCCATTTCCCTTTCCTCGAAATGATGGTAATTTCTTTTTTAATGAAGAAATTAAAATTCACGGAATTTACATAGGATTTCACGCCCTATGTATCATTTTACAATTCATACGACAGATGATATTTTGACGAGGACTAGTCGACTGACTACATGGTGTGTACCTCTTGACTTGATCAACATCCCCAACACAACAAGTATATTCCCATACATGACCCCTTTACATGTCATGCACAAATAGTATAGGGCGTGTAGTTTCTAAAATATATCAACCCAGCCACCATCCATGTTTCCATGAATGTGGTGAGGTAAGAAAGAAACCATGGGACATTGTGGATATTATTGTTGATGAACATCTATATAATTCTCTTTTTTTTTTGTTGGATTATATCGATTACTTGATGGAGAACTAGTTATTCCACAATAGATGGGAGAACTTAATCGTCGATAATTGTCGGTGATTATAAGGAGCTATGCATTTCTATCAAAAAAATTAAAATATACAATTATAAACACACAATATATGTCAAAAATAAAATACCATGTATATAGATATCAAGTTTCAGTTCAAGGATGGATAAAACAAATGAGACAACTGAACATCCATCCCTAGCACATAAAATGAATCCAAATATGTCTCAAAAATGGTTGATGATGAAAGATCATGGATCCGAGCCAAACATGTCCTCTATCATCAGTCCCCTACTTGGGGTCAAGATCATTGTTCTATAAAAAATAAGTAGTAGTAGCAATAACAATGGTAGTGTATGGAGGGGAGACTGATGTGGAAGGTGGAGTGGTAGTAATGAGTATCTGGGTTAGGGTGGGAGGTGTCGCGGTTTTGATCCATATAGAGGTACTGTAGGACCCCGGGACACCCTGATAGGGGAGGGGTGAATCAGGGTGGAAACTTTTTCTTCTTTAAGTTGTGGATCTTGTTCCCACATTGGTAGGAACTGCTTAAACCTGTATGATGGATATGATCAACAATTAAAAATTCACATGCAGAGACAGATGACACAGCTATTTTTACTTGGTTCACCACTAAGGGCTAAGTCCAATGAGTATACGCTGACAGGTTGCCGGTCGTACCTAAATCCACTATGCTTCACTAGCTGCGGATTACAAATGTTCGGGTACAGAAACTCTGTCCCAGGCTCACTGCCTTTACAATTGTTTAGGGATAGCTCATTGCGTCCCTCGGGTCACTCCCGTTGACTCCCCCTGGATCACTGCCATTGGTGAAGCCTCACTCAGTTTATAGACGTGAAGGTCTCTTCAATAGGTGTGCATTGATGTTCTTCGTCTCCTGTTTAGCATGAGACATTGCTTGCATCATGGTTCAGATTTGATGCTCCTTTTAGTTCAATCCTTCTTCTTTAGTGCAATGAATGAATGCACTAGATCCCCTTGTCTTTGTTTGCCTGAATCACAATCACTGATGCGATTTCTTACTTAATGAAGCTCAGCTTACTCGGCATTGTCAGAATCAGTTCTCCATGTATGAATGAGATCATGCATGTATCATTTAGATTTCTTCTTCAATCTCACTTTGCACCAGAAGTATCAGGAAATATTTCAGCTCTTGTGCAGCTCCAGAAAGGCGAGTGTGCTTTAAAAATATCTGGCTCTTCATTTCATGCCCGGCGCGCAGGTCTCCCCCAGCGCGCAAGTCTTAGGCACGAAAGTATAACCTGGTGTGCAAGTGTCAGCAAAGCACCTCCGTGTCTCTGACTTCTTGAACTTCAAACCTGCACGACTCACTTCCTTCCTTTCCCAAATCACATGGGGTGCTCAACCATCAGTTGGCGCGCAACCTCTACTTGCGCGACCCAACTACCACTTGCGCGGCTCAACCACCTACGCGACGAGAGCTCGAACAATCTAAAAGACTTGAGCTCCGTGAGAAATGAGGAGGGGTGGTACAGTATTTATAGGCAAACTAGACCCCCTGTGCGGCGGCGCACAAGTCATCCATCGGCGCGCAAGTCTCGGCCCCTGGTAGGCACTTGCGCGATCAACATCCAAACTTGCGCAGACATCTTGCCTTTGAAAAATTTGGATCTTCTGATCTCGAAAAACAATAGGCGTGAAAGTTATAATGCATTCAAGGTGTCGGCGCACAAGTCTTATCCTGACACATAATTCACCTGCGCGGCCTCACCAAAACTTGCGCGACCCTTATCCCTTTGCCATATTTTGATGCTTTTATCTTCAAAAACATATGGCACGCAAGTTTCCTATTCTCCAAGAGTATGGCACGCAAGTCCCTTTTCCAAAATCACTCTTCTTCATATGTTGATTTTGAGGCACCACCTTGTATCTGCTCTTTTTGTACCGCCTCCAGATCATCCATTCCTCTGTCGATGTTCTTGAATCTAACATAGATCGTTGACCACAACTCTTGAACTCGACATGTCACCATGGAATCTCCTTTGTCAACAAATTTGTATGTCGTTTGTTTGCTTTGTCGACAAGCACGATCACCTCAACAACACTTCTTCTTGGTGATCTGTATCCTTCAACAACTCTTCTGCTGTTATCACAACTTCCACTATTGTGATATGTATTTTTTGAAGGAACAGCTTTAGCATCATCATCTTCTCAATGTGATGTGCATGGCTATCACAGAATTCCACTCCTTGCACGACAATCATAGAATTCCAATCATTTTCACATTGTCTTCTTCATCAACCGTCATGATATACTTCATGCAAACCGATTCAATTAGTCAAGAAGTCTCTTTCATGGTTCTCATGCAATCATGAGTAATTACATGGTCTTCCTCAAACCCATGCAATAAGGAGGAATTTCATGGACTTCATCCAAAAACCTCATTCTTTTTTAATCATCATTGGATGGATTATACCTCACATTCTGCATTGTTGTAAACAATGTATCACCATTGACACATGTTCTTTGAACATCCGATCAGTACAACAATCGTCTGAATCACCAGTCCTCTACATCATAGGAGTATTTCATGATCACCTTAATTTTTATCTGCATTGACAACTATTGACAACAAATACAACATTATACACAATGTGGGTCCAATAGGTACCTTGCCTTGCAGCTGGATAAACTAGTGGCACCTCATGGGTGGGCTTGATGTTGACCTCTTTTCCCATCCAGGTCTACACAGGAATGAATTTATACAGAGTATCAAGGTCATCGAGGACTGGGGGCATGATAGAATGAACTGAAGGTTGTCAGGTTAATGGTGGAAGATGATGTGTCGGTTGAGGTTGGGGGTGGTGTGGTAAAATATATTGGATCTGTGAAGGGGAAGTGTATATGGTTGAATAACATACGCAATATTACGAGGATGCAAATACGGTTCATACAGATATCTAGAATAGTGGGATGGGAGAATATAGGTATGGTAGAAGGGGTGGTGGCTAAGGTACTGGTAGGAATGGATGGAGTTGTTGTGGTAGTGTAAAGTGGCTATAGAGGGGGGTCGATTGTTGCTACTAGTCCTATTTCCTTCTTTGTGGCCTCTTGCAATCCTAGAGCCAAAAAAATAAATTACTTCTTTCTTCACCATCATCATAATCTTTGGATGTATCATAAGATCTATCATCTCAATGAGTCCTAGGTAGGTTAGGGGCTATGATTCATCAAACACGTGAAGGTGTCTGGTTAGGTGGGTGATAAATGAGATTCCCATCATGGTTTATAGCTTCTTTAGTGTAGGGATCTAGAAATACTATGTGAATTGAGCATCCATATTGATGTTTGGAAAACCCATGGCAGCCAAAAGAATCTATACATCATCCTGGATAACTCTTCCATGGGTATCTCCCAATTAAAACAACCATTCTCCATGAATATATGCAATATATGCAATGCCGGACCCCATAGCTGCGTCCACCTCACGAGGTAAGGGTCATGATGCGACATGGGGAAAAGGGAAATCTGTGGCCACAAATTTGAGTATTTCACTCAAGGGGGTTGTGGATGTAGTGTAAGATACACATTTGAAATGATGAAATCCTCTATATTGATGTTGAGCTTGGCCACACATTTTGTGAAATCATGCTCCTGGGGTTTTCCACCCAGTCTAAAGCCTAGGCAGTCAATGGAAATTTTGAAGGTTCCCATGAACTCTACGAAAAATTCTAGGAAGGTCTCCGTCCATACATCGATAATTATATTGATAATCAGCATCAACAAGAGTTCTATGACTACTCAGTGATGTTAATATTGTGATCCAAGATTATATCATGCAATGTGTTGTGGGTCGTGACCTGTAGGTCATGACCTGTATTTTAAAAAACAAACCCTCCCCCATACACGATGTGTACGTTATTGTCACATTATGTATATCAAAAAATAAATTTTAATTTGGCCAAAGGATACATGTTGTGAACCAAGGGTAAATTATGTGTACAAAATTAGTTTTTATCATTTCTGATGCTTCTTCATTGAATCCTATATATCTTTCCTTTAGAGTCCTCCATGGTATTCATAATCTAAATTTACAGAATATCTCCTACCTTATTTTTCCACCTAGTCAGTAATTCCATTATAGATGGAAGTTTGACTCCATTATAGCATAGATTATTCTATGGCTAATGACAAAACCTTCATGATAAGGTTCATGAAAAATTTTCGGTTGTTGATCATTGACATTAAAGGGGTTTCCTCCTCATGGAATTTCTATTTTCCGATATCGAATGACATGAACGCCCTCAAATGGGACTGACCATCATGATTTAATCATGCCCAATAACAATTTCAAAAATTAATTAAATAGAAGGAAATTATTCTTATAGAAAAAGATACACCATACAATGCATTATTCATGCCATTTCATCATCTTTTCTTTATAAATTCTTGTTTTTTCATATTCATCACACTTTATCTCTTCCAATTATGTAAAATTAAATATCCTTGCTTCTAAAGTCTTTTATTAATCCATGTTTATCTTTTTAATCACCTAGATTGAATGATTATCCAGCTCCACCGGAAGATGACATGGTTGCCCAGAAACCCATCGAATTGAGTTTTGGCCTATGGATGTCCTAAAATAAGTCTTTTATTCTCATATTACAACATCCATATCTAGTCTACAATCGTTAGAACAAGTTTTCAATGTTTTTTTCAAATATTTACTTAACCTCCCTATTTGAAAACTGGACCAGCCCACTCATTTTTGTATGGTAGGGAGTTCCCGTTTTTATTGAATACCATATCAATTTTAATTTTTTCACATAGGGTGGTTAGTGAAGTGTGTTTCATGATCGCAGATGAGTAACCTCTCAAATAAAAAGCATGTGAACAGATTTTTATGAGAAAAATAAATAATAGCATAGTTGATTAATGAGATGTTTCATTGTCCTCAACCCACATTTAGATATAATGTACTTCAACAAGAATGTAATTTCTTCCATATAAAATAGGGAATAATCCCATGAAATTGATTCCCCAGACATCGATAACGTCAAAATCCAAATTTCCGGTTTTTTTAATTTCATTCCTTTTAATTATATTCCCCATTCGTTGGCATCTGTCGCAATACAGGAAGAACCCCCATGTATATTGATGAAAAAATTACTAGAAACATTTTTTTGCAATATTTTGTCCATTGTGTGCTCTAGTCCATCGTGTCTACGAGTTGGTGTTGTGTGACAAATTTCAATTACAATCGACATATCATCTCCTAGAAAGAAGCGTCTCAAAAAACAATTAGCACAATGTTTGGAAAGAAGAGGCTCATGAAAATACTAGTGTTTGGAATCTGATAGAAATTTTCCACACTGCTAATATGAGAGGTATTGATGTAGATATCATATTGCATTATAATTGGCCACATCTAAAAATAAGGGTTGCACGTCGATCTGAATAAAGTGTCATTATGAAAATGCTCTTTGGCATCATCCTATTCTTATTCTTTGATGATGGAAAAGGAAATCTAAAGTGAAGGTCTATAATTAAATTTTCTATTCACTTATAATATTTTATCACAACTTCGTATTCTTATAGTTGAAAAATATAACATATCACCTTAGTTTGGAGCCTATATTGTTCATATGGTACTAGAGGGCTGCGTGATTAGTATGAACGACGACATTAATATATCACGTTAAGAATGAAACCTCTAAAATGAATAAATGATGGCTAGGAGTTCCTTTTTGTAGTCCTTTTATTTTCACGATATTCCTTTAGAGAATTAATTGTCTAATAAATTGGATATAAGGAGTTGTCAATGCGTTGTCCTAGCATATCTCCCCCAACAAGTCACTGGCATGACACATTAGTTGAAATTCTATTTCCTGTATTAAAGAAATGATAACTGGTGATATAATCAGATAATTATCCAGTTTCTGGATGGATATATGATATTCCTCTATGAATTTGAATAGAATATCTATTGACAATTGGTGTTTCAATGGGCATTCGACTATGAAAAATTATTTCAAAAAACATATGTAGAATCCAACATGCACAAAAAAAATATGATCCATTTAATAGTTGAAGATGTGTGAGGTTTTTCATGACCTTTTTTTCAATAGATCGTAATCAATTACTTCCATGGAGATCCTGTTACAAATAAATATTCCTCCTTGTACCATAAAGTTTCATTTCTTCTAATTTACTACCATAAATTTCTCCTCCTAAAATTTCAGAACTAATTCAAGACTGATTTGATAGACATAGAATGATCCTTTATGGGCTAAGAAAACTTCCATGAAGATTTCAAAGAATTAATCAAATATATCATGAAATATGTGAACAATAAGTCATGGAAATGTTTCTAGAGTGTTACACATTCTAAATGACATATGTATTTATGCAATGGTTTTGAATGGGCATGTAATGGTGGATTTTTACCAATCGGTGGGGTCAACTACAATTTGATTATATCTTGAATATCCATGCAGGAGACAATAGAAATCATATCCTACAAGTATCTTCAGTTTCTGATGCATAAAATGTATGGTAAAAATGGCATTTTCTGGTTTCTATGTTCAAGCATCTATAGTCCACAAAAACACTCCATCCAGTAATGGTGAATGTTGAAATCAAGTTTTTTTCATTTTCCCTCTCAACCATGATTCCACCCTCCATTAGAACATCATGGAGGGGGCACACCCACTAACTATCTTAGTTCGAGAAAATCATTCTAGAATCCAAGATATTTAACACTTCCTTCAGAACTATCACTTCCATTGGGGGTCTGAGCCGCCTCTGAGATTGCCTTTTTTGTCTTCAAATCATCTTCATGTTAAATTATACGGGTTCCCTCTATATTATTGGTTCCCATTATGTCTGTAACTAAACTAGAAATTGATTGGTTGCATGTTTTTAGAGCATCTGCCAACATTTACATCAATTTCTGCATGAGTTCTGAAGTAATAATGATTGGTAGAGAGGATGAATCTCTTATATATGAGTATTTTAATGTACTGGGAATAAGTTTATATACCAAATTTTGTGGTTGAATGACAAAAGGAAAAAATTGTGTCATGATTTCTCTAGTGAGTATTTCTATAAATATTAATTCTTACAAATTTTAGTTTTCATTATTTTCTGAGAATTAATCATCTCTCATTTTCTATATGGACATGTAATCATCTTCAATCTATGTTAGGGAGATAAAATTGTAATCTATGGTATGATCATAGTATTGTGAATCATTGATTTGGTGGAACACTACTTACACTTATCAAACATTAAATATCATACATTCGTGATAATGAATAATAAAAGACACTATTGGGAAAATAATGGTCCTCCAAGGAAGATTGGCATATCACTGTCCTCTTCCATGTTTGAATGGAGAATGTCTGCTGGAATAAAAAACATCTTGTCCATGACCAAACCATCATCAAGAATACCTTAGGTTTACTTTACTGAAAAGTCATATAGATACATGATACTATTGTGTCTAAGAGTTATTGATGTTTTAGATTTTGAAAATAACTTATTGGAAAAATGTGATTTTGGCTTCGTGATCACATAGTGCACATCCCAATTTTCTTTATCCTATCACATGGGGAATTGAAAAAATTCTACTATCTCTCATCATTGGTGAAATTTTATGATACAAAAAATTAGATCATTCTTCATTCAAAGATATTACTCTAATATCTTCTGTATTAATCTTCTTTAACAGTAGGTATTTTTGAAATTTGGGATAAACAGACATATGAGTGATATCTTCGAAAAATAGTACATAGATATCTAATTTTATTGAAATTTTATGGACCTTCAATTGTTGTACCTCATTCCTAGTTTGTCTTGGTTTCTCTATAATAGGATGATGAGGTTTGTATGAAGTTTTTTCTACATACATGAATTCATTTTGTTTTTAATGGGTAATGATATCATTATATAGAACATCCTCTTATAGTAGGGTTTGAATGGGTTCATCAAGTTCTTCTCCATGTTCTTGTGGTTTCATAGGCTCCTCCTACGACCTCTCTTCTTTTGGTTGTTGATAGTCTAAAACATTTTTGCATCTCAACACTACAACCTTAGCTTCCACTCTTGGATATGTCTCATTGATTCCATGTAGAATACATGGTAATTTATCCAATATGTTCTTCGAGATTTGACCAAATTTAATATATTGGTTTCTCAAAGTAGCTCTTTGATTTCGTATCTCCTTCTACTGAGATTTCAATATTTGATCTATCTTTTTTATGGTGGTAGTTAGTATATGACATAGGATACATTGAGGTGGTACTGGTTGTTAATGCAGCCTTTTCCTCGCGTTTTGAAATAGATGTTGTTGGAGGTCTTGGATGAAATTGTTGTGGTTATATTAGATGATGCTATTGTTACTATGGTTGTTGTACAAGGTTCATTATTGGAAACCTAGGTGGTCCTTGGTTGCAGAAATGGGCTTGACCACATCACGGTTGAAAATATCCTTTATTGTTTTGAGGTTACTAATCAGCAGGCCTCGACTGTTAATATTATTGTTGATGAAATGGCCTATTTTTTTTAATTTAATGAACATAATTTCTATCATGATAATAATCATATATTGTCTTGCAGTCCTGATACAGGTGTGTGCCACCACACATTACACATGAATGGAATTCAATGAGCAGGGAAGGATGCAGTTGTGTGGCTGGTACATGAAATGAATCATGTTTCATTATAAGCACCTAAACTTGTTTTAACAGTCTCATGTTCTTAGAAACATGGTGGATTCCATGCCCTGCTAATCCATGATCACTCTTTAACATATAGTCATTTTGAGATAATTTTTCTAAAATAATCCTTCCTAATTCTGGTTTCTGGAACATTATACCACCATCAGTGGTAGAATCAACAACTATTCATTCCACTGGCTAGATTCCATGATAAAATTATGGAAACTGAATGTAGGTGTGGAGTTCATGATATTAACATTTCCTCATAATCTTCTTAAATCTATCACTTTTTTAACACATTGATTCTGTGTATACGTGACTGATGTTTTTTTTTGTAATTTGAAGCTTCTAGGTATGTATTTGTGGGAAATATCTATCTGGAAACTTCTTGTAAATTTCATCCCATGTTTTTATTGACCTAGGAGAATGGATTTTGATCCAACTTATTGAATTGTATCTTAATGTAAAAGGAATGAATTGGAGTCTTATATCATTAGAAGAAACTCCTTGGTTGCGAAAATTATTAGAACCATCCGGGAAATTAGAAAAATATTCATAAATGTCTTCTCCATAAAGTCCACATAATTGTCCCATACATTGGATCATATGGATGAACACATAGTTGATTTTAATGGTATGTCCCTGAATCGATGGGTGAACGATGCTTCATGTCGCAAAATGGATCTATAGTAGTTCGTAATCCAAGATAAATATTTCAGGGTGCATTGAATTTTATATTGAGATAATTTGATGTTTTTATGGGATGGGTCAGTCATGGATATGCAGCTCAGCCATTGTTGATTGGAGAAGTGAAAGAATATTCCTTTCAATCTTAGGGTCAACATACAATGGTTATTGTGCATCAAGGTTCCTTGAATGAGTCAATGAACCATGGTATATTAATTTTAAATTGGGATGAGGAAGCAATGTCATTGAAAAATGAATGAATGAAAAATCAGAAGATAATGAAAATCCCAATCCCTATAAAACTTGAGATCTTCAATAAAATGGTGTTTCCTACTCAAAATGGTAACTTAATTTGACAACACCCCAAGATCTGTTGTTAATCCCTTTGGTCGTGAGTCAAATTATAATTTGATGGTCCCAAACACAAATAACAACAAATGAGTAGTGTTGTATGAGTGTGTGGTGAACCCACATGGAAAACACTGTTTCTTTGAGAAATTATAGTTTGTAGACCCTTAGGGGAGTCCTATCAAGAAATATTGTGGTTTGTGATTTTACTTATCATTTAATTTGGGTTAACTACAATAAATTTATGATGGGTCAGGATTGTGTCAGGCATCATGGTAATGAATGGCCATTAGTTCTAATCTTGGAAAGGTTATTCGTCTTAGTTTGCCATGAATATAGAGGTTGCTAGTTGAAATTGGTCTAGCCACCTAATTATTTCTTGGAATTAACTATTCAATTATTGTGATATAGTAATAGAAAAGTTACATTAATTTTGGATTAATGGGAAGAAACTATCCAAGGCTAGTGACTGTAGTCTAGTATACTCCATTCAGGATCGGGTTTCTTTCCGGAATTTCTTTTGTTTTGGTATGTTCACACAAATGGGATATCCTTTTTAGTTTTATCCTAACAAAAAATTCAATTTGTTTTTTCATGTGTTGAATTGATGGTTTATTTGTGTTTGTAGATACATCGAACACAATCTCTACCCCTATGGAATTTAGGTAATCCTAGTGGGGTAGGATGTAATTAAATAAATAAAAGATTGCATTATTGTCATGTTGATTTCAATTCATTGATGTTGAATAATGCAGATGTTTTGGATTGGAAAATGAAATAAAACATGCCTAAAATAAATCACACCTATAAATAAATTACATACATGGGAAATGAAATGGAATAGAATATTAATATTGGTATTTTAATTGAAATCATTGATGAAAAAAGGCTCCACGACTCTTGAGTTAATTTAAAATGTAAAAACAGTATGAAAATTAGAGTTTGGAGGGGAAAGAGGGCGAGGGAACTCACTAGGAGTCTAAATGAGAGAAATAGCTCCTCCCAAAGTTGAATGATATGTTCTACCACACTACTGCGAATATCAGAATATTTAGTCATGATTTATACTAGAGGTACACGACATGTACCTTCCTTGTAAAATTTGGGGATATTTATCATGGTTTACCTATCTCTCCTAGATTTATGAGGTTAGACTAGGAACACGTCATGTACTGGGAGTTCATGATGTATACCTCGTATCCATTTTCCCTATTATGTGTAATCCATCTAGATTTCCCTCTATCTATTTTCTCATTCATCCCGTCATGTTAAAGATATACAAGATGTGTAGCAGTTTTTTCCTTACTGGATTCGTTTCTCAGCCATGGTAAGGCTTTACCACCTGGGACATACAATGAACTTCTTATACACGAATTGTACTGACACATCATGAGGTGTAGTTTTCCATTATTACACCTTTTATCTTATCTTCCTTGGAATCCTATAAAGCTTGTATTCTTAAAATATTGGACACATACCATATCCATTATCATATAAATTAATGATAAACAATAAATAAATGGAAAAAAATTATTTAATAATTTAAATTATCAATATGTCAAGAGATGTCTCTACACATAAGAAAATGGTGTAATAGATTTTTAGGTAGATTTTAGGAATTAGGAATCATATAAGTAAATATTTATAAAATTTTTTATATTATGATAAGTGTTTCTCACACTATGCCTTCTGGTTGAAATCAATAGGATGAACTACAAGGAAAAAATATAACATTAAATGATTATGATTTAGAATTTTTGTGTATTATTAGTGTTGATGTCTTATGTGGAAACAACATTATGAGAATCTAGAAGGTTTTATGGGTATTGATTGTTCTAAAGATGATAATGAAACATAAAATTACAAATGAATGTTATGGGATTTTCTAAAAAAAATCACATTAAATGTAAGAATCATGATTAGATTGAGTATGATGAACCTTATGATGTGATTTATATATCATATTCAATATAAGAATAATGTGATGAAGCCTTATTAACCATTTGAGAGTAATGTTTGATTATTTAAATGTATACTTTTTGGAGTGCATGTATTATCTTAGATAAATCATGAAATGTATTGACATTTTTTGTAAAAGGTTATAATTGAGGATTTATAATGATATGATGAATGGTTTTTAATTAATATAAAAGTAATTTAATGGAGTGATTAATGGAAGGTAACCATTATTGTGTTCTCAAGGTTGTGAAATTGAAATTTAGTATGGTTAATGAAATTATTATATGGATAAAGGGATGATTATATGGATAATGTAAAATGGATAGTATTTATGCCCTTATAACAAATAATTGATTTGTTCACAAAGTGGTATTAAATATTCGGGATATAGATTATGATATTTAATGAATATATGCAGTGTTATATCAAATAAAATGGAATTAGTGTTTTGAATAATGATGTATCTTAATTCATGAAATTACCATGTCTTAACATATTACATCATAAATTTATCTACATGTTTGGAATGTGAGAACCAATAATTAGATTATTATATATGGCTGATCAAAGTTAATATGATTTATTGATCTTAGTTATAATTTTTGGGATTTTCATATATTTCAATAGTGAAAATATTAAGAATTAATGGAATCTTTTAAGAAGAACTATGGATTTTGTTTTATATGTGAAATTATTATCTAACATTATGGGTATTTATTCATATTGTATAACTAGTGCCATAATTTTTTTTGTGATGTAAATTAATGGTACACAGAATGAACAATCATTATATTTATGGATCTCGTGATCTACTAATGATTTGGGAATGATAAATTCACCATTATTTCACGGAATGAGATGCGAAATGAAAATTAATCAAGGAAAAACCCAATGGGGAAATTGTGTTATTAAAATTGAACAAAATCAAGTATGTATAATTTATCATTAACACTCATTAATTTTAGGAAATGGGTCTTTATATAAAATTTTGTCCAATTAAAATAATTTTTGATTATATCAATGACAATCTTCAAACCACTTTTTGTTATGGAATTATGATCACTAAAATTATCCTAACCAAATTATATATCACACTCTATCAAAGCTTGAAGGTTATATTTATCTTCAATGTTCATGTTTTCACATTCCACTTATATTCACCTATGTAGAAACCTATTTTTTTTACATCAGGTAATCATTATGTTTACTACTTTACATGTTTAAATAAAGATTTATTTTTCATTTTTATGATACTGGTTTCTATAAATTAACATTTCATGTATAAAACCATTGATAAAAAAAACAAATTTAGGGGGACGGGGTAAATTAATATTAAGTGGGTTGAATGTGAAACCTAGAGACCTTGTGAAATTTTTTTATTAAATAAATTTAGGGATTTTATATTTTACATTTCAAGCAACACTGAATATATCTCATTTCATTTTAAATAACCGTGTTATTTTTTTTCTATACACTAATCCAATTTAATATTTTCTTATATGATATACCAAGATAATCTTGTGATATATGAAACACTTCATTAGCTTTCATTACACACATGACTGAATTTTATTTCCTTTTATAGGAACACATGTTCTGAAAAAAAAATTAAAATATTATAAAAATGATTTCAATAAAATATTTTCCTTTTAATTCCTTAGTAAAAAAATATCCATGGTTTATTTTTTGGTTTTTTCTTAGATGTTTTTTTAAGAATAATTATAGCCACTATATTTTAGTTAAAAACTGCATTTTTTAAAATAATTACTAATGCTGAATTTAATTTCAATTTTTTTAAAATAATAATATATCATGCATGCATTCATTAACCCAATTTATTTCATTTTGAATAATTTTTATATTAAATTTATATATTAAAACATATGGAAAATTTGACAATTTTCAATTTTAAAACATACTTTCCTACCAGGTTTCCCATATTAACAGTAAATTTAATTTTTTTATATATCTGATTGGAATTTTGAAAAATAGAATTACTAAATTGTAATAATAAATTGTTATAGTCTAATAATATCAGCATATATTTTGATTAAAAATATTACTGGAATTAATTAAGATCAATTACTGCAATTAAGGTAAAAGTATGCTTAGCAAGTGGGTAAACCTTAATCTCAATGGTGAAAATGACCAAAAAACATGTCCAAAATTCATTTAAGCCACTATTTTAACCATATACATTATTATTTTCTGAATATTGGGAGTTATTGGGATACCATTCCATGAATGTAAACTACATAATAATTTATGTAAGGAAAAAAATAAACTTTAATTACCTAAATTTTTTATAAAGAATCAGAGTATAGAATAAGAAACAAAATTTCATTGATAAAAACAATATTCAAAAATAAATGGGATTATTTTATTATGTTAATTTAGCTAGATTTTTTATTTATGATACAATTACCTTAAAAACATTACCGATTCTTACACATGGATTATATAGTAAATAATTGATTAAAATAAATGATATTAATAACATTACATGTAAAGTATCATTAAAGAACTATTGTGTTATATTATTTTTATAAAATAATATATCATGTTACATATATGTGAACTTAATCAATTTAAATTCCATTAATTAATTTATATTTTGAAATAAAATTTAAATGATCAATTTCAAAATAGAAATTTATTTTATCGTATAATAAATGATAATTTATTAAAAGAATTATAATTAATAAAAACATATTAAAATAGAATTTATTTTTATGTTATAATAAATATCAAATAAGTTAAAATAGTTGACCAATTATTAATCTTTATTTTCCATTTTTACCATTGAATAGAAATACATTGTTAGTATCAATCTGGTTAAAGTAATGTTTTTGCATGTTACATGATCTTTATTGAAAAAAATAATTTACATCACACATTGGAATTAAGATTATTAAAAATGATATAATATTAAAAAATATGTGGTTTTATATTTTATAATTAATCTCACATTATTATATTCATAAGTTTTACATTATATTTTTTAGAAAACTAATTTCCTTTATAAAAACATAATTTATAATACTGGGGGAAGATAGTTGTTTAGGAAAAAAATAATAAAAACACAATTATTTTTTCCCTTTGGATGGTTGTATTGAAAATAAATCCAATTTATTCATTATTTATCAATTCTATAAGAACATTAGGTAACATATTCTTCAAAATAGGTTTTTATTTTGGTATTTATAAGAATGACAGTACTCTTACTCTATAAAAAGGCATTCAACCATTCCCTTCATTACACCAACAATGCTAGATTTTTAGACAGAAAAAACTATAAAAATAAGATAAAAATACATGATACAATCCTGTAAGCCTCACGTTGGGATTAAATCCATCAATGGATGCACTTTGGTGAAAACAATAATGAGTTTCTAAACGAAAAGATAATATATAACCATAAGGCCATTTGTTTTATATTCTATCTCCATCATCTCAATTATTCATAATCCTTGATTATATGAAAACATATATATAATAAATATATTGATATTTTTTAATTGTAAATATCAATCCAATACCTAATCACACCACAATAATACATGTAATAAATATATAGTTTGCTTGTACGGTGGGCTACCACATTGCTAAACGACGTGGTTTGTTATTTGATTTTCCTCCACTCATGGTTGGGAATGATTATGTGAATAATAATTTAATATGTTATATACGATACTTATAATATATTTATTTTTTTGGAAATATTATATTGATCATTCCATCAAACATTACAATTTTTGTAAAAATGAGAACTTCATTTATGGACATGTGGACTACCACCTCCACAATGGGATCCGAATCATTCACAATTTTCATTGACTGTATTAAATATGTGTTGAGTAATATTATATGATATATATGAAATAATAATACTACTATAATTATAATATTTATTTTCAATTTACAATCTTACAATCAATTTTATTAAAAAAATTGTATCAACAAACATACGTACATACTGCCTATCATCACCAGGAACGATGTATTCCATTTTATATTTTTATAGTTTATTCCATATTATAAATACATATATACTGAATAAATAAAATATTTATACAATGATTTAATTTTTGAAATATCTAAATCATGATATATTTAAATGGGCGCAAAATAACATGTCACAACATATATGAAAAACTATGTAGTTGTAACAGGAGACCAAACATAAACTTGGAATTATAAATAAATATGTAATATATGGAAATATGCAAATAATATTGGATATTATATTAAATAGTATGGATATTTTATAAATTTATATTAATCATATACTTATTATACCATATTTTTTAATTTGTATAAAGAAATTCATGACATAAGTTATGGGTTTTCTCATCTTGCTTTTATTTATTTGATATATACACTATATTCTCCACTTAATTAATCTTTTATAGTGTATATTCATACATATGAAATTTTATTGAGTAATTTAAATAATTTAGTGATATTTAATGTTTCAATTGATGTCATTCTATTATAAATATTACTGTTCATATGTAACTGAATAGTTAGTGTAATTTTATCTCACCATTTTTTATTTGAGAGAAATGTTATGTTATTCACCTATAACCTTTTATAAGATGTATATGCTGAACTATAAAATTTAATATCTTTAATATCCATTATGTCTTTATATTAAATTTTTTAGTTGATTTTATTCATTCAAGGGATCATGTTTTAATGGTAACTCAGTTAGTAAAGAGATTTTTAGTATCACATATATTTCTATGAGACTTATTTCTTATTGACCACTCATTGAATTTGTGTGATTTATATATAGATAATTAATGTATAATTTGATTGTTATTTTTAAATTTATGGTAATTTACACATCCTTTCAATAATATCTCATCCATGGAGATTATGGTTCCAATGTTACTCGAACTGTAAAGCTACTTCGTTTAAATTTTCCATTATTGAGTCACATTCCATGATATACACCTATATTATTTCAAGATGTGTATATAATGAAATTTTTTATTTCATATCATTAATATATTTTTTTTAATGATATTATGAGAATTTTATAATGTTATTATTTCATAGATATTATGATTCAAATGATTCAATGAAGAATGGGACACATTGATATTGTCGTAATATTTTTTTTCTCAGGAAATGTTTTATATGTTACATTAATTTTTTTACATATATGATAAAATAATTGGTTATAGTTTATGCTTTATTGGGGATATCTTCTCAAGGAACCCATTATTTTTTTCATTTTAATGTTTTTTATGATGTAAATATTATTATAAAACATGATTCTCTTCCATGGGTTATGCCACGATTAAACTATCCTGATGGACAATTCATTTCATGGGTTATTCGATGATATAACTTTTTTTGAATACTATATATTTTCCATTGGTTATGAGAGAATGATGTTTTTATAATATTCATTTCATTCGATAGTTACTAGTTGATATTTACGGTTTACGATGTGAAAAATGATTATTTATTTTTATGGATAATGGATAAATGATTATATTATGTGTTAGGTGGGATATATATCTCCATCCAATACATTGGGTATAGATTAATATATTAGGAGTATGATAGGTCTAAATTGGGGAGTGAACTATCTTCATTATGACATTACCATTACGAGAAGTGAAATCAGTTTACTATGAAAGGGTTGGAATGATAAGTGAACTCAGTTCAGTTTGATATCGTTGGAATAATAAGAAAACTATGTTTAGTATGAAAGGACTAGAATGAGATGTTATGTCAGTTTTACGAAATGAAAATTTGGTATTTGAACATGGTTTAATATGATCGGTACAAAGAAAGAAGTGATCTTTGTTTAGTATGACAGAGATTGAGCCAGATGTGATCCTTTTAAATTATGATTTAGAATGAATGTGACTTGAACTCTGTTTATAATATTTTAATAGAATGGGAATTGAACAATGTTTTTTAAAACTAGGCTATAAAGGGGAATAAAATTTATTTAATAAATTAATTTTCTTACTAATATTGTCTTGGGTTGTAACCTTGAATACTATGATAGTTTGGAGGGTTAACCCATAGCATTAAGATGCAATTTTAATTGAATCGATAGTTTTATATATTTATGTTGCTACCATAATACCACTCTATGTGTGTATGTTATGATTTTTTGGATTGTGATCTGGATTCCTTTATTATTCCAATCTTATGAACTACTTATATTTTTTACAATATTATTGTTTATGATCATTAATATGTATGGTAGGATTTTACATGTTATTATAATTTTATCATACACTTATTCATATGTTATTCTTATGTTTCTACATTATTTTTACCCATTCTAGGAATTTGAGATAACCCCATTATTATATTTACATTACCCTTTTTATAAACAACAGTCTTAAGTAGGATTACTAATGGGGTGAACTTTAAGGTCTATTTTGATGATCTTTCATCCAATTTGATGATTTTGTTCCATGTTTTCAATCCAAATATACTATTATGGTCCACATGGAATAATTTTTTTTAATGTTATGAATATTCATATAAATATTTTTCAAAATCCATGTATGTTAATACACTATTGATATAAAAATGGATGAACCATGTCTAGTGGATAATTTTTTAGTGATATATTTAAAATCAAACAATGTTTTATGATGATTTAGATTATTAAAGGTCCGATGTATGGATTGATTGGATGAATAAAAAAAATTAAATTTCATTAGAACACAAATGAGAATGATATTGATGTTGGAAGTATATATACAATAGGTTCTTGTATGAGAGTTGTATGATTCGGTAATTTAAGGGAATTGGATCATGTCATGGAACTAGAATATTTTGAAGAATGTTTCAATAATCTATTCTATGATCACACATCAATCATATTTTTAATAATGAATTAATTCATCTTAATGTAGTGGAATATCTCTTTAATAGATTATGATGTAATATTTATGTATTTAGTTTTATTTGAAAAGGAATTTTCTTTAAGCACGTCATTGAAAGTGAACATTTCTGAATCATAGTTGAAACTAAAGATTCAAAAAATTATTATCATGATTTTTATAAACTATTATATAGAGTATATTAATAAATAGATTGTGACTATAAGAGGACTGTTTGAAAATAAATTAAGCGGAAGAAGGTGCATTCCTACTAGAATATTTGGTAACTCCAGTGTTGGGAACATATGGAGTAGGGATAGATATTCACAAGGTATTTGTATGTTATAAAATCATACAATGTGTTCGGTCAACATACAAGTCCTACTGAAGAGTGAAAATTCATGTTTTTAGGGTGGATCTCTGGACTATATAAAGGGCTATTGAATTCAGATACTTAGATAATGTTAAAATTCCAACCATATTGGACAAATATACAATTATAGTAGTAGTTCTCAATGTTTATATTCTAGAGACCCATCTCAAGATTCTCATGTATCATATAATTCCATGATATGAGAGATGTATCATAAATATCATAAGATTAATTGAGAAGCCCATATTGATTCTATGAATACCATGACTCCTTATATAGTTAAACTTATACAATGTTACAAATAGTTAACTTTTGTACATATAAAGTATTATGTATTTTAAAAAGTGATGATTGGAAATCCATCATGAACTTTTATGGAGAGTGGTAAAATAATTCTAAATTATATCCTTATAAATTATATTTTTTATATGGATGTGTCCAATATATTTATTACTTATATTGATATTTATTTGTTTAATTTACATGATGAGATGATTCCTTCAGCCTTAGTACTCCAAACATTAAGAGGAAAACAAGAAAGTCAATCCTCAAAATGTGTACCATGTTCGATAACAATAGATGATAAAGTATTAGTATTATATTTATCTATGATAGAGATGGATTTCTATATCATGATTATGATAATGGATTGGCTATGAAATTTGTGAGCTCGTAATGATTTTTATGCACAATAGGGGAGTTTAAAATCTTTTTATGATGTTATAAATACCATTAAATGAGATTAGGTAGTTAATGAATCTAAAAAAGACACAAGGTACAAGTAGTTTAAAATATCTCTTAATTGTTGATATCATTTTCTTGTTAATCTAGGGATGAGATCAGAAATATTGTTCTCCCCATTATTGTGGATTAGTTAATCAAATTTTTACCTATTTTTTTTCATTTTTTCTACCCAAAATAGAAGTGAAGTATATGATTTATCTACAAATAATAACAATCACTATCTACCATATATATTGTACTATGAAACCAATATAATTGAATTATTTTACGGTTTTTATGGGAGAGTTAGAATGTAACTGGTTCAGCTAAATTAGAATGTATCCTTGTACATTATTGGTTCTTTTTCTGAAGAAGTAAGATAGAACAATTATGTTTTTTATAAATTATTTTATCTTTATCCTTGATATGATAATGAATCAGTATCATGATCCATTAATTTATGATTTATTTAATCAATTGTGGGGAGGCAAGTGGTTCTCAAAAACTAGAATGTCTCCATGATATCGCCAAATGTGGGTTCAAAAAGAAGATATTGTAATGATATATTTTAAAAAAAGATATCGAAATCATGATTTAATTTCAATTAAATTTGACCTCATGAATGATACAACCATATTTATGAAATTTATGAATCACATATTTTAATAGCATTCAGATTCACTTTGGCGGGTGTTTTTCGAAGATATTCCACATTATTCAATGAAAATATGTGTCATGAGAAACACATCGGTATATTTTTGGTTATTTTGTTGGATATTTTTATATATTCAATGTTATCATAGTTTTATTTATGGACACATACATATTTTTCCATTCATATGTAATTTTGAAAAAAATCATTTTTAAATATATTAAAAAGATATAATATTTTATCGATTTGTAGTTAGAAAATATTTTCATCAAGAAAAAAAATTTCCCTGAAATTATAGAATACTATAGATTTTTTTTTCATATTTTATGTTTGAATCATATTCGAATATTGTGAAAATTAATTATGTTTCTTTCTAGTGGAATGAGTAATGTAAAAAATAATTCGAAGAGTATACGGCTACACATAAAATTAGCAGAAATTCTCAAATTGATAGAGACCATATAGGGCCATGTAGTCTATTATGGTTCATCATGATAGTTACCGGTATGTGTTCTCATGTAATAGTATCATGTCATTTATTATGATACATGGTAGTAATTTTTCTATGATAAGAACTACCCAAAACATGATTTTGGAACATTCTACTATAGTCCATCCATTTAAGATTTATATTTAGGTTATTTTTGATGAGAAATTAATATTTTGTTCGATCATAACAGTTTGAGATGATTTTTCTAAAAAAAGGTTTGAATATAAGGAAAAAATATTTATAGAATACCATCAAATGATATAATTTGGCATGTTGTTTAAACAAGGTAATGGAAATTTTGGATAATATTTTTTACGTGTGAATTCATATAATAAATTGGATAAATAATCTTTATATCAGTGGAAACTAATGTTTGTCATAGCATTCATGCACCTAGATTTTACCATCCCTGATGTTGTTGCAGTTTTTCTCTCAGTTTCATTTTTTCTAATTTGAAACAATATGTGAAAGATGATCATATATCAAACACTAAATGTGTATTTATGTAGAAAAAATTAAATGTTTTGGAGACCATTATAGTATTGAAGATTAATAGGAGTTCTATTTTTTGTTTTAGAGACTAGTTCATTATTCCTTTGTTTTTTTAACTATAGATTCATAAATCATACTACAATTCGCAAAGGGAAATTAATCCGAGAATTAAATTGATGTACAGATGGATAAAATAAATTTTCTTAGGTGGTTATTAATATGGAAGAAGAATTTATTTTTTAGGATCCTCACAAATAAATAGGTCAAGTAGGATTGATAGTGACCGAAATGTATGTTTCATTCTTTGAAAATTGCTATTTGGATAGGGAAGTAAATAAATAGGGATTTTTAATAATGATTATTATGAATGATTAGGAAACATGATTCCATAAAAGTTATTTTGGACCATCTCATGATGAGGAAAATATTTATACATTTTAATGAATCATGTATGGTGGATGAATCTTCATGAATATATATTTGATCATTCAAAATGTAACATTGAGTTCTAGTCTATGCTATATTTGAACATGACCCAAGAATTCATTTTGTTTTCTTGGAAATACTAACATCACAGAAATATGGATCAATTGGAAATGAGCATCGTGTATGATCATTAAAATGATGGACTATCCAAGAGGTTGATATAACAATTGGTGGACATACATTAGGCTTGCGTAATGAATTTTGGTTGATCATAGGAGGATGAATTACCTTTAGTAGAGTCCTCATGCAAAAATAGTTACCATGACTTGATACATATGAATACATGTGATACATTGTAAGACAATCATTATATTAATCCATTTTTTGGGTGGAAATAGGTGATAAATCTCATGTAAGACCCAAGCTTCTATAAGAGGAAAAAAATAATAAGTTAATCAAAATGAGAATGGATATGGATTATTGTTTTTTAAAGTCATATGTAGATCATCATTGATGACTATTTCATTTATGTGAGTGTTCTTAGATTCCTAAAAAAAAATCCATGACATTTGAATCATCATTTTGGTATGAAGGGAATGTAATCACCTTGATTCATATGGCCTTTTAGGTAACAAAAATGAGCTTTTGGGTGGGAATATAGGTTGTCATTAATTCCAAGTTTCATTTAGATGGATTTTTTTTAATGTATCTCAGTTGGAGAAAATTAAAACTAATCCAAAACTTGTGATTTGATGGAATCTAATAAAAATATAGATAGATTATATTTTGTTTCATGATATGGTATATATTTCATATAGGAAACTGAAATTATCTTATCAAAATGAATTTGCCTAATTTGGTTTTTGATGTTCCTTAGAACACCCTAAAAGGGGAGGGGTGAATCTAGATGTCAATTTTTTTAGAAAAACTGATTGATCTTATTCCAGCATTGGTAGGTACTTGATAAACGTGTCTAATGAAAATGATCAAAAGATAAACAACAACATGAAATGATTAAACACAAAAATTTAATTTCTTACACCACTAAGGGAATGTCTAAGGATAATTCATAGACAATGTGTTGATCATAACTAAATTCACTAAATATAAGTAGTTGTGGAGTTGAAAATATTATGTACACTAACTCTATACCTAGAACACCTCCTTTAAATCTATTCAAGGACAACTCACTATATCCCTCATAACACGTCTAAAGACCTATATAGCTCACTTCCTTGTATGAAATCAACAAACTGTTTATGCAATTGATGGTCCCTTCATATTAATGTTAATATGAATCCCAATAATAGATATCTGCTTTGTAGAATTCTAGTTTTTTACATGTAGATATAATCCTCTTTTCAGTGCAATAATTTTTTTCAAAATGTTCTTCTGTGAAGTAACACTACTTCCTTCACACACCACTTACATGTATCACCTCTATGTAAAACCTCCACATACCAATTTATCATACCACATCTTCTCTGTGAACCAAATCCTACTCTATAATCTGTATTTTGAAAAACATCATCCATGAACCATCTTCCCAAAATTATCCCATTATCACAAACCATTTTCCTTTTGGAGCTAAAGTGCCCCGCAAAACCCCTTCTATAGACTGTCTCCATGGAAAATTTTTCCATTCATATAATCCTACCCGTGAACCTTTTATCCTTCAAATGGTAGATTTCCTACGTACCACTCTTGTAATCACCAAATTCCACCTAAATTTATAATAAAAATTCCTATCAGTAATGAAAAGATATTTTCTCATTATATAAGTAAATATATACAAAAATATCATTAATCTGTTATACTTTAACATTCGATGTGGTACATCATTCACCGCATACTACTCCATCCGTGAAGTATTTTCCATATATGGTTTGTGTACCACCTTTATACCATTGAATATTCATCAAACACTTCCTTATTTTCTAAAATTATGATACATTAATCCCACCATTTTTCTTACAGATACAAAGAACCTTCCCAAGAACCATATCAATTATTTGAGGCATTCTTTGTTAACAGTCCACATACCACACTTCACGATCCATTTAGGACCACTATGAAGAAATATTTCCATATATTTTTATCCCATTTTACATACCTATTATTCCTTATAAAAATAGTACTTTGGGGTCTATGAACCATGTTATTCATAAAACTTTTCATTAAACATTATTTTCCATAAATTATTAACACTAAAATTTGTGGTCGAAAAAATTAGAAATCACTGGGGAACAGTGCCACATTAAATACATGATACAACCTATACTATTTGATTAATTTTTTAGAAAACATCTAGATCAACACAATGAGGATTTCCAAAAAACAAAAACCATACTCAATTTCTAGAAATCAAAGACATTGTGTGCACATACTTTTAAGGAAACAGTGGTGGATGTTATAAGAAACTTGGGAGCACAAAACGAAAAAGCTGGATAAATTTACCAAACTCTTCTAGTTGATTTAGGGTTTCATCATTTAAAGAATAGAATGAATAATGGTGGGGAGAAAGAGGAAATACCAATTTTTATACAAGACCCATTATATGGATATTATAATGATTTTTAATTTTTTTTGTTTTGTTGTTGGAATTAAATAGGGTTGTCCAAAATTTTCTGACACTTTTATAGAAGAGTAATATTTATCATGGATAAAATAAATTGTAAAAACCCACTAATAAAATTTTCATGGGATATTAGTTGGTAGTGGGAATCCGTACTATTCGAATAAGGTTTGACAACAAAATGAATGAAATAAATAGAAACCATTCAATTCTACTATTATTTGGTACAGTGGGAAACAAACATTTTTTCAAATTTTTTGATCCATCTATGTGACGTGTTGACTAGAGATAGTAGCAACTACTTGTTTGGGGGATATTTTGGGAAACCAGGTGTCCTAACCCTGAGGAAAAAACTCAACCCTCCATATTTTTGGTATCTAATTAGGTTTATCTCCTTATGATATCATTTTCCCCAAATCCTCCTATATCATATATTAATTTTTCAGAAAATATGACTGAGATGTTACCCTTTAATCTAAGTGAAATATTAAGGTGAGTAAAAATGTGTTGGAATCCTAACATAGTTTTTATGTAAACATTCATTTTCTTTCCACATTGACCTATACTCCTTGTGTTTACCCAAACCATAGATCCAATCAACTGTGGATAGATTCATGTTCAATGATAGGAATTGTGATGTATTATATTTGGATCTAGGTAAGGAACATTTATTAATCATTTAATATATATAATTTTTGTTTTGTTATTCATTTTTTATTATGTTTGTGAGGTAAGAAGCAACTATTTCTTATACTATTGAGTATAATAAAAAATATTAGTTGAAAAAGATGATTTTAAGATAATTTAATTGTCATGGGGATGTCACATATGGGTTGTAAAAACAACCACATACTCATAAGAAACTGTGTGCAGTAAGTATACTACAACTAATAAATGGGGGGAAAATACAATTTCATGTTCACTTTTCACATCAGTTTATATACATGCATAAGTGATCCATATTGATAAAATATTCAACTTCAAGAGAGAATTATAATAACATGAATATAATGTGTTTCAAGATTATTTTAAAAATATATGACCATAAACATAAAATTTGAAAATGGATGATGATTTATGGAGTATATATACCCTATAAACCAAATAAACATTTTAATATATTCACATTGAAAGAAAACATTCTATTAAAAAAATATTGAAACATTACCACATAAGAGTTCATGAATTTGGATGGTTTGATACAAAGAGTTTAACCTCTATAAAATATAATATTATCAATTTAATCAGACTTAGTAATGAAATATAAATCTAATGGGGGTCATTCCTATTGAAAATGAAAAGGGAAAATATAAGTAATAAAATTAAAAAGTTTTTTATAAAATAAATTTGTCATTTATTTAAAATTTAAAATTATTGAGTATTTTAATCATTAATTTCAAGGAATATGATGTGAAATTAGTTATAAATATTTAATTTAAAAATATTTAATTTATAGAATAATGTAAAATAATTATCTTGAAGAAGTTTATATTTAGATATTAGATATATGGAATTCAATATAATATTATTGTAAAATAATATGTAGTAGACTTATTACTCAATAATGCTTGTCAATGTAATTATAAAACCCCTTATATTATGGGTCATATATTTTTCATAGTCTATAAAAAGTAATAGAATTAGTGGATGATATGTTTTCCTGATCAATCATAATTTTTAATATTTGAATCTATTATGTTGTAGTCACACAGTGAAAAATTAAATTTCATGGATAATATTGATTCATTCACCCATGAATGGTGATATAGATGAAAATAATGAAAATATTTAAAACATTATATCATATATAATTAATATAAATAGAAATTAGAAGAACACTTAATATAAAGAAAATATATGATAATTAAGATTCAAATTTATTAATAAGACTTTGATTCGCCATTCCTATAATATCCAAGTCATTTTAGTGGTTGTTCCTTATTTAAATTTATATTAAATATCTTAATTACTATTAGTAAAATAATTATCGGGTGTATGAGGAGTATTTAGGGTGTTTTAGGGGTTTGAGGAAATATATAATTGGATAAATGTCCACGTAGTTCATGTTGTAAGGTTGGCACATGAATAGCGGGAATTGTACACCAAAATTTTGTAATCTTAGAGGAGGGGTGAACACATGAAAAAATACATTGAAATAAAAACCATGAAGATGTTACAAAAGGTATCCATCATAATAGGTTAACTAGTTGTCAAACCATGTGGAATCTATATGGAACAATACAATTTTAACCCTTTGGATATATCCTAACACACAGTTCGAGCATGGTTTGGAAAATAGTGCAACCAATCCACGTGCCCAATTAAAATTTTATATTTTACCATTTCTCCCACATTATTTTTATTGTATCACCCTTATTTCATTCTATTTTATCCACATATAGACCATGTGACAAACCAAACTCCCATAATATTTATATGGACCAATTTCTTTTGATTTGAAGACACTTGGAGCACTATTGGTTGGGAATTGAAACAATAGGAGAGTCGAATCAGCCTTTTTTTCAATTTTACATTAAATATTTTCATTTTTTTTTCTTCCGAACACCAAATATACATTTTCCATTAGATCATTTTATGAGGCTTCAACGTGTGGTTAAATCTATATATAAGGCCATACAAATTCTTTCTTATTAATATTTAAGATATATTGATTAAAGGTATGATCCTATATTATTTAAAATGATATATTAATTTATGGTAGTGTTTCAGTATCTCTCTTTTACTTATTTTAATCCTTTGAAATGATTTAGTAAAATGGGGGGGGGGGGGTAAATTATGAAATAAACTCCTCATGATCCCAATTGGGATTCCATGATGATGATTTGACTGGTCTACGACCACCCATTTAGTTTTCTAACATTACTAAGCAAGGAAATTCGTATGGTTATCTATAGAATTTATTTGTGATAAATTAGAGACCATGTTGAAAATGTTGAGAAGTTATTTGATATAAAAAAAAGGAATATATATAGATGTTTCTAGACATTTATAATGGTACAAGGGATTATTTATCGTGATATGAATGGGTTTGGTGAAATAATAGTATTATGATAAAAGAAATATGAATTTTATTTGAAAAACATATGTCCGTTAATGTAAGTATAATGATGAACATGTTAAATTGTTAAATTCTTGTGAATTTATTGATGTGTTGACTGGGTTAATGTATGGGGAATTTATGAATATGTTATATTGCCTGATTTATTTAAATTATTGGTTTTGTGCTATTAGGATAAGACATGAGAAATGGAAATCGGTTAAATGGGCTATACAATGTAAATTCTAATTGTTCTAATGGGGTATGGATGGATTTTAATTCACATGTTGAATAGTATTGAAAATTAAATATTATGTGTATTAATTGTGTATGGTTAATGATATGGATTACGAGTTAAATTGATAATTAATAATGTGTACACAGTTTAGTAGTTGTAGTGTATTTTACTTTTGGATTTATACCCATATATCTAGTTAGACTGAGTCTATAACACCCCACCACAATAATAGAAATTTTAGGAAAGGGAAAAGAGTCTTTATACCTCTAAGAGTTGAATTTGATGAAGCTTCCTAGACTACAGCTCAAGTGTAAGTATGATGCATTTATTTATGATATTTTTACCCCTATTGAGATTGGGAAATTAACATATACCTTTATAAATGGTAATTGGTCGGCTTAGTCTGTTTTGTAAATGATTTTAATGCCTATCCCATTGAATAAGTAATGATAATATTTTTAGAGAGTAAATTGATTTAATGTTAATATTATTAACAAATAGAATAGGTGATGCCTTTTTTATATGTTATAATTTATATAGTACTTGCATGAACTGTCTCTGGAGATTGTAGATTTTTTAGACACCATTGGTGGTGGCCTACTAATTTTTTCTCATACTCATATTGAGACAGCATTTGGTACTAGAGAAGATTTCTTAGTTACAGGTCACGATAAGGGAACGATCTATATTATAGGAAATTGAGTTGGGAATGGGGAGTGGATGGATGCTGATATAGACTTGATGTATTGAATTATTTTGTAGATATGTTAGTTTATTTTAATTTTGAAATTTCTCTCACAGTACACTATGTATAAAGACATATCCTTTATACTATTTTGTTATAGATTGTACCATGTTTTGGGAAATGGTTAAAAATGCTCAATTCTGGATTATTTTTATATATTGATTTTTTAAATTTATAATATACTATGTATTACTATGATAAATAGATTATATCCTCCCCATGTGACCTTGTTAACCCTCAATGGTAGTGGGAATCCTCTAATGTTTGGGGAGTCATGCCTTTGGTCATATGTTTACCTAGCCTAGGGCACCAGATTAGTGGTTTCCTGATTAGGGATGACATAATGTGGAATTATATCCATGTTATTTTATAACATATACTATTTGGGACTAGTAAAAAAGATATTTTATGGTATTTTAACTTGTAAATGAGATCATATTTGGGATTACATAACCCATATATGATATAAGACACAATTTCCTAGGGTAGAAATTGTTTATATTGGTAATTTTTTATGGTGGAATGATATTTCACCTATGGGTGATGTAATTATTGTGTGACGTGATGGTTTTTTATATTATTCTCATGACCATAATAGGATGTGTATATTCATTCATGCATCATTAAATTAAACTATGGATATGGGGTGGGTCCATCGTGGTACACACACATGGGAATGGTGAATGGGACATGAAGGGTATGATGTATTTTTCCTTCAAGAGAAATTTTATGAAAAATTAGCCTAATAAAAAATATAAAAAATGGGTAATATAGATTGAATTATAATGTATGTTTAAATTGTCATACATAATTAAAGTGTTTTAAATGAGTTAATATGATGGATATAACACATTTTTAATTAGTAATTGTGATTAATAGTATGAAATTATGTGTTTGTGTTGAATTGGTTTTAAAAAGACGTATAATGATAGACATGTGACTATATATGTTTATTTACCTATAGTTTATCCATCGACTATTGTAAGGGTGGTTTAGGATAGTGTTTAAATTTGAAGATATCTGTTGGGATATTTTATGAGAAATTGGTTGTTTACAAATAGTATAGAGACATAATTTTTCTAAACTGTATACAATTTTTGTTTTGTGTTCTATTAATTGGGCTTAGAAATGTGGACAAATATAACCATGATAACTTATAATAGTTGAGAGATATGGGGATATCCCTAATAATTCTCCTCAATAAATAGAACAACTGAATCTATTGATCAAACATAACCAAGGAGAATATATTTTCATTTAAAACCTATCTCTTATTATTTAGATGACGGAATGGTACCCAAGGTGGTTCGTGCTAAGTATTTATTATCTTATCAGATAGATTCATCTACAAAACCATCTTATGTATGATGTAGGGGTGGACTTGATGCTACATTGTTTTGGATAGTGTCCATCTAGATGATTCATGATCACATGGAGACTCTAGTAAGAAAGAGGGTCAATTTGGAAGCATACATCTTACACAGACCCAAAATAACTGGTGGGATATAATGTTTCGGACTAAATAGCCTTATTTTATTCTAAGGAAGGACATTCAAAAAATATTTCATGATAATTTCTATCCCATTACCTTGAGATCTGTGTAGGCTGATGATTTTATGAATTTTTTCTAAGGGACTATGTTAGTGATGGGTAATGTGTGATGTTTCATAGACATAAAACTCTCTGTTTTACCATTGGAGGGGATGATGCTAATACATCAAGGGAATTTAGTATAGGAATATAGGAGAGATCAAGTACATGGTGAATATCTTTCATATAAAGATGTTCTCAAATGTGGAAGATCATTCCCTTATTTTAGAATGGACTAAAATGATGCTTTAGATTGTGGGCTTATGGTTCCATATAGTTGGACCAGTAGTGCATCATTAAAATGTAGGATGAATCGTTTCAGAAATATTTATTAGGGTGTAAGTGACGAGGGAAGTCAGAAGATATGATCAACCTCTCAAAGTGGTAAACATGTGTTTTTCTATCAATTTAGAAGTTCAAGAAAAATGTGATGTATGTTCCCCTAAACAGTAGTTTTGAATCAACCAGGTGGGAAAATAGGGCATGAGTAGAGGTTCTAAATGAACCCTCAATAGATAGAGATAGAAGGAGGTCAATGTCGATTCGGGATAATGGAAGGGGATTAGTTACCACAAATAAGGCATGTAGTTGGAGTCTGAATAGGTGTAGAGGTCAAGTAGGGTGACATTGTACTCTACAGTGTGACAATCTGTATCTATAGGCTAGTGTAGGAAAATGGATTTATACCAGTTCCCATGGTATGGGAATAGGTCATCTTCACACGGTTTAGTCTATACCTAGAGGTACTAGGGCTAGACCATCTCCCATTTGAGTAATGACCCTTATAGATTGTGTGATTTTTCGTGCTTTATTTGATATATGTGCCACAAATTATTTTATTTATGAGCATTTGTTTGGGTCTAATGGTGGAATATTGGTTTGGTTTTATTTTAATTAGTAGACCATTAAAGGTGTGAGAGTGAAATTTCTTGCAATATAAGGGATGCATGCTCGAGGTTTGTGGGTACCATATGTTATAAGAATTGTTTTTCATGAGACTATAGGATTTGATCTGATATTGGGGATGGTTTGGTTAGTGTTTTTCCAGACCCATATTGAATTTTATCTCTATACAGTGATTTTTATGTCCTTGGAGGGGAATTATTTCGTCCATCTAGGTTAATGGTATGCTTGGAAAAACCATTTTGGGCCAGTTTTCAGCATTTGGCTTAATTCATGTCCCATGTAGCATTCCATATGAATGTTGATGGGGGGAGTAGAGAAGTATGTTTTCCCTCAAATGGGGAATTAGTTTCAGGATTTGTTCTATAATAACATCTTAGGGTTTTTTCCCCAGAGATAGGTTGAGTTAATGATATAGGTAGTGGTGGGGGATGAACTAGTTTCTATTCCACCATATATAGTGGAACTCCCATAACACAATGAACATAAAAATCAGTTGGAGGAAAAATAGAATAATATGTTTATGTTCCAAACTATGTAGCCTCAGATATCTCAATAATAGTTTTTCATTAAGGATAACAAATCGTTGTGTTTATCTGTCAATTATAAGAATTTGAACAAGATGATGGATAAGAACTAATACCCCCTTCCTAAAATAAATAATATATTTGAAAAGTTGAGAGGTGATTTATTGTTTTAAAATATTGATATGAAATTAGGGTATCTTGAACTGATAATGAAGTATCCTATTATTCACCAGACTACCATCAAGAGCTGGTATGGGTTATATAAGTTTGATGTGATTTCCTTCTTTTTTACCAATACACTGTGAGTATTTATGGCCCTAATGAATCGAATCTATCACCCATACCATGATTAGTTTGATGTTTGTTTTTAATTATACCATGTTTTACTCTAAGACTCATGATGATCATTCCTAACATCTTGAAACTATGTAGAAGGATATATCATATTAACAGTTTGGTTGTGGGTTGTACCCAGAATTGAGAAAAGGTAATAAATTCAAATGTTTTGTTTACTTTTTATTCTTCCTTCAATTTCTCAATATCCACTATTGTGTATTTGTCTAATATAGAGTGTATAGTCTCCCAACATGTTCCTTTAGACCATCACTATACCATGTTTTTTTCTTGTTTATGGCCTCTAGTGTTTGGATAATATTGAAAGAATGTTTCTAATGTTCATATTTATATTGGTTTTGATGGATAATACCAGAGGATTATTAAAGAACATTTCTATTGGGAATAACTATGTAGCAGATTATCTGAAAATGGATACAATTTTTAAAGGACTTAGGCTTTTGAAAAATGGATTTGATGAGTAAAATAGGTAGTTGACTGTGACACCAGTTTCGATTCTGATCATTCTAGATATAGAGTATACAATGTATTGTGATGCATCCTGTGTTTTTTGCAGGATAGTGTTGATGCGGAAGGATGTGTTCAGTATTGTGGGGATCAGTAGTAAAATACACATGAAGGAAACAACACAACACATGATCATAAATTTCATGTGATAGATCATCCATAAAATGAAAGAAGCACTCGTTATTGGGATATTGGCATACCATGTATATAAATAAAAAAACCATTCTATATGTCTTCTCATTGCGTGAAGAGAATCCTTTGTGGTGAAGGTGGTTTGAGTACAAATATTCTTTCGACATTGAGCTGGTTTACAAACCAGGAATGGGAATCATTGTTGAAAATTAATTGACTTGGAAGACTTAATGTCAGGCGGTTCAAAATTCATGTATGGAGTAGAATATGATCATGTTGATTGATTAGATGTATCTAGTTGTTCATGATGGGTATGGGACAATGAACCTTATAAACATAGTAGTTGAATCCTCTATTTTGATCTGAATTAAGATACAATGTAAGAGAATTAAAAGTGATTGTATTCGAGGGAAATTATTTCATGTGGGGAGATACATTCTAGTTAGACTGTTGGTGATGGGGAGTTTTAAATTTTTATTGTATTTTTGTTAAGAAAATATTAATGTGAGAATATATTATGTGTGAGTTTCATGCATTGGTATTGGAATTGAATCAAAGTTTGACTAAAATGTATAATGGTATTAATAGGTAGTATTGATGGACCTGGGTGAAGAATGAAGTGCTGGGTTTTATTGCATGATGATACACATTTCAGTAGGAAAAAGCTGTGAAATAGGGGTTGGGTGGTTTTTGCATCTGTTTCCATTACAAAATGCATATTGGATGACATAAGGATGTATTCTATAACTTGTCTTACTTTAATTCTTCACAATAATGATGTGATCTAGGTATCTGAGGTTCAATTGATTCTAGTGGATCAATTCATTAAAATTTTATAGAATTCCATCATGTATTAGGTGTGTGAGTTTTATTATCTAAATGTAGTACGATAATATGGAGTGACACGAACCCTAGTTTATGATTTTGATATGTGTTTTACTTGACTCATTATGCAAGGATTAGAGAAGGCACTTCGTATCCATTTGTTTTTAGTACGAACTTCTAACAATTAATGGATGGGTAGTCAGAGTGTACTATATTGTTATGATAAGCCTTTTAAAGGAATGTGTCATAGATTTTGGGTGATCATGGGAAAACCATTTTCCAATGGAAGATTATTCTTATGAAAATAATTAATGGGATATTATTTATATTGTATCGTGTGAGTTCCAATATGGTAAAAAATGTATATCTCTATTATTATGGATAAGGGATGGGGAATTTTAGTTGTTGGATTAAGACTTAATTTATGATAGATCATAATATATTCAGTAGTTTTGAAAAAACATGGTTATGGATTAGATTATATAGAATTAATATGTGAATCAACATTGTCAACTTCTTAAGAATATAATGGGTGATCGTGTGATTCAATGGGGGTATCGAATATTGGGTCACCATCAAATTAAAGAAATATGTTTTCTGTCACACTTGAATATGGGTTCGATATATATTGTTGATAGGATAAAACTGGTGGAGTACCAATTGTATCTTCCATAGTTATACCATATTTCACATTATGTTTTTCATGAGTCATGTCATTCATAGGACCACAATCTTCTACAACACTTAGGAAAATAGTGCACTTAAAATTTTACGTGTTATTATTTGCTGAACACCAAACACAATTTCATTATATAAGTGAAATTATACTGCACAGATAAATATAATATACTACTTCTTACATTCTGTGAATGGTTTACAAATAAGTATATCTGAGAAATATCTTTATGTTTTAACAAAACAGAATTTATTTTAATTTAATGACTTTCAAAACACACAACCCAATATATGTATATATATATATATTGATTAAAGGACTTACAAAAAAGTGAATATAGGTTTAAAAATTATCCAAATCATGAGTCTCTCATTTTCACATTTTAAAATGTGTTGATAAACATTATTATTATATTTTAATATTTACCCCTTTTCATATGTCATGTTTCAATTATTATATTTATTATCTTATTTTCAAAATTGTATTCTTATTTTCTATTTTCAGTAACGTATAATATTTTTTCATTAAATTTTATTTTTTTCTCTATATCTATTTTTTTCTTTTTGTGATATAACATTATTTACAAATATTTAATTTTCTATTTAATGTGTTATTTTCAATTGTAATTATTATTATAATGTTTTACATATTAAATAGTATTATATAAAATTTATTTTGTAATTATTTTATAATAAATAAAAAATTTATCTTTATTAAATATTGTATATTAATAATTATTTTTATTATATTAAAAAACGTGTTTACCAATAAATAGTATTATTATTAATATTATTACCATTTATTAAGTATAAAAAATTTAGTTCGTTATAATTATAAATCATTCCTCTATTTAAATTATATTTCATATTATTTTTTATTAAATAAAAATTTATATTAAAATAATAATGTTATAATATGAGAAAATTATTTATATTAAATCATATAAAGTAATAAAATTAGAAATAAAAAAAAAATTATATATTAATAACTGTTTTACATAATTTAATAAAATTTCATGCTTATATTATTTATTATACTAATATTTTAGAAAACAAAAAATTTAAACAAATTATATACTTATACCTATATATTTAAATAAAAGGGAATTTATAAACATAATATGATTTATATAAAAATTTTTATCTTGAAAAGTATTAACATATCTGAAACATTTAATATTAAATTAATATCTAAAATAATTAGTTTTAGATTATTTTAAACATGTATTTCTTTATGGAATATATTAGTTTTTTTCAATTAACTTTTAAAAATACCATATCATAGAATATAATGTGATATATTAAAATAAAAAAAACATGTTTCATTCGACAAAAAGCTTTAATTTCAATAACATAATTACTGAAAATCATAATATAGAATTATAAAAAAATAAATACTAAATTAAAATAAAAGTGGTATTCGAATTTATAGGGATTTTCTAAAATATATATTGATATATAAGATATTAATGAAATATTTATCAATCTATTGAGATAAGAGATTTTATTATATCCTATTTTTTTCATTGGAAAAAGAAATCATCAGATATGTGAAGGTGCAGATTACCACATCCAAAATGTGACATGATTCAAACTTCATAACAAAAACAAATAAATTCTATATATATATATTTATGTTTACTGAATAAATAAAATTATATTAACATTTTCAATAATAATTATAAAAATATAAAATAATATTTTTGTTGTTTACATAATGATATTCAAATATTGAAAACAATAGTCCTCAGTACATAGAGATTACCATCTCTATGATAATAACATATTTAATTTTCCATTAAAATAACTTATAGTTCGTAGAAAAATATATATTCATTTATTGAAATTATAATAATTTCATGATAATTAATCTATAGATTTTGGAATAATGTCTTGTTTTAACATAGTCGATATACCGAATTCATTTTGTATATACGAACTAAATATCATCAGACCTCCAATTTGAAGTTAATTGATAGTGTAAATAAATTTTAAATAATAATAATTAAATTCAAAGTAAAAATTAACATGGATGTTTTACAGATGAAATTAAATAACTTACATTAGTTTTTTATGATGAGAAATATTGTATTTAATGATTGAGACCTATTGTAATGGAATAATTCTAATTATCCATTCATTGTGAAATATTTTAATGTTACACACCAAATCATTTAATATGAATTAATACAAAACATTTACATATTATATCACAAATACATAATTATTAATTTAATTTAAACATAAATTTATTTTTAATACATCCAATTTTATTTGATTGTAATATGATTAAGAAGTAAATAGTTTCATAACTCAATTTCAAATCAATAATTAATATTAATTATTTATTTATTTTGATATTTTTTGATATTATTTGATATTTGTGGTAATGTAATTATATTGTTTTAGTTGTATTTCCAAATTTTTATGTGTATTTAAATTTAATACAGAATACTCAATTCAAGAATAAATTCTGAAATCAACAGGATGTTCTTATTAGGTGAATTTCTTCTAAATTTACACTCTTTTGAGACATAATTTTTATTATGAACCAAATCAGTTCTGTGTAGTATTTATACTTTCCATTGGATATATATACACAAGAAAATATTTATTGATGATAATTAATTTTTCAATTTGTGTTTATTTATTTGAATGGTTACATCAAAATTGTTACCATGGAGTTAAGTATTTATTTTACTATATCACTTTATCATATTTCTATAATTTTCATTGATGAATAAATTAAATTTATCCCTCTAGAACTACACACATTTTAATTATATCCGGATATTTAATTATTTTTCATGTTCTCTTTATACGTTTTCCCTCTTTCTCACCTCAATCATCTTATTACATGTCTAAAAGAAAAACATATTTTATTTCACTTTTAACAATGTCTATTTTTCTTCAATGTCTATATTGTTCCGTTTATACAAAATATCATTATATTACTCAAATTATTTATTAAAGAAATTATATGCTAACATTGAATTTTTAAATTGAATGAAAACAATAATTTTAATTTTTTTATAATGGATTTTTGGGATATTAATTAAAAATGTCAAAAGGAATGTTTTTTAGAAATTAGTCATTAATTAACATTACAACATCCATTTATATTTAATTATAATTTTTTTCATTATCCCATATTAAATTATTTTACAATTAGGTATAATAAATTATAGAATATTAGAATATGCTTATTCATTTTTATTTTTAACTCTATATCACCTGATTTTTCATCACAACCTATAAATCTAATTTATCAAGGATTTCTTATTGTCATTTATTGAAATTTGTGGTTGATAAAATCATAATGAATCGTTTATATTTTTAGGATTAATGAATATTGTATTTTTCTTTAATATCCATAAGAATTGTGTCATAGAATGAATTTTCTACTTTGAAATGTTTTCGATGAACATGAATAAATATTTGGAAATAGGTATTCGTTAATAAATATTATTTTTGTTGATAAATTATATTATTTATAAAATATATTTCCTATTATATATATCATGTATTAATTTGTTTTGTTATGATGGTTAAATCCATGTTTTAGATATCCCCTTGGTGATTCAAATCGTGTATTAAGATAAATTAACTGGCCAAATTAAATGGGTACATACCCATAGTTTTATATTTTTATTAAACTAAGTCTTAATGGTATATTTGACATCATTTTTGACATCATGATGTATAAAATAATTCATTTCCATGTTTTTGTATTATTTTTTTATTATACATGAATTAAATGAATTCAAATTATACCTGGATTCATTTCTCACTTATATTTTTTAATAAGTGACACATGTATCCAACTAGTTACCTTTATATATTAATTATTCATTTTTGGACTCCTAATAGAATCTAATATAAAAAATCCATTATTTGGAATTGATATAACATTTAATTTTTATTTCATTCTTCAAATAAGAATTAATAATCACATGATTTCAATGATATATAATATTTACATTCAATATTTTGTAATGTTATTTTAAAATTTATTGCAAGTATCACGAAAATATTTACTTTAACAATACAACTAAAGTATTTGGTCTAATGTTATGTGATATATCATGCATATTAATAATGAAATAATGTTACTAGCACATAATAGGTTGTAACATTATGTTACTAGATTCCAGGTAATCGTAGACTATTTTATTTTTCATATATTGGATGGGGATTATATTGGGTTGTTTTATGTAAAATTTCAAAATTTTAGATATGTTTTGGGATATTTACAATTGTTGAATAGTTTTAACAAACTCTGAAACCCTCCAGTTCAAACAGTGAAATCCAATATAGTGTGGTATTGAATATTTGATGTATAGTTTGTAAAATTATTCCCCCATATAGTTGTAACTATGAACCCTAGTGTGGGTGTCAATGGTTTTGGAGAATAGTTTCTCTAAGAGTGTGTCCCAGATAAGAAAACATTTTTCGTGGGATTTTGTCCTCTAATAATTTTTAAAAAAAAATTATTGATAAAGCTGATTTAACCCATTGTCAACTGTAGGGTATCCTAAATCGTTTTCCTAGGATTTTGAGGACCTAATGAATCTATTTTGGATCCTCTAAACACATTCTTTGGTGGATTGATGTATGGTGGACCATGATCAATCTAATATGTCTAAGTGAATATCATTTAATGTTTTATATTCCATTATTAGTTTCCCTAATCATTATACAGTTTTAGATAATCATATTTATGATTGATATAAACACCTTTGAGTTGATTATTGAATATAGGGTTTCATTCATGATTTATTTCCATATCTTTAATCATTGGAAAATCTTGTAACAAATTTTTTTCATTATAATTCAATAATTAATGATATGTTGTTTTGATGAGACATTCAATGTAAATAAATATTTAATTTCTTGGTTATTTTTAATTACACATACCTTGATTTCTGAAAACCCAATTTGATTGAATCTGAATTATAATTTGATATGGTATTTATATTGGATAGGTACACCCAACTATAAAGGAATTAGAATTCGGAGTTTATTTCAATATTAAAATAATTTGTGAAATTATTATAAAATTTGGTAGTGAAAAACTATATAAATTCAATATACTAAAACATATTATTAAATTTGGTATTGAGAAAGGGATTTTATGATGAAAAAAGTATTTGTTTTGTAACTAAATTGTAATATTAAAATAGAATATTGGTTTGTTGAATTGTAAATGATGTTTTATTTTAAATAAGATATTTTTTCATTATTCTATTAAATGATCGAGCATATATGATCCTAGTTAGTCAGTGGGTTCTTTGTGACATGCACTCAAGGATGATTATTTTGTAGGAATTAATTATTTATGAAAACACCATCCACAAATATATTTAGGTAGATCTTATCCATGGCGGTATTATGATGATTCCTATTCTCCTAGGTCTTGATGGATGTGTGTACACATATTGTGATGATAAATGATATGAGATGTGTGAGGATCCTATAAATATAACCTATCAAACTTTTTGGGAAGATGACCATTGTTATTTGTGTGATTATTTTGATATATATATGTCTGTCATGGGAATTTTGAGTTTAACTTTAATGTTTCTAAGTATATTGATGATGTATTATTTTAGGATTTTTAACACCTTTATAGTCTTTGGTACATTATCACTGTGCTGTTTTGATCATACTCTCATATAAATATATATTATCCAATGCTTAGAGGAAAATGGATTCCTTCATTTTCATTAATGATTCCATGTACTAGCAGCCAACCCTTGGGCATCAAGAACACCCTTTGGTACATGTTACTATAATCTCGAGTATCGTGGTAGTAGGATATCTATGCTAAATCATTAAAATGAAATATCAATAGTGTATGCTGATGAACATTCCATGATGACATTATACATTTTATTTTATATTTATCAGGAATAAGTTGTAGTTGTAAAAATTTTTCTCTCAAAATATAATTGTAACAATCCATTCGTCAACATGGGTGGATTGTGGAAAAAATATTGGGGAATTATTTTGAAAAAATTATAGTATTTTATTTAATTTTTTATTTATATTGGTTTAAATCAAAATGTAATTTCCTAATTGGATGGGATTAATTATCCTATTTCCCTTTTTTAGTTATTGATCTGAGAAATATTTTTAAACATTTCTATATTGTGTGTTGATGATTTGTAGTATCATGCATCTAAAAATACATTTAAAAAAGATACACGAGGAAGCTACTGGTGATATAAAACTGTAAAATCCTCTATTCTACAAATATATGTCTTAGTTGACTATGATATCCTTATATAATACATGATAATTACATTTACATGATCCCATTTTGGCTCTATTTGGAAAACCTTAATGAAATTAATTATAGAAACATGATCATGATTTTCTTTATCAAACTCCAGCAACAATTCATGGCTCAAATGAAAATCTATAGAATGAGGATTAATTAAAGAATATAGATTTTTTTCAGTTCATGGACATCGATGATTCAGTTAATGTGAAATGTTACACCTTCAATATAGAGGGACCTTGACAGAGATAGTGTGACTCAATGGAATTATTTATGAAGTAGTATAGTTTATAGGGGAAGGGATTCATGGTTATTTTAAAGGAATTATTCTATACAAATTAAATTTAACTTGATAAAAAGATATTTTTTGGGAAATGATAAGGAATATACGACCATGATGGATTAAGGAACCCATTCTTTTGGTATTATTTAGTTTTATCCTGAGATTACTTTGATTGGGAAGATAAAGAATTGATGGATTGATATAGGAATTAAATATGATATTCATTGTAAATTTTTATGTTGAAGATAACTTCTTATGTTGATGTTATGGATAGGTAATTGATTTTTGATCTATCTATGGATACTAAGTTAGGGTTGATGATTGTATCATCCTTGTTCCGGGTGTCATCCATGTTTTCCACAAACCTAGTTATTCACATTACCTCAAGTGAATTTTACCAAGTGCCTGAGGCTTTTGACATGTATTAAGGGATAAGGTGTGATATTTGGAAAACTATACCCTCATTTGCAGAGTATACATAGTTGAAAATAGATAGTAAACAAAAATGGAGGTAATAATAAAAAATGGAATAGTAGTGGAAGACTTAATGTAATCCCAAAAAGGCCACAATATATATATATATATATATATATAATTTGTGTTAGATGTGTCTCCAAAAACAACCAAACAAGTCACAATTCTGGATATCAATACAAAAAACCAATGTACAAAATGAACAAGTAAACTCCAGCACCAACACATACCTCAGCTTGGTCCAAATATCTACATCTCCAATAGTAATCATGTACTAGACGAAGAAGGATAATTTCTCCAATATATACATGAAATAAAATAATATTATTCGGTCTAACATATGAATCCAACTATGTGTGAGACAATTCTCAATAGAAAAACATCAAATGATTTATGTTTATCTTTTAGTGATAATATATATCCTAGGGAATATTGAATAATGAAGCAATAAACTATGATATACTCAATAGTATACTATCATTATATTTTTAATTATATTCATTTACCATTATTATTTATTCATTCCATTGAATCATTGAACCCCAGAATATATCCTAATTTCGGAATTCCTTCTGTAATGTGACTAAAAAGATGTCTTAGAAGACCATCTTAATAAAAAAGTAAGAGAAAATCCATGTCTGGGTTTATCCTAGGAGACACATCAAAATCATTCCATTATTCAAAATGATGCTCTAGGAAATATCTCACAGTCTATCTCCATTGGTCCAAAATTCCATTTTCACAATTGTAAATAACTATATGGGAATTCTCTCATAGACTAATTTCATTGGTAAAAAATTCTACAACAATACTCTAATGGTCCTTTGTTAATAAACATTGAAAGCCCCACAGTTTTCCTGGGCAATGGCTCTCACGGTCCCTTGGAAATACATGGCATATATAATTTATCAAAATCACCACATTTAATTAAAACTATTCCATGGATGGAACATTAATCATTCCATTGTACATGTCATTTCATATAATCAATCAAATTGTATCCTAAGTAATTCAAGGAAGGGAAAAAATGGTTGCGTTATAGGAAACCTAGAACATAAAACCATTAAAAATAAATATAAGGGACACCCACCCATGTGGTGTCCCATAAACAAGATATCAGGCAATAAGCATAAGAAATAACCATTTATCAACCAGTCAAACAATAAAATGTAAAAAAAAAATATTTTCTAATCACGCAATACACCGAACGTGGGTATGCTTTACTTTTAGAATATATAATCTAAGACAAATAATGAATTTCACACTATCACCTACCTCAACATCATATGATCAATCTTATTGTACATTAGAAATATAATTTCCATAGAATGTCGTATACTTAAAAAAGGTCAAAAACTCTCAAAACATGATAACTCAATTGAGAGAAAGAAACATGAAGAAGTTATCTAAGGGTTTTGGGAACTCACCTATGGGATTCCAACACACCTGATGATGTCTTAATTAGAGTTTAATCTAAAAAACAATGGATCAGAGTTTGTTGGATTCTCTAGAACAATCTAGTCAGAATCATTGTGAGAATAAGGTGGTTCTGGACATTAGATGCTAGACCTTATGATATATCAAATAAAAATAAAATGACTTGGTTTTTTCATTATAATTATACTTTGTTTAGTATCCTTAACCAAACCCAAAAATAAAAATGTCTACCATGTCACCACACGACCACGTATTCAACTATTAAATGGTAAATACACAATTTTACATGGAAAGTTATGTACATGACATGTACTCTGATGCACACTTTGAGTAAATATAAAATCATTTTTTCATCCAATTTCATCAGAAAAAAATGATCCATACCAGAAGAGAAGATCATGGTTATTACAAACTTTCCCCCTTAAAGAAATTCGTCCTCGAATTTCCCTTCCAAGGGTGGTGAATAAGAAACTGTGAACAAATCCAGCCACTATGGTTGCAAATTGACCTCCCTCTCTTATGTATCGTCTTGCATTCGCCCATGCCACCATATAACCCATATTAGAATAATAGAACGACCACATATAATCTTCATGCGGTGATCCAAAATCCAAATTAGGTTCTCCTTGTAGGATGAATCCACCTATAACTTGACCTCCTCGGGTTTAAAAACAAGATATGGGAATCAAAATTAACTATGTAGCTGAGAAACATGGATGAAATCATGCATAGCCTAGTACCTTTGAGGTAACTAAAAATGAATTCCAGTAGGACTGACTCTCTCGATAACCTTAAATGGACAAATGTATCTTCGTGAAGCCTTCCCCTTTCCCTTAATCCTCATGTTTCCCAACCTTTTTCTGAAACGAAATAAAACCTAATATCCAAACTCGAACACCAAAGGTCATATCTATCAATAAACATAAGACATCTGGTGAGATTTTGTAGTGGAAAAAATATTCTTAATCAACTCATCTTAATTAGTGGTCTCTTGGATAATATGGGCTCCCAACATAGATTCCTCTCTTGCATCCATCCAATATAGGGATGATCGACATGGAATACAATATAAATCCTCATAAATTTCTATCTGAATCATTTCCAGAGAACAATTATTGTATAAAAATTATACCAGAGAAACATGTCTCTTCAAAGAGCCCCAGAAATCTTGGATGCATGATCAAAGCATGATCTCCAAAAACCTGAATTGTACCCCGATACTATCCATCTATGAGCTGATGGTAATATATACTTAGAAGTACCTGAGTACCCAAATCCCTCTATAGTCCATGCTAGAAATGAGAAGAAAACTGGGCATCCCTATCGAAAAGTATAGAGTGTGGAACTCCATTCCAATGTACTATATCTTAAATGAACATCTATCTATGCTCATCCACCTTGGAGGTTTCCTCGATTAGCAGAAAATGTGAAACCTTCATGGATTTGTCAACAATAACCCATACATCATCATTTACTTGAGGTGGCCTTGGTAAACCCATTGCGAAATACATGGTGGCATCATTCCACTTCTTCTCAAGAACGAGTAATGACTAAAATATCCATTCTAGTCACAGATTCTCAGCCCTATGTTTCTCAAAGGAGAATCATCTCATAACAAAAACATTCACTCCCATCATAATTCCAGGAAACTAATACTAATAATGTAGATCTCATTACATCTTCTTAACACCCGGTTAAACTACCTATATAGAATCCTGAAAATCAAGAAATAACTCCTCGCATATGTTCTCCGACACCCATACATGCTCATTAAAACATAGAACCACTTCCTCACTAATGGTCCTCCAAGGAGTAGGTTCCTCACCTAAAACATTCACCTATAGGTCTAGGCCTTTGAAATCAAATAGATGCCTCATTTTCACTTGATCCATAAGAGTTGAGGCAACAACTATAGAAGAAAAAAAATGTTTACAGATGTCTTCCTTGAACCTCAGAATGCATCTCAGAGAATAGAATCATAACCTTCCACTCAAGTGGAAGATTATTGAACTGCATATATCAGATTCATCTAACTCAATAAATTTCTTACATTGTTGCTTTACCTAGGCATGCGGGCATGCTCAACGTCAAAAGACTAAAGGAAATCAACCCACCATTGATATCTCTAATTCATATCTCAATGAGTAATTATGTACGTGAGGCTTTAATGGTATGATTACACTACAAAAGTTTCTCCCAGTATGTAATATATTCAACAATGTAAATCTTGAAAAACCTCAAATGACTTGTGATTTTGCATAGTTTAGTACCTCCCATGTGACATTACCTAACAATCCCAATTAAAAATTACTTCTTCCCCCCTACATAAAAATTTCTCCTATCTCAATACATTATGTTTCGTAGTAAATGGTGTAGAATTTTCCTGGAACCAGGAAAATCAGGATCGATGCTAGAGTCAATCTCCATTCTAGCTCCTGAAAAGTTGAATTGCAAGAATCAGTCCACAAATACATCACAACATCCACTGGTTGGTTCATCAGTGACACTACTAAGTGTGAAATTTCATGAATAAATCAACTTTAGTAACCATCCATCTCCAGAAAACTACGTACCTAAAATATTTTCTTTATATGCTCCAAAGAAACTACCACTCTCAACTACTCTATGTCTACCTATACTATCGTCTTTGAGATTACATGACCAATGAAATAAATAAGGTCCATCAGAAAGTGGTAATTCTGGTGATTAACATATAATTGATGTTATCTCAGTGTACTCAATAAGATCTCAATATAGTTCGCATGATCATGTCGAGTGTGAGAGTTCACTAACATGTAGTCTACAATGAACACCACAATAGAATCAATGTAACAATGGAACCCCGGGTTCATTTGTTCTAGAAAAAAATACAACTCATTTGTGAGAGAAAACAGCAAAACCAAATACTCATATAGACCATACCTACTCCAAGAGGTTATAAGTGGTATATATGATGGTCTAATATGGAACTGATGATAATCGAAGACCAATTAAATCATCAAGAACACAAGATCTCCTCAAAACTAAAAAAATATATCATCAATCCTCAGGAAGGGATATTGGTTCTTGACCGTAAACTAGTTCAGCTTCTGATAATCTACACAATGTCTATGTGTATCATTCACATTTTTTCAAAAAAAAGGAAGCTGAACCCCAAATAAAGAAATAGCTTCAGATGAAATCCTTTGTCTTCAAATCCTCTAATTGCATTTTGATCTCATATAATACTTCTGTATCCATTCCTTAAAGAGTAATGGACATTGGTTATTATCTTAGATAAGGATAAATAGAGAAATTGACCTCTCACTATGGATGTAAACTAGAAAAGCCATCTTAAAAAAAATATCTAAAATGATCTACCACTGGACGAAATTCCATCTTTTATGTCCACTGGTAATCCAAATATAATTTTGAAATTTGGAATGTGATTCCTTCCAACCCATGATGCTCGAATCCAGCTCTGCTCTCCTAGACATCTCACTCACATTTGTGTAGAGAATATCCTCTATTTGGTTATATGAAATTCACCTTGCATTGATAGAAGTCAACTATTTCATGATTGGATATCAAGATGTCCATCCAGAGAATGTCATCGAAGAATTTCATCTATAAGACATAGAGGTCCCACAATAAGTGACACCCATCAAACTAAAAAACATAATCCCTACACTAACATACACTATCCATCCAAATACACAATAGAGTGTCTATATTTATAAAATCATTATAAGAAATGATAAAAATGACAAGACTCTACACAGTCGAACCATTATTAAAATTATGGGATTATCTAGTATGAAAAATAAAAGAAGCTAAAACTGAGGTGACAAGTATCGTACCACTAACCATAGATGGTCCTAGATCCTACTCTTGTTGATTTGGATCCATCATAGAAGGATGAATTGTACCACGGCCCTGAGACCTTTCATAGATACACTGAGCTGATCCACCCCTGTGTTGTTGAAAACCTAACATTTGGATACCACGGCCATGACCAACTCACTGGCCTGAATAGCCAGATGAACCCCAGTCCCCAGTCTGATGAGGAAATTGTAGAGACCCGAAACATGACGTACATGGACATTACATTACTTTTTCGGAATACTTAGTACATAATAAAAACACACACACAAGGATCGTAATAGTTTAGTGTCTTTGGAAACACGGAATATAATCTTCTAATCGTGGTGAAATATCTTCAACATCTCCCATAAAGATCTTCATTTTTTTACCTAAAACCTTTCTTTATATCCTGGGGAAAAGAAAACATAAAAGGGTGAGCTCAAATGCTCAGTAAGGGTAAACAAAAGAAATATCAATCACTTCATATTCATAAGAACATAACATTTTGGAAATCTTAACCTGCAAAAGAGAGCATAATTTCATAACATGGGATAAATCATAGTAGTGAAATGAAAATCCAATAATCATAACATAAAACATGAAACGTTTTTCCATATACACATAATCATAGAGAATCATTTCTTGTTAGTCAAGACTCATTGCCAAGACTATCTTAGTGGACAAAGTCCCCTTCTGAACCGAGTTACCCTCGTTTCAGTCCTGTTTCACTGAACCGGTATAACCTACCATTCCAGCCATGTCTATATCATGAGATATAAAATCTTTACCCAATGCATTGGAGGGAGATATAGGTCCCACCCATCTCATAATGATACCATTCTTATGTGTGCCACAAATTCATAAATCATACATCATTGCATAACCCATGTAATAAAAATGGGATTCTTATACAACATGACATCATAAAACAATTCATATAAGATAAAGTAATTCATAAAAATATTTCCATCACAACATAATCAAATCAATGTAATAATAGGGAGAAAAACAGAACCCTTTATTATCTTATATGGAAAATAATTTTGATAAAACACTTGAACTTTATTCTTGAGGAAAATATCCTTTCTACTTCAAAAAAACACTTTTCCTTTCTAAACATGTCATACAATTTTAAACTAAAACAAGTTGATTAAAAATAAACTTGAAAACTTGTAATGGAAACATTTTGGAAATAATGTTTTAAAAATCTATTCATGCCGTATAAGTTAAAAAAACATTCTTCCCGTACTTTTGTCGGAAAAGTCAAAAAAGTACCTCGTACGAAAAACGTCAAAAGATTCCTTTCATATCTTTTACTAAAAACTCATCGAAGGGTAAAATAGGTTTTAAACAATTTTAGGTGGATGGGAATAATAATACATATTGAGGAAACATGGATGTGGATGATAAAATACACCATAGTAAATTTTAAAGTATAAACAATCTTGGATAAAAATGAGATTGTGATATTTCCCTTACTTTATGTCTGATATGCTTCGTAAGTGTCCGAACCTCCTGTATAATGATTTAAATAATGTCATTGAATTATTCCAGAATCATAATCATTGTTATGATATCATATATGGTTCACTTATGTCTTTATATTACCCGTTCTTTTGTAAATTCTATGTTAAAGAGCATTTTGGGTAAAATTGTTTCATTTTTCGTCCGTGTTTTGACTTGTAATTATTCATATGATTGCTTAGATCATAATTACTTAATTCTAGAATATAAAACATTATTTATATATTTAGAATATACACATATATAATAAATCAGTAAATGGATAGAAATACACCGTTCATGGAGACGGTAGGCCGTACGTACGCATGAACGTTGTTTTCGTTTCCTTATTGAGTTGAACGGAATTAAGTAGATGACATACATATATAAATAAATCTAGAAGCTTTATAATGTCATATATTTCATTATTATTTCTTCTATATACTTTATAATCAATCTTAATTGGTTAACATGGAGAATGAATCTCATCGTGTCGTGGAGACGGTAGTCCGTACGTACGCACGAGCGATGGTATCGTTTCCATAATTATTTAATTGAATTGGAGTGGATGATACAATATATCATAATCAATATGATGTTCTAATAACTATGTATAGTTATTATTTACATCATTATACCTATCCATTTAAGGTGGTGGTGGAAAATAGATTTCACCACGGCGTGGAGACAGTATTCCGTACGTACGCACGCGCGGTGATTTTGTTTTCCGTAGGATGGATAGATGGTGAAATAGGATTGTTTCATACTTATAATAACATATCAGTATATGATTGATATTGATGTTATTACTTCATAATGAAATAACCTAAGAAGAAGAAATGGAAGAAGAAATAAAGGTGAAAGAATCGGTAACGGAAATTACCTCTTTTTTGAAGCGCCTCTTTGAGACCTCCTCTTACGGAACTAAAATTGGACTTTGAGGAAGACCAGAACCTCTAGGATGTTTCTAGGGAAGTGGATAAGAGAATTTTGCAGGGTTTTGACGAGCTTGAAGGCTCAATGTTGTGTGAGGAAGAGAGGGAGGATGTGTCCTTTTATAAGGGAGGAGAGGGGCACCTTTAGAATAACTAAAAATATTATTTTATTATAAGTCATGTTCGTTTTTAAATAGCTCCAAATTGATTTATTTCGAGGCTAAGGTGGGGATGGGTCGAAATACTCTCATCCAATAGAATTTAGACTAGTTTGGGTTCCTATTTTAACCTTATCATCTGGATTTAACATTAAGATAAATAATTTTACTTTTACCGCTTCTTCTTGTGTTCTTATACTATAAGGTTAATAAACATACTATAAGAAGCCAAAAGAACCCCAAATTTTTTTATTATCAATATATATAACCTTATATAAGTCATTTGGCCGAACCATATAGTTTTAGGAATAAAATAACAATTAATAACATAATATTTGTTTTAAAAAATATTTTATGTCAATTTTGACACTATTTAGTAAGTGATTTTTGTGAAAATCATAACAGAATGATAATTTCGAAAACAGTTAATTAAATCAACAATAACATGTCATATTGACCTATAAAATTAGTGTAAGTCATAAAAAGTCTAAATTATATTTATTTGTGTATTTATAACATCAATTATGTCAATATTTCATTAATAAGATAATTACTGCATCATCGTTGTGTCATAAATAAATTAAATTATTTAATGTCTAAAAATTACAAATAAAATACGATTATATATTAAATCTTTTTTGATTTCTAATAAATATTTACAATAGAATTTATCTTATGTATAACCCTATATTAAAAATGTTTTAGTAAATAAACTTTGATTTTAACTCTTTTAACTCTTCTTTGATTTAAATAATAATAAATGTCCTAATCTAATCCAAGTGGGCCTAAATGGTCATATTTTCTTCCTAAGCTTGTTTTCGGTCTAATTACACTTATAAAATAGAATTTGGACATGTGTTAGGGTAATAATAATATCATTTTTACCATTCATTACCCTATTTACTTTTAACCGTGGTAAATAAAAGTAAAAAGTTACTATTCACCAAAAATTATTTTCATCTCACTGAACCACATTTTACTTACTGACATCAACCGTGTCTCTTTTATTTTTGAAATTCTACTCACAGAAGTGGTAAAATTAAGTTTTATGCAAAGTTCAGTTTTTTTAACTACCACTTAGTGGTTTCACTATTCATCAAAAATTGAAAGTTTTCAGAAAAATATCAAAAATTAGGCCTAAGCTATATTTGATATTATGAACTCAAAAATGATTTCTATTTTACCAAATTCAAAACATATCAGTTGCATTAATTAATTTAAAAATTAATTCCCGTCGTCAAAACAAATAGCGTGTTCTTAAGAGATAATAACTATCAAAAGATTGACACTTGTTTATGTCTGGTTTAAATGTGAAATTACATCCAATGACCAAAATTGTATTAAATTGTAAAAATATATTCTAAATATACTTCAAAACCACTCAAATTAATAATTTATCACTATTAATTATTTCGATTGAAAAAGTTGTTTTTAATTAAAATTTAGTAATTTTCACTATTCATCAAAATATGAAAGTTATCCGAAAATCACCAAAATTTCACCCTAAGCTAATTTCGATATTCCGAATCCAAAAATGAAGTCCATTTTGAAAAATAGAAATTAAAAAATTTCAAAAAGTGGTTATTACTATTCATAATGTCTAGTTTTAATAATATTTTAATAGCATATCGTTGTTTAGCGAAACTTGGTGTTGCGTATAACACATGCTATCGTGGAAGGTCGCGATTGCGTGTAATTTAAGCCAGGTCAGTGATGTGTGTTGTGAAATCTCCTTTTGGTGTAGCGTATAACACAAGACATTAATGAAATTAAAAAGAAATATTTTTCATAAAATCTCAGGGTGTTACATTCTACCCCCCTTAAAATGAATTTCGCCCTCGAAATTCGTCGGGGTTATAAATGGTTTACTACTCGAAAGTTTCATTAATAGAAACCCACATCGTAAAAAGTAATACCAAAAAAAATCTTTAAAAACAAAATTATGAAACGTAATGGTTACCCAAATAAACTAATCATTGGGTTCCCACATAGGTGAAAATATTGATATGGAAAAAAAATCTAACCATCATGTTCTGATGGAGAGTGGTAGAGAACATGGCTATGGAAAAGCCAACAATCACAAATCCATAAATTTGTGATGATCTAAGGTACCATCTGATTAATCAGATATAAGAGCACTAGGACAACATTTTTTGTTTTCAAGATCGTTTCCCTAAAGGTGAAGAATTTGAATTAGAATAAATACTTACTTTATTTTGGTACAATCTCACTGTTGTTCGTACCTTGAACAATTTCCACTTCATCTCTTAAATAAATGAAGTTGAATTTGTTATTCATTAAGTGTTAACATATCATGTGATAGAATGACGGGTCATTCAAACAAAATGTTATTAAATATACATAAGTCATTCTATAGTGAGATTAATCATATATGGTTCCTAAAATGGACTTATACTTCATATGTCATACTGTTTAATATAATAAAACCAGTTTCTACTAAACCGGAACTTCTTGTAGGCCAGTGGTAGTTGATAAAGGCCAGTCGTACTTCGGTTGTGGGTTCGATTCCCGCGGCCTTATCCGATGCGATGGGCTGTCGCCCGTCCTGCAGGTTTTCCTTTTTCTAAAACTATTTTACTATAACATCCCATCAATAATATCAAAAAAACTTTTATCCTTAAACAATACTAACTTATGTCCAACATAGTCCATTCCAATCTTTAGGCTTATCCGTAATACTGCAGTCCACTCTCATAATATAATGAAAACGATTACCAGAGATTTAATACCACCGTTGATCCCCATATATCATAAAATATGTCTTGTTGGTCACATTCCAAACATTCAAAGGCCTTAATCATGTGTTCTCTTTAATACCCATTGAACATTGGTGAAAACATTAATGCAATTAAAAGTTAACACTTTCCACATACCAAAATCCTCAAAATTCTATATACTCAAACCATGATGTCACTTAGTCCTTATATCAATCATGAGATCATGAATACTGTTAAACATTTCATTTTCTCGTTTTCCCTTCATTATGCGCATATCATCTTATTTCCAAAAATATCTCAATCACTTTAAATACCACATTAGACCAATACATAAATATTCCAATACTCCACGATACTATATACAACATTATTTTGGAACCCCATTACACAAACACTTAATCATTCCACCACATCGTTGTTATATTCAACATCGCCAATGGTGATCGCGCGTGACTTCCCATTGTCCTTTTCCTTAAGTGGTTCCTCATGTCGATAATCACTAACCCTTGGATTAGGGAATTTATTATCATAATTCCCCATTTCCTTGCACATGAAGCATTGAAGTGTTGGTGGTGCGTTCTCTACAATCTTTGCTTTATTCACATCATTAGAAACCCTTTTTCCATTACTTCGACACTCAGCTGCTCGATGACCTTCTTTTCCACACATAAAAACATTTTCTAGTCCCTTTAAGACAATATCCACCATGCTTCTTTCCACACTTTGAGCATAGGGAAACAATCATCTTCTTTTCACCATTATTCAGAGATTTCTCCTTGAACTCCATCTTTCGTTTCTTGTCAAAACCATGAGATGGATATGTAACACCAACTTCCATATCTACCTTGATATCACAACGCACAATTTCTTCATAGCTACTGAAGTCTCTTATAGCTAATGCCCTTCGAAGACTTGGTTTTAAGCCACTGAAAAATCGATCAACTTTACATTCAGGTTGGATGATAATGCCAGATGCATACCTTGCAAGTCTTGTAAAATTCGCTTTGTATATACCAACAGATTCATCATCCTTCTGCTTCAGCTCAAGAAACTCCTTTTCCATCTTTGTTCGAATAATACGAGGGAAGTACTTACTGAAAAACAAGTTCTTGAACTCATCCCATTCCATGGACTCAATTTCATCTCTTGGCCTCGTATTCTTGATAAGATTCCACCATTGATCAGCTTCACCTTCCAAACAATATACTGCTAAGATGACTTTATCATGTTCAGAACATTGATGAACTGAAAATATCATTTCAGTGGTACTGATCCATTGTTCAGCAACAAGTGGATCGGAAGACCCACTAATAGAAGGTGGATGTTGCCTCATGAAGGACTCAATAGAATATTGTTCCCTTCTCTAGTCATTTGGATGTCCATAATGATTCATAGCATGTGTAAGTATAGTAATAAGATTTTGCACTCCATCTCCCATAACATTTGTTTGTTCAGGAGGAAAATCATTGCATTTTCCATTGCATTGATCAACACGGTTCCTTTGGGTTCCAGCCATCGTCTAAAACTCAAAAAGAATAGTGTGAGAGGCAAAAATCATGCTAGGGAAAACAACATTATAATGGGGAAGTATCCTCAATATCTAACTTCTTAGGTTAAATTCTAATATCGTTAGCTCAATTCTAGGACTATAACCAATACGTATACTTAACCTTAGAGACATCCCTAGACATACCTTAAAAATATCTCTAGGGATCTCACTAACGTTTTTGCATCCTAGTTTCCAAAGGTTGACTAAACCATTCCTCTGATACCAACTGTAACGGTCTGGAATTACTTTTAGTGGACTATAATTGATACCTATCAGGGCACTCCATGGGTGGCTACACCCCCTGGTTGGGACACACCACCATCCCCTGTGGCAGCCATTTCCTCATGAAGCCCTTGGGCGGAGAGCCATGCTTCGTCCAACGCTCACATGTGAGAGTTCCCAAGGATTGGATACATTCCTACCTCCTTTTGCTCTGATACCGACTGTAGAGACCCGAAACATGACGTACATGGACATTACATTACTTTTTCGGAATACTTAGTACTTAATAAAAACACACACACAAGGATCGCAATAGTTTAGTGTCTTTGGAAACTCGGAATATAATCTTCTAATCATGGTGAAAGATCTTCAACATCTCCCATAATGATCTTCCTTTTTTTACCTAAAACCTTTCTTTATATCCTGGGGAAAAGAAAACATAAAAGGGTGAGCTCAAATGCTCAGTAAGGGTAAAGAAAAGAAATATCAATCACTTCATATTCATAAGATCATATCATTTTGGAAATCATAACCTGCAAAAAAGAGCATAATTTCATAACATGGGATAAATCATAGCAGTGAAATGAAAATCCATTAATCATAACTTAAAACATGAAACTTTTTGGCATACACACATAATCATAAAGAATCATTTCTTGTTAGTCAAGACTCATTGCCAAGACTATCTTAGTGGACAAAGTCCCTTTCTGAACCGAGTCACCCTCGTTTCAGTCCTCTTTCACTGAATCGGTATAACCTACCATTCCAGCCATGTCTATCTCATGAGATATAAAATCTTCACCCAATGCATTGGAGGTAGATATAGGTCCCACCAATCTCATAATGATATCATTATTATGTGTGCCACAAATTCATAAATCATTGCATAACCCATGTAATAAAAATGGGATTTTTAAACAACATGACATCATAAAACAATTCATATAAGATAAAAGAATTCATAAAAATATTTCCATCACAACATAATAAAATCGATTAATAATAGGGATAAAAATAGAACCCTCTATTATCTTAGATGGAACATAATTTTGATAAAACACTTGAACTTCATTCTTGAGGAAAATATCCTTCCTACTTGAAAAAAACACTTTTCCTTTCTAAACATGTCATTCAATTTTAAACTAAAAGAAGTTGATTAAAAATACACTTGAAAACATGTAAAGGAAACTTTTTGGAAATAATGTTTTAAAAATCCATTAATTCCGTATAAGTTAAAAAAAACATTCTTCCCGTACTTTTGTCGGAAAAGTCAAAAAAGTACGTCATACGAAAAACGTCAAAAGATTCCTTTAATATCATTTACTAAAAACTCACCGAAGGGTAAAATTAGATTTAAACAATTGTAGGTGGATGGAAATAATATTACATATTGATGAAACATGGATGTTGATGATAAAATACACCCTAGTAAATTCTAATGTATAAACAATCTCGGATAAAATTGAGATTGTGATACTTCCCTTACCTTATGTCCGATATGCTTCGTAAGTGTCCGGACCTCCTGTATAATGATTTAAATAATGTCATTGACTTATTCCAGAATCATAATCATTGTTATGATATCATATATGGTTCACTTATGACTTTATATTACCCGTTCTTTTGTAAATTCTATGTTAAAGAGCATTTTGGGTAATTGTTTTTCATTTGTCGTCCGTGTTTTGACTTGTAATTATTCATATGATTTCTTAGATCATAATTACTTAATTCCATAATATAAAACATGATTTATATATTCAGAATACACATATATATAATAAATTAGTAAATGGATAGAAATACACCGATCTTGGAGACGGTAGGTTGTACGTACGCATGAACGTTGTTTTCGTTTCCTTATTGAGTTAAACGGAATTAAGTAGATGACATACATTTATACATAAATCTAGTAGCTTTATAATGTCATATATTTCATTATTATTTCTTATATATACTTAATAATCACTCTTAATTGGTTAACATGGAGAATGAATCTCATCGCGTCGTGGAGATGGTAGTCCGTACGTACGCACGAGCGATGATATCGTTTCCATAATTATTGAATTGAATTGGAGTGGATGATACATTATATCAGAATCAATATGATGTTCTAATAACTATGTATAGTTATTCTTTACACCATTATACCCATCCATGTAAGGTGGTGGTGGAAAATAGATTTCACCACGGCGTGGAGACGGTATTCCGTACGTACGCACGCGCGGTGATTTCGTTTTCCGTAGGATGGATAGATGGTGAAATAGGATTGTTTCATACATATAATAACATATCAGTATATGAGTGATACTTATGTTATTACTTCATAATGAAACAACCTAAGAAGAAGACGTGGAAGAAGAAATAAAGGTGAAAGAATCGGTAACGGAAATTACCTCTTATTTGAAGCGCCTCTTTGAGACCTCCTCTTAGGGCATTAAATTGGTCTTTGAGGAAGACCGGAACCTCTAGGATGTTTCTAGGGAAGTGGATAAGAGAATTTGGCAGGGGTTGGCCGAGCTTGAAGGCTCAGAGTTGTGTGAGGAAGAGAGGGAGGAGGTGTCCTCTTACAAGGGAGGAGAGGGGCACCTTTGGAATAACTAAAAATATTATTTTATTATAAAGTCAAGTTCGGTTTTAAATAGCTCCAAATTGATTTATTTCGAGGCTAAGGTAGGGATGGGTTGAAATCCTCTCATCCAATATAATTTAGAAAAGTTTAGGTTCCTATTTTAACCTTATCATTTAGATTTAACATTATGTTTAATAACTTTACTTTTACCGTGTCTTCTTGTGTTCTTATACTATAAGGTTAATAAGCTTACTATAGGAAGCCAAACGAACACCAAATTTTTTATTATCAATATATATAACCTTATCTAAGTCATTTGGCCGAACCTTAGATTTTTAGGAATAAAATAACAATTAATAATATAATATTTGTTTTAAAAACTATTTTATGTCATTTTTGACACTATTTAGTAATTGATTTTTGGGAAAATCATAACAGAATGATAAGTTCTAAAAAAGTTAATTAAATCAACAATAACATGTCATATTGACCTAGAAAATTAGTGTATGTCATAAAAAGTCTCAAATTATATTTATTTGAGTATTTATAACATCAATTATGTCGATATTTCATTAATAAGATAATTACTGCATCATCATTGTGTCATAAATAAATTAAATTATTTAATGTCTAAAAATTACAAATACAATACCATTATGTATTAAATCTTTTTAGTTTTCTAATGAATATTTACAATCGAATTTATCTTATGTATAACCTTATATTAAAAATGTTTTAGTAAATAAACTTTGATTTTAACTCTTTTAACTCTTCTTTGAATTAATTAATAATAAATGTCCTTATCTAATCCAAGTGGGCCTAAATGGTCATATTTTATTACTAAGCTTGTTTTTTGTCGAATTACACTTATCCAATAGAATTTGGACATGTTTTAGGGTAATAATAATATCATTTTTACCCTTCATTACCCTATTTACTTTTAACCGTGGTAAATAAAAGTAAAAAGCTACTATTCACCAAAAATTATTTTCATCTCATTGAACAACATTTTACTTAATGACATCAACCGTGTCTCTTGGATTTTTGAAATTCCACTCACAGAAGTGGTAAAATTAAGTTTTATGAAAAATTCAGTTTTTTAACCACCACTTAGTGGTTTCACTATTCATCAAAAATAGAAAGTTTTCAGAAAAATACCAAAAATTAGGCCTAAGAAATATTTGATATTATGAACTCAAAAATGATTTCTATTTTAACAAATTCAAAACATATCAGTTGCATTAATTAATTTAAAAATTAATTCCCATCATCAAAACAAATAGCGTGTTCTTAAGAGATAATAACTATCAAAAGAATGACACTTGTTTATGTCTGGTTTAAATGTGAAATTACATCCAATGACCAAAATTGTATTAAATTGTAAAAATATATTCTAAATATACTTTAAAACCACTCAAATTAATAGTTTATCAATATTAATTATTTCTATTGAAAAAGTTCTTTTTAATTAAAATTTAGTAATTTTCACTTTTCATCAAAATATGAAAGTTATCTGAAAGTCACAAAAATTTCACCCTAAGCTAATTTCGATATTCCGAATCAAAAAATGAAGTCCATTTTGAAAAATAAGAATTAAAAAATTTCAAAAATTGGTTATTACTATTCATAATGTTTAGTTTTAATAATATTTTAATAGCATATCGTTGTTTAGCGAAACTTGGTGTTGCGTACAACACACGCTATCGTGGAAGGTCGCGATTGCGTGTAATTTAAGCCAGGTCAGTGATGTGTGTTGTGAAAGCACCTTTTGGTGTAGCCTATAACACAAGACATTAATGAAATTAAAAAGATTATTTTTCATAAAATCTCGGGGTGTTACATTCTACCCCCCTTAAAATGAATTTCACCCTCGAAATTCATCGGGGTTATAAATGGTTTACTACTCGAACGTTTCATTAATAGAAACCCACATCGTAAAAAGGAATACCAAAACAAATCTTTAAAAACAAAATTATGAAACGTAACGGTTACCCAAATAAACTAATCACTGGGTTTCCACATAGGTGAAAATATTGATATGGAAAAAAAATCTAACCATCATGTTCCAATGGAGAGTGGTAGAGAACATGGATATGGAAAAGCCAACAATCACAAATCCATAAATTTGTGACGATCTAAGGTACCATCTGATTAATCAGATATAAGAGCACTAGAACAATATTTTTGGTTTTCAATATTGTTTCCCTAAAGGTGAAGAATCTGAATTAGAATAAATACTTACTTTAGTTTGGTACAATCTCACTATTGTTCGTGCCTTGAACAATTTCCACTTCATCTCTTAAATAAATGAAGTTGAAATTGTTATTGGTGAAGTGTTAACTTATCATGTGCTAGAATGACGGGTAATTCAAACAAAATGTTATTAAATATAAATATGTCATTCTATAGTGAGCTTAATCATATATGGTTCCTAAAATGGACTTATACTTCATATATCATATTGCTTAATATAATAAAACTAGTTTCTACTAAACAGGGACTTCTTGTAGGCCAGTGGTAGGTGATAAAGGCCAGTCGCACTTCGGTTGTGGGTTCGATTCCCACGGCCTTGTCCGACGCGATGGGCTGTCGCCCGTCCTGCAGGTTGTCCTTTTTCTAAAACAATATTACTATAACATCCCATCAATAATATCGAAAAAACTTTTATCCTTAAACAATACTAACTTATTTCCAACATAGTCCATTCAAATCTTTAGGCTTATCCATAATACTGCAGTCCACTCTCATAATATAATGAAAACGATTACCAGAGATTTAATACCATCGTTAATCCCCATATATCATAAAATATGTCTTGTTGGTCACATTCCAAACATTAAAAGGCCTTAATCATGTGTTCTCTTTAATACCCATTGAAACTTAGTGAAAACATGAATGCAATTAAAAGTTAACACTTTCCACATACCAAAATCCTCAGAATTCTATATACTCAAACCATGATGTCACTTAGTCCTTATATCAATAATGAGCTCATGAATACTGTTAAAATTTTCATTTTCTTGTTTTTCCTTCATTGTGCGCATATCATCTTATTTCTAAAAATATCTCAATCACTTTGAATACCACATTAGACCAATACATAAATATTCCAATACTCCATGATACTATATACAACATTATTTTGGAATCCCATTACACAAACACTTAATCTTTCCACCACATTGTTGTCATATTCAACATCGCCAATGGTGATCGTATGTGACTTCCCTTTGTCCTTTTCTTTAATTGGTTGCTCATGTCGATCATCACTAACCCTTGGATTAGGGCATTTATTAGCATAATGCCCCATTCCCTTGCACTTGAAGCATTGAAGTGTTGGTGGTGCGTTCTCTACAGTCTTTGCTTTATTCACATCATTAGAAACCCTTTTTCCATTACTTCGACACTCAGCTGCTCGATGACCTTCTTTTTCACACTTAAAACATTTTATAGTCCCTTTAAGACAATCTCCACCATGCTTCTTTCCACACTTTGAGCATAAGGAAACAAGCATATTCTTTTCACCATTATTCTGAGATTTCTCCTTGAACTCCATCTTTCGTTTCTTGTCAAAACCATGAGATGGATATGTAACACCTACTTCGATATCTACCTTGATAGCACAACGCACGATTTCTTCATAGCTACTGAAGTCTCTTATAGCTAATTCCCTTCGAAGACTTGGTTTTAAGCCACTGAAAAATCGATCAACTTTACTTTCAGGTTGGATGATAATGCCAGATGCATACCTTGCAAGTCTTGAAAAATTCACTTCGTATATACCAACAAGTTCATCATCCATCTGCTTCAGCTCAAGAAACTCCTTTTCCATCTTTGTTCGAATAATACGAGGGAAGTACTTACTGAAAAACAAGTTCTTGAACTCGTCCCATTCCATGGACTCAATTTCATCTCTTGCCCTCGTATTCTTGATAAGATTCCACCATTGATCAGCTTCCCCTTCCAAACGATATACTACTAAGATGACTTTATCATGTTCAGAACATTGATGAACTGAAAATATCTTTTCATTCGTACTGATCCATTGTTTAGAAACAAGTGGATCTAAAGACCCACTGATAGAAGGTGGACGTTGCCTCATGAAGGACTCAATAGAATATTGTTCCCTTCTCTGCGCATTTGGAAGTCCAGAATGATTCATAGCTTGTGTAAGTATAGCAATAAGATTTTGCACTCCATCTCCCATAACATTTGTTTGTTCAGGAGGACAATCGTTGCATTGTCCATTGCATTGATCAACACGGTTCCTTCGGGTTCTAGCTATTGTCTAAAACCCAAAAAGAATAGTGTGAGAGGCAAAAATCATGCCAGGGAAAACAACATTATAAAGGGGAAGTATCCTCTATATCTAAATTCTTAGGTTAAATTCTAAGATCGTTAGCGCAATTCTAGGACTATAACCTATACGTATACATAACCTTAGAGACATCCCTAGACATACCTTAGAAATATCTCTAGGGATCTCACTAACGTTTTTTCATCCTAGTTTCCAAAGGTTGACTAAACATTTCCTCTGATACCAACTATAACGGTCTGGAATTACTTCCAGTGGACTATAATTGATACCTATCAGGGCACTACATGGGCAGCTACACCCCCTGGGCGGGACACACCACCATCCCCAGTGGCGGCCATTTCCTCATGAAGCCCTTGGGCGGAGAGCCATGCTTCGTCTAACGCGCACATGTGAGAGTTCCCAAGGATCGAATACATTCCAACCTCATTTGCCTCTGATACCAACTATAGAGACCCGAAACTTGACATACATGGACATTACATTACTTTTGCGGAATATATAGTACATAATAAAAACACACACACAAGGATCGTAATAGTTTAGTGTCTTTGGAAACGCGGAATATAATCTTCTAATCGTGGTGAAATATCTTCAACATCTCCCATAAAGATCTTCCTTTTTTTACCTAAAACCTTTCTTTATATCCTGGGGAAAAGAAAACATAAAAGGGTGAGCTCAAATTCTCATTAATGGTAAACAAAAGAAATATCAATCACTTCATATTCATAAGAACATAACATTTTCGAAATCTTAACCTGCAAAAGAGAGCATAATTTCATAACATGGGATAAATCATAGTAGTGAAATGAAAATCCAATAACCATAACTTAAAACATGAAACTTTTTGTCATACACACATAATCATAGAGAATCATTTCTTGTTAGTCAGGACTCATTGCCAAGACTATCTTAGTGGACAACGTCCCTTTCTAAACCGAGTCACCCTCGTTTCAGTCCTCTTTCACTTAAACGGTATAACCTACCATTCCAGCCATGTCTATCTCATGAGATATAAAATCTTTACCCAATGCATTGGAGGGAGATATAGGTCCCACCCATCTCATAATGATACCATTCATATGTGTGCCACAAATTCATAAATCATACATCATTGCATAACCCATGTAATAAAAATGGGATTCTTAAATAACATGACATCATAAAACAATTCATATAAGATAAAGGAATTCATAAAAATATTTCCATCACAACATAATCAAATCAATGTAATAATAGGGATAAAAACATAACCCTTTATTATCTTAGATGGAAAATAATTTTGATAAAACACTTGAACTTCATTCTTGAGGAAAATATCCTTTCTACTTCAAAAAAACACTTTACCTTTCTAAACATGTCATACAATTTTAAACTAAAAGAAGTTGATTAAAAATAAACTTGAAAACTTGTAAAGGAAACTTTTTGGAAATAATGTTTTAAAAATCAATTCATGCCGTATAAGTTAAAAAAAAACATTCTTCCCATACTTTTGTCGGAAAAATCAAAAAAGTACATCGTACGAAAAACGTCAAAAGATTCCTTTCATATCTTTTACTAAAAGCTCACCTAAGGGTAAAATAGGATTTAAACAATTGTAGGTGGATAGAAATAATATTACATATTTAGGAAACATGGATGTGGATGATAAAATACACCCTAGTAAATTCTAAAGTATAAACAATCTCGGATAAAAATGAGATTGTGATATTTCCCTTACCTTATGTCTGATATGCTTCGTAAGTGTCCAGACCTCCTGTATAATGATTTAAATAATGTAATTGACTTATTCCAAAATCATAATCATTGTTATTATATCATATATGGTTCACTTATGACTTTATATTATCCGTTCTTTTGTAAATTCTATGTTAAAGAGCATTTTGGGTAAAATTGATTCATTTGTCGTTCGTGTTTTGACTTGTAATTATTCATATGATTGCTTAGATCATAATTACTTAATTCCAGAGTATAAAACATGATTTATATATTCAGAATATACATATATATAATAAATCATTAAATGGATAGAAATACACAATTCATGGAGACGGTAGGTCGTACGTACGCATGAACATTGTTTTCGTTTCCTTATTGAGTTGAACGGAATTAAGTAGATGACATACATATATACATAAATCTAGTAGCTTTATAATGTCATATATTTCATTATTATTTTTTATATATACTTTATAATCACTCTTAATTGGTTAACATGGAGAATGAATCTCATCACGTCGTGGAGACGGTAGTCCGTACGTACGCACGAGCGATGATATCGTTTCCATAATTATTGAATTGAATTGGAGTGGATGATACAATATATCAGAATCAATATGATGTTATAATAACTATGTATAGTTATTCTTTACACCATTATACCCATCCATGTAAGGTGGTGGTGGAAAATAGATTTCACCACGGCGTGGAGACGGTATTCCTTACGTACGCACGCGCGGTGATTTCATTTTCCGTAGGATGGATAGATGGTGAAATAGGATTGTTTCATACTTATAATAACATATCAGTATATGAGTGATACTGATGTTATTACTTCATAATGAAACAACCTAAGTAGAAGAAGTGGAAGAAGAAATAAAGGTGAAAGAATTGGTAACAGAAATTACATCTTCTTTGAAGCACCTCTTTGAGACCTCCTCTTAGGGCACTAAAATTGGTCTTTGAGGAAGACCAGAACCTCTAGGATGTTTATAGGGAATCTTAGAAGAGAATTTGGCAGGGGTTGGCCGAGCTTCAAGGCTCAAAGTAGTGTGAGGAAGAGAGGGAGGAGGTGTCCTTTTATAAGGGAGGAGAGGGGCACCTTTGGAATAACTAAAAATATTATTTTATTATAAAGTCATGATCGGTTTTAAATAGCCCCAAATTGATTTATTTCGAGACTAAAGGTGGGTATGGGTCGAAATCCTCTCATCCAATAGAATTTAGAATAGTTTAGGTTCCTATTTTAACCTTATCATTTAGATTTAACATTAAGTTAAATAATTTTACTTTTACCGTGTCTTCTTGTGTTCTTATACTATAAGGTTAATAAACTTACTATAAGAATCCAAACGAACCCCAAATTTTTTATTATCAATATATATAACCTTATCTTATTCATTTGGCCGAACCTTAGATTTTTAGGAATAAAATAACAATTAATAATATAATATTTGTTTTAAAAACTATTTTATGTCAATTTTGACACTATTTAGTAATTGATTTTTCGGAAAATCATAATAGAATGATAAGTTCCTACAAAGTTAATTAAATCAAAAATAACATGTTATATTGACCTAGAAAATTATTGTAAGTCATAAAAAGTCTCAAATTATATTTATTTGAGTATTTATAACATCAATTATATCAATATTTCATTAATAAGATAATTGCTGCATTGTCGTTGTGTCATAAATAAATTAAATTATTTAATGTCTAAAAATTACAAATAAAATACCATTATGTAGTAAATCGTTTTATCTTTCTAATGAATATTTAAAATCTAATTTATCTTATGTATAACCCTATATTAAAAATTTTTTAGTAAATAAACATTGATTTTAACTCTTTTAACTCTTCTTTGAATTAAATAATAATAAATGACCTAATCTAATCCAAGTGGGCCTAAATGGTCATATTTTTTTCCTATGCTTGTTTTTGGTCGAATTACACTTATCCAATAGAATTTGGACATGTGTTAGGGTAATAATAATTTCATTTTTACCCTTCATTACCCGATTTACTTTTAACAATGGTAAATAAAAGTAAAAAGTTACTATTCACCAAAAATTATTTTCATCTCATTGAACCACATTTTAATTACTGACATCAACCGTGTCTCTTGGATTTTTTAAATTCAACTCACAGAAGCGGTAAAATTATGTTTTATGAAAAATTTAGTTCTTTTAACTACCACTTAGTGGTTTCACTATTCATCAAAAATTGAAAGATTTCAGAAAAATACCAAAAATTAGGCCTAAGCTATATTTGATATTATGAACTCAAAAATGATTTCTATTTTACCAAATTCAAAACATATCAGTTGCATTAATTAATTTAAAAATTAATTCCCGTCGTCAAAACAAATAGCGTGTTCTTAAGAGATAATAACTATCAAAAGATTGACACTTGTTTATGTATGGTTTAAATGTGAAATTACATCCAATGACCAACATTGTATTAAATTGTAAAAATATATTCTAAATATACTTTAAAACCACTCAAATTAATAATTTATCACTATTAATTATTTCGATTGAAAAAGTTGTTTTTAATTAAAATTTAGTAATTTTCACTATTCATCAAAATATGAAAGTTATCCGAAAATTACCAAAATTTCACCCTAAGCTAATTTCGATATTCCGAATCCAAAAATGAAGTCCATTTTGAAAAATAGAAATTACAAAATTTCAAAAAGTGTTTATTACTATTCATAATGTCTAGTTTTAATAGTATTTTAATAGCATATCGTTGTTTAGCGAAACTTGGTGTTGCGTACTACACACGCTATCGTGGAAGGTCGCGATTGCGTGTAATTAAAGCCAGGTCAGTGATGTGTGTTGTGAAAGCTCCTTTTGGTGTAGCGTATAACACAAGACATTATTGAAATAAAAAGAATATTTTTCATAAAATCTCGGGGTGTTACAGAACTAGTGGCCCCACTCAAATAAGTGGAGTCTTAATAGATCCCCTCTCACTAGATTATAGTAAGAACATCATTAAATAATGTTGAAAATGTACCATATTACTTCAAGAAAATCACTCAACTGAGGTTATCGAACTTTGTGGTCTCATGTTACCACTTTTCCCGAACTGGACGCTCCCCACCCCTCTACCTGAAGATATGTCCCTGCTATTATAATCACCATGCTAAGGAACCATACCACGCTTCCTACAATCAGTCAAAAAATTATGTTCCCTAAATGTTGAACCACCATGTCTCACAGCTCCAAACTACCTCCAATTGAACTCAATAATCATGGACTGGTTTACTATAGCAGTCACCGATTTCATCATAAAAACATGCACATGAGATCAGATATCATACAAGATACAATCCTCAAATATCCTAGCCAGTGATAACTCGACACCCCTAGAACAAGTGCGAAGAGTTTAAGCTCTTTAATATAAGAAGAATAATCCATTACTGAAATAGTGACCGGCTCCAAATACATGAACTCTTGGGCATGGATATCCCTCAACATCTCGACATATAAGTACTTGTAGAAGGTTGTCTAAAAATATTCCCAAGTTATATCCCATTGAAATCCCTCCTGTGAAAGAATATACCACCATCTCTTGGTGGAATCATGTTGCATGAAAGTCACTAGTTTCACCCATCTATTAGGATGCATCTCGAGATGCTCGAGGATAGAAATAATGGACTCAATCCATGCCTCTATGGACTATGGTCCTCCATCCCCTATAAAAGTGGGAAGATTCTATTACTGGAACACTAGTTTCGGCTCTTCCATTGTCGATGAGGGATGTGGTGCACTTTGAAATTTCTTCATCATCCTCACAATGCCTTCATAAAACATTGAATTAGCACCTACATCCAGCAAAATAATTGGTTCCAAGACCTCCATCAAGGGAGGATCTTCTGGTAGTCAGTAATCTACCATTTCCAGTTTCTGATCATTTCCTTGTACCTGGCATACAACCAGATGACATCTTGGTGGCATGGATCTACAAGGTCATCCACAAAACACACCATGAGATTAATGAAAATTTCAAATTAGATGTTCTATAATGGAACTTGTCAAGGAAATAATTCATGTTTTTTCCCAACATACGGTCACACTGCGTGTTGAACCACTACATGGAATGTTCCCTTAAACCTTATCACAGGTCTCTACCCCTGCCAATATGGTCATGTAACACCCCATACACACAACGTGTTCCTCATGAGACACAACATGTATATGACTATTCCTTCCTTCCCATGTACTTCTACATGTCTAGAACTACACAATTCCACCAGTGTTATAGTATGCAGCGTGAACACTATAGACACGTTGTATACAACAAATTTTCCATCCACTCATTTCGTTAGTCACAAGGTCAGATACATAGTTGACTACATCATAGTGTGTACTCAAAATACATGGCGTGTTGTACCAAAAGCATACAACCCTCATGTCTCTTCTCACACAGTCAGTGACATGGTCAATAACTACACAGCTTGTACATAAAATACACCTTCTGTACTTAAGAAATTTAATTTCATCTAGAAAATATGAACACATGGTGTGTGTTCATAACATCACATGTCATGTTTTAGGGGGTTTTGAGGCCTTAAGACACTAAATATTCTCTGGAACACCAAAATCAAAAAAAAATTGTTCAAGGCATTACAAGTTTGGATATATGATAGAACATACTCCCTATGAATCAATGTTATGCATATTTATTCGGATCATATCATAAAAGAATTCAATTAATGTTAAAACATGATCGACCAAATTCTGATCCAAGAGGGACAATAACTCCTCAGGGACCAATGCTTGGAATCTGTCCAAATGAAACATTACACATACTAATACCCTATCAAAAATAATTGGTATTTCTATCATGAAATTTTTCACAATAGTATACATATCTATCATAATATCTATCAAAAACTCATGTAATCAATAATGCTCTATAAATTTAATGGCAATAATTCATGGCATGTGATTTCTAACCAATTCCTATATGATGTATGATAAGTAATACCCGCATATCATTGGGTTTCAATAGAATAAATACTAAAATAATATTAATGATAATAGAAAAATACATCTGTATCACAAAACTGTGATATCAAATTAACTATAACAATTTAAATTCCATAAAAAAAATATTTTAGGAACCATGGATTTTCAAAGTACACAGGTAAGCTATTCCCAAGAAAATATTATTACTTTCTACCTATTCCTTCATATTCATTTCAAATTTCACTGAATTATAAGACATTATAAAAATGAAAAAATATTTTGATACCAGTTTTTAATGTCTCGGATCAATGTGTGTCCCATGGGTTCCCAAAACCCAGTTAGTCACATGACCACAAGCAAATTTCTCTAAACACTAGAGGCTAATGACTAGCAGTGAGGGTCAAGGTCAGATATTGGGGAAACTATGTCATCATTAGCAGAGTATACACATCATAATATAGATAGTAAACAATATTGGACACAATAAAACCAAATATTAATAACATCAATAATACTGAATTTATACCTAACAGAAGCCACAATATATATATATATATGATGCAAGTCATATGTATCTAAGAAAAAATATAATCATGTCCCATTAATTGAAATTAATTTAGAAACCGAAGTAAAAAATAAATAAATAAACCCCACCAGTATCGCTAAACTATTCATAGTTTCATGCACTCCAACTCCAACAACAATCAAGTACCCGATGAAGTAGGGTAATTACCCTTATCTATACCTGCAATCATATTTAACTTCTTGAGTCCAACACATGACCCAAACATGATTTCATACAAATCCCAATAGCTAACCACCAAAAGATATGTGCCTAACTGTCTGTGAATATATATATATATATATATGTGGTAAAATGAAAAAAAAGAAGAAATAAACTATGAATAACTCCAATGATAACAATCCTCTTATTTTTAATTACATTTAATTACATTTATTTGTTATTCATTATTTTGAATCAAGTAACAGTTCAATCCAGCCTATGCTCTATTTTCTCCATGTAATGTATCAATGAAGATATCACCAATGAAAATCAAAATAAAAAAATAATAACAAATATATTCATGGGATTTATCGTGGAAGACACATCACAATCATCCATTTATTCATAACAATTATTGAGGAATTCTCTCACAGTCTAACCCCTCTAGCCCAACACGCCATTACTCCATTATAAACCACCACCTGGGTAAGCTCTCATTTTCTAGGACCATGTGTCAAAAATTATACACAATAGATATCAGGGTTCTTTGTAAAGTAACATAGAAACACCCACGTGTTTCATGGACAATTTCTCTCATGGTTTATTGGAAATACATGGAAACCCCCATTGTTTTCCTAGCCAAAGGCTCTCACAGTCCTTTAAAAATATAGGACATATAACATTAATCAAAAGCACAATATATAATTTAAAAAATTACATGGATAAATCATTAATCAATACATTACTCACGGAATACCATACAGTCAATCAAACTCTATCTTAAGAAAATCATGGAATGCAAAACAAGGTAGACTACATACAGATCCTAGACCAAAACGGTCATTAATAGTCAATAAAGGAAAATGCACCAGTTGGGTGTCCCACAAACAAGGTATCTAACCCAATTAATAGGAAATAACCATTTCTCAATCAATAAAACCTTAAGAGGTACTAAACTTGGTTTAATTCTAAATCATTTAATACCCGAAACATGGGTATGCATCTCATTTTCCATATATAATCTGATAAAAACAATTAATGTAACATGATCATCTACCTCAATGTTTTATGATCAATATAATTGAACGTCGGCCCTTGAATCAGCCTAGAATGGAGTAGATATACAAAATAGTCAAAATTCTCAACCCATGGTAACTTAGTTGAGAGAATGACATAAGAAGAAGGGCTCCATGGGTTTTGAAAAGTCACTGGTAGGATTCTAACGCACATGAAAGTGTCTCAATGAAATCATAGATGGAGAATCAGGGGCTCAGATCTCTTCGGTCGCTCTATATCTCACTTGTAGGAAACATAAGGAGAATAATGTATTTTCTGACCTGATATGAGACCCCCTTATGATATATCAAATAAAAAAGAAAATAACATGGCATGTCCTTTAAAAATACACGACGTGTGGTATCCTTAATTGGCCCCTGACATAAGCAGGTCTACCTGGTCACCACATATCCATTTATTCATCTGTTACATTATAAAAATGTAGTTGTACATGGCATGCTATGTACATTGTGTGTACTCGGAAGTACACGACATGTTTATAAAAAATCCAATTTCCCTCCATTTTCATCAAAACAACCCAATAAAAATATGCATAACTAAAAAAGTTGATATGGCTCTCGACTACGATAGTTTCTTTTCCTCCCCCTGGTGGTTCAATGAGATCACATAAATAGAAGTTAATTTGTGATGATTCTCATACAAGATCTCAAAAAAAGGGTTCTTAATTTTCTTCTTATGTTATAGGAGGAGGACCATTGACTTTATTCCATCATGGAAATTCTAGGCATTCATAATGGATTTTAATGATCCAGCAATGAAAATCGTTCATGTGGCCACTTGGGACACTTTCCTAAATTATCTAATATATTTTCAACCATAAATAATTTAACAAATCCATAAGAAATAAAATCAATGGTTCATTCATATGCTTCCCAATATAAAGGGTTGTAACAATAAGAAACTAGAGACAATATTATTCATAGAGTGGTAGAGTCTACAAAGGATGTAGATATGGCTCTAGTGACTATGAGAGGTATCGTCATTCTAGATTATTCACAACTAACTAATTTATTTAATACTATTTTCGCTCACGCTTTTATGTCAACATTTATTGTGATCTTACTAAATCAACCTATATACATTTTGTGTTCTTTAATGGATATTACTATGCCCCTTTGATCATATAGAGAAAACGGTATAAATTGTCGTACATTTGTTTTCCCTCTATTAGCAATTTATTATTCATTGGAGTTTCTAGTTCTAGACATGGACCTTGTTAGTTTAATTTCCTTGATGCATTAGATCATATCTATAAAGAACCAAATTTACTTTTATCTTCTATGGTTCCCATTTATTATACCCTATTGGGTGTGACATGTCTTTAAGGGTAAGTGGTACATGAGGTTGAGTATAACAAGGCATTATTATCAATAGTAGAATAAAGTAATATAAATGTTGGATTTTCATTAAGAAATCAAATATTGGAGTTGATGATATCCCTATAGTTATCATCGTCTTTCTTGATGTTTTCACATCTTATTTATGTATCTCTCCACCAGTAAGACTATTTGAGTTATCTATTGATTCAGTTCTTTTTTACTAGCTTGTATTTATAAATTCTTTCTAAATGGATATAGCTAAGAAAAAAAATAGGTCACAGTTTCATAATCTTTTATAATATGACATTATACACCCCAATGTCTCACCTTGGATGGAGCCTATTAACTTTGGTATGAAATCTGTTAGATCACAAAATAAAATTTTGGATTATTATAATCTCAATGAAGTTAATGTAAAGAATAATTTTCATTTTACCTGTATTTATTATTTCTCTGACATGTAGAAAGGGTTGAAGTGGTTTTCAAAGACAGATCCTTATTCTGGTTATCATTAGTTGAGAATTAATGAATATGAAATTTTTAAAAACTCATTCAAAACATTGTATAACAATTATGAGTACATTATATTACCATTTTGTCTAGTAAATTCATATGTAGTGTTTATGTATTTGTTGATAAGGGTCTTCCAGGATTATCTATATATGTTCATATATGTCTTTTTAGATCACATCCTAGTTTAATCAATGTTATAGGAGGATCTTGTGTAATATCTAAAAGAAGTTTTGAAATTACTGATAAATTATAGACATTATTCCAATATATCAAAATGTCATTTATGGATATGAGAAGAGTGGTTTTTGGGAAACGTGGTCTCAGAATTGGATATCTCAGTTTACCCATAAAAGGTGAAATCAATTTTAACATTAAGGGAAACACGTACTGGTTTTTTGATATTTGGAACTTCTCAGGTATAGTGGTGTATTATCACCTATTAAAAAAATGATTTCATGATGTGATTCTATGATGACCTATCTCCTTCATTAGTGAGTGAAATTTTCTTATTATGATAAATTTAAAAGCTTTTTTATTGATATGAAATGTATTTTGATATATGCACCAATGTTAACATATCAATAGGATAGGATGTGATATACAGTCTTCAAATGATGCATTAGGATTAGGTTTGGGTTGTGTTATTATATAGGGTTATCACTTGGTTGTTTATGGATCCCAGTAGCTTGTGGAACATGAAAATAATTACAAGACCCATCACCTTGAAAAAACATCTATAATGCATGTTTTTAGGAGATGAAAATATTAAAATTTATAAGGAAGGATTTATATTTATTATGACTAGAAGAGCTTGAGTTATATTTTCTTCAAAAAAATATTTTAATCTCCTATAGATTCATTGGGTGGTGTACTTGAAATATTATGATTTAGACATACCTTATACTATGGTTAATGGTTATCTCATTTAAGATTCTTTAAATATGAATATTGTGAACTTGGGCATTATAAAATCATTTTAATTATGTAAATTGATGGATCTCTTTCTATAGTATCATATTAGTGATCATCAAACAGTGGCAAAGGTTATATTAGTCAGCGTTATTTGACATCTTATCCTCCCAAGATGATTCTCCAAGAACCTCATTTTGATGAGGAATTCGATAACATCAGAAGCATCATCTATATTAGGGGGGTTGTTTCCATATCGTCATTCTCTACATAAGGAATTCTATGATCTAATTTTTTTTCATTTGGTTAGCTATGTGAAAATCTCTTATGGGGGGGGTTCTATGATTCCCACTATTTTTTCCCTTAGGAACCAAAACAATCATCAATTACATGAGACAAAAATTCTGATTTCCATGTAAGATAAATAAAATTGTTGAATTTTTTTCTTTCTTATACATTCAAATAGGAGATGGATGATCAATAGAGACATTCTGGTTTACATGAGCCACATCCAGTGCTAATATGGACATAAGATTTTATCTTGTTGGTCGGAGTGGATACTCATGTAGGGGTTGAATTGACTTCCAATTAAAATTTCTGTTAAAAATATTTCTTCTAAAAAATACCCCCAAAATAATTAAAAGCTAAACTGTAGTGATTCTGTAATTCAGTAATGTTTCAGTTAGGTTCTCAAGAGATTGATTAGTTCTCAATTAATCTAATATGAAGATTAGATTATCATTTGAAACTAACCTACTGGTTTACAATAAACACAAACACTTGATAGTTTGTCTATCAGAGTTACTTTAAAAAAGATTTATATTTAATGTACTTAGGAAAAGAGTGTTCAATATAGTTTAAAACAAAATAAACAAGGATAGAAAATAAAACCAAGAGGTTCAGTCTCAAGACGTGACTTTTTCCTCTCAAAACAGATTGTATAAACTATGATCCACAGAATGGATCGAGGTTATACAGCAGAACATAGACTATCCAGGTACTAAGACCTCTACCCCATTTCTTCGTGGGGAAAACCAAAAAATAGCACACAAGATATCCAGGTCACACGTGACCTCTACAACTGTCCACAGTGGTATATAAGATTATAAAGAATGATTGATTGAGGATTTATAAATCCTCTAGTTGAGTACAATAGATGGTATGTGTCTAAAAATAAACAACACACACTAATAAAAATGTAAATAAATGAAACACAATAGAGATAAAAAGATAAAGAAGAATTTAGAACGCTCTATGTGTTTGGAGTGATGTTATGGACTCCTTGGATTGACGCAGATGAAGCTTTGAGTCCTTCTCTAGTTTTTGTCAAGAAACATAACATCATTTAGGTATTTTACTTCTAGGTCCAGGGTGATCAGTCTGATAAGCTTGAGAGAAAGTGAAATCGTTGAAGCTATTTACTCCTTTAGTGACCAGGTTCTACAGATTTAGTATGTGCTTTCCTTTTTCTTCTATGCATGTGAGTCCTTGTGTATCTCCAAAAGATTGTCTCGTATGTGCATGTAAGGACTGATCCTTTCTTGTGTTTTTTTTGTATATACCTTGATGCTTTTTAGGTTCATCTTTATATATATTCAGCACTGGAAATAGGTATGATTACCTATTTTCCAGTACGAGGTACGGTTCCTGATATTCCAAAAACTATCATTAATTAATAGCAGGTGCATTAAAAACATCAAATATGACAGTTTCTAAATAAAAAAAAATAGAAATAGAGTTTAGAGAAATTGTGAGCTTGTATCGATAGATCTTAGTATCAGTGATCATGTATCAGTGGATCTTCTATATTGGCAGTTTTTACTATTTATAACGGTATCACTATGTATCGGTAGATCCTTCTATCAGTAGCTCCTTCTATCAGCTCCATCTATCATCTCCTTCTATCAGTAGACAATATAGTGGTAGTCATCTGTCTGTATCAGCAGACTTGTTACCAGTAACTGTCTGTTGGTATTTGTCTATATCAGTGGCTATGTAGTTGTATTAGTGGACTTATGTATCATTTACCCATACCAGTTTTCTTATAATGGTGGACTTCATAATGGTAGCGATTATTCTGTATCAGTCAAGTTGTGCATACCTGTAGACTTATTCTATCGCTAGCTAAGGTGTAACGGTAACTGTCTGTATACCGGTGAACTGGTCCATATCAATATACTTCTGTACTGATGTACTTATACTCATTGTTAGTTGTGTATATCAGCGACCTTTGTATTAGTAGCTGTATGTATTGGTGGACTTTGTATTTGCATCGTTAAACATCATATCGGTAGTTATCTTTCTGTCTGTTTGTATCGGCAGCTTGTGTATACCGGTGGACTTATGCATACCATAGGACCTACTCTATCGGTAGGTCTGTATTAGTGAATCAAAAGTTAATACTTATCTGTTCTATAAAAATCATATCCAGATTGGGTTAGTACCATTTCTAAACTAGTATAAACACAGATAAACATTTCTTAACACATTCCAAAGATCATTTTGGTTATTTTATCAAATTAATAATATGATATCATAGATTGATAGAATAATTAATATAAAGATAGAAATTTTTGTGATTATCAAAGAACATTGAAACATAATTGAGATTATCAAAACAGGTGTGGTCAATAATCTCCCCCTTTTTGATAATCACAAATTATGATTTTATAATCCAAAATAATCAGTAATGTATCAGTATAAAATTAAACGGTTCTTATTCCTTCGTGTGAGTAATGACATTTTCAAATGCGAGATTTTAAATGTATTAGAGGATAAAATATTGAATGAAAATGTATCAGAGGCAAAAAATGTACTAGAATTATAAGACAAATAGATCATAGGTAAAATATAATGGTTCTTCATATCCATGTTCTCTTTATTTGTACAACAGATGTACCCTATTGTATAAGAGGTAGAGTTATAAAACATATGTACCATAGGTATGAAAATTTTAAGCTCATACTTATATTATGCTAATATATGTAATATTTCTCCCCCTTTATATTATTTCTCTACCTTTGTATTATTTCCCCCCCTTTGGGATTAGAAAAAAGTAGGAAAGAAAGGATGAGGGAAGTAATATAAAATAAGAGAGAATTAAAGCATTTATATATTACATGAGGCAAAAATACCGAGAAATACAGAATTGAAGAAAAAAAATAATACAGGTGATTCCAATCAAATTGACTAGCCACTAATCAATCCACCTCCTCAGTATGTGATTTTCCCTTGGGATCAGAAGAGGATCCAGGCATGATGGATGCAGGTGGAGGCTTAGGAACACTAGAGATGATCAATAGAGGTTGATCTAGTGATATAGTTCTTGGATTATAGTGTGTATCTCTCTAGGTGATCATATGAGTGTGGATTTGGATATCTTGATCTAGAGTCCTCTAAGGAATTGAGGCAAACTGAGCAGAGGCAGGTAGAGTTGGAGGTGCAATGATATGATTCCTGTCAAAATAAGAAAATTGCAGCAATATATTCTTAATGTCCATAATTATTCCTCCTCCTCTCTCCATAGCATAAATGAAGTCATCCATGTTATCCATAAATTCAACAAGAGCAGGAGTCAATTCCCTAAGCTTACATACTTGTTATTTGAAATCTTAAGTGACTGGGGGGTATCTTCTGATTTTATAATAGAAGTGTGAAATGATTGTTCAACTTATTCTTAGTGTAGATCCTTAGAAAATCGAAATCCACTTTTTCTTTGACCACTTTTTGATAATCAATGGCCTCTATCATAAAATTCTCAACATTTACCATATATCCCTATAGGTAGTGACCACTTAGGTCAAAGTAGTAGAGTCTACAGATCCACTAGTAGAAGACTATCCAATCCCTTATCTTTTCACAACTTAAATCTGATCAATATCCAAAGAAGGCCTGGTAGAACTCAGAGGTGCAACGTTAAAGGCTACTGTTTCCATAATAGATTTTTCCATCCCACTTATGAGATTTTTCACAAGAGAGTCATGGGTGCTGACATGAAGTTCCATGGAAGTCTTAAATTCCTGAAAGACTGATACCATCGGGCAAACAACACTCTTCACAATGGCCATGTCTTTGACTTCTTGAGATTTAGAGCTCATATAAGACCCCATATAGAAAATTTACTTCTTTAGTGATTCAACATCCTCTTACAATCTTGAAACGTGATTCTGGGAGTTCATGACCTCATCCAATACACCAGATACCGATTCAGTCATCACATACTGAATAAAAGATATCAAATAGGTTTCTATCATTTTCATTTCTTCGACAAAACTACCCTGTAGGGTATACATCTATTGTTTTAAATCATATTTTCTTACTATGTCCTCAGGTAATGTTTCCAAAAGGAGATTATAAGTGACATTGGGTCAATTAATGGGTGTCTCATCTTCTAAATCCGGATAGTCCAACCCAAACACTACAAAACCTTGGTCTTAAGCATAGTCTTAAATCTCATGAGCAACTGAAACAGTACCATGTATGGTAGGATGCTCCCCCTAAATCTGTGCATTCTTCAGTATAGCAAGAACACCTTTAGAAGCTCAGTCTTACTCAGAAGAATCCTCCACAACCTTCTCCATTTCTCTAACAGCAGGCTCCCCAGGAATAGGTGTAGGTCTGTCTACTTCAATAAGAACATCCTCTAGAGGCATAGTAGTACTCCCAATAAATAGACTCAAACAGAAGGTGTTTTCATCAGAGTTATCAGAAACATGTACTCCAATTTCATGGAACTCTTCCTCATTCTCTGGAGCAGGCTGGTCTTTCTCATCAATAGGGGATTCTTCATTGCTTACTCTCAACACTATTTCCTTTCCAGATGATACAACTTCAGCAACAGGACTTGGAGGCATGTCTGGATCCCTTCCATCAGCTACAAATGTATCCTATTCATCAGTATCATCACTATACTGAGGTTCTTCTTCATCTGGTCCTAGAGCTAGATCCCTCACATCCTTAGGCCTAGAGGGACGACCCACATGATTAAACTTATCATACAACTTTTCTTCATCCTTGACACATTCCCTTTTCTATGGATTCCAATTGATCTTCATGTATTTTCAAACAGTTCTTATGATGAAAAATTTGTTCCTTACCACCACTATCTTATCCTGAGACTATGCTACACCCTTCACTTTTATCATAATAGAAATTAGCTTTGAAACTAATAGAGCATTATAATGTGATTTGGGCCTTGTCATATCCTCAATCTGAGTCATTGATAGTCTACAAGGATTCACCTTAACAGCATGTCTTAACAGATGTAGCAAATAAATATCTTGGTATTTCATATTTGCAAAGTCCCCTCTTCTTGGACTTAGAACATGTTGGATGAACATGAATAGTAACTAGTTCTCTCCAACCTTTTCTATAGAAACAACCTTTATTGGTGTCTGTCACCTGTTAATTCTTCCAAACCAACTTCATACTCAACGATGTCATTTGAAGGCAGTATAGATTTCGATAAATACCTGAACTATTCTTTATGTGGAACTTTCAGGAACTCATCCCACTCAATAGTAGAAAAATATATTGTCCTGCCATTCAATACTGAAACCATCTAGTTCTCACCTTTTGATTTCTCAAAATAAGAAAACTCATATAATTATTTTACCAGCTTCAGATAATAATGACCATTGTTATTCGAAAAGTATTATACACATTTCTGATCTTCCGGAACTTCCAGAACTAAAGACTTACTGGTCATCAACCAGTCTGCAGACAGCTCATTCTCAACTACTATCTCCCTTTGAACGAATTTCAGATTTATAGGTTTCTTCATTTCACTGCCACTACTAGACTCTCATTTGAGTCTATTGTCATTCGGATCATCATACTTTTTCACTGACTGGAGGTCTCTTTACTCTTTCCAATATATGGATCACGAGGATTAGGGTTCGAGAGAAACCATGGTTTGGGAGATACGGCTTGAAGGTAAAGGGTTTGCGGTGGATTGAGAGAGGCCATGACTTTTGTTTAATCATTTAGGAGTCACGAAATAAATACATAAAACATAATAAGTAAAATACATCTTATACAGATTCTGGTGGATAAAGATATAGAATTTTAAAAACAGTGTAATCCTAACGGTAGGGTGTACCGGTGAGGATTCCTAATGGTGAGGTATTCTATCGGTGAGGTCCACTAACAGTGAGGTATAATGGTGAGGTCCACAACAGTGAGGTATAATAGTGAGGTTTCTAATATAGAGGTATAACAGTGAGGTTTCTAATAGTGAGGTATAATAGTGAGGTTTCTAACAATGAGGTATAACTGTGAGTTTTCTTACAGTGAGGTATAACAGTGAGGTTTCTAATGGTGAGGTTTCTAACGGTGATGTTTCTAACGATGAGGTTTCTAATGTTGAGGTTTCTAACAAACAATGTCTATCATTCCTATCTCATTTCTAATGTAACTAAAACAATCCGAACATAAAGTCTTGGTGAAAATGTAGACTAATTGATGTTTAGTACCTATAAATTGAAGAGTAATATCACCCTTTTGGTAGTGATCTCTAAAAAATTGGTGCCTTACATCAATGTGTTTGGACTTAGACTGAGATACATGATTCATAGACATATTAATCGCACTGGTGTTATCATAGTTTATTGATACATGTCTAAACTGATATCACTATTATAGTAAAGTATGTTTCATCAAATGAATTTGTGCATAGAAACTACCAGCAACAATGTATTCTACTTCAACAGTATACAATGCAACATAATTCTATTTTTTACTACACCATGATATGAGGGACATAACTAGAATATGACATGTTCGAGAAGTGCTCTTTATATCTATCTTGTAACCATCAATGTCAGTATCTTAATAACTTATTAAATCAAATGATTGTACGTTTGGATAGATTAATACTATGTTAGTAGTATGTTAATGATATTTGAAAATTATTTTAACAGCAAGAATGTGTGACTCTTTTATATTAGCTTGTAATCTTGCACACATAAACACACTAAACATAATATATGGTTGACTAGTAGTAAGATAAAGCAGACTACCTATCATACCTCTGTAGTTGGTTTGATCCACTGGTTTCCCAGTTTCATCATCATCCAAATGACAATAGTACTCATGGGTGTATCACATTCCTTAATAATATCTAAACCAAAACATAATAAGAGGTCATTTGTGTATTTTATTTGATTTTAAATAATACCATTTTCATTTTGAAAAACGTGAAATCCATGGAAGTATTTGGGTTCTCCCATTCAACTCATTTCAAATTCATTTTCCATACTCTTTGAAAAATCAATACAGAAGGAATTTTTAGAAGATCCAAAAATAATATCATCAACATAGATTTGTACTATCAAAACATCTTTGGAAATTATTTTAATTAAACGAGTGGTATATGAAATTTCTTTAGAAAAATCTTTTGAAATAATAAAATTACTTAAACTATCTTACCATGCTAGTGGAGCTTGTCTTAAACAATATAAAGCATTAGAAAGCTTAAAAACTTGATTTGGAAAATGATGATCTGTAAATCTAGGTGGTTGTTCAACGAAAACATCTTCAATTATAAAACCATTTAGAAAATAACTTTTAACATCCATTTGATATAACTTGAAATTCAGATGAGATGCATAGGCGAGTGGAATCCCAATAGCTTCTAATCTAGCTACATGTTAAATGGTTACCTCATAGTCTATTCCTTCTTCTTGGCTATTACTTAATGTCACTATCCTTACTTTGTTTCTAACTATGTTTCCTGATTCATCAATTCTTTTTCTAAAAACCCATTTAGTGGCTATGGTCAAAGTGTCCTTAGGTCTTTCAACTAATTTCCAAACTTTGTTTCATTCAAATTGATTTAATTCTTTGTGTATAGCCATTACCCAAAATTCATCATTGATTGCATCATTGATATTTTTAGGATATAATTGAGAAAGAAAAGCATGATGTTCAACCTTATTTCTTAGAGAAGCTATAGTATGTGTCCCTATATCATGATTACCAAAAACCACAGCTAAAGTATGATTCATTGAAATCCTAGTTGGTCTAGTAATGGTAGGACTAGAAATTACAGGTTCTTCTCCATGCATGGGTTCACCAAAAACAGTCTCTGGAATATTTCTAGAATATCTCTACTTTAGAGAAAGTTCACTATTTTTACCACTAAGGTCCATAATAGATAGATCATCTTCAAGATTTTTAAGAAAAGACATAGGTTCATGTGGATCAGTTTCATCAAGTTTGATGTGAATAGATTAATCCACACAATTGGTTCTTTTATTAAAGACTCTATAAGTTTTACTGGTCATAGAGTTACCTAGAAAGATTCTCTCATCACTTTTAGAAGCAAACTTGTCAATATTACCCTTTGCATTATGAATATAGACTTTGCAACCAAAAACTCTGAAGTAACTAACTGTAGGATTCCTATTATTCCACAGTTCATAAGTGGTATTTTTTAGAACATGTCTAATCAAGACTCTATTTTTAATATAGCAAGCTGTAATGACTGCTTCACCCCGAAATAAACAGGTAGGTTATACTCATTAAGCATAGTTCTTGCAATTTCATGAGGGGTTCTATTCTTTCTTTATACTACACCATTCTGTTGAGGTGTCCTAGGAGCAGAAAATTTGGGACTATATCCATTGTGTGAGTAGTAAGATTCAAACTCATGATTTTAAAACTCACAAACATGATCACTTCTCAAGCTTTTAATCTTTAGTCATCTAAGTTTTTCTACAGACTTGGATTATTTCATAAAATAAGAACACACTTCTCTTTTGTGAGCAAGAAAGTATACCCAAGCGTATCTAGAAATGTCATCTACTAAGACATATACATATTGCTTCCCATTTAAACTAGAAACTATTGAAGGTCTAAAAAAGTCCATTTTAACCAACATGATAGGTATAGAAGTTGAAACTTTATTTCTTTAATTTTAATGAAACATTATGTATATTTCTCTTTTGACAGTGAGTACATACATTGTCTGATGGGAATTTTAGTTGAGGTAGGACTCTAACTAAATTTCTCTTAGTCCGTTTTTTAAGTGAGTGAACATTGCAGTGTCCCAATCTTCTATTCCATATCCATGAATATCTATGAAAAGAATTGAAACAAGTAACCTTTTGTTTGGATAAAGAATTTAAATCTACAACATAAAAATTTTCATTTCTCAAGGATGTAAATACCAAGACATTATTATAATTAAAAACATTACAAGAATAATTTTCAAATTTAACATCGAAACCATCAACACATAACTAAGAAATGCATAATAGGTTGTATTTTAATCATTAAATAAATAATACTTTAGAAACTAAAACTGAATCAGTGTTACCAATCTTGCCTAAGATGATGATTTTTCCTTTTGAATTATCACCAACGGTGACATGTCCTCCATCAACCTTAAATAAACTTTTGAAACAAGAGTAATCTCCAGTCAAATGTCTTGAACATCCACTGCTCAAGTACCATATCTTCTTATGGAAACTCTTTAAGTAGGTTTCCAACAATCTAGGTTTAAAAAGAAATTGATTTGGGTAGCCAAATTTTCTTGGGTCTAGACAGGTTAGAAAGCAAAACATTTGGTACCCATATTTTTCTAATGGGTCTCATATAATCAATAGATTCAAAATATTTTGAAAGAAAATCTTTGTTTTATGTATAACTATGTGAATAGCTATTTGATGCATATGAATTTCCAAAACTGGAACTAGCAGCATACTCTCCAGATTTAGGACTGAATCAATTCTTATCAAGAAGTCTATGTCCCGGTTGATACCCCAAACCAGTGGTGTACTTTAGTGCTACTTGTTTTCCTAGAATTTGAGTTTGAGTGTTCTTTACATTTGTGAAATTCTCTAGATCTTTTATAAGTTTCTCATTAGACAGTTTATGTTGAGTTATCTCCTTTAACTGTTGAGAATTATTTTTCTTTTCTATATTATGATCAGATTTGACAATACTTGTTGAAGCATACTGTTCCTTTAATGACTTTTACTTATCCTTCAGCTCATTTCAAGTTTCCTATAGCATATTAGAGTATTCAAATAATTCTTTACTAGACATGTTTTAGAGTCAGAATCATCTCCATAATAATAAGAATTTAAAGAAGGAGTTTCCAAATTTACCTCAGATGTGTTAGTCATGAAACACATATTGGCATGAATCTTTTCAGAATCAGGAAAAATCAGAATCACTTGTGATGTCTTCTGAAGCACTCCATTCTTCTTTCATAGATTTCTAATATTTTTTGTCCATATAATCATATTTATTCTTGAACTTCAATTTTGGATAGTCAGCCTTCACATGTCCATTCCTTTTGCATTCGTAACAGATTATATCATCATCCTTGTCATATTTCTTCGAATATTTCTTCCAATTACCTCACTGGTCATATTTACCCTTATAGTTTGGGTTTCTAAAAAATTTTGTCTTCCTGTAGAATTTCTTGAATCTCCCTGCTATTTGAGTGAACTCTTCATCACTATCAGATTCTAAACCTTCACGTGTTGAGCTTTTAGTAGGTATGTGAACTTTCTCTTTGTCTTTGTTCATTGAGGCAGTAGACTTAAATGCCACTGACTCTCTATTTGGTTCATTATCTTCCTCCTTGTTTACTTTCAGCTCTTCTTCATTCATCATTAACTTACCAATCAGCTCTTTCACAGGCAGTGAAATTATGTCACATGATTCGCTGATTGAAATTGTTGTGCCTCTCTATCATTCTGGAAAACACCTTAGTATCGTCATGATTTTCTCTTTTGTAGGACCAACTTTTCGTAGTGAGATCATTGTATTTAAAATTTCTATGAACATGTGATACATGTCAGAAATAGGTTCATGATTCTTCCTTTTAAAATTATCATACTTAATAGTATAGGTATTCAATATCATTTTCTTTACAGTGGTTGTCCCGTCGTGGGAAATATCCAAAGTATCCTAGATTTCATAAGAAGTTTTACAAGAAAATATTCGATTAAATTCATCAACTCTTAAAGAATAGTACATGGCATTCATTGATTTATAATTATTATTGTATGCAATTTTCTTAGGTTCACCCCAGGTAGTTATTTCAGTTTCTAGAATATTATACTGAGATTCAATAGCATTCCAGATATCGAATCCCATACTTTCTAAATGATTTTTCATTTTTAGTGTCCATTGGACATAATTAACACCATTAAAAAAGGGTGGTCTCTTGGTAGCATCACCTACTAATCTATTATCCATAATTATATTTTAGAAAATATTTAAAGAGATAAAAAATAGAACTAACAGAAATTTGAGATCTTTAAGATACAACCAAAATCAAATTTTAAAAACAGAGTATTTGGAAATCCTTTATAAATAAAAAATCATCTAAAACCAAATGTTGGTCAGAGTGGATTCTCAAGAGGTGGGTGAATTGAGTTCCAATTAAATTTTTTTTAAAAATATTTCTATTAAAAGGTCCTCCAAATTTAATTATATGCTAAAATGTAGTGAATCTGTAATTCAGTAAAGGGAAAGTTAGGTTCTCAAGAGATTGATTAGTTCTCAGTTAATATAATCTTATGATTCGAATAGCTTTTAAAACATACCTACTTGTATAATATAAATACAAACTCTTACTAGTTTAACTTTCATAGTTACTTTAAAATAGATTTATATTTAAATTACATTGCATCGGAATATTCAATATAGTTCAAAACCAAATAAACATGCACAAAAAATAAAACCAAGAGGTTCAGTTTCAACATGACACTTATTACTCTCAAACAGTTTGTATAAACTATGATCCACACCCTGGATCAGGGTTTTACAATAGCACACATACTGTCCAGGTACAAAGTCTTCTACAACAGTTCTTCATGGGAAAAACAAAACAATAGCCCAAAGGCTATCCAGGTCACACGTGACCTCTACCACTATCCACAGTGGGATATAAGAGTATATGGAAAGAATGAGGGAGGATTCATAAATCATCCAGTTCAGTATAAGAGACAGTGTATTTATAAAAATACATACCAAAAAATTCTCAAAATGTAAATATGTGAAAAAATAGAGATAAACATATAGAGAATACTTTATAATGCACTCTGTGTTTTGAGTGATGCTCTGGACTCCGTGAATTGATGCAGATAATGCTTTGAGTCATTATCTGGTTTTTGTCAAGAAACAAAGTGTCATTTTTCTATTTTACTTCTAGGTCCAGGTTGATCAGTCTAATCAGCTTGAGTGCAATTGAAATCGTTGAAGCTCTTTACTCCTTGAGTGATCAGGTTCTATGGATTCAGTATGTTTTTTCATTCTTGTTCTATGAATGTGAGTCGTTGTGTATCTCCAGAATATTTTCTCTTATGTGCATGGAAGGACTGGCCATTTCTTGTGTTTTTTTGTATATACCTTGATGCTTTCGAGGTTCTTATTTATATATATTCAGAACCGGAAAAGGGAATGATTACCTTTTTACTGGTACGAGGTACAGTTCTAAGAATTCCAACCACTATCATTAATTAATATCATTTGCATTAAAAACATCAAATATGACTATTCCTAAATAGACAAATAGAAATTGAGTAATGGGAAACTGTGAGCTTGTATCGGTAGCTCATAGTATCAGTGAGATTGTATCGGTAGCTCTTCTGTATTGGTAGTTGTTGCTCATTATAACGATAGCTCTATTTATCTGTAGCTACTTCTATCGGTAGCTGCTTCTATCAGCTCCCTCTATCAGCAACTTCTATCATATCCTTCTATTAGTAGAAATTATAGTGGTAGTCGTCTGTCTGTGTCAGAAAACTCGTACCGGTAGCTGTCTGTGGGTATCGGTCTGTATCGATGGTTGTGTAGTCGTATCGGTGGCTGTATGTATCAGTGACTCATACCAACATGCTTATAACGATGGACTTCATAATGGTAGCAATTATTCCGTATCAACCAACTTGTGGAAACTAGTAGACTTATTCTATCGGTAGCTTTGGTGTAACGGTAACTATCTATATACCGGTGACCTTATCCATATCTGTAGACTTCTATACCGGTGTACATAGAATTATAGGTAGTTGTGTATATCATTGACCTTTTTAGTAGTTGTTGTTTGTATCGTTGGACTTTGTATTTGAATCGGTAAACTTCATATTGGTAGTTGTCTGTCTGTCTATTTGTATCGGTAGTTTGTGCGTACTGGTGGACTTATTCATACCATTGGACTTACTCTGTCTGTAGGTCTGTATTAGTGACTCAACACTTAATACTTATCTGTTCTATGAAAATAATATCCAGATTTAGTTAGTACCATTTCTAAACAATTATAAACATAGTTATATATTGATTGACAAATTCCAAAGATCATTTTGATTATTTTATCAACTTAATAAAATGATATCATATATTGAAAGAATACTTAATATAAAGACATACATTATTTGGGATTATCAAATCATAATGAATCATAATTGATATTATCAAAACAGGTGAGGTCAACATATCTCAATGGACATTTTGGTTGGGTTTCCATGTGTCTAGACAATGAATAATATGATATAGGGTTTGATTGATATAGGGACTAGGGAAGTTGATATTATAGCCAGCAATTACACAACTAAACATGAGAAGATGGAAAATTCATATGTTAATGATATTTTTTATTTTTAGGGATTTAAATCTCTTATAGTCTCTAATAGGGATCCCTATTTTACCTCTAATTTTTTTGGGTAATTAGAGAGGTTATTTGATCTTACGTTCTTTTGTTAATTCCATACAATATTTAAGTGGACTGACATATAGAGAACAATGTAATGATTTTGCATGACATGCTACATACATGTGTCCTGGATTTTTGGGGTGCTTGGGAGGTCTATTTGGGACTCATTGATATTTCATATAAACATATTTAATTGATAGTGACAAGAACGGATTGTATTCAGGCTTTATATGGACGGCCTTGTAAATATATATTGTATTGAAAAGAGATTGTTGAATGTTCTATAGATCATCTGAACTACCTTCAAGGTAAATTATCATGGATTTAGTTGATTCTATATATAAGGTTTTTGAATAGAGTAGATATATATCATATTATTATTATCATCATATACCATTAGAGGTTTCAATGGCTAACCATGTTTTATTGAATGCTTCACCCATTTTAGGCCATCAATGGATTATAAGGAAAGTTAATTTTTCCTCGTTTTTTGGTGCTTTTGAGGTTGTTGAGAAGGTACATAAACTAGATTATGATTTTTTACGAACATAAAATTTGTATTTATTACAAAATTCATTTCATGAATATTTTATTTTTATTTATATTTCATTCCCCACTATAAGAGAATTTGCCTATATCCATGGTTTTCCAAAAATTTTGTGTATATGTAAAAGTTATACTGAGGGGTTTTTAGAGAATCATGGGTATAGGTATCGAAGGAAAAAATATTATAAAAGATCTATAACCATATTTCACAATGATCCATTGGTATATATCGACATTATAAACATGGTTTTAATAGAATGATGTGTATATGTTTTACATGTGAAAAAATTATTAGGACGGAACTATATATAAATTTCCCTATAAACTATGTCCATATATCACTCATATACTCTTGGTTTTTGTAAGCCATGGAAATTGGTTTCATCCGAAAAAAAATCCAATATAGATCATATACCCAATGTTTTACAAAACTGTGGATATATGATTCCCAAATATTTTTTGTGATAATAAATGTAAATTAAAATATTTAATAGAATTAAAATTATATATATATATCTAAATTATTATATTTTATTTTATGAATGTAAAATTTCTTATAGGATAGTGGTTTGGTCTTTGTAATTTAATCTAATAGTATTGGGTTGAAATCCTAGAAGAAATTTTTTTTGATAAATAACCTACACCCACTGTTTGAGAAAACCGTGGGTGTAGGCTGGCCCATTATTTTTTATAATAAAAATAATAATAACAAATAACAAAATATAAATATTCTAATATATAAAAAAATATGTACTTATGTGAATAGATAAAATGAAACATGTTATATGATAGTGGTAATGTTGCTCGAATATTGTCAGATGGTGCATGAATAAAATACATGCGGATGATTACTTTTTAATAAATGTATTATACCCACATTTGTACAAACTATTGGTATAAGTTTATACACACTCTTATGTCAAACCATTATTATAGTTATTTAAATTAATATCTCCTACATCAATAGTTTAGAAACTGTAGGTATTGGACGACACCGATTTCGCTCATCATTGTGGTTCCAAAAACTATTGGTATATTTATTCCCTCTATATAGTTTCTTATACCCATAGTTTATGAACCACAGGTATGGGTTAAAATTATTATAGTTCCCATATAATGGGATGAGCTATGAGGATATTTATATTGATACAATCATACCCATGATTTAGCATCCAGTATAGATTATTTATTCTAATAAAAGGGAGCACTGTGGGATGATATTAACTTTGTTCTATGTGATATGTTAGAATAGTTATGATTCATGTGAAATGTTGAATCATGAGGAACTGATGATATATAAGTGTCTTCATATATTTGACATGGATACATAATTATAATATGCTGGTGGGGAATACTGACTCTATTATAGTGAGGTTATAACATCATGTAAGATGTTGTCATGTAGATATAGAAACATATTTTGACCATTAATTATTAATTCTTTAATCATGGGTTTTCAGTTAAAATATGAATCATTTGGGAGATTTATTGGCTATTTATGGTCAATGCATGGTTTTCCCAATATATACACCCCTCTAGTGAAAACCTTGAATCACATGATAGTGTGTGATTACATTGTTGTTGCACAATTTAACGAGAAATGTACCATGATATTAGAAATGATGAACACTAGTTTTTGGGGGCGTGGTTTGGTCCCACAGTTTTAATACCAGTGTGTTACTTCTTTTATAACCGTGAATACATATTTTATTACTTTAAAAAGTTATTTAAAATTATACATACCAACAGTTTAATCCCCGATCGACCAAATTAGACATAAAATATTTACTTATTTTGGGGGTTATCATGAACTAGTTTTAGTTTCTCTAAAACCATGAATTTATATTTGAATGTGTTGAAGATCTCAATTGATCACATCTATCTATGTGAACTATCTATCATGTTTTCAATTACACACAATTTTTCCTTCCTAGATAGAGTGTGTTAGATCATAATGTTTTTTTATGAATGTAAACTCTTTTCAATTGAATTTTGAATATAGTTTTAATTTCATGATCTCTTTGAAAATCGTATCTTTTTGGAAAATATCAATGGGGGTGTTATGAATTGTGATTCCATGATTAAAGGTTGGTTTTTCAGTATATTTTTTCAATTTAATTTATCCATTTATTTCATTATTTTTATTAATTATATTCTAATTTGATTTATTGAATCCTATTTTGATATCAATTCGAATTAGAATTTGATATGGTATTCTTTTTTTATGAAAACCCTTAATGGAAATGGAATTAGAATTTTCGAAGAACATTTAAAATGATGGAATTGATAAAATGAATTAAAAATTTATATTATAATAATATATTAAATAGACAAAATAAAATCAATGAATGGTTTTAAAATGAAAATGGAAGGAATTGAAGAAAATCCCATGTTTTGATTTTGAAACTGAAATAGCATATTGAAATATAAAATTGGAAAATTTAATTTAAATGATGATTTATTAGAATGGTATGATTAACCGTTTATTCATTTCATGATTGAGAACATGAGAGAAAGGTTATTTATCTTGTAATATGGGAAAATCACACTAGGATGAATATTTTCAACTAATGGAATGATGGTGACAACTTAGGAATAATATATATTTAGGAATATTTTATCTTCAATGTATCTTGATGTTTAATATTCACCCTAATTTTGAGTTTAATGTGTACACATATTTCAATCATCACTAGTAAAATATGATTGAAGATTATATAATTGGTAAATATCATACCAAATGAAGAATAAGTATAGTTCATGTTGTGATTTTTTACATATATATTTCATTTATTAGTGAACTATTTTATTCATTCCACTGGATTCATATAAATTTTTTTTAAATTTTTTTTATTTTATTCAAGTTTGAAATGTTTATCATCATCATGGAATAAAATAATATCTTTTTCTAAATATATCAATCATATTTACATTCAATCTTTTATTAAATTTTTTTTATGATATGGGTTATTATTATTGAGTATATATTTGGGCGGTTGTTGAGACACTATATGGATTCTATCTAACACAATACAATTTATTTTATTAAATTCTATATTTCATTATTTTAGGTCCATGAAATATAAATCACCTAATAGAGGAGGTGAATTTTCATATTTTTTTGGTATTGTAGTGATGTTTCCTTTGATGTTTTTTGAGTTTTTCATGCATGATTCTATGTAATTTGATGGTGTATAATTTTTCATTTTTTATACCTTCACTATTTATGATACATTATTCCTATTAATATTGATCATACTAATATTAAATATTTATTTTTCCCCATTTTATTGGAATATTCATCCTTCTTTTTTGTTTAGTTTAGCCAGGTGATAGTCTCCAACCCATGGGGATTGGGATCGTCCATCGGGCTATGTCTCTTTAGGAATAAGTATCATGGTTCTAGGGAATCTATGATGGATTGTGATAGGGATACTTGGGTAATAGTAAATACATTTAGTTTCAAACAATAAATTGTATAAATATCCTAAACTAATTTTTTTAAAACATAAATTAACATATATAACACTATGCTAGAGTTTTTTGTTTTTTTCATGTCTATAAGATAGGAACCCAGAAATTGAAAGGAAAAAATGTTTTTATACATACCTATGTCCAGGGATTAGTAATGGGTAATATGAAATACATTTAAATAAATATATTGATAAATAAATATTATATTATTTTTCTTAAAAAATAAGGGTCTCAAATATTTTTTTATTATAATGTGGTGAAAAATATTTTTGGTAATGATTTATTTGGATGAGGTAAATATAACATTCAGGTTTTACATAATAAATTTCAAATTATTATTGAAACTATTCTTTTGGAGATGTTCGATAAAGGGTGTGAGATGAACATTAATGATAAAACCATATTCAATTTTGATTTTATTACGGTTATTAAAGAAATGAGAATACATTCTTAAGGTTTTTTCTATGTAAAACCTATCATTTTATTATTAAATTTTGAAGATTAATGTATTATTTATTCATATGAACGTTTATCCATTTTATTTCTTATATAAAATTAAGTTTTTTTAAAATATTATAGAAATACTATGTTTCTATTTTATTGATTATGTCATCCATTAGAAGTTGTTTTAGTGCCTAATATATAAAATATTATCTCTTATTCTCATCAACCAAAATAAGAAATTAATATTTTCATGAAAATTGATTGAAGGATGAATCATTATGTTACAAGTAGGTATAATTATGTATGATATTAGTCTATATCGTAATGTAATTCAGAAAATAATGGAAAATGAGAATGTCACTAAATTTTCATCATGTTATAATATTTTTGAAGGAATTGATGGAAATTTCATCCAACACATATTTAACATTATATGTATATTAAAATTATCATTACCATATTCACATTAATAATATTTTATTAATTAGGATTCAATATTAACCTCCATATAGATACATTGAAATATAATTAATGTTCTCTTATTTGAGATTTTTTTATTCCATTCTAGTTGATATTCCTATTTTTCATTCCATAATTATAAGTGGTTGTTCTATTAAACCTCTTATGATGAATATTTTAATCAATGTAAATTTTAAATATCAAATTTCAGGTTTTTGGAAAATAATTATAAAACATTAAGGTCAATATTTTTAAATATTTGGGGAATATAACACCCAAATATTTTAAAATAATAAAATTTCAAATGATATCTTATGTCACACATAATACTATGTTTACATGAAAATTAATTTACTTTTAGAACATAATTATAAGATTTATGAATAAATACAAAACTAATATGAAAAATAACACTAAATTTTATATATAATCCAAATTTATTTTTTAATGTACAATAAATATGTACTCAATTTTTATATAAATCATATTATGCTTTAAATATAAATTTTAGTCAAAAAATTATTTCATTTTGGTGAAATGATTATTTAATTAATTTATACCAAATATAGTAGAGGAATTTCATAATAATATTAAATTTGTTTAAATTATCATATTACAATTATCCAAGGGTGAAATATTGGAATTTTATTAATATGGATCATTTTTATTTAATTGTGAAAAATATATCAATATAACAAATTAAACTATTTTCATTACATTATTTAATATTAAAGATCCAATTTGATTTGAATTTAATTTAAAAGGATAATATGTAATATTTAGTTATATTTAATATAAATAAATAGATTATAATTTTCCAAATAAAGAATATTAAAATATTTTTTTAGTTTTTGGCATATTGAATAATTTTTTCAAAAACTGTTTTTAAGTGTATACTGATTAATAATTTAATTTTATTATTATAAACCCAAATAATAAATTATTTAAATGAATATTATATATTATATTTATATATATGATTATTTTATCTTATTATGATTATTAATAGTCATCGATATTTTGAAATAACATCATCTTATTGAAAAATACTTCTTTTAAAAACATTTGTTTCAAAAATATTACTCGATAATTATTTTTATTATACTCTTCAAATTATTTTAATTTAATTTGATAAAATGGATTAAATATTTTTAATCATATTTATTAGTATTGTGAATCGATGTTTAAATATATTTTTTTCACCATGGATTGTAAAAACTGGAAAAAACCACCACTATAAAATGGTAAATCTAGTTACCTAGGCTTTAGTCTAATTGATAAGGCCCTGATTTAGTATCATTATTATTAAGGGATTAATTCATTTCATCCTTCTCCCAATATACCCAATATTTATTTAATTATGAGACAATTTTTTTAGAATACTACCTATATAGAAATATAAATAAAGAAAAAGACTAAATCTATCTCTCTTTCAATTAAATATTTATTATATGATCACATGAAGATAAAGAAATATGTTTAAAAATGTTAGTTATTATTTTTTTCATACTAAAACTAAAACAAAGAACTCTGTTTTTTTATATTTTAGAAATGATACTTTTTAGGGAATTGTTTTTGAGAATATATATTTACCCTATACAAGTATAAAAACTATCATGATGCTTATTCCAATAGTGAAATAATCAATTTAAATAATTTCTAAAAAATTAAAAGTAATATTTTTGATAAGATTTATGGTTTCAATAGTACTATATTATTATTCCATTTTTATTATTTTCAGTGTTATAGATTATATTAATAATTCATTATTGTATTCATATGATTAAATTCAAATTAATGTATTCATTTAAAAATTTACAATAATAATATTTTTTGTTAAATTTTATTATATTAAATAAAAAAATCCTATAAATTGTAAAAGTGGAAAATTATGTTAAAAGTTGTTGTAAATGTTATGAGTTTTCAGTTTATAATTCGTTGTTTCTTTTTTCTTAAAATTATACCCCATTAAGTTTGAAGAAGCAGTAACAACAATTAATGTTAATATATATATATATAAATGGTTAAAACATGTTTTAATGGTTTGTCGGTAATAAAATATTCCCATAGACATTTTTGGAAATATATAGAACTTATGATAACCCTCATTTTAATCCCAATACATTTGGATGTATTTCAATTGAATATGACCGAATTATAATTTACAGTTTCATGAAATTAAAAATGTATCCCTCCCCACACATATAAAAGGACACATCATATCATTTTTCCTTGACACACTAGTAACCATTGGGATTAGTCATCTAATACCAAAATCAATTCCAATCATCCCATAACATGTCTTATATTCTTTTTTGTTTATAAACCCTCAAAGAAAGGATTTTGGTGAAAATATGTAGATGTTATTCAATTAAAAGGTATCATTTTTAACCATGTTCATGTTTTATATTCCATCCTCCTCCAAATAATATCAAACTATTATGATACAATAACATAATTATACCCCAGGCACTAATAATATATTTTTGTAATGTGATATCTAACATCTATATCCACTTTCGGTAAATTGTATATGAATCCATTGTTTGTGTCTATGTCGGATGACCCCCTTGAGAACCAATGCAATTTATTTTCCATCAACACCTTCATGGATTGTCTAATGGGAATATTTAATATATATTTATATTGGATATTCATGTTTCTATTTTAACTATTCAATGATAATATTATATGTTAATTCTTTAAATGTCATTCATTTAAAATTTATGATGTCGTTCATGTGTACATGTCAACTACCACATCCACGATGTGATTTTATTTGTTTTTCATAACCACATCACAATATAGATATACATACATGTATTTAGTGAAAATATATTATATTTATGTTATGATGATAAATATAGAAATATAAAATAATAATTAGGCTCTTTCTATCGCGGTCATTGAAAAATGGAAAGGATAAACTTTGATTCTTACGAGCTACCATCTTAATGATTAAAACATAGTTCCATTTTCATTAAATTTTCTCATGGATTATTCAAAACATTAGTATTTTTTTATTATAAATAATATAATTCACTGATTATTACTATATATATGATTGATCAATTTCCATTTTACCATCGTCAAACTACAAAAGTAATTTTGGTAATATGACCTGAATTTCATAAAATATCCAATGTGAACATAAAAAGTTCTGTAATTAAATACAACTAGGTAATAAATTAAATAAAAGGAATATCAAATAAAAATTATTAAATAACTAGATAATTTATATAAATTTATTATTAAGGATGAATAATAACATACATGATGAGGTAGACCTAATGTATGGAATTTCATCTCAATTTCCATTCATTGAAGAATATTTTGATTTTATAATGAATTTTTATTATGTTTTATATACATAAATTTTATATATTATATGAAAGTCATTAATAATTATTGATGATTTAAGTATTAATTCATTTTACTTCAACTACGGGGATATTATTTTAATGTTTCAATATAGTATGGGGTTTCATAACTCAATATTTCTCTTTATGCAATATTGATTCTTAATCATCATTAATATAATAAAATTATGTGGTTAATTGAATTTTAATTCATTTGGATATATTTAATCATTTAAATTTGTATTTATACTTTTTAAACATAATAATTTAAATTATTAATTATCAATTCTAAAATATGATACATGTAAGTGAATTTTGTTTCAATATCCACTCTATTGATACATATTTGATATTATTCTCATGTTCAATTTAATGAAGGTTATATACTACCCCAATTATATATTTGATATAAATAACTATTTTTAATGAGGATTAAATTTACACATCATTTTTTATTTCAATTGGCTGCAATTTAATAATTTCAAAAGAGTAAAGTATTTATTTTACATTCCATATTTGGGAAATTCAAAATTTTCAATCAAAGATTCTTATAATATATGCTTTGTAAAATCCATCATTTTAAATAACCATTAGATATTTATGTATCTTCTATATTTTATTCCAAAATATTATCATTTTGGATCAAAAATAATGAAATTAAATCTATATTTGAAAATTATATTGTATTTATCTTCATATTGGGCTTATTTTTCGTCCATGTGCATATTTAACAAATTAGATCTTAAAAAATATTTTTTTAATCCAATAAAATAAAAAGGAAATTAAATATTATACTTGTGTTTTTAAAATATTGGAATGTAATATTTATATTGTTTCTATGTGGTTAATTTTATACAATTTATACATATTTCAATCATAGTTTTTTATGTATTTAACATTTAATATATTTCAATCCATAGTATATATAAATGTCTATATTTAGCTCTATATACATGTTTTCAGTGGATTTAAAATGAATGATATTTATTTTGGTTTTATTTTAATATTTATCTTTCATTTTATTTATTTCCCTAAAGGGCACTGTTTTATTTCAAAACCTATATTTTCAATAAATCTAGTGTCATTTCTCATCGGTTATTAGTTTTGTGGTCATTATTTTTCTCGTGAAAAATTATATTTCATGTGATCATTGGAAAACAAATTTACCTTAATCTTAAAAAATATTTCATTTATGGATATAGTTTTTTTAATAAAATATAAAATTTCTATATATTTTTTTACAATTAATGTTATTAGATTTACATTGGAATATCATTGTAAATCGTTAATCATCACAAATATGGATACTGGGTTGTAATTTTTATTGTTAATGAATATAATTGATCATTAAATATATAATGAATGGTTTTAAAATAACAATATTGGTGTAAATAGTTATAGTTAACCGATCGTTTCATAGACATGCATAATGAGAAAAATGATTTGTAAAAATTAAATTTTTAGTTACCCATAGTTTTAAATTATGATTACATCGGGTCATGATGGTTAAAATATGACGGAGTATGATATCATGTGTAAAATAAAGTGTATAGAAATATGATTAGCCTTGTGGATAAAGTCTAATAAATTAATTCATCTATTAAGAATGATTGAGACTCTTTTAATCATTCAAGTAGTAATGATGATAAAGATGTTGAACCTATGGTAGGGAATAAATTTCAGTTATTAGATGACCTCAGGGAGGATATATGAAATTTTATTAATGAAAAACATGAAATTGTTTAAAAATAATTAATGGTTTGATACCTCACTATTGCAATTAAAAAACTCACATTCACTACACTATTATATGTCTTTATTAGCTCTAGTGAAGTGATGACTACCTCAGAACTGTTAAAAATACAATGCATATATCTATGGTAGAAAAGAAATAATAAAGGATATATTAATCAGGGAAAATAAAATCTTTGATTAAGGATATATTTATTTGAAATTTATCTAGTGCTGATAATTAGAACCTTTATCAGAATATAAAGAATCATGGGTAAAAATTCATTTATCGATGCATTAAAATGAAATGATATAGGATTTATTTATTGGTGCTTCTACAAATTCTGATATTGGCATTCTTTATCATCCGTTCTATAAGAATTGAATAAGTCGTTCTTTATTAGTTCATTTTCTTGCAATAATAAATGAAAAAACATATATTTTGATGCAACATACCACACAAACACCAAAAATAAGGCATGTAGTATGTTGTGACAAAAATCTTCTTCACCCGAAACCACAATAGAAATAACCAAAATAAGATACAAATAGTAAATTTATATGAAATAAAGTTTCTAACACAAATAAAAATAAATAAACATTGTTATATATTATGGGAGTTGTTATTTCTACAAAAAATAATGTAACTTTTGAATAAATGTCTTTACATGGAGTCATACCAGTCACTTCATGAGTCAAATCGAGGTGAGAGTAATTCCTACACATCAAAAATGATATATAGATCTCTTCCTTAATCTTCAAAAACAATTTGAAATCATTTTCGTAGTTTACAGTATCTCATTTTTTTTCAAACTATAATAAATTTTAGTTTTGAATAAAAAGACTCACATGATGTCGTACAAGACACAATGTGTGTTAGATTAAAGTTTTGATAAATCTAACTAGATAAAATGACTTATGGATCTATTTATTATCGTAGAAAATAAATCTGAATGTTTTTATTCATTTTGATTAGGTTAGTTTTTTTCACTAAAATTGTTGTAAATTTTGAATAAAAAGACACACTTTGAGTAATATCAGTCACACCATGATTTATGTCAAGGCATGGATAATTACAACACATCCAAATTGTATTATGGATTATTTTTAAAAAAATTTAAAACAATTAGAATGCATTTCATCAATTTTGAGTAATCCAGTTATGTCTTTTACTAAAATTCCACATTAAATTGGGAACATGAACATTTATCCATACATGTGGAATCATGTGTTGTTATGACCTAATAATGACTCAAACACACCCTAAATTAATTATCAATCATTGTCACCAAATTTAAAAGAAATCCGAATACGATGTCATTGTTTTCTGTGATTGACACTTTTTTAAATTACAAACTCAAATTTAAAATCATAATGGACACTTGGAGTCATAAAGTTCACACTATGCATTAGATTTATGTGGACCTGATTTATACATCCACTAATGACCTAGGGATTATTTCTCTAAAGTATCAAAACAATTTAAATTCATTTTATCATTTTTGAATATGTTAGTTGATTGTTTCACTAAAATTAATATCAATTGTTATTTCAAATGTACAGTTGCATTCATATGGTTACATAATTAATTAGATTGAGGTGTGTATAATTCCTACAAGCCCGAAATGTCTTATGTATGGTTTCTATAAGGTATAAAAAATGAATTTGTTTCCACAGGTTTGAGTATGTCAGTCCAGTTTTTTTACTAAAATGATATTTCAAACTAGAAACATGAACTTTGATCCGTACATGTAGAATAGTGTGTGAGATTACCATGATACTATTTCATACACATCAATAATTAATCATGAATCATTTTTCATAACTAGAATGGTAATATGTGTATTTTTTCTGTGTTTTCAATGAGTGAGACTTTTATTTATTAAAATGAAAATTTTAAAATGATAACAAAAAATTAGAGTCTTGCCAGTCACACCGTGTGTTAGATTGTGGTGGGGATGATTCCCACAAGTAACTGGTGAATTATATATCATTTTACTAAAGCAATGGAAAATATTGAATTATTTTCTTGGTTTTTAGTAAGTTAGTTGTTTTTTAATAAAACTATATTCTATTTTCAATAAAAAGATACAATTGCAGTAATATCTATCACACTGTTCATCAAATTGAGGCGTTTATGATTCATACATATACAAAATTACATAAGGATAGTTTTTATAAAGTATCAAAATAATACAAAACTTTTTTCTGGGGGTTTAGTACACAAATTTTATTTTTTAATAAAATGTCAATTTATACCAGAAAAATGATCATTGAGATGTAAAATTGGCATCTTATGCGGGTTTGACATGAGGATAATTGATTCAAATATCAAAGTATTTATGAATCATGGTCCCAAATTATCAAGAATATTTGAGCATGTTTTCTCAATTTTTAGGGATTATCACTTTTTTTTATTAAAATGTCAATTTCAAACTAATAATAAACAATTGGAGTTGTACCTGTCAAACAAGGCATTGGATTGAGGTGTGTCATAGTAAAACATATCACAAATGAAATGTGGATTATTGTACAAAATTACCATAAACATATGAATTTGTTTTCATAGTACTGAGTATGTCTATTTTTTCAATAATATTAATGTTAGTTTGGAATAAAAAGATGCACATAGCGTCATACAGGTTAACCAGGAATCAAATTGAGCTGCAACTAATTTTTCTATGTCCCAAATGAAATATGGATTGTTTTCATAATTTACTAAAATAATAAAAAAAATTCATATATGTTTAATATTCCAGTTGTTTTTTGTATTTAAATATAATTTAAAAATAGAAACATATACATTGATCTATACAAGTGGCATTGTGTGTGGTTTTGAAAAAACATTGATTCATACACATCATAAATGAATTATGAATAGTTTTACCAAATTATAATTACAATATGAGTGTGTTTTATTTTTTTTCATTGAGTGAATCTTTTTTGTACTAAAATGTCAGTTTTATATAGATAACAACAACTTTGAATCTTACCCTCCTCGATGACACTGATATATCAATGCAGGTTTTCCCCATAAGATATTTCATACACATTCTTACTTTAGTTGTTTATTAGACACATATATATATCTAAAAATTTAACTTGGTTCATATATATGTTTGATTATTGGGAGTTTTATATATGTATCAACAATAATACAGGTGGAGAAATTGAAGCTTCCAAAATAGAATAATCTTACTGGTGTATTACATACCTGTATAAAATCACAAAAAAATTGTTGGAAAAAATTATTCTACTATGTCACATGAAAACAATTCACAGTGGTACTCCTCTTATGTGAATATTTATGTGTGAACTATTATATAATTTTTCTAAAAAGTCAATGTATGATCCTCTTTCAATATAATTTCCCAAAAAATTATATTTTTAGTAAGCCATCACATCATATCATCCACTATATCCTCCATTAGATCAGTGTCTGACTCTGAATCTTCCATTAATTATAACTATACCTTCATCTCTACCATCATTCACACCACTGTCTTGGCCTCAACCTCTTTCTCTAACTCGTCAACTAACAAAATTTTTTTATCTTTTATAATTTACGTTTTATAATCAAATTTATATCCTTAATTGCACCTCATATTGAGAGAGAGATAAAAATAATACACAATAATTATGAATATAATTATTCACAAAAAAAATATATTTTTGGTTTATAACTTATAATAGATCATAATCATAGTAAATAATTGGAGATATTTTTCCCACTATACATTCTAAAAAATAACAACGCCCTATTATCTATAAACAAATTTATTTCTTATTCACAGTAAAAAATGTTTTCATAAAACATGATAGTAAATAGAAATTATAAAAAAATGAATGATTATGAAATATGTTAATTAAATTTCAATTGGTGTCAGATATTACGTATTGGTGGATAATGGACTATTCATGGTTTATGATTTATCTCAAAAATTTTCAAACTTAATACCCACAACCAATGTCATTATCTAGTTTTAGACACGGTATAAATATGATCCAATATATGTAAATTTTATAGATATGTTCTGAGAGTTAAATACTCCTATATATAATATAATTTGATTCATTTTTGGTAATCCACTTCAAATATCCATTTAAAAACATGATTTTTGGCATGATATATTCTCTATTTAAGAGTCTAACTATTGTATCAAAATTATTGTTAAAACAATGAATGAATATATAATTCAATGTTTATCTTTAAAATGTAGATTTTTGTTTGTTACATATTGAAAATACACATAATCTGTGGTCAGTAGGTTTCATATCCATGTATTGGACCAAACAAATAAATATTCATGGAGTCCATATTGATTATTATCAGTATCCAGTGTGCCTTAAAAATAAAAACAATTATGTAAATCCAAAATCCAATATATATTTTTTGTGATTAGATTGTAGAGTCTTACCTTTTAATTGTAAATCAACGAATATCTTTATATATCTTTTTCATATTCAACATAATATGTAGTTCTTATCTGTAATTATTTTCCTTAAATTTTGTTTTAATGATAATAAAAATTTCACTAGAGCTGGTAGGGATAACGTACTATGGGAAGGTCATTTTTTCTGGTTCTATTTACTTAATTTTCTGGATTCGACCATCTGTTTCTCCATCTCTTTATCCATTTGTATTATCAAACATCACATAAGACTAATTAGTCATAAAAAATTATATGTTATTATATTAATTTGTTTAAATTTATACCACGTCTATATCTATAAGATTAGATAAACATGCTCTAAAATCTATATTTGTAACCTCTATCATTGTAATATCTTGAACATCATGTGGAGTAGGTAACTCATTCAATATATCATGAGCTACCAAAATCTGCACTATCATGTGATAATGGTGGAGGTCTTGATTTTGTAGCTGGTCTTCCTTGACATTATACATTGTACCTATCCCAACATGGTGGTATATGGGTGCTGGAATATACAAATCACAATCAATTGTACCATGTAGATGTTTAGTAATGTAAAATTAGCCAAAAAATGATAAAAATTTAGGAAATAGTGTAGCGAAAAAATTCATTACCTTTGTTATGGTATACTGTTTGGGGGGGATGACTACCCTCAAATATATTCGGATAATTTAGTCCTTGTGTGGTTCTTTGCTTCACTGCTGGTTCACAATGATCGTTTCTAATACATTGGTCTTCCAAACCAGATCACAAAATAATATCTTCTGCGATTATATGCATCTCCTAATTCATCTTAATAATATTATATGTATCATTATCTGGTTTTAATTTCTTAAAATATGTTAGCGGAGAGACTCCAAAACCTAACACTATAATGTAACAATATAATTCAGGTCTCTTAAAATCTAGTAAGATTTTTTTTCATCTAGAAATCATTATCGATTCTTCATTCAAAAACATATAAAAAATTTAAACCTAAATATATTTGTTATATAATATTGTTATAAATCATAATTAATTAAATTTAATTCATGCATTATCATTCTTTCCATAGTAGTTTTTTTCTCTTAATCAAAAAATTTACCCAAATTATTTTCACGAACCACCTTTCATAGCACATGACAAGAGAGGGATATATCGTTTGATATTGATTCATCAATCTGTATATAAGCAATGGAACATATTTTGTTTAATATAACACAATTAAACATTTATTTTTAGTATAAAAAGATATCAATTTCATCTGTACTAAACTATAGCCAATATTTTCTTTGCAAACAGGGTATGATTGTTTTGACGCTCCTAAATTATTTTCAACACACATTTGATACTTTATAAATAAAAAAATTTGAATCACGTTGGATAAAATAAATAATTTCATATTATATATTATCAATTACAATGCACCTAAAATGATTTATTATTGTAAAAAATGATGAAAATAGTTCATTATTCATGTTATATAACGTTTGAATTACTATGTGGTGGTTGTGGCTTTATTTTCTCCTAAGAAACCCTAAGATAAAACTTTTTATGAAGTGTTCAGAATTATTATGGGATTTTCAAGTGGATATTAAGAAAATTTTCTTAGAGGAGTCATCTATAATAAATGAAGTCAACACAGAATAAAGAAAATTAAATAAATATTTCATTATATCATCTTTCACTAAAATAGAGAAATTATATTGTAACATTACCATTATATCATTACAATGGATTTTTTTCATTACTCGTTAGTGACGATACCCTGAGTCAATATCAATAAACATATACATATTTATTTTCACCCAATGATAATTAAAGAACATTGAATTTTTAGGGGGACATAGGTTTGCTGCATTGATACGATCAAACCTAATCTTTTATAAGATGAATTCTTTCTTTTTTATTTTTTTCACCACTATGATTATGTGTAACTGTTTTTTTTCATCAACATGATGATGATCCCCTAAAAATTACATAGTTTTATTATCAATAGTCTATTCTTCCCCATTATTGGAAATATCATCTTGTGTAGAATTCATTTTTTGAATGAGTAATAAAACATTTAAAATGTCTTGAATTATATGAATACATTCCACTCCATGCATCAAAGTCCATAACTGCATGCCTCATTTATAAAAAGTGTTACTGTCTTGAATAGATGTATAATAATTCAATACTTCATTATAACTAACCATCACTACCACTATTTATTCCATCCTTAGATGTTGATTTCCATAATTATATTGATGATATATTGGACTATATATTTCGAACTATCCTTCTTTCCATCATTCTGGTATCAATGTTACATGATGACCTACCTCCCGAATAGTTATTATTTTATTTTTTTGTTTTTTATTCATCTCCCATCATTTGTGTAAATCTACCAATGTTGATTGAAATAAACTATAAAAAATTCATCCCATTCCATGCAATGGTCTTCATTTTGGGTGAATACTACTCAATGTATTCCAAACAACATAGATTAGATGGTGTATGAGTCTCAAGATGAAAAATGCAATAATAATTTTTCAGGAGATGAATGTAAAGTTTCATATGTGGTTCAAAAATAACATTGGGCAATTTTAATTACGGAATTGAACATATTACATTTCAAAATTGAAGGACTAAACATTAAAATCCACATGAATACAACTCATAGTCATTTATATCAACTAACAAATATTTATTGTTTGAGTCTTCCTTTTAAATTTTACATTATTAACTAGAGATGATAGGATAGAAAAATTTGGGGTGGTATTGGTGTGTTGTAGATGGCAGAACAGAAAACTATCCTTTTCTCCAAGATCCTAATAGAATATAATTTAATGATGAAGCTGATAATATGTCCAAATGGCTCTTCCATTTTTTTGGAGAAATACCATCGATAGTCATAGTGGCACCCTATTAAATTAATCAATGTTTATGTGGAATAAAATCAAAAAGTGTCTTTGTTTGTTTTTTTCACAAAAAAAATATGAAACCATAGTATTTATAATCATTTACTCATCGTACTAGTATTACCATCTAGGTATTCTTTTCACAAAAGTACTAATAGAATCCAATGTGAACATAGTCAAAATAAAAGTAATAATTGTGGATGTGTAGTGAAAAGTAACTCTGTGAGGCATATAATAAAAATCATATTTTAATTCCAAACAAATCCATAATATATTTTGATTAATTTTTCTATGAATTATTATGTATTTTCATGGTATATTAAATGATTATGATGAATGGATGAATGATTTGAATAATGAGTTGGGATATGTGGTATTCAATCCCATCGTAGTGGAATTAAGGGAGATTAATGAATACAACCATAGAGAGAGGACTTTCATCATAGAAAATTGGAACGAAAATTGTTAGAGGTAGTATAATTTAAATGTGGGATTCAAATCCATCATCATGAGATTGATGGAAATAAATAATATGAGGAATGATTAAATAAAGGCAGTGATGGTTTTATTAAATGAAATATTGAAGTATTATATCTATATTTAATATAGTAACAATTCTCATTCAAGATGCATGAAATTTTGGACATTTATGAATGGAGTGTATTGTATTGTACATATAGCTTACCAAAATGAATACTTATTTCCACAACCTTATTTGTAAAACTCGGGGATTTTGTTTAGAAATGGTTTTTTTATTTATTACAATTATTATGTGTTGTATTGATCTCCCATAATAGCATATCAGGATGCAGTTCGTAGTAGTCTCAAATGAAGATGGAATTAGTTTACATAGAAGGGGTGGCATTGTGTAGGAATAGTTATGTGAGAGAGATAGATTTTAGTTACATTGAGGTTCATATATTTTGTTTCTATTGTTATTCCTATAGGTAAAAGGGACTGTGATCTAGTAGCACAAAATTAATATGAAATATTTAATTCAACATCACAATGAATATTGTTGGATCATTTTCAAAACCAAAGGCACGATTATATGCTTTTATGACTATATAATCTTTATAAAATACTTCGGTTTTACAAAAATTTCATTATTCCCATACCATAATTTGATCTTTTAAATCTATTTTATTCCCTTTACCAATTAAATAAATCCTTTATTCTATGAAACCGAAATGTGTTACATAATAGTGGATCTATTCAGAAATTTGATAAACTATATATAAATTTATATATTTATAAATTTACTAGTAAACAAAAATAGAGCTTCCAAGGATGACAAATTAGTTCAAATGAAGCCATTATATTCAATATGTTGTAGCAATATTTTTATCTCTAATAATTTATTTTTATAAATGAGAGATATTTCAATAGAAATTACATATCTTTTAGCTAATATATTTTGAGAGGTATTTTCCCCTATCTATTTATAGGTATCTAGAAAAAAAATTAGGGAATAGATTTGAAAAAGGATCACCCACTAATGGTACAACATTTTTCGTTTCAACTTTAAACTCTCAAAACATCATACTAGTTATTTCTATGGTAATAAACACCATCTTATCCAAATTTATTCCCATATAATATTCATTGAATTCCAATTAGAAAATTTATATATACTAGTCACCAGTTTTTTAGGATAATGAAACATGGAATTTTATAACAATTAACATGATCTCAAAGTGGAACTAACTACTCAATATGAAAACGAAAATCAAAATACATCAAAATAATGATATATATATTTTAAAAATTACTACATATACCCATTATAATATATAAAATTATAAATATACCACATATAACTTATATTTAATCTAGGTGTATCAATATACATCAACATTGATGAATCATTCACTTTCAATTCATGAAGACATACCCTATTATGCCAATAGGTATTGTATAAAATGGAAACAGATTACTTGTTCTTAAAATGTAAACATATGGATAATATTAATGTTTTATAAATATATGAATATGTTCTAATACCAACTCTAGATGAAATATAAGATAATAATAAATAAATAATATGAATTTTTTATGTCATAAGACCATCAATAAGAGTATAATATATCATGATATTAACTATCACTATAGAAGAACACTATCTAGAATCTTCTATAGACTACTCAATAAAAAATAAACAATCATATCTAAGGACCCTTATTATATGTAATAGCTAAAAAGAACCATTATAGGATTCCCAACAGACCACATCAATATAAATGAATCACATCAGATTAGAAATAATGATTAATGTGTCCAAGTAACCTACAATAAGGGAATCACTCAAAAATTATCCTCAATTGAAGATGAATTGGAATACCTCCACTCTAATTATATTAAAGAAACAAATATCAACCCACCTATATTAAATATACATTTTTTTACTCTAGGATTTATCATTGTCTATTTTTGGATGTTTTTTTATCATCCATAAGATCCCTCAAATAACATGAATCCCATAAAAGGGTGTATTTTTCATGTTATTCTTAGTATTGATCTATAATTTTATTTAACTCTTTTAAATTAAATGAATATTTTAAAAAAATCCTAAATTAATTATTATGATATAATACCATAAAATCTAGGTGGAGCGGTAGATACACTATGTTCTCATCCTTTAATATTATACCATATATCTTCACATAGATATATATCTACCTCTTGGAAATGAGGATTAGTGTAAGTTCTAGATTAAAGAAGATGTTCATTTGATCCTTCCTAAAGATACATAGCGTTTATATTGGTAAAATATTACTTATTAATGTAGAGATACAGATAAATTTTGCCTTCTAAAAAATAATAATTATGTAGAAATATGAAAAGGTAATAATCTATTGTAAATGTGAACCCCTTCCCCCTCTCTAATTTATTTTATATTTAATAAGTACATTAATTAATTAAATATCAATTAAAATATGTTAGAATCATTATTTTAAATATATTTATGAAAAGACTACAAATATTATCAATAAAGGGGGTTTCTAAATAAACTCATTCAAATAATAAGATATTTATCCCTAATAACCAGTAATAAGTAAATAAGAATACACTGATTTTTTATTATTCATTTTTCTATTAATATAAATTTATATATTATTATAGATGAACAAATAAATAAAGCAAAAAATAACATGACATTTCAAATATTCAAATGGATTCTTACATATCAACTATTTAATAATATGTACGAGACTAGAAAATATAGGTTAAAGAAAAAAATCATAGAATTCTTATGGTATCTTATTTATCTGCCATAATTATGTTATCCATAAATATTTAAAGATTACATTATATTCTTGTAATTTTTTTCTTTTGAATATAAAAATACCAATATAAATACATTCACTATGATTCAAATATGTATCATTTTTCACCTAGTACACCAAAATAGTTACCAATTCATGATAGAACATCACTTTAGACACACATACATACAACTAAATTCTTGTGTCAATTATAAGGGATATAGATAAAATGTTTGAGAAATGGGATAAACTCTTTAGTGTTAAACTAAACCCAATTTGATCATTCTATAATTCCAGTATTACCTTTGTAGTAGTGTGTATTGAAAAATCAATTTTATTAACTTATAAAAGCCCATACACATGTGTTGATTGAACTTACAATGATGAAAAGTAATTTTCTTTCATAAAAACAATTATCTATGGGGGAAAAGGATGAAATATTACCACTTATTGTATTCTAGGGGTGAGGAGATGATTTGTAGGGTTCTTCATGGTTATGAACATTACAAAAATGTAAAATGAAAAACAAAAAAATCCAATACAGATAGAGGAAAAGATGAAAATAACATAAATTTGATGGTATACTTGATTCCTATGAGGGAACATATAAGGATCATGTAGGGTAGTACAAGAGATCTGTGAGAGATATAGAATCATGAGTGAAAGAGTTGTGGTTAAGGATCTTTCAAATAGATCGGGGAAACTTTTAACAACACATTCAGAAAATCACTGATAAATATTTCTTTTATTAGTTCTAAATTGATAAGCACTGTTAAAAGGTATCTCCATCAGCATTAACGTTTTCAAACTGATAAATATATTTTTTAATAGTGCTTTTTAGTGTTGATAATGATCGAACATTGTTAGTGCTAAAAAGTATTGATAAATATTCCTTTTATATACGCTAAAACATTAGCGTTGATAGGGGAATGTTAATTTTAATAACTTAAATAACTTTAATATAATTTTATAATTAATTAAATATATATTATTAGTTAATTGAAATTATTAAATAATTAATAAGAAATAATAAATATTTCTTTCTAATAATTTTAAATATAAAAATATAAAAATATACATAATATACATTTATAAATATTTTAATTTATACATATTTGTTTACAAATGTATTTTTAACATTATTAGTCGATATATAAACATAAATAAATAAATTTTAAAATTATTGAAATTGAATAATTCAAATTGAGTACATATTAAAAATATTGAAAAATGGATATATATGATTAATTAAATGTAATTTATTGAAAAATATGGATATATATATTAACGTAATGAAGAATGCATATTGAAAATACTAAAAAATAGTAACTAACTATAAATAAATAAATAATATTAAATGATCAAATTTAGAAATAAAAAAAATTATATAATAATGAATACCCAAACTATAATAGTATTAAAAATAAACAAATAAAATTGACCAACCTGAAACATGGCATATTAAATTAATCATGTTATAATAACATTATAAAATATACTAAAATTTGAATAAATTACCTAAATACTTGGGGTATATGTTTCAATATATTTGTGTATGTGTTTGTAAATACAAAATAATTAATTTCATATATATATATATATGGATGTGAAATCAGTGCACCACATGGAATTTTATTTATTTAAAATTGCAAAATAAAAAGACATTAAAAATTAATATTACATTAATATGTATTTATTTTACATTTCCATTAGTTTATATAAATTAATATTTAATATATAATATTTATTAATATTAATAATATATATATATATATTACATATTCAATTTAGTAATAATTTATGGTACAAAACTTTTAAATAATTTTTAATTTATTCAATTTTTATTATATTTTTGTTTATTTAATAACCTTTATTCTTTTTATATTATTATATTTAATATATAATATTTATTTATATTAATCATAAAAGTATATGTGTGTAATAAATTTCTTCATTTTTGTCAATAATTATTTAATTAATAAACTATTTAATATTTTTCTTCCTTTACTTAGTTAAATTTTTTATTTGATTTAATATTTAATTTTATTCATTTTATATATCATTATATTAAATAAATAATATTTATTAGTTAATACAAAATTATATTTATTTATATTCAATTTTTAAATTTTTTACAAGAATTATTTAATTGTTGAATTTTTTTTAATTCGGTTAATTATTTCAAATTATCCAGGACCTTTATCTAGGCTAAAAAAGCACTGATAAAGGGTATCATTTATTAGTGTAAAAAATAAAGCATCGATAATGGGAACCTTTATCATGGCTAATGTAATGCACTGATTAAGATGGTCTTTATCAGTGCATTTTTTCTAGCCCTAATATATGTTAGTGCAATTAAAGAGGTGTTTTGTAGTAGTGTCTGAAGATTTATTGTAACATTCAACTCCTTTTATTTATTTGAATATTTAGTGGTTGAAATTGGTGTTATATTAAGTTTCCATTACCCTAAAAGGTAGAAATAATTCCACATTTATTAAGACCATTTGATGAATGGTTTCCCTTTAAGGATAGAAGAGAAAACACAATATGAAAAAAATCTTCTATATAGAGCATGAGTATTACATAGAAGTCAAAAAAAACATTTCTCAATACAGTAGTACAATGATAAACAAAAGGAAAATAATAATAAATGTGAAAAGAGACTCCTATATCCATGTTACCGTGAGGACATTTTCTAAAACCACACCTGACATTGCTCCAAGAACCACCTCCATAGCCAATCCATCACTATCGAATAACATTAAATGAAAATTGAAAATCCATGTATTAACCATAGTCGTGATTGATGATAAAAACAATCACACTATAATGACAATGAAGGGGGTTAGTATAAACATTTTAGGGCTCCACAAATACTTCCCAGGTAATTCCACTTGAAAAAATATTTTCATCTTAATTTATATAATATAGTATAATGAAATTTAAACTGATTTAATCAAACCATGAAATTTTTCAAATGGAAAAAATTTATTAAAATCAAAACCCATTTTATTTTTTGGTATATATATAGCTGTATCTACAAAAAAACACTATGAGATTACATGTTATTTGACTATACTCATGGGAATTCACACATCAAACAAATAGTTCATCAAAAGGAGACTAAAACAACATACACCAATTGTACACACACCTTCCATGGAGTCACATATATAAATGAACTAACACCAACGATGTAAAACAAAAACCATTCCATAACCATTTCACATAAAACATTATGTTCATCAATCAATTTCACATAATAAACATTATTTACATACAAAGACGACTATTTGAAAATATTAAATTTAAAATCATAAACAGTGGGTGGAGGTTCATAAATCCATGGAGTTTACAAAATACAATATTTATGAAACATTTGGTTTACACTAACACTCCCATATAGATTTCACAACCACTTAAATCAAAATAATTATTAAAAAAATGGAATTTATTTTGATTCTTAGGGAGGTGATGGAGAATCCAATTAACTCTCAACCATTGGTGAAAATTAATAAAAATGATTAAAATTTTTAAATTCTATCTCAACCCATATTTCCATAACTATATCCAATATTACTTCTACATGATCCCCATAAAATATCATTGATATATCCTCTAGGGATTAGTTTGACTATTTCAAGAGGGAGTGGAATATGATATATAGAAATAACAGTCACAAATGATGACTTACCAATCACTCGTTACCAAAAACAAAATATTATTCACCTTAGAATATCTTCCACAATTAATATAAAATTCTTTAATTCCAAGGGATCCAAATTAATTTGTATTAGTGATAGATCATGTAATTAAATTTGGTATTATGCTTTAATTTTTATTAGAACATATTTCTAGGGTTTCTAAATACACATATCTTGGTTTTCCACACAGTTTGGAATACTGTGCGATGACTATATGGTGGTACCATCTTATTGGTACCCCATATATGGTATTCTGAAAAGGATAAAAAAACATTCACCAATGATAATCTTCTCCAATGTCCAATAATGAATGTTTTCCCATTGGAATTAATTTTTTTTAACCCACCTATGAACCATCACTGTTCCTTCCAAGTGACCAATATCCGTCTATTAATGGTATCCTAGTGGTGGTGCATGGGTTCTACTAACCATGAAAAAAAGATTCACATAAGTTACCACCAATAAAAGTCACATAAACTAATATAACCTAATTAAACATAACATGGAAATCATAATAAATCAAAATAAAAAATGAAAATGTACTAAAAATCATGGATGATATATTCTCCACTATATTGGTCAATTCGTCAATAAAAATAAGAAACCACATACTGTATTGGATTTTTTTTGGATAATTTTATTTAATTTACATCTCACACTCTATATTTCTACATTAATCAGACCATGGTTACATTATATCACATTAGATGTATGATTTTTTCACAAAATATGTTATCTTTACTATCCATAATCTGAAGTGGAAAATGAATTATTGTAGAATCATTATCTATGTAAATAATATCCCATTGAATCGCCTTTTGAGAATCAGGTTTATATTTATCAAATTAAGATACATGAAACACATAGTGCAATTAAATAAACCCCAATTGTAAATTCTAACAATACGACGCCCCTCTAACTCATTGAATTATCTCTATATAGAACATCTACTGATTTTTCAGGATACCCTATATACTGAAAGATGAATACACATGCCCAATATGAAAATAAAGGACAACTTATCACTCAAATAAAATGGAAATAGTCTATAATGATGATCCATATATGATTTAGGATGGCCTTGATCTGTCTCATCAATGTAATGATCAACTAATTTTTTTTATCAATTTCATATGTTTGGGTCCTGTCATTGAATTCTCAACTATCTCCAACGAAAAAACAGGTAAATGACCATAGCTCCCACACAATGATACAAAAAAATTCATATTTATTGAGTATTTATAACCATTATTTTGTTAGAACATCACTAATGTTATGCGATATTATCCAGACCCACCAAAATCCATTTAATATTCCCTAATCATGTACTATAATGTAGTGAAAATATTTTATATATTTCAATCAATTTGAAGATGGTACCATATATTCTTTAGTCAAATGTGTCCATGGGATTTCAAAAAGTTCATCAAAAAAATATATTTAAAAATAGGATTTGATAATGATATAATTGACATTAATAATCTTTGTAATCATAAAGCATCTAAATCATATATTATCTACATGAATTCATGTGTAATATCATCATGAATGGGGAAAATGTGAGATGACTTTTTCCACAGACTGAGAATCACAAATATGGAGTCCTTTTTAAAACAATTTGTGGTTGACTTATCACAAAATCCATTGTTATATGCTCCCATTAGGAAATAAAATTTTTATTAACATTAACATACAATTAGTCAATTTCATCACTACCTTGACCTACTATAATGTTATTCTTCTCAAGAAAAACATTTTCATATTATATTAAATTACAACCCAAAATATTATGGTTTCAACACTTTATATATTTCATTCATTCTCATATGAACAAACCACTTGAATATTGGTAGGGAATAATATGTTCTTCAGGATAAGGAAAATGTATGATCATATGATCTTTAAACCATAACACATAACTCAAATCTGTATTCGATACATTATGTGTCAGACAAATATTAATTTTTAAACTTATAGTAATGTATTCGGTTTTGGATGAATGAGTTACTCTAATAGGCTCAACCATATTATTAATATCTAATAATTGAATGAAAATAAAAAAAAATTCCTTATTTTTCATAATATTGATGCATATTTTCATTAATGGATATAATATTCCATTTATTAGAATCATTATTATCTGAAATCGCATATCAATTCATGATAATGGGATTAATGATATTGCTCTAATTACCTGACATATACATAAAATCTAATTCTAACATCTGTAGAGACCCCATCAATATTATTTTACTTAAATTAAACTATTTTTATGAAGAAATGTGTTTTAGACACACATTGATTGATTAAAATTTTAATTTATCAAAAATATATAACAAACCCATGTCTATAAATCATGGACCAAATCAAAAAATATCACATCTCGTGTTATGAAGTTCTTCTCAAACAACTTTAACTGACATGATCTATAAACAAAAACATGATCTCATTTGTATGACAACACATCTGAATCCATAACACAATGCATCACTAAATACAATATATCACTATGAAGACTATAGAAACATGATTATAGGAGTTGATGTATGTTTATCCTTACAGATTTTAATGGATTTATAACATTCTTGATTCAATTTTAAAGAAATTTCATTCCCCAAAAATGTTGACATCTGTGATTCCAAACATGAAAAAACATGTAAAAAATGTATTCACTATCTAACAAAGACATAGAATCTACATATCTCAAATAAATCTTACAATGTTTTCTAAGTTATAATAGCTTCTATATTTTCAAGTTAACAGAAATGACATTTTTGGAAATTACATGACTATGTACACACACAACTTTTATCCGTAAATCATACATTGTTATCATGAAATAAAAATGATTTTGCGGTAATATTCACAACACTATATTCAAATATATATCACGATCTCTATTTTTTATAGAATATACTATAATAGTATCCAATAAAACACTTAAATGTAATTTAGATTCCCCTAAATGATTCTATCCACCAATTTCATACAAATTGTAGGTGAATTTATATGACCAAAATCAATGATGGGAAATTAATAATGGGCATATCCACTTGTAAATGTTCCCATTAGAATATCCTTATTCCAGACATTGTGTTGGTGATATCCATAATATAATTAAATTTTAGATAAAAACTATTATACAGTAAATTAATTAACCATTTTATCAATTCATGGTAGTGTATACTTATAAATTAGAAAATCTTGGTTATTTTTTTGATAATTCACCCAATTCCAAAATTTTACTTCCTCCATTTCCATAAAAATGTACTCATTTTAGATAGACAAATGTTGTTTTCTAAATTATTGATTTACATTCGAACCATTCCAACTAAATATTAAATTTCATTAATTATGTTTCTATCATATGATAATGCAATTTTGAAATCGGAATTGTCCTCATTAGGAGATCAATCAAAAACTGTCCTCTCTTTTTTGTGGTAACCTCAATAATTTTATAGTCCAAGCATAATGAAATTATTCTATGATATTCTAGAAATATATATTTCCAATATCATCCCTTGATAAAAATATTAGTATTACAAATTGAGACATGATATATGTAACCATTGTTTAAAACAATCCTTAACATCCCAATATCCCCTAAAGAGAATATCAACACCATTCAATGATTTTATTCTATCATTTCAAGAATTATAGTCGCAGCATGATTTACATTATGTCAACCAATCCATACCCATGATTAATTCATCAAAACCCACCTAAATAACAATTAAATCACAATGATACTCATCCCCATTGATGGTTATAGATAATGATTTTTCTGTAGATTATCAAGACACTCTTTGTCCAATAAAAGTTTTATGATTCAAAAATGAAGGTGTTATCTCGACATGAAAATACTTGTATTAATGAAAATTAATTATGAAATTAGTGGGATGATACCATATAAAATATCATGAATAATGGTATAATCCCAATGAATCACAGCTCTCTTTATTTAAGGTCTCTATTTATTATCCTCAATAAATTTATAAAATCTATAAAATTATTTACTTGATTTATTTTGTTCTTTGTTAACTTGTTGTGATATCATGAGAGGATGAATAATGTAATTCCTATAATAAAAATAGCTTTCTTGATTTTTCATGATGGGTATTATTCTTCTTCACTTGTAAAGTTGATTCATTATATGCATATAATGAATCATACATGTCTCTAAAACCAAACACTATAGTGTTGGGAAAATATAACTAAATATGTACTATATATTAAAATTTGTGAGAAGATATTTCTATTGGTGTACAATATCATATCAAATTATCAAAATAAACACACTAAAAACGTTAAAAATTATTTTTTGGATGAATGTGGATATTTATTAATGTAAAGGTCAGATTCTGAGGTATCCGACAATTCTGTAAATAGGTACCCCCCTTCGGATTTTCTAATAAATAGAGTTCCTAATTTCTCCGTTATGAAAATAAATTATCATCCGAACAAATTTTTTTTAATATATACTTCTCATACACCATGAATCTATTTAAAATCCTTATAAAATCCATTATAAATACTATAAATACCTCAAAGGGAATATTTCTCTACTACACTTCTGAAAAATGAGTGCCTCCATGGAATCACAAGACGTAACATTAAAAAAATAGATTAATTCATAAATTTGGTTGTATACACTATCATCAATAGTGATTCATGATTAAAACTGATTAAATCCATTTTCATAGAAATATAAAGTTGTAAGGATTCAATTTATTCACAAAAAAAATTGAAAAGATCCTCTCATGCCATTCCATGGACCATTTTAGCATGAGATTATAATTCAAACCATTGACATGAATAAACAACCAACATATGTGTTTCCAATGGTAAATTGATCTCTAGTTGTGTCCCAATAAAAATAGGGTTCTAAATAATAATATTCAATCAGACATTTTTCTTTTTCCATTTTAGAATGCCGATGAAATAATGATGGATTATACTTTTGGAACTTAATAAAATGTTCCATATTAATGTATTTTTTATTCTAATTATCCCAATCCATACCTGAAAAATTTTAGTCAATGCCTTAGAACAGTAGTAAAATCTATAATTCATCAGGTGAAACCACATTCCTATAATAATATTCTAGATGATTTATATCACACCTACTAGATACCATTGTCTATGAACAATAAAATCCATTTAGTATTTTTTTCTATAAACAGAAGAATTTGATACTCCTATTTTCCACATCAACTAATATCATGGTACGCCTTTTCAAAATCCAAATTTTTTTTCCATTTTAATATTTATTGATAATATTGTAATGATTTTATTAAAAATTTATCATTTTCAACTACATTAATAGGTCGAAACAATTGAAATTTCATAAACCATTATACTTTAAATTAATAATGTAATATTAGATTGTAGTATTAATAAAAATTATTTTAATGAAATTATTTTTGTATATAACCATAATTATTTAGTCATTATACAACTACACGTGTCTACAAACACTTATATTGCAAAAAACACAAGAAACATGAAGTTAAAAATAAATGGATAGATTTATCTTTTTAATCTAAATGTTTTAGGTTTTGATGATGCTATCTACATTATATAATCCAGAAGAAAAACTAATAGCATTCCCAACTCATAATCCTAACCAAGTAAAACCATTACCCCCCAAAAAATATGGATCAAACAACAATGGTAACATTTCAAATGGATATAATGAATAATAAATATCATTTCAACAAGGATTGAAAAAATCTAATACCATTGGTTACATCTCTCCCTATTCATTTTCTTGATTGGAGGTCATGGTGCTACATGACCTTAAGTGACTTCCCCATAAATATTATGGATGATAATATTTGAAAAGGTCCTAAAGAACAAATTGTGATGATTTTATCTTGAATGATAAAAAACCAAACAAATTTTATAATAAACATTTAATTACATATATGATGATTTATTGAAAAATAAAACTCAAATCATAACAACAAAATGAACCTGTTTCAAATTACAGGTGGAAAAAATAAAAAAACTATATAACTAAAATGATACATTATGTTCCATACTACCCAAAATCCATAATTCAAACCAAGACATAACCATTATCTAAGATTCAACCACAACATAATTCCCATTTTATTAATTATCATCACTACTAAACTTAGATACCATTCCATTACTTGTTTTTAAATTGAGTAAATCTACAATCACAGAACAGTTCAAAAGTAGGCATTCAATATAAACTCATTATGAATTTCCAAATGACATCACATATCTATTCACTAGGGAAAATGTTTTTATCAAAAATTATTGAAAATATATTGAACCTTATTGATTATATTATGTATTGAAATTTATAATTCACAATTGAACGAACATATGATGTTTTAATACCAAATAATGTTATTATTATTACCCATAACCATATATCAACACACACATACAATCAATGACTTCCTATGAGAATGTTATAATATGATATTTTTTATCATTTACATCAATATTTTTTCAAAATGTGAACAATAACAGTTTTCCCAATGTCGAATACCTCTTCCATTGGTTCATTCATATGAACGAACTCAAAAAATCATAAATTCCAAAAACAATTCGAAAACAATTTTACATAAACCATTACAATATTTAATAATAATTCGATAAAATTTTCCAATTCATAAAAGAACCCATATTTATAATTCTATAATTTAATATAAATAAAAAATGGTTATTCCAAAAATACATCCATTTTACCCAAATTCCAAATCCAAGAACAAAATAGGATTTCAATATGAAAAAATGTATTTCAAAACCATTTAATTTAATTAATTTAAAGCCAATTTCCCAATGTATTATGTTATTAGGAGATATGAGAAAAGACACTTAAATCATAGTAGTCATAGAAAACTAGGAACAATGCATAAAACATCTATATCTTATCACAAACCACATTGACATTAGTAGATCGTGTAATATATCATCAATATTCCTTCAAATGAATATTAACATCCTCTAAATAATAGATCTACCATTATAGTGGATATATTAAGAGAGAATATAGTAATAAAAATGGAGAATCATTGTAACACCCAATGCTTCCACGATACACTTCTCTTTGAATATAGAAATTTCTTGCGTTGTACGCAACATCACGTTCTAGCTCACCATGACCAATAAAACTAGCCATTTAAAATGATGTTATGAATACTAATACACACTTTTTAAAATTTTATACATTTTATTATTCGAAATGGATGTTATTTTTGGATTTTTAATATCAAAATTACCTTAGTGTTAATAGTTTTGTATTTTTCTGAAAACATTCAATTTTCGATGAATAGTGAAAACCACTACCTTATTGTATAAAAAAACATTTATTTAAATATTTAATATTTAAATTAATATTAATTTTATTGTAAAAATAAAGAGATAATACCTATATTAATCCAATTTAATTCATTTAAGTCATTTTATAATAATATTAGATATATAAAATTTTATTGGAATTTTTAATGTCTTTTACACACCTTCTATGAACATTTGAAAATTTGCATAAAACATAATCTTAACAATTATATGAATTGAATTTCAAAAATATAAGAGTCACAGTTGACCTTATTACGTATAATGTGGTTCAATACGATGAAAATAATTTTCAGTGAATAGTAACTTTTTAATTTTATTTTCCATAATTAAAAGTAAATATGGTAATTAAAAGTAAAAATGATATTATAATTACCCTAAAACATGTCCTAATTCTATTGTATAAGTGTATTTAAACAAAATAAAATCCGTAGAATTAATATATGATCCTTCTTATCCCATTTGATTAGATAAGGACATTTATTATATTTTAATTAAAGAAGAGTAAAAAGTATTAAAATCAACTTTTAATAACTAATAAATTTTTAATAGGAGTTTTAGATAATATAAATTTGACTATATATATTCATTATAAATATTAAAATATTTCCTACATCCTAATATTTTATTTATAATTTTTATACATTACATAATTAAATTTATTTATGACACAAGAATGATGTTGTATTTTACTTATTAATGAATGAATCAAATAAATTATATTATAAATATTAAAATAAATATAATTTGAATGTTTTGATGAAATCAACGAATTTTCATGGAGAATTTGAAATGTTATGGTTGATTGAATGTATTTTTTTCAACGTAATCATGTTTTTGTGACTTTCTCCAAAACCAAATACTAAATGGTGTCAAAATAGACATAAATGAGTTTATAAAATAAATATAGTTATATTACATGATATAATATTCCTAATAATCTAATATTCATACAAATGACATATATAAGGTTAGATATATTTTTAAATAACCACATTAGGATCTCTTTGGATTTTATTAGATGTTTATAAACTATTTACTAATAAAATACAAGAAGACATGGTAAATGTCAAAGTATTTAACTCACCATTAAATATAAATGAAAATTTTAATATGGTAACCTAATCTTCTCTAAAACCTATATGTTGAGTGTATTTAGACCCAAAACCACTTATTCCTGATGAAAATCCATTTTGATCTATTATTAATCAAAAATAATTTTATAATAAAATTATATTTCAAGATTTTTGTAATGTGACCATCACCTATCTTATAAATGGGTACTTCACATTATCTTAATTTATCAGCTCCAAAGGCTTTTAGCTTGGAATAGCCCTATTTAAATATCCTCCCAACTACCCTAAATTCAACATATAGGAATTAATTTGATTCTAAATAAAACATATGGAGCCTTTTTTTAAAATCAAAATGAAGAACCCGAAGAAGACATAATTATTTCACCATCTCTTTCAATGTTTTTTCCTTCTTCATCAACCTATTTCGTTGTTTTTTTATACCAAAATAATAATTCCAGTAACTTGTACTTTCTGAGATGTTATTATAAATATTGTACAACAATATTAATTCTTATATCCATCATATTTATGACAATGTTACCATATGTGTTTACATACAGCTTACCGTCTCCACGTCGTGGTTTATTTTGTTATTCAACAATTCATTATTTGGATGGGTATAATAATGATTATAATTTATGTAAATAATAAATATAAATTTTTTTTATTATTATTTATGTATAATATACCATCCAATTACATAGTATTTCACCATCAATAAGATGATATTGTCCCCAGTGTTTACTTACGGCTTACCGTCTCCACAATGCAAGGATATTTCATCCCCCATCGTAACCATTCTAGAATAATTTTAATTAGTTTATTAAAAATAATGTTTAAGAACATAATATCATTATGGATATAAATAAAATACATCCTATCCAAATAAAACAAGTCATCCATGACAAAACAGATAATGGAAAATGAATCAGTTAACTCCCGACACAATTATAATACTAAAATATTATTAGAAATGCAATATAAGAGGATATTATATGATATCATGTTTATATATGCGGTTCTTGTATAATTTAATAACAATTAGTTAACCATTATATCCGAAGATAACATACCCTCGACTAAGGAAAAATACAAGGCAAGGGTTAATTCTACAATCTCTTCATTATCTGAGGTTTATTATATATAAGTATCTACTAGAACCTCTTTATCATACACATATACTTTTTTAAAAACTGTATTTCAATACATTTTTTCTATATCTTATATTATAGGATAATGTAATTTTAAAACTTTTCTTACTTTTTATAAAAGCTTTTTAATGGAAATTTCATTCGTTATCCAAACAAGGTACATTATAACATTTTCAAAAAATTAATGATATAGTATTATTTTATCTTATACATTAGGAACGAATATTTCCCCCCAATATAACACCATCTAAGCTTCCTTACAATCTTATAAAAATAGTTTTAATTTTTTTTTCGTTTATAATTACATGAATTTTAAATGATTTCAAAATAGAAAGATATATTTCTATTAAATATTTTTTATTTCATCTATTCCAACATATTTTGTTGGATTTTACACTTTTTTCATATGATTTATTATGATTCAATCTTCTATATTTAATTTAAGTCTTCGTCATAAGTTTGACTACGGGTTTTTTGTTTTTATAAAATTCATGGTTTATGGTTAATGTATTGGCATTTTGTATACTAGTTTTAATACGAATTTTTGTGTTATGATCCAAAACTTTCATACGATGAATGCATTGGACGTAGTATGTGATGGGACCTTTATGGATCGGTAGGTCTCATGTGACAAATTAGTGTCTTGGAACATGTTCTTGAAAAAAGTTTTATTTGTATTCATGGAACAAGGCCTTAAATATGTGGTTATTCTATCCAACATTAGGCATCCCATCATTATAAAATAAGTTATTGATATTACATGTGATTGTTCGACTAGAATAATATCCATGTAAATAAGAAAATGTAATTATTTGATTTATCATTTTTGTATTATGCTGATGATTATCTTTAAAACTCTTGTGTTTTATTCTTATACATTTTCTTAAATGTTTGCTCTTATTTATGGTAGATTTAGATATATTGTTATCCTTACTAATCATTTGAGCTCACCCCCTTCATAGGTTTTATTTCTTCCAAGATGTGGAAAAATATATTATGATTGACATAAAAGAATAGGCTACGGTATATTAGTGTGTTAAAAGGGGAAACAATGTTTTTGTTTTTCCATTTTGATAATGTAATATAAAATATATGTATGTATCTAGTACTTCTATGGAAACTAGACTAATCAGTATTTTGGAATGAGATCTATTGTGATCATGCCAATGTTATATAATTATGCACTAACTCTGGGTAACTAGGGTCAGGGAATTACAGTTAGTATCAAAGGATGTTTGGTACAATCATTGGAAACTAGATTTAGAAAACTAGTAATTAAAGAACATTACCCTTTTATTGACATTTTGGATTAGTAAAGAATAACTTCCTAAAATTTTGTTAATATAGGGATTTTGTAAATTTTTTCTGCAACCTGTCTCTGTCTGGTCATGAGAAGGTATAGGCGGCTCTGGCACAGATGAATCTCGGGGGAAAACCTGAAAACACCGCATTGAGCTAGACTTGAACGGGAAATGGTGCATGATAATAGTCCTTACTGTACTATTGGTTATGACACTCCTAGGGGATAGACCTATGATAATCCAGATTTTATTTAGAAACCATTAAGAAGGATTTATGAGTAAATAATTTCTCAATGAAAACATTTTTTTGTTATTATAAATTATATGCATAAACTTTTCAACTTATATTAGGAATTTTTCTTATTTGGAATTATGTATTGTGATTATTAAACTAATCTAGTATATTCATATATTTTGAAATGGTGTATAAGGGATTGAAGAGAAATTGTATCAATGCATGCAATCCATATAGTTACATTCCTCCAACACTGGATAAATATAGTGGAGCTTGTAATGCAACTGGTGCTGAATAGAATATAACCATTCTCGGACAAATCACTGAGGTTCTGAATAATAACCTTACCCATATGAAGCACCCTAATCCACAATGTGGAAAATCAATGTTAGAACATTCATGAGGAAACAAACACCAAAATTCATTGGGACTAAAAATCAATTTTTAGCTAAGCAATGGATAAGATCCTTAGCGAAAATATTTCATGCTTTGGGGAGTAGCAAAAAAGAAAAAGGTGTCATAGTAGTTCATCGCATCATAGGATATACAGATCAATGGTATTCAGTAATTCAAAACACCAAGGAGGGTGATGAAGTATCAAATATGGAATGTAAAGAGTATAAAGATATTTTCTATGAAAAATACTTTTATCGTGATTAGCGATCAGATATGGAAAGGCAATTTCTGAGTCTGTGGAAAAAAGAGGATGAGAATGTCGCAAAGTATGAGGATAACTTTACAAATATTGTAAGGCATGCTAAATATTATGTTCATAACCGAATGAGTAATATAGATCGATTCATTGATGGGTTCAAACCATTTATTCATCGAGAATTAGTCTCACAATCCTTCTCATTGTATGATGATATAGTCTCATGAGCTATATAAATAGAAAAGGAATTCTAAAATTTATATGACTTCAAAGTAAATAAAGAGAGTAATAGATTTGTTGAACACTCTAGAAATGGAAATATGGAAAATAATGGAATAATAGGCTTTCCACACTGTACTAAATGTGGTAAGAAACACCCTGGTACTTACATGATGGAAATGGGGGTTTGTTACAAGTGTGGTAAAAAAGGTCACCAAGTTCGTGATTGAATGGGGAACAATGTTGTTGTCAATATTGAATGCTATAGTTTTAATGAAATGGTGTATTATGAAAATAAATGTCCTAAGCCTCAAGGAAACTAACCTTAGAAAATGCCAATGGAGAAAGGAAAAGCTTTTGCGATCACTACTGCTGGGGTGAATCACTTAATGATGTGGTGGAAGGTACATTAATCATTTCCTCAAATTGATCAAATTCGTTATTTGATTTTGGATCACATCATTATTTCACATCTTCCTAGTTTTCAAGAAAATTAGATATTTCAATTTGATTTAATAAGTGAGATGTCAGTAAAAACTCATAAGGGAAGTATCATTGCGACAATGTTTTGTGGATCAATTATATTATGGAATATAAACATGATTTATTTACTGATATCATCATCATAACCATGATTGGATTGTATATAATCATTGGTATGGATTGGATTTTGACCATGATGTGAAATTTTATAGCAAGAATAAAGAGGAAACAATTTTTTATGGTAATAAAGAATACCGTATCTTTAGGGAAGAAACATCGCCATCTGATTCTCAATGAGATCCACCCTCAGTATACATACCAAATTAAATTGTAGCGGAGGAAGTGTGGGAAATAACTATGGGTGATGAAAAGAATTTTCCAATTATGAATCCATGAAATCAAATCTGGATTTTTCAAACCAAAAAATCTGATACTAAAATTCAGAACTGAATTACACTATTTTAAAAAAAAAATTGGAGACCATTAAAAAGGAAAAAACTCTTGAAATGACTTCCCAAGAACCTCCAAATGGAAAGAGGCACCACCCTCAAGCCATCTCCATGACAATGCATCACGATGGACCGCTAAAAACCTGATCCAATGGCATAAAACCTATACCCAAACATGTGACACAAAATAAGAAAGTCTAAGTACACCCAATCGTGTATGTAGGGTGTGAGCCAAAGACCAGTAGGATACCACTACTAAGACATTACATATTATTAACATTTAGAGACAAAAAAGCATGCATGTTTTTAAAAACATGAAAAGCTAGTTACAATTTCTAAAAGATTCAACTTTGAATAAGAACAATTTTCAAGTTGGATATTTTAAAGGATTAACACTTTAAATAAACACCAAAGCTATTTAATTTTCCATCCAAAAGTACCATATGCCTAAGGTATGTATAAAGTAACTAATGAGCATAAGCAATAAGAGATAACCCCTAGGCACTAACTAGATGTGGGTCCCAGGTACCTCATATCTCAGTGAGAGTAACCATGACAAATATCCATTCCCTTGCACAAGCCACTAGTAGGGAACATACCCATAACATTGTGGTCCCCAATCATCATCATCATAGTTTAGTTATGTTTTAAGAGTCAATTTTTCTATGTGAAACTGAGTCCAAACCCCACAGATTCACTAGCATACTAGTACACGTCCACCCACCTAAATACCCGGGGTTTCCCCTTGTTCTCAAACAAGTTCAACAAGTCATGAATTGTACATTGATCATGAAAATATAATTTCCACATAAAAAATTCACCCAACATCCCATATGCATACCACAAAATTCACAAAAGTCCATTTTTTATTCAAAATGATTTTGAAATCTGACTCACACCAAAATAACCCACAACACATTTCACATTTTTCCCACACATCCACAAAACCATTAAACAATTTTATAAAATAATTATAAGATATTTCAAATCATATAACAACCCAAAAACATGGCACATAACAATCCTTTCATAATAAAAATTTCATTTTTTTCACATCACACTCACACAAAACAGTCCACATCACATTCAAAACACTTTAACACCTCGATATCTCCTTCAAACAATTTAATAAAATATTTCCAAGATGATACATATTACATAACAGACTTTTCAAAAATGAAATGGAACTGTTAAAAATATACTCCTACCAAAACAGTTGTCTGATATAGTTTCACCACTTACACAACTCAATAAACCATTCAAAACATTCATAAAACACGTATAAGGTGTATTCCCATGCTTTGCACATAAAACCCATTTCAAAAACCACTTTTTAAGCCAAAATCACAAAAAACCCCTACCAAAATAGAATTAGCTTCCCAATAAACATGTAATAATCTACATTCAAATGTTATATAGTCACCTTGAACAATATCACAAAAGATACCCATGAGAACACACAAATCCATAAAAAACTTTCAAGGATTATAACAAGGTTATAAAAAAAACCCTTTCATAGACCCCCCCTTTTTAGGCCAACATGACACTATATCTTTACCCAACCAAAATTGGTAGCCCCTTTCAACATATAATAAATCACTTCCACATTTTACAGGACTACCACAAGAGATAACACATGAAATACATTTAAAAATACAGGCTTCAAACAAAAATGTAACTTTAATACCAAATTCATTAATATTGCTACCAAAAATGGTTTTCAAAAAATTCACAGAAGATAAGGAACATGAAAAATTAGTTAATCAAGAAAACTAACTCATCATTAAATGGTTACCCACGGAATCACCTACCGAAATTGTCGAATCCCTCAAAACATGGTGCGAAACATCAACCGCACCAACCCAGCACCACAAAGATGATTAATCCAGATATAGAACACACATTTTTATCAAAAAGGCTCATGGTTAAACCCATGTTTCTAACACTAGGTTTTGGACACTTTGGAACATCAAGAACGAGGGATGAAAACCTAAAGAAAATAGGATAATTCAAATAGAGAAATACTTACTTGAAGAAATATTGAAGAGATCGCCCTAAATACACCAAAATATGAATCTCCAAGTACCCAAAACTGGTATGGAGGTTCGAAGGAGTCATATTAGGTCATGTTGGGACTGAAATGGGGGAAAGGGTGAATATTGAAGGAGTTATGAATGATTCATTTTACCTCATCAAATCTGGTCGATTTGAGAAATAGTATGAAAGATCGCCCTAATTTGCGGTTCAACTGAGCTTTAAAATTGCAAAAACGATAATGGGAGTGATCCACGGGATATTGTCTTCGAGTGGGAGGTGGAATCAAAGGATAACAGTAAAAAATTAATGAGATATGGAAAATTAAAAAAAAAATTAAAGCAGGTGATGGGCTTACGGGCAGGCCCATTACTTTAATCAAAAACCCAAATCCATCATGATTTTGGATTTGTATGTGGTCCAAAGGGATATGGTGATTTTAATATATCAAGGTATGCCAATTATAAAGTAGAATGTGTATAAAATAGTAAAAAATGAATTTCATATAGAAGAAACTAAATTTGTTTTTAAATATAGAATTGGGCTCACGGTTTGGCCCAAATTTTTAAAACCCACTATTTTCACCAAAATAAGTGGTAAACCCCCAAAACAAATAAGTAATGAAAATTAAATGAATAGTGAATTTAAAAGAAATTCATGGGTGTGACAATTCTCCCCACCATAAAACTTTCCGTCCTTTGAAAGCCACATCATGGACAAAGCAAAAACCAAACCCAATGGAAAGGCTTAATTGGACTCCTTTGCTAAACATCGCCCCCAAAGGCCAAAACACCTCCAATGATAAATTAAGGAAGTAATACTTCACAACCAAAACATACAACTCCATATTGAAATGATCAAGAAAACTCATGATTTATCCTAAAATAAAACTCCTCAATCACTATCTGAACAAGGCTCAAGAAATTTACCCAAACAAACAAGAACATCGATCAAGGTTAAACTTACCTTGATATGACTAAACAATTGGGAACACTCCAATACCAACATTTACCCAAGGAAATTTTAGGTGGTTATATAGATCCGAATGAGACAACCCACTTCCAATCCACGACCATGTACAAAAGTGGGTTACTGGTACAAGGATACACAAATGGGCTCCAAAAACATAGGAGACGACTTAAATACTTTTCCGAGATAGAATCAAGACACTAACAGGGGAGCCCCGAACAAACTCCCTAGTAAAAGGGGTAGAATCCCATTAGGAATTTTAAAAATAATATGCATGAGACTCATAGTTGGTCTCCCCAACATAAGAACCAACCATCTTAACTGATCAATATGGTTTGGCACAAAAAAACCCCAAAACTTAAAGAGTTGGGACGACCGCATGGTTAGCCCACACAGTTTGGGAAACTGTGCACAAACCTTGTGGATCCTTATACCTACATGGTTTTTAGGTAATGGTTACACTAAAAGTTCAATCAACATGTCTAGACAAATCTAAATCATTTCCCCCAAACCTGAAGAAAACCAATGGGGAAAATAAAGTCATTGGGAGATAACATGAGGATGAGGCCATCAACCTCTTTCCAACAAACGGGAACAAAAGAAGCAAGATAACAAAACCGAAGAAAAACTGATAGCATTCCCAACTCATAATCATAACCAAGTAAAACCATTACCCCCCCAAAAATATGGATCAAACAACAATGGTAACATTTCAAATGTATATAATGAATAATAAATATCATTTCAACAAGGATTGAAAAAAACTAATACCATTGGTTACATCTCTCCCTATTCATTTTCTTGAGAGGAGGTCATGGTGCTACATGACCTTAGGTGACTTCCCCCTAAAAATTATGGATGATAATATTTGAAAAGGGCCTCAAGAACAAATTGTGATGATTTTATCTTGAATGATAAAAAACCAAACAAATTTTATAATAAACATTTAATTACATATATGATGATTTATTGCAAAATAAAACTCAAATCATAACAACAAAATGAACCTGTTTCAAATTACAGGTGGAAAAAATAAAAAAAACTATATAACTAAAATGATACATTATGTTCCATGCTACCCAAAATCCATAATTCAAACCAAGACATAACCATTATCAAAGATATAACCCCAACATAATTCCCATTTTATTAATTATCATCACTACTAAACTTAGATACCATTCCATTACTTGTTTTTAAATTGAGTAAATCTACAATCATACAACAGTTCAAAAGTAGGCATTCAATCTAAACTCATTATGAATTTCCAAATGACTTCACATATCTATTCACTAGGGAAAATGTTTTTATCACAAATTATTGAAAATATGTTGAACCTTATTGATTATATTAGGTATTGAAATTTATAATTCACATTTGAACGAACATATGATGTTTTAATACCAAATAATGTTATTATTATTACCCATAACCATGTATCAGCACACACATACACCCAATGACTTTCTATGAGAATGTTATAATCTGATATTTTGTATCATTTACATCAATTTTTTTTCAAAATGTGAAAAATAACAGTTTTCCCAATGTCAAATACCTCTTCCATTGGTTCATTCATATGAACGAACTCAAAAAATCATAAATTCGAAAAAAAATTCGAAAACAATTTCACATAAACCATTACATTATTTAATAATAATTCGATAAACAGTTCCAATTCATAAAAGAACCCATATTTATAATTCTATAATGTAATATAAATAAAAAATGGTTATTCCAAAAATACACCATTTTACCCAAATTCCAAATCCAAGAACAAAATAGGATTTCAATATGAAAAAATGTATTTCAAAACCATTTAATTTAATTAATTTAAAGGCAATTCCCCAATGTAATATGTTATGAGGAGATATAATAAAAGACACTTACATCATAGTAGTTAGAGAAAACTAGGAACAATGCATAAAACATCTATATCTTATCACAAACCACATTGACCTTAGTAGATCGGGTAATATATCATCAATATTCCTTCAAATGAATATTAACATCCTCTAAATAATAGATCTACCATTATAGTGGATATATTAAGAGAGAATATAGTAATAAAAATGGAGAATCATTGTAACACCCAATGCTTCCACGATACAGTTCTCTTTGAATATAGAAATTGTTTGCGTTGTACGCAACATCACATTCTAGCTCACCATGACCAATAAAACTAGCCATTTAAAATGAAGTTATGAATATTAATACAAACTTTTTAAAATTTTATACATTTTATTATTCAAAATGGATGTTATTTTTGGATTTTTAATATCAAAATTAGCTTATGGTTAATAGTTTTTTATTTTTATGAAAACATTCAATTTTAGATGAATAGTGAAAACCACTACATTATTGTATAAAAAAATCATTTATTAAAATATTTAATATTTAAATTATTATTAATTTTAATGTCAAAATAGAGAGATAATACCTATATTAATCCAATTTAATTAATTTAAGTCATTTTTTAATAATATTAGATATAAAAAATTTTATTGGAATTTTTAATGTCTTTTACACACCTTCTATGAACATTTGAAAATTTGCATAAAACATAATCTTATAAATTATATGAATTGAATTTTAAAAATATAAGAGTCACAGTTGACCTTATTAAGTATAATGTGGTTCAATACGATGAAAATAATTTTCAGTTAATAGTAACTTTTTAATTTTATTTTCCATAATAAAAAGTAAATATGGTAATTAAAAGTAAAAATGATATTATCATTTCCATTAAACATGTCCTAATTCTATTGTATAAGTGTATTTAGACAAAATAATATCCTTAGAAATAATATATGATCCTTCTTATCCCATTTGATTAGATAAGGACATTTATTATATTTTAATTAAAGAAGAGTAAAAAGTATTAAAATCAACTTTTAATAACTAATAAATTTTTAATAGGAGTTCTACATAATATAAATTTGACTATATATATTCATTATAAATATTAAAATATTTCCTAAAATCTAATATTTTATTTATAATTTTTATACATTACATAATTAAATTTATTTATGACACAAAAAATATGTTGTATTTTACTTATTAATGAATGAATCAAATAAATTATATTATAAATATTAAAATAAATATAATTTGAATGTTTTGATGAAATCCACGAATTTTCATGGATAATATGAAATGTTATGGTTGATTGAATGTATTTTTTTCAACGTAATCATGTTGTTGTGACTTTCTCCAAAACCAAATACTAAATGGTGTCAAAATAGACATAATTGTGTTTATAAAATAAATATAGTTTTATTCCATGATATAATATTCCTAATATCTAAGATTCATCCAAATGACATATATAAGGTTAGATATATTTTTAAATGACGACATTAGGATCTCTTTGGATTTTATTAGATGTTTATAAACTATTTACTATTAAAATACAAGAAGACATGGTAAATTTCAAAGTATTTAACTAACCATTAAATCTAAATGAAAATTTTAATATGGTTACCTAATCTTCTCTAAAACCTATATGTTGAGAGTATTTAGACCCAAAACCACTTATTTCTGATGAAAATCTATTTTGATCTTTTATTAATCAAAAATAATTTTATAATAAAATTATATTTCAAGATTTTCTTAATGTGACCATAACCTATCTTATAAATGGGTACTTCCCGTTATCTTAATTTATCAGCTCCAAAGGCTTTTAGATTGGAATATCCCTATTTAAATATCCTCCCAACTACCCTAAATTCAACATATAGGAATTATTTTGATTCTAAATCCAACATATGGAACCTTTTTTTAAAATCAAAAGGAAGAACCCGAAGAAGACGTAATTATTTCATCATATCTTTCAATGTTTTTTCCTTCTTCAATAACCTATTTCGTTGTTTTTTTATACCAAAATAATAACTCCAGTACCTTCTACATTCTGAGATGTTATTATAAATATTGTACAACAATATTAATTCTTATATCCATCATATTTATTACAATGTTACCATATGTGTTTACATACAACTTACCGTCTCCACATCGTGGTGTAGTTTGTTATTCAACAATTCATTATTTGGATGGGTATAATAATGATTATAATTGATGTAAATAATAAATATCAAATTTTTAATTATTATTTATGTATAATATACCATCCAATTACATAGTATTTCACCATCAATAAGATGATATTGTCCCCAGTGTGTACTTACGGCTTACCGTCTCCACAATGCAAGGATATTTCATCCCCCATCGTAACCATTCTAGAATAATTTTAATTTGATTATTAAAAATAATGTTTAAGAACATAATATCATTATGGATATAAATAAAATACATCCTATCCAAATAAAACAAGTCATCCATGACAAAACAGATAATGGATAATGAATCAGTTAACTCCCGAAACAATTATAATACTAAAAGATTATTAGAAATGCAATATAAGAGGATATTATATGATATCATATTTATATATGCGGTTCTTGTATAAATTAATAACAATTAGTTAACCATTATATCCGAAGATAACATACCCTCGACTAAGGAAAAATACAAGGTAAGGGTTAATTCTACAATCTTTTCATTATCTGAGGTTGATTATACATAAGTATCTACTAGGAACTCTTTATCATACATATCTACTTTTTTAAAAACTGTATATCAAATCATTTTTTCTATATCTTATATTATAGGATAATGTAATTTTAAAACTTTTTTTACTTTTTATAAAATCTTTTTAATGTAAATTTCTTTCGTTATCCAAACAAGGTACATTATAACATTTTCAACAAATTAATGATATAGTATTCTTTTATCTTATACATTAGGAGCGAATATTTCCCCCCAATATAGCACCTTCTAAGATTCCCTTACAATCTTATAAAAATAGTTTCAAATTTTTTTTTCTTTTATAATTACATGAATTGTAAATGATTTCAAAATATAAATATATATTTCTATTAAATAGTTTTTATTTCATCTATTCCAACATATTTTGTTGGATTTTACACTTTTTTCATATGATTTATTATGATTCAATCTTCTATATTTAATTTAAGTTTTCGTGATAAGTTTTACTACAAGTTTTTTGTTTTTATAAAATTCATGGTTTATGGTTAAAGTATTGCCATTTTGTATACTAGTTTTAATACGAATTTTTGTGTTATGTTCCAAACTTTTCATATGATGAATGCATTGGACGTAGTATGTGATGGGCACTTTATGGATCGGTAGGTCTCATGTGACAAATTAGTGTCTTGGAACATGTTCTTGACAAAAGTTTTATTTGTATTCGTGGAACAAGGCCTTAAATATGTGGTTATTCTATCCAACATTATGCATTCCATCATTATAAAATAAGCTATTGATATTACATGTGATTGTTCAACTAGAATAATATCCATGTAAATAAGAAAATGTAATTATTTGATTTATCATTTTTGTATTATGCTGATGATTATCTTTAAAAATCTTTTGTTTTAATCTTATACATTTTCTTAAATGTTTGGTCTTATTTATGGTAGATTTAGATATATTGTTATCCTTACTGAGCATATGAGCTCACCCCTTTCTTAGGTTTTATTTCTTCCAAGATGTGGAAAAATATATTATGATTGACATAAAAGAATAGGCTAAGGGATATTAGTGTGTTAAAAGGGGAAATAATGTTTTGGTTTTTCTATTTCATAATGTAATATAAAATATATGTATGTATCTAGTAATTATATGGATACTAGACTAATTAGTATTTTGGTATGAGATTTCTTGTGATCATGCCAATGTTATATAATTATGCACTAACTCTGGGTAACTAGGGTTAGGGAATTAAAGTTAGTATCAAAGGATGTTTATTAAAATCATTGGAAACTAGATTTAGAAAACTATTAATTAAAGAACATTACCCTTTGATTGACTTTTTGGATTAGTAAAGAATAACTTCCTAAAAATTTGTTAATATAGGGATTTTGTAAAATTTTTCTGCAACCTGTCTCTGTCTGGTCATGATAAGGTATAGGCGGCTCTGGCATAGATGAATCTCGGGGTAAAACCTGAAAACACCGCATTGAGCTATACTTGAACGGGAAATGGTGCACGATAATGGTCCTTACTACACTATTGGTTACGACACTCCTAGGGGATAGACCTATGATAATCCAGATTTTATTTAGAAACCATTAAGAAGGATTTATGAGTAAATAATTTCTCAATGAAGACATTTTTTTGTTATTATAAATTATATGCATAAACTTTTCAACTTATATTAGGAATTTTACTTATTTGGAATTATGTATTGCGATTATTAAACTAATCTAGTATATTCCTATATTTTGAAATGGTGTATAAGGGATTGAAGAGAAACTGTATCAATGCACGCAATCCATATAGTTACATTCCTCCAACAGAAGATAAATATAGTGGAGCTTGTGATGAAACTGGTGCTGAATAGAATATAACCATTCTCGGAAAAATCCCTGAGGTTCTGAATAATAACCTTACCCATATGGAGCACCCTAATCCACAATGTGGAAAATCAATGTTAAAACATTCATGAGGAAACAAACACCAAAATTCATTGGGAGTAAAAATCAATTTTTAGCTAAGAAATGGATAAGATCCTTATCGAAAATATTTCATGCTTTGGGGAGTAGCGAAAAAGAAAAAGTTGTCATAGTAGTTCATCGTATCATAGGATATACAGATCAATGGTATTCAATAATTCAAAACACCAAGGAGGGTGATGAAGTATCAAATACGGAATGTAAGGAGTATAAAGATAATTTCTATGAAAAATACATTTATCGTCATTAGCGATCAGATATGGAAAGGCAATTTCTGAGTCTGTGGAAAAAAGAGGATGAGAATGTCACAAAGTATGAGGATAACTTTACAAGGATTGTAAGGCATGCTAAATATTATGTTCATAACCGAATGAGTAATATAGATCGATTCATTGATGGGTTCAAACCATTTATTCATCGAGAATTAGCCTCACAATCCTTCTCATTGTATGATGATATAGTCTCATGTGCTATATAAATAGAAAAGTAATTCTAAAATTTATATGACTTCAAAGTAAATAAAGAGAGGAATAGATCTGTTGAACACACTAGAAATGGAAATATGGGAAAAAATGGAATAATTGGCTTTCCATCCTATACTAAATGTGGTAAGAAACACCCTGGTACTTACAAGATGGAAATGGGGGTTTGTTACAAGTGTGGGAAAAAGGTCACCATGTTCGTGATTGAATGGGGAACAATGTTGTTGTCAATATTGAATGCTATAGTTTTAATGAAATGGGGTATTATGAAAATAAATGTCCTAAGCCTCAAGGAAACTATCCTTAGAAAATGCCAATGGAGAAAGGAAAAGCTTGTGCGATCACTACTGCTGGGGTGAATCACATAATGATGTGGTGGAAGGTACATTAATCATTTCCTCAAATTGATCCAATTCATTATTTGATTCTGGATCACATAATTATTTCACATCTTCCTAGTTTTCAAGAAAATTAGATATTTTCAATTTGATTTAATAAGTGAGATATCAGTAAAAACTTATAAGGGAAGTATCATTGCGACAATGTTTTGTGGATCAATTATATTATGGAATATAAACAGGATTTCTTTACTGATATCATCATCATAACCATGATTGGATTGGATATAATCCTTGGTATGGATTGGATTTTGACCATGATGCGAAATTTTATTGCAAGAATAAAGAGTTAACAATTTTTGATGGTAATAAAGAATACTGTATCTTTAGGGAAGAAACATCACCATCTGATTCTCAATGAGATCCACCCTTAGTATACATACTAAATTAAATTATAGCGGAGGAAGTGTGGGAAATAACTATGGGTGATGAAAAGAATTTTCCAATTATGAATCCATGAAATCAAATCTGGATTTTTCAAACCAAAAAATCTGATACTAAAATTCAGAACTGAATTACACTATTTAAAAAAAATTGAGACCATTAAAAAGGTAAAAACTATTGAAATGACTGCCCGAGAACCTCCAAATGGAAATATGCCCCACCCTCAAGCCATCTCCATGACACTGCATCACGATGGACCGCTAAAAACCCGATGCAATGGCATAAAACCTGTACCCAAACCTGTGACACAAAATAAGAAAGTCTACCTACACCCAATCGTGTATGTAGGGTGTGAGCCAAATACCAGAAAGATACCACTACTAAGAGATTACATATTATTTACATTTAAAGACGAAAATCATGCATGTTTTCAAAAACATGAAAAGCTAGTTACAATTTCTAAAAGATTCAACTTTGAATAAGAACAGTTTTCAAGTTGGATATTTTAAAGGATTAACACTTAAAATAAACACCAAAGCTATTTAATTTTCCATCCAAATGTACCATATGCCGAAGGTATGTATAAAGTAACTAATGAGCATAAGTAATAAGAGATAACCCCTAGGCACTAACTAGCTGTGGGTCCTAGGTACCTCATATCTCAGTGAGAGTAACCATCACAAATATCCATTCCCTTGCACGAGCCACTAGTAGGGAACATACCCATAACATTGTGGTCCCCAATCATCATCATCATAGATTAGTTATGTTTTAAGAGTCAATTTTGCTATGTGAAACTGAGGCCAAACCCCACAGATTCACTAGCATACTAGTACACGTCCACCCACCTAAATACCTGGGGTTTCCCCTTGTTCTCAAACAAGTTCAACAAGTCATGAATTGTACATTGATCATGAAAATATAATTTCCACATAAAAAATTCACCCAACAGCCCATATTCATACCACAAAATTCACAAAAGTCCATTTTTTATTCAAAATGATTTTGAAATCTGGCTCACACCAAAATAACCCACAACACATTTCACATTTTTTCCACACATCCACAAAACCATTAAACTATTTTATAAAATATTTATAAGATATTTAGAATCATATAACAACCCAAAAACATGGCACATAAAAATCCATTCATAATAAAAATTTCATTTTTTCACAACACACTCACACAAAACAGTCCACATCACATTCACATCACTTTAACATCTCGATATCTCCTTCAAACAATTTAATAAAATATTTCCAAGATGATACATATGACATTACAGCCTTTTCAAATATGAAATGGAACTGTTAAATATATACTCCTACCAAAACAGTTGTCTGATATAGTTTCACCACTTACACAACTCAATAAACCATTCAAAACATTCATAAAACATGTATAAGGTGTATTCCAAAGCTTTTCACATAAAACCCATTTCAAAAACCACTTTTTTAGAAAAAATCACACAAAGCCCCTACCAAAATAGAATTAGCTACCCAATCAACATTTAATAATCTACATTCAAATGTTATATAGTCACCTTGAACAATATCACAAAAGATACCCATGAGAACCCACAAATCCATAAAAAACATTCAAGGATTATAACAAGGTTATAAACAAAAAACCCTTTCATAGACCCCCCCTTTTTAGGCCCACATGACACTATATCAATACCCAACCAAAATTGGTAGCCCCTTTCAACAACTAATAAATCACTTCCACATTTTACAGGACTACCACAAGAGATAACACTTGAAATACATTTAACAATACATGCTTCAAACAAAAATGTAACTTTAATACCAAATTCATTAATATTGTACCACAAATGGTTTTCACAAAATTCACAGAAGATAAGGAACATGAAAAATTAGTTAATCAAGAAAACTAACTCATCATTAAATGGTTACCCACGGAATCACCTACCGAAATTGTCGAATCCCTCAAAACATGGTGCGAAACATCAACTGCACCAACCCGGCACCACAAAGATGATTAATCCAGATCTAGAACACACATTTTAATCAAAAAGGCTCATGGTGAAACCCAAGTTTCGAACACTAGGTTTTGGACACTTTGTAACATCAAGAACGAGGGATGAAACCCTAAGAAAAGAGGATAATTCAAAAAGAGAAATACTTACTTGCAGAAATATTGAAGAGATCGCCCTAAATACACCAAAATATGAATCTCCAAGTTCCCAAAACTGGTATGGAGGTTCTAAGGAGTCATATTAGGTCATGTGGGGACTAAAATGGGGGCAAGGGTGAATATTGAAGGAGTTATGAATGAATCATTTTACCTCATCAAATATGGTTGATTTGAGAAATAATATGAAAGATCGCCCTAATTTGCGGTTCAACTGAGCTTTAAAATTACGAAAACGATAATGGGAGTGATCCATGGGATATTGTCTTTGAGTGGGAGGTGGAATCATAGGATAACAGTAAAAAAATAATGAGATATGGAAAATGTAAAAAAAAATTTGAAGCAGGTGATGGGCTTACGGGCAGGCCCATTACTTTAATCAAAAACCCAAATCCATCATGATTTTGGATTTGTATGTGGTCCAAAGGGATATGGTGATTTTAATATATCAAGGTATTCCAATTATAAAGTAGAATGGATATAAAATAGTAAAAATTGATGTAGATATAGAAGAAACTAAATTTGTTTTTAAATCTAGAATTGGGCTCACCGTTTGGCCCAAATTTTTAAAACCCACTATTTTCACCAAAATGAGTGGTAAACCCCCAAAACAAATAAGTAATGGAAATTAAATGAATACAGAATTTAAAAGAAATTCATGGGTGTGACAATTCTCCCCACCATAAAACTTTCCGCCCTTTGAAAGCCACATCATGGACAAAGAAAAAACCAAACCCAACGGAAAGGAAGAAATGGACTCCTTTGCAAAACATCGCCCCAAAGGCCAAAACACCTCCAATGATAAATTAAAGAAGTAATACTTCACAACCAAAACATACACCTCCATATTGAAATGATCAAGAACACTCAGGATTTATCCTAAAATAAAACTCCTCAATCGCTATCTGAACAAGGCTCAAGCAATTTACCCAAACAAACAAGAACATCGAACAAGGTTAAACTTACCTTGATATGACTAAACGATTGGGAACACTCCAATACCAACATTTACCCAAGGAAATTTTAGGTGGTTATATAGATCCGAATGAGACAACCCACTTCCAATCCACGACCCAGTACAAAAGTGGGTTACTGGTACAAGGATACATAGATGGGATCCAAAAACATAGGAGACGACTTAAATATTTTTCCGAGACAGAATCAAGACACTAACAGGGGAGCCCCGAACAAACTCCCTAGTAAAAGGGGTAGAATCCCATTAGGAATTTTAAAAATAATATGCATGAGACTCATAGTTGGTCTCACCATCATAAGAACCAACCATCTTAACCGATCAATATGGGTTGGCACAGAAAAACCCCAAAACATAAAGAGTTGGGACGACCGCATGGTTAGACAGCACAGTTTGGGAAACTGTGAACAAACCATGTGGATCCTTATACCTACATGGTTTTCTAGGGAATGGTTACACTAAATGTTCACTCAACATGTCTAGACAAATCTAAATCATTTCCCCCAAACCTGAAGAAAACCAATGGGGAAAATAAAGTCATTAGGAGATAACATGAGGATGAGGCCCTCATCCTCTTTCCACCAAACCGGAACAAAAGAAGCAAGATGAAAACACCGATTGTTAAAACTATTAACATATCTCATACTGACAATAGTTATTTGTATATGGTTAAAAACTACACTGGGATTTCCTATGAATACGTGCAAGCTTCTCTCCAAGACAGATGGCTGGAGCTATAATGATTGAAGCATATTCGGCCTCACAGTTAGGATTTGGAAACCCCCAAATAGAATTTATTCTTTAGATGCTACAAACAACTACATGCAATCCCAGATGGGGTCAACAAGACAAAATACACTCCAGAACTCACTTTACCCTATCATGGAATTTCACTAAAATAAGGGTTTAGAGGATGCACTCACATCACACCTTGTTTCTTCAGGTGAAAAACAATAGAAATAAAGGAAACATATAAAAACCATCCTCTAAAACAGAGGATGTGGAGATCTCCCGAATGGAGAAACACTTCTGAAAAAAAAACTCACAAAATATTGTACAATTTCACCTTTAAAATCAAATGTTCACGCAACATCACAACACGTCACCGAACATGACAAAAGAGAATCCTAGACATAATACAAGGAGGGGGCCTTATACAACATCCCCAAATATCACAGTATTCCAGAAAGTGTCCATAACAGCCTCTCGGGCCAATATTTCCCACACGGGTGGTCTAACATAAACCCCTTCTTCAAAGAGACTATGAAGGACTCAAAGGCCCTCTAAGACACTATCCATACTCACAACCCAATAAAACTTCCACCATTGACGAATCAGGTAGCTTATGAAACTATGGTCTCTTTCAAAAATCCATGAGCACACTTCCGCAATATGATGATCCGAAAAAAACCAAGAATGTAAATGGTGTAGAATCAATCTAAAATTCTCAAGAAAATATTCTTTACATTGATCAACTGGATGATTATCCAACGGCGAAACAATCTGAATTGCACTTTAGTTGTGCAGTAACCCTTAATGGTGAAGTACCCAATCCAACGATAGAACCCAAGGACCGAACCAAACTATTCCATTGGTAAAAACATTCGACAAATAAGATCTAAACAAATTAATGGAACCACCATAAAGTAGTCCGGAAACATATCTCATAGGAGACAACTAACCGATCCTTATACCCATCTTACCGACCAAACACAAACCCAAAAACACAGTTCGAACAGGAGGGGTTCTTGGACACAAAACATCCCACAACATCAACATTTTCTAAAGACAGACAATATACACTATCCCAAACAATTCATCATGACATCATGTTTTTCTTTAAAAACATTTCTTTTAAAAACAACGGTTCAGTGGTTAGCGTATCCACCAATGGTACCCCATGGGCGTCACATATGCATGTTTTTGTGCCACACTAGAACCCTCCTCATATTCTTCCAGGAACTCATCCAGTCATACCATCAACCATCCATAATCTCACATAATCCCATTCATGTGGTCTCTCATTGAAATAAGAAAGGATAAAACTAAAATTCTTTCCACCTTTTATAAACAAAATGGTCAACCAACCCATCATTTTTCTCAAAAATCCTAACAATGATATCAAAATCCCAATTCACATCTTACAAAAAATTTCATAAGGACACAACCATTTAGAAAAGAACTCACTTTCAAGATATTCACATCAATTTGAAAACATCTCATCCCATTAAAACAACCTTAAATTTTTTAGAAAACTATATTGGAAACACTTTTGAAAACCAACTTCAATATGGTTCCTAATTTCAAAAGTGGTGTATGAACACTATTTTACATTTAAAAACAATTATAAAAATTCAGTTCTAAAATTTTATAAATCAAAACATTCCCTATTTTTTTGAAAATCATTACACAAATACTTTACACTTCGTAAAACCAAGTCACTTTAAAACAATAGTTCTATGATTTCAAAACTAAAGCGAAAAACAATGCGAGAGGAAAACAGTTTCAGCGGGTGACTTGGACATATGGTTGGTAGCATATTCCATTCACTTCACCATCAAAGAGAGTGTTCTAGGGAATATCCCCGTCTCCACATGGCTTGCCAGACACTGTGACCTCACTGAGACCATTAACCCAACTATTTTTTCATTTCCACTAATCATCATCAGACCAAGAAAACTAAAAGACATAGATAAATCCCGACATACCTTAGTGACATGAATCCCAACATGAGGTGTGGTGAACAATCACACTACCCATAACTGGAATTTCATTTCATGAAAATCTTAACTCCTGACTATCGTGACTATTTATCAAATAACATGACTCAAATAGAGTGAACCTCCTCTGATACCATTTTGTCACGAACTGAATCTGGCTGCCGCCAAAACCAGCACCCGACCTGACCCGTGGCAAGTCCCTAAGGGCGTTAACGATCCCCATGGGCTGGCATATGTTCCTAGGTATCAAAAACTGAAAATTGGGAATGATTTACCCGAGTTTGTATACTTAAAACAACAAATGAATCCAAGAAATCAAATCTAGATTTTTCAAACCAAAACATCTATTACTAAAATTCAGAACTGAATTACACAATTTTAAACAATGTTTGAAGACCATTAAAAAGGTAAATTTTCATGAAATGACAGCCCAAGAACCTCCACCTGGAAAGAGGCACCACCCTCAAGCCATCTCCACGACACTGCATCATAATGGACCGCTAATAACCGGAACCAATTACATAAATCCTATAACCAAACCTATCGCACAAAATAAGAAAGTATACTTATACCCAATTCTTTAAGTAGGGTGTGAGCCAAATCCTAGCAGGATAACACCACTAAGAGATTCCATATGATTAACATTTAATGATGAAAAACATGCACGATTTCAAAAACATGAAAAGCTAGTTACAATTTCTAAAAGATAAAACTTTTAATAAGAATAGTTTTCAAGTGGGATATTTTAATGGATTAACACACAAAATAAACAAAAAATCTACTGAATTTTCCAACCAAATGTACTGTATGCTGATGGTAAGTATAAATCAACTAAATAGCACATGAAATAGGAAATAACCCATATTCACTATCTAGTTGCGGGTCCTAGGTACCTCATATCTCAGTGAGAGTAACCATCACAAATAGAAATTCCCATGCCCGAGCCACTAGTAGGGAACATACTGATAACCTAGTGGTCCCCAATCATTATCATCATAGTTTAGTTAGAGTTTTAAGCATCAATCTTGCTATGTGAAACTGAGGCCAAACCCCATAGATTCACTAGTATATTAGTACACGTCCACCCACCATGATACCCAGGTTTTCCCCTTGTGCTCAATCAAGTTAAACAAGTCAAGAAATGTACATTTTTCATGAAAATATCATTTCCACATCACAAATTCACCCAAAATACCATATATATACCACACAAGTCACAAAAGTCCATTTTTCATTCAAAATGATTTTTAAATCTGACTCACACCAAAATAACCCACAACACATTTCACATTGAATCAACACTTCCACAAAACCATTAAAAAATTTTATAAAACAATTATAAGATATTGCAACTCATATAACATCCCACACACATGGCACATAACACTCCTTTAATAATAAAAATTTTAATTTTTCACATCAAACTCACACAAAACAGTCCACATCACATTCACATCACTTTAACACCTCAATATCTCCTTCAAAAAATTTAATAAAATACATACATGATGATAAATATGACATAAAAACCTTTTCAAAAATTAAATGGACCTTTTAAAAATATACTCCTACGAAAACAGTTTGCTGATATAGTTTCCCCGCTTACACGACTCAATAAACCATTCAAAACTTTCATAAAACAATTATAAAGAGTATACCCAATCTTTGCACATAAAACCCACTTTAAAAACCTATTTTTAAGCCAAAATCACACCAAGACCCTACCAACATAGAATTGGAAGCCCAATCAACATGTAATAATATACTTTCAAATGTTATATAGTCACCTTGAACAATATCACAAAATATACCCATGAGAACACACAAAAACATTAAACACTTTCAAGGAGTATAACAAGGTTATACACATAAAACCCATTAAAAGACCCCCCCCCTTTTTAGGCCCACATGACACTATATCATTACCCAACCAAAATTGGAAGCCCCTTTCAAAAAATTATGAATCACATCCACATTTTATAATACTACCACAAGAGATAACACATGAAATACATTTGAAAAATACACACTTCAAACAAAAATGTAACATTAATACCAAATGATTTAGTATTGCTAAAAAAATGGTTTTCCCATAATACAAAGCTTATAAGGAACATGAAAAATTATTTAATCAAGAAAACTAACTAATCATTAAATGGTTACCCACAGAATCATCTACCGATATTTTCGAATCCCTCAAAACAAGGTGTGAAACATCAACCACACCATCCCGGCACCACAAAGATGATAAATCCATCCCTAGACCGCAAATTTTCACCAAAAAGACTCATAGATAAACCCTAGGTACGAACCCTAGGTTCTGGACACTTTGGAACATCAAGAAAGTTGGGTGAAACCCTAAGAAAATTAGAGAAATCAAATAGATAAATACTTGAAAAAATATTAAAGAGATCACCCTAAATCCACCAAAATATGAATCTCCAAGTACCCAAAACTTGTATGGTGGTTAGAAGGAGGAATATTAGGTCATTTTGGGATTAAAATGGGGGGAGAAGGACGAAAATTGATGGAGTTATGAAAGATTCATTTTACCTCGTCAAATATGGTTGATTTGAGAAATATTATAAAAGTTCGCCCTAATTCGCAGTTCACATGAGATCCAAATTTGTGAAAAAGAAAATGGGGGTGATACTCAAGAGATTGGATTTGAGAGGGAGGTAAAATAACAGGAAAACAGTAAAAAATGAAGGAGATACAAAAAATAGAAAAAAATAATTTAAAGTCGGAAATGGCCTTACGGGCATGCCCATTAGCTTAATCAAAACCCCAAATCCATCATGATTTTGGATCTCTATGTGGTCCAAAGGGATATGGTGATTTTGATATATTAGGGAATGCAAATTAGGAAGTGTAATGGGTATTAAATAGTAAAAATTGAAGGAGTTATAGAAGAAACTAAATTTGATTTTAAATCTGGAATTCGACTGACGGTTTGGCCCAAATATTCAAAACCCCCAAATTTCACCAAAATGAGTGGTAAACCCCCATAACTAATCAGGAATGGAAATTAGATGAATAATGAATTTAAAAAAATTTCATGTGTGTGACATGTCTTTCTAGAGGACTTACATAGACATCCTCCAAAATGGGAAATTGAATTTTCCATTGACTTAATTCCTACTGCGAGCCCATATCGATGAACCCTTATAGAATGACCAATTTGGAATTTGTGAAACTGAACAAACAATAAGATAAAATGAGTAATAATGAATTTATTCACCCTTGTGTTTCTCCATGGGGATCCCATGTTCTTTTTGTTAAGAATAAATATGTGTCTACGATGTTGTTAATTGACTATAGAGAGATCCATGCTATAACAGTAAAGAAAAAGTATCCCCTACCATGAATTTATGATTTATTTGATTAACTTCATGGATCACAATATATTTCAATGATTGAAAAATGATCTAGACATCATCCATTGTGCATTAAGAAGGAATAAATTCCAATGAAAACATTTCATACCTGATATGGGTGTTACGAGTTTACAACAATGCCTTTTGGACTAACTAATGAACCCTCTATTTTCATGGATCTAATGACTAGTATTTTCCTGAAATATCTTGATGAATTTTTAGTGGTAATTATTCTTTATATCATGGTATACTCAAAAAGTTATGAAGATCATGAAAATAACTTGCACAATATTCTAGAGACTCATTGATGAAATAAATTATAAAGAATTTTAACAACTTTGAATTATGGCTTCAATAGATATCTTTTCCTGGTCATATTATCTCTAAGGATGGAATATCTATAGATCCTTCTATGACAAGAGCAGTATAATAATATCTAGCACCGACGATTATAGATAAGGAACACAATTTTATTGGTTTAGCAGTTTACTATCGGCTTTTTGTCCAAAAGTTTTCCTGATTGGGTAACCCATTAACCATGCTTAAACCTAAAGGGGTTAAATGTGTATATAAAAAAGTGTGGGAACAATGTTTTGAATAATTGGAGAAAAGATTATTCAATGATCCTATCTTGACTTTAATATTAGGGAATGATGGTTTTGATATTTATAATGACGCTTCAATGAAAGGAGATTGTTGTTTCCTTATATAGAATGATAAAGTTATTTTATATGAATCAAGGAAACTAAAAATTCAAGAAAAAAACTATCCTACTCAGGATCTTCAGTTGTTAGCTGTTATATTTTCACTTATGATATAGAGAAACTATCTCTATGGTAAAAAATGCAAGGTATATATTGATTACAAGAGTTTGAAGTATATTTCGTCAAAAAAAGAACTCGTTATGAGGAAAAAAATATGGCGTGAACTACTCAAGGAATATTATTGCAATATACACTACCTGTCGTGGAAGGAAAATAAGGTGGAGATGCTTTGAGAAAAAAATATCATGGATTTCTGAACAAAACGAGAGTTGAAATAGATTCTATGTTCCTAAATCTAGTAAATATGTATATGGTAATATTCATGGAAGGTGAAACATCAATACTTTGTCAATAGATTTCCAAAACGTATTTAATTGAAATGATAAAAAGTAATCAATCTATTGATGCAGAGTTTCAGAAAAAAAAAATTAATGTTTTGAATGATGTGAGATTGATTGAATTCATATATTAATATAGAATTTTAAGATTTGGAAAGAATTTTTGTGTTCCCGGTATACCTGATCGAAAAATGGAACATATGGATAATGCACATAGCTCCAATTTCTCTATACAGCCTAGTAGCACAATGATGTATAGAGTTTTAAAGGAATATTTTTCTGTGGGAAAACAAGAAGAGGGAAATTGATGATTATGTGTTATGATGTATGGTTTGTCAATAGGTGAATGTTGGAAGAAATCATCCCCGAAGAGTAATGTGACCACTTCCCATACATGCGTGGATATGGGATGACCTTACAATAGACTTTTTCATGAGGCTACCAAAGACTCCTAGAAGGAATAATTCAATATGTCTCATTGTTGATCATCCTTCCAAGTCATCATTTTTATTTTAATAAGAGAAGACTTACAACTTGATTGTTTAGAAAGTCTATATATTAATGTTGTTAAGACTTTATGGTATACCCCTTTCAATTGTATCTGATCGTGATCCCCATTTTACATCAGGATTCTAGAGAAGTATTTAGAAATTCCTAGATACTAAAATTAATTTGAGAACTACCTACCACCCTCAAACTAATGGAAAATCAGAATGGACTATTCAAACCATATAATACATGTTGAGATCCTTCTCACATGACATTCAATGTATGTGGGATTATAATTTACTTCTCGTTGAATTTTTCTATAATAATAGCTTCCATTTTAGTATTAAAATGGCACCATATGAAGATTTATATTGAAATAGATGTCAGAAAAGAACTTGTTGATATGATGTTGGTGAAAGAAAACTTGTAGGCCCAGAACATGATGAGAAAACAATGGAAAAGGAGATGATTATCTAAACTCACATCAATGCCGATCAAAGTAGGAAACATAGCTATACCGATAACCGAAGGAAGGATTATGAATTTCAAGTAGGATATCATGTCTTATTGACATTATCTCCATGGAAGGGTGTTATATAATTTGGTAAAAAGGGTAAATTGAGTCCCATGTACATCAAACCTTTCTAAATTCTAGAATTAATTGGAGTTTTAGCTTACCGTTTGGTAATGCTGCCAAGCCTCTCCAAAGTTCATGATGTGTTCCACATATCAGAGTAGAGAAAATACATGTGTGACCCAATTCATGTACTCACCTATGAATAAATAGAAATGGAATCTGACCTATCTTATATTTAAGATCATATCATGATTCTTGATAGTAGAGAACAACTGTTGAGAAACCGGACGACTCGTCTAGAAAATGTTCTTTGGAGAAACCATAAAATGGAAGAGGTTATGTGGGAACCTCGGGAACTTCTGATTAATAACTACCTGAAACATTTTAGGTAGTAATATTATATAAATTCCAAGGATGAAATTATTTCATGGATGGTATATTGTAACTCCCCAAGCTTCCATAGTACGCTTCACTTTGAATAATGCAGTAGTTTGTGTTGAATGCAACATCGAGTTCTAGGAAACCACAACCAATCAAACGAGACATTTAAACCAATGTCATGAATATTAATACCAACTTTTTAATTTTTTTATAAATTTTATTTTTCATAACTGGCATCATTTCTGGATTCGGAATATCATAATTATCTTAGAGAGAATTTCTGGTATTTTTCTGAAAAATTTCATTTTTTGATGAATAATTAAAAACATTGCTCTATTGTTTAGAACCCAATTTTATTTAAATAAATATTATTTTAATTTAAATTTTATTAAAGTAAAATTTGATACCCAATACCTATATTAATCCAATGTAATTTATTTGAGTCATTTTATAATAACATTATGTTATAAAATTTCATTGAACTTTTTAACGTCTTTTACAAACCTTCTAGGCATATTTTAAAATTGGAATAAAACCTAATTTTAATGCTAATGTGAATTGAATTGAAAAAATATTAGAGGCATGGTTAACATAAGTACGTAAAATTGTTTTCCAAAGGATTAAAATAATTTTTGCCGAATAGTAACTGTTGATTTTATTTTACCACGAATAAAAGTAAATTGCGTATTTAAAGGTAAAAAGGATATTATAATAACCCTAAAATATTTAATAATTCAATTGGATAACTTTATTTTGGCCAAAACAAATCTTAGGAATAAAATATGATCTTTTTTTTCCCTTGGATTAGATTAGGACATTTATTATATTTCATTTAAATAAGAGTTAAAAGTGTTAAATTCAAATTTTTATAACTAAAATATTTTTTATAGGGTTATTTATAAGATAAATTCCCCCATAAATATTAATTAGAAAGATACAAATATTTACTAGATCATTATATTATATTTATAATATTTTGACATTAGATTATTTCATTTATTTGTAATACAATAAGGATGTAGTATTTTCGTTATTAATGAAAGAATCAACTAAGGATATTATAAATATTAACATAAACTCAATTTGAAAGTTTGTAGGACATAAACGATTCATAAAAGTGAATATGAAATGTTACGGTTGATTCAATTTATATTTGTTGAAGTAATAATGTTTTTATGACTTTTACAAAACCCAAATACTATATAGTGTCAAAATTGAAATAAACGAGTTTTTCAAAAAAATACAATTTTATTAAATGATATAATATTCCAAAAATATAAAATTCATCCAAAGGACATATATAATGTTATATATAACATTAATAAACCACATTATGTTATCTTGTTAGTTTATTTCATGCTTATTAACCATTTAATATAAAAATAAAAAAACATGGTAAATGTTATACAATTTAACTAAGATTTAAATCTAAAAGATAAGGTTAATATAGAAACATAAATATTTCTAAAACTGTTTGCTTGGGATTATTTCAACCCATACACACATAAGGCTCGATATTAAAAAAATTTGATCCATTAAAGATAGAAAATGTCTTATAAAAAAAATAATATTTCAATCTTTTCCTAATGTGACCCTCACATATCTTATAAAAGGGTATAACCCCTTCTCTTAATTTCACACCTCCAATGCTTTTTGTCTCAGTTAAATCCTTAAATAATTCCCTAAAAACTACCATCAAATCATCTTATATGCCTTAAATTGATCAGAAATCAAAACTAAAGAGTCATTTTGTTAAAAATAAAAGGAAGAACCTAAAAAAGAGATATTTATTTCATCACCACTTTCAATGTTATTTTCTATTTCCACTTCCTCTTTCTTTGTTTTTTCCATACCAAAAAATATATCTCCTACTACTTTTATAGACTGATATGTTATTATAAATATGTTACAACGATATTTATTATTATATCCATCCTATGAATTACAATGTCACCATACATGCGTACGTATGGCTTAACGTCTCCACGTCCGGGTGTAGTTTTTAATTCAACACATCATTATTTGGATGGGTATAATAATGAGTATAATTGATTTAAATAATAAATAGTACTTCTTAATGATTATTTATATATATATTATATATCATCCAATTGCAAACTATTTTACCATCAATAGAATGATATTTTTTCTTGTGTGTACGTACAACTTACCGTCTCCGCGACGTGATGAGATTTCTTCCACCACCGTAACCATTTAATAATAATTTTTATTTGATGATTAAAAATATCGTTTAAGAACTTAATATAATCCTGTATATGAATCAAATACATCCTATACAAAATAAATAGACATGAATAACAAAACATATAATGTTAAATGAATCAGTTAACACATAAAACCATGATACTACTTAAATATTATTATCAATGAGATATTAAAGGATATTATATGATATCATATTTATGTATGTGGTTTTTGAATAATTTAATAACATTTATTTGACCATTATATAGGATGTTAACTTACCCTCAACAAAAGAAAATTACATGGTAAGGGTTACTTATGCAATCTCTTCATTATTCAAGGTACTTTATCCGTGAGTATCTACTAGGACTTCATTATCATCAACATCTATGTTTCCAAAAAATGTTTTTCAAAAAAATTTAACTATTTTATATACTATGGTAGAAATTTATTTGTACCCCTTTTTGACATTTTATAAAAAAATTTAATGGAATCATTCTATAGTTAACCAAATAAGGTACTTTATGAACTTTTCAATAAATTAAGGAAAGAATGTTTTTTTAACTTATACAGTAGGTGAACCTATTTCCCCCCATTATAACACCTTTGAATCTTCCCATACAAGCTTATAAGAATATTTTCACAATAAATGTTTTGTTTGATAATTAGATTATTTTAAATTATTTCAAAATTTAATGAGATATTTCTCTTAAATAGTTATGATTTCATCTATTTAAAAATACGTTGTAGTATTTTATAGTTGTTTGAAGTTGAAATATTATGATACAATATTTTATATTGTACTAATGGTTGTGTTATATGTTTGACTGTGGATTTTTTATTTTTATACCATTAATTGATTATGGTTAAAATGTTGAAATTTAGTATGCTAGTTTTAATAAAAATGATTATATTATGTTTCAACCTTCTCATATGAGGAATGCATTCGACTTAGTAAGTGACAGTTGGGGGCTGTTGTAGCCCCTATATGCATCATTATATCTAATGAGAAGAATTATAGTCTTGGAACAAGTCATGAAAAAAAAATTATTTGTAGTCTCAGAATGAGGCCTTGAATATGTGGTTATGATTTCCAGCATTATACATTCCATCATTATGATTTTAGATATTGATATTACATGTTATTTTATGACTAGTAGAATATACACGTAAATAATTAAATGGAATTTTCTTATTTATCATCTTCATATTATGTAGCGGTTTCTATTTAAAAGGCTTATGTTTTAGACTTATACATTTAAATAAATGTTTATTATTATTTATAATTGTTTATGATATATTTATATCTTTACTAAGCATTTTAGATCACCCCTTTCATATGTTTCATTTTTTCCAAGATACGAAGAAGTATATTTTGATTGACCAATAGGAATAGGTTATGGGATATGAGTGTTCAATGGGAACACAATGTTGTTGTTTATTAATTTAATTTTATAATGTAAAATTAATGTATGTATTAGTACATCCATGGATACTAAACTGATTTATCTTTCAGGACTAGATCTTTTGTGATCAGGATAATGTTATGTAATAAAGCACCAACTTGGGGTAACTAGTGATGGGGTATTACAATCATTACTCAAAAATGTATCAGAGACTCCAATAAACCATAATTGACTAAATAATTTTATATGGAAAAAAATTTAATGTATCTAAATCGATGTTTGAAAAATAAATTCAAGTTACTAATATATTAGGTATTAATGTATGAATATGAACATAATTTAGATTAGGCCAATAATATTATGTTTTTAAACATTTTTTCGTATGGTTGGGAAAACCGCTCACCAACCATGAGGTAAAAAATTATCATGAAAACATCTAACATGGTTGGGACACATGGCTAGTAAAACTGGTGATATCTATGGCATTTCCTTCTACATAGATATGCACTATTTCTCTTGGGAATTCCCATAGTTTTGAAAAACTCTGTTCAAACTATCCACTTTAGGAGTTACCACTACCCTTCTTATGACATATTCTTAATGATTAATCATAGTTTATACTCACCCATCACAAAAATTCAACATCCAAAAATTACACAAAAAAATGTAAAAATATCTCTTAAAATCCTAAAGAAAACTAAAGTATCATAATCACTCAACATAAAAGAAATATTTTCCATTCACCTGAAACTGAGAGTTCTAAATTTATAATCAATTTTGAGAACGATTTATCACTATGATAAAGGTTGAATTTAAATGATATACTAATGTTAATTATATTATAATTATTTTTTAAGATATCATTCAGTTTATTCCTATATAAATAAGACTTTTTTAGAGAATATCATATTTCATCCAAGGAACATTTAAGGAATATTAGAATAATATGGTTTTAATATACTGACCCATGATCATAAAATGTGTAATTTTCTCTTATTTTGTTTTAACGGTCTATACTGATGATTTATGTTTCATGATTATATCTTTATTAGTGACACATATCTTTTTAATTTACTGGGTTTTGTGTATAACTATTTTAATGATGAACTATATCAAATAAGCCTTAATTGATCTTGGATTTCATTTTTCATGAATTATTATTATTAATTGGGGTTGATTGTTATAATCCGACCCATTGTAGATATTTTTTATAATATTCATTTGATTTCATGAAATTTTGGCTGTGAACAAATTTTAAAGGAGTAAAGAAGAAAATATAGAAATTAATTTCAGGTTGATTTCATGCAGAAAATTTCTATACATGAAAGCTATGCATTAAAACACAGTATGGGTTTTTTATAAATGTATTGGTAAATTATTTTTGTATCTACCATCCACAGATTTCGTCTAATATGGAAATATGAAAGAATTAAAGTGTTAAAATATGACTATAATGAAATGTAAATAGTGGTGATGCTAATATATTCTAGAGAACTAGCCTCTAAAAAAATTTACAACTTTATTTTTTTGGCTTAATTGATATTGTGTGTTATGAAATAGTGTTTACTAGAGATACAATTCTTTTTTTCAATTAAATATGTATTTTATCTTATTAAAAATTTTGTGTATCATGGATAGTGCATGGTTAGTACTAATTAGGGAGGGTAACCAATTAGAGTAACTATTTGGGGCACTAAATGGACAACAGGTGGCCGCACTATTTTTTTGAAAACTATAAATCCGTAGAGCATTCCCATAAACACCTAGAGGCATACTGATAGAGAAAATTAACATTCTTTTTTTCATTATTTGAAAAAAAAATTCCCAATAAATGATGTGGGGTCCCTCCTTAGATAGTGAAGTTTGCCGAATTGGCACTAATCTTACCCAACCGTGTGCCCAAACCATGTGACCAATTTTTGTGGGTGAAATTAAAAATTTATCATAAATCATGTTGAAAATATAAAATCTCTTTTTATAATCCTTTTTAAGTAAATAAAACCATTGTTGGGTGTTTCTCCTTGAGGGCTTGACATAAACTTTGACACTAATTCTCCATCTGATCACATATTTGACGACAGATTGTCTTGTTCAATCCTCTCTAATATGTTCTTAAAACATCATCTGTATTTTTTTAACTACATTTTTACATAAATACATTATTTCAAGAAAATAGGCCCTATTTTTAGGGTGTGGGATCACATATAATTTTCCTTTTGGAATAAATTGAATCTAATGCTGATATGGGATAAGAAGTCATCTTAGCCAAATTTGTTTGTGTTATAGTTTCATTACCTCATTTTTGAGTAATTTTCATAGTTTCCCTATTGTACAACAAACAAACCATTAACACATATATCAATATAATGAATTATTTAATTTTAAAATTAAATGATCTTATTAATATAATCATTTTGACCCTTTATATAAATTTAGAGGATATCAACCCCATCAATAGCCACCCCTTTGTGTGTGACATCTTAATTTTACCTTAAATATAAAATATTGAATGAATGAAACACCTTATAAGTAACCAAATCACATGTAGTGTGCCTATAATGTCCTTAAATGAAAATACTTGTACCATATAAATGATTATATTAAATTAATGATGGATTCCATTGATAATTGTTTTTATATAGATGAATATAATTGAATAATAATGGGTGGAACACCCAAGAAAAATGTTTCATGATTTTATTATATTGAACATGTTAATTGTGACACCAATTTATGAGTTGATCACGATCTTTAAAATTCTTATAAAGTGATACATCAAGTTATTATTATAATAATAAATGTGGCATGGATATTTCTCATGTAAATATGGTTTAAGGTTATGTTGAGAATGAATTTTCATGCACCATTGCATCGGGTGTTGAACATGACATTTCATACAATTATAATCTTATGTGGGTGATGGAAATTACATTACAAATTTCATTTTATCTTGTTTAGTGAAATAATAATCACCCAACTGGTATAGAGTGTCGATCAAGAGGTCTCACATTCACTACGAGCTTCATGGAATATACTATTCCTTGATCATATATTTCATTTGAGTAGTTATGGAAGCTTGAGTTATGCCCCAGGTCCATCTAGCACCTATTATCCATGTAGATGAATACACACTCCTTCTTGTACATAGTGAATATTAGTGGAATCAGTATATGACTATAATAAATAGATTATTGCTAAATAAATTAATTGTTAGTGTTCAGATTTCAACCAACATATATCAGCGTATGTAGAGCGAGCTAGGTGTCTTGTTGGAACATGAGTGGGCTATAATTTATTTATTCAGTAGTATTTATACTAATATATACATTCACAAAAAAATTTATATGTAAAATAGTTTTATTAATTCTAGACACTGTTGCGGGTTGCCAACTAATATTTTAGCACAAACCATAGTTGGACCACCTTTGGTAACTGATGATGAAAATTTCTCTAGGTATGGATGAGGGAATTTAATCTAATAAATATTTTTCATTAATTTACAATATATTATAGATCATTGGATAATAGAACTTACCATATTCTCAACATTCTAGTTGCGTATTTTTTTAATTTTATATTTTTAATAGAATTTGGTTTATTCTTATCCTATGTCCCCTTTTTGTAAATCAAAGGTCCATTGAATAATTTTATCGTACTATAAATTATGAAATTGGTAGTATTATTTTGTACTAGTTATTTATTCTTTCATATTTATTATATTATATTTCTTTTTATTCTTCTTCTTCTTTAATGGGTTACTGGTTTAGTGGTCATATGGTCTATTTATTTACGATTTTGATGTTTTCTAGTTATTTATTACTTCCACTATCCCCCCATTATATGTGTGTATAGCCTCAGCACATTACAACCATAATCTATTATTTATAGTCTAAAGAATATAGAATATTGGGAGGAATTATGGGGACCATGTGACCCACTTCTTTAGGGAAATGGTTTATTGGATCCTAGGTTGGGATATTACAAAGTTGTATAATATTGTATATTCTACATTGTGGAAATATTTTGGTACAATAATAGATACTATTATATTATGAAATTGATGCTGAATTTTTTCTTGGGAGTATCATAACTGGGTATAGGGGAAGCATAGATTATCTCGAAAGGGTTATTTCTATTATTAGATTTTTCTTGTTATGGATGATATGACATCTTTGTTGGGTGGAACACTTGTCTAATTAGGTTATTAATATTGGTTGTATTGGAATGGGATTTATTATTATTTTAAATAATGAAATACGAGAGATTATTACATGGATCATTATAGTAACAATATGACATATATTCCATGAATTAGTCCCTTCCTTGTTTACATTCATTAGGAACATTCATGTCTCATTTAGTTAATGCAAGATAATAAAATATTGGGAGAGGAGTAATTTTCGTTCAATATTGAGAAAAAAATAAGACAACTAATGTTTCAACCTTATCCAAATATTTTCGTCATGCATATGTCATATCAAATAACATGAGTATTCAATTATAGATCATTGATCCATAGACCATTTATCACATGAACTATAAGTCATAATGGTTACAAATAATTAGATGACACAATGAAACTGATGAATTGAATGAGAACATATAAATTTGAAATGGTTATCCATATAATTCAACTATTTAATGATATTTAAATCCAAAAATGATAAAAATTACAAATGATTATAACTTTTAGAATAAAATGGATGACTTATATGTTTGATACGATACCAAGAAGTAGATGTGGCCATAATAGTGGGTAGTTGGGAGTCTCATATGTTCTTAAGATATGTTTTTGTCTTTTTATGTCACATAAAACTTGATTTTAGTGCCAGATGAGAGGTTTGATCATTTAATATTAATTCTATACCTGAAATAGTAATATATATATATATATGATATTTACAACTATAAAATTCACATATGAGGAATGAATTTATCATTGTTGAATTGTTTCGTCATGAAATTCCTGAGTCATATTCACTTATAGTTGTGATGGACACATACCAGAGGTGGTGGTAATTGAGAATGTATTGATCCATAATGTAGTTCCACCTATTTATATCATATGTGATTCTTCTATGATATGGTGGGATGTAATTATCCCATATGATCGACATGGAGTCATGGTCAAGGAATACTTTCAGGTGATTTATTATAACTCATTGTTTCCACTAACTAGAAGGGATGATTAGGATAGATTTTTAATGATAATGTAGAATTGGTCAATGCATTTCATAGTTTATTATTCTCTCTTTATTAAGATATAGTGGATTATGTCGATTATATCAGTTAATGGTCTTTTTACATCCATGTGATTCGAGGATGGGATGGTATATAACAACTGATAACTTGTTGAGATTTTTTGGATGACTATTATTTCTAGGATAGTCAAAAATTACCTCTTTATAAAAGAAAATTTGTGGGAATACATAGTGTATGATAGTGTGGTTTATCCCCTATATATAGTTTTGTTTCATTTAGAAGACTCAAGCATTACTTTGAGGTTTTTTATAGTTTTAGTAGTGTTTAGACGACTCAAGATGATGGGTTTCTTACTTTTTAGTAGTGTTAAAAGCCTAGACAAGAAAAATCATAGAACTTATATGATCATAGGGAATGTAGAGGATGTGGTAGGTAGGGGAATATTGAACACATCTATATGAGATTTTTATCAGTTCCTTATTAGTGGGTTTCTACACCCACCACACATTATGGAGTGGGGAGTGTAGTACCCCTCCATGAAATAAGCTTGAAAGCCACCAAACTCTCTAGACAAAGAGTTGTTTGAGGTGGATGATGTCAAACTCAGGAATTTTAGTTATAGTTGATTTATATTTCATTGGATAGTTAGTAAATTAGTTAGATTCATGGAACTCACTAGTTCTATGTGGTGAATCTGCTGCTGAAAGATATGAGTTCCAAACCATCCATTGTTTGAGTTACAATTATATTATCCTATACATTGGTTTCTATTATATTTTACCTAGTAATGTCACATTACATTATATAATATAATATTATGTATAAAATGGTACTTTATATAGAACAATTATATACTAAGAGGATCCTCGATAAATATTTTGGTATTAGATTAGAGAGTGTTCACCGATTTAAATATTTTCCCTATGGGATAAAAGGACTTCGATCCATGTAGAATTTTTTTCCTTCACATGACATTATTTGAGTTATCTATTGGAATGAATTAGTTAGTTCCATATGGATATCATATTGACTTCTTTTAGGAAATAGCGAAATATATATCATAATGGAAAAATAGAAATATTTATAAGGGATAATCTCATATTATTTCCACTCATGAGGGAAAAGAGCATTAGAGTCTCAAGAGTATCATATATAAAATTTCCATTATTTTATAGGATTACCAGGGGTTATGACCTTATGGTTTACATCCTATAGTGGATTGTTTTTGGGATTCCCTCCCTGATGATTTTTTTTGTATTCATCTAGTGCGATATATAGAATTTTCCATTGATCAAATGTTATTAGTGGAAATGATGTCCATTCCCCTATTTAGGTTTGATCAAATGGATATTTGGAAAAGAAGTAATATTTTGAGGACATAGAGGATAATAGGTTTATTGGCCCAAGACCTTATCCATGAGGATCACATGTCCTTTTTCTCTTGAAGGTGGAAAGTACCCGTATGATTTTCATGAATTACAAATTATTCAACCAACTTAGAATATGGAATCAATATCCACTTCCTTGAGAAGATGAAATACTTGGTCCAATCTGAAAAGAAATGGTGTTATAAAATATTTATTTTAGATCTATCTACCATTATCTTAATGTTAGGTCATCATACGTAGCTTACATAATTGGTTGGATATGGTATTTTATTTATGAGTACATGGTAATTTTTTTATATCTCACAAAAGCATATTCTATCTTAATGAATATAATGATATTGGTTTTCCACTCATATATGGATTCATTCATTGAAGACGTAAGGAAAACATCTTATTGTATTCACATTATTGAAAATAAATTCGAAACTATCTTGAAATCATACAAAACACACTGAGAGGGAATTACGTTTATGTTATGCTAAATAATTCATTTTTTTGATAAACAAATGTTCACTTATCATATCATATAATATAGGAATAATCAGTAATATTAGTCTTAGATAATGTGAGATATTTTGTTTCATGGTAAGATCAAAATAACTTCTCTATTATATAGAGTTTATTGGGGATATTACAGTCTTATAGAAGAATAATCTTGGATATCCCATTCCTAGTAGTTCCTCTTATGGGATTAAATTATATGTTTGTAAAATTATAATGGTAAATATCTTTTGAAGAATTATTTCAATATATTAAGGACATAAAATATTCAACACAAATTCTGATTCTTTGGGTCTAATAAAGTGTTTTCAATCTACCACCACACATAAGGTATTGTTTTGAGAGATATGTTATTGTGGGAAGCGCTAGAAATTTATATGGGTCTTCTCATTTCCAGACCCATGAGTGGGATTTCCCAATATATGACGTTAATATAATAAAATTAGTTCACGATATATGATGTTGGGGACAATATTTACATGGAGAGTGTTTTGTGGAATTTAAAAATCATGAAATCTTTAAATATATCATTACGTTTTGTGTTATGAAACTGATGTATCATATATTATTTGATTATTATCAATCCTTCGATTTTTATCTTGTTTACAAGACAAGTATGAAAATTTTGTAGCTAATTATTTGAGCCGATAAATACATATACATGTTGTTTATCAGGATAGTGGTGATGGGTAGCTCATGGGATTTTTTTCAATTATGATTGTTGAGGTTCTAAACAAAATTGGGATGTATATCCCATTATCCTTATAAATGGACTCTAACCTCCTAAGAGGAGTGAGAATGTGGAACTTTTCAGTAGATGAGTCACTAATATTTAGGGAATGTATCTTGAATGATGATTCAACTTCTACTTGGACCGTGGATGAAGATGATACACTAAAATTTAATTGGAATTTTTATGTTCTAGTTGACATCAAAGATGATATGATTCATTAATTTTATGCCTCATATTATATAGTATATAGTAATTTCATGAATAAGTAATGAGACATATGTCCCCAATATCAGTTGTTGGCTATGAAATGGGACATTCTTGGCTTTATCTATAGGTTTTAAATCTATAAAAAAGTGATAATGGAAGTTCTATGATGATGAAGAATTTTAAAATTTGTCTCCATTCTTGAGTGAATATATGATAATATTTTCATGGATTTCATGATTTTTTAGCCATAATCGCCTCATGAAAATGATATCACATTAATTTTCATATATCATGAGTGGAATGTAACACATTTCATAACCGCTCATGGGACCATTTAAATGGAAGATATGGGGATGATATACATCAGTGTGGATGTATGTATTCGTAAAATACTCATTAAATATTTTCTGATAGAGATGGTATATTCATGTTTCAGTTCTAGAAGAGTTTACAAAAGTCCTTGGGTACATAAGATCATCAGATTAATTACTATCACACTCATATTAACTATCATATAGATTACATGATTTTTGTGTTTGAGGACATGATTTTTGAATATACCCTTGAATTTAGGGGATCCTGTGAGAAACACTTACCCATTTGTTGAGTTATCTTATAATAGTAGAATTTAGGATACCAATAACATTGATTCTTAGGATGTGTTACATGGTATCCCATCTCATTCACCTATGTTCTCTATAGAGGCAAGGAGAACAACTTTACGTGGACATTATATCATCACGGTGACTTTAAAGGAGGTCTATTTGATCAGAACGACCTTGAAGAGATATCATTCTATAACGAAGTCATATCATATCCAACACAAACATCTTCTTGAGTTCAAGGTCAGAGTTTGTATTTTGTGCAAGTCTCTCCAAGGCCATCAAAATATTCGGAGGTAGGGTATTCTTTCTACATAATTCATTGGACCCTTTGAGTGTTTCAAGTGGTTCAGAACAGTTTTATACAAGATCAAAGTTATATAAAAGTACTGATATATGCATGATGTCTTCCATATATCCTGAATTTATAAATAATATACATAAAAATATAAAATATTCTAAGACTAGGAGGATTGATTATAGGAGGATACTTCCTTTTAGTATCACCTTATGTGTATTATTGATCATATCATTAAGACACACTAACAGAGGATTGTTCCTTTGGCCTAGATACAATGGAAACATGAAGCTGTATAGGAAGATACCCTAGGAGCATGAAAATGATAAATGTGTTTTGTGGATGAAATTTTCTCTAATGATACCTACATACCCAACCAAGGAAAATTAGGGGACACATATATTTAAGAAGGGTAGGTTGTTATGACCCATCATTTATCTAGTGCATGACTCATTTTTTAAATTTGTATTTTTATTATATGTTCTAAATTTTACCTACAACCTAATGATGGTTCCAAGAGTGTTTTTGTGGTTTTTGATTCCTAGAGATTTGCGAAATTGGAAAAAAGTATGGGTTATATGGTTAGTGAAAAATTAGTACAAACCGTGTGGGTTAACCATGTGGGGAATTCAATGGAAAACATGAGACCACATAGTTTTTTGCAACCATATATTCCAAGATGAACTCCTACGAAAAATATGCATACATATAAACAGATCCAAATCATATAGATTTTTTATTATTTAGAAAACAATGAAAAAAAATGTATATGTTTCCTCCTTCGATGTGATTTTCACAATATATGGAACATGGTTCGACCAATAATATTATAAAAAAATGTTCTCTTATTTTTTGGGTAAAATTATTATTAATTTGTTAGTGAAGATAAAACCGTATATCCACTTTTATTCCCCTATTTGAAGTTGACAACACATTATTTGGGATATCCTTTTTGCTACCATGAGGTATAAATTTTCACCTAATTCCCATCCGAATATTGATTTGATTGTCAATTTTATCATTGGATCCACACAGATATGTCCTTATAAAATCTTGTGTCATTAAATGTTTGACTTCATATAAAAATAGTCAATTAGGTCCCAGAAAATATTCAATATTTTCCAGGTGTTTGACTGTACTTCATTTTTCTTCCAATATACATCAATTCTGAATATAATATTCGACAATGATTTATCTGGGACCATAAGCTACATGTTCTAGTTTATTTCCCAAAATTTTGAGTTGTCTTAATAGCAATATAATTTTGCTACGTGACTTTCATTTTTAATCATTTCAATAAAATTAGTTATTTCTCTATTAATTGATATAAGAATGCTAATATACTCTCAGTGGACAGTTCTATGTATATAGAGTTTGACTACCTCGACAATAGAAATCAATTGGGATGATATGGCATAATTTCCCATTAATATAAATGGCTAAATGGAATTTAAAACGTTTATGAATTCATTAAGGAAGGTAAACAGATTTTACCACTCTTGTATAATTGTATATTTTACCAATGAACCTCTTAAGTGATTGTATTATCATTAAATAGAAATTTGAAACACTTGTATTTGATTTTTTTAGATTCAAGATGTGTTTCCATTGTAAAATGATTTAAATGGATGAATTAAAATGAATAATAAAGTGTGGAAATTCCATTAAAAATGATAAATACTTTTATTATATTGATGATATGAATTGTGAACCTAATTTTAAAATTGGGATAGATGATTACAATTCTTATGAGGTGATCCCACAATTTGTTATTATTATTTTGATTATTATATTCATATCGTCCATGGAATGATGATTAAGGTTTCTATTGATTAGGAAATTGCATTATCCCTTACGCCAGGTGTTGATCATGATGACTCTCATTGATAAATTGATTTATAAGTGTTTGGAATCATGTTATATATTAATTTATACTTTTTCTGGAGAATTATGACTCGCCCCAATTTTTGGTGTTCTAAGCATGATGTATCAGATTCATCATGACATTTGAGGAAAACACCATCGCTTGAGCCTATAGCTTATTAGAATGGACATTGACACTTGAGTAATCCATGTTTCTATCCAACTCCTGGTATTGTGGTATAGGCCTACATACATCCTTATGTACATTGTTCGAGTATTTGGATACAATATATAACTGTAATATATATTTTAAAACTATATATAATAATGAATACTAATCAAACTTCCAGCAGCCAATGTTGATGCCGGTATAGCCAGCTAGGTTTCCAGTTGGAACCTAACCCATGTATTATTTATTTATTTATATTTTTTATTAATAAATATACATTCTCATTATTGTTTATATGTGTATGATATATATTACTTCTACAAACCATTGGTGGTGGCCTATTGGGATGTCATCTTGCACCTAACCCGTGCTACCATTGGTATACAATTTGATTACTTATCTACATGTATGGATATGGAAAATCACCCTACTACAGAAGTTTGATTAATTTCGATTATAGTATGGATCATGGGATTTAAGGACATATATAATGCTCGATATACTAGTGGAGTAGTATTTTTTATTTTATTATATAGATTATTGTTCATACTTGAACCAAGATTCTAATTTATATATATCATCATTTCATGAAATTAATGTAAATGAATAATCCTTTTTGTTTTTGATATTATTATTTTTTACGGGTTAATCAAGATTCTGTAGTTATTTTATTATATTTTTTTTTCTTCTTTTTGTATAACAAGTCACGTGTTCATTTATCTTAGTGTCTATTTATATATTCATATTTTTTGTATGCTTATTTATTATATACATTATTCTGAAATTATATAATGGAATAGTATACCAAAAATATAACTTTATACCTTGCCTCTAATCAGAAACCAATGGAGTATGTGGAGGAATTGCTAATGCCTTATGAAGCACAATCACTAGGCATGGGTTCATCAGAAATTTATTGAGGATGTTACATTGTTTGGGATCACAAATTTTATTGAGTTTATAATATATCTAGGATATTTCATATGTACAGATCATGAATTTTAAAGGATTATTATTTTTTATCTAATGATTAATATAAAATAGATTATTTCATATTGATGCTTACATATTTTTGAGAGATGGATTTTAATTGACCAAATCTTGATTTTCAGGATCCATAATTGGTGAATAATCACATCATGGTTGGTGTATTATTTTATTTTCAAGGATTTATTAATATTAGGATAATACCCCACACCATAAATTACTTCTATAATGGTTTTATGATTGGATATTAATGTTGGAGAATGTGGTTGGGGCTTTATGAAATGGTTTTACTGAATACAGATATGCTAGTTCCAAGATTATGTTATTTTTCAATAATGAATTCATAGATAAAACATTGAATAAGTTTTATTTTCATTTATGAACATTTATCATTTAATTTCATATTCGTTAACTTTTTTCAAATTTTCATTAATTTATACATTATTATTAACTAATAAACATTCCAGTGGAATGTGTTTATCATGAAAACCATATCTTATGCCTTATAATGTTACCAAAATTAAAAAGTAACCACATGTTCTGGGATAATTGTGTCAGTGCTATTAAATTCATTATTAGTTTATATTTAGTAGTAACTTTGGGATCTATATTTTTTAAAACATATACTAAGGAAGATAACCCAATGAATTTTTTTAGGAATTCCCCCAAAGACACAATGTTTATGATTTAGATCATGATAGTTTAATATATTTTTGTATCATCATTTGTTAATATATATAATGATAAATATAAATAAAAATCAATGTATGAAAATTATAAAAATTTATTTAAAGGAAGATAATTGGATAGATTTAGTATGGTTTAATAGACGACTGAGGTATATGTAATAGTTATGTATAACATGTGTTTTATTGAAAATATTATATGAGTAATGATGTCTTTTATTATATTTAATAAATTGTAATTCTATTGATTACATTTATGGATTATACTATATTTGAAAATGATGTAATTATGAGTTAAAATTTTTATAGATCAACCGTTTTATTTTGAAAATAAGACAGTTATTGCGAAGATATGTTCAGATATTATTTTGTTTTTAAGGTGTTAATAAAAATTTATACAAACTTCATATTATTTATATTAATATTTTTTAATAAAATTTGACAACAAATTATTCGGGTGACCACTAATCATATCTAATATGTTCGCAAGTCTTGAGCCTATAATTGTTGGTTATAATGGGCGAAACACTCAAAACTGGACAATGTGATGTATAGGTTGGTATGAATATTTTTAACAAAAAATGTTTATTGAAAAAACTTTTAGTTGATTATTGGATATATTTTTTATCACAAAATATATTTAATTTTGAGGTGATAAATTTAATATTGGGTGAAATTGTGTTGGTTTGATATATAAATAAAAGTAAGGTTTAACATACATGTTAATATGGGAATAATTATATTACATTTTTAGTGATTTATGAAAAAGGTTATGAGATAACATTTTAGGGTAAAACCATGATTCATATGGATCTTATTGAGTATATTTGGTAAAGATGGATTTTTTTTTTTAAAGAATAGTTTAAGTCATAACATAGGATTTATTCTAAAATATTGGAGAATAATTTATAATTTATTTATATTATGGTTTATTCATTTTGGGTATTATATGAAAATTGTATGACAATTTCTGGTTAAGTTGTCATTGGAGGAATAACATTTAATTATTTTCTAGTTTATGTGATCCATTGCAATTTTATTTTAGTGCTTCAGGTATATTGTTTTCTCATATTGTATACACATCACATAGAGAAACAGAATGAAATTTTAGTATAAACTGAATAAAATATGATATTTTACTTTTTGTCAATTAATAATTCATTATTGTTATGTTATATATTGTGAAATAATTCCATGACTCTATGAAAATGAACTTTAAAAAAATTACTCTTACAATAATTTATAGTGAATTAATTTATTTTTCCCATCAAATATTTCTGTATTTTTAGCTGTTAGCATTCTATTTAAGATGTTATATATAAAATGATATTTAACATTTTGTGATTGGTTTTCCTCTATGTAAATATTTTTAGTTGAAATTAATATTTTCTTATTTGGAAACATATTTTTAATATTCTAGATTACCTTCATATTTCAATTTCCGTGTAATTATGAGGAAGTATTATTTACACCATTTAAACGTTGGTTTTCAAAAATGATATTATATATTATAAAACAGTTGTTTTTTGATCACATGATCGAAATTTGGGAGATAAATTAGGTAAAGGTGGGGTGATTGTAACACCCTAGTATTTTAATGTATGACCATATTTTTTATAGCTTGTTTCACCCCAACACTATTCTTAAAATAAATGTGATATACTATTAAAATATTATTATTGGATGTATGAATGGGAATAACCATATGATGAAAAATATATATAAATGTATTATAATCTCTCTCTCTCACTATATATATATATATATTAACACACAATTAATAAGTACCCAATTTTATGTAATTTCATTTTATACTTAATAAATATTTTTTCATTAATATTGATTATTGTTCATGGATAATATAATAAATTTATTCTCTGATTAATAATATTATTATATAAAATATTTAACTTTTTAAATCATAATATAAAAATTAAATTATTGTGAATTATTGTCAATTTTCTAAAAAATGTGCTTTCAATGATTACTAAAAACACACAACCCTTTTAAATATTATTATTTAATTTCAATAAATGAAGTAATTTTTAAAAAAATATTATGATTTGAAAAAAATTTCACAGTATCAATAGTAGTAAATAGATTGATTTAATAAATTTAATTATATTTGAAGAATCATTATTCCTAAATTTTCTGTAAGTGTATTTATAGCCTTTATATCATATTTTTTTTGTAAATATTTTTATGATTATAATATTTTTAATTTTTAATTAGATGAGACAGTCGACAATGAGAGATTATTTCAAGGAAATGTACACATAGACATATATATATATATTATTTATACATATGAATATAAAATCATATAATGATGACTAATATTTATAAATTTAATGTAATACACTAATATTCTTGAAAAATAAAATAAATTAAAAATAGTGTGAAGACCCAGAAATTTGAAAGGAAATTTATTTTTCTTATTTTTCTCTGGAATTCTACGAGTACGCAGTTTCTAACGGAGCCTAATTCCGATGCCCGGTGTTCTCGGAATAATTTTCTTAAGTTTAGCTCGGGTACATTCAGTGAACGAACGAGTGGGTTTTCTAACTTTTGATCCGGTGCTCGGAATTGAAATCCGAGGGAACCAATGAAACCACCGCACCGGTAATTGCTTAGGAGAACTTTTTCTGGAGTTGCGTTTGCTCAGGATGAGATTCCAAAAATTGTGTGGTATAAAAATATAGTTGTTTTACAATTTTATTTATATTACGCCTCTAATGGTTTATGAGTTATAGGAATGGATGTTGTGAGGAAGTGGGGTGGGCCCACATGAGCCCCCACCTCCTTAAAATTCCTAACACCCGATTTAACACCCTCTCCCTCTTTAATTCATGTCAACCCCTCAAGATTAGGAGGAACCTTCCCTCCCGCTAATGAGGATCCTTCCTCCCTTTTTAATGTTACACCGCAGCGGATTAAGTGAGTGGGGCCCTATGTCATAAATTCCCCATTTATGACTTGTGTGACAATGACGAACCCACCACTCTTATTTAAAGGAGGCCAGTGGGAGGAGTTCTGGACGGCTTCTTCAAACGTAGGAACCCTAGTAGCAAGGCACGGCGCCCAGCACTTGGAGAGTTTTCATCTTCCTCCAATGAGGAAAGAATAACGCCGACGTCACCCTCTGCTTCATCCTTCCAGACGTTGAGGGAACGATGCCCGTCTACCGCGTCGCCGTCTACCGCGACACTGACGAATGCCTTCTTCGAGGTAGGGGTTTGTTTTTGTTCGTGAATATTCATTGTCGTCCAATGTTTAATTCTTAGCCGCTTGTTATCGAAATAACGGGAGGGGGCCGGACCGCACGAACAAGGCCAAATCTCCTCCATCTTTTTTGTTGTACTCGTTGCGGTGCGAACGAAGGTGGCACAGTGCAATGACACCGCGTGGAAACGAGGAGGAACGTGGAGAAGGAGTGCGACGTCATTGTGTCGCGCCATGGAGGCCGAAAGAAGCCGCAACCGATGTCGGGCCATGATGGAGGGGCGGGGCGTCGTCGCACTACGCCGGTCGGACAAGGTCGCGGTGGTGGAGGGAGCGGTGGTCGGAACCGCTGGCCACCGGTGCATAGAAGTCGGTACCCGCGGGGGTCCAACGACGTTACACCAGCCGGCCAACTTTGCTGGCCATTTTGGAAATCTGGGGGTCGTAACCCCAGGCTGGCAAGGAGGCGGGCCCCCCATGGGGTCTGTTTCTCAATCAAGGGGGGCAGCGCCCCCCCCCCCCCCCCCCTTTCCGCATCTGCTCAGCCCGCGCCGAGCTGCCCCGCTCGACCAGCGCCGACCCGCACAAGCCGTACCGGTCGCACTAGGTCGGGCGGCCCGCACCGGGCCGCGTCATGCCGGCAGGACTGGGCCGTGCCGGCTGGGCAGGGCCGCGACTGTCGGGCCGGGCCATGCCCTAATGGGATGGACTCAGACCCGGGTCGGGTCGACCGGGTTCAGGTCTACCCAGGGGGTTCTGGGCCGGGTCGGCCTGGGCCCAAAACCCCATAAAATCGGACAGGTTCGTTCAAATACCCATAACATGGGATACTAACCTCCGATTGATGAACCATCAATTGAGATGCGATCCCTGGATCGAGACGGCCGTTTCAGTATATTACAATCAAGGTTTCAGAGAACTTTTGGTATGGCCGGCTTGGTTCGAACATGAAACCAACCGGGCCTTCAGAGCGGAAATGCTTACAACATGAGCTCCAGACATCTGAGTGATGTTCCGTCAAATTTTATGGTATAATCTTAGTGAGATGGACCTTTTTTCTTACTCCGCTCGAGGTTTGGACACAGTTTGAGTACAGTCGGGTTGGTTTTGACTTAAAAACCAACCAGGCCCCTAGGACGAAAAAGCCAATAACTCTCAGATCGGGCGTCCGATTGACGCGCCGTCTGTCGTGTTGAGTTTCTATCTACGAGGCAGAACATTGGGATATATCAAATCCGGACTACAAGGCTATTAATGTATCTCCCCCTTGGATAATTGAGTGGACCCTCCTTAAAACGAGCATGTTTTGTGCTGGAACGCTAGAGATGGCTGCAACTGCAACGACGGTGACGACTGTACTGGGATCCTCCGTGGGTTCGGTAGCGACGACGACCATACAGAAATCCTCCATTCGTTCGCCAGTGATGACTACTGTTCTTGTATCCTATGTGGTTACGGCTGTACGTGACTACTGTTATTGTATCCTACATGGGTCCGGCTGTATTTGACTCTGTACTTGTATCCTACAAGGGTCTGATAGAGTGGCTGGTCTTGTATCCTTTGTGGGTGCGACGGCTTAGCTGGTCTTGTATCCAATGCGGGTCAGACAGCTTAGATGAATCAGTGGCTACATCTGATCATCTCTATCACCTTACGAAGAAGTATACCTGTGTGAGCTGAGTCTTGACTTTCAATAATTATCTTTGATATGATTGACTTGATTTCCTATGTGGATTGGGTTATGCTTTCATGTGTGTATTGGGTTGTACTATCATGTGTGGACGTGATCAAACTTGGGATCGGTTGTTGGAGCCGAACTGGAAATTGATGACTTAGTAATATGTATGGGAATATTCCTAAGTAGATTTGTTTTTTACATCGTGATTGTATATTTCCTTTGTGGATTATCATTTGTGGATTCTGGGAGACCTTCGGGGGTCTCGGGGTCCCTACTGAGTAGCATATACTCACCCCTACACGGGCTATGCCTGCACTACGTTGTGTTGGATGCAGATGATGGACAACGCTGATCGTGGTTTAGGCTTGTAGAGCAAGTCAGTACTTGGAGGTGGACCACTGGGCGGGACGTACATAGAGCGGACGGCTGGACCTGAGAAGCTGAGGAGGCTATCTGTACCCACCCTTTATGTGGGATTTCCAGTGGATGGCTCGACGTTTCTTCTTTACTTTTCAATTTTTGTACTTTCTTTCCAATTGTACATTACTTTCAGTTTAGGTTTGTATTCTGACCCACTTACTTTTCCACACACACTATTGTACCCAGTTTTACTTAGTGTTTACTTCAGCTTGGGTACATTGTGCTGGTTTTTTACTTTATAAAGTTAACGCATTCCCTATTATCGGGATTTACACCTTTGGTGCTAGTCGACAGCCCCTGGCCTATGGGAGGTGGGCTTGTGGTAGTCACAACATGGGCCCCGAGGACGGGTCGTGACAAATTGTTATCAGAGGAGTTTGGTTCAACCGAAGAACTCAAGTATCTGAACTTTCTTCTATGTGAAGAAATAGTGTTAAGGGTATTGAGTGTGGTTATCAGTCCATGGAATCCAGTGTTGGTGCGGCAGCCGACGTATCCATACTCCATGGCCCTGACTACTGATTTCTGACTCAGTGCATGAAAACATTGATTGCATGTGTGTTTCAAAAAAACATTTGTGATTACTCTGTGTCAGCTCACCAGGTATACTGTATTGACCGTGGCACACATGTTTCTTTTCAGGATGGCCCCATGATGGTAGCCAGCTTGGTTTCAGAGCTTTATACCAGACGAAAGCCCACCAAGCGACGAGGCCTCGGTGCAAGTCCCTATTACAGCAGAGGCACCGGTGGTACCTCTACCCATCGAGCCACCGATGCCAACAACCCCAGCCGGTGAGAGTGCACGTCACCTTAGTGAACTGCACAAGTTTTAGCATCAGTGACTGCCCATGTTCTGTGGGGAGACGGATCCTCAGGCAGCTGAGGATTGGCTGGAGGCTATTGTTAGAGTTTTCAGGTTAGTAGGGACACCTAATGACCTCATGGTAATCCTTGCTGCGAGTCTCTTGCACGCGACAGCAGAAAGATGGTGGAGCCTGATGTTCCAGGTGCACGACAAGGCATCTCCCCTTTGGAAGAACTTTGAGAGCCTCTTCCTCTCAGATTTTGTCCCAGCCACCCTCTGTGCGGTGCGCATTCAGGAGATACTACAGCAGCGGTAGGGCTGCATGACGGTAGCCCAGTACTCAACGAGATTTACCGATCTCTCACGCTATTCGACGGACATGTTATGGGACCCATTCTTCCGGGCCCAGAACTTCGAGCAGGGACTGAGGCATGAGATCAGGGCATCGATGATCTCCCTCAGCATTCCGACACAGGCAAGAGAACTGGTGTGATCCCTTCTCATAGTGAGTTTTTTTGTTGAGCCTTCACCCTCAGCGAGACCTACCGCAGGGTGGCATGTCGCTATGTCTTATGTAGATGGCAGTCGACGGATGTCACAGGGGTCCGGTCGGACCAGACCATCAGGAGGACGATCTCATGACACTGGCTCAGAGGTGTGGGGGCACATGCTACATAGCCAGTCTTATGAGGAGAAGACAATGATACACATGCGGCGTGAAGGGCCACATGGCTCGTGACTGCCCGACCCGCCATGGAGAGGTGCAACAGACGGTTGAGGTTCCACCGAGGTAGAGGTAGAGGGTCAACTGTGGCGGTCCGTAGGGAGTAGGCAGACGAGGCAGAGGATCTGGCCGAGTAGCAGGTGGTGGGTGATACTTTGAGTCTTTACCACCACCTCCACCAGGAGGCCCACCCCGACCACCGGGAGCTGGTGGGCAGAGGCAGGCTCAACTTCAGGCAGCGAAGGCCTATGACCACGACACACCATAGATTATTCGAGGTACTATCAGTGTCTACTCCACCTTTACTATAGTTCTTATAGACACATAAGTGAGTCATTCTTTTATTGCTGCTACCCTCGTTCAGAGCTCGGACATTCCGACAGAGCTGTTGGCTCGATCCTTATGTCTAGAGACTACTATAGGAGTTGAATCGGCAATTATGCACTGGTGTCGGCAGTGTGAGATTACATTATGAGGTGGGAGCTTCGGCTAGGATCTTCTTTTAGAGGAATTGAGGCCTTACGACTTCATTTTGGGAATGGATTGGTTATCTACAGTCCATGCTCAGATTGACTATATTAGGTGCAAGGTGCGGTGTGTTCGCACTGATGAGAGCAGGTTCACCTTCACCAGCAATAAGGGAGCCTTTATAGCGCAGGATGGACTCATGTAGTGGAGAGGACATCCGATCACTCAACAGTTATCTAGCCTCATCCTTGAAGCAGTTGACGTGCGGAGTCCGAGTTTTCCTCTAGTGGTGGATCAGTATGCAGGAATTTTTCCTAACAATGTTCTAAGACTACCTCCTCGCAGAGAGGTAGACTTTTATATTGACATGTATCCCGGGACAGCCGCGCTATCCAATCCAGCATATCGGATGGCTCCCTCTATGCTTAGAGAGCTACGGGTACAGCTGGAGGACTTGAAAGACAAGGGATTCATCTGACCTAGTGTTTCACCCCGGGCTTCCCTGATTTTGTTCGCCATGAAGGCGGACATGAGCTTGCGACTATGTGTCGACTATCGACACCTGAAACAGGTGACCTTGGGGAACAAGTATATGCTACCAAGGATTGATGACCTCTTCGATCAGCTCAAGGGAGAATGGTGGTTCTCGAAGATAGACCTTAGGTCAGGCTATCATCAGCTCAGTGTTCGTGACGATGATGTGCAAAAGACAGCCTTCAGATGTCGGTAGGGCCACTATGAGTTCATGGTTATGCCTTTTGGTGTAACCAATGCTCCAGCAGTGTTCATGAGCCTAATGAACAGGATCATTCAGCCATTCCTCGATCGATTTGTCTTGGTCTTCATCAATGATATACTGATATTGTCGACTTATGAGAAGGAGCACGCCAACCACTTGTGGGTTGTAATGGACACACTCTAAGAGCACCAACTTTATCATAAGCTCTTGAAGTGTCAGTTTTGGGTATGTGAGGTCCACTTCTTGGGACACGTCATCTCTGAGGCAGGATTTGTGGTGGATCCTGTGAAGATCGAGGCAGTGCTATCTTGGGAGCCACCCAGGAGCGTGACGTAGGTGCAGAGTTTCTTAGGTCTAGCTGGGTACTACCTGAGATTTTTTTCCAAACTTCTCCAGAGTTGCAGCACCACTTTCAGCTTTTAAGAAGAAGGGGAAACCCTTCGTGTGGTCAGATAGATGTCAGTAGAGCTTCCTGGAGTTGAGACAGTGATTAACTAGTGCAACCATCTTGAGGCTACCGGAGGAAGGAGTAGGGTACGTAGTCCACTGTGATGCATCAGGGACCGGACTGGGATATGTCCTAATGTAGGAGCGGGCAGTGATCAGCTATAGACCACAATAGTTGATGCATCATGAGAATAACTACGCTACCCATGACCTGGATTTAGCAGCAGTGGTCTTCGCTTTGAAGATGTGGCGACACTATCTGTTGGGCAAGTGATTTACAGTCTACTTTGATCACAAGAGTCTCAGGTACATCTTCTCGCAGAAGGACATGATCCTGAGACAGCGGCTATGGATTGAGTTCCTCCATGACTATGACTTTGTGATAGTCTATACTCCTGGAAAAAGGAACATAGTAGATGATACTCTCCACAGGAGGACGGGCATTCAGCTACATTGGGAGTTGATAGAGCAGCTAGCCGCTTTGCAGATATCCTTCGTGGATGGAGATGGATCAGCCTTTCTTCAGTCACTCACAGTCACTCCTCCACTACTACAGCGGGTCAGAGAGGCATAGTGTGGGTACTCTGACTGTGAGACACGACGTGCACAGATTTCCACATGACAGGCACCTGATGGTTTTTCTATGGGAGGAGAGCACATTGTCCTTTTCAGAGGACGTTCCATGGAACTAGCTACTTTACAGGACGAGGTGCTGAGAGAGTTTCACGGCTCCCCTTTGGCAGTACATCCAGGAGTGGCGAAGATGTACAAGGATCTTAGAAGACAACACTGGTGGCCGGGTATGAAGAAGGTTGTGGAAGAGTTCGTTTTTTTATGTCTTACCTATCAGTAGGTGAAGGCGGAGCACCATGTACCTGCAGGCTTGGTATAGCCCTTGGTGGTCCCGGCGTGGAAGTGGGAAGGGATATCTATGGATTTCGTGACTGGACTACAATGTACTTCCAAGGGACACGACTCCATTTGAGTGATTGTCGACCGACTCACCTTTTCGGCCCACTTGTTACCCATCAGAGAGTCGGTCTTAGTATAAAGTTTGGGACGCCTCTACGTTCAGGAGATCATACGGCTTCATGGTGTTCCATCAGCTATCATCTCTGATCAAGATGCTCTCTATACTTCTCGGCTTTGGAAGGGGTTTCAGGAGGCATTCGGGACGCTGATACGTCTAAGAACCGCCTTTCACCCTCAGATGGATAGTCAGATGGAGAGGAAAATTTAGACTCTCGAGGACATGCTCCGTGCATGTGTCTTCGACTTTGGTCACAGCTGGGAGGACCTCCTACCATTGGTGGAGTTTTCATACAACAAAAGCTACCACTCTACCATCGGGATGGCACAAAATGAAGCATTGTACAGCCAAACTTGTAGATCATTGCTGTGCTGGACAGACCCTGGGCAGTCAGCACTTGTGGGACAAGAGATGGTCCAGGCCACAACAGAGATGGTCCCGGTCATCCAGGATTGGATGAGGACAGCTCAGAGCAGATAGAATTCATACGAAGACAGGAGGCGGAGAACACTTGAGTTTGAGGATGGAGACCACATTTTTTGTGGGTCTCAACTCGACGTGGATTACAGAGATTTGGCCGAGGTGGAAAGTTATCTCCATGCTTCATCAGACCAATCCAGGTTCTCAGCAGGAAAGGTGAGGTGGCTTATCACCTGGCTCTACCACCTCAGTTGCACTGGGTGCACCACGTCTTCCACGTATCTCAGCTGATAAGAAATTTTCACGACCCGACACATATCATCGACCATGGGGAGTTGGACATTGATGATGGAGCGACTTTTGCAGAGGTCCCGATGGAGATCGAGGATCGACAAGAGTGGGTCCTACGTGGGCGGTCGATTCCTCTAGTGCGCATCAGGTGGCATCACGAGAACCTCCAGGAAAGAACTTGGGAGAGGGAGGCTCAGATGCATGCTCAGTAACCTCATTTTTTTCCTCTAGTTTGTGATGTATCTTTATGGGGACGTAAAGCCCTAAGGTGGGAGTAATGTAAAGACCCGTAAATTTCAAGGAAATTTTTTTTCTTATCTCTCTTTGCAATTATATGAGTACAGAGTTTCTGACGGCGTCTGATTTCGAGGCCCGGTGTTCCCAGACTGAATTTCCAAAGATTAGCTCGGGTAAGTTCAGTGAACGAACGAGCGGGTTTTCTAACTTTTGATCTAGTGCTCAAAATTGAAATCTGAGGGCACTGATGAAACCGAAAGGCCGTTAATTTCTTAGGAAGACTTTTTCTAGAGTTGTGTTTTCTCAGGATGAGATGTTAAAAATTGTAAGGAATAAAAATATAGTTGTTTTACAATTATATTTTTATTACACCGCTAGTGGTTTATGAGTTGTGGGAAAAGAAGTTGTGTGGAAGTGGGGTGGGGCCCACATGAGCCCCCACGTCCTTAAAATTCATAACACCTCATTTAACACCCTCTCTATCTTTAATTCATGTCAACCTCTCATGTTTTTGAGGAACCTTCCCTCTCTCTATTTAATTAAATGCCAATGTTTTTAATTAATGAGGAACCTTCCTCCCTTTTTAATGTTCCACTATAGTAGTTTAAGTGAGTGGGGCCCTATGTCAAAAATCCCAATTTATGACTTGCGTACCAATGAAGAACCCACCACTCCTATTTAATGGAGGCCAGGGGGAGGAGTTCTGGACGACTTTTTCAAGCGGCGGAAGGCTAGTAGAGAAGCACGTCACCCACCACTTGGAGAGTTTTCCTCTTACTCCAACGAAGAACGAAGAACACTGACGCCACCCTTGGCTGTATCCTTCCCAATGTTGACGGAATAACGCCCGTCTATCACGATGTTGTCTACCGCGACACCGAAGAAGGCCTTCTTCGAGGGAGGGGATTGGTTTTGTTCGTTAATATTCTTTGTCGTCCAATTTTAAATTCTTAGCTGCTTGTTATCGAATTAACGAGAGGGGGTCGAACCGCATGAACACGGCCGACTCTCCTCCCCCTTTTTTGTTGTACTCGTTGCGGCTTGAACAAATGAGGCGCGGTGCAACGACACCGCCGGAAAATGAGGAGGAACACGAAGACGGAGCGCGGCATCGACGTGCTACGCCGTTGAGGCCTAAAGAAGCCACGGCCGGAGTCAGGATGCGGCGGAGGGGCGTGGTGCCGTCTCGCGGTGCCAGAGAACCATGAATAGGCCGCGACGGAGGGGCGACGCGCCGTCGTGCTGTGCTGGTCGTACAAGGCCTTGGCTTAAGGTTGTGGTGGTGCAGGGAGCGGCGGCCGGAACTGCCGGCTGCCAGCGCATAGAAGGCGGGACCCCTGGGGGTCCTGCAGCGGCACACCAGCTGGCCAACACTCCTGGCCGTTTCAGAAATCAGGGGGTCGTATCCCTCGGTTGGCAAGGAGGCGGGAGCCCCCATGGGGGCCATTTCTCAATCAAGGGTGGCAGCCCCCCCCCCCCATTCTGCGTCTACTCGACCAGCGCCGAGCCACCCCACTCGGCCATCACCGAGCCGCCCAGGATCAGCCGCACCCTAATGGGCCGGACCTCGACCTGGGTTGGGTCGTCCCGGTTCGGTCCGACCCAGGGGGTTCTAGGCCGGGTCGGTCTAGGCCCAAAACCCCCTAATATCGAACATGACTGTTCAATGAACCATAACATGGGATACATACCTCTGATTAACACACCATTAGTTTCTATACGATCGTTGGATCGTGACGGTCGTTTCGGTATATTACACTCAAGATTTCGAAGAACTTTGGGTACAACCGGGTTGGTTCGATAAGAAAACCAACCGGGCCTTCAGAGCAAAAATACTTACTACTTGAGCTCCGGACATTCGATTGTCGTGCCATCGACCTTGATGGTTTCATCTTAGTGAGACAGACGTTTTGGATTACTCTGCTCGATGTTTGGACACAGTTGGAGTATGGTTGGGTTCTTTTTGACTTAAAAACCAACCGGGCCCCTAAGACGAAAAAACCAATAACTCTTAGACCCGGTGTCCGATTGACGCGTCGTCTGTTGTTTTGAGTTCCTATAGATGAGATGAACGATGGGATATATCAACTCTAGAATACGTGTCAGTTGATGTATTTCCCCCTTGGCTTGTGGAGCAGACCCTCCCTGAAATGAGCTTGGTGTGTGCGAGAACCCTAGAGCTGGCTACGACTCCAATGGTGATGACGACTATACTAGGATCCTCTGTGGGTTCGGCAGCGATTAAGACCATACTAAAATCCCCCATGGGTTCGACAGAGATAACTACTGTTCTTGTATCCTATATGGGTCTGGCAGTACGTGACTACTATTCTTATATCCTACATTGGTCCGGTAGTATTTGACTATGTGCTTGTATCCTATGTGGGTCTGACAGAGTGGATGGTCTTGTATCCTTTGTGGGTTCGACAGCTTAGCTGGTCCTGTATCCTATGTGGTTTCGACAGCTTAGATGAATCATTGGCTACATCTGATCAGCTCTATCACCTTATGAAGAAGTATACCTATGTGATCTGAGTCTTGATTTTCAATCATTATCTTCGATATGATTGACTTTCTTTCCTATGTAGACTGGGTTGTGCTTTCTTTTGTGGATTGGGTTGTACTATCCTGTGTGGATGTGATCGAACATGGGCTCGGATGTTGGAGCCGAACTGGAAACGGATGACTTAGGTATATGTATGGGCATATACCTAAGTAGTGTTGGTTGTTACTTCGTGATTTTATATTTCCTTTGTGGATTATCCTTTGTGTGTTCTGGGAGACCTTCAGCGGTCTCGGGGTCCCTACTGAGTAGCGTATACTCACCCCTTCATGGGCTATGCCCACACTACATTGTTTTAGATGCAGATGATGGACAACGCTTATCATGGTTGAGGCTTGTGGAGCAAGTCGATACGTAGAGGTGGACCACTGGGCTGGTCGTACACAGAGCGGATGGCTGGACCTGTGGAGATGAAGAGCCTATCTGTACCGACCCTTCAGGTGGGATTTCCAGTGGACGGCTCGACGTTGCTGCTTTACTTTTCAGTTGATGTACTTTCTTTCCAGTTGTACTTTGCTTTCTGTTTGTGTTTGTATTCTGGCCCACTTACTTTTCTGTACTTACTATTGTACCTAGTTTTACTTAGTATTTACTTTAGCTTGCGTACTCTATGGTGGTTGTTTACTTTATAAAGGAAACACCTTCCCTATTATTGGGATTTATGCCTTTGGTACTAGTCGCCAGCCCTTGGCCTATGGGAGGCGGGCTTGGGGTAGTCACTGAACGGGCCCTGAGGACGGGTCGCGACAAATAGTTTTCATTATAATTTATAGGCTCATTTTATAATTAAAATATTCCACTTTTATTAATATAATCTTATTAAGTGAATTAAAAACATGGGAGAAAAATAATTTATATTATTTAATATGTTCAGCATAAATGTTGTCCATAATGAATGGTAAAAACATAAAAAATTTCTCACTATAATTAAAGGGTAAATCAGTTTAACTTATGTGAAAACTAAATTCTATGACTGTCATTAATCTTATTAATTACTATTAGTTAAATTTATTTCAATCATTATCTCAACACCCGAATTATTCAATTATTTATGGGAATATATTCCAATAAATGGGTCTATTTTATAATTTATGTTAGTAAAAAGATAAAACTAGACTCTCTTTTTATTAAATATAACTTACATGACACATTATTAGTAAATAATTTAGTTAGTTATTATTTTTTTTATTTTTGAGTGTAATAAAATTTCATTTAAGATTATAATGTAATTTTATTTTTTTATGATTACAATTATTTTTAAAATCATTTAAAAAAATTACTAACAACAAGTTAAATTGTGGGGAAATATGTAAAAAATAAATTTAAAAACATTAAAATTCATGTTTTTTGGAGGAGAAATGATTAAATTGGGCCATTATATTTAATTATTGTCAATTATTGACATAAAGATGATTATATTCTAAATTTACAATTATATACCTCTCATTGATGTAAAATTAATTGTATAATGTAAAAAAATATAAATAATAAATTTTATTATAAGTAATGATTTGATACATTATTTATAAATTCTAAAAAATATAACATTGTGTAAAAATTGAAATATAAATGTTCATAAATCTCACCACTCTTCAATTTATGAACCAAATTTTTATATAAGTAACATTTTATCACATTCAATTTTAAAAAGATGTTACCAAAGTTAATGATAATATTAATTTCCCTAGGTTTAGACAAATAGATAATAGTTAGTTTCTAGTTATTATGTAAAAACCTATTAGATGGAAATTTCATAACATATTATATTTGAAATTGTAATCCTTATACATATGTATGTATTTTAATTAATTATTACATTATTATAATTTTATATTTAAAAGTGACCCTCCCCTAATTTATAAGAAGGTACCTCCTATCATCCATTCATCACACTTCATGAACAATTTGGTTATCATAATCCCTTTAAAAATCACATTATTAATTTTCATACCACATATTATAGGAATTATTTTGATTTTAAAAACTTCATCAAATTGCTTATGGTGTATACGTGAAAAATGTATTATTCTTATGAAATAATTTTTTGTGACAAGTTATCATACCATATACGTTAAATATTATTAATCCTTGGTGGTATCATATCATCACTATATTCTAACTACTTTGAAGTTAAAATTTTACTTTTTTTACCTACATCCATCTATAAATTGGTTAAATGAGAAATGAAACCTTTTCTTGTGTGATAGAAAGACTACTTCCTCTCTAAGTAATGTAAATAATCATCCATTTAAACTAATTGTAGGTAATTATAATATCAGAATTTGTGTTTAGATATACATATATATAATATAATCAGAACATAATTTTAAATTTTGAATGTTAATATATATTATTATTTCATACATTTCCTTTAATTTAAAACTGAGGACATCATTCATGTTCCTATATAGATTACCAACCATATAAAGTGATGTGATTCATTTTGAAAAAACAATATCTCATGACACCAATACTTAATTTTAGTTAAAAAATATATATTTAAAAAAAGTTTTATGCGTTAATGTTTTAATAATAAATATGTTTGTGCAATCATGATTTTTGAAATATGTAAACGTAACACAAGGGTATATACAACTTATCGTCTCCATGAGTGTAATAGAATTAAAATATCTTAATAATATTTAATTAATGTTTTCTAAATTATTTTGTATGTGTAAATGTATAATTATTTTCTTATTATTATTCTATAGAGGAATTAATAATTACCAATTTTGTAACTGTCCAACTACAAATGTAATTTCAGAAATATGTACCAAATATCATCAAATAGAATGAGGTGAAATTAAAAAGTAATAGAATAGAATATTAAGTGTTAATAAATATAATTAAATAATAATAATCATTAAATTTTTTATCAAACTAATAATAAATGAACCTTTATTTATTTTTCAGGGTGATAATGAACATACGTGAATAGTTAAACCCAAGGTATGAGATTCTTTCTCAATTTGATTTTTGAAAGAAATATTTTAATGTTATGAACTAATTTATTTTGTATGGTGTCTATAATTTCCTTTGAAATATTTAAAATTAATCTTTATAAAAAATTATAGTATAAATTAAAATTCATCTTATGTCATTCATTGGGATTTGATTTGAATTTTGTAATGTTATTAAGGGATTTATAACACTATTTATTATCATTGGGTTATTTAACTTCTCCATTGTGTTTTATATTCATTGATTATATGGGTAATGTACTTTTTTATTTTATATTTTATTTCTACTAGTGGTATGATTATTTACTTATTATACAGACAATAAATTCATATATTAATTATCACATCAATTATACTATCATTCCATGGGAATTTTGTATCATATTCCCCAACATTGCAAGAAATCTGTTATTTTGAAACTATAAATTTTTTTGTGTGGTATATACATATTAAATATATATTTAAAAGAAATAAATATTAATTTAAAATCCTTAACTATTCAATTCACGATTATTCATTCATTAGGTTATAATATAAAATTTATCAAATATGATATTATTTATTTTGAAATCAATATTTTTTTATTTTCATTAGTATTGTTCAAATATATTTATAATTTATCATTCTCAAACTACATTAATTTCACTATTCATTGGGTATCTTACTATTTAACCAGTTATATTATAACATTTCTTCTCTATTGATATCAAATCAAGAAATGTGATTTTTAATATAGTAATCAATTTTTTATTGGATTCATTCTTCTTCCATGACTAAACTGTTCAATATTATTCATGTCATTTTATAGAAAATGATTTATTATTGAAAATATAAGCTATTCATGATTTTTATTATTGTTTTATAGTATTATTTCTCAAATGATATATAAATTTTGTTTTTTTACTTTCATTTTAAATGTCAAAATGAATGTTTTTACATGTACAATGTTAACAAATATTTCATCCACTATATTCATTTTATGATATTTAGTTTTAAATATTTTCATAAGTTCCCTAACAAAGATAAATCATAAATTTATTATTATTTTTATATTTTTTTACATTATCATTATTCTTCATTAGCACAAGATATTATTTCAAAACAAGTAATTTTTTATGAATCTATGTTCATTAATTATATATTTTTTTGTCATTAAAATTTGTCATGAAACATTCCAATTCAACTGATCAATAAAAATTTATGTCCTCTTGAATATATTTATATAGTATTTTTATCAAGGATATGATAATTCAAAAAACTTGAAAACAAATTTACATTAGGTAAATTACTACGAGTGTTATTTGGTTTCCAGGTGGGAATAATTTTAAATAAAAATTCATTTCAAAATACATATATTGATAAATAAGTCATAGAGTTTAAAATTTTAATTTATAATTAAATATATTATTAACAAATAGGGAATTTAGTGGTGTGTAGGGATTGGTTTGAGAAAGCCCCTCAATGTATGGAATTATCTAAATAGGTTAACAAGTATGATATATAAAATGGTTCATTACCCAAACATTTATAATATCTTCTCCCAAGGTCTTAGTGATAGAGATTTCATTATTTTTGATATCATGATATCTAAAAGTTTTTATTTTTTTATTTAGAATTTATTAATTATAATCCATGAGATCATTACATTGATATTATCAATGGCTTAGTTTTATGTCCTTGTTACCGAATAATTGAATGTTTTTCTAGTTATAGAAAATTTATATTTTTATATATAACTTACTCATGATATTTTTTATAGTATGTAATTCTTATTTGGAATCATATCAGCCACATTATTTTTTTTCATGTCTATTGGATATTACCAAGGAATCCATAAATTTATTTAAGAATGAATAATACTTATATTCACTATGTTTTAATTTATGTTTAAAAATGAAATGAGAGACACATTTTCACATCTCTTTTACCAAGAATAATACATTTTTTGTTCATTGGTGGTTTGATCTCCTGTACCTACTACCATGGTTAAATAGAAACCATCGCCTCTTTGTTACAGAGGTATATTTATTTATACGATTTTCGTTATAAATTTTGTGATTGATCTAGATATTTAATACTTGAGGATTGAAGACATGCTAGTGGAATATACGCTTATAAAAATTGCCTTGTATAATAAAGAAATGAGATGGAATAAATTTAAAATGAAGGGGTGGAAGTTTCCTCTTATATATCTGAAGAAAAATGATATATTTTAAATGTGATTTACATTTTAATGATATTATTATACTATTCAATTGACAAAGACACCTAGATTTAAAAATATATGATTTTTTTGTGATATTGTGTCTACCAACAATAAAAAATTATGTACAACATATCATTTAATCATAATGAAATTAATTTTATTTTACATATATTCTCATATTTTTTTGATTTATATAGTTTTTAAAAAATTTAAATCTTCTTTAGTATTCATATAAAATAACCTCTATAATCAAATTTTGATTATCTAAACATATAAATCATAATCATGTAATATAATTTAATTTATAATTAAATGATAAATATGATAATAGCTGGGGATTGGCTTAGTTTTATGAACCACATAATCCTTGAAGATAAAAGGGGGTTCTGTACCCATTGGGCGAAGGTTCAATAGTAGTATTATAGTTGTGTTCTAGTAGTAGAGGAATTGTAGTAATTCTTGAACTGTATAGGTAGTGGGCACTGTAGCAGTAGCAGTAGCAGGCTCTGCAGCAGTAGTGAGTACTGTACGGGTACTATAGTGAGAAGTTACTATAGCATTACTATTCAATGAATGTTCCTTGGACCCAAATATTATGTAATATATGCCATGTAGTGGGATACATGCCCCCTCGGCCTTCAGGCCAAATATTTTATTTGATGACCCATACCCTCACGGTCCACCCCTTTTCCAATTTCTAGATCGTAAGGGTGGCGTCTTGGTGGAAGGATTTCATTTCAGTGTGCGCCTGATTGTCGTGACCGATTGGCATGACTGATCAGCGTCACCCAGCCTTGTCGGGTTTCTCTTCTACAATCTTTCCCTTAACTCATCTTTTATGCCTTTTTAACATTTTGGAAGTGGTTCAAGGTCGTTTTAAGCCCTTATTCAATGATTAAATTCCTAAGGGTGGGCGACCTTCAACGGACCCAGCTATGTGTCCGTGTATCGTGCCCCTCCTTTTATATAAAATCTTTTAAAATCACATCTATTACCACCTTTTTCCAATGGAAATATTTAAATGAAAATTAATCCCTTCGTGTGTAATAACCTAACCGACTGGGGAACCACGATCTGAATTTAATGCAGTTCAAATCCCCATATCCCATAACCACAAGATCTTATCTATATATCACATGAGAATTTCTTCTTCCTTCTTCTTCCTCTTAGCTGGCTTCCTTTTCTTTTTAGTGCGTTTGGAGTTTTCCTTCCTGAGGAAAGTGGTGCGCCTGTGCCGTAACATTTCCACTCACCCCTGGAGTCCCAGACGTTATTTCCCTACAACTCGCACATTTCAGACATTATTGGTGCGTGGAGAACTCTGATCCTTGATCAACTAGGGTGGGTTTTCTCTTCGTCTCTCTTTACTGTGCATCGTGCGTGGTGGGTATGTTTTTTTTTTCTGTGGGGTTTGATGAAACCAATCTTAGAGAAGATAATGAACGGACCTTAAAGTATGAAGGGGGTGTGATCGATGTTTGGTTGTACTCTTTTATGTTGATTTGTGTTGTGAACTGTATGGGCTTGTGCTCACTGAAAATCATGGCTGTTGGTGGTCTTTCCTTGCATCCTAATAAACCCTTGTCTTTTGTGATTACTATATAACATTAAATGGAATTTTTTAGTCACCTAAACTCCGTTGGATCACATGGACGTTCAGTAAAACAAGAATTCTTTTGTGACCTCCTCGGTTAACAAACAGAAAGAATAACCTAACGAATGATGTTCTTGAACTAGGATGTTTCTCACTCTGTTTGGTAGTAGGTTTGCTGTTATTCTTGTTGCGTATGGGTATATTTGGATGGGGATGGGATCCTCTGTTGTGGCACGGTTGTTGCTTGTAAATCTGAAGCTGTGTGGTTTCTCTGCCATGACACGAGCTCAAGTGGGATCCTCTATTGTTGAGAAATCATTGGTTCCTAGTTTTGGGGACATGGGGATCTGTCTCAGGGTTTTCTTTATTTCCATTACTTCGATGGATCTCACTTATCCCTTTCTATGAGGTATTCTTTGATTATAGTACTTTGAGGGATCTCACTAATCCCCTTTTGTTGTTGTAACTTTACAAGAGAACTGGGTGTGAATGATTAAGTTGATGTTGGCTCTTCCTCTTTTCCTCTGGCATGAAGATACGCCTACTAGTTGCCCATTAGTGTAGAATTCATTTAAATGGGTTTTCTTGAACATGAAACAAGAATGATTTAAATGATGATTTGGTAATGGGAATTAGTTGTGACTTGGTCGTGAGTGTTGTGGTTCTTTTATGAATGAATAGTAACAAGGATGTTTCTGCTTGGTTTGGATTTTGAAACCCTAGGTTGGGATGAGTTCTTGTTACCTATATATATATGTCGCTTTTATGTTTCTTGTTCGCGCCCCCCCAAAGTTGAGCACTTTAGTGTTGATCACCCCCATTTCGTGGGGGAAGGTGTTTTCCCAACACTACTATGAGTGGATGGTTGTTATCTCCTTTCTGCTCCCTTTCCCGAATAGCCCAAGACTCTTCGGGCAGGCTGTGATGGCCTGAAGTCCATTATTATCCGAAGAATCTTTGGGCAGGGTAGTTGTAGCGGTTGGCCCAGGTTTTTGTGGGCAGTTTGTTTCCCAAGTGTCTTCGGGATGATGCCCATGTGTCTTTGGTCGTGGAAGTAGTTGTTCTGTCCCAGGTGTTTGCGGGTGTGGTTACGCGTGGTGGTTGTGGCCCATGTGTCTTTGTGCGGGATGGAGGTTAGGGCCAAGGTGTGTTTGGTCTTGGTTTGGCAGCTAGACTGAGATGAGGTCATGGCCCAGGTGTGTGCGGCTGGGGATTGGTAGTGGGACTACGGTGAGAATGTCGGGATTGGTTCGATGCATAGGATGTCTTCAATAACCATTGGTAAAGTGGCATGGGTTACCCAAACATCGATGTTCTATTACTATAATTTACTTGACTTGAGTTATTTGGAGAGTATTCCATTGTGAGACTTAGGTAGATAGTTTACCGTGCTAGATGTTTTGGTTATCTGTTTTCTCATAGGGAATTAGAATGCCCCTCCACTTTTTCATGAGAGCTGTTGGTTTTCCCTGCTGATTATACTTGTATTCTCACCCTGTATATATAAAACTTCTTTTAGGTTTTCAAGAGGACTTCAGGGATCGTACGGCACCGTACTAGCTCGTATGTTGGAGAAGTTGCTGTTGTCATTTTCCTTTTCTTGGTAAATTAATTTTTTCGTGTTCTTGCGACTTGTATCTTTTACTTTCGAACATGCATGTGGGACTGGATTACTTTGGGATTTAGCGTTACATTCAGCTTTTGGTGTTGTTTGGGATTTACTATATTATCTTCTGATCCTATTAAAATAAAAATGGTAATGCCTTCCATCTTGAGTGTGATTCTATACACTTGGTTCTAGTCGCCACTCTGGGACCAATTGAATGTGGGTCTCGGGGGTTCATTTTCCCTCCTTCAACCTAAAGAAGAAAGGGTCTGAAAATTTTTTGTCCCTTACCTCTGTTTGGGGAAGGAGATTTGTGGAAGAATGGTATCAGAGGGAGGTTGAGAGATAGGATAGAGTTTGGCGTTAGTCACAGTGAGGATGTCATTGGGTGGTAGGGCATCATTGTTCGGTGACCTTGGTGCGTGAATTTGGCCAGGGGAGACCGGATAGGACATGCGATTTTAGGGGGCCCCGTGATTTGATGCAAGGACTCTGGACCTACATAACGACCAAGTTTGGCAACACTGATTCCTGTGTAGAGACCCTAGGAAAATAACATGCATCATAATGAATTTTGTTCATATGTATCGTGGGTGTCGTGGGGATTAAAAATAAATAATTAATTATAAGAAAATTTATGAACAATATTATACACTACTCGGGATTAGGCATTCGTTGTTTACCATGCAGCTATGGCACCTGGCAGGTGACCATGAGTAGTGGGGCAATAAAGTCCCATGAGGTTGACTTGGATGATTGACAGAGGACCAACCAAGAGGATAAGGATGATCAGTGGAAGAAGACGCTTCGAGCCTTTCAGTGACAGACCCTCGGAAAGTATGACGGAGGCATCTCCGACTTAGAGACAGAGAGCTGGATAGAGGAGCTGGTGATAGCCTTCATCTTCATCGGGTCTCCGACGGAGTATTGGATTTCTCTATCTTTATGCGAGATGCATGGGGAGGCGCGTCAGTGGTGGATGATTTATCTTGGGGAGAAGAGGGAGACCAAGGTGACAAGGGAAGACATCGAGAAGGAGTTCCAGGAATAATTCCTCACGTCCACGATGAAGACTGAGAAGAGGAAGGAGCTAATCTCCCCCCAGCAGGGGAGTATGTCAGTGATAGAATTGATGATCATGTTAAAGGATCTCCTTCTGTTCGCTCCAGACCACTTTCCAGATGAGGAGTCTCGAGTGAGACGTTTAGAGGAGGCACTCTGACCTTCACTTCAGTATGTTGTTACTCCCTTTACCCTACCGAAATACTTAGAGGTGCAGAAGAAGGCTGAAGTGGTGGAGAGGATGCACACGCTGGGAGGTGTTTCACGAGAGGGGATCCAGTTGGGATGGTTAAAGTGGAAGGCCGTTAGCAGCAGGCCTCCAGCATCAGGACCCTCTAGGTTTCGACCAGCGGGGAGTAGGCCTCAGCTGTTCCAGTTCCGACCTTCCGGCCCTCACCCTTTTCTTTCGGGGCCAGGGCCGAGATGCATTATCTTTGGAAGCCATGCACACCTATAGAATCAGTGCCCAGATAGAGTACAATATGGTGGGGTGGGCAGGTCCAGCACCCACCTCAATAGTAGCAATTCCCAGCTTGGCCCTTTCAGCAACAACATCAGGGGAAGCAGGATCCCGATCCGCTGAGGGTAGACATTTCAAGAGGAGGCCTACCTCAGGGCGCTCCTCAGGGACCTCATATGGGGCATGGTCGGGGAGGTGGCCAATAGCTGATAGACAGAGGATTAGGGCATGGGCAGCTACACGCTGTGGAGGCAGCAATTCTAGCAGGGCCAGAGGTCGTTCGAGGTATGATCAGCTTGTTTGGTACCCTTGCATATGCCTTGTTCGATACAAGAGTTTCTCACTCCTTTGTTACAACTAGTCTGGGCCATGCTATGGGTTTAGACACTGAGAGACATCCAGTGCCCCAGGTGCTGAGCACACCAGTCAGAGGTCAGACAGACATGTTTTATGTTTGTCGAGGATACAGACTGATGATAGGGCCACATCATTCAGTTAGGGATCTTCTACCATTGTTGATACAGCCATACAATATCATCCTAGTGATTGGCTGGTTGTTCTCTGTATGTGATGTCATTGACTGCTTCAGAGGAAGGGCTGTGTTTTTAGACATGGGTGGCCGATGATTGACTTTTATCGACGAGGGGAGTTTCCAGGGAAGCAGCAAGCGAGGGGAACACCTCCACTACTTTTTAGCTGATCTATCAGTAGAGTCGGTGGATGTGGAGATAGTGGAAGTTCCATGAGTCATCAGTGAGTTTAAGGAAGTCTTCCCTGAGGAGTTGACGACTCTATGCCCTCGATGTGACATCAAGCTTGGGATAGACTTGAAACCTGGTGCTCATCTGATTTCGATTGCTCCATACCTGATGGAACCTTCAGCGCTACGGGAGTTGCGAATTCATATTGTCGATCTGATGAAGAAGGGTTTTGTTCTGCCATGTTCATCACCATGGGGTGCTCCTGTCTTTTTTTACGAAGAAGGAAGATGGTGGTATCAAGATGTTCATAGACTACCGGAGGCTGAATCAGGTGTCGGTCAAAAATCTCTACCCTCTCCGGAGGATAGACGATCTCATTGACTATCTGAGGGAAGGAGGTTGGTTCTCGCAGATTGACATGCGGTCGGGATATCACCAGCTGAGGTTGATGGAGGGTGAAATCTCAAAGACTGCCTTCAGATGAAGATATTGGCACTTTGAGTTTGTAGTCATGGTGTTTGGCATCACGAAAGCTCCGGCTATGTTCATGGGGCTCATGAACTTTGTCTTCCGGGAGCACCTGGATCGGTTTGGAGTCGTATTTATTGAATACATCTTGATCTACTCATGATCAGAGGAGGACCATGCAGAGCACTTGAGAATGGTTTTGGAGGTCATCTGACGACAACAATTATATGGGCAGTTGTCCATGTGCATATTCGGGACGCGATAAGTGCAATTCCTTGGGATCATGGTGTTCGAGAAGGGGATAGCGGTGGAACCATCGAAGGTCGAGGCAGTTGTTTCATGGGCAGCACCCAAGAACATGGCAGAGATTCGTAGTTTTCTCAGGCTGGCAGGTTACTACCGGAGATTTGTACCCATGTTCTCTTGAGTTGCAGCACCATTAACGGATTTGACAAAGAAGGAACATGATTTTGTGTGGAACGGGAAGTGTGAGGCAGCCTTCAGCTATCTGAAGGAGAAGTTTCTTAGATCCCCAATGCTGAGGTTTCCAATCGAAGGGGCGGCGTATATGGTGTTCTGTGATGCTTCAAGGAAAGGCCTCAGATTTTTGTTGATGCAGCGACAAGTGGTGATCTCTTATGAGTCTAGGAAGTTACATTCCCATGAGAATAATTATGCCACCCATGAACTGGATCTTGCAGCGGTGATTTTTTTCACTAACTTTGTGGCAGAATTACCTCGTCATGGAGCGCTTTCATGGTATTCACCGATCAAAAAATCTTTATGTATATCTTCTCCTAGCGGGATCTGAACTAGTGGTAGTGTAGGTAGGTGGAGTTCTTTTAACACTATGACTTTGAGATTTCCTACACGTCAGGAAAAGTGAATGTGGTGGCCGATGCCTTGAGAAGGAAGTCACAGATGGATGTGGTTCAAGAGTAGGCAGATGCTTTGAAGGCGATGGAGTTAACTGCCCTGCACCTGGATGTTATTATGGAAGGTCGTAGAGGCTGCCTATATCATATGACAGTGTAGTATTCCCTGTTGCGGTAGGTAGAGGAGTCACAATGGGGAGACCTAGAAAGCAAAGTGATGTGTGGCCAGGTTAGACAAGGTGATGCTCGAGAGGGGTGGATGGAGGATGGTCATAATCGGGTGATTTCCGAGAAATTTTGTTTGTTCTAGAGGTGATGCATGAGAGAGTTCTTGGTGAGTTCCAAAACTCACCCCTAGTAGTGAACCCAGGAGTTTCCATGATTTACCGGGGCCTGAAGGGAATGTTTTGGTGGCCCGGGGTAAAGCCAGAAGCAACATAGTTCGTAGCAATGTTCCTTGTGTGTCAGCAGGTGAAGGCTGAACACCGTGTGACAGACGGCTTGTTACAACCATTAAACGTTCTTGAGTGGAAGTAGGACGACATCTTGATGGATTTTTTCATGAGGCTACACAAGGTTCAAGGAGGCTGCAACACTATCTGGGTAGTGGTGGATCAGTTGAAGAAATCGGCCCACTTTCTGGTGATCAAGGAGTCAGGCATAGTGGATGCCTTAACACGGAGGTATGTGGTTGGGGGGTGTGGTTACAAGGAGTTCTGAGGTCCATAGTCTTAGATATGAATCACGGTTTATCTCACGAGTCTGGAGGGGATTTCCACGTGATTTTGGCATCCAACTACAATTTAACACTACCTTCCACCCCTAGACAGTTGGATAGGCAGAGAGCACCATCCAGACCTTGGAAGATATGCTTCGAGCATGCGTTCTGGACATTGGGGGGTCATGGGTGTGACACCTTCCTCTGGTAGAGTTCGCCTAAAATAACAGCTACCACTATACCATTTTTGTGGATCTATTCGAAGCCTTGTATGGGAAGCCATGTCACTCACCCACGTTCTGGACAAAAGTCAGAGAGGTAGGAATCCTTGGCCCAGAGGTGGTGCAGAGCACGATGGAGAAGGTTCAGCGTATATGGGAGAGGATAAAGGTGGATCAGGACTGACATAAGTCGTATGCAGACGATAGGAGGAGACCATTTGAGTTCGAGTTCGGGGACCACATGTTCATGATGGTCTACCCTCGGCGTGGGATGCAGAGGTACGATAGGGGAAGTAAGCTTTCCCCCAGGTTCGTCGGACCATTCCATGTGTTGCAGCAGGTCGGTGAGTTGGCTTTCCAGCCTGCGTTGCCACCACAGCTACAAAGGGTGCACGTTGTCATCCATGTGTCCCAGCTTCATCTGTATCGGCACGACGAATCACGTGTCATTGACTAGGGAGAGCTAGATATAGAAGACAACTCAACGTTCTTGTATCAACCTGTGATGATCGATGATCAAGAGGATAAAGTGCTATGTGGATGAACCATTCCTCTGGTTCGTGTGTTGTGGAGGAATGGTGGGTTCGAGGAATGTACCTGGGAATGGGAGACGCATATGCGTGCCCAGTACCCAGAGCTGTTTTGAGATTTTTCCGATTTTGATTGTACTTGGTTGTGATGGAACAATATACCTTGTTAACCATGGAATGCATAGTTTTCCTCATTCTCTAGATGCATATGAAAAGTCCTGACTGCGGGGAGGGGAGGACCCGATCCCTAATCAAGACGCATTAAGGTGGATGCGATTAAACCCGTGCGGGCAAGTTAGTGTCGCCCAAAGCAGATAGTATCTTGACATGGAGGAAGAAACTCCCTAACCTATATGACTGGACAGCTTGAGCCTTTAATGTTTCATGTTTTCTTGAGGTAGTGGTGTTTCTAGATGTTTTATAGGTTCATTCCAGAGAGGTATCTTTTGAGGTGGTTGTTCGGACCCCCCCCCCACTTCTCTTCTGGTTTTAAATTCTCAAGGGGGGGAATGCATTGAGAGGTATCTGATTTGATGACCTAGAGCCTCACGATCCATCCATTTTCCAATTTCCAGATCCGAAGGGTGCCGTCTCGGTGGAAGGACGTCATTTCGGTGTGCAGCTGATCGGTGTCACCCAGCCTTGTCAGGTTTCTCTTCTACAGTTTTTCCTGTAATGCATCTTCTGGTCCTTTTTAGCCTTTTGGAAGTGGTTCAAGACCGTTCATAAGCCCTTAATCAATGTTTAAATTCATAAGGGTGCGGTGTCACTCTACAGACCCAACTGTGTGTCCGCATATCATGCCCCTCAGTTTATATACAATCTTTTGAAATCACAGTTGTTACCACCTTTTTCTGACAGAAATCATTAAATGACAATTTATCCCATTGTGTGTAACCACCCAACCGCCCAGGGAACCACAATCTGAATTTAAATCTGTTTGAATCCCTATATCCCATAATAACAGGATCTCATCTATATATCGCACATGAATTTATTTTTCATTCTTCTTTCTCTTGGATGGCTTCCTTTTCTTCTTAGTGAGTTTGGAGCTTCACTTTCCATTGCAAGTGGTGTGCCTGTGCCAGAACCTTTCCACTCACCCATGGAGTCTCCGATGTTATTTACCTACAAGTCGTGCATTCTGGACGTTCTTGGAACGTGGATAACTCCAATCCTAGATCATCCAGGTAGGGTTTTTTCCTTAGTCTCTTCTTACATTGCATCATGCGGGGTTGGTATGCTCTTGTTTCCGTGGGGATTGATAAAACCAAACTTAATGAAGATAATGAACATATCTTAAAGTATGAACGGGGGCATGATTAATTTTCTTATGTACTATTTTATATTGATATGTGTTGTGAACTGTATGGGCTTGTGCTCACTGAAAATCATGGGCATTGGTAGTCTTTCCTTTCGTCCTAATAAACCCTTGTTTTTTTGTGATGACTAAATAACTGTATCATGGAAATTGGTTAGTCACATAAACTCAGTTGGATCAAATGTATGTTCAGTAAAACAAGAATCCCTGTGTGACCAACCCGGTTAACAAACATAATAAAGAACATAATGAATGATGTGATTGAACCTAGAAGTTTCCCACTCTGTTTGGTAGTCGGTGTGCTATTCTGCTTGGTGCTTATGGGAATATGTGGAAGGGTATGGGATCCTCGGTTGTGGTACAGTTGTTGGTTGTGAATTAGAATCCGTGTAGTTTCTCTACTGTGACACGAGCTCGGGTGGGATCCTCTATTGTTGAGAAATCATTGGTTCCTATTTTTGGGAACATGGGGGGTGTATCAAGATTTTCATTGTTTCTAGTACTTTGAGGGATCTCACTTATACCTTTTTGTGAGGTTTTCTTTGGTTCCAGTACTTCGAGGGATCTCACTAATCCCATTTTGTTGTTGTAACTTTACAAGAGAACTAGGTGTGAGTGCTTCAGTTGATGTTGGATGTTTCTCTTTTCCTCTGGCTTGTAGTTACTCCTTTTAGTTTCCCAGTAGTGTAGGATTAATTTAAATGGGTTTGTTTGAACATGAAACAATAATGATTTAAATGAGGAGTTGGCTATGGGAATGAGTAGTGACTTGGACATGAGTGTTGTGGTTCTTTTATGAATGATGATTAACAAGGATGTTTGTTCTTGGGTTGGATTTAGAAACACTAGGTTGAGATGAGTGCTTGTTACCAATATATATATCTGTAGCTTTTATATTTCTTGTTCGTACCCCACCCAAGTTGAGCACTTTAGTGCCGAACAACCTCATTTCATGGGGGATGATGTTTTTCCCAACACTCCTATTAGTGGATGGTTATTAGCTCTTTTATTCTCCCTTTCCCGAATATCTCAAGACTCTATGGGTAGGCTGTGATGGCCTGAAGTCCATTATTAAGCCAAGAATCTTCGGGCAAGGTAGTTGTACGCTTGGCCAAGTGTTTGCGGGAAGGTTGTTTCCCTAGTATCTTCGGGATGAGGCCCGGGTGTCTTCGGCCATGGTAGTAGTTTTTCTGAACCAGGTGTTTGCGAGTGTGGTCACACGTGGTGGTTTTGGCCCAAGTTTTTATGGTTGGGATATCAGTTATGGCCCTGGTGTGTGCGGGTGGGGTTTTGCAGTGGGACTGCGATGAGGTTATGGCCCAGGTGTGTGCGGGTGGGGTTTCGCAGTGGGACTGCGGTGAGAATGGGGGGATTGGTTCGATTCATAAGATGTCTTCAATAAAAAGTGGGAAAGTGGCGCGGGGTACCCAAACATCAATGTTATATTACAGTACATTACTTGACTTGCGTTGTTTGGGGGGTGTGCCTTAGTGAGGCGTGGGTGGATAATTTATGTTGCTAGATGTTTTGGTTATCTCTTTTCTCACAGGGCATTAGAATGACCCTCCACTTGTGCACGAGAGCTTTTGGTTTTCCCTACCGAGTATACTTTTATACTCACCCTACATATATAAACGTTCTTTCAGGTTTCCAGGAGGACTTTAGGGATTGTACGAGACCGTACTAGCTCAGACGTTGGGGAAGTTGTTGTTTTCGTTTTCCTTTTCTTGGTACATTACTTTTTATAGTTATTGTGACTAGGATCTTTTACTTCTAAAAATGAATGTGGGAATGGTTTACTTTGGGCTTTGCCTTTACCTTTACCTTTTGGTGTTGTTTGGGATTTACTATCTTATCTCTCAATCCAATTAAAATAAAAAGGGTAATGGCTTCCATCATTGGTGTGATTCTATACCATTGGTGCTAGTCGCCACTCCTTGACCTATTGAAGGCGGGTCTCGATGGGTCATTATCTGTCCTTCAACATAACGAAGGAAGGGCCTGGAAATCTATTGACCTTTCCCTCCTTTTGGTGAAGGTGTGTCATGATATTTGATGTAATAAAATAGGTTGTTGGGTGGGTTACCTATTGGGGGGATAAGAACATCCTATTAGGCATATTTTTGTTTAGTGTGTGTGTGTGTTTGATGTTATTATACCCTCAATCACCTAAGGTATCATATATAAAATCTTAATATCATTTTAATTGAATTTAATTACACATAAAAATATGGTGTTAATTGAAATAAGTTATTTTCATAGTAAATAGTTCTTAATAAAATTTACTATCAATTATGCATGTAATGACTTATAATTTTTTGAATATAGTTTTACATTTCATTATAAATTAGCCAATTTAAATATTTTATTTTTAATAGGAAAAAATTATAAAACATTAATGAAAATATTTATTGAAAATAAATGCTTTACCATTTTAAGTGTTACTAACTATTGAAAAAAACCAAAAGGTAAAATTGTATTATTTTTAGGTTGATTTTTCTTGTTGTCAATGTTGTATTAAATGATCATTTTTTTATTCATAATGAAATTGTTTACTAAAAATGTCAACAATTAACCAATATAAAAGAATGGATTCCCTGGAAGAGGAACAAAAATTTGAATAAAAAAGGTGGCACCATTTTCTAAGATGTCTTGCATCACAAATATTACATTTACTTGAAGTCCGTGTAAGGATATGGAAAAAGAATGTGTTTCGTGAAGACTGGGGATTACAAAGTGAATTTTGGGATGGAACGAGAAGATTGATGTTAACATCTGAGATTACGATGATCACCATGAACTGTGAATTTTCCTTGAGCTTATTGAGAGAGGGAGAATTGTGAATTATATTATGGAGCATCACAAAATAGTTATGGTGTCACTGAAAGATTCTATAATCAGTGTAAATGCCTATAAATAAGCCTATACTCTATTTAGAAAAATTTAATGACATAAAAAAGATTATATGTATCCAGATTCATGAATGTGGTTCACACTGGTTGTACATGAGAAAATGTTCACAAAGGAAGGTGGTTTGCAAAGGTTATAATTGAAAACAAAAAATTGCAAGCATTGAATATGTAATATAGTTCACGAAGGATATAAAAAACAAACCGAATGATTTTTTCTACATAAATCCTCTATGATCTTTGGGAAAACATTTTTCGTTGTGAATGCTATTAGATCATCTTGAGAAATGTTTTCTTCATGAAGGTATTGTGAACCATGAATGCTTTTATAAAGATATTTCCTAGTAAATCTCTTGTAATGTGGTATCCATCAAGTAGAATATTGTGGTATTTCATAATCTAAACTACATACCAATTGGGATATGTTAATTAGGGATAACTAAGGGACATACATGTATATAAACTATGGGCGAATCCCGTGCAAGAGTAGTGATTAATGTAAGAGGAAGAAAGAGATCCTTTCCATTGGAAGTGAGCTAGAGAAAGAGTCTAAATGAATGACCCTAGGAAATATAGTGTGCTATCTTGAAATGTGGAAAATACGTTGAGGCTAGTCATAGATGTGATCTAGCCAAAACATTTCATTTTAGAAGTGAGACTTAGTGGTTTTGGTATGTCATCACATCATCATTCTTATCTTGTTGGACGTAGCCTACTATGGGAGAACCAAGTAAAATTGACGTGACTCGTGTAATCATTCAGTTCAGTGGTTTTGGTATACCATGAATCCATGTTGCTTCTAAATCTATGAAACAGAGGTCGGTTAATAATTTATATTTGGGATAAATGATGAATATAAGTGGGTCTCTCTCTATATAAAAAATGGAGGTTGTTAATATAAAGGGATTATGATCATTGATGGAATGAATTTTTAATTACGGAATAATAAGATGAAAAACATGTTATAATCAATAAGAATGGATGTATTTATAGTACTGAAGCATGGAATTTCAGCCAATATCATTAATGGTTCTTTATTAGCAGCTGATTTAAGGTAATTGGATGAAGTCACCCCAATAATCATTTATTTTGTACGATCTATTTGGTATTAAATATATAAGATGCTTGTTGTATGTAAATCATCACATGATATGTGGGAAATAATGTTGAATATTTATGAGGGTGACTAAAAAGTCAGAGAATGAAAAAATAAGGTTCTCTAGAACAAGTTTGAGGATATGAAAATGAATCCAATTGAATATGATGATACATTTTTCTACATGATGAATGCCTTTTTAATAAAATCATGTTCTTTGAGAAATAATTCATGATATAAATATTATTAAAAGTATCTTGAGAAAACATCCACAACATTTCAACATGAATGTTTCTATTTTGGAAGATAAAGATCTGAAGGAGCTCACATTGGATAACTTCCACAGTAATATAGAACCATATGAAATGAGATATATCCATTATGAAGTTGTTGAAAATGGAATGTCTAAATAAGTGACATTCATGTCCATAATGAATATCACCATTTTATATGGAAAATAATATGAAGAGATGAATGAGGTGATGTCACTCCATTCCTAATATTTATAAAGAAGAAGTGGAATGTAAAATGGAAGCTCTCTCATCCATTAATATTATGTGGAAAGGTTGGAAATTTTACAGTAAGGTGAACCAAGATTATTAATGCAGATGAAGAAAATGAAGTTGAAAATCACATAAAAAGTCATCAGCGTATATGAATGGTATGAAAAAGTTTAATTAAAAATTATTACAAAATTAGAATACGAATTCAAGAGAAGATGATAGTTCAAAAGAATCTAAAGTGTAATAATTGTTACACTACAAGGATCTTGCAGAAGATTCCATGGTGAAAATTTACATAAATTCCCTAAAAATAGAACATATATACAATTATTGAGGAGATTATTATGGAAGGGTTGATCATCTGGTCAAATTAGAAGCTTCTATTTAAGAAATAGATTCTTGGAGAGAAAAAATATGAAATAAAATAGAGTGGTTCATGGTGGAAAAAAATTAAATGTAGTAGTAGAAATAAGGTAAGTCAGAGCTACATGGATAAATTAAAAAACTATATTTTCAAATTCTAGAGACCTTAGATAAGGTTGTTGTGTTCCAGATAAAAATTGAATAATCAAAAATAGAAATCTATAATTTGATTGAAACTGGAAAAGATAAAATAAAATGTAACAAATAACATGATGAGTAAGTGTTTTATATCATAAGATGTGTTAATAATCAAGAAAAAACATTTACACTTGTTAAGACATCAGGAATATAAATCATATAGAAAATAGAAAAAGATAAAATTGGATCATATTGGTCCAGCAAGATAGAAGAAATAATCAAATCCAAATGATAAGGACGGTATGGGGATTGATAAGAAACTAAAAAAATAAATGATTTAAAAATTACCCTAAGCACCCCCTCCAAGATTGAAGATTGATTTGGGTATGATGATGTATCATACGATTCATAGAACCCAAGAGAAAATCAGCGGTGCATTAGTGACACAAGGGAATGCACACCTCAATAGATTTTGTTATTGTGGAAAGTTGTGATACTAGAAAAATTTATGTTCCATAAAGAAGTGGTATCAAAGTTAACATCTCCAATAGAGGCAAGCATACCAAAATTAATGTTATACGCTATCATTAAATGGTCACTATTATGGGTGTGGAGGAAGCAAACACATGGAAATATATTGCACATCCACTGTACCTAGAAATGTATCTAGGAAGACTAAATATAGTCATAATAAGTTTCTAAACGTATTAACATATGAGTTGAAAATGAATATTTTATTTGTAGTTATATATGATGAAGTTGTTCTGTTATACATCAACGATGATCAAGATTTTCAATCAAAATATAGTATGAATTAAAAGACATGTATCAAAAAGAAATGATAATTACATACCATGGTTAAAATCATTACTTTTAAAGAATCATATCACACTATAATATTGTTCAATAATAGTGGATTCACCTCGTATATTATTGGAAATAAGGATCTATTGACCAGAATTAGGTATAATAAAGAAAGAATCATATTATTTGATAATGATAAAGGCTTTATCATCATTTTATTTAGAAATTTATGGTTTGGGGAAAAAGATATGGGACTTGTAGAAATCTTTTTTATTGAAAGAATCATTCACAATCTACTAAGTGTTTGTAAATTATTTTACTTAGGCCATTCCAAAACCATTTCCAAGAAATAATGTTTTATCATGTCAAAAAATGGTTCATTTGTATTTTATGTAATTCATATGAATAGGAATCTCTACCTTCTGAGTGATAAGAAGACATTTTTAGTATATCCTTATAAGAAGAAAACTACATATGGCTTAATTTTCATTTTCACTTGATCTAGAAAACATTGGAATATTTGGTAAAATATAATTATTCTCGAGATATTCATAGATTATCACATGATTGTACCCATATATGTGATTCATGTCATGAATCAAAGATCATTTGTATGACCTATATGGAAAAAAATAAATCATTGAAAAAACTACTTTACTTGGTTCATATTGATCTATGTAGACCAATTTCACAAGGATCCATTGATAAAATGATATATTATGATCTCTATATTGATTATTTTAGTATGATGGATTGTGTTTCAGTCATCAATCATAAAGTTGTTCAGTTTAATACAATATTATAGAAGATAAATTGATAGGATGATGGTTAAACAATCCAAATGATTAGAAAAGGTAGTAGAATAGGGTTCTAAAATAACCAAATGGATAATTATCACAAGAAACAATGGATAATGCACTTAGTTTAAAAATTATGATCTCAATAGAAATATGGAGTAGTTGAGAGAAGAAATAAAATTAACTAAAATTAAGAAATAAAAATTCTCATTTAGAAATATCTTCAAAATATATTTTTAAAGATAGTAGTGATGACATTAGTCTACACAAATAATAGATCATTATTATGTCTGATAAAATATAGGACTCTATATTAGATATGGTATAGAAAAAAGAAAACATTGACATAATATTGAGTTTTTGGATGTAAGTGTTACATTCCCAATATAGAGAAACACATGATGTTTTATTCCCATAGAGATAAAATGATATTCCAAAGATAGTCAAGAAAATGAAAATCATATAATGCTTCAATAAAAAGTTGGGAAAGGTAGTTGAAATCCATGAGGTGACTATAATAGAGATTGTGAAAAATCATAAAAAATAATGATCATTATTGGGTGGATAGTTATGAAAATATTAATATATTAGGGTATATTCCGATTCTAAAGGCTGATTCAAAATATGACTTAGATAATGAAATGGATAATCACAAATCACTATCTACAAAAAGATCAATGAGAATACTTAAAATTGATATAAAAAACATAATTGGTGGTCATAAAATAAAAGTGAAGATAATGAGGATGAAATATATATAGAAGGAAACATTATTATCATAGATGGATCCTTATTGTATTTAGTGAAGTAGTTGGAGGTGATATTGGGTTTAGCCAATGAATGAAATGATTTATCAAATAGAGAAAAAGATGTCATGAGATATTTTTTTAGATCAAAAGACAATAATTTTATCGACACTAAATGGTTATTTGAAAATAATATTAATGAATATGTTATTTTAAATTAAAAAAATCACAATTTTTGTGAAAAGGGAACTTCCAGATAGTAGGTATCATTGTTCATGATACATTTTCAACTATTATAAGGTGAGAGACAATTATTTTATTATTTTTTATAGAATGGTAATATAAGTTCAATGTTTTCCAGATGAATGTAATGTTAGTATTTTTGAATGCGGTTGATAATAATAAGTTTAAATTGATATGCAAAATTGTTTTTATAGTCATAATGATGAGAAACATGTTTTTTGTCGGATAAAGTATCTATATGGGTTGAAGCAAGCCCCAAGAACACATTTTTCTAGTCTTAATTAGTTTTTAGTGATGCTCAGTTTTCGTTGTGGTGGCATTTATTAAAATATCTATGTAAAAAATATCAGTAATCAAAGGATGATGGTGATAGTGTATGTCAAATACATAATTTTTATGGATCAGATAATATGAAATGTGGATAGTTCAATAGATTCTTGAAAATTTAGTTTGAAATGTCAATTATTTTTTAGCTGACATACTCCCATGGTTTACAAGTGAAACCTGAAATGAATTAAACATTGATATCTCATTCTAAATATTCCATGGAGGTATTGAGAATATTTTTATTGATTTTTTCATGGGAGATGAAAACTCTAGTAGGTACACGGGTGAAACTATCATTAGACGATGAAGGAGAAACAGTTAATGTTACAAAATACAGGATAATCATTGGTGGTCAACAATACATGACAACAATAGAACTGATATTATTTTTTCCATTTTCCAAGAAGAATATAATAAAAGAAATACTAATGAAATCCACATGAATGAAGTGAAAATAATAATTTGGTATATCCGGGGCATGGTGTATTTAATCTTTCTATACAATGATAAATATGACCAAGATTTATTGGTCCATACATATGCATACTGGGATGGATCAACAAATGATAGAAAACATATGTATGTTGTTTCATTATATTTTTAGGATTTTTTCATTTCATTTAGAATAATGAAAAAATATTTTATTTCATTTAGAACCACAAAATTTGAATATATTTTTTCCACTCAATCCCACATCAGTTAAGGTTGATGAAGCAGTGGCTTTATGATATTGAAGTGGAAGTGATGTCTCTAATTAAAACACATTGTGAGAAATCACGTTCTATAAATCTAATGAAAAAATATAGTTCGTAAATAAAAAATCATATTGAAATAAATAATTTTATTATCAATGAGATAGTGGAACAATGACTTTTTAAGTAATAGGATTTTCCTATAAAACAATGGGTTCTAGAAATTATGTTCTAACAAAAGTTCGTTCCAAAATAAGCGTTTGAATGACATTGGCATCTGTTTAGAGTTCAGAAAACTCTCCAAACATGAATGAGTATTTATGTGGGACCCAATATCCCTAGGGTATTCTGTGTTTTTTCCTAATACAATTATCAATGACTTACCCAATTGTAAACCATAATGAAGTGAACATTAGGTTAGTTGACATATGGGATAAATTGATTGTATATAAAAATGGAGTAATGGTCACAATCATGATGGAGGAAGAATCTAATGCGAGAAGTAGAAAATTAGGGGGAGCATCAAATCTGATTATGAAAAAGTTGATCCAACCAAGGTTATATATCTTGAGATATGTGGTTCATGAAAAAATAATATGAGAGGTTTTGGAATGATGTGATTTAATGGTGAAATTTTCGTGCTATTGTTATTTCACATATGGGATTAGAGTATGGGTTAGGTAAATACTTGATCACTATTTTAATCAAAAGGTGTGAATTATGGTACAATATTAAATAATATTCAACTATATATCACGTTTTGATGATTTGTCAACAATTCCAATAGGGATGATTGTGGAGAAAAAAGTTCCTCAGTGAAACATTGATGTAATTTTGAATTGATTCTATTTATTAAAAAAGTGGACTTCCTTGATCATTTGTGGATTAACAAATATATATTTTATTAGTCATGATAAAAATTATCCTAGAAAATGGAATGAATTCCTTGGATTCCATACATAATTTTTTTAAACAATGTGACACTATTTTGTAGTGTTTTCTAAATTTTTAGAATCGTAAATTTGGAGGATGGATAGCATCGTGAACATTGCAGTTCTTTTAAGTAATTGTAAAAATATGGAAAAAGAATTAGTTTTTCAATGATTGGGGATTTCAAAGGGGGTTTTATGATTGTAAAAAAGTTTTACGGTGATTTCCATGATTAAGAAGAGCTTCACAAATAGGGAATTTTCTAGGAGCTTAGCAATATAGGGAGCATCCCAAATGCAATGAGAGAGAAACACAAAATTATGATGTCATTGTTGGATTCTTCTAGAATTAGTGGTATAGCTCCTTCAAAATAGTATCTTTATATAAAGATGATTCTAAGGATCCATATTTATGACGGGGGTTCGCTATGGTTTTCCTAGAGAAAATGTTTGTGAAGGAAGGTGGTTTGTAAAGGATATAAACAATATATGAATATAATGAGAATTGAGAAAATAATAATGTATGAGAAACCTATAAAATCACAACCTACTATTATGTGCATAATTTATGATAAATGATATTCAAAAAAAACTCTTTCTTTGTTAAGGATATTTGAGATTTGCAAAAGTAGCGAGCATTGTGAAGGTGCGGACCAGCATGAAAGTGTTTAGAAAGACAATTCCCAATAATTTTTTCACAATGAGGTATTCATAAATTGGAAGAAAGTGGTACTTCAGTAGATTATCTATAAAACATTGAGGATGTTTTCAGTATGGGTATTGGAGGGAACAACCAATCAATACACTATTACTGAATCCCTTCAACGAGTAGTGATCGAATGAGAATGAAGAAGTTAATGAATTCTATTGTATGGGAGATAAAGAAAGAAACACATAGAGTGATTATTGGGAAATAATTGAGATGACTCTAATCCTTGTAAAGTTAGTGATCATGTTGATAGAATTGTTCTATACCGAACTATGTATTTTGGCGGTGGGCCGTTGTCGATTTCGTACATCGACATATCATCATTGTATGCTCCTTGGACATAGCATAGTGAGGGTGATCCAAGTGAAATTTTTCTGTCTGAAGAATTATTTGATTTATATGTAGGCAATTCTATAGAATAATAATATAATTGTGTTTTGTTTAATGATGAAGCAAGATCTAATGTGGTGATCGTTTTAATTTCTCATACCATAATTCACTTCCTCGCATGGAATTTAACCAATTTAGGCTAACACTAACAATTACATTAGTTATAATAATATTATATGATGAAATGAGATTAACCATATTAAATTATATATTATTGATTATTTAAAATATTAAATTCATTTAATGGATTAAATTTTTTAATGTGATGAGTACTAATATATTTTTATATATGTTGATATATATGTTTGTAGTGAAAGGAATAAACGATATTTCTAAAACTAAATGCACTAGTTTTATAAATAAACTATAGTAATTAAAAGTAAGGTATGTTACTTTTAAATTTATATTATATATCAAAAATTCTCTCTAAAAAATTTTATTGGGGTTTTTAGAAATAATTTCAAAACATTTAGTTCATACAATATTTTTAATATAACACTACTCGCATAAAAACCAAAAAATATAGTGAAAAAAAAAATTCATACTAATATAATTTCTTACCCAAAAAATATAAATATAAAAATATTTTAGAAAAATTATGAGTCCAAAACATATAAATTTATATTATAAATAATGATTATAAAAAATATTTTAGCGGAAAAATAGTCCTATAAATTTATAATAATAGATCGTAAATATAAAAAATAATTGTTTAAAGAACATATATAATTAATACTACAATTTAACATAATATTATTTTTTATTTATTGAACCCTTAAACATTTCTTCGTTATATCTATGTATAAGGTATTCATTGTTCGTAGTTGAGGTTGGTTAATATTCTAGAATAGTTGTTATGGAAATTTTTATAATCATCCCACTATTTAAAATATGACATGACTCATAACATAATTGATTGATTTATTCTATTAAATAGTGTAGAAAATATATAAATGAAACTTTATCATTAAAAATACAATAAATTGAAACCTCAATTTCAAAAAATCCACTAATTGAATAAATTCCATCCGAACATAGATTTTGTAATGTGGATACTTCCTATTTTTAAAAGTCCATGATTTCCATAAATTGTTTATCAAAAATAATTTTGTGATTTTGATATTTTTAATTTCATGATTAAGTTATTTTAGCTTGAATTCATTTAACACTAAGTTTATCTTGTATTACATGCAACACATTGTTTAATCAAAACTTGACATACTATTAAAATATTATAATATAAGATGATAGTTATCACCAATCAGTTGGAGTGGTTAGTATTAATAATATAATCATAATTATGAAAATATATGCATTTATATAATAATAAATATTTTCTTACCTATTATTTATATTTTAAAATAAAGACTATATTAAAAATAATAATATCATATTATTAAAAACAAATTTTCTGCACATAAAAATGTTTTAACAATATAAATTCAAAATTAAGATCATGTGAATTTATTTATCGAAATTCATTCATTATATATTCTATATAATTATTAAAAATCATCTTATTTATCCTCTATAAAATATATATATATATTAATATAATTTCATGATTTAAAAAAGTATTTTTCTTAAAAGTTGTGCAGTCACTTATTGGGCCATTATTTAAAAATTAAAAATATTAAAATATAATAAATATGAATTTAAAAAAATGAAATTTTTTTATGTATCTATTTCTTAATTATATTGGGTTCAGTTTTTCAATATTTTATAAATATATAAATTATTCAATGAATAGTGTATACTATTGGTTTTTGGTAAAAATTTTCATTTCTATTAGTGAATATATAAATATCCAAATTATATTATAATTATTTTAAAAGATAAAATAGTTCAACAATATATAATTTATTAAATTTTTTATTTTAATCAATTTTATAGAAAACATTCATATAAAATCATTTTCAAACATTCAAGCTTTCCTCTTTGGGAAAACCCTATATCATCAAGTCTCTGAAAATAATTGGAAAATGATATTTTCAATTTATGTGAATAAAATTTGGAAAATTGTATTCCATATTTAAAATAAATGAATTATATATTATATTACATATTAAAAATAATTTTCTACTTTAACTAATATTTAGACCTATAAAAGTTATTTACCACAATTAAAAATGAAAATGATTTTAATGGGGTAAAACTAAAATTAAAAGAGGTAAAATGAACTTCAAATTTTTCTAAAACCCATTTTATGTCCATATATTACTGTTACCCCATTTATTATTTATATTGGCCAATTTTTTTAGCCTTATCAATTGTCAATATCGTGGGTATACCTTTTAATTTTAAAAAAATTATATATTATCCAGTTACATCACTTATAAATGGTCACTCACTTTACTCTCCTCTCTATAGATCCAAAAAGTTTTGGTCCAACCGAGGCATGGCGAAATGTATTCCTTAATTTTTATATACTAATTCTTGAATGCAAATTTTTTTTCATATTTCCAATCTATAATACTTTTTGTGCTGTCCAAAGGAATTTTTCCAAAAAATATGTAACATCCCTAACTAATCAATTTATTTTATTTTTGTTATCAACCTCATTAAAATATTAATGAAGAATTAATGTAATATAAACATTTACTATTTTGTAAAAAATGATTGTATTATATTATTATCACATCCAATGTATTTTTAGTCTTTTATCAAAGGGGATTCTTAATCTTCTATTATCTGTATTGTCGAGTACTATCTATGGAACTGATGTTATTCAATTTCCATCACTGCCTATCATTAAACAAAAAACAAATATATACATATATTTGACAAGAAACCATCCCAACCTAAGGGTTATAAAACCAACCCATACACAAAAACCATTATTACTATTTATTCATGCACAAAAACAGAAAAACCAAAACTAGAGATCCACCCAATCTAATTATCATGTTCATGTGATTCCATTCATGAATTCCATCACTGCCAAGAAAATAATTGGCATGGACACAAGCCACAAAAAAAACTAGATTGGAGAAGAAAAAATCCATGCATCAATTTATACATTCCCACCTTGTTATATTGTAAAGTCACAACCAAAAAAGGGATCTGTGAGATCCCTAGAAGTACTGGAACCAAATTAAGCCCAAACAGACTGCCCCACACATCCCCAGATCCACAAACCAACAATTTCACAAAAGGGGATCCAATAACAACCCGATTCACCTCACAATCATCAGGTAGAACAACCATACATATCACTAGAACAGAGTAAGGAAGTTTTAATATTTTAAACACAGTATTTGTTAAGATCCCCCTTTCAATCTAATTAACTAGGGTGATCACAAATGGATTCATGTTCATTTGGAATCCATTTAATCAAACTAGTCTTCATTATTAACTAGTTTCCATGTTAGAACTATTCAGTCATAGGATTATCCAGAAAACTGAAGTTCATTAGTTCGCATGGATGGACCACCAATAACAACTATTTTCAGTGGACATAAGACCTTATAATTGACAACATATAAGAAAAGATAAAAGTGTAGATCTGCATCATCATACACACCCATTAATTCTTTAAATAAACCATTTTTATCTTCATTATATTTTGTATCCATTCATCCCTTAAGGGAAATTATCATACCTATCTCGCATGATACACAATAAATAGATATGAAGAAAAACCTTATCTTTATGATCAATGATCAAAATTATTTCTTCATTCTAATAACTGGAGATGCACAACATGCAAGGGAGGAATTCCAAGGACTCCAAACGTGAGTAAGAATGGCTCCAGAATGGGTCCTAACTTTCATCGGGAATAGGGAATCCAAACACACCAAGGAATGGAAAAGAGTATAGAAAAGTAGAAGAAAGAAACCCAGTGCAATAAAAAGTGAGATCCTGGAGTTACAAGATATGAAAAATTGAACGACATTAAATAAATATCATGGTTTCTTCATGATGTTGGGTGTTTACAGATGATTGGAACTAATTTTTATTTAATAATTCACCTTGGAGAGGTGGAGATAATGGCTCTAAGTTTAAGGGTTTCTTTTAAAGAGAAGATAACACGTAATAGGTGAAGATCAAGAATGTAGGGGAAAGAGGACTGAAACTAATGAAAAATCCACACATTTTTGCAATTAAATTGTTTCCTGGATTTGGGGTATTTTTGATATAATTTATGGGCTTTAAAAAGGTCTTTTAATGGTTATTAAAACATATTTAGGTGAAAATATATTTTATGGGATCAAAACTCGAAAAAGTTAGAAACTGAAAAAAGGTGGTACACCGTTTGGTGGGACACCATAATGTTGCCACTATCACAGTTTCATCATCATGGCTCCACTATTTGGGTGGTCGACCGCTATAGTGCCCCTAGTTTGGTGGAACACCATTGGCTGTGCCACTATTTCAGTGTTCGGCCGCTACAGAGCCACCGTCATGGTGTCTTCCTGACCGGTTCCATCATCAAGGTGATGCTGTGACTGATTCCACCATTTTGGTGGAACCGAGTTTCTGTAAAATTCTTTAATGTGTCACTGATGGTCAACTGGATTCCTAAACCCCATAAATTAGGCAATGTAATGGACCAGTAGGGTATGTGCCATTGCACATCTATTCAAATTTCTAAAATAATACACATAATTAAGACCCAAACATAGAATTAATGTGGTATAATACACTCTATTTGTCTTCTAATAATAATCCATTTGAGGAAAATATTGATAGGTTTAATCATATGATTAGTGGATTTGATATATAGAAAAAGATAGAAATTTTTTTATTGATATATGTCACGACCCGTCCCCCAGGGCCCGTGCTATGTTAACCCAAAACCCGCATCTCAAAGGTTAAGGGTTGGAAACTAGCACTGAAGGCATCAAACAGCAAGTAGGAGGCATATTATTGAGTTCCTATACACCCACATACACATGCCAAATCACATCCTTTAATCAGAATGGTTAAATCGAGTATACTGAAACAAGGACTGATAACAATTATAATTGAGATCAAGTAGGCCGGAATACAGTCCCAACAAAAAGAACTAAACATATAAATGTATAAAGGGACTCGGGTAGCCATTCACTAAAACCCCACTAGATGGTATGAGTATTGAAACTACTAGAAGACAAATTAGTACATCATATCTACTTGATCTTACAAGGCCCTTTCTGCCCCTACGACACAAAGTTTTTCATCGATGTGTCAATCATCTTCACCAGACACAACAGGTGTGGGAAAATCTATACATTATATGATGAACAAAATACTATGTAGGGGTCCCTGAATAAAATAGAAAATACCAAAAATAAATCCTTAAAGAAAATCAAGAATCATAAGCACGAATCATAAGCATGAAGCATAAGACAACTCACACCAGGTATACATCTAGGGTAGTGATAGAAGTGTCATTAGTCACTACATCAAACATCATGGATACTGGAGAACACATCCACTCTGTGTAAGTGGGCCTTCTTGGTCACAGAGATTCCACTTTCAACTAAACATGTACTATTATGGTACTCATCCCAGATTAGTATCATAGGTATGTCAAGTCACACGGTCTCACTCCCACGGTGGGTCTAGAAGTCACAAAGAGGTTCTTCCCACCTTGGCCAATAGAGGTACTCCCCACCATCACGTACGGTGGGTCTATCAAGACACACAATCTTTCTCCCACCATGGGTCTAAAAATTCTCATAGACGGGCTTCCAACTAGGCCATGGTCGAGTCACATAGAGTATTTTGTCGTCAGACTTAAGAAAAACCCAGGTTTCCATACGTAGTGTTCTTGGGGGAACCGCTCCAAATTCCATTAATCACATCTCAAATTCCATGAAATTATCCTTAAATAATATAAAAATATCCACCTCACCATGAGGGTCCCAACACTGCCAAAATAACTACAATAATAAACGGGGTATCCAGGTTGTTAGTATTTCTAGAAACTTTGTCTAGTTTCATCTCAGGCCAGTCTGACTCGGTCATACCGAATCTGACCAACCAAGCATGGGGGTCCCACATACCCATGTTTGATTCGACTAGTCCCTCCTTACCTTGATCGAGTCGGCGTAGGTCTAGTATGGGCTGGCTAGTGGGCCAGGCCCAATGGGCCTCTTTGGACCCGGCCTAGTTTTGTCGAGGTACTTGTCCGTTGGGTCGCTCTCTGATACTGTCTCGTCCATACAGGCCCAAATGGCATAGGTGTGCCATAATGGCACGGGTCCTACATACTAGCCAGGGTTCCAGCCCACCGGCATGGATCCGACCCACCGACTGGGGGCGTAACTTGCCTAATGTGGCTCCTTCCACTGTAAGCAGACCGGTGGCGGGCACCAGGAACATAGAATCCACTGCCCCATCACCTCACTACCACACAGTTTGCCCATAGGGCCTCCGTCTACCATGGTCAACAGATCACATCTTTCCAAGGTGTCCTGGACATGGGCATCTACCTTCGCATAGTGCTAAGTTTGGGTCGCCTCTACCATGGTTTACAGGCCATGAACTCCTCCACTCTGGTGCACATAGATGCACCACCTCTTCCAGCATTGTTGATGAGGGAAGACCGACTCATCCAGCATGTTGTGACCAATGTCGAGCCCACTCTCACATGAGGCTTATGTGGGATAGATCCCACCACCGAGCTTATGGTGTCACACAAGCGGAACCTTCCATGGTCCATTGGGTCTGATCTATAATTTTTCATTTCCTTCGGGCCTCTTGGTTTTCCATCATCCCTACCCTAGCCCCTAATTCCTATTTCCACCACATGATGATACCGATAGAAATAACATATGTGTGGAGGGACCTAGGCCTTGTTCATGTCAGTCATTCCCTTCACGTACGTGTTTTAAAACATGAGGAGGATAGAGGATTCTAGATCAATCAAACAAGTGACTGTTTAAACCCAGAAAAATAAATCACAAAAATACACCATCCCACAACACATGATCGAAAAATAAACATGTTTGTGGGATGATCAGTATTAGACATTGAATTTAAGAACATGTAAAAAATCTAAAACACATCGCCTACCTGGACTGAGGAACTGTCTCTAATGAGGGGTGAAGCTCCGGGGAATCATCAATCCTCCATCGATTAGAATTCATAGTCATTTTCAATGGTTTTCATTTCCATTATTCAATAGAGTTAGTCATCATCTATCGATGGAATTCATTAATGAATCTTCATATGATTAATTTTTGTCTCTCCAACACATCAATCAAATAAAAATAAAACACATCGCAATGTTTTAGTTTCACTGTTACACCACATCATTATGAAGTTTCATTTAGGAAACAAAATATTTGTTAGGCATTTTTAATGCGTTGTTACATGGTGGGTTTATAATGCATTGATCAGTTCTATTAATGCACCCCATCATCACCTTGTCGCCACATAATAGTGTTGTAGTGTCACTATTTTTTGATTGAGGAAAATAAACTAAAACATTATTTTAATGTTATCTTATTCGTTTCCAAAAGTTATGAAAATTAACATTTCTATTTGGCCCTTGATAGAAAATCTTATTTCCTTTCTAAGAGAATCCAAAAATTTTGCGTTCAACAGTGCCCTCATCTTTTTTTATCTCAGCACCAGTTCAAATGTTATTAAAATCCGCCCACACACATTTATTGAATGTACCTTAATAAAATTTCAAAAATCTGTTCTATCTCACCAAGCCTTGGAGTCACGAGCTGTCACAGCCTGTAGTCTCTAAAAAATTCCATATAATTAATATAATTATAATGAAATTCCAGGAAAATGCATTCTCCCCACTATAGGTATTTTTTCCTAGAAATTCAAAACAAGTGATAATAAAACAAATGGGGTATGAAGTGTGAATCTGAGCCTCCCTCTCCCATGAACTCTCATAAAAATTCATGTCCGTCCCACGAACGCAGATCGAAGGAATCGACAGCCCACAGAATACCCAATCTTTTCGACATTCTATATCTAATGGGAACTACACAAAAATCACCCCATCTTCAATTTCCAGCTCTACACTGTCAATGAAATGCGTTGGATCATTCAAATATATCCTCAGTTGTGAAACATGGAAAATATCGTTCAACTGGTGCATCTGTGGGGGAAGAGCTAGGACGTATGCCACATATCCATCTCTACTCAAGATCTGAAAATGACCAAAAAACCATAGATATACATTTCGACCCTGACCAAATCTCCACAATCCATGTTGGGGTGATACCTGAAAGAACACAAGGTCTCCTTCGTCAAAATACAATGGTCTTAGACTACTATTAGCATACTACTACTTTCAATTCTATGCAATTTGAATCCACTCTTGGATGATATGAAAATTTTCATTGGTACCCCGTACAAACTTTGGACCCATTTGTGTCGACTCCCCTATGACAGCCCAACATATGAGTGATCTGCATGGCTGCATGTGTCGGGCCTCGAATGGTACCTTGCCAATGGTTGAGTAATAGATATTTTTGTATTAAAACCCTACTAGTGGAAATTGGTCCTACCAAATACAACCAAAATTGAGGACAAAATCACAAATCATGTCCTCCAGGGTATGTGTTGTCCACTCTATCTGATCATTTGTCTGGGGATGAATGGATATACTCAAGTGCAGCAAAAGCCTGAATACCTCCCACAATTGATTTAAAACCAGTATTTAAAAAATTCATCGTGGTTTGAGATGATCATAAAATTCACCCCTTGAAGTTGCACTATCTCTTGGATATAGAGGGGTTGGAAGACCCATACTGACCGCTGCTCCCAGATCGGTTGGATGTGAGATCACATGGTGAGTCAGTATATGATCACCCATATAGAATCATGGCCTCTAGATGTATGTTGTAACCCATTAATGAGGTCAATGGAGATACCATCCCACTTCCATTCTGGTACCTGAAGTTGTTGTTCCATGACTACTAGAACTTGATGCTCGACCTTCACTTATTGACAAGTGAGGCATAGTGAAACAATCTTTTCCACCACATTCTTCATCCCTGGCCATAAGTACTGATGTCAAAGGTCCTGGAACATCTTCACCACTCCTTGATGTACCACCAAAGGGAATGTATGGAACTCCATCAACACCTCCTCTTACAATATCACTAGTACTATGGTGTGCCCCATTAAAATAATGGTGTGCTCCCCACCAATAGATAATCCATCAGGTTCATACCTGGATGTTTACTGATCACATCTAGCCTCGTAGTCAACATCCACCAGCTGTGCCTCCCTGAATTGTTATAAGACTGAGAGAGATACAGTCAAAAAATAAATATAAGATTCTTCATCCTCATCCATAAAGAATATCTGAAATTTGGCTAGCTTCTTTGACTCCAAACTCAAAAGTTGTAATTCGGTCCCCCTGCTATGTGTGTCTGCTACCACGTTCCACTTCCCAAGTTTATATACTCTCTCAAAGTCATTGTTCTAGAGGAACTATATCCATCATCATTCTCTTAGGTTTAGATACTATTAAGAGAAGATATAATAGAGACTCTTGTGGTTGGAGTAAACTATTAATCTTTCCCCAATGAAGTAGTTCCACTGTATCTTCAATGAAAAGTCCCTTACTTCCATCTCTAGGTCACTGGTTTCATAGTCCTTCTCATGATTTCTAAAATACCATAATCCATGGGCGGTCACTACTCGCTCCTGCATTAGGACACGACCTATTCAACTACATGACGTGTCACAGAAAAATACATACTCAACGCCCTCCTCTAGTAGTCTCATGATGGGCGCACCAGTCAGTCTCCTCCCTAGTTCCTGGAAAGTCTTATAAATTTTTTTCGTCCACATGAAGGGATTTTTATTCCATGTCAGAGCTGATATGGGTTCTTACGAACAGGAAATGTCGGACATGATCCTCCTATAGTGAACAGCCAACCCCCAAAAGCTCTACAACTTAGTCATTCTCCTTGGTTTTTACCATGTTGGCAATGATTCTATATTCACTAGATCCACTGCTAATCCAGCCTCCAATATGATATGTCCTAAAGAGTGTATATTCTGTAGCTAGAACTGAATCTTCCAGAGCATACCATAATGATGGTGCTCTCGGAGTGTATCTAGGACAATCTCTAGGTGTTTATTGTGCTCCTCCTCTGACACTAAGTACATCAATATGTTTCCAATGAAGACCATGAAAATCATTAAAGGTAATTATTGAATATCCATTTCAGGAGTCCCATGAACACCACATGGGATTTTTCATGCCTAAAGGTATCACCAAGAACTCATTGTGGTCATACTGGAACCTGTAGGATGTATTTAGTATGTTGTCATCTCGTACATGAAGCTTATGATATCCTGATTTGAGGCTTATCATTTAGAACCACCACAATCCCTTCAGTTGATCAAAGTGGTCATCAATTATCAAAAGTGGATACTTGTTCTTTATGGTCACCTAGTTGAGAAGTTGGAATTCAATGAAAAACCTCAAACTCTTAGATTCCTTCTGGGGAAAAATCACCAGGGCTGCCAATGGGGAAATGTTGGGCCTTATGAAACCCTTCATTTGCAAGTCCTCTAACTATACCCTCCGCTTGAAAAGCTCCGTAAGAGACATTTGATATTCTGGTGTGGATATCTATGTTGTCACAAGGTATAGGTCGATGTAGAAGACTACCTCTCTACAAAGAGGTAGTCTGAGGACAATCTCTGAATTAACATCCTTGTACTTGTCCAACACTCTATGAAATCATGGACTCCCCTCAACCATTACACCAAGTGTGAGTCTAACCAACAAGCGAGTGATTGGTTGCACCCTCCTACAAGAATTTTGTTCCTGTGATACAATGGTTTCCTTCTCACTTGTGAATTAAAATGTTGTCACATCTCCACAGACACACCAAAAAAGTATACCTAAAAAAGACGATTTGATCATGGACTGTGGATAACTATCCCAAACCCAAGATGACATCATAAACCCTCGATACCTTTTCTAGGATATTACAACTGAAAATATCATATCTTAGAGTAAGCTCATACTTCTATCACCAGTGTGTAATCATATAATTTCTTATCGTAGGAGTGTTTATCCATAAGGAATGATCCAACAGACCCCCTAGAATCTCCATGCTCTGAATGGGAGCTATGGAAAATAATGATTGACTAGAACCCATGTTTATAAGAACATCAGCTGGAGTAAAGAATACACAAATCTGACCTTGAATCAAATCATAAGTGATGTAGTCATAATCCTCTATTTCCTGTAGCTAGGCTCTCCCATGTCCACCTATTCCCTAAGGTTGGGGTGGACCTCTTGGGGGTGGTGGTGGTAGTACCTCATACCATCACCCACCACCTGCTGCTTGGCCTGCTCCACTGCCACATCTTCCACCCTTCAAACCACCTTGCGTGAACCTCTACCTCTATCTTGGAGTTCCCACGACAATCTACTTGTCATCTATATGGCGGTTCGATCAGTCACATTCCATGTGTCTCTAACCACTGTTTCCAGAGCAAATCCTTGCTCTTGGCTGACTTCTAAAGTTCTGGGTTCCCAGCATTACCGACCCTGACTCCTGGGGTCGACTTCTAAATGAACTGGCCCTCTTAGGACCTTGTGTTAGCGTTCTGCTACCATTAGGATGACTCTACTGCCTGGGATGTGCTGGTAGCTCTAGTTATTAGAACCTACCCCTCCATGAAGATCTCTACAAGAAGATATCTCTCTTGAACCTTGGACTGGATAGGGATGCTGAGAGACAACATTGATGCCCTGATCTCCCACTTGAGTCCCTATTATAGGCATGAGCCCTAAAAAAGGGGTCTTGAACCATATATTTAGAGTTTCATGAAATATCTATGAACCTCGTTGAGTACTAATCCACCATCATGATGTTCTGTTCAAGGAGAAATTGCTCTTGTATGTGCATAGAGAGGAAGGTCACAAGGAAAAATTTCTCATAGAAATTTCCTTCGATGTTTATTTAGATGAGGGTATCCTAATCATGTGTTTGAATAAAAAGACTCCTCCATCTCCCTAACGATCCCTAAAGATGGCTTGTTGCTAATATTTTCATATGGTCAAGTGGTGTCCTCACTAAGATGATGACTTGGGTTACTTCCTCTATCCAGTACTCAGCAACCAGAGGATCTATCTCTTCCCTGAACCTAATAAGCCTCTGTCTCTGAAACACTTTCATGGGGATGAGAGTACATGCTTCCTCTACTGGTAACATCAGTATTAATGGGTGGTGTAAACAACACTGCACCACATGATGGGGACACGTCATGCTCTTGTTCTCGAATCAATGCCTCATCACTAGATGGGTTGTCCACTCGATCACATATTGAGATTCTAAATGGTTGTCCACATGAACAAATCATGAGATCGATCCTGATGTACCATGGTTAGATTGTTATACCTGATGAGATGAATCTTATTCATAAATAAAATAAGGAGACACTCAAGAAAGATGTTATTCGTGTATATAACCAAAAACAATAATTAAGGGACTTGGTGTATGGTTACATATGTAGTTGCACCAACAGTAGACACCCCAAATCTGAAATTCATACTCGAATCACTTATCATTGTTCTCCCAAATACAAAAAAAATCACCCGGTATTAGAGGGTTATCTGACCTCCCTATAATATCACTTTTTCATGACATGTCATCTAAGGCCCATGCCATGACTAACCCATGCCTACCTCTCGAAGGCCAGGTGCTAGATACTGGCATCGAAGGAATCATCCTACTAATGGGATACATTTTTCTGAGTACCTATACGTACACACATTCCCAACCATGTCCCACAAACTAAAAGTTGAAAACATGTATACTGAAACAAGTGATGAGTATAAGTAAAATGTATAACATTTGGGCCAGAATATAATCCCAACAAAAAGAACTCAAAACAGAAACGTGCAAATGGATTTTGGTATCAATTCACTGAAAACCACACCTGCTAGTAAGAGTTGTGTAGCTACTAGAAGCTGATGTTGTACATCCTTTCTGCCTTGTCCTACTATGACCCGGCTGCTCTTAAGCCACCCATTCCTCCATCAATGTGTCGATTGAATTCACCAGACACAAGATGTGTTGTCGAATCCAATGTAGGGGTAAGTAAAAAAATACTCAGTAGGGGACCACAAAACAAGAAAGGAAATACCAAAAAATAGTCATCATAGAAAATCATGAAAAATAAATACAAAGCAAAGAACATCTCAAACCATGTATACATCCCAGATAGTGTTTGAAGAGTCATCACTCACAACATCGAACATCTCATCTACTAGAGAATTCTTACACTATGAGTAAAGTGTTCTTAATGGGTATCATAGAAGATTCTTCTCACTATCCTTTGACTACTGGGGTACTCATCCCTAATTAGTACTGCAGGTATGTCGAGTGACACGGTCTTGCTCCTACCGTGGGCCTGCAAAGACACACAAGTGATGTAACACACTAACTCCTCAAAGCTGGTGTTGGTGAATTACTTATGATATTAGAATGGTTAGAAGGAATGAAAATCTCAAAGGAACGATTATTTTAGTAGTATTAAAGAAACTATATACATAGATGTTACTCGAATTACATTGGAAATGGTTATAAAATTCAATACATAACAAAATCTAAAAAAATGCAACCATAGTAACTTAATAAATGATCACCTATTCATCACCTCTTGAGGGAAAACAATGAAAGGTGAGAGATCAAAGGCTCTGTAAGGGTCAAAAATATTGGAATAATGAATACACTAATAAGTGAATCATAATCAATATGACATAATCAATATGGCATGGTGAATAAATGAAAAAGTCAGACCATTAATAAACTGAGAATGAAACCACATTCATAGATTTTGTCAAAGAGAAAACCCCATGGATTGTAAAAACATATAATGAATAAAAATAATTCTTATTAACAGGAAGTCATGTATCTAGAAAATTAAACCACAGTACCATTAAATCAGTTTAGTTTTATGGGTAGAAATCCGTCTGATTTTTGGAAACAAACTCGAATGGTTTTGCCGCCAAAATGATTTGTCCCACGAGACCTACTCATGGATTTAGTGGCTATAGCAGGCCCCACCTGCCACTTCATGTTCAAAGAATTATTTATACATTTATTTGTTACATGATTAATTTTCCTTTTCAAAATCCATATAGAGTAGTGTATATGGATCCATGAATATTTCCAAAATTAAAATTACTTTCTAAATAAACATCTTACGTAAAATGTTATACGGTTTAGACAAAAAACATATCCATCATATGAGATAATGGATATTTAATATATATATAATTTTCAAAATAAAAATTCTTCTCAAATATAATGTAGGTAAACCACATAAGGATTATTTGGTGCACAATACAAAGTTAGTCACAACCAAATCGTAGTTGAGAAAAAGTCTCTAACCCCAATGTAATCAGTCGAATCATATGAAAAGAACATAATAACCATAAAACGAGTTGTTAAATACAATGAATATAAAGAGAATAATGTGATTATATATCAAATGTATGTACACATACACCACATATAATAAATAATTGGAGAATAATAGAAATCTCACAGAAATTAAAGTGAGATGTGAAACCCCTTTCAAACATTTTGATATGGTAATGAGTGTTATGACGAGGGATTAATGAGAGGTAAATGGGTATTAAATTATTTATATGTCACAAGGGTAGAATGGGGGAGATTAAAAATACATACCTAAAAATTAAGAATTAAAAATAAAAGAGCACAACATACGAAAGATTCTTGAAAAAAAGTGAGAGAGAGGATACCTTACCTTATGCATGACGGTGTTCTGGACTTGTTATTACTGACCTGAATAAACAAATTACGCTTGTTAATTCATAATTCCAGAACATATACTATATGTAAATGATTTATTATAACCCATATTAGTTCATTAAAATTCTTTTTGATTAGTTATAATGTTCAATTTCATTTTTTTGGCCTCGTTTGATTACTTCGTTTTAAAAGAGTTGTTCACTTATATTCATGTTCGGATAAATATGAATGATGGAAGTGGTTGTCCATAAATTAAGTAATATTCCATTAGTGAAATTATGGGATATTACAAGGTTTTAAATTTAATTTGGTTACCTAGAGTGTGGTCGAATTATTACATATATATAACCTTAGTGATAGCCGTTTTGGTTAAATGGGGGGTTAGTTTACAATGAACATGTTTTGATTTATAACATAATTCCATTGAAAAAAAGCGATAAAGAAATAAAAACATGATATATTACATAAATAATAATCTGGATCAACCATAACTCAAATGGTTTCATGACCAGAATTAAATATTATAATAGAAATTGATAAATTGTTTTCCTTGAATGTGCTAAATTATCTCATCTCAAAAAAGTGCTTTCATTTCTTCCAAATAAAGGGTGGGGAAACCATAGAATATAACGAAATATACCATGAGAATAAAAGCATTACAATACATGTATGTTACTGGATTTATCATTAAATTTGGTAGAAGGGAGGTGAGGAAAGAAACAAAAAGAAAAGAACTTAAAAAAAATGAAGGAATTGGAAAGATGAGTTTACCACTTGAGATTTTCGCCTTTCAGAACATCTTAAGGGAAGAGGATTTGATATTTTTAAGAGGATAACAGCATTGGGACGTGGGGGATGATCTTGGGGAGATATTTTGTGGAATATTGGCATGGTACAAGGCTTGACAGGAGTGAAGAGAAGGGAGAGTGAAGGGGTTTTTTTACAGTTGAGGATAGATAAGTTTTCTTAATATAAAATTCATTAATTTATTATTTCTCCATTAGACAAGGAATAGTGAGTCCACCATGAACAAGAATAGTAATTTTATCATTTATATCATAATCAATTGGGCTTACATTAGTATATTATCATCAACGGCTTAATTAATCCATTATTTAGCATTTATTGTGAATTGTCGAATTTTACTATTCATCAAAAATTCATGTATTTCAGAAAAATACCATAAAATCACCCTAACCATATTTCTATTTGTAGAATCCAAAAATGAGGTCTATTTTTCAAAAATAATTTCGCATGTATGATTCATTAAATATTTAATTTAAATCTTATTTAATCAAAAAATATAAACACTTAAAATATTCATCTTTATTTTTACGGTTCCTAAATTCACTTATACACTCAAGGGTATGGATACCATTCATAAAAGTAATATTACTATTCATAAGGGTTACATACTATTCAAAAGGGTAGGTTAATATTCATAAGGGTAGGTTGATATTCACCAAATATTATGTTAATTCAATCAAACTCTAAATATCATCTTGAACACAACCGTGTATATCAGATTTTTAAAATTCAAATCGTAGAGTTGGAAAATTTATGTTCCATGGCTAGGTTATGGATATATCTTATAAGTAACCATGTTTTGTTTCATATAGGCTCATTGATTCATGAAATATAGAATATTATAAGAATGTATCTAAGAGAAACATACCATAAAGTGTTTGGGGTCCTATATTATTCCCTCCTTTGGAAATTTCATCCTTGAAATTTATGTATGAAATTCATCATAGTGATGCGTGTGATTATTTTTCATAACATCCTTTGGTTCCCATGTTGCTTCCTCCATATTCTTGTTTCTACAAAGAACCTTTACTAGATGAGTTGTCTGATTTTTCATCACCTGCTCCCTTGTGTCAAGAATCCTGATTGGATTTTCACAGTATGACAAATCAAGTTCCAGTTAAATTTCATCATTTGTGAGTACATGCATGGCATCTGACATGTATTTCTTTAAAAATTACACATGGAACACATCATGGATAATGGAGATTTTTGGTGGCATCACAAAATGATATGCTACAGCTCTGATTCATTCCATAATTTCAAATGGTCTGATGTACCTGGGGCTCAGTTTACCTTTCATACAGAACCATAAGACACCCTTCCATGGAGATACTTTTAGAAATACATGATCTCCCACTTGGAATTCCATTTTCATTCCCTGGTTGTCATCATAACTCTTCTGCCTACTTTGGGCTACTTTAATATGGGATTTTATTTTCTTCACCTATTTCATGGTCTCTTGAATATGTTATTGGCCTATATGTTTCCTCTCACCAACATGGTCCCAACAAGTTAGAGTCAGACATATCTTTCCATAAAATACTTCCTGTGGAGCCATTTGAATTCTAAAATGGAAACGATTGTTGTATGAAATTTTCACAAAAGGCATGTATAGATCCCAAATACCTCGGAAGTCAATAGATAATGACCTCAACATGTCTTATAACATTTGAATAGTCCTTTCATACTGTCCATCAGTTTGGGTGTGATAAGTTGTACTCATACGGAGCTCAGTATTCAAATTATTCTGGTGAATTTTCAATAATTTTGATGTAAATAGGAGATATCGATCGGATTTAATCGATAGAGGTTCATAATTATGTATTACAACTTCATTAATATAAAGTCTTTCAAAGTGCTCAAGTGGAAAATCATCTCTTATAGGAATGAAATTTGAAGATTTTGTGAGATGATCAACAATTACCCATATTGCATCATTCCTCCTAGGTATCCTCATTAGTCCGGTGACAGAATCCATCATAGTGTTATCCAACGTCCACTTAGTAATAGGAATATGTTGCATCACTCCTTTGGGATGTCATCTCTCTGCATTCATTTGTTGAAAATCTTGACATCTTGAAATGTCGTCAGCAATTTCCCACTTTATTTTTTCCCACTAAAAATATTCCTTCATATCTCAAAACATATTGGAGCTTCCTGGGTGTATAGAGAAATTTTAGCTATGAGCATCATCTAATAGTTCCCTTTTTTACTCAGGTAATGATGGAACACATAACCTCTTCCCAAATTTCAGAACTCCTTCCCCCACACACGAAGTCATCCAGTCTCACATTCTTGACAACATTAATTTTCTAATGCAAATTCTCATCATTAGATTGAGAGCAATTTATTTTCTAAAATAAAGATGGTTTAGAAACAATTTTAAAGAGGAAACATATTTCCCATTCCTTAAAAATTACCATATCCATCTTTTTTAGATCCAAAAATAATGGATCTCTCTCAATCTTCATTTGAGTCAGAAGTTCATGATATTTCATGATTAATGAATTTTCCACCTTCATTTCCATTCCCGAGTGGTATTTTATTGAATAATAGTTATCATTGAGTAACCCAAGCCATCTCATTTTCATCATGTTGAGTTCTTTTTGTGTGAATATGTATTTCAAACTGTTTTGGTCTGTATAAATCTCACATCTCTCTCTATATTGATAATGACTCAATATTTTTAGAGTAAATATTACGGGTGGTAACTCAAGAAAAGGATTTGGATAATTCTTCTCATTAGTCTTCAACTATCGTGATGGATAAGCAATAATTTTATCATTTTTCATAAGGACTCAGTCCAGTCCATTCTTGGATGCATTGTTGTAAAATAAAATTCCACCGCTTTCAGATGGAAGAGTCAAAATTAGAACATTGACCATTCTTCTTTTCAATTATTTGAACCATTATATACATTATTTTGTCCACACAAACATAAATCCTTTAAATGTGAGCTTTGTTAGAGGGTTATCCAGTTGGTCAATGATCGAAACAATACGTTGATAGATACCTGCTATGAAAATAAAACTATGTATCTTAGTTATGTTTGTTGGTGTAGTCCATTATTGGATTGACATTATCTATGTAGGATCACATATAATTCTATCCATAGAGTCAATATGTCCTTGAAAGGAAATTTATTGAAGTTATACTTCGCACTTTGTAAACATAACATATAATTTATTTTTTCTAAGAGTTATCTAAATAAAAATCTAGTGATTATCATGGTATTCATATATTTTTGAGTATATGATGATATCATTGATGAATACAAAAATAAATATATGATGATTTTCCTTGAAAAATATATTCATTAAATCCATGAAAATAGTGGGTGCATTTGTCTGTTCAAAAGGCATCACTTTAAACTTATAATTCCCATAACTGGCATAAAATTATATCTTAGGAACATCTTCCTTCCTCAAACACAAATGATTATATCTGGATTGAAGGTCAATCTTAAAAAAGTATTGACCTCCAGGAAGTTGATCAAATAAATCATCAATATGGGGAAAATGATACATATTATTTATTGTAATAGCACTGATTCCCCTATAATCAATGCAAACCCTCATGGATCCATCTTTATTATTGACAAATAGGACAGGGGATCCCCATGGAGAAACACTAGGTAGAAAAAATCCTTTGTCCCTCAAACAATCTAGTTATTTATTTAGATTTACTAATTCTAAAGTGGCCATTCTATAGGGAGTCTTTGATAAAGTTCTTGAACCAGAAAATAAATCAATAGAGAACTCAACTTTTCGCTCTCGATGATGCCTAGGTAAATCCTCTGGAAATACATAAATGTACTCATGCACTATGTAAACATCATCAAATTGGAAATTTCATTCCCCACCCATATATATTTGTTTATCTTCCTCTTTAAGTGTTAAATTCAGTAGAGCTATTAGGGGTGGTTCTAGATAAGAATCAGTTGGAAATGTTTTTTCCCTAAATACAAGGGATTCTACACCATTTTCAAAAATTATACCTTCTATATTCTTACAATAAATCATTACATCATAATATGACAACCAATTCATATCGAGAATTATATCAAAGTCAAGCATTGGTATGACGACCAGGTTAGCAACTAAAGCACTTTTTGGTGTCTGGATGGGGACTAGTTGACATGCCTTTGTTTCAATGAGACATCCCCTATGATTTTTGACTGACAACTCCTTTATTAAACCAAATTGTACATATCTTGTTTTCTTGGAAACAAAGAAGTTATATGTGAATGTGATGATCCAGAATCAAATAATGTGTTGGTTAAGTTTGACGAAATAGTTAACGTACATGCCGCCACATCCTTAGGAACTATAACCTTCGTGATTTTAATCACATAATCTCTCACTTTCTCTCTTGTAAATTTATGAGTCAAGTTTCCTTGGCGCTTAGGACACTAATTTTCATAGTGTCTCATCTCCCTACAATTTTAGCATTGTATATCATTGAATTTTTTCTTCTGCATTCATTCATCAGATCGATGACCCTTTTCTCTGCAGTTATAATATACTCCCATGCCATTCAATAATTTCCCAGGATTATTCATTCCACAATTCTCACATAATGGGGATAGATTTATTTCATTGATCATCTTTGGTGCTTCTCCTTTCCGTTCGTTATCAGAGTACCGCTTCTTATCTTTGTTTCCTTTGAAAATATTTGATCTATTAAATTCCTTCTCTGTTTTGATGGAACATGATAAAATTTCATCATATGATGAAAATTATTGAGAAGTCAGTACCATATAAAGATATGGCTTAATACTTTCAAAGAAATGATCAATCTTGTCTGCATAGTCACTGACGAAATCTAAGGCATACATTGACAACATTGTGAAGGTAGCCTCATACTCTACAACATTATCTTCTTCCCTTTGTTTTAAGCTAAGGAATTTCTTCTCCATTTAAATTAATTTATCACGAGTGAAATATTATTCAAATAATAATTCCACAAAATTCTTCCATTACATAACTTCTATTTCTTCTTCCTCTATGGAATTCTGGATCAAAGACCACCATTTATCTACATCACCCTTGGGACAATATACTACCAGCACTACTTTCTCATTTTCATTCAATCTTAATAACACAAATATCATTTCATGTTACTTGATCCACTTCTTAGATTTTATCAGATTAGTACTCCCACTAAAATATGGGGGCTTCTCACTCATGAAATGATCCAACACAGGTGTAGCATGGTTATTCGTCATGACCTGGGTATGTTGTCCAAATATTGTCATAATCTGATTTCCTCCGACATTGACCGTGTTGACTTGCTCAGTGGGGAAATACCTACATTTTCATGAGTATTGATTCCCATTCTTCTAGAAGGCTCCATTTCAAAATTATGGCATTTACTAGATCATTTTATAAATCTAAAATAGAAATACCTTAATAAAGATTGAAACTCATTGCATAGCTAATATCATGAACATGGGTTCTCTGAGGACAATTTTACATTTCAATACTTCATAATGGCTTATAAATAAAATAAGATGTATCCTAAGCATATATCATGGGAGTGTCATAAACAAGAGTGAATAAAGGCACATTTTTGTGTACCATGATACCCAGGGTCAAGCCCGAAACACCTTGTCGGAGTTTTCAATTCTAGGTAGATATGTGCCAGAGCCACCTCTACCTGCCTGTATCTAGACAGAGATGTATTTGATAGAAATATTCACATAATCTATTCCTTACCAAAATTCCAATATGTTCAGATAAATTTATCCTCAAATACTATATTAGGTCTTTTTTCTCTACTATATATATCCTACTATAGTTTCCATGTTTCCTTCTAAACTTTCTCTGATACCAATTGTAACACCCCGACCCCTCAAGGATGGATCTGGTGCATTACTTATGATATTGAATTAGTTATAAGGAATAAAATTTCCAAAGTAATGATCAGTTTAGTAGTATAGAAGAAACAATATACATATATGAAACTCAAATTACATTGTAAAAGGTTACAAAATACAATACATAACAAATACTAAAAATTGAAACCATAAGAACTCAATAAATGATCACCTCTTCATCACCTGTTGATGGAAAACAATGAAAGCGTTGAGATCAAACGCTTAGTAAGGGTTAAAAAAATCAAAAGTATGATTAAAATAATAAGTGAATCATAATCAATTTGACATAATCAATATGTCTTGGTGAATAAATGAAAAACTTCGTCCATTAATAAACTGATAATGAAACCGCATCCATAGATTTTGGAATAGTGAAAACCTCATGTATAGTAAAAAATGATAACAAATAAATAGAATGATTATTAATTGGATGTCATGTATCTGGAACTAGAAATCATAATTCTGTTAAAATGGTTTTGTTATATGGGTAGAAACCCATCTGATTTTTGCAAACAAACTCGAAGCGTTTGTTGCCTAACTGATTTGTCTCATTAGACCTACCGATGCATCGAGGGGCTATTGCGGTCCCCACTCGCCAATACATCTCCAAATAATTATTTATACAATGATTCCATAAAGGTTTAATATTCCTTTTCAATATTATTATAGAGTAGAGTATACAGATTCATCAATATTTCCATAATAAAAATAACTTTCCAAATAAACACTGTATGTAGAATAGTACAATGTTTAGACAACAAACATATCCATGACGTGAGATAATGGATATATAATATAAATATAATTTTCAAAATAAATATTGATCTAAATTTGGTAGTAGGTACACCACATAATGATTATTAGGAGCAAATACAAAGTTAGTAAAAACAAAATAGTAGTTCATAAAAAGTCTCTTACCAAAATGTAATCTATAAGAATCATATGACAAGAACATAATAACCCTAAAATGAGTCATTAAATACCATGAATATAATGATAATAATGTGATTATATATAAAATGGATGTACAAATATACCACATTTAATAAATATTGGTGAACAATGGAAATCTCAGGGAAATGAAAGTGAGATGAGAAACCCCATACAAAACTTCTGACCTGGTAACGAGTGTTATTGTGAGGTCATAATGAGATGAAAGGGGGTATTTCATTATTTATATGTCAAAAGGGAATTATTTGGGAGGTGTGAAAACATACTCCATCAATAGTAATTTAAAATTACAGAGCACAAAATTGGGGAGATTCTTGAACAAAAGTGAGAGAGATGATCCCTTTCCTTATGCTTGAAGTTGTTCTTGACTTGTTATTAAAGACCAGAAAAAAAAATTAGGAATATTAATTCAAAATTCTATAACATGTAATATATGTAAAGGATTTATTCTATCCTTTTTTAGTTAATTCAAGTCGTTTTTATTAGTTATAATGTCTAATTTCATTGGTCGGGCTCGTTCGATTACCTGTTTTTAAATGATCGGTTCACTTATAATCATGTTCGAAAAAATATGAAAGATGGAAGTGGTTGTCTAGAAAGGAAGTTAAATTCCATTGGTGAACATCTAGGATATTACATGGTTTAAATTTAATTTGGTTATGTAGAGTGAGGTTGAATTATTTCATATATATATATAACCATAGTGACAATCGTTTTGGTTAAACGGTGGGTTTGATTACAATGAATGTGTTTGGATTTAAAACATAATACCATTTGTACGAGAGAATTACAAAACTAAAAAAAAGTTATATTACAAATATAATAATATGGTTCAACCATAACACAAATTGTTTCAGGACCATAATTAAATATTATAATAGAAATCGATAAACCGATGTCCTTGAATGTGCTAAATTAGCACATCTCAAACGGCGATTTCATATCTTCAGAATAATGGGTGGGGAAAGGAGAGAAGATAATGAAACATACCATTATAATAAAACTGTTCCATTACATGTATGTTACTGGAGTTAACATAATATTTGGGGGAAGTGAGGTGAGGAAAGAAACAGAAATAAAAGAACATAAAAGAAATGAAGGAATTAGAAGGATGAGTTTACATCTTGATACTTCCTCCTTTGAGAACATCTTAAGGGGAGAGGCTTTGGTATTTTGAAGAGTCTAGGAAATTTTCGATGTGGGGTAGGATCTTGGGGAGATATTTGGGCAGAATTTTGGCATGGAAAATGCCTAAGAGGTGTGAAGAGAAGATGGAGTGAAGGTGGTTTTATTGTGGAGGAGAGAGGAGTTTTCTTAATATAAAAGTCATTAATTTATTATTTCTCCATAAGACAAGGAATATTGAGTCTTACATGACAATGAATAGTAATTTTATCGTGTGAATCCATATCATTTGGGAATACATCAGCATATTATCATCAATAAATTAATTATTCCACTATTTAGCATTTATTGTGAATTATGTAATTTTACTATTCATAAAAAATTAATGTTTTTCTAAAAAATATGAAAAATTCACCCAAACCATTTTTTAACATGTAGAATCTAAAAATTAAGTCCATTTTTGAAAAATTATATCATAATTATGATTAATTAAATATTTAATTAAAATCATTATTTTATCGAAAAATATAAACACATAAAATATTCATCTTCATTTAATGTTGCCTAAATTCACTTATACGCTCTAGGGTATGGATACCATTCATAAAATTCATATCATTGTTCATAAGGGTATATTACTATTCATAAGAGTAGGTTACTATTCATAAGGGTAGGTTACTATTAACAGAATATTAAGTGAATTCTATCAGACTCTAAATATCATCTTAAACACAACCGTGTATGTCATATTTTTAAAATTCAAATCGCAAAGTAGGAAAATTTAAGTTTAATTTCTAGTTTATGGATATCACCTATAATTAACCATGTTTTTTTCTATATAGGCTCAATGATTCATGAAATATAGGCTATAACTAGAATGTATTTAAGAGAAACATACCAGGAAGTGTTTGGTGTGCTATAGAGGTGCTTCCCACCTTGTCTAACTATGGTACACCTACCCATCATGTGCCATGGGTCTACCAAGTCACACAATATTGCTCCCACTATGGGCCTGCAATATCACCAAAAGGTGCTATGCACTGAGCCATCGTCGAGTCACAAAGAGTTTCTTGTCAGTAGTCTTCAAGCCTCAGCCAAAAGTATGGTTTTGTATGTAGCGTGCTAGGGAGAAGTGATCCTAAAGCCACTAACCGCATCTAAAAATCCATAAAATTCTCTATAGAGAATACCAACAGATCTTCCTCATCAAGAGGGTCCCAACACCACAAACATCTCATCAATCAGATGAAATGTTTTCATGTTATTATATTTTTAAGAAAAATGGGCGGATTTCATATTGGCCTACTCCGACCTGGTCAGATCGGCTCAACCATCCTAGGTCGAGGGTCCCACATATACTAGTTTGATTTGACTATGTCGACTTGTCCTGGTTCGGGACACGGTAATACCATTTTGGCCTGAATAGTGGGACTAACATAATGGAATCACTGGATCCCACACTGTTTGACTGAGGGTGCAGCACGTCGGGTCACCCGGAAACCCTATCTCATCCGGCCCGGCTCGAAGGGCGCCAATCCGGGCCTCCATCGTGAGTCCTTCCCAGCCCACTGGCTGGGGACGCAATCCCCTATTTGAGTGTTGGAACACTTGGGGAGTACCAGTGGTGTGCACCCAGGACATGGTATCCACCCCCACATTCCTCTCCCCCCACCCCGTTGTTCGTCCACTTGGCCTCCATCAACAACAGTCGAGTGACTGAGGGATGCCACATCCCTGTGGTTCTAGGCTAGCATAGCCTCTCTCACGGCTGACGGGCCACGACCTCCTCTATTGTGAAAGGCACAAGTCTACCACCTCTTCTAGAGTGGCCAGCAAGGGCTAACCACCATGTTTAACAGATGATTCCTGGGGTTTCAATGCCTCTTCTCCATGGCATACGAGGGACGATAGTTGCTATCTCACTAGTGGTGCCGCTCCGGCAGCACCTTCCGTCGGCTACCAGTTCCTCTCTGGTGGTCTGATCTTTGATTCTCCTACTCTTTCAGGCCACTTAGGTTGTTGGAATCCATGACCCCACCCTATATTCCTCTTGTATCCACTTGGGGATACAACCACAAAGAACACACGTGTGGTGGGACATGTGCCTTATTTGTGTTTTCTCATGCCTTCCGCTATAGATGTTTAAAACAATGGGTGTCTTGGGGATTGTAGATCAAAAAAACATGTGATAATTGAAACTCGGATAAATAAATCCCTAAAATTCACCTCTTATAAGAAAACATGATCCGTGGATCAACCTGTTCGTGTGTTGATCTGCGTTTGTTGTTGAAATCAATAATGGGGAAAACAAACTTAACCATATCACTTAAATGGATTGAGGATTTGTCACTAAAGAGGGGTCAATAACTGAGAAATCATAGATCCTCATTTTGTCAGTAGTCATCGTCATTTTTTGAAGTAGTTAGTAACCATTCTCCGATGGAATTAATCATCATTAGTTGATGGTGTTCATCAGATAATCATCCCCCGATTAATTTTCATCTCTCAAATGCATAAAACAGATAAAACTAAAACAGGTCTCTATGTTTTAGTTACATTATGATGCTGCATCAATATGTTGTTTTATTTATAAAATAGTGTATCTATTTCATGTTAATTAATGTTTCATCACACTTTTTGTTAATGAGCCATAATTGTGTTCAATTAATGAGCCTTTTATTTTCCATTTCACAGCATCATAGTGTTACCATGTCGCAACTTTTCAGTTTCTGAAAAGAAATAACATATCATTTAAAGGTTATTATATTTTTTCCAAAAGGACTAAAAATTAACTTTCATAGTCTTCTATTTTTTCCAAAGTTATGTACTTTCTAGGTGAATCCAACTGTTCTGATTTCAATGGTGCCCTCAGATATTTGATCCGATGACAAGTTTGTATTTTTGAAAAACCCTCATTCACGTTTACTAAACGTACCTTAAAAAAGTTAAAAATTCCATTATAGCTCAATGAGCATTGACATTATGTACCATAATAGTTTTTAGTCACAATATAATTCCATAATATTTATAAAAATTACACAGAAATTACGGGACATTACTACATATAATACTACATTCTTGTTTAAAAAATTAAAATACCATCACCCCATTTTCCCAATAGAGGTGGTTACATTATTTTATTGGAATAATATACAAAGAATACAATCTTAATGGAGAGAATATTTTCATGTACATGGTAATCTAGATGCATACATGAATCTTGTTTAATTATTAAAAAAGTAAAATTCAACATAGTATTTTCAATGAGTGAATCATAATTTTCTTTGGCATATCAATCATAATACATATCATGGAATCATGGTATATGAATAATAAGTAATGGGTTAAATGAAATCATATGTAATGTTATGTGTACAGTAGATTTATTTACAAGTTTATAATTAATAATCATTTTGTATTGGAACATAACTAAAACACATGTCGGACAATCATTTACTTGATTATATTATGGAAGGAAAAAATTATGTTCAAAAAATTCCATTCAAATCATCACATAATTTATAAAATTAACAATGGATATTCAAACACGTTGAATAATAAAATGCAACATCAGTATCCATTCTCATAACGAGGGAATTCAAAATTCATGATACCATAAAATACCATCAAGATGTCATTCCAAGACATGTTGCATAAATTTGATAGGCCTCGGCCAAATACACTACCTATATTATATCATGAGACTTATTTATTTATCAATGGGATAATTTATTATATTAATATCACCTAAAATTTCCACATTATTAGTCATATTAATTCATTTAAATAAAACCAATAAAAACATTCATATTGTCAAAAATATACCGTTAAAATTTTAATAATTTCCAAAATTATATAAACATAATTATAACCCCTAAGAGTAATATGATGGTTTTTTTAAATATTTCATCATTTTCCAATGATCAAAAAACCAGAATGATAAATAAAATGTATAAAATCATTACAACATATTACCAGTGGATCATAATGTAAAATGAAGGTGGTTTTCATTGGTTAATATAAAAACAACTAAAAATTCCACTAAAAACCATCATCAGCAATACATATATTATAAATTATAAAAAACCTTTTAAAAATAAATGATCGAAAAAATTAAAATCCAATTATTTTGAAAAAATTAGTTTTAAAATGTAATATAATTTTTAAAACATTGAGTTGTGATAAGGAAATAATATTCTATAATATACAGAATATGTAAAAACAGTATTCATTTTTGGCATTTTCTGTAAAAGAGATATATGGATTGATTACAAAATGTCATGATGGATTCATTTAAAAATACTTGTTAAAAAAAATGAGAAAAAATTTCATTAATTAATCACATGTATAATGATAAAATAATTTTCAAAATAATTTTTCAAAATCATGGATTTAGAAGAAAATATATTTTCCACCAAAGATAGAAATGTAGATGGGTCTTATTCAAAACAATATCACTCTATTTTTTTGTACCAATAAAAATAATATATAATATTACATGATAAATAAATGAATAAACATGGTGGAATAAAATTAATGGGATTTATTATATAAATATCAAATATTCTAATTCAATTTTAATTCTAGTATAAACAATCCTAATTATAATGTTATTGAAACATAAATCAATTACCACACCTGAAACCCTTGAATCGTATTATCCAGGAAAGGAATAAGTAAAAAATAAAAATTTAATACCATAAATAGACATATATTAATGATATATAATTTCTAAATGGGATGTATATAAACCACATCAATGAAATACAATGTTCATTTGACGTATGAATCATAGAGATAAAAGCGATATGATAAGTCCTTACCTCAGGTTTTACTAATTTCGTATATGTCCTAAACTAATATATAATAAATATAAGTTTATAATACATATATTATTGATTATTACTATCATAAATCATATTATATATTATTTAATAATTATCTTTCATGTCCATTTCTGGAATAATTCATTATTAAAATTATGGTTTTTGTTGATAATTACTTCGTTCTTCATTTATATTATTTCATAGTAATTTTTATCCTTTTATATTGATAGTGGTTTCATCATATCTACAATTTTATACAATATATATTTATAATATATATTAATTATATATTTATTTAAAATAACACATTAATTTGAAACATAGATATGGATTACAGAATTCATGCATTCAGTGCATCGTACATACAAATTAATAATATTTCGATGTTCTCTGGACCAATGGAAGGAATAAAAAATATAAATTTATTATCTTTGTAAAGTCATTATTATTTCCTAAATATATTTTTCTTAATTATATTTTATCCTTTTTCATCCATAAAAAAATGAATATCATTTCACATATCCATGTAAAGGTGGTAGCTTACACATAGTCATGAGCTATGATATTTTTTGACAGGATTTTAAGATAAAATGTTAGTGATAATATTATATTTCCAATATTATGGGTTTTAATTTATATCTCATATATTAATTCATTTTATCATCAATACATTCTTTATAATCCGTAAAAAAAATTAGTTTACTTCACGAGGTGATAGTATTCCATAAAACAAGGTACATTATTTTATCCACTCATAGAATGAAAATTGATAAACTATATGTGAAATCATAATTCTAGAAGTATTATAATATCATAAGTATCATATATATTTTCTAAATCCATTATTATATAATAAAATGCAAGGCTCATAAGAAAAACAAATTAAATCCTTTAATAAGGATGTATCCCACTGTTCATATGATTGATTATTTCATTTACCATTTTGATAAAGTGGAGATTAATATTGGTTATTACATTGAAATAATAAAATATCAGTATATAATATAATTTTTTCGTATTATACTATAATTATTCAAGATGATTATATGAATTTTTAAGAGGAAATAAATTTAATACTAACAATTATAAATTTTACCAATTTTTCAAATATCCATTTATTGTTCATAATTAAATCCATCCTATGAGAGATTCATAATAAAAATATATACCCTATGATATATTGAGGGAATTAAATAAGGTATATTGGTAGACATTTTTATATCAAAATTTTTTAATTTTGGGGACAGGGGAGTGTTGTGTCCATTTATATGGGGGAAGGAGGACACACCTAGAATGTAAAAAATGATACGGTGATACCAACAATTTTATTACTCTACAATACATTGAATGGTGTCATTATAATCCATTATATGTTATATGGTCTAACAAGGGAATGAAAAAAATTATTTGGATTAGTTTTAGGTCATTAAACCCATTTTTTGTTTTGATTAACACCCCAACAAACCCATTTCCACCGTAACAAGGATAATTAATTTGTTTAATATTTTAAGAAACATAGTTTTCAATAACTCAACTTATATTGTTATATAATATTAGAAATTATAATTAAAAATATATAATTCATTTTTACAAATTTATTTCACATATTCTTATGATTTCAATTTAAAAATAATCTCTTAGACCCACTAAAAAATGGTGTCTTCCAAATAAAACATTAAAAAGTGTAAAATGATTTATATGAGAATTCAACATTAAATTGATTCCAATGAAGTAAATTTGTAAAAATGTAATATAATTTACCTTATGTTACGTCTAAACAATATGATAATAAAATTTATCTTACAATATAATTTTAACTTAATGGTAGTTGTTAGAAAAAATTAGTATTTCCCAATATTCATCAAAATGGTAATATTTTCATCAATTACTTAAAAAATTACTGAAATATAATGTATAAATTTATGATTACAAAGTTATATTTTTAAAAAATTCCAAAATTTGGAATAAAAATTTATAAATTATAAGAAGAAAGCGTTAGTTAATAGCCTTTTAAAAAAATTCAAATTAATATTACATTTAATTTATAATAAAACGTATTTTATTTATTAATAATAAATAACCACTGAATTTATATTATACATTTGTAAAACAATAATTTTAATCATTTATGTATCCCTTTTCATTCCTTCCAACAATACATCTATGTTATAATGGTCATGTTTTACTAATAACTTTTTAAAATATAATTTTGTTTTGTTCAAAAATAATCTTATGTACATCACATGTTATAAATAGAATGAATTTATTGGAAAATAAAGAAACCATAAAGTCTTTGTGAATTATAATCAAATTAATTTATGTATTCAGATTTTATATATTCAGTTGAACATGATGTTCCTCTTGTAGAATCACTTTAGGTTATATTTTATGCCATTAAATAAGTTTTATCCTCGTATGTTAATCTAGATGTCAATAATCATGGTTTTGGAATTTAATAATTAATTTTTTGAATTCCAAAAACGTTAAATATGTCAATAAGAAATCCCTTATATAAGAGATAATGGAAAGTATCAATTCATCTAGAATAACTCAATATTGGATTTAAAATTTGGAATCATTAGTGGGAAAGGATTGTATAAATATGGGAGATAAGAATTAATAATATTATGAAGTAAAATAGATAACTAGTCAAAACATTATAAATGATTAATTTAAAGGTAAATAACATATGACATTAAATATATGATGATTTAAAAGGATATTTTACTTGTTGGATTTGATGTATATGGGATCATGATTTTGTTTCACATAACTTTTCTTTTTGTTGAGTATTTAATTTAATATCATTATACTAAAAAAATTACATTTTATTAATAATGTTATAAGAATAATTTCAAACTATTTATTTTGATCAATAATTTTCAAATAAATTTATTATTCCATGATAATAACATCAATGATGAATATTTTTCTTCCAGATGATGTTAATTTAATATTAAAATGATCATTATATCCCTTGAAGTGTAACATGTATTACCCCAAATAATTATTAAAACCAAAATGGATTGAAATAATTTTCCAATATAATACACTTCATTTTAATATTCAATTGTATGTCTCAAAATGTATCTTAATCAATTATTAATATAGTTACATAATAAAATCATCAAAAATATGTCTTACTAAATTAAATATCTCGTCATTTATAACTGAGTTCACTAATTATCCCATATTAAGTAAAAATACGATTCCTAATAAAACATAATTTATATCCTAATGTCAAATACTAAATTTTTTAACACCGTGATGACCATAAAACTGTAAAAAAATGCACGCATGTTTCCAAAATTAATGTCACCTTTTTCATTAAATAAAATCATCTATTATCGAATTCCAAATTTGAAGAATGATTAACACCACATGGTTTTAAACAAAAATTGAAATACTTGAATCCCTGAGTCTCTACATAATAACACTTTCTTTAATTAGAGTTATAAACTATCGGTAAAATATAATGATTCTGCTTCTATGATTAGAATTTCAAAATACAAATATACACGGTCATGATTAATAAGTTATTTGGACTCTGATTGGACAAAGATAATTTTTTTTGTGAATAGCAACCAAAATAATTAATAGTAATGTTACCCTTATGAATATTAATTTGAACCTTATCAGTAGTATTATTGAAAAAAGTATAGAAATGTTAACAATGAATTTATAATAAATATGCATCTTATAAGTGACAATATGATCATTATATAAGTGTTTTTATTTTTTTGTAATTCATATATATTTAATTAAATTTTTATGAATAATTAAATAATATAAATGAATACATTTTTATAAAATTTAATAATAATTTATTATTGGATTTTTTTATTGTTCTTATATATTTTTATGCGACCTTCATTAGTTTTTAAATGTGTTATAAAATGAGTTATAATATTAGAATTGTTATTTTAAAAATAAATTATATTAAAATTTAAAATTTAAATTTAAAATATTAATAAATTTATTTTGATAAAATGGATTCCATTTTTTAATTCTACACATCAACAAATTATTATTGTGATTTTCTGGATTTTTATAAAAAACGTGAATTTTTGATAAATAGTGATATATAAAAATTTACCCTATATATAAATTATATATTTAATACAATATTTCTAGAATCATGAATGATTAAATCCCCCTTTGTTCTAACTCTCATAATATATTTACCATTTGGGTCTCATTAATAAATAATATTCAAATTCTTGAGCAAAAATATTAAAATAATGATTAAAATAATGGAAAACCACTCTCCTCCACTATAAATATGATCCTCATGCCTCTTCCTATCACACCTTTAAAGCTTTTATAATTTTATAATTTCACCCCAAACACCTTCCCAAGGCTCTTTTCCATGTCCAGGACTTGATGGTATCACCAATAGGAATACTGAAGGCCTCATGGGAAATCTCAATGAAAAGAGATCAAGAGTTAAAAATATTATTCATTTTCTTTTGTTTTCATTTCAATTGGTTTCATTTATTATACACTCATAACCTACCATTATCTAAGAGTAATTAAATATAATTGTTTATGTATATAGTTTATTTTTATCTTTTTTTTGAAAAAAATCATCATTAATTTTAATATCCTCTTCTTCTTATTCAAAAAATAAATAAAAACATATTTCATGATTTGTTGATTTTCCAAAATCATGGATGATGTGATATCAATTTCTGTTAATTCCTTAAAATCTGGTTATAAAACCATTTTAATTATTTATTTAGATTTTAATATTTATGATATTACAACTTTAATTTTATTTAATTACCTTATATGCGTAACATTAAAATATATAATGAAACTAATTCGTGATTATCAATGAACTGAAAAAATGATGTAAATGAATTTTATTATTGTATTACCAATTGATTCATCATTATATGTGATTAAAAAATAATTAATGGTTTGAATTGATATTTTGGTAACATATTAATACCATTTCATTACACTTCAGTACTTTCTCTTCCATTCAACAATAAAATAATTTTCGAACAGATGATGGAATCATGTAATGAATGCAACTGAACCGATGGAAATAAAAACATTATTAAGAAATTAGTCAAATGATGTAATAAAATGATCCTATAAGGTGTTATAATCATGTAAATGTATTTTTAAAATTTAAACAACATTATTTTGACTATTATATTAAATTTATAAACATGATTAAAGTATGATAGACACGAGGTAAGGTAATTCATATCCCAATTTCCATTTTTTTGTTTACCATTCTAGTTTATTTATTTTTTCATGATAAAATTTTTTGGGATATAAATAAAATTATATTATATTGATTTATTTGGATTTATAATGAGTATTCATATTCATTTAATTTCATTATTTCTTTATTTGATCGTACTTTTTAAGTATGGGACTTGTCTTTCAAAATCATATTTTTTTCAAAATTCAAAATGAAATCCCTTATACAAGTGTTAATGTATTATGATTCTGTTATTTTCTTGGGAATTTGTTTGTGATGAATTGTTGGACCTATATATCCCTATAATTCATTAGGTGTGTTTATGTTGATGTTTGGATACATGTTTAATCCAAGTGTAACTGTAATGGTTAAACCACATAGTATCCATGAGGGTTACATTTTAAGTTAATAATGAGGGTTACAAATTATAGGAAAGCTGTGAGGGTTACAATATAGTTTTTTAATTTTCTATGATACCTTTATGGTTTTATATATGTTCAATAATGTTTTATGAAAATCACATGTTTTCTAATGTAATGATATATGGGTGAGAAATATGAATTTTCGAAAATGATTTCATTTGTTTATTAGTATTCATGGACTAACAGTTTCCTTCAATTTTCATATATCTTATTCTATGATTTTTATGATAATACCATGTATTGAAAGATGTGGTGGCTTGAAATTTTGTGGTTTCCTCAAGTTTATAAAATTCTTTATTTGATTCTAAATCGTCAAAGTGTTTCATATCTTCTTTCGTTTCCTATGAAAATTAGATATTACCAATTTGATTAAACAAGGGAGTTTTCAGTCAAAACACCTAAGGGAAGTATCATTTCAACAATGTTTTGTGAATTTTTCCCCATTATGGCATATAAATGTTCAATGTCTTTTGATCTCATCGTTATACCCATGAATGAATTTTGTATAATCCTTAGTATAGATTGGGTTTTGGAATATGATGCCAAAAATTATTGTAAGAAAAAGGGGGTTACAATTTTTTGATGACGATGATAAAGAACACATTATATTTAGAGAAGAATCATAACCACCTAATTCTTACCTAGATCCACCCTCAGTAACTCAAATAAATTCAATTATTGGGAAGTAAGAGAATAAAATAAATTTGGGTGAGGAAAAGAATGTTCAAATAGAGGATGCACTTATTGTGAAATAGTGTGTTGACGTGTTTCCAAAATATTTACCTAGACATCCTACAGAATGAGGAATTGAATTTTCCATTGATTTAATTACTGGTTCAAGTCCCATATAGAAATGCCTAAAAGAATAGCCACTATGTAATTAGTGTAACTAAATAATCAACAAGGAGAATTGATTAATAAGGGAGTTATTCTCTATAGTGTTTTTCAATGGGGAGCCCTTGTACTTTTTTCTAAGAAGAAAGATAGATCTATGCGGTTATTCGTTGACTACTCGGAGATCAATGCTATAACAATAAAGAACAAGTATCCCATACCTCACATTGATGATTTATTTTACAAACATCATGAAGCTAATATTTGTCAAATATTGACCATCAATATGGATACCATTAGCTGTTCATGAAGAATGAAGACATTCCGAATACATCATTTCAAACTACGTATGGGCATTACATGTTTATAGTAATGCCTTCTAGATTGACTAATGCACCCTCTGTCTTCATGGATATAATGAATAGGGCTTTCAACGAATATCTTGATGGATTTGTATTGGTATATATTAATGATATCATGGTATACTCCAAAAGTTATGAAGATCATGAAAATCACTTGCTCTTTATCCCGAAGACTCTTAAAAGAAATAAATTATATGGGAAGCTTAGAAACTGTGAATTATGGCTTCAAGAAATTTATTTTCGTGGACATATTGTATCTATGTAAGGAATATCTTTTAATCCTTCTAAGACAATGGCAACCCAATAATGGCCAGCACCGACGAGTATAACTGAGGTACATAGTTTTATTGGTTTACCAGGTTATTATTTGGATTTTGTCAACAATTGTTTCTAATTGGATAACCCATTAACCAATGTCACACGTAAAGGGGTTAAATTTGTTTGGAAAAAGAGTTTAAAGAGTGTTTTGAAGAACTGAAGTGAAAATTAGACAATGATTTTATATTGACTCTACTATCAGGGAATGATGGGTTGGTTATTTACAATGATTCTTTATAGAATGTAATTGTTAGTGTCTTTATGGAGAATGAAAGTGTTATTTCCTATGCATCACTATAGCTTAAAATTCATGAGAAAAATAATCCTACTCATGATCATGGGTTAGAATATGTAATATAGGATTTGAAGATATGGAGACATTACCACAATGGTGAAAAATGTGATATTTATACTCATCATAAGAGTTTGATGTATATTTTGTCAAAAAAAGAACTCACCATGAAGAAAAGGTGATGGCTTGAACAAGACATGAATTATAATTGCACTATAAAATTCGACCTAGGGATGGAAAATAAAGAGTCAGATTCTTTGAGTATAAAAGATCATGGAGTTTTGAACAAGATGATAGTTGAAAAGGATCCTATATACATGGATATAGTATTGATGGATATGGGAATAACCATAGAAGGTGAAACATCAATGCTTTTAAAAATTGTTGCCAAACCAACTTTACTAGAATTGATAAAAAGTTCTCAGGCAAATGATGAGGAGTTTTAAAATAAGATTAAAGTATGAATAATGGGAGATTGAGTGAATTCTTATATGATGATGGAATTTTGAAATTTGGGAAGAGACTTTGTGTTCAAGATATATATGATCTTAAAAGTGAATTTTTGGATGATTCTAATAGCTCTAATTTCTCTATACACCCCAAGAGAACCAAAATGTATTGATATTTGAAGGATCAATTTTAGTGGGACAACATGAAGTTGGAGATTTCAAATTTTGTGTCAAGATGTATTGTTTTTCAACAAGTGAAAGATGGAAGGCCACATCCAAGAAGAGTTATGCCACCTCTTCCCATACCTGAGTGGAAATGGGATAATATTACAATGGACTTTGTCATGGGACAACCAAAGACTCATAGAAGGAATGATGCAATATGGTTCATTGTTGATCGTCTTACCAAGTCAACACATTTTCTTTATATAAGATAAGATTTACCACTTTAACGATTAACAATACTATATATTAATGAAGTTGTAAGACTTCATGGAGTACCCCTATAGATTTTTTCTTATCATGATCCCTATTTTAAATCTTGATAATGGAATTGCCTTCAGAATGCTCATGATACAGAACTTCGTTTGAGAACTACCTACCACCCTCAAAGTGATGGACAAATAGAACGGACTATTCAAATATTAGAAGACATGTTGAGATCTTTCTCACTTTACTTTTAAGGTATGCATGATCAATATTTACATCTAATAGAATGTTCATATATCTATAGCTTCCATTCAAATATTCAGATGGAAATATATGAAGTGTTATATAGAAAGAGATGTCGTACACAATATTGTTGGGACGATGGTGGTGAAAGAAAACTCACAGGCCCAGAACTTGTTGAGGAAACGATTGAAAAGTTGAAGGCAATCAAAACCCATATCAAATCCTCTCATAGTAGGCAGAAGAGCTATACCGATAACCAAAAAAAGGATTTGTAATTTTAGGTAGGAGATCATGTTTTCATGAAGGTATATCCATGGAAGGGTGTTATAAATTTTGGTAAGAAGGGTAAATTGTGTCCCAGGTACATCAGACCTTTCGATATTATAGAACGAATTGGGGAAATAACTTACCGTTTGGAAATGTCGCAAAGTCTCTCCAAAGCTCATGATGTGTTCTTCATATCACTGTTGATAAAATACATTCCTTACCCAAATCATGTGCTTACCTATGAAAATTTAGAACTATAACCTGATCTGTCTTATTGCGAAGAGCCTATCAAGGTTCTTGATACAAGAGAACAACTATACAAAAAACCAGACGACTCGTCTGGTACAAGTTCTATGGAGAAACATAATATGGAAGATCCAACGTGGAAACTCAAGGAACTTATGATAAAAACCCACAAAAATCTTTTTATGCAAAAATTTTCAAAAAATTTTGAGGAAAAATAATTTGATCTAGGGGATAATGTAACACCCAAAGCCTCCCCGGAACATTTCCTTTTGAATAATGCAATAGTTTGTGTTGTACACAACATCGAGATTCTAACACATCACATCAAATCAAAATTGTCGTTATGAATATTAATACCAGCTTTTTTATATTTTATAATTTTATCTTTAAAAATAGAAATCATTTTTTCATTGGTAATATCGAAAATAGCATAGGTTTAAATTTTGTTGTCTTTTCGAAAATTTTCAATTTTTGATGAATACTGAAAAACACTTAGATATTGTTTATAACCGACATTTTATTTAAATAATAATTTATTTTATTTAAATTTATTTTCAGTCAAAATAGGTAAATAATACCTATATCAGTTCAATGTAATTCATTAGAGCCAGTTTATAATAAATCTAGATATGTAAAAAATTTTGTTGAACTTTTTATCGTCTTTTACCGACCTCCTAAGTGCATTTGAAAATTTACAGAAAATATAATTTTACCTGTTGTGTGAGTTAAATTTCGAAAATCCAAGAGACACTGTTGATATCATCAGGTAAAATTTTATTCAATGAGATGAAAATAATTTTTGGTAAATTGTAACTTTCGTCTTTTATTTACCACAGTTAAAAGTAAAAAAGTCCAATTAAAGGTAAAAATGTCATTATTGTTACCATATCACATGTTTTAATCCTATTGGGTAAGTGTAATTCGGCCAAAAACAACCTTAGGAATAAAATATTATCTTTTAGGCCCACTTGGATTAGATTAGAACATTTATTATTATTTTATTCAATGAAGAGTTAAAAGTGTTAAATTCAAAGATTAATAACTAAACCATTTTTAATATAGGGATACACGTAAGATTAATTAGACTATAAATATTAATTATAAAGATAAAAATATTTCCTATATAATGGTATTTTATTTATAATTTTTAGACATTAAATAATTTAATTTATTTATGACACAATGATGATGTGGTAATTACCTTATTAATGAAGTTTTACAATAATTGTTATTATAAATATCAAAATAAATGTAATTTTAGACTTTTTATTAATTAAAATAATGTTATAGGTTAATATGACATTTTAGGGATGGTTAAATGAATTTTTTTGAAGTAATAATTATTTTATGAATTTTACAAAAAATGGAAATAGTGTCAAAATTGACATAAAAGAGATTTTAAAACAAAATGTTATATTATTAATTGATATTCTATTCCTAAAAATCTAATGTTAAGCCAATGGTCTTAAATAATATTATATATGTCATTAGTTAATAAAATGATGTTCTCGTGGTGTTTATAGTATGTTTATTAACCACATAATATAAAAATACAAAGAGACATGGTAAATGTCAAACTAATTACTAAGAGTTAAATCTAAAAGGTAAGGATAATATAGTAACCCATACCTATATAAAACCTATTTATTGAGTATTGTTTGACCATCCCCACCATAGTCTCAAAATAAATAATTTTTGAGCCATTACAAACCGAAAATGATTTTATTATCAAATAATATTTCAATATTTTCTTAAGGTACCCCTCACCCCACTTATAAAAGGTCACTTCCACTTATCGAAAATTTAAGCCTTCAAAGACATTTGGTTCGGCCAACCCTTCCAAAATATCCTCTCAACTATCCTACCTTGATCCTATAGGCCTTCCTTTAGTCAAAAAGTCAACCTATGGAGCCCTTTTGATCAAATCAAAAGGATGAACCCGAAGAATAGGTGAATATTTCATCAACTCTTTCAAGTTGTTTTCTTCTTCCAATTCCTATTTTTTGTAGTTTCCATTCTAAAATACCAACTCCAATATATACTATATATATTTATGTTATTATAATTATGGTACAACTGTATTCATTGTTCAATCTAACCTTTACATGACATGTCACAATACATGTGTACGTATGGCTTACCGTCTCCACGTCGTGGTGTAATTGTTATTCAATACATTATTATTTAGATGGGTATATTAATGATGTATAATTAATTTAAATAAAAAATATAACTTGATAATGTTTCTATATATATGTTATACCATCCAATTATATATTATTTTAATATCAAAAGAATGATATTGTCGCTCGTGTGTATGTACGGATTACCGTCTCCACAAACGTGATGAGATTCATTCCTCATCATATCCATTCAAGAGTAATTTTCATTTGATGATTTAAAATAAATTTTATAGACTTAATATCATTATGATTATGAATAAGATACATCATATCGACCAAAAACGTCGCGTATGTAACAAATCATATAAAATAAAATGAATCAGTTAACATGAAAAACGATGATACTACTCAAATATCATTAACAAAGAAATATTAGAAGACCATATATGATATAAAAATAATATATATGGTTATTGTATATTTTAATAACAATTATTTCACCATTATAGAAGATGTTAACCGACCCTTGACCATGGAAAAGAATAAGGTAAGGGTTAATTCTACAATCTCTTCATTATTTGTGGATGTTTATACATAATTATCTACTGGGAACTCTTTCTCATCCAAATCCATGTTTCCTAAAAACATATATTTCAAAACATATTTAATAAGTACTAGAAAATGGGTTAAATTCATTTATACATTTATTTGTCCTTATATGTTAAAAAATGAATCATTCCGTCGTTTTCCAAACAAGGTACTTTATAGCCTTATCAAAAAATTAAGGTAAGAATGTTTTTTAAATTATATGTCGGGTGCGTATATTTTCCACCATTATAACATCATTGAAGATTCCTTTACAAGATTGTAAGATTATTTTCAAAATAATTGTTTTCTTTATAGTTATGTGACTCTTAAATTATTTCATAATAAAAAGAGATATTTCTCTAAAAAAGGTTTTGATTTCATCTATGTCAACATCTTTTAATGGACTTTAAGCCTATTTGAAGTTGATTTATTATGATACAAAACATAGATAGTGTATTGAATGTTTTGTTATATGTTTGACTATTTATGTGTTATTTTTACACCATTCATGGTTTGTGGATAAAGTATTGACATTCTGTATGCTAGTTTTAATATAAATGTTTATGTTTCATTTATACCTTTTCATATGAGGAATGCATTGGAATTTGTATGTGATGGGTGGAGCCCACTGTAGCTCCTCAATGCATAGGTAGTTCTAATGATACAAAATAATGTCTTGGCATAAGGCCTTGACAAAATCAAATTTGTAGTCTTGGCACATGGCCTTGACTTTGTGGTTATGAAGTCTGGCATTATGCATTCCATCATTATGAATGTGGATATTCATAATGCAATTGATTATTCGACTAGTACAATATCCAAGTGAATATGTAAATGGAATTAATTGATTTTATCTTTTTCATATTATGCTTCTTTTCATGTTTAAAATTCTCTTGTTATGGCCTTTTACATTTTCTTTAATGTTTGTGCTTATTTATAAAAGTTTCCACTACATTGTTATCCTTAGTGAGCATCTGAGTTCACCCCTTTCTATGTTTTATTTTTCCCAGGATATGAAAAAGTATTTAATGACTGATCTGTAGGGATAGTCTGAGGGTATATGAGTGTGATCTATGGAAATAATGTTTTTGTAGATTTTCATTTTATAATGTAATGCAAAACTTATGAATGTATCTAGTATTTCCAAATCTACAAAACTGATCAGTCTTTTGGGACATGATATCCTTGTATAATGCCAATGTTATGTAAAAATTCACTAACTCTTGGTTAATGGGTTGGGGCGTTACACTTATTCTTTAAAAAACCCAAAACCCATGCGTTAAATTATCCGAAAAAATATTTGAAATTAGTAGTTTTAGTTTTTAGCTTTGAAAATTTGGAGGAATCATTTATATAAAGACAAATGTCAAATATATAATTACCATAAACGTCTGATGTTTATATTCACTCAAAATTAATTAATCATGTTGTGTATATGATGTAATGAATTGATAATGGATAGTGATTTCATAATCAATTAACATCCTTGCAAAGAAAAAAAAGTGGCAGATGCGTTGAGCTGAAAATATCATGCATCATTAACCATGCTACATTGGGAACATGACTACATAATTATTAATTTATTTAATTTTGGCTTGGATGTTGTTGGTGAAAGAAATACCTATATTTTGTTTCAGGTTTCAGTGTATTCATATTGTTTAGAAAGAATGAAGAAATCACATAAGTAAGGCAGGGAGTCACATAAATTGGTAGAATTGGTAAAAATGGTTATGTTTCTAGAATTTAACATTGATAATGATTTTGTTTTGAAATTTGAAAAAATATTATGTATTCCTTATGTTTCCTATCAAAAGAATGAATTGTTGTGTGATGCATATAGTTGTCCATTTTCAGTTCATCATAGATGTACTAAGATGTACTATGATCATTGAGAATATTATTGGTGGGATGGAATGAAATGAGATATTGAAAATTTAACTGTGAAATGTTTTACTTGTAAACAGGATCAATATGATAAAATACTACTAAAATTGGTGCTTCGACCTTTTCCAATGGAATATTGGAAATGATAAAAATATTCATGTATTTCATGGGGATACTACCAAAGACTTCTCGAGGTAACAATATGATTTCTATTATTTTTGTTCGAATGACTAAATTTTCTCATTTCCTTCCTATTAGAGATAGTAGGTCTTTGGATAAGCATTCCAAATCATACCTAATAAATATTTTAAGGTTACATGGAGTTAAAATATCCATTTTATCTAACAATAATCTCAAATTCACTTATAACTTTTGCAAAGGATTTTGTATGTAATTGGGAACATAATTATATTTTAGTGCTTCTTTTCATTCCCAATCCGATGGACATGCCAAGAGAAAAATTCAGATTGTGTTGGATATTCTTCATCCTTGTTCAATTGACTACCAGGTTATTTGGTATCAATGTATTTCTTTAGTTGAGTTTTTTTACAATAATAGATTTCATTGTAGAATACATATGGAACCTTATGAGGAATTATATGGGAAGCTGTGTAGAACTCCAACTTGATGGGATGATGTCAGAAAAAAAGATGATGTTGGGACCATATTTAGTTAAGGAAGTGGCTAAGAAATTTAAGATGACCTAGTAATAAATGATTAAATCATATTATCGGATGAAAAGATATGCAGATAATTGGAGGAATTTTTTTCTATTGAGTTATTCGATTCTATTTTTCATAGAATATCACCGTGGAAAAGTGTTATGAGTTTTGAAAAAAATGAAGCTAAGTCCATGGTTCATTGGACTTTATGTGATCCTGGTTAAAATTGGACAGGTCTACTATTGAGTAGATTTTCCACCATGTTTATCTCAGGTAAAAAAAAATTTCCTTTTTTTATGATGATAATTTATGTGCCAAATTAATATCATGTTTAGAACCCAAAAGCAATCTTGCTTGAAGATAACCTTTCTTATGAATCAAAAATTATTCAGATTCTTGATTGAAGAGAACCAGTGTTGTCGAATAAGTTAATCCACTAGGAAAGGGTTATTTGTAGAAACCATATGGTTGAAAAAGAAACATAGGAATCCGAAAATGAAATGAGGGAATGATACCCTCACTTATTAAATATTTTAATAAAATTGAGAGGATGAAATGTCCAAAAAAATGGGGAGAATATAACACCTCAAGGATTTAAATATAAATTTAAATACATGAAACATTGAGTCTCTACATAAATACACGTTGAATTAAGAAGATAATCATATACTATCCGTTAAATATAATTTGATATCTTCTATAATTTTAATTTCAAAAAGCATAAATACAAGGTTGTTGTCAGTATGTTATTTGGTAACTGATATGACAAACATAATTATTGTTTAATAGTAACCTACCATTATGAATTGTAATGTTACCATAATGAATATTAATATAACCATTATTAATATTAAAATGGAAAATATAATAGTAGCCTCACAAATGAATGTATAACAAAAAGTCATATTATAAGTGACAATATGATCATTATATAAGTATTGATATTTTTATTAGTCAGAAATATTTGATAAAAATTTTATGATTAATTAAATAATTTAAATAAAAAATTATTTTCTTAAATTATAAACAGAAATTATTATTTTATTTTCATTGGGTTATAAGATAATTTTATGAGACAATTATTACTGTTTTCAATGTGTTATAAAATGAGTTATAGATTTAAATTTTTTATTTTTTGTATAAATTATTATTTCTTTTAAAAATTAAATTTCGCATTTTTAAAAAGATATTTCATTAAAATGGAGGTCAATTTTTAAATCTAAATGTAAAAAAATGTTTTGTGTGAATTTTTTTATATTTATGAAATTGTGTAATTTTTTATGATTCATGAAATATTCTAACTTAGCATATATATATATACATTATCTGTTAAATACACAATTTGTAAAATCATGAATGATTTAAGCTCCCATGGTTCAAACTCACATGATCTCTTTTCTATTTTGGAAAAAATTAATCATTTCTAATAATAATATTCAGAAATAATATTAAACTAATTGTTAAAATAATGGAAAACCCCTCACCTCATACACTTTGAATCCCTTCCAAAAACCATCTTCATCTCACATATCTAAAGATTTGATCAATATATTAATTAATCCCAAAAACCATCCCAACGATCTTCCCAATGTCTAAGACCTACTGGTCTCACAAAAATTCCCTCACCAATGGGCTTAAGGTTCATCTAAAGAGGAAGAGATGAAGGGGTAAAAAACCTCATTAATTTTCTTATGTTTTTTTCAATTATTTTCTTTTCTTATACTCTCTTTACCTACCCTTATCTAATTGTCATTAAATATATATTTTTATGTATATTTTTTATTAATTTTATTTTTAATGAAAAATTCATCATCATTCATCCTCTATTATTTATTTTATTCTAAAAAATTAAAACATTGTCATTGATGTGTCAATTTAACAAAATCATGGACAATGTATTTTAAATTTCAATTACATTTATAAAAGATCATTAAAAACCCATTTTAATTATATAAAAATATTTTAACATGTATTATATAGCCACTTAAATTTTCTATAATAAATATATAATCATGCTATTATATTTTATAATTAAATTAGTTCATGATTATCAAAGAACCACCAAAATGATATAAAAGAATATCATTAATGTTTTATCTAATGATTTATCATAATATATTATAAAAATATTATATATGCTATTATTATATATTATGGAATCATATTTATACCATTTCATTCCACTACTATAGTTTTGCTTCCATTCGAATTGAATATTCATTACGAACCTACCATGGAAATCATGTAAAAATGCACCTGAAACAATGGAAAAAACAAATTATTATTAATAAATTGTTAAAATGTTGTTATAAAATGATCATATAGGGTGTTATAAACATTAATATGTATCATTAAAATATTAATAACATATTTTATCAATTATAATAGATTTATAAATAGGTTTTAGGTATGACATACCCAAGGTTGTAGGAATTCGTAACCCAATTTCTATTCGTTGAGCTATCCTTCTACTACATTGATTTTTATGATAATATTATTTATAAAATTAATTAATATAATATTATTCTATTTATTTGTATTTATATTGTATATAAATATGCATGTCATTTTATTAATTCTTGATTCAATGATATAGTATATGAAAGGGACTCTTCTTTTAAAATCCTATTCTAAATTTATTTTTCCTCAACTTTCAAAATGAATGATTTTTATGTATGTTTTCATGTTTTACGAATATTTTATGGTTAATGGGCATTGAAAATTATGATGTGTGGACCTATATATCTCATAAATTCATTTATTTCGTGTACATTTGTAGTCGTCCATATGGTCCCTCCAAGTCTAACTGGGATGGTTACACCATAGGGTAGCAATAAGGGTTAAATTCTGTTGTAGATTTGAGGGTAAAAAATCAAAATGTAGTTATGACGTTTACAAATAATAAGGTATCCATATGTTATAAAACATAAATAATAAATTCCTAAAGTTAGTTTTATGGTTTTATATATGTTCTATAATGTTTTATGTAAATCTTATGTTTCCCAATGTATGTATATAATGGTGATAAGTGTGTCTTTGTGAAAATAATTTAATCTCATTATAGGCATCCATGGACTAATAGTTTATTTAAATAATTTTATACCCCTTTTTTTAGTCACATCCCTTGTTTTTATATTTTTTTCATGGGTTATAAGTATGTTTAAAAGAATAAATGAAGTCATGTTTAATGTTCTGAATATATTGTGAATAAATAATGTAATTGTTTTCTATTATAAATTATATATTTTGGAAGAAATGTATACTATTTTATTTTTTCTAAAATTTTATGCTTGTGGGATGACATTCATGATTCATGTCCTAAAAATATAAAACTCTATACAAAAAATATCATAGGGAATGTAATGAAGTGGAATATAGTTGAAATAGCTAGATTGTGTAACGTTTATGGCCGAGTACTTATAAGATGTTGTAGCTAAGATAACACAAACTAACAATTCATTCTCCAAATTAAAATTCAATAATACCATCCAATTAACATATATTTGAAAATAATATATCAAATTAGGAAATATATTGGGAGTTATACTATGTTGAACATTTGTTTCCTAGAACAATAAACTTCCCACCTTATGGATTTTTTTATTGATTCACTTTACATAAGATCCCAGATACTTAAAGAAAATGTACCCCTATACAATATTATTACATTTATAAATTTTTGTACATAGATTATCATTCATTTAACACTCTAATAAAATATTTAATTGATAAAAACCCAATAACATTAATATTTATACTTTTTATTGTAATATAATAATCCTAGATTGGATCCCATTGTTTCATTAAAGGTATATTCCCTTACGTATTAGAAAAAGCATTTATATAGTTCCCAATATACTTAAAGTTGAATCATTTCACATTGGAAGAGTATTTCCTTACCCATAATGTATGATCATGGTATATTTTACCTCTACAATTGTAGAAAAATCACATTCCCCCTAAGAAAGTACCATAGTGTTTCATTATAAAAATATCAAAAGGGGGAAATCCTTCTTTACCTTATCATCTCGATATGTATTTTTCATGGGATTACGAAATTTTTAATTCAATCCATTTAATCCGTAATAATTATAGAATTTAGAATCTTGTTTAAAAAATATCATACTATTTACTCATATGATGGAAATTGTATGTATACTAGATCACATTGAAAAAATTTCTTAACCCCAATAAAGAAGCTGTTAATCTTGCTCTAGATTACATACATTTTTTGATGAATTCCATACTATATTTTTATTGTTATATTCAGATATTTTAATTGATTCAAAATTATTTCGTAAATGGAAATTTAATTTTCTATATATATATATATATTTACTTCGTGATTTGGAAGTATTTTTTAGTGATGAATAACTTAAAATCCTTCACCTTTATTCTCTCTATGACTTATTCATCCACAGTTTTTTGAATCAACAATTAGTATTGATATATAAAATCAATAAAATGATAAACTATATTTAAAACATTATTCCGTACAATACATTAAAATTTTAGCATTATATTATCAACAAAATATATCTATTCGTAAACATGTAATGGAATTTATCCATTTAATGTCATAGTTTGGTAATGCATGGCGTGGAGTAAAATTTTTCAAATATGAGGTATCTAAACATGATTGTATATACAAGAAAATTTATTTATCATCATCATAGTAAGCTACCCCTATATGGTAAAAATTTTATTAGTTTTGACAACAGTTTAATTATCATGATAATTATATTTAAATGGAGAGAAATATCTTACTAGTGTATGCACATTATTTCAGTTCCAATTACATTTTCTTAAAACCATTTAGAAATAATTAAATTCACTAGAATAGATCATAACCTAATTCCTCATTTTACATAATAAAAATTATATTTAAACACTATGAATAAATTGAATATTGTTTACATTCTTAATAACATAATTACAAAAAAGCTTTAGTGGTAATAATTTCAAATAAATAAAATATTTTATATTATTTAATCATTATTAGTAATATATATATTAATTACCGAAAACATATACCCTATGAGTTTAAATATATATACATAGTATATCCCATTTTCATTTAGTAAGTAACACTCAAGTCATGACTGGAATAAGTCTTTCAGTGTTATTACCCCTAGGTAAATCTACATTAGAACCAAACCCACGTGAAGTATCTATTAATAATATTATTTTTTGGGAAAAACATAATAAATTAATCTCCAAAACATTAGGATATCATTATATAGGAAACTTACAAGTTAATCATATGATTATTTCCCCTTATATATGGTTTCCATCACACATCCCATAGTCTCTACTAAACAACCATTGACATAAACAGTAATGACCCCAACCCTAGTATCCAATAGTATGAGGTAACATTATTACATTCGAAGTACATATATGGAATCACTCATGAAGAAATGGGTAGATTTGTAGACATGGTAAAATAGATTCATACAGTGAATCTCATTATATAATTGATGTATCAGAGATTGAAATATAGTATTTTGTTCGAGTGAATCATTATGTCATCTATTATAATCGTTTATATCGATCAAAATACATATCTACGTACAATGTTGAATGAAACATAAGATAGGTGTGATATAAATTTATTACAAAACATACTAATACAATGCAATATATCATAAATAAATTAATAAAAATCAATAAATAAAGGTAAATAACTAAAATAAATGTTACTTAATCGATTACTAGAATATAGTAGGGCTGGACTAAATTATGATATAAAAATTCTATATAAAAATTTACAATATACTAAAATATGAAAAATAATATTATAACTAATGGAAATATAACATAATTATCTTCTATCATAATGATGGAATAAAAAATATTGGATGTCTGAACTATACATTCAATGGACTTTCCTTGAACATATTAATTTAATGGGTAAGGCCTCATCCAAAAACATATTCTAGTTTGTCTCATGAGACATACCAATCTATATAAGGGGTATAGGGGGATCTATAAATCAATTAAAATATGAAATTAATTTCATATATGAATGATGAGAAACATAATCATGAAAATAGTTTATATTTTAAAAACATGATTATGAAATTTTAGTACTTTTACTATTCAATAAAAATAATCATAAAAACATCAATTTAATATGGAGAATGATATAAATAGAGTAAATCTGAGTCAAATGTTCATAAACCTTCTAGATCGACAATAATGATGGTATAATTACAACTTAATGACAATGTATGATAGGGTAAATTTTCTTTTGTTTTTATTGATGAATATAAATATCATAAAAATTATAAAATAAAATTATTCAAGAAAATATAGTTTTCTCTTTGAATATATTATTTTAAAAAATATTTTGAAGAAATTTTTTGAAATTAAGTCTAAATGAAGATAATATCCCAATATTATTAAATAATCATTATAATATAGAGTGTTAATTGTGTTGGAAATTCTTGTCATGTTGTATAAGTTGAAAATTACCCATTTCCCAATTTTAGTGCAAGATAAATTGTCATTGAATGGTAAATCGCATGAATATTTATTTCATTTAAAAAAATTGATAATTGGATATAATTTTATTTAATAAATCATTTATTTATAGTTAAATTTTTTTTTTAAATTTAATTCAAACATTGATTTAGAATAAAATTTATTTTTGACTGAAAAGATAATTGAAGTTGATTTTTATTGTAAAAAATGATCAATAAATATATTAACCAAATAGAAGAATTTGTATTTATTTTATAAAAAATACATGAAAAATATAGGGAAATTATATTTATATGGCTTATAATAATATTATAAAATAATTTCTATAAAAGGGAATTCAAGTATAAAAATCATGATTAAAATCATAATGGATACTTAAATATCTTACATTTCAATAACAATGGAATAATAATGACTATAAATTGAATTACACTGACTGAAAATTTTAATCCCATGAAGTTGGATATATTTATGATAGAACATATTAAAATTTTTATTATATACACCACCTGAATAGAATTAATGTTGAGTATGACATATGTCACATGGAAGCTAAGGTGAGATGAGAAATCATTATCACAAAATTTACTTTATTCGTTTGTGTCTATAACTCCAATATAATAAATAATGATTATTTTAAATATATTACCTTTCTATACTAATATATATTACTATATATATATTATTTTCTTATTTACATTTAATTATTATTAATTAATATTTAATTTTTAAAGTCAATACTACGGGTGATAATGACATTGTATTCATGTATGTTTTGGTTACGTAATTTCTATCATTTTACATTGACCATTGTTCCATAGGAATCATAATTTTATCATTTATAATAATAAAATCAATATTAATTATAAATTTATTTATATTAATTAATACTAATTAGATATTTAAATCAACTACACCATTCACGGTGATGATAAGTCATGTGACTACATGCACAATGTTTCCATTTTTCCATTACATGATAATTTAAATGAAAAATAACATTATATGTAAATTTTAATACAAAATATATAATATTTATTAATAAAATAAATACTTATTACCATTTTTTTGAAAAGTAAATGAAAATCACCTCTAATAACTTTGTACAGGCGGTAGCACAACCATTTGAACATGTGAAGTTACTAATATCTAATGGTTTGGAATAGAAAACAATATATGTGATAATATATATACATGTGTATTTTAATATCCCAAATATTAAATATATTTATTTGTTTCAATAATAAAAAAAATTATGTTCTTTAAATAAATGATTAGCATCACCTCAGGAGGTGTTAGTATGCCAAACAATGAGTGACATCATCATATACCCATACTAAATAAATAAAAAGATGTTATATGTGAAAAAATAAATAACTAAGTACAAAAAATCAACAAATACAATGTAAATATGTTAGGTAAATCATTATATTTTTCTACAAAATGTGAAAATGGAAAATTATTTACTAAGGTGTATGAGGATGTAGTCTCCTGTAGAGATGTTCGACAATTTTGTTTTCCATTAGATGGAATTGGGTATACATAATGTTTAAAAAATCATAATATTAACATATTATTATATATATTATATTTATGTAATTATATTATATTATTTTATCACTATTGGAAGGATTAAGAAGATAAAATAAAACACATCCATACATTTAAGAATTATACATCTTTTTGGGTAGCCTTTTTTCGGGTCTCAAATAAAGGCATCATAGGATGATTTAAAAAAATTAAGTCTTGGATGTGGGGTTGAAATTAAGGATTATATTTGGGTTATTAATTTCCCATCAAAAGGGTTAGAGATGAGTGATTTTGGGATGAGAGTTTATAGGTATTTATAATTGGGGTATATGACAAACATTGTGTATTTTAAAATAAAACAGGATACCCACATTATTTTAGTTCCTGATGACTTCAAAATGGTTCATGACTGCTCCTTATAAATTATATGGTATAAATATTTATATTAAATTCATTTTGGATATGACTTACATCATTTTTACCCTTATTATTTTGTTTCATTCACATTAAAACTATATTTACCACAACCACATTAAATATTGTTTTACAGTTTTCACTATTAATTATGGTAAACCGTTATGTTAAATATATTATATATTAATATTTATTTTGAACAAAAATAAAGAATTAAAATATTTCAAATTAATTTCACAGTAGTTACTGAATTCAATTAAAAATTAAACCCACTGCTATTTTGAAAGAATTGATTATCCTAGGAAAGTCATTCAAAATATTAAACAGTTTTTACATAAAAATAAAATAAAAAAATGATTCCAATGTCCAAACATAATTAAATTATAATATAATAGAAATAATTTATATTGAAATATAATTTAATATAAAATATAATTTATAATTTATTTAAAATAAAATTTATATTTCCATAAAAATATGTATTTTCAAGTAATCATTACAATTATTATATTTTTAGAAAATTATAAAAAAATAAGAAAATATATTATATATATTTATATTAAAAAGTTAATTCTTTTTTAAATAAAATAAATAATATTTGAAAAAAGTAATTTTAATTTACTTGTGGAAAGAGTGGCTAAACAACCAAGAAGAAAATACAATTTTTAGACAACATTACGTTTTCTACTAAATGGTTCTTATTTGTTGTCATTAATATATAACCTTTGATTTTATTGTATACCTTTGGAGATAATATATTTTCTATAATAAAATATTTCTTATTAATACCCACCAACATAACAAGAAGGTCATACTAGTTATGACTAGTCACAAAAATTTTAATATAGTATCATCTTTCATTTAATCTCAGTGTTGCATGTATCATATAGAATAAATGATATTGAGAATATTTAAAAATAATTAATCATATAGTATTAGGGTTTTATTTTAACATATATAATTGGTGATTATGTTCATATATTCTTTTTAATATTATGTATTTATTTCAAAAATATCATGTGGTGATAAATCGGGCCGACTATGCTATGGTTCCTGAATCAACCATGATGTCATTTCCTCCAAAGATTGATCATTCCATATTTTTATTAAACCATCACCGCACTTTTAATTCATGTAAAGAAAACCCCATAATTACCTTACTTTTATAGGTACACAATACCATAAATCATGAAAATAATTCCACCATCAAACAATTAGTCATAAACTTCCATCCATTTTGGAATTGACACTATCACATTGTTTAACTCCTTAATGCACCTCTATTCTTATCTACGATCGATACACAACCCAGTTTCCAGAACTAAAACAAAATAGGACCCATGTTTATCTACAATGTATCACCTCTATATTATCAAAAATCAAATTTATATCACTCTTTATCCACTAAATCACATTTAAAAAAACTTTACTATGTGTCCCGAACATACTATTTCTACCATGATCTCGTTGAATACAAGAACTCCCATGATCCCAAACTACTATTCTCAGTCCGGAATTATGATCACATGATCAATAAATTTCTAATTATAGGATAAATATCTCACTCAACTATTTGGCCATTCTACCTAGAATGAAATAAACATTGAACACGAGGCATGCTTGAATATTTCATTCCAAAAACAAGACCATTCTGATGAGTTAAGTATTACAATGTGGTCACATTTCATATAATAATAAATTAAAATCATAAATAATCAACATACACTACAATTAATATAGAAACATCTATCTACAGTTGGGAGTAGAATATGTAATAAAAATAATATCAATAATAGAATGTGTCAGCATCAAAGAATCATACCCACTAAAAATATCCCAAACATGAATACACTATACCAAATTATGAATCTCATATAAAATATCAATTTCATAAACATTTCATTTTAAGAGACACAATACCACCAGTTGTCCATCAATTCCAAATACCGATGTCTATATAAATTATTCAATCATCTAAATAGTCCATATAACATGGATAAACCTTCTCACAGGTCATGATCAATCATTATTGACATCTTGATTCAACAATATTATTTGGTTCATAGTAATGAACAATATAAGGATATGCATTTCCATATACATTATCTAACATAGAAGGAAAGGGTTAGTAGTGGATGTCGTACCACCATTTTAAAACATACACTCTATAACGTGCCAAGGCCAACTTCTAACTAATGGTCTCACATACCCACTAAGACATGACCATCATCATCAACACCATAATATATTAATCTTAATATATAACCATATACATAAAGGTCGAAACCCAAATAAACCCTCCACTCATATGTTTTGAATAGAATGATATGGGTTATGTTCACCAAATCACATCCCATCTCATTAGGTATTATAGGAGGTCTTCACAAGCCATGATGTTTGTGTCCTGTAAAAATTACTGATTTATAATGTTTTTTATGCTCAAATATAATAGTTTGACGTATCATAATCAATAAAATGATAATATAGGAAACATAATTTCATTTTATTATATAAAATATCACAGTGATCTAAAAAATATGACACCCTCATGACCGTGAAACACCATTAAGAATGATCATGTTACCTAAATAATAGATACATATAATCTTATTTTTCAATGGTTAAAATATTTTTCATTATATAATGTTTATAAAATAAGTATCACTATATACATAGTGAAATGTTATTAAATATTTAAAAAATAAACTATAATAATACAATCCATTCCTTCATGTGATCTCATTTCCATTCCCTAATCACATCATGCTGTATTATTTACCATGGAAAAATATAAACATAAATGATAAATAGATATAATGAAATATTTTAATTCCCTGGTATGAAGGACTCTGAAATAGTGTAGTACCCGGTTCCCCACATATCCTCTACCATGACTACCATTACTGAATAGGATAATGAATAGTGGTGATATATATTTTCTTTTCAATAGGGAAAAGTTTACCTCATTTCCATAGGGAAAAAATATGTAAGAGGAATAATATAAATAATCATATATGAATAAGATAATTAAGGAAATACACTATGAAATAATCAAAAAATCCCAATGAAATAAAAAATAAATGTTTCAGTTATACCATAAAATATACCACAAGGGATGATCAAAAAAATCGAAATTGGACGAAAAAATAAATCTAATTACATGTTACATCTTAAATATTCCAATTTAAGCCCCATACCATATCATATTCTTTACCATTGGAGTCATATAGTCTAGAATATTTCCTTTCCAAAGTATATATTTCCAACTATGTTACATCATCCTCATGTACACATTATCCTAACTGATATAATGATTGTGTGAGTATAAACCATTAGGCCAAACAAAATTTTGTTCCAAAATATCACCATCCAGATAAACATGTCTATATAATGATATATTAATAAATATATAATATGAATTTAATAAAAAATGATAATGCTTGTTCACTAAGTTGACACATGATGTAAGATCACTCCAAATATGGCCACCTATAGGGTGTATCTAATATCATAATGGTGACCATGATATAGATTTATCCTCAAATAATCGTGGTTCACATCCTTTAATTCTCTATTATAATTAATTATTACATTGAATCCAAGAATTGAAAATGAAATTCTTATGAATTAGGAGTTATTATCTGAACCTTACCAATTATTATAAAATCAAAAATAAACATAGGAAGAGATCATAGAAATACTATAAGGACTAATTCATGTTAAATCATAGAACAAATCCTAGAATTATGAAAAATAAATATCCTATAGAATCAAAGAGCACATCGCAACATTAACATGAAGCAATAATTATACAAAACAGAGATCTCATATGAGTATTCCTATGAATCCAACATCAGATGAAATCCATTAACTAATCACATATTTCTATATCACCAATAATTATAGAAAATGAATTTGATAATACTATAATTACAACACAATGAAAATATTATAGATTCCATTACTTTATATATATATTTCCCATTCATCATGTATTGCATGAAAAATGAATTTTCATTTCTACAAATCCATTCATCAGACATCATAAAGAATCTATCATATATTATATCCATCCCCAATTATTTTTCATCATGTATCGTATAAAATCCATGGATATAATATATTAATTATAAAAAATTTATCTCAATTATTTAAAGTCATTATGTATTTATAAAATCATTTTAAATATTTAACAAATATATACCTAGATTTTATTATTGTGATATTTAACAACTAATAATAATTTATCTTAATAAATAATAATTTCAAACTCACTAAAAATTTAAAAACGTTCATAAATTTTTTTTATTATTTGTGGGAAAACTCTATCAATTCGCATGAAAATTGTTTAAAATTTAATATTATAAGGTCCTCGTTGATTAATAAACAAAACATCACACTAATGCGTCTATTTAAACGTGCTCGGTTATATTTCATGAACAAGTTAAAAAGGTTCATAAACGTTCATAGAACATGTTTTAATAAAATATGTTATAGAATTATATAAAAATTCAACATGTTATTTAGAAATAATAATTAAATTAAATATATGTGCTCAAATATATTGACTCAAAAATGTTCTTCTTATATGAATGTATATTAAACACTTATAGAATATTCGAATAACATCCATCATTGTGGAATTATGTATCATAATCAAATATTTTAATATTAAAAACACTCATTATATGATTAAATAAGGACTTAAATTTTAAATTTGAATTTCATGTAATTTAATTATTTCAGTGTAATTTTTTATTTTCTAAAACAAGTATTCTAATATTGAGAAGCCCCATTATTTTCTCAATTAAACATTATGACATCCTTTATGGTCATCTCTTAATAAATTGAAATTGAAACAAATTAATATGAACTATATATAAAAAATAGATTTAATGATTTTTTCTAAATAATAAAATGCACTAGGAGGAGAGAATTAATACAAATGATACACACCTACAGATATGTTGGGACTATGGATGGAATTTGTGGACCAACTAACACACCCTTGGAAGCTTCAAATTAATTCATTGTTAACATTGTGTTCTATGTAGTGTGGATTTAATTTATGATGTATGCTAAATTAATGAATATAAATCTCAATTCAAATAAAATAAATGAGAAAACATGAAATTACATGAAAATTTGTATAGACAATGTCATTCACTTTAAATAAGCACTAGTTCTCTATCACATCTGATTCTAGTGAAAATACCTATAATTCATGGATATCTATATGGATGATGTGTTGGAATATATGGAAATTTGATGTATGGAACACTAGTTAGATGATATTAAAAAAATATTTTTATGGTTCTTAAGGAATAAATATCCAAGAAAAACATAAAATCTCATTAAAACATACCTGGTAGCAAACCAAATTGATTATATCCTTCCACTAGCAAGTGTGTGATACCACATGACATATTTGATTGTTAGATTGTTGACTATATAGTCATCTAGACATAAAAGAATGATTCATTTCGTGATATGTAGTATTGTATCATAATTTTTATCCCTGGAGACATCAAACAAGTAAATGATTAATATTATGAAATAATATAATAATTTCTTAGAGTTTTCAATGGTCCATTAAAATAATTTATAGAAAATTTTACATCATATAGTGGTGGATGATTATATTTAGAAAGGGGGTATGTGATTGGTTTTTTGAGTGCAATTGGTCATAGTTCAGATGTGTTTTCAGAATATGGTGAACTTTTTTATTCATTTAATGTTATTTTTAGATTATATACACCATAATAATAATTTTTACAGTAATATTTTTGTTATAATTATTATATTATCAATCTCACTTGGATTGATGATCTTTTTTTGTGGCATGAACATGATTGGTTATCTAGGGAAAAGTTAGTATGTATCTAATTTAATTGAAGACACCTCTGAAACTAATTTCTATAATATGAAAATAATTTTTTAGTTCTACACATTTTTAGTGATGATTGATTGTCATATAGTATTTCTAATGTGTATTTGAATTTAGAAAAAATTATTATGGGATTGATATATTATAATTAAATTATTTAATGTAATATCAATTTACATGAAATAAAATGAAAACAATTGTGGGCACCTTTTCCCACATGTAACATATTGATCTCCACAGTTACTATGACCAAGGCCATGAGTCTCATTGTTGTTAAAATGAATCTTCTTCCCCCATTAGGGTAATTCTCCTCTAAAAAAATAGTCCTGCAAATATTCCCTACAATAAGATTCATGGGCTTCTATTTGAATGGGTGAGATGATATTGATGATTCGGGTACTATTAGGTTATAGAATGATTATTTTGAACATTGCGGCTTTTTATAATGGTTAGTTGATATTGGGAGTAGTGTTCCCTATGGAAATATGTCATATTACATGGAGGTCAAAAATAGAGATAAACGTTTCATGTTATAGTGCATTTAAATCTAGGATGATCAAATATTTTTATTTGAAAGATGAGATGTTTCCAACGACTGTGGAATATTATTAATTCTTTAGAAAAAATTAATTAATATATGGTCTTATGAAATAATCAAAGAGAAACATGTCTTATGTGGTTCAGGTGATTGTAGCATCTCAATATTGGATACATTGAATGGTGCCCTAATCTGGTGGGTCAAATGGCCACAAGTGAATCTACCTACATGACAGAGCCCCCTAACTCACAATGATCGTCTAATTTCATACAGTAAGGAGAAAATACCCTCATTAATAGGGTTAAATTAAAGGTATGTAATCACAATTTTCTATAGAGTAGGTAATATATTGTTTAGAAATAAGATAAATTTTAGGAAAAATGTATAGTAAATAATAAAAAAGAGGCCATATACTCTATTTTGTAAATGTTATGTATCTAAAAATCTATAAAAATGAAATAATGTTTCTATTACAATAAATGCATCAATATTACAAAATGGTCAAATATAAATGTCCTAGATATCATCAAAATCCAGGCTCGGTCATGTTATCCCCATATTTAATCCATTAAATTATTTAGCATCGTACAGTTTTACCCTTCATCAATTCCTATCTATATCCAATAAATTTGTCCTAGTATGCCATGTTGGACCAAATGGAGTTTGAGATAAAACATATTAGTCCACCAGTAATAGTGTCTACAAAAACAGTGTTCATGTGGTGTAAATACAGGTGGTGCTAAATATATCACTGAAATGTAAATATTAAAAATAATGAATCAATCAAAAAAAGATATTATCCTACCAAATATGTCTCCATATAAAATATTGTCTAGATCCCATAAATAAATGAGTTAGTAATGGTGAAATAAAAATGTGATACTGCTTATAATATCCACATGAGTTAAACACCCTTATCATGGAAATATTTAAAACACAAAAAATCGATGTCCACAATTGCCACAATATGTAGTCTAATTTAAAAAATCAACCACATCCATGACATATAATCAAGTTTATGACATCCACCATATCAATTTCAAATAAAAATATTTCATTTGCAATGACCTTACTATGTTGTCAAATTTGTCATTCCATGAAGGGATGATCCATGGTATATAATACCAAAGCATTGACATCAAGTCCGAGGATTATCTTGATGGAAACTCAGTAAATATTTGGTTGGAGTCCAAGGAGCTTGTCATAATAAAATTTAAAATATGAGTCCTATAAATCTGGATCCAATGGGTATAAATACCCTTGAAATTAAAAAAAATTAAAATCATTGGAGTATACTAGTCTAAGGAATCCACTACTATAATAAATACCTATGGAGTAGAAATGCCTATGGATTCGTATGGAATCAGTATCCAAGGAATATGAACTAAGAAATAGACTCCTATAATAATTAATCATCTCATTAATTCAACTTTTTTGAATCATTCACATTCTATGAGTTTATCTAACTCAATTGAAAAATTTCAATTCAAATAACTAAATCAAAATACATCGTGTTATTACATGGAAAAAGATGCATCAATTTTCTCTTAATAATTCAATTATATAATAATTAATTTTTAATGGATCCACCTAATATAGAGATCACCCAAAAACTCATAGGGTGGTATATAAAATCAAGATGAAAATGAACACTACATGGGTTCCCTAGTTTTGGGCTATCAACACTCAAATATCACAACTCTACTCAACGGAAACCCAAAAGAATTTCATATCAATATAACAAAGAATTAAATAAATTATAAGTGAAATTACAGAAGACCTACAATGTTTCACTAGAGTAACATGATTTTAAACAACCCAAATGAATGGAAAATGGTTTATACCGTTTACCATATACATGTTATTGAACAATCATGTAGTATAACCATTCATTTTGTCCATATTAAAAAAAATGAATCATTGAAGGAAATCATGAAAATAAGTCGTATTATATTGCACCTAAATATCTCTTCATAAATGTGAAAAATTATTATGGAACAATATTATTGATGAAATTACATGTGAGGATATAGTGAGAAAAACAATTTCTGAATTTGAGTCTAGATGAAAAAGATCCCTTAATTCATATACATATCCTTGGAAGAGGATAAATGGAGGAGAAATAAACCATTCATGTGAGGAAATGTAAAGGGTAGTATGAGTTATATGATATAATTTTATTAATTAAATAATGGAATGTTTTCCCAAAAACATTGGGTCAATCGATATGGCTGCACGAATGGCCAAACCATGTGCCTACTATGCACCCTAATCTTCCTCAAGGTGACCACACAATGTTTTGGTACTTGGAAATGGGACCTATTCCAATCCTTTTAATTATCCTCAATATAAAATATAATATCCTCTATATGGGCATACTCCCCATACTCTATGGTATAATCTAACTATGTAGGTATAGATAGAGTATTGAACCACCTCATAGATTTTCATCAAACCATATTGATTGGGTTTCATTGTTTATTTTAACCATGTTACCCACCTTCCTTTCTCTTCAATTCGGGATACAGGATCTATAGAATCCCTATAAATCCCCCAAATATCTAATGAATCAATTATTAAATCATTTTTGTAACAAAATAATGTGTTAAAGTGAATGAAAAAAGTTTCATACATAATATGAAAATTTAAGAATCCTACAATCCCCCCAACTTAAATTTTTTTCCATGAATATACCTTCCAAGGGTTGTTAAGAATCATCTGAGAATAACTCTAGCCTTTAATTAAGAACACTAGCTTCCCACTCCATGTCTCATCATGTAAATGGATAGGATTCGAAAACACATATTAATATGTAATTGATTGGACATCAAAAACTATATTGCTTCTTGAAATAACAAGTATAAGATGCACATCAATAGAAACAATTATCTATATATCAAATTTTTCGAGATTATTTGTATAAGATAGGTCTGGGTAGTAATTCGACATCTCAGATATATGTAAGACATCCGGTATGTCTTGTTACCTCTAATGTGAATAAAAATTATATGATATCTACCAGACTCTCTTCCAAATCTCAAACATCCCAACATATCACACTGATTTATTATCCTATCGCCGTATTTTAATATGTCCCATCCTTAGTGAGATAAATAAAATGATCTCATCCCCATCCTTTAACAATATGTGACATTAATGATGATCAACGTGATATTTCTTCTTAGATAGTGCAACATATCTCTTCTTCCTAGTAATCTCGACTTCTCCAATGTATCCTACATGAGACATGGTCTCAATAATTATACCTCACATTCCACTGACAATTCTTACATAAAAAATCCTTATATAGTTAAATTTTAATTATAACATGATATCTATTTTCATTGGTTGACTAATCTAGGGGTATATATCTCTCATAAGATCCCTTGGATTCAAGGACTCATTAAGTAATAATTTCCTCAAAAACCTAAATTGTTTGTTATGACAAGTCATCAGTTTGAAGGAGGTTTCTTGTCATAGGAGAAGTTATGTACCAAAATCCCTCTAAAATCACGTTTAGAATCATTATGTACTTCTAGAATCAGTTTACCATATCATCATAATGAATAACCCCATGATGTTGTACTTTATCTTGAATATATAATATCCCAAACTCATCTACTAACAATGTCTACCGATTGAAAGGAAATGATTGGCAATTTTGAACCTATCCATAATAACCCATATTGCATCACTTCCTAAAGGAGACTATGGAAAAATAAATCATGAAATTTATCATGAAATCTCTCTATGTACACTCAATAATGTGTATTTATATTTGATTATGTAATTGGTCGCTACTGTCCAAAATTTAACTACAAATAGCTGGAATACCTCTTGAAAAAATTTTCTACCTCATGTTTCATCATAGAACACCAATACTAGTGATATACACATAATTAATTCACAGTAACATCAAGATGTAATAATCAGAAAATGAATAAAAATACAATATGATATCCTCAATTATATCTGTTGGAACCTAAATGCATCCATGTATTCATAGAGTTTTCTCCTCATCCACTGTCTAAGTAGGAGGCACGTACTCTCCTTCAACATTGTCCCATTGGTATACCCCTTAAAATATTATAAATTCATCACCATAAATCTATCCATAAGAGTGGGTTTTATATATAAATAAAGTTAATAATTTTTGAGTATGACTGTCATGATCCTCCAAGTGCATCTCAAAGTATAACTAATTGAGCTACCACTCATTACATGCATCCTGAACTCTATGTATCTATGTCCTCTTACTCATTTCATTATCAACTACATTACCATTATTAGGTATACAGTTAAACTCAATGTGGAATGACATTATGTATTCCACCCACCTTCACTACCTCATATTCATGTTATTCTATGAAAACATATTCCTCATTCTTTTGTTGTATGTGTACATCATTATATACTTCCAAGTTAAATAGTGCTCCCAACAGTACAAGGAATGTCCAACGTTGGATAACTCGGATTTATGGATATGGTTTTTCCGCTCATGTATCCTTAATTGATGATACCCATACACTAACAATCATTCCTCCTACATTCAAACAGCAACAATCCCAATACCTTATGTATCACAACACAATGTGTATCTCTTACCTGAGTTGGGAAGAAATAGGACTGGTGCTAAAAATTGTATCCATTTATGATTATTAAATTTCTATTGTTGGTATAAATCCATAAAAACAACACACACATCATAGTAAATAATGTCAGTGGTGTTTTTAGTCATTACATATCTTTTAAAAAAGTCTATAATTTGAAGTTATCCCCATGAAACTCTTTATTTCAAAATAATTCAAATAACTTTTCCAGCAAAATACATATATCATCTTCCATGGGTAACATATTACTCTTATCAAGGATATAATATGACCCATGTAGTGATAATCATCGATCCTAAGGTGAAACTTAGTCAAATTATCATATTATCGATTCTCTCTCAGTGTATCAAAATAATCTCATTGTATATGTAATGGTCAAGTTTATTATGCGAATATAACAAGATATCATCCGTTAATACACCCATAAATGAATCCGAATATAAAAAAATATCAGGGGTCATCCTCCAATACCAAAATTCTTGTGCCTTCTATTTCCTTTATCGACATCCCAGTAATGTGAAGTCCTGGACCTGAATGCATCTATATGGGTGCCCCGAGCCTGATGGTCCACATGGCCTGAAGCACACCTCCATGAACTCTAGAGGCGGCTAACTATAAGCGAGGGCCTATGGTGTGTATATTGGGAGACTACTCCATCATCACCAGAATTTAGTAGACAGGAAAATATAAATAGAGATAAATAGTGGAATTAAGGTAATTAAATAGAAGAAGAAAATGTAATAAATTTTGAATAAGGATTCAATAACTAAAACAAGTGGAATAATATTCAACAAATAATGATGATCTGTCATGTATCTAGAAATATGGAATGATTCGATACAATATTTTAAGAAAAACCAATTCTAAAATAGTATAAAAAATTAAATACAATCCCAAGCAAATAAGGATTTGACTCAGTCATCTACCATCATTCTCCACTCTATACTGAATGAAATCATTTTTTAAAAGTTTTACATAACCATTTTTTCCACACCTACTACCATGTAATATGGTTACAGTATAAAATGATTCTTGGTGAGGGTGTGGGATAAACCTCATTTTGAACCACCAATGATGTATACAACATTCATCCTGTTTAATGGAAATATGATAGTGTGCTAACATACATATATAATGAAAAGTAGTACAATTTTACTAAATACACACATACCTACATCATCCCTCAGTAGGTATCTGAACATTTAACCAATTCATTATTTGATTATTCCAATTTATAAATCAATCACATGATAATAATAGTTATAATACAAATATGTTACAAGGAAACCATAATTGATAGTTTATAAGAAGTTGTTTCATGGTAGTCTCCATGGAAACCAAGTTATTAGGGGTTTATAACTCTATAAAAACTAGCCTAGCTAAGGGAAAGAGAGTAATCCAAGTAGATTAGTCTTATTCATTCGAAAATTAGATGCCTAATGAATCAAATGTGATCATCAAAGGTAAAATGGGTCTATGAAGTGACAGGGCCCTGTAGACTGTAACCATGGAAAGTACATGTAAACATTGAATCCAAGGCTGTAACCTAGGAATCCTTTAATATTTTGTTAGGTATATTATAGTGTCATACCATGAATCAAATAATAGAAAAATATAAGGATCTAGGTTAGTGGGAACCTAAGAAACCCACGTCCTTAAATTAGTTTGGGGTGCCTGAGTGTTCATGGAATTCCTTGATAAGAATCCAAGGTGAACCTGTTTTAGGCCATTCCTACTTGATAATGAGGTATTGTGTAATTCAAATTGCTCCAATATTTTACATTAATTAGTGTCAATAGGAAAAGTAGAATGATACACTATAATAAATATATTTATTACATTTTTAATTATCATGTTCCATTCTGCTACCGTCCATTAATGTGTTAAGGGGTGCTATGGACTTTCAACCTATTATTTGTTTACATTTAAGCTGGTCAAGTCATATACATAGTATAATTGCCAATTAATCACTAAAAATATTAATTATTTTAAGTAACATACCTTAGGTGGTTTAAATGGAAGGGATATGGTACTTGTTCAGCACCATTATATGATTCTACAATCACTTAAGTATAATGAGGGTTATTATTAGTTTGTTCATGATCAATCACACCCAAATGATGGATCACAAGTGTCAAATCACTAAAAACAGTAATATGGAATAAAACCCTACATTGAGTGTCGGGAATTGTAGGAATAACCCCTAACAATTAATCTCAAATTTTAAAGAGAATAATGATATGTTTCTAAGTAATATAATCATGTCATATAATTTATATAACCAATAACAAATGAAATCAGCGGGCCCTAGACAAAAAATTCCAAATCAATTAAATTGATGGATGACCTATATACCACCCACCATAGGGTCATTTGACTCTACTCATTTGATATGTACATATGATTTGTCTACGAATAGAGTAGATCTGAGAAACATGAAAAAATAGTCACACATCGATAACTAGGTTGAGAGAAAGTGAGAATAATAAAGGATCAAATGGACTCGAGTACTTATAGACATACCCAATGCGATGATAGGAAGATTGATTAGAACATGGATGAAAAAGATATTCCAATTGCAAGATAATGACTTCAAATAACTTCCAAAGTGAATAAAAATAAGTCGATCCCACATAAACTCAGATTAGGATGATATAATAGGTTTAATTATATCATTAAGGGAGAAATTGTTAAATTACCCAGAAATTTTATTAAGTATGATTTGGACACATGGTTTGGATAACAAAGAAGCAACCATTCACATGTTCTATGGAAAGAAAGGGAACTTGAAAAGTTATGAAATATAGTTCAATAAACCGTATACTAATTGTTTAATAAGGATAAGTCAACCCAGTCACCATAATCATAGTTTTATCTAACTTTGTAGCATTCCCAAATAGTTTAATCTATACAATACAAACAGTATATTTTACAAAAAATATTTTTTTTGTTCTCTGAACAATCCTCAAACACACATGGTACCTTCACTAACCCATTACACATTAATATTATTACTAAAATATGGAATTAGGTGAAAAATTTAAATTATCCAAATGATGGTGAAAAACCTAGTATATATTGTATTCTCCTCATAAAATAACGTTTCCCTAAGTTTTCCTTCCAAGGGTGAAAAAAATACTATTTGAGAATAACTCGGGCCAAGGGAATGTTTGTGTTACACTCACTCCCATGTATCATCCTGAACAAGGTTGTGTTTCTATAACATTCATACTAGATAGGAATATAGGCTTCAGAGATCCTGCATACAATGGTCAACAATGCATACTGGATAGAACAGATTTCTAGAATCTACATATAACTCATGTTTCTCATGATCAAAGGTATTAGAAGGGTCGACATGATATTGGTGAAGCTTTTAAACAGGGAAGACGACATGTATGGATTGGTACATCTAAGGTAGAAATATCTAATAGGCTACAAGACCCACTCCCTCTAAAATCATAAAATTCCTTACTTAATGAGGAAAAAAATCCCTTATTTTTTTAACTATCTATGTCTTAGCCTGAGTGATACCTGAAAATTACAAGATCCCTGATCTCAAACTATAGAGGTCATCAATGGCATTAGAAAAAACATTTCATTCTATATTGAGAATTAGTCATATGCTTCCAGATCAGTTGAAACAACTCTGATGTCTATTGAATGATATGGGGATCTAGTCAGGATATCTCACCCGACTCTTGAAATTATAGGGTTTAATGACACAACCTACTAAATAAGGCCTCAAAAGGATCCATATGAACATTCACCTAAATGTTTATTTAATAGCTGAACTCAATGAAAGGGATATTATTTTATAAACTACCACAAAAATCAAGGACATATGCTCAGATCATGTCATCTAGAACCATTATTTTCTGTTCTGATTGTCTATCGGTATGAGGGTGAAAATATGTGCTTAGAATCAATAGGGTTTTAAGAACACGGTTTTTATTTTTGAGGTATGGGTTTCTTCCTTTCTCTTTTCCTTGAGTTTTTTGAGAAAATAAGGAAAATGGGAGAAAATCCTAATTTTTTTTGACTGCACGCCGTGTGCTTTTCCACTCGTCTTGTACATTGGTCTTATGGAAGGAGTACACAAGGCGTGTAGGTCGATCGATGATGATAGGTGTAAAAACCAACTACACGTCGTGTAGTGGGTATTTACATGCCATATAGTCCGTCGGCAGGCAAGTAGTAAGGTTATGGTTAGCTGAGGAATAGTAAACGTAGTTTACTAAGGTATTACATGTTGTGTACTCATGTGGATAGATGAACAGTGCCACACTGGCGAGAAGGTGGAAAATAAAAAGATAAATAAATGAAAACTATAAACCATGTACCCAATAGTACACGCCGTGTAGTATGTTTTTCCCTTCAAATGGGCAGTAGCCTCCCCTATTCACAGGGAAGGATTAAAATCGAAGGAGAACTCGGGAGGGACCATCAGAGCTTTAGAGATCACTCGTTCGAGCACGAGGAATGTGATTCCACCTCCGTTGATCTCGTTGGAACAACACATGTGAGTCCTTCCTTCTCCATGCATAGCTCTTGAAAATTAATACTCTAAATAGAGTTATTTATGTTTGAAAAAAAATTCTTTTACCTTAGATATACATCGTTCTCGGGTGTTTCTAAGAGCGTGATTCACATATACCGATCAAGGGCAATCGAGGTAGGGGGTTTAGTGTTTATTTCCAACTGCTCTAGTGAATTTGTGTACCGTTGTGATACGCTCTCATGAATGGGGTATCGTATAGATAAGGCCTTGCAATATTAAATACCTAGAATTGATTATGTAGTTTAATGAACATGTATAATTGTTGTTTGGGACTGCTGATTGGATCCAGGATCACCCCTGGGGTGAATACCTCTGTTTAGCCATTTGGCCAGGTTACCTGAGGGTATACCGTGTTTTTATCATGACTTAAATTACCTTGAGAGGAATTGTATATAAATTGCTTGTTTATATGTTGGGAATAGCCCAGTTACTTGTTTATCCTGAGGGCAGTGTTGTGATTAGCCTATGGGCAGTGCTGTATTCATCCCGAGGGAAACATATTTCATGTGTGTGGGCTGTAGATTCTATGCCTATGGGCGACACTTCATATGCATGTGGGAAGATGCCTGTGGGTTTGGATTCTCTTTACATAAGGGTAAGGGTTTACTTGCCTGAGGACACTGACTATTTACATAGAAATTCACTATAGTGGGTTCCTTATATTAAATGATTAAATGAATATTAAAATGGAAAAATGACTGGTAGAGTTAGATACTTTTGTGTACTGCATAGCTTATTTCATTTTACTACTACACATTCCTGTTGCACATTTTCACTGATAGTTGGGCACGGGCCTTTGGTGGGAGCTTACTGAGATTTATTTCTCACACCCTGTTTGGGGTCATGTCTTAGACTCCAAACAAATTACTTTTCTGCATGTATGGATAAGTGTAAGGGTCCCTATATAGGTACATGAGTATTTCTGAGGTGTGGGGGAGCATGGGACTGAGCTCAGGCTCGCAATGCTGCTGGTTTTTCTATTTTGTTATGTTATACCTGTTCTTTCCATATTATCGTATTGTACTATTGTGTAACATGTTCTGGCTATTTTCATAGAATAGTGACATGCTTCTTCTTGATATATATATATATATGACTTCTGGTTCTTTTACGACATTTGTTTATTTCAGTTATGAATGTTTTACTTCTTCCGCTATTGATGTATGTTTTATCTTGTATTCAACTATGCTACACTTTTACAAATGAGGGCATAGTTTCCCCACTATTAGACATGAAGCCTCGATGCTATTCGGAAGCCTCTGGTGTTTGGGGAAATGCTCTTGAGGTCATGTGACCAACCGGGTTCGGGGCACCCATGGAGTGGTACCCAGAACTGGGACGTTACGAAGTGGTATCAGAGGGGTTCTTTTCATAGACTAACTATTTGGGGCCTTAATCATGGATATGAAGGAATTGGTAGTTTTTAATAAGTTGTGCCTAGGAGTAGCTAACCCGTGTACAGGGAAAATCCAATTTACCTCATGTTGCAATTTTATTGATTTTGTAATTTATGGATGATCTGATTTTCACAATTGGGTGATGCACTTGTGATTTTGTTGTTTATATGTTATACATTGGTTCTATTTAGTTGCAACTCGATATGATGAGGGTATTCCGTCTCATGAATCATTTAGGCACATGATAGAAATCACATGCCATGCACAGTTCTATGCCATGTAGGCGCATTAGAAATTGAATGTTGTTGTGATATTTGATGTGCAAGAAAAACATGTTGTTGTGAGAGATGCTTTGATAAATACCTACTGTGTGATAGGGTAATTTTGTGTGAGCCTATTGATAGAATGGATTCCAAACAGTGTTTTTTGGGTAGTATGGGCCCTCAGTGTAACCCCCCAAGCTTCCACAGTACGTTTCCATTTGAATAATGCAATCGCTTTCATTGTATGCTACTTTGAGATTCTAACACACACAACAACCAATCAAACTAGTCATTATGAATAGTAATACCCACTTTTTTAAATTTTATACATTTTATCTTTCAAAATGGACTTAATTTTTGGATTTGGAATATTGAAATTAGCTTAGGGTGAATTTTTGGTACTTTTCGGATAACTTTCATATTTTGAGGAATAGTGAAAATTACTAAATCTAAATTAAAAAAACTTTTTTAATCGAAGTAATTTGTAGTGATAAATTATGAATTTGAGTGATTTTAAAGTATATTTAGAATATGGTTTTACCACTTAATACAATTTTGGTCATTGGATTTAATTTCACATTTAAACCGAACATAAACAAGTGTCAATCTTTTGATAGTTATCATTATTTCTCGAAAACACGCTTTTTGTTTTGACATCAGGAATTAATTTTAAATTAATTTCTACCACTTCTGTGTATTGAATTTAGAAAAATTGATTCCATATTTAGAATTAGGGGGTCCAAATTGTGTAAATAGGTAAATATTATTTTTGGACATTTTGAATAATTATTTTGGTAAATATTTTATTTAACATGGTTAAAGGGTAAATCCTTTAAATAAGGGTATAAAATAATATTATAATAATAGGAATTTAACCTAAAACGTGTCCAAACACTATTGGTTGATACATTTCCGACCATGGGCATCTTTGGGTCGATTTTGGGACCCCATGGATCCACTTTTAAGTGATAATGTCACTTTATATTAATTATGTTAATGTAAATACGAAAATGACATAAGCATATATATTTTAGAAAAACAATTATTATATAGGGTAATATATGTTATATTTTATACTATAAATATTCATTAGAAAGATAAAATTGTTTCATACAAAATGGTATTTTATTTATAATTTTTAGACATTTAATAATTAAATTTATTTATGACACAGTACTGATGCTGTATTTTCCTTATTAATGATAAAATAAAATAATTTGTATTATAAATGTTAAAATAAATAAAATTTGAAAATTTTGATGTCATCCAATAATTTTATTGGTTAATATTACATGTTATGATTTCTTAAATTAATTTTATTCGAATTAATAATATTTTTAAGACTTTAACAAAAATCAATTATTGAATAGTGTCAAAATTGACATAAATCGGTTTTTAAAACAAATAATATATTATTAATTGATATTCAATTCATAAAATTCTAAGGATAGTCCAAAGGACTTATATAAAGATAGGTGTATCATTAATGGACAACTTGGTGGTCTCTTGGGTGTATATTGTATGTTTAATAACTGTATAATATAAAAATATAAAGGGACTTGGTAAATGTCAAACTAATCAACTAAGAGTTAAAACTAAAAGATAAGGTTAATATAATGACCCAAACCTATCTAAAATATATTGGTTGAAAATATTTCGACCCATAACCACCATATAAATTGAATAATTTACATTGGATACATTAGAAACCGAATTGGAATTTATTATAAATTAATACTTTATGTTTTTTCTAAAGAGCCCCTCCTCCTCCTTATAAAAGTACACCACTTCTAACTAATTCTTCATACCTTCAAAGACTTTTGGATCGGAAAAACTCTCCCCAAATACCCACTCAACTATCCTACCTTAATCCTAGAGGCCTTCCTTTAGTATTAAATCCTACATAAGGAGCCCTTTTGATCAAATCAAAATGAAGAACCCAAAGAAGAGGTAACATTCTCACCACCCTCTTTCAGGTTCCATTATTCTTCCAAATTATTCTTTCTTTGTTATTTAATTTCTAAAATAATAACTACAGTATCTTATATATACCTTGATGTTATTATAAATATTCTATATCCATATTCAGTATTCTATCCATCCTTTTAATGACATGTCACCATACGTGCATACGTACGACATACCGTCTCCCCGTCGTGGGGTAATTGTTATTCAAAACCTTATTATTTTGGTGGGAATGATAATGATTTGTAATTGATGTAAATAATAAATATTACATGATAATTATTCTTTATATATGATATACCATCCAATTTTATATTATTTTAATATCAAAAGAGTGATATTGTCGCTCATGCGTACGTACGGACTAGGTCTCCACAAACGCGATGAGATTCATTCTCCATCATATCCATTCAAGTCTAATTCTAATTTTATGATTAAAAATAATTTCTAAGGACTTGATATAAATATGGATATGAATAACATACAAACTATTCATAACCAACACAACTTATGTAACCAAACAAAAAAAATAAAATGAGTAAGTTAACAACCGAAATAACGATAATAATAAGATATTATTTACAAAGCTATGTTAAAAGATCATATATGATATCATATTAATGTATATGATTCTTTATTAATTTAATAACAATAATTTCACCATTATAAAGGATGTTAACCTACCCCCATCCACGTAAAATTACAATGTAAGGGTTTATTTCACAATATCTTCATTATCCATGGTTGTTTATATGTAATTATCTACTAGGACCTCTTTATCATCCACATCTATGTTTATAAAAAATGTATTTCAAACATTCTAAATATTTTACAGAATAGGGGTTAATGTCATTTATACCCCTGTTTTACTTTTTATAAGAAGTTTATAAATGAATCATTATGTCATTATCCAAACAAGGACCTTTTTAACCTTTTCGAAAAATTTAGGTAAGAATTTTTTTTTAACTTATACGGATGGTGCGTCTATTTTGCACCATTGTAAAATCATTGAAGCATCCCTTACAAGATTATAAGAATATTTTCAAATTAACTGTTTTATTTTAAAATTTTGTGACTTTTAAATTATTTCACAAAAAGAGATATTTCTCTCAAATAGTATTTATTTCATCTATGTCAACATCTATTGATGGATTTTAATCTTATTTGAAGATGATTTATTATAATACAAAACATCCATATTGTATTGATTGTTTTTTGATATGTTTGATGGTGGATGTGTTATTTTTATACCATTCAAGTTTTATGGAGAAATTATTTACATATCGTATGCTAGTTTTAATACGAATATTTATGTTATGTTTAAACTAGTTCTTATGTGGAATGCATTGGACTTAGTAAGTGATGGGTGGATCCCGCTATAGCTCCTCAATGAATCTGTATGTCTCATGATACAAGCTACAGTCTTGGCACGAGGCCTTGACAAAATCTTATTTGTAGTCTTGGCACGAGGCCTTGGCTACGTGGTTATGATAGTCTGGCATTATGCATTCCATCATTAGGAATGTGCTTATTGATATTGAATGTGATTATTCGACTAGTAGAATATTCATGTGAATAAGTAAATGGAATTTTTTCATTTTATTTTTTCCATATAATGCTTATGTTCAAGTTTAAAAGGCTTTATTTTAGTTATACATTGCTTTAAATGTTTATGCTTATTTATGAAAGTCTTTGCTATATTGTTATCCTTACTGAGCATCTGATCTCACCCCTTTCAATGATTTATTTTCCTAGGATGTGAATAAGTATTATATGAATGACATGCAGGGATAGTATATGGGGCTATGAAGACAAAATGTTGTTATAGGTTTTCACTTTATAATGCTATGTAAACTTTATTAATGTATCTAGTTATTCCAAGGCTAATAAACTAACCGGTCTTTAGAGACTTGATATTTTGTGATCATGCCAATGTTATGTAATAATGCACTGACTCTGGGGTGCCTAGGTTCGGGGTGTTACAGTTGTTATCAAGGGAAGTTTATTACAAACCATAGAAACTAGATTTAGATAAACTCTGATTAAACAACATATCCCTGAGATAGACATTACAGATTAGTATAGATGAACTTCCTATAATTTTCGTACTTTATAGATTTTGTGAGTTTTACAAGAAATACATCCATGTCTAGATACGAGGAGGTAGAGGTGGCTCTGGGACAGATGTACCTAGGGGTAAAACCCAAAAACACCATTTTGAGCTAGAATCAAACGGGAACTGGTGCACGACAACTGGCTTTGCTACACTCTTGGTTACGACACTCCTGGGGGATATGCTTAGGATAATTCTCATTTTATTTAAAAACCATTATGAAGGGTTTATGAGTATATACATCCTACAAGAAATTTTTTTTATGATTATGGATTATATCCATAAACAATTAAATTTTTGTTAAGTGTTTTACAAGTTTGGGATTAGGTATTTCTATTCATAAAATAATCTAGTGTATGCCATTGTTTAGAAATGGCGCCCAGTAGAAGGAATGAGAACTCCAGCAATACGCATGATCCAAAGAGTAAGAAGGATCATATATTTCATGGTCTTAAGCCAGAATTTATAAGGAAATTAGTATCCCACATATTATCATCATATGGAGAAATAGTATCATGTGTTGATAAGATAAGTAAAGATTTATCGGAGTCCTATGGATTTTAAGGGAAGAAAGAGAAGGAAAGGATGGTAGAGAGAAGGACAGATAAAGAGAATAATGTAAAGAAGGATTTTACATTATGTGATAATACTGGAAAGAATCAACTTTGAAAATGCTTTAAGGGAATGGGAGTATGTTAAAGGTGTGAAAAAAAACAGCACTAAGTACGTGACTACAAGGGTATGAAAAAGGTTTCAAATGTACAATGATTCATCTGCAAGTAGTTTGGACAATACGTGATCCAATGTCCCTATCATCATACTATGACACAACTGATACTATTAGATAATAATCATGTTATGATACTACCACATATTTTTAAAAATGACTAGTGTTATTATGTTGTAATTTTGGAATTATTTCATTGAAGTTTTGTATCAATGATGTTCTGGAAATAAATAAGGATTGTACTGCAGTACTATTTCATTGAGGATTTGAGATTTTATGGTACTAAGAAAAGTTACTCTACATCAAGTTAAACATTTTGGAAATTATATGGACGAAGGAAAGATAAACATTAATATAGTCCTAATATTGAGGTACTGATTTTGGAATAAGATATGGTTGATTTGGTAAATTATATTGGTTATTATTGACTACCTTGATACTGATTAAAGATTTGTATATTCCATCATTGTTGGAGTTTACAACATTTTTGGATCGATGAAGTATATCCAATATTCTATACAGAATGAGATAGCATGAATATAATTAATAAGGTTTTATGGTAATTCAGGATGATTCTGTGTTTTAAAAGAATGCATGATGAAGGTATTCACATGTTATTACTGGATAAAAGGATCTACATTATGTTTACCTTTAATATAAATTTTGGACCGAGAGTTTACAAAAGTATTTTAGATTAGTATAAAGGTTTTAATGGATTATATTTTACATTGGATTCTATTGTTAATTTTATTTTTGGATATTTATAAAAAGGACAACACGCAGACTGTGTGACAACCCGTCTCGTTGGACAATGCTGCGGGAATCGAACCCACAAACATAGTGCAATTGAGATTTATCGCCTACCACTACACTATGTGAAGTACCTAGAGTGTATAATGTAGTTTAATTTTTTTAAAAGTTCTGATATATTAATTCTAAATTTAGTTTTGGAACCTGATACGGTTAGGATAAATATAATATTTTTGAGTTCTATTACTTTTTGGTGTGAAAGATGGGATTGTGTAAAAAATTTATTAAAGATTGAATGTCTACATGAGAAGTAAGTATATTTCTTTACATTCTTAATAAGTCTCATAAATAAATTCCTCATCTTTATGAAAGGAAACATAAAACAAAAACATTTTCGGTAAACTTTTCTTACTGCGGAATCAAAGACCATTTAACTAATCACAAGTTTGTGAATTTCTTGTAGTTAACTTTCTCCTAATCCTGTTTTCTACAACTCTCCATCAGAACATGATGGTTTTTTTCTCCTCCATATCTATGTTTTCATAGAATGCTATTATGGGCTATCTCGGGTGACCTTTGTACTTCTCTTTCTTTATTTTAATGTTATATTTTTGTTAACCCTATTTCCGATATGGGTTATCCACAAAGGTATTTTCTATTTTCAAAATTTTATTTTTGAATTACATTTCCAAATTGTGAGGAAACAATTTATGGATGTAGAGGAGAATGTAACACCCCAAGCTTCCACAGTACATTTCCCTTTGAATAATGCAATATCTTGCAATGTACGCAACTTCGAGATTCTAACACACACTAAAACCAATCAAACTAGCCTTTATGAATAGTAATACCCACTATTTGAAATTTTATAAATTTAATCTTTCAAAATAGACATCATTTTTGGATTTGGAATAACAAAATTAGCTTTGGGTTAATTTTTTGTACTTTTCGGATAACTTTCATATTTTGATGAATAGTGAAAATTACTAAATTTTAATTAAAAACAACCTTTTTAATCGAAATAATTAGTAGTCATAAATTATGAATTTTAGTGATTTTAAATTATAATTACAATATATTTTTACCACTTAACAAAATTATGGTCATTGGCAATAATTTCACATTTAAATCAGACATAAACAAGTGTCAATCTTTTTATAGTTATTATTTTTCTTAAAAACACGCTTTTTGTTTTGACAGCGGGAATTAATTTTAAATTAATTTCTTCCGTTTATGTGTTCTGAATTTGAAAAAATGGATTCCATATTTAGAATCAGGGGTTATAAATTGTGTAAATATGTAACTTTTATTTTTAGACATTTTGAATAATTTTTTCGGTAAATATTTTATTTACCACGGTTAAAGGGTAAATCCGGTAAATAAGGGTAAAAATTAATATTATAATAATAGTAATTTAACCAAAAACGTGTCCAACCCCTATTGGTAGATACATATCCTACCATGCTCATCTTTGGGTCGATTTTGGGACCCCATGGATCTACTTATAAGTGATAATGACACTTTATATTAATTATGTTAAAGTAAATACAAAAAAGACATAAGCATATATCTTTTAGAAATTTTTTTTTACATAGGGTTATAAATGTCATATTTTAGACTATAAATATTCATTAGAAAGATAAAACTATTTAATACATAATGGTATTTTGTTTATAATTTTTAGACATTTAATAATTAAATTTATTTATAACACAGTACTGATGTTGTATCTTATTTATTAATGATAAAATAAAATAATTTTCATTATAAAAGTTAAAATAAATAAAATTTGAAAATTTTGATGTCAAACACTAATTTTATTGGTTATTATTACATGTTAAGATTTCTTAAATTAATTTTATTCGAATTAATAATGTTTTTATGACTTTAACAGAAATCAATTTTTGAATAGTGTCAAAATTTTCATAAATGAGTTTTTAAGACAAATATTATCTTATTAATTGATATTAAATTCATATAAATATAAGTATAGTCCAAAGTAATTATATCAAGATAGGTGTATCATTAATGGACAACTTGGGGGTCTCATGGATGTATATAGTATGTTTAATAACTATATAATATAAAAATATATAGGGACATGGTAAATGTCAAACTAATCAACTAAGAGATAAATCTAAAAGACAAGGTTAATATAATGACCCAAAACTATCTAAAATCTACTGGTTTAAAATATTTCAACCCATCCCCACATTATATATTTCATAATTTACTTTGGAGCCACTAGAAACTGAATATGAATTTATTATAAATTAATACTTTATGTTTTTTCTAAAGAGCCCCTCCTCCTCCTTATAAAAGGACACCACTTCTAACCAATTATTCATACCTTCAAAGACTTTTGGATCTAACAATCTCTTCCCAAATACTCTATAAACTATTCATCATTAATCCTAGAGGCCTTCCTTTAGTCATAAATCCATCCTTAGGAGCCCTTTTGATCAAATCAAAAAGAAGAACCCAAAGAAGAGGTAACGTTTTTACCACCCTCTTTGAAGTTCCATTCTTCTTCAAAATTATTCTTTCTTTGTTATTTCCATTATAAAATAATAACTCCAGTATCTTATATATACTGTGATGATTATATGATTATGGTACAACCATATTCAGTATTCTATCCATCCTTTGAATGACATGTCACCATACGTGCATACGTACGGCTTACTGTCTCCACGTCATGGTGTAATTGTTATTCAAAACATTATTATTTGGATGGATATTATAATGATGTGTAATTGATGTAAATAGTAAATATAACTTGATAATTATTATTTATATATGCTATACCATCCATTAATAAATTATTTTAATATCAAAAGAGTTATATTGTCCCTCGTGCGTACGTACAAACTATCGTCTCCACGAACTTGATGAGATTCATTCCCCATCGTATCCATTCAAGTATAATTATCATTTGATGATTAATAATAATGTTTAATGACTTGATATCATTTTGGATATGAATAAGATACATGCTATTCAAAACAAACAAGACTTATGTAACAAAACATATAAAATAAAATGAGTAAGTTAACACCCGAAACAACCATAATACAAAGATATTATTAACAAAAATATGATAAAATATAATATATGATATCATATTAATGTATATTATTCTTGAATAATTTAAAAATAAATATTTAACCATTATACCGAAGTTTAACCTACCCCAAACCAAGGAAAAGTACAAGGTAAGTGATTATGTCACAATCTCTTCATTATCCAACGTTGTTTATATGTAATTATGTACTAGGACATCCTTATCATCCACATCCATGTTTCATAAAAATATATTTCAAAACATTCTTATTATTTTACAGAATATGGGTTAAAGTCATTTATACCCTTCATTGACTTTTTATAAGAAGTTTATAAAGGAATCATTACGTCATTATCCAAACAAGGACCTATTTAAACTTTTCGACAAATTAAGGTAAGAATGTCTTTTTTTTAATTTATACGGTGGGTGCGACTATTTTCCACCGTTATAAAATCTTAGAATAATCCCTTTCAAGATTATAAGAATATTTTCAAAGTAAATGTTTTATTTTATAATTATGTTACATTTAAATGATTAAAAAAGAGAGATATTTCTCTAAAATAGTTTGGATTCCATCTATGTCAACATCCTTTGATGGATTTTAAGCTTATTTGAAGTTGATTTTTTATGATAAAAAACTTCCATATTGTGTTTATGTTTTTGTGATTTGTTTGACTATGGATGTGTTATTTTTATACCGTTTATGGTTTATGGAGAATGTATTTACATTTCTTTTTCTAGTTTTAATATGAATGTTTATGTTATGTTTAAACCTATTCATATGAGGAATGCATTGGACTTAGTTAGTGACGGGTGGAGCCTGCTATATCTCCTCGATGCATCTGTAGGTCTCATGAGACAAACTGGTGTCTTGGAATGAGGCCCTGAAAAAATATTATTTGTAGTCTTGGAATGAGGACTTGGCTATGTGGTTATGATAGTCTAGCATTATGCATTCCATCATTATGAATGTGGTTAGTGATATTCCATGTGATTATTTGTCAAGTAGAATATCCATGTGAATAAGTAAAAGGCATTATTTTATTTTATTTTTTCCATTATATTATGAATTTTAAGTTTTAAAGGCTTTTGTTTTAGTTATACATTGCCTTAAATGTTTATCCATTTTTATGAATGTTTTCGCTATATTGTTATCCTTACTGAGCATCTGAGCTCACCCCTTTCAATGTTTTATTTTCCTAGGATGTGAAGAAGTATTTTATAAATGACATGCAAGGATAGTATGTGGGTATATGATGACAAGATGTTGTTTTAGTTTCTCACTTTATTATGCAATGTAAACACGATGAATGTATCTAGTTATTCCAATGCTACTAAACTAATCGGCCATTTGAGACTTGATATTTTATGATCATGCCAATGTTATGTAATAATGCACCAACTCTGGGTAACAGGGGTCAAGGAGTTACACTCAATGACTAGAATTTTGTGGATCATTGACTTGTTTACTTGTGTATAACATGTATAAGATGTCAAACATTCATTTGCGGGGAGTATGGGCCCTCACGGATCGGAATTTGGCACTTATGTGTTTTTTCAGTATTTTTTGGGTTCTGGAGTAGTATTTGAGGCTTACTATCTAGAAAACCTAGAATACACGCCGTGTAGGTCCTCGGACACACACCGTGTGTTCTTCTATTTGGGAATAAATGAATACTTTTTGAATACACGCCATGTACCCTCAGTACACGCCGTGTAGTCTCTTCTCGTGTCATAGATCATGTGGGCAGGGACACGGTGTAAGGAATGGTTTTGGGAAAACACATCGTGTACCAGATATACACGCCATGTAGTGTTGACCAGGAGTCCTTCATGTAACTAACAACACGGTTGAAGGAGACTATGATAAATACACGTCGTGTCCACAATGGAACACGCCGGGTAGTATGACCAGGGGACCCGGCTGTGTAACTAACAAAAATAGGTCAGTGTTACCTCTTCTTGAACATTATGTGTACCTGAGGGACACACCGTGTAGTCATTACCGAGGGGAGACCGTGTAGACTTAGCTGTGTGGCTAGGGAAATGGGTTATTGTACACGTCGTGTGCAGGTGTAACACGCCAAGTGGTGTCATCCGAGTAGTCGGTTGTGTCACCAAAGACACAAGAAGTTATAAATTAAACCATACACGCCTTTTAGATGCCATACACGCCGTGTAGTCTTGTTCAAAGTGAGTAGTGTGGATTAGACTTAGAGGAGGACTCGGGCATGGAATGAGGATTCAAGTACACTCTGTGTATTTAGAAGGCATGTTGTGTGTTTGGGGTGTTACACAGCTAGTTTAAGCTTTAGTACACTCCCATGTGTATGGATTACGGGAACATGCCATGTAGTTTTATACACACCATTTAGTCAAATTTTGTAAATTTTGAAAACATTCCTTCATCGTCTCTTTGTTTTCAGTCTTTGATAAATCTTGATCTAAGGTGTGCATTTGACCTTATAGAGTCATGCCGCCAGGACGACCATGTGTTGTTCGCCAGGAGTGTGGCAATGATTATTCTCCAGAAATGGTCGGCCAGGGGCTACTAGTGGATCCTCCAGCATAGCCAGATGCGGCGTCAGCCATTATACCAGACATAGGTGTGGATGCGCAGTTCGGTGAAGGCTTCACGCGGTTCATGCAGAAATTTCAGGGAGCACCGCCGGCTGCCACATCTATGGATGAGCAGACTCGTATCTTCTAGTAGTAGTATCCTCCAACATTTTCAGGGGATAGCGGACCATAGGCTGTGGAGTCTTGGCTGGATTCATTGAAGATTATTTTCCAGCATCTTGAGAGGCATCCAGGGAAGATGGTCAAGATCACGACTTATCTGTTGTGTGATTACACCAACAGGTTATGGGATACTACCACCTAGTCAAAGAATCACAAAGACATGGTGTGGGAAGATTTTCAGACAGCTTTCTATGATTTCTTCTTTCTAGAGAAGCTGAGGGTAGATTGATCTCGTGAATTCATGAATCTGCAGGAGGGAGTTATGTTGGTAATGGATTGTTCTTCCCATTTCACCGAGCATCAGCGTTTTGCACCTGTTCTGGTGGGTTATGAGAGGTTGATGGATATAAGCTTTGAGGATGATATTCGATATAACATCTGTGCACTGGTGAATGTTTTCAGGTTTCCTAATGTGCATGATATTGTGAACCAGGCACTGATTACCGAGCGTAATCTGTGGGAAACTAGTGGTGTTATCTAGGGTGGTTCAGCACCAGTTTCTGGTACTATTTCTATTGAAAAGAGGAAGATATAGATGTAGTTCACTCACGGTGGAAGTACCAGCAAGAGGAATGTTTCAGGTGGCCAGGTCCTGTGCTAATAGTGTGGCAAGGTGGGGCACAAGAGACCATAGGGTCGACATGACCCAGTAGAATTCGGAGCTTGCTGTAGGATGGGTCATATGGAGCCCTTTTGTAGGGTGTTTCGACCAGTGGGTAGTGAGAGGGGTTCTGTGAAGACTCCGCATACGGGAGAAGGACCAGCAGCTTCTTACCAGTCGGGAAACAGGAATACGTTAGTGTATGCAGGCCGAGATGGTGGTCATGGATGTGGTATCCAGACAGCAGGATCACAGAGGCAGCAGGGCGGGGCATCACAGGGTAGCTAGGTTGTGTCATAGGGAAGTGGCACTAGGCAGGCATATGAAGTGCCACAGACCCAACAAGAGCAGGATCTCAGACCTTCTACTATCAGAGGTACTATTCTAGTAGCTTATATCTTATCTTCATTACTTTTCGATACGAGTTCTATACATAACTTTGTATATGTTCCATTTGTGTAGAGCCTTGGGCTCTGTGTTTCTTCTTCTTCTTCTGTTGTTATGATTCTAGACACTCTTTTGGGGAATAGAATGGCAGGTGTGCATCAGTGTTGGGAGTTCCCCCTTGAGGTTGGTGGGTTTCACTTTCTTTGGGACCTATATGTCTTGGAGATGAAGATCTATGATGTCATTCTTGGGATGGACTAGGTTGTTCTCTTTCGAGCATTTATATACTGCTATCATCGCAGGGTGCGTTTCACGTCACCAGAGGGAGGAGAGTTTCTATGCAAAGGTGATTGGGATGTTCAGGTGAGTCGAGCTGGTCCAGAGAATCATGGGTGAGGTGGAGTCACAACCGATATTGAAAGTTTATATCTGAATGATTAGGGTACTTTTCAGAATGATTTCCCTCCAGTAGTTGATCGTTTTAGGGATGTCTTCCCGTATGAATTTTCAGGTCTACCTCCAGAGCGTGAGGTGGATTTCTATATTGATCTTGTACAAGGAGTAGAACCAGTGTCCATTCCTTTTTATAGGATGTCTACATATGAGTTACAAGAGCTCAAGATACAGTTAGAGGAGTTACAGTCAAAGAGTTTTATATGACCCAGTACATCTCCTTGGGGTTCTCCGTTCCTTTTTGTGAAGAAAGTGGACGATAACCTTAGACACTGTGTGGATTATCGGAAGCTGAACCTGTTGACGGTCAAGAATTGATATCCTTTACCAAGGATTTCTGATCTTTTTGATCAACTTTGAGGTGCATGATTTTTCTCGAAGATTGATTTGAGATCCAGATATCATCAGTTGTGCGTTAGTCCATCTGATATACCCTTTATAGCCTTCAGGAGTAGGTATGGTCTATATGAATGTCTGGTTATGTCGTACGGACTCACGAACGCCACCGAAATTTTCATGGCTCTGATTAATAGTTTGTTCTATCCTTATCTAGAATATTTTGTGGTAGTTTTAGTGGAAGATATCTTGGTTTACTCTCATACTCAACATGACCATACCACCCATCTTGACATCATAATGAGTAAAATGAGAGAGCAAATAATGTATGACAATATCTCAAAGAGCCACTTTTGGATGCACTAGATTCATTTCCGGGGTAATATCATCTCAAAGGATGGATTTAGAATAGACCTGGAGAAGGTGAGAGCAGTAGTTTCCAAGGAGAAGCCTAAGAATGTGTTTGAGATATGGAGTTTCATGGTGCTGGCTGGTTAATACATGCATTTTATATAGGACTTCTCCTACTTAGCAGCACCATTGACGGGTTTGGCTAAGAAGGGTGTGAAGTTCTTTTGGTTAGAATCTTGGGAGAGAGCCTTCCAGGATCTGATGAAAAAGTTAACATCAGCACATGTCATGATACTTCTAGAACAAGGGAAGGTGTATATAGTTTACTGTGATGTATCGAGTATTGGGTAGGGTGTAATGTTGATGTAGGGCGATCGAGTTTTTGCCTATGGGTCTCGGCAGTTGAGGCCACATGAGAGGAGTTACCAGACACATGACCTCGAGTTGGCTACAGTTTTTCATGCGTTATGTTGTTGGAGACATTATCTATTTGGATATAATTTTTCAGTTTTCACCGACCACAAAAGTCTCATGTATATTTTTACTCAGCATTTCATGAATTTGTGGCAACAAAGGTGGGTTGAATACCAGCAGTCCATTGATTTTGAGCTTGACTATAAACCTAGTAAGGGTAATTCAGTACTCGAGGCATTGATCAAGAAGACTCAGACAAATGAGGTTCAAGAGGCCAGAGGTGAGTGGAAGCTTATGGATTTGTTCTCTGAGATGCATTTTTAGGTTCACAACAGTCAGGGGAAAACCTATCTTTTACCTTTTTCTCTAACTTCTACCCTCATAGATAGAGTGAGGATGAGATAGCTATACAATTCATAAGGCCTAGTCCTACGGGAGTCGGTGGCAAGTGAGGACCCTCCCCCTAGATGGATGATAGACGATGATGAGGTACTGTGTTTCCATGGATGAGTGTGGGTTCCAGGGGATATAAATTAGAAGTTGATGTGGGAGTGCCATGATTCAGATTGGGAAGTTCATCCTGGAGTTACGAATATGTATCGCGACTTGAGACGTAACTACTGGTTGTTGGGAATGAAGAGGGAAGTAGCTGGTTTTGTTACCAGATGTTCCACCTACTATCAGGTGAAGGCAGAGCATCAGAGGCCAGCCGAAGTGTTACAACAGTTACCCATTCCAGGGTAGAAATGGTATTATGTCACGATGGACTTCGTGACTGGGTTGTCGAGTTCACATCGAGGCAATGAGGTTGTGTGGGTTGTTGTGGATAGACTCACGAAGGAAGCTAATTTTTTGCCGATCAAGGAGACCTTCGGGATTGAAGAGCTCAGAAGGATGAATTTCTAAGAGGTTTTAAGTATTCATGGGGTTCATTGTTCTATCATTTCAGATAGGGACAGCTATTTTACATCTCGATTCTGTCAGTGTTTTCAGAGGGCACAGGGTACATAGGTGCTTCTCAGCACATCTTACCACCCACAGACTGATGTTCAGTCAGATAGTACGATACATGTGCTATTGGACAAGCCGCGTGCATGCGTCCTAGACATTGGGGGATCTTGAGAGAATCATATACCCCTAGTCATGTTTTCCTTTAATAATAGTTTTTTGGAAACTATTGAGATGGGACCTTACGAGGCTTTATATAGTAGGCCCTGCTGATCAACCTTGTTCTGGTTGGAGGCAGGTGATGCAGCTTTACTGGGACAACATCTCATACAGGAGACTTCGGATCAGGTCTAGTTGATTCATAAGAGGATGGCTACCGCACAACCTCCTCATAAATCTTATACTGATTTCCGCAGACGACCCTTAGAGTTCGTGATCGGGGATCGGGTTTTCTTGCATGTTTCATAGAGGTTGGGACACAGGCGGGTCATGGGATAGGGTATACATTCACCGAGGTATGTGGGGGAATTTGAAATTATGGAAAGTGTCGGGTCTGTATCCTATCGGTTGCAGTTACTACAGAGGTACTGGGCCATGCACGACATCTTTAACATATCTTAGTTGCACCATTATCATTCTGACCCATCTCACATCTTTCATCTTGAGGAGTTTTAGCCTCATGTCGATGCATCCTTTGAGGAGCATCCGATTTGTATCATGTATAGGAGCATGAAGGTTCTCTAAGGGCGGTTAATTACTCTCGTACTAGTGCTATGGAAGCATGGATGAGTGAAAAAAAAAACCTGGGAGCAGGAGACCGATGTACGTGCTCAATGGAAAGAGTTGTTCTGAGCTTTATCTTCACCACCCTTGGAAAGGAAATTATGGGATGAATTTCTTTAAGGGGGGAAGTTTTTAGGAACCTGGTTCTTATTTTTGAGGTATGGGTTTCTTCTTTACCCTTCTACTTATGTTTTTTTTGAGAAAATAAGTAAATGGGAGAAAATCCAAAATTTTATGACTACACTGTGTATTTTTCCACACACCGTGTAGTTTGGTTATGTGGAAGGAGTACACAGGGCATGTAGTTCGGTAGAAGATGATGGGTGTAAATACCAACTACACGCCGTGTAGTGGGTATTTACACGCCATGCAGTCAGTTGGAAAGAAAAATAGTAAGGTGGTGGCTAGGTGAGCGACATTACACACTGTGTACTCAGGTATTACACGCAGTGCACTCAAGTCGAAAGATGAATAAGGAAACACTGGTGAGAAGCCGCTGAAGGAACAATTAAAAAAAATGAAAACTACATGCCGCGTACCCAATATTATATGCCATGTAGTCTATGTTTTTCTTAAAATGGGAATTATCTTCTCTAGTTCACAAGGAAGGCTTATAATTGAAGGATAACTCGAGAGGGATGTCCGAAGCTTAGGAGATCACCCGATCGAGCACCGGGATTCTGATTCCACCTCCGTTGATCTCGTTGCAACTGCACGGGTGAGTTATTCATTCTCATTTAGTATCTCATGATAATTATTCCTAAAAATAGTGTTATTTATGATTGAATGTGAATTATTTTACTTCATATCAATGTCGTTCTCGAGTGTTTTTAGGAGCATCATTCACATATACCGATCATGGGCGATCGATGTAGGTGGTCTAGTGTTTATTTCCAAATGTTGTGGTGAATTTGTGTACCGTTGTGATACGCGCCCATGAATGGGGTATCTTATGGTTGAGGCCTTGATAAATTAAATTCCTAGAAATGTTTAGGTAGTTTAATTAAAATGTATAACTTTTGTTTGGGATTGCTTCATGGATCTAGGACCACCCCTTGGGTGCGTTCCTCTGTTTAGCCGTTTGGCGAGGTTACCCGAGGGTATACCGTGTTTTTAGCAGGTCTTAAATTACCTTGAGAGAAATTGTATATAATTTTCTTGTTTATATGTTTGGAATGGCCCTTTTACTTGTTAATTCTGAGGGTAGTGTTGTGATTGGCCTGTAGGAAGTGCTTTGTTCAACCTAAGGGAAACTTATTTCGTGCCCGTGGGAAGAAGATTCTATGCATGTGGGAGACGCTTCGTATGCCTCTATGAATTATTTGATATTCCAGTGGGCAGATTCATGTGGGTTTGGATTCTCTTTAACTCATGGGTAAGGGTTTACGTTCCTAAATACACTGACTGTTTACTAAGAAATTTACTATGGCAGTTTCCTTCTATTGAATGATTAAATGAATATTAAAATGGAAATATGACTGGTAGAGTTAGATACTTTTCTGTACTGCTTAACTTATTGCATTTTACTACTGCACACTGTTGCTACACATTTTCATAGACATTTAGGCATGGGCCTTTGGTGGTTTCCTTCTGGGATTTATTTGTCACACCCTATTTGGGGTCATGTCTTCGACCCCAAACAGATTACATATTTCTAGGTATGAATAAGGGAAAGGGTCCCAATACAGGTACATGAGTATTGCTGAGGTGTGGGGGAGCATGGGATCGATCTCAGGCTCGTGATGCTGCAGGCTGTTCTATTTTGTTCTGTTTACCTGTACTTTCCATTGTATCGTATTGTATTATTGTGTAACATGTTCTGGCTATTTTCATAGAATAGTGACATGCTGCATCTTGATATATATATATTTATCACAGCTGGTTCTTTTTCTATAGTTGTTTATTTCTGTTATTTATTTTTTACTTCTTCCACTGTTGTTGGATGTTTTATCTTGTATTCTTCTACTGTACACTTTGACAAAAGAGGGCATTATTTCCCCACTATCAGACATGGGCCCTCACTACTAGTCGGTAGCCTCTGGTGTTTGGGGAAATTCTCTTAAGGTCATGTGACCAACCGGGTTCGGGGCACCCGTGGAGTGGTACCCGGATCCGAAACGATACAAGTGATCCGATAGCGTTCTACAATCCCTATTAGGACATTGACATAATATGAGGATCTATATCTAAATTGATAGTATGTGAAACCTTGTGTTGTCATTTGACCTCAAAAACATACAGTCTTCCTAGCACAAAAACAGAGAATATCTCATGAATAGGTATGAGCTAATCCACTGTCATCCGTCTGACATTGATCATCTATAGGTTGTAGATTCCTCTTGATGACCTAGGAAAACCGTGTACAATGAAAATGTAACCATTTTCCCATTTCCTTTCCTAGAATGGAAGTGGAAAAACATTATTGAAGTTTTATGGTGTTATGATTTCACCTAAAAACATATGGAACACATAGTGAAAATTACTATAATCTAAAATTTTATTCCAGGCCTCCAATATCAGCATTGCATATCTTGATGCACCTCCAAGATTCTTAAATGAACTGACCACTACAATGCGTAAGACTTTTGCTTCAACTATTATCTCATATCTGTTAGAACCTAGACATGTCCATGGATATTCATTATTTCTTCCCTATCCAAAATCTAACATAGAGTTGTGGTATCTTATAAAATACACTCATGGAGATCCACACCTTTAGGGTATGAATTTGTCATACTCTTCACCATATTAAAGACGGAATATTTAACTTTTCAAGATGAGAGATATGACTACTGATGACTATTAGGAAATTCTAGATATAGTTCAAAAAATAATTCCATTATCTTCCATTCATAAATGGTATCCCATATGGACTAGGTTTGTGTTTTTTGACTCAATTCGTCTACAATCACATTGACTTTTCTAGGCATATAGGAAAGTTAAAAAATAATGTATTGTAAATATTTGACCCATATTCTATGTCTAAGGTTCATGTCATGCAATGAAAATATATATTCAAGACTACTATGGTCTATATAAACTATAATGCACTCAACCAATAGTTAATGTCTCCAGTAATGTATGGAATAGAGAACTGATGATAGTTATGGGTCGTGCGTCAAATAGTTTCTCTCATTGGACCTTAGCTACTGAGATCTATATTCAATTTATCTATCCTCCTACACAATCGTTGATCATAGTCTTATACTTGATTCATTAAATAATTCAATATAACCTATAACTTACTCCAGAAGAGTCCAAATAAGTTCAAATACAAGCCACCATTTCAACTATTGAATGGTTTTATCCCATGCTTTTTACCACAAAAAAATTAAACCCTTATTTGTAAGGCCAGTGAGAGGTGATGCAATTGGGGAAACGTCCTCTATGAAAGTATTTTCATATCCACCATTCCCTAAAACTACATATGTCAAACATGTTCTAGGTTTTCTCCTAGGAAACTACAACAATAACCTTTTATGGGTCAACATATACACCTGATTCTGATATTATATAAAATTTGAAGTGGGCCATGTCAAACCCAATGTGGAACTTAGCCTGCTTGGTGTAAATCTGATCCTCTATCAATGTACTCAGAACGATCTAAAGATGTTTTTCATTGTCTATATTAGTGTGAGAATGCACCAAGATATCATCCATAAAGACCATAAGAAAAGTGTAAAAATAAAGGTGGAAAACCATATTCTTTAGAGCCATGAAAATGACAGGCATGTTCAAAATATTGAATTCCATAATGAGGTACTCATTCAAACCATAAATACCATTGATTGATGTATGTGGTATGTTTGGTGGCTATACATATACCTAATAATAACCTAATCTCATGTGGATCTTGGATAAGAACATTACTCCTTTGAGCTATTCGAATAGACTATATATTCTAGGAAGTGGGTATCAGTTATTGACACTATGTGGGTTCAACCATCTATAATCTACACAGTGAAGTATGGTTCCATCCGCCTTATTGTAAAAAACCATGGGATTACCCTAAGAGGATGTACATGGACATATAAATTCTTTGGACTCTATATCCTCCAACATTCACATGATCTCGCGATGATCTATATGTGCCATCTTATATAGAGGAATATACATTACTTTTTCCTCTAGAACTACATCAATTTTAAAATCTAACTATATATGAGAGAATAAGATAAAATATTCATCATGAAATTCATCCATCAAACGAAACATAGCTGGAGGGAAATTACCTTAATATAAATATTGATCCTCCGTGATGAGATTTTAAATCTAGAAATTTACTCCACCTAGCACAAGAAGCATCGATCCATCTCTTCTATAATAGACATTCTAGTCAACCTTATGTACAGACCTATTTCCTTTTGTGGTTGTAAAAGATACTTTGTGGATATTTAATTATACAAATTCAAGAAAATAAAATAACATATCCATATAGAGTATAACATCGAATCTCTTCATCATGAGAATAAAAAAGTTAAAAATGAAAAGGTGACCACTTACTTTAAGGTGATAGTCCTTACATTGGAATATTCCCTCCGTTAAAAGAGATCTAAGAACCTATATAAAATAAAGGAGATTCAATTGTAGATTCCACAAGAATATTACCTCTTTTCGTAGTTGGTTCAACAACTTGATCCTTGAGAATTAGTTGTAGTACATGTAATTGGCCTAATTTGGGGACCTATGCAAAAGATGGACTACCACAATCATAAATTCAATACTGGAGCATCTAGTGATCATGGGTGTGGCTACAATAGCCACGACCTCCTCCTCATCCAGACCTACCAATGTTATTCTAACTCCCCAAAATCCATAGTGTAAAATAATCTATCCCTAAAGGTAGAGATGGCACTGATCGTTTTCTATACGAGGATGTTGTAATAATCCTGTAGAAACATTTTAGCTACCCAATAAAAATGCATGCCATAGAATCCATTGGATCTCTATCACAATAAGGTATCAGGTTCCCCCATCATCCAGACTAATGATAAACTATATATATATATATATCGAAATGGATACTCTATATGTCAATTACCTAACAAGAAACCTTGAGGGGACATTTACTACCACGTGGATAACTTTTGGATTGTCACAGCATTAATCTTCTATAATCAATACTATTCATACCCATCATGATATGATCAATGATATGGTCATAATATACTATTAAAAAAATTAGGTATGAGAATGAAATTCAAAAATATACGAACAGCGTACTAGATCCCATCCTCGAAGCCTCTAGCACATATAAGATCATCAATAGTTAGAAGTGGTTAAAATCATTGTATATCCATTAAAATAACTATGTATTCTATAAATATCATAGTTCCATGTTCATGATGCATGAATTATTTGGCTTTATTATCACTCTGTGTATTTGGAAATATCTAATCATATAAGGCCATCTGAAAATCAACAGAAAATGTTCCCTAATGTTGACAATCATGGGAAATCACATCCCACCAATTCTTCGACAAATCCCAAAGAATGTATATGGAAATCTTGACCCTTCAATCTAGAGGCATCTCCATATGATCAAATATAGGGAGGGTGGCCTCTATCCAATACTTATACCCCTATAGGCAACCATACTTGAGAATGTACTAGGATGTTGCTAGTGGAACTTATGAGTTTGATCATCCATCCTAGGTGAAATTCATACGGCACCATGCATGGAATGCATCAGACATAGGAAATTATCATGAACCTAGGAATTAGTTCTTGAATTAGGTACAATAGGTGGTTCCTCTAGTGTCACTGATTGTAGTAAGAAAGGTGGATCAGGGCCCACTACATCTCGAACATGGTCATCCCCACCCACCTGGAATACAATACAAGGACATTGTGGTTGCATTGGTCTACAATTGACAAGAACACACCTCAAAACAATCTTTACGCATATAGGTATCATCACTTGAAAAGGGTAAACAAGGCTCACTTCCCATGGTATACTACCCCTAATAGCCACTTAGAAGATCATGTACTCGTAAGTACTCAATTTCATGTTTCAGTTCATTTTAAATTTAATTTCTTGGTTCACTCCTATGAATTTCTTAAACCTGAAAAGGAAGGATAAGGATGTGCAAGAATATTATTTAATAAGTATTTTTTACCTTATAATAGTATCCAATCACATTGAATTAGTTCACATTTATCTTATCAATGAAAAATACACCGATTTAATTATACTATACTGTCTTGAGTCGGTAAAATACTCATCCTAGCCCACATGGTCCCAAGCACATCAGTAGGTGATTTAGGAAATCATCTAATCTCAACCAATAGTAATACAAGAATAAGATAAATATAACTTCATCACTAAAAAATGACAGTCATATCATGAAGTGAAAGTAGTTAAATGAACCTATATATAATCATAATATATATGACATGCAAATTCTAGGTGCCTATAATGATGCATGAATTATGGTACTTTCCCTCATATCATCGTTCCATGGTTGAAAAAAAATCCTCAGTTAGATTATTAATTAAAAGCTCAACATGACATGTGTGTCATCCAATTGTAAAATAATATCAACAGTAATATGAAAAATGAATCAACAATTATGATTTTTGTAACATGGATTTCAACTCGAACCTGGGATCACGTTGCACTAGCCGAGCCTATGACCATGTACCAAGAAATATTAAACACATTAATATTATCTCTAAATAGAAAATAAATATAATAAACCTCCTCTTATAACACTTTATCAACTTCCTAGACCTAGATTCCACTTAATTGATTCTCTGATCCTGGTGGGCCACATGGCCTCAAAAATGTCCCCACAAAAATTCAGAGGTTACTGACCCACAATAAGGGCCTATGTTGTTTCGGTGAAGAGACTATTCATTCATTACCAGAGTGTAAGACATCAGGTAAATATGATAAATGGTTGGTAGCAGAATCATGTTGTGTAAATAGTGGATAAAGAAGAATGAGATAATGAAAAATGATCACAATAACTGAAATACATATAATAAAATTCAACAAATGTTGATGATATGTCATGTCACTAGAAACCAGGAAGGCGAGGATACATGAATGTGGAAAAAACTGATACAAAAAAGTAAAAAATAAATTAAATATTTTCCCAAGCCTCACGAGATCTGTATCAGTCATATTGTATCAAGATTCATCTTAAACAACACGCGATAAAGTGATTGAAGTTTCATGCTTCCATTATTTCAATACCTACAACCAGATAATCTACAACAGCTACCAAATGGCACCTAGAGAGTGTGTGAGATAAATCTCAGTGGGGCACAACCAATGGAGTCTATAACATATGACTAGTGTAATGAAAATTTGATAGTGTTAAGGCATGAATATATACAATAATATATTATTAAGAAACTATATTACAAAGTACATGCTTCATACCTCATATGGTGTCTGAATACATAACCATGTAAATATTTTATTACGACAATTTATAAATATGTTACATGTAACCATTATTAAAGATGTCAAGATGTAACATGGAAACCATAATTGAAAGTTTATAAGAAGTGGTTCCATTGTATTCAATAAGGAAACCTAGACGTCATGGGATGATAATTCAGTAGTAAATGGTTCTAGCTAAGTGTAAGAGTTTAACCCATGTAGAATAGTATATGTAATTCCACAATAAAATGGATACGAAATCCAAGGTGATTAACAAAGCTAAAACGGGCCTATACAGTGATTGGTACCTATGTGTTGTAACCATTGAACATATATGTAAATACATGATAAATGGAGTGTATCAAAGATATCAGAAAATACTATTTGAAGGATCCTATAGTGTCATACATGGAATCCATAAATAGAAAAAGATTCAGATTTTGGTTTTCTCGGCCTAAGAAAGTAGAATCCTTGAATGAGAATGGGGTTCTTCATTGTTCCAATAATTCCCAGATATGTGTAAACGCAAAGCTCAAATCATGCCATTCCTTCTGGATAATGAAGGTATGTATACTATTAATTGCTTCAATGCTTTCCGTTCATTAGTGTGAACAGTGCAAGTGGCATGAAACCCTTTATAAAATCTATGTAAAGAATGTTTAAGAATCATGGTCCATTCTATTACCTTCCGTTAATGTGGTAAGGGGTTCTTTGGACACACACCCTATTCTTCATTTACATTTAATCTGGTCAAGTCATATACTTAGTATTATTTACACTATATCACCAAATATTATTAATGAATTTTAGGTACATACCTTAAATGGTTCAAGTGTAAGGGACATAATACATTCTATTCAAAAATATATGATTCAACAATCTTTTATTTATAAGTCGGCTTATCATTAATGTGGAAAGCTCGCTCTCACCCAAACAATGTATCAAAATTGTCATGAAACAATAAATTAAAATATGTAATAACACCCATCATGGGTGGTTGGTTTTTATGGAATATAATCATGGCATAGAATTTATAGAAATGTCAACCAAAGAAATCGGGTATCCCGACATGTAAAATTCTTAAATCAATGAACGTGTGGATTGAGATATAGATCACCCATATTAGGGTTGAAAAACTCGACACTTTTGACATCATTCTCTGATTCAGATTAGAATGAAGAACATCTAAGAAAAATGAAAAACAATCACATGTTGATGAATTTTTCGAGAGATAGGGAGATGATGAAACATTCAAAAAGACTCAAGTACATGCCATTGCACATCCAACATGACAAAAAGAAGCTCGATTAGATTCTAGATGAATTTGGGATTACAATACCTAGCATATTTTTCCATAGAGATCCAAAACGATATAAAAATAGGTCTATACCACATAAAATATGATTTGGAGGAAGGAGTAGGCTTAATTAGATCATTAAGGGATAAATATTAAAATTTTCCAGAAATTATCATATGCACACTTTGGATGGATGGTATTATAAACCATGCGTTATCCATTCACACATAACAATGAATGAATGTTCCAATGCATGGTTAGGCCACATGGTTAGCAAAACCATGAAGCAACTATGTAGTAAGTCCCTATAAAAAAAGTCACCATCTTCATAGTTTGTTCTAACCATGAAGCCTTTTTGGATGGTATACTCTATAGAGTTTTCTAGGATTGTATTACTAAAAATATGGGTCCTAGTATCCCTAATACCCCTATACACCCTTGGGATCTTAACTAATTCATTATTCATCCATATTAGGCCCAAAATAAATAATTAGATTTAAATTTTAATGTATCCATAACTGATTGAAAATATGGGTTCTTACAATCACCCATATTAATTAATAATCAATCTTTTATTGATTTGAATGTCACCCTTTGATGAAAATAGGCGACTTTGGCATGATTGTAAACTAGCTAGTCCATTCTGATTATGATGTAAAACTGTTCCAAATCAAGGAAAAAATTTATATACGATTTGACATCTTCCAATAATATATGTTAACTCCCTACACTGGAATAAACCCTATATTATGATCCTCAATTGAGTATCCAAATTTATAACTCTATCGTAAAAATAAACATTGAGACCAAGGCTCTCCACTATAGGAAGTGATATTAAAACATGAGAATTTATAGTATAGAAAACATAAGATACTAGAATAGTGGCTACTAACATCAAACCTCTCAACGTAGATGGCCCAATGCTCTACTCCTCAGCTGTAGTATGTAAGGAATATATATTTCATGAACTGAGTCCCTGTGAAACAACCTCACTACCCAATGTAGGCCCACTCTGGTATCTAGGTACAATAGGTTCATATCTTCATCATACACGACCACCAAATCAATCATAATCACGGATAATAAACCATACCATAACCTTATGCAAAGCCATGATTCAACTTTCTAAAAATTGAGTTGGATTTAATCCACTTCCACAGCCTTATAAAATAAATTTTATTTAGAAAATATGTATATTGACCATCTTGAAGTATCATAATATATCAAATGTCTCCCAATTACACATAATCCTCATATACCTCTATCCCCCACTCACGTGATATATGATTTCACTACCATCACTAATATATTTTATAGTACTCCCTTTATGATAGGTCTCAAAATGGATCTTCCTTCCACATTATTCTAAACTAAATAGAAAAAATGCTACACTTATATGATCTACAACCCCCTCTTCCCTCATACTTCACTCAATAATCAGTTCCTAAATCACAATCTATGTAATTTTAGTCAGACAAAATTAGTTTAATTATGGTCGAATAAAATTATTGTGACATTCATTCAATCTTCCTTTTAGTGATATCTCATAAAAAAAATAAATCTTCTTAAATTAATGATTCTCTACAGACAATGATTGATATCCTATAACAGTCATCACATACTACACATTATGCATAAACATAATGGCCCCTTCATCTCTCACAGTCTCAAGAAGAATGTAGTAAAAAATCTATGATTTGTATTCCCTACAAATCATATCTCACAGAACATCATCCTAATTAAAAACTACTCAATCAATGTTAGGCTCATCCCAAAGAATATATATCGCAATATTCACACTCATCTCATGAGGTATCTCGAGATGCTCGAATATAAGAAAAGTTGTATTGATACAAATCACTACAGTCTTTGGAGATCCATCCCCAAAAATGAAGGTTAAATGTTAGTGTTTAAAGGCATGAATCATCTTTTCTATAGAAGATTCCAGATGTGGTTCTCCCAGAATTGTTTTCATAATGTTCATAAGAAATCTAACAGAAAAATGCCTCAAAATATTTATCTAGTAATAGTAATGCTTCCAGAACTAGATCTATTAGAGGATCTACTAATACCACATGAACCACCATCACTACAACATGGTCATCATCACCCTCGTACAATATAACTACAAGCCATCTATGTGGCACGCCTCAACAATGAAAAACACACTATTCAGAAAGAATCAAAAACTATAATATCACTAATATAAAAGTTTAGGAATGTATTATTCATTCATTAAAACTAGTCACACCCCTCATACATGTCCTAAATTACAGAATTCAAGAAAAGGGGTTGTATTAAAAAATAATATATACACCACCTACATCCCACACTAATGTTGGGTCAATGTCAAAATCAATTTTTCACAAATTAAAACGTGAAACAACTTTATAACTCCTTACAATTACCTTTTAACTGTTAATTTAAATGGTTCAAAACAACCAATCCACATGGGACAATACACCTTAGGAACAAAAACGTGACATCGACTTCATTCATGCAATTACACATTTTGTTTCATGGAAACAATGGTATATGACTAAATGTTCAAAAATTGGATACATATGTTGTTTTTTGTGCTTAAGAGGAATATAAAATTTTTGTTTTCGTAGGAACTCTATTTACCAATCATTTTTAACAATTAAATATATAAAACATATATTAATCGACATGTATATAACTCAATTAACACAATAATATATCATCCAGTCACATAATGCATCCTATATGGTGTGGTATAATCTATGGCATCTGAATTTAGTTCTTCCCTAAATTGTTGTATGATATTATTATCCTATTATAATTTATAAATGGGGATTTACAAATACCTAATGCTATAAAAAATATCATCATAATTCTGGTGAATCACCTGATGGTGGTATCAAATAAACCATATTAAGAAAAATATAGAAAAAGTCATTTCCAGTCGATGTTATTTATCTTTTTCTTATACGTAGAATAGCTACAATCAAAAATATAAACTAGAAATTGAAATACCATCCTAGTATAAAATATATTTTCTAAAAATACTAATAAAGGAAAAGTAATGTCCTTTAAAGAAATTATTATCATTTTTTCTAAGATCCAACAATGGATTCCATGAGCTAGTGGGTTGTATATCCTGATACGAACACCCACGTACGTAGGAGGTTGCAGACTAGCAATGAGTGTCTATGGTTCTATAGTGGGGATAATATAACATCATGATGACATTGAAACATAATTAATGTAATATAAATATGATATTAACTTATAAATAATATAAATCAAACTAAAGCAAAAAATCGATAAGGATTTACAATAAGTATTCCAAATTTAGTCATATAAAATATGATGTTAATTTCTTGTATCAAAAAATTATAAAAATAGGTATATACGTTTCCATTACAATACATGGATCAAAAGTTTAAAAAATAAAATGTAATTATCCCATATTTCTTCATTATGCATTCTTGGTCTTGTACCCCATTCTCATTGTAATGAAAAAATCAGGCATCAAACAATTTGTAACAACTCTAGATTTTTGGAAATATTATTTTTGAATAAATTTAATCGTTTTACTATTTTTCATTTAATGAAAACTGAAAATAGTTTATTTTATATTAATTAACTACATATGGCTTCAATTATATGCTGGGGAGGGGAAGTTCTAGTGGGCTGGGCCTACGGGTCATTTATGGGTATGGTATGCCTCTGGGCCTTCGGGTCATGTTTTGAGGGTCATGTTGGGCCTTATGCCTTGGGCCTATGGGTCATGTATAGTTTCCCCTTCAACCTTTAAAAGGGGGATAATCTATAATAAAAATAAAAAAGAAGTCTGTCGGGCCATTCACAGGATATTATTAACTAATTAATTAATATGTATTTGAATTCATTGGATTCAAATTAAATTGAAAATAAATATAGTTACTAAAGAAATATAAAGGGACTCATTTTAGAAGATACTATTTTAATGTCAAAATAATGATTTATAATATTAAGTTAATATGATTACTAATATTGAATGATATGTATTATGTATAAGTGTTATATATTAAAAAAATATTTTTTTATAACCATCCAATATTATTTTATATCTAAGATAAAAACAAACCCATTTTTATGTTTAATATCAATATTTTTTATAAGTTAACTTTTACCCTCTTTTAATGGGGAGCCAATTTTAAATCAAAATTTTATAACCTTTATATATATTATATTTTCATATAATATTTATATTTTAATTAAACAATGATCATGTATGTCAGGAAAAACATTTGGTATGTTTCATTATAGTTCCATTTTTTATTAATAATTAACTTTGAAATTTGTTATACAAACATCACATGACATTGGATGTTTTTAATTTTAAAACCCATAACATTGTTCAATCTACATGATTTTTTTAAAAATAATTTATTCCATTTCTATGATAATAATTTGAAATATTAGATTTCATATTTTTATTCATTATAATTTATGATTTCTATCATGGTTACTTTGTCATGGACAAAAATTTAGTGAATATGAATAAATGAATTATAATGATTAAGAAACAAAATAGGAAAACAAAGTACTAAACCATAACGTTTTTACCCCGAATGATAGAGACACTTCTCCAACACCTATTTTATATCCCTGATTATGACATGAACAATCCATTATTTCGTTTGGTTGGTTTGGTATAACAATGTTTTTTTTAAAAATCACGGGTACATCTAACATTTAAAAAAAATTCCTAGTGCTTCCTTTATATTACCAATAAATGGCCATCACCTCTCCCTCTTATTGACATTTTTGAAACATCTTAGGTTTAGCCATGTTCAACCTAGTCTACTTCTCAACATCTCTCCCTTCCTTCTAGAAGCCTCTCTTTGGGAATCATGAAATCCAATGATTTCTTTGGGGAAAAAATATGTAGTTACCCGAATAATAGGTGGTTTGAATGAGTATGACATGAGTAAATTCACAAGGTAAGTGGATTACATCTCACTTTTTATTTTCATTTCATGAATTCCATTAACATCACTCATTTCAGTTGGTTGGTGTGTATACTAAAGATGGATGTATTTTATATTTTATTGCATAAGTTTATGGGTATTTAAATATCCACATGATCATATTTTATTTATAAATATTATGTTTCAAAAGTTACAAAGTTGATAAAATATTTATGTTATAATTTTCTTTCTTTTAGACACATTCTAGGTCATGCACCTATTTCATCAATGAGGTATATATAATTCTTATAAAAACATATGTCATTAATCTCCTTATATTCATTGATATTTAAAGATTATTTTAACAGTATTATATTCACTGTATTATGATACAATGTTACCAAAATAATATTAATTTATAGAGATAATTTAACTGTTTATGATATTTTTTATGATAATGATCTCATAGATGAATCATTATGATCTATATCTCTTTTAATTTCAGTATTTTTCCTAACTTATGGTCATTTAAGTTATATCCAAGTAGTGGTTACATTTTTCCACTCATTAGCACATATGATACTAATGAAAGTGTTTTTATAAAAGTCCAAGATTACCTCTATCTTCAGTAAGGAAAATTATTTCCATAAAATTCATGTATTGTAAATTGTTTCCTATAATATTATTCTATTATCCTATAATATAAAAAATATGTCATATCCCCTTTTTTATTTTGATTTTTTTTTCAAATTTATCTTCTTTTTTCTTTCAGAACAAGGCATTTTTATATCATTTTTACTGTGAAAATTTAAGGTTCTTTTTTACCTCATGTGACATGTTTGGATTTACCATAAATAATATATGTGAAGCTTAAATTAATTATTTAAATAATTGATTTTTATGATTTTATTTAAATTTGTTTTCAAAGGAATTTATTTGAAAAGGTTTTCACGATTAGTTAATGTTTTTTTAAGGAAAGTTGTTTTTAAAAATATTTTCAATCATCTTTTATAATGTTTTCAGGATAAAACATTTTCCAAAAGTTATAATGATTCCATTATATGATTTCAATATTCAATAAAATAATTTTTTTTCAAATATGATTTCAATAATTACTTTATAAATTTTTATCAAAATGGTTTTCTAAAGGATTTATGTTTTAAATATTATTTTGTAATAATCGAAGGATATTTTCAAAAAAAAGTTTTCAAAATATATTTCAAAATTATTTTCTATCAATAATGACAACCATTTATGTAACTAATCCATTTATTGGAAATGATATTAAAGACCCATTCATATTCATTCTCTTGTTGTTTTATGCTTTGATTTCAGGATTTTTATGAAACCCATTTTCCATCAATGAGTAATATGCTTTTGAAACTTGCTTCTTTACATGGGTTTCACATTCATGAAGATATTACAAAACCTATCTATTTTCATAGGTTATAATGTGAATTTTTTTTAATGATACTCATTTAATTTCATGGGTTTTGATTTGATATTTATAAATCCCATGTATTTTTATGGGTCATGAAATGATGAATGTTTAATTTTGTAGAATATGTATGAATGATGTTATCATTATATGGGTGGGAACTGTATCTCACTCCAATGCTTTGGGTAATTATTGATTACTCATGAGAATAAATGTTATGTGTGAACCTGTTTACATGTTTAAAATGTAATTAATGAACTGGATTCATGTCAATAACATTATGCATGAATCTGATTTTATGTTCACAATGTTATGAGTGAACCATATTATATGTTCATAATGTTATTCATGAACCTGGTTACATGTTGACAATAATATTCATGGAACGATTTTTCTATCCATAAATGTATACATGGAGCTGATTACAAGATCACATTATTATGCATGAACATGATTTCATTTTCATAATATTATTCATAGACGTGGTTGAGTTCCAGTAACTCTATGAGAGGAACAAATTTCATGTCCATAACATAATGTGTGAAGATGTTTCTACATACATATTTTCATGATGTTATACATTGATCAATATGAAACAATTCTATGTCTTATTCATATATTATAATTCCATGGATTATTCTCTTGATTTCATTATGGTTCATTCCTTATAAAAATCTAATATTTATTCAATGTCTCAGGATTATAATCTTTGATATTCAAGTTATGATCATAAAATGTTATACTCATGATCTTATACCCTTATGATCATTTTATACTTACGTATTTCCCTTGATTATGGTTATTGATCATTTGAGCTCAACCCATTCTTATGATTCCTTTTCCCCAGGTTATAGAACAGTGTTTCATATAGAATTACTATAGGGGAAGATATTTACTAGGGACATTGAAGATCATTCTCCATGTTAGTTGAATTTTCTCCAATTATCCAAAGACAATAAACTATTATAGTACTTGGGAATTTACTATGTTAATATTGGGAATATTTAAAAAATATGATGTTATATCAATCTATGATATGTATGGGTCACAATAGATGGTATCAAAGGAAATGTTTATCAACCACTAGAAGAAAGGATGGGTAAACCATAGTGATTACACTAAAGATATGTCTAGGGATAAGTATAAAGACACAGAAATGTATAGAAAAATATCGTGGAATTTTTGAAAATGATAGAGTGAGTGGATACCTATAAATACATAATTTTATAGATACTAAAAGTATATGTGTATATGCTGCATATGTTCATTTGGGTAATAACTCTGACAATTGTTTTGCGGTCTAACTCGAGGTAATATGGTATATGAAAACAGGCTTTTCTATAGACCTACTTTGACACTCTGGGGGGGGGGTATGTTTGAGGAATTCCCAAAATCTTTATGAACCATGATGAAAGATATAAATTAATGTTTCTTATAAATGATCTAGTATAATACTAGAATGTCATTGACTACGTAATGTGTCATTATTTATACATTCTATAAGTAATTTTTCATGATTAAGTTTTTTTTGATGATATGTGTTCATGACCCTGTGATTTCTGGTTTCATAAATGTATATATCTAGAATTAACATGGCTAAAATTGATTGTTTCAGATGACTAAAGTGTTCTCATTATGAATATTTATTTCCTATGTTGAAATCTCCTAAATATAATCAGGAAGGTAGCATGAGTATTGCCTATACATCTAATGATAATAATAATGAAAATAAAATTTGGATTGTATGTGATGTTCATTGATTATTGTTTGCATTAAACATAAGATGCATTATTAGATTGAGGTTGAAAAACCTGAATACATGATTCAATTTTGATATTATAATAAATAGGTATTAATAAATATGATGATGAATCCAGAGTAATGGTTTAAAAACAATGATGGATGAATGAATTGTTTATGTTTTAGAATACAAAGATAATGTTACATGAATTAGGAATTATAAAAAAAATTTAGTATATGTTATCATTAAGAAATTAAAATCACATGTTAAATGGTTGTATCATGGTATGATGATATTTTTATTGAGCGAAGGATACACTTAATTACTTTCTAGAATTGGGATAATGATATTTAAATAAAGATATGTGAGATATGAATAAGAAAATTGGTCACTAAGGATTAACGTGGAAATGATTATTGAAAATGTTGTCCTTGTCTTTAATGAGGAATTTTACAAATTCGTGGACTTGATTTTTTTTTCCAGAAATCATTTGAAATTGTGAAGCATGAATTTTTTCCAAAACTATTTATCGTAATTTAGGTTGTTACCATATTTCAAGAGGATTTATAATGTTGGTATTCGCATGTTTGAAATGTGAAAACAAATAAAAACATAATGATGTCTATGGGATCAATTTTAATATTATTTTTTCCCATTATTCATAAATAAATATTATTTTATTCTTTTACAAGATTTATATTTTCAACCATTCATTAAAAATTTATGATAAAATTTGAAGGATATATATATGTAAAGTGATTATATTGAAAACCCATGGTTAAATGAAAACTAATTGATTAACCTTATTTCAAGGATTTCAATCATATTTAATTTGAAAGTTATATTAGTGTGTTCTTAGAAACAGATTTCTTGTATGTTAGGTGTCAACCAATCATGTTTAACAGGGTTGTAGGTCTTGAACACATGACCGAAGGATGATAAGGGTTTCACCCCTACCACCGGACAATATGAGATCCTAGTTAATATATAATTATGTTTTATGAAAATTTATAAATTATGATATAATACTTTTATTTTTTATGTTTTGACAATAATGTATTATTCAAATTGATTTTGGAATATTTTTATAGACAAATAGTGATAATTTTCATTATTTTACCGGCATTGTGATCTGCTAAATGTGATTTTTAGTTCTCCAAGCATTAGAGACAATTTCTGGACATCCATTTCTTGATGTAATGAATAACTTTTAAATAGATAAAAATAAAACCATAGAATGATTTTTTTGTTGAAACATTCCATGTATTTATATTTCCTTTAATTCTTATCAATAATTTAATTACCCAAATATATGATAATGATCCAAAAATGTGTTAACATAATTCCATAATTTTTATTAAATTGATGGCCTATCAAGTCACCACATGTTTTTGACTTTGAGGCCCTTAAATTTTCATTGACCAGTCACCTTGTTTTGACTGATGTCCTCAATCACTCCATAGAGGTATTTATGCATTTCCATTATGCCCATGTTTTAACTTTACTCTTATTCTGTAATATGTAGAACCCTAGTAATATGTTACTTTCAGTAAACATTAAGTTTACAATATTCCATTATAATGGATTTTTAATGATTTAATTTTTTTATGTGAGTAACTTTGAAATTAACCATCATGTATTATAAATTTGATTACATATCTTATTTTTAAGGGAAAAGTTAATTTTAAGTGGGGTATAAAATAAAACATCAATATTTTGTGAATTATTAATTTTTGAAATAATTAAATATTTATGATATTTTTCATTTCAGAGAACACTAAAAATATATTATTTTACTTTAAATACCTAATTTTGGATTTCATTTTATGAAACATTTCATTAATATTGCACTACACACCACAAAAAGATTAAATTTCTCAACATAGAACACCATGTTTATCTTACGTTACATGCAACATTGAATTTCCTTGATTAATTGTGTATCATGAAAGATCCACTGCAACCAAAAGATAATTCATTATTAAAATATAATAATTTAATAAAATATAGAATTGCCATTAAATTTAATATTATATTATTTACATAATTATGTGTATATTTATATATATATATATTAAATAATTACTTACCTATTAATAATAAAATAATATAGAATCCAATTGAATACATATGGGTTGATTCTATAAATGTATATTTTATATGAAGATAATGATTTATAATAATATGTTAAATCAATTACTAATATTGTACTATATTACATATATTTATATAATATATATTAAAATAATATATTTATTATAATTATCCAATACATATTTAAAAAATAATTGAAGAAAAAAACCCAATGTTATGCTTAAAACCCTATATTTTTATAATGTTATTTTTATCACCTATTTCTAGAGAACACATTTTAAATAAACTTTTTTGCACATTAATTGATTTAATATGTAAATAAAAACATCATGATTTTAATCAATACATAATTATGAGGTTAGGATAAATTTTTTGTATTTATCTATAAGGTTTCAATTTTTAATTAACAATTAAAAATAATGATATTTAATTAAAAACTGATTTGTAAACTAATTCATATGTAATGAAAAATTATAATATTAATTTTTTTAAAATTAAAATTAGATAATAATATTTTATATTAGTATATTTTAGTTACCTAAAATCCATTTAAATTTGAATAAATTTAAATTTGAAATTGGGGAATAAAAAAGCGCAAAATTTTGAAAATTTCTACTTTAAGAAATCATTGAATTGTCCCGTCAATTTGACTATTTGAAAATAAATATTTTACTATTCTATGAATAGAATTTAGAGTAATAGATTCTTATTTGATTTCAAATAAACTCTTACAGTCATATAAGGTAAATTTTGTTTTTGAGTAAAAATTTATTGAAAGATATTGGAATCAATTAAATTTATTAAGAGAAGAATTAGGTTAAGAATGTACATAATGTTAAATTAATAACCCTTGAAGACCTATAAACTTTTCCAACACCCATTGGATGGAACTTTTTCACCAATTAACATCCCATTTTTGTGGTTGGTTAGTTTGGTATGAATTGTTTTAGGTAAAAATGAGGTTACACATAACATGTTTCCAAAAATAACCAGTGTGTCCTTTCCCTTCCATATAAAGGCTACAACCTTTCTCTATTCTTCACACATATAATGACATATATTTTATTCCATTCTTTTCCGAAACGACTTTACAACATCTATCCCTTACTATTAAAATCCCTACATGGGCTTAAATAAATTAAATGATTATTTTTGGCTCAAGCCATAATGAGTTACATGATTAATAGGTGGTTTGAATGATTATGAATAGAGTCAAGATATAAGGTAATGGGATTTCGTCTCATTTTTTATTTTCTTCAGATACATGTCATAATAATCACTCATTTCATTTGGGTGGTTTATATAATACCCATGGATATTATTGTATTGTTCTTATACATAAATTTATGGGTATTTACATGTACATTTGATGATAATTATGTAATTGGGTTTATGATTTAAATGTTACCAAGTATATAAAGATACATTATCTTAATTTTACTTATTTGAGACACATACCATGTCATGCAACTACATTTTTCCATGATGTGTATCTACATACAATAAAATTATATATCATGGAACTCATTATTTTCATGATATGTTATGATTCATGAAACATTATTCTTCCGATTGTATTATGATTCAAAGATACATAATTGGTATTTGTTTATAGCTACAATCTCATAAATTATTCAGATTTTTTATGATTATTCTCAACATGATGAAATATTACAATCCATATCTCAATAAATCTCATGATTTTTCTTGTACACTAATGATTCTATAAATACCCATGTAATGGTAACATTTTACCACTCTTTGGTACATAATATGATCAATAAAGTGTTCTTTATAAAATACGACTTTACCTCTACCATTTAGTCATGAAAATTATATTCCCTCAAAACCTTGTTTTCTAAAATGTTTCAAACAATATTATATTATCCTCTTATAATATATATAATATATTTTTATCCTTTTTTTTCTTTTACCAATGCTTTCAATGGATTCTTCTTATCACTTTCTGAAAAATGCATTTTTTCGATCATTTTTACAATAAAAAAAGAATAATTTTTTATAATGGCCCAGACCTCTCTGGACCTTTCCTTTGTCAAAAAGAAGGTCAAGAAGTTTTCTATAGGGTAAAATGGACTTTTCCCATGCTTTCCATAATTTTGAAACTACATGCCGTGTAGTTTGAGTACACGTCGTGTACCCCCTTTCCAGGTATACCCTGTGTTGCAGGTCGTGTCCTCTCCATGTGATGTAAATGGGTAAACGACGTGTGTCTGATACTACACGTTTTGTAGTCCTTCCATGCGTACGCGTTACCAGTCAATGACCGTGTGCCGTGTTGGAGCCGTGTCCTTACCATGTGCAATAAATGGGTACACGCCGTGTGCCCAAACTACACGCCGTGTAGTCCTTCCCTGCGTATGCGTTACCCTCAGACCATGTGTTGACCAATCAATGGCCGCAGAGCCATGTTGGAAGCCGTGTGGAGACCATGTGGAATAACAAAGTACATGCTGTGTACCATAAAGTACACGCCACGTACTTTTTCTTTTCTCACCTATAAAAGGAGGGGTCTCCTCCTCCTTTGAACTCACCCCTCTCCTCCCCTTTCCTCTGAGCAGAGTTCACCCAAGGGACTCGAAGGCACTTTCTTCCATAAATTCTTCGTCTGAGTTCGGATTTACCATCTGCCAAGAACCACAGGATCGTAACGACAAGTCAGAACTTCCGAGCTTGGACCCTTGTCCTTCCTTCAGACCTTCCTTTCTGACTTCCACCCGAGGAGGTTTTACCGAGACTCGTCGGAAGTGACAGACACGGACATACGTCTTCTATGGTTGATCCTAGGGAGTTTTGCGATTAGAACCTATTGAGGTAGGGATTTTACCTTCGTCTCTCTAGTTTGTGCATCATGCAGGGTGGGTGCTCCCGTGTTTATGTGAAACACTTTTGAACCGGTTTAATAAAGATAATAACTGGATTATATAACGGGGTTGGGAAGTTGTGATTGCTGTTATATTTATATCCTGTGATATTATGTTGTGAATTGATTAGGCTTATGCCTACTGAAAAATCACGGTCGTTGGGGGCCTTTGCTTCCGCAATTAAATGTTTCCCGATCTTTCTAGACCATTTTTGTGGATGGAACTTTGTGGAATGTGGAAATTGGTTAATCACGTAAAGTGGGATATTTAATATCTGGAACCCTTCTGTGATCACCCCGGTTGAACGAAACAGAATAATGAACATGTGGGTGTTGTCTTGGATATGTGGAATGTGATGGGGGTGTTTTGTGGTTTTTTGTGGATCAGGTGAGTAGCGGGACTGCGGTTGGGTTGGTTGTTGGTTGGTGTGAATTCTATGTTGGTGACGGGCAACGTGCATGCGATAAGTGATATTAAAGGGATAGTTATGTACGGTGCGGTTTTGGTTATGGTGGTTGGCAGTAGTGCTGCAGGGATGGGTTGGAATATGAATGGACTATGGGTAGTGAATAATAAATAGAAAGTTGAAGAGTTAATAAATGGTGGGTCATGGTAATGGAACGAGATTAATAATCAATGGGGTTGGTTGGTTGATAAGAAGGGCTTGTTGTGTTGCTTGTGTTTTCATAACGTGATTTGTGGATGGCAGGGATATGTTTAACGAACGATCGATGTGGTTGGTTGTGGATAGTTTCCCAGTAGTTAAGGAACTAAATAAACTATTTCTGTTGAATGGTGATAACCTAAATGAGGTTGGCGTTGTTTGTTGTATGCATGCTTCATAGTAGCGGTGCCGAAGCACGTGCATAGTTTCTCTGTTTAGAAGCCATATATTGGGCTGTGTGTTTGGTATACATATATATATCTGTATCTTTTGTGTTTTACCGCACCCCACCCATGTTGAGCACTTAGTGTCGAACACTCCCATTTCATGGGAGAGGGTGTTTTCCCCGTAGTTACTAGCTTCTTCCTTCTCCTTCTCTCCTAGGATGTGATGGATTGAGGCGACCTTACACCTAAGACTCTTCAGGTAGGTTTCGATTGGGGTGGCTTTAGCCCAAGACTCTTCAGGCAGGTTCTTCTGTTTCCCAAGAATTATTGGGAATGGGCCTAGGTGTGTGTGGGAGGGATTTGTGGTTGTGAGGCCCAGGTGTGTGCGGGCGGTATACATGGTTGTGAGGCCCAGGTGTGTGCGGGTGTGATATGTGGTTGTGAGGCCCAGGTGTGTGCGGGTGGGATACGTTGTTGTGGGGCCTAGGTGTGTGCGGGCGGGGATAGTGTGGCAGCGTCAGGACATTCGCTGTTAGGAAGAGCATCTATCTAAAGGGAAATGGTGTGGGGTTCCCAATACTCTTATTTCATATATACTACTACCTGTTGTGATTGTGTTTTTGGTGAGTGTGGCTGGTGAGGTTGGGTGGATAGAATTCCTTTCTAGGTTTCTTCTGTTGTTCCCATGGGACATTATGATGTATCCCCACTTGTGCATAAGATCATTAGGTTTCCCTACTGAGAATACTTATATACTGACCTACATTTACTTTCAGGTTTCCAGGAGGACTACCGGGGCCGTACGGGACCCTACTAGTTGGACAGTTGGAGTTGTTGTTGTTCCTGTACTCTTGTTTTATTTCAGTATTGTACTTTGATCATTCTTGTACTTGCACCTCATTATAAAATTGTTTAAACATGCATGTTGGCTTGGTTTGGTTTTATTTCTATAAATTTTTTCTTTTCCTTTTTGGTGATTGACTTGTCCTAATTCCTGATTTTAAATAAATAAAAAAGGGTAATGCATCCCATATTTGTGAAAACTTATACCCTTGGTGCTAGTCGCCAACCCGGGGCCTGCTGGTGGCGGGACTCGGGGGACATTATCTCCCTTTCACCATTTCCAGCTTAGGAGGGGCATCTTTGGTGGGAGGGGGCCATGACAGAATGGTATTAGAGGTGATGGTTGAGAGATAGGATAGAGTCTGGAGTTAGGAACAGTGAGGATTGCATGGTATGGTAGGGAAACAGTGTTATTTAATCTTGGTGCGTGACGTAGGCCAGGTAAGACCGGCTAGGACACATGATTTTAGGGCCCCCCATGATCCGATGCAAGGACTCTGAGCCTAACGAACGACCAAGTGAGACTACATTTATTACCGGGCAGAGACTCTAGGGAAGGTACATGCATCATCATGATTGTGTTTTACATGATTTGGGTGTTCTAGGAAGGAAATTGAAATAAAACGATACAAAATAAATCCGTGAGTTTTTTCTTACTACATGGGATTAGGCGATCTTTGTTTACCATACAACTATTACACCAGGACGTCATCCCTGGGTGGCTCAGACGGCCGAGGTCCAGCAAATTCAGGCGGTCGATCAGTTTAGGATTGACCGAGAGGAGGAAGATAAACAGTAGTTGAAGACTCTCCATTTTTCCAGTGGATAACCCTCAAGAAGTACAAGGGCATTACTTCGGATACAGAGACATAGGGGTGGCTTCAGGAGCTAGGGATCACTTTTACCTTGACCCATTCTCTGAGGGAGTACTGGGTTCCCCTAGCAGTCAGTCCGCTGAGAGGTGTGGCGCGACAGTGGCAGATGATCTACCTCGAAGAGTGGATAGAGGCAAAGGATCCATGGGCAGACTTTGAGAAGGAATTCTGAGAGGAATTACTTTCTTCCATGATCAAGGCGGAGAAGCTGCAGGAGTTACTCCCCCTTTAGCAGGAGAGTATGTCAGTACGAGAGCTGAGGATCATGTTCAAGGATCTCTTGCTCTTTGCTCCAGATCTCTTTCCGGACAAGGAGTCTCGAGCGAGACGTTTGGAGGAGGTTCTTCGTCCTTCGATCCAGTATGCTATCACCCCCTTCACCCTTCCGACGTACATGGTGGTACAGAAGAAGGAAGATGTTTTAGAGAGGATGAACTCGCTGGGAGGTGCACCCCAAGAGGGGATCTAGCCAGGCTCATCGAAGGGGAAGGTAGTCAGCAGAAGGTCTCCTGTGACGGGACCTTCTAGGTTCAGGCCAGTGGGGAGAAGGCCCCCGCAGTTCCAGTTCAGATCTTCTAGTCCTCGTCCCTTTTTCACGAGCATAGGACCGAATTGTTTTTATTGTGGAGGTTTCGGGCCTATTCAGAGTCGGTGCCTGACATGAGCTCATTACGGTGGTGGTGGGCAGGTTCAGCGCCCACCTCAGCAGCACAAGTTGCAGACGAGGCCCTTCCAGCAGCAGTATGACCATGCTCATTCGAGGGCAGACTTTGCGGGAGGAGGCCGACCTCAGGGTGCTCCTCGGGTACCTCGGCCAGGGCGTGGCCAGGGAGGTGGACGACATCATAGAGGCAGAGGAGTTGGGCATAGACAGTTGCACGCAGCATAGTTGACAGGTCCGGCAGGACCATAGGTCGCGTGAGGTATGATTTTTTTGTTTAGCACTCTTGTTTCTGCTTTGTTCGATTTGGGAGATTCACACTCTTTTTTTACACCTAGTCTACCCCATGCTTTGGGACTAGATGTAGAGAGACTTTCCGTACCGCTGGTGCTGATTACATCAGTTGGAGGCTTGACCAGCGTATCTTGTGTTTGACAGGGATGTGGGCTGACGTTGGGACCACATTGATCTAGTGGGAACCTTATTGTGTTACAGATGCAGTCATACGATGTCATCCTAGGCATCGACTGGTTGTTTTCTGTTAGTGCTGTTATCGACTGCTTCCAGAGGAGAGTCGTGTTCTCCGATGCGGATGGGTGGCGCGTATCGTTTGTTGGCGAGAGGATCTATCAGGTAGGAAGCTGGCGTGTGGAGCCTCTCCTTTCCTTATTAGGCGGGTTATTAGTGATTCCATCTGATACAGAGATGATGGATATCCTTAAGGTTGTTGGGGAGTTCCTCGATGTTTTCCTGAGGAGGTTGTGACTCTACCCCCCCCCCCCCCGACGTGACATTGAGTTTGGGATAGACTTACAGCCTGATGCTCGTACGATTTCGATGGCCCCTTATCGTATGGCACCTTCAGAGTTGCGGGAGTTACAGATTCAGATTGATGATCTAATGGAGAAGGGTTTTGTTCGACCCAGCGTATCGCCATGGGGTGCTCCAGTTTTGCTCGTGTATAAGGCAGATGGTGGTCTCTGGTTATGCATAGACTACCGAAGGCTGAACCAGGTAACAATCAAGAACCGCTACCCCCTTCCAAGGATAGATGATCTCTTCGACCAACTGAGGTGAGCAGGTTGGTTTTACAAGATTGATCTATGATCTGGATATCATCAGCTGAGGTTAAAGGACAGTGACATCTCGAAGACGGCTTTCAGGTGCAGGTATGGGCACTTCAAGTTTTTAGTGACGTCGTTTGGAGTTACGAATGCACCGGCTGTGTTCATGGGACTTATGAACTTTTTCTTCTGAGAGTTTCTGGACCGGTTTGTCGTTGTGTTTATCGATGAAATTCTGATCTACTCAAGATCAGATGAGGAACACGTTGAGCATATTAGTGCAGTCTTGGAAGTCCTTTGACACCACCAGCTCTACGAGAAATTGTCAAAGTCTAAGTTCTTGACACAAGAAGTACACTTCCATGGGCATGTGGTGTCTCAGCAAGGAGTGTTGGTGGAGCCGTCGATGGTGGAGGCAGTTGTTTCTTGGGCAGCACCCAAGAGCGTGGCAGAAGATCGTAGTTTCCTGGGGTTATTAGGATACTATCAGTGGTTCGTTTCAAACTTCTCTCGAGTTTCTACTCCATTGACAGCTTTGACTAGGAAGAACCATGTCTTACTATGGAGGGAGTAGTTCAAGAAAGCTTTCGACTACCTTAAAGAGAAGTTTGTTAGTGGTCTCATACTCAGGTTTCTAGAGGAAGGGTTGTTGTATGAGGTGTTTTGTGATTCTTCTGGCCTTGGTCTGGGGTGCATGCTGATGCAGAAGAAGGGAGTGATCTATTATGGGTCTAGGAAGATTTTCCCTCATGAGCGTAACTATGCCACCCATGACCTAGAGCTTGCAGCAGTAGTGTTCACACTAATGTTGTGGAGACATTGCCTCTTTGGGGAGCGCTTTGTGGCCTTCTTAGATCACAAGAGCCTGTGTTATATCTTCTCCCAGCATGACCTGAACCTGCTACATTGGATATGGGTCGAGTTTCTCGAAGACTATGACTTTGAGATATCTTATAATGAAGGTAAGGGAAACGATTTGGTTGATGACCTGAGCAGGAAGTCACATCAAGAAGTAATTCGGGAATCCACTGATTCTTGGAAGGCAATGGGAGAGTTGGCTGCCTTGCACTTGGATGCCAAGGTAGAAGGTGTTAGAGGCTATTTGTTTCAGATGACGATGCAGTCATCCTTGTTGCAGCAGGTGGAAGAGTCTCAGTGGGGGGACTCCGAGGCGGAACTGATGTGGGATCGTGTCGATCAGTGGAACGCTCCAGAAGGATGGTCAGAGGACAGCTGACATCAGATGCATTTCCATGGAAGGTTGTTTGTCCCGGAGACAATGCATGAGGGAGTTCTCCGTGAGTTCCATATCTCATCCTTGGAGGTATATCCAGGAGTTTCAAAAATGTACCAAGGCCTAAGGGAATAGTTTTGGTGGCCCGGTGTTAAACGGGCAGTAGTGGAGTGTGTAGATAAATGCCTAGTGTGTCAGCAAGTGAAGGATGATCACCGTGTTCCTAGTGGTTTGTTTAATCATTTATATGCCCCCGAGTGGAGGTGGGATGACATCTCAATGGACTTCATCACAGGACTACCTAGATATCAGGGTGGTTATGATGATATATGGGTATTGGTGGATCGACTGATGAAATAAGCTCACTTGTTAGCAATTAATGAGTCAGGCCCGGTGAGTACCTTAACACAGAGGTACGTAGACGAGGTTGTGCGGTTTCATGGAGTCCCAAAGACTATCGTCTCAGATTGGGATACTCAGTTTACCTCACGAGTCTGGAGAGGGTTACAACATGCTTTTGGAACCCAGCTACGCCTTAGCACTGCTTTCCACCCCCAGACCGATGGGTAGACGGAGCGGACTATCCAGCCATTGGGGGACATTCTGGGAGCATGCATTCGGGATTTCGGAGGATAATGTGTATGTCACTTGCCTTTAGTAGATTTCACCTACAACAACAGATTCCACTCTACTATTGTCATGGCACCATTTGAGGCTTTTTATAGAAGGCCATGTCTTTGACCCATTTTCTGGGCATATGTTGGTGAGACAGGTGATACTGGGCCAGAGGTAGTGCAGAGCACCACAGAGAAAGTCTATCTTGTACGTGAGAGGATGAAAGTGGATCTGGACTGACAGAAGTCTTATGCTGATCATCGGAGGAGGCCCTTGGCGTTTGAGGTGAGATAACATGTGTTCTTGAAGGTTTCCCCTCGATGGGGGTAGTATAGGTTTTGGACAGGGAGAAAGCTCTCCACTAGGTTCATCGGACCTTTTGAGGTGATGAGGAAAGTCAGTGAGGTGGCATATCAGTTGGCCCCGCCACCTTAGTTGGAGAAGGTTCATGACGTCTTCCACGTCTCCCAGCATCTTCGGTACTTGCACGACGAATCTCACGTTATCGAATGGGGAGAGTTAGATATGGGAGACAATGCGACCTTCGAGGACTGACCGGTCAGAATCGAGGATCTTGAAGAGAAGGTGCTCTGTGGATGAACCATTCTGTTGGTTCGTGTGTTGTCGAGGCATGGAGGCCTCGAGGAGAGCACTTGGGAGTGGGAGACCCAGATGCACTCTCAGTACCCGGAGTTGTTTTGACTTGTGTTTTCCCTTGTTCTTCTGATCTTTGTGTTGATGTTGTACTTTGTACCTTTGATATATGGAAATCTTTGCTTGTCGGTTGTGAGAACTTTTGTTTCCTTCTTCTATGGAATGTGTGACATGTCCGAATGTGTGGGGAAAGGGAAAAACCTGACCCTTAATCAAAACACATTAATGAGGATGTTATTGAACCCATGCGGGTGATTCAATGCCACCTAATGCGGATAATATCTCGACATAGGAGAAGGAATTTCCCAAAAAAAACCATGTGTTCGGGTAGTGTGTTGGTTGTGTGGGGTTGGGGGTAGAACAAGTTGAATTTTTTTTAATGTATGAATGTGGGAAGACCCAATTCTTAATCGAGACGCATTAATGAGGATGCGATTAAACTAGTGCAGGCGAGTCAGTGCCGCCTAAACCGGATAATATCTCGACATAGGAGAAGGAATTCCTAACGCATATGATTAAGGTTGTTGGTTGGGTTTCTGTTATAATGAGAACCCTAAGAGGTATTTTGTTGGGTTTCCTTTGGGTTGGTTTTTGAATTCTCGGGGATGATAATGTTTTAAGAGGTATTTGATGTAATGGTGCAGACCTCTCCGGCCCTTTCCTTTGTCAAAAAGGTGGTCACGAAGTGTTCTGGAGGGTAAAATGTACTTTTCCCATGATTTCCAGAATTTTGAAACTACACACCGTGTAGTTTGAGTACACGCCATGTACCCCCTTTCCGGTTATACCCTGTGTTGCAGGCCGTGTCCTCGCCGTGCGAAGTAAATGGGTATAGGTCATGTGTCCGATGATACATGCCATGTAGTCCTTCCCCCCATACACGTTACTAGTCAACGGTCGTGTGAAGTGTTGGAGCTGTGTCCTTGCCTTGTGCAATAAATGGGTGCACGCTATGTGCCCAAACTACACGACGTGTAGTCCTTCCCCACATATGTGTTACCCTCAAACTGTGTGTTGACCAGTCAACAGGCGTGAAGCTGTGTTGGAAGCCGTGTGGAGATCGTGTGAAATAACCGAGTACACGTCGTGTACCATAAAGTAAACACCATGTACTTTTTCTTTTCTCACCTATAAAATGAGCGTCCCCTCCTCCTTTCACCTCACCCCTTTCATCCCCTTTCCTCTGAGCAGAGTTCTCCCAAGAGACTCGAAGGCCCTTTCTTCCATAACTTCTTCGTCTGTGTTCCAATTTACGATCCTTCAGCATCCACATGATAGTAACGATGAGGAAGAACATCCGAGCTTGGATCTGTTGTCTTTCCTTCGGCCTTTCCTTTTCGACTTCAACCCGATGAGGTTTTTCCAGGACTCGACGAAAGTGACGGATTCTAACAGATGTATTAAAAGGTTGATCCGGGGGAGCATTGCGATCATAACCTGTTGAAGTAGGGATTTTACCATCGTCTATCTAGTTATTGCATCATGCGGGGTGGGTGTTCCCTTGTTTATGTGAACCACTTTTGAACAAGTTTAATAAAGATAATAACTGGCTTATATAATGGGGTTGGGAAGTTGTGATTGCTATTATCTTTATATCCTGTGATATTAGGTTGTGAATTGAATAGGCTTATGCCTACTGAAAAATCATGGCCGTTAGTGGCCTTTTCTTGCGTAATTAAATGTTTCCATAACTTTATAGAACTTTTTTGTGGATGGAACTTTGTGGAATGTGGAAATTGGTCAATCATGTAAAGTTGGCTATTTAAAATCTGGAACCCTTGTGTGATCACCCTAGTTGAACAAAACAGAATAATGAACATGTGGGTGTTGTCTTGGATATGTGGCATGTGATGGAGGTGTTTTGTGGGATGTTGTGGATCAGGTGAGTAGAGGGGCTGTGGTTGGCTTGGTTGTGGGTTGGTGTGAATGCTATGTTGGTGACAGGAAACATGGCTACGATAAGTGGTATTAAAGGGATAATGATGTACGGTGCAGTTTTGGTTATGGTGGTTGGCAGCGAGGCTACAGGGATGGGTTGTGAATAATAAATAGAAAGTGGAAGAGTTAATAAATTGTGGGTCATGGTAATGGAACATGATTAATAATCAATGGGGTTGGTTGGTTGATAATAAGGGCTTGTTGTGTTGCTTGTGTTTTCCTAACATGATTTGTGGATGGCAGGGATATGTTTTACGAACGATCGATGTGGTTGGTTGTGGATAGTTGCCCAGTAGATAAGGAACTAAATAAACTATTTCTGCTGAAACGTGAAAACCTAAATGGGGTTGGGGTTGTTTGTTGTATGCATTCTTCGTAGTAGTGGTGCCGAAGCACGTGCTTAGTTTCTCTGTTTAGAAGCCATAGGTTGGGTTGTGTTCTTGGTATACATATATATATGTATATATGTATCTTTGGTGTTTTAGCGCACCCCTCCCATGTTGAGCACTTAGTGCTGAACACTCTCATTTCATGGGAGAGGGTGTTATTCCCTTAGTTACTAGCTCCATCCTTCTCCTTCTCCCCTATGTTGTGATGTCTTGAGGTGACCTTACACCTAAGACTCTTCGGGTAAGTTTCTATTGGGGTGGATTTAGCCCAAAACTCTTCAGGCATGTTCTTATGTTTCCCAACAATCTTCGGGATGAGGCCCAGGTGTGTGCGGGCTGGATACCTGGTTGTGAGGCCCATGTGTGTGAGGGCGGTATACGTGGTTATGGGGCCCAGGTGTGTGCGGGCGGGGAGAGTGTGGCACCGTCAGGACGTTCGCCATTAGGAAGAGTAGCTATCTAAAGGGAAATGGTGTGGGGTACCCAATACTCTTGTTTTTTATATACTACTACCTGTTGTGATTGTGTTTTTGGTGAGTGTGGCTGGTGAGGTTGGGTGGATAGAATTCATTGCTAGGTTTTTTCTGTTGTACTCATGGGAAATTAGTATGTCTCCCCACTTGTGCATGAGAGATTTAGGTTTCCCTATTGAGTATACTTGAATGCTCAGCCTACGTTTACTTTCAGGTTCCCAGGAGGACTACTAGGGCCATGCGGGACCCTACTAGTCGGACAGTTTGAGTTGTTGCTATTGTTGTTCTGTTGTTTTCTTTCGGTATTGTACTTTGAGCTTTCTTGTACTTGCACCTTGTTATAAAATGGTTTAAACATGCATGTGGGCTTGGTTTGGGTTTATTTCTATACACTTGTTCTTTTCGTTTTTGGTGGATGACTTGAACTATTTCCCGATCTTAAAATAATAAAAAGGGTAATGCCTCCCATATTTGTGAAAACTCACAGCCTTGGTGCTAGTCGCCAACCCGGGGCCTACTGGAGGCGGGACTCGGGGGTCATTATCTACCTTTCACCATTGCCAGCTCAGGAGGGGCATATTTGGTGGGAGGGGGTCATGACATTTTCACCTCATATGACATGTACGTATTTTCCGACCATCAATATTTTGAAGAATAAATTACATGTTTTAATGGTTATTTTTTTATCAAAAAATTTTAAAATATTTATCAAAGAAGTTATTTTGAAAAATGTTTTCAACATTATTTTATACATTTTAACAGAAAATATTTTTCCAAAATTATCCAATAACTATTGTAACGATTTCCAGGAAAATGGATTTTAAAAAGTTTTAAATATTTAATTATAATATTTCATGATGTTTTAAGATGAAATGTTTTTCTATTATTTTTCAATTATTTCATTATAAATTATCCTGAAAATTGTTTTCAACAATTTTTAATTTTTTAAAAATTATTGGTCTATATAGAAAATTTATTTTCAACATGAAATATTTGTAAAAGATATTGAAAAATTATTTTTTTTTCTAATATATAGTATTTTTATGTTAATCATGCATTTCTAAAAAAATTTCTATATGTTCTATAAATAATCTTTTTTTGAATGGTTTATACTTTGATTGCACATTGTTTATAAAACTTTTTTCTATTCAAAAAGTTACATGATTTTGAATCATGCTTCTTTTAATTTTTATGTCTTTCATGGAGTGATTAAGAAACCTATCTCTTTTCATAGGTCTTGATTTGATGAAATTGTATTGATTCAACTTTCATTTCATGGGAATCTATTTGATGTTGATAAAACCTATCACTCATTATTGGTCATGATATGATGAATCATTTATCTTATCGCCTATGTATGATTGACGATATCATGATATGGATTGGACTTACATATCTCTCAAATTAAATGGGTAGATATGGAATAATCATGAGTATAAATGTTATGTCTGAGCCCGATTATATCTTTATAATGTTATGAATTGATGAGGTATCGTGTACAAAAGTTTTTCCATCAACCTGATAACATGATCCTAATGTTATGGTTGAATGTTATTTTGTGTTCGCTTTGTTATACATGAACATAATTACATTTTTGATACAAAATGCATGGACCTTGTTTCATGACCATAAGTTTATGTGTTATCCTAATTACATGTTGACGATATTATGTGTGGCCATATTGTATGGTAACAATATTATGCTTAGAAACAGTTTCAAGCCGATACATCTATGAGAAGGGTGGAATTTATGTCCTTGACATAATGTCAGTACCTATTTCTACTTAAATATGTTCACGATGTTATAGATTGATATGTATGATAGAGTTCCATGAATTATTCAATGTTACACTTCCATTGATTATGGTCTTTAGTTTCTTATGATAACTATCTTATGGATATACAATATTTATCCATCTCTCATGATTATGATATTTTATAGGTAATTTATGATCATAAAATGTTATGCATATGTTCTCAAACTCTAATTTTCATGTAATTTATACACATTTACCTTAATTACACTTACTGATCAGTGGATCTAATCATATTCTTGTTTTTTCATTTCCACGGTTATGAATGAATGTATTAGGTGTAAATAATATAGGGGAATATATTTACTAAATATAGTTAATATCTTTACCATGTTAGAATATTTTGTTCCATGTTTCCAAAAACCCTAAACTAATACAGTAATCCGGCATATAAGTTATATTAACCATGCCTTATTAACTGTATCTAGCACTCAAACTGGTTTTAATAGAAATTATGTTTCTGATCTTATTCTGGTGAGGTCTCTCGGTGTTAACGGAAGATGAAAAATCCTCTGATGATGAAGTATTTTTGATGTATATCGCTCCTCCAATTGTGGATAAGGGTCAATTTTTATGGACCTTCATTGGGTGCTCATTGTCAATGTGGATGCAGTGTTGTCTTCCATAACTATAAAGGATTTTTGAAGGGGTGTTTTCATCATTTCATTGGTCTTGGACTTTTCATTGAAGCGGAGCTATGGGCTATGATAAAATAAATAAGGTGTGTTATACATTTTGGTTGGCATAAACTATGGGTAGAATCAGATTAGTATATTACGGTACAAATCCTCAAATATCGTTCAACGAATGTTCCATGGAATAAGTTACCAGTATGTACTGAATGTCATCGAATCATTGGTTCGCATTCCCTAGAAGTCACAAACACGTACAGTGTGGCCAATAAAGTTGTGGATGATCTCTCAAAGGGTGTATTTTATGATTTTTTTTTGAAATTGGTCCTTTTTCTATCATGAATATTGTGAAATCCCTGCTCATGCTGATTACGGTGGTGAGTTGTACACTCGTCTTTATAAAGTATCTTTGTAACTTCTTGTAGCATACTTTTTATCATTTTTATTTTTTTTACTTGGAGAATGTTCACATTCCTTCTGATATTATTGGTAATATTCGATCACTATATTGTGGGTTCTTGAACTGGTTCCTAACCAAAACCATGAAATCTATCTAGGTACACAACAGATACTCAAACAAGGTGTGAGATTTCAATTAGTAGGATACCACAAATGGTGACTATAAAAAATCATTTTTTTCTAATAAAAAAATAAATTTTATATATATTATAGTTATATTATTAGTATAAATAAAGGGATAATGAAAAGAGATCTTTTATATACTAACATAGATTCATATAATCAACAGTCTTGATCAAATAAAATAGAGAAATTGTGATGTTGAAATAAACATGTGATACTATCTAGTTTACCCATCAGATATAAATACCCATACTAGGGCTATCTATAAAACAAATAAAACATTACATCCAAAATTTTCATTACATGATTTTCAAGGTAAAAACCCAACCACAATCATGTCATATAATCATATTCATATCATCCTGAAAGCGCATGGCATATGACCATGATTCTTATGTGATGGATATTTTATGTAATAAAATTTATTAGAGAAGGAATGGATGCATCAAAGGAATATAAGACCAATGCATCCCTTTCAAGTCCCAACAGAATCCCAATGTAAAATCAGTAACTACTTTCATGGAGTTCATGTCCAATGCAAATCCATATAATCCTGATCCAGTGGGGTAGAAAATTTTTTATAATCCTACTTAATCATGATCCAAGCAGTTAAATGTTCTAAGGAATTCGCAACCACAAAAAAGACCCATGGAGTTGAATTTTCTAGGGTACCTTTTGTAACCTAGATCCATGGTAAACCAACCACGGAATACATTAAAATAATCAATTGATTAACTTATAATACAAAAATGGTTTATACCGATAGAAATGTATTGATAGATAATATATTAGTTGGTAAAAATGAGCATTTTAAAGAGATATTATGTTTTATTGGTATTAATATTTAATACGAACAAATATTTTTTTTACCAACAAAAACATATATTTATATTAATCACTCAATACCAAAAATTGTTTTTCTACATGTTAAATCAGTTTCTTTATCATAAAAATACCAACAATTGTTTTATTAACGTGTGAATTTGTTTGTAATGAATACTAATATAAAAAAATATATTACTGGGAATACAAATCTTAAAAGTAACTATTTAATAAATAAAATATTCATAAAAAATTTAAGGAGACCAGATTTTTTATATTAATATTTTCTGACCATTTACAATACCCATTTTTTGAGGAATTATTAAAATTATCTCATTACTAGATTTTAATTTACAATTCTCTATGAATATCATTTGTCTGTATATTTTTTAATGTTGTTCAATTGATAACCATTTAAATTATATTTGTATGATGAAATTTAAATCATTATGATATTTTATATATTTATATAAATATTTGATATTATCTACACACATGGTAATTTAATATTCATATTTAATATTAATAAACATAATTAATTATGGGAAAAAATTCAAGAAAATAGTAATTAAAATTCTATAAATAAAAATCATAAAAAACAATTAATTAATATTACTTTAATAGTAATTTATATTCCCCTCATGAAAATATATTTTTTATTTAATGAAGACCTGTAATTTTTATTAAAATTTATACCAATCATATATATATATATATATTACCTTTATGTTAATACACTGAAAGAAAATATTTATTTTTTATATTATTATACTTTTTATAATTTCTAACAATCTCCTACCCAAATTAACCCACAACCAATTTGTAATACACCCCACCTAGCCATCTCTGGTATCATGTGGCATTGTCACTCTCTGTTGACACGGACGAATCCTCTACCTTCGTAACCCCTACCTATTATACAACCACTTCTCCCATCGATGAACATTGTTGTGTACTCCCTCACTCTCCATCTATTCCACCCACCTCCTTCTCGACCCCATGCACCTCTTCCATGACCCTTCACCTACACCACTAGCCTCCACCACAACGACCCTCCCCACCCACCACATTATTTCTATGACCGTCGTACCATCCCAACCAAATAACCCCACCATCCCATACCTTCCCCGCTCAACCCTCTATATCGACGACCTTTCGCACTCGATCCCCCCAATCCCTGCCCATCCCCACATGTATTTCCCCATGAGAGGTATTACATAATCATTATTTGGTTTAATCACCACCCCCTCATTATTCATTGATATGTCTATATATTTCAATTATCATTATAGGTTCTCATTGATATTCATGAAATTCATTATAGTTCCTAAGCATGGCATTAGATAAGTACTATAGGGTTCCATTGTGTTTTTAACAAAAGAAATTATCCTTTACTCAATATTTGTTTATTTTATTTTTCACACACATGAAAAACTATAATTTTTATAGGATTCATTTTCTACCTTTTTATTATGTTATTATGAAGAATGTCAAGACATATGGTAGGGGTTTTTCTCATCTCACATTTTATATCCCTAATAAACAATCCATGATCAAAATTTATTTCATTTGTGTATTGTATATAATTACCAAAATAATATTATATAAAAATATACATATATTTATGGGTATTTATATATCCATTTATAACCACTCAATCATGGGATTTATGTCTAAAATGCTACCAAATCGATATGACAATTTTTTCACAATTTTCCTTTTTAAGACCCATGTTTTTCCATTTAACTATATTATTTTATTAGGAATATATTCTAATCAATTTTAAATATTCTATAATGAATCTCTATATTTTCAATTTTTTAAATCTTCATATAGATTTATTATTATGTTGTTATTTTTATTCATTGTTACAAAAGTGGTAACAAATTATTCCTACAATCTCCTCATTTATCAGGATTTTTTATGGTTATTTCTTAATTGATGAAATATAGTAACAAATATATAAATAAATATCCTATATTTTCATCTTTTATATTTAATTATGATATATCCACATAATAGTACTATTTTTCACCCCTTTGGTGATTATGATAAATATGAAATTGTCATTATTTAGAAAATTTGACATTATATATAATTTTCCTATAATATATATATAATTTTAAAATCATGTATTCTAAAAATGTCTTTACAAATTTTTTATTCCTATCATAAGATATAAAAAAAATTATATAGTTGTTTTATTATTGCAAAACTTGTTTTAAATGAAATTCACTTGTTCTTTTCCAATCAAGGAAATTTTATAAACGTTTTAATCTGCATAATGAATGTTAGACATGTACAGGATTACCCACAATGAAGACCATAATGTATAGGAGGTTTAATATTTATTTTTATAATATTTTTTAATGGAATTGTATCCTATATATAGAAATTTTTTGAATTGAAAATATGTATCAAAGAAAAAAAATTGTAAAAATTATTTTATTTTCAAAAATTGAATTAAATGATTCTCAATGTTTTTATTATATTTTTTAAAATTATTTTCTAATGGAAATATATTTAAATGATTTATATTCTTTATTACTAGTTTTTAAATCAGTTTTCAATAAATTGGTTTCAAAAATGACTTGAATACATCATTTTATTTTTTTAATGTATTTTAAATAAGTATGGTTTTGAATTAATTTAAATATTTATTTATTATTTTTCTAGGAGTTAATAATGAAAGAGGATTCAAAAATAATATCAAGATCTATTATATGGATTCCAAAATATTTTCTATAGAAAAAATTATTCTGAAGGATTAATGTTTTAATTTTTTTTTCAATGGTGTAAGTGTTATATTCATCCATAAAATGTTAAATAGTAATTATAAAGCCTTCTTTATAATAAAATTTATCTAAAATGGGTTTATAGAAATGATTCTAAATGAATGGATATTTTTCTTATAAAATGTTCCATGTGATACTTAAAAATACTCCTCTTTCTAATATGATTTTTTTTTTCTTTTTTAATGCACTATTATAGAGATGATACAAGAATACCATTCATATTATTTCTGTAATAGCTTAATTTTTTATGAAATTATATTTAGAAAACTAGTTTCTATTCACTATGTTATATCATTTTGAAACATACTTCTTTTCACATGTTAATATTTGATGAAATTATTATTAGACCTTTTATTTTCTATAGGAAATGATATTATGAAATGTTAATGATACCCATTTTATTTCATAAGTTATGATATTATAGTTATTTAGAATCCGGTGGCACATGTACATACAATTTTATTCTATGACAGGTGGGACATATATCTCCGTAAAATTCATTGGTTAAATGTGAAATACTCATGATTATATATGTTATATATTACAAGATTACATGATAAATATTTCATGTGACAACCTGATTACATGTTCACAATGTTATTAATAGACATGGATACATGTCCATAATTTTATGTGTGGTATAGATTTATATATTCATAATGTTATGAGTGAACCTTATTACATGCTCACAATGTTATGAGTGAACATAAGTATATCTGAACAATGTTTTGAATGGACCGGGTTTCATATCCATAAGATTATGTGTGGGCCTGACTACATGTTCACAATGTAATTAATTAGCTAGATTACTTGTTCACAATATTTTTTTGGACGTAGTTTCATGTCCATAATTTTATGCGAGGGAATGAATTCATGACCCTAACATAATGAGTGATCTTTTTTCTACTTAAAAATATTCATACATTATAACATTTTTTATCCCCTATTTCCATGTTTTTTCATCTATTAATCGTTCATGGGTTATGCTCTCGATTACCTTGTCATTATCATCTTATGAAAAACCAATATTTAAACCATGAATCTTGATTGTGATATTTGATATGCGGAGTATGGTCTTATAATGTTAGGATCATGTTCATATATTCTTATGATATTTTTATTAATTGATATAAACCTTTTTTTATTTACTGAGAATATATTCTCACCCCATTTTTATGTTTCATTTTCCAATTTTATGTATAAATGTTTTAAATATGAGCACTAAAGTGGAGAATCTTTAAGGGAGATGTTGAATATAAATCCTTAAATTAGAATAATTTTTTAAGACATTCTAATGACACTAAACTATTTCTAGATTCATGTTTTTATCTTATTTATTATACTAAAAATTTATCTAATAGGATGTAATATCCATACATGTTAGGACTTGGACACTATAGTTGGTAACAGAGAAATGGTGACTCAACCGTTTAATAAAAGGTTGAAAAAACGTTTGTGGGATCCCAATGAATATTTTAAAGATATGTCTAGGGATTTCTATAAGGATTATCATAAATTTATATATATTTATAAGTATGTGTAATTATTTAGAATCCAGCAATTAATATTTCATGATTTTCTAGTTTTCATCTATGATATGTCATTCTAACCCTCTTATTTCATGTTTTATTAAATTTATGGGACTAGAATGAACATTTTTAGTGTTGAATGTTTCATATGTGGAATGTATAAAAATTGTGAAAATCAATTTCTTTAGTGGATATCTCATAAAGATAATCAGAAAGCTAGTATTATTATTTAAAATAATACTGAAGATAAGGGACCGCGAATGACATGTGTACATTCGAGTATGTTATAATAAAATTTTTGACCTTAATACCATCAAGAAATATTATATTAAAAATGAGGAACTGTAATAGATTACTCATTTTTCATATTATATGAAATAATTATTATATAATAAGATGATCAATTCCATGTCATCTTTTAAAAATAAACTAGGTTTATTGATGCATATATGTTTGGGAATTCAAATATTTCGAATTAAGAAATATATAAATAATTTTAGTATATGATTTTCATTGTATATTTAAAAGGATTTATTGAATACTACTTAAGTCGTAGGAACATGATTTAATGGAAATGTAAATTTATTTAGTGGAATTTAATACTTAATGTGAATTAAATTTTGAGATAATGATTTTTTTTATGATGATATACTGTACATGAATATATAAATTGGATGGTAGGGATTTTATTGGAACTAAAAAATGATTTGGTGAAACATTAGTAATTCTTATCATGGATGAAGTTTAAAACATTTTGTATTTAAGGAATGTATCCATAACAAACAATGCTTGTTTTCAGTTAGGAAATATGGTAATTTAGAGTTTTACTATGTGTCAAAAGAATAAATGATATAGGTATTATGAATATTGTATGATTAAAACTATGATCAAATTTATGATACATGGGGGAAAAATGTTAATCTGATTTAGTGACATTGTTTAAAATTTTATTGATGTTCAGCTTTCAGAATAGTTAAAAGGTTGAAAATTTAGGGAATTGTTTCTTCTAAACATCACATGTGGTTCTGGAGATTAACTAATTATTTTTATACATGTGGGTTTATTAATATGAGAAAACATATGATGAAAATTTTGTTTTATGATATCTAATGATAATTGGAATGACTTATAATCTTATTTAAGGATCAAATTACCTGTTTCTGCTTCAGGGATAATAAATTGACCTTCGTTTTTGTGTAAGAGAGGATGTGGAAATTTGATAAGACACAATGAAAGGGTGAGATTTTGATGAAATCAAATATGTTTATCTTTTCATGAAAATTATTCAACTATAGGAAAAGGGTCGTGAAATAAAATTTTTCATGATATAATCATTTTTTATAATATAAGTGACATTCTCCAATCCAGTTTTGGTTATGTAATTGTGATTATTATTTTTATCCAAACAACGTTATTTATCACTCTACAGCAGAATTTCATAGTCAAATTTCCATTCAATATTCATGTGTTCCCCTTACACCTATGTTATCAAACAAAAAAAACTAGTTATGTGTTAATGTGGGTAAAATTTATGTATCCAACTATCAATTTTTAAAGGGAGTCTAATTATTCATTTTTCGAATGTTGGTTTCTAGGAGATGAAAATTTTTATAACATAGATAAATATAGAGAGAAACATTAATTTTAATGTTAGTATAATGTAACACCTTAAATGTTCTTATTTTTTAAATTAATGTAATTTTTTTGATTTTTTTATTTAACATAATAATGAATATAGTATTTATTATATGAATTCACTACGTTTTTCATGAATCCAATGCAACACCATATTAATCTGGAATATCACAAAACACATATATTGACTTTCAAAACACAGAACACTATGTTTTCCTAGTATAAAAAAAATACGGAGTCACTATGATAGCCTGTGTTACAGAAAAAACTGTGTTTTATAGAACTATAATATACTATTAATATAATCAGTAAAATATCATTAATGGTACTACTAAGAAATTGGGACAAAATATATGACTAAGATATAAAAAATTCAAAATATAATAATTACACATTAATAAAAAGTGAAACCTTATGTTTTTAATTTGTAATAAATGAATTTAAGAACAATTTGATAATAATGATATTACTTTTATACGAAAATAATTTTTTTATGTACAAATTTTTTTTTTCAAAATAATTTAATAAAATAACATTTGATTTAGGGATTAAATAATATTAATATATTATATATTTTAAAACTTCTTATGATACTCATCTAATATATTTTATTGGTATAAGATAAGAATAAAGAAAATTTGAAGAATATAAATGTATTTTTTTAAATGTTAACATTTCCATCTATTAATGGAGAACACAATTTATATCTAAATTTTTGACACTGGTATAATATTAATTTAATATAATAAAAATATTTTTTAAAATATTTATATTTATATATATATTGGATCATTATTAGTTTTTTAACGATGTGTCATTTTTTTAAAAAATATTTAAAATTTGGAATTTAAATTAAAGACTTCTTTTATCTAAATATTTTATATGGGTAAATTATACGTTTAAATGGTTTTAGTGTTTCATTAGATAAATATTTCATAAATCAATCCAAATTATGAAATTTTTATAAAATTAAAAAAAAATTGAATATAAAAATAGTTCAAATATTTGAATATTTTTACACTAAAAATGATCTTTTGGGTCCCATCAGTGAGATTTAATTCAAAATAATTCCTGACACATATGTGATTGAAATTGGTTAAAAAATATTCTATATCTAGAATCAAGAAAAATTAAATTTTATAATTATTTCAACATATATATTAACAAATTTTATTTTTATGTGATTAGAATTTATTATACTGATATTGAGAAAATTTATATTCATGAAAGAATAACCATTAAACATAATGGTAATTATGAAATAAAAACGTGTCCAACAATCATTTTATGTTCATATAATGACCCTATAATCTATTTTCTCTGATTGGGAGAATTATTTTAGCCACGTGGAATTGGAAAATCAATGTTTTTACTACCTTTTCAAAAAAAATCAAGAATGACACTCATCTTCCACTATTGAAATATTCTCAACCCTCCAACTTATTCACATCTCTCAATAAATTTTATTCAGAAAAAATATGTGAAAATTTCATCCCAACATGTATCCATTAATTATATAATCTTCAAATTGAGCATAACTTCAACCAATGAATCCCTTTTATGAAAACCAGGAAGAGTTTCCAAAAAAACATTATATCCCTCCACGAGGTATTCTGTTTTTTTTCATTCTCCACCACATGATTTATATTTATTTCATTCTTATATAAAAAATATCATAAAAATTTATATCTTCTGTAATTATAATTATTCTACACACACATAGACACACTTCCAACTAATGGGTAATGAACTTGTCGTTCATTGGAATGGTAGACTACAACCTCATGAAACAATGTTGTTCGTTTTTCTTGTACCACTTCACTATGATGAAAAATATGATGTAAAATTAATTTTATACCATATATGTGATATTTATTATTTATTTATACTTAATATTTTTTTAAAAATGTACATTCATTCATTACATTCTGTGTATATACAATAACATTGTTTGTGGAAGTGTGGACTACTGCCTCTTCCATGAGACATGATTCATTCCAAATTTATATAAAATGGGTTTCGGATGGGTATAGTAAACATATATTATATATACAACATAATAATTATACTATAATTATATTATACCTATATAAATATATATGTTATTTAATTCCATTCAATACTATAATAAAATAGATTCATTATTCATGCATATTTATAAAAAATGCACCCATTACTAGTGTATTCAATTGATTGTTTATATATTTTATAGATTATTATATATACGTATATACTAAATATATATTATTTTTATATCATGTTTTAAATTCATTAAATAATTAAATCCATATCTATATAAAAATATCAAGAGTATTAAGTCAAAAAAAAAATTACCCGAAATGTAACATTAACATAAAAACATGAATAAATGGGTAATATAATGTCATAATAAAATAATATATGTTATTTTATATTATACTATGTTTAGTTTATAGATCTGTAAAAAATTTATACATATTATATAAGATGTCTGAATGTGTATGAAGAAACCCATGACTTGTGGTAAGGGTTTTCTCATGTCACTTTTTTTATTTAAGAATCATTCAATGTTCAACAGTTTTTGACATAGTGTGGTGGATATACTGACAATAAATGTATTATATATTAAATATTGTAAAATATATGTATATTTAAAAATACATTTTATGACCTCTCTTTCATCAGATTTATGTTTCAAATGTAACCAAATCAAAATGGTCATTTTGTCTTATTTTTCATTATTTGAGACACATGTTTTTCTACAGAACAATATTATTTTAAGAGGAGCATATACTATCTCCATTGAAATTCTATATAATGAATCACCTTAGTCTCATTATATTTTATGCTTCAGTTATTTTTATTCATACCTGGTTATCTTGAGTAAATTCTACACATGTGGTAAATGTTTATTGCTACAATCTCACCATTTTTATGGATTTTTAATGATTATGTTTTCATTGAGTAAATCATATGATCAATATCAAAAAAATATCTAATTTAATTTAATATAATATATTTATTCATGTTATATCATATTAATGAAACAATATTTCTACTCTTTGGTACATAAAATAATTAAAAATATGTAATTATGAAAATATGACTTAATTTCTCATTTTAGTCTAAAATTATTTTACATTCGTAATAGTGTTTTCAAATAAATATCTCTAGAAAATTTTTCAATATTTTTATATGGTGTTTAATAAAAAAATTACCCATTATTTCCCTTAAAAAACATGTTTTAAATGGAATCCTATTTTATATTTTCAATCAATGTCATTTTATAAAAATTTTATGTTGATAAAGGAATGTTAAACATATATAGACTTACCCACCATCACAAATATTAAATCATTGAAGCATTAATTTTAATTATAAATTAATAATTATAATGAAAAAATTATCCAAAATTTTTGGAAATATGTTTATTTTAAAATATTTTCAACTAAAATATGTTTTGAAAAATAAATTTTTTTCAAATCATTTATTAAATTTTCAAAGCATCCTTTATAGTTTTTAAAAATTATATTTTCAATTAAAAATATTTCAACGACTGCATGTTTTAATTATCAGTATTCAAACCCAATAAAACAAAATGGTTTTCTAAAATAATTTCAGTATATTTTTCTTTTCAATTTATTGTCAAATAAAAGGGAATTTAAAATTTTCCAAACTTTATTTATGAGTTCTCGAGGTGATTTCAATGAATATATGTTTCAAAATATTTTCAATATTCTATTATATTTTATAAAAAAATTTAAAATAATTTTTTTTTCAAAATTATTTATCCTAAAAAACATTCAAATATGAAAATATAAAATAATTGAGAAATACTTGAAGTGATATTTTAAATCCTTTCTTATAATTTAATAATTTTTTCAATGGTTTTATAAAAACGATTTTCAAGGAAACAAAATTTTTATAAAGAAATATTCCATATGATATTTCAAAATCACTATACATTTACAATAAAATAATTATTTATAGTTTATGTTTTATTGGTGACATGATCAATGAATACCATTCATATGTATTTGTTTATGGAAAAATGTTTCTGAAACTAGTTTCACTTGCATGGGTCATATACTCTTAAATACAACTTATTTTTCATTGGTTATGGTTTGATGAAAACATTATGAGGCCCATCTCTTTTGTATAGTTACTGATATGATGAAATGTTTATGATACCCAATTTATTTAATGGGATATGATATGAGTATTTTTTATAATCTTTTGTAATATGTATGTTTAATTTTATTATGTGATGTGTGGGACCTATATATCCCAAAAAAGCATTCAGTAATAATGAATGACTCATAGGTGTATATTTTATTCATGAAGCTAATTAGATGTTATAAATGTTATGATTGAACCTCATTACATGTTCATAAATTTATAAATAAACCTGATTACATGCTCATAATTTTAGGAATGTACTATGATGGATATCTATTATTTTATGATTAAACATGATAACATGTTCATAATTGTACGAGTGATCCTTGTTATGTGTCCAAAATGTCGTGTGTGAACCTAATTAAATGTTCACAATGTTATTAATTGAACTAGTTGAATCTCTATATGATTAATTTCTAAAATATTTATGTTTTAAAAATATTATGTAGGAACCTGATTACTTGTTCAGAATGTTATTACTTGTCCCAGTTTCATGCCCATAAGTTTTTGTGAAATCCTGATTTCATGTACATAACATAATGAATTAACATATTTCTATATATACATGATCAAAATGTTATAATCTTATGTGTATTCAACAATTAAATGTATTATTAATATGTTTTGTATTTATATATTATTCTGTCAATTGCCTAATCATTTATGACTTTTTAACATATAGTCATTGTATTAAGAATCTTGATTATGATCTCTAATATGTAGGGTGTGATACTCAAATGTTATGTTCAGGTTCTCATATCCTTATTCTCAGGTTTTGCTTACATAATAGCCATGTATAACCTTATTGAGCATCTAAGCTCACCTCATTTTAAATTTTCCATTCCCTATGTTATATGAATGGTTTGCAATGGAGTAATAATGGGGAATATATTTAAAAGATAATTTAAAGATCTTTTATGATGATTGAAGATTATGTTTCCATGTTTCCAAAAACAACAAAAAAAATTTTCCTCAGGAATATATGTTTTCTAATACAATGATTTTATATTTAAAATGATGTGATATCAATATTTATTAAACAATGGCCACTATAGTTGTTCTAATGTGGACGTTTAGTCAACCATTGGATACATCGATGATAAAACTAAAATGATATATCTAGGTATATTTTTTATGATATGTCTAGGTATGTCTCTAAGGATGAGCCTATAGTATCCTATATTTAAAAGTATATGTACTAAATTTGGAATCCAATAAAATATATTTCATGATTTTATGGTTTTCTTCAAAGATAAGATCTTCCTTCCCTATGGTTTCAAGTTTTTATGAAAGGAAGGAACAATAAAGATCAGGGTTAACAATGAATGTTTCTAGTGTGGAATGTATGGGAATTATGAAAATTGATTTTGAAAGAGGAAATATTATAAAGTGAATCATTTTTGTGGTATGATCTTTGGTTATACATCTGAAGATAATGTTTCCTTAATTGAACTGTGAATGCCTTGTGATTTCAATAGAGTGTTATTTATAATAATAGTAAGAAAATAATTATATTGACATGGAGAAACATTAATATATGATTCCTATTTCATATTATATGAAATGGGTATTATAGAATATGATGAATAATTGTATGTAACTATTTAATACAATTCTAAGAGGATATATGTGTAACATCCCAAGTAAGTAATGAATAATAGATATTTTTATCTATGTCTATTAATGATTAAGATAGTGTTATAGAGGCTTAAAATGAAAATAAATACAATCTTATGCATGGAATACACTAATATTCTAAAAAGATTGTTTTAGTGCCTTTTGATGGAAAAACATTTTTGAATCTATATTTTGACAATTTTATAAACTATGTTTGTAAAAATAAACTTATTCTTTATGATTGGGACATCAAAATTTACCTTGTAAAAATTTTTGGTATTTTTCTGACAATGTTCATTTTTTAATGAATAGTGAAAAATACTGCATTTTACATCAAAACTGCTTTTTAATCTAATTTATTTATATGATTAGATTATGTTTTGAATTGGTTTTGAAGTGAATTTAGAATATATTTTTACCATTTTATCCAATGGTGGTCATTGGAATCAATTTCACTTTGAAATTAGACTTAAACTGGTGTCAATCTTTTGATACTTATTGTTTTGTAAAAACACGCTATTTGCTCTGGCTGTGGGAATTAATTATTAAATTAATTAATGTGACTTATATGATTTGAATTTTGTAAAATAGTCTTCATTTTTTAATTCGTAATATCAAATATAGCTTAGGGTGAATTTTTGGTAATTTTCTGAAAAACTTCAATTTTTGATGAATAGTGAAACCACTAAGTGGTAATCAAGCAAACTGATCTTTCAGTTAAATGAAATTTTACCACTAATGTGTATTGAATTTTGAAAATCTGACATACATGGTAGTCATTAATAAGTAAAATGTGGTTCAATGAGATTATAATAATTTTTTGGTGAATAGTAACTTATTAAGTTTTAATCGTGATTAGTGGTAATTAGGGTAGTTTAAGGTATAAATAATACTTTAATAAAATAAAATGACCGAGACACATGTCCCAACCTCATTGGTTGTGTCATGGCCGACCATGACATGCCATGGGTAAACTTGGGGACCCCATGGATCCACTTTTGTTGGGAAATGACATAAATTACTTTTTATTTAATGTTAAAGTGAAAATGACACAAACATAATATGTTTTACGAAAACAATTTTTACATGGGGTTATAAAGATCAGATATTTGATTATAAATAGTCATTGGAAAGATAAAAAGATTTCCTACATCATAGTATTTTTTTATGATTTTTAGACATTAAATAAATTAAATTATTTACGACATAATAATGATGCAGCGATGACATCATTATTTGACGATTTAAATAAAATAGAAAGACAATGTAAAATCTATGAACTAAACATGGCCAAAACCAATTGGATGAGTGGATTTCGAACCCTTATCACCTTATCCACGAATTATTTAAATGTGGGACCTTTTAAAACCGAAACACATTTTCAAATAAAGTAATATTTCTTTACTTTCCAAAAGTGCCTCTCCTCTTCTCTTATAAAAGGCCCCCACCTCTACCTCATTTCACACCTCCTCAAGCCTTTGGCTCGGCCAACCCCTGCCCATTTACTCTCTCCACATCCCTATCATCATCCTAGAGGATTCCCTTTGGGCAGAATCCTTTCAAAGGAAGCCTTTAGGCTCAAATCAAAAGGAGTTACACTTTTAAAGGTAATTCATTCTCTCATGTTCATTTGTTTTATTTTGCTTATCCAACCCCCTAAACTCTTTTTATTTACTTATTTTGTAACAAAACCAGTATCTTAAATGTAATAGGATGTTGTTATAAGATTTATTTGAGCTAAACTCTCACACACCTACATCAAATGGTTAAATAACATACGGTTTCTGTGGATGGCGAAATTCTGCCTCCCGAAACGATGATTGTTCAACACTCATTTAACACATTCAAAGGTGGCCATTATGATGTCACTATTTTGATATTTGATATATAATATGTTTATGTTTTCCTTAACCTTCTGTTTTATTCATTTTTGGCATACCTTTATGGTTTCCATTATGGGTAAACACGATATCTTCATTTTAGGAAGTGCGGACTACCGCCCCCTCAAAGTGATTTGATTCGTTAAATACCATATGTGGGACATATAAAGGATGGAACTATGATATTACATATGATATTATACTGGAATTATAATATACCTTTATATCATTATGATTCCATTCTATAAAATACGAAATAGAAATGAAAGTAGCGTTCATGCGTACGTACGGCTTACCGTCTCCATGAACGGTGCATTTCATTTCTTACCTATAAATGATTATGTAATATTATAAATGCATGTATGTACTGGATATATATGACATATATGATATCTACATCATGAATACCATTCTGGATATAATGAACCTTTGACCAAATTAACAACATGTAATTGTAAGAAGTCTATTTTTGACTTAAGAACCAAATACCGACAAAATGAACAATATTAACTTAAATGATTACATGATGTTCATAACATGGTATAAAAGGAATAATGAACTTGAAAAAGATTCATAAGCAAGTAGAGATTAACTCAAATTTATTATTCAGGTGATTAAAGAACGGTCGGGTCAAGTCGGATACGAGGTATGGGACTTCGTCTCAATCTCCTTTCGTTGAGGCATATTTTATTTTATACACAACTTTCTTTTATACGGTGTATAAACTCCTATGACTTTTACGTTTATTCAAAAGGAATATTTTTTATACGAATCGTTTACTAAATGACAAAAGGGAATGTTTTTGTCATACGTATGCGGCGACAACGACTTCTCCGCCGTCGTGACCGTTATTTGAGTTTCGGTTTCCTCAACAAGCCATACCTTCTTTTTAAAAGAAAAATAAATACCATGTTTTACTTTTCTTTTATTTTGGTATTGAAAATGGTTTTCATAATGTTTTTATTATATCAATGTGTTGTATTGATATCTCGTGATTGAAATGTGGAAATGTTATGTTTCCTTTATGCATGTTTTATGTGATATGATTATGTTATGGTTCTTGGGCATTATTATGAAGACGGGTGGTTCCGTGATAAACTAAGGGTGGGTGAGCCCGTTATAGCTCTCCAATGCATTGGGTAACGCAAAGGAGTGAAACGTTAAGGTTTCTCCGAAGAGATTTTAGGGAATATACTGTGATGGGTATTCCAAACGTAACCAAGAGGGTTACTCCCTACGTAAGAATGTTATGAATGCCTCAAGTTACATTTATGTATTATGATTTCTATGATTTATTCATGATTTTATGAGGTATGTTAAAGTGCCTATGTTTTATGGGTAAAGTATGATTTCATTCTTATGTATATATGAACTCATGTTTCCATTCCATGTTTTTTTTATAACCCATACTGAGTTTTTATGCTCATCCCAAGTTTTTGAAATGTTTTTCACAGGTCAAGGGATAGGTACATGATAAGATGATAGAGTCAAGGATGTGTCAAGAAATAATCCATGTTTTATTTTAAATGTGTTTCCATTGACGGGAATGAAGAATACTATCTTTATGTAACCAATTTGTTTATATGTGGAGTGTAATGCAAGTTTTATGATCTAATTATCTAAAACTCTAAACCCGAAAAGATCCTGAATGTGTAATCTTGTAATAACTCAAGATTAAGTAAGGTTTAAGGCTGGGGCCTTATAGTTGGTATCAGAGGTAAGTTTAGATAAGTTTAGGAGTTAGAATTCTATTAAATGATTATCCAAAAATATATTTTTTTTCGAAATGAGATAGCATTTGAAGATTACGATGTTGCTTCATCTAAGACATGTTTGTTCAGAATGGTTTTCCGCAGAGGAAACAGGGAAGCAGTGCTAGGAAGGCATACAGAAGGAAATAACCTTCCGAATCAGCATCCAGAAATGGTCGGAATTGGAACTGAACAATTTGTTGCAGTAATGGCGCAGTTGACTCAAGCGATAAATGGCGGTGGTATCCATGCACGAGATCAGCCAGATCAACCGCAGATGAACATGTCAGTGGTGGAACATTTCATGAGGCAACATCCACCATCATTCAGAGGATCATCTGACCCTGTGCTAGCTGAGGGGTGGATTAAAGCACTGGAAAAGATTTTTGATGTCATGGGGTGTTCAGACAATCAAAAGGTTAGTCTTGCTATTTACCGTTTGGAGGGTGAAGCAGATCAGTGGTGGTCTATGGTTAAAAATATCAGGGACGCTGATGAGCTTGATGCTCTCGACTGGGATGAATTCAATGGTATGTTTCTTGAGAAGTATTTTCCTAAGGCTGTTCGACTTAGGATGGAAAATCAATTCTTGTAATTGAGGCAAGAGGAAGACTCACTGGCTGCCTATGAAGAAAGGTTCACTCGATTGGAAAGGTATGCTCCAAATTTTATCCGAGACCTTGATAGTAAAATCAATCGTTTTTACTCAGGATTAAAGCCAAAATATCGAAGGGCTTTGGCTTCTCGTGAGTTTAAAAGTTATGAAAAGCTTGTTCGATGTGCTGAGAAGGTGGAAATGGAGTTTGCCGATGACCAAGTTTTCTATAACAACCAGTAGAAGAAGAGACCGAGGTGGCAGGAGAAAGGTAATAATTCTTCAAAAAAGTCTGATGGTAAGAGAACTAAGTTTCCAGTTTGTGATAAATGTGGCAAAGGCATGCTGGGGAATGTCTTCTGAATTCTGGGATGTGCTACCGATGTGGTAAGATGGGACATAAGGCTCGTGATTGCACTGAAAAGGATCAAGGTGAAGGTAAGAACAAATTTGATTTACAGTTAGTGAAATGTTTTAAGTGCAATGAGATGGGTCACTATGCAAATGAGTGTCCGACAAAGAGCTTGAGTGATGAGAAGCAGTTTGACTACAAGAAGAAAGTGGTGGTGAAATCCTTTGCAACTACTTCAGCAGATGTCGGGCCATCAAATGAAGTTGTATCAGGTACTTTGTTTGTTTTTTCATATTATGCCAGTGTGTTGTTTGATTTGGGGTCTACACATTCGTTCATCTCTGAAACCTTTTATAGTAAAATGGGAATACCATATCAAGAAATGACTCCTGAACTTTTGGTAAAAACACCTGGGGGAAGTGTCGAGGCAAAAAGAATTTATAAGAATCTTCCTATCCTTATCTGTGGAAAGAACCTACTTGCAAACCTTATTGTTCTACCTCTAGTTGAGTTTTATGTTATCCTGGGTATGGATTGGCTCTCTATTTACCATGCTAAGATTGACTGTAGAGCTAAAGAAATTTCTTTTCAGAAAGACTTTTAGTATGTTTACAAGAATGAACCCTTACGTTTGCTAACATATCAAGAGGCCGAGAATCTTGTAAAATATGGAAATGAATGTTACCTTGCACACGTCGTTGAAAATAATGGAACTGTTCAGATTAATGATGTGCCAGTGGTAAATGAGTATCCTGATGTTTTTCTTGATGAGTTTCCTGGAATAATACCAGATCGGGAAGTTGAGTTTACTGTTGACTTAGTTCCTGATGCTAAGACAATTTCAAAACCCCCTTATCGAATGGAACAAATTGAACTTTTAGAGTTGAAGGAGCAATTGCAAGATTTATTAGAGAAAGGTTTCATTAGACCTAGCACATCACCATGGGGTGCTCCTGTTTTATTTGTTAAAAAGAAAGATGGTTCTATGAGACTTTGCATTGATTATAGAGCCTTGAATAATATCACTGTTAAGAACAAATATCCTTTGCCTCATATCGATGATTTGTTTGATCAGCTCCAGGGGGCTCAATTATTTTCAAAGATTGACTTGAGATTGGGGTACCATCAGCTGAAGGTAAAGGAGGCAGATATTCCGAAGACCGCGTTCCGTACGAGATATGGCCATTATGAATTTGTAGTAATGCCTTTTGGGCTAACCAATGCACCTGCTGTATTCATGGACTTAATGAATAGAATTTTCCATGAGTTCTTGGATAAGTTTGTGGTGGTTTTCATTGATGATATTTTGGTGTTTTCTAAAGGTAAAGAGGAGCATGAAAAACATTTAAGGGTTATCTTGCAAACCATAAAAGAAAAGAAACTCTATGGGAAATTCAGCAACTGTGAGTTTTGGTTGCAACAAATTTCTTTCCTTGGTCACATTGTATCTAAAGATGGAATAACTGTTGATCCTGCAAAAACAAAAGTTGTGGAAGAATGGACAAGACCCACAAATGTAACCGAGATTCGTAGCTTCCTTGGTTTGGCAGGCTATTACCGAAGGTTTGTTAGAAATTTTTCACGGTTATCTAGTCCAATGACTAAGCTAACTCGGAAGGGTGTTAAGTTTATCTGGACAAAAGAATGTGATGATTGTTTTCAGGAATTGAAAAGAAGATTGGTGAATGCTCCAGTTTTGGCACTACCTTCCAGGAATGGTGAGTTTGTCATATACAGTGATGCTTCATTGAAAGGACTTGGTTGCGTCCTAATGCAGAATGATCAGGTAATTGCTTATGCTTCACGACAGTTGAAAACTCATGAGGTAAATTACCCTACAAATGATTTGGAATTAGCTGCTGTTGTCTTTGCTTTAAAAATTTGGAGGCATCATTTGTATGGAGTAATGTATGAAATATATACCGATCACAAAAGTTTAAAGTATATATTCACTCAGAAAGAATTGAACATGAGACAAAGGAGATGGATGGAATTAATCAAGGATTATGATTGTACAATTCATTACCATCCGGGAAAAGCAAATAAAGTGGCTGATGCTTTGAGTCGAAAAAGTAATGCTTCATTAACAATGTTGCGGTTGGAACTTGATCCTTTGGTTAACGATTTGATGAAATTTGGAATAGAAGTTGTTGGTGCAGGAAGTCCTTCTGTTTTGTTTCAGGTATCAGTGGGATCTTCTCTATCAGATAGAATCAAGCAAGCGCAGAAGCAAGACAGTGAGTTGTAGAAATAGGTAGAGCTGGTTCAGAAAGGTAAGTTGCCTGAATTCAACATTGATAATGATTGTGTTTTGAGATTTGGGAAGAGATTGTGTGTGCCTTGTGATTCACAGTTGAAGAGAGAGTTGTTATGTGAAACTCATAGTTCTCCGTTTTCAGTTCATCCGGGTAGTACTAAGATGTATAGAGATCTGCGGGATTATTACTGGTGGGATGGAATGAAAAGAGATATTGCTGATTTTACTGTGAAGTGTTTGACTTGTCAGCAGGTTAAAGCAGAGTGGCAGTTACCAAAAGGGATGCTTCAGCCTTTACCAGTGCCAGAGTGGAAATGGGAGAATATATCCATGGACTTTGTTGTTGGATTACCGAAGACATCTCGAGGTAATAATGCAATCTGGGTTATTGTTGATCGCTTGACCAAATCTGCTCATTTCCTTGCTATACAAGATACTTTCTCTCTTGATCAACTTTCCCGTTTGTATCTTAAAGAGATAGTCAGGTTACATGGAGTTCCTCTCTCCATTGTATCGGATCGTGATCCCAGGTTTAATTCTAACTTTTGGAAAGGCCTTCAGAAGTCGTTGGGTACTGAATTAAATTTTAGTACAGCTTTTCATCCTCAATCAGATGGGTAGTCAGAACGAACAATTCAGACATTGGAGGATATGCTACGAGCTTGTTCTATGGATTATCAGGGAAGTTGGGACCAATATCTTTCTTTGGTTGAGTTTTCATATAATAACAGTTTTCATTCCAGTATACAGATGGCACCATTTCAGGCATTATATGGGAAGCGGTGTCGAACTCCATCTTTCTGGGATGAAGAGGGTGAAAGGAAGTTGATGGGACCAGAATTGGTAGAAGAGATGGTAGAAAAAGTTCAGTTGATTCAGAAACACATGAGAACAGCTCAGAGCAGGCAGAAGAGTTATGCGGATAACCGGAGGAAGGATCTATCTTTCGAGGTAGGTGACCATGTTTTTCTCAAGGTTTCTCCTTGGAAAAGCGTGATGAGATTTGGTAAGAAAGGAAAGTTGAGTCCAAGGTTTGTTGGACCATACGAAATTCTGGAGGGAGTTGGATCAGTTGCATACCGAGTGGCTTTACCTCCGAGTTTATCTCAGGTACACAATGTTTTCCACGTCTCGATGTTGAGAAAGTATATGCCAGATCCATCTCATGTTTTGAGTCCAGAGGTAGTTCAGCTGGAAGAAAACCTATCTTATGAGGAACAACCAGTCCAGATTCTTGACCACAGGGAGCAAGTGTTACGGAATAAGGTGATTAAGCAGGTAATGGTTTTGTGGAAAAACCACATAATTGAAGAGGCAACATGGGAATCTGAAAATGCAATGAGGGATAAGTACCCCCATTTATTTGATAAGTAAATAAATTGCGGGGACGCAATTTTCTAAAGGGGGGAAGGATGTAACATCCCAAGTAAGTAATGAATAATAGATATTTTTATCTATGTCTATTAATGATTAAGATAGTGTTATAGAGGCTTAAAATGAAAATAAATACAATCTTATGCATGGAATACACTAATATTCTTAAAAGATTGTTTTAGTGCCTTTTGATGGAAAACCATTTTTGAATCTATATTTTGAAAATTTTATAAACTATTTTTGTCAAAATAAACTTATTCTATATGATTGGGACATCAAAATTTACCTTGTATGAATTTTTGGTATTTTTCTGACAATGTTCATTTTTTAATGAATAGTGAAAAATACTGCATTTTACATCAAAACTTCTTTTTAATCTAATTTATTTATATGATTAGATTATGTTTTGAATTGGTTTTGAAGTGAAATTATAATATATGTTTACCATTTTATCCAATGGTGGTCATTGGAATCAATTTCACTTTGAAACTAGACTTAAACTGGTGTCAATCTTTTGATACTTATTGTTTTGTAAAAACACGCTATTTGCTCTGGCAGTGGGAATTAATTATTAAATTAATTAATGTGACTTATATGATTTTAATTTTGCAAAATAGACTTCATTTTTTAATTCGTAATATCAAATATAGCTTAGGGTGAATTTTTGGTAATTTTCTGAAAAACATCAATTTTTGATGAATAGTGAAACCACTAAGTGGTAATCAAGAAAACTGATCTTTCAGTTAAATGAATGTTTACCACTAATGTGTATTGAATTTTAAAAATCCGAAATACATGGTTGTAATTAAGAAGTAAAATGTGGTTCAATGAGATTATAATAATTTTTTTGGTGAATAATAACTTATTAAGTTTTAATCGCGATTAGTGGTAATTAGGGTAGTTTAAGGTATAAATAATACTTTAATAAAATGAAATGACCCAGACACATGTCCCAACCTCATTGGTTGTGTCATGGCCGACCATGAAATTCCATGGGTCAACTTGGGGACCCCATGGATCCAATTTTGTTGGGAAATGACATAAATTACTTTTTATTTAATGTTAAAGTGACAATGACACAAACATAATATGTTTTACGAAAACAATTTTTACATGGGGTTATAAAGATAAAATATTTGATTATAAATAGTCATTGGAAAGATAAAAAGATTTCCTACATCATAGTATTTTTTTATGATTTTTAGACATTAAATAAATTAAATTATTTATGACATAATAATGATGCAGCGATGACATCATTATTTGACGATTTAAATAAAATAGAAAGACAATGTAAAATCTATGATCTACACCTGGCCAAAACCAATTGGATGAGTGGATTTCGAACCCTTATCACCTTATCCACGAATTATATCAATGTGGGACCTTTTAAAACCGAAACACATTTTCAAATAAAGTAATATTTCTTTACTTTCCAAAAGTGCCCCTCCTCTCCTCTTATAAAAGGCCCCCACCTATACCTCATTTCACACCTCCTCAAGCCTTTGGCTCGGAAAAACCCTGCCCATTTACTCTCTCCACATCCCTCTCCTAATCCTAGAGGATTCCCTTTGGGCAGAATCATTTCAAAGGAAGCCTTTAGGCTCAAATCAAAAGGAGTTACACTTTTAAAGGTAATTCATTCTCTCATGTTCATTTGTTTTATTTTGCTTCTGCAACCCCCTAAACTCTTTTTATTAACAAAAACAGTATCTTAAATATACTAGGATGTTGTTATAAGATTTATTTGAGCTACAATCTCACACACCTACATCAAATGGTTAAAGAACATACGGTTTCCGTGGATGGCGGAATTCTGCCTCCCGAAACGATGATTGTTCAACACTCATTTAACACCTTCAAAGGTGGCCATTATGATGTCACTATTTTTATATATGATATATAATATGTTTATGTTTTCCTTAAGCTTCTATTTTTTTCATTTTGGGCATACCATTATGGTTTCCATTATGGGTAAACACGATATCTTCATTTTAGGAAGTGCGGACTACCGCCCCTTCAAAGTGATTTGATTCGTTAAATACCATATGTGGGACATATAAAGGATGGAACTATGATATTATATATGATATTATACTGGAATTATAATATACCTTTATATCATTATGATTCCATTCTATAAAATACGAAATAGAAATGAATGTAGCGTTCATGCGTACGTACGGCTTACCGTCTCCATGAACGGTGCATTTCATTTCTTACCTCTAAATGATTATGTAATATTACAAATGCATGTATGTACTGGATATATATGACATATATGATATCTAAATCATGAATACCATTCTGGATATAATGAACCTTTGACCAAATTAACAACATGTAAGTGTAAGAAGTCTATTTTTGACTTAAGAACCAAATACCAACAAAATGAACATTATTAACTTAAATGATTACATGATGTTCATAACATGGTATAAAAGGAATAATGAACTTGAAAAAGATTCATAAGAAAGTAGAGATTAACTCAAGTTTATTATTCAGGAGATTAAAGAATGGTCGGGTCAAGTCGGATACGAGGTATGGGACTTCGTCTCAATCTCCTTTCGTTGAGGCATATTTTATTTTATACACAACTTTCTTTTATACGGTGTATAAACCCCTTTGACTTTTACGTTTATTCAAAAGGAATATTTTTTATACGAAGCGTTTACTAAATGAAAAAAGGGAATGTTTTTGTCGTACGTATGCGGCGACAATGACTTCTCCGCCGTCGTGACCGTTATTTGAGTTTCGGCTTCCTCTACAAGCCAGACCTTCTTTTTAAAAGAAAAATAAATACCATGTTTTACTTTTCTTTTATTTTGGTATTGAAAATGGTTTTCATAATGTTTTTATTATATCAATGTGTTGTATTGATATCTCGTGATTGAAATGTGGAAATGTTATGTTTCCTTTATGCATGTTTTATGTGATATGGATATGTTATGGTTCTTGGGCATTATTATGAAGACGGGTGGTTCCGTGATAAACTAAGGGCGGGTGAGCCCGTTATAGCTCTCCAATGCATTGGGTAACGCGAAGGAGTGAAACGTTAAGGTTTCTCCGAAGAGATTTTAGGGAATATACTGTGATGGGTATTCCAAACGTAACCAATAGGGTTACTCCCTACGTAAGAATGTTATGAATGCCTCAAGTTACCTTTATGTCTTATGATTTCTATGATTTATTCATGATTTTATGAGGTATGTTAAAGTGCCTATGTTTTATGGGTAAAGTATGATTTCATTCTTATGTATATACGAACTCATGTTTCCTTTCCATGTTTTTTTATAACCCATACTGAGTTTTTATGCTCATCCCAAGTTTTTGAAATGTTTTTCACAGGTCAAGGGAAAGGTACATGATAAGATGATAGAGTCAAGGATGTGTCAAGAAATAATCCGTGTTTTATTTTAAATGTGTTTCCATTGATGGGAATGAAGAATACTATCTTTATGTAACCACTTTGTTTATATGTGGAGTGTAATGCAAGTTTTATGATCTAATTCTCTAAAACTCTAAACCCGAAAAGATATTCAATGTGTAATCTTGTAATAACTCAAGATTAAGTAAGGTTTAAGGCTGGGGCCTTATAATATGTGTGTATATTTTTGAATTTAATTATGAATAATCAATGAATAAATAAGTATTTGCAAAATATGGTTTTTCATAATTTATTGAAAAATATGTGTTGAATTGTGATGTATTCATAGAAAAATGATTACATAAAATGGTTAAATTATTATTAAGAGATATTAATCCTTAATTAGTTCTAGATTTGGATATAATGATGTTTCGATAAATATATTTTTTAATGAAGAAGTTAATTGGACGGTATTAATTACCTTGGTGCTAAATATGGATTTTATTAAAAGAGGTGTATGTTATCATGGATGAGTTATACATAATTTTGGATTTAAGGAATATATCCATAATAAAGCATGCATATTTTAAATAAGTATTTATGGTGTGAAGGATATTACCATATCTTATGAGTAAACATGATTAAGTTATTCACATGTTTGGAAGGTGAAAACCAATATCTACTTTAAGATATATGAGGATCAATGTTATGCTATTTTATTGACCTTATTTATAGTATTTTGTATAATCTTAATTCTAAAGAGTTATAATTTTGACTAATTATGTTATCGTTTAAGTCAAACTACAGATGATGATCTATAGATTAAATTATTATAACTTTATATGACTATTATTGAATATTATATAACCAATGGTATGATTTTTTTATATGATCATAATTAAATACATATAGAATAAATTATCATTCTATGCATGGATCTTTTGATCTATTAGCGCTTCAAGAATTACAAAATGAACTTCATATTTGTAGTAATAGATGATTTGGAAATTCATATAGACACAAATAAAGGGTAAGATTGTGAGGAAATAATTTAACTTTATCTATTCATGGGAGTTCATCTAAATTTAGAAAATTGGATCTTGATATAATATTTTTTCAATATATCATCATTTTTTCTTATATAAATAACGTTTTCAAGACAAATTGGGTCATGACACTATGATTGTTTCATTTCTACTAATAATGTTCTCAATCACTCTATATAAAATATCGATAGTTAGATTTATCTTGAATATCCATGTTTTTTTTTTAAAAATCTATATTATCAAATTTGTAATCATATTTATTTTTTAAATTGGGTGAAAATTTTCATTCAAACATTTCCTTTTCAAGTGAACTATTTGAATTTATTTTTATAATGTGGGTTTCTATGAAATGAACATTAAAGTATTAAACCATTGATATCCCATATATATTTTGATGGAGAAATCCATTTTAATGGGGGTAGAGTGTAACAACCTAGTATTTTATAAATTAGTTTAATTAATTTAATCTTATATATATTTTCTCCATTTCACTCAAATCTGAAAATATATTTCATTATAATAGATTATTTTTTTGGATTTAGTTATATGTGACAAAATGTTTTAATTTCACTACACGATAAAAAATGATGGGATTCAGATACAAATTACACTATTTTTTCTTGTATTACACCCAATATAATGTATCTTGAACATCATGTATGATTTCAATAAGAGTAACTAAATTTTGAAATTATATTTTAGAAATATATATATATATATATATATATATATAATTTTAATCATTGGGTGATCAATTATTTATAAATTAATTTAATATAAATTTTAAAATAAATAAATTTTGTTTCTATGAAACTTATTTTCAAATATTCTAAAATATATTTTTCTCATCAATTAAAAAAAAACTTTTGATTAAGTTTATAATTAACCTATATATATTTTAAATTAAATAAATATTTTTTATTCAAATGTATTATATTTTGTAGGTATATTATTAGAATAAATTAAATTTTATCAATAACTGATTTATTTTTCTAACAAACAATTTTTCCAACATGTAAATAAAACTGATTATAAATCTCAATTTGTAAACATTTAAAATTATTAATTATATAGATAAACTAATATTTGGAATGTTTAAATAAAATATATATATTGGGTTAATTTTTTAAAACATTTTTTCGAAATTTCATTTTTTGATTACCAATGAAAAATAATGAATTGTAATACAAATATAAATTTTCATCAAAATAAATTATGGGAATAAATTTACAATTGAATTTATTTTAGTTTTCAATCTTTATAAATTTTAAATAATTTATTCCAATTTATTTTGTTGGAATATTTTTCCCACTGAAAATCGATATAAAAACATTTCACACTTATGAACATTTGTACTATAAAAAACTACATTTTCATCTCGATTATGGGATTAGATTGGAATTAATTTCATTCACATAGGTAATTTTAAGTTGGATAAATTAAATTAATATTTATAATAAGAGTAATTTATAATTTATAATAGAGTCATATTAGTTTTTTTACCAATAACAAATTAGTGAAATTGATTAAATTTAATTAGAGTGATCATGAAAAAGTTTAGTTAACAAATGAGTAAACTTAATTTAAAGCCCAAAATGAACTATAGAATTTTAAAAAAAAATATTTTTATACATATTTTCACTATATCATTAATATAATAATATTTTTCTCATTATTTGAGGTACATAAAATGGTAAAACCATTAAGGTAATTAAATTTTAATAAATTTACATGATTTCTACTCCTCTAAAAAAGGCACTCACTCTACCACTAATTCACACACATGAAGCCCTTTTTCATCGAAACAATTATCTTAAATCTCCTAAAAACACATATATTTTCATCCTAGAATCATCCCATATGGAATAAACCCTACCAAGAATGGTCTGTGGTGAAAAGAAAGTGGAGTTACCCAATGAATATGTAACATCTTTCCACAAGCAATTCAATTTAATTTTCACTATCCACCAAACAAATTATATTCTTATTACATGATTTTATAATGAAATGATTGTAATAATTATTAATATATTCTATAATTCTAATTTTGGGACCTAAATTTACACACAAATCCATTTAATGGGTAATAAACATACACATTTTGCGTATAGTGGACTCCCACCTCATGAAACAATGTTAAATTGTATTTTCTTCAGCACCTATCATGGGTGGGGATTATGATGTAAACTATGTTTTCACATAATATATATTAAATTATTTATTTATTTATTATATTGTAATTAGTATATTAAAAATACCTTCATTCTTCAAATTTTTTACAAAAATGAAAACTTTGAATGATTGAGTGTGGATAACCACCTCCTCAAAGTGATGTGATTCTTTCATGGTTTACCTAATATTTATTAAGGATAATCATAGTGGAGTTATATGATACATATTAAATAATTATTATAATATAATTATATTGAATTAATATATATATATATATATATTTCATTTACTTTTCTTCAGTCAAAATGATAAAAATATGGAAACAGTGTTCTTGCGTATGTATGACCCAGCATATCCATGAACGATGTATTTCAATTAAAATTTCTATAATTTAAATATTATTAATATATATATATATATAACGAATATATAATATATAAATATCATTTTTAACAATCTATGAATAATTAAATGACAATCTATGTATGAGTATCAAAAATAACAAGTCAAAACATATATAAAAAACAAAACAAATATTAGATGAAATTTAACATTAACATTGAATTAAAAAATATAAATATAATATATTTTCATAATAAAATGACATATGGTATTATATATAATAATATTTCTCTTTTATAGATGTATAATAAATTATTATTTATTATACCATAGGATTGAATTTGTATGAAGAAAATCAAGTCTAAAGGTAAACGTTTTGTCATTCCACTTTTTATAATCATGGGATATACTCCATATTCACCACCTATTTATTTTTTATGGTGTAAATACAGAACAATAATTTATTCTATGAAACATATAAATAAATATATTTTTATTTACATATCCATTTTATGAATGAAGATTCATGGGATTTACATTTCAAAAATAACGAAATCAGATATGTAGGTTTCTATGAATTTTCCTTATACGAAAAACATGTTTTTATATACATCTATAATCTTTTATAATGTTTATATAATGTTAAATTTTACATTTTATAGCATGAGTATTGATATATTCAAAAAAACATTATATATTTAGTATTATTTATACCTATTTTTTTCATATGTACAAAAGTGGTAATAGTTTGTTTCTACAATGTCCTCATATATCATGATTATTAATGATAATGATTCAATTAATTAAATATTAATATACATATCTAAATAAATATAATATATTTTTTCTCATCTAGTTATAAATTTTATAACCATGTAATGGTAAAATATATCTCTCTTAGAACTTAATATATCGAATAAAATGGTGTTTTTGAGAGTTTGAACAATATTTATCTTTTCAGTTAGAAATATGAATTTTTGAAAAATCATGTATTCTAAAAAATTTCAAAAAATTCTTAATATTATCATATTTTTTTAAATGAAATTCCTAATCATTTTTTACCTTTTAAAAATAGGTTTTAAAGGGAATCAACTTATGGTTTTATAAGAAATTATTTTTTATACTTTTTATGGAGTAAAAGGAATCTTTAGCATGTATGAAATGAATCTATGTATTTTCCATCATTTACAAGATGAATAAATTGTATTTTTACATGTTTATTTTTCAGGAAATTTTTTTCTTAATATAATTTAATATTATTATTTTAATTTATATTTTTGACTAAATAGGTTTTAAAAATGACTGATGTTTAAAAAGTATTGTAAATGATTTTCAATACATCTTATGAAATGTTTGAAAATTTTTTAATAACTAAAACTGTTTTTAATGATTTAATAGTTCATTTCTAAGCATTCAAAATCATTTTCATGAAATTCTCTTCCAAAATTATTTCCAGGCTTATTTTATGATTCAAATTTTATTATGAGTAAATAGTTTTGAAATTTTTTTCCAGGTCTATATTATGAGTTTTGAATGTATTTCTAATTAAAATGGTTTTCAAAATATTTTTATTCTTAAATTATATGTTTTCAATGAAATTTAAAAAGAAAATGGATTTCAAAATGATAAAAGTATTATGAATTATTCTCCATATTGTAAAATATATTTTCCTCATGAAATGTTTCGAATAAAACAGTGAATTATTATCTATAATAAAACACATTTTTAAATTGTTTAATAAAAAGTATTTTAGATGAAATTATATTTTTCTTCCTTGAAAAAATAGTTCTCAATATAATATGATATAAATAGTTATATTTTATAATTTAAAGTGGATATGATCTAATAATACTATAGATATTATTTCTTAACTTGATTGTGTTTTTTTGGAATGGTGTTTATGAAAGTAGTTTATCTTTTACACATTATATTCCATTGAAAACTAGTAATTTTCATTGTTTATTATTTGATGAAATTGTTAATTGGAGTATCTATTTTCTATAGGTAATGATATGATAAAAAATTTATGATTCCTATTTAATTTTATGGGTTATGATATGGTGATTGTTTATAATCTTTCAGATCATATTTGTTTGGTTTTAATTTTTGATTGGTTGGACCAATATATCCCTCTTATTCATTTGTTAACTATTGAAGAATAATTATTATTTGTGTTACATGTGAACATGATTAAATTTTATCCATGTTATGAGTGAACCATATTTAATTCTCAAAATGTTAACATTGAACTACATTACGTGTTCTTACTATTATTCATGGACAATGATTCATGTTCATATTTTTATGTGTAAAACTAATTACATGTTCTCAATATTATGAGTGAACATTAGTAAGTGTTCAAAAGTTTATGCATAAACCTTCTTACATGTTTACAATGTTATTAATGTACCTGGATCCGTGTCTACTGTGTTATTAATGTGTCTGATTACTAGTTCAAAATTTTGTGTGTGAGCCTGATTAAATATCGAAAATGTTATAAATGGACCTAGTTTTATGTCTATATGTTTATAAAAGGATCATATTTTATTTCCTTAACTTAATAAAGGAACATGTAACAAGTTATAAATATTCAAAATTTTATAAGCTGATGTCAACAAATAATTCAATGTTTTTTTCATATGCTTGGCATTATTGTATTATTATCCTGTCTATCGTATAATTTATGTCTTATGAACTATCAATAATAATTCCACGACTCTTTACTATGATCAATAATATACAATATTTATTCTTCTAACATTATGATCATGTTCTTATTCCCTTATTCTTATGTCATGCATATATATATCTCAAATTTTTACCCGTACTAAGTATCTGATATCACCCATTTATTATGTTTCCATACCATGGTTAATGAATTGTATTAAATAGGAGTAATAAATGGGATGATCATTAAGTGAATTTGTGAAAATCCTTCACAAGGATAGGATATTATCTTTCTATATTTCAAAGACACTAAACTATTTCGGTCAATGGGATTGTATTTTTTCTAACATGATGAATATTCATCTAATATTATTTAATATACTTATCTTTTAAGCCTATACATTATAAGTGGTATTAAAGGAATAGTTTAGTCAACCATTGGAAACAAGTATGTGAACATATTAGTGGTATCCCAAGACATATTTCTAATGATATTTCTATGAATTGTTTTAATGATAACCCTGGGATATTTGATATTTAAAACTGTCATGAATTAGGAATCCAATAAGTAAACTGGAATAATTGTGTGGGTTTAATATATGATTTGTGTTTCTTAACCAATGTTTCCTTGTACCACTAAATGTAGGAATATAGTAAGAACATGGTTACCATCAATTTTTTCAGATGTGTAATGTATGAGTATTATGAAAATTGATTTCCTATGAGGAAATATCTAAAAGATAAGCAAAATGGTGGTATGGGTATTTGTTATACTACTTACGGTAAAGGTAATCTAAAATAAGTGTGAAAGGTGTGTGGTTTTATAATAGTGTAGATCAAATGAAAATTGAGGAACATGATTATATTGAGTCTATGTATCATTATGACATGATCCATATTTATTATTCAAGGAAAGGTGTATTAAGGAATAAGATGATTAATCGTGATTAATGGTTTAAGTATAAATTTAGATGAAGAATGTTTATTTGTTTTCAAATTTAGTTAATATGATTATCTAAATATTTATGTATTATTAATATAAATTTTTCATTGAGGATAAGAAAGGATATATTGAATGGTGTTGAAGGCAGAGAAAAGTGATTTAATAGAAAGGTGGTATTTTGATTAAGGTAATGTAACCCATATTCTGTTTTTGATGATGATAAAATGATGCATGAATAATGATATCTTAGACTTGAATATGTAAATTGGATGGTACTTATTCAACTGGAACAGTCTATAGATCTATTAAAAAAGTGGTTTATGTAATCATGGATGGACTTTACAACTTTTTTTATTTTAGGATTATATCCAAAATAAAGCATGAATGATTTTAAAAAGTATATATGTTAATTCTTTCAATTACGATGTTTCAAGAGAAAATATGATCAAGGTATTCATATATTTGGAATGTGACAACCTAAATATACATTATGATTAATGTGGGATAGATGTTATGGTGATTCAGTTACCTTCATTCAATTTCATTTTAATTTCATAATTTTGATGATTTATAAGTTTGAACATTTGGGGAATGGTTTAAGTTTATAATCATATGATGTTTTTTTTATTAATATATTATCTCTCAGTATGCTGATTTCTACATATTTGAGAACCTGGTATAACATTATTTTTGTGATGATAACTAAATATTGACTGAATAACTTATCCTTTTAAATATTGATATAATGATTTATTTGTGCTCTATAAATAAAAAATTGACCCACATTTTTTGGAGTATGAGATGATTTAAAAAAATTTAAATACACAGCCAATGGGTGTGATTGATCTGAAAACATAAAAGTGAATCTTTTCATGAAAATTATTAATGATTTTGAAAATGGGTCTTGAATTAAATAAATTTTATTATATCATCATTTTTTAATATATTAATGAAAATTTTCAACATAATTTTGGTTATGGATTTATGATATATAATATTCTACTAAATGGTTACTATATCACTCTCCTTCAAAACAGGATAGTTAGATTTCTTATCGATGTCTAGATTTTCAGTTTCCAAAGATATTCTCTTATATGGAAACCTAGTTATATGTATCATTGCGTAACAATTATGTTTCTAAAATTCCCATTATAATGGTTGTTTTAGTATTCATTTTTATGATGTCAGATTCAATGAAATAAAATTTCAATTATTTAACTATTGATAACATAGAAATCATTTCGGTGGAAAATTAATTTTAATGTGGGTAGAATGTAACACCCATAAATTTGATATTTTTTTCAAAATAATATAATATTTATATATATTTTTTTCACTTCAAATTATATTGATTATAGATTTTATTATATAAAATAACTATGTTGGGATGTCATTATACACCACAAAAGGTTAATAATGTCTAAAATGAAACACTTATATTGACGTTCAATACTTGAAAAAATATTTTTGGATTTTATTTCACACAATTATGAGTCCTTCTAATATATTCCATTACCCGCAAGGCCATGTTTTACAGAATGTCAATATAATATTAACTTTACTATTAATATTGTATTATTACTACCACAAATTTGTTTTAATGGAGTATAAAATTAATATTAACTAAATTTAGATAATATTTTTTACATATGTATATAAATTGAATCCTTTTGTTATAAATTATTTAGAAATTAATGTAAAAACTATTTTAAAATAATAAAATTACTTTTATAACCGAACTATTTTTCTATGTACAATTTTATTTATAAAAATAACATATTAAATAACTTTTTATTAATGTTATAAATCAAATTTATATATCATATATTCATGAAATATTTTTGATATGAAAAAAAAAATTATTTTCCATGTAAATATACGAATAATTCAAACATTATGATTAAATGATATATTTTTCTAAAAGTAAATTGTACCGTATTTTAATCGAGATAAAATTTTAAATATAAAAATTTGAAACTTTTATTATTTTTATTTGAAATAAAAATATTATCTTTATATATTTGATTATCAAAATTTACATTGTGGGTAATTATTCATATTTTTCAAAAAGGATTTGTTTTTCGTTACTAGTAAAAAATATTGAATATTATTTATAAATTGTTTTTATAAAAAATTATTAAAAGCGATTAACTACATTTATATTTATTTTTAAACGTTAATTATATAATTTTTGTATATATTAATCTAATATTGGTTGTTGGAATAAATTTCTAATTGAAATTTGATAAAAAAAAATTCAATATTTTGAACAATTTTACATTCAAACCATAATTTTTTATCACATATTCTAGATTTTAATTAAATTAATATATGAAAAATATTTGATTGGAGTTTTGGAAATATGATTTAATATTAAAAACTAAAGCATTATCTAATGTTTATATGGTATAAATATTTTTTATTAGAAATATTATTTAATGTGATTACAATTATTTTCAGTGATAAAGAGAAAAAGTAGCCAAAAGGGGTAAATAATAAATTTCAAACAAAAAATGACCTATTGAAATTTCTAAAAGTCAATTTATATTCATATTTAGCCCATATACTCCCTTGGGTCAAATTTTTAATATTATTATATCCACGCAAAATTGTAAAATCATGGTTGTAATTCCCTGGTACAATTTTTACTAGATTCTTACTCATCCTCTTTTATAAAAATTCACTCACACCTCCCACATATACATGACTCTAAGGATATTTTTACCAACTATAATAAAAAATAAATCATCCCAACATCTCTTAATTCTTATTATCATCCCCCCTATTGACATAAATCCAATCAAAGATGCTCTTTGAAAAAACAAAGAGATGTTACCCAATTAAGATATAAAATCCTTCTAAAATACCAAACATATTATTTTCATTCCCACCCACAACAATTATTATTACTCAATGATAATATAATAAAATATGTATCCTAGGTAATATGAGATATTGTTATTCTATGTGTTATAACTACAGTTACACAATCTTCTATCTATTGGGTAACTAACTTATCATTCATGTGTATGGTGGAATACTGTCTTAGGGACTGTTTTGTTTGATTATTAATTCCCCACCGAACATGTGTTGGAATTGTCAAGAACAAACCCAAGTCACCCCTATACCAATCACCTGACCCGATCAATGGAAAGCCATAATATTCATTCCCAATCCCCCTGAGCTGGTGACAAGCACCATGGACATTAATTGTGTAAAAATAATGAAATATTTATCTAACAAAGAAATAAAGAAAACTACATAGAAGAAGAAACACATGATGTTAAATGTTTATATAAAACTAAACTGACCATATTGTATACACAATATTCCATACAATACAACAATTATAAAAATAAAACAAAACTAACCATATGACCATTGTATCTCCATGTAACTTCATGGGTCACTATACAACACACCGATCAACAATCTACCGAGGAGAACAAAATTATGTTGAAACATACCTGATGTATAAAAATATAATTGAACTATCGGCATGGGTAATAATACTCAGCATGCAATCCTAATAATCTATTCCCAATACACTTCCTTTTATATAAAAGAATTATCAATTTCATGTTTGATCTATAATTTTAAAAAGTATGTTTTTTTCTACATTTTACATAAAAACCATGTACAAGACATTTCCCTTTTTCAATTTAAAATCATGTTCGCTCCATTAGGGATGCTAAAACCATTCAAGGGGAATGTAAATCTTACAATTATAAATATTCCAGAAGAGGATGAAAAAAATTACTTTAAATTTTTTTTCAAAACCAATTGAAAAAAGACACCTCACATTCTAATAAAAACAATACAAAAGAAGGAACTAAAATGATTACTAAATAAGGGAAATGGAAATAAATATAAAATTATCAACCCCATTACTGAAAAAAATTAGGAGATAATAGAAATTGGTTAACCCCGATGATCAAGAAAAATCCATTAGATACTAATGAATGAGACCCCATCCTGGGTATCATGGAAAACATGATGAAGTAAATGAGCTTAATACGTTTAGCATCCATAATCTAGGATAGACCGAGCAAAAATCTTTTAGATATAAACCCAAATATACCCACCTACTATGTGACACTATTGATCATTTCAACTACCAGTGAAACGATCATTATTCTAATTTTCCATTAATAATCTAGGTTCCCCTGCATTGTTTAATATTTTGTGAGAAGAACAATGCCAAATGAGAATCCAATCACAATTATATATATAATAAATAAATAATAACATGAATCACCCTAAACCATCGCAAGAATTCACTCACCTAAAAAATGATGAATAGAATGCAACAATTCCATGCTTAGGACCGCCAATAATGGGTCATGGGGATTCCATGGTGAGGAAATCCTATATATTAAACAGAACAAGCAAAGAGATGCATTCAATAGTTGTTTTCATATAAAAACATTCTCATCATTTTCACAAGCTTCTCAATAGGCCTTTAAACTTTTTACAAAGCCATAATTTACCAACACAAAAATTATTATTTTTATAAGGGGGTTTAAACACACCATGTCCTATACCAAAACATTTAAATAATCCACATAAAACATTTAAATCAAACATTAATTGAAAAAAAATTATAAAAATTCCAAATGGTCCATTCACCGATGAAATATTCTAAACACCTTAAAATCCAATACCCATTATTTCAATAAAAACAAAAAACACCTGAGAAATCCCATAAATAAACCAAAATGATTCTTCATACAATTCCAATAGATTTATAAAATCAAAAAAATTTATTTTATATCACATTTATCACATAAAGGCCAACCGGGAAATTATTCACACAATAATAATGATCTATGTGACATAAAAATTCCTATTGAACACTCCACAAGGTGTAAAACACAAATTTCATTCCCTTGGATGATTTAAATTGATAAAACATGTTTTATGTATTGGAAACCTCGTGTAAAATATGACATAATATTTTCCAAAATATTTGGTGTGCTAATTCTAACCAAAACAATCTAATTCTCATTAAAAAATCTAAAAACACCATTTCCAGACCAAATTATTAAACTAAGTGTCATATAACAATACTAATAAATTTATTTGGGTGAAAAAAATGAAAAAATATAAATTATATATTAAAAATGGAATGTGAAATGGGATACCTACCTTAAAACCATAAGGCGATGATAATGACAACTTGAATTCACTTGACGAGGGTTTTGAAACCTTAGACCTAACAAGAGAAACCCACAATAAACAAAAACCTAATTAAAGTCACAGACACGAACCACAACCCTATGTCACCATTACCATAAGAGATGATAAAAAGATCGAATAGTATACTAGAGGGTGGGGAAGCCATGATGGATTACAAGGCACACCAGAAAGAGGTTACATCGGTAGGGGTGGGGTCAGAGTCGAGAGGTGATTCCAGATTGTTGTGTGCTATCACATATTAGTATTCCCAGCTTGTTGTGAACCATTGGGGAGAGGTGGCATTGACTGTTTGGATAACTGAAGCAAGAGGCAGTGCCGGTATGGTGTGTGCCAGATGAGAGCGGCGTCGACCAGTGGTCTCGTTGGTGAGGAGTCACTGAAAAGGGGTGCACAAAAAGGGGGTTTCATGTAATGCACTGCACAAAGAGGGGATAGGGTGGATATGTGGATAAGAGAAATGGGGAAGAAAGAGTGACAAAATCCTCAAAAAATATTTATTAAAATAATAAAATCAAACAAACCTAATAATAATAAGTTAATAATCATAACTTAATAATAGTAATATTCAATAATAATAATAATAATAATATATTAATAATAAATACATTTAAAATAATAAAAATATTCATTTAATTTTAATAATAATATGATTCTTAATATAAATCTTAATAATAATAATTATCAAAAATAATATTAATTGCCATTCAAAATATATATAATAATTACTCGTAATAACTCTATTATGATTATTATAATTTTTATTGAATAGTATTTATAGACAAGTTAATTTGTGTATTAATTTTGTTTATTTTAGACACTAGGCTACCACATGGTCCATGCACGGCTCTAGAAACCATGAGAAAACCATGTGGTAGTTTCTATCCATTCTAGAAGAAGATACACATGTACCTAGGCTGACTTCATCATTTCCACTATTCGATCGGTGCCTTCACTACGACATAAAATCCACCATTGATTTTAAATAGTAATAATAATAATAATAATAAATAGTAGATTAATAATAATAATAATTCCAATCACAATCATCATCATTGTTATTATTAAAACTATAATTATAATTTTAATTTTTACATTTTTTTATTTTTTTTAAACTCTCAATTTATTACTCATTTATTTATTTATTTATTTTTCGAAGATGGGCATGTTATTCTTTATCTTGGGTAAATATGGATATTTTCGAAATCATTCCCTACCTGTACACAAGATGTCAACAAACCTGAAGCACACATTTTGAATTAAAAATCAAAAATTTATTTCTATACACAACCCGAACCCTGAAGAAATTGTTAAAAACCAAAAAAAAAATATAATTACAAGGGTTGAGTTTTGAAAATTAATCCCACCATTATGCATTATACCTTAGAAAACAATAACACTTTCTAGCTGATTGGTCAACACCTAATGATTCTACATCAACATGATCCCACACCATAATCCAGGGAAATTTCACGAGTCACCAATTGAACAAAAATCCATTAAAAATGATTAAAAGTATATGGGAGGGCCGATCAGACTCCCCACCATTAGAATTTAAATAGTATAAATTAACATAATAAGATAAAACTCAATGATAACTATCGTGGGTCTTCCCGCCATTAAAAACCAACTAAAAACAACCAAGAAAATTTTCAACATTAACCGGATAAGATCCTCTCCCACATGGGCCAATAACCATAACAACAAGGAAAGAGATGGAAGGGACCTTGTGAATAGACTAGTAATCAACAACCATAACTACCTAACACTCGATCCTAACAAAAAAATTAGAAACCAAGACAACACCTAATTCACTTTAGTGGTGTGCACAATGAAATTGATCAAAAAATCACATAGCAGATGGCAAATTAGACATAAAATAAAGGATAAGTCCTCAACTCACTTGTGAATAGAGATAAATTTCATCGACATAGAAACCATAGAAAAACACTAGAACCGACCCACTGTAATGGTGGAGGCACAAAAAAACCAGACTCTACAAAACTCATGTGCTCTTAAATATGTTCCAGAATCACTCTGAGACCATTGGCTAGAGACCAAATGTATAAATAATCTACAACTCCATAATCAATAGCTAGTAAACCTTACTTGTACATGAATCACCTGATTGGTTATAAATTGAAGGGTAAAATTCTTTAAAAAGAAACCACACTCTTATTGGAAACATGAGTTCATAAAATGGATCAAAACATCCCTCAAATTTAAACCTATATAGTATCATCACAACCACCAAAACAAAAATACCTAAAAAAGAACGAACACTAAAAAAATAATGATTAAACATCCTCCCAAAATCACATTACATATGTGGATTTCCTTCGCGACACTTTCTATAAAAACAATGAAAAATTCATTGCAAGTGACCCAAGAATCCATAGTCCTGGAAAGGAATTAGAGCATCTATAGATGATGGGTTATTATTTCTAGATATTCCACACTAATAACATATGAGTATTTATCACTCTGAAGAGGATAATGAATGATCCTAAGGCTTTCTAATTCCATGAACCACTCTATCCCCATTCTAATTATTCATCACACAATTACCATAATCTTCCCCCTTACTCTAAGGGATAGAAGAATAGAAAAATACCACATGGACTCCTTCCATTATGTTTTAAATATGAAATGAATTCCTCACCAAATCAAATAATGGAATTATATTGTTCTCTGACAAATTTGACAACATATCCAGAAAAATCCCAACCTTTAAACATTGATCCCTCGTGGAATCGTTTTCAGAAGACCTTGGTTCATAGGGAACTATATCTACAATATAAGGGACATACACCAGCACTGATCTATTACCCTAATACAGAAAACCCCCCTCCATACCCCTTTTCACCCTATATTTCTCATAAAAATATTAAAAAAATGAAAAAAGCCTTGAAAAACACCCATATAGGATCTTTACGGTCATATTCTGAGTCACTGACTTCCACCACATAAATAACGAACCTTGAATAATGAACTTTGCAAACCTAATCATCAATTACTGAGGAAACTCAATGAGGATAATGTATCTTCCGATGATTCACATAAACTCCTCCTTTATGGATGGTTTTTATTGACCATTAATGAGAGGTGGATTCGGCTTCTAGAACACAAGCATAAAATCATTAGGTTGGTCAACTTCACAATGATGACCCATTGAAGCACCATTGGGACAAACACATAGCAAGGGAAGTCAATAACCAAATCAAGGACTAGTAAAGAAAAAAAATCCTAAATATCAAAAAAAAAATAGGTCAAAATCATTAAACAAAAGAAAACATACCATTATAGCATCAAAAAATCCTTTTGAAAACATAAAAAAAAATTAAATATAACATGGTTAATTGAACACTTTACATTGGTATTATTTAGAGCCTCACTCACATTTTTTTCCATGCCAACCCGTTCACCCATCCACCATACCACCCATGGCATCCACTCACATTTCAATATACTTCCATGCATGTACGTATCAATGATAACACCAGGATAAAAGAAAAAAAAACTCATTTTCCAAAACAAATTTTTCCAATTTTATAAATTCATCAATGTCTATTTCCATAATCTACTAGCCATAAAGATAAAAATCTATTTCAATTTACACAATTCCCTTTCTGAAAAACACAGATAATTTATAACCAATTCCCAAAACCAATTTATCCATTTCAAATAGTTTTCAACAGTCCATATGTTTATATTAATGAAACCCAAAACATCTCAAAAAGGGAACTAATTTTAGTGGGTGACTTGACCACATGACTGGAACACTATATGAAATTGGACCTAAACAGAAACTTTTGGCCAAACAATTTCTATATGACACTAATTAGTATATATAACAATAACATGTCCAATACCATTTGTATAGTAACTTATATGCACCTACACGAATGATTTTTCCAAAACTGCTGGTATAGGTCATTAATTTGGACCTATAACGATGATTTTGGCCACAACATTGGCATTGATAAAAATTCAATGAACCAATACCAATGGTTTTTTGATCTTTTTGTATATATAGACATGTTTTAAATGTAATTTTTTGTCCAATAAAAATAAATAAATCAAATGAAAAAATTCTTATTAATATAAATATGTATATTTATAAAATTATGCTCCAAAAAGTCTTTTTAGGTTAGTGTATTGGTCATTGGATTAAAAATTCGTGGTTCTAGGACCAAAACCATTCCTGGTTATTTCTTAGGAAGCTTTTTGGATTGTTTTATGAAACCATATGTTTAGACCTTTCCCAATTCCAAACCATCCAACAGTCTTCCAAACAATTGGTATAGATTATACCAATTGTTTGCAGACTTATACCAATGGTTCCAAACCCTTATTATAGGGTATTTTCTTATTAGTGGTGTCCATATTCCAAACACACCAGCAACACATATATTCCTTTAAGACTATGTACATAGCTCCACATGGCTTGCCCAAAATTGAGAGCTCATGTGGACTATTATCCCAACTCACCTAATAATATCCAAATCAAAAAATGTTACCTAAATAAAAAAAATACTAAAAAAACTAGACATCCCATGGAAACTAGAGGATCAAAATGAGAAATAGTTTGTAATGCTCTTCAAATGCCTACACCATGAGTCTGGAAAATCTTGCTCCGTCTACCAGATCATCCACCAATAAAAAAGGGAACACTGAAAAAAAAATCTACTAAGAATTGTCCCAGTCTGATAATATTTTTTCATGAACTAACCCAGTTTAACCCTAAATATATCACCCGATCTGAATCGTGGAAGGGCCCGAGAGGCATTCTCGATCCTCCCGGGCTGGTGAATAACATAGTGGTCATCAATAGAGTAAATATAGGGAATGATTTCTCATAAAAAATATTTAAAGAAAACATAATTTTAAAACATGCATAAGTAGTTCAATGTATATGTAAAAATGAAATGAAAATATTTTAAACACAAGATATCATACAATTCAAAAGATATATAAAAAACCCAAAATAACCGTACTGACAAACTAGCTCGAGATGACATTATGGGTCACTATCCAACACATTGATCAAATGTCACTCTTGGTGAATGGATTCAAGCTGAAACCTGCAGAATGGATAAAAACAAATTAGTACTATATTCATGGTTATTAAAGCTCAATATTCTATCTTGATAATCTATTCCTAATACAATACCATTAAAATAAAAGAAATATAAATTTCAAGTTTTAACGTCAATTTATAAAATGTTTTTCCTTTTTAATTTTAGTTAAAAAATATTTACCAACCATTAACCCTCTTCGTTTCAAAATAAGGGTTGTTCCATTAGTAATGCTAAAAGAAATCATTGGTAAAGTTAATATTAAAATTTTATCATGCACATAACAGAAAAAAATGGATTAATTTTTTTTCACAAACATTTTGAAAACCACACTTCACATTCCATGAAAATCACTACACAAGAAAGTATTACACTGATTACGCAACATGGGAAATGAAAATAAACATACAAATATCCCAGTCATTACTACAGAAAACTATGATACAATAGAAATAGGTGAACCTAGTAGATCAATAATTATCCAAATGATAGCAATACATGAGACCCCATACCTATTAGAATATAGCACATGATGAAATCAAATCACTAAATATTCTTATCCACGCTAACTAAGGATAGACCGATAGAAAATCCCATAAAAATATACCCTAATATATCCACTTACTATGGGAGAATGGTTAGTACATCAACTAATAATAAAAAATATTTCATATAAAACATTATTAATATTCCAGGTTTACATGTCTCATGTAAAATTGGGGTGAGTGTACAGACGCTAACAAATCATCTAATCACATTACAGATATAGTAAATAAACTACAACAAAAATCACCCATATCTATCCAAAAATTGACTCACATTACATAAATGAGTAGAATTCAAGGATTATATGACGATGAAATCCAAAAATGGCTCATGAGGATTCCACCACAATGGAATCAGACCCATTAATCATATTAAGGCATTCGATTCATCCACATATTTTTTCCAAATAAAATTGCTTCACCATTTTCACCAGCTACGAAACAGGCCTTTAGAATTTCCACAAAACCTATATTTACCAACACACAAAATCCAAAAATTATTATGAGGTGTAAACACACCATTTTATGTATAAAAATGTTTACATAATCCACATTATACATTCAAATTATTCATTCATGGACTAAATGATTTTTCAAAAAATGCCAAATTAGCCACACACCAACTACACAAGTCAAATTCCTTAATAATAGATACCCATTTACATAATAAAAAATAAAACCCACATGAGTATCCACATATGGTACCCAAAATATTTCATTTAATGCTTCCCAAACATTTATAAATTAAAAATTAATATTTTATATGAAATTTATCAAATAAAGGACAGCTGGGAAATTAGTCAAACTATATACATGCATATTTTACCAAGAAGTTTTTTGGAACACTCTACATGTTTTAAAACACAAATTTCATTCCATGAATTGATTTTAATTTTAAAAACTTGTTATAAGTATAATGAAACATATAAAAAATAATACGATACATTTTATCTAACATTTGGTTGGCACATTCTAAAAAAAACCAATCATATTATCACCAAAACAATGATAACAATTCTATTTTTACACCAAATGATTAAACTAAGTCTTATATAACAACAATTGGGAATTATTAAGGGTGAAAAAAACATGTAAATGATGAATCATAAATTAAAAAGGTCATGTGCAATGGAAAACATACATCAAAACCATTATGTGTTGACAACACAAACCCAAATTCACTCGACGAGGGTTTAATAACCCTATACCTACCAAGAGAAGCCTCTAATGAAACAAAACCCTTAAAAATGGAAGGGAAGAAACAAAACCATAGGAAACTATGAACATAGTAGAAGAGAAGAAAATATAATGGTATACCAGAGGGAGGGGAACCCACACCGGAAGGGGTGGCACACTAGGAGGGGGTCACACCGGCTAGGTTTGTGCCAGTTGGGGAAATGCCAGAGGGAATGTCGATGAGGGTTGGTTGTGTGCTGACATGGAGAGGTAGTGTCATATGTTTGTTTTCTAGAAGAAAGAGGTGTCACCGAATGGTTGTGCATTGGTTGGGTACACATTTGTTGGGAGAGTCATCTGATGGAGGTCATGTGGTGGGGAGTCGTTAGGAGGAGGCACCAAAAAGGGGTGCAAAATAAGGGTGGATGGACATGCGTCACACAAATAGAGGAATTGGGGTGGCTATGTGAAAAAGTGAAAGGGGAAGAGAGATGGATATTACAAACATAAAATGAAATAAAATAATATTAATATTAAAAAACCTAATAATAAAAAATTTAATCCTTATAACGTAATAATAATATTATTCAAAAATAATAATAACATATTGACTAAAAAATAATAGAAATATTCTTTTCATTTTAATAATTATAATAATCAAAAAAAATATAATAATTTTTTTCATAGTAATAATTCTTGATAAAAATAAAAATTACCATTCATAATAGTTGTAATAATTAATATCAATTATTATAATATCAATTTTATAATTATAATTAAAATCTATTTTTGGAAACATTAAATTTTTATTAAATTTTTATTTATTCTATACATTAGGTAACCACATGGTTCATGTATGGCTCATGAGACCATGAACTAACTGTGTGGTAGCATCTGTCCACTCTAAAACCTGTGGCACAGGTATATGGACTATCCACACAGTTTCTGCTATGCATGTAGTTCCTGCACACTGACATAAATAACACCAATTATTTTAAATTTTATTAAAAATAATAACAATAATAATGATAAGGTTAATAATAATAATAGTATTCCCAATTAAAAACATCATGATTATTATTATTAAAAAAAACATTTAATATTATTTTTACTTTTTCATAATTCTTCTATCTAATTTTATTACTCTATTTATTATTTTATTTTTCAACGATCAGAAAACGGTGTAGTTGCTTGGGTGAAGCCTCATGGTTTCGAAACCATCCACTATACATGAACCAGATGTTTTTAAACCCAATAAACATGATTCTTAATAAATTCTCATTATTTTCAATTGTGACTCAACCCAATTCCAGATAAAATTATTCAAAGTGAAGAAAATAATAATATAACGTAATTACAAGGGTCAGTGTATGATATGAATAATGATGTAAAATCAAATTTTATAAGTAATTTTTGATGTATATGATGTATTTATCCTTCTATAATTATTATATAAAACAAACTCCTCCTCAAAGCAATGTGATTTTGGAACACTTTACATGAAATTTATTAAGTAGTGGTTCAAATAAATTTCATTATATAAAAGAAATAATAATACAAATGGAATAATATAATATATATATATATATACATATATTTAATTTGCGTTATTTCATTCAATATGAAAATAAAAAATGAAACAACATTCATGCGTACATACGACCTACTATCTCGAGGAAGGGAATATTCCATTTTTTATATGTAAATTTTATCGATTAATTTAAATACATATATACTGAATTAATAAAATATTTATCTCTTATATTATATTCTTTATATTATTACATCATGATCTACGTAAGAGGATAAATAATATCAAATAAAAACATAGACAATAAACATAATACATATTTTCTGAAATGAAACATCAACATTAAATAATAAATAAACATGAAATATGATGTCATAATCAAAACACTTATGGTATTTTAGAAAATAATATTTTATATGATATGTTTTTAATAAAATTATATTTATTATATAGGATGTTTTAATGCGTACAAATATTGTTAAGACTTAAGGTGAGGTTTTTCATATCACAATATTTATATTAGTGAGATACATGTATTGTTCACCGCTTTGTTCTTTTTTGTAGATCCTAAAAAGAAAATGAAGGTATTCCATGAAATGTGTTACTAAATTTATGGGTATTTACATATCCTTTTTATTAAATATATTTCAATGGATTTATGTTCCAAAAGTTACAAAATCGGTAAGTTTGTATTGTCTCGATTTTCTTTCTTTGAGACACATGTTTTTCTATGCACCTATAATTTATGAGGCAATGTCTATAATATCCCCATTTTCAAGTTATATTATTAATTTCATTATTTTTATGATATTTAATTTTTCATGTTTTTTTATTATTATATTTCTATTTTGATTCTATGTTACAAAGTGTTGAAAATTTATTTCTTCAATACCATCTTTTATCAGGATTGTTTATGATGATTATTCCATTGATGAAATATTATGATCTATCTCTAATGAAAAACCATGGAATTTATTATACTCTAGTTATTCATGTAATATACATGTAATGGATCAATTTTCATCTTCCTTGTAAGTATAGTTATATGAATATGTTTTCATGATAATGAAAAATTATTTCACATTTTTTGGGAAACGTGTGTTCTTTAAGAAAAATCATTTTTTAAAATGATTTTGAATATGAATCACTATTAACAAATGATTATTAAATGATATTTTTAACCATGTTTTACAGTTTTATTTTTTAAAGGAAATATATATTAATTTTCTGATCATGTAACTTTTATAAACTTTTTCTGGTGTAATAGAATGTTTCTAATGTATAGAATTACCCACCATCATGACCATCATTTCCATAAATCTTCCATTTTCGATATAGAAGATTATGTTTTAAAAACATTTAACCAATATTTGGTTAATTTATTGATTTTAATATGTATTTCAAGGAAATATGTTCATAAAGAATTTTTAGGTCGACACGTTATTTAAACTATATTTAAAAGGTTCTATTGTAAGTTTCATGAAGGTTATATTCAAGGAAAATAATTTAAACGAGTTCATTTTTCTCTATATGTGTTGAATAAAAATTCGAGAAAGGGGTTTTTAAATTTATTTGGTGTATTAAATTTTTATTTTTAAATTATTTTCAATGAAATTAGTATTCAATGCATTTTCAAACATTTTTCATAAATTTTCAAGTTTTTTTCAAATAAAATTATTTTTAAAATAATTTCAATAATACTTTATAACTTTTTATATATATTTCAAAATAACTTTTTTCTGAAAATAATTAAATTTTATAATGATTTTTTCATATATGATATGTTATATTCCACAAGAAATGTTTTAAATAAAATTTTAAATAATTATTTATAAAGAAAATAGTTTCTAAATGGATTTATAAAAAGTATTTTTAATGAAATTATGTTTTCATTATGAATTGTTCAATGTCATCTTTTAGAATACATCTACATATAATATTAAATAGTATTTTACAGTTTACTCTTTACTAGGGATATATTCTAGGAAAACTATTCATATTAATTCATTAATGTGATGTGTTTTTTATGAATAATGATTATAAAAAAACTTTCTCTTTAGTGGGATATGTTATTTTTATACTCACTTTTTTTTCATGAGTAATTAATTGATGATATTATTATTTGAACTATATTATTTCCATTAGTAATGATATGATGAAAATATTATAATAACCATTTCATTTTAATGGTTATTAGATGATAAGTGTTTATATTCTAATAGAAAAATTGTGTATGATTTTATTATGTGACAGATGTGACCGATATACCCCTCCAAATCATTGGGTAACAAAGGATGAATCATTTGTATATATATCTTTCATGGACCGGATTAAATTTCCAAAAACATACGAATTATCATCATAACATGTTGAAAATTTTATATTTGAAACTGATTATATGTTCTCAATGTTATTCATGGACCAAATTAGATATCCATAATATTATGTGTGAATCATATTATAGGTTCACAATGTTTTTATATGTATTTATTATTTGTTTAAAATGTTATTAGTGAACCAAATTAAAAGTTAAAAATGCTACACATGTATCTTGTTTTGTGTCCATACATTTTTGTTTAAGCCTAACTTCATGTTCACTAGGCTATTCTGGATCCTGATTACATGTTCCCAATATTGTGAATAAACCTAGTTTCAAACTGGTATATATATTTGGAGGCCTAATTTTGTGTCCTAAACATATAGAGTGAATTTTTTTTCTAATTAAACATGTTTACAATATTATAGGTTGATATGTATTTTATTATTCAATGTATTTTTCCAATGTTATTTTTTCAGGGATTTTGTTTTAAATTACATTATCGATCATATATCATGGACATAAAATATTTATGTAATGTCTTTTTATCATGATCGTCCATATGAACGTTATGGTCTTCTAAAGATATGATAATGTTCTCATATTATTATTATTATCTATTTATCCTTACATATTTCCCATGTTTACCCTTACTGGTCATTAGAGATGACCCCTTCTTTATTCTCTCATTCCCCATGTTATGGAGAAAGTGATTATGAATGCGAACTAAATGGGGATGATATTTAATGGATATGTTGAAGAACATTCCCCTTGTTATAATATTATGTTTCAATGATTCCATAGACACTAAACATTCTTGGTCCCCAAGAATTTTTTTAATATTCATAATATCCTTCTAAAATGATGTAGTTGCCTTGTATTTTAAGCCACAACGTATCTAAATCTCCTAGATAGATATCACATTTCCTATGAATGTCAATTTCATAACCGAGTAATCAAAACACATTACCCCAATACAAACATATTCATCCTAAACTACTTAGATAATAATATCTTCAATAAGCATCCCACCACTATAATTATCTCTCCATGATATGTTATTTTATTATTGATTGGATTTGATAGAAAAAAATATTATTATAAGTAAAAATATATCTATAGATAAATATGGTTTAGATAATCCATAGAAATTAAATACATTTGATTCATGTAATAAGGCAATATGATTTTCCACAAGATCATGTTGTCTATATATAAGAACAATTTCCCAATATATAACAATATTTTTTGTAGTACTGTAGATCATGGAACACATCTACCTAGTCCATGTTTTAAATACAATAATTCTACTTGTGTGTTCATAAAAGGTGATACTATAATGACACGACCATATTAATATTCAACATTTAAACACAAAAATATTACATATATAATTATAGTATGTTGTATATTCAAATACATGATCTAGAAATATTAGGATTGATGATGTATTAAAAACCTCATTAACTTAATAATGGATTCTTCATGATTATTATTCAATTCCAACATCAAACCATTATGTTATTCTTATTCGTAGGTGCATCTAAATGGTAGAGTCTAGTTATTATCAATCATTAATACCTTGATAAATCAAGTATTCTCTTTATCTGAAATAAATTTATAGTGTGTGAACAATACAAAAATTCATTTAACATATCCATATCTTGAGAATTTAGGATATTTAAGGTTACATTCCAATGTAAACATTACTCCATTGTCTATATGTGATATTTTGATAGCCATATATAGAGGTTACATGGATGAATTATACTAAAATACCTTCACCATGAATCTAGTGTGAATATTCTCTTTTCATGAGAATATTAAAAAATATTCAAAAAAATTATACTACAGCTATAAATATATGAATCGATGATCATGTTAATGAGATACATGATCAATATTGGGGAATTTTCTAAAAAATGTATTGCTATTTAATAAATCAATTCATTTGTACTTATAAATTATTTCATAGGAATATCAACCTCTATAAATAGAATCCAGTAATTGATTAAGCATAGAAAAGTTCTAGAGAAATTATTGGCTCCCAATAGTTGATCAAAAAATTCATTACTCAATGAAATATAGATTCTATTTTTCATCTTCTAAAAATCCATCTACCTTCAGTTAAAAGAAAAACAAAGTAAAATTTTTCTCTTCATTATGAACAAAATTATAAACATTATAGATATTTTCACAATATGATAAATCTCGTCACCCCAAAATGATACAGATTTAAATTAAATTCCATTTACACAACCATCATAAAATTATATAGTGGAATAAATATATTTTACAATATTGTAATGTGTTCCATATCAATTTCATCTTCTATTTTAACAAACAATCAAGTAAAATTTCCTAGAGATATATCATTGTAATTGTATATTACACAAGGGAAATAGGAGCAATATACATTATGATATTATATAATAAAAAATATACTTATAAAATATATATTATCCATAAATATATATAGATATTTATGAATTGCACATTATAAAAAATCTCATTCACTATTAAGAACAATATTTCCTCCCTTATGCATAATAAATGACACAGAACTATTATAGTAGTCAATTTGGACATCACAACATATAAAAACATCATTTGTAAAAAAATAGTCATTTCAAAGATTATTAAATCCATAAAATATGTTGTTATATAAACTAAAATGAATGAAAAGGGAAATAATTAGAGAGTATTGAATTTTATTAATGTATGTACTTCATGAGAATTCGACTAAAAATTATAACTAAATATCTACTCAAACATAGAAAAAACTAGATTAGTTAAAATACAATGAGATTATCTTAAATTATAGAATTTATTATAAATTATATATTTGATCATGAATAATATGAACTATATATTCTCAAATTATATCATCAGTTAGAACCTAGTCCACTACACTAACATTTCCAACCACAACTTCATGGTCATATTCCTAAATAACTAACATAAATGGGACACCAATGTATGTGTGGTAATATTATTTTAAAAAGTACCCTTAAAGAAAACAAGGATCATATTTTTTGTCTTCCCCAACTCCACATTTTCATCCTTTATACAATTTACTCATGTAGAAAAAATAATGATTATTCATATTTCATGACTAAAGAATATTCTTCTATTGACTATTGAAAAATTCACATTTATACATAGTAAATACAATGTTTTAATACCGAGGAAGTATATATCCCATATATGTGGTAGAATAAAATCTAATATTCTACTATTATCTACAAAATCACTAGTCAATCAAACATATTGCAATTGATGTTATTTATACTAAAAAAGGAACACACAACATCTCATGTGAACCAAATAATTATCAATATGAATGAAAATAATAATCAAAAAAATTTCTCCTCTATACCTCCCAAAATATTCAATTTATTATATAGAATATATAAATATATCATAAGTTAATAGTACCAAAATTGATCAGTATGTTTTAGATGATGGTCGAATACAAATCTTTTTGAAAAAAAAATTCTCAATCCAAATATAGGGACGATGGAAGTAAACTGTCTATGATAAATGAATAATGTAATGAAAAAATATTATGACCTTCCATATTAATCTCCAAAAATTAATACTTGTTTTATAGTTTCATAGAACCTAGTAATTACTTCTTTAGGAAGTGGATGTTGTAGGTCAACCATGTAATTACCTCAAGATTGACATTGTTTCCATGGCATGGTTCTCATAATATGTGGTGTGTTGGTTCACATGATTAGAATATAATTTGTAATTGTTGATCTTTTTGACACCACACCAACTCATTATGTGTCCCTGATTCATAAAATTTATAAATATTACCAATAAATAATCTATGGTCTTCAAAATATCATTTATCCCATCCATGAAATAAATCCATACATCAATATATTTAGAGACCTCTATACCCAAAAAGGATCGAGGATGTCATTTCTACGCATCCCATGCTTAATAAACAATTAATAAATTTTCCCTTATTCCATGTATTGTAGCTAAGAAAAATACCATAGACTATATCAATTCCATATCATAAACCTCTAGAAAATTAAATGGAACATGTTATGTAATATCCACATGGATTTCTATTTGTGGGAATTGATTAACCTATATAGAGAGAGAATACCACAATGATTCCTCTATAAGTATCCAGATACATGATCATAGCTGAATTACCTATTGCACCATGTGTACATAATGATTTACTATTATAATTTAAAAAATACACTATCTTTTTCATTATATATGAAATCCTATATGATTTCTACAAAAAAAACATGGAGACCACCCAGAAAGATAAGTTCAAACCATTATAGGACAACCCATTATTTATCCATAGATATCCTTACACCTACGTTATTCAGACATAAACACATGTAATATATATATATATATATATAACATTAAGAATTCTCATTATCAAACAATATTTTTATTATCTAATTTTTTCATTGAACCATAATTCAAATATATTTTCATTTAATTAAATATAATAACATACATATTAATGAATTTTTATATATTATATGCAATATAACATTCCAAATCATGATTCAGTATTTCAACCAAATAATATAAATGCAATAACACAAGTTAATATGGATAATCATAAATTTATAAAGAAGAAATAGAAATACAGTCTCATGTATGATTTCTTATCGGTCAAACAAGTGAACATAACTCATAATTTCCCAATATTTGTTAGAAAAAATTATTATAACCCCAATAAGTCATGATATGTATCTGTATCAGCTATATTAACATGTTCCCTAAGAATAAAAAACTAACCAAAATAAAAAAATATCTTTTTCACATTTTTCATTTTATAGAGTATATAACATAGAATCCCATATAACACTTTATAATGTGATATCCAAATAGATTATTCATTATTATTTTTATTAAAGAACTATAAAGTGAATGGTTTTCCAAAAATGATAAATTTATTGAAAACAATTATTGAATAACATATTATTATTACATGACAATTCACAAATTATTTTTAAAACAATTGGGATGTAATATTATAACAACTAGGAAATTTATTTTTACAAATGTTACATTATTTTTAGATAAAAAGAATTATAATGCAACAAACCGTAATATTATAGGATTAATATAGTTGTTAAATAAGGATAAAACATAACATGACAAAATAAATGTGAAAATTTATTTAATTCCTACTTGTCTATTATCTTAGTGGATCTTAAATTTTTCTTAGATCAGGTAAAAACATGATTATATTCATCAATGAAATGGAAGAGACTAATGACTTGTAATGTGGGGTTTAACATGTGTCAAACAAAGGAAAATATAAAAATTATTAGGTTGAGAATAACCATATCCAAATAATATGATCGTTATAATAACAATGAGGTAAAATTTTATAAAGGAATGTGATTTTTCAAATTCATAAAATGAAACATCATGTTTTTGTTGTCAAATACAACACATAGTTTTAAAAAAATACTAGAATAATGATTATGCATAACATATGTTCATAAATCATAATATGAAAATCACTAAAAATATAATATAATTCACAAACAAATTTCATATATTCCCATGAGATACATCTCTTTACCCAATTAAATAGTGGAATATATAATTTCTACCACCAATCACAACATAAATTGTCATAATTATGTTTCCCACTCAATATAAATAACAACCACAGTTATGAAATAAACACATGGTTGACAATGGAATTCATCAGGATTTAAAAATTTGATGAATTCTTTTTCAAAATGAATAAATGGAATCATATATGGATATAAATCATCGTTACTCCTAAGTAGACAAGAATCATTTACAGAGGAGTAAAATATGATTGCTTCGAAATCAATGTCACTTTGAAAAAAGATAGTTTTTATAAATAATTTTAACATGAAAGTGAAATTTATATCCTTAAATTAAAATGGAAAGGATATGCTATGTATATAAATTTAACAATGATAGTTTTTTAGAGATTATTATCAAAATAAATGAATTTATTTCAAGAATTCCCATACCATTATTCCCACATTAATTTGACTCTTTTCTGCCTCCTAAATATTAAGGTTAGGAAAATTAAAATTTTGTTATAGCTATGAATTATGATAATTTTTTAAATATATAAACATTAATATATTTATAATATTATTTATAACAATCATTAAACATATTGTATTTTTTTGAAATCATGTTTTCAATAAAATTCAGGTTATGGTTTTGAATAAACTATTTTCACTCATTTTCATTTATAGATAATTATAAATAACTCAAAAATAATATAATGAATGTAATTACCTATTTATAATATATATATTTATAATTTAAATAAATTAATGATTTTAAAGAAATTATTTCATAATGAGTACATTATTGGTTAACCTTTCTTTGATGAGACATTTTACAAAGAGTGGGGGAAATTGTTTGTTAATATAAATATACAAGAAATATGATACAGAAAGAAGGCTGGAAATTTGAATTTAATTTAAATATTTTTGAAAAATAAATTTTTTTATATATTTATATAAAACTGGAGTCAACAAATATAAATATAAGAATAAAAATATAGAAGTGTTGATCAATAGTTACTCTTTCTTTAGTCTATCTTATCTTGTACAATAATAAAAATCCATTAATGTTTGGACTAAATTATTAAATAATGAAGATAAGGATTATAAGGATTATAAAAGGGCATATTTTATTAGAAAATAAGATTTTTAAGGTTACATATTAGTGGGTTTCAAGGGGAGGGAATGTGGTTTAAAATACATGAGTATAGTGGTATTTTTTGAATAATGTATTAAAAAATATAACACAACAAAAGTAATAGTTGTAGTAATTTATTTTTGAAATAATAAAATATATATAATTATAACATAATAGGGATGAAACATTGAAAAAATTATTATTCGATTTCTATTGTTTATTAGAATGGTATATGGAAAAGATATAAGAATTTTTTATAAAAGGGATCACGTTGTTCTTTTGGTTTTGGATTGATATTTTTATGTTTGTAAATTATGTTTATTTTATTGAAATGATTTCATTATGAATATAAATATATCATATAACAAAATAATTTTATGTAAATTATTATTAAATTATTACATAATGAATTATTTATTTTAAGATAAATTAGATTAGAGAAAAACTAAATTTTTACTTTTCACTATAAAATTGATGTATTTCTTAAAATTCTTGATCAAATAAACCATAAAAAATATCAATGTGAATAATTAATCAATGTATTTAATTTTACCAAAATAAATTATTAACATAATAATTATTAATTATCAAAATAATAATTATGATTAATCTACATAATACATTAAAATACATATTATGAAAAATCTTTTTATTTTTATTGATTTATTTAATCATGGTGTTAATTTTTTTGGAATTATAATATTAATATTTAGAAAAATTATTCGTGATAAATAATTAAAATTTTTAATTTTAGATTATATTACTACTATATTCATATGGATACCATTATGAATGACTATGTTATTCTTCCAAATGGACATGTTATTTTTCCAACAGTCACATTAGAACATATAAATACCATATAATTCTTCACACAATATTCCATATAATTTATCAATTTTTTATGTATTTTTTCCCAAAAATTTGATTAGTTTACTAAATTTTTAGTTCATTTATATAGTGTTTTCCATGGGGGGTCAGCTCTAGATCATTGCATTCATCCATATTTTCTTACATTACCTTTTCTATTTATTTTTTTGAATAATTGTATTGTTTGGAATATTAATTTTCCGTATGGATGACTAATGTAATGATTTTTATTAGTGTTAAAATGTTTCATACTTTTATCTATAATTTTTATTTTTATAAAATTGTATAATATATTTATGCACCAATTTATTCAAGAAAGAAATAAACAAGTAATCAACAGTTCATTACATTCTTACTCCCTCAAAATAATCATCGATGTAAATTACAACTCATTTTTTCATTTGAGAATAGATAAATGTACTTAAAATTCATTGTTTTCTGTGGTTCATACATCACATCTCCCGCGACACATTGACAAGGTGTGATTTATTATTTCGTAAAACATCCTATCTACTATCCATGATCTTCACATGTTCTCTTCAAAAGAGAGGTGAATATCCCATTGTACGAATTTTAGATTTATTACATGAGTGTGGTTTTGTATGTACTTCATTAGGATATATACATGTAACGTCTAATGAAATTGAGCCATATTTAGAGGAATTCCATGTTGATATTCCACTTGTTTTTGAGACCAGGTATCTCAATAGGGAAAATGCACATTGGGATGAAATTTCCCTTCATGATAAACCGCATGACTATCATTCATGGTGATATTAAATGTGAAAAATTTATACCACTTCAATCTCCAAGTCTCATAGATGGTTATTAGCATAGATATTTTTTTATAATGAAAATACTAAATAATTTTCTTCAAATCATAAATATTATTTGTCATCTCTTGAACAAAATCATTTCAAAGTAGCATTTTTTTCTATAAATTCATCACAATAAGTTGTAGTTTTACATCACATTCCACTGAAACCTTTGTATGAATCCATTTGAATAATTTGGAAGAACGTATTGTTGTATGAGAACTAAACTAATGAAATATTATGATCATATTATATTTCTAATTCCATGAAAATGATCCTAGAATGTCCTCGAGAATATGAATATTCCATTTAGATTGTACATCAATTTAGGGGTGATATAATATACTGATATTCAATTAAAATCTCAAATAATGTTGAATACATCTCTAAAATATATATTTCATTGTTGAATATTGATGGGAGATGGTAGAAAATGTATTCATATTCTTTAGCATGACTTTCATTATATAAATCAAAGCATGTTTTTCATGAATTAAATAATTACAAATAGAGTTGAAGTGATCCATTGCATTGAGTCTATCAACTAAAACACATATCAAAATTTTGACATTATATGTATCAGAAGACTATTAAAAAAGTCCATAGTGATGTTCTCTCATTTCCATGAGCATATTGGAAATTTTAAAATAATCTCAATGGATTTCTATAACTTTACTATTACATACTACCGTATCAATCACATTGAAGTGTAATCAGCTGTCTCCATCTGAATGTTGTCCCAATATAATGTTCTCTTGAATATCACAATACATTTTAGTGATTCTTGGATGGATGAAAAAAGTTGATATATGTTCACTTTTGAATATAAAATTAATCATCTATATTTAATTATCCACACATATTTTGGTTCCAAATTCAGACGACACCAACCTCATCAATGTGGTACTTATGAACCCATCCCTCCTTTAATGATTTCACCATCTTATTAAGCTCAAAACCATCCCTTTTGTGTATCCATGATTTTATCTTGTATTATGAGTTGTTAAATAATATTGGGAAATTTAGTATGCAATAAAAACTATTTGGACATCCATTCACGTCCTTAAAATAGCATACATGGTAGTTTCTTTCACAATATACTTCATTTATACAGTAGTGGGTTATTTCATTATATGAGAATATACTACCATATTCACCTTTTCAAGATGGTAGTAAATCAAGATGTAATTATCTTTTATAATATCTAATCATCGTTTACCATGAAAGTTGATCTCTATTGATTTGAATATATACTTTATACTCTTATGATGAGTATATATATCACACTTTTCACCATATAGGTCTTGCCACCAAATATTCAGATAGAAGATCACAAGTTATAACTCAACATCATGTGTTAGGTAGTTATGCTCATATATCTCTAAATATCTATGTAACACACATAGATATTGAAATTAAATTTAATATTTAATTCATGAAACAATGAGTCTCAATAAACACCACATTCATATGACCTATCCAGGAAAAATAATTTTTCTACTTCAGTTATTTTAATTTCGAAAAATTGACATACTCGGTTGGGTTTACAGTGATATTTCGAGTCTGATAGAATGAAATTTTATTTTGAATAATATTAACATACCCTTTTTTAATATTAATGAATATCAATTAATAGTAAATTAGAAAAAAATAGAATCACAAACCATGACTTTATAAATACAATTTAGACAACTAATAAGTGAATAACCAATCATAGTATAAGTATTGATATTTCTATATTCCATACATATTTTTATTAATTCTTTTTTATTAATTTAATAATTTAAAATGTAAATTTATTTTTATAAAATGTAATCATAAATTGTTACTATATTTTATTATGGTTATAAGACAATATTATGAGACATTGATTACTTTTTCAAGATGTTAGAAAAAATATTATATTTGTAATGTTTTTTTTTATAATACATTATGATTTTATTTAAAAAATAAATTTAAAATATTTATAACATAATTAAAAAAAAAATTATTCCATTTTTTTGTTCAAAATGTTACAAAATGGTTGGTGTGAGATTTTGGGAATTTTCTAAAATAATTGTATTTTTTTTGAATTGTAAAAATAATGTTTTAAGTTTTCAATATATTAAATGACATCATATTGATGTAATAATTAAAATAAAATTCTTACAGACTTGTATACATTAAAATATTATATTTTTTACCCATGATTCCACTACCATTGGAAAATTCCATGGTAAAGACCATAGTTTTTTCAAAAACAACTAATGAGGTGTCGGTTGAAATTAATAAAAAACTCCCTCTCTTTTATTATAAATACCAAACCATTACATCGTTTTCATTTATTAAAAACTAATTATCATCTGATATATTGTATTTTTACCTCTCAATGAGTCCTCCCATGGTGTTCTCAATCCCCCAAGGTCCCAACCTCCATGTTTTAGGAGTTACTCTACAGGGTAATGGAATTCTCAATGTCTCTTTTTCCATGAAAGTTCTCCTCTTTTTGGTAAGTATTTCAAGATTACATACCATGTTTATATTACCATTTAATTATTTACATATACAATATTTTGATTCCATTATTAATGGGTGTTCTTGTTCTCCTCTATTTTTATTATTTTCTAAAACCATGTTCAATAGCAGTTTTGCTACAAAATTTTCTTCTCAAGTCTCTCCATTTTAAAGCACAATTATTATGTTATTCTCCTCTAATTTCAATTATATTATGTTAGGATATTTCATTCCATATCTCCGATAAATTAAATATTATTTTTTAATGAGAATATTCCACATTTTCTATCATGAATTTTTGTTATCAATTTTTATATGGCAACGTTATACTGTAGAATATTCGTAAGGGATTTTCATATTTTTTTTATTTTGAGTTCTTTTCATTTATTTTCCTTTCATCACCTAAATTAATCCAAAATATATGATAACTAAATATGCTTACATGTACTATTTTATTTATAATCAAATAATTCAACATCATCTCTCCTTCTACCTTCTTTATACTAAATATGAAAACACCATCCGAGATGTGTTATTTAACACATTCAAGGATGATGGGGTTTAAATTTATATAACTATCATAAATTATGGTAATGAAAAAATTTTGATTATTACAAAAGAATGGAATATTTCTATTATAATATATGTAATTTTCTTTTATCTTTTTATATAGTAGATGTTATTTTATAAATTAAAATGAGTTCGTTGTGATAAAAAATTGCCAATAAGCCTAAAAAATTATCCTTAATGCATTATATAATTATTCATCTTCAGCGCCGATAAAAAAATGAATTTTATAACCATGTTATATTATATATTTTTTGAAATAAAATAAAACTTGTTTTTGGGAAAACCATTCTCATATTACATGATAATCCTTACACTAATAAAATTAAGTAGATCATGAAACCAAGCGTAGAAAACACTCGCAAATACTAAAATTGAACTTCTTAAACCAATCAACAAGGCCTTTAATGAACATAATAAAGCTGTAAATATAAATAACATAAATAATAGGTTATATAAATATTAATTAATGAATTTAATTTGGTTATTCAGGACACTAAGATCATGTTAGTAACATCATCATACATATGGTAAGGGTTTTTTTCATCTCACTTTTTTGGTGAGATATTCTTTATTCATTACTATTAACTATTTATGGTTTATGTATACTTTCCACTTATTTATAATATCATGAATAATAAATATTAGTTTATTTCTTATTTTTTGAATGTAGTAATGCCTTTGTGCTATAAAATATTTTTTATGAACTCCTTAAACCACACTAAAAGGTTATAATTATAAAGCTTCATTAAAAACACTTCAAACCTGATTTCTATTCACTTCAACATAATTTATTCCTCAAATTTAAGCTCAATTTACTTAATTTCTATATTATGGGATTTACAGGTTTAAAACTAGATTTTTGACAAATACAAATTATTTTCCAAATGAACTCTTATTCGCAAAGTAAAAAATCAATTTTTTAATCACACATAAACATTTATGATATAAATTCAATGTATAAAAATTATTTATTTCTTGTGGTGTATGTAATTTGATTTTTTATATCATATCACTAGTCTTATTATTGTCATGATATTCTATGGTATTATGATTTGAATGTTTTATAGTGGTCTGGGACACTATTAAATGTTTTAGAATTATTCCCTCGATGATTTTTCCATGGAATAATTGAAAAGTATTTTAATATTTGTCAACATTATTTGTTCTATCTTTCAATTTATTTAGTTTTATCTCCTATTATATCATCCACCATTTTTTATTTAATGTTTTTTCGTATAGTTTGACCATGGATGTGATATATTGAAACCATTAACCATATTATTCTGAATGGTCAGTGTTTATGTATAATGACTGGGGAATGATATTTTAATATCATATTATAGTTTCAATAAGAATGTGTATGTTGTTTATGTTGATATCCATCCATTTGAATAATTATTTGGAATTAATATTTTTGGGTGGCGCCCACTATATCCCCTTAGTGAATCACTAGGTCTCATTATACACACTATGGTTTTGTAATAAGGCCTTGGAAAAATATATATTAATGGTCTTGGCATGAGGCCTTGACAGTATGACTATCATGTCCCACATAATGCATTACCTCATTATAAATATATTATTGATAATTTATATGGTTATTCGAGAAGTATAATACCCATGATTATGTTTTATTATGACATTATTTATTCATCTCTTAATCCTTCTATATTATGTTCAAGATTATTTTTTAAAGGCATGTGTTTTTAGATATTCACCATGCCCCATTTGTAAGATTATTATATCGTGTTCTATATTTCATAATTTTATTTATAATTTGTGCCCACCCCTTTCTTATGTTGAAATTTCTCACACATGATGAAGTTTATTTTCAATGACATGTAGGGATAAACATAGAGTTGTGGATGTTCCCAACAAAACATATGTCTTGTATATCTTTTCAAGATATAATGTTGAACCAATGTCTGTATCTGGTTTTTGAAAAATACTAAACAAAATGGTCCTTTTGGATTTAATTCCTTATAATCATTCTAAAGTATTAAAATAATGTGTCATCTCTGGGTTTCTAGGGTTTGGGTAATACAGGTGGCATCAAAAGAAGTTTAGTATAAAACATGGAAACTAGATTTAAAAAAAATTATATTAGGGAACAAATACTTAAGATAGACATGATGATATACTTAAAATAAGATACATTAATTTTTGTTAGGAATATATTTTTTGGATCTTCCATAAAAATAAATCTCTTCTGGATACTAAAAGTGTGTGGTTTTAAAACTGACGTACTTGGGAGTTACAAGTATAACAAGGTGTTTCGGGTTAGACCCAAGGTAACCTGGTTCTTGAAAATGGGCTTTACTTCGCCCCTGGTTTGACACTCCACAGATATATGCTTAAGATAATTCCTATATTTTTATATACCATTATGAAGGATTTATTTTCCTAATGTAACCCATATATATGGTTCTAGGATTTCCAATGAATGGATATTTGATTTGTGTAATACCATGATTAGAGTTATAGAATATTCATAATTATATGAGTTATTGTAGCATATGTAATTTATTAGAAATGGTTCCAAATAGAAATTAATAGAACATCAACAACACTTGTGATGCACATATTAAGAAGGATCATATCTCTCATGTATTTAAGACATAGTTTATTAATGAAGATAGTCTCTCAAGTATATTTATCATATAAAGAAATAGTATTATGTGTTAACACGGTATGTAAATAATTCTCTATGTCCTATGGATTTAAAGGGATTAAAATTAATAAGAGTATTGTAGTGAAAATTATGGATTAATAGAAGAAGTGACAAAAGGGTTTTCCCACATGTGATAATTGTGGAAAGAATATCCCGGGTAGATACATGAAGTGAATGGGTGTTTTCAATAGGTTCTAAAAAAAGGACATTGAGTTAATGATTTCAAGGGCATGAAAATGGTTTCCAATGTATAATTATTCAAATACAAGGATATGAGACACTATGTGAATAAATTTCCCAATCATCAAAAGAATATACCCTAAATAATGAATTTATATAATAATCTAGTTATGATGTTTCCTAATATAAAGTAGAATTATTAATATTCCTAGACATGAATCAGGTCATTTGAATATTTTTTCATTAATGTAAAAGTTCTTGGAATTATGGAATATATAAGGATTGTAATGAAATACATTTTCATTTAGAATTTTTAATCGTAAGTTGAATTGTACCATGATAAGATATTAATTAGAAGTATATTCCTTTTATAAAATAAATTATTAATGGAAGTAAAACCCTTAAAAAATTTCTAAAGATGATGATAATTATGAAGAAATGATACATTTGAAAAAGTAATGACTACCTCAAAACAAATTCCAGACTTGTCTAAAAGTGGTTTATGCTATCATTGATGGAGTTTACCACATTTTTTGATATATGGAATGTATCCAATAGAATTTGTATGGATTAATTCATTTTTCCAATAAGTGTTAATTGTAATTTGATTTATTACCAAATATTATGAGAACACATGATGAAAATATTCACATAATTGTAATTTGATCATTTAGGGCCGATTCATTTTGATTAAGGGAAAATAAGGTAGAAGATGAATTCAGCAGGATAGACCATGGGCTCTAAAAAAATTCTAATTTCCTAGGACCGAGTGTACAATGATCTAGAAAGGATGGTTATGAGAATGATTCTATAGTATTGGATAATGATCATTTGATTACATAAACCATTTTAGAAATGGTTTATGTTGATCGTTTTATGTAATTATAGAGTTTAATGTCACTACATGAGGAAACCTATTCTAAGGAATGAAGTATGGATAGTTTAAAAATAAAACAAAGGAACATATTGGGTTTATTAAAAAGTAATGTATTATTGTACTCTTATAATGTGTAATAGTTATTCATCTATAGGAAATGATTCTTAAATAATTTTTTCTCCAATTATCATTTTCTCCATGATATCAATAAATGTTTTCATAACAGTAGTTTAAGGTGTTTTTATAATGACATATCATCTGAGCATGTGGATTATTATTCAATAAACATTTCCCCAATTACAATGAATTGTTTTGTAGTAACTAATTCATTTCCTTTCCCCCTTATAAAGGGTATTTTTTTTACCATATTCTGTTATGATTTTCTTATAAGTTAATTTTCAAGTATCAACCATTAACATTAGAAGTTCAATTTTAAAATTCGTTATGGAATTTTTTTCGGAGGGGAATATGTGACACCCCTTTATTTATCAAATAAATATAATATTAAATTCATGAAAAAATGAGTGTCTAGAACAATTATTTCTTATAACCTATAATGTAAACATAATTTTTCTACGTCTTTCATTTTAATTTTGAAAACAGGATTTACAAGGTTTGATTCATGATGATAATTAGAGTACGATAGAATCAACATAGTTTTTTATGAATAGTGACATATCCTTCTGTATATAAATGAATAATAATGAATAATAAATCGGTTAAAGAATAGAAACTTCACCAATCAGTGTATTAATACAATTTATACATCTTATATGTGAAAAATGATTATAGTATAAGTATTGGTAATGTTGTTTGTCATAAATATTTAAATTAGAATTTTATAATTAAAATAATAATTTAAAATGGAGATTTATTTTCGTCAAATTTAATCATATATTGATACCATATTTTCTTATTTTTATAAGATAATATTATTGAACATTGATTAATATCTCCAGGTGTTATAAAATGTGTTTTAGATTTAAAGTTGTTTTTTTTAATAAATTTTGTTTTTATATCAATGTTAAATTAAAAATATTTATAAAATTATCTTTAAAAAATGGAGTTTATTTTTTAATTATATATTTACAAAAACGGTTAGGGTGTGTTTTTGGGATTTTTCTAAAATGCAATTTTTTCTGAATAGTAAAAATATAGTATGAGTTTTCGAAATATTTAATGACATCATAATGATCTAATAATTAATGGAAAATTAGGGTATAATATTTTTCATTAAAATATGATATTTGGTGTCCCATGTTTCCAATACCATGGTCAAGGACACAACTTTTCCAAAACCAATATTAGTGAGTCCTTTGATATTTATACAAAATCCATCTCTTTTATTATAAATACCCACTAATTCCTTCTTTTTTAGTCATTCCAACCTCATAATCCTTGAGAATATACTATTTTTTCCTCCCTAGGAGTCCCCCAAAAGTTTTCTCATTCCCCCATAGTCCCAACATTCATTTTTTAAGAGATACTCTATAGGGTAAGAAAATTCTCAACGTCTCTTTTTCCATTCACATTATTTTCTTTGTGGAATGTCATTGAATTTTCCATACCATGTTATTTTTTCCATTTTATTATCTTCCTATACTATATTTTGAGTCTTTCATGAATGGGTGACCCTGTCCCCATTTATTTTTATTGTTTTATTAAACCTTTTCAATAGTTGTTATGGTGTAGAATTTTCATCTCAAATCTATCACTTTATCAAGCACTATATTTATGTTGTTATATTTAAATTTAAATTGGATTAGGTTGGTATATTCATTACATATCCATGTCACAATACATATTATGAAATAATTATTAGATACCCCTTCTTCTCTCTTCAAAATATTTTTTGAATTTTTATGTGACGTCGCTAGGCTACCGAATTTTCGTACGGGATTTCTCAACGTTTTTTTGAGTTTCATTCATTTCATTTTTCATTACCCACCACATTTCATCCAAATTTAATGATAAATAATGTACCATACATGTATTGAATTTTTTTTTGATAATTGAATAATTAAACATCATCTCTCTTCCCTGATTATTTGATACAAGAAATTAAAACATCATCCCAGATGTGTTAATTTGTCACTTTGAAGGACAATGTGTTTTGAATATATATTAGCATATTAAATTCATGTCATGAATCCATTTTTATTGTTGAACAGGAATATAATATATGTATAATAACATATTTAATTTTCTAGACTCTTTTTCAAACATGATATTAATTTATAAATTAAAATGACATTGTTGTGATAAAAAATCGCCATTGAACACAAAGAATTATCATTAATGTTTTATATAAGGATTCATATTCACCGATAATAACCAATTGATTTTTATAACCATTTAATATTACCGATGTTAATAAATATAATACAACTTTATTTCTAAACAAAAACTTTTCATATTATATATTTATCATTACATGAATATAAGTTATCTAATAACAAAAAGAACAGACGAAAACTCTCCAAAACAATAATACTAAACCTCTTGAATGCATAAAGAAGGCCCTAAATGAACATAATTATGATATAATAATTCAATTTAATAATTATGGTAATTGAAAAATATTATTTAATGAATTTAAATTTTTTATCTTGAAAACTATGATCATTTGAAGAACACCATCAGATTTAAGCAAAGGGTTTCCTCATCTAAAATCCATTTTTTGTAAGATATTATTTATTCACTACTATTACTTGTGAATGGTGTATGTATACTTTATAGTGAAGTATAATATCATGAATCTATTTATTTTAATGGTATTTAATATATTATTATATAATGATTAATTTTTGGTCTTATGAATCTATTGCATACAATGATGTAAGGGATTTCTCCCTGAACCTCCATTTTTATTTGGGTTAAACATTATCTCTACATACCTAAATAAAATTATTATGTATTATTTTTTACTCCTCATTTAATTTATTATAATGTTATATATATTTTTACTATGTATTATTCTTTATTATTTCATGGGTATTTTCATGTTTTAAAATGAGCTTTCTAAAAAATCAACCCGAAATACAAACCCGATTCGAGGGAACTTATAAAATTATTACCTATTTTGACATCCAATATATAATCTATTTTAAGAAATATTTATCATCTTAAAACCAAAATATTTAAGGTTAATAAATTATTTGGGTTTATTTCCTGTTTTTTAATGCAATCATTTTTTTGGGCTTTAAAATCAAATTAATGATCTCCTTAAACCACACTAAAATGTTTTAATTATTGTGATTCTTTAAAAATACTTTTTATATGATTTTAGTTTAGTTGGACTTTATTTATGAATCAAATGTAATTCCAATGTACTAACCTTTTTATTTAAAGGATATACATGATTAAAACCAGATTTATGAAAAACACTAATTATTTTCCCAATGAACTCTTGTTTCCAAAGAAAAATGTATTTTTATTATCTCACATTAACTTTTATGAAATATATAACTTGTTCACAACTTGATTCATTCCTTTTGTTTATGTACTTCCCATTAGAATATCATATCACCAGTCTCTTTATATTGATGATATTATAAGGGATTATGATTTGAAAGTTTCATCTATGCATGTGGAACGTTGGAATGTTTATGTACTATTCCCTCAAGGATTTTTCAATGCTCTAATTTATAAGTATCTTCATCTATGTTATTATAATTTGTTGAATCATTTAATTAATTGAGTTTTATATCCTTTTATATCATCCAACATGTTTTATTGAATGGTTTATGTATAGTTTGACCATGGATGTTCTATCTTGAAACCATTCACCATATTACTCTAAAAGGTTGGTTTTTATGTTTAATGACTATAGAATGTTATTTAAATTTCATATTTTTGTTTCAATAAAACTATGAATGTTATTTATGATGAACCCCATTAATTTGAGAAATTATTTGGACATATTAGGTTTCAGATGGGGCCCGTTATATCCCCTCAGTGCATCATTAGATCTCATGGGACATACTATGGTCTTGGTACGAGGCCTTGAAAAAATGAATATATATGGTCTTCACACAAGGCCATGATGATATGATTTGATTTAATGCATCATGAATTCCCATTTTATGAATCTATTATTGACAGTTCATGTGGTTATTCAACTAGTAGAATACCCATGATTGTGTTTTATTATGGAATTATTTATTCAACTCTTAATCCAACCCTATTATGTTCAAGATTATTTTTTAAAGTCATGTGTTTTAAGTTATTCACCCTGCCACATTTTAATTTTTAGGATATCGTTCTCTAAATTTCTTACACTGACTGAGGGATTGATCTCACTCCTTTCTTATATATCATTTTCAGGGCATGATGAGGTTTATTAAGAATGACATGCATGGATAAACATAAAGTTCTGGATGTTCCCAATAATACATTATGTTGTATTTCTTTCCATGTTGTAATATTGAACCTATATATGTATCTGGTTTTCAAAAACTACTAAACTACTCATTCCACAATGATTTGATTCCTTGTAATCATGATAATGTACTAAAATAATGCACTAGCTTAGAGCAACTGGGGTCGGGGAAATACAGTCGTGAGGTATAAGCTATCAAAATTACACCCTAATATATTATAGTATGGATATTTACAAATATAACTTATTTGATAGCTTATAAGTTTAAAAAATTATTAAATATTATTATTTAGTTATTATAGTAATCTACTAGATGTTTTGAATGTTGATAATTAATGAGATTAGTATAATTAGTAAAATTTAGATTAAACAATTTGTAAAATAAATTTATTGGTTACCAATTAATTATAAATGAAAACTATCTAAATATAAATGATGTATTTTAATAAAAACTATATTTATTCCCAAAGTTTAATTTTATATTTATATATTAAATTAATAACTAATAGTGAAAGATCATAATGAAATTTTTATATTATATATTCAATAAAATATATTTACTAACAACCCAAATATTTTTTTGCCATTAGCTATTAATAAACCCAATCATACATATAAAAGGTAATGTTGTTATAGACACACACGTACAACTTTATAATGGTAAAATTGATTTAAATATAAATCTTGATACATTTATTAACTATATTTCAAAAAATAAACCCCATATCAGAATGAATATTGTCAAAATTTACAGAGGTTAAATTTTTGGTATTTTTCTTATAAGCTACATTAAGGATGAATAGTAACGTTACTGTTAAAATAATAATGACACTATTAGAAATAGTAATATTCCAATTAGAATAATAACCTATCAAATTATATTATAAATAAAATTTATATATCCCTTAAATTATAATATATTGCATTAATATAATGGAATATGTAAATTAAATTTTTTTGAAACAATAATTTAAGTACTGATAATTTTCTGAAACAGAAATGATGGTTGAAAATTTTGTAATAAAAATAATGATATATTTTTTAATAAAATATATAAATAATTTAGTAATTTTGTATCATACTATTATATTAAAATTTTATGATATGTTAATTAAGTTTTCAATTTGTAACAAAATCAGTTATAAATTTAAAATTGTTATTTTCTGAAAAAATAGTGATTTTATTTAAAAAATTAAAATTCTCAAATTTAGAAAATTAGTTTTAAAAAATTCGGTTGATTTATTAAATAAAATCTTATAAAAAATATTAACGTTAATTTTTGGTATTTTCTGAATAAATAGTGATTTTATTTAAAAAATTAAAATTCTCAAACTTAGAGAATTAGTTTTAAAAAATTCAGTTCATTTATTAAATAAAATCTTAAAAAAAATTAAAGTGAATTTTTGGTATTTTTTGAATATCATCGAATTTTTGTTGAATAGAAAAATATGGTAATTTACGCTATTTAATATTTTAGCCTAATATATGAATTATTGAGTCATTGATGTTATATATATATGGAAAGTATCCACTGATACAAAATTGCATGAATTAGTTTATATATTGATTTATTGGAATCAATAATATTGATAGTCATGAGCCAAAAAAATAAAATAATGATTAAAAATTACCAAAAAACACCCCTCTCATCCACTATTAATACCACTACAATCCTCATCTTTTCCTCACACCTACAATGACATGAATTTTGAAAAAAAAATTAAATATCTCTCCAAATCCTAACACCCCCATTCATGTATTTCTAGACTCACCCAAAATTCCATTTCAAGGATCATTATGGATGTTTTTGGGGATAATAATTCAACCAGCAAATCATTTTTCATTCATGTTCAATTTCATTAAATTTTTTTCCATTCCGTTTTATCATTACCTATTATGTCCCAGCATGAATGATCATCCCAATATCATATATATAATATAATTTTATTATTTTAGTGAGTTTTATATCATTAAACCCATTCTCTTCCAACTTTTATTTTAAAAATGAAATCATTATCCATGATAATATAATTTACCATAATCATGGACAAATCAACTTTATTTTACATTACATCCATCCATGGTACTTATAAAGTAATTATTATTGTTATAAAATATTTAATACACATATTTTAATTCATTAATTTTTATTCAACCATTATATGTACATAATGTTAATTCATAAGACCAAAATACTTCGTTATGATTGAAATACTCCATAATATTGTTAATGATTATAATTAATGTTTTATCTAATAAAAAGTCCTTGTATCTATAAAAAGATGATATATAACACCATTTAATGCTATTGAATATCATTAATAATATATAATTTCAATTTTGAATAACTATTCCCATATTAAATTATATTTTACACATGTATTCAAGTGGACTAATAATGAAACCCAATGATTCAAACACTCCTGAATGATGAAATAGGATCTTATAACCCATAAAAAAGGTCATAAATGAATAAAATATAAATATAAATAATTAAATACATGTTTAATTTTTTTCATAGTGAAAATTTTAAATATTCTAGTTTTATTTTTCATGACATTAAGTGAAAGTGCATTACACATTCAGACATAAGGTAATGGTTTTCACATCTGACATTTGTTTCCCTATGATATTCCATATTCTCCCCTATTTGTTGTGTGTGGTTAATATAAAAATCCAATTGACATATCTTATCTTGAATTTATTTATGTTCATGGTATTTAAATTATTATTTATTCTGATTAATTTAATGGTTCATATGGTTCGACTCTTTGCAATGTTATAAGGGATTCTTCCTAAACATCCATTTTTTATTTGGGTTACACCTTATCTCTCTTTACCCAAATGAAATTATACATTATTTTTATTTAATTCTTATAAATTATGGTTATCTGATCCACACTGTTTTATCAAGATCATTTCATTCTAATTTTACGGTAAATACATTATTTTATAAGGTCCCCTTGTAAATTAATTCGATAATGCAAGCCTCATTTTAGGGAACATCCCAGTTGTTTTACCCATTTTCAAATGAAAAACATAATCTATTTTATTCCACAATTATAATTATAAAATCAAACATTTTATCCAGAAAAATTATCTTTTTAAATTCCTAGTTTTATGAAATTTTATCCCATTTTCATATTTAGACACTCTCTAGTAGTTTCACATAAAACGCACTGAAGTGCCTCATTTCTTGTAACACCCTGAGATTTTATGAGATATATTCTATTTAATTTCTTTGATGTATTCTATTTTACACAACACAAAGATTATCTTGTACTATACGCAACACCGTATTAGCTTGCAGTATACACAACACTATTTTTGGCTCGTGTTACACACAATTTCAAGTTCATTTTATGGAAATCATTCTACGAAACATTAAGTATAGATTTTGATTAATGTGTAAATGAATTATGTTATTATTATGTTATAAGAAACACCAAAGGGGGATTTAACTACACGCATCCCTGAATTGGCTTACATTACACGCAATCAAGACCTACTTCGATAGCATGTGTAGTACGCAATACCATGTTTCACTAAACGAGATATAATTATATTATTATTATGAACTAGCCATTAAGAATAATAATACCCACTTTTTGAAATGTTATAAATTTTTTCTTTAAAATTTGACTTAATTTTTGGATTTGTAATATCGAAATTAGCCTAGGGTGAATTTTTGGTATTTTTCTGAAAACATTCCATTTTTGATGAATAGAGAAAACACTGGGTTACTATTTAAAACCCAAATTTCTTTTTAAATAATTATTCGTTCTTATTTAAATTAATTTTGGGTAAAAATTGATACATCATACCTATATATTATCAATTTTAATTCATTGGATTCAATGTATAATACTTTTAGATATATAATTATTTTATTGAACTTTTCACCGTCTTTTACCCACCTCCTATGAGAATTTTCACATTTACAGAAAAAATAATCCTACCGCTTCTGTTTGTGGAATTTCAAAAATGAAAGAGACATGGTTAATATCAAATGAGTAAAATGTTGTTCAATAAGATAATTTATTTGTTGTTGAATAGTAACTTTTTACTTTTATTTACCACGGTTAAAAGTAAATAGGGTAATTAAGGGTAAAAATTATATTATTATTACCCTAACACATTTCATAATTCTATTGGATAAGTGTAATTCGACCAGAAACAACCTTATAAAAAAATATTACCCTTTAGGTCCACTTGGATTATATTAGAACATTTATTATTATTTTATTTAAAGAATAGTTAAAATAGTTAAAATCAATGTTTAACAACTAAAACATTTTTAATAAAGGGTTATACATAAGATAAATTCGACTTGAAATATTCATTAGAAAGATAAAAATATTTCCTACATAATGGTATTTTATTTATAATTTTAAGACATTAAATAATTTAATTTATTTATGACACAATGATGATATAGTAATTACCTTATTAATGAAATATTAAAATAATTGATGTTATAAATACCCCAATAAATGTAATTTGAGACTTTTAATAAATTCCACTAATTTTTGTGTTTAATATGACATATTATTATTGATTAAATCAACTTTTTTTATAACTAATCATGCTGTTATGATTTTCACAAAAAATCAATTACCAAATAGTGTCAAAATTGACAAAGAATAGTTTTTTAATCAAATATTATATTAATAATTTATATTCTATTCCTAAAAATCTAAGGCTATTCCAAATAACTTCTATAATACTATATATGACATTAATGAAATAATTGGGGTTAGATTGGTAGTTTATAGTTTGTTTACTAACCATATAGTGTAAGAAAACTAGAAGACACGGTAAAAGTTAAATTATTTAACATAGAGTTAAATCTAAATGATAAGGTTAAAATAGTAACCTAAACATGTCTAAAATCTATTGATTGAGATGATTTCAACCCGTACCCACATTATCTTCGAAATAAGTCTCATTGGATCTATTATTTACCGAATATGACTTTATTATAAATAATATTTTATGTTTTTCCTTAGGTGCCCCTCTCCTCCCTTATAAAAGGCACCTCCTCCCTCTTCACTTCACACAAATTTGACCCTTCAAGATTGGACAACCCCTACTCAATTCCCTTCTCAACTTCCCTAGAATCATTATATAGGTTATGGTGTCCTCAAAAGACCAACTATAGTGCCTTAAGAGGAATCTTAAAAGAGGTGCATCAAAAAAGAGGTAATCCCTTCTACCGATTCATTCAAGTTTTATTTCTTCTTCAACTTCTTAATCTTTAGTTGTTTCATTATAATGTAATGACATCAGTATCACTAATATACTGATATTTTATTATAAATATGAAATAACCCCATTTCACTTTCTATCCATCCTACGGAAAAAGAAATCACCGTGATTGCGTGCTGTAAGAACTCGGATCGTTTTTTCAGGTACGTTTTCCCTTTTCTGGAGTATTTAAAAAAAGGAATTTTCTGGAAATTTTCAAAGTACATGTCGTGTGCTTTCTAAGTACACATTGTGTACTCTTTCCGACTCGATGCTGTGTGATGGCCGTTTCCGGGCCACACATGGTGTGTAAGGCTAAGGTGGAGGCTGATTAATACGGAGTACGGAAAATTGAAGTACACACAATGTACTTTCTATTTTTTCATTAAACGGACCGGGGTCACACCTAACCCCCAAAATCATATTCTTATCCAGATTCTGTCCGTCCGAGAGTGACCGTACGACCGGATCTTCGATGAGATCCCGCCTCACTGTCCGTTCTACGATTCGAGCACGGTCGATTGCATTGGAACTACATCGGTGAGTTCTTCCTTCTTCTTGAGCCTTGTTTCTTGATTCCTCCTCATTTCCATGTTATTGTGGTATGAACGTTTTTTGCGTTTTCTCAGATATACGTTGTTCTAAGCAGAATCTATCATCGTGGTTCACGTATATTGATATCCTAGGATCGAGGTAAGTAGTTTGTGTCTTTCTGTAGAAAGTTGATGAATATTATGTGCAAATTCCACGAATACCCATGAACGGGGTATTGTGTGTTTCTTGTTTTTCCCCTACTATTTTCCTTATTTGCTTGTTTTCTTTAGTAGATGTTATTGCTTGTAATTAGAGTAATTTTTTTGTGATTAGATTGTTTTTCCATGCTTATTCTGCCTGTTTGGTGTTTTCTAGTTTCCATGCCTAGTTATAGGATAGTGGAACTGTTGTTTTATTATTACTGTTGATCCTTAGTTGTCATCTAAGTAGTTCTTTAGATTAACATGGATGATGCATGCACGCTGAGAATTTTTAGTTATACTCAGGACTGTGAGAACCTAGAGTAGTAGACCTAAGGGAGAATTGATGAAAGGGCTTCTCCAGGGTGTCTATTAATTACGATGCAAGACTATAGGGGGAATTGACATTGAGTGCTTCCCCAGAGAATCTGTAGATCCTTGATGCGGGCCATAGGGGGAATTGATGTTGAGTGCTTCCCTAGAGAGTGTTTAGAATGATATGAGACTATAGGTGGAATTGAAGGTGAGTGCTTCCCCAGAGAGTCTGCTTAATTACGTAGCTGAACCAGTGGGGTGAGACCATGTGTTCCTCCCTTAGGGTTGCTAGTACCAGTGGATGAACCATAGTGGTTAGTATGTGAGAGATACCCAGACGGTTACCTGTTTTCTTCTTGTTGCTGGTTGCTTACTTGTGTAGCGTACTTTTTAGAATGGTGGATTGTAGCTGCTTGTGCTTTTCTATTTACTGCTTCTTATTTTATTACTTCCATGTATTCATTGACTGTTAGGCACAAATCATTGGGTGATTGACTATTGGGATTGTATCTCACACCCTTTTGGTCCTTGATTTTGGGCCCAAGAAGACTCTGTTACTACAGGTATAGATAAGGGAAAGCTCCCTTCTACTTCAGGATCTTGATTGCACCAGAAGCTGGGGAGCATGGGACTGAGCTGTGGCCCGTGATGTTGAGGGGTCTGCTTTATTTTTCTTTTTCACTTGGTTTTCGTTGTATTTCAGCACGTTGTTGTGTTTGATACTTTCATTAGTTACATGTACCTACTGCCTCATTATTATCATTACTATATATATTCTCTTGCTTATTGTTTGATTTCTGTTGTTATGCATGTTGTTACTGAATCCATTGTTGACTGTTGCTTTTTCCGCTATATACCTTACCAAATGAGGGCATAGTTTCCCCACCGACTCACCAAGGCCATCACTGCTAGTTGGCTACCTCTGGCATTCGGGGAAATGTGAATGAGGTCATGTGGCGAACCGGTTACGGGGCACCAGTGGAGGGGCTCCAGACTCGGGTCGTTACAAAGTGGTAGGAAAGGCAGGTTCATTTCTCTTGATTTACTATTTGGAGACTTTATCCAGGGATAGGATGGATTTAGTACTTGTAATTAAGCTGTGCTCGGGAGTAGCTAACCCACGTACAGGGAAAAGCCATACTACCTCGTTAATTGCAGTTACTGGTTTTGAGATTTTATAGTTGATCTGATTTCACCTAGAGTGATTCACATGGCTTGTGTTATTACTGTTTTGATATTGTGGTTCTATTTCTATTGCACCTCGATGATATGAGGGTATGTAATATCATGCTTCTTATAGGAACCTGTAAAAATCACATGTCATGCATTCTTTCCATTCCATCTAGGGTGAATTAGTAATTGCATGCTATTGTGATAGGCTCTGTGTAGATTATGCATGCAGTTTTGATAGATTCTTGATAGATTCTCTGCTGTTGTGTTAGAAAACTTTTTTTGGGTTCCTTGCTCAAAATTAAAGCCAAATTTTGGTTCATGAGGTGTTATGGGCCCTAACGGATCGGAATTTGGCATCTTTTCCCTTGTTTTTAGTGTTTCTGGAATTCTGCGCAGTTTCTGCGCTACTGCCCAGAAAAACCCAGAATACACGGCGTGCACTTTTTAGATACACGCCGTGTAGTTTTCAGGCCATGTAACTGACCGTGTGAGCAGAACACAGTGTCGTGGGAGTAACTTCGGGAACACGTCGTGTACCATTGGAACACGTTTTGTGAGTTCGGAGCTGTGTACCCGACTGTGTCACTAACAACACGGGCCAGGGATGCTCGAGTAGAACACGCCGTGTCCGTAGGGAACACGCCCTGTAGTCTTGTCCAGGTACACGGCTGTGTCACGAACAACACGGGTTGGCGTGACCTTCTTTTCTGCACGTCGTGTTTGTTCGGAACACACCGTGTAGTCTTGCCCAGGCGCCCGTCCGTGTCATGAACAGCACAGAACGGTGTCACCATCGCCGATGCACGTCGTGCTTGTTCAAAGCATGCCGTGTAAGGTCCATCCGTGTGGACGGCCGTGTACTCAACAAGACGGACCGCTGAAGCCTTGTCTAGTACACGTCGTGTTTGTTTCGAAAACGGCGTGTAGTCTGGGGTTAAGTCGGACCATATGGGTTAGCCGTGTGAGGGACTCAGACAGGGGAATAGTTACAAGTACACGTTGTGTGTTGGGGTCAACACGCCGTATAGTTTTAAGTGTACATGGCATGTAGGGAAGGAGTACACACCCATGTCATTGGATTAAGAAGACACGCCGTGTAGTTTTTATACACGCCGTGTAGTCGCGTTTTTCTATCCTTTATGTTTATCTTCCCATGTTCCTGTTTTGTACCCTCGTTTTCTATGTACTTGTTTCCTGATCTATGGTGTGCTTTTGATCTTTCATAGATATGCATCCGAGAGTTCCTCCGGTCATACGTCTATCGTCATGCAGTGATCAGATGCCACATATGGCTGATCAGGGACTTCCTGTCGACCCCCCAGCCGAGCCAACCTTGGCACCAGTTGTCGTACTAGTTGTGGGCGCTGATGCACAGTTCATGGAAGGTTTCATGGGGATGATTCAAGCCTTCCAGGGAGCACCTCCTCCTGCCTCGTCTATGGAAGACTTGACGCGGGTCTTTCAGTAGCAGCATCCTCCCACGTTCTCGGGGGAAGGAGGACCTCAGGCTGCACAGTCATGTCTAGAATCCATGCTTACTATATTTGAGCACCTGTAGATGCCTCAAGAGAGGAAGGTCAAGCTCGCCACCTACAACCTCCGAGACTCTTCCAAGAGGTGGTGGGACATGATCTCACAGGCGGGTTAGTAGCAGGCTATGTCTTGGGAGGAGTTCCAGTGCGTGTTCTACGACTACATCACCCAGAGACTCTGAGGGTCGATCGAGCCTTGGATTTCATGAGCATATAGAAGGGAACTCTATATGTCATAGAATATTCCTCCCATTTCACTGAATAGTAGCATTTTACACCCCTTAGGGATGGGAGTGGGGTGTTTTTGGCGAGGAAGTTTGAGGATGGACTCAGGCAGGAGATTCGCTCGCAGGTGAACATCTTCCAGCTGACTTCCATTACTTCTATCATCAACCAGGCACTGATTATGGAGAAAAATATGAGAGAGTCTGGAGCTGCGAGTCAGGGATATTATGCTTCCAGAGTTAGCATTCCTCCAGATGACAGCAAGAAGCAATGTAGGGAGCCTACGCATGGTGATTCGAGGAAGCGAGAAGTATCATCAGGCAGCCAGGTGAAATGCTACCAGTGTGGCCGGACAGGACACACGAGGCCGCATGGCCAGAGAGACCCCGCAGTGTGCCGGTCTTGCAGCAAGATGGGTCACCTTTAGCATTTCTGCCAGGTTTTCTCACCAGCAGCTGGTGACCGGGGTTCTTCCATGACTCCTCGTTCAGGAGAAGCCCCACCAGTTTCTCACCATTTGGGAACTGGAGTTCTTACAACCGTTCGGGCCGAGGTGGAGGTCGGGGCCATGATATTCCGCCACCAGTTCCTCAGCACCAGCAGGGAGGTTTAGCTCAGAGTGGTCAGCCAGGGGCGCAGGGTCGCGGCACCGACCAGTAATTCTCCGTGGAGCAGACATATTAGGAGCAGGATCCCGACTCTTCTACTATTCGAGATATGATTTTAGTAGCCTCAGTTTTATCTTCATCCCTTTTCGATACTGGTGCTATGCATAACTTTATCTCCATTGCTGTCGTGTAGAGCCTTGGGCTCTGCATCTTTTCTTCTGCTGACACGTTGAAACTAGACACACCTTTGTGGATGAGGACATCCAGTGTATGGTAGTGTAGACAGTGCCCTCTCGAGGTAGCAGGGTATCGATTCATAGGGGATCCTTATGTCCTAGAGATGAAAGTCTATGATGTCATTCTCGGCATGGACTGGTTGATTCCCTTCCAGGCAGTCATTGACTGTTATCGCCGCAGAGTCAGTTTCATCTCACCAGAGGGTGAATCTTTTCTTCATAGAGGCGAATGTGACGTTCGGGCGATTCGGGCAAGAATCGAGCATCTTGGGCTAGGAGGGGTGACAGTCCAGATTGCTAGTCTTTGTCTGGATGATCATGGGACTCCACAGTTGGACTTTCCTCCAGTGTTGGATCGCTTCAAGGATGTCTTTCCAGATGACTTTTTAGTTTTTCCTCTGGAGTGTGAGGTAGACTTCTCTTTTGAGCTCGTGCCAGAAGTGGCACTGGTGTCCATTCCTCCCTATAGGATGGACACACCTGAGTTGCAGGATCTCAAGAAGCAGTTGGAGGAGCTACAAGCTAAGGGTTACATCAGACCCAGTACTTCTCCTTGGGGTTCGAATGTTCTGTTTGCGAAGAAGGCAGACGGTACCCTTCAACTTTGTGTGGATTATCGGAAGCTGAACCAGTTGACGGTCAAGAATCGATATCCATTTCCGCAGATTGATGAACTTTTCGGTTAGCTTCGAGGAGGCCGAGTGTTATAGAAGATTTACTTGAGGTCCGGTTATCATCAGTTGCGCGTTAGACCATCAGATGTACCTCTGACAACCTTCAAGAATAGGTATGGTCTTTACGAGTATATTGTCATGCCTTTCAGACTCACGAATGGACCTACAGTTTTTAGGGCACAGATAAACCGAGTGTTCCATCCTTACTTGGATTCCTTCATTGTGGTCTTCGTGGACAATATCTTGGTGTACTCTCACACTCGACACGACCATGCCACACACCTTGATATCATTTTGATTACACTGAGAGAGCATCAGATTTATGCTAAACTCTCGAAGTGCCACTTCTAGATGGATCATATTCGCTTCATGGGTCACATAATCTCAGAGGCATGAGTATATGTGGACCCAGAGAAAGTGAGAGCTGTAGTTTCTTGCGAGCATCCGTAGAACGTTTTTGAGGTACGAAGATTCCTAGGGATGGCTGGATACTATAGACGCTTAATTCATGACTTTTCTCATCTTGAAGCTCCTTTTACAGGTCTGGTCGTGAAGTGGGTGATGTTATTATGGTCAGATTCTTGTGAGTCATCCTTGTAGGAGCTGAAAAGGAGGTTGACGTCCGCACCGATACTAGTCTTTCCAGAGCCAGGGAAGAGCTACACTGTTTACTGTGATGCTTCGGGTATCAGGCTGGGAGCTGTGTATATGCAGGGAGATAGAGTCATTGCGTATGGGACTCAGCAGCTGAGGCCACATGAGAGGAACTACCCAACACATGATCTGGAGTTGGCAGCTGTTGTTCATGCCTTGCGCTATTAGAGACACTATCTTATGGGAGAGCACTTTGTGGTCTTCATTGACCACAAGACTCTCAAGTATATATTCACTCAGCGTGATCTGAATCTGATGCAGCCTAGGTGGGTCGATTATCTTTAGTCTTTTGATTTTGATCTTTCCTATATTCCAAGAAAGGGAAACGTCATGGAAGATGTGTTGAGCAGGAGAACTCAGATTCAGGTAGTTTAGGAGGCCAGTAGTGAGTTGCAGCTGATGGCTCGGTTTTCAGAGATGTATCAAGAGGTTCACGATAGATGGGGACATACCTTCCAATATTTTGTAGCTATTAACTTCACGCTACATGATCGGGTACGAATGTGGAGTCTATCAGACTCGAAAGGCTTAGTCATGCGGGAGAGTGTGTTAGGAGGGGACCCTCTTCCTGGAGGGACAGTGGGCGAGGATGAGATCTTGTGTTTCCAAGGACGTGTATGGGAGCGAGCAGACATACACAAGGAGCTGATGTGGGATTTCCATTCCTCATTTTGGGCAGTTCATCCTGTCGTCACCAAGATGTATCAGGATCTTCATCGCCAGTACTGGTGGCCAGGTATGAAGAAGGATGTTGCTAGTTTTGTCAGGAGATGTTCTACTTGCCAGCAGGTGAAAGTAGAGCATCAGTGACCAGCATGCCTTTTACAGCAGATACCCCTTCCAGAGTGGAAGTGGAACGATGTCACGATGGACTTCGTGACCGGGTTTACGAGGTTTCCTTGAGGGAACGATGATGTTGGGTTGTCATCGAAAGGCTTACGAAGGTTGCTCACTTCTTGCCTATTAAGGAGACCTTCAGTGTTGATGATCTGGGAAGACATTACATCAGATAGATCATTCGTCTACATGAAGTTCCACACAATCTTGTTTCAGAAAGATATGTGTGCTTTACCTCTCGGTTCTGGCAGAGACATCAGAAGGCCTTGGGTACACAGGTAATTTTGAGTACAACATACCATCCCGAGACTGATGGCCAGTCCGAGCGCACGATCCAGGTGCTTGAGGATATGCTCCGAGATTGTATTCTAGACTTTGGCGGATATTGGGAGAAGCATATTCCTCTGGTGGATTTCTCCTACAAAAAATTTTTTCAGTCGACCATTCATATGGAACCATACGATGCCTTGTACGTAGGCCATTCCGATCACCCTTATGTTGGCTGGAGGCTGGAGAGGCAGCTTTGCTAGGACCTCGTCTTGTTCAAGAGACTTCAGAGCAGATAGAGCTGATTCGAAATAGGATGGCTACAGCGCAGTCTCGACAGAAGTCTTATGCTGGTCTGTGGAGATGACCTTTGGAGTTCGAGGTCGGCGGTCATGTTTTCCAACTTGTCGCACCGAGGGTGGGACAAAAAAGGATTCGGAGACAGGGTAAGCTTTCACCACGGTACGTCGGGCCATTTGAGGTCCTGGAGAGAGTGGGACCAGTCGCCTATCAGTTTTAGATACCTTAGAGGTATCAGGCCAGGCACAACATCTTCCACGTCTCTCAGCTCTGACATTACTTTTCAGACCTGTCTCACGTCTTTCAGCCCAAGGAAGTCGATCTTGAAGCAGATGCATCGTTTGAGGAGCATCATATCCAGATTGTCGATCGCAGTACGAAGGTTCATCGCGAGCGGTCTGTTCCTCTGGTACGGTTGCTATGGCAGCACGGGCGAGTACAGGATGAGACCTGGGAGAGGGAGGCTGATGTACGATCGTAATGGCCGGAGTTGTTCATGGTTTCATCTTCTCCTACTTGTTGGGGAAATTCGGGGATGAATTATAAGGACCCGACCTTAAAACTGTACATAATCATGAATTAAACGAATAATTCACATTTAGTATCTTTTCAGGTTTATAGTTTTAGAGAATTAGTCCATAACTAAAACATAAAAACATGAATATTACATGTAGACAATACTACTCAATATACATTTTATCATAAAATACAAACTATTAAAATGTATCATGTCTAGTTCTGTGTTTTAGAAAACACGACTTTTCCTTGATCCATTTCATGACCCTATTCATCTATAAGTCCTGTGAAAAACATTTCAAAAAAATGGGATTAGCATAAAAATCTCAGTAAGGGATACACAAATAAGGAAAACTGTTAGATTTTCAAATCAACAAATGAACCCTGAATACTTTATAATAAGTAATACTTTTCACCTTTTTAAAGAATTAAATACTATTACTATATAAAAGATCATTACATACCCTTTTGTAACCAAAATATTACCATAAGACACATATAAAGAACACATAACATATAAAGGTATCTTGGGACATAAACATACATAAATGCAATAACCAAACGGTCAACTTCCACACATATCACTTAATGGAATAGCCATACGGCTGACTTCCATACCCAATGCATTGGAGGTTAAAACGTAACCACCCGTCCTGGAATTCACGACACCACCCGTCATATGGTTTATCACGTAACCACCAATCAAATGTCCAAGTACCATAATTACCAATAAAATATTTCATATATAAATATTTCAATAACAACATTTCATTTGCAATGACAATAAGTAATTTCAAGATATTAAAATAATCAATCCATTTTCAAAAACCATTTAAAATAGATTTTTGAATCAAAGTGTCCCATACCACTTTGAAGCTTTTAATTGAATTATAACTTTAAAACATTCATGTCCATATAAATAAATACAGAAAACCATTTTGGAAACATGGTCATTAAAGATAAAGATTTAGAATAATAAATCTTTAAAACATTTAAAATGATATTTTTGTTAAAGAGTTTTTAACAAAGTGAGAGACTCTTAAATACAAATAATTACAGAATAACCTTTAATAAGAACATTATAATATCATGAGAATAAAATGGATTCATGATATAATATTTCAAATAATATTATATACACCATATAAGAGTGAATTGGTGCATATCAACAATGAAGTCTCAATGGAAATGTGAATTGAGATGACATCCATTATAAAGATGGTATCTATAAATTAAGGATAAATCAATCACATAATTATGTGTGAAAAATATAAATACACCCAATATAATTAGATATTAATTTTAAAACAATAATAGTTCATTCACACATATTCATTGGAAGACATATTCAATAAGTACAAGTTGAACCCAAAGAATCGAAATTGGGTTGAGAAGTTCCCTTGTAAAAATTCGACAGCCTAACAACGTCACATTAAAATTAAGAAAATGAGTTGATGAGATTAAAACGGTATATCATAACTTGGAAATAAATTTTACATCAATAAGTATATTGAATAACATATCCGAACATAATAAGATTTAAATTAAAAGACATAACAAAAAGAAGTCTTTTAAAAAGAGGAGGGTGAATAGTTCCCTTACCGATTTGGTAACATACAAGTCATATGCCACATGAAATAATAATAATACAATGAAGATTTAAATACCCATAAATTAAAGTATCTTACACAAAGAATACAATCATGGTAGTACATACACCACACCAAAGGAAGTAGTGGAAAATATAGCATGATTCTCATGGGGATAAAAAGTGAGATGAAAACCCCTTACCACGTTGTAATTAGTTGAGTCGTATGACCCAAATTTAATAACCAACAAATGAATCACATAATACCATAAATATAATGATGATATATATCATAAGTCAGTACACAATACACCACATGCAATAAATAAGTGGTGAACAATGGAAATCTCACAGAATTAAAAGTGAGATAAGAAAATCCCTTACCTAGTTGTACGACTTGACTCGATCAATCTTTAATCCCCTGAATAATAAACTAAAGTTAATTAATAATTTCATAAGAAACTTTTTCATGTTTATTATTACTTTTATATCACTTATTACCATGTTATACACATTTTTTAATCATTTATGTTAATAATGTTCGTTTTGTTGATATTTGGTACTTGAGTCAAAAATGGACTTCTTATAATTACATGTTGTTCATGTGGTTAAAGGATCATTATATCAAGAATTTTATTCATGATTTTTATATCATATATATCATATATATCAAGTATATACATGTATTTATAATAGTACCTAACATTTGATGGTAAGAAATGAAATGCACTGTTCATAGAGACGGTAAGCCGTACGTACGCATGAACGCTACTTTCATTTTTATTTCTTATTTTAAACTAAATAAAACATAATGATACATCATTATATTATAATTCTAGTATAATATAATATATTATATCATTAACTCCATCCTTTATACATCCCACATTATGCATTAATGAATCACATCACCTTGAGGGGGCGGTAGTCCGTGCTTCCTCAAATGAGATTATCGTATTTACCCACTATGGAAACCATAAAGGCGTGAAATAAATGGGAAGTACAAAAGCATAAAGAAATAATAAACATGATATATATCATATATAAATATAGTTCAATCATAATGGCCACCATTAGAGGCAGTAATATGTAATTGAACAATCAACGTTTCGTGAGGTGTTAGTTTTCCATCCACGGAAACATTATGTTCTTCATCCATTAGATGGAGGTGTGTGTAAGTGTAGTTCGAATACTTTTTATAAAAACATCCTAGTATATTGAGTGGACTAGTTTTGTTACAAAAGAAATGAAATAAAAAGATTTTAGGGGTTGGAGCAGTAAAATAAAAGAAAACAATTTAACAGAAATCGTTACCTTTAATTTGGTAGCTTCTTTTGGTTTGAACCAAAAGGACTTATTTAAGTTACTTATTCCTAAATTAAGTCTTTTAGGAGGAGTATATGGATGTAAGGAGGATAATTAAGCAGAATTTGGACGATACAAATGGCTTTAGAGGTGTGTGGAATTGCATAGAAATGGTCTCCTTTTATAAGGGAGAGGAGGGGCTGTTTAGGAAAGTGTGAAACTGTTATTTTATTATATAATGATATTCGGTTTCTAATGGTCCAAAAATAATTATGGTAGAATATTAGATGACTTTTAATATAAATAAAATCATCCAATCATAATTGGACAAGTTTTGGATAATATTTTAATCATTATAATCTTATTTAATTAAATCATTTATTAATGAGGTAAATACTGCATCAATATTGTGTCATAAATAATTTAATATATATAATTTCTAAAAATTATAAAAAAACTACCATGATGTATGAAATATTTTTATAATTCCTATGAATATTTATAGTCGAAAATATAACTTTTATGACCACATGTAAAAATTAATTTACTAAAAGATATTTGTTTATTTCATTTTGGCCTTTACTTTAAGTTAATTAAAATAAAGTATCATAATCACTTTAAAGTGGCTCCATGGGGTCCCAAAATAGACCCAAGGATGACCATGGTCGGATATGACTCAACCAATAGGATTAGGACACCTTTTATGGTAAATAAATATTAATATGTTTACCCTTATTTACATGATTTACCCTTTAACCATGGTAAATAAAATATTTACTGAGGTAAATATTTAATATGCCTAAAAATATAAGTTACATATTTTCACAATTTGAACCTATTGATTGTAAATATGGAATCCATTTATCCAAATTCAAAACACAGAAGTGGCAGAAATTAATTTAAAATTAATTTCCGCTGTCAAAACAAAAGGCATGTTTTTAAGATATATTAACTATCAAAAGATTGACAGTTGATTATATACAATTTAAATGTGAGATTGCTTATAATGACCAAAATTATATTAAATGGTAAAAATATAATCTATTAACACTTTAAAAAAATTTAAAATTATAATCTAATCATATAAGTAAATTATATTAAAACATAGTTTTGAATTAAAATATAATATTCTCACTATTCCTTAAAAATGAATTTTATCAGAAAAATACCAAAAAATTTCCCAAAGTAAATTATGATGTCCTCATTCTAAAGAAGGATTTTATTTGGTCATATAGAATTTATTAATGTGCAAAAACTAGATTTAAAAAGGGTTCTCCATTAAAAGGAGGTAAATCGGCCTTTTAATGTAAATTATGCTTAAAATTAGATTCATTCATATATTAAGCCTCTAACTTTTATTGGATAAATATAAATACATGTATAATCATATTATAGTTAGATTCGTTTATTCCCACCAATAAAACGGCTAGGAGTTAACTACCATTTAAAATAATAATATTATATTATTAGTGTGCAACGTAAGATTTCAAAGAAACCCGTTGTTGCGTATCGGGTACGCTATCGAACATAGAAACCCCTTTAAGATAAAATTAATATTTAATTCCCAAATATTAATAAATATGAAAATATCTTATTCTTCCTTTACCTGGGATGTTACATCCTTCCCCCCTTTTGGGAATTGCGTCCTCGCAATTTTAAAATTGGGCTCAGAAACATAATTGAAAGTCCCACATTGGAACTAGAGTTGGTAAAACAATCACTTTAAAAGAAAGAAATAGAAGTACAGAGGTCACTCGAGTTAACCCATACTATGATTCCATGTAGGAAAACATGGATATGGATGAAAAATCAAAGGGTCATTTTCTGAGGTAGAGTGATAGAAAACATGTTTAGGAGAAAGTTAACCACAAGAAAATCACAAACTTGTGGTGGGTTAAACGATATTCGATTCCCCAGTAGGAAAAGTTAATAGACAACATTTTTGTTTTATGTTACTTTTCATTGAGGAATATATTTTTGATCTTAAGGAAACATACTTACTTGTCACGTTGACTTTCAACTTTTACTAGATTTCTTAAACAAACTCATACTTTCTCCAAAAGATGAGTATTTAGGAAGACTTGTTCGCATTAAGAGTAATATAATCAACTTCTTGAGAATCACCTAATCCACAAAAGAGAACAATATATTTCTCATGTCTTTATACATTAACCAAACCAAAATTGCTAGTACAAGATTAGATAATCCCCAAAAGGATAATCCTTTACAAAAAGAAATATTACTCTTAATCTCCAAAATTCAACAAAAAGAACCCAAGGTTCAAGAAACACCATTAAATAAACTACTATCCATAAAACTTTCCAATGTAATCCAAACTAAGATTGAAACCCAAATCTCTAAAGGATTCAATGAAATAGTCTTCCAAGGTAAATATTAACATTTATCTCCAAATAAAATCAGTTACTCTAAAAGTCTCATACTGAAAAGTAATTAACCTAATAACATATCCTCCATGATAGGATAATCATTTTCATAAATAAATTAAATCATCATGTTTCCAAAATAAAAATATAGATTCATACAAACTAAAATTTCAACCATTATTCCACAATTGAAATCCCATAGTATTCTATCTTCCATAGGCATATAGTGTTTCCTCAAAACAGAGAACGTCTTCCACAACAACCTTTTATCACTTAATCACTAAATCATTTTTAAATACTATGAATATCCATTTGATAAAACAAAAGTTCCAAAAATCATCTTATTCTTGTTCCATAAAAACATTTTACTAAAATTATAAGTTACACTAACCAGGAACTTCAAGTGGGCTAGTGGTAGGCGATGTGCCCTTGTCGCCCTTTGGTTGTGGGTTCGATTCCTATACCCTTGATGGATTCGACGGGTTGTCACCCATCCTATGGGATGTCCTTTTTATAAAACTCAAAAATAACCCTAACATGTTTTAACCTCAATAGTTTCCTTATACCTCTTATTTTCATCAAAATTCATTCTGATCTCAACATCTTAATTCTTGTAGTCTTATTACACCACTATAAAATAAAATGATTCCTAAAATGAATAATATTATACCTTGATCATGGTGTCCACTCGGTTTCATCATCATCTTGGTCATGTAGGTAGAAGTCCCATGCATTACAACAATGATTTAGAGAGCCTTCAAAATCATTTGCTTCCTCCATCCAAGTACACAATATACAACATGGGTCATATGGGTGTTCACAGAAAAACAGTTATGGAAAATAATAATGTATGACATATAATTCCAAAACATCTGATAAAACCTGTTTTTTATGAAATAGTCGAACTGAATTTGAGTTGAAACATTCAATTAACGGTCCTTTTAAAATACCATAAGTATGTGCTGAGAGAATATATTTTAAAAGCTAATATAAATAGGTTGTGCAAGGGTCTCCTTCCTCAGCACCATTTTTAAAAACATAATATGCTTAAAATTCTTGTGATAAGGTAAAATATTTGAAAATACCTTGATAATATTTACCTTTCTTGAAAATATGAGAATATTTTGAAAATATTATTTGTCTACATATAACCCATTATCCACGATGATAATGAGGTATAGTGGAGGTGTTTGATATCTCAAAAAACATCTTTCAAGAGAGTTTTATGCTAGAAAAAGTTTCAAAATCATCCAATCATGACTTTGCAATAATTATTGCAAGCATGTCATCAGGAAGAGATAGGAATGTCGTTTGAGATCCTCCTCCTTCCATTCGTAACTGACTTTATTTGACCTGAAAAAAGTTATAAAACAAGGATTTAACTTAAATAATAGATATTGGGACAAACCATGTGTCCAATAAAAACTCATAATCCCTAAAGTTGTCTAAACCGACCTATGATACCAACTATAAGGACCCGAACTTAAAACATTACATAATCTTGAATTAAACGAATAATTAAAATTGAGTATCTTTTTAGGTTTAGAGTTTTAGAGAATTAAGCCATAACTAATACATAAAAACAAGAATATTAAATGTGTAAAATACTACTCAGTATCCATTTTATCATAAAATAAAAATAATTGAAATGAAACACGTCTACTTCCATGTTTTAGACAGCACAACTTTTCCTTGATCCATTTCATGACCCTATTCATCTTTAATTCCTGTGAAAAACATTTCAAAAACATGGGATGAGCATTAAAAGCTCAGTAAGGAATACACAAATAAGGAAAATTGTTAGATTTTCAAATCAACAATTAAACAATGAATACTTTATCATAATTAATACTTTTCACCTTTTTGAAGAAGTAAATACTCTTACTATATAAAAGATCATTACTTACCCTTTTATAACCAAAAGATTACCATAAGACCCATATAAAGAACACATAACATATAAAGGTAACTTGGGACATAAACATACTTAAATAGAATAATCATACTGTCAACTTCCACACATATCACTAAATGGAAGAGCCATATGGCTGACTTCCATAGCCAATGTATTGGAGGTTATAACGTAACCACCCGTCCTGGTATTCATGGCACCACCCGTCATATGGTTTATCACATAACCACCCGTCAAATTTCCATGTACCATCATTACACATAAAATATTTCAAATATAAACATTTCAATAACAACATTTCATTTTCAATCACAATAAGAAATTTCAAGATATTAAAATAATCGATCCATTTTCAAAAACCATTTAAAAGTAATTTTTGAATCAAGGTTTCCCATACCACTTTGAATCATTTAATGGAATTATAATTTTAAAACATTCATGTCCATATAAATAAATACTGAAAACCATTTTGAAAACATGGACATTAAAGATAGAGATTTTGAATAATAAATCTTTAAAACATTTGGAACGATATTTTTGTTAAAGAGTTTTCAACAAAATGAGAGACTCTTGAATACAAATAATTGCAGAATAACCATTAATCAGAAATTTATAATATCATGGTAATAAAAAGGATTCATGATATAATATGTCAAAGGACAGAATATACACCATATAAGAGTGAATTTATTCATAACAACAATTAAGTCTCAATGGAAATGTGAATTGATATGACATCCATTATAAAGATGGTATCCTTAAATTAAAGATAAATCAATCACATAATTATGTGTGAAAAATATAAATACAACCAATATAAGTAGATATTAAGTGTAAAACACTAATAGGTCATTCACACATATTCATTGGAAGACATATTCAATAAGTACAAGTTGAACCCAAAGAATCGAAATTGGGTTGAGAAGTTCCCTTCTAAAAATTCGACAGCCTAATGGCGTCACTTTAAAATTCAGAAAATGAGTTGATGATATGAAAAGGGTGTATCATCACATGGAAATAAATTTTACATCAATAAAGATATAGAATATCATATCCAAACATTATAAGATTTAAATTAAAAGGCATAACAAAAAGAAGTCTTTTAAAAAGAGGAGGGTGAATAGTTCCCTTACCGATTTGGTACCTTACAAGTCATATGCCACATAAAAGAAGAATCATACAATGAAGATGTAAATACCAATTAATTTAAGTATCCTACACAAAGAATACAATCATGGTCAGTACATACACCACAAAAAAGTATGTAGTGGAAAATATAACATGATTCTCATGTGGATAAAAAGTGAGATGAAAACCCCTTACCACGTTGTAATCAATTGAGTCGTATGACACAAAGTTAAACACCAACAAATTAATCACAGAATACCCTGAATATAATGATAATCATGATAATATATATCATATTTCAGTACACAATACACCACATGCAATAAGTAAGTGGAGAACAATGGAAATCTAACAGAATTAAAAGTGAGATAAGAAAATCTCTTACCTCGTTGTACGACATGACTCGATCGTTCTTTAATATCAATAATAATAAACTAAAGTTAACTTATACTTTCATAAGAACCTTTTTAATGTTTATTATTACTTTTATATCACTTATTACCATGTTATAAACATTGTGTAATCATTATGTTAATAATGTTCATTTTGTCGATATTTGGTACTTGAGTCAAAAATAAAATTCTTATAATTACATGTTGTTCATGTGGTTAAAGGTTCATTATATCAAGAATGATATTCATGATTTGGATATCATATAAATCATATATATCAAGTATATACATGTATTTATAATAGTACATAACATTTGAAGGTAAGAAATGAAATGCACCGTTTATGGAGACGGTAAGCCATACGTATTCATGAACACAACTTTCATTTCTATTTCTTATTTTAATTGAAATAAAACATAATGATAAATAATTATATTATAATTCAAGTATAATATCATATATAATATCATTAACTCCATCCTTTATACAACCCACATTATGTAGTAATGAATCACATCACTTTGATGGGGTGGTAGTCCATGCTTCCTCAAATGAGATTATCGTATATACCCACTATGGAAACCATAAAGGTGTGAAATAAATGGGAAGTACATAAGAATAATGAAATAATAAACAGGATATATATCATATATAAATATAGTTCCAGCGTAATGTCCACCATGAGAGGCGATAATATGTAATTGAACAATCATCGTTTCGTGAGGTGTCAGTTTTCCATCCACGTAAAAATTATGTTCTTTATCCATTAGATGGAGGTGTGTGTAAGTGTAGTTCGAATCATTTTTATCAAAACATTCTAGTATACTGAGGATACTGGTTTTTTTACAAATGAAATGAAATAAAAAGAGTTTAGGGGTTGGAGAAGTAAAATAAAAGAAAATAATTTAAGAGAAACTGTTACCCTTAATTTGGTAACTTCCTTTGGTTTGAACCAAAAAGATTTCTTTAAGTTATTTATCCCTAAAGTAAGGATTTTAAGAGGAGTATAGGGATTTATAGAGGATAATTGGGAAGAGTTTTGACAATCCAAATGGCTTGAGAGGTGTGTGAAATTGCATATAAGTGGTCTCCTTTTATAAGGTAGAGGAGGGGCTCTTTAGGAAAGTGTGAAACTATTATTTTATTATATAATGATATTCGGTTTCTAATGGTCCAAAAATAATTTTGGTCTAATATAAGATGACTCATAATCTAAATAAAATCATCCAATCAGAATTGGACAAGTTTTGGATAAATAATCTTATTTAATTAAATCATTTACTAATGAGGTAAATACTGCATCATGATTGTGTCATAAATAATTTAATTTATTTGATGTCTAAAAATTATAAAAAAAAATACCATGATGTATGAAATCATTTTTTATTTATAATTAATAATTATAGTCGAAAATATAACTTGTATAACCCCATGTAAAAATTAATTTACTAAAAGATATTTGTTTATTTCATTTTAGCCTTTACTTTAAGTTAATTAAAATAATGTGTCAGAGTCACTTTTAAGTGGCTCCATGGGGTCCCCAAATCGACCCAAGGATTCCCATGGTCGTATATGTCTCAGCCAATAGTATTAGGACACCTGTTAGGGTAAATAAATATTATTATTTTTACCCTTATTTACCTGATTTACCCTTTAACCATTTTAAACAAAATATTTACTGTGGTAAATATTTAAAATGCCTAAAAAAAGTTACCTATTTACACAATTTGAACCTCCTGATTATAAATATGGAATCCATTTCTCCAAATTCAAAACACAGAAGTGGCAGAAATTAATTTAAAATTAATTCCCGCTGTCAAAACAAAAGGCGTGTTTTTAAGAAATATTAACTATCAAAGATTGACAGATGATTATATACAATTTAAATGTGAAATTGCTTCTAATGACCAAAATTAGATTAAATGGAAAAAATATAATCTATTTACTCTTTAAAACAATTAAAAGGATAATATAATCAAACAAATAAATTAGATTAAAACATAGTTTTGAATTAAAATACAATATTTTCACTATTCATTAAAAATGAACTTTATCAGAAAAATTCCAAAAAATTACCCAAAGTAAATTATGATGTCCTCATTATAAAGAAGGATTTTATTTGGTCATATATAATGTATTAAAGTAAAAAAAACTAGATTTAAAAAGGGTTCTCCAATAAAAGGCTGTAAATCCGCCTTTTAATGTAAATTATTCTTAAATTTAGATTCATTCATATATTAAGCCTCTATCTTTTATTGGATAAATATAAATACATGTATAATCATATTATAGTTAGTTTTGTTTATTCCCGCCAATACAATGACTAGGAGTTAACTACAATTTAAAATAATAATATTATATTATTAGTGTGCAACGTAAGATTTCAAAGAAACTCGTTGTTGCATATCGGGTACGCTATCAAACATAGCGACCGCTTTAAGCTAAAATTAATATTTAATTCAAAAATATTAATAAATATTAAATTATATTGTTCTTCATTTATCTGGGATGTTACACGAATTTTTTTAAGGGGGGAAGCTTGTAAAAACCCGGAACTTCTTTTCAGGTATGTTTTCCCTTTTCTGGAGTTTTTAAGAAAAAAATGAATTTTCTGGAAATTTTCAAAGTACACGCCGTGTACTTTCTGAGTGCACGCCGTGTAATATTTCCGGCTCGAAGCCGTCTGATGGCCGTGTCCGGGCCACACATGGTGTGTAAGGCTGAGGTGGAGGCCGGTTAATTCAGAGTACGGAAAATTGAAGTACATGCCGTGTACTCAAGAAGTACATGCCGTGTACTTTCTTTTTTTTCATGAAATGGAACGGGGTCACGCCTAACCCCTAAAATCATCTTCTTCTCCAAATTCCGTTCATCCGAGAGCAACCATATGGCTGGATATTCGACGAGCTCCCGCGTCACCGTCAGTTCTTCGATTCGATCCCGGTCGATTGCGTTGGAATCACAGCGGTGAGTTCTTCATTCTTCTTGAGCATTGTATCATGATTCCTCCTTGTTTCCAAGTTATCGTTGGATGAACTTTTTGTGCATTTTCTCAGATCTACGTTGTTCTAAGAGGAATCTTTTGTTTTGGTTCACGTATATCGATCTCCTAGGATCGAGGTAGGTGGTTTGTGCCTTTCTGTAGAAATTTGATAAATATTATGTGAAAATTCCACTAATACCCGTGAATGGGGTATTGTGTGTTTCCTGTTTTTCCCCTGCTGTTTGCCTTCTTTGCTTGTTTTCTCTAGTATAGGTTATTGCTTGTGATTAGAGTAATTTGTTTGTGATCAGATTTCTTTTCCATGATTGTTCTGCCTGTTTGGCATTTTTCCAGTTGCCATGCCTAGTTGTAGGATAGTGGAACAGTTGTTTTATTATTGTTTTTGAGCCTTAGTTGTTATCCAAGTAGTTCTTGAGGTTTACTTGGATGATGCACGCGCACGGAGCATGTTTAGTTATACTCAGGACTGTGAGAACTAGAGTAGTAGACCAAAGGGAGAATTGATGGAAGAGATTCTCTAGAGTGTCATTTAATTACGATGCGAGACTATAGGGGGAATTGACGTTGAGTTCTTCCCCAGAGAGCCTTTAGCACGATAAAATACTTTAGGGGGAATTGACGGTGAGTGCTTCCCCAGAGAGTCTGCTTAATTATGTAGCTAAACCAGAGGGGTGAGACTGTGTGTGCCCCCTTTAGGGTTTCTAGTACCAGTGGTTGAACCATAGGGGTTAGACTGTGAGAGCTACCTAAAGGGTTACCTGTTTTCTTCTTGTAGTTGTTTTCTTACTTGTGTACCTTGTTAGAACTGTGGATTATAGCTGCTTTTGCTTTTTTGTTTACTGCTTCTTGTTTTATTACTGCCATGTTTTCATTGACTGTTAGGCACAAATATTTTCGTGATTGGCTACTAGGATTGTATCTCACATCATGTTTTGGCCATGCTTTTGGGCCCAAGAAGACTATGATGATGCAAGTATAGATAAGGGCAAGCGCCCTTCTACTTCAGGATCATGATTGCACCAGGAGCTGGGGAGCATGGGACCGAGCCACGGATCGCGATGCTGAGGAGTCTACATTGTTATTCATTTTCCCTTGGTTTCAGTTGTATTTCAGCACGTTGTTGTGTTTTATGCTTTCCTTAGATACTTGTACCTGCTGCATCATTGTTATCATTGCTATATATATTCTATTGCTTACTGTTTGGTTTCTGTTATTTTCCATGTTGTTACTGCTTCCGTTGTTGACTGTTTCTTTTTCCACTGTATACCTTACCGAATGAGGTCATAGTTTCCCCATCGACTCACCAAGGCCCTCGCTTCTAGTCGGTATGCTCTCGCGTTTGGGGAAACCCGCTTGAGGTCATGTGGCGAACCGGGTACGGGGCACCAGTGGAGGGGTTCCGGACTCGGGTCGTTACACGTACGTACGGAATACCATCTCCACACCATTGTGTAATTTGTTTTTCCACCACAACCTTACATAGATGGGTATAATGGTGTAAATAATAAATATATATTTTTATTATCACATAATACTGATTCTGAGATATTATATCATCCAATCCAATTAAATTCAATAAGTATGAGAATGATATCATCGTCCGTGCGTACGTACGGATTACTGTATCCATGATATGATGAGAGTAATTCTCCATGTTAACCTTTCAAAAATGATTATAAAGTATATATAATGAATGATAATGAAATATATGACATGATAATGCTACTGGATTTATATATATATATATATATATATATGTCATCTACATACTTCCATTCAGGTCAATAAGGAATGTAAAACATCGTTCATACGTACATACAACATAATTTGTCCATAAACGGTGTATTTCAATTCATTTATCTATCTATTATATATATATTGAATATATATGATATATAAATAATTATTTACATTATGGAAGTAAGTAAATCATGATATGAGTAATAATAATATCAAGAACAACACGTCCAAAACGCAAGATAAATAAAATGATTTTTACCAAAATGAGAATTTAAATAAGTCAATGAAATTATTTAAATCATTATATATGAGGTTCGAAATTGTAAAAAGCATATTGGACCTAACGTTAGCGATAAATTTCAAATATCATTTTATCCGAGATTGCTTATACGTAATTATTTACTGGGGTTATTTTTATCATCCAGTTACAAGTTTTCTAAAAAGGCTTTCATAAAATTTTTAGTTTTATTCCATGTCTGTTTAAAGTCATTTCTACACTTTTATAACTTTTACCACAAGGTTTGGAAGGAATATTTATTTTTTTACCATACGAGGAACTTTTTTACTTTTCCGATAAAATTACGAGGAGAATGTTTTTTTAAAACATATACGTCATGAATGGATTTTTATGATTTAATAACTAATTATTTTCAAGAATCTTACTATAGAATATTTCATGAATATTTTCAGATAAATCCCTTTCTTTTAATATTTCATGGCCTTTTGTAAAAAGAAAATGATTTTGAAGAAGAAATGATATTTTCCTCAAGAATTCATTTCAAGTGTTTTATCAAAACCATTTTCCATTAAAGATGACATTATATCATATGTGTATGTTTCAAGTATAATGTGTCTATGATTTACATGGTTCCACTTTTCATATGATGAAATGATATCCATTTGCTTTATATGGATTATGTTACAATGGGATGATTTTTATAAAACCCATTTTTATTCTTTGGGTTATGATGAATGATTTATGTTTATGTTGTGGCACATGTAAGAATGATTTCATTATGAGATGGTTGGGACCTATATCTCCCTCAAATTCATAGGTTAAAGATTTATATCTCATTATATAGACATGGTTGGAACGGTAAGTTTATCCGATTTAGTGATACAGGACTGGAACGAGGAGTGAACACGATTCAGAAAGGGACTTTTTCCACCTAGATGGTCTTGGTAGCAATGCCTTGGCTACTATAGATATCATATCATATGCTTAATGGTTTACACAATTACATGTTTTATTACCATGATATTTTATCATTATTGATGTTCCATTATGATCTATGCCTTACGTACTGCCAAGATTTATTTGACAACTCAATATTTTGACGTTTAAACATTATGTTCATGTTTTGAAGTTAAAATGTATACGGTTTGTTTTATTTTCTCCATGCTTACCCTTATTGAGAATTTGAGCTCACCCATTATATGTTTTATTTTCCCCAGGATATAAATAAAGGTTTTAGGTATGAAAAAAGTGAATATCTTTATGGGATATGTTGAATATCTTTCACAAAGATTAGAATATTATGTTCCAGGTTTCCAAATACACTAAACTATGATGGTCCTTTGGTGTCTGTTTTTTGTTATGTATTAAGTATTCTGAAAAATTAATGTAATTTCCATGTACGTCAAGATTTGGGTCTCTACAGTTGGTGTTAGAGGAATGGTTTAGTTAACCTTTGGAAACTAGGATGCGAAAACAGTAGTGAAATCCCAAGAGATATTGATATGGTATGTCTAAGGATGTCCCTAAGGTTAAGTATAAGTATAGGTTATAGTCCAAGAATTACGGTAACGATATTAGAATTAATCCTAAGATGTTATATATTGAAGGTACTCCCTCCTTGAATATGATTTTTTCCTCTCACACTATTCTTTTTGGGTTTTAAGAAATGTTAGGAAATAAGAGGATTATTGTTAATGGAGAATATGATGGACAATGGAATGATAATCTTCGTGATCAACCAAATGAAACGAGAATTGGATGTCCAAAAATCGTTATTATTCCTAATAAAAAATCTCATAATATGATCAATAATATCAACTTCGGTAAGTTTCCTGACTCGGCTAATAAGAGAAAGATGGAGTTACATGATGATCATAGAGGAAAAAAGTTCCATTTCTATCATGTTAATCATATGGGAAGATACATCAAGGAGAATGTTTCAAAGGAAATTGAAGATTCATTGGGTGTGGAAAAGAAGGACAAAAAGTCAGTAAGTGTAAAGGAAAAATTTCAAATAACACCATGTACAAGGATAATGGTATTTCTATGACATCAACAAAGATAAAATTTTTTAAATGTGGAATGTATGGGAATTATGCAAACCAATTCCCTAAGGAAAAGTCTCATGATGTGAATTTTCATGGTCGTATTGGTAGTATTTATGTTGATGATGAAGAAGAGACTACAAATGATATGTGAGATGAAAGAATTGGTCAAGCTGAATCAATGGTTTAAGAAGGTAGTGGAATGATTTATGTTTATCAAGAGTTTTGTTGTATAGGTAATGTTACTATGAAATAACAACACATCTAAGGATTGTTACACTATTGTTTTTCTTAAAATATTTGAAAGTATGTGTTGAACGGTACAGGTTACCAGGAAATGTTCTTCATATATTTTTGGAAAGTAGATGATATGCTCATAATGAAGGGATAAGGAGATAAGGAGATGTTTGATAGTATTATTGAGCTCATGACTGATATAATGACAAAGTGATATAATTGTTTGAGTATATAGAAATTTTGGGATTTTGGTTTTTGGAAAGAGTTAACTTTTGATAGCACTCATGTTTTCACTAAGGTTCTATGGTAATACATTATTAAGGTATTCACATGTTTGTAAAGTGACCAACAAGATATATCTTATGATATATGGGGGATAAATTATGGTATTCACGTGCTTGTTATTTCTCCTTTCAAGTAATTGTTTTCCTTATTCTATGAGATTGGACATATGTATTTTGGATAAGCCTAATGATTCTAATGGATTATGTTGGAAATCAGATAGTATTGTTTAAGGATATAAATTTTTTTCGATATTATTTCTCGAATGTTATAATACTGTAGTTTTAGAAAAAGGGACAACCTGCAGGACGGGCGACTACACGTCACGTCAGACAAGGATGTGGGGAGTCGAACCCACAACCGAAGTGAAATATTCCATTATCACCTACCACTGGCCTACACGAATTCCCTAGTTATTAGAAACTAGTTTTATTTTATTAAGCACTATGATAGTTTAAGTATAAGTCCCTTTCTAGAATCATATACGATTAAGCTCACCATTGATGGACTTATGTATATTTGATAACTTTTTCTAACCTTATGATTGAGACAGTTGGAATGACCTATCATTCTATCACATGATCTCCTAACACATTGAAAAAGACAAATTTGACTTCATTTCATTAAGAGGTGAAGTGGAAATTGTTCAAGGAACGAGAAACGGTAAGATTTTACCAAAATCAAGTAAGTGTTTCTTTTAATTTAAAAATTCTTCAACATTTGGGAAATGATCTTGAAAACCAAAAATGTTTTCCTAGTGCCCTCATATCTAGTTTTATCAGATTTTACCATAGATCATAAAAAATTTATGGCTTTGTGATTGTTTTCTTTTTCATAGCCATGTCCTCTACCACTCTTCATCAGAAGTTGATTGTTATATTTCTCTTCCATATCCATATTTTCACCTCTGTTATACTATGTGGAAACCCAGGGATGAGTGAATTTGGGTAACCCTTACATTTTATATATTAGTTTTTCAAATTAAGTTTTAGTATTCCTTTTTATGATGTGAGTTTCTATGATAGAAACATTCAAGTAGTAAACGATTTATAACCCCGATGAATTTCGACGGAGAAATTCATTTGAGTGGGGTAGAATGTAACACCCCGAGATTTTATGAAATATATTATATTTTATTCCATTGATGTCTTCTATTGTACAATACACCAAGAATAGATTGTTCTATACACAGCACTGTATTAGATTGCAGTATACACAACACTATTCTTGGCTCGTGTTACACACAATTTCAAGTTCGTTTTGTGGAAATCATTCTACGCAACATTAACTATAAATTTTGTTTAATGTGTTAATGAATTATGATTTGATTATGTAATACAAAACACCAAAGGGATCTTTCACTACACACAGCCTTGACTTGGCTTGCATTACACGAAATGAAGACCTTCTTCGATAGCGTGTGTAGTACGCAATACCGAGTTTCACTAAACGAGATATTATTATAATATTATTATGAACTAGCTATTATGAATAATATTACCCACTTTTTGAAATTTTATAAATTTTATCTTTCAAAATGGACGTCATTTTTGGATTCAGAATAATGAAATTATCCTAGGGTGAATTTTTGGTATTTTTCTGAAAAAGTTCAATTTTTTATGAATATTAAAAACACTGGGATAGTATTAAAATCCAAGTTTTTATTAAAATAATTATTTATTTTATTTAAATTTATTTCAGGTCAAAATTTATACCTAATACCTATATAAGTTTAATGTAATTCATTGGAGTTATTTTAGAATAAATTTATATATATAAAAGTTTTATTGAACTTTTCATCAACTTTTACCCACCTCCTAGGAGAATTTGCAAATTTACATAAAACATAATTTTATTGCTTCTGTGAGTGGAATTTAAAAAATATGAGATACACGGTTAATATCAAGGAGTAAAATGTGGTTCAATAAGATAAAAATAATTTTTGGTGAATAGTGACGTTTTACATTTATTTACCACGGTTAAAAGTAAATAGGGTAATTAAGGGTAAAAATAATATTATTATTACCCTAACACATGTCATAATTCTATTGGATAAGTGTAATTCGACCAATAAAAACCTTAGTAATGAAATATTACCCTTTACATACACTTATATTATATTAGAACATTTTTTTAAAAGAATAGTTAAAATAGTTAAAATCAATGTTTAACAACTAAAACATTTTTAATAAAGGGTTATACATAAGATAAATTCGACTTGAAATATTCATTAGAAAGATAAAAATATTTCCTACATAATGGTATTTTATTTATAATTTTAAGACATTAAATAATTTAATTTATTAATGACACAATGATGATGTAGTAATTACCTTATTAATGAAATATTAATATAATTGATGTTATAAATACCCAAATAAATGTAATTTGAGACTTTTAATAAATTACAATAATTTTTGAGGTTAATATGACATATTTGTATTGATCTAATTAACTTTTTTTGAACTAATCATGCTGTTATGATTGAAAAGATTTTGGGGGTGGCATGTGTCACCAAAATGATACTTTTTCTTGCATTGCTAAATTAAAACATCTAAAACAACATCTCAAGGGTTTTTTCTTTTCTAAAACAAAATAGCTTGATGCGGAAATCATCCCTTTGGAGAATGACCTCAATCTCATTCAATGCTCCAATACCCGCAATGTTTTTTCTCTTGACCCCCAACCTAAAATCACTAATTCTTTGAAGCTTAACTCTCTTTTGATGCTCAAAGATATCATGCGAAAAGAAATCTTTAAAACCAAATGGCTATTGGATGGTGATAGAAATACAAAATTTTAAAAGTCTCTTCAAATAATCAAGAAAAACATGTAGGCCACCATCTTTTCTTTGAGTTTATGACATTCTTCTTGACACTTAAGATGCCATTGCTAGCCATGTGGTGGATTACTTTTATAAATTTTTCAACGGTCTGGCGGCTAGCAAGGATCTTCTCCCTGACATCATCCCTAATATGGTCACTTCTGATGACATTGATCACCTTTCAAGCATACCTATGGATCATGAAATCAAGGACACTGTGTTTAGTCTCAAAACTGATAGTGCCCCAGGACCTGATGGTTTCAACAACAGTTTCTTCCAACATTACTGTGATCATATTCAAGCGGATGTTTGTAAACTGGTTAATTTTTTTTTCTCCAATGGTGTTCTTACTCATGGGATAAATGCTCAATTTCATACCCTTATTCTTAAAGTGGACAATTCCATTGAGATTCACCTTTCCGGCATATTTCTCTCATCAACACTCTCTATAAAATTATCACCAAACTCCTTTCTAACAGACTCAACTCTATTGCTAATAAAAGTGTTTCTTGGAATCAATTTGGCTTTATCAAAGGAAGAACAATTAAAGATTGTATTTTCCTTTCCCTTGAATGCACTACTATGATGAATAAGATCACTAGAGGAGGTAGTGTGGCCATAAAATTATACATCTGGAAAGCTTTTGACACCATGGATTGGGGTTTCCTTTTAAAGGTGCTCAAATGCTTTGGTTTCAATGATACTTTTACTGCCATGATCTGCACCTTACTTAATTTGGTTACAATATTTGTTCTTGTCAATGGAACCCCAAAAGGATTCCTTAAATGCGCCAAAGTGGTCATGCAAGGTGATCCGCTTTCTTCTATCCTCATTGCTATTGCTGAAGACTATTTATGTATACTTCTTACGAGGCTTGAGAATCAAAACGAGATTAATACTATTCTGGATTATAGAAATTTAAATGTTCCTACCCATATTGTATATGTTGATGATATTATTTTATACTTAAAGTGTGATAGAACGAACATCCAAAACCTCAAAAGTGCCTTGGCCCATTATGAATACATTTCGGGTCAAGGGATAAGATGGAATAAATATTTTTTTCTCTTTGGGAAGTACTTTGCCCCCACTAGAAAAAGCCACATCATTAATTACTTAGGAATCAAATAAGGTTCTTTCCCCTTCATATGCCTGGGTGTGCCCATCTTTTGGGGATGTCCAAAATCCAGCTATTTTCACAACATTGTTGATCAAATTACCAATCAAATTTCACCTTGGAAGGGTAAATCTCTTTCTATGGCTGGCAGAATTTGTCATGATAAAGCTATGGTGGTATCCCAGATGGTTTACTCGATGGTGGTTTATCATTGGCCTTCCAGCCTTCTCAATAAAATCAATTTTTACTTTACAAATTTTTTTTGGTCTGGTAGTAATATTGAATGAAAACTTGTCACCATTTCTTCGGTAACTTGTTGAAAACCATTGGACAAGGGTGGTATTGGTATTAAGAATATTACGATTTTTAATGAATATCATCAAGAGATGATGACTTGAAATCTGATCCATAACAACTATGATTGTTTGGACTTCCTCAAGATAAGATTTTTTACCAAGCTTCAGAATGGAAAAATGGGTTACATCACTTCTTCCATCTGGACCTCCATTAGACATTCTTTCCTTAATATCATGTACAACTCTATATGGACAGTTAGTGCTAATTCCTCTTTGAATTGTTTGATGGAAAACTGGACTGGTGTCCCCTTAATCTCTATGTTGACCTCCAACACTATTCATGGAAACAACAACTCCACTATTAGGGATGTTGTAAACTCCCATAACATCTCCCTTCCAAATAACATCTGTCACATCATTAACAGCTATTATTTCTCTAACACTGACGATTTACTCACATTGGAACCTGCTTTAAATGGTGTCCATGACTCTAAGAGTTTATAAAAAAACAACTTCAACAATTCTGTTTCTAATTTTGATTGGTTGAAAGCCTTTAACAAACCTTGGATCAAGCCCTTGAGACTTAGAGTTATTTTGCGTGTTGCCCATAATAGGGTCCCCACCGATGTGTGCCTTCAATCCTATGGGATTAATCTTTTCTATAGATGTCATCTATGAAATCAACACTGTGAGGATGATAAAAATATGTTATTTTCATGTTCTATAGCTGCATCTCTTTAGAATTACACTTTTGACATTTTTGGATGCATATGGTCACTTCCCACTACTATCAGCTCTCAATTACCGCACTGTGTTAATTTGGACTCTTCTAAGATCTTCAAGAATCTTGTTTTGACTGCAGTGGTGGAACTCCTACACGTGATCTGGTATGATAGAAATAATTTTATTCATAATAATTTCTCATTCAGTATCAATACAGGTTAAAAAAATATTCTTATTGTCATCAAGGATGCTGCTTCTCTTCAGAAAGATCATTGTGACAACTCTGTTGGATCATTCGCTATCTTCGGATTTAGGGATCTTATAGGAAACCTCGACTCACCGTTGAGGTCTTCTGTAAAGCTCCGCTTCCAGGATGGATCAAAGTGAATGTCGATGGCGCCTCGGTAGGAAACCCAGGTCCAGACGGTTATGGTGCCATTTTTAGGGACTTTCATGGCAGATTACTTGGCTACTTCTTCGGTGTATGTGGTACAACCTCGGAACTGGAATCATAAATCTTGGGAGTGATTCATTAGGTGGACTTTTCGAAAAAAAAAGTGTTGGAGAAAGATGTGGTTTGAATGTGATTCTACCACTATTTATCAAGCTCTCTGGAAGGGGGTGGTGCAGCTTTCATGGCTACTTACCTCTCCATGGATGAAATTCCTTTCTTCGCCCATGTGCCTCAACTACATTGCCACTCATGTGTTCCGTGAAGTGAACATGGTTGCTGATAGTCTTGCCAACAAAGGGTCAACCAGGATATTACCTGGCTGTATGATTTTCATGCTGTTTCACTCCCCTTTTCCATAAGGATTGTAATAAGATTCCATCTTTCAGACTTTTGTAACTCCTCTTCTTTTTTATTAAATAAACAGTTACTTGGCCTTTAACTGAGGAACCACATCTTATAAAAAAATGCTATTATAATTATTAAAAAAAACCAATTACCAAATAGTGTCAAAATTGACATAAAATAGTTTTTTTATAAAATATTATATTATTAATTGATATTCTATTCCAAAAAATCTATGGTTCAGTGAAAAGACTTATATAATAAAATATATGAAATTAATGAACCAATTGGGGTTCTATTGGCAGTTTATAGTATGTTTACTAACCATATAGTGTATGAAAACTAGAAGACATGGTAAAAGTTAAATTATTTAACTTAGAGTTAAATCTAAATGATAAGGTTAAAATAGTATCCTAAACATGTCTAAAACCGGTTGTTTAAAAGAGATGCATCGAAGAAGAGGTAATCTCTTCTACCGATTCAATCAAAGTTTTCTTTCTTCTTCAACATATTCTTCTTTAGTTGTTTCATTATTAATTAATAACATCAGTATCACTAATATACTGATATGTTATTATAAATATGAAAAAAACCCATTTCACCTTCTATCCATCCTACGGATAACAAAATCACCGCGCATGCGTACGTATGGAATATTGTCTCCACGCCGTGGTGTAATCTGTTTTTCCACCACCACCTTACTTGGATTGGTGTAATGGTGTAAAGAATGACTATATATAGTTATTATAACATCATAATGATTTTTAGATATTATATCATCCACTATAATTCAATTCAATATGTATGGGAATGATATCATCGCTCGTGCGTATGTACAGATTACCGTCTCCATGACGTGATGAGATCCATTCTCCATGTTAACCATTCAAGAATGATTTTAAATTATATATAATGAATAATAATGAAATATATGACATCATAAAGCTAAAAAATTTATGTATATATATATATATTTCATCTACTTACTTCCATTCAAGTCAATATGTAAAGGAAAACAGCGTTCATGCGTACGTACGGCCTACTATCTCCAGGAACGGTGTATTTCATTTCATTTATCTATCTATTATATATATATATTTATATAATTAATATATATGATATATAAATCATGATAAACATTATGGAAGTATGTAAATCATGATATGACTAATAAAAATATCATGAACAACAAGTCCAAAAACGTACGATAAATAAAACGATTTTACCCAAAACGCTGCTTTAACATGGAATTTACAAAATAACGAGTAATATAAAGTCATAAGTGAACCATATATGATATAATAACAATAAATATGATTAATTAATAAGTCAAAGACATTATTTAAATCATTTTAAAGGAGGTTCGGGTACATACGAAGCATATCGGACCTAAGGTATGAGATAATTTAAGAAATCTCATTTAATCACATATTGCTTATACGTAAGTATTTACAAGGGTTATGTTTATCATTCATGTAAATGATTTCTAAACATGTTTTAATAAAATTTATAGTATTATTCCATATATTTTTAAAGTCATTTTTACCCTTTTATGTCTTTTACAACATGTTTTTTAAGGAATCTTTCTTTTGGTTACCATATGAGTTACTTTTTGACTTTTCCAAAAAATGTACGAGGATAATGTTTTTTTAAAACTTATACGACATGAATGGATTTTTAGGGTTTCATAACTCCATATATTCAAGAAGGTTACTATACAAGATTTCATGTCTATTTTCAACAAAATCATTTTCTATTAAATTTTCATGTCATTTTGTAAAAAGGAAATCATTTTGATGAAGAAAGGATATTTTCATCAAGAATTAATTTCAAGTGTTTTATCAAAACCATTTTCCATATAAGATGACATTATTTAATATGTGTATGTTTAAAGTATAATGTATCTATGATTTACATGGTTCCACTTTTCTTATGATGAAATGATATCCATTTTTTTATATGGATTATGTTATGATGCGATGATGTTTATGAAACCCATTTTTATTCTTTGGGTTTTGATGAATGATTTATGTTTATGTTGTGGAACTAGTAAGAATGATTTCATTATGATATGGGTGGGACCTATATCTCCATCCAATGCATTGGGTAAAGATTTATATATCATGATATATACATCGATGGAATGGTACGTTAATCTGCTTCAGTGATACAGAACTGGAATAAGGATTGAACTTGATTCTGAAGGGGACATTGTCCACTAAGATGGTCTTGTCACCAATGTATTGGATACTATGGAAATCATATCATGTGATTAATTCCTACCACAATTACATGTTTTATTCCCATTATATTTTATCATGATTTATGTTCCTTTATGATCTATGCCTTACGTACTTCCATGATTTATTTCACAAGTCATGATTTTGATGTTTAATCTTTATGTTCACATTTTGATGTTCAAATGCATATGGTTTGATTTATTTTCTCCATGATTACCCTTAATGAGAATTTGATCTCACCCTTTATATATTTTTTTCCCAAGGATATAATGAAAGGTTTTAGGTAAGAAAAAAATGGAAGATCTTTATGGGAGATGTTGATGATCTTTCACCAAGATTAGAAGATTATGTTCAATGTTTCCAAAGACAGTAAACTATTACGGTCCTTTGGTGTCTATTTTTGTTATGTATTATGTATTCCTCAAAAGTAATGTAATGTCTATCTACGTCATGCTTTGGGGATTTACATTTCTAATGTTTCTTAAATACACTTTTTAAATTTTTTACATCAATTGGAAATATATTATTTATCAAATATTAGTTCATTGTACCTACCATTTCATTTATTGGTTATGAATGTCAATAATTATAACTACCCAAGTATTTGTAGAAATATTCATTTTGATTTCTATTAATACTTATGAATAAAATACTAATTTTAATTTAAAGTAAATTATATTTCTATTACCGTACTTAACAAGCAACAACATATTTCTCCAAAATCGTACATTTTATATGACGTTGAGTTATACCAAAAAATTATATAATAATATAAATATTTTAAATGGTAATTAAGGCATATCCATTGTAAGGGTATTAATGAACACAAATAACTAAAATATGATTACACATGTTTTTCAAATGATTTTACATTTATCCAATAAAATGTTAGATGCTTAAAATGATAATGAATTAAAATTTGAGCATAAATACTCTAATATTCTTTAAAACGTCGATTTACCGCCATTTGAAGAAGAGAAATTTTTAAATGTAATTTTTGACACTAATGTATGTTTTATTTGAAAAATTAAAATTATTCCTTAGAATCAGGACATAAAAATTTACTTTGGATGTAATTTTGGTATTTTTCTGATATAGATCATTTTTTAATGAATAGTGCTAAATAATGCATTTAAATTTATAACTGCATTTTAATCAAATTTATTTATATAGTTAGATTATATTTTTAATTGGTTTAAAAGTGTCATTATATTATATTTTTACCATTCAGTCCAATTTTGGTCATTATATTTAATTTGACTTTGAAACTGGATGTAATCAATGTTTAATCTTTTGATCAGTATTATTTCTTAAAAATGACCTTTTTTTGGACTTTGGCAATTAATTTTAAATTAATTTCTTCCACTAATTCATTTTGAATTTGGAAAAATGGTTACCATATTTGGAATCATGAGGTCCAAATTGTGTAAATGGGTACCTTTTATTTTTAGACATTATGAATATTTACTTTAGTAAATATTTTATTTACCAGGGTTAAAAGGTAAATCTTGTAAATAAGGGAAAACAAATAATATCAAATTACTCTTACACTTTTCCTAACAATATTAGATGAGTTATTTATGACCAATGGAATCATTGGGTCAGTGTTGGGTCCTTATAAAGCCACTTTGGAGTTATAATGACCCATTATATTAATTAATTTTATATAAAGACAAAAGTAACATAAACATATATCTTTTATTAAAAAAAATTTTATATAATGTTATATAAGATAAATCTTAGACTATAAAGATTCATTTGAAAGATAAAAATATTTCCTACATCATGTTATTTTATATATAACATTTTGACATAAATAAATAATATTATTTATGACACCATGATGATGGAGTGATTAACTTATTAAAGATTGATTTAAAAAAATAAGATTATAAAAGGAAATAAATTATCCAAAACCTATAAAATTTTTTCTGGATGATTATATTTCTAACAATATTCATCTTATCTTAGAATATAATATGTTTTGGACCTTTTGAAATAGAAAAGATGTTTATAATAGAATTATACATTCCAAATTTCTTAAAGATCCCCTCCTCCACATTACAAAAGGCCATCACCTCTAACCCATTTCCCACACCTTTCATGCCCCTTGTATCATCCAAAACTAGCCTAGTTAACCTCCCAACATCCTTTTATTAAACCTATAATAATTTAATAAGGAATAAGGAACTTAGTGAAAGCCATTTGGTCGAAACCAAAGGGAGTTACCCGATTTAAAGGTAACGTCTTCTCCCAAGTTCATTTATTTTATTTTCATTCTCCAACACAATAAACTCCCTTTATTCCATTATTTAATAACAAAAACATTATCCTAAAAATAATATTATTTTTATGAGAATTATTATAACTACAAATACACACACATTAAACAAATGGAAATTTATTATATAGTTTCTTTGGACGGTGAACTACTACCTCACGAAATGATGATTGTTCAAACTTATCCTACCACAAATTATGGTTTCCATTATGATGGAAATATAACTATATATGATATTTATTTTATCTATATACTTCATTATTTTTCATTAAAATTATACCATTATTCTTTCAATAACACATAAATATATTAATTTTATTTAAGGAAGTGGGGACTATTTCCCCCTCAAAGTGATATGTCTCGTTCATTATACACATACACGTATCAAAGATAGAATTTATAAAATTAGTTAACTTATATGAAATATATATTATACTAAAATTTTAATATACCTATGTATCATTTAGTTTTCATTCCATTAAAAATAAAAAAGAAATGAAAGTAATGTTAAAGCGTACGTACGGGTTACCGTCTCCATAAACAATTTGAAAGAACCCGGTTATTATTTTTGAGGTACGGGTTTCTTATTTTCTATTTTCCTTAGGTGTTTTTGAGAAAAAAAGGAAAATGGGGAACAATCCTAAATTTTGGGACTACATGCCATGTACTTTTCCACAATCCATGTACATTTGGCTGTTTGGGATGAGTACACAGGGCGTGTAGATATGTCGGCGATGAAATGTGTAAAAACTGACTACACACCGTGTAGTTTTTATTTACACGCCATGTAGTCAGTCGACATGAAAATAGTAAGGCGGTGGCCAGCTGGACGACTGTACACACCATGTATAGAGGCATACACATTGTGTACCCTTGTCAAACAGATGAAAAGTGCCACGCTGGTGAGAAGCCGCAGCAGAACAGTTAAAAAAAGGGAAAGTACACGCCATGTACTTGAGAGTACATGCCGTGTATTTTTTTTTTTTGCATAAAATGGGAAGTGGCCTCCAATGTTCACAGGGAAGGCTTAGAACGCAGGAGGGAAGCTCAAGGAGATAACCGGAGCTTTGTAGATCTATCAATCGCAAACCAGGAAACTAATTCCGCCTCCGTCGATCATGTTGGAACCGCACGGGTGAGAGCTTCCTTCTCCTTGACTTTTTCATTCCCATTATTCCTCGAAGGGATTTTATTTGAGGTTGAACGATAATTAATTTACCTTATATCTATGACATTCTTGGATGTTTCATAAGGTGTCGTTCGGGTATATTGATCACAGGTGATTGAGATATGTGTCTTGGTGTTTAATTTCCAACTGTCGTGCGTTTTGTGTACCGTTGTGATACGCACCCATTAATGGGCTGTCATATTACTGAGGCCTTGTTGAATAAAATACCTAGAATTGTTTAGGTAATTGAAATGTGATAATAAACTGATTCTTGGGATCGCTTCTTAGATCCAGGACCACCCCGGCGGTGCGTTCCTCTTTTTATCCAGTTGGCCATGATTCCTGAGGGTATGCCTTTATAATAATGATTATTGAATTTCTTTGAGAAACATTGCACGTTTATGTCTTGTTTACATGTTTGTCATGTCCCGGTTACTTGTTTAGCCTGATGGTAGTGTTGTGATTAGCCTGTAGTAAATGTACTACTTAGCCTATGGGAAACATCTTTCGTGCCTGTGGGTGGTTGATTCGGTGCCTGTGGGCGACACCTCGTATGCCTGTGGGAAATATTCCATATGCATGTGGGAAGAATCCTAATGTTTGGATTCTCTTTATCTAAGGGAAAGGGTTTACGTGTTTGAGGACTCTGGTTGTTGTACTTAGAATATTCAATGTGGTGATATCTTAAATTAAATGTTAAAAAGCATAATATAATGGAAATATAACTGGTAAAATTATTTACTTTTGAGTAATTCATAGTTTATTGCATTCTACTACAGAACACTTTTGCTGAACCTTTTCACACAGTTGGGCACGTGCCTTTGGTGGGTGCCTACGAGGATTTATTTCTCACACCTTGTTTGGGTCTTGTCTTTGGCCCAAATATATTATGTTTCTAGGGTGTGAGATGTAAATCTCAGTAGGATCCCACCAATGGCCCGTGCCCAACTGTGTGAGAAGATGCAACAGTATTGTGCACTAGTAAAATGCAATAATCTAAGCAGTACTCAAAATTAACCAACTTTACCAGTTATATTTCCATTTTATTATTTTTTTAACATTTAATTTATGTTATCACCACAGTGAATATTCTAAGTAAAATAGCCAGAGTCCTCAGACACATAAACCCTTACCCTCAGGTAAAGAGAATCCAAACATAGGAATATTCCCACATTCATATCTAATATTTCCCATAGGCGTTCGAGGTGTCTCCCACATGCACAAAATCAACTGACCACAGGCATGGAATAAGTTTCCCAAAGGCGAAGTAGTATATTGCCCACAGGCTAATCACAACACTGCCCTCTAGCTAAAAAACTAACCGGGCCATGATTAACATGTCAAAAAGTAATACACATTCAATTCCTCTCAAGTCAATTCTAAAATCATTGTTAGAAAGGAATACCCTCAGGTATCCTGGCCAAACGCCTAAATAGAGGAACGCACCACTGGGGTGGTCCTGGATCCAAGTAGTGATCCCAAACAGTAGTCTATTAGCACATTTAAATTACCAAAAAAATTATAGGTATTTAATTCAACAAGGCCTCATCCATACGACACCCCATTCATGGGCGCGTATCACAACGGTACACAAAATGCACAACGGTTGGGAATTAATCACCAAGCCACCTACCTCGATCACCGATGATTGATATAACCAAACGATGCCTTATGAAATATCCAAGAACGTCATAGATCTGAGGTAAATGAATTCTTGTTCAACCACAAATAACATCCCTTCTAGGGTGAATTGGAAAGAAACACTCAATGAGAAGGAAGCTCTTATCCGTGCGGTTCCAGCAAGATCGACGGAGGTGGAATCAGCTTGCCGGTATGCGATCGAAGGATCTCCAAAGCTCCGACCATATCTTAGAGCTTCCCTCCAGCATTTTAAGCCTTACCTGTAAATATGGGAGTCTATTTCCTATTTTATGTGAAAAAAATACACGGTGTGTACTCTCAAGTACATGACGTGTACATTCCATTTTTTAACTGTTCCGCTGGTGGCTTCTCACCAGTGTGGCACTGTTCATCAGTCGACATGTTTACACGGCTTGTATTCTTCTATACACGGCGTGTACAATCACCCAGCTGGCCACCACCTTACAATTCGCCTACCGATTGACTACTCGGTGTGTAATCACAAACTACATGGCGTGTAGTTGGTTTTTACACCTTTCATCGCCGACCTGGCTACACACCCTGTGTACTCAACCCACATAGCCAAAAGTACACGATGTGTGGAAATGTACATGACGTGTAGTCCCAAAATTTAATATTGTTCCCCATTTTCCTTATTTTCTCAAAAACACCTCAAAAAGATAGAGAAGAAGAAACCCATACCTCAAAAATAAGAACTGGGTTCTTAAAACTTCCCCCTTAAAGCTATTCATCCCAGAATTGCCCTTCCAAGGGTGGTGAAGATATAGACTTGAACAATTCCGGCCACTGAGCACGTATGTCGTTCTCCCGCTCCAAGGTTTCGTCATGCACTTGAGCATGTTTCCATAGCACCCGTACGAGAGGAAATGATCGGCCTTGGAGAACCATCGTGATCCTATCAACGATACGAATCAGATGCTCCTAAAAGGAGTCATATATTTCAAGCTCAACCTCCACGAGCTGAAAGACATGAGACGGGACTAAATGATAGCGACACAACTGAGATACATGTAAGACGTCATGCTTGTCTTGGTATCTCTGTGGTAACTGCAACCGATAGGAAACCAGCCCGACACTCTCCAAAATCTCAAATAGCCCCACATACCTCATTGAAAGTTTACGGTGTCTTCTGATCCGCCGGTGTCCCATCCTAGATGAAACATGCAAGAAATCCTGATCCCCGACCATGAAATCCAATGGCCGACTGTGGCGATCAGCATATGATTTATTTCAAGTCTGTAGAGTATCCATCCTCTTCTGAATCAACTAGACCTTCTCCGAAGTCTCCTGCACAAGACGTGGTCCCAGTAAAGCTGCCTCATTTGCCTCTAACCCGCACAAGGGTAATCGGCATGGCCTACCATATAAAGGCTTGTAAGGTTCCATCTCAATAATTTCTTGAAAACAATTATTATAGGAAAACTCAACTAGGAGTATATTCTTCTCCCAAGAGCCCCCAAAGTCTAGTATGCATGCACGCAACATTTCCTCAAGCACATGTATCGTACGCCTTGACTGGACATCTGTCTGAGGGTGGTAAGCTGTGCTCAGAATCACCTGTGTACCTAGTGCCCTAAAAAAACTCTAGCAGAAATGAGACATAAAATGGGCGTCCCTATCTGAGATGTTAGAACGGGGGACCCCATGAATACGTATGACCTCTCGGATATATAACTTCTCGAGCTTGTCAACTCTGAAGGTCTCCTTGATCGGAAAAAAGTGAGATACCTTTGTGAGTATGTCCAAAACAACCCACATAGAATCAGGGCCTCAAGGTGACCTTGACAACCCAGTCACAAAGTCCATCACGACATCATCCCATTTCCATGTCAGAATGGGTAACTACTGCAAAATGCCAACTGGACTTTGATGATCCGCCTTCACCTGATGACAGGTGGAACACCTCATAACAAAACCAACAACATCATTCTTCATACCTGGCCACCAGTACTGACGTCTCATGTCACGGTACATCTTGGTAACTCTGAGATGAACTGCCCAAACTGAATCATGAAACTCTCGCATTAGCTCCACACATATATCCCATGGAACCCATAATCGTCCATGGAAATGCAATACCTCCCCATCGCCTATCGTCCAACCAGGAGGAGGATCCTCACTTGCCACCAACTCCCATAGAACATGGTCTTCTGTATCATATATTTGTCTCATATTCACTATATCCTAGAGGATAGAAGTCACAACTAAAGATAAAGGATTGTTCTGCCCCTGACTGTCGTGTACCTCCAAATGCATCTCAGAGAACAAAGCCATAAGCTTCCATTCATTACTAGCCTCATGCACTGCATGTATCCGAGTCTTCCTTCTCAGTGCATCAGCTACTACATTACCATTACCAAGTGTATTGGTAAGCACAAAATCGAAGGACTGAAGGTATACAACCAACTTTCGGTGTCCCAGGTTCAAGTCACAGTGGGTAAAGATGTACATGAGGCTTTTTTAGTCTTTGATCACCACAAATTGTTCTCCCAAGAGAAAATGTCTCCAATAGCGCAATGCATGAACAACTGAAGACAACTCGAGATAATGCGTCAGGTAATTCCTCTCATGTGGCCTCAACATCCGAGACTCGTACACAACTACTTGATCGCCCAACATCAACATAGCTCCTAACCCAATACCTGATGCATCACAATAAACTGTATTGCTCTTCCCCTGCTCTGGGAGTATCAGGATCAGTGCTGATGTCAACTTTCCCTTCAGCTCATGGAAGGCTGTCTCGCAAGCTTCTGAACGAACAAACTTCACACCCTTATTAGTAAAACCCATCAATAGCGCTGCTAAGAGGGATAAGTCCTGTATAAAACTCATATAGTAACCAGACAGCCCTAAGAAACATCTTATCTCAAACACGTTCTTAGGATGATCCCAGGAAACTACTGCTCTCACCTTCTTTGGATCTACTGCAACACCTGCCTCTAAAATGATATGACCTAGGAAGTAAATTTAGTCCATCCAAAATTGGCACTTTGAGAGCATACAATATAGCTTTTTCTCTCTCAGTGTACTCAATAAGATCTCACGATGGGTGGCATGGTCATGTTGAGTGTGAGAGTACACTAAGATATCGTCCACGAATACTAACACAAAGGAATCCAGATAAGGATGGAACACATGATTCATCATATCCATGAAAATTGTTGGCGCGTTTGTGAGTCCCAACGGTATAACCAGGTACTCGTACATACTATATCTGCTCTGAAAAGCTATAAGTGGGATATTTGATGGTCTCACACGCAGCTGATGATATCCCGATCTCAAGACAATCTTTGAGAACACTCGTCCACCTCGAAGTTCATCAAATAGATCATAAATCCTTGGAAACCGTCAACTGGTTCAGCATCCGATAATCCACACAGTGTCTGAGGGTACCATCCGCCTTCTTCGCAAAGAGGACCAGAGAACCCCAATGAAAACTACTTGGTTGGATAAAACCCTTGGCCTCTAACACCTCTACCTGTCTCTTAAGCTCCTGTAACACTGGTGAAACCATCCTATAAGGAGGAATGGACACCGGTTCTGCTCTTGGAACAAGCTCAACTGAGAAATCCACCTCACACTCTGGAGAAAGACCTGAAAAGTCATCCGGTAAGACATCCCTGAGACGATCAACCACTGGAGGGAAATCCTTCTGACAAGTCCCATGGTAATCAAGATATAAGCTCACAATCTGGGCTGCGATACCACCTTGCCCATGATGCTCTGGTCTATCTCAACTCGCCTGAACATCCCACTCACCCTTGTATAGAATCTCTCCACCCACTGGTGACATGAAGCTCACCCTGTGACGATTGCAAGCCATAAAGGCTCGAATGGGAACCAACCAGTCCATCCCGAGAATGACATCATAGCTCGTCATCTATAAGGCATAGAGGTCCCAAAATTAGTGACACCCACCAAACTCAAGGGGGAACTCGTTGCACTGACGCACAGTAGCCATTCTAGTCCCCAACGGAGTGTCTAATGTCATAACAGTAGAAGAAGAAGAAACACCGAGCCCGAGGCTCTCCAAAACGGGTACATATATAAAGATATGTGTTGCACCCATATCGAAAACTACTGGAGATAAAACAGAATCTACAAGTATAGTACCTCTGATAGTAGAAGGTCTGGGATCCGGCTCCTGTTGGGTCTATTGCACTACATATGCCTGCCCAGTGCCACGGCCCAACGACACAACATGGATACCCTAAGCTGTCCCGCCCTGCTTTCTCTGAGATCTTGGTGTCTGGCTACCATGGTCACGACCACCATCTCTAACTGCATGCCTTGACGTATTCCAGTTGCCCTACTGGTAAGAAGCTACTGGTCTTGCCCCCGCACGCAGAGTCTGTATAAAACCCCTCTCACTAGAAACTGGTGGAAACTCCCTACAAAAGTGTTGCAGATCACCCATCATGCCGCAAGCCCAACATTCCACTGGGTCACATGGAAACTGAGGTCGCTGGTGCCCTTCTTTACCACACTAGTAGCACATGACATGGCCACCTAAAACATTCTTCTGGCTAGTGCTGCCACCAAGAGGGAAGTCCATCTGTCTCTTCTTCTTAACAGTAGAAATAGTACCAGAAAATGGTGTTGAATATCCCTAGCCCACACCACTAGCTTCTTGTAGGTTCGTCTCTGTAATCACCCCTGGTTCATAATAACATGTACTAAAGTCTACCTGAAAACAGTCACCAGCGCTAGGATGTCGTATCGAAGACCATCCTCAAAGCGTCTATGTCTCATCGTCTCATCTCCCACAGAATGGGTGAAAAATGCTGAAGCTCGGTGAAACGAGCAGAATCATCCATAACTGACATAGCACCCTGCTGCAAATTCATGAAATCTCGAGCTTGATCTGCTCTTAGTGTCTCTGGGAAGAAGAAATCATATAAGGATAGATGAAAATCTTCCCACTCCTAGTCTCTGTGATTCTCTGACTGAGTGGTGACATCCCACCACCTCTTGGGGGAATCACACAGCGTATACATCACGAGCATGAACCTCAACCCTGGAGGAGTCTCAAGATGCTCGAAAATATTCTGCATCTACCCCAGCCAAGACTCCTCGTCCTGTGGTCCGCCATCCCCTAAAAATGTAGGGGGATGATACTGATGGAAGATACGTGTCAGCTCTTCCATAGATGTGGCAGTCGACGGTGCTCCCTGAAAGGTCTACAAGAACCGCATAAAGCCATCACAAAACTGTGCATTTGCGCTTGTGTCTGGTATAACGGCTGGCGCCACATCTAGATCTACTGGAGGATAAACTCGTAGCCCATGGCCTACCATCTCTATAGTATAATCATTTCCGCTCTCCAGGAGAACAACACATGGTCATCTCATCGGCATGACACTACAAGGTCAAATTCACACCTTAGATCAAGATTATCACAGTCTGAAAACAAAGGAACCAAAAGGGGAACAGGAGAAATAAGGCATTCAAAATTTCATAATAAGACTACATGGCGTGTATACTGACTACTTGGTGTGTACCTGACTTTTCATTCCCTACTCGGGTCCTTCTACACGGACAAGCCACACGGCTCCCTTTAAACAAAAATACACAACATGTATATAATCTACACGACATGTATAGTGTAATTTTCCAACTTTCTGTGTCATTTGTGACACAGACGAATACTTGTCTTAATACTACATGACGTGTTACACCCGCACACGGCGTGTACACTACTCCGTCTTCCCAGCCACATGGAAAAAACCACACGGTCTTTCCTCGGAAAAGACTACACGGCATGTCCCACGGGTACACGAGATGTACTAGATGAGCTCTTCCAACCCGTGATGTTAGTTACACAGCCGGATACACAGATCACACTACATGACGTGTTCCATATACACACAGCGTGTACACGAAAGGATTACAGCGACCCGTTTTGTTAGTTACATGGCCGGATCCTAGGTCAGCCTACACGGCATGTTCTATAGTGGTAATGACATGTATATATTAAGGTCTCCCCCGTCTATGTTGTTAGTTACAAAGGTGAAATCCTGGTCAATACTACACATCACGTACTTACAGTACACAAAGTGTTCACCCCAAGAACTCCCCTTCCCCGTGTCCCCGACCACCAGGTATATAAAACAGGAAGAGACTACGCGGTGTGTACATAGGGTACATGACATGTACTCAAAAAGGTTTCTTTTCATCCTGAGCAGAAGGACATACACGATGTGTTTAAGGTACTACACGACATGTATACTGGGTTTCCGAACAATATTCCTCATAAACTTCTCTAGAACCCATAAAATACTGAAAAACAACACCTAAGTGCCAAATTCTAATCTGTGAGGGCCCATACACCCCGCGAATCAATGTTTGGAATCTTATATGTGTTTTCCCCGGATAAACATCTAATGATCCAAAATATTTCGGTCAATGAGGGCCCATACTCCCCAAAAACCAATGTTTAGCATCCATAAATAATAGGCTCACACAATAATACCCTATCAAACAGCATGTTTCTATCAACAAGCTATCATATCAGAATTCTTTTACTAGCACAAAAACTATCACAACAACATACAATTTCTAATGCACCAACGTGGCATGGAAATTTGCATGGCATGTGATTTTTAGCATGTGCCTAAATGATGCATGATATTGCATACCCTCATCTCATCGGTTTGCAACTAAATAGAACCCATGGATAAAATATAATCATCACAACCACAAGTTCATCACCCTTCAGTGAAAATAAATTAAACTGTAAAATTGTAAAATCAGGAAAATTGAAACATGAGGTAAATTGGCTTTTCCCTGTACACGGGTTAGCTACGCCTGAGCACAAGTTATTACCAACTACCGTTATTATCCTATCCCTGAATATGGATCCAAATATTAATTCAAAAGAAGAACCCCTATGATACCACTTTGTAATGTCCCGATTCCGGGTTCCACTCAACGGGTGCCTTGAACCCAGTTCGCCACATGACCTCAAGCGCATTTTCCCAAATGCCAAAGGCTTCCGACTAGCAACGAGGGCCTAGGTCTGATTGTTGGGAAACTCTTCCCTAATTTGTCAAAGTGCAGTGCAGTGGAATAAATAAATAGCATAAAACAAGTGGAAGAGATAATAAATGTGTATAATAGAAATAGAAAACTAAAATTAACAAGGAATCTAGCAGTCATATATATATATGAAAATGTTTCATGTCACTATTCTATAGAACAGCCAAAACATGTTACCCCGAAATACAATAAAACTGAAGTAAAAGTACATAAAAGAAAAACAAAACAACTAGCAGCATCGTGAGCCATGTTCGGTCCCATTCTCCCCTACATCCTAACAACAAATCAAGTACCTATATAGGGAACCTTAACCTTATCCACACCGGCAGAAACGTAATCTGTTTGGGCCTAAGACATGACCCAAACATGGTGTGAGAAATAAATCCTCGTAGGCAACCACCAAAGGCCCATAACCAACTGTGTAAAAACATGAAACAACAGTGTGTAGTAATAACATGAAATAAACTAGGCAGAACTCAAAAGTAACTAACTTTACTAGTTATATTGCCATTTTATTATTCTTTTTAACATTTAATTTAATATATCACCACAATGAATATTCTAAGTAAAACATCCAGCGTTCTCAGACACTTAAACCCTTACCCTCAGGTAAAGAGAATCCAAACACAGAAATCTGCCCATAGGCATATCGAATATTTCCCAGTGGCGTATGAGGTGTCGCCCACAGGCAGAGAATCAACTGCCCACAGGCACGGAAGAAGTTTTTCATAGGCTAAGTAGTACATTTCCCATAGGCTAATCACAACACTGCCCTAATGATTAAGAAGTAATCGGGCCATGCCCAACATGTAAACAAGAAATATACATGCAATTCATCTCAAGGATATTCTATAATCATTAATATAAAGGCATACTTTCAGGTATCCTGGCCAAATGGCTAAACAGAGGAACGCACCCCCATAGTGGTCCGGGATCCAAGAAGCGATCCCAAATAGAAGTTTATTATCACATTTAAATTACCTAAACAATTATTGGTATTTAATTAAACAAGTCCTCAGTCATATGATACCCCATTCGTGGGTGCATATCACAATTGTACACAAAACGCACAACAGTTGGAAATTAAACACCAAGCCACCTACCTCGATTACCTGTGATCGATATACCCGAACGACGCCTTTAGAAACATCCAATAACATCGAATATCTGAGGTAAATGAATTCTTTTTCAACCTCATATAACATACATTCAAGGAAAAATTTGAATGAAACACTCAAGGAGGAGGAAGATCTTACCTGTGCGGTTCCTGCTAGATCGACAGAGGCAGAATCGGCTTCCCGGTTCGCGATCGGTGGATCTCCAATGATCCATCTATCTCCTAGAGATTCACTCTAGCTTTCTAAGCCTTAATTATGAATAGGGGAGGATACTGCCAATTTTATGCAAAAAAAATACAAAATACACGGCGTGTACTCTCAACTACACAACGTGTACTTTCCAATTTTTTAACTTTTCACCTGGCGGCTTCTCGCCAGCATGGCACTATTCATTTGTCAACATGGGTACACGGTGTGTATGCCTCTATACACATCGTGTACTGTCACCCATCTATCCACCACCTTAATATTCACCTTTCGACTCACAACATGGCGTGTAAATACAAACTAAATGTTGTGTAGTCGGTTTTTACACCTTTCATCGCCGACATGGCTACAAGCCCTATGTACTCATCCCACATGGGAAAAAGTACACGACGTGTGGAAAAGTACACGGCGTGTAGTCCCAAAAATTAGGAATGTTCCACATTTTCCTTATTTTCTCAAAAACACTTAAGGAAAATAGAAAATAAGAAACTCGTACCTCAAAAATAAGAACCCGGTTCTTACACAATTCAATAAATTTCTAATGTCCAATTGTTATTAATTATTCAAAATTAATATATAATGTATTGAACTTATTTATATGATACTTAAATCATTAATATCATTCTGGAGATAATTTATTATTGACCATGTTGACAATTTGATATTATAACATGTTACTTTTTTTACACAGGTTCCGAACATCGTAAAAATGACCGATATGAACTGAAATAATTAATAATTTTAATAATAAAGTAAAAATTTATATAAAAAGAATAATAAACTTCAAAATGGTTCAAGAAGAAAGTATAAATTAAATTAAGATTATTATTTAGGAAGAACATGGAACAAACGAGTCAAGTCGTAGACGAGGTAAGGGGTTTTCATCTCAGTTTTTATTCCTGTGAGATTCATGCAATATAAGAAACTATTTCCTTTAGTTGGGGTATGTACTTAAAATTATTTTATTATTATTTTAATATAATTTGATTTACGTATATTTACATATTCATTGTTTGACCATTCTTTCATGTGTTTTATGATTCATAAGTTACCAAATCGTTGAGGAAACCTTTCACACTTCTCTTCTAGTCATGGACTTCATGTATGTTATGTATGTTAATTTCAATTCCCAAATGTTGGGATATTCACTTCTATATAATTATTTATGTAAATTTTATTTCCATGTTAATAGAGACCCTTTTATCTCTCATCAACTCGTTTTATTAATTTTTATGTGATGTTGTTTGTATGCAGAATTTTGGTGAGGGATCTTCTTAATAAAATTTCTATTATTTGGGTTAAACATAAAATTAAAGATTATTTTATTATTTAAAAATATTTTAATGACCTATAATTGTTTTAAAATTAATATATACTTATATTGGGTTTATATATGTTTTTCACACATTGTTATGTCATTGATTTAACTTTAATGTAATGATATATTCATTGTGTGGGAAGCTTTCACCCTCATCTTTTAGTCAACGACTTCTTTTATGTTATGTCATATAATTCCCATTATCTTATGTTTTTATATGTTCATATATATCCTTATTTATGTCCATTTTATGTACGTGTGATGATAGACCCTTTTCTCTCCCATCATATATTTTTCTGAAATTTAGTGTGACGTCGTTATGCTGCTGATGTTTCGTAAGAGACTATGTCTAAATATCATTTAATTTGATGCATATGTCAAACATTCTCACATTTATTATTCTATAAGATGTATATACTACCATTTTACATATTATACAAAGAATCTATTTTTTTACATGATATTATAAGCTTTGTTTAATGTTATTATTTTTATTTAAGTATTTTCAGAAGTGGTAATAAACTCTTTAACTAAAAAATTATTTTTAATTTTATACAGAATTATTAAAATAAAAATTTCTAATTAATTTAAATGTTTTTAAAACTTGTTTTAGTATTTATTTATAAGTACTTTAATGTTTTAAAATGTCATTTCCTTTAAAATCATCAAAGTGTAATGGGACAGTTTGATTCAAAAATCACTTTATAAAATGGTTTTAAAAATTGTATGATAAAGAATTTATTATGTTAGTATCTTGATATAATATATTATGATTGAAATATGAAAATGGTATATTTCCAAAATTTGTGTTTTATGTGTTATGGTTCTTGGGAAATGTTTACCTATATGGGTGGTTCCGTGATAATTGTAGGGCGGGCGAGCATGAGATATCTCTCCAATGCATTGGGTAAGGTGATTGTGGTAAAGATTAATGTTTCTCCAATAAATTTTATAGACTATACTATGATGGGTATTCCAAATTATATTCCCAATATAGTTATGAATGATACAAAATATGTATGATATAGATGCAACAAGTTACATTTATGATCTATTATTTCTATGTGTTATTCATAAATCATATGTTTTTATGAGGTAAGTTAAAGAACATATTTTTTTATGCATTGATGTAATAATGTTTTCTTTTGTTATTTCATAACCCTTACTAATCTTTTTATTCTCATCCCATGTTTTGGAATTTTTTTCAAAGGACATAATGTTGAATTGGGTCAAGGACGGGATCATGGAAAAGGTATGTTGTCTAATACATGGAACTAGAAATATTTATTTTATTAAGAATTTAAATTTTATAAAAAAATTGAAAATCAGTGGAATTTATTACTTTTTAATTTATGAAATGTAATGTAATATTTATGGAATAATTCTCATAAACAATAAACATTAAAATATCTTCAATGGGAAATTATGACGTAACTCAAGATTATGTAATGTTTAAGGTTGGGTCCTTATATTTGGTATTAGAGGTCAGTTTATACAACATTTGGGATTAAAAGTTTTTTTTAAACACATCATCAGTCCCTATGTCTATTATTTCAGTAAAATACTTGTTTTATGACTTTTTAAAATCATAGCAATTCAATTAAAAATGGAAGGAAGAGGATCTAAAACAATATTCTTTTCTCTTCCTTATGACATGCTAGCAATAATTATTCCAAAGTCATGTTCAGATTATTGTTAAACATTTTATACTATATAACTCACTTACAATATGTTGTTTGAGATATAAAACAACTCCACTGTACCTCGATAACATCGTGGATCATGTGTTGTATTTAATAAAATCATATTTTAACAATATTCATAGATTTTCAAGAAAGGTAAATAGTATAAATGCATTTTCTTATATTTTAACATATCACATGATTTTGAAGCATATTATGATTTTGAAAAAGCTGATGATGAAGGAAACCCATGCACAACCTATTTATAATTTCGATTAAAATATTGTCTCTCAACACATACTTATGGTTTTTTAAAAGGAACATTCATTGAAACTTTAAACAGAAAATTAGTACGACTATTTTATAAAAATCATGTTTTATTAGATGTTTTGAAATTATATGTCACACATGAATATTTTCTGAAACAATTTATGTAGAAACACTCATATGACCCATGTTGTACAAGGTGTATTCGAATAAAGGAAGAAAATGATTTGGAAGGATCTCTAAATCATTATTTCAATGCATGGACCTTATACTTATGTAAACAAAATTATGATTAAATCTTATTAACACCATGATCAAGGTATGAAGTTCTTTCTATTGGGAATAGTTTTATTCTATCATATGGTTGTGAAAAATTGACAATATACATGATTTTTAGGTGTTAATTTATTGGGAGGAAAATGACAGGTATAAGAAAACATATGAGGTCAAAACATGATAGGGTAATTTTTTGGTTTTATAAAACGTTAATCCTGTAAGATGGGTGACAACCCATTGCATCTGGAAAGGCATCCGGAATCGAACCTACAACTGAAGGGTGATAAGGGCGCATCTCCTACCACTGGCCTACGTGAAGTCCCTAATTAGTATGCGTTTTTATTTTTAGTTAAATGATTTTATTGATCAAGGATAATTTGATTTTGAGAAATTATGTTTTATAAAATGGATATCCCTAATATAGGGAATGGATTTGATAATTATGTGATAAAGTTTATTTTAGACGACTATCTCTCTTTTGGGGAGCATTATATACTTAAGGGAAAAAAATAATACGGGATCTCATATTTGGAGTAATGGTGGAAATTTTATTCTGGATGAATCTATGTTTTTTTGTGGATATATAGAGATTTGTGTTATTTATGGAATTTTTAAATTTTCATTGAGAATATGTGATTCGGTTAATTACACTTCATTATGAGACATTAAGAGTATTCGATGTGATATGGAGATAAATGTTAAGATTAATCGTGGAATACTAGGTGATCAAACTCTTCTTTTTTTTGGGATTCAATATTAGTTTGGATTTAATTGAATAATATTACGGAAAATTGTGTATTGAATGGACCTTGATAAACATTGGTTTCTTTTTGACAATTTTTTAGATTAAGAGTAGTATTTTTTTATAAAGGATTATCCTTTTCGGGGATTATCTGATCTCGTACTAAACATTTTTTTAGTTGATGTCTGATGTTAGGTAAAATATATAGTTAATATTTTTTGGATTATGTGATACTATGAATGTTGATTCTAGAACTTTTTATGTGACTATGTCAGCTGGAATACTCATCATTTGAAGAAAATATGAGTATTGGGAAGGAATTTATTAATGGATTAATGTCTACAAGACAAGTAAGTATGTTCCCTTATGTTTTAAGTTAATCTCATAAATAAATTACTCAAATTCATGAAATGTAACATAAATAAAAAATTATGTCTATTAATATTTACTATTGGGGACTGAAAGACTGTTTAACCCATCACATGTCTGTGATTTTCTAGTGGTTAACTTTCTCCTAATCATGTTTCCTATCACTTTCCTTCAGAACTTAATGGTATGTTTATCTTCTATATCTATGTTTTTATACATGTAATCCTAGTATGGGTTTTCTTGGGTGACCTTTGTACTTATCATTAATTAATTTAATGTTATTTTATTATTGTCCCTCTTTCCAATGTGGGACTTTCAATTATGTTTCCAAGACTAATTATAAAATTTTGATGACACAATTCTGAAAATGGTAAAAGATGTAATGATAGATATATTTATAGAATAATAAAATTGGTATTATAAGTAATGAATAGTATTTTTAATCCAATTTTGTTTATTATAATTAATTTCACGTTGAAATTGTAGATAAACAAAGGTCAATCTTTGGATACAAATTATTTCATAGAAACAAATTTTTTTATTTTGACAACATGAATTAATTTTAAATTAAATTCTACCACTTATAAGTCTAGAATTTAGAAAAATGGCTTCCATAATTGGAATTATTATTTCCAAATTTTGAATATAGTTAACTTTTTATAGACATTTTGAATATTTACGTTACTAAATATTTTATTTACAATGGTTAAAGGGTAAATTTGGTAAATAAGGGAACAAAAATAATATTATATCACCCTTTCACTTATCCTAACTATATTAGATGAAATATGTGTGACAAAGGGATAACATGGGTCGATTTTAGGACCTATTAGAGCCACTTGGGAGTGATAATGACACTTTATATTAACCAATTTAAAGGAAAGACAAGAGTAACATAAACATATATCTTTAAAAAAATTACATAGGGTTATAAAAGTTAACTATTAGAATAAAAAAAATAATTGGAATGGAAAAATGATTTCCAAAATCTTGGTATTTTATTTATAATTTTTAGACATAAAATAAATAAAATTATTTATGACACCATGATGATGCATTGATTACCTTATTAATGAATTATTTAAATAAATAAGATTATAAAAATTAAAAAAAATATAAAAAACATTTTCAATTCATATTGGATGATTTTATTTAGAACATGAGTCATATTATTTTCTAATTTAATATGTTTTAGACCTTCTGAAACCAAAAATAAGTTTATAATAAAATAATACTTTCAAAAATTCCTAAAGAGCCCCCCCCCCCTTATAAAAGGTCATCACCTCTAACCCATTTCACACACCTCTCATACCCCTTGGATCATCCAAACTCTACCCAGTTATGCTCCAAACATCGTTCTCTTCCTCCAAGAAGAATTAACTTAAGAATATGGTGTTTCAAGAAATCCTTTTGGTTCATTCCAAATTGTGTTTCCCGATTTAAAGGAAACATCTTCTCTCAAGTTCCTTTATTTTATTTTCCTTCTCCAACACCCTAAACTCTCTATATTACATTATTTTATAACAAAAAAAGTATCCTTAATATACATAGATGTTTTTATTAGATTAATTAGAACTACACTTCCCACAACTCCGTCTAATTGATTAAGAACAATCAATTTCTGTGGACGGTGATCTATTACCTCACGAGACGATGATTGTTCAAACTTTCCTACCACCACTTATGTTGGCCATTGTGATGGAAATATAATTATATTTGATATATATGTTTTTTATTTTATCTCGTTTATTTTTTATTTTTTATTTATAGTATAATATTATTCTTTTCATAATGCATAAATACGATAATTTCTTTTCAGGAAGTGCGGACTACCGCCCCCTCAAAGTGACATGACTCATTCATGATATACATGGAAAGTATCAAGGATTGAATTTATTAACATATGTTACTTATATAAAATATTTATTATAATATAATTATAATATACCTATGTATAATTTAGTTTTCATTCCATTTAAAATGAAAAAGAAATGAATGCAATGTTCAAGAGTACGTACGGCTTACCGTTTCCATGAACGGTGCATTTCATTTCTTATCTCCAAATGTTATGGATTATTATAAATAAATAAATACTGGATATATTTTTTGAATATGATATCTAAATAATGAATATAATTCTACATAAAATGGAATTTTTACACCATGGAAAATTTCTAATTATAAAAAGTTCATTTTTTACTCCTGTTCTGAACATTGACAAAATGTATGATATGAAGTCAAATAATTAATAGTTTTTATAGTAAGGTAATAAGTGATATAATCTGAATAATAAACATAAAAAAGATCTTAATCATGTTAAAATTAACTTATGTTTATTATTCAAGAAGAAAAAGGGAAAAACGAGTCATGCCAGACATGTGGTAAGGGGTTTTCATCTCACATATTATTCTCATGAGAATAATACTACATTTGAAACTATTAATGAGTATTTACATTTTCATTTTATGATCAATATTTACTGTGGTGTATGTTCATATGTTACAAAATTAGTGAGAGAACCATTCACCCTAATCTTCTAGTGAACGAATTCTATTATGTTATGTCTTTAAATTTCAATTCTTTAATGTTTGCATATGTTCTTATATATACTTATTTCTGAAAATTTTATATCAATGTGATCAGAGATCTTTTTTTTCTCTCATCAAATAATTTTATGAATTTTTATGGGACGTCGTTAAGCTACCGAATATTTGTAAGGGAACTTCTTAACATAATTTCTATTCATTTGGTTAAACTTATACTTATTAATTATCTCATTCTATAAATATATTTGAATGAACTCTGACTGTTTTACACTAAATATCCACTTATATTTGGTGTATATATTTTTGTGACACATGGTTCTTTCATTTATTTATCCTTAATGTAGTGATGTGTTCTTTGGATTGGAACCTTTCACCCTCCTCTTTCAATCAATGACTTATCATAGGTTATGCCTTTTAATTTCATTTATCTTATATTGGGATATGTTTTTCTATATCCTTATTGATGTCAGTTTTATGTTAAATAAATGTGAGATCATTCTCTATCCCATCATCCCTTTTTCTAAATTTTAATGTGACGTCGTTAGGCTGGAAAATTTTCATTAGGGACTATATCTCAATTTCCTTATATTTGTATCATACCTTAATATTGCACACCATTTTTATCTTATAGGGTTTATATACTTCCCTTTGACATATAATATCATTTATATATTTATTATAATGATATTATAATCATTTTTTAATGTTATTATTTTTATTCAATTATTTTCTCAAGTGGTAAGGGACTCTTAAACTAAAACATTGTTTTAAATGTTTTAAAGAATTATTCATCTAAATATTTCTCATTAATATTCATGTTTTTATACATTGTTTTTAGGATTTATTAATATTTACATTAATGTGTTAAAATGTTAATTTCATTAAAATCATCAATGTAGTATGGGACAGTTTGATTCAAAAATATTTTTAAAAAATTGTTTCAAAATTGGATTGATTAAGAATTGATTATGTCGATATCTTGAAATGATATATTGTGATTGAAATTTGGAAATGTTATCTTTCTTTTATGCATGATTTATGTGTTTTATTTCATGTTCACTTTTTACATATAATGGCTGTTCCGTGATAATCCTACGGTGGGTGAGCCTGAGATAGCTCACCAATTCATTGGGTAATGTGGTGAAGGTAAATGTCAATTTTTAGCCAAAGAGATTTATGTAATATACTGTGATTGGTATTCCAAACTTAACTCCCTATATAGCTGTGAAAGATATAATGTAACAATGTTATGGATGGAATAATTTACATTTATCAATCATGATTTCAAATTTTTATCCATTAATATTATGTTTTCATGAGGTATGTTAAAGAACATATATTTTTTATATATTGATGGATTAATGTTTACAATCATTATTTTATAACCCTTAATGAGATTTTTATTCTAATCTCATGTTTTGAAATGTTTTTCATAGGACCTAAAGATGAATACGGTCAAGAATGAGATCATTGAAAATTCATTTTTTTCTAAGTCATGTAACTAGACATGTTTCTTTTTGTAAGAGTTTTTATTTAATAAAAAATTGAAACTGAGTTGAATTGTATACATTTTTTTAAAATGAATTGTAATAAATATGGCCTAATAATATATAACATAAAACTCTAAATGTTCTTCAATGTGAATTCATTATTAATTCAATATTATGTATTTTTTAATACTGGGGACATATAGTTTGTCCAAATTGTCGGTTTAGAAAACATTAGGGATTAAGAGTTTTAGGTAAACACATAGCTAGTCCCTAAGTCTATTCTTTTTGTTAAATCCTTGTTTTATCACATTTTTAGATCAATGAAAGTTAGTTAAAATGTAAGGATGATATCTCAAACAACATTGTTATCTCTTCCTGGTGACATGCTGGCAATAATTATTGAAATGTCATGTTTAGATGATTTGAAACTTCTTCTACCATACAAATCACTTGTATGAAGTTGTTTGAGATATTAAACACCTCCACTATACATCGACAATATCATAGATCAAGGGTTGTATTCAATAAAATATAATTTTCAAAATATTCTAATATTGTTAGGAATGGTAAATATTAAAAAAGCATTTTCAAATATTTTACCTTAACACAAGATTTCAAACCATATTATGAATTTGAAAAAGGTGCTGAAGAAGGATGCCCTTGCACAGCCTATTTATATTATCATTTACAATATAGTTTCTTAGAACATTCTTATGATATTTTAAAAGGACTATTGATTGAATGTTGAAACTAAATTTTGTATGATTATTATATAAAAAACATGTTTTATCAAATGTTTTTAAATTATATGTCACACATGATTATTTTTCGAAACAATTTTTCTCTGAACACCCATATGACCTGAGATGTACAAGGTGTATTTGGATGAAGTAAAAAACTAATTTTGAAGGATCTCTAAATCATTGTTGCAATGCATGTACCATTTACACACGTAAACAAGATGATAATGAAACTATATGAACCCCATGATCAAGGTGTGTTATTCATTCTGTTGAGAATAGTTTCATTTTATCATATGGAGGTAAAAACAAATGATAATTAATAAGATGTTGAGATCTTAATGTATTGAGAGGAAAATTAAAGTTATAAGAAAACCATTGAGGTTAAAACATGTCAGGGTTATTTTTGAGTTTTATAAAATGGACAAACTCTTATATGGGTGAAAACCCATCACATCCGACAAGGCCACAAGAATCAAATCCACTAACTGAAGGCAATAATGGGACATTTCATATCACCGGTCTACAAGAATTTCTTGGTTATTATGACTAATTCTTTTTAGATAAATGATTTTATGGAAAAAATATGTTTCTTTTGGGAATTATGATATACCAAATGGATATCAAGAATATAGGAGGATTATTTGGTGATTAAGTGATAATGGTTATTTTAGAAGACATTCTCTTATTTGGAGAATAATATAGGTTTAAGGGAAATAGAATACTATGGGATCTCATTTTAGGAGTAATGGATGAAATTTTATTTTGGATGAATCTATGTTTTTATTGTGAACATATGGATATTTGGGTTGTTTATGAAATGATTAACCTGTCATAGAGAATATGTGATTAGGTTAATTACACTTCAGTATGATACGTTAAGATTAGTCGATGTTATTTGGAGATAAATGTTAGATTTATCATGATAGATGATGTGATCAACCACTTCTGAGTTTTGGGTTTCAATAATAGTTTGGATTACATTGAATAATTTTAAAGAAAATTTTGTATTAAATTTCCTTTCTTTAACATTGGGTTCTATTTGTTGATTTTTGTAGATTAAGTGTAGTATTTCTTTTTAAAAAGGATTATCCTTTTTGGGGATTAACAGATCTCATACGAACCAATTTTTGGGTAGATTTCTACAGAAATGGGAAATATATAGTTCATATTTTGTGGATTATGTGATACATTATAAGTTTATTGTAGCACATATGATGTGACCAAGTCAGTTTTAATACTCTTCATTTGGTGAAAAGATGAGTTTTTGGTAGTAATTTAGTAATGGATGAAAGTCTACAAGACATGTATGTATGTTTCCTTATGTTTTTTAAGCTCGTGAATAAATTTCTCAAATTTATGAAAGGTAACATAAAACAAAAATGTATTACACTAACTCCTCTTATTGGGGAATAAAGGACCATTTAACCTATCACATGTTTGTGATTTTCTGGGGGTTCACTTTCTCCAAATCATGTTTTCTATCACTCTCCATCAGAACAAGATGGTTAGTTTCTCTTCCATATCCATGTTTTCCTTCATGGAAAACTTAGATTGGTTGTCTTATGGGACCTTTGAACTTCCCTTTAATTATTTTAATATGATAGTTTTATTAACTCTTTTTTTGTTGTGGGATATTCAATGATGTTTCTGAGACCAATTTTATAATTTTGAGGATGCAATTCCCAAATGGTGTGAATGATGTAATGACCCAGGTATTTATAGAATAATAATTTTTAATTTATATTAATACTTATGAATATGATCTTAATTTTTTTAAAGGGGATGTTTTGTCTGTTACCGAAATAAATATGCAACAACATATTTCTCTGAAATCTTACATTGCACCCAATGTTGAGTTATACTGAAAAATAATACATTATTATTATTATTTTCAATTATAGTTAATGTATAGTAATTGTATTAGATGGAATTAATATAAAAAACTATAATCTGATTAAACATGTTTTTAAAATTTTATGAAAATTATCCAATAAAATGTTAGAGGCTTAAAATGTGAATGAATCCAAATTTTAGCAGAAATACTCTAATATTCATTAAAAGGTAGATTTAATGCCTTTTGATAGGGAACCATTTTAAATTCTTATTGTTTTACTTTTATATGTTCAATTTTATAAAATAAAATTATTCTTTAGAATCTAGACATAAAAATTTACTTTGCATGATATTTTGGTATTTTTCTTATAAAGTTCATTTTTAATGAATAGTGCAAAATACTGCATTTTAATTCATAATTTCTTTTTAATATAAATTATTTATATAATAGGATTATGTTTTTATTTGGTTTCAAATTATAATTAGATTATATTTTGAACATTTAATCTAATTTTGGTCATTAGAATTAATTTATCTTTAAAATTGGACATATACTAAGGTTAATCTTTTGATAGTTATTATTTCTTAAAAACATGCTTTTTTATTTTTACAACAAGAATTAATTTTAAATTTATTTCTGGATCTTATTTGTTTTGAATTTGGAGAAATGGATTCCATATTTCGAATCATGAGGTCTAAATTCCTCAAATAGGTAACATTTATTTTTGGTCATTATGAATATTTACTTTGGTAAATATTTTATTTACCAGGGTTAAAGAAAAAAATATGGTAAATAAAAGTAACAAAAATTAAATTACCCATACACTAGTCCTTACCATATTGGATGAGATATTTCTAACTACATGCATCATTGAGTACATTTTGTGACACAATGGAGCAAATTTGGAGTGATAATGACACATTATATTAATAAATTTAATGTATAGACCAAAGTAACATATACATATATCTTTTAGTAAAAGAATTTTTATATGGTCTTATTAATGTTTTCACTTTGATTATAAATATTTATTTGAAATATAATAATATTTCTTAAATAGTAGTATTTTATTTATAATTTTTAGTAATCAAATAAGTAAAATTTGTTATGACACCATAATAATGTAGTCATTACCGTAATATTGAATTATTTAAATAAATATGTTTATAAAAATTAAAAGAATATACAAAACCTATCCAATTATTATTGGATAATTTTATTTCGAACATTATTCATCTTATATTTTAATTTAATATGTTTTGGACCTTTTGAAACTGAAAATATGTTTTCAATAAAATAATATTTTTTAAACATTTTTAAAGAGCCCATCCACCACCATATAAAAGGTCATCACTTCTATCTCATTTATAACTGCTATAAAGCACCTTGGATCTTAAAAACTCTACCCAATTAATCTCCCAATATCACTATATTACTTTAGAAGCCTTAACATAGTCATTAATTACTTCAAGATTGACTTTTGGTTCAAACAGAAGGGAGTTTCCTGTTTTAAAGGTAACATCTTCTCTCAAGTTATTTTATTTTATTTTCCTTCTCCAACCCCCTAAAATCTCTTTATTTTTTTATTTTATAATAAAACCTATATACAAAATAACCTAGGATGTTTTTATGAGATTTAATCTAACTACACTTACACACACCTCCATCTACTAGTTTTAGAACATACTGTTTCTATGGACGGTGAAATACTGTCTCAGGAAACAATGATTGTTCAAACTTCTCCTACCACAACATATGGTGGACATTATAATGAACTGTAATTATATATGGTATTTATGATATTTATTTTATCTCAATTCTTATGAAATTGTCATTTGTAGTATAACATTATTCATTCCATAATGCTTAAATACGATAATTTAATTTGAGAATGTGTGGACTACTACCCACTCAAGGTGATATGAATCATTCATGATATACATGGGATGTTTCAAGTATAGAATTTATGAACTTATATAATATATATATAATATATATTATACAGAAATTATAATATACATATGTATCATTCAGTTTTCATTCCATTAAAAATAAAAAAAAATGAAGATAGTGTTCATGCGTACGTACTACTTACTATCTCCATGAACGGTGCATTTCATTTCTTATGTCCAGATGTTATGGATTATTGTGAATAAATTTATACGGGATATATTTTATGTATATTATATCTAAATAATGAATATAATTCAGGAGATAATGTACTTTTGACCACATGTACAATTTGTAATTATAACAAGTTCCTTTTTTTACCCATGTTCTAAACATCGAAAAAATGTCGAATATGAACTCAAATAATTAATAATTTTTATAGTAAGGTAATAAGTATTATAAAAGAAATTATAAGAATTAAAATGGATCTTATGAATGTATAAAATAACATAAATTTATTATTCAAGAATAACAAGGAACACACGTGCCTTTTCGGACATGAGGTAAAGAGTTTTCATTAGAGTTTTTATTCCTGTGAGATTCATGCTATATGTGAAATTTATTCCTTTTTATGGTGTATTTAATTCCAATTGATTCATTATTTGTATAATATAAATTAATTTATACTTATTTAAATCTTCATTGTATGATCATTCTTTCATGTGTTGTATGTTTTGAATGTTACCAAATCGTTGAGGGAACATTTCACCCTCCAATTCTAGTTAAATACTTATTTTATGTTATGTCTTTAAATTTCAATTCTCAAATTTTGGGATATGTTCATCTATATCCTTATTTCTGTAAATTTTATGTCCATGTTATTAGAGTTCCTTTTTTCTCTAATCAACCCATTTTCTGAATTTTTATGTGACGTCGTTAGGAAGCCGAATTTGTGTATGGGATCCTCTCAACCCAATTTGAATTATTTCGGCTAAAAATATACTTATTATTTATGTCATTCTATGAATATGTGTGAATTAACTTTTATTTTTTTACACATAATATTAAATTTTATTGGTTTAATATATTTTTGTCACACGTAGTTATGTAATTGATTTAAACTTAATGTAATGATACGTTCTTTGTATGTGAACCTTTCTCCCCCATCTTTTAGTCAAAAATTTATTTAATGTTTATTTAATTAATTTACATAATGTTTTTTTGGATATTTTATTCTATATAATTAATGATGTACATATTATGTACATGTGATTAGAGACCATTTTCTCACCCATCATATGTTCTTCTAAATTTTAATGTGACATTGTTAGGCTACCAAATTTTCGTAAGAGACTATGTCTCAATCTCCTTTCATTTGAGTCATATCATCATCTTGTGCACCGTTATTATCTTATAGGGTGTATATAATACCATTGATATATTATATCTTGAATATATTTATTCTAATATATTATAATCATTTATAAAAGTTTTTTATTTTTATTATAGTATTTTCTAAAGTGGTAATGGACTTTTTAACTAAAACATTGTTTTAATGTTTGGAATAATTATTCACCTAAATCATTCTCATTAGTTTTCATGTTTTAAAAATAGGTTTTATGATTTAATTTAATTTAAGTTAATTTTTTAAAATGTTAATTACTTTAAAATATTCAATGTGGTATGGGTACATTGATTAAAAAATCTCACTATTAAATCATTTTAAAAATGGTTTGATAATGAATTGATTATGTAAGTATCTTGAAATAATATATTTTGATTAAAATCTTGAAATGTTAAAATTACTCTATTGTTTTTTTTGTTATGGTTTGTGGGAATTTCTTACGTATATGGGTCGTTCTTTGATAAAATTATGGTGGGTGATCCTAAGATAGCTCTCAAATGCCTTGGGTAACACGACTGAGGTAAATGTTAATGTTAATCCAAAGAGATTTAGGAAATATACTGTGTTGGGTAATCCAAACATAACTCCCTATGTAGCATTGAATTATATACCATTAATATGTTAAGGATTCCACATGTAAAATTTATGAATTATTATTTTTATGTGTTATTAATAAATCTTATTTTTTCATGAGGTATGTTAAGAACTTATGTTTTTTTGTATTGATGGAATAATTTTTTCATTCTTTATTTTATAACCCTCACAAAGAGGACCCAGCCTTAAACATTACATAATAATAAATTAAACGAATAAATCACATTGAGGATCTTTTCAAGTTTTTATTTATATAGAATTAGTCCATAACTATTACATTTCATCTCAAAAATTATAATGTAGACACTTTTACTCAGTTTCCATTAATTCATAAAATAAAAAACTCTTAAAAAAGAGTCATGTCTATTACCATGTTTTAGACCACATGACCTTTCCTTGATTCCATCCTTGACACTATTAATATTTATCTCATGTGGAAAACATTTAAAAACCTAGGATGAGCATAAAAATATAAATAAGGGTTATAAAACAATGAAAGAAAATAACAGTTCATCAATACAAACATAACATAACCTCTGTAACATACCTCATGAAATAATAAGATTTACATTGTAAACAAAAAGCATAAAGGTAACATGTGGAATCCATAACAAACATACATAGTAGCTTTCAAATATACTTAAGTTTTACATTTGGAATACCCATCATACTATATTCCCTATTTATTTTATGAGAAACAATCTTGTTTACCTCTATCTCATTACCCAATGCATTGGAGAGCTATCTCTGGCTCATCCGCCGTAGGTTTATCACGCTACCACCTGTATTCGTAAACAATGGTGAAGTACCATAACGTAGTCAAAACTCATAAAATATGCATAAAGAAAATATAAATATCCCACATTGATATCATAATATATTATTTCATGATATTGACATAATCAACTTTTTTCAAAACCAGTTTCAAAAACCATTTAAATCATTTAATAAAGAGATTTTTAAATCAAATTATCCCATAAAACTTTGAAATTTTAATTGAATTATCATTTAAAAAAATTAATGACCATATAAATAAAAAATAAAATCCAATTATAAAACATGGAAATTAATGACATATATTTAAAAGAATAAATCATTAAAACATTTAAAATGATTTTTTAGATAAAGAGTTTTTAACAAAATGAGATTTGCTTGAATACAAATAATTGTGGGATAAAATGTAATCAGAACATTATAATATCATGAGAATAAAGGGATTCATGATATAATATTCCAGATGATAGTATATACACCATATAAGAGTGAATTGATTCATAAAAACAATGATGTCTCAATGGAACGTAAATTGAGACGAAGTACCGAACAAAAAATGTATGATTCGATTAATGATAAATCAGTTACATAATAATTTATGAAAAATATAAATTCAATAAATATGATTGGATATTCAGTGCAAATAAATCAGATAACATTTACACATATTATGGTAAAAACAACACTAATTACTTGGATGTTTATCTCAATGAATGGAAATTGAGTTAAAATTACTCTTATCAAGTTCATATCGATGACTTGAAAATTTATCAATGGAGGGATTATATGTATAAAAAGTATATTCACACAATGGGACGTTTAAATTTCAAAATAAATAAATAAATAGTGATTTCAGACATAATCATATCATGACATAATTAAGAAATATAAGATTAACCTAGGGAATTGAAATTGGGTTAAAAAGCTCCCTTACTGATTTTGTAACATATGAAACATACACCACATGAAGAAGGATCATACAATGAAGATGTAAATACACATAAATTAAAATAAATTAAATAAAAAATACAATCATGATAATTACATACACCACATAAAAGGAAACAGTAAAAACGTAGCATGAATCTAATGGGAATAAAAAGTGAGACGAACATAACTTACCACATTGTAATCAATCAAGTCGTAGGGCCAAAAGATAATAACCACCAAATTAATCACACAATACAATGAATATAAATATAACAATGATAATATATATATATAATGGTAGTAAAAAATACACCACTTGCAATAAATAATTGGTCAACAATGAAAATCTCACAGAATTAAAAGTGAGATAAGAAACCCCTTACATTGTGTCCAACATGACCCGTTTGTTCTTTAATCTCTTTTAATTCGGGTAACTCCCTTTAGATTGAACCAAAATGGTTTTTGTAGTACCTTATGCATATATAAAGGATTTATGATGAATATAGGGAACTTGAGAGCTCATTTGGGGGGAGTTTGGATGAGACAAAAAGTTTGAGATATGTGAGTAATGAGTTAGAGGTGAGGGCTTTTTATAAGGTGGAGGAGGGGAACTTTAGATAAGTGTGAAAATATTATTTTATTTTAAAATTTTTATCGATTTTAAAAGGTCAAAAAATTATTAATTTTGAATAAAATATGACTCATGGTCGAAATAAAATCATCCCATAATAATTGGAAGAGTTTTGGATATTATTTTAATTTTTATAATCTTTATAATCTTATTTATTTTATTCATTTATTAATGAGGTAAACATTGCATTATTATTGTGTCCGAAATAAGTTTATTTATTTGATGTCTAGGATATTTAAAAAAATTCCATGATGTAAGAAATATTTTTATATTTCTTATTAATATTTATAGTCAAATATATCAATTATATAACCCCACATTTAAAATGTTTTAGCAAAACAATACATGCTTATGATATTTTTATTTTTTCTTTAAATAAAAAGTTATTAACATCATTATCTTACCAAAGTGGATTTAAAAGGCCAAAAGTATCACCCATGGATTGTCTTGGTCAAACATTACACATCAAATAAGATTAGAACAAATGTTAATGTAATTTTATTTTATTATATTATTGTTTTTACCAAGAATTTCCCTATTTACCTTTACATGCGATAAATAAATGTCAACAGTTACAATTCATCAAAAATTATTTTCATCTTATTGAAACAAATTTTACTTAATAATAACAACCATGTTTATTGGATTTTTTAAATTCAATTCACAAAAGTGGTAAAATTTTATTTAAATGAAAAAAAAGTTTTTTTAAATATTACTCAGTTTTTTCACTATTCATCAAAAATCGATGTTTTTTAGTAAAATACCAAAAAATAAGACTAATCTATATTTGATATTCCTAATTCAAAAATGAGGTCTCATTTAAAAAATTCAAAACATAGAAGTTGGATTAATTAATTTAAAATTAATTACTATTGTCAAAAAAAATACATGTTTTTAAGAAATAATAACTATCAAAAGATTGACACTTGTTTATGTCCAATTTCAAAGTGAAATTACTTCCGATGATCAAAATTAGATGAAATTATAAAAACATAATATAAATTCACCTTAAAAATAATTAGATAGATAATCTAACAATATAAATAAATTTTATTAAAAAGCACTTTTGAATTAAAATATAGTATTTTTCACTATTAATTAAAAAATGAATCTTATTAGAAAAATACAATCAAATTTACGCAAAGTAAATTTTGATGTCCTGATTTTAAAGAAGAATTTATTTTTGTCAAAAATAACATATAAAAGTGACAAAAACAAGATTTTAATTGGGTCCTCCATTAAAAGGTGGTAAATCGACCTTTTAAAGAATATTAGTATATTTATGCTTCAAATTAAATTATTTCACATTTTAAGCCTCTTTAATTTATCGGATAAATGTAAAAAGATTTAAAAGCAGCTATAGACATATTGTAGTTTGTTTTGTTCATTCTCACCATTACAAAGGCTAGGAGTTAACAACCATTTAAAATAATAATATTTTATTATTATTTTTCAGTATGACTCTACATTGTGTGTAACATTATACTTGAAAGAAACCCATTGTTGCATATTGAGTACACCATTGAACGTAGCATCCCATTTAATGAAAAATTAAAATTTAATTCAAAAATATTAATAAATATGAATATTTATTATTCTTTATTTACCTAGGATGTTACATCCTTCCCAGATTTTGGGAATTGCATCCTCGCAATTTTAAAATTGGGCTTTGATACTTCATTAAAAGTCCCACATCGGAAAAAGAGTCAATAAAATATCACTTTAAAAGAAATTAAAATAGAAATACAATGTCACCTGAGATAGACCATACTAGGATTTCATATAGAGTAACATGGATATAGAATAGAAACAAAACGTCAAGGTTTTATGGAGAGTGGTAGAAAACATGATTCGTAGAAATTTAACCACTAGAAAATCACAAACATGTGATGGGTTAAATGTTCATTGATTCACTAGTATGAAATGATAATGGACGATTATTTTTATTTGAGTTAATTTTTATATTGTTGATGAATTATTCATGATATTAACTAAAAACATAAGAAAATATACTTACTGGTCATGTAGACTTTCATCCATTACTAAATTTCTACCACAAAATCATGATATTAACTAAAAACATAAGAAAATATGTTTTAATGAACTCTGATTGTTTTACACTAAATATCCACTTATATTTGGTGTGTATATTTTTGTGACATGTAGTTCTTTCATTGATTTATCCTTAATTTAGTGATGTGTTCTTTGTATTGGAACCTTTCACCCTCCTCTTTCAATCAATGAGTTGTCATAGGTTATGCCTTTTAATTTCATTTATCTTATATTTGGATATGTTATTCTATATCCTTATTGATGTCATTTTTATGTAAAATTAATGTGAGATCCTTCTCTATCCCATCATCCCTTTTTCTAAATTTTACTGTGACGTCGTTAGGCTGCCAAATTTTTGTAATGGACTATTTCCAAATCTCCTTTCATTTGAATTATACCTTAATCATGCACACCTTTGTTATCCTATAGGGTTTATATACTTTCCTTTGACATATAATATCATGAATATATTTATTATAATCATTTTATAATCATTGTTTAATGTTATTATTTTTATTCAATTATTTTCTCAAGAGGTAAGGGACTCTTTAACTAAAACATTGTTTTAAACGTTTTAATGAATTATTCATCTAAATATTTCTCATTTATATTCATGTTTTAGAAATGGTTTTTAGGATTTATTAATATTTACATTAATGTTTTGAAATTTTAATTTCATTAAAATCATCAAAGTAGTATGGGACAGTTTGATTCAAAAATCTTTTTAAAAAATGGTTTCCAAATTGGATTGATAATGAATTGATTATGTCGATATCTTGAAATGATATATTGTGATTGAAATTTGGAAATGTTATCTTTTCATTATGCATGTTTTATGTGTTTTTATTCATGGTCACTTTTTACATATAATGGTTATTCCGTGATAATCCTACGGTGGGTGATCCTGAGATAGCTCACCAATTCATTGGGAAATGTGGTGAAGGTAAATGTTAATTTTTATCCTAAGTGATTTACGAAATATACTTTGATTGGTATTCCATACATAAATCCCTATATAGCTGTGAAAGATATAACGTAACAATGTTATTGATGGAGTAAGTTACATTTATGATTCATGATTTTAATGTGTTATTCATAAATATTATGTTTTCATGAGGTATGTTAAAGAACATACATTTTTTATGTATTGATGGATTAATGTTTACATTCAATAATTTATAACCCTTAATGAGATTTTTATGATGATCCCTTGTTTTGAATTGTTTTTCATAAGACCTAAAGATGAATAAGGTCACGAATGAGATCATGGAAAAGTCATGTTGTCTATGACATGGAACTAGACATGTTTCTTTTTTTATGATTTTTTATTTAATAAAAAAATTGAAACTGGGTAGAATTGTCTACATTTTTATTTTTAAAATGAATTGTAATAGATATGGCCTCATAATTTAAAACATAAAACTCTAAATTATCATCAATATGAATTCATGATTTACTCAATATTATCTATTGTTTAATACTGGGGCCATATAGTTGGTATCAGTTGTCGGTTTAGAAAACATTACGGATTAAGAGTTTTAGGTAAACACATAGTTAGTCCCTAAGTCTATTATTTCAGTTAAATCCTTGTTTTATTACCTTTTCAGATCAATGAATTTTGGTTAAAATTTAAGGATGATATCTCAAACAACATTCTTATCTCTTCCTGGTGACATGCTATAAATAATTATTGAAATGTCATGTTCAGATGATTTTGAAACTTTTTCTACCATACAACACACTTGTATGAAGTTGTTTAAGATATTAAACACCTCCAATATACATCGATATCATCATAGATCATGGGTTGTATTCAATAAAATATAATTTTTAAAATATTCTAATATTGTTAGGAAAGGTAGATATTAAAAAGGCATTTTCAAATATTTTAACTTATCACAAGATTTCAAACCATATCATTAATTTGAAAAAGGTGATGAAGAAGGATACCCTTGCACAACCTATTTATAATATCATTTACAATATAGTCTCATAGAACATTCTTATCGTATTTTAAAAGGAAAATTTATTGAATGTTTCAACTAAATTTTGTATGACTATTTTATGAAAAACAAGTTTTATCAAATGTTTTGAAATTATATGTCATACCTGATTATTTTCCGAAACAATTTTTCTCTGAACACCCATATGACATGAGTTGTACAAAGTGTATTTGGATGAAGTATAAAATGGACTTTGAAGGATCTATAAATCATTTTTGGAATTAATGTACCATTTACACACGTAATCAAGATGATGATGAAACTATATGAACCCCATGATCAAGGTATGTTTTTCATTCTATTGAGAATAATTTGATTTTATCATATGGAGGTAAAAACAAATGATAATTTATAATATGTTGAGATCTTAATGTATTAGGAGTAAAATGAATGTTATAAGAAAACCATTGAGTTTAAAACCTGTTAGAGTTAATTTTGAGTTTTATAAAATGGAAAAACTCTTAGATTGGTGACAAATCGTCACATATGACAAGGCCACACGAATGAAACCCACTAACTGAAGGCAACAATGGCACATTTCATATCACCAGCCTACATGAATTTCTATGTTATTATGACTAATTATTTTTAGATGAGTGATTTTATGGAAAAGGAATATGTTTATTTCTTTAAATTATGATATATCAAATGGATATCCATAATATAGGAAGATTATTTGGTGATTAAGTGATAATGGTTATTTTAGAAGACATTCTCTTGTTTGGAGAATAATATATGCTTAAGGGAAAGAGAATACTATGGGATCTCATTTTAGGAGTAATGGTTGAAATTTTATTTTGGAAGAATCTATGTTTTTATTGTGAACATATGGAGATTTGGGTTGTTTATGAAATAATTAACCTATCATAGAGAATATGTGTTTAGGTTAATAAATCATCAGTATGAGACTTTAAGAGTATTCGATTTTATTTGGAGATAAATGTTAAATTTATCGTGAAAGATGATGTGATCAAACACTTATGGGTTTTGGGTTTCAATAATAGTTTGGATTACATTGAATAATTTTAAGGAAAATTTTTTATTGGATTTACGTTGATTAACATTGGGTTCTATTAGTTGAGTTTTGTAGATTAAGAGTAGTATTTCTTTTTAAAAGGGATTATACTTTTTGGGGATTAACAGATCTCATACGAAACATTTTTTGGGTTGATGTCTATAGAAATGGGAAATATATAGTTCATCTTTTGTGGATTATGTGATACACTATAAGTTTATTCTAGCACATATGATGTGACCAAGTCAGTTTTAATACTCATCATTCGGAGAAAAGATGAGTTTTTGGTAGTAATTTAGTAAAGGAAGAAAGTCTACAAGACATGTATGTATGTTTCCTTATGTTTTTTATGCTCATGAATAAATTACTCAAATTTATGAAAAGTAACATAAAACAAAAACGTTTTCCACTAACTCCTCTTATTGGAGAATAAAGGACCATTTAACCAATCACATGTTTATGATTTTTTGGTGGTTCACTTTATCCTAATCATGTTTTCTATCATTCTCCATCAGAACATGATGGTTAGTTTCTCTTCCATATCCATGTTTTACTACATGGAAAACTAATATTGGTTGTCTTGGGAGGCCTTTGAACTTCCCTTTAATTATTTTAATATGATAGTTTTATTAACTCTTTTTCTATTGTGGGACTTTCAATGATGTTTCTGAGCCCAATTTTATAATTTTGAGGGTTCAATTCCCAAAAGGTGTGAAGGATGTAATGACCCATGTATTTATAGAATATTACTTTTTAATTTCTATTAATACTTATGAATTTGATATTAATTTTTTTAAAGGGGATGTTTTGTCCGTTACCGTACTAAATATGCAACAATATATTCTTCTGAAATCTTACATTGCACCCAATGTTGAGTTATACCGAAAAATAATATATTATCATTATTATTTTGAACTGTAGTTAATGCATAGTCGTTGTATTGGAGGGAATTAATAAAACAAACTATAATCTGATTACACATGTTTTTAAAATGTCTTGAAAATTATCTAATAAAATGTTAGATGCTTAAAATGTAAATGAATCCAAATATTAGTAGAAATACTCTAATATTCATTAAAAAGTAGATTTACCGCCTTTTGATAGAGAACCCTTATAAAATATGATTTTTTTACTTTTATATGTTATATTTGACAAAATAAAATTATTCTTTAGAATATAGACATAAAAAGTTACATTCAATGATATTTTGGTATTTTTGTTATAAAGTTCATTTTTAACGAATAGTGTAAAATACTGCATTTTAATTCATACTTTCCTTTTAATATAAATTATTTATATAATAAAATTATTTTTTTAATTGGTTTAAAATTATAATTAGATTATATTTTTAACATTTAATCTAATATTGGTCATTATAATTAATTTAACATTCAAATTGGACATAAACTAAGGTTAATATGTTGATAGTTATTATTTATTAAAAACATGATTTTTTATTTTGACAACAAGAATTAATTTTAAATTTATTTCAGGATCTTATTTGTTTTTTATTTGGAAAAATGGATTCCATATTTCGAATCATGAGGTCTAAATTCTACAAATAGGTATCATTTATTTTCGATCCTTATGAATATTTACATTTGTAAATATTTTATTTACCATGGTTAAAGAAACAATATGGTAAATAAAAGTACAAAAATTATATTAAATTACCCATACACTTGTCCTTACCATATTGGATGAGATATTTATAACTACAAGAATCATTGAGTAGATTTTGGGACCTAGTGTAGCAACTTTTGAGTGATAATGACAAATTATATTTATAAATTAAATGTATAGACCAAAGTAACATATACATTTATCTTTTAATAAAAGAATTTTTATATGGTCTTATTAAAGTTTTCTCTATGATTATAAATATTTATTATAAATATAAAAATATTTCTTAAATAATCATATTTTATTTATATTTTTTAGTAATCAAATAAGTAAAATTAATTATGACACCATAATAATGTAGTCATTACCTTAATATTGAATTATTTAAATAAATAAGTTTATAGAAATTAAAAAAATATAAAAAAACTTTCCAATTTTTATTGGATGAATTTATTTTGAACATTAGGCATCTTATATTTTAATTTAATATGTTTTGGACCTCTTCAAACTAAAAATATGTTTACAATAAAATAATATTTTTAAACATTTTTAAAGAGCCCCTACACCACCATATAGAAGGCCATCACTTATATCTCATTTCTATCTGCTATAAAGCACCTTGGATCTTAAAAACTCTATGAAATTAATCTCCCAATATCCCTATAATACTTTAGAAACCTTAACATAGTCATAAATAACTTCAAGAATGACTTTTGGTTCAAACAGAAGAGAGTTTCCTGTTTTAAAGGTAACGCCTTCTCTCAAGTTATTTTATTTTATTTTCCTTCTCCAACCCCCTAAACTCTCTTTATTATTTTATTGTATAAAAAAACTTGTATCCAAAATAACCTAGGATGTTTTTATGAGATTTATTCTAACTACACATTCACACACCTCCATCTAATTGTTTTAGAAAATACTATATTCTGTGGACAGTGAAATACTGTCTCACGAAACGATGATTGTTCACACTTATCCTACCACAACTTATGGTGGACATTATGATGAAATGTAATTATATGTGGTATTTATGATATTTATTTTATCTCAATTCTTCTTAAATTTTCATTTGTAGTATACCATTATTCCTTCCATAATGCGTAAATATGTTAATTTAATTTGAGAATATGTGGACTACTACCCACTCAAGGTGATATGATTCATTCATGATATACATTGGATGTTTCAAGGATATAATTTATGAACTTCTGTAATATATATATAATATATTTAATACTGGAATTATAATATACATATTTATCATTTAGTTCTCATTCCATTAATAATAATAAAGAAATGGTGATAGTGTTCATTTGTACGTACTGCTTAGCATCTCCATGAATGGTGAATTTCATGTCTTATGTCCAAATGTTATAGATTATTATAAATAAATTTATACGGGATATATTTTATGTATATTATATATAAATAATGAATATAATTCTGGAGATAATGTACTTTTTAACACATGTACAATTTGTAATTATAACATGTTCTGTTTTTTACTCATGTTCTAAACATCGACAAAATGTCTGATATGAACCCAAATAATTAATAATTGTTATAGTAAGGTATTAAGTAATATTAAAGGAATAATAAGAATAAAAATGGTTCTTATGAATGTATAAATTAACATATGATTATTATTCAATAATAACAAGGAACAAACGATTCATGTCGGACACGAGGTAAAGAGTTTTCATTAGAGTTTTTATTCCTATGAGATTCATGCTATATGTGAAATTTTTTCCTTTTCATGGTGTATTTAATTCCAATTGATGCATTATTTGTGTAATATATATTAATTTATTCTTATTTAAATCTTCATTGTATGATCCTTTCTTTCATGTGTTGTATGTTTTGTATGTTACCAAATCGGTGAGGGAACATTTCACCCTCCAATTCTAGTTAAAGACTTATTTCATGTTATGCCTTTAAATTTAAATCCTCAAATGTTGGGATATGTTCATATATATCATTATTTATGTAAATTTTATGCCCATGTTACGAGAGATCCTTTTTTCTCCCATCAATCCATTTTCTTAATTTTTATGGGACGCTGTTAGGAAGGTGAATTTTTTTATGGAATCCTCTCAACCCGATGTTCAATTATTTAAGCTAAAAATATACTTATTAATTATGTCATTCTATGAATATGTGTGAATTTTTACACGTAATATGAAATTATTTTGGTTTTATATATTTTTTCACACATAGTTATGTAATTGATTGATACATTCATTGTATGGGAACCTTTCTCCCTCATCTTTTAGTCAAAAATTTATTTAATGTTAAGTCAATTAATTTACATAATGTTTTTTTGGATATTTTATTCTATATAATTAGTTATGTCCATATTATGTACAAGTGATGAGATAAAATTTTCTCACCCAGAATCTCTTCTTCTAAATTTTGAAGAGACATTATTAGGCTTCCAAATTTTAATAAGAGACTACGTCTCAATCTCCTTTCATTTGAGTTATATCATCATCTTGTGCACCGTTATTATCTTATAGGGTGTATATACTACCATTGATATATTATATCATGAATATATTTATTCTAATATATTATAATCATTGATTAATGATTTTTATTTTTATTCTAGTATTTTCTAAAGTGGTAAGTGACTCTTTAACTAAAACATTGTTTTAATGTATGGAATAATTATTCTTCTAAATCATTCTCATTAGTTTTCATGTTTTAAAAATAGGTTTTATGTTTTAATTTAATGGAAATTAATGTTTTAAAATGTTAGTTACTTTAAAATATTCATTGTGGTATGAGAACATTAATTCAAAAATCTCATTATTAAATCGTTTTAAAAATGGTTTGATAATGAATTGATTATGTCAGTATCTTGAAATAATATATTTTGATTAAAATTTTGAAATGTTAACATTCCACTATTATTTTTTTATGTGTTATGGTTCGTTAGAATTTCTTATGTATATGGGTCGTTCATTAATAAAATTATGGTGGGTGATCCTGAGATAGCTCTCAAATGCCTTGGGTAACACGAACGAGGTAAATGTTAATGTCTCTCCAAATAGATTTAGAAAATATACTGTGTTGGGTAATCCAAACATAACTCCCTATGTAGCCTTGAAATTTATACCATTAATATGTTATGGATTCCACAAGTAAAATTTATGAATTATAATTACTATGTGTTATTAATTAATCTTATGTTTTCATGAGGTATGTTAAAAACTTATGTTTTTTATGTATTGATGGAATAATTTTTTCTTTCTTTATTTTATAACCCTCACAAAGAGGACCCAGCCATTAACATTAAATAATCTTGAATTAAATGAATAATTCACATTGAAGATATTTTTATGTTTATATTTTTAGAGGATAATTCCATAACTGTTACATTTCATCTCAAAAATTATAATGTAGACACATCTACTCAGTTTCCATTTTTTCATATAATAAAAAAATCTTAAAAAAAGAGTCATGTTTATTACCATGTTTTTGACCATATGACTTTTCCTTGATCCCATCCATGACACTATTAATCATTATGTCACATGGAAAATATTTCAAAACGTGGGATGAGCATAAAAATATCAGTAAGGGTTATAAAACAATGAATGAAAATAGCAGTTCATTAATACAAACATAACCTAAACTTTGTAACATCCCTCATGAAATCATAAGATTTACATTGTAAACAAAAATCATAAAGGTAACATGTGGCATCCATAACAAACATACATTGTAGCTTTCACAACTGATTAGCTTTTTACATTTGGAATACCCATCTTACTATATTCCTTGTATATTTTATGAGAAACAATCTTGTTTACCTCTATCACATTACCCAATTCATTGGAGAGCTATCTCGGGCTCACCCGCCCTAGTTTTATCATGCTACCACACGTATTCGTAAACAATGCCTAAGAACCATAACATAGTCATAACACATAAAATATTCATAAAGGAAAGATAACAATTCCACATTTATATCATAATATATTATTTCATGATATTGACATAATCAACTCTTTTCAAAACCAGTTTCAAAAACCATTTGAATCATTTAATAACGAGATTTTTAAATCGAATTATCCCATAACACTTTGAAATTTTAAATGAATTATCATTTAAAAAAATTAATGACCAATTAAATAAATACTAAAATCCAATTATAAAACATGGAAATTAATGACAAATATTTAAATGAATAAATCATTAAAACATTTAAAAAGATATTTTAGAAAAAGAGTTTTTAACAAAATGAGATTCACTTGAAAACAAATAATTGTGGAATAAAATTTAATCATAACTTTATAATATCATGAGAATAAAGGGATTCATGATATAATGTTCCAAATTATAGTATATACACCATATAAGAGTTAATTGATGCATAACAACAATGATGTCTCAATGGTACGTAAATTGAGACGAAGTCCCAAACAAAAAATGTATCATTAAATTAAGGATAAATCAGTTACATAATAATGTATGAAAAATATAAATACAATAAATATGATTGGATATTTAGTGTAAATAAATCATTGAACATTCACACATATTTTGGTAAAAACAACAATAATTACTTGGATGTTTAACTCAATGAATTGAAATTGAGTTAAAATTACTCTTATCAAGTTTATATCGATGACTTGAAAATTTATAAATATAGGGATTATATGTATACAAATTATATCCACAAAATGGGGAGTTGAAATTACAACATAAATAAATAAATAGTGATTCCAGACATAATAATATCATGATATAATTAATAATTATAAGATTAAACCAAGGAATTGAAATCGGGTAAAAAAGCTCCCTTACCGATTTTGTAACATACGAAACATACACCACATGAAGAAGGATCATACAACTAAGATGTAAATACACATAAAATAAAATATGTTAAATAAAGAATATAATCATGGGATGTTCATACACCACATAAAAGGAAATAGTGAAAATGAAGAAGGAATCTCAAGGGAATAAAATGTGAGATGAACTCACCTTACCACATTGTAATCAATCGAGTCATATGAACAAAAGATAATAACCACCAAATGAATCACACAATACAATAAATTTAAATATAAACATGATAATATATATAAAATTGTAGTAAACTATACACCACATGCAATAAATAATTGGTGAACAAAGGAAATATCACAGAATTAAAAGTGAGATAAGAAACCTCTTACCTCGTGTCAAACATGACATGTTCATTCTTTAAACTCTTTTAATTCGGGTAACTGCCTTTTGATTGAACAAAAAGGGTTTATTCTGGTACCTTATGCATAAAGAAAGGATTTAGGATGAAGATTGGGATCTTGAGAGATCATTTGGGCAGAGTTTGGATGAGCCAAGAGGCTTGAGGGATGTGAGTAATGGGTTAGAGGTGAGGGATTTTTATACGGTGCAGGAGGGGAACTTTAGATAAGTGTGAAAATATTATTTTATTTTATAATGTTTATCGATTTTTAATGGTCGAAAAATTATTAAAGTTGAAGAAAATATGACTCATGTTAGAAATAAAATCATCCCATAAGAATTGGAAAGGTTTTGGATATTATATTAATCTTTATAATCTTATTTATTTTAAAAATTTATTAATGAGGTAAACACTACATTATTATTGTGTCATAAATAAGTTTATTTATTTGATATCTAAGATTTTTTAAAAAATATACCATGATGTAAGAAATATTTTTAGATTTCTTATTAATATTTATAGTCAAATATATAAATTATATAACCCCACATTTAAATTGTTTTTGCAAAACAATACATGCTTATGATATTTTTATTTTTACTTTAAATAAAAAGTTATTAACCTCATTATCTTACCAAAGTGGATTTAAAAGGCCAAAATTATCACCCATGGAATTTCATGGTCAGAAATTACACATCAAATATGGTTAGACCAAATGTTAATTTAATTTTATTTTATTATAATATTGTGTTTACCAAGAATTTTCCTATTTACCTTTACATGTGGTAAATAAAAGTCAAAAGTTACAATTCATCAAAAATTATTTTCATCTTATTGAACCACATTTTACTTACAACTAAAAACAATGTCTATTGGATTTTTTAAATTCAATTCACAAAAGTGGTAAAATTTTATTTCAATGAAAAAATGGTTATATTAAATATTACTTAGTGTTTTCACTATTTATCAAAAATCGATGTTTTTGGTAGAAAAATACCAAAAAATAATCCTAATCTATATTTGATATTACGAATTCAAAAATGAGGTCTCATTTCACCAATTCTAAACATAGAAGTTGTACTAATTAATTTAAAAATAATCGCTATTTTCAAAACAAAAAACATGTTTTTAAGAAATAATAACTATCAAAAGATTGACACTTTTTTATGTCCAATTTCAAACTAAAATTACATACGATGATAAAAATTAGATTAAATTATAAAAAAATAATATAAATTCACCTTTAAAATAATTAGATAGATAATCTAACAATATAAATAAATTTTATTAAACGACACTTTTGAATTAAAATACAGTATTTTTCACTATTCATTAAGAAATGAATATTATTAGAAAAATACAAAAAAAATTACCCAAAGTAAATTTTGATGTCCCGATTTTAAAGAAGAATTTATTTTTGTCAAAAATAACTTATAAAAGTGAAAAAAATAATATTTTAATAAGGTTATCCATTAAAAGGTGGTAAATCAATATTTTAAAGAATGTTAGTGTATTTATGCTTCAAATTAGATTACTTCACATTTTAAGCCTCTTAAATTTATCGGATAAATGTAAAAAAAATTAAAAAAATGTATAATAATATTTTAGTTTGTTATGCTCATTCTCAACATTACAAAGTCTAGGAGTTAACTACCATTTAAAATAATAATATTTTATTATTATTTTTTAGTATGACTCGGCATTGTGTGTATCAATAGACTTGAAAGAAACCCATTGTTGCATATTGGGTACACCATCGAACGTAGCATCCCATTTAAAGAAAAATTAAAATTTAATTCACAAATATTAATAAATATGAATATGTATTATTCTTCATTTACATAGGATGTTACATCCTTCACCAATTTGTGGAATTTCATCCTCACAATTTTAAAATTAGGCTTGGATACTTCATTAAATGTCCTACATCGGAAAAAGAGTCAATAAAAATATCACTTTAAAAGAATGAAAAATTGAAATACAATTACACATGAGATATCACATACTAGGATTTCATATAGAATAACATGGATATGTAATAGAAACAAACCATCAATGTTTTATGGAGAGTTGTAGAAAACATGATTCGGAGAAATTTAACCACTAGAAAATCACAAACATGTGATGGGTTAAATGTTCTTTGATTCACTAGTATGAAATGATAATGGACAATGTATTTTACTTTAGTTTGTTTTTATATTGTTGATGAATTATTAATAATATTAACTAAAAACATAAGAAAATATACATACAGGTCATGTAGATATTCATCCACTACTAAATTTCTACCACAAAATCACCTTTTCTCCAAACGATGAGTATTAAAACTGACTTGGTCTCATTAAAAATACTAGAATCAATCTCTAAAGTATCAGATAATCCATAAAAATGAACTATATATTTTCCTTGTATTTTGAAACTACCAAAACCAAAATGTTTAGTACATGATTATATAACCCTCAAAAAAATGTTAATAATTTTTAAAAATAAATACTACTCTTAATTCCAAAAATTCGGCAAACAATACCCAAAGTTCGGAAAAAACCCATTCAATAAAAAAATGTCCATAAAATTATTCAAAGTAACTAAAACTATGATTGTTACTGAAAACTCTTAAGGATTTAATCACAGAGTCTTCCATAGTAAATCTTAAAATTTATCTCCAAATAGAATCGACTACTCATAATGTCTTATATTTTAGTGTAATTAAAAAATCAAATATTCTAAATGATAGTTTAATCATTTACACAAATAACCCAAATCCCCATCTGTCTTTAATAAAAACACATATTCTTCCAAAATAATATTCCACCATTACCCATAATGAGAAATTATAATTATTCATTGAATAACATTTTCATATATCAAACTTCATGGTAACACTTATAATAAAAAGTCTTCCAATTTAATCCCATCATCAAATTTCCTTTTTTACTTTTAAGCATTTCATCATATTAAAATCTACCATAACTCTTGAATCCCTTATATGTTGACTTTTTACTCATTCTACATTCTTCATGATTCATTAACCATTATTTACCAACATATTCTCAAATACTTATTTCTTAATAACAAAATCAAGAATCATATCCTATGATTCAACAATATCAAAAAATATGTTAAGAAATAATCCATAACATTCATTGGTAACTGCCAGTTTCTTCATCCTCAATTAGAATGGAATTTGGAATATGTTAACATATATTTGTATGATCTTGGTGATCCCATTATCAAGACTTCTTCGTAGGTCATCTGTTTGTATAATGACTCTGTAGACCACATTTAAAACATTCAATTGATCCCTTAGAAAGAACTTCTTTCCCTTTCTTAGAGTCAACTGGATGATTCCTTGTTCCCTATATTATTCTCTATTTATGACCTTCATTCCCACATCTATATCATCTTACCATCACATTAATAAATTTTCCTAGGTGTTTCTTTCCAGATCCATGACACATAGGTTTTTGACCATACATACCTTTATGATTATTACCTGAACTTCTGTAGGTATTTGTTTCCCACATATACGATTCCATAAAAAATAACAAAGGTTCAGGTGGTCAATCATGACTTTGGATTGTTTTTAGAGAATAAACATAAGAGTACTCATAGCAGCTCACATTCCATTCAGTTTCTCATTCAGAAAAAGTCACATTTTTCTTCACATCCACTGTTACTTTGGTGTCTAATAAATCCCACCATTTACTTAAACCAAAAATAACAGCTTGATTATATCAGAAATGTCATCATATAATATCTTATGGGGAGGGTAAATATTGATATATATGTATTCACATAACTCAATGCATTGGATAACTATCTCTGGCTCACCAGCCCTCTGATTATCACAGAACCACCCGTGTTTGTAAAAAATTCCGGAGAACCATAACGTAGTCATAACACATAAATCAAGAATAATGTAAAGATAACATTTCCACACTACTATCACAATATATTATTTCATGATATTGTCAAAATAAATTCATTATCAAACCATTTTCAGAAACCATTTAAAAAATTTATAAAGTTATTTTTAAATTAATGTGTCCCATACCACATTGAAACATTTAAATGAATTATCATTTAGAAAAATTAATCACTATATAAATAAATCCTACAAACCATTTTTAAAACATGGAAATTAATGAATAAACTTTACAAGAATAAATCTTCAAATCATTTAAAAGAATATTTTAGTTATAGTTTTTTTAACAAAATTAGAGATACTTGGAAACAAATAATAGACTAATAACATTTAATCATGACTTTAAAATATCATGAAAATAAATGGATTCATGATATAATATGAAAATGTACAGTATATACACCATATAAGAGTGAATTGGTACATAACAACAATGATGTTTAAATAGAATGTCAACTGAGATGAAGTCCCATGCAAAAACTGTATCCATAGATTAAGGATAAATCAATTACATAATAATGTGTGACAAATATATATATACTCAATATTAATAGATATTAATTTTAAATCAATAATAGAACATTTACATACATTTTTGAAAAAACTACATCAATGACATGGATGTTTAACTAAATGAAGAGAAATTGGGTTAAAATTAATCTTATCGAGTTCTTATCGATGACTTGAGATTTATCAATGGAGTGATTATGTGTATAAAAAGTATGTATACACAAAGGAAAGTGGATATTATAAAATAAATAAATAAATTTAGTTTCCACTAAAAATCATATCATGACATAATTGAGAATTATAATATTATTCCAATGAAAGTAAATTGGGTTAAAAAGCTCCTTTACCTATTTGGTAAATTAAGAAACATACACCACATGAAGAAGGATCATACAATGAAGATGTAAATACCCATAAATTAATGTATATTAAATAATGAATACAATCATGGATAGTTCATACACCACATAAAATTAAATAGTGGAAAACATAGAATGAATATAATGGGAATAAAAAGTGATATGAAAACCCCTTACCACGTAGTAATCAATCGAGTCATATGACCAAAAGTTAATAGTAACCACTAAATGAATCAAAAATACCATAAATACAATGATTAATATGATAATATATATCAAATTGTGATAAAAATTACACCACATGTAATAAATAAGTGAAAAAACATAGAAATCTCATGGAATTAATAGTGAGATAAGAAACCCCTGAACTCGTGTCCGACTATACCCCTTCGTTCTTTAATCTCCTTTAAATTGGGTAACACCCTTTGGATTAAACCAAAATTGTTTCTTGAAGTTACTTCTACCTAAATTAAAGCTTCTAGGAGGAATAGAGGGTTCTTTATAACTTATTTGGGAAGAGGTTGGACGATCCAAGGGGCTTTAGAGGTGTGTGTAATGGCTCTTTAGGAAAGTGTGAAAATATTTTTTTATTATATAATGAATTTCGGTTTCTAAAGGACCAAAACCTATTAATGTAGAAGATACGATGATTAATTGTCGATATATAATCATCCAATATGAATTGGATAGGTTTGGGATATTATTTTTATCTTTACAATCATGTTTATTTAAATAATTTCTTACTGTAGTAAACATTACATCATTATTATGTCATACATAATTTTATTTATTTGATGTCTATATATTACAAAAAAATTAACTTAATGTAGGAAATATTCTTAGATTTAAATTAAATATTTATACTCCAACATATCAATTATAAAACCCCATAATAAAATTGTTTTAGCAAAACAATATATGTTTATGATATTTTTATTTTTACTTTAAAATAAATGTTATTAATATCATTATCTTCCCCATGTGGCTTTAAAAGGTCAAATGTCTTACCGAAGTATTTTTTTGGTCAGAAATTACTCATAAAATATGGTTATGACAAGTTTTAAAGCAATTTTATATTATTATAATATTTTTTTCACATTGAATTACCCTATTTATCATTAACTGTGGTAAATAAAAGTCAAATGTTACTATTTGCAAAAAATATTTTCATCTTATTTTACAATATTTTACTTATTAATAAAATCCATGTATGTCATATTTTTTAAATTCAATTCACTAATGTGGTAAAATTTTAATTAAATGAAAAATTCAGTTTTTTTAACTATTACTTAGTGTTTTCACTATTCATCAAAAATTGATGTTTTCCAGAAAAATACCAAAAATTCAACCTAAGCTATATTTGATATTCTTAATTAAGTAATTATGTCTGTTATAGAATATTAAAATCATACAATTTTGATAAATTAATTTAAAATTATTTCATGTTGTGAAAATAAAAAACATGTTTTTATGAAATAATAACTATCAAAAGATTGACACCTATTTATGTCCAATTTCAAAGTGAATTTACATTAAATGATCACAATTGGATTAAATGGTAAAAATATAATCTAATTAAACCATAAATCCCATTTAAAATATAATATAATGATATAAATAAATTAGATTAATTTGTAATTTTGAATTAAAACACAGTATTTTCACTATTCATTAAAAAAATAAATTTTATCAAAAAATACCAATATTTAGACAAATTAAATCTTGATGTCCTAATTCTAAATAAGAATTTTTTCTGTCAAAATGAACATATAAATGTGACCAAAAATATATTTAATGAGGGTTCTCTATTAAAAGGCAGTAAATCGACCTTTTAAAGAATATTTGAGTATTTATCCTTAAAATCATATTAATTCACTTTTTAAGACATTAAAATTTATTGGATAAATGTAAAATAATTTAACAAACATGTATAATCATATTGTAGTTGGTTCTATCCATTCCTGCCATTACAATGGCTAGGCATTAAATACCATTTAACATAATCATATTATATTATTATTTATCAGTATGAGATATCATTGTGTGTAACATTTGACTTCACAGAAACTCGTGGTTTGGTATCAGGTATGCCATCGAACATAGATTTCCCATTAAAGTAGAATTAATATTTAATACACAAATATTAATATATATGAAAATGTATTATTCTTTATTTACCTGTGATGATACACTTACTGTTCTTTTTATGATCATCCCATGTTTTGAAAAGTTTTTCTTAATAATTAATGTTGAATTGGGTCAAGGATGAGATCAAGGACAATTCATGCTATCTAAAACATGGAACTAGACATTTTTATTTTTTAAATTATTTTTTGTTTTATATAAACTGGAAACTGAGAAGAAATGTAATGTAATTGTTATGGCATAATTCTCTAATACTCTAAACTAGAAAGGATACTCAATTTGAATTAATGACATAACTCAATATTATGTAATTTTTACGAATAAAGAATTATATTAATATTATTTCATGAAAAAATAGATTGATTTTCCAAAATAACTCATCTTTCCAAAACTAAAAATGGTATTTCTATCAAGAATTTATCAATGATTTTACTAGATAACATTAATCTATGATTATGATTCAAATATTTTTAAGTGGTATATACTTTTTTTATAGATATCATTATTTAAACCTATGGAATGGATGGGTCTTATTATGTGAGGGTGTCGACCTCTATAGCCCCATGATGCATCGATATGCCTCATGAGACAAACAAGACCGGGTTATTGAGGAGTCCTTACCCATTTGGGTAGACGTTATGGAAGAATCATATGTTGTATGTTTATTATATCAAACTTATTAATTCCCTAATTATGATAGTATTAATTGATATTCAATGTTGAAATTCAACTTGTACAATATATGTGGTATTTTTTCATTCTCATATGTTTATTTATATGGTTTCTAATTTTGTTTTAATGTCACGCCTCATTATTTTTTTCATCATTATTTATTATAGAATTCTATTTATTATAGATTTAGGTGTATTTTGTACCCTTTCATAGAATTATATAACACCCCATTTTTATATTTTATTAGTCACCAGTATGCGAGGATGTATGTTATGAATTACTTGTAGATATAACATAGAATTTTTTGAGAGTTTCAATTGGAGTTCTTACACATTTTTTCATTACATGCTATAATTTAATGATCATGTATATAATAAACATTCAAAAACTACTAGATAATCATTCCTTTTGTATTTACATTTATTATCTATACCAATTTAATAATGTAATTCATTGTCTCTAGGTTACTAGGGTTAGGGTCATTACTATTGGTAGTAGTGGATTTTTAGTATAAAATTTGGAAGATATATTTAGAAAAAATAGATTATGCAAAATAACCTTAAAAGAGATTTTCAGGATAAGAATAAAATAAAATCCTATAATTTTGGTAAGGTAGATATTATGTGTGTCATCGATGAAAAATATCAGTTTCTAGATCATAAAAATGGCCATGGTTTTGGAATTACTATACGTAGTGATAAAAACTCTGACAAGGTGTGTCATGCTAGACAAAGCATAACCTATTACATGAGAACAAGAATTACTCTACCCCTAATTGGACACTCATGGTAAATATACTTAAGATAAATCAAATTTTATTGATAAACCATTATGAAGGATTTAATGTTAAATATGTCTCAAATTAAATCATGTTACGAAATATGATATTAGCTATGAATTATTTTTTAATTTAGTTTATGTGCTTAAAATGCATCGGATTATGAATTATGATTATTAAACTAATTTATGTGTTGCCATTTATGATAAATGGAACCTCATAGAATGACTAAGAACTTCACCAATGCACATGGTCTAATGCTTAATAATGATCATATCAATTATAAATGTGTGACAATATTTTGAAAGTAATAAATAACCAAAAAAATACTCATCGTACAAGGATACAATAGAATTTTCTATCATGATATATAAAAAATTATCTAATATTTATTAATTAAAATGGTTTTAAGAGAATAAGAGGATGACATAGAAAATGATGGATATTGAAAATAGGTGTAAGAATTATTTTCCAACAAGCGATAATTCTGGAAATAAAGTCTTTCGTACATCCTTGAATGAAATTTTAGTTTTCTATAAGTCTAGATTGAAATGAAACCATTCTTTTGATTGAATGGTTTAGAAAAATTATTCAAACATGAATTAATAAATCTTCATGGAGATGGGAAACTATGAAAATCATTATCTTGACCATCAACGATAATATATCCCAAAAGGGGATAGTAGATTACTGGTAACCTTATGATACCACCATATATGAAGAAGAATTATTATCACGGATGTGTTTGAATTCATGAATTATGTTATTAGAGGTTTTTTTCAATTATTTTCTTATTATAATAATCATCACATATAAAAGGATTATACAACGATGCTTATTCTTTATAAAATTGGAAGAATGTGATGATTAGAACCATTAATCACGATGAGTGATTATATTACATGTTATTCTTCTTGAAAATACATGACACGTGAAAGAAAACAAAAAATATTTTGTTGATATTGAGATAATAATAACTAGATGTTTATGGGTTAGTATAGGGAACCATGATAGTGGATAGTGATATGATGGATGATGTTATTGTGGAATTATTAGATGCCCAGATTAGAGGAATATATTCAACAAATTAAGATATTATTATTGAAATCATCAATGTTACATAATTTTTTCAATAAAAATAACGTATTCATATATTTGGTATTTGATAATATGATTTACATTATTTTGGGAATTCATTTTTTTGGAATTTATTGACATTATATCTAAATTGTACAACATTGAATTTAAAATTACTTATTTTGGAAGATTATTATGATCCAATACATATGGAATGGATTATGAATATTATATTAATATATTATTTACCATTTTGGACAACTTATTATAATCATATATGATTCGATAATCATTTAACGGTTGAGAGAATGACTTATAGATAAATGTTCTTCATGAATAAAAATTCATCATGAATATTCATATTTATATTTTATAAATGAAGTCAAGATTGATCTAAGATCAACCAAAGGATGGTATTAGGAACTGTAAAGGAATCATATATGTTTATTTTTTAATGTTCTTCTTGGGATTGTAAAATAATCTCTCGAATATAGGAAAAAAATTGCGGAACCAAAAAATCATCTCTATTCACTTCCTAGAAGGAAACAATTGATCATTTAAATAATGAATTTTTTTGATGTGATTTTTTAACTTTATGGGACACAATTTATTGATGAAAGAGAGAATATAACACCCCATGATTTTATAGTATGCCAATTTTTTAATTTAACTTCCCTGATTTCTTACAAGCTTAAAAATTTATTAAAATTTATTATATAATTATTATATTTATCTCCATGTTGTTTGGAATTTTGGTATGTAATTAAATAAAGTAAATTATGAAAATATAGATTACATATTTTAATAAAATTAATTCACTGTTTACAAATTAAATAGAAATGAAAAACAATTGAAAATAAAGTATGTATTTTTATAAAAACCATTCTTATTAAAAAATTGTTGTTTTATATTAATAAATTAAATTAACAAATATTAGTCAAATATATGAATTAAATTTATATAGTAAATTTTCAATGATATTATTTTATATTCAATCAAAATAATTTTAGAGTCATAAGATAAGAAGAAATCCAATTTTACAAAAAAAAGTATATAATTCACTAAATTCTTTTTTATCGTCATTTATTTGAGAACTTGTATTAAATTTAAATTGTTATAGATTTATATATTATAATTGAAAATATAAAAAATATTTTAGAAATTTTAATATAAATATTTACTTTTGTTCAGTTTTTTGTATTTTTATGATATGTTTTATTTTTTATGAATTATAATTTCACTTTTGGAATAATAATATGAGAGTTAAGAATATTAATGTGGAAAATATATTAATAACCATAGTTATTAATGGATAAATAATATTTAATAATTACATAAATTAAAATATAGTATATTTAAATGATGGAATATATATATTAATTTTTTCAAATAATAAATTAATTGTTGATATTTTTGTGAAACATAAATTGTTTTTTCCAATTTAAAAAATAAAATAATGATTTGAAAGAATATGTAATTTCATAAAATAGATTCAATAATTAATATTTTCTTTTATTTTGATTATGTGATAATTTTATGATACATTAATTAAGATTTCAATGGGTCACAAAATCTGTTATAATTTTATAATCAGAATATTTTTATGAAATGAGGATTATAATAAAAAATATATATTTAAAATATTAAATTAAAAAATTTCATTTACTTTTTTAATTATAAAAATAAATACATTATTAGAATTAATTTTTGGGATTTTTCTGACATAGGTGTATTTTTTGTGGATCATATATTACATTAATTTATGGTACTTAATATTTTATCCAAATACATGAATTAACGCGTCATGGATATTGTAATGATGTTTTATGAACCCATTGGATCTAAATCACATCCATTATTTTTTTTATTTGGTAAAAATTATCAATACTATGGATAATGTTATGCCAAAATAACAAACATATATTTAAAATAATAAAAAAACCCACATCCCCTGCACTATAAATACCACCCCCACCCATCTTCTTCTCCCACCACCAAATCCATGATGATTTTTTAGTTTCATACCAATACCTCACCCAAACTTCTACCCCCATCTAATTTTATTTCTATTATCACTCAAAAAACAATGCAAAGGATCCTTAAGGAGGTTCTTAGGAAGAAGAATTCATGAGGTAAATCCATTTTTGTTCACATTCAATTTCTATTAATTTCATTTCTTTTCTATTATATGCTTACCTATTCTATCCAAAAAAGATAGATACCAACATAATGTTTTATATTATATAATTTTATAATGTTAATGAAATAACCCTTATAAAACCCATTATTATCCTCCTTTTATTATAAAACATAAAACATTTTCTATGATGTGACGATTTACAACCGAAATAGACTATGTGACATCATTTTCCATTACCAACATCTAGAATGTTTTATTACCATTATAATGGTTAGAACATGTCTAATTTTATAGATTACATGTTATTAATTATTTTTTAACTATTATATACACGTAATATTAATTCATAATACAATAATATTTCCTAGTGATCGAAAAACACAAGAATATTCTCAGCAATTATCATTGATGTTTTATCTAAAAAAACCCCCATATTATGAAAAAAAATATTGAAGATAATTTAATACTATGTATGTTAATTAAAAACATTGTATTTAAAATATTGACAAATATTTCCATGTTACATGGTCTTTTATACTTGTATACAGGTGAATAAATCATAAATCCCAGGCAAACTAACACACTTGAATGACATAATTTAATCATATAACTTTTAAAAGAGGCAATAGATAAATAAAATAAATTTTTTATATATTTTATATATTTTTTATATATTTTATATTTTCTTAATTAAATTATTAATTAAACTATTTTAATTATCTAGTACGTTATGTTCATGTGTATATAACATTCCTATATAAGGTATGAGTTTTCTCATCTATATTTTATTTCTATGTGATATGAATTATTCACCTCTATTTTCTATGTGTAGTGTATTTATTCTTCCAATTTATATATCATATCATGATTTTAACAATTTTCATGGTATTCAATGTCATATATGAGTATAATTAATTTTATGGTGCATATGGTTTGATTTTTTGGAATGTATTAAGGTATTCTCCCCGAACATGCATTTGTCATTTGGGTTACACATTCTCTCACTTTATCCAAATGTAATTATACAATAATTTTATATAATTTTTATAAATTACTATTATCTGTTCAACTATATTATTTATATATATCATTTTATCTTTTTTTATCGTAAAAAAAATTCTTTATAATGTTCCATTCATGCTTCTATCTGATATGCATGCCGATTCTTAAGTAACATCCCAGTTTCATTCCGACATTCAAGTGTACTCATTAATATATTTAAAGAAACCATTTATTATAAAATCATTCCTTTATCATGATAAAATATCCTTTTTACTCCTATTTTTATTATAATTATTCCTTTTTAAGGACTCTTTAGTATATTCCTTCAAAAATACACTAAAGCGCATCTTTTCCCACAATTCTTTAATGCTATTATTTCATTTTTTCAATTAAACTCGAAAAAATTTATGAAAAAATAAAATTTCATTGTCTCTACCTTTTAAATTATGTAATATACATGTTTATAATCTGATTTCGGGTAAAATATAAGTGATTTTCTAAATTAAATACTTTTTCTTAAAGTAAAAGTGGTATTTCTCTCTAGAATTTCTAAATTATTTTATTAGAATACTTTCATTTATGTTTATGATTCAAATATTTCAAACTAACACAACACACATTAATTTCAAAATATATTTCTATGTTAAATTTGTGGAATAAATAGGACTTAGTATGTTATAGTAAGGCCCCACTATTTCCCTACGATGTATCGGTACGACTTATGAGACAAACTAGACTGGGTTTTAGTCGGGGCCTTACCCGTTTATGTAGATTTTTTCTGATGCCTTGATGGTATGTTTGTGATTAATAACATTACTTATTGCCTCATTATAATAGTATTATTTGATATTATATGTGATTATTCAACTAGTACAATATACATGTATAAGATTCATTCTCATATGATTATTTATATAGATCATGATTATTTTTTAATGGAATGTGTCTTTAGTTATTCATCATTAATTCATTGTATTTATTAATTTATAAATTCTGCCATATTATTTATTACTCTTATTATTAATCGGATCTCATACCCTTATTAAGTATTATTTTTTCCCTTATGATTCAAATATTTATATTATGATTGAAATGTTGGGATAATATAAAAGGTTATTTGTGTTTTCAATGATTTTTTCCTATTGTATTTCATTTCAAGATGTAATGGAATGTTCATATAGGTAAAAAAGAATCCTACACTACTAAAATAATCATCATTTTGGTTTTTGAGTCTTGTATCTATGCTAATCTAACAAATTATGAAAAATTCTATAGGATACAAAGGTTATTGTCTTTAAAATTACTTTATAATTCTGTACCTGTATGCAACTAATATCATCTGTTGAAGCATCACCATATACCATACCCACATACTAAATCTGTTTGTATTGGTGTAGTTATTATCTTATTATTCATCTCCTTAATTCATTACATACATATTTTCATCCAGACACACATTACACCTATCAATGTTAATATAGTTAGAAGGATTGGAAATCAGGATAAATTCATTACAAAAAAAATTTCATTCTCATATTGGCTAAAAATATAATGTGATTCTATGAAACTAGTGGGTCTGAGACATGTCTCATTTTTTAATATTTTTAATAGGTCCATGAAAATTCTGTAACATTTGATCATGATCCAAAATAATGTGACATGGATCATCCAATATTCACACATTTATAACATTGAATAAATTTTTTCTTCCTTAATATCACCTACACAATACATAGATGCTATTCATGTCCCACATTACTCTTTGATTTAGTGAGAATATACTCTATATGTAATATAAAAATATTTCTATAAATACTATGTTAATGAAAACCAAAAATAAATTAGGGGAATTAGAATGTCCGAATGGAATCACGTGGAACTCAGGATTCTAATTCCTTATTTATAATTCTATCTTCTTAAATTATTCCATATTCTTCATTAGTTGATGATATCTCACATGAAGATACCCAATTTATAAAAACAAATCTCCTCAAGGTTTATCAGAGATTTATTCAATAATATTAAGAGGATACATGTTATTTATGGTGACCTTTTTGAGCTATCAATTATATATACATACCTACAGTTATCCATTCTTTTTCATGGAACAGAGAAACTTATCTACCCATGGTAATGGACATTTGAATATGAATCATTTTCCAAAATTATCTTACATATATTTATTTAACTTCTAAAATTTCACTAAGGCCATACTATAGGGATATTTTTATATGTGAATGGTAGAAAATATAATTTCTATTAAGAACTATACATCATATACTAGAATAATAATAGGTTGATCTTTAGGAAATAATTCATTCTATTACAGTGTAATGCTCATTTCCTCAAGGTATGAAATTTGCATCAAATAACCCATTTGGTAAATTTAATTTTCTTTATAAGGTTTCATCACCCACACAGTTGAGGTATTTTATAAATGAGATTCATTATAAACATTGAATTAGTTTATGATCATACAATGAATCACAAAAATGAACTAAATTTTATTTTTCTAATAGTTTTTGTGTGATCTATAAAAATAGATTCAGTCCAAGAGTAATATAGTGTAAATTTGTAACAAAGGAAGGGTTACAATATATGATGGAAGAATCATTAAAAATAGGTATATAAGAGAAGAGTGTATCAATTATGTTGTATTGAACTCATCACATTTTATTTATTGATATACTTAGTTAATGGTATTGGGGTTTTAATAAAATAGTTCTATAAAAAATTCATGATATAAACCAATTCATATAAATAAAATAAATTTATGCTCAATTTATTCATGATTGAATAGTAATTTTACATTGTTTGACTTGTTTTTAATGATCCACCTTTATACTGTTGATATGAAGATTTTTCCATGATCTTTAGTATTTTGTGGTTTCTTTTTTTGATTAACAATAAGGACCCATGGTTTTGGAAATTGGATTTCTAATTTTACTTTCTCCTTATACATGAACCATAGATATATTTGTGGTATATTCCATTTCTCCATTACATTGGCCACCTTCTTCATGATTATACCAAATTCTTCAACATAGTGGTATTATCTATGAAACTTATAGCATTTCCCTATACATTTAAGTTATTCCAATGATGATTCTTTAAATATTTTTTTACATTATAGAGTATGTGTATTCTTTAAACTATTTTCATTATATCCTCTAGATCAAAACTACGTATTTATTTTTTTATATTAAAATTCACGGAACAATACTCAAATAACCATCTCTGCATGGAGGGAATATAAATTAAAATATTCATAACTCCCAATGGCTCTAATACATATATCCATTTAGAGGTACAATTTCATAAAACTAAATAATATATCTATTTTAAAATAGATATTGATAACAAAACACCAATTTTAAGGTTAAATCTATGTAAAAGTTCTCTTATATAAAGTGAAACATTCTCCATCCATTTATTTATCTCTTGGAACACTATATTTTTCCTACTATAAATAGAATGAGAGAAATATTTGATGATACCAGGATTCCATAAGTAATCCTACTAAATATATACCATTGTAACATTATTATTAGTATAACAAATTAGTTACCACCATCTAATGGCCTCTCCCTATATATGATTCATTTCCAGAGTAACCTTATACTTATCAAAATAATGGACAGGACAATGATCATCTCTATTGAGTTAACCGAGTATTATAAAATAAGTGTATATGAATAATCATTAAATGATTTTGTTCATTTCCACATGAATGAATCAATATCTATTAAATATTTATTCGTTAAAGATGGTTGTTCATATAGTTTATGTTGTTTTTCTATGTTTGAGAAATCAGGGTATCCATCTCCATGATGTTTTGAACAGAAACTCCTTCTACATTGGGTGTGATGTTTGTGAAATCATTGAACACTCCATCACCTAGTTTAATGGTATGGTTTCTCCTGGTGACCACCATTTAATAATATAGAAGTTTTTTGAAAATAAGACATTAATAAATGAAAAAAAATATTTACACTTTTTTTGTAATTAATTATTATGTAATATCTAATGGCATCCTTCAATATAGATTTTCCCATAAATTATACTTCCTGGATCATGTAATTTATTTATTTTCTACCATTAATATATAAATAATTTTTTTATCTATATATACTTCCTAATAGGTTCTAATACACTATGATATTAACAATATAATATACCTAGGGTGTGTCAAACTAGTTGTTTATCAAGTCATATTGTCATGCACATGACTCTACATGAGTCTAGATCATGAAAAGGTATTATATAGAAATATATTTCATTTCTCTCCATACATATAATCTTAAAATTTACTACAAATAAGATATTTTATTTTACATAGATTTATCATTTTCCCTTTTTAAAAACATAATATAATCCTTATTCGAAAATTTACTAAACCTTTCTATGATAAAATCTACAATGGATAAAAATTTTCATTACATAACTTTTACTTTATTTTTGATAATTTATATAATAGGTATTAAATCCTGGATAAAAAGTAATATTTTATTCAGTAAAATAAAATTAAACATTATATTTACATAATGAAAATTGACACATTACATAATTCATATATCTCAATCATCTAAGTGGCTTTGTCATTCCCCTTAGTACATGTAATCAGCTGAGGATATACATGAATGGAGGGGGTGGACCAAATTCCTAGTAAGGGGAGCCATACTAGGAGGTAAATAATGGAAATTTATGAATACTAAATGTGTGGTCTTGAAAATATCATTATAATAGTGTAATTATCAAGATGAGGAGATAAAAAATTTATAATGTAATGGAATGTGTCCTATGATTAAAATAAAACATCGTGTACTAATAGTAAAATACCACACATAGTTGTGAACACAACTACGATCATTTTAATTCAGAATATATGTATATAAATCATAACATTATCATTGTATAGAAATCATTCAATAGGTTCATTAATATAGTACATATTCGAATGAGATACATCAAATTAACCAATTCCTTTGAGTTTTATAGAATTTCTGGGCGCACCGATCATATCATAAATTATAATAATCATTTATGCCACACAGAACATATTAAATTTATAGTTCCAAAATACACTCAAGGAGAAGAAGGGGCCTCATAAGGTTTCAATAATTCATAGTGTTATGGGTAACCATTTTTTCCCCATTATATAAGTGAAATCATACATCGACATAAAACATCATTATTCTTGAGTAGAAAAAAAAGAAATTATTGAGTATTAAAATATGATGTTTTGGAAATATAAGGTACTTGGGAAAATTGATTTTTATAGAAAAAATGTGGACATATTAAGAACATCTATATCCCCACTATAACATTGATACTAAATTTTATAGACATAATATGAAAATTCAAACTATGTAAGAGAAGATAACTGAATGAAAGGAATTTGGATCAATAACCCCCTTACCAATAACCCTTCTTTTTTTCACTTTTCACATCATGAATAATAAGACATGATTTATTAAAACATTTTTACAAAAGTGAATTATATTCATTTTCCCACTATTAATCCATTATAACTTTTGGATTCTATTTCATAATAGTTTTCTGAACAATTTTTTTATATATATTATCATTAAATATTTCCAATTCCATTTTGATTTCACAATTTTCATTCAACTCCAGGTATACGTAATTATAATTTTCCATTTAAGATTTAAATATATGTAATTACATAATAATATATTATATACAATTTATACCTTGAATCCATGACTTTGGTTATAATAATTGACATGGGAATGTCTCCACATATAGTTACTTGTCCTTTCACAAGAAAATGTTGAATGAGTTGGAAGGATAATTTTAAAATTTATATATGTCATAAATATGATACTAAAATAAATTTAACATGACTCATATATTTTTCTCATATGGAATAATTAATTTTATATCACATTGTTTTTAATGGTGTGATTAGAAAAATAATAGGTCGAATAAGGAGAGATAAGAGTTGTTCAAAACATTATCATTCCACTCTATAGAATCTATTGTGCATTTTTAAATATTCCAGGATTTTGGAGGTTAAATTACTACAGAATATCACTAATGATTTCATGGTTATTGATAGGAAATACTTCAGTAGTGAAAACTATTTTAAATTTGATGGATGGAGGGATTTACATAAGGAGGGAGTGGGGTAATTTTTACTTGAGTAGAAGTGTTTTTAAGAATAAAATAAAAAATAAACTAATATTTTAATGGTAAAACATCTAATAGTGAATTTTATAAATTATAAATCATATATAAATTACACAAAATGTATCTATTATTTTAAATCAAATTATTACTCTAATTCACTTTGTTAATTAAATATTATCTTGAAAAAGAATGAAATTTTTTATTTTAAGGGATCCATTTTTTATATCTTTGGAATTTTGAATGTTCTGTATAGTTTTGGAAGATAAATTTATTTTATTTTAAGGAATAATTTATGATGTTAAATATATTATGTATTAACCTTATTTTCATGAAATTATTTGGTGATTATTACATCATAAATATTATATCATAAGATTCACTTATCATGGAGAAAACATTATTATTAATATTTGCCTAAAAATTGATGTATTTAAGAATGTTACCAAAAAATATACCATTAATAATTTTTATGTTATTGTTTCAAAAATGAAATTAATTTTATTAATATATATTTATATCATTTGAATTTGAATTTTTTTTATATAAAAATTTACATTATTATGAAGTACCATAAAATATAGTTTAATAAAAATATTTTTCTATTTAAATTATATTTTTTCATCATGATATATATTATTTTGGAATTATAACATTGATATTTACATAAATTTATCAGGAAAAAAATTTTAATGTTATTTTTTTTAGGATTAATTACTAATACATTGGTTATGTTTCAATTCACAGTGGTCAAGTTTGTATTTACAATAACCAATTTACTATTATAATTGGAACATTACTACCAATAAATAAAACATCATTCTTTCACTCAATATTCACCAAAATTTCATCCTAAGGTTATATATTTCTATTTTATATGACATTGATTTGTATGGTAATATTTTTCATTAATATATTTTTTTCCCAAGGAGACATGATCATAGTAGATCGAGCGGATCCATATTTGCTAAATTTGGCATTTATATTTTATATTTAGTGTCCAATTATAATGATTGAAAATTTGTTTTCATCCGTAATTGAGAAATATAATGGTATTTAATAAATATAATTTTTTATTAGATTATAATTATTTTGAATGATATTTATTTTATGTAATATAATACAACACATATTTATTCATTGAGATGTATTACTAATAATTACTGCATCGTTACAAATGTGGTGCCCAATTTAATATGATACCCTAAGGGTACCATTAGCCTTTGAATATAATAAATAAAATTATATATATCTATTTTTTATATTATTCATCATTTGAGACTATCAATATTTATTTTTTATATGACATATATATAATTTGATATTCCAAAATTGAATTTTCCTCATTAAAAAGAAATGATTTATAGATCTTACTTAAAATATATACTATTATTGAAATGAAATAATTCCTATTGAAATAATTTGTTATTCTATTCATAAATACTATATTTAATTTTATTACATCCACATTAGTAGAGAATGCTCATGATTTTGATATAATGTCCTTTGATGCTTGGAATTTTCTAGATTATGGAAAACTCATATAACTATGCGTCTAAAAATTAAATTTTTTATACCAGTGAAATAGAATTGGAAATAAATATCATGGTACATAATATGGATCCTTGGGTGAAAACGAATATATTGTAATATTAACCCTTGAAAAACTCAAATTTTAACCTTGTGGGTACCATAATCAACTAATTGATGTATAAGTTATATCATAAATGTTGAATTGTTTTTCATTGATCTCCCCAAAATTGTGTGTATCATGACTAATTGTACATCCCATATTATTAATCTGAGAGTCCCTACATTAAATTAAAGATGTTGAAATGTTTATGTGGGAAATATGTGTAATATTTTGATGTAATATCACATAATTATGGATTTGATTCATAAATGGCATAACGATAAATTCATCATTAGTGTGTAAAACTTTTTGTAGGTAGAAATTTAAACAATGATCAAATATAATTATGTTTACATAAAAAAGAGAATATGATTTTTAATACTAGAATACATGATGGCATATTTCAGATAAATTCTACATGTGATTTAATTCTCAAAATGATTAGATGTATTGAAAATGATTGGAGTCCTTAAAATTCATCATGTTCTCACCAAATATATAATTTGTAAAATAACTTATACAGTGAAAAAAAGAAATTATTCAGAATCATTGATATGATTTTAATATTAATAGGGCTATAATATATTATAATCATTATCTAATACATAATAGTGGATTGTAATAATATATCTGAGGCTAATATTGGATTCATGATTGTAATCATTGAAACCCAAATCCATTTGAGAAATTATTAAAACAATAACTGAGGTGACCTAATTTTGATTTCCTGAATGGTTTCACCACAATATTATTAACTGTATAATCTCACCACTTGTTTTTAAGAGTAATACTGAATTTAATTCCAAAATCCTAAACAACTTGTATATGTTTTATAGTCATAATATATCTTAATTGAAACCCTGAATGCAACCTGGCATTGACTATGCATGAGGATTTCAAAACCATCATTGGGGGGTCTATACATTCCTTAACACATCCATAAGAATAATAATAATTAAATATAGACTACACCATGTAAATAAGTAAAATAATAATAATTTATGATAGAGAACATGTGATATGATTAATTAAACAGCTCCCATTGTGGAATGCTAAACAAGATTAATATGTTTAGGTAGAAAACTAAATAAGGTAGCAGCAAAAAGAACCTCAAGAGGGAATCTAGTTTCCATAACAAATTTTATTCTGTATAGTTATACCATCTTTAGTGGCTCCTTTCAATTTCATGCATCCCTATAAAATAATTCATAACATGAATCTAGATGTACATATATGGTGTAAGTAATTAAAACTACATAACAACTCCATTTCATCCTTATTAAATGTAAAAAATATATATTTGGTGTATATAATGATCATAATAAATGATAAATGAATCATAAAAATGTCATATATTGAGAACCAGAAACAACCTAATCCAACATACACCCTCACAATAAATTTGATGGATCATTATGGAAACTATGATCACGTTTTTAAAAAGAGATAAAAAACTATACACATTTATAGAAACATTTTATTCATTATCCCTATGGAATAATCTAAAACAGATACTTGGTCTCCCCAATGCATTGAGTAATATAATGTTATTTTGGATCTTGAATGATTTTAGATCATGATGAGCAATATGGATATCAAGATTCTTACATATAATTAGTACAAAATTCATTATCAACACACATTATGTTTAAAACCCCTCTAGGGTGTAATTATACAATTATGATCCAATAGTTATAATACCATGTTTACAAATCCATGAAATTTTAAATACTCATAAGCAACTAAGACAATAAAAAACACATCATCATTAGAATAGTGTATAAAAAATTTGATCCATCAAAATTAATGTTACAATATAGATAATAAATACTCTCTGTATCACAAAACATATATGGGTATTAATGGATACACACACCCATAAGAAATTTTTATTAAATATTGTATAAAAAAATTTCCATCTCAATGAAAGATACAATGAAACAAGTCATTACCAGGTATATAACATGTAATTAACATCCTAAACCATGATTTCTGATGTAGTACTTTGTGGTTAATCAATGTTTCTAGTATGGAATCAAATTTAAAATCTATATATTTATTTCATGTATAGTAATAACTCATGTGTTGATTTCCAAATCATTGATGAATAATATTTAAAAGTAAATGGTCCTAATTATATTCATTTTCAGGATGTATGATTTTTAATAATATACCTAATAGGTTCCATCAATAGTAATATTTCAGTAGTATGTCAAACAAGATTAAATCAATTCCCATGATATTTTATTTAATATAGAATTTATCATGTATTATATTTAAATTTTATATCTAATCATGGTGTATATTCAATATACACTGGTCTACCAAAAAATAAAAATTAGAGTAGTCATCAGAGATGAAAATTATAAATATGAAGTTCTCATGATGATCTATCTGTTGAAACATACAATGTAAAGTCCACTATTAATGGCGTATGTTGCTATATTAAAATACTTTTTATTATCCTGTAGTATTAAACTCCAATATATAAAACAATAATCAATGTATGTTATTTTTATCACAAATATTCTAATGAGAAAATGTATTTTATTATAATGACTAAATTGATACCCAAAAGAAATCCATGTAACCTAGTAGATATATATCTGATAAATAGATGTCGTATAGATTAAACCTAGTAACATATATTTGAAGGATAAATTCATAGTTATATCTCTACAAAAAAAATATCCATCATAGCTCATTTGATACACTAAATATTGTTATATTAAATTGACTCCATGTTGTCCTACTAGACCGCTTATATGTTCATGAAAGTTATTTTTTATTGTACAAGGTCTATGAAAACTTCTTTTGGAGGCGTTATCAATATTTTATAAACCTTGATGAAAAATTTATTTGGGTGAAGCATATAGAATATGAACACTCCAGAGAGGTGGTTATTTTATTATAATACAAAATCATATTCCCTATGGGTATTATAGAAAAATTGATATTATATAGATCCAAATTTTATATTTTTCTATGGATGATGTTGTGGTGTTTTTTCCATAGAGTTCACCATAGAAGTATTGATTGAGGAGGCTATAACATAATATATTAGTCCAAAACACAAAACAAGTTTTTTCATACTCACGTCTATATTCACTATTTAGTGTATTGAGTCTCATAAAATAGATTTTATGTGAATTCCATAAGATATGATTCCACAAGAGAAATAATTTAGAATTTTATTTGGTGAATGAATTTTAAATTCATGAGTATCATTTCATTGATTTTATTGATCTTGAATAATGTTTGAAACATATATTGAACCCTATAAATATAATTCTATTTCTATTCATGGTTATTTATAAATAGACTTGATGGGAAAAAAATGACCAAAATTCAATATAAAATGTCCCTAGGTAACAATTATTCCCACTGTAGAGTCATTCGACGACACAACCAATTCCCATCTACATGGTTGGTTTCTTATTATCCCCCCTACACTATTGTATCATAAAATATTTTTGTATTGGTTTTTTCATAAAAAATACAATATCAAAACTCCTTAAATTAATTAAGTAAACTCCCTATTTTAATAATATCATTTATTATTAAAGCATGGAGAAATAATGAAGAATACTATTGACGATGATAGAAACTTAGTATGATTGGTTCTACCCCATTCATCTGTAAATCTATGCCGTATAGTGGAACCTATGACATGTCTGATTAGAACCAATTCATGGAGTCCTTGTCATGTAATCATACTATAGTAGGTGTTATTATATATTTATGGAGATGGATTATTTGATGAACAATGATCATTATATTTAAAACTAAATTTTAAATTATGTAATATACATGTTTATAATCTGATTTCATGTAAAATATAAGTGATTTTCTAAATGAACTCCTTTTTCCTAAAATAAAAGTTGTATTTCTCTCAAAAATTTCTAAATGATTTTATTAGAGTACTTTCATCTATGTTTATGATTGAAATTTTTCAAACTAACACAACACACATTAATTTCAATATATATTTTTATGCTACATTTTAGGAATGAATTGGACATAGTATGTTATAGTAAGGCCCCGCTATTTCCCCACGATGTATCGGTAAGAATTATGAGCCAAACTAGACCTAGTTTTGGCTAGGGCCTTACCCGTTTATGTAGTTTTTTTCTGATTCCTTGATGGTATGTTTGTGATGAATAACATTATTTATTCCCTCATTATAATAATATTATTTGATATTATATGTGATTATTATACTAGTACAATATCCATGGATAATATTCATTCTCATAAGATTACATATATAGATCATGATTATGTTTTAATGTAATGTGTCTTTAGTTATTCATCAATAATTTTTTGTGTATATTAATTTATAATTGCGTCCATATTATTTATTAATCTTATAATTAATTTGATCTCATACCATTATTATGTTTTATTTATTTCCCTGGGATTCAAATATTTATATTATGATTAAAATGTTGGGATAATATAGAAGGTTATATGTGTTTCCAATGATGTTATCCTGTTTTATTTCATTTCAAGATGTATTGTAATGTTCATATAGGTAAAGAAATCCTAAAATACTAAAATAATCATTATTATGGGATTTTATTCTTGTATCTATTCTAATATAATAAATTTTGAATCATTCTTGAGGATACAGAGGTCATGTTCTTTAAAGTTACTTTAAAATTTTGTATCTTTATGAGACTAATTTGATATGTTGAAGCATTGCCATATATTATAAAAACATATCCACATACTAAATGTGTTTGTATTGGTGTAGTTATTATCTTATTATTAATCTCCTTAATTCATTCCTTAAAAAATTTCATCCAGACACACATTACACCTATCAATGTTAGTATAGTTAGAAGGATTGGAAGTCATGATAAATTCATTACAATAAATTTTTCAGACTCATATTGGCTACAAATTTAATGTATTTTTCTGACACTAGTGGGTTGGGGACATTCCTCAATTTCTATTATTTTTAATGGGTCCACAAAAATTCGATAACATTTTATCATGATCCAAAATGATGTGACCTGGCTCATCCAATATTCACACATTCTTAACATAGAATAATTTTTTTCCTTCCTTTATATCACCTAAAAAATTCATAGATTCTATTCATGTCCCACATCACTCTTTGATTTTATGAGAATATAATGGATTTGTAATATAAAAATATTTCTATAAATACTATTTTAATGACCAACAAAAATATATATAGGGTAATTAGTATGTCCGAATGGAATCACTTTGAACTCACAATTCTCATTACTTATTTATAATTATATCTTCTTAAATTATTCATTATTCTTCTTTAGTTGATGATATCGCACAAGAAGATACCCAATTTATATAAACAAATCTCCTCAATGTTTATTGGAGATTTTTTCATACATATTTATAGGATAAATTTTATTTATGGTGATATTTTTGAGCTCTCCATTATATATACATAGCCATAGTTATCAATTATTCTTCATGGAAAAGAGAAATTTATGACCCCATGGTAATTCACATTGGCATATGAATCCTTTTACCTAATTATCTTACATGAATTTATTTAACTTCTATAATTTGATAGAGGCCATACTATATGGATATTTTTATATGGGAATGGTACAAAATATAATTTCAATTAAGAACTACACATCACATTCTAGAAGAATAATAGGTTAATCATTAGGAAATAAATCATTCTAATACATTGTAATGCTCATTTCCACAAGGATTGCAATTTTCGTCAAATAACCTATTTGGTAAATTTATTTTTCTTTATATGGTGTCATCACCCACAAAGTTGAGGTAGTTTCTAAATGATATTCATGATCAACATTCAATTTCTTTATGATCATAAAATGTATCATAAAAATGAACTACATTTTATTTTCCCAATAATTGTTGTGTGATATATAGAAATAGATTCAGTCCAAGCATAATATAGTGTAAATTTGTAAAAATGGAAGGGTTAGAATATCCTTTGGAAGAATCATTAAAAATATGTAGATAACATAAGAGTGAATCAATTGTGTTGTATTGAACTCATCGCATTTTATTTATATATATATTTATTTAAAGGTATTGAGGTGGAAATCCTATAGTTCTATACAACATTCATGATATAAATCAATTCATTTAAATTAAATAAAATGATGCTAATTCCATTCATGATTGAATAGTAATTATACCTTGTTTGACTTGTTTGTCATGATCCACCTTTGTACTGGTGATATGAAAATTTTTCCAAGCTCTTTAGGATATTTTAGTTTCTTTTTTCTGATTAACCTCAAGGACCCATGGTTTTGGGCATTAGAATTCCAATTTTAATTTCTCTTTATACATTAACCATAGATCTATTGGTGGTACTTTACATTTCACCATCACATTGGCCACCTTCTTCACGATTATTCAAAATTATTCAACATAGTGGCCATATCTATGAATCTTATATCATTTTCATATACATTTAAGTTTTTACCATGATGATTCTTTAAAAAAAATATATATTACTGAGTTTGAGCATTCTTTCCACCATTTTCATTGGATCCTCCAGATTAAAACTCTGTATTTATTTTCTTATATCAAAAGTCATGGAACAATCCTCAAATAACTATCTCTACATGGAGGGAATATAGAATAAAATATTCATAACTCCCAATGTCTCTAATACATGGATCCATTTATAGGAACGGTTTCATGACACTATATAATATATTGATTTTAAAATATATATTGATAAAAAAACATCAAATTTTAGGTGAAATCTATGTAAAAAATCCCTTATATATTGTGAAACATTCTCCATCAATTTATTTATCTCTTTGAATATAATCTTTTTCCTAGTTTAAATAGTTTGACGGAAATACTTGATGAGACCAAGATTCTATAAGTAATCCCACTCAATATATAACATTTCAACATTATTATTAGTATAACATATTAGTTACCACCATTGAATGGCCTCTCCCTCTACATGATTCATGTCCAGAGTAAACTTATACTTATCAAAATAATAGATAGGACAATGATCATCTCTATTGAGTAAACTAAGTATTATAAAATAACTGTATATGAAGAACCATTAAATGATTTTGGCCATTTCCACATGAAAGAATCAATATCTAGTAAATATTTATTCGGTCAAGAAGGATTTTAATATAGTTTAAGTTGTATTTATATGTTTGAGAATTCAGATTAAGTGTCTCCATGATGTTTTGAACAGAAACTCCCACTACACTAGGTGTGATGTTTGTGAAATCATTGAATACTTGTCACACCTCGACCTGCGCGTTTATTTTATTTTATGATTTCTTTGGATTTAAATTATTTTTGTTGTAGTTCAAGTTCAGTCTCGGATGAAAGTTTTGAGTTTTGATAAAAAGTATGCATCTTGGGTTCGACGTCGTCGGGAGCGCGGATAGAGCGCGACACCGCGCGGCTTCGCCCATACATTTGCGTGGACTTTCATTAATTTAAATATTATTAAAGATGATATAAAATTCATTTATTATTTTTATTTTATTATTAGTGGTTACTTTTGTTATTATTATTAAAGATTGGCACAAATTTCTATTACATATGTTTTATTAGTTTGGGATAATAACTTTTATAATATGTTTTACTTTCAACTTCATTATTATTATTATGATTTTGTTTTATTTTATTTTATTTTATTTAATTTTATTTTGTTTTTATTTTATCTTATCTTTTCTTTTCCCCTAACCCTAGCGCCTCTCCCTCTTTTATTTTTCTCTTCCTCCACTTCTCCCGCTGGAGCCGCCGCCACCCCCTCCTCTATTCCTTCATCTATCCCTTCTCCTTCCCTCGGTTCCGCCTCGGCCCCCAACCCGGCTTCTCCCTGGTTTTCCCTGTCCGGCGCCTCCCTCTCCTCCGCGAGCCGCCTCCCCTCCTGTTGCTCCCTGCCTCAGCTCGGCGCCCCGTCGCACTCCCCCCCCCGGCCGCGCCTCCTGTTTGCTCCCCGAAGGTTACTTGTTTTTTTTATTTTATTTATTTATTATTTACTTTTATTGTTATTATTATTATTACTACAATTATTATTATTCTTATTCATATTATTATGATTGTTATTATTAGTTATTATTATTATTATCATTATTAATGATTAATATTATTAATTTTATTATTATTATTATTATTTTTATTGTTAGTATTATTATTATTATTATTTATTATTATTATGATTATTATTAATTTTATTATTATTAGTGTAATTGTTATTATTATTAATACTAATTTTATTATTATTATTATTATTATTATTATTATTATTATGGCTGTTATTATTACTATTATTAATGTTATTATTATTATTGTGTTTATCGTTGATATTATTTCTATTATTATTATTAATCTTATTATTATTAATTTTATTACTATTATTATTATTATCATATTTATTTTTATTATTATTAGTATTATTAATTTTATCATTATTATTATTATTATTATTATTATTATTATTATCGCTTTGGCCTTTTATTTGTTGGGGGTTATCTTTTTATGTTTCTTTTGGTAGGATTATTGTTTGAGGACCCGCGCAGGGCGTTTCCAAGTGAGTGCCACCGCCGCGCCTTGTCTCCGAGGTTCCGTTGTTGTCGCGCTTCAGTTCCGAGGTGAGCGTTTCTTTCCGACGCTTGGTTTGGCATGCTCTGGTGAGTTTTTGGATGTGTCTGAGTCCATGGTACTGACTATGCAGAGTGTTAGACCTTGTCACGTGGTTTCGGACACACGTCGTGTCATCGCGACTTGGATCCGAGGTTGTTGTGTCGACGCGCTTGGTTTTGAGGTAGGTCCCCTTTGCACTGCTTTTAAAATTTAAGTTATATTATTTCATGCTGTTTGCGCACACTAGTTGTTTGAAATAAATATTTTATAAATAAGTGATGATATACAATAATTAATTTTTAATATAAGATAGTTAATTTTTAAATGATTATTCAATGTCAAAAGGAGCCGTTTATTTTATACAGGTCACATGAAACATCCTTTTGACGGGCGGACAACCAATAATGAAAGAATGCCCGTTTGGATTTTAAACATAATTCACGTAATATAAAATAGAGTTCTGGTTTAATGAGAAGTGATTTCTTTTGAAGCGTGAACAAATACATTGGTTCGTTTGAGAAATTGCCCGGTTGGATCTTAAAGTTTATTTGGAAAAGAAAATGGTTTGGTTTGGTTTATAAAAATACTGGCAACCTGTGAAGTAGTGTTTTGTGGATTCTTCAAATAGTTTTAAACTGGTTTTGGTAGTAATTGTGAACAGTATTAAATGCTCGTTTGGAACTTTATGGAAAGCGATGGAAATGTTTTTATAAAAACCCCTCTTAGGACGACTCTCATGCCTTGGTTGCGATTGATAGTTTGGGAGGCCGCGCTTAGAGGCTCCCGGGTACTTGAGTAGTTAAAGGCAAGAGGATGTCCCATGGAGTGGCTCGGGGAATGCCTGTTGTTCTTTATATATAGATATTTCTGATTGGATGCTCGGTTGGCATCGGTTGGCTCACCCCTTTTTCTTAAACACTTGAGACATGGGAATCTGGCATATTGAGAGAATATTCTAAGAACGATTGCAACATTGGTAGGTTATGGTACTGACCAGTGGCCCATAGTAGGTGGATATATTGGGTTTATGACTATGGGATTTGCCCTCGACCTGCCTGTGAGTGGATGGTCGAGCGTTTATTGCGTTTTGATTTCATCGTGACATGTCAATAAGGATGATTTCTCATGTATTGGTGTCTTCTGGTTTATTCTCGATCTCCTAGGTTCACCTATGTCTATTCAGCTTTTGTAGCTTGCAGTAATGATTATGATGCTCACATGTATACCTACATTTCCCTTGCTGTGTGTTTTACTTTGTGCATTCTGGTGTGTTGTTTTCTTTGGAAAATGTTAAAATGCTTTTGATTAGGTTTCTAAAAGTTGTTTTCAAATGAAAGTGTTTAATCCCTTTTGTACAAATTTGAAAATTTAAACATCACTTTCCCCCTTTCCTGAAATGTCATTGACACTAATGAAATGAACCCGAATTTTGAAATGGCTAAGGGCAATGGTTCGTACTTTGTTTTTAAGTAAAATGCTTAGAAAAACATACTTTTATAAATTGTAGTTCAAACTTGAAATGATGTTTCTTTTATCTTAAAGGTAGTGCATTGGGAATAGATATCGGGCTAGCCTACTGAGTTTTAATACTCACGCCTATAGTTCTTTTTTGTTTTTAGTGTTTGTGCAGGCCATAGCTTGAGTGCGCTCGCCTAGGGCGACGCTTGATCGTTGAGTCGGAGAGCGACCCGCGAGGTCGCACGGAGTTTGTTCGCAAGTCGTGTTTGGTTAGTTTGTTTCTTGTTTGTTCCTGTTTAGTCATTTTATCTGGTTTATCTTTTCTGCGCTGCTCTGTATTATTTTCGTTGTCTTATTAATTTATCTTGGGCGAAATCGTTCCCATAGCCTCTGTTGATGCCCTGGCGCTTGTCGCCAGCCCAGGAGGATCGGGAACGCCTCTCGGGCCATGTCGCGGACCGGCTCGGGTGACCGGTTCAGGGTCGACCCGGGTTGGTTCGTGACAAAATGGTATCAGAGGAGGTTTTCTCTTAGAAGACCTCACTTTTCAGAGCGCCCTTTGTTATTTGGGATGTCAAGGTAGATGGAGTAGGATTGTCGGGACTTGAGGGGTAGGTGCGAGAAGAGTGTCGCGAACTCTTGCCCGTACTGATCCTCAGGTTTCCATGGGAAGTCCGGTTTAATTGGTTTGTTTGGGTTTTTATGGAAAGGTTTTGTGATTGGGGTACGACAAATGGAGTTGGGCTAATAGTCCTAAGCCGCATGGCCTGGCAAGCCATGTGGAGCTTGGGGCATGGTCCAAGAAGGCTCTCTGTGTCAGTGACGTGTTTGGCATATGGCCGCCAACCATATGGTCAAGTCGTCTACTAACACTAGTCCCTTGTTTGAGTTGTTTTGGGTTCCCCCTTGATTTCTGAAAGTGGTTTGAATCAGAAAAGATTGTTTTAAAAAAAATGGTTGTTTGAAATAACATGTTTGATTTGCAGACTGTTTTAAAAGAAGTGGTATGAATAAATTGTTTTTGGAAAATGAAGTTGCTCTGTTTTGGCCTTGGTATTCCGATGAGTACTCACATGTATTTTGGTATGTTGGAAATGTGGATGGATCTCTGGCATGGTGGATGGATGCCCTGGGTGGCACAGATACATGCATGTGAGTGAGGCTCTAAAGAATACCAATGGCGAATGTTTAACCCACTAATCTTGTTCTAAATTAAAGATGTTTTCAAAGAAAAAAAATTTTGACGTTATGATAACTTGTTTTCTCGGATTTCAAGCTTTTCACCTATGTAGTGTTTGATTTTGAGGTTTTTATTCATTCGTTGAGTTGGTGTTGATTGGGTTTTTGACCTTTCCTTGTCCAGCGGTTTTCCCTTTGAAGCTTCGATGGGTGATCGTAGTGCAGTTGATCAACCTAAGGATTTTATGCTTGAGTTTCGGAAACTCGATCCACCTCTCTTTTATGGTCAAGCAGAAACATCCATGGCAGAGGAGTGGATGTGGAAGATTTAAAGGGACTTTAACCTCATTGAGTTGCCCGAGGCGTTGAAGGTCAAGTTTGCGACCTTCATGCTTGAAGGTTCACCGTGGGTGTGGTGGAAGTCAGTGTCTCGGAACAAGCCCCGTCAAGAGATTACTTGGGAGTTTTTCAAGGCCTCGTTCATTCGTCAGTTTTTCTCTGAGGAATAAAGGGTGAGAAAGGGGATGGAGATGTGTTGTCTGCAGTAGGGCGACAGATCCGTGTTAGAATATTTCCAGCACTTTGCAGATTTAGTACCTTATGATTCAGAGTATGCCACAAATGACACCGTGAAGGCTCGACGCTTCGAGGCGGGTCTCCGCCCTGATCTACAGCCGAAAGTTTTAGAGTCCAACCCGACTTCTTTTGTCGATGTGGCGAGACAAGCTTTTCGTGTCGAAGCCGTGATGGCAGGAGTGCTCGAAGTAGTTCTACCTCCTTCGATCCCTAAGAGCAGTGGTGAAGATTCTGGAAAGGAGATGAGTATGAAAATGGAAGTGGATGGATCAGGTCGTGGAATCAAGAGACCTCGGGATCATTCATCAACCTCTTCGGAGCGAGAGATTATTGTGTGTTATCAGTGTGGCAAGCGGGGTCACAAGAAGTCATCGTGCCCAAGCGCTCCGAAGCCCTGCCAGGCGTGTGGACGTCTGGGTCACTTGCGACGATTTTGTCGGGGCGTTGCAAGAAAGCGTCGCAGAGGGTGTTCTCAAAAGTAATGTGCTATTGGGTCTTTGTTCAGAGTTCTTGGTGTAAGTTTCCTTTCAGTTTAAGGGATCTTTTATCGTTGTAGTTATACTGGTGGTGTTTTGGGTTTAAAATGTATGGGAACTTCATGGGTCTTTTGACGAACCTCGTCTTTCAATGCTGGTGTGTATTAATTTTAAAATCTTGTCCTTCAATCTGTCAGATCAAAAGATGTATGTATCTCATTGGGATTATCAGAACCTGACTGCGAGGCAGGAGATGCTTCATCCTTCAGAGCTCCAGCCAAAAGGTCTCGAAGTGAAGCCGGCGCGTAGTCAGGAACCCCGGGAGGAAATTTTAAAGAGTCTGGGGAAAGTCGTGCCTCTATCGTCGTGGTGTGATAGTTTTGGTGTTGTTGCTCTGGTTTCTCTGTCGTTGTGGTTCTCTCTTGTCGCAAAGTGCGCGATGGACTTATCCCTCGTGTAACGCTGGGAATTGTTCCTTTTGTATGTAAGTTGCTGATCAGTGACCTTGCGTGGGCCACTGATGTAAATCAGTTGCGGCCCTGGTTTGTGTCCATCCCGAAGTGATGGGTCGTGAGTTGTCGTACGTCGTAGTTTTAGTGGTTTGATCCTTGGGCCCACCCTCCCCACCCATGGGGTTAGGGTTTATAGTTCGTATGGAGTTTTGACTCATTTCATATCCCATTCAGACGGGAGTGGGTGGTTTAAATGGTTTGCTGTGCATTTTATATATAGCTTGGGAAGGCCCTGATCTGGCCTAAGTTGGATTTCTGGTTGGTCTCTAGTAGGTTAGTTCTTTATGGTGGGGAGACCCACCATGAGTCTCTTTGGGTTTTCTCTTATGTCGTCATCGAAGTCTAGTTGAGTTCTTATGGTGGGGAGCCCGTTCGGGTCTCTCTCTATTAGTGATTTACTTTGGGTAATGAGGTTCAGTCCCGCTGGTAGTCATTGTGACATCCTTGGTTAAGAGGTTGGATCGTGTTCTGTGAAATCCTTAGGTGTTGATCGATCGACTGGTTGGTGTTGTGGCTTTCCGGGGGCGGAAAGCGTTATGGTGGGGAGAATTATCACACCCCGACATGCACGTTTATTTTATTTTATGATTTCTTTGGATTTAAATTATTTTTGTTGTGGTTCACGTTCAGTCTCGGATGAAAGTTTTGAGTTTTCATAAAAAGTATGCATCTTGGGTTCGACGTCGTCGGGAGCGCGGATAGAGGGCGACACCGCGCGGCTTCGCCCATGCATTTGCGTGGACTTTCATTAATTTCAATATTATTAAAGATGATATAAAATTCATTTATAATTTTTATTTTATTATTAGTGGTTACTTTTGTTATTATTATTAAAGTTTGGCACAAATTTCTATTACATATGTTTTATTAGTTTGGTATAATAACTTTTATAATATGTTTTACTTTAAACTTCAATATTATTATTATGATTTTGTTTTATTTTATTTTATTTTATTTAATTTTATTTTGTTTTTATTTTATCTTATCTTTTCTTTTCCCCTAACCCTAGCGCCTCTCCCTCTTTTATTTTTCTCTTCCTCCACTTCTCCCGCTGGAGCCGCCGCCACCCCCTCCTCTATTCCCTCATCTATCCCTTCTCCTTCCCTCGGTTCCGCCTCGGCCCCCTACCCGGCTTCTCCCTGGTTTTCCCTGTCCGGCGCCTCCCTCTCCTCGGCGAGCCGCCTCCCCTCCTGTTGCTCCCTGCCTCAGCCCGGCGCCCCGTCGCACTCCCCCCCCCCGGCCGCGCCTCCTGTTTTCTCCCCGAAGGTTACTTGTTTTTTTTATTTTATTTATTTATTATTTACTTTTATTGTTATTATTATTATTACTACAATTATTATTATTCTTATTCCTATTATTATGATTGTTATTATTAGTTATTATTATTATTATCATTATTAATGATTAATATTATTAATTTTATTATTATTATTATTATTTTTATTGTTAGTATTATTATTATTATTATTTATTATTATTATGATTATTATTAATTTTATTATTATTAGTGTAATTGTTATTATTATTAATACTAATTTTATTATTATTATTATTATTATTATTATCATTATTATGGCTGTTATTATTACTATTATTAATGTTATTATTATTATTGTTTTTATCGTTGATATTATTTCTATTATTATTATTAATCTTATTATTATTAATTTTATTACTATTATTATTATTATCATCTTTATTTTTATTATTATTAGTATTATTAATTTTATCATCATTATTATTATTATTATTATTATTATTATTATTATCGCTTTGGCCTTTTATTTGTTGGGGGTTATCTTTTTATGTTTCTTTTGGTAGGATTATTTTTTGAGGACCCGCGCAGGGCGTTTCCAAGTGAGCGCCACCGCCGCGCCTTGTCTCCGAGGTTCCGTTGTTGTCGCGCTTCAGTTCCGAGGTGAGCGTTTCTTTCCGACGCTTGGTTTGGCATGCTCTGGTGAGTTTTTGGATGTGTCTGAGTCCTTGGTACTGACTATGCAGAGTGTTAGACCTTGTCACGTGGTTTCGGACACACGTCGTGTCATCGCGACTTGGATCCGAGGTTGTTGTGTCGACACGCTTGGTTTTGAGGTAGGTCCCCTTTGCACTGTTTTTAAAATTTATGTTATATTATTTCATGCTGTTTGCGCACACTAGTTGTTTGAAATAAATATTTTATAAATAAGTGATGATATAGAATAATTAATTTTTAATATAAGATAGTTAATTTTTAAATGATTATTCAATGTCAAAAGGAGCCGTTTATTTTATACAGGTCACATGAAACATCCTTTTGACGGGCGGACACCCAATAATGAAAGAATGCTCGTTTGGCTTTTAAACATAATTCACGGAATATAAAATATAGTTCTGGTTTAATGAGAAGTGATTTCTTTTGAAGCGTGAACAAATACATTGGTTCGTTTGAGAAATTGCCCGGTTGGCTCTTAATGTTTATTTGGAAAAGAAAATGGTTTGGTTTGGTTTATAGAAATACTGGCAACCTGTGAAGTAGTGTTTTGTGGATTCTTCAAATAGTTTTAAACTGGTTTTGGTAGTAATTGTGAACAGTATTAAATGCCCGTTTGGCACTTTATGGAAAGCGATGGAAATGTTTTTATAAAAAACCCTCTTAGGACGACTCTCATGCCTTGGTTGCGATTGATTGTTTGGGAGGCCGCGCTTAGAGGCTCCCGGGTACTTGAGTAGTTAAAGGCAAGAGGTTGTCCCATGGAGTGGCTCGGGGAATGCCTGTTGTTCTTTATATATAGATATATCTGATTGGATGCTCGGTTGGCATCGGTTGGCTCACCCCTTTTTCTTAAACACTTGAGACATGGGAATCTGGCATATTGAGAGAATATTCTAAGAACGATTGCTGCACTGGTAGGTTATGGTACTGACCAGTGGCCCATAGTAGGTGGATATATTGGGTTTATGACTATGGGATTTTCCCTCGACCTGCCTGGGAGTGGATGGTCGAGCGTTTTGTGCGTTTTGATTTCATCGTGACATGTCAATAAGGATGATTTCTCATGTATTGGTGTCTTCTGGTTTATTCTCGATCTCCTAGGTTCACCCATGTCTATTCAGCTTTTGCAGCTTGCAGTAATGATTATGATGCTCACATGTATACCTACATTGCCCTTGCTGTGTGTTTTACTTTGTGAATTCTGGTGTATTGTTTTCTTTGGAAAATGTTAAAATGCTTTTGATTAGGTTTCTAAAAGTTGTTTTCAAATGAAAGTGTTTAATCCCTTTTGTAAAAATTTGAAAATTTAAACATCACTTTCCCCCTTTCCTGAAATGTCATTGACACTAATGAAATGAACCCGAATTTTGAAATGGCTAAGGGCAATGGTTCGTACTTTGTTTTTAAGTAAAATGCTTAGAAAAACATACTTTTATAAATTGTAGTTCAAACTTGAAATGATGTTTCTTTTATTTTAAAGGTAGTGCATTGGGAATAGATATCGGGCTAGCCTACTGAGTTTTAATACTCACGCCTATAGTTCTTTTCTGTTTTTAGTGTTTGTGCAGGCCATAGCTTGAGTGCGCTCGCCTAGGGCGACGCTTGATCGTTGAGTCGGAGAGCGACCCGCGAGGTCACACGGAGTTTGTTCGCACGTCGTGTTTGGTTAGTTTGTTTCTTGTTTGTTCCTGTTTAGTCATTTTATCTGGTTTATCTTTTCTGCGCTGCTCTGTATTATTTTCGCTGTCTTATTTATTTATATTGGGCGAAATCATTCCCATAGCCTCCGTTGATGCCCTGGCGCTTGTCGCCAGCCCGGGAGGATCGGGAACGCCTCTCGGGCCATGTCGCGGACCGGCTCGGGTGACCGGTTCAGGGTCGACCCGGGTTGGTTCGTGACAATACTCCATAACCCAGTTTGGTGTCCTGGTTTCTTCTCGTAACCTCCATTTATTAATATAGAAGAGTATTGAAAATAAGACATCAATAAATGAAAAAAAATATTTACACTTTTTTTGTAATTTATTATTATGTAATATCTTATGGTATCCCTCAACATAGAATTTCACATAAATTATACTTCTTGGATCATGTAATTTATTTATTTTCTAATATTAAAATATAAATAATTTTTTTTTCTAAAAATCATTCCTAATAGTTTCTAATACGCTATGAGATTAACAAAATAATATACCTACGGTGTGTCAAACTAGTTGTTTATCAAGTCCTATTGTCATTCACATGACTCTACATGAGTCTAGATCATCAAAAGGTATTATATAAAAATATATTTCATTTCTCTTAATTCATGTAATATTATAATTTATTACATATAGGATATTAGATTTTACATAGACTTATCCTAATCTATTTGTAAAAAATACTTCTAATCCAAATTCCAAAATTTACAAAACCTTTCTATTATAAAATCTATATTGGATAAAAATTATCATTACATAACATTTACTTTATTTTTGATAATTTATATAATAAAGATAAAATCTTGGATAGAATGTAATATTATATTCATTAAAATGGAATAAGACATTATATTTTAATAATGAAAATTGACACATTACATAATTCAGATATCTCAATCATCTAAGTGGCATTCTCATTCCCCTTGATACATGTAATCAGCTGAGGATATACATGAATGGTAGGGGTGGAACAAATTTCTAGTAAGAGGAGCTATACTAGGAGGTGAATAATGGAAATGTATGAATACTAAATGTGTGATCTTGAAAATATCATTAGAATAGGGTAATTATCAAGATGAAAAGATAAATAATTTATAATGGAATAGAATGTGTCCTATGTTTAAAATAAAACATCATGTACTAATAGTAAAACACCACAAATAGTTTTGAACACAACTACCCTCATTGTAATTCAGAACATATGTACATAAATCATATCATTATCATTATATAGAAATCATTCAAGAGGTTCATTAATATAGTACATATTAGAATGAGATACATTAAATTAACCAAGTCCTTTGAGTAATATAGAATTTTTGGGCCCACCTATCATATCATAAATTATAATAATCATTTATGCCACATAGAACATATTAAATTTATAGTTCCAAAATACACACAAGGAGAATAATGAGTCTCATAAGCTGTAAATAATTCATATTGTTATGGGTAACCATTTTTCTCTCAAACATATAAGTGAAATCATACATGGACATAAAACATTTATATTCTTGAGTAGAAAAAAAATCCATTATTGAGTACAAAAATATGATGTTTTGGAAATTGAAGGTACTTGGGAAAAATTATTATTATAGAAAACATGTGGACATATTAATAACATCTATATCCCCAATATAACTTTTATAAAAATTTTTATAAATATAATATGAAAACTCATACTATGTAAGAGAAGAAACCCCAATGAAAGGAATTCTGATCAATAATCCCCTTACCTAGAATCATTATTTTTTTCACTTTTCACCTCAGGAAAAATAAGCCATGATTTACAAAAAAATTGTTACAAAAGTGATTTATATTCATTTTCCAAATATTAATCCATTATAACTTTTGGATTTTATTTCATAATAGTATTTTGAACAATTTTTTTATATATGTTATCATTAAATATTTCCAATTCTATTTCTATTTAACAATTTTCATTCAACTCCATGTATACCTAATTATAATTATCAATTGAAGATTAAAATATATGTAATTACATATCAATATATTATATAAAATTTATACCTTGAATCCATGACTTTGGTTATAATAATTGACATGGGAATGTCTCCACATATAGTTAGTAGTCCTTTCAAATGAAAATGTTGAATGAGTGGGAGAGATAATTTTAATATTTTTATATGTCATAAATATGATACTAAAAGATGGTTATCATGATTCATATATTGTTAGAATATGGAATAATTAATTTCATATCACATTGTTTTGAATGGTGTGATTAGAAAAATAATGGGTCGAGTAAGGATAGATAAGAGTTGATCAAAACATTATCATTCCACTCTGTAGAATCTATTGTGCATTTATAAATATTCCTTGATTTTTTGGGTTCAATTACTACAGAATATCACTAATTATTGCATGGTTAATGATAAGAAATACTTCATTAGGGATCACTCTTTAAAATTTGATGGATGGAGGGATTTACATAGAGAGAGAGTGGGGTAATATATACTTGAGTAAAAGTGTTTTTAAGAATAAAATATAAAAAAGATAATATTTCAAAGGTAAAACATCTAATAGTGAATTTCTTAAATTATAAATCATATATAAATAACATATAATGTATCAATTATTATAAATCACATTATTATTCTAATTCCCATTTTAAATTAAATATTCTTTTGAAAAAGAATGAAAATTTTTATTATAGGGGATCCATTTTTTATATATTTGGAATTTTTAATGTTCTATATAGTTTTGGAAGTTAAATTTATTTTATTTTAATGAATAATTTATGATTTTAAATATATCATGTAATAACCTTATTTTAATAAACTTATTTGGTGATTATTACATCATCAATTTTATATCATAATATTCACTTGTCATAGGGAAAACATTATTATTAATATTCACATAATAATTGATGTATTTAATAATGTTACCAAAAAATATACCACGAATAAGTTGTATATTATGTTTTCAACGATGATATTCATTTTATTAATATATATGTATATCATTTGAATTTATTTTTTTATAGAAAAATTTACATTATTATGTAATACATTAAAATATAGTTTAATAAAAATATTTTTCTATTTAAATTATAATATTTCATCATGATATATATTATTTTGAAATTAGAACAATGATATTTACATAAATTTATTAGCATAAACTTAAAATTTTATTATTTTTAGGATTAAATACTATTACATTGGTTAGGTGTCGATTCACAGTAGTCATGTTAGTATTCAGAATAACCAATTTACTATTATAATGGGAACATTTCTATCAATAAATAAAACATCATTCATTCACTCAATATTAACCAAAATTTCATCCTAAGGATATATATTTCTTATTGATATGTCATTGATTTGTATAGTATTATTTTTCATTTATATATTGTTTTCCCATAGAGATATGATCTTAGTAGATCGAGGGGATCCATATTTTCTAAATTTGGATATTATATTTTATATTTAGTGTCCAATTATAATATTTGAAAATTTATATTCATCTATAATTGGGAAATATAAAGGTATTTAATATAGAGAAATTTTTTATTAGATTATAATTATTTTTAATGTTTATTATATTATGTAATATAATACAACACATATTTGTTCATGGAGATATATTACTAATAATTAATGCACCGTTACAAATGTGGTTCTCAGTTTAATATGATACCTTAAGGGTGCCATTTTCCATTCAACATAATAAATAAAATTATATAGATCTATTTTTTATATTATTGAGAATTTTACACTATCAATATTTATTTTTTATATGACAGATATATTTTGGTAATCCAAAATTTAATTTTCCTCATTAATAAGAAATTATTTATAGATCTTACTTAAAATATCCACTATTATTGAAATGAAATAATTCCTATTGAAATACCTAGTTTTCTAGTCATAAAGACAATATTTAATTTTATTACATTAACATTAGTAGAGGATGCTCATGATTTTGACATAAGGTCCTTTGATGCTATGAATTTTCTAGATTATGAAAAACTCATATAATTATGGGTCTAATAATGAAATTATTTATTGTTGTGAAATAGAATTAGAAATAAAAATCACGGTACATCATCAGGATCTGAGGGTGTAAAACCAATATATTGTAATATTAATCCTTGATAAACTTCAATATTAAACGTGTGGTTACCATAATAATCTCATTGATGTACATGATATATCATAAATGTTGAATTGTTTTTCATGGATCAACCCAAAATTGAGTGTATCATGACTAACTGTACATCCCATATTATTAATCCGAGAGTCCCTATGTTAAATTAAATAAGTTTAAATGTTTATGTGGATAATATGTGTAATATTTTGATATAATCCCACATAATTATGGATTTGATCCATAAATGGAATAAAGATAAATTCAACATTAGTGTGTACTACTTTTTGTAGGTAGAAATTTAAACAATGACCAAATATAATTACGTTCACAAAAAATAGAGAATATGAGATTTATTAGTCGAATACATGATGGTATATTTCATATAAATTATATATGTGATTTAATTAACAAAATGAGTATATGTATTGAAAAAGTTATGAGTTATTAAAATTCATCATGTTCTCACCAAATAGATAATTCGTAAAATAACTTATACTATGAAAAAAATGAATTCTTCAATATCAATAAAATGATTGTAATATTCACAGGGCCATAATATCATATAATAATTATCTAATACAAAATAGTGTATTATAATAATATATCTGAGGCTAATATTTTATTCATGATTGTAATCATTTAAACCCAAATCCTTTTGATAAATGATTAAAACAATAACTAAGGTAACCTAATTTCGATTTCTTGAATGGTTTCACCATAATATTATTAACCTTATAATCTCACCCCATAGTTTTTATGAGTAATAATGATTTTAATTAAAGAATCCTAAACATATTTTATATGTTTTATAGTTATAATAACTCTTGATTGAATCCATGAATGCAACATGGCACTTATTATACATGAGGATTTCAACACCATCATTGGGGGTTCTATACATTACTTAACATAACCGTAAGAATAATAATAATTAAATATAGACTACTCCATGTAAATAAGTAAAATAATAATAATATATGATAGAGAACATGTTATATGATAAATTAAAGGGCTCCCAGTGTGGCATGCTAAACAGGAGTAATATGTTTAGGTAGAAAACTAAATAAGGTAGCAGCAAAAAAAACCTCAAGAGGGAACCCAGGTTCCATAAAAAATTCTACTCTCTATAGATCAACCATCCTCAATGGCCTCATTTAACTTTCATGAATCCCTATAAAATAATTCAGAACATGAATCTGGATGTATATATATGGTGTATGTAATAAACACCACATAACACCACATGCTCATCCTTATTAAATGTTCAAAAAAGTATATTTGGTGTATATAATGATCATAATAAATGTTAAATAAATCATAAAAAAAGTCATATGTTGAGAACCAGCCACAACCTATGCCCACATACACCATGACGATAAATTTGACGGATCATTATTGAAAGTATGATCACATTTTTAAAAAGAGATAAAAAACTACACACATTTATAAAATCATTATACTCTGTATCCCTATGGAATCATCTAAAAATGTTACTTGGTCTCCCCAATGCATTGAGAAATATAGTCTTATTTTGGATCATTAATTATTTTAGATCATGATGAGAAATATGGATATCAAGATCATTACCTATAGTTGGTGCAAACTTCATCTTCACCACACATTAAGTTAACATCCCCTATAGGGTGTAATTATACAATGATGACCCATTAGTTATAATACCATGTCAACAAATCCATGAAATTTTAAATACTCATAAACAACTAAGACCATAAAAAATACATCATCATAAGAATAGAGTATAAAAAATGTGATCCATTGAAATTAATGTTACAAGATAGATGATAAATACTTTATGTATCATGAAACATATATGGGTATTAATGGATAAACACACCCATAAGAAATTTTTATTAAATATGGTATAAAACTTTTTCTATCTCAATGAAAGATACAAGGAAAAAAGTCATTACCAGGTATATAACATGTATTTAATATCCTAAAACACGATTGATGATGTAGTACTGTATTTTTAATCAATGTTTCTAGGCCTGAATCAAATATAAAATATATATATTTAGTTTATGTATATTAATAACTCATATTTTGGTTTCCAAACCATTGGTGAAGAATATTTAAAAGTAGATGGTCCTGATTATATTCATTGTTAGGATGTATGATTTTTAATAACATGCCTAATAAGGTTTATCAATATAAATACTGTTGTGATATTTCAAACAAGACGAAATAAATTTCCATGATCTTTAATTTAATATATAATTTATCATGTATTTTATTTCAATTTTATAACTAATCGTGGTGTATATTCAATATACACTACTCTACCAAAAAATAAAAATTAGAATAGTCATTAGAGACGAAAATTAATAATATAAAGTTCTCATGATGATCTACCTATAGAAACATGAAATGGAAAGTCCACTATTAATGGGGTATGTTGCTATATTGAATTTTTTTATTAGCATGTATTATTAATCTCCAATATATAAAACAATAATCAATTTATGTTATTTTATCATAAGAATTCTAATCAGAAAAGTTATTTTATGATAATGACTACATTGATACTGAAATGTAATCCATGTTACATAGTTGATATCAATATGATAAATAGATGTCTTATAGATTATACCTAGTAACATATATTTTGAGGATTAATTCATCATTATATCTCTATAAAAAAAATCTGTCCATCATAGCTCATGTGAAACACTAAATATTGTTTTTATTAAATTGAATCCATGTTTTCATTCTGGAAGCCTTATATGTTCATGAAAATTATTTTTTATTGGACAAGGTCTATGGAAACATCTTTTGGAGCCTTAATAAATATTTTATAAACCTTCATGGAAAATTTATTTGGCCGAACCATATAGAATATGAAAACTCCATTGAGGGGGAGGTTTTATTATAATACAAAACCATATTCCCTATTGGTATTCTAGAAAAATAGATATTATATTGATTCAAATTTTATATTATAGTATGGATGATATTGTGGTGTTTGTTCCATAGAGTTCCCCACATAAGTATTGATTTATAAGCCTATATCATAATAGATTATCCCAAAACACTAAACATGTTTCTTCATACTCACGTCTATATTCAGTGTTTAGTGTATTGAGTCTCATAAGAAGGATTTTATGTGAATTCCTTAGGATATGTTTCCATAAGAGAAATAATTTATAATTTCATTTGGTGAATGAATTTTAAATTCATGAGTATTTTTTATTTGTTTTTATCAATCTTGAACAATGTTTGAAACATATATCGAACCCTGTATATATACTTTTATATCTATTCATGTTTATTTATAAATAAACTTGATGGGAAAAAATTACTGACATTCTATATAAAATGTCCCTAGGTATCAATTTTTCCCATTGTAGAGTCGTTATATGCCACAACCAATTCCCATTTTCATGGTTGATTTCTTGTTATCCCCCTACACCATTGTATTATACCAACTTTTGTATTGGTTTTTTCATAAAAAAAACCATCTCAAAACTCCTGAAATTAATTAATTAAACTCTTTATTTTAATAATATAATTTATTCTCCTTTCATGGAGATATAATGAAGAATAGTATTGATGATAATAGAAACTATGTATGTTTGGTTCTCCCACCTTCATCTGTATATCTATGCCTTATAGTGGTACCTATGACATGTCTGATTAGAACCAATCCATGAAGTCCTTGTCATGTAATCATACTATAATCGGTGTTATTATATATTCATGGAGATGTATTATTTGATGAACAATGATTATTATATTAAAATTATGATTTTGGATGTTTCCCACATATTGGGATTTCTTTTACACATTCATTTATATTCTAATTTTTGGGGGAATAATTATGTTCCATGAATTATTGGGTTCACTTATTGATCAACATCTATCATATGAGCCTAATTATTATATTTTTATATTATAATTTTTATCATAATTTATTTCGTGTTTTATGTTGATTCACAAGTTGATGTTTTTCTATTTTGTATCTCACGATGTTAGTTTTTATCATGACTTACCCTATGATGTATGTTACCATTTTCTTGGAGGATCTATTTTTGAATTGAGAATACTGGACCACATTGAAATATGAATCCATAAAATGGTGAGAGAGCATGATATGAATTTATAGATATAATAGAATTAAGAACAGTCTACATCTGTGATGGTGTTATAGTGATTGTGATACGAATGCGCTTGAGGTAGACTTGTACTAATTATGTTCAATGTTATGAAGGTATAATAATGGAAAACTATATAAAATTATTTATCATGATACGCATGATTTTTAGAGGATTTAATATAATATTTTTCTTATGAAACCATGATTTTTTTGATATCATGGTTCGCTATCTTGTGGATAGATGTGATACTGTTGAAATATTTCCTTATCCGTCCATCATGGGGACCATATAGGTATTACCAATGATTTTTAGCACCGTATTTAGTGCATGAATTTATAGTTATTGAATGTTTATTTAAAATTATAAAATAAATCTTCTTTTTATTGAATAATAATTTTATAAAAAGGCACTATATACTAAGGATTCTTTGGTTTTGTCCAATTTTTTTCGTCAATTAAAACATGGTAAATTTAGTGTCATTTTATATTTCATGGATTGATATCAGTATTATATAATGTTCTATAAGGTGTATGGTTTAGTAATGACAATGGCTATAGAGCATCCCAAACCATATATTAGATGGCCTCAAAGATTATTTTTTTATTTATGTATATATGTGAATCCTATGGGAAGTCCATCTACCATACCAGGTAAAAGTATTTCATGAAATATATTTCATTTTTTCAATTTCCACCTATACATTGAATATTCTTTATACTTTCAGTAATTATTTTTGATCCTACAACATGAAATAAATGTCAATAATTTTCAATCTATTGGACTCAAACTTTCATTTCATTTCAGGTGCCTATTTTATTAAGGGACACATGTATATGGTATTTTGGAATGATGGATTAGACATATAGTTTATGGTTTGGTTATTAAAAATTTGTACCAGATAATCATAATGACGTAACATGACATTTCTCATTTCTTTGATTGGGGAAATGGTAGGTTGATTAATTGATTATTGGGGATCATCTTGGGAAATTGCAGAACATCCAATATAGCATTGTATAGTGGAAATCTATGTTTCCATATTGTATAAATTATTTGTTGTTGTTATAATATATTAAGATTACAATGATTGATACACATGATTTTGATATGTGATTTATTTTTTCTCATGTGTATTAATACATCATCACTCCTAACATCGTTTTATATTCCATATATATACATGTCGTTGTGTTGAATATAATACCATTAATTAAAAAAATTTATTTTCTAATCACATTAGGATAGTCCACTAAGTATAATATATTTTTTTCTCCATGATATTGTGATATATGTTTAATCTGATTAATTACAATAAATTTTCATCTAATTATCCAATCAAATAAATATTTTGATTGTTAATAAAATGTAGTGAAACAGATAATGGAATATTTTAGGAGGGTTATACCATGGGTTGAAGGTGGAATCCTATAATAACCATGTGTGATTCAATAGATTAATAGGGTAATATTTTTGTTTATAATGTACCTTTTTTTGTATAATAATGTACCTCGTGTATTTTTTATGGGACCAACTTCTTTCTAAGGACATATAATCACATTCCAGTAACTACTATAATAGTAAACGTTGTGGTCCAATTATAGCTACTAGTGAGGTCTATATATGACTACAAAATTTATTTACATCTCCATTATCCACTAGTATTTAAAGAAATTAGAGGACCATATGATGATAAGGACTGGATGGAAATCATAGATTGTATCATAAAACTCTTAAATATATTCTTTCAAATTATGGTAAATCTTGTAGCCTTCATTCCACATAAACCGTCATGATGCTATTGGGGAGTTATGGGATGTCGTAAAATAAATAAATGTCTTGCATAGGATCCCTTCACGGACTATATTTATATTGTAAAATTCCTCCATGACATGATGAAAATTAAAAAATTACATGTTCTCATAGAGATGTAATAAAAATTCATGATAGTGTCAACCTATATGATATGTTCTACTATAATACTCAAAATTTCCTTAAAATTGAAAAACAATGAGGCTAATCATGAAGTATGTAGTTTTATATTACATCGACCTAATATTAGAAATTATATCTAGATTAATGACATTGGATCATAAACATTATTTTACTAAATGATATAATAATTGATAATATCATTTATGATGTGAAGGTGGATGATCCTCACCTACAAATTTATTTTCAACCATGTGGACATCCCACTACTTCATCGTGTAACCCTTATAATTGTGGGATAATGAAAACAATGATTAATGACGTAGAATATATATACATGTAGTTAAAATTCATAATTCTTAAATACACCATATAGATAACCCATATTTTCTCATGTATATATTGTTTAAACATACATATAGTGTTTTCTTCATACTGATATCTAGTTCCAAAAAATCTCCAATATATGAAATTAGTATGTTTTATGCCACATAATCCGGTAGGTGGTTGAGGAAAACACGATCAGGTAGTCAACAATCCATATCAGATTTATAAAAGTAGACTCATAAAATAAATGCATCTAGGGACATATCCCAAAAGATTATAATGTAGTTGTGTATGTAGTGAACATCCCTATTGTATAGGATGAATTAGATCTATCAACAATTATAGTAACGGGTTTTATCAGTTTTACCTTATATACTTATTTACTCAATAAAAATTCTTACCATTTATCATTTTTTTCGTTAGTTGATGTAATGGTCCTAATTTTCATGTTATACTCTGATCTAGAATCTCTTGATACACTATTTGAATCATAAGAGGATTACGTCTATCAATAACTGGATTTTCCAATTGTAATTGTTGACTATGGACATCAATGATAGTATATGATATTGTAGATTATGATAATCGATTCGATCGTCTATATAGACCGGATATTTACCATTTAAGAAGAAATTAATTGTTATCTTAGATTAATTTCATTTTTTCACTGATGTGATGGAAATATGAGTCGGTCATAGAGTTGTAATAGGGAGCATATAGAGTTGGTCCATAAATGAGTCATCTCGAGATGAATTTATCACATATTGAAGGCTTGTATATCCATGCATGATAGGTGAAATTCCTATTGAAAAATCCTATATTCTCATAGCACTATCATAATATATTTATTAATGACTTCGTAATACTACCCATCATAGAGGAGTTAAAAATGATAACGATCTCATGAGGTTCCACAACACTTTTTGATTCCCCTATACCATATGAAACAAACATTATTAACTAAACACATGGTTTAGCTCATGGACTAAGATTTTATTAGTTTTATATGTCTAGGTAACTCATCTTATAATATACATGTAAATATATTTAATATCTATTATTGTAATTTTTTTTCATTTATTACTAGAATATGAACTAGGTGATTGTGATGAGTGGATTTCCTTTCTTATTGAATCATTATCATTTTAATAAATTATGTGTTTTCTAGTGGTTATCCATTATGGATCATAAATTGGGATATGATCAGTAATGAGTTCGAGATGAGGACATTTGAAAGATGAAATTTCGTAGAATGTATTTTATATATGAATATCGTGCTTTATTGTTTGGGATAATGAATGTCCTTGCAAAATTCATTTATATCATGATTAGGATCCTCCACCAATACCGTTACATTTTCTTCATGGTGTATGTTGACAACATTCTCACCTCCTTGTTATAGTAGATGAGAAAGTTAGATACATAAAATTATGCATTTTTTTAGTGCATTGGTATTACATGTAGCATTCAAATTGTAACCTATGGACAAGGATGATGAGATTTAATGGGAATGTGGTGTTCTAAAAAGAAGTATCTATAAAACCGTACTACTTATTGTAATAGATTCCATATAAAGTTAAAAAAAACATTTCTAACATCAGGATCTATTCATATAAGATGATTATTAGCAATAGTGTATCCCTGATACATCGTAACTGTCATCACCCATGATAACTTTGAATAATAACGGAGTGAGGTTCTTGTGGTCGAACATATGTGATGAAGTTTTTATTCATAAAAAGAGAAGCTTGAGATATCTCAATTATTTACACTCCACTAGCCTTGGAATTATTATATAGTGTGTGTTGAATAATAAAAAAAATCTTGAAGATGTCTTAATACAGAAAGATATTATTTGTAGGCATTGGATTACAACAACTATTACCATTTCACATGAATTTCCAAACCCTTGATGTAGAGATCATAGTATTTTGTCTATTTTCACGTTACATAGATATGATATCCCATTGGAAATTTATTGTTTATAAAAATTTAGTAAAAAATCGTACGATATAACATCACATAGAGGGACATGATCTTGAGACAATGGATATAGGTTGTTCATCTATAGAACATAGACATAGAGATGTATTATACACCAGGAAAAGTTAACATGTTTATAGATTATATTAGATGTGAGATGCATGATGTGGTGGATATTGGTGGAATTCATTCAGAGTGGTAGTGGTGTTTGATGGTCATGTTGGGAAGCAAGAAAATGGTATATTTGTTATTTCAAGTACCAATTACTTGTGAAACATAAGTACGAACATCATCTATGTTATATCAGAAAAGGGTTGGATATTTTTCAATTCAAATTTTGTTATGATGAGAGAATAACATGTTGTAGGTGATCTAATAACATGGGGGTATCTGAGTGACAAAAATGTAATCGTGGTACATTTGATATTAATATCCCTTCATTCAAAAAAATATGAGCCAATAAGGAATTAAAATTTCTCAAAATGTGCAGTGCATCTTGGAGGAATGATGATGTACTTCAACATTAGGGAAATGTTTTAGTATAATATGGAAAATAGGGACATTACTTATTTATTGACATTATTTCTTTCCTTTTTATAAGTTAAAGTATATGAACCGTCTTCATAGTGAATTTCTATAGGAAATTATGTTTACCATATAGATGTTTTGGGACATCATGATGGATTTTTTGATGGATATGCCTTGGACCACGTGGAATAATATAATGGTCATTTTGAATATTTATAAATAAATAAATGTTTCTAATTTTTTACTAATCAGATAGAATCACTAAAAGGATAAACCAAGAAAGTACCTTTCTCAATAAATCATAAATATTCATTGAGTATCCTTCAGAATTGTATCCAAAATTGATGCACATTTCATGTCATGGTTTTAGTTGGTCTTGAAAAAGGCCCTAGGGACTCATCTGAGACTGAGTATAGTATAACATCCATAGAATGATAGGTCATCCAAGTGGGCTATAGTATTGTTTGAAGACAAACATTGATAATTTATTTAATAATTTCATTTCGAATTGGTTGATCATCATTCCTTGTTTGATTGTTCCATTAAAAATATTTACTAGAATTCGATTTTAATTGTACCTTATGATGCTATATATGAGAGGTTTAGTTCCTTAATACATTTTTTTTCATGTTTTAGGTGAAAATGTGTTTCTCTGTACATATTTATTTTCGGATTCCATTGATGGATTTTTTCTTACTCGTAACATATTTATTTACACTCATATAATTTTCATATATTTTACAATAATACGATGAGACATTTGGTGATCACTATATGTGTCCTGGTTATCATGAGAGTGACACGTCCGTTAAAAAACTAAATTGAGGGGATTAAATAAATGCTTTCTCTATGTATTGGGTACCCCATAATATCATTGTTCATTTCGATACAATGGAGTACTGTTTAGATCTTCCTTTTCAAATCCAATGTATACATGATTTTATTCATGTGTCAAAACATCAGAGGTACATTCTAGATATATCTCACTCTGATGATAATGTGGACATATAAATTGTGACAGGTGAATATTATTTGGAGTTCCTGGCATATATTATGGATGAAATAGATAATATCTATTGAGGTATTTAGGTAAAACTTGTTTGAAATTGTTGGCAGCACCAGCTGATCCAGGGGAGCCCTTGTAATTTGAGGGTGACATTTGAGCAAATTACACTGACTTTCTCAATAATAAACCGATATAGATTATTATTGATGATAATAAGTATCTAAAGTATGATAATTATATCTCCTTGAATATATGGTTTCATAAATATAACCATATATTAATAACATTACACATCAATCTTTCAGCATGTGTGGTTAATGATGAAGGTCTTTATGATGTTCTTTGGAGTCTTAAGGTGGCATTAGAATGTGTGTTTCCAAAATAATGGTGGCACCACCATATAACATATATCCAGACAAAATTGGATTCCTATGTTCCATATTACAAAGGGTTACATTATAATGATATGATGGAATATATATTGTAACAGAGTGTTGAAATTTACATAAAATTATGGATTATGATGTAATATTTGTGACATAAAACTCTCCATTGAGGAATTAAACATGTAGTATATTCAATAATGTTTTAGTCTTTTGTATTGAACTAATTTATCTATATAGTGTAAAACTATGGTATTCAAGGTATACGACCTCATAAAAAAATATTACACATGGTTATTGTGAGTTTTTTTCAATAAATGATATAATATTGTATTTTAATTTAGGGGATTCTTTTTTAATAAAGGATGATACATCATATAGTTATATTTGTATTAAAGAATGGGTAAACTATGGATCTATATATATTTCAATGCTTACCTATCCATTCATAAATTTGGACATAGATCTACATAGGAATATATAGTCAACTACATGCCACAGAATGAGTACTTATGTCATAGAAGATCACATTGTAGTGTGATTATATGCCCCAATAGTTTCCCTTTTTCATGGTGGTAATCTTAAACAATTTAACTGATGTTTTTTACACCCTACATTGAAGATCATATTTAAACTATAATATTATGCCTAAAACCGGTCCTTGAACAATGGAGACCCTTGATTTTTTCCGTTATCTCTCCTGTATTTTTCAAAAGTGGGAAGATTTTATTTATGGAGGATTGATGTCATGTATGTTTTGTTATACCCCTTTCATTTGTCCTCACATTACCTACTAAAAACACATGACATGTATGGATGGAACATATTCTAGGATTTCTTAGTCTACACTTATATTCTAGTTGGAGTGAGAATATGGATATGGTGATGAATCCTTCCATGAACTGTAATTATCTTTTTAAGAACTATGGCACTATATTTTCGTCAAATTTTGATCTCTTATACTTAATGTTATATATGATTTTTTTGGAAAAATTATTGACCAAGATTGATTTGTTTTCCACATCAATCGATGTGATTCATATGACCCCATTATGACGTGGTTTCCATTAGGATTGTAAGAAAATTTGAATTCCAGCATTTTTGAAGATTTACATGTTGAATTAATGATATTATTTATCTCATGATGTTATGTTGTTACCATTATTTCCCATGTGATGTGTGATTCCATTTCCTTGGTGGTGGTGATTAGTATTAATTTAATATAGGACACCATGTGATGTGCATCCCTTATAGGTGTATTTCATATTATGATTAAAACTAGTTATGAGGAAAATGATACCATGTTATAAATATTTGTGTTCCATAGAAACCATGAATTACATGAACTTATGGTAGCAATGTATTAATGTAGAGTGATGTTCTCATGGTATCCTATAGATATATTGAGGAAATTGGTTAGAATGATATATTTTATGGTTAGTTTAAATAATATTGGTCATGTTATCAACACTATGGAAAAGCTGAGATCTATGTTAACATGAATAGGACTAATTGGGTTAATAATGAAACCTTGCATTACCCTCCCATCACGGGGATGAAGCAGCAGTAGATGGGGGGTTGTGTAATATTGGTCAGTTCATGAAATATATATTTTTTATTGTTTTATAAATATTCTAAAACATTTTATTTTTTTATAGATGAAAACTTTTATAAATGATAACACAAGGATGATGATGAATTGGTGGTGACCTTTGGTGTTTTTTACTCATATCATACATAGTATTTTTACTGTAACGTTAAATTTTATATAAATATATCTAGAAAATGGAATTGGAACTATGGTGGATTATTGAGAATTATAAAACATAAATAGAGCTGACTGAGTAAGAAATCTAAGGACCCTGACAATACATTTGAAATTGTTTATTTATTTATCTAATTTTTATTCTCTAGAAACGATTACCAAAGTAGAATATATGCTAATGATATGACATGATTCTCATCCTATCAGTTTCCTTATGAACTGTATTAATTTATTGTAATGTTATGTTTATTATCAATCCAATGATAGAATATAGAGTTTATAGTCTACACACTAATAGACATACACACACAATGGTTGTTGGAAACCTCTTGTGTATAGGGACCAGTACTTGAGGTCTTGTGGAACTCCATCTCTAACTATGAAAAACATTGATATTATTACACATTAATTAGGTATTTTTTACATATAAATACACATACTACAACTTAGAAAATCATAAATACTAGTAAATTCATGTATTTAAGATAATTACATAAAAAATAAAAATATGTGTCACACCATCCATAATAAAAACATATTATACATTTTCATAATATTCCATTGTATTTAAAACTTGATGACATAGCTGACAGAAATACATAAAAAAGTATGAGATGTAAATCCCAATAAGGTAATAATAAGCAATATCAAAAATAATGTATTGCATGTTATAAAATATGAATTATATAGGGATGTGAAAGGGATGATATTTATTAATATTCTTAATCATTCGTGATTTTTCATGACAACATAAAGGCAATAAGAGAATTGGGAAATGGTATTAAACATGACATCATTAAAAAATGTATTTTCCATGAAATTGGACACCATTACATGGTGGAAGATGTCTTTTAATTTATTTTTTTCACTACCTAATATCATGAATTAAATCTCATTATTCCAAAAAATTATCTAGTTAATTAGAGGACTATAAAATTCAGGGTGCACATGTCCTTTCAATTCATGTACATTTTAATTTTTCAACATTTAAAATTATGAATAGAATCATTTTTATCATATTAAGTACCATTATTTTGGAATACAGGTTACATATATAGATATCCCAAATCAATTATATATATTCCCACATTACTGAATATCCTTTGGTATAAATAATTATGGTATTCATAATTAAAAGTGTTGTTATAGAAAATCATAGTGAAATTTTGACAATATAACGTTAGTAGTTAATGATTCATAAATTGGTCTAGTGAGGATGAAATGAGTATATATTCATTTTGATATCGAAAGATCAATTATAGGTAAATGAGATGTAAAATCAAACATTTTTAATTGGAAAATGAAAAGCATTACCTAAATAATTTTTTTGAATAATGAGGAAAAATATATGATCCCTTACCTTAAGATGAAGATTCAAAAAGTTTGGGTGGATCATACCGAAAACTAGGGTGAATCATTATGGGAATCTATATAGAAGGAGGAAGATAATGAACATGATTGCATAATTTTTTTATTAATGTGTAATGGATTATTGTGTAGGTTTATATTTGGAAATAGAGAAGAATTCATGATTTTTTCCCAAAATATGGTTTCAGATTCTACATAATAAAGTAATCAAAGCAACAAATAATATAGTGTTTTTTACATGGGTTTTATAGAACATATTAGGTTCATTATTTTATAAATCATTGTTAAAAAAATATTAACAAATTAATTTTTTTGTGGAGTAAGTGATTCATGTTTATAATGAATTTATTTTTAACTCCTAAAATATAACATCGGTTTTAAAAAATTCACAAAGGCATAATAAAATGAATAAAATGACATAAAAAATTCTTTTAAATATGAAAAAATTTTATAGCATAGATTATATTCATTGAATTTATTACATCACTTTTGGTTCATTATGATGTCATAATACAATCAATATACTAATACAATTTTTCTTTTATACATGAAAATGTGACAATCTCAAAAAATAATGAAAAAAATTATTTTCTGATTATTTCATTAAAATTGTTTTTAAAATAATGATTATTATATCAAAATAATTTTCTGTATTTTGTAAATTTTATTTTAAATTAGTAGTCGTTATTTATTTAGAATTTCATGTTTAACATTATCAATTTTTTCACCATTATAACATTTAAAATTATCTTCAAAAAAATTATATGATTGTTTATATTAAATAAAATATATTTTATTGAATTATTTTATTAATATATTATTAATTAAATAAATATTCACGAATTTTTAAAATAATAATATTATAATTAAAATTTTATAATACTAAAAAATATAAATTTGTTTTATCATATCAAAATAATATAATCTATAATGTAATAAAAATAAGAAGTGAATATAATTATTACTCTATTGAATGTACAATATAGATATTCATATTATTAGGGTAGTTTTACATATCCCTTCATTACTCTAGTATGATGCCCAAATATAAGGTATGTAATTCTGAGATTTTCATGGACATTTATAACATAAATGGTTTGGGTTGTGATCTCAATTAGTCAGAATGTAACACATAAATTTCTTCTCTCATGCATCAGTTAATTGATATATTTTTGGGAATTGTTGAGGGATTATCCAGGTTATAATATATCACTCATTAGCTCTGATAAATGGGATTCTCTGGGAATGAACCTGCGAATATAGGCCCTTTCATCATCTTTATTACAAATTTTATTTTTCATACCATATACCTTACATATCAATTTTTCATTAATAAATAGATATAATATGTATTTTTATGATGTATAATGGACTTCCATATTTGACATGATAAAATATTCCCCTATAAAAACCAGTGCGTACATTTTTTTATAGAAATAATAAATAATGGGTCATTTAATTTAGTCTTAAAGTGAATATATTAATAAAATTATCCTTCATTAAAATCTTTCATATTCAAAAAAATAACCCTAAATATTTACAAATCATTGGATGAAACATATTATGTGGATTCTTATTCATCACCACCTCTACTTCCAATATGTATTATTAAAAACATGGTTAAGCCATATTAAATTGACATGGGGCATAGCTTAATATTGTAGAACATTTTCTCTACAATCTAAAATCATCACTGTATTATATTTCAATATAATATAAATCTCCAAAGGAACCACCTCTAGATTCAGTAGATGTATGGGTTATGGGTTTTAAGTTCTCATGATGGATACATATAACACATAAATCCAAATAAATATGATAAGTGTGAGTGCTCATCAATGTGACACCAATCTGATGTGATCAGGCATCTGAATGTTACTATTTTATCTCATAATAAGCTTCCATTTCATTCAAAATCTCAGGGTTTAATTCCATTTATATTTAGAGAGGATAAAATTTTCTCCAAACTATTTATCTACTTATAATCAATAATTGATAGTATAGTTATTCTATCGACTCTATGAATCCATGATGTGATGCTATAATGTCTAGACCATTTCCCACATTTCCTTGACCATTTGTGGACAAAACAATTTATGTTCTACAACATCAGTCCTAAATTAAATTCACTAAATCAATTCCCATAATGTTTTTTATTGGGACCCATGTGGTTTCTTGAGTGAAAAATATTATTTTATAAGAACTCGAACAAAGGATTATGATTATCCTACCATACATTGAAGGCCATTGCGAATTCTCTCAATATATCCTCTATTATTTAGAAATTGTTCTCATATTGGGAATTAGTTTATTGGATGATAATATGTGAAGAAGTTAAACATGGTATTTATGGACTATTAGAGACTTTTCTAGACCATGGAGTTAAATAATGGACCTCGATTATCTTAAATTGATAGTGGTGTTCCATGAATCCCCCACATCACTAATATATATCCCTGTAATTTGAACAAGTGTGAGTTTCCATGAATTTCAATGAAGTGAGAATACTTTTTAAAATGATCCACCAAAACCAATATATAATTATTTCATCATAATTTATTTGGAATACTTTTGAAAAATAAAATGTTTATTTTTATCATTTAATTGTAGGTGTGGATAATGTTTGTGTCATTCTTCTAGATATTTCACTTTCTTCATTAACGTGCAGTCAAAAAATGGCCCCTTGATTTATATTCTATAATCTCATTCTTCATATTTTCTTATTAGTAGTGATCTCTAATATCTCCATACTTATTGGTGATCCCTAGATGGATAGTGAATGTAATGATATATGCATCGTTAAAGAATCCATGTTTAACTAGAGTTTTGTTGGTAAACATAGTTATGACCAAAATCGGTCATATTATTTTTCATTAATTTTGAAGTTTTGTGATTCAAATTTTCTTATAAAATCCATATTCTTATAAATTTCAACAACTACACTTTTATAATCCTTTATCATCTCTAGATATGATGGAAGTAAACTAATTTATCGAATTGATGATGATGTTCCTTCCATTTTGATTCTGATTTACATCATTTTGAAGTAAAACTTTATCATATCATTCTCTAATATCATCATGGGTAAATTTTTTAAATCTAATATACATTTAGAATCTTCAAAATTATATCCAGCCATAGTGTGGTTGTGGATTGTGCAGTCATTTTCATCAATCATCTCTAACAATAATCATTTGTGTATATTCATCTGTTACTGTGACAATTTTTTATTGAGGAACTTATGATTTGTATATATTTAAAAAAAATCACAACGAGATATTGATGATATCTTTTTAATGTCAATATAACTCCATCAATATACATATCATGCATTGGGTAGCTTTGTTTATGAACATTCAATTGTATTGAGTCATAAGCAATCACATTATCATTATGTATTAGTACATATACCAAGCCTTTATTGGAATCATCATTATGTACCATGTTATGTTCCCAAATTGTGAGTATTGTATGTATAATTGCAATTATAATCATATTTCTCATAAATATGAAGCAGACATCAGATTAATTATTCAAAACAAACATAAATCCATTCTAAGTTATCATTGATATAAGGTTTTCCTATGCTGATTAATTTCATAAAAATCGATGATAATACAATGCTAATACAAGGAAACATATCTCTCTATCAAATTTGGTTGTCATGGACATCAATCAATTTATTCTCTCTTTATATGTTAGATTGATTCACCATTTATCGTGATAAAATTACCCATGAATGAGACATCCTTCAACCAGAAAAATGATTTGATATATATTTCATAAAACATATCCTCCTATATGATCTTTAGCATTGTGATCAGATGCTCCACATAATCATACAATGATTTGGAGTATATAAAAATTTAATATATGAAGAATACATAAAACACATTGATGTAATATATAATGTATATATTCATCATGTTTATAAATACCATTGGAGGATTAGTTATTCTAAATGAAATTACAATTTATTCGCATTTTTCTTTCTAGTGATAGATAGAAATATTTAAGATATCCTTCTTCATCATCATTAAATCATAATATCAAAATCAAAGATCCAATGTGTATAATAATTGGGATACATGTACAAAATACCAAAATATAAAAATACATGGTATAGGATACATTTTTTTTATCCTCATAATTGTTGAGATAATGATAATCAATGTAATGGTGTATTGACTCATCCTTCTTCTTGAAGAAAGGGATTAGTTTACCCCACAGTGGTGTAGTTGGGTGTAGGAACCATCTTTCAAGATTATCATTTAGTTTCATCTTCATCTCCTAAATTTCATCTTTATAAATTATATTTGAATTTTTGGATATTTGTTAAGCCATATGTATATGCTCAATTATAAATTCAAACTCTTGGTAAAGATTAAGACCATTCAATTTATCGGGAATCTCAATTAGGTATTCCCTCATAATGGGTACGTAGTTAAGGTTGATATTATCATTATACTCAATAATTTTATATAGATATTATTTTATATAGAAAAAATGTACCTCAATGGGATGTTGACACTAAATATGATGCATTGTCCTCCTTGAACATTAATAGAATCAAATGATGATTTATGACATGAAGACTGATTTCCTTCACATGGAAATATAGGTTCTATATATGTAATTAAATATAATACATTATTATAATTTCATCGAATTCCACTGTAGGGATTATTAGAAGGTTTATTTAGATGTTCACCCCATAAAATTTATTAGTGGAGTAAAAAACATACGATTCAATAACATCACATATTTCAATTTTCATTAACAAAACTACATCCATACTATAGGTGATGTTTGAATTTTTATAATAAATATTAATGGTATGAATGAAATAAAATACAATGAATCAAAAATATGGTTGTTCTTATTTAATGAATAACTATCATATCTATCACCATTTTTTTTGGGATCCAACTCAGTTATTGTGCAATCGTAATCTCACCCTTGATTCAGCGGTGGGTGTTGATGTGGATTGTCAATATCCACATATAGATTATTATATTGGTAATCAATGATCACATATTCCTTTAATATGAAACATTAGGCAATTTTTGTGGGTTTATTCAAGAATTTAACTCCTCCAATACATTGGTTGGTGTCTGCCTTTGACATTTGATAGCTAGGTTCCCTTCCTTTCTTCTCCTAAACCCTTTCCACTTCCTCCATCATGAAATTTTTGGGGATCTACTTTCAATAATTATGAGAAATGGGATGCTAATATTTACTACCTCTATTAGATTCAACCCTCCCACTTGCATAATTAATCATAAATTTTTTATTCTTATCCTTTTGTGAACATTTAGATTCTACAATCGTTATTTCCTTATTAAGGGAACATCAAAAAATTTGATCATATCATTAAATGTTCTGGATTTTCTAATATTTTCATTTACTCGGTTGAATCCCATCCATGAGTTTTCAGCTTTTCATTCAATGGTAACGTAAAATATGAAGTAATATAATGATATTATTGTAATGTGTTCTGAATATAGTTCGATGGAATCATCGCCTTTTAGAATGAGTACATGAAAATCACTTCCCATTACATGCCAGTGTGTGAAAGTATGTTTTGTTTGGAAATTTTTTTTCCAGAACATACATCATCCCAAATTCTTTAATATATTCCATTGTGTTTTTTAATGATCATTGTCCATCACTAATACTATTCATGCACTATATTGTAAAAATACTAGTTTAAAAATTTAAATCATAAATAATTGAAGGTTGGATTATATATTCCCAATTTAGTTGATCTATTTTTCTGTGAATAAGGTACCATATTATCTGTTAAAATTGGTAGGCATTTGTCACATAGTGGTCTCTATTACAACCTATTATTTCATATAGGGATTTGGGTTTCACTCCTAATTCATGTTTCTATTTTGATCTGGATTCAACTAAGAGAGTATCCCCAAAAACAATTTCACTCCTACTCCCATTGGCCATTACATATCATTTGGGAAGTCATCACATTTCCCATCAGAATGGTTTCTTAACCATTTTTTCTTATTTTTTACCATAAAAAAGAATAACATTATAAATATATATAACTACCTATAAAATATTTCACACATTATAGGTATTGTAGTTACACTGAAAGGGTAATTTATAAATTTATTTTCATTTATAACTTATTAATTTATAGGAATCAATCTAATTTATAGATTCCTAATTTCCTAACATAGTCTCTTATGTGATTTTTAATTCCATTAACAATTATTTATAATGATATTATGAATTTACCAATGAATATCCCACATTAGTGTAAAATATATTAATTAGTAAGTCCCATTAAGATTCACCAAGTAACTATCAAGTCCAACTAAATATATCCATTTTATATTATTACATCTAGGTCACTCTATTCTGTAACCACGTACAATTGTGCTATCTAAAAAATAGATATATATTCATGAAAAAAATAGTCTATTCATTAAAAATATTGAATATTTTTTTTTTCATATTTTTAGTCTTTTCCAAAGGTTTTATCTAGAGTTTCCTTATCCTCTTCCCAAATATACCTAAAATTAATCTGATACCAACCTTGAAAACCATTTCCTTTATTACACATTAATTCATAATTTATTACACATTAGTACATAAAATAACACCCAAATGATCGATATTAATTTTTTATATGTTATTATGTACATTTAAATTTATTATGAAATTAGGTTAAATATAATAGTTTTTAAATAATACACTAACATGACACAAATAATCCACCGTACTAAATAAATTATTGGAAAAAATGGGGATATACAAAGGAAGGAGTGACCTCTAAATCCTAGATTAGGAATATAAAATGAATAACATGACCATATATTTCATATTATATAGTAGGTATTAATATTAGAAATAAAATTCGGTGAGAGTCATAATCCTGAACAATGATGCTTGATAAAGTATTATAACATAAATGTATCATCTGAATGTGGAAACAACATTAACATGAAATCATGAACATATGTACTGAATAAGTTCCAATAAATCACAAAATGGTGTATATAGTCCCATAATTGATTATGTTCTATTTTTTATCCCATATATGACATCTCGTTAGACTAATACACTTCCCATTTCAATTGAGTGGTATATAATTTTGGGCACAAGCAACACTTTTATATCATGTAAATGCATACCTGATCAATATATATCATTCAATATAGAATATATTTTCATCACATTTAATCCCAATTTTTTTTAATATTAGATATAAATATGGAAGTACCAAACATATAAATATATGTACAACTTGGTTAATATAGTTGAAGGAAAAAAAGAAGGTTTCCAAAAACCAATTTTTTGTATCGAAAAAACAATGTGAAATTTTTTTAGCATAAAAAAGTAAAAAAGATTACTAAAAAGGATTAATGAGATATAATAATATATACCATATTTTTAATGTCAAAATTTATATATTAGATTTATGGGATGTTATATAATCAAATAATGAAATGGAAAAAAAATTCAATGCATAAATTAGTTGATTGAATATAGAGGGGAATTGAAGGATATCTTGCCTTGAGAGGGTGATTCCAAAATCATGGGAGGAAATTTTTGTTAGATTTTCAGAACATTTGGGTGAGTCTAGATATAATAAGTGATATTAGAGACATTATCTAAGGTTTTTGAGTTCATATGAGTTGTTTCAATGGTGTGTTTATATAAGAAAGGGGAAGAGAGTTATTTAATATTTCTGAAACATAGAATTTTGACACCATATAATATGGTAATAAAAAAAAATTATTTTACCACGGTTTCTAAATAAATATGAGTTTTAATTATTTTATAACTCAATTGTTCAAAAAATAAAAATATAACCCTGGTGATGTTTATGTGATCCATGATTATAAAATATTGATTTTAAAATCATTAAATACATAATTACTCTTGGAGAATTTAAATTAACAGTAATATAAAAAAAATAAACTAACAAAATTTTCATAAATAAGAATAATATATTTGGTCTTGGATAAAAATAATATAATATTTTACATCGTTTTCCCTAATTATGACGTCACAATACAAACTCTCTGTATATACCTTATTTAATTTTCATTTGATAAAATAACAGTCTCAAAAAATTATGAAAGAAATTTAATGTTATATTATTTCAATAGGATATTTCCTAAAATAATATTTCATTTAAATATTTAATTTTCTATATTTGTGAGTTTTTATTTTTAAATTTAGATTCATTATTTTTGAGAAAGTTTTTAATTTCAATAATATCAGTTTTAAAACCCATATAACAAAATGGATTGAATTTACAAAAAAAAATATTATAAATTATATTTATTAAAAAAATGATTTAATTATTTATCAAAAAAACAATTTATAAATTACTTTTTATGAAATAAAAAAATGAATATCATAGTTGAAATTACAAATTACAAAAAATTAGTTTATCTTTTTTATTTTCTCAAAATAAATATCATTTACAAAGTAAAAACAATCAGAACTAAACAAAACCATTATTATACTAAATATAAAATAAATATATTCTTGTTTTTACTATCTCCAAACATAGAAATATATTAATGTAGAAAATATCATAAGGGTAATAATAGTTATAATGAGATTTATATGGGGTGGTTCGACATACATGGTCAGGGCCCTAATCTTGAGAAGCTTTATCTTTTCTCATAAATAGTTTCTATCATGAATAAGTTATTGGATAAAATCTTGGGCTTGGTTAGGGGAATATCCCCATGAATCAACCACCATGTATGCTTAAATAATTGGGCTACATATGGTATTATTATACTAATTGATTAAATTATTTATTTATTTTTTGAAAATTTCATATATCATAACCTTACATTTATAGAAATAATATTATCCATATTCGATGAAAATATTATCAATAGTTATTATGCATTAAAATATTTTCAATATTATAGTATATATTATTCTCATATAAAATGAATTGAATACATTTTCTATGACTATAATACTTAATATGTTATTTAATTCAATAATAAATAGAAGTTACTTATAAATGATTGGGTTGATACACTAATCTAGTGTTTTAAACCAAGTGTTTAATGACCCATTATAATATCACAATATGGATGTGAATGTTTTCTTTAGAATAAGAAATTAAATAACTATTTTTTATTCAGAAGAGTGGGTTGTCGTTGGGGAATAAATTTGTGATGAATGTGAGATATATATAATACTGGTGGGAGGTATAGAATTTAATATATAGTATTTTACATTGTAAATTGAAATTAAAAAGTATTTCCAAAAAAATTGTATTATATTTCCATAGAAAAAATCAATTCACATTTGTATAGTGTATAAAATCTACAAGGTTAGAATCAGCAGAAAGTTAGTGGAACCATATTCAACCTAGTTATATTAACAGATCCACCTATGTTATTCCATTACAACTAGATAACTATTGGGGTATATAGTTTCTAACTTAACAATAGATACTCCAATGGATAATTCAGGGATATTTCTATCCACCAAGAATTAATCTAACTACATGACTCTCCATCATTCGAATCCTATGTAAATTGCAGTGATGATTCAAAATTAAAACAAAATATTTTATACCCATAATTACGTTGTACATTTAATTAAATTGAGAATATTAAAATTTTCACCCTATAATGACTTCTCTTAAAAAAATTAACCCCCAACTTTTTTATATGAAATCATGGGCCATTGAGCCTAAATATCTTCCTCACACCATTGAATCTCCTACTTGATATATCCATAGTATCATATAATAATGAAATATGATATCATATTCGGTTATAAGTATTTCCCTCTTTGATCAACAATGTGCATTGTCCACTCCACATGTTATTCATAATGCACTAGAACATCATCATCAAAGTCAATGTGTCATGAACCATGAAAGGTTCCTATCTTAAACAATGCATAAACTAGTCCACAATGTGTCCTGAAGGATGTTCTCCATCCCCATGGAATGGCACAAGTGCTCAAGAATCATAACAGAAGCAAAATAATGATTTACCATATTTTTATAATAATTAAACACGAAACAATTTAAATAAATAAAATATAAAATTACACAACTAAAAAATCCCATAAAATTTACAATATTTAATTGTTTACAACTCTTACACAAAACCCAAAATGTACCACTATAGAATGGGACCATAACTGTATATCAATCCTCTACACAACAAGAGGAACCACATCCTCAAGCTTACACCTCTGATATCCAGAATGAGTTCCACAAGAAACAAAATATTCAAAAACTAAATGTCTCATCATTATATGACAAAATCATAGGAAAATGCCTATATACACCCAAAGGGGTATGTAGGGTGTGTGCCAAATCCAAGAAGGATTACCCCCAAGAATATGGATCCATGAAAAAACCATTTATAAGATAATTTAACATGCTCAATTAAATAAATTCTTTTAAAAAAACATATCTGGAAAATAATTTATTGGGAAAGCATGTTTAAAAGTGGGTATTTCCTAAAATATCAATTTAACTTCGATTTATATAAAGCATAAAAATGACATTTTATAATGAAAACATACACACACAAACACAAAATAGGTCCATTGTATGCCAAATAATAGAAACACTTCATTTATAATAGAAAACCTTGGGTAAATACCCTTCGGTTAATATAGCTGGAGTGGGACAGAAGAATATTGTACCTCAGTGTAACATGGCATGAAAAACCATGAACATCTGTATTCTCATTCATGATTCAGAAGAAGGATACATCTTCATAAGAACGGATCTCCAACCATCAAATTTTGGTTATTGTTTGAAGAATTTATCCTACTAGATGATACTAGGAAAAACCACATATCTATAATTGAGCATACTAGGACTAGTCGTCCCATGTAAACACATGAGATTCCATGTTCTAAAGTCCATATTCACATATCACTACATTCACAGCCCAATGTAATGAATTTCATGTTAATAACTATTTTTCATAACACATGAAACACATTTTAATCACCCTGAGAAATCACCATTATACATAACCCAAACCACCGTCCAATTTACACAAACCAAAAATAATTTTCCAATACATTTTATATTTTTCTCACAACATATAAATCCCTAAAGAATAATGAATAAGAAAAGATAAACTATGACCAACAACAATCATGGGAAATTCCCCTTTCTAATTCTACACATAAAAAATACACTTTAAGTCATGCTTCCCAACATTTAAACAATTCACATGATAGAAGAAAGTAAACAAAAAAGTATCCATATTTCCATTAAAAACCATTTTCTTTGGAAACTTACATTAAATGCATTCTTTCCTTGTGTTCCCTGAGAAAAAAATTTGGAACCTTACATTCAATTCCCAAAAACAATTTCAAAAAACATACCAATGAAACACTAATGAAATATAACCCTTTTTCTTATAAAAATCTATTTGATCTACATATACATGAAAAATCACTCCAATAATATGTTACACACCACATAATAAATTCATATAAAACATCTATGGATACAAGAAATAATATAGAATACATATATTAATATTAATGCATAGAACCACCTTCCACTTGTAGAGGAACATCTAAAATTGGTGTGAAACCACAAATACACCTCATGAGAACCTTAAAAAGTCATTATTTTTCCAAAAACAACAATATCAATCCCTAACTAATAAGATTCATCCCTAATTAGAACACCCCATCTTATGGAAAACTAAAACTACAATGAAACTTAACCAAAACCCTAGGAAAAGTTGATGATGGGACTACCTGGGTTAGACGCACCCATGGGGGAGGTAGAGGAGGGGTGGTGAGTGGCTAAGGTGTTGCTCGTGTGTCGGATCTCCTTATCACTAAGGATTCATGAGTAGGATAATAGGAGAGAAATGTTTTTCTGTGTAAGTTGGAGCCACCATAGGATGGATTATGGACCCTGGTTGTGAGGTGGTGGCTGCTGATAGAGGGATAGGATGCCGGTGACGAGGGAGGCTACTAGAAGGTTTCTCTGCCAAGAGGGCACCGCACGTGCATCAGGGAGGAAGCGGGGGGTAATGGGGTGGAGAGGGGAAGGAGAGAAAGAGGTCCAAATATAAATGCAACCCAAAAAAACTACATTAATAATAATTATTATGATAATAATAATAATAATAAATTAATAATATCGAAAATATTATGAAAAATACTATTTAAATAATTTTCATTAAAACAATTATATTAATTTTCATTTTAGTTTTCTAAATTTATTTTATTATTATTCATTAAAAATTATTTTTTGGGAACACCATTCTGGTCGCGCAGTTACCTGGGAAAAGCCACATGGTATCCAAACTGTTATTTTCCAATCCTTAGGATGTTGCAAAGCCCAAGACATTTATTTTTGAATAAAAACACATAAACTAAAACTGGTTTTTTACCCAATCCCTGAAGAATAAAAATAAAAATTAAGATAATAATATAATAAAGTAATTTTCAAAATATTGGGTGTGATAATTCTAACCACCATAATGATTTTCTCACCCAAAAAGACACAACAAGATTTTTTAAAAACCACAAACTAATAATACTTCTTAGTATAGAGAGAGTGTCAATGAACAACAAATGAGAGTGAGGAAAGAAACAGCCAATAAATAAAAGAACCAGAAACTGATCTCAGAGACCCAAAATAAAATCTACACTAAGTGTCACCCACCCCAAAAAGCAAAAGCACCTCTAGTTGACCAATCGATGGAATTGATACACTAACCACATATAATCCCACATCATGAGAGAAACACTTTAATCATTTCTGAGACGCTCATGAATTCCACCTAAAATGAATAGCGAATCCTAATTAATAACATTAAGAGTCCTGAATGGAATCCCCGCCATAAGAAAAAACCTAACACCCATGGGAGAACTGAGACACTAACATAGGGAGGCCAGAACGGACTCCCCACTACATGTAATAGGTCGACACTACATTATTTTAGAGGACTTTCAGCGAGACCCATGGTGGGTCTCCCCAACAATAAAACTAAGTAGCTTAACTGAATAACAGACACCAATATAAACAAATAATCACTTATACAAAATCCCCTCATCATGAGGAACAATGAAAAAACTCTAATCCATATAGAAAACATTACATGGTTCACCACTACTGTGGGACATCACCATACTTAGATAGGCCCAAATGAAAAACAAAATTTGAAGCAGATTTACACGGTTGTTCATAAATGGACAACCACAATGATATCCACACCCACAATTTTATACACACTAATGTTCAACTAAATAAGACAATAATTTCATCATACAACCAAGGATTAACTCTTCCACCCACACGGAACACTATAAATAAATAGGATCCCCATGCCTCTTTTCACCAAATGGAGCCGCTGTGAATGAGACAACATTACAATATTTTTAAAAGGTATTTAGTTTTCATATTGATGAATGTCACTAGACAATAGAAATTTAAACCCCTCCATGTTCTTGAATATATTCCAGCTTCACCAACTGGCTTATGGATATAGCCTTCATGTTTGAAGCATTACCGTTATCGTATTTAGGCATTGATGTCTCCTGAATGTGACTTTTTCTTCTGTTGCCACATGAAACCACAACACGTTCCCGATAGATCAACCAGAACATAAGATAATATGAATCACATTTTATTCTAACATGTCACATTACTGATAATAGCATTTCAATAATGACATTTCATATCCCTTGGATACTTCTAAAGAGAAACATCATAAGCAAGGACACGTAGAAGACACCTTCTTATAAAATGGAGGAATTCAAAATTTACTGAAGGAAAACAAAATCCCATCAAAATAGAGTCCCTCAATAGAATGCACAACCATAAACCATATAGTTGAGTAAGAACACGACACCTCAAAGCATCACTAAACATGAAAATTTTTACATATATAAAAATTACGATGTGTGGGACCTCTAACCTTGTCCCAAACATCACACAATTTCTAAAAATGGCCATAACATTATATTAGGAAATGTCTTGCCACACTGGGGTACTCGTATAAACCCTTTTGTGGAAATAAATCAATGAAAGGTCCAAATAACCTTTTAAAGACAATATTCAATACCAAAAACCCCACCCACATTGTGCTTTACCCACAGGATTTCCCTTCATCACTTCTAGGAAGGACCTTCAGAGAAAATGATGTAAAACATCTTTTTTGACCATAAAAAGACTAAAGGAAACATAATATTCCATCATCATCTCACACATATACTTCCCCTCTACAAATTGATTCACTTTTCTAAACAAGTATAGTGGTATAGCCAACCATAAACTCGTGAATAATGTAATAACTTTGATCAACAAGATAAACTACCAATAGTGAGTCACCCTTGGATTGATTTAAAATATCAATCAATTCCTTATAGGTGCGTTCACATGAAAACAAATGAATGTCAATGACCCAAATCAAACCAGATCATTGGCCAAACATACCAAATATAACCAATAAAAGTAGAAAATGGAACCCACTCAAAGGTATCACAAATATTTCCCATAAAAACCCATTTACCATTATCTAAAACCGGCTCACCAAAAACACAATTTAAAACATCTCCCAACATGAAGAGAATTCATACCAGAAATACCTTGATATTAACAATCAGAAATCATATAGAACCACATAACACAACTACAGACTAAAAATAACCCCATATTTTCATTAAAAACACCATTTAAAATAAAACATGATGGGTGGGTTTCACATTCACCAATGGTAACTCCTGAAGTCTCACAAAATCCACTCCTAATGCCTAACCAAGCGCCAATACACTTTTTATGTATATTCCATTCATGTGGTTATTCATAAAAATTCCGAAGATAAAAACCACCCTACCATATTATATGGTCAAAAAAATCAATCCATACTTTCCCTTTCGGAAATCTACTTTCCCACAAATCATAGCCAAATCTAAATCTCACAAAATCTTTCATAAAAGCACCTACCATTCAAATAGAAACCAACATTCAAATTTTACAAATCAATTTAAAAATATTTCACCTCATTTCAATCCTCACAAGGTTTAATAACATGCACTATTTTACCAACACCAATTTGTTTAAAAAGACATTTATTTGAATTTAAAACATGTTTCCAAAACCTGTTCAAAACTAATTTTCCCAACAACCTACTTTTGATAAAACACAAGAAATGATTATAAATATCCAACATCAATGAAATCATTCTAATTTATCACAAATACCATTTAATAAAAATCCATTGTATAAAAATCAACATTTTTATCATTTTATTAAAAATAATTACGAAAAAAATTCCACCCATTTAAATGAATCTATAGTAACATTAAAATCGAGATTTTTTTAAATATTTCAAGATGAGGGTTTCTATAACAGCCTTATGAACCCCAGAAGATGTGAAACAATTCTGGTGGAAACTAGTGTCGATGGGATACATGGACATATGGTTTGCGGCCACAGGCCAAGTGAACCACCATCAGAGAGAGTGTTCATATACAATGTCTCTGGATCCACATGACATTATAGAACCTTAAAGCTCATGATTTTATTGACAAAACTCCCATTTCATTTCACCAAGCATCAGTAAACTACACGATGCAAAGAAATCAGATAAAACCTAACATTACCTAGTGATTATAATCTCATCAGGAGGTTTGATGGTAATGTACCTTATATGTAACTAGAATTTCATGTCCGGAAATTCCTATTCCTCATATACCCAGACTCTACCTTATGAAATAAGACCCAAAAGAGAGTAACCACCTATGATACCATTTTTTCACAAACCATGACAAGGGGTTATGTAATCTTTTGTTTGACCCTATCTGTGCTAAGGCACGAAAGGCATTCTCATCCCCACGGGCCGACACAAGTGCCGAAGTATCACAAGGAGATAGGTTGAACAATTTACTAGATTTTTATAATAATTAATCCATTAATAATATAAATAAACCAAAACAGAAATTACAAAACCTAAAGAGACCTTGAAATTACCAAATTTTATGGTTTACAACATTTGGAAAAAACCCCAAAAGTACCTCGATTAAAGAGGACCATAACTCTATAAACAACATCTGTACAATGAGAGGAGAAACATCATCAAGAATCCCCACTGATATCCACACCATGTTTCATTAGAAACTCTATATGTCAACACTAATGCATATCCTTTACGTGGACTAAACATAGAAAGAGTACTATATACACCCAAAGTTGTATTTAATGAATGAGATAATTTAATATAGGATTACATCTAAGAAATAGGTTCCATGAAAAGTCATTTATAAGAGAATTTAATATTCTCATTTTAATAAATTATTTTAAAACATATATTGGAAAAATTTATTATTTAACATTTATAAAAGGGGGTAGTTCTAAAACTATCCATTTCAAAGCCATTTTCATAAAATATAATGGGGAAATTATATATTGAGAACATGTACACATACACACACACACAATAGTTCCACCATATGCCGAAAGAGGGAAACCAATTAATTATAGTTGAGCACCATGGGTAAATGCCCTATGGTTAATCTAGATTGATTTGAAAATAGATCCTCATACTTAAGTGAAATGTGGAAGAGAAACTATGACCAGTTAAAATTCTCTAACATGAGCCATTGTTAGGGGACATCCCCATATATTAGTGGTGACCAAACATAAATGTTCAGTTAGTGTTGTATGCTTAAATAATTATTGATGAAACCACAATGAACCAATTCTATATCATCTAGTGTACTATATCTAGCTAGACCACCTCGGCACTCGGGATACCCTTCTGCTCAATTTCATTTTCACATATCACAAATTTCAAAATCCAAATCCAAACATTTCAAGGTTATCACCATATTTCATAACACATGTCACACATTATAAACACACTCAGAAATCACTATTATACCTGAACCCAACCACCTTCCATTTAACACAAAACAAAACAATTATGCTATTCAATTACTATAAATCACACAAAATATAAATCCATGTTTGATAAAGTATAAAAAAATAACACCACTGACCAACAACATTCATTGGCTACACATGTTTATAATACCACAAACAAACAAATTTCACTTTACATCATGCTTTCAAACTTTTAACAAATAGTCATGTTAATAAAAAGTACACAATAAAGTATCCATCATTCTATAAATTACCTTTTTATTCTAAAACTTGCATAAAATGCATCAACACGGTATGTTCCATGAGACACACATTTTACACCTTCCTTGATATGCAAAAACCACTCCTGAGATACATACACATGAAATACATAAAAAATATTACATTTCCACTTATAAAAATATATTTTACCACATAGACATGCCAATAAATTTTAATAATATGTTCTACACCCCATAATAAATTCATATAACACATCTATGGATACAGTAAATAATATTAAAGGAATCTATAAATATTAAGTAATAGAACCACCAAACTCATGTGGAGAGACATCTAATAATTGGTGTTAAAAACCATAACCGCACCTCAAGAGAACCCTAAAAGAGAAAGATTTATCCAAAATAAAAAGATCAAAGCCAAAATATTAATATTTGATCCCAATCCAAACAACTTTACTACTAGAAAACTAAACCCCATCGAACCTGACAAAAAAACCTTATGTCTGAGGAAGAGGGGCTTACTTGGTGTAGAAGCACCCATTGTTGAGGGAGAGGAGGGGTGGTGAGAGACTGAGGAGGTGGGGACACACTGGATCTCACTAATGACCAGGTCGCATGAGTATAATTTTTAAGGGAAATGGTTTTCCAAATGAGGTGGTGCCACCAAAGGATGAAGGGAGGACAAAAGAAGAAGAGCGGGAGTCTGGCCGTCAAAAAAGGGAGAGGTCACCGGTGAAGAGGGAGGTTTTCGAGATGACCCTCAGCCAAGAAGATGTCATGTTCACATCAGGGATGAAGATGGGGTTGATGGGAAGGGTAATGGACGGAGTGAAAGAGGAGGAAGAAATAAAGCAGACCCCAAAATTCTACCTTAATAATAATCATAATAATAATAATAATAATCTAAAAATAAAATTATCATTATTATTATTATTAAAACAATTATTTTTAATCTCATTTTAAATTTCCCATTTTATTTAATTATTATTATTTTATTATCCAATAAATGTTTTTATTTCTATCATTAGGTAGATCGTGTAGTTTCCAAATCATTCTCTTCCCATATGCCAGATTCTTTAATCCCCGATAAACATGTTTTTCAATAGAAACTCAAAAAATAAATATGGGACTCATCCCGAGCCGTAAAGAAAAAAAAATCCAAATCCATAAAATAATAAAATGAATTAATTTCCAATTTCAGGGTATGGAACGATGGGAGACTTTGGATTAGGAATGTACCTCTATATTTGATAGAACTGACACACATCATTCATTACATGAAAGTGGGATGGAATATACATTTTTTATGAAGTTGTGCCAACATGCTCAGTGATCAGAAAAGGGTATAATAATATCTATCTTTAACTTGAATTGATACATATTTTGTTGATAGTAAAACAAATGAGTGACTCGTGGAAAAAAACATCCATATATATGAAACTCCAAATGACTCCTCTTATTGTGGGGATAATAATTTTTCCTACTTCTAGTTGTTATTAAACTCTTCATAATTAGCTATACTCTTTTCAAAGGCTCATGTACTATAATAGGTATCAATAGTTATACCTCACTAGAATAATTATAGAATAGAATTTAATGAAATATACTGCACTAAATTTCCACATAAGGTTCAATTTGAATAAAATTCATGTAACTATTGTTGTATGGGAAAGCATCAATGAATATGTGATTATTATTGCCTCTGTTGTTTTATAATATAAAATCCGGAAGCATACCCTCTATCAATTTTATTTTCAAGTTCATATTTCAATCTATATAGTAATGATTTGGTATGATCAACCAAATCCGAGTCATTAAGAACATATAAAAATCCATAAAAAACTATAATGTTATAAATTCATCATATATTTATATAATACTTAACAAAAATCCATTAACCTATATTAACTCAATTTGAATAAATAATTACTATCTTATCCACATAGAGAGTATCATATATCATGAATAAATATCCAACATTACATAACTAATAAAATTCTACAAAAACTAGTGCATTGTTCTTTAGTTCCCTAGTTAAACTGATCACAATTATCCTCATGATGTCTTCATAATTACACATGGTAAAAGTCTAACTCCCCAAGCTTCCACGGTATGTTTCCCTTTGAATAATATAGTATCTTGCATTGTACACAACATGGAGTTTTAACACACCACGACCAATCAATGTTTCCATTAAGAATAGTAATAACCACTTTTTAAAATTTTATAAATAATATTTTTCAAAATGGAATTCATTTTTTGATTCAGAAAATCAAAATTATCTTACGGTGAATTTTATATATTTTCCTGAAAACATTCAATTTTGGATGAAAAGTGAAAGCACTGTGTTATTGTTGAAACCCAATTTTTTATTTAATAAATTAGTTAATATATTTTAATTTATTTTAGGTAAATATAGATACATAATACCTATATATTATCAATGTAATTAATTGGATTTTTTTATAATAAGTTTAGATATATATAATTTTATTTTGTGTTTTACCGTCTTTTACCCACCTTCTAGGTACATTTAAAAGCTTTTAAAAAAATTAATTAGCACTTATGTGAGTTGAATTTCAAAATTCTGAGAGACATAGTTGACATCATTAATGAAATTGTTGTTCAATAATATGAAAATAATTTTTGTTGAATAGTAACTTTTGACTTTTAATTACCATGGTTAAAAATAAATAGGGTAATTATGGGTAAAAATGATCTTATAATTATCCTAACACATGTCCTATTTCTATTGGATATCTTTATTTAGACCAAAAAAACCTTAGGAATAAAATATTATACTTTTGGTACACTTGGATTAGATTAGGACATTAAATATTATTTAATTTAAATAAAAGTTTGTATTTTCAAATTCAATGTTTAATAAATAAAAAAAATTTAATACAGGGATAAACACAATATAAATTCGACTATAAATATTAATTATAAATATAAAAATATTTCCTACATTATGGTATTTTATTTATAATTTTTTGACATTAAATAATTTAATTTATTTGTGACACAATGATGATCCAGTAATTACCTTATTAATGAAATATTAAAATAAAAGATATTATAAATATCTTAATAAATGTCAATTGAGAGTTATGCTGAATTCCAAAAAATTCATTCGTTAATATGTAATTTTGGGGTTGATTAAATAATTTTTTTCAAAGTAATCATGCTGTAATGATTTTCACAAAAACCATATACTAAATAGTGTCAAAATTGACAAAACTGAGTTTTTAAAAATAATACAATATTATTAATTGATATAATATTCCTAAAATATAAGGATTGGATAGAGGTAATATATAAGATTATATATATTAATAATGAACCCCTTGGGTTTCTTTTGTCTTATTACAGTATGTTTATTAACCATATAATATAAAAATACCAAGAGACGTGGTAAATGTCAAACTATTTAACTAATAGTTACATCTAAATGATAAGGTTAATAAGGTTACTTAAACCTATCTAAAACCTATTTATTGAGAGGTTTTAGACCCACCCCGACCTTATCATCAAAATTATTCATTTTGGAGCCATTAGAAACCGAAAATGAGTTTATTATAAAATAATATTTTATGATTTTCCTAAAGTGAAACTCACCTCTCTTATAAAAGTGTACTTCCATTTCTCACAAATTCACACCTCCAAATCCATTTAGCTCGACCAACCCCTGGCCTAATATCCTCTCAAATATCCTCCCTACAACCTAGATTCTTTACATTGATAATAAATCCATCCTATGGATCCCTTTTGATCAACTCAAAAGGAAACACCCGATGGAGGGATAATAATTTCACCACCCAGTTTCAAATTCTATTCTTATATCACATCCTCTTTCTTTGTTATTTCCATACCAAAATAATAAATCCAGTACCTTCTACATAATTTAATGTTATTATAAATATGGGAGAACCATATTCGTTATTCTATCCATCCTATACATGACAAACTCACCATACGTTCGTACGTACGGATTACCGTCTCCACATCGTGGTGTAGTTTGTTATTCAAACACTTCATTATTTGGATCGGTATAATAATGACTATAATTGTTGTAAATAATAATTATAACATGTTAATGATTATATATATATGATATACCATCCAATTACATATGATTTAATCATCAATATAATGATATTGTCGCTCCAATGTACGTACAGATCACCCTCTCCACGAACGCGATGAGATTTATTCCCCATCATAATCATTCAAGAATAATATTTATGATTTAAAATAAAGTTTCAGAACATAATATCACTATATATATGAATCAAATAAATCATATACATAACAAACATGGCTTACGTAAACAATCATATAAATTAAAACTAGTTAGTTAACATTTGAAATGATGATACTAATGAAATAGTATTAACAAAGAAATATTATAGGATCATATATGATATCATATTTATGTATATAATTCTTTTAAAATTTAAAAACAACGATTTATCTATTATAAAAGAGGTTAACATACCATAGACTATGGAAAAGTACAAGTTTAGGGTTAATTATACAATCTATTTACTTATCCTAGGTTGTTAATACGTAAGTATCTACTGGGACCCCTTTATCATCCACATCTGTGTTTTATTAAAAATGTAATTCAAAACATTTTCACTATTTACTAGACTATGGGTCAATGTAATTTATACAATTATTTTATCATATATGTTTTGAAAGTAATCTTTTTGTCATTTTCCAAACAAGGTACTTTAGGACCTTTTCGACAAAATTAAGGTAAGAATGTATTTTATTTACTTATATGGCAGGTGCACCTATTTTCCGTTGTTATAACAACATCGATGCTTCCCATAAAAACGTATAAGAATTTTTATAAAATTAATTTTTTCTTTTATAATTATATAACATTTATGTGATTTCAAAATAAAAATAGATATTTCCCTAAAAAAATTATATTTCATCCATGTCAATATCCTTCGATGGATTTTAAGCTTGTTTGAAGTTTATTTATTATGATACAAAACATCCATATTTTATTGAAGGATTTGTGATATTTTTCAATGTGGATGTTTTATTTTTACATCATTCATGGTTTTTGGACAAAGTAATGAAATTTCTTATGCTAGTTTTAATACAAATGTTTACATTATGTTTAAACTTTTTCATAAGAAGAATTCATCGCTCTTAGTAAGTGACGGGTGGAGCCCGCTATAGCTAATTGATGCATTGGTAGGTCTCTTGACACAAAATACTGACTTGGAAAAAGACATTTACAAAATCTTATTTTTAGTCTTGGAAAAATGCCTTGACAAAGTGGTTATGAAGTTTGTCATTTTGCATTCAATCATTATAAAATTGGCTATTGATATTGCATGTGATTATTTGACTAATAGAATATCCATGTGAATAAGTAAATGGAATTATTTGATTTATATTTTCCATGTGATGCAGAATGTTATGTTTAAATGACTTATTTTTTTAGTCATATACATTGCCTTAATGTTTTATGCATATATATATGAATATTTCTCCTATATTTTTATCCTTACTGAGCATCTCAGCTCAGCCCTTTCAATGTCATATTTTTTCTAGGAGGTGAAGAAATATTTTATGGTTGACCTAAATGGATAGACTAAAGATATAAGTGTGATCAATGTGGAAAAAATGTGGTTTATGTTTATATTTCATGATGTAATGTAAAACATAGGGATGTATCAAGTGCATCCAAGGCTATAAAACTGATCTATCTTTCGGGATTTGATCCCTTGTGATAATGAAAATGTTATGTAATAATGCACCGACACAGGGTAACTGGGTTCAGGGTGTTAAATTTGGTATCCTAAAAAGCTTAGTAAAACTCTTGGAAGCAAGATTACGAAAAAAATTTGATTATAGAACATTTCCATGAGATAGAATTTGAGGACTAGTATAAAAAAACTTCCAAGAATTTTAGTAATTTAGAGATTTTATGAGTTTTCCATGAAATACATCTCTGTATGGATATGAGCAGGTAGTGGATACTATGGAACATACTTACATAGGGTTAAAACCCGAAAAAACATCTTTGAACTAGACTCGAACAAGAACTAGTGCACGATAATGGGCCTTGATGCGCTCTTGGTTTCGACACTCCATGAGGATATGATTAGGATAATATAAATTTTGTTTTCAAACCATTAAGAAGGATTTATTATTATATACCTCCTCAAATAAAACATTTTTATGATTATGGATTATGTCCATAAATTGTTAAATTTATGTTAAGTGTTTTACAAGTTTCAAATTATGTATTAAGATTCATAAACTAATCTAGTGTATGTCATTTTTTAGAAATTGTCCCTATTGGAAGGAATGTAAACCATATCAACGCAAATAATATATGTAGGGATTTCTCTCCTACTCAAGATAATTATAGTATAGCTAGTGATACAACTGGTGCTAATCAGCTTATCACCATATTGGGAAAACTCACTCAGGTTATGAATAATAACCTTACCCGTATGGATAACCCTGATCTACAATGTGAAGGATCAACGTTAGATGACTTCATAAGGAAACAACCACCAACATTACATCGGAGTTCAAAGCCATTAGTAGATGAGCAATGGATTAATTCCTTAGGGAAAATATTTCATGATTTGGGGAGTAGTAAAATGGAAAAAGGTTTTATTAATATTTATCGCCTCACTGGAGATGCATATCAATGGAAGTCATTAATCCAAAACACAAATGAAGATGAAAAAGTATAGAACATGTAATAGAAGTAGTTTAAGAATATTTTCTTAGAAAATTACTTTTATTTTGAGCATCGAGGGGATATAGAAAGACTATTTCTCAGTGTTAGGAAAAAGGAAGATGAGAATGTAGTAAAGTATAAGGTTAACATTACAAGGTTCGCATGAAATGCAGCAGATTATATACATAACCCATGGAGTATGATTGATCGATTCTTTGATGGTTTAAACCCATTTCTCTGTTGAGAATTAGTCTTAAAATCATTCTCATTGTATGATGATATTGTCTCATGTTCTATCAAGACATAAAAACAACTCTATATGCCTTATGACTTCAATTTAAAGAAAGAGATGACAAGATATGATGATAACTCAAGAAATGGGAATAAGGGGAAGAAGGGAAATGTTGAATATCCATCTTGCGATCAATGTGGGAAGAAACAGCTCGCTACATTCTTGAAGGGGATGGGAATCTGTTACAAGTGTCGTAAAAAGGCCACCAAGCTCATTATTGAAATGGAAAGAAAGATTTTATCAATATTGAATGATATAATTATATAGAAAAGGTACATTATGCAATTGAATGTCCTAAGATCCAAGGGAACTTACCTCATAAATGGCCAAGGGAGAAAGGAATAACTTATGCAATCACTGCTGCTAAGGTTGAAGCATTCAATGATGTGGTGGCAGGTGATTTAATGGTTTCCTCAAGTTTATCAAATGCATTATTTGATTCTAGATCATCTCATTGTTTCAAATCTTCCCAATTAGCTATGACAATTAGATATTTTAAATTTGAATTAAAAAAAGGATATTTCATTCAAAACACCTAAGGGAAGTATCATCACAAAAAATATTGGTGAATCAGTTCCCATTTTGGTATACAATTGTTCATTATCTGCTGATCTCATCGTCATACTCAGGATTTAATTTTATATAATCCTTGGAATGGATTGGATTTCAGACCATGATGCCAAAATCTATTGTAAGAAGAATGGGGTTATAATTTTAGATGATTATAAGGAGTACCGTATCATTAGAGTTAATACGTCGCCACATTATTCCTATCTTGATCCACCCCCAGTATCTCTACTAAATTCAATTATTGGGGAAGAAGAGAATGAAATAACTATGGGTGAGAAAAATAATGTGTGAATAGAGGGAATACCTATTGAGAAAGAATATGTTGATGTGTTTCCATAGGATTTACCAAGACATCCTCCAGAATGCTAAAATGAGTTTTCCATTGATTTAATTCCTAGTTCAAGGCCCATACTAAAAGACCACTTATAAAAATACTACTATGGAATTAGTTTAACTAAAGAAATAACTAGAATAATTGAGTAATAAAGGATTTATTCCCCCTAGTGTTTTTCCATGGGGAGCCCCTGTCCTTTTGTTAAGAAGAAAGATGGCTCTATGAGGATGTGCATTGAATACCTGGTGATCAATGCTATAACAATAATTAAAAAGTATCACCTACCTCTCATTGATTATTTATGTGATCAAAATCATTGATCTCAACATTTTTCAAAGATTGAAATTCTATATAGAAACCAACAATTTTGCATGAAGGATGAAAATATTCTAAAGACAGCATTTCAATCCAGTTATGTGCATTACTGATTTACAGTAATTCCTTTTCGATTGACAAATTCACCCTTTGAATTCATGGATTTAATCAATAGAGTTTTCAATGAATATGGTGATGACATTGTAGTGGAATTTGTTGATTATATCATGGTATACTCAAAAATCAATAATGATCATGAAAATCACTTGCACACTTTTTTGAAAACCCATAGAATAAATGAATTATATGGGAAGTATAGAAAGTATGAATTTTGGCTTCAAGATCTTTCTTTTCTTGTTAATATTGTCTCTAAGGATGGAATCTTTGTTGATCCTTCAATGACAAAGGCAATCCATGAATGGCCAGCACCGACGAGCATTACTGATGTATGTGGTTTTATTTTTTTAGAAGGTTGTTATCAATGTTTCGTCCAGAATTATGACCAGTTAGCTAACACATTAACTAATATCACATGTAAATCAGATAACTTTGTTTGAAAAAATTAGTGTGAATAATGTTTTGAAGAACTAAAGGGTAGATTAATCAACGCTCTTATCTTGGCTCTACCATCATGGAACGATGGGTTTGTTATTTATAGTTATGCTTAAAAAATGACATGGTTTGTCCTTATGAAAAATTATTGAGTTATTACCTATGCATCAGGACAGCTTAAAATTTATGAGAAAAACTATCCCACTCATGATATTGAGTTACCATATGTAATCATTTCTCTGAATATATGGATACAATATCTCTATGGTGAAAAATTTGAGATTTATACTAATCACATGAGTTTGAGGTATATTTTATCACAAAAAGTACTCATCATGAGGATAAGATGATGGCTTGAACTACTCAAGGATTAAAATTTTACTATACACTACCACCCAAGGAAGCCTAATAAGTTGGAGGATGCATTGAGTATAAACAATCATGGAGTTTTGATAAAGATAAGAGTTGAAAGGGATCCTATTTTTTGGGATCTAGTAAAGATGGATATGGGAATAACTAAGGAAGGAGTAACATCCATACTTTTTTCAAATGGTTTCTAAACCATCATTACTAGAATTTATAAAGGCTTATCACCCTGATGATGAGGAGTTTAAAAATAAGATTAAAGCATTGAACGATGGAAGATTGAGTGACTTAATATATGATGATGTAATTTTGAAAATTGGGAAGAGACGTTGTGTTCCTAACATACATGATCTAAAAAGAGAATTTTTGGATGATTCTTGTAGCTCTAATTCTCTATAATCCCTAGGATCTCTATGATCTGTATATATTTCAAAGAACATTTTTGGTGAGACAACATGAAGAGGGTGATTGGTGATTTTGTGTCAAGATGTATGGTTTTTCAATAACTGAAAGCTGGAAGGCAATAACTTAGAGGATTAATGCAAACTCTTCCTATACCTTAGTGGAAATTGGATAATATTACAATGAACTTTTCATGGGGATACCAAATTATCTTAGAAATAATAATTTAATGTGGGTAATTGTTGATCATCTTACCATGTCAGCACATTTTATTGGTATAAGAGAAGATTTACAACTTGAACATATTAAAGGAATATATATTAATGAAGTTTTAAGAAATCATGGAGTTCCCCTATCGATTTATTCTGATCATGATCCCAGTTTTATATCAATATTCTGGAAAAGTCTTTAGAAGGCCCACGCTACTTAACTTCATTGGAGCACTGCCTACCACCTTCAATCTGATGGATAGTCAGAATGGACTATTCAAACCACTGAAGACATGTTGAGATCTTTCTCACTTGAATTTGAATGTATGTGGGATCAATATTTACCTATGGTTGAGTTCTTCATATAACAATATCTTCAATTCAAGTATTCTGATGGCATCATATGAATCGTTATTTAGAAAGAGATGTCGCACACAAACATGTTGGGATGATGTTGGTGAAATAAAACTTGTAGGTCCAGGACTTGTTGAGGAAACAATGAAAAAGGTAAAGGTTATGCAAACCCACATCAATGCAACCCAATGTATGAAAATACGATATGTCGATTAGTGAAGGAAGGATTTGGAATTTCATGTCGGAGACCATGTTTTCATGAATATATCTCCATGGAAGGGTGTTATATGTTTCGGTTAGAAGGGTAAATGGTGTCCCAAGTACATCGGACCTTTTAAAATTTTATAATGAATTGGAGTTGTATATTATGATTTTGCAATGACTCTAAATATCTACAATGTTCATGATGTGTTCCATGTATCACTATTTAGAAAATACATGTATGACCCAACACATTTACTCACCTATGATGGAATTGAACTGGAACCTGATATGTCTTATTGTGAAGAGCCGGTAAAAATTCATGATGCTAGAGAACAAGTGTTGAGAAACCAGATGACTCATCTGGTAAACATTCTATAGAGAAACTTTAAGATGTAAGATACAATGTGGGAACTCGAGGAATATATGATAATGAACCACCAGAATATTTTTATGCAATAACATTCTAGGAATTTTAAGGATGAAATTAATTTAAATAATAGATAATGTAACACCCCAAGCTTCCATTGTACAGTTCCCTTTAAATAATGTGGTAGCATGCATTGTACGCTACCTGGAGTTTTAACACACCACAACCAATCAAAGTAGCTGTTATGAATAGTAGTCCCCACTTTTTGAAAATTTATAAATTTTATTTTTCAGAATGGACTTCATTTTTGGATTCAGAATATTAAAATTATATTAGGGTGAATTTTGGTATTTTTCTGAATACTTTCAGTTTTTGATGAATTTTGAAAAGCACTGTGTTATTGTTTAAAACTGAATTTTTATTTTAGTAATTAGTTTTTTTATTTTAATTTATTTTAGGTAAATAAAATTACATAATACCTTCTTATTTTAAAAATAATTCATTTGATTCATTTTATAAAAATTTTAGAAATATAAAAATTTATTGAACATTTTACCGTATTTTACCCACCTTCTAGAAGCATTTACAAATTTGCATAAAACATAATTTTACTACTTCATTGAGTTGAATTTAAAAAATCCTAGAGACACGTCTGAAGTCAGTATGTAAAATCTTGTTCAATTAGATGAAAATAACATTTGGTGAATTGTAACTTTTGACCTATTTATTACGATTAAAAGTAAATAGTGTAATTAAGTGTAAAACGATATTATAATTACACTAAAACAAGTAATAATTCTATTGGATACGTATAATTCTACCCAAAACAACCTTATAAATAATATATGATCCTTTTGGTCCACATGGACTAGATTAGGACCTTTATTATAGTTTTATTTGAAAACATTTAAAAGTGTTAAATTCAATCTTTAATAACTAAAACATTTTTAATATAGGGTTTGACACAATATAAATTTGACTGTAAATATTCATTATTAATATAAAAATATTTTCTACATAATGTTTATTTATTTATAATTATCAAAAATAAATAATTTAATTTATTTAGGACATAATAATGATGCAGTAATTACTGTATTAATGAAATCATAAAATAATTGGTATTATAAATATCCAAATAAATTTAAATTGAATCATTTGATGAATTAGACTAATTTTCTAAGTAAATATGACATGTTAGGATTGATTAAATATATATTTTTCGAATTCATCATGTTGTTATGATTCTCACAAAAACTAAATACTAAATAGTGTCAGAATTTACATAATTGAGTTTTTAAAACAAATAATATATTATTTATTTGATATAATATTTAAAAAAGATAATATTCGTCCAACGGACCTAAATAATGTTTTATTTATTAATAATGAACCACTTGGGGTTCTCTTGGATTTTTATAGTATGTTTATTAACTGTAGAGACCCGTATCCTGACGTACATGGACATTACATTACATTTGCGGAATACTTAGTACATAACAAAAACACACACTAAAGGATCGTAATAGTTTAGTGTCTTTGGAAACTCGGAACGTAATCTTCTAATCGTGGTGAAAGTTCTTCAATATCTCCCATAAAGGTCATCCCTTTTTTCTACCTAAAACCATTCTTTATATCCTGGGGGAAAGAAAACATAAAAGGGTGAGCTCAAATGCTCAGTAAGGGTAAACAAAAGAAAAATCAATCACATCATATACATAGCATTTGGAAATCTTAACCTGCAAAAGAGCTCATAATATCATAACATGGGATATATCATAGAAGTGAAATGTAATCACAATAATCATAACTTAAAACATGAAACTTTGTGTCATACACACATAATCATAGAAAATCATTTCTTGTTAGTCAAGACTCAATGCCAAGACTATCTTAGTGGACAAAGTCCCTTTCTGAATCGAGTAACCCTCGTTTCAGTCATGTTTCACTGAACCGGTATGACCTACCATTTCAGCCATGTCTATCTCATGAGATATAAAATCATTACCCAATGCATTGGAGGGATATATAGGTCCCACCCAACTTATAATGAATCCTTTCTTATGTGTGCCACATAATCATAAAACATACAGCATCGCATAACACATGTAACAAAAATGGGATTCGTGAAACATCATGACATCATAAAACAAATCATATAAGATAAAGGAATTCATAAAAATATTTCCATCACAACATAATCAAACCAATGTAATAAAAGGTATAAAAACAGAACCCTTTTATTATCTTAGATGGAAAAATAATTTTGATAAAATACTTGAACTCCATTCTTGAGGAAAATATCCTTTCTTCTTCAAAAACCTTTTTCCTTTCATAACATGTCATACAACTTTAAAATAAAAGAAGTTGATTAAAAATAAACTTGAAAACTTGTAAAGGAAGATTCTTGGAAATTTTGTTTTAAAAGTCCATTCATGCCGTATAAGTTAAAAAAACATTCTTCGTGCTTTTGTCGGAAAAGTCAAAAAGTACCTCGTACGAAAAACGACAAAAGATTCCTTTCATTTCTTTTACTAAAAACTCACCGAAGGGTAAAAATGGATTTAAACAATTGTAGGTGGATGGAATTAATATTACATATTGATGAAACATGGATGTGGATGATAAAATACACCCCAGTAAATACTTACGAATAAACAATCTCGGATAAAAATGAGATTGTGATATTTCCCTTACCTTAGGTCCGACTTGCTTTGTAAGTGTCCGAACCTCCTGTATAATGATTTAAATCATGTTATTGACTTATTACAGAATCATATTCATTGTTATGATATCATATATGGTTCACTTATGACATTATATTACCCGTTCTTTTGTAAATTCCATGTTAAAGAAGCGTTTTGGGTAAAATCGTTTCATTTATCGTAGGTGTTTTTACTTGTTGTTCTTGACATCATTATTACTTATATCATGATTTACTTACTTCCAGAATATAAAATATGATTTATATATCATATATATTCAGTATATATATATATATATATATAATAGATAGATGAAAAACACCGTTCATGGAGACGGTAGTCCGTACGTACGCATGAACGCTGTTTTACTTTCCTTATTGTCTTGAAATGGAAGTAAGTAGATGACATACATATATATATATATATACATAAATCCAGTAGCTTTATAATGTCATATATTTTATTATTATTTCTTATATATACTTTATAATCATTCTTTAAATGGTTAACATGGAGAATGAATCTCATCGCGTCGTGGAGACGGTAGTCCGTACGTACGCACGAGCGATGATATCATTTCTATAAATATTGAATTGGAGTGGAGTGGATTATACAATATATCAGAATCAATATGATGTTGTAATAACTATGTATAGTTATTCTTTACACCATTATACCCATCCATGTGAGGTGGTGGTGGAAAATAGATTACACCACGGCGTGGAGACGGTATTCCGTACGTACGCACGCGCGGTGATTTCTTTTTCCGTAGGATGGATAGATGGTGAAATAGGGTTGTTTCATACTTATAATAACATATCATTATATTAGTGATACTGATGTTATTACATTATAATGAAACAACCTAAGAAGAAGAAGTGGAAGAAGAAATAAAGATGAAAGAATTGGTAACGGTAATTACCTCTTCTTTGAAGTGCCTCTTTGAGACCTCCTCTTAGGGCACTAGAATTGGTCTTTGAGGAAGACCAGAACCTCTAGGATGTTGCTAGGGAAGTGGAGAGGAGAAAATGGCAGGGTTTGGCCGAGCTTGAGAGCTCAAATTGATGTGAGGAGGAGGGGGAGGAGGTGTCCTTTTATAGGGGAGAAGAGGGGCACCTTAGGAATATCTCAAAATATTATTTTATATTAAAGTCAAAATCGGTTTATAATGGTTCCAAAGGGTCTTATTTCGAAGCTAAAGTGGGGATGGGTCGAAATCCTATCAACCAATAGAATTTAGACAAGTTTAGGATATTATTTTAACCTTATCAATTAGATTTAACTCTAAGTTAAATAATTTAACTTTTACCATGTCTTTTTGTTTTCTTTCACTATATGGTTAATAAACATACTGTAACATGCCAAACGAACCCCAAATTGTTTATTATTAATATATATATCCTTATCTAAGTCATTTGGCCGAACCTTATATTTTTAGGAATACAATAACAATTAATAATATTTATTTTATTTAAAAACTATTTTGTGTCAATTTTGACACTATTTGATATATGATTTTTGTGAAAGTCATAACAAAATTAAATGTTCAAACCAAGTTGCTTAAATAAACAATAATATATCATAGTAACCTAGAAAATTAGTGGAATTCATAAAAAATCTCAAATTACATTTATTTTGGTGTTTATAACATCAATTATGTCAATATTTCATTAATAAGATAATTACTGCATCATCGTTGTATCATAAATAAATTAACTTATTTTATGTCTAAAAATTAAAAATAAAATACCATCATGTATGAAATCTGCTTAGATTTCTAATGAATATTTATAATCTAAAATCCAACATATATAACCCTATGTAACAATTTTTTTTCTAAAAGATATATGCTTGTGTCATTTTTGTATTCATTTTAACTTAATTAAAATAAAGTGTCATTATCACTTACAAGTGGATCAATGGGGTCCCAAAATCTACCCAAAGATGACCATGGTCGACCATGTATCAACCAATGGGGTTAAGACACGTTTTAGGGTAATTTAATATTATTATAATATTATTTTTTAACCCTTATTTACCAGATTTACCCTTAACCATGGTAAATAAAATATTTACCGCAGTAATTATTCAAAATGTCTAAAAATAAAAGTTATCTATTTACACAATTTGAACATCCTGATTCCAAATATGGAATCCATTTTTCTAAATTCAAAACACAGAAGTGGCAGAAATTAATTTAAAATTAATACCCGCTGTCAAAACAAAAAGCGTGTTTTTAAGAGATAATAACTATCAAAAGATTGACACTTGTTTATGTTCGGTTTAATTGCAAAATTGTGTCCAATGACCAACATTATATTAAGTGGTAAAAATATATTCTAAATATACTTTAAAACTATTCAATATTATAATTTAACCACATAAGATATTACGATGAAAAAAGTTGTTTTTAATTAAAATATAGCGTGTTTTTACTATTCATTAAAATATAAAAGTTGTCGGAAAAATATAAAAACTTTATCTAATGTAAATTTTTACATCCTGATTCAAAAGAAGAATATTATTTTGTCAAATTGAACATATAAACATGTCAAAACTATATTTAAAGTGGGTACGCCAACAAAAGGCGGTAAAACTGCATTTTTTGAAAAATACTTATTTTACCCGAAAAATTTATTTTGTTCTTATAACATGTTCTAGAAATGTGTAAGATGAATAATAATGTTATAAAATTCAAAATTTAGTTAATACTATTCATAACGGCTAGTTCATGACAATATTATAATAATATAACATTGTTTATTAAAACCCGGTATTGCGTACAACACACGCTATCGAGGAAGGTCGTGATTGCGTGTAATGCAAGCCAAGTCAGGGTTGCGTGTTGTGAAAGAATCCTTCGTTGTTTCTTATAACATAATCCAACCATATTTCATTTATACATTTAATATATATATATATACTCAATGTTGCGTAGAATAACTATTATCAAAATTGTGTGTATCACGATCCAAGAATAGTGTTGCGTATACTGCAAGATAATACGGTGTTGCGTATAGCGCAAGGTAATCTTGGTGTAGAATAAAACATAAGACATTAATGAAATTAAAAAAATATTTTTCATAAAATCTCGGGGTGTTACATTCTACCCCCCTTAAAATGAATTTCGCCCTCGAAATTCGTCGGGGTTATAAATGGTTTACTATTTGAAAGTTTCTTTGACAGAAACCCACATCGTAAAAAGGAATACCAAAACTTATCTTTAAAAACAAAAGTATGAAACTTAACGATTACCCAAATAAACTAATCACTGGGTTTCCACATAGGTGAAAATAAGGATATGGAAGAGAAATCTAACCATCATGTTTTGATGGATAGTGGTAGAGGACATGGCTATGGAAAAGCCAGTAATCACAAATCCATAGATTTGTGATGATATAAGGTACCATCTGATTCATCAGATATAAGATCACTAGGACAACATTTTTGGTTTTCAATATCATTTCCCTAAAGTTAAAACAATTTGAATTAGAAGAAATACTTACTTGATTTTGGTATAATCTTACTGTTGTTCGTGAATTGAACAATTTACACTTCTTCCCTTAAAGAAATGAAGTTGAATTTGTTATTCGTGATGTGTTAGCAGATCATGTAATAGAATGACAGGTCATTCCATCTGTCTCAAACAAAAGGTTAGCAAAACATATATACATAAGTCGATCTATAGTGAGATTAATCATATATGGTTCCTAAAATGGACTTATACTTCATATATCATACTGCTTAATATAATAAAACTAGTTTCTACTAAACGGGGACTTCCTGTAGGCCAGTGGTAGGCGATAAAGGCCAGTCGCACTTCGGTTGTGGGTTCGATTCCCACATCCTTGTCCGAAGCGATGGGCTGTCGCCCGTCCTACAGGTTGTCCTTTTTCTAAAACTATATTACTATAACATCTCATCAATAATATCGAAAAAACTTCTATCCTTAAACAATACTAACTTATGTCCAACATAATCCATTCCAATCTTTAGGCTTATCCATAATACTGCAGTCCATTCTCATAACATAGTGAAAACGATTACCAGAGATTTAATACCATCGTTGATCCCCATATATCATAAGAGATGTTTTGTTGGTCATATTCCAAACATTCAAAGTCCTTAATCATGTATTCTTTTGAATACCCATTGAACCTTAGTTAAAACATGAATGCAGTTAAAAGTTAACACTTTCCATATACCAAAATCCTCAAAATTCTATATTCTCAAACCATGATATCACTTAGTCCTTATATCAATCATGAGCTCATGAATACTGTCAAAAATTTCATTTTCTCCTTATCCCTTCATTATGCGCATATCATCTACATTCCAAAAATATCTGAATAAACATTCATGGATACTTTTACCATTAATCATACACTTTCAAAACTCAAGGAAGGACAACAATGTAACAATCCTTAGATGTCTTTTTATTCCATAGTACCATGAGATTACTTATACAACATTACACATGATAAACATGTCATCATTCCAATACATTCTTAAACCATTGACCGAGCTTCAACAATTCTTTCATATCACATATCATTTGTAGTCTCTTCATCATCATCCACATAAATACTACCCATATGACCATACTGATTCTCTTCATGAGTCTTTCCCTTAGGGAATTTGTTTGCATAATGCCCATACATTCCACATTTAAAACACTTAACCATTTTTGATGTCGTAGCAATACCATTATCCTCATCCATGGTGTTAACCGACCCTTTTCCTTTGCACTTACTTGATTTGTGTCCTTCTTTTCCACACCCAAAGCATCTTCCAGTTCCCTTGAAACATTCTCCTTGATGCCTCTTCCCACATGATTTACATAGGGGAAATTGAACTTTCTTTCCTCTATGATCATCATGGAACTCCATCTTTCTCTTATTAGTCGAGTCAGGAAACTTACCAAATTTTACTTTATTGATCATATTGTGAGATTGCTGATTCGGCATAATAATGATGTTTGGACATCCAAATCCCATTTCATTTGGTTTCTCATGAAGAATATCATTCCATTGTCCATCATATCCTCCATTATTGTGAATCATCTTGTTTCCAGCCATTTTCTAAAACCCAAACAGAATAGTGTTAGATGAAAAAATCATAATAAAGGGGGAGTAACTTAAATATCTATCATCTTTGGTTTAATCTAATATCGTTACCATAGTTCTAGGACTATATCCTATACATATACTTATCCTTAGAGGCGTCCCTAGACATACCTTAGAAATATCTCTAGGGATCTCACTAACGTTTTCGCATCCTAGTTTCCAAAGGTTGACTAAACCTTTCCTCTGATACCAACTGTAGAGACCCGTATCCTGACGTACATGGACATTACATTACATTTGCGGAATACTTAGTACATAACAAAAACACACACTAAAGGATCGTAATAGTTTAGTGTCTTTGGAAACTCGGAACGTAATCTTCTAATCGTGGTGAAAGTTCTTCAATATCTCCCATAAAGGTCATCCCTTTTTTCTACCTAAAACCATTCTTTATATCTGGGGGAAAAGAAAACATAAAAGGGTGAGCTCAAATGCTCAGTAAGTGTAAACAAAAGAAAAATCAATCACATCATAAACATAGCTTTTGGAAATCTTAACCTGCAAAAGAGCTCATAATATCATAACATGGGATATATCATAGAAGTGAAATGTAATCCCAATAATCATAACTTAAAACATGAAACTTTGTGACATACACACATAATCATAGAAAATCATTTCTTGTTAGTCAAGACTCAATGCCAAGACTATCTTAGTGGACAAAGTCCCTTTCTGAATCGAGTAACCCTCGTTTCAGTCCTGTTTCACTGAACCAGTATGACCTACCATTTCATCCATGTCTATCTCATGAGATATAAAATCTTTACCCAATGCATTTGAGGGAGATATAGGTCCCACCAATCTTATAATGAATCCTTTCTTATGTGTGCCACATAATCATAAAACATACATCATCGCATAACACATGTAACAAAAATGGGATTCTTGAAACATCATGACATCATAAAACAAATCATATAAGATAAAGGAATTCATAAAAATATTTCCATCACAACATAATCAAACCAATGTAATAAAAGGTATAAAAACAGAACCCTTTTATTATCTTAGATGGAAAAATAATTTTGATAAAATACTTGAACTCCATTCTTGAGGAAAATATCATTTCTTCTTCAAAAACCTTTTTCCTTTCATAACATGTCATACAACTTTAAAATAAAAGAAGTTGATTAAAAATAAACTTGAAAACTTTTAAAGGAAGATTCTTGGAAATTTTGTTTTAAAAGTCCATTCATGCCGTATAAGTTAAAAAAACATTCTTCGTGCTTTTGTCGGAAAAGTCAAAAAGTACCTCGTACGAAAAACGACAAAAGATTCCTTTCATTTCATTTACTAAAAACTCACCGAAGGGTAAAAATGGATTTAAAAAATTGTAGGTGTATGGAATTAATATTACATATTGATGAAACATGGATGTGGATGATAAAATACACCCCAGTAAATACTTACGAATAAACAATCTCGGATAAAAATGAGATTGTGATATTTCCCTTACCTTAGGTCCGACTTGCTTTGTAAGTGTCCGAACCTCCTGTATAATGATTTAAATCAAGTTATTGACTTATTACAGAATCATATTCATTTTTATGATATCATATATGGTTCACTTATGACATTATATTACCCGTTCTTTTGTAAATTTCATGTTAAAGAAGCGTTTTGGGTAAAATCGTTTCATTTATCGTAGGTGTTTTGACTTGTTGTTCTTGACATCATTATTACTTATATCATTATTTACTTACTTCCAGAATATAAAATATGATTTATATATCATATATATTCAGTATATATATATATATAATAGATAGATGAAAAACACTATTCATGGAGACGGTAGTCCGTACGTACGCATGAACGCTGTTTTACTTTCCTTATTGTCTTGAAATGGAAGTAAGTAGATGAAATACATATATATATATATATACATAAATCCAGTAGATTTATAATTTCATATATTTCATTATTATTTCTTATATATACATTATAATCATTCTTTAAAGGGTTAACATGGAGAATGAATCTCATCGCGTCGTGGAGACGGTAGTCCGTACGTACGCACGAGCGATGATATCATTTCTATAAATATTGAATTGAATTGGAGTGGATTATACAATATATCAGAATCAATATGATGTTGTAATAACTATGTATAGTTATTCTTTACACCATTATACCCATCCATGTGAGGTGGTGGTGGAAAATAGATTACACCACGGCGTGGAGACGGTATTCCGTACGTACGCACGCGCGGTGATTTCTTTTTTCGTAGGATGGATAGATGGTGAAATAGGGTTGTTTCATACTTATAATAACATATCAGTATATTAGTGATACTGATGTTATTACTTTATAATGAAACAACCTAAGAAGAATAAGTGGAAGAAGAAATAAAGATGAAAGAATTGGTAACGGTAATTACCTCTTCTTTGAAGTGCCTCTTTGAGACCTCCTCTTAGGGAACTAGAATTGGTCTTTGAGGAAGACCAGAACCTCTAGGATGTTGCTAGGGAAGTGGAGAGGAGAAAATGGCAGGGGTTGTCCGAGCTTGAGAGCTCAAATTGGTGTGAGGAGGAGGGGGAGGAGGTGTCCTTTTATAGGGGAGGAGAGGGGCACCTTAGGAATATCTCAAAATATTATTTTATATTATAGTCAAAATCGGTTTATAATGGTTCCAAAGGGTCTTATTTAGAAGCTAAAGTGGGTATGGGTCGAAATCCTATCAACCAATATAATTTAGACAAGTTTAGGATATTATTTTAACCTTATCAATTAGATTTAACTCTAAGTTAAATAATTTAACTTTTACCATGTCTTTTTGTTTTCTTTCACTATATGGTTAATAAACATACTGTAACATGCCACACGAACCCCAAATTGTTTATTATTAATATATATATCCTTATCTAAGTCATTTGGCCGAACCTTATATTTTTAGGAATACAATAACAATTAATAATATTTTATTTTATTTAAAAACTATTTTGTGTCAATTTTGACACTATTTGATATATGATTTTTGTGAAAGTCATAACAGAATTAAATGTTCAAACCAAGTTGCTTAAATAAACATTAATATATCATAGTAACCTAGAAAATTAGTGGAATTCATAAAAAATCTCAAATTACATTTATTTTGGTGTTTATAACATCAATTATGTCAATATTTCATTAATAAGATAATTACTGCATCATCGTTGTATCATAAATAAATTAACTTATTTTATGTCTAAAAATTAAAAATAAAATACCATCATGTACGAAATCTGCTTAGCTTTCTAATGAATATTTATAATCTAAAATCCAACATATATAACCCTATGTAACAATTTTTTTTCTAAAAGATATATGCTTGTGTCATTTTTGTATTCATTTTAACTTAATTAAAATAAAGTGTCATTATCACTTACAAGTGGATCAATGGGGTCCCAAAATCTACCCAAAGATGACCATGGTCGACCATGTATCAACCAATGGGGTTAAGACACGTTTTAGGGTAATTTAATATTATTATAATATTATTTTTTAACCCTTATTTACCGGATTTACCCTTAACCATGGTAAATAAAATATTTACCGCAGTAATTATTCAAAATGTCTAAAATGAAAAGTTATCTATTTACACAATTTGAACATCATGATTCCAAATATGGAATCCATTTTTCTAAATTCAAAACACAGAAGTGGCAGAAATTAATTTAAAATTAATACCCGCTGTCAAAACAAAAAGCGTGTTTTTAAGAGCTAATAACTATCAAAAGATTGACACTTGTTTATGTTCGGTTTAATTGCAAAATTGTGTCCAATGACCAACATTATATTAAGTGGTAAAAATATATTCTAAATATACTTTAAAACCATTCAATATTATAATTTAACCACATAAGATATTACGATGAAAAAAGTTGTTTTTAATTAAAATATAGCGTGTTTTTACTATTCATTAAAATATGAAAGTTGTCGGAAAAATATAAAAACTTTATCTAATGTAAATTTTTACATCCTGATTCAAAAGAAGAATATTATTTTGTCAAATTGAACATATAAACATGTCAAAAACTATATTTAAAGTGGGTGCGCCAACAAAAGGCGGTAAAACTGCATTTTTTTAAAAATACTTATTTTACCTGAAAAATTTATTTTGTTCTTATAACATGTTATAGAAATGTGTAAGATGAATAATAATGTTATAAAATTCAAAATTTAGTTAATACTATTCATAACGGCTAGTTCATGATAAAATTATAATAATATAACATTGTTTATTAAAACCCGGTATTGCGTACAACACACGCTATCGAGGAAGGTCGTGATTGCGTGTAATGCAAGCCAAGTCAGGGTTGCGTGTTGTGAAAGAATCCTTCGTTGTTTCTTATAACAGAATCCAACCATATTTCATTTATACATTTAATATATATATATATATACTCAATGTTGCGTAGAATAACTATTATCAAAATTGTGTGTATCACGATCCAAGAATAGTGTTGCGTATACTGCAAGCTAATACGGTGTTGCGTATAGCGCAAAGTAATCTTGGTGTAGAATAAAACATAAGACATTAATGAAATTAAAAAAATATTTTTCATAAAATCTCGGGGTGTTACATTCTACCCACCTTAAAATGAATTTCGCCCTCGAAATTCGTCGGGGTTATAAATGGTTTACTATTTGAAAGTTTCTTTGACAGAAACCCACATCGTAAAAAGGAATACCAAAACTTATCTTTAAAAACAAAAGTATGAAACTTAACGATTACCCAAATAAACTAATCACTGGGTTTCCACATAGGTGAAAATATGGATATGGAAGAGAAATCTAACCATCATGTTTTGATGGATAGTGGTAGAGGACATGGCTATGGAAAAGCCAGTAATCACAAATCCATAGATTTGTGATGATATAAGGTACCATCTGATTCATCAGATATAAGATCACTAGGACAACATTTTTGGTTTTCAATATCATTTCCCTAAAGTTAAAACAATTTGAATTAGAAGAAATACTTACTTGATTTTGGTATAATCTTACTGTTGTTCGTGAATTGAACAATTTACACTTCTTCCCTTAAAGAAATGAAGTTGAATTTGTTATTCGTGATGTATTAGCAGATCATGTAATAGAATGACAGGTCATTCCATCTGTCTCAAACAAAAGGTTAGCAAAACATATATACATAAGTCGATCTATAGTGAGATTAATCATATATGGTTCCTAAAATGGACTTATACTTCATATATCATACTGCTTAATATAATAAAACTAGTTTCTACTAAACGGGGACTTCCTGTAGGCCAGTGGTAGGCGATAAAGGCCAGTCGCACTTCGGTTGTGGGTTCGATTCCCACAGCCTTGTCCGAAGCGATGGGCTGTCGCCCGTCCTGCAGGTTGTCCTTTTTCTAAAACTATATTACTATAACATCCCATCAATAATATCGAAAAAACTTCTATCCTTAAACAATACTAACTTATGTCCAACATAATCCATTCCAATCTTTAGGCTTATCCATAATACTGCAGTCCATTCTCATAACATAGTGAAAACGATTACCAGAGATTTAATACCATCGTTGATCCCCATATATCATAAGATATGTTTTGTTGGTCATATTCCAAACATTCAAAGTCCTTAATCATGTATTCTTTTGAATACCCATTGAACCTTAGTTAAAACATGAATGCAGTTAAAAGTTAACACTTTCCACATACCAAAATCCTCAAAATTCTATATTCTCAAACCATGATATCACTTAGTCCTTATATCAATCATGAGATCATGAATACTGTCAAAAATTTCATTTTCTCCTTATCCCTTCATTATGCGCATATCATCTACATTCCAAAAATATCTGAATAAACTTTCATGGATACTTTTACCATTAATCATACACTTTCAAAACTCAAGGAAGGACAACAATGTAACAATCCTTAGATGTCTTTTTATTCCATAGTACCATGAGATTACTTATACAACATTACACATGATAAACATGTCATCATTCCAATACATTCTTAAACCATTGACCGAGCTTCAACAATTCTTTCATATCACATATCATTTGTAGTCTCTTCATCATCATCCACATAAATACTACCCATATGACCATACTGATTCTCTTCATGAGTCTTTCCCTTAGGGCATTTGTTTGCATAATGCCCATACATTCCACATTTAAAACACTTAACCATTTTTGATGTCGTAGCAATACCATTATCCTCATCCATGGTGTTAACCGACCCTTTTCCTTTGCACTTACTTGATTTGTGTCCTTCTTTTCCACACCCAAAGCATCTTCCAGTTCCCTTGAAACATTCTCCTTGATTCCTCTTCCCACATGATTTACATAGGGGAAATTGAACTTTCTTTCCTCTATGATCATCATGGAACTCCATCTTTCTCTTATTAGTCGAGTCAGGAAACTTACCAAATTTTACTTTATTGATCATATTGTGAGATTGCTGATTCGGCATAATAATGATGTTTGGACATCCAAATCCCATTTCATTTGGTTTCTCATGAAGAATATCATTCCATTGTCCATCATATCCTCCATTATTGTGAATCATCTTGTTTCCAGCCATTTTCTAAAACCCAAACAGAATAGTGTTAGATGAAAAAATCATAATAAAGGGGGAGTAACTTAAATATCTATCATCTTTGGTTTAATCTAATATCGTTACCATAGTTCTAGGACTATATCCTATACATATACTTATCCTTAGAGGCGTCCCTAGACATACCTTAGAAATATCTCTAGGGATCTCACTAACGTTTTCGCATCCTAGTTTCCAAAGGTTGACTAAACCTTTCCTCTGATACCAACTGTAGAGACCCGTATCCTGACGTACATGGACATTACATTACATTTGCGGAATACTTAGTACATAACAAAAACACACACTAAAGGATCGTAATAGTTTAGTGTCTTTGGAAACTCGGAACGTAATCTTCTAATCGTGGTGAAAGTTCTTCAATATCTCCCATAAAGGTCATCCCTTTTTTCTACCTAAAACCATTCTTTATATCCTGGGGAAAAGAAAACATAAAAGGGTGAGCTCAAATGCTCAGTAAGTGTAAACAAAAGAAAAATCAATCACATCATAAACATAGCTTTTGGAAATCTTAACCTGCAAAAGAGCTCATAATATCATAACATGGGATATATCATAGAAGTGAAATGTAATCCCAATAATCATAACTTAAAACATGAATCTTTGTGGCATACACACATAATCATAGAAAATCATTTCTTGTTAGTCAAGACTCAATGCCAAGACTATCTTAGTGGACAAAGTCCCTTTCTGAATCGAGTAACCCTCATTTCAGTCCTGTTTCACTGAACCGGTATGACCTACCATTTCAGCCATGTCTATCTCATGAGATATAAAATCTTTACCCAATGCATTTGAGGGAGATATAGGTCCCACCAATCTTATAATGAATCCTTTCTTATGTGTGCCACATAATCATAAAACATACATCATCGCATAACACATGTAACAAAAATGGGATTCTTGAAACATCATGACATCATAAAACAAATCATATAAGATAAAGGAGTTCATAAAAATATTTCCATCACAACATAATCAAACCAATGTAATAAAAGGTATAAAAACAGAACCCTTTTATTATCTTAGATGGAAAAATAATTTTGATAAAATACTTGAACTCCATTCTTGAGGAAAATATCATTTCTTCTTCAAAAACCTTTTTCCTTTCATAACATGTCATACAACATTAAAATAAAAGAAGTTGATTAAAAATAAACTTGACAACTTTTAAAGGAAGATTCTTGGAAATTTTGTTTTAAAAGTCCATTCATGCCGTATAAGTTAAAAAACATTCTTCGTGCTTTTGTCAGAAAAGTCAAAAAGTACCTCGTACGAAAAACGACAAAAGATTCCTTTCATTTCATTTACTAAAAACTCACCGAAGGGTAAAAATGGATTTAAAAAATTGTAGGTGTATGGAATTAATATTACGTATTGATGAAACATGGATGTGGATGATAAAATACACCCCAGTAAATACTTACGAATAAACAATCTCGGATAAAAATGAGATTGTGATATTTCCCTTACCTTAGGTCCGACTTGCTTTGTAAGTGTCCGAACCTCCTGTATAATGATTTAAATCAAGTTATTGACTTATTACAGAATCATATTCATTGTTATGATATCATATAGGTTCACTTATGACATTATATTACCCGTTCTTTTGTAAATTCCATGTTAAAGAAGCGTTTTGGGTAAAATCGTTTCATTTATCGTAGGTGTTTTGACTTGTTGTTCTTGACATCATTATTACTTATATCATGATTTACTTACTTCCAGAATATAAAATATGATTTATATATCATATATATTCAGTATATATATATATAATAGATAGATGAAAAACACTATTCATGGAGACGGTAGTCCGTACGTACGCATGAACGCTGTTTTACATTCCTTATTGTCTTGAAATGGAAGTAAGTAGATGAAATACATATATATATATATATACATAAATCCAGTAGATTTATAATGTCATATATTTCATTATTATTTCTTATATATACATTATAATCATTCTTTAAATGGTTAACATGGAGAATGAATCTCATCGCGTCGTGGAGACGGTAGTCCGTACGTACGCACGAGCGATGATATCATTTCTATAAATATTGAATTGAATTGGAGTGGATTATACAATATATCAGAATAAATATGATGTTGTAATAACTATGTATAGTTATTCTTTACACCATTATACCCATCCATGTGAGGTGGTGGTGGAAAATAGATTACACCACGGCGTGGAGACGGTATTCCGTACGTACGCACGCGCGGTGATTTCTTTTTTCGTAGGATGGATAGATGGTGAAATAGGGTTGTTTCATACTTATAATAACATATCAGTATATTAGTGATACTTATGTTATTACTTTATAATGAAACAACCTAAGAAGAATAAGTGGAAGAAGAAATAAAGATGAAATAATTGGTAACGGTAATTACCTCTTCTTTGAAGTGCCTCTTTGAGACCTCCTCTTAGGGAACTAGAATTGGACTTTGAGGAAGACCAGAACCTCTAGGATGTTGCTAGGGAAGTGGAGAGGAGAAAATGGCAGGGGTTGGCCGAGCTTGAGAGCTCAAATTGGTGTGAGGAGGAGGGGGAGGAGGTGTCCTTTTATAGGGGAGGAGAGGGGCACCTTAGGAATATCTCAAAATATTATTTTATATTATAGTCAAAATCGGTTTATAATGGTTCCAAAGGGTCTTATTTCGTAGCTAAAGTGGGTATGGGTCGAAATCCTATCAACCAATAGAATTTAGACAAGTTTAGGATATTATTTTAACCTTATCAATTAGATTTAACTCTAAGTTAAATAATTTAACTTTTACCATGTCTTTTTGTTTTCTTTCACTATATTGTTAATAAACTTACTATAACATGCCAAAAGAACACCAACTTGTTTATTATTAATATATATATCATTATCTAAGTCATTTGGCCGAACCTTAGATTTTTAGGAATACAATAACAATTAATAATATAATATTTGATTTAAAAACTATTTTGTGTCAATTTTGACACTATTTGATATATGATTTTTGTGAAAGTCATAACAGAATTAAATGTTCTAACCAAGTTGATTAAATCAATATTAATATATCATACTAACCTAGAAAATTAGTGGAATTCATAAAAAATCTCAAATTACATTTATTTTGGTGTTTATAACATCAATTATGTCAATATTTCATTAATAAGATAATTACTTCATCATCGTTGTGTCATAAATAAATTAACTTATTTTATGTCTAAAAATTACAAATAAAATACCATCATGTAGGAAATCTTTTTAGCTTTCTAATGAATATTTATAATCAAAAATCCAACATATATAACCCTATGTAACAATTGTTTTTCTAAAAGATATATGCTTGTGTCATTTTTGTATTCATTTTAACTTAATTAAAATAAAGTGTCATTATCACTTACAAGTGGATCAATGGGGTCCCAAAATCGACCCAAAGATGCCCATGGTCGACCATGTATCAACCAATGGGGTTAAGACACGTTTTAGGGTAATTTAATATTATTATAATATTATTTTTTAACCCTTATTTACCGGATTTACCCTTAACCATGATAAATAAAATATTTACCGCAGTAATTATTCAAAATGTCTAAAAATAAAAGTTATATATTTACACAATTTGAACATCCTGATTCCAAATATGGAATCCATTTTTCTAAATTCAAAACACAGAAGTGGCAGAAATTAATTTAAAATTAATTCCCGCTGTCAAAACAAAAAGCGTGTTTTTAAGAGATAATAACTATCAAAAGATTGACACTTGTTTATGTTCGGTTTAATTGAAAAATTGTGTCCAATGACCAACATTATATTAAGTGGTAAAAATATATTCTAAATATACTTTAAAACCATTCAATATTATTATTTAACCACATAAGATACTATGATGAAAAAAGTTGTTTTTAATTAAAATATAGCGTGTTTTTACTATTCATTAAAATATGAAAGTTGTCGGAAAAATATCAAAACTTTATCTAATGTAAATTTTTACATCCTGATTCAAAAGAAGAATATTATTTTGTCAAATTGAACATATAAACTTGTCAAAAACTATATTTAAAGTGGGTGCGCCAACAAAAGGCGGTAAAACTGCATTTTTTGAAAAATACTTATTTTACCCGAAAAATTTATTTTGTTCTTATAACATGTTCTAGAAATGTGTAAGATGAATAATAATGTTATAAAATTCAAAATTTAGTTAATACTATTCATAACGGCTAGTTCGTGACAATATTATAATAATATAACATTGTTTATTAAAACCCGGTATTGCGTACAACACACGCTATCGAGGAAGGTCGTGATTGCGTGTAATGCAAGCCAAGTCAGGGTTGCGTGTTGTGAAAGAATCCTTCGTTGTTTCTTATAACAGAATCCAACCATATTTCATTTATACATTTAATATATATATATATATACTCAATGTTGCGTAGAATAACTATTATCAAAATTGTGTGTAACACGATCCAAGAATAGTGTTGCGTATACTGCAAGCTAATACGGTGTTGCGTATAGCGCAAGGTAATCTTGGTGTAGAATACAACATAAGACATTAATGAAATTAAAAAAATATTTTTCATAAAATCTCGGGGTGTTACATTCTACCCCCCTTAAAATGAATTTCTCCCTCGAAATTCGTTGGGGTTATAAATGGTTTACTATTTGAAATTTTCTTTGACAGAAACCCACATCGTAAAAAGGAATACCAAAACTTATCTTTAAAAACAAAAGTATGAAACTTAACGATTACCCAAATAAACTAATCACTGGGTTTCCACATAGGTGAAAATATGGATATGGAAGAGAAATCTAACCATCATGTTTTGATGGATAGTGGTAGAGGACATGGCTATGGAAAAGCCAGTAATCACAAATCCATAGATTTGTGATGATATAAGGTACCATCTGATTCATCAGATATAAGATCACTAGGACAACATTTTTGGTTTTCAATATCATTTCCCTAAAGTTAAAACAATTTGAATTAGAAGAAATACTTACTTGATTTTGGTATAATCTTACTGTTGTTCGTGAATTGAACAATTTACACTTCTTCCCTTAAAGAAATGAAGTTGAATTTGTTATTCGTGATGTGTTAGCAGATCATGTAATAGAATGACAGGTCATTCCATCTGTCTCAAACAAAAGGTTAGCAAAACATATATACATAAGTCGATCTATAGTGAGATTAATCATATATGGTTCCTAAAATGGACTTATACTTCATATATCATACTGCTTAATATAATAAAACTAGTTTCTACTAAACGGGGACTTCCTGTAGGCCAGTGGTAGGCGATAAAGGCCAGTCGCACTTCGGTTGTGGGTTCGATTCCCACAGCCTTGTCCGAAGCGATGGGCTGTCGCCCGTCCTGCAGGTTGTCCTTTTTCTATAACTATATTACTATAACATCCCATCAATAATATCGAAAAAACTTCTATCCTTAAACAATACTAACTTATGTCCAACATAATCCATTCCAATCTTTAGGCTTATCCATAATACTGCAGTCCATTCTCATAACATAGTGAAAACGATTACCAGAGATTTAATACCATCGTTGATCCCCATATATCATAAGATATGTATTGTTGGTCATATTCCAAACATTCAAAGTCCTTAATCATGTATTCTTTTGAATACCCATTGAACCTTAGTTAAAACATGAATGCAGTTAAAAGTTAACACTTTCCACATACCAAAATCCTCAAAATTCTATATTCTCAAACCATGATATCACTTAGTCCTTATATCAATCATGAGCTCATGAATACTGTCAAAAATTTCATTTTCCCCTTATCCCTTCATTATGCGAATATCATCTACATTCCAAAAATATCTGAATAAACTTTCATGGATACTTTTACCATTAATCATACACTTTCAAAACTCAAGGAAGGACAACAATGTAACAATCCTTAGATGTCTTTTTATTCCATAGTACCATGAGATTACTTATACAACATTACACATGATAAACATGTCATCATTCCAATACATTCTTAAACCATTGACCGAGCATCAACAATTCTTTCATATCACATATCATTTGTAGTCTCTTCATCATCATCCACATAAATACTACCCATATGACCATACTGATTCTCTTCATGAGTCTTTCCCTTAGGGCATTTGTTTTCATAATGCCCATACATTCCACATTTAAAACACTTAACCATTTTTGATGTCGTAGCAATACCATTATCCTCATCCATGGTGTTAACCGACCCTTTTCCTTTGCACTTACTTGCTTTGTGTCCTTCTTTTGCACACCCAAAGCATCTTCCAGTTCCCTTGAAACATTCTCCTTGATGCCTCTTCCCACATGATTTACATAGGGGAAATTGAACTTTCTTTCCTCTATGATCATCATGGAACTCCATCTTTCTCTTATTAGTCGAGTCAGGAAACTTACCAAATTTTACTTTATTGATCATATTGTGAGATTGCTGATTCGGCATAATAATGATGTTTGGACATCCAAATCCCATTTCATTTGGTTTCTCATGAAGAATATCATTCCATTGTCCATCATATCCTCCATTATTGTGAATCATCTTGTTTCCAGCCATTTTCTAAAACCCAAACAGAATAGTGTTAGATGAAAAAATCATAATAAAGGGGGAGTAACTTAAATATCTATCATCTTTGGTTTAATCTAATATCTTTACCATAGTTCTAGGACTATATCCTATACATATACTTATCCTTAGAGGCGTCCCTAGACATACCTTAGAAATATCTCTAGGGATCTCACTAACGTTTTCGCATCCTAGTTTCCAAAGGATGACTAAACCTTTCCTCTGATACCAACTGTAGAGACCCGTATCCTGACGTACATGGACATTACATTACATTTGCGGAATACTTAGTACATAACAAAAACACACACTAAAGGATCGTAATAGTTTAGTGTCTTTGGAAACTCGGAACGTAATCTTCTAATCGTGGTGAAAGTTCTTCAATATCTCCCATAAAGGTCATCCCTTTTTTCTACCTAAAACCATTCTTTATATCCTGGGGAAAAGAAAACATAAAAGGGTGAGCTCAAATGCTCAGTAAGGGTAAACAAAAGAAAAATCAATCACATCATATACATAGCTTTTGGAAATCTTAACCTACAAAAGAGCTCATAATATCATAACATGGGATATATCATAGAAGTGAAATTTAATCCCAATAATCATAACATAAAACATGAAACTTTGTGGCATACACACATAATCATAGAAAATCATTTCTTGTTAGTCAAGACTCAATGTCAAGACTATCTTAGTGGACAAAGTCCCTTTCTGAATCGAGTAACCCTTGTTTCAGTCCTGTTTCACTGAACCGGTATGACCTACCATTTCAGCCATGTCTATCTCATGAGATATAAAATCTTTACCCAATGCATTTGAGGGAGATATAGGTCCCACCCATCTTATAATGAATCCTTTCTTATGTGTGCCACATAATCATAAAACATACATCATCGCATAACACATGTAACAAAAATGGGATTCTTGAAACATCATGACATCATAAAACAAATCATATAAGATAAAGGAATTCATAAAAATATTTCCATCACAACATAATCAAACCAATGTAATAAAAGGTATAAAAACAGAACCCTTTTATTATCTTAGATGGAAAAATAATTTTGATAAAATACTTGAACTCCATTCTTGAGGAAAATATCATTTCTTCTTCAAAAACCTTTTTCCTTTCATAACATGTCATAAAACATTAAAATAAAAGAAGTTGATTAAAAATAAACTTGAAAACTTGTAAAGGAAGATTCTTGGAAATTTTGTTTTAAAAGTCCATTCATGCCGTATAAGTTAAAAAAACATTCTTCGTGCTTTTGTCGGAAAAGTCAAAAAGTACCTCGTACGAAAAACGACAAAAGATTCCTTTCATTTCATTTACTAAAAACTCACCGAAGGGTAAAAATGGATTTAAACAATTGTAGGTGGATGGAATTAATATTACATATTGATGAAACATGGATGTGGATGATAAAATACACCCAAGTAAATACTTACGAATAAACAATCTCGGATAAAAATGAGATTGTGATATTTCCCTTACCTTAGGTCCGACTTGCTTTGTAAGTGTCCGAACCTCCTGTATAATGATTTAAATCAAGTTATTGACTTATTAGAGAATTATATTCATTGTTATGATATCATATATGGTTCACTTATGACATTATATTACCCGTTCTTTTGTAAATTCCATGTTAAAGAAGCGTTTTGGGTAAAATCGTTTCATTATCGTAGGTGTTTTGACTTGTTGTTCTTGACATCATTATTACTTATATCATGATTTACTTACTTCCAGAATATAAAATATGATTTATATATCATATATATTCAGTATATATATATATATATAATAGATAGATGAAAAACACTATTCATGGAGACGGTAGTCCGTACGTACGCATGAACGCTGTTTTACTTTCCTTATTGTCTTGAAATGGAAGTAAGTAGATGAAATACATATATATATATATATAAATCCAGTAGCTTTATAATGTCATATATTTCATTATTATTTCTTATATATACATTATAATCATTCTTTAAATGGTTAACATGGAGAATGAATCTCATCGCGTCGTGGAGACGGTAGTCCGTACGTACGCACGAGCGATGATATCATTTCTATAAATATTGAATTGAATTGGAGTGGATTATACAATATATCAGAATCAATATGATGTTGTAATAACTATGTATAGTTATTCTTTACACCATTATACCCATCCATGTGAGGTGGTGGTGGAAAATAGATTACACCATGGCGTGGAGACGGTATTCCGTACGTACGCACGCGCGGTGATTTCTTTTTTCGTAGGATGGATAGATGGTGAAATAGGGTTGTTTCATACTTATAATAACATATCAGTATATTAGTGATACTTATGTTATTACTTTATAATGAAACAACCTAAGAAGAAAAAGTGGAAGAAGAAATAAAGATGAAAGAATTGGTAACGGTAATTACCTCTTCTTTGAAGTGCCTCTTTGAGACCTCCTCTTAGGGCACTAGAATTGGTCTTTGAGGAAGACCAGAACCTCTAGGATGTTGCTAGGGAAGTGGAGAGGAGAAAATGGCAGGGGTTGGCCGAGCTTGAGAGCTCAAATTGGTGTGAGGAGGAGGGGGAGGAGGTGTCCTTTTATAGGGGAGGAGAGGGGCACCTTAGGAATATCTCAAAATATTATTTTATATTAAAGTCAAAATCGGTTTATAATGGTTCCAAAGGGTCTTATTTCGAAGCTAAAGTGGGTATGGGTCGAAATCATATCAACCAATAGAATTTAGACAAGTTTAGGATATTATTTTAACCTTATCAATTAGATTTAACTCTAAGTTAAATAATTTAACTTTTACCATGTCTTTTTGTTTTCTTTCACTATATGGTTAATAAACTTACTATAACATGCCAAAAGAACCCCAAATTGTTTATTATTAATATATATATCCTTATCTAAGTCATTTGGCCTAACCTTAGATTTTTAGGAATACAATAACAATTAATAATATAATATTTGATTTAAAAACTATTTTGTGTCAATTTTGACACTATTTGATATATGATTTTTGTGAAAGTCATAACAGAATTAAATGTTCTAACCAAGTTGATTAAATCAACATTAATATATCATAGTAACCTCGAAAATTAGTGGAATTCATAAAAAATCTCAAATTACATTTATTTTGGTGTTTATAACATCAATTATGTCAATATTTCATTAATATGATAATTACTGCATCATCGTTGTGTCATAAATAAATTAACTTATTTTATGTCTAAAAATTACAAATAAAATACCAACATGTAGGAAATCTTTTTAGCTTTCTAATGAATATTTATAATCTAAAATCCAACATATATAACCCTATGTAACAATTGTTTTTCTAAAAGATATATGCTTGTGTCATTTTTGTATTCATTTTAACTTAATTAAAATAAAGTGTCATTATCACTTACAAGTGGATCAATGGGGTCCCAAAATCGACCCAAAGATGCCCATGGTCGACCATGAATCAACCAATGGGGTTAAGACACGTTTTAGGGTAATTTAATATTATTATAATATTATTTTTTAACCCTTATTTACCGGATTTACCCTTAACCATGGTAAATAAAATATTTACCGCAGTAATTATTCAAAATGTCTAAAAATAAAAGTTATCTATTTACACAATTTGAACATCCTGATTCCAAATATGGAATCCATTTTTCTAAATTCAAAACACAGAAGTGGCAGAAATTAATTTAAAATTAATTCCCGCTGTCAAAACAAAAAGCGTGTTTTTAAGAGATAATAACTATCAAAAGATTGACACTTGTTTATGTTCGGTTTAATTGCAAAATTGTGTCCAATGACAAAAATTATATTAAGCGGTAAAAATATATTCTAAATATACTTTAAAATCATTCAATATTATAATTTAACCACATAATATATTATGATGAAAAAAGTTGTTCTTAATTAAAATATAGTGTGTTTTTACTATTCATTAAAATATGAAAGTTGTCGGAAAAATATCAAAACTTTATCTAATGTAAATTTTTACATCCGGATTCAAAAGAAGAATATTATTTTGTCAAATTGAACATATAAACATGTCAAAAACTATATTTAATGTGGGTGCGCCAACAAAAGGCGGTAAAACTGCATTTTTTAAAAAATACTTATTTTACCCGAAAAATTTATTTTGTTCTTATAACATGTTCTAGAAATGTGTAAGATGAATAATAATGTTATTAAATTCAAAATTTAGTTAATACTATTCATAACAGCTAGTTCATGACAATATTATAATAATATAACATTGTTTTTTAAAACCCGGTATTGCGTACAACACACGCTATCGAGGAAGGTCGTGATTGCGTGTAATGCAAGTCAAGTCAGGGTTGCGTGTTGTGAAAGAATACTTCGTTGTTTAGTATAACAGAATCCAACCATATTTCATTTATACATTTAATATATATATATATATATATATACTCAATGTTGCGTAGAATAACTATTATCAAAATTGTGTGTAACACGATCCAAGAATAGTGTTGCGTATACTGCAAGCTAATACGGTGTTGCGTATAGCGCAAGGTAATCTTGGTGTAGAATACAACATAAGACATTAATGAAATTAAAAAAAATAATTTTCATAAAATCTCGGGGTGTTACATTAACCATAAAATATAAAAATACCAAGAGACGTGGTAAATGTTAAACTATTTAACTAAATGTTAAATCTAAAAGATAAGGTTAATATGGTGAACTAAACCATTCTAAAAACTATTAGGTAAGAGTTTTTATACCCATTCCAATCATAGACTCCAAATAAACCATTTTGGATCTATTGGAAACCGAAAATAATTTTATTATAAAATAACATTTCAATCTTTTCCTAAAGTGACCCTCACCTCTCTTATAAAATTGTACATTCCTTTCTCTTAAATTCACTACTCCAAATCCGTTTATCTCATAAAACCCTCCCCAAATATCCTCTAAACCATACTCCCTTCGATCTAGAGGCCAAAATTTGATCAGAAATATATCCTATGGATCCCTTTTGATCAACTCAAAATGAAACACCCCATGAAGATGTAATAATTTCACCACCCTCTTTCTAGTTCATTTCTTCTTCCACTTCCTATTTATTTTTTGTTTCCAGTCCAAAATAATAATTCCAATACCTTCTACATACTGTGATATTATTATAAATATGTTACAACCATTTTTGTTATTCTATCATTATTATAATTGACAAAGTCACCATATGTTAGTATGTAAGGCTTAACGTCTCCGCGCCGCGGTGTACATTGTTATTCAAACAATTCATTATTTGGATGGGTATAATAATGAGAATAACTATTGTAAAAAATAAATATAACATGTTAATGATTTTTTATAAATGATATACCATAAAAATACATACTATTTCACCATCAATATAATAATATTTTCAATCATGCGTACGTACAAATTACTGTCGCCACGAACGCGATTAGATTCCTTCCCCATCGTAATAATTCAAGATTAATTTTTATGATTAAAGATATTGATTATGAACATAATATAATTCTTTATATGAATCAAATACATCTTATTAATAACAACTATGGCTAACGTAACCAAGCATATAAAAGAAAATGAATCATTTAACAACTGAAACGATGATACTACTAAAATATTATTAGCAAAGAAATATTATAGGATCATATTTGATATCCTATTTATGTATATAATTCAAGTATAATTTAATAACAATGTTTTAACTATCATAAAATTTGTTAAAAGACAATTGACTATGGAAATGTACAATGTAAGAGTTAATTATACAATCTGGTTTCTTATTCGAGTATGTTAATATGTATGTATCTACAGGGACCTCATTATCATCCACATCCATGATTTTTTAAAAATGTAATTAAAAAAATTCATACTATTTACTAGACTACCGGTAAAATTCTTTTATACCCTTATTTTACTATATATTTTTTGAAATTAATCATTTCATCTTTTTCAAAACAAGGTACTTTATGTCCTTTTTGAGAATATTAAGGCAAGAATGTCTTTTTATAACTTATACGGCGAGTGCAGATATTTTTCACCGTTATAACATCATCAAAGCTTCCCATACAAGCTTATATGAATATTTTTAAAATTAATGTTTTATTTTATAATTATATAACTTTTAAATAATTTCAATGTAGAATCATATATTTCTCTAAAAAAGTTTTGATTTCATTAATGTCAACATCTTTCGATGGAATTAAACATGTTTGATGTTGATTTATTATGATAATAAACATCCATGTTGTATTTAAGGATTTGTGATATGTTTGACTATGGATGTGTCATTTTCACACCATTCATTATTTACGGATAATGTATTGACATTTCGTATTTATGTTTTAATATAAATGTTTATGTTAAGTTTAATCCTTTTCATACGAGGAATGCATTAGACTTATTAACTGACCGGTGGATCCTGATATAGCTCCACGATGCATCAGTAGGTCTCATAAGACAAACAAATTTCATGGAAGAAGTCCTTGACTAAATATTATTTATAGTCTTGGCACAAGGCCATGACTATGTGGTAATGAAGTCTGGCATTATGCATTCCATCATTATGAAATTTTCTATTGATATTTCATGTGATTATTCGACTAGTATAATATCCACGTGAATAAGTAAATGGAATTATTTGATTTATATTGGCCATATAATGTAAAAGATAATGTTCAAGTGTCTTATGTTTTAGTCTTATAGATTTTCTTTAAATTTTTATGCTAATTTATGAATGTTTCGTCTATATTGTTATCCTTACTGAGCATCTGAGATCACCCATTTCTATGTTTTATTTCTCCCATGATGTAATGAAATATTTTATGGTTGACCTCAGGGATAGGATATGGATATAAGTGTGGTCAATAGGGACAAAATGTTTTTGTAGTTTACATTTCATGATGTAATGTAAAACTTATGAATGTATCTTGTACTTCCAATGCTACTAAACTGATCGGATTTCCATGATGTGATCCCTTGTGATCATGCATATGTTATGTAATATTGCACCGAATATGGGTAACTAGGGTAGAGGCGTTACAAAAATAATTTTGTTGGATCATAGCACTAGAATTAAATTTCTCACATAGTATCCTATGTAATGTAAGGAATATGGAATTTTATCCAAGAATGTTTTTCCTTATCCCTAGTGACCATAAATACAACATATTTTTATGTTAAATTATTATTTACCTCTGATGCACAAACCACATAGAGGTATAGAAACCTCTAACCCACTATTCAACGAAGGTATAATTTCCTACCACTCTCTCATGCACATAGATCAAATCATTAGCATCCATTGACAACTCAAGAATCTTGTATCCTAATGATAATTTTCTCTAGGATCAAATTTTATGATAAATCATATTTATCTCTAGAAATCCCCATCTATACCAATAAAGAAGTGATAACTATTGGACGATGACCCATCATTACCTAGTCATCGAAATCATCCACCTTCAAATTGGGAAAAAATCTCATTAGGTGACACTATTAATTTAATAGTCTCTCAAAAAGGACCAAAAATGCAAACATCATACAACTATGATCTTCTAAAATATTTTTACACATATCTACTATATAGGAAATATCAATATCTGACATTTTGAAAAACTCTAACCAATGCCTCCAAATGTAGTTTATCTCCTTTTTTGTGACGTTATCATGAATGATATTGCTATTTTTTGGACAATAAACCGCTAACCTAAGATATTGTTTCAGAATTAATTTAATTTATATAGTAAGAATAAATGACCCTTATCATGTTTTTATAGTTCCAATCATGGGGTCAAAAAAAATTTGACCTTGAATATACTACAAGATCAATATAAATTATCACATACCCACTAAAAATCATTATAAACCTCACAAGATACATTATATCTTATCATAGAATTAGACATAATGAACATTGTAGTTATTGTACACATCCAATTAAGCACTAAAAAAGAATCCTCACATAAATTAGGAATATGAAATGTTCCTCTACTCATATACAGTACATATATTGGTGATAATAAATTGGAGATTTAATGGATAATGAAATAACAAAATTTCACCACACCTAAAAGGCTCGTGATAATGAACATGCTTCAGGGACATTTCTATGATATCACTACTCGAAAATGTGTTTTTTCAAGTAATATATATGTTTTAGATACCATATACCACAATAATTTATATTTAAATACAAATCTGAAGCATTGATATGCTATTATAAAATTATGTTGTAATTGTGTTCTCTGAATTATCCAGAGATGCTTGGACTATTGATCTAGGATTGATGAGTAAATAAGTATATCATCATAGAACACCATAACTAAAATTATTGATATGGGTTAAATATAAATTTGATGACATCCATGAACAATAATATTTTATTCGTTAGTTAAAATGGAATTCTTATAATATGATATATCATATGAAAACCATAAACTAGTTTTTTTCAAAATAACATCCTCTCTAACTCATAACTGTTAAAATCCATATAACGAATATATAATAGTGAACAAGTGGGGTCCTCATAACTGATCAATGTGTTCAATGTTACTAGCAAAATGTTGTATATTTTTTTAATTTCATCTGATTTATCATCCATAAATGTAACAACCCAATAATATATTAATCAAATTTTATTTTATTATGAGTAAATTAATTATAATGAAATGAAATTAAAGATATAAAACTCACTACATTGGTTATTTATAATCATTATTTTTTATATCCTATCTAATTTATTAAAACATCATGCATCAATGAAATCGATAGTATTTTCATTATATTTTTTAATCTCATTATATATTTAGGGTTATGCGAAATCCATTTAAAAAAGGAAAATGATGCGATGACTTTGAATAGTATTATTATACTATATGAATCTCATTTCATGGAAAATCTGAGGGAGATTATTTTATTGATATTTCACAATGGCCAATCCCAATATTTGATTCCATAACTAATACATAAGTGAAACAATATATAAGATAATTTTTTTCTCATCGAGATCACATTCCAAAAAATGTTTGCTGAACCACCCTATAAAAATATCACCATCACACAAATTGAAATTAGGTCATTCTATTCTTTAATAGTTTTATATTACTATACACCCCAATTGTTTTGTTTTTTTTAATTTAAATATAACAAATTAAGAATTATACTTCTCCTTTATTAATTTATATATATTAATTAATTATATTGATAAAACTATATTTTGATATGATGAAATATATATTTTATTTTGGTGAAATAAATAATTAAAATCATGAAAGCCTTTTTGAAATATTGATGATTATTTTTTAAATCCATTATCATATTAATAAATATGTTTAAATAATATATATTAAATATAAATTATAATATAATTTTTAAATTTCAAATGTAATTTTCATAAATATAAGAAAACACTTATTGTCAAAAAGATATTTATTTAAATTAGGTAATTTTTATATAAATCAACACATTGTCAAATCTATAAGATTATATTGATTAGAAAATTAATATATTGCAATAAGAATGTTCAAATTATCCAATATTAAATATTTTATAAATATTTTTGTAATTTTATTATCTCAGAGATAAATATTATACTATTATATGGTTTTTATTAGGATTTAATAAAGTAAAAAAGGCATATAACAAATAAAAATAATTTAATAAACAACCAAAAATAATGTATTCCTATAATAAAAAAATATGTTTTTTAATTTATATTAAAAACACCTAATGAATCCTTCAGAGTCTATATTATATTTTAGTGTTTCACAATAATTTACTTATAAAAAATCAACTTTAAAATTTGTATAATTTTCATGAATTGGTTTCTTATCCTTATGAAATAACTCAATCCACATATCATTGGATGTAAAAATTAGATAACCCATTGTATAAAATATAATTTATACTAATTCATCATACTGAGTCTAAAAAATATAATTTGAAAATAATATTTCATTTTCTTATATTTTTCTATAATTTCCTAACTGACCTCTATTTTATAATAAAAACCCCTTTTGGAATATATTAATATACCCTAACCTATCTAGATACCTCCCAATGATCTCCCACACTGTTATGAAGCACTTCTGAATCTTTTATAAGTTCCCATTCAAGGAATTTGAATATCTTCTCAATGTTATTATGTATACATTATGTACTAATCCCCTATTAATTTCTAATAATCAATGTATATTATGTTTATAAAAATAAAATTACATTAAATATGATTTCCATGTATTGAGAGATATTATTTCACTATAATAACCTTTCAATAACCATTAAATATATTTTTTATCATGTAAAAATTATCATGTTATTTTTTCTGCTACACATTTTCATAGGGAGTATCTATAACCAGAAACAATAAATGGAATTACACTATTTTAATATATAATTAATTTATATAATAATTATATTTATTATTAAAAAACTCAAAATCCATCATATTAAATGTTATTAATAACGTTATTTTTTAATGATCTATGGGGCCCTCTTTTAAATGTATGTTATATCAATCTTATAGGTGGGATCAAAATAATATGTCCCTATAATGTCCTAGGTAATAATTTAAAATAATTTTATTCACTTTTTTTACATGTGAGGATATCCTTTGAAAATGGTAATATTATTTTTCTATAGTTATCTTTTACTAATAATAATGATGTCATGTTTTGTATTATATCCACATTCATATGTTACATTTGTGACATATTGTTTTACCATTATTTGATATTAATTTTCATGATTATAACATCTATTATGTTAACTCGATAGGAATATTGGATAACAGATATTAATTTCTACCGGATATGTATTGATAATTCACTAACAATAATTCATAGCACACCCCATACATTTGTAATTGTCAAAGTTTACCTTTGTTGTTTTAGAAGACCATGGATAATATTTTGGAATTTTTTGGGGTGTTATATTATTTATTTTTATATGTATTTAATTTTGAAATTCGATGTTACATTTATCCAAATAAACTATGCAACATGAATAACTATGGTCTTTTTAAGTATATCAATATCAAGGTGTCATTAAATATTGTGTAATTATGATTTGGGGTTTCCCATAAGATTTTTGAGAAAAGTATTTTTATTTTTCTGCAATATTATTCTAAAACACTATAGAAATAAATTGGGGTCTTATTAAAAATAATAAAACATCCCTAAAATTTGTTAATATATTCACTATTTTTCTTCTAAGAAATTACATCCATGTTTTTATAAAATAAATGGATTTATATTATATATAGTTATATGAAGGGGAAATAAATCTTGAAATGGTTTATTAATATGGAATCAATCTCAACCTATGCATTAATAAATATTCCTTCTTTAAAATATGATTTAAAACTCTTATGGGATATGATTTGGTAAATTTTAATGCTCATTATGAATCAATATTTATAGGGAATATTCTAATAAGGATTTATTTTTGGTAATTGATGTTGTATAACATATATTGAAACATATAAACTCAGCGGCTTTGGAATATACTTCATTATTTACATTTCCTATTATTTCATATGGTTTCTCATTTGTGTTTTTAATACTTTTAACATTATCGACGATATTTTTTATTTATTTATTGGTTTATGTTTGTAATTAGAAGGAAATATGTCAATAACATGAGTGGTGAGAAATGTGTTTGCTCCATTAATGAGATTCCCAACTTAACAAGAGTATGCGTTTGTAACATTATTTTACTACATTATAAATCAATTCATGTTTTGATTGTAAATTTTAATCGAGGGGAAAACCATATCCACTTAATATGTTGAATACTTAAATTTAGGCCTATGTTCATTAGTGGAATCTAAATTTAATTTGATGTTATGATTGTTTATTCAATGAAAATTGGATCGAAAATATTTAAAATATAATCTATTTCACTCAATGATCTAATAAGGATAAGTTAATTCTTACTATTTATCGTTAGGAATGATAGTAGATTAATTGGGAACATTAATAAGAAAATATGAACACTGATGATAATATTTAAGAGATATGGTGTACGGGTTTTGGTAAAATAGTCATTATAAAATAATATCATTTCACTTATGAATAAAATGTATATGGATTGATGAAATGTTAAAACAATCATGACTTTTTCATTTATTAATATTAGTATAACATCAAATTACATTAAATATAAGCATTTGGTTTTTTCATTTCATTTGAATTTAAATATATACACTTATTTGGTGGGATAAATCCTAGTATACAAAAAAATGGTGATTAATAAAATTTATATCAATAAAAAAATAGTTTAGTGTTCCCTCATTATTGAAATAATTTTTATTAGATTTTATGGATTTAGTGGTTATAAAGATATAATGTATCTAATAGATTATAATTATATTATATTTATGGAACTTTCTATTGGGGTTATAAAATTGAAAAAACCTATTGTAAAAATTGGGGGAAGAATCAACAAATAAATTTCCTGATGGGTAAAAGGAAAATATATTTGGTGTGGGAAGGAGGGGAACATAGGTAGTAGTTTTTGACCATATAATTTACCTGATAATATATATTAAATGAACGATCTATTCAACCCATAACCTATTTTATAATGTTTAGGAATTGAGTATCAAGGACACTATGTGAATAAATACGCTACAATAATGGTTTTTGATAATAAACCATCATGGACTCGATTCCAAGGGATTTAACATAATATCACAACTTCTACGGTTGATCACGAAAACAATATTCTAAAAGGTATTATAGTAAATCAGCCACAGATAATGAAAATAATATTTTATTATAGTTCTATGAATTCCTTTATATATAAAATGATTATTATAACTATTCAAATATCAAAACAAAACATGAAAATAGAACTATTACTAAAAAAAATGGTGTAATTATTGAATCTAATGCATATAAATCCATTTAGTCATTATTTTTTGGATAAATTTATTAGAAAAATATGTGGTAATATGTTTACAGAAATGAAATCCTATTTTCGTTGTGTTTGGGTTTACCTTATGTAGTGATAACAAAAAATTTACAGAGTAGGAAATCATTATTTTTATAACAGAACACCAAATTATTATGCATGTGTAATTATGCATATCAATCTTATTTTTTTCATCATCGTAATAGTTATTATTATTTATTTTTGATAATGTTTAATGGGATCAAATGGTTGAGATGAATAAAAAGAGAAAACATGATGGAATTCTAATTTTAAGGCAATTGGATGACTGGGTTCTAAAGAATTGTGTAGTCTTCCTACTAAAAATGTTTTAATTTTTAATCATACCAATTCCTAGGTAATTTACATTAAAAAATACTCTATATAAAATAGTATTTTCAAAAATTGAGTATTCGAAGAAAACATTACTGGAGAATCTAGTAAAATGGTTTATACAACCATCAAATACACTATGGGGAGACATAGTACTATTCATCAATGATTTGGATGGGTATATGTGGCTCTATAGTGACATTAATGAATTGAAAGGAATAATTATTAATAAAAATTATCCTATTATATAGATATATTAATTTTTTATTTATGTACATAGAGACTAGAATATATTTAAACTATAACATTATTTGAGAATTTTTTTTTTAAACTTGTAGAAGTAAGATATCCCATAGACTATTTCTCATACATTCATTGGTCACTACAAGTTCATAGTGATGAACTTTGGGTTCCAAAAATCCCAAAAAATATTCATGAGAATAATCAATATATTATTTATCGATCAACATATAAATATTTTAGTAGTCTTTATCAATTATATTCTTATCAACTAAAAATTTATTGTAGTTCATGTTGTGAATTTCTATGGAATTTAACATACTATAGCGAATGTATGGATATATTAAATGTAAATAAATTCCACTTTTATATTGGAAATGTAACATTACTAGAGAAATATATCACAATATAAGGTTTATTAATCTATCGTTCAATAATATAAGAAATTTAATGATGGTTTAATATGACAACAATGATAGAAAAAATCAGTTTCAATGGATTATTTTGTAACTATCATTTATTTTTGAGAATTTTCTAATGATTGTTATCCCCACTAAAAAATCCTAATTAGATGGGTTTATGTGTTTTTGGAATTATAAATTCAATCAAATATATATGTGATGAATATTAGTCTAATCAATAAACATGATTTAACATTACCCAAATGTGTGGATGTTTGGTGGAATTCCATTATTCCTTACAAAATGATTTTTTGGGATTTATTGAAAAATAACAATTTAATATCCTATTACTCCTAAAATTAAGGATTAATGATTATATATACCCATAAATGTTTTTTGAACTGGTTCTAAATATATTTATAATTATTATATAGGTTCATTATCTATATGGGGAGAAGTGTAACATATATATTGATCATTGTAACCTTAATTATAAAATGACACTCAATATGAAAAAATGATGGGTAGAGATTACCATGGATTATTATTGATTAATAAATTTCCATCATGGGACATGTAATAATGTAGAATATTATTTAATTATAATGGTTAAAACAAGATTATCCATGATTTGAAACTTAAGGGTTCCAATATACTCATACATAAAGTGGATAAACAAGCGAATAATGAAAGCATAATCAACATACCAGGATCAAATTAATTGTAAGCCAAATATATTATATAGGATCATGTATTCTTTATAATGTTAATGTTATAAAATATAATATTTTCTCAAATATGAAAGAGTTAACCTTTTCTAAATATTGAGATATATGTTTTAGAACATGAATATTTCATCCATCAAAAACAATATTGAAGAGGGAACTTATATATGTTGCATATATCTCATCATAATATTTAAACAAATGAAGCATGAAAATATATATTCTTTATGAAAAAATATCTCGTAATGTAACAAGATGAGACAGATTATAAATATTGGATCAAGAATCATTGTATTACAACATTTCATGAATGAACCAAAAATTCCCATGTAAATAATACCAATACTTCTTATTCAAGTCAAGGAATGGGAGAATAAAATAAATAGCTTCATAATAGGTATCCCAGGGATTTATAAAGGATGTAATACTATTTGGGTGGTTTTTTATTTCTTTACTAAGCCACAATTTTTTTTGTAACTAATGATGATTGAAATCTTGAAAAAAATTCATTGATTTACAAGGAAGATTTAGTAAAACTACATGGAGTTAAAATATTTATTGAATCTGATAGTGATATATGGAATACCTTGACATTTTGGAAAATTAATCTAAAATCATTCGATACATAAGTATGCTTCAAAAATATTTATCAATTTCATATTTATATAGAGATAAAAATAACCATTAGAATGAAGGTAGTCATTTACATAGCATGTTTAAGGGATTCCCGCATATAATGGGATCAATAAGATACCATGACAGAGATCACACTTATAAATATTTATTCATATAGAATTCAAATAATACCATATGAGGATATATATTATAAGTGATTCAATAATCAATAATGAATGGACAATGACAGAGATTCATAGGTATTGGGAAATGAAATTGTCCAAGAAGGGATATAAAAGGTCCAAACCATTCGTCATCATAATATATATATTTATTTTTGAAACAAAATATATAACAGGAATCATTAATGATACCTATAATTTTAGATCAAAGATTACTTTATCCATAAAATATAACATGGTATGAAATTCCTAAGGTTTGGGTTGATGGGAATGAATGTTCCAATATAACACAGCCACTTTGAGATCTATTAGTAAATTGAAGTAGTGGACCACTGAATATATTTCTCACTAAACATATCACATGTACATTGTTTGTTCCATATATCCCTCCTGGGAAAGGAGGTACCAGAACCATCACAAGTAAATATGCTACCGATGGCAACATTAGAAAATGATATTTTATATGACGAGTATTCGGTGAAGATATTAGAACATGGAGGCAGGGTTATACGTAACACGACAAGTCACATGAACAATGTACTTTGAAATGAAACCCATGATTTAGTAATCGACATGGGAATCAATAGTTCCAATGAAACATGGGTACCCAAATCTATTAATTATATCATTTTAATTCTGTATTTAAATTATTTTATGGGGGATAATGTAACTGCCCTAACATTTGTAAATTAAATTCCCCTTTTAGATGAGTAAATTTTTAATTTGGAAATGAAATTATAAAAAACTTTAAAACAACCTTGGTTAATTGGGTCTATTATATTATATATCACATAATATTTTAAAAACCTTTAAGCATTAGAAAATTTATAGTATTCATATTATACTATAATCATATGAATTATAAATATATATTTGTTTATAAAAAATCATTTTAACATATACAGAGGAAGTTATTTCATTTACTTGGAGGATAGTTTCAAATGAATATCATTTATTTGACATTCTATGGGAGACACAATCACTAGACATTTACCATGACTAATATCAATCCAAATTTTGAAAACTACAGCTTTAGTAAGACCATTTAGGAGATAATATCAAACTCCTAAAGATATTGACCTAAACTATGTTATTAAAACCATAATAATAAAATATCATCTTTACAAGCATTACCAGTACGAAATAAATTAGTGTAATAAATGGAAATGTATCTTGACCCTAACCAAAAATATTTTATTTATTTATTTCTAAAAAAATAATTTTAATAATTTTTATTTATTACTTTGTAATGACTAAATAATAATTTGGATAAAAAATATATTGTGATACGATGGAACCAAAATTGTACTTTTGTTAAATATATAGAGTTTATAAAGATTCACATTCTGATGATTTCTATATATTTTTTAAATATTTAGAAATTTTGTAAAATATTTTTATATAATGATATTTATTATATATAATTTTATAATAAATAATTTCTATAAAATGTAATTTTTATTGGTGTAAGTAAAATATTATTAGAAAAAATTAGTATTTTTAGATAATGGGGGATATTTTATTTAAAAGGGAAAATTATAATATACTGTGAAATACTCTGTTGATGTTAATATTATTTACTAAATTATCAACTCAAAAGTACCAAATGATAATTTTTTGATAACTTTGGGAGATAGTGATATTTTTTTATACATTTAATATCGTATAATTATAAGGTATGAATTGTAAAATTAAAAACCCAAAAAGATATTTAATAAAAACAACAATGATAATCCAAAAACACAAATTATGTTTCCCCATTAGTATAATATATATTTTATTTTATTTTAATTATTTTATAGAAATATAGTGAATCCATAATGAAAATTATATTTTATGGTTATTAAGTAAGTCTCTTATAATCATAACTCAATTACACATCACCTAGGGCATTATTTTTGGTATATTGGTTCCTATCCTTATAATATAATTCAATCCACTCTTAGTTTGTATTATCCATGGGAAAACCCATGATCTGGTCTCTTTCATGGATTAATTTATCATATAGAGTCCAAAACCAATATTTTAAACAAGTAAAGAATTCTCATTTCGATTTCTAACTATACCCACTCAACTCGCCATTCTTAGAATCAGAAAACATTTATATCACGAATATAATATACCCATATATCTCAATATCCCTTCCATGATGTCCTAATTCTCTATGAATCCCATTCAAATGTTTTAAATGTGCCCTTTCAATTTAATTGAATATCTATAATTCTTTTTAACTCATGTACATTATTTGTACATATCACATTTTAATTTATTATTTTAAATGAAAAAAATGTGTTTTAGTCATTATATTATTTTCCTTATGATTTCTATGTATGTATATAGCGCATATAACTCTCATTTACCCCTTAAAAATCCATTATATTCTATAGTTACCCTTATAAAAATTCGCTATGTTATTTTATGAAAACATTTTCATAATGAATATATGTATGAATTTTCACTCAATGATATTCACATAGATATTAAAATCACCCACATATTGGGTTGTTCCTTACATGTAACCAGATATATTTCATCATTTGATAATAACTGATTAAATACATTCTTATATTGTATGGTCTATTGGAACACATTTTTATGTATATGATTTGAATGTGATGGTTGGTGGAATTTGTATCCCTCCACTGGAATTGGTAATGTGATTATCTCATGATATTCAATATATGGTGAATGTGGAGATATCCTAAGAAAATTTTGTAATGATGTCTTTGTGGTTATCCTTAACTTATTATTATGTTGTGATGTTTCATTTCATTTCAAAATAACTATAGTACCAATATGTTACCATGTTTTATCATATATTGAGTTTAATGTTTATGATCCAAACCCCTCTTTTGATACCTTGATATTCTAATTGATTCAAATTTTTTTCTAACTTTATATTATTAATTTATTATTTTCTTATTTGTCTTAACATGTTACCACCTTTTTTTTAGTTCATGTGTTTTCATATGTTTTTTAGAATGACATTTAATTTTTAGGGAATGATATAGAGTATTATTTAATATATTTGTATTTATATTTTACATTATTTGTCTAGGTAGATAACTACAATGTAATAAGGATCATCGAAATATTAATTGGTTCAGATGTATATATATATATATATTATACAAATTTTGAAATAAATTTTAAAAAATATAGGGTTGTTGTAATGTCCTATGTTTTTTAACTGTGTTTAAATACGAATGATTTCAATTTTTTTCCATTAATCAATGGTTCAATATTTAAACTGAGCTCCAAAACATTAGTCAATGTTTTGACACACATTAAGGTGTTATTTTTGTACCTGGGAGTATACATGATAATTCTAGTGGCCATTCTGATGAATCTAGGGAGCGCCAGATATGGAAAAGACCACTTAAATGGATCTGGATGATCTTTTCATGGTTAGAGTCCATCCCGAGCAGCTTACCCATTATAATATATTTTTTTATTTAATTAAGTAATATTAAACATGAGATTTTTGTTTAAATTTTATAATGTTTTAATAATAATAATGTTATTATTATATTTATTGTCTTATCTTAAATTATTTGGATGTTAAAATATTTAATTGCATGATTAATGATGTGCAACATTTAGGCTCAATGATTTTTATTTCATGATTAATGTGGTGAAACATTTATGTTAAAATATTTTAATTTCATGATAAATGGGTTGTAACATTTATGTGAAATTAATGTGGCTTTTCTGTGTCTCAAAGAAATGTTTAATTAAATAAGGTGTATCCATGTTATGATTAAACATTGTCATTTAATATAGGTGTTGGGTTTATCACAGATTTAGAAGAATAATAATATTGAAATTATTAATATTTTCATTTTATGAATGGAATAATAATTATTAATTTTGGTTATTGTTATTATAAATAAAAATAATAATGGGTTTTTTGGGATTTATTTTATGATTAATAAATATAATAAAGGTAATAATAATACTAAGGTTATGACTAGGATTATTATTATTATTATAGTTTCATTTATAAATTTTCTCAAAATTGTTTATTAAAATTTATTTGGGAGTTATAAAAAATAATTATTGAGTTTATTTAGTTTTATGTCAAAATTTTAATAAAATAGAGAAGATAACCCACTTCTTTCCTCCCCATGCAAAGGGACGCGTGACCCCCCCCCCTAAGTTCCTCCTCCTCACCGCATGAACCAGAAGGATTCTCCCCTCCTCTTGGAAGGAGCATCGCCCAATGGTGCAATCTCTCCCCTGTTGTACGATCTACTGCCTACGGTGACCTCTAGAAGTGCGTAACCCCCCCAAGTGGATCCCCAGTAGTAGGCGGGACTCCGCCCTCCAGGCATAACTGTGACGTGCGACTTCCCACATTCGGGTTCTTCATATGTAGATGTTTGTACCCAATTAATTTGTGTTTTTGGTTTGATTCAACATGTTATGACCTTCTCTCATACACCCCTACATCTCTTTGGGGTTTCGTTGTGTTTTTGGTTCTTGATTTCTTTTTAGCCTAATTCCTGGTTTTGGGATAATACCCAGTTTTGACGTTATTCCATAATTTAGGTATGAAAATGTTGTTTGGGGGTCCTTTGGTCTATAATCCAACATCATCCTCCAAGGGAGAAGTGAATGAATTCATTTTTCTTCGTTGACTTTGGTTTATGTACGTTTTCTCCTTTGTTATTTGGTTTTTCACCACCTAAATAGGCATCTAAATTTTTATTTGATTCTATGGTATCTAGTGGCAGGTTTGTAGACCTAGCAGCATGGGTTTTGGTCGCTAAAAGTTTATTTAGTAATTTGTTGATTATTTTCTTGGGCGTTCATGCATGTAAATACATACATAAATAGATATGTATATATGTATATATATGAAGGTGATGTGGGTGAAACTGTGTGCCATTTGCAATTAATTTCCCCCAAGTACAATAATGTGTTGCATAATAAAAATGATGCCACCCTAAGGTTGGGTCCCAAATTTCTATCTCTTTATTTATGAATTATTTTCTTCTTAAAATAATTTTTGAATATTAGTTTCATTAAATTGGAACTATTAAATTTTATTTAAATGTTGATTAATGATAAATTGTTGGTTGGTTGGGATGACATATCATGCTTGCTTATGGTTGGGATTTTGTATGTATCCTTATTGATGTTAAAACATGATATGTTGATGCTTGACTTTTGATATTATTGAATGATGCTTTCCACCTGTGATAAATAAGGAAATGACCATTTTTTGGTGTTAAGGATATGTTACTAGGTATTGAAAATATTTTTATCTTATCCCCTCAATATTAAATGGTTATACAGGAAGCACCCATGGTTCATCCTTGAAAAGAAGACTTAAATGGAAATGGAATGGGACACCCGTAGGTGAGCCTTCTTAAACCATGACATAGAAGGATAATTACATAAATATTGAAATATAAGTTGGTAAATTAAATGATTGAATGGGGTAGGATGGGTAATAGGGTAATTAATTTAATAATTAATTATCAATTTATGAGTTAAAAAATATTGTGGAAACTATTGAATATTGAGAGTAATAGATATTTTGAATTGATCAGAATATAAATTGGAAAATGGTAATAATAAATTTATAGATTAATTATTAAATATTAAATGTTAAATGGTTATTTAATTGATGAAGTGGTTAAAGAGATATGATTTAATTAATTAATTATTGAAATAAGTATTTTTCATTAATTAATATAATATTTTGAATTGATTGATTGTTACCACTGTTTTCAAAGAATACATTTTGATGCATGTTTGTTTTCCTTGCATTAAGATGTTTTGGATACAGTTGTTTAAAAATATAATATGTTGTATGAGATGGTTGCTAAATATCGGGGCTTCGTTCAGCATGTTTGACCTGAGATGTTTATGATGTGCATGTAAATTTTTAATGTCCTAGATGAATCTCTTCTTGAGTGGTGCGTTCAGACTTGTCGAAGAATTGGGATAATTAAATTTCAAGTAAATTGCTTAATTGTGTTCTTGAGGATATGAATAATTAATTGTTAATTAATTATTAATTATTGAGAAGTTGAATTGTTATTTAATTTATAAGTTATTTGATTGTAGATTTTTTTCTTTAATTAATTTTTTAATAATTTAATGGGCTTGATTAATTAATTTATAAGATAGTTAATAGATGGTTCTGGGGGTGTTATACAGGGAGTTATATGATAATGAAAAATATATATGTATGATTGATAAAAAGGTTTTCAGACATGGACTGATGCTCCAAATACTCATGGGGTGCTAGACATGGTGTTCTACACCCAGTTTTATGGGAATATTATTTCATGGGACACAGACTTATTCTTCAGATACACATGGGTTGTGACTAAAGGACTAAAGCTCAAAATTCCAATTAGATTGCTAGACATGATTTTCTACATACATTAATTGACATTGGAATGTGGTTTCGACCAGTCATAAGTTAATTGAATTAAATTTTTAATGAATTATGTTATGACATGATGATTTTATAATTGAATATAGGATATAGTTCAGATCCCACCATTACTGAGACAAGTATTGAGATATTGGTGTCTAGGTGAACCCAAACATTTATTCAGTTAAAAAATGAATATCAATTAACATGTCTTTTATAATTTAACAAGTCTTGAATTACTGATAACTGAAAATAAATTGTTGATCACTGTTGTGTATGCACCAAAAATTTATAATTCCGATTCAGACATCAGCTCAAGGATGAAGATGGTACATGGATATATAGAAACATTATACTACATACATTTTTATTCATTTTTTCACACTATATATATTGTTTATAAAATGTATGGATTTGGTGTAGACACCGGAGGTCCTAACCCACTACGATTAAAATCTCACACCCTACTCGGGAGTCCATTTCATTGGGGTACCAGAGTAGATCATATTGGGTTCTAGGATTGTGTTGTTTCCAAATACATGGGAGATAGAAGAAGGGGATTGAGCAGAATCTCATGATGCTCAAGGAGATCACCTTCAGGTCTTTGAGTGTTGTCTTTATTTCTATTGTGAGATGTAAAAAATGTTGTTTTTCACGATTTTCTATTTTGTATCATTATCAAGTTATGCATGCATCAGGTGTATAATTGGTGTCGTCCACTTTTATAAAATGAGTACTAATTTTATTCCACTACATTATCAATTATATATTACTACTTCAACTATTGGTCATTATTTACTATGATATACCATTGTGAAACTCTTATAGGATTTTATAGTCTCCCCCACTGACTATCATTCTACCCTTGCAGCTAGTCAGCTGCCTCTTGCGTACAGGGAACGTAGCATGAGGTCATGTGGAGATCGTTCTAGCCTCCAGTTTATGGGTGAGCCCGGTCAGGACGTTACAATGTTGTCTTAGAGGGTTCTATTACTTTGTCTTATTGTGTTGGGGTTGGTAGACATGAGACAATGAATGTGTCGGCACATGGGTTAATAGTCATTCTTGGGACTGATTACCCAATGTATTGGACATAACCAAGTGTCCAAGATTTGGATTGATGTTCAGGTTGTTCTCTGTTATAGTTGATATGATTACACGTTGAGTGACTGGTTTATTTTTCGCTACTTATCAAAAATGAAAATTTTGAAAATTTTACATTTTCCTGATATGGAATGTATGTGGAATTACATTCATCATATTAGGAGCATATAGATTAACTTTCCATGAATATATTCCTTGTCATATAGTCACATTAGTAGGATTCCTGATAATATGGATTGTTTTCCTTGAATATATGTCATTCCTGGTACTTATTTAGTATGCCTTTTAGATAGCATGTTTCAGTGAATAATTTAACCTGCTGGGGTGTTTATATTCCATGATACCTCTACGATTAGAATTTTTTATAATTGGGCCATGATATGTGTTAAAACATGTTGTTGTGTTACTTTTTATGACATCATTCTAGAGATTTTTTTATGTGTAAAAAGCTCTTCGAATGTTAAAATGTAAATTTAATGTTTATTGTTATAAATGGGAGCCAAATTCTTGAGATAAGGTGTATTGGAACCGTATCGATTCTTAGATGGCCACCCAGGTGACTAAACCTTGTATAACATTAGTTCATGTGAGAATGGTTATAATTGTTAAACTATTGAGTTTTTATTGAATTTAACTGTTGTGTGTTTCATTTTCAAGAAACTGGATTAGGGTATATGGGAACATCATAGGTCACCTCTCTGGTAAAAATGAATTTAAATGATGAATTGCATGTTTAAAATGATATGACACTGATTTTTAAAATTTTAAAGAGGATGTTTGCGATAGTATACCTATTTTTACATAGGGTGTTGTTTTGTGAACCACGTGACTTTTGTGATAAAGTACTTCTGTGTTTTTTGTAATTAATTCAAATATTTAATGATTTAGATGAATTACATAAATGAAAAAAACTGGCCTTTAATAATAGTGATTTCAGTTTTGCATGACCAAGAAATAGGTTCAATGTTTATCTTTTGTAAAAGAGTAGTCTCTAGGACTCAGTTGTTTTGACATGTTTGTGGGATTAAATATTAGGCATTCATGAAAGAATGTTTGACATAGTGATCATGGTTCGAGGAACATCACATGTGTGTTTAAGTTGTTTCATAAATAGCACACTAGTAAGGGGATAAAGTTTTATTTTAACGTCATGTACAATCATAAGGTGGGTAGTGTCGTATAGATTTTAGTAAATGTGCTAGCAGGTGACACTGAGCTTTTTTGAACAAACACATCTGAATGTAGTTCGTCTGATCTTTTCTATCACGTTGATTTTTTCTTAAAATGCTCTTCAGAATACTATGAGCATGTCCACTATCTTGACCTCCTCATGGAGATACTATGATAGCTTCAGCCATACACATTGTTATAGTTTTAAATTTGAATTTACTTGATGAGTGGATGTTATTTAGGTTGTAAGTAGGATACATGGTTTCTTTAAGCTATGCCTTTATTTCTGTTGGGGAACATTAGCTTTTTTAAAATAGTATTATGATTTCTTGTCTTTGTAATGTCACCAAAGGTTGGTTAAGGACATTGGTGTACATGCGGTTTGTGGTGTAATAATTTTAAATGGAACATTGCCAGTTTAAGTGTGACTGTGGGTTTTGGGACTACAATGTCTTTTCAGGAAATCTTGGGCAACCATTTTCCACAGGTTGATTTTGATTTAACCATTTTGTAGATGAGGTCCCCGTACTAGCCTCAAATGTAAACTTGTTTTCAGTTTTTATTGGGAAAACTGAGTTTTTTCTTGGGTATAAAAGTTTTAAATATCATTGGGCTTGTGAAAATTGGTTGAAGATCCATTTGGAATTTCGGAACACAACACAATACTTCAAACATGATTTATAGACCTTATTGGGTTTTTAATAGATATCGATGGAATCCCAGGGATGAGAGGTTTTTACGAGGGATTGAATGTAAATCCCCTTGTTTTTTTAACATGGTTTAAATACAATCATTTTCAATTTTTTCGTTTATCAATCTGTCATTTGATAAACCAATCTCTTGAACATTATTTTGAGTATTGAAACACTTTAATGTGTTATTTTTTGACATGGTATCACACCTGATAATTTTCACGGGTGTCCCAATGAATCTTGGGGGGACCGATCCAGAAAATTCTACATAAATTGATCTATGCGAGCTCCGCACTGTTGTGGTGCAACCTATGAAGCTTAACCAATTTGATATTTTATTTACAATAATTAAAAAATATTAATTGAGTGATTTTTTTATATATAATAATGTGTTGATAATAATTTTTTTTAATATTGTTATTTTCATGTCCTAAATTATTTTGATGTTAAAATATTTAATTGTATGATTTATGTGGTGCAACATTTCTATTAAAATTTTTAATTGTATGATAAATGGGCTGCAATATTTATGTTAAATGATGTTAATTTCATGATTAATTTGTTGTAACATTTATGTGAAATTAATGTGGCTTTTGGGTGTCTCAATGAAACATTTAATTCACAAAGATGTTTCTAAGTTATGTTGAAATGATTCCATTTAATAGTGGTGTTGGTTTTATCAAATAATCAAATAATAATAATAATGAGATTATTATTATTTTAATTTTATGATATAGTAGTCATTATTAATTATGGTTGTTATATTTATAATGAATAATAATAATGGTTTTTTTGGGTATCAGTTTGATTTGAAGAAATATAATGAAGGTAATAATACGAATTTTATGACTAGGATTATTATTATTTTCCTTGAAATATAAACTGTTTTTGAATAAGATTACTCCAATTAATTTTGGAGTTATAAAAATTAATTAGTTGTTTAATTTAGTATTTAGGTAAAAAATAAAATTGAAGAGAGGACCTTCCCTCTTCCTCCTAATGCACAACTAGGTGTGACACCCATGTTCCTCCTCTTCGCCACATAAACCAACATTACAATACCCTCCTCAAGGCCTGAGCTTCCCTACTACGGTATGATATCTCTACTACTGTGTGATCTCATCCTTGTGGTGACCTCCAATAGCATAACCCCCCCCCCTGAGCAGAAATGAAACTTGAGACTTCCCCCCTCTAGGTTCTGCATCTGCGGATGTTTCTACCCAATGTCTTTGTGGGTTTGGAATGATTTAAAGAGGTATGAACATCTATCATAGTATCCTTATTTGATTTGGTGTTTTGTTTTTTTGGTGCATGATTTGTTTTTGGCCGAATTTAGGGTTTGGGGATAGTACTCATTTTTTATTTTCTTCCTTTATCAAGGTGTAAAAATCATGTTTTCGGGGTCCATTAGTCTATAATACAACATCATCCGCTATGGGTGAAGTGGATTAACTCATTTTTCATCACCGCCATTGAATCATGTATGGCTTATACTTAATTATTTAGGTTTTCACCACCTAAATATGAGTCTAATATTTTATCTGAGTCTGACGTATGTAGTGGTAGGTCGTAGTCCTTGCGGCATTGGTTTATGTCTACTGAAGATGTTTTGGTTATTTAATGATTTTTAGGGTATCCCCACATGTAAATACATTTTTAGATATATATATATATATGTGTGTGTGTGTGTGTAGATATATATATATATATATATATATAAATGATGTTCCCATTCAACTGTGTTCCATTTGAAATTAAGTTCCTCCATGTACATGAATGTGATGCGTAATTAAAAAGACGTCACCCCGAGGTAGGGTCCCAAGTATATGTCACATTATATAATAATTATTTTCTTCTTAAAATAATTTGATAATATTATTTTTCTTGATTTGGAACTACTAAATATTATTTAAATGATGATTAAAGATAAATTATTGGTTGGTTCTAATTTCATATCATGTTTGCTGATGGTTGGGATTTTGAATGTATCTCAATTGATTTCAAAACCTGATATGTTGATGCGAGAATTTTGATAATGTTGAATGATGAATTCCATGTTTTCTAAATGATGAAATTACTATGTGTTGGTGTTAAGAATGCATTGTTGGCTATTGAAAAAATTTTGAGCTTATGCCCTGAATATTAAATGGTTGGACAGGATGCACCAATGGGCCTTCCTTGTAAATGAGACATAAATAGCGTTGGAATGGAACACCCTTAGGCGTGCCTTCTTAAACCATGTCACGAAAGTTTAATTACGTAAATAGTGATATTTTAGTTGGTGAAATAAATTAATTAATGGGTAAATAGGGGTAATAGTGTAATTAATTGAAGAATTATTTATCATGTCATGAGTTGAAAAAAATAGTGTCATCTACTGAATATTGAGAATGTTTACAGGTTCTGAATATAAATTAGAATCTACAAATAATTAATGGATATTTTAATTATTACACGTTAAATGGTAAATAGTTAATTAATTGATGAACTAGTAAAATAAATATGAATTAATTAATTAACTATTAAATTAATTAATTTTCATGCATTAATTTTAGATTGTGAATTGGTTGATTGTTACTACTATTATCCAAGAAAATCTTTTTATGCGTGTTTGTTTTCCATTCCTTATGGTGTTTTAGGTAAAGGTGTTTAAAAATAGGATATGTTGCGTGAGATGGTTTCTAAATATATGGGCCTTTTACAATATGTTGGAATTGAGATGTTTATAACATGCATGTAAATTGTTAGTGTCCTAGATGAATCAATACATGAGTGGTGGGATGAGTCTTGTTAATGAAATGGGATAATTAAATGTTGAGTTAATTATTTGGATGACTTTCGTGAGGCTAAAAATATTTATTTATTAATTAATTATTATTTATTGATATGTTGAATGGTTAATTAAATATTGAGTTATTTTACAGGAGATTTATGTTGTGAATTATTTGCTTAATTAATTAACAGACTTCATTAATTAATATATGACTTATTTAATGGATTGTTTCGGAGTGTCAAACATGTAATTATAAACCATATATATATATATGTATGTATGAGTGTATGATTGATAAACAGGTAGTGATACAGGGACTGATTCTTGAAAGACAGAAGGGGTGCTAGACAAGGCGTTCTACATCCAGCTTGCAAGGTAATTTTTTTATGGGACGGGGACTGATGCTCCAAATACCCATGGGTTCTGAGTCAAGGACGAATGACTCAAATACCCAGGATGTTACTACACAAGATGTTCTACACCCATTCATTGAAATTGAACTATGGGTCTGACTAGTCATACCAGAACTGAATTAAATGGGTACTGAAAGATGTTGTGACATGATGATTTGATAATAGAATATGTGAAATAGTTCAGACCATGGAACAATCGAAGAAATTATTCAGATTAAGGTATCTAGGGGGCCTAGTGATTTATATGGATAAATAAATAATATCATCTGGCGAGTCTTATATAATTTAACAATTACTGAATTGATGATAAATGAAAATAAATAGCTGAGGACTAGTGTGTATGCATGAAAAATGTATCATGCAGATTTAGACAAATGTTTAGGGATGAACCAGGTACTTGGGAATGTAGTTACAATATACTACATAAATTATTTCTTTATGATTTCACATTGTTTCATTTGTTTATTGAATATCTGGATTTGGGGTAGTCATCGGTGGTCCTGACCTTCTGAGATATATATATATATATATAAATATATATCACACCATACTCAGGCCGCTATTGCACTAGGGGTACCCAAGAAGACCCTATTTGGTTGCAAGATTGCCTTATTTTCATACACATGGGAGATAAGAGAAGAGGAATAAGATGATGCTTATGATGCTAGAGGAGATCACCCTTTTGGCTTTCAGTCTTACCTTAATTCATATAATAATATGTAAAACAGGTAGTTTGGTTCACTATTTTCCATTTTGTATCTTTAGCATGCCATGCATGCATCTGATGAATAATTAGTGTTGGCCACTTTTATAAAATGAGTACTATTTATCTTCCACTGCTTTGTCAATTGTGTATTACTACCTCCTCTATTGATCATTATTTACTCTAATATACCATTGTGAAACTCTGATAAGAGTTTATAGTCTCCCAACTGAATATCCTTTAACCCTCACTTCTTGTTGGCAGCCTCTGGCTTATGGGGAGACATGCTTTTGGTCATGTGGGGACCGGTTCGGTTGTCGGTTTAGGGGTCATTCGATTTGGGACATTAGAGGTGTTCATATGTAATCTATGAATAGATATATAAAATCATTTCCCTTGATGGAGAACAATACTGATACACCCAACAGTCATGTAGTAGACTATATAATGTTTTAATATCACACATCCTCTTTCTTTACCCTGATCAAATTCATCCTGGATATTGTTATGGAATATGGGTTTATCAAGATGGTCAACGAACATGGAATGAGTTATATATTTAACTAAATTATTCTATTTATGGAATGTCTATTAATGATTCCTAGAAATACATCTTTATATTGATATAAAATAGTAGTAATAGATGAGGTGACTAGAACTTACTAGTGTCATAATCTTATAATGTTAGATAATTCCTACAGCCTCAAAACCTACTCCCAACAACCATTTGATCATGATCACATACCTTTCTCATATAATATATGTAAAATATGCCCATCTGTGATAGAAATTTATGTCGGTTATGATGGTTTTCAAATTTTTTAAACCATGAACCACATGGACTCTCTTCACATCTATAATAATGATGTCCCGCAGATATCCATAATAAGAACTTTCTATACAAATAACTACGAATATAAGGATGTTGTCAACTATCATACCCAATGGTGTACTAAGGGAAGGAAACCCAGAATATAACTTGGATGGTAAGTCGTGTATTGCAACAACATACATACATATATATATCTGTGTGTCTGTGTCTATAATGACTAATATAAAATGATAAATTATAACATATTAATGTTTTCTTGACCATACACTGAAAAATATATATACCAAAATATACATATCATTCTCCATTAATCATCATCAGAACATATTTATGAGGAATCCAAAAATATCTAATTGACCTATATAAAATTTATACTACACCCCAATTAAACCATATCCTTGCATGAAAGGGAAAACAATCTGTGTATAACACATCATTTCAAACACCTAAACCATGTGATATGTTTCTACTCAAATAACATTATAATTTATGACATCCCCAGAGTTAATGAACTATGGAAGTCCTCTTATGATGGTTGATGATTCCATACCCAGGATCATATACATAATATTACCATGTTGTTAGTCATTGGTTTTGTTATTTATACTATTATACTTTACACACATAGTAACAGTGTGAGGTATGACAACCTGAGCAATAATGGGATATGAATTGAAACTACAAAATCATTACCTGAGAACCCTCTAATTGTAGAGGCCATAAATAGAAACTCAAGGTATCCCATTAGGTTAGAGAACCAAACCTTTTTGTGACATTGGAAGTAAAACATGATTCAAACATCACGTAATTATATTCCTGTTTCCGTAATATTATTGTATTAAATATAATTATAATCATTAAATGAGTGGAGTATGCATAAATTATCATGTAACATAGATATATAAAAATGAACTCATACACTGGACCAACCATTAGCATATCAAGAAAAAATACATATGTAAACAATCTAATGAAATTCTAAATAGTGCGACCCTAATTTCTATTCACCTATACGATACAGTTCAACATTTTCATAGTTAATTGTTATATCATGAGAATTTATCTCTTCAACAATATATCATCATATGTTAAAATGAATCTATTGACATCATAATTGATGATTATCAAGTCTTATATAACCTACAACCATCCATTTTCCTGAAAGGTTTGTTAATCTTGGATTAAGGAGTATATTGAATAGCCAACATTGGACAACAGTTCCCCTATACTATGTGAATGAACAAGAGGAAGGAATCTTAACTAAGGTGGTCATATTAGATATACCACTAGAATAATGTGAATTAAGAAACTAAATGTTATTTCTCATATAAAAAATGTAATAATTTCATTATTGTTTCATATCATATTAGAAATACCTAATTAAGAATTTATGTTTCAATGTAGGGATTTGATAGGTGACCTCATAGGGATTTTTACTGGGTATCTAATAGTAAAAAAATAATTTTTAATGAAATTTTATCGGACCTTGGGGTAAATCCTATGAATAATATGGTTTCATAGTAGGAAATATCATGTGGGGTGGCTTGATGGAATCTATTATATTCCTGATACTAATGGGGTTAGATGAATTGGTTCATGAATTGTTGATACCAGGTCCAAAAAATATATTAGCACCCACTTCGCATAGTACATTGAATAACACTAGCTGGGTTTGTGGTTTGGTGTCCAAAATGATGTTTGTGTTCATTAATGGGGTTGAGTGTGTAGCAATCCCTAATAAATTTGAATAAATAGTCTAAATGATAAAACCCCTCTCAAAATTGTGAACCATTAAAAAAGATCCTAGATAATTTAAGATCCATATTTATTCAATCATTTCATGGATTATGGATATGATGAGTGACAACCATAATAGTTCCCATGGTTTTGAGAATGGTAGAAAAAAATAACAAAATAATATTATATTTGGATGTGTGTAATTTCCTTACACTAATTAGTGATTCCAATGTGTATTCATGTGATGTGTGTTGGAGAGATAGACAATGTATTATTTGATACCCATGGGGTCAAATTACCTTGATTATGTCCTAAAGAGTTTGGGTCATGGTAATAAGTGTAATTACCCCTATAATTGTTTTTTGATAAATAGATAATAACACACAAAGATTCTGGAAAATATCATAATATTGATTAAATTAGAGTGGTTATTCCATTTTATAATGGATTTGACATTTTCATAGACCATATTTTCATAATCTAGGTTAACATTTTCAAAACGAACAAATTTTTTTATCGAGAATTAATATTTAGAATATGTAACACATAAATAATATTAATTAATGATCTTAAAAAAATATACTTATATTTAGAATAATCATCCACGTATTTATTATAAATTCTGATATCAACCAAAACTATTTTGATAAATGATTTCTGAAAATGATTAATTAACAATTAATTGTAATTTTCAACAGCATCAGTGAATTTTTCAGGCCAAATGGAATCAATTGAATTTAAAAATTACCCTACCAATAATATATATATTTTATGGTATCATTTATCACAGTATGAAGCATATAAAAATATGTTTGTGCATGAATTTATGAAACATTTCATTAAAAGTGTACCTAATTAAGTATATAATTTATTATAAGAAATGTAATTTTGTTATTTATAATGAATTGGCTAAATTTTTTATAAACCAAACAAAATTTTAGACATTAGCTGGAATTCATGGAATAAATGGGGGAACCATAATGTGTTTTACAATGTATAATAAATCCATTAACACTAAAATCTCCTTCTATATATTTTCATCGATTAATTATTGTTGATCTATATTAAATGGTAATATATATTGGATTAGATCTAAAGTGATGATTAACAGTGAAATTCACCTCCCCAATTTTTATAAGTGATGAATATCATCATAGGACACATCTGGTTAATGATTCAATTCTGCGAATAAAAAATTATACCCCATGAATTCCACTATTTTATGGGTTGATTTTGACAAAAAGGTATTACTCTCTACCACATAATCATATTTGGTTCTTTTATAATAATTTCTATCTTCGATTACACGTGAATTCCATATATGATACCATCCACGGATGAGAACAATACATCCTTACCATATCAATAAATCATTTCATTGATATGTACAAACCCATCAATATATATTTTAATATAAATAGGTGTTTCTATTGAAAAGATATTATTATAAAATTTTCTATACGAATCAACATTTATAAAACCCGATAAAAACTTTAAAATTTCAAATTATATACCTTTGGATTGTGTCAAGAATAATGTAGAAAATAATTAATGTATATTTATGCCCTGATGAGAGTAAAATAGTTTGTTATATAATTGTATATGGGGAACACATATAGGGTAATAAATATGATAGTTTAGATTTAAAATAATATTACACATAACAGTATAATATACAATGTTAATATCCATAGTAGAAGTCTCTATAATTGATATTGTTAAAAACCCTCTATAAAAAGTCTATAGAAAAAAACCTCTATGATGAATATTATATAACAACTACCCAATCCTAATTTATCCATTAATCTCATTGTCCTGATTATAGATATTTTGGCCTATTACCACTAGAAAAATGAGCAGGTAATTTGGGCTTTGTATCATTGGAGTCCTATAGTTTATTGGAAGCGATTTCAAATAAAAAATTATGGAAAAATCATTGTATATGGAAATATTTTGGATGATATAGAAACTAATTCACATTATGAGTAAATTTTTGATTATTTTGTCAAGTTCACCAAAACATATAGAACTACCGTAGTGGTTAACCAATCATGAATGTATATATTATATTAGTTTCATGAAGCACGTAATGAAAATTACTAATTCTAACTTCATTGAACACAATCATATATAATTAATAATAATAATCATCTGAAACATAGTTATGTGGACCTCTACCAACTATGAAACATTCTTTAGAAACTGAATCAATGTGTAAATTGTTTTTCATCAACTATTAAAATTTATTATTTTTTAATGAGCATTATATAGAAATGAATTATAATTTTTATAATATATCAGTAAACCTCACAAAAGTATCATCAACTCTACATTGATATCGAGTAAATATAATTTGATATTTCAACAACACAAAATGATCAGTAGCATTCCTAAAACATTATTAAATATTCAAAAACTATTTATTCTTAACCCATAATAGTTCATGAAGACATAATTCCTAAAAGATAATCTATAGAAACATCATTTTTGTAACACCCCGAGATTTTATGATAAGTATTATTTTTAATTTATTTGATTTCATGTATTTTATTCTACACCACGATTATCTTGTGCTATTTGCATCAACTTATTAGCTTGCGGTATACACAACAATATTCTTGGATTGTGTTATACATAATTTCAAGTTCATCTGATAGTAGTTATTCTACACAACATTGAGTGTATATATATTTATTTAGTGTATAAATTAAATATGGTTGGATTTTGTTATACGAAACAACAAAGGAGTCTTTCAATACACGCAACCCTGACATGGCTTGCATTACACGTAATCACGACCTTCCTCGATAGCGTGTGTACTACACAATACCGGGTCTCACTAAACTACAATATATTATTATAATATTATAAACTAGCTATTATGAATAGTATTAAATTAATTTTTTTTAACATTATAATTCATCTTACATATTTTCTAGATTGAGGTATGAAAACAAAATCAGTTTTTTAGATAAAATAAGTAGTTTTAAAAAAATGCAGTTTTGCCACCTTTTGATGGTGCACCCACTTTAAATATAGTTTTTGACATGTTTATAAGTTCAATTTGAAAAAATAAAATTCTTCCTTGGAATCGGGATATATAAATTTAATTTGGAAAAAAATTCACATTATTCTGATAAATTTTATATTTTGATGAATAGTAAAAACAAGCTATATTTTAATTAAAAACAACATTTTTCATCGCAATAATTTATATGGATAGATTAACTTTTTATTTTGTTTTAATATGTAATTAGAATATATTATTTCCATTTAATACAATTTTGATCATTAGAATTAATTTCACTTTGAAATTGGACATGAACAAGTGATGATCATTTGGTAGGTATTGTTTCTTAAAAACAAGTTATTTGATTTGATAACGGGAATTAATTTTAAAAATAATTTATGCCACTTCTATTTTTTGATTTTGGAATAATACACATCATTTTTGAATTCGGAATATCAAATATAGCTTAGGCTGAATTTTTGGTATTTTTCTGAAAAACTACAATTTTTTGATGAATAGAGAAAACACTGAGTTTTTGGTTAAAACTGAATTTTTATTTAAATAATCATTTATTTGATTTAAATTTATATTATGTAAAAATATATACATAATAATTTTATATGTTAAATAAAATTCATTGGATCATTTTATAATAATTTTAGATTTATAAAAAGTGTATTGAACTTTTCACCGTCTTTTACCCACCTCCTAGGAGCTTTTGCAATTGTTCATAAAACATAATTTTACCACTTCTGTGAGTTGAATTTTGAAAATCCAAGTCAAACGGTTAATATCAAGGAGTAAAATGTGGTAAAATTAGATAAAAATATTTTTGGTGAATAGTAACTTTTTACTTTTATTTACCACGGTTAAAAGTAAATAGTGTAATTTAAAATTAATGAAATATTATAATAATTCAAAATCACCTTAACACTTGTCCAAATCTTATTTTATGAGTAATGGACGACCATGGTCATCCTTGGGTCTATTTTGGGACCCCATGGAGCCACTTATGAAAGACAATGACACATTAGATTTATTAATTTAATGTAAAGACAAAATTGGCATTAACAAACATCCTTTAGTAATTAATTTTTATAAGGGTATATATAAATTATATTTTAAAATAGAAATATTAATTGGAAAGATAAAATTATTTCATACATGTTGGTATTTTTTTTTAATTTTTAGACATCATATTAATTTAATTATTTATGACAAAATAATGATGCAGTATTTACCTCATTAATAAATGATTTAAATAAATAAGATTGTAATGATTAAAATATTATCCAAAACCTATAAAATTTCTATTGGATGGTTTTATTTATAATATGTGTCATCTTATCTTAGACATTAATATTTATTGGACCTCTTTAAACTGAATATATGTTTATAAAAAAATAATGTTTTCACACTTTCCTAAAGAGCCACTCCTCTCCCTTATAAAAGGAGACCATTTCTATCTAATTCCTCACACATCTCAAGCCATTTCATCCATCAAAACTCTTCCCAACTAAGCTCCCAACATTCATATCCTTCCCCTATAAGCCTTGCATTAGGAATAAGGCACTTCAAGAAGTCATTTTGGTTCAAACCAAAGGAAGTTACCCAAATCAAAGGTAATAGTTTCTCTTCAGTTGTTTTCTTTTATTCTACTTATCCAACCGACAAACTCTTTTTAATAAATTATTTGGTAACAAAAACAGAATACTAAAAATACTAGGATGTTTTTTTGAGAAGGATTATAACTACACTTACACACACCTCCATCTAATGGATGAAAAACATAATGTTTCTGTGGATGGAAAACTAACGCCTCAAGAAACGATGATTGTTCGATTTTCTCCTACCACCTCTCATGGTGGCCATTATGATGGCACTGTATTTATATATGATATATATTATGATTATTATTTCCTCATTATTATTTACATCACAATTATATCAAGCCTTTATGGTTTCCATAGTCGGTAAATACACTAATCTCATTTGAAGAAGTGCAGACTACCGCCCACTCAAATTGATGTGATTCATTAATGCATTATGTGGATTGTATAAAGGATGTAGATAATGATATTATATATGTTATTATACTGCAATTATAATATACATATTCCATTAAAATAATAAATATAAATGAATGCAGTGTTCATGCGTACGTACAGGTTACCGTCTCCATGAACGGTGCATTTCATTTCTTACCACCATATCTTAGGTACTATTCTAAATACATGTATATGCTGGATATAAAATGAATATATATGATATAAAAATCATTATATTTATTCTGGAACTAAGTAAATCATGATATAAGTAATAATAAAATCAATAACAACAAGTCCAAACACATACGATAAATAAGATGATTTTACACAAAACGTTGCTTTAGCATGGGATTTACAAAAGAATGGGTAATATAAAGTCATACGTGAATCTTATATGATATAATAACAATTAATATGATTCTTTAATATGTCAATGAAATTATTTAAATCATTATATAGGAGGTTCGGATATGTACGAAGCATATCAGACCTAAGGTAAGGGATAATTATTCCAATCTCATTCTTATCCGAGATTGTTATTCGTAAGTATTAACTGAGGTTATGTTTATTATAAATGTCCATATGTTCTAAAAATGTTTTCATAAAATTCTTACTTTTCTTCCATATATGTTTAAAGTCATTTTTACCCTTTTCTACTTTTACCACATCGTATAAAAGGAATCTTTCTTTTGTTTACCATAAAATGTAATTTTTGACTTTTCTGAAAAAAGTATGAGGAGAATGTTTTTTTATCTTATACGGAATGAAAATATTTTTACTGTTTTATAAAGCCTTATTTTCATGAAGATTCATCCAAAATATTTCATGACTTTTTTCAAAAAAATCACTTTCTTTTATAATTTCATGGCATTTCGTGAAAAGAAAATTATTTTGAAGAAGAAAGGATTTTTCCCTAAAGAATTCATTTCAAGTGTTTTGTCAAAACTATTTTACAACTAAGATGAAATTATTTAGTATGATTATGTTTCAAATATAATGCCTCTATGATATACATGGTTTCACTATTCTTATGATGAAATGATATCCATTTGTTTTATATGGATTATGTTATAATGGAATGATGTTTATGAAACCCAATTTATTCTTTGGGTTATGATGAATGATTTATGATTGTTTTGAGGAACACATAAGAATGGTTTCATTATGAGATGGGTGGGACCTATATCTCCCTCCAATACATTGGGTAAAGATTTATATCTCATGAGATAGACATGGATGGAACGGAATGTAAATCTGGTTCAGTAATACAGGGATGGAACGACAAGTAAACCCGGTTCAGTAAGGGACTTTGTGCACTAAGATGGTCTTGGCAGCAATTCCTTGGCTATTACGGAAATCATATCATGTGACTAATGTTTTTCCACAATACAGGTTTTATTCCCATTCTATTTTATCATGATTAATGTTTCTTTATGATATATGCCTTATGTACTACCATGTTTTATGTCATTTCTCAAGATATTGATGTTTAAACATTGTGTTCATGTTTATAAGTTCAAATGTATATGGTTCGTTTTATTTTATCCATCATTACCCTTACTGAGCATTCGAGCTCACCCTTTATATGTTTTCTTTTCCCCAGGATATAAAGAAATGTTTTTAGGTATGAAAGCAAAAAGTGGAAGATCTTTATGGGAGATTTTGAAGAACTTTCACCATGATTAGAAGATTATGTTTCGAGTTTCCAAAGACACAAAACTATTACGGTCCTTATGTTTCCATTTTTTTATGTATTAAGTATTCCTCAAAAGTAATGTAATGTCCATGTATGACAAATTTTGGGTCTCTATAGTTGGTATCAGAGGAATGTTTTAGTTAACCTTCCGAAACTAGGATGCGAAAACTTTGTGAGATACCTAGATATATTTCAAAGGTGTGTCTATGGATGTCCCTAAGGGTAAGTATAAGTATAGATTATAGTCCTAGATTTATGGTAACGATCTTATAATTAAACCTACGATGTTAGATATTGATGTTACTCCCCCATTATTAAGTTGTTTAACCTAGCATGATTTTTTCCTCTCACACTATTCATTTTGGGTTTTAGAAAGTGGTTGGAAACAGGATGATTCATGATAATGGATAATATTATGGACAATGGAATGATATTAATCATGATGAAGCAAATGAAATGGGATTTTGAAGGTGAAACATCATTATTATGCCTAATCAAAAATCTCATTATATGATCATTAATCTCAGCCTTGGTAAGTTTCCTGACATAGATAATAAGAGAAAGATGGAGTTTCATGGTGATCATAGAGGAAAGAAAGTTCAATTTCCCTCATCTAAGTCATGTGGGAACAAGCATCAAGGAGAATGTTTCAAAAGAACTGGAAGATGCTTTGGGTGTGGAAAAGAAGGACACAAAGATAGTAATTGTAAAAGAAAAGGTTCAGTTAACACCATGGACATGGATAATGGTATTACTAAGACATCAACAACGATTAAGGTTTTTAAATGTGGAATGTACGGGCATTATGAAAACCAAATCCCTAAGGGAAAATCTCATAAAAGGAATCAGCATGGTCATAAGAGTAGTATTTATGTGGGTGATGATGAAGAGACTACAAATCATATGTGAGATGAAATAATTCTTGAAGCTCGGTCCATAGTTTAAGAAGGTAGTGGAATGATTACATGTTTATCAAAAGTAATGTTGTATAAGTAATCTCATTTTACTATGGAATAAATAGACATAAATTGATTGTTACACTGTTGTCCTTCCTTATGTTTTGACTGGTATGATGAATGGTACCAGTAACCATGAAAGGTCATTCAGATATTTTTGGAAAGAACATAATATGCGCATAAATAAGTGATAAGGATATAATCAAATGTTTCATAGTATTAATGAGCTCATGAATAATATAAGGAAAAAGTTATATCATGGTTTGAGTATATAGAATTTTTGGATTTGTGTATGTGGAAAGAGTAAAATTTTGACATCATTCATTTATTCTCTATGTTTCAATGGGTATTCATTTTTCAAGAGAATACATGATTAAGGTATTCACATTATTGGAATGTGACCATGAAAAAGATATATCTTATGATATATGGGGGACAAATGAAGGAATTCAAATGCTCGGTAGATGAAATTTCTCATAATTGGACAAAATTATTTTTGATAAGCCTAAATATTTAAATGGATTATGTTGGACACATGTTAGTATTGTTTAAGGATAGAACTTTTTTCGATATTATTGATGGAATGTCATAATGATGTAATTATAGAAAAAGGACAACCTGCAAGATGGGCGACAACCCATCGTGTCGTACAAGGGTGTGGGAATCGAACATACAACTGAAGTGTGATAGCCCTTTTTCTCCTACCACCGGTCTACATGATGTACCTGGTTAGTAGAAACAAGTTTCATTTTATTAAGCGGTATGATAGATTAAGTATAAGTCCATTTTTGGAACCATATACGATTAACCACACCATAGATGGACTTATGTATATTTGATAACTTTTTATAACCTTTTGTTTGAAACAGATGGAATGAATCATCATTATATCACATGATCTGCTAACACTTCATGAATGACAAATTCAACTTTATTTCTTTAAGAGATGAAGTTGAAATTGTTCAAGGCACGAACAACAGTGAGATTGTACCAAAATCATGTAAGTATTCCTTTTGATTCAAAAATTCTTCAACATTAGAGAAATGATCCTGAAAACCAAAAATGTTGTCCTAGTTCCCTTATATCCTATTAATCATAGGGTACCTTAGATCATCACAAATCTATGGCTTGGTGATTGTTGGATTTTTTATAACCTTATTCTATACCACTCACTATCAGAACATGATGCTTAGATTTCTCTTCCATATCCATATTTTCAACTATGTTCTCCTATATGGAAACTCAGTGATTAGTTAATTTGGGTAACTGTTATGTTTCATGCATTAGTTTTTATAGTCATGTTTTGGTATACCTTTTTTCTATGTGGGATTCTATGAAAGAAACTTTCATGTATTAAACCATTTATAACCTCGACGAATTTCGAGGGAGAACATCATTTTAAGGGGGGTATAATGTAACATCCCGAGATTTAATGATATGTATTATTTTTTATTAATTTGATGTCAGGGGTTTTATGCTACACCATGATTATCTTGTGCTATATTAAACACCATATAATCTTGCAGTATACGCAACATTATTCTTGGATCATGTTATAAACACTTTCAAGTTCATTTGATAGTAGTTATTATACGCAACATTGAGTATATATATATATATATTCAGTGTATAAATGAAATATGGTTGGATTTTGTTTTACGAAACAACAGAGGAGTCTTTCACTACACACAACCCTAACTTGGCTTTCATTACACGCAATTGCGACCTTCCTCGATAGCGTGTGTAGTACGCAATACCGGGTTTTACTAAACAACGATTTATTATTATAATATTATAAACTAGCCATTATGAATAGTATTAACTGAATTTTGATTTTTATGACGTTATAATTCATCTTACACATTTTCTAGAATGAGGTATGAAAACAAAATCAGTTTTTCGGATAAAATAAGTATTTAAAAAAAATGCAGTTTTGACGCCTTTTGATGGCCCGCCCACTTTAAATATTGTTTTTGACATGTTTATAAGTTAAATTTGAAAAAATAAAATTCTTCCTTGGAATCAGGATATATAAATTTAATTTGGATAAATTTTTCTTATTATTCTGAAAAATTTCATATTTTGATGAATAGTAAAAACACGCTATATTTTAATTAAAAAAATTTTTTCATCGCAATAATTTATATGGATAGATTATAATTTTAATTTTTTTTAATGTTTAATTAGAATATATTATTACCAGTTAATCCAATGTTGATCATTATAATTAATTTCACTTTGAAATTGGAATGAACAAGTGATGATCTTTTGAAAGTTATTGTTTCTTAAAAACACGATATTTGTTTTGATAACGGGAATTACTTTTAAAATTATTTAATTCCACTTCTATGTTTTTAATTTTAAAAAATAAACATCATTTTTGAATTCGGAATATCAAATATAGCTTCGTCTGAATTTTTGGTATTTTTATGAAAAACATCAATTTTTTTTGATGAATAGTGAAAACACTGAGTTTTTGGATAAAACTGACTTTTTATTTAAATAAAAATTTATTTGATTTATAATTATTTTACGTCAAAATAATACATAATAATTAAATAAGTTCAATAAAATTAATTTGATCAATTTTTAAAAAAATTTTATTTATAAAAATTGTATTGAGCTTTTCACAGTCTTTTACCCACCTCTTAGGAGCTTTTGCAATTGTTCATAAAAATTATTTTTACCACTTATATGAGTTTAATTTTGAAAATCAGAGAGACATGGTTAATATAAAAGAGTAAAATTTGGTTCAATTAGATAAAAATAATTTTTGGTGAATTGTAACTGTTTACTTTTATTTACAATGGTTAAAAGTAAATAGGGTAATTTAAGGTTAAAAAAATAATATAATAATTCAAAATTACCTTAACACATGTCCAAACCTTATTTTATGAGTAATGGCCGACCATGGTCATCCTTGGGTCGATTTTGGGACCCCATGGATCAACTTATGAAAGACAATAAAAAATTAGATTTATTAATTTAATGTAAAGAAAAAATTGGCATTAACAAAAATCATTTAGTAATTAAATTTTATAAGGGGATATATACATTATGTTTTCGACTATAAATATTCATTTTAAATCTAAAAATATTTCCTACATGTTGGTATTTTTTTATAATTTTTATACATAATGTTGAATAAATTATTTATGACACAATAATTGTGCAATATTTACCTCATTAATAAATGATTTAAATAAATAAGATTATAATGAATAAAATATTATCCCAAACCAGTCCAATTTCTATTGGATGATTTTATTTAGAATATGAGCCATCTTATATTTTACATTAATGTGTTTTGGACCTCTTGAAACTGAAGATAATTTTATAATAAAATAATGTTTTCCCACTTTCCTAAAGAGCCCCTCCTCTCCCTTATAAAAGGAGACCATTTCTATCTAATTCCTCACACCTATAAAGCCATTTGGCTCGTCCAAACTCTAGCCTACTACGCTCCCAAAATTAAACTCTTTCACCTAGAATCCTTACATTGGGAGGAAGGCACTTCAAGAAGTCCTTTTAGTTCAATCCAAAGGAAGTTACCCAAATTAAAGGAAATAGTTTCTATTATGTTGTTTTCTTTTATTCTACTTATCCAACCCCTAAACACTTTTTAATCATTTATTTTGTAACAACACCAGTATCCTAAAAATACAAGGATGTTGTTATGAATAGTATTGTAACTACACATACACACACCTCCATCTAATGGATGAAAAACATAATGTTTCTGTGGATGGAAAACTAACGCCTCATGAAACGACGATTGATCGATTTTCTCCTACCGCCTCTCATGGTGGACATTATGATGGCCCTATATTTATATATGATATATATTATGTCTATGATTTAATTATGCTTCTTTAATTCCCAATTATATGATGCCTTTATGGTTTCCAAAGTCGGTAAATACGATAATCTCATTTGAGGAAGTGCGGACTACCGCCCCCTCAAAGTGATGTGATTCATTAATGCCTTTTGTGCATTGTATAAAGGATGGATATAATGATATTATATATGATATATACTAGAATTATAATATACCAATTCCATTAAAATAATAAATAGAAATGAAAGTAGCGTTCATGCGTACATACGGTTTACTGTCTCCATGAACGGTGCATTTCATTTCTAACCTCCATGTGTTAGGTACTATTATAAATTCATGTATATGCTGGATATATAATGAATATATATGATATATAAATCATGATATTCATTATTGAAGTATGTAAATCATGAGATAAGTAATAATAACATCAAGAACAACAAGTCCAAACATGTACGATAAATAAGACGATTCTACCCATATCGTTGCTTTAACATGGGATTTACAAAAGGACGGGTAATATAAAATCACAAGTGAACCATATATGATATAATAACAATGAATATGATTCTTTAATAAGTCAATGACATTATTTAAATCATTATACAGGAGGTTCAGATATGTATGAAGCATATCAGACCTATGTTAAGGAATAATTATTCCAAACTCGTTCTTATCCGAGAATGTTATCCGTAAGTATTTAATAGGGTTATGTTTATTATCCACGTCCATATGTTCTCAAAATGTTTTCATAAAATCCTTACTTTTCATCCATGTATTTTTAATTTCATTTTTACCCTTTTCTACTTTTACCACATCGAATGAAAGGAATATTTCTTTTGTTTATCATAAAATGTACTTTATAACTTTTCCGACAAAAGTTAGAGGAGAATGTTTTTTAACTTATACGACATGAAAGTATATTTACAGTTTTATAAAGCCTTATTTTCATGAAGATTACTCCAAACTATTTCATTATTATTAACAACAAAATCTATTTCTTTTAAAATTTCATGGCATTTTGTGAAAAGAAAATGATTTTTGAAGAAGAAAGGATATTTTCCTCAAGAATTCATTTCAAGTGTTTTGTCAAAACTATTTTCCATATAAGATGACATTATTTAGTATGATAATGTTTCAAGTATAATGTATCTATGATTTACATGGTTCCACTTTTCTAATGATGAAATGATATCCATTTTTATTTTATGGATTATGTTATGATGGAATGATTTTTATGAAACCCAATTTATTTTGTGGGTTATCATGAATGATTTATGATTGTTTTGTGGAACACGTAATAATGTTTTCATTATGAGATGGGTGGGACCTACATCTCCCTCCAATGCATTGGGTAAAGAATTATATCTCATGAGATAGACATGGATGGAACGGAAAGTAAATCCGGTTCAGTAATACAGGGTTGGAACAGAAAGTAAACTAGGTTCAGTAGGGGACATTGTCCACCAAGATGGTCTTGGAAGCAATGCCTTGGCTACTATAGAAATCATATCTTGTGCTTAATGTTTTTCAATAATTACATGTTTTATTCCCATGCTATTTTATCATCATTAATGTTTATTTATGATCTATGCCTTATGTAATGCCATGTTTTATGTCATTGCTCAAGATCTTGATGTTTAAACATTGTGTTCATCTTTTTATGTTCAAATGTAAATGGTTTGTATTAGTTTATCCATGCTTACCCTTACTGATCATTCTAGATCGCCCTTTATATGTTTTCATTCCCCTAGGATAAAAAAGAAAGGTTTTTGGTAAGAAAAAAAAATGGGGAAGATCATTATGGGGGATTTTGACGATCTTTCACCATGAGTAGAAGAATATGTTTCGAGATTCCAATGACACTAAAATAATACGGTCCTTGTGTGTCTGTTTTTTTATGTATTAAGTATTATTCAAAATTAATGTAATGTCCTTGTACCTAAAGCTTTGGGTCTCTACAATTTTCATATGGAATTTGTATTTTTTTCCTCTGTATTTACATCCAACCACATGTATACTACATCTTCATTTATAATGATTAATTTACATAATATATGTTATCTTGTCTTATATATAATCTTAACGATATGGGGTATGTGTATTATCCACTCCATTGATTCTTACAAATTTTATTCAACATTATTCATAGAATGATGACATGAATACTTGTTTTTCTTAAATTAAATGTTTTATTCCATTTCATGAACCCCTTGACGAGAATCTATGATCCACAAAGATTGTCTCCATAGAACATGATACTAAACTATATATTGTGATGAATGATATTGTTTATACACTCCATCATACATAGTGATTTTTAATAATCGATTGGATATAATATAAGATAATTATAACAAAATATAAATTTCATAGATGTTATTGAAAACCATAATACTGAGAACAACATTGAAAATAGTTTTTCCAAAAACCCTTTCCATCATTCCATAAAATTATTCATTTATAAGAATTTATTTTATTATTGAAACATGTCATATCAATTATGATATGACTATGAATTAATTACACATAATAAAATTGAATATATTTTGCTCATTAAATAAAAAAAAGAATAATAATAAACATAGTAATCAATATTAATATTAAAATTTACAAAAATAAAAAAAATTATGATTATTAATGAAATAATATTTAGTAATATTTATTTTAAAGTGTTGTATATTTAGTGGTAATGTTAATGTAAAAATAGACCAGAAATTTATTTGAACTGTAAAATATTCAATCTTTTTAGGTCTTGTGAGATAACATAAATTAATACTAGTTCATACAAATTATGGAATACTATAAGACAAAAGAATCAATAACTAATTATGAGCCATAATAATTGAACCTAGAATGGTTTTTGATTCCAGAACTGGCACTTGTAACATGTAAATACTTCATTTTTTAAAAATATAAGAATCTTTATTGGTTAATTTTAATTACTCTGAAAATTCAAATATAGTTACAGTCATGTACCATGCCTGATAATGGTCTATTTATTTATAATAGCTATAACATATATTGGGATCAAAATATTCTTATGAAACACTAGCTACTAAATATATATTTTATGGGGAATTGATATTCTTTTGTAAATATAAAATTTTTAATTGGATTTTAAAACAAAAAATTTTCCACAATACATGTGATTATATTTTATAGTCCAAATAACACTACTGATAAACACATGTTGATGTTTAGAAAATAACCCTCACTACAAGAGATGAATTCCAAACATGAATAAGGAAACAATTAAAATGTAAAAATTATTATATCCACAATTTTCCATAATACATGTGCCCATGAAAAAAATAAAAATAAAAATTATTTCTATGAAAAATATTTCGTGGGATAAAAAGTTTTAAGATTGATTTTGTTAGAAAAATATTACCCAATGAATTATTATGGGTTAAATGAGTTCTCCAAATTCTCAAGACATAAAATTCATCCTCTATTAAGTATTGAATGATTCTGATATTTCCTAATAGAAAATTAGTATAGAAATGAAAAACTCAATAAAAATAGGGATAACATAAGAAATGTAGTTTTCTGGGGAAAATGATCACATAGTACACTCAAAGAAACCAATACTCCTCGATTCAGTTGTTTTCCACTGAAATAAGGTATCTTTTGGGGATTACTTGGTAACTAAATGTTATTATTACAAGGTAAAAATGTATAAGAAAATTTAAAAATTCTATCCAATTAAAAACTCTATCTATATAAATACCACACTCAATAGAATGATTAAAGATCATTATGAATATTAAAATTGGGATCTATATGGTTTAAGATCAAATATTCAATATGTAATTTGAATAATAATTATAAATGTCCAAATAATAACAATATATTAAAAAAACTATTTATGCTCATTGATCTTGTAATAAATACAATAAATTTGATCAATAAAATTATCCTGATTTATAGAATAATATGTGTATATTGATATTTTATTTTCCTTTCTTTATATGTTAATGCATATCTATGCTCTCCTTTAAATGTCTCATATATTTCAATTTGATATGAACCCACATGTTAATACTATTATTCAAGTGAATTAATTTTTAATATCATAATTAAAAATATCCGTATTATGAGAATATATATTTTTAAAACATATATAGGATAGTGATAAATATTTGTTGAACATTTCATCTTTATTGGATCATTGAATTCATGTAAAAAGATTCTATATACCAATATACACATCCAATATTATAGAACATTCCTTCTCTTGTATATAAATTCATACATTGAATTTTAGAATGGTATCTATATTATAATAAGTATATACAAATTTAAATATAACTATTCGAATAAATATTAATATATCTTAAGAAAAGTCAATCCACATTAGATAAATAACATTAGAAAATATCTATATAAGATAATTTCAAATTTATTTTATAAATTTTCTTCCAAATCACTAACAATATAAAATCATTGGTTGTTTTAGCTCTTATGATAATTAGCATACAATTTTACATTAATAACATAAATCAATATTCTCTTAATATAAAATTTTTAGAAAAAACAACATTTAAAACCTGATTGTTTGATAAAAACTTGTTTTTTCCCATATTGTGGTTCTGAGCTATAGTATATTTTGTAGTTTTTGTGTTTCTATATGCTATTCTACACCTTCGGAAAAGAAAAGTTACACCCTGGGGATTCTGTGCCCTGGGGGGTGTTTTTCCCAACATTCTGGTGGGAGTTTGGATGGATGACTACCCCCTTTCCCCTACTCTCTTCTCTTGGTAGATACTTGTGTGGGTAGGTATAGTGGTTAGTTTTCGCAATATATGTGTGTGGATGGTTGTAATGGCTTGTGGTTATTCACACACATATATTCTGGATATAGTATCCTATGGACTTATTATAGGTGTAATGTGTATAGGTTGTGATGTCTTGAGGATCCTTACTCGGTGTATGGGCTGTAATGGCATGAGGTATAATACCGGATGTATGATACCCATTGTATAAGCCGCGGTGGCTCCCAAAAACTACCTGTTTACTTTCTTGTGTAGATGTGGTGGTGTGCATATTTTGGTGCTTCTCCCAGTGGTCTGCGGGAAAGCTTTTCAAGATAGAGGTAATAGGACATGTGACATTGGGGAAAATCAGAATACCAGTGGGGAAGTAGTCGTTGGGTAACCTTGATATTCGTTATTATATTATATACTCTAGTATTTGTTACATGGTGAGAGTAGCAATGTTGAGGCTGAGAGCTCAGTATACCTATTTAGATGACGAGTTCGTTTCATTTTTTGTTCATTGTGCTTTAGCATTATTTATTATGTTTTTCACGATAGGCTTCAGGGAGGATCCTACTGAGTGTACTATTACACTTACCCTATGTATATATAAACTGTTTTTCTGGCAACGTGGTGAAGTTTGGAGATCATGATGGTTTCTACTAGCTTGGGGTTGCTGGAGCTGTTCGGGCTTGTGGTTGCTGCTGTTTTACATTCTTTTGGGTACATACAGTTTCTCCCTTCATGTTGTAGTTGTTTTTCATGACATTACATATGTGTAATTGAGATTTTATTCATATTTCTGTATGAGATAGAGTTTTTTGGTTTTTATCATATCTCTCTCTTATTCATGTCTTCTCTTAGATGGAAATCCCTCCCATTTGTGTGGTGATATACCATAGGGGATAGTCTCCAACCTTGGGTATACTAGATGTAGGAATCATGGGTGATCATCTCTCTTATCACATTGTCGACACATGAGGGGTACACATTGTGGGGATGGGGTTCATGACAGAGTTCTATCAGAGCTCTAGTTGAGGAATATGATGGAGTTTGGAGTTCAAACTAGGTGAGGTTTCTTGGGATGGTATGGAAACAGTGTCATTCATGTTTATAATGTGATGTAAACACTGGACACCGGCTATGACATAGGCATTTAGGGCCCCTTATGATCTGATGTACACACCTTTAAGTTTGCAATGGCTACTAAACGAGGTGATACTAGTGGCAGGTAAGAGACATAGGAAAGTATCACACATATTTCTTTTTCGTGCCTATGTTTGAATGGGTAGACCATGGGATTGGTTAATATAAAATGAATAAAAAGAAAAAAAAAATAATTAATTATTGTTGAGTCTTCCATATTCAATTATTAAGATACCTAACTGTTTGTTATTTTATAGTTATGGCTCCAGGAAAATGTATTAATCGGGATCACATAGAAGATGTCTCGTAGGCTATTCCAGCAGGTTGTAGTAGGGTAGAATATAAAGACGATAAGACATGGAGGAATACACCCTGGGAGTTTCAGTGCAAGAGTCTGCAGATGTACGAGGGATCCAGTTTAGATGCAATCACTGAAGACTGTTTAAAGGAGGTCGTGATTGACTTAAGTTCGATCAATGCTCAGAATGGGCACTGGGTGTCCTTGGTTGTGATGATGCTATGTGGAGTAGAAAAACCGTGGTGGTTCTTGTTCATCAGGTATCGCGAGGAGTCAACGATCTCATGTGAGGAGTTCCGAGACAACTTTATAATTGAGTTTTTTTCTTCGACTGCGATGGCGTCTAATCCCCAAAAGCTTCATACCCTTCGATAGGGGAGCACTAGTGTGTGAGAGTTTGGAATCCTTTTCAGGAACCTTTTACGATATGCTTCAGACCTGTTGTGAGATGAAGAGGCAAGGTCAAGGCATTTCGAGGAGGCCTTGCCTGCATATATCCTGTGTCAGGCCACCCCATTTATGATGAAGTCATATCTTGAGATGCTGGTGAGTGTAGAGTTTATCGAGAGGACTTTGGATAGATCCAAATCATCAAAAGAGGGGATTCATCATGATTACTCATGAAGTAGAGCATTGGTTTGGGGATCTCAGTTTTCAGGGCAGAAGAGTTTCCGTTCAGTCGGGGGTAGGTCCCAACCCATCACATCTTGTTTCTATAGAGGCGTCAACTCTGTGGCATTTTCTAAGATACTAGGTTCTTTTTTTTTCTTGAGTTTTTCATGGTCATCAGCAGTGGGAGTGCCTGACCTTTCATAGCAGTCATCGTGCACCAGGTGCTCCACTCCAGGTTCCTCTGTTGAGTTAGTTCCAACCGAGGTAGTAGCAGCATGTTGAATCCACTTTATTTTAGTGGAGGGTAGATGTGGCAGGCAGAGGACATCCCCATGAGACTCCCCGCCCTTAGAGAGCAGAGCACAACTTTGGTGGTGGTCAGTATCGGGGTCAGAGAGTCAATGGATGAGGTCATGGTAAGCTTCATGCCCTAGCATTGCCATCTCCAGGTGATCCAGACGTCATTCGAGGTACCCTTTTCTTGTTTTCTACCTGGTGTATGCCGTGTTGGATTCAAGAGAAACACACTCCATTATATCACCTACCCTTTTCCATTCTTTGGGACATGAGGTAGAGAGGCTTCTAATGCCCTTGGTGTTGACTATGCCAGTTGGAGGTCATGCTGAGTTTTCTGAATTATGTAGATTTTGTGAGCAAGTGTTGGGGAAGAACCTCTCTTGGGGAGATTTACTATGTTTATGAATACAAACAAATGAATTCATCATAGCAATGGATTGGTTGTATTAAGTGTAGGATATCATGGATTGTTTTTGGAAGAAGGTTGTGTTCTTTGATAAGGATGGAGAGCCAGTGTTGTTCATTGGAGAGAGAGACCCTTAGATGGGTCATATGCATGTTCTATCCTTATCATCCATGTTGTCTGAGATGATACTGAGTTCTTTAGAGGTAAAATAGTTGGAATTTCCTATGGTCATAGAAGAGTACCCTTATGTCTTTCATGAAGAGGTTGTAACATTACCCACTCGACAGAATATTGAGTTTGGGATTGAGCTAAAACTAAGAGAATCTCCTATATCTATGTCTCCATATAGGATGACCCCATATGAGTTTAGACAACTACGTATAGTGCTTGATGGTTTGTTACAGTGTGGTTTTTTTCGTCCAATTGTGTCACCGTGGGGTGCACCTATTTTGTTCCTGAAGAAGGCTGACGATAGTTTGCCGTTGTGTATCGATTATCGTCGCTTAAACAAAGAGACATTGAATAATCTATATCCTCTTTTGTGTATTGAGGATTTATTCAATAACTAATGGGAGAATGTTGGTTCTCAAAGATTGACTTGTGGTCAAGATATCATCAGATGTGTGTGAAGGATGACGATATCCAGAAGAATGCCTTCTGTTATCATCAAGGTCATTATGAGTTCGTTGTAATGTCATTCGGTGTGACGAATGCTCTAGTTGTGTTCATGGTATTGATGAACGATGAATTCCATGAGGTCCTAGACATGTTCGTAGTGATTTTCATTGATGACATCGATATGTACTCCACATCTATGGAAGAACATGCAGAGCATCTACACACCATTTTGAGAGTTTTTTGTCATTATAGGCTATTTGGGAAGTTGTCGAAATGTGAGTTTGGGGATTCAGAAGTCTCTTTCTTGGGCCATGTTGTGTCCCAACAGGGAGTATCTATGGATCCATCGAAGATAGAAGACTTTTTGTCTTGGGCAGCCCCCAAAATAGTGTTATAGTTGTGATGTTTATTTGGTCTCGCATGCTACTACAAGAAGTTCGTAGACTATTTCTCATGAGTTGCGACTCCTCTGACAGCATTGAAGAGGAAAGATTAGGTGTTCATATGGACTGATCTGTGTTAGGTAGCTTTTGAGTATCTAAAGGAAATGTTAGTAAGTTCTCCAGTTCATTGAATTCCTATAGTGGGAATTTAGTTTGATGTATTCTGTGATGCATCGCATCTGGGGTTAGGTTGTGTTCTGATGCAGCAGAGATCAGTTATCTCTTACGGGTCGTGGTATTTGAGTCCTCATGAACGTAAAAATTCCACCCATGATCTTGAGTTGGCATCCATAGTTTTTTCTTTTATGTTGTGGAGACATTACCTCATTGGTGATGGAATTGTGGTTTTCACCGATCATAATATTTTGCGGTATGTTTTCTCTCATAGTGACATGAACTTGCAACAACATTGGTGGATGGAGTTATTACAAGAATACGACATTGAAAAATCTTATACACATGGAATGGGGAATGCTATAGCTGATGGAATGAATTGAATGTCACGTAGTGATGCAGTGCATGAATATAGTGACTGATGTAGAGTAATGGAAGAACTGTCAGCATTACATCTTGACATGGGAGAAGTTGGGGGTGAGGATATATTTTTTTGATAATGTGGCAGTCCTATCATGTACATCAGGTGGAAGAGTCCAAATTGGGTGATCATGTGGTGTAGGTCTGGAGAGACCGAGTTTTTTGTGGTGATGACTGTGATGGTTGTTTGGAGGATGAACAACACCGAGTGTTGTTTCAAGGAAGGCTTTTTGTTCCTTTTAAGATGCGCAAGATGGCTCTCAGAGAGTTCCATATTTCTCATTTAGTGATGCATCCTAGCGTGACAAAGATGTACCGAGCCTTATGGAGTTAGTTTTGGTAGTCTGGGCAGCAATGTGCAGTTTTAGAGTTTGTGTCTCGATATTTATTATGCCAGAAGGTCATGTCTGAGAACCGTGTCCCCAGTGGTTTTCTCTAGCCATTAGAGATTCTTTAGATAAATTGGGAGGAGATCTCAATGGACTTTTTTATTGGTTTACCTCAAGCTTCAGGAGGACATGATGCTATTTTTGTGGTAGTGGATCACTTAACTGAATCATCACACTATATAGAAATCAAAGAGTTGGGCTAAGTGGAATTTTTTTCAAGGAAATATCTAGAGGAGGTAGTGAGACGTCATGTAGTCCCAAGGACGATCATATCTGCTTGAGATCCTTGCTTTACTTCTAGGGTGTGGAGGGGTCTCGAGAATGCTTTCTGTTCTCAGTTATGCCTTAGCACTACATTTCATCCTCAAATGGATGGTCAGATAGAGTGAACCATACATACTCTTGAATACATGTTACTTTCTTTTGTTCTTGATTTTGGAGGCTCGTGGATGAGGCACTTATCCTTGGTGGTGTTTTCTTAATATAATAGTTTTCACTCCATCATCGGTATGGAACCATTTAAAGCCTTGTTTGGCTGACCATTCCACTCTCCGTTGTGTTGGACTGGGGTTGGAGAGTCAGCAAATCTCGAACATGAACTAGTGTAGAATACAACATATATGGTTTAGGTGATTCATGAGAGGATGAAGACAATGTATGATCATTAGAAATCGTATGTTGATCAATGAAATAGAACCTTAGAGTTTAATGTTGGGATCATGTGTTTCGGATGGTGACTCCCCATCGTTGGCAGTGAAGGTTTGGTCATTGGAGTAAGCTTTCTCCTCTTTTTTAGGCCTTTTTAGGTGTTAGATCGTGTTGGGGCTATGGAATATAAAGTATACCTTCCCCCACAGATGAGTCGGATACATGATGTTTTCCATGTATCACATCTCCATCGTTATCTTCATGATGACTCTCATGTCGTCGATTGGGGAGAGATCGATGTTGATGATGATGCGACCTTTTAAGAGTGACCTGTGAAGATTGAATATCGCAAAAAGAAGGTGTTTTGTGGGCATTATATCACCTTGGTTCATGTCTTGTGGAGACATGGTGGAATGGAAGAGAGTACCTTGGATCCTGAGTCATAGATATGGGCTGAGTACCCATAGTTAGTTTATGTATGGAAGAGAGTACCTTGGATCCTGAGTCATAGATATGGGTTGAGTACCCATAGTTAGTTTATGTTTAACTATTTCAATGTAATGATGTTCCCTTATGGTTAGAACTTTCATGTTTATAATATGGGTTTCTTTTGTTTCTTCATGTGTCTTGCTCTATTTTGAGAGGTATCTCGATGTGTGGTTGTTTAGACCCATTTCATTTTTCCCTTTAGGTGGGTTTTGGATTCTCTAGGACAAGAATGTTCTGAGAGGTATCTAATGTAATGTACTATACATCCTTGGTCCATTCCATTGTGAATGAATGGTGTTTGAGGTATTCTGGGAGGTCGTGGTGACTTATCCCCAATACTTTGAAAATTTACATTTCGATGAACACTTCCAATAGTAGACGATTGTGAACAATGCATTGGTAACCTTTGGTGAACAGTTCCATTGGTAGACAGTTGTGAATAGTTAAACGGTGACCTTATGTGAACAGTGACATCCTTGAACTTCTTTGAATAGTATAATGGTAACCTTATCTGAAAAGTCTCATCGGTATCCTTAAGTAAACAATCCAAAGATGAGGTTCCAACGGTGACCTTACAACTATGAAGTTTTCTTTCTTTTTCCATGTTTTGAATCTGTGAACTGTGTTTTTAGAATGGTGAGGTTCCAACGGTGAGGTTTCAATGGTGTGGTTAATGAAAAGTGCTTCTAGAATGGTGATTTTCAATTGTGAGGTTCCAAGAGTGTGGTTCATGAACAGTGTTTCCAGAATGGTGAGGTTCCAATGGTAAGGTTTATGAATAGTGTTTCTGGAACAGTGAGTTTCTAGAACGGTGAGTTTCCAACGTTGAGGTTTCAATGGTGAGGTTCATGAATAGTGTTTTTCCTTTTATAAATTTGTGATTCATGAATAGATTTTCCAATATCCTATAGTTTCACCCCTTTAACATTTCCTTTGACGTAAAATGCATTTAAAGCCTTGGTTTAAGGACTCTATGGCCCATTCAAAGGCCACAACTCCTATATGAATTATTCCTAAGGATCAGGATGTTTTTACTTGGTCAAACACTGTGGTTTAATGAGATCTGCTTTTAATGAGAAATCATATGTATCTTAAACCCTCACTCCCTTAAATATTCAAAAGGGAAAATATGTCTTCCTCCCTTGTTATTCCACATTGCTCTCTGGTTAGAGATGCATTAACATTTCCTTTCTTCCTGTAGGAATCAAGAGATCAAACATTTCTCTATGGATTGGTGTCATCGACATTGTTCATGCTACATGTGCACCCCCTACTTTGGTGTAAGCGGCAAGGGTGAATCCTTTATCAAAATAAGGTATGTTTTATCGTTATTATTTTCAGGTTCATCTTTTATTTTTTTCATTTCAAATTATAGCATGTGGTCTCCAAGTTTATAATGGTGTTTTCATGGGTTTCGGTTGGTGCGGTCGTACCATGGCATCCTCGGGTGGATATAGTTTCCACGAGAGGAGGCGATCATAATATGTTTTGTATATTCTTCTCATACAAAGAATGTCAAGAACCATTTGAGGTAGGGGATTCATTACTTCTCTATTCTTTTATGTGCAACTGTATCGTTATCATGTTTTATCCCACTATATGACAATTGAATTATCCTAATATATATTTTAACTGATAAATAAATTGATATCGATCGTATGTTATTCCATCTTGTTTTTCACGATAGTTTGATATTTATGATTTCTTTGTTTAGCTATTCATTCTTGATGGAAAATAGCAATGAACGTAAACCTCAATTAATGTATAATTATTTGGTTAAAAGATAAAGAGTCATGTAAATGAATCTGGTTAACCATGTTGTAATTTTATGTTAATCAACTTGGAACAATAAGAATGTTTAATTAATTTTTATATCTTACTGATTAGGATTCCTGAATTTGGAACCTATGAATAATACGTCGGTTAAATCCAGATGGATCAAATAACTGATTATTTGATAATTCCATGAAGGGTTATGAGTTACCCTCTTGATTGTTAAAGGGACAAGAGCCCAATTGTTAATAAGTTTGTTTTCATACTGATGTTGATGTTATGTGAGCATGGATGGTTGTTGTGATATTTGGGGGCATGGAGGCCTATTTGGTTGTGGTAGTGGATGACGCCTAGAGTGGCGAGATGCATCGGTTTATGCATGTGGGTGTTGGGGAGGACACCAGGAAGGATGGAATGGTATGGATGTGATTGTTGGATGCTTGCTGATTCTTATTAGTTGATTATCTAGTTTTCTTTTCTCCACTACTCAAGGCAGCTGGTCTTTCTAACCCTTCTTCTAAAAGGGGAGAAGATGCACGGGGTATGCCACGTGCTTTCTGTGTTTAGTTTCTCAAGGGAATATGGGTCTATGCTCTTGATATAGGAAGAAAAGACACGACGTGTAGTAAATCTACTCATCGTGTTGATCCCCCTCGTGTCTAGAATCATAGATAGTATTTCTAGAATTCCTGGGAATATGGGAATGTAATTCTATAATTAATAATAAAATAAATTTTGGTAACCCATGGGGTTGGAGTCTGCTGGAACATAATGATGAGGTTGTAATTTTAAAGGGATAGTGGACTTTGGGTGTGATGCTTATTAATTTTAATGTGGAATTTTAAATGGTTAATTAAAGTTAAAAGAGTTAATTAACTTAATGTAGAATTGATAAAAAGGGAATGAAATAAAGCAATAACGATTTTTAAATGCTTGTGTTTTTATAGGATACCTAATCTTAGAAGTTGTAGTCGGGAGTCCTAGAGTTGTTAGTTGCAGTTGAGTCTAAGACTAGGTTATTCCCATAGTGTGGTTCTGATCAATAGTATATTCTGTAATTTTTGTGTTTCTATATGATATTCCACCCCATCAGTAAGGGAAACTAACACCATAGGGATTCTGAGCCATGGGGGTGTTTTCCCCAACATTCTAGTGGAAGGATGGATGGCTGACTACCCCTTTTGGACCTTATTCCTTCTCTTGGTAGAAACTTGTGCTAGTAAATAAAATGGTTAGTTTTCCCTAAATATGTGTGTAGAGGGATATAATGGCATGTGGTTATTCACGCATATATTTTTCGGATATAATATCATATAGACTACTATAGGTGTAACGTGTATAGGCTGTGATGGATTGATGATCCTTACTCAGTGTATGGGTTGTAATGTCTTGAAGTATAATACCTGACGTATGATACCCGTTATGCAAGCTGTGGTGGCTCCCAAAAACTAATTCGTTAATTTATTGTGTGTATGTGGTGGTTTTTTTGAACGGGGTGCATAATGTGGTGTTTCTCCCAAGTATTTGCGGGCACGCCTTTTAGGAGAGAGATGTTTTAGACGTGCGAGATAGGGGAAAAGTTGCAAACAAGTGGGGAAGTAGTAGCAGGGTACAATTGATATTATTTATTATATTTTATACTCCTGTATGCATTACATGGTGAGAGTAGCCATGGTGTGGCTAGGAACACAGTATACCTATTTAGATGATGAGTTAGTTTCACTAGTTGTTCACTGTGCTTTACCATGATTTCATTAGTTTTTCATGAGAGGCTTTGGGTGGATCATACTGAGTATACTGTTACACTCACCCTGTGTATATATAAATTTTTTTTCAGGTCACGTGGAGAAGGTTGGAGATCAAGCTGGTTTATACTAGCTTCGGGTTGCAGGAGCTGTTCGAGCCTGTGGTTTCTGCCGTTTTATATTCTTTTGGGTAGTTGTAGTTTTCCCCTTCCAATTGTTGTAGTTTTTTATGACATTACATATGTGTACATGGGATTTTATTTATATTGTTTTATGATATGGTTTTGGTTGGTGTCTATATGATCTCTCTCTCCTACATGTGTTCTCTTAGAGTATAATGCCTCCCAATGCTATGTTGTTATACCCTGGGTTCTAGTCGCCATCCCGGTGGCTACTAAAGGCGGGACTCGGGGGTCATAATCTCCCTTCTCAGATTGCGGGCCCAGGAGGGGTAGAATATGTGGGGAGGGGGTCATGAGAGTATGTATATGGGGAACTATGGGAATGAATATCACATGCACTAAGGGTAAGGGAATATTATTGAGTGGAATAGAACGGATCATCATTATTATTATTCTACTACCTCATATGATCTAGATTGATTAATACACAATTTTTTGTCTTCAATAAATTTTTTATTTGATTACTTAATCCATTATTTTATAATTATATGATTCAGTTGATATAAAATGGTTTTATTTTATTACATCCTCTTTAATGAATTGGAACCATGAAATGAATAGGACTAGTAATCAGGGGAAGTGGCTCTGTTGTAGGTAGATCTATTAGAAAAAACATGACACGGTAAACATAACCTAAAAATGTGTTTTATGTGGTATATAATAACAAACATATGTTTATTGAAATGTATTTATGACCAAGAAGGTGGTTAGTGATCTGATGGTTTATGTTATGATAGAATTATTAGATGATAGGATTTATGTAAAATCATATATTTTTGTCATGGAATCATGCATGTTTTCATTATGATTTTAATTTGGTCTAGTTATTAATATATTATGTATATGGTTTTATAACATATATTATTTTTTCAATATTCTTTTATATTGATATTGGAAATTTAGTGACCTTCTTTCTAATTTTTTTATTGACTATGGAAAGGCATTTTTTAGATGAGTCTTAAGATTAACTACATTTAGAATGGATCATGTTAAACAATGTAAATTATATTTCATTGAAAGAATATTTTATCCTTCATGTTTTTAGTTAAAATTTTATGTTCAATGGAATGTCTTATAGATCATTTAATTTTTTAAAATTCCATCAAGCATGAAAAAATCATCTTGAAAATCCACTTCCTGTTATTAGGGATGAATAAAAAATAGATAGACATACAACCAATTATTGATATTAGGCTAATGACATCGAATGTAATCAATTATAATTATCTAAATATTTCCTCAACTCTATGAGTAATAGTTTTTATCAAAAAAATTATATAATTAGTTTTATTTATGATAATTAAATGGTCCTTTAACCAATCAAATGATTTATGGGTTGGTGATGGTTAACTTTCTAATAACCATGATCTCTATATTTCTCCATCAGCTCATGATTGTTAGATTATTCATCCTTGTCAATAATTTTACTTCGTAGTAATGTAACCCTATCCAAATACCAAATTTTGGGGTAACTTATACATTTTTCATTGCCTTTTATTGATATGATATTATATTATACGTATTTCTAATGTGGGTTTCGAACAAAATAATTTATATGTTTCTATAATTAATTTTTCGAAGTAAAATATCAAATTGTGAGGACAAAATGTATTCTGGGCTGGTAGAATGAAACAACCCAATATTGTTCAATATGCCGCTTTTTAATTTTGAAATCATCAATAGTTTATGTGCATTATACATGATTAAATATTATAATTTAACTATTATAGTTATCCCTTAGATGTTTTCAATGGTGGTAATGAATTTGACTATTTAGATTATGAAAATATATATTACAAATCTTTATAAAATTATTAAAATGGTTACCAATTAATCTGAAATGAAAACCAATTTATTATAATGGTTTATTTTTATAAAAAAGTATTTGTATTCCCACAATGACATGTGATAATAAAAAATTAAATTAGACACTATTATTGAAAGTTATTAATTAAATTTATATATTACATATTCAATAAAATAATTTTTACATTTTTCCGAAATATTTTGTGATGAACTAGAATGTGATAAAATCAAATTTACACATTAGAAGTCAATATATTTAAAAATTTTGTTTTTATAACCATTTAATGGGGAAATAGTTTTAAATTGTCTAATGGTACCTTAGTTAATTTTTCAGTATGTTCAAAAATATGTTTTAAATTTATAATACGTATTTTTTGAGAAAATTATGTTCTTAAATAAAAATTCCATTTTTTATATTAATAAAATAATTTTAAAAAAATTAGATTCGTTTTTTTTATTCTATAAATCTAATAGAAATTATGTTGATTATTTTGGATTTTTCTTAATTAAGTGAATTTCGTGTCATTAGTAATATACAAAAATTTAATATAATTATTAAATACATGTATAATTGAGTCATAGATGATGAGTGGATGATGAAATATTATTATTTATAATTACCTATGGTTAGTTTAATATAAGTTCTGAAAATTATCAGCATATTCATTTTCTTGAACCACATTAATAAACCGATGATTAAAATTCATAAAAACACCCCCCTCACCACTATAAATTCCACCCTTCAACAACCTTTCTCCTCACACATTAAAAGATTTCATCCTTGTAAAATTTACACTCAATACACTTCCCATTCCCCTCCCACACATCAAGTAGATATTTGTCTCAAAAAAATACCAAAACCATAACTCATCTGGTGGTTCTTATGGAGGATAATTAAAGAGGTAAAAATCCATTTTATTTTCTTTTATATTATTTTCAATTCCTATTTTTTTCTTATCCTTCCCTCAAATAACCTATAAAAATATTAATGAAATATATATTATAATTTATATACTCTAATTATATCATTTTTATTGAGTATACTTCATCAAATTCCATATTTTTTTCTCTTTTATTCATTAATTGAAAATATCTCCAGTGATGTGCAAATTTACAAACATCTTCAAAGATGCATTTTCATTTTCCATTTATGCCTTCATGGATGGTAATAAAAAAGTTTTTATGGATACAAAAATTATTATATATTTGTTATAGTGTATTTACATGTTGGGAAACCTTTTATATATATATTGTAACTAATAAGATCAAATAGGTTCATGACAATCAAAAACCGCCAAAAATAATTTAAATGAATATCACTAACGTCTAAGCTAAAGAATAATAAATTCCCCAAATAACTAAGTAAATTATATAAAAAATTAATCATTTATAATTACCTTCTAAATATTTAACAAAAATTTTGTATATTTATTTCTATTCCACTTGATATTTTCTACATATATACTAGTGGACCAATCATGAAAACAAAGGAAACAAACAATTATAGACTATGAAATATAATACTACAACTTCCAAAAAGGACATAAATTAACTTAATAAAATTATATTAAAAAAAACCTATATAAATGGTTTTTATTTATATAATTTATTAATTTAAATATATTATTCATGACATTAAGGTCAATTGTAGAAAACTTTCATACATAAGGTAAGGGTTTCTTCCCGAATCTCTATTTTCATTCGGGTTTTTCTTTCTCACTATATTCAACATTAAAATTCTTCATAATTGATAAATATTTAGTTTAAATTATTTTTATATATTCACAAATCAATTATCCAGATCATTTAATATTTCATTTATGGGGAAATACATGTTTTATATTGTTCCATTTTAAATTCATCCCGTTAAGAAATCTCTATTAAATAGAACTTCCCGATTTTTTACCCATTTTAATGTACCATTAATAAGATGTTTTAAGTCACAATAATATTTATGATATCATTAAATTAGACATGAAAAAAAATCTTCTTTTAATTTCTAGGTTTATTAATCAATTATTCCTTTTTTAGTTTTAAATTCTCAAATATAATTTACTTAAACATCAATAATGAGGTAGATGTCTATAGATTCATGAACACTCTTTTCACATGTTTTAACATCTAATAGACATAATTTTGGCCTCATATATAATTTCATTTCCCTTTTATTATAATTTTTTGGAAATACACGTTTACTATATGATTTTATAACAATTACAATATATTTTCCAAAAGGACTCTTCCTTCCAAAGTATAAAGGCTTTTTCTCATCTTTCATTAACTTTTCTGGGAGTTATTCCATGTCCACCACTTACTAATTGCATGTGATGTATTAAATACCATTTTAAATATTAAATATTTATTATTCTTGTAATTATTATATTATATGTTTCATTTAATTTTATTACTTCATAGGGATTATAATTTAATTGTTTCAAATATGTATGGACCACTATAAAAATTTTAAATATTATTATCCTCATGAATTTATCAATGATTTTAAAAGGGTATTTTCATCTGGAATATGATTACAAAATATCAATATTGTAAGGTAAGTTTTTTTCTAAAGATACCATTTATTATAGATATGAGAAGTTTATTGTACATTGTTAGTGATGGGTGGGGCTCTCTATAGCCCCTTGATGCATTAGTAGATATCATGAGATAATATAGCAATGGATTTTTAGCCGTTTTCTTAAATATATATTTCTAGAGGTCCTATACGATTCCTTTAAGGTATTTTTATGGTTTCTGCAATATTCATTCCCTAATTATGATATTAGTAACTGATAAATAATGTTATTATTTGACGGGTTGAATATAATTTATTACAAATCATTTAATTATTTATATGGAATTATTTATTCATCATTAATTCATGACATATTATTCTATATAATATATTTTATTAACATGAGTTTTAGTTATTCAACATGTCCTATTATTTATGTTTATTTATGAAATATTCCACTTTATTACATTCCCTTACTAGGAATCAGATCTAATCCCTTTCATATCTCTTATTTTTTCCCAAGATGCGAATATATATATCATGAATGACTTTTTAGTAAAATCATGGAGATTACCAATGATTACAATGGAGTTTATATGTTGTTATTCCTTAAAATTTGTAATGTAAAACTTATTTATATATATATTTTCCAAAAATAATAAACTATTTGGTAATATGGGATGAGAACACTAGTTTATACTACCAATGTAATTACGAATGTCATCGGTACAAGGTTACTATAGTTTAGGAATTTACAGTTTGATCCTAGAAAGTTCATAGAATCCTTGGAAAAAATATTTATAAAAAATATATTAATAATAATAAATCTAAGACAGACTATGAGGATTATAATTAAACAATAAGCTAGAATTTTTTGTATGGTAGAGATTATGTGGGTCTTTTAAATGATAAACCACTTTATAGATAATGTATGTTGATATAACTATAGAACATATATACTAATAGGTAACAACTCTTACAAGGTTAACTAGGAATGACTTGAGGTAAGCTGGTAAAATTCAATGGGCCATACTATACACATTTTTTGAATCTTCCAGAGGATATTTCTTTTTTAATTCAAATTTTATTTTAAAACCAATAAGAAGGATTTAAAATTAAACATTTCCCTAGAAAAACCATGTTTATGAATATGATATTATCTACAAATAAAATTTTCAAATTATGTTTTTTATTTCACTAATATTGGGATTATAAATTAAAAATTATAATTTTTTGATCTATTCTACTTTATTCCATTGTTTAGAAAAGTATCATAGTGGACAGAATGAGAATTGCATCAATGTACAATGTCCAAAGAGTTAGAATGATCAAGTAATTGATGGGTTTAATCAAGACATTCAATGAGTACAAATATATCAAAAGATATTTTAATATGAAGATACACTATCATGTTCCTGAAGGAATTAAAAATGGATTATATGTATTATCTTTTTCATAATGATGCAATATAAAAATAGGAAAATTGTTAAAAAAATATAGATAAATTAATGGAGTGGAAGAAGTATTTTCCGACAGGAAAAAAATTAATTAACTAAAAACCTTGGTATATATTAAGAGGTAGTAAAGTTTTCATAATGTGTATATAAATTATCCAACATACCCATGATTAATATAGAATGAATGAATATTCCAATATTCGATGCTTTAAATTTAATCATATGGGTAACTACACAAAGGAATATTCATATTTTCACTGTAATATATTTTAGAAGAAGCAAGGATATTATTTTCATGATTTTGATACTACATCAAAAGAAGAGGAATTACTAATATAATAATTATTTGATTCATTAATTATATTATTTCTATATTTTTTCAAAAATTATATTTTTCTATGATTCATGATATTGATAAGGATTGTACCTCAAAACATTTTGTTTTTGGTATTGGAAGCATGAGACGAATAGAACCCATAATCCAAAGTAGTGATATTATTGTAGGAAGATCTTTTTGAAGACTTGTGAAATGAAGTATATAACCCTAAAAATGATGTCTATGTTTGAGATAATTATAAATAGATGATTATGGGAAGGTATATGGCACTTTGAAGGTGGTTAATGGTCAACTAGTTTTTATTATGATAAAATTATTTGTTTTTTGGATTTAAGGAAACACTGAGATTTTAATATTTTAGGAAATCATGTTTTCATTATGTTTTTAATATTATCATGGTATTCCTACATTTATTTATGGTTTTATTATCTAAATTATTTGTTAGATCATATGTTATGTTGATTTTGGAAATATAGTGACCTTCCTTCAAATTCATTTCATTGAATTTTGACAGACTTGTTCTAGATGATTCATAAGATCAATTAGTTATGGAATGGATTGAGTAAAAAAATTAATTATAGTTCATTAATATAATATTTAAACCTATATTGTTTTAGTAAAAATTTAATTGTTGAATAACATAATTAAGAATCATATATTTTTTTAATAGTGCTTCAGGTATGGGAAATTTATCCCAAACAATAATATCTAGGTGTTATGGATACGTAAATATAGATCTAAGAAGAAAAAGAGGATGATATTATTCTTAAGAAATGTAATTTAATCATGTTTTTATATATAAATATTAACATAATCCCTAAAATCTATATAAAATATTTTAGAACAAAAACATTATAAGTTTACTTTTCTTTCTTAGTTTTTAAATGTCTTTTGACATATTATATGATTTACAATTTATTGGTGGATAATATTATAATAAAAATTTTCTATATCAATATACATTAGAACGTTATAGTTATATTATTCTTCCATTTCTATATTTTTACTTCACAATAATGTTATCTTATTTGAGCGCTCAATTTTTTTGTATCCTCTACATTGTATTTTAAATCTTATAGAGAGAATATTATTTTAGGTCTAATTTTTATTGGGGTTTCCCACATAATAATTTTGTTGTATCAACCTTTTATATTCAGTGAAAAATTTCAGGTTAATTGGATTCAGTGTATTGTAGGAGTGGAGAATGTAACACCCCAAAATGTATACGTTGTGCCTCTTTTTTAATTTGACCTTTTTAATAGCTTGTGAGCATGAAAAAAAATTTAATTCAATTTTTAACATTTATACATATCACATAGAATTTGGTAAGGTTGAGAAGGAATGAAATTAATTAAATTATTATTATATTTAACACAAAGGGTTATAAAATTATTTCAATGGTATACAAATAACATGTAATGAAAACAAAATAGAGATAATGGATGTATTTTTATAAAAAACTATTTTTATGAATGAATGTACATTTTATATTAATGAAACAAATTAATCACTATTAGTGAATGTTAATAATAAATTTTATATGTTATATAATAAATTAAATAATTTTTCATTCATCGAAAATATTTTTAGGGGAATCAAATAAGACTATTTTAAATTTTACACATAACAAGGAAATATTTTTTTAAACAGCGATTTCCCACCTTTTAATGGTGAAATACACTGAAAAATAAAATTTGACACTTTTATAAATTATATTTTACCAAATGACTATTATTGTTGAAAAAATAATATGAATATTTAATTACATTAATGTTTTCTTATTCTTCTGAAAAGTTACAATTTTGAGGAATAATAATGTTATAGTTGGAAATGTAATAGTATGGTAAGAATAGTAATGGATCCATTATAACAATAACATCATCTATTAGAGTAAAAAATAAAATTTATTAATCATATAAATTGTAATATGATATAATTATATAATATTATATATAAATGAATATTTTTAAAATTATTAATTTACTAATGGAATATTTTTTTATATCATATTCATTTAACTACAATTTTGAAATAATTAAACTTCATTAAAAGATGATTCAGTTCCATAAAATTTATTCATTATTTAATATTTTTTGAATTTCTATTTTATGTTTATTTTATGACACCTTAGTTAATTTCTCATGGTACTATAAAATTAGATATAAATTTTAATTCTATATTAATCATGAAAATAATTAATTTAATATAAAAATTTATTTTGTCATATTTAAAAAAAATTCATAAAATGGAGTTCATTTTTTAATTCAACACATGAATAAATTTTTAGGGTAAATTTCTTATATTTTTCTTAAATACATGTATTTTTTATGAATATTAAATTATTATAATTTACGTTAACTGTTATGAAATTATTTATTAACTCATAGTTGATGGAGGGTTGATGTAAGCCCGGAATATCAAACTATACATGATTATATTAACATATTGGGTGGTAATTATCTAAATATTCACCGTCTTAAGGCACACGAAATGACTAATGATTAAAAAACACCAATCTCCACCACTATAAATAAGAACAAACACCACCCTTTCTCCACAAAAGTTTTGGCTCTAATATGTGTATAATTTCTTTAAAATCCACCTTCCAAAAACATTACCAAAATCCCTGAGACTTTTGTTTTTAAAAAATACCAAAAATTAATTTATTTATGGATATTATCAAAGAATAGAATTCAAGAGGTAATAATAATAATTATTTTCTATTATTTTATTTTCAATTCCATTTATTTTCTCATCATTCACTAACCTCTCCTGTAAAAATAGAAATGAAAAATATTGTATAATTTATACACATTAATTATATCATGATAATGGAATGTCCTTCATTAATAACATTATGACCTCTAATTTATTTTATAAATAAAAACATCGCCCGTGATGTGTTAATTTAGAGAAGTCATGGATCATGCTTTTTCATTTTCCTTTAACACCCTAAAGACTGGGCAAAAAACCATTTTTATTGTAAAAAGTATATTAATATATGTATTAAAATGTATATTAATGTTCTATAACTAGTGTTTACACATGATATAAACTTACTAGAAAAATCTAATATGTGATTATGGAAAAACTCCAGAAAATAATCAAAATGATTATCGCTAACATCTTATCAAATGATCCATCATTCCCTAAATAAAAAATGATTTATATATACTTTTAATCTTCAATAATTACTTTAAAAAAATATAAATAAAATTCAAAAATTTTATTTCTTTATAACCCGGTCTTTACTACATTTATACAATTGGACAAATCATAAAAACCCATGAAACAAACACTTCCGAACTATGAAATGTAATATTATATCTCATCCAAAAGGCCATAAATGAACGTAATAAAATTAAAATAAATATAATTAATATTTTGTATGTTTTAAACTAATGAATTAATTAATTTATATCATTTATTCTAGATGTTTTGGTCAACTAAAAGAACACTTTCATATAAAAGTTAAGGGTTTCATTCTGAATAACCATTTTCATTCAGGTTATGATTTCTCCCTAGATACACCAATATAATTCTAATTTGTTTTAATATAAATTATCTAAATTAGTTTTAATTTTTCCAATCTCGTGTATCCAGATAACTATACCATTCATTTATAGGGATATATATGTTTTTTGCGGTTAAATTTTCAATTCCAACTTTTATGCAATCTCGATTAAATGGGAACATCCCATTTTATTTCCCATTTTAATGTACCATACATATTATGATTTAAGACACCATTGTATTTATAAAATAACAATTTCTTTATGAAAATATCACTTTTTTCATATAGTTTTTTATAAAAACAATTATTCCTTTTTTCTATTTTAAAAACACCTTAATAATTTTATTAAACCACATTAAAGAAACTCACATATAATGATTCCTAAACAGTATTTTTACATGTTTTCACTTTCTTTGAAATTTATTTATTCCTAAAATATAATATAATGATCATTCCACATTCTATCATAGGATAAAAAAAATTACAATATGATTTTTTAACAAATACAGGTGATATTACAATCAGATTACTCTTTCTAATATAAAAAATGTTTATCTCACAACCCGTTTACTTCTTTGAGATTTATTCATTGTTCAATACTTATTCCATACATATGGTGTATGTAAAAAATCATTAATATTTTAGATAATAATTCATTGTATTCTAATAATATAATTTTATTCATTTAATCTCTTTCTTTTATAGATATTATGATTTAATATTTTCAATGTGGTATGGGACACATTAGGACGTTTATATATGACATTTCTTAACAATTTATCAATGATTTTGTCAGAGTATTTTGATCTATGATAATTATTAATATATTTAAATGTTAAAATGGAAAATTTTATTTAATGATATATTTTTATTAGATATATGTGGATTTCATTGGACATTTGAAGTGAATGATGGGGACGATATAGCCCCACGATGCATCGGGAAGTCTAATGTGAAAAAACATAAATGTATTTTTGATGAGGTATTAACCATTTATTTAAGATGTTCTGGTGGAGGCCTTGAAGTAATGTTTATATTTTAGGTCACATTTATTCCCTCATTATGATATTAGTAAATTGAAAATCATTTTTTTAATCTATGAGTAGAATATCCATGGATATGTTTCATGTGATTATTTATAAGGAGTTATTTATACTATATTTTTTTCATACCTTATTATTTATGTTTATTTATGGATGATTTTAGTTGTATTGCTTTCCCTTAATGGGCATCTGAGATCAAACCTTTCATATGTCATAGTTTTTTCATGATAAAATATATATATTGTGAACGACATTCATAAATAATATAGGAGATTATATATTTTTCAAGTGGATTTTTTATGTTGTTTTTACCATCAATTTGTTAGGAAAAACATCTTTTTGTATACAATTTTCTAAAAAATACTAAACTAATTGGTACTATAAGATGTAAACACGTGTCTATACTACCAATTTAAATAATTAAGGAATTGGTCTGGTTTACTAGGGTTAGGGTCCTTACTCATTATATATGGGGATGTTTAGTAGAACCCATGAAAACTAGATTCATAAAAAAATAATTTTGGGAACATAAATCTGCTTTATAATTTAAGGACTATATTATAATAATATCAACGAAATTTTGTTAAGGTACAAATTATTTGGGTAATCCTAGCAATAAAAAAATATATGATTACCACAAGTGGATGTGGCTCGCGCACAGATAATCCAAGGGGTTACAACACCAACAATGTTTCATAAGCCAGACACCAGGTAACCTTTTACATAACAATGGGTCATACAACCCTACTTTTTTAAAACCCCTTGGGTATATTATTTGGATAATTCATATTTCTTAAAAAATTATATTTGATTTAAAATTAAAAATACCCCCTAATGAAATTATGATTAATATTTTTATATTAGGCATGAATAAGTTTTTCAAATTATCTTATTTATTTTACTATTATTAGAATTATATAACATATTTTATATTTTTTTGATCTAAATTATTATATAATATTGTTTAGAAATGGTTTCTAGTGGATAGAATGAGAATTATATCAATGCTTGTAATCTAAAGAGTAAGACTGATCAACTCTTTGTTTGGTTTACACCAGGATATCAAAGAGAACTACCCTCTCAAAAGTTATTTTCACATAGGGAGATAATATAATGTTATAACAACAAGTAGAATGATGTTTCTATATATTATGATTTTATAATGAAGCAATAGACGAAAAGGATAGATGGGAAAATATAGATAATGGGAATAAGGGGAATATGTAATTTCGCACATGTAAGAAATAATGATGGAAATCCCATTATACTTATATTATAGGTAATGGAGTTTTGTTCATGTGTAGATAAATTGTCTACCATATTATGATTGAATGATAATGAATCATTATTAAAATATTAAATGCTTCCACTATAGGGATATGGGTCTCAATGAAATGTAATGTTCCAAATTTCCAAGAAATATATCATAGGGGAACAAAATGGATTGTGGTCAACCATATGACACTACCTAAAATGAAGAGGAACTAATAATATATGTTTGTTTTTATACTATAATTATAGAATTTTAGAAATTTTTCAAAAATTATTTATATATATGATTCATGAGATAATTAATGATTGAACTGGTGTACTTTTTCTTTAAGTAATTGGAATCATGATATGAATAACACCAATAATCAAGGGAAGTGTTTCTGTTGTATGAATATATTTTTAAAGACACATTACATGGGAATGATAACCCTAAATATGTGTTTAATGCTTGAGATAATAATGAATTGATGTTTATGGGATTGTATTGTTGACAATGAAGGTGGTTGGTGATCCGATGGTTTATGTTATGTTAGAATTATTAGTTTGGATTTAAGGACAACATGGGATGTTACTCTTGGAAGAATGCATGTATTCATTAATGATTTAAGGTCATCAAAGTATTGAAATATTTTTATATGTTTTTACAAGATAAATTATTTGGTGAATCTTATTTTAATTTGATTTTGGAAATTTAGTGACCTCCTTCAATGTTTTTTTCATTTAATGTGGACAGACGTGTTTTAGATGAGTCATACGATTTACTACTTGTGGAATGGTTATAGATAAACATTGGAAATTGTTGTTCATTGATATAATATTATAACCTTCATGATTATAGTAAATATTAAATGGTTTAAGTTATTACATAAGGACCATATGATTTGTAAAATTACTTCTGGATTGAAAACTTAATTCTAATAATTCATTTTCATGTGTTATTAATGATGTGAAAATAGAATAAAGCCCAACTAAATCATGTGATTATGATTATGAAATGGAACGTACTCAATTATAAATATATGAATATTAAATGAATTATTGAAAATTATAAAATTATTTTAGAAAAAATGTAATCTTTTTAATCTAATTTCATTGAAAATATTAGTCTTTTAACCGATCACAAGATTTACGATTTTCTAATGGATGACATTTAAGTAACAATGTTCTATATCACTATCAATCAGAATAAGATGGATAAATTATTCTTCCATGTCATATTTTCACTTCTCATATTGTTATAATATTACAATACTCAATGTTTTGGTCACCTCTACACTTTTCTTTCCCTCTTATTTAGAGGATATTATATTTACCCTATTTCCAATGTGGGTTTCCCCCAAGACAAATTTAAAGCAACAACCCATTATTTTCAACAGAAAAATTCAAATTGTGATGACACAATTAGTTGTTGGATATGATAATGTAACATCCAAATATTTTATGGAGTTTATCATTTTAAATTTTAACATCTTAAATAGATTACAAGATTTACAAATATTTGAATATTATTATTTAGTTATCATACTTATCTTATAGATGTGGGAAGGGTAGGAATTAAAGTGATTTGGTAAATTATGACAATATAGAATTCACATTCTTATTAAATTAATTCAATATTTACCTATTATTTTTAAATCAATACCAATTGAAAACAGGATGAATATTTATAGAATATATATTAATCCCACAATAATGTTTTTCATTAATAAATTAAAATAAATAGTACAATTGAAACTTATTAATAAAATTTATTTGTTTTATATTCAGTTTAATATTTTTTACATTCAACCTTAATATTTTTAGAGGAATAAGATTTGAATAAATTCAATTATACACATTAGAATGTTATATTTTTATAAACCTGATTTTTTCACATTTTAATGGTGTAATTTCTTAAAATAGAATTTTTTATGATTTTAAAAATAATTTATGAAAAAATAACCATTACTTTTAAAATAGTAATATAAAATATTACTTAGGTAGATTTTTCATTACCATTCTCGAATGTTTCATTTTTGATGGATAAAAATGTGACTTTTAAAATAATAATTTGACTCTTAAGAATAGTAATGTTTACATTAGAATAATATAATCAAAGAGAAAAAAAATTAAAATTTAGGAGTCTTAAAAATAAAATTTTTACATATTTATATACTATTATAATAAAATGAGTTTTTAAAAAATTATTAATTAAGTGTTCATATTTTTTTAAGTCGTAAACATTTTATTACATTTTTTAAAATTAAATTTTGATATAAATAAAAAATTATTTTCATAAAATGTATTAATTAATTTATATGTTTTAGTTTTATTATTTTATGATAAATTCATGAGACATTTAATAATTTCTTAGAGTGTTATGAAATTATTTATAAATCTAAATTTTATATTTTTCAATCAAATAATTATTTTAATTAAAATTAAATTTATTATACATTTAAAATTATTGTAAAAATATGGAGTTCATTTTCTAATTCAACACTTCGTAAAATCGTTATGGTGAATATTTTTTTACTAAAATACTTGAATTTTTTCATTGTAGTGAATTATGATATTTTACAATAAATGTTAAATGCATGAATTATTGATTTATAGATGATGTATGGCTTCTATAAGCCCTTAATCAAGAAATATAATTCATTTTTTATTAAACAATTAATTGTATTGAGATAAAATAAAAATCTATTGATTAACAAAATAAAAAACACCCATCTCCTCAACTATAAATACCACCCATGACCTCCCCTTCTCCTCAAACCTTCCATGTTCTGATCATTGTAAAATTTAAACCTAATACTCTTACCAATAACCTCCCCAACATAAATTATAATTGGGTCTCTAAAAATAAAAAACAATGCCCTTATTATGGTTATCAAGAAATATAAATCTAGATGTAAAAATCATATTTGTTTTATTTTATTTTATTTTTAATTACATTTATTTTCATATCCTTACATAAGCTACCATGTCAACAGAGACATGATTAATATAGTAACATTTATGTAAAAGAATTATATCATGATAATGGGTTATCAATAATCATATAACTTTCTCTCTCTCTTTTATTCATTAAATTAAAACATTTCTTGTGAGTGTTAATTTACCGACATCTAGGGTGGTTCATTTTCTATTTCCATTATCCCGTTACAGGTAGAAAATTAATCAATTTGTATGGTCAAAAAAAGGTATGTTATATTTATTATATGCTATTTAATGTTCTAAAACCATTATATATAGAGGATGATAACTAATAAGAAAAGGTAAATTTTGATGATCACAAAACAACCAAATGTAATCTATACTATTATCATTAACATCTTATCTATTAAGTCATCATCATCCCAAAAATCTGAATAAATTTTATAATAATTTAGTAATCAAAAAATAAAATTATAACATATAAAATAACTTTTAATTTTTTTCCATTTTAAATGATTATTCTTACATGTATACAAGTTAACAAATCGTGAAACTAAAGAAAAGAACACTTCTAAGCGAAAAAATTGAATATTATAATTTATAAAAAAGGGATATAAATTAAAATAATAAAATTGAAATAAATAAATTTTATGTAGATATCTTTATACATTAAATAATTGATGAATTTGTTTTATCTAGGATGTTATGGTCATGTGCAGGCCACTTTTTGGCATAAGGTAAGAGTTTTTTCCAAAGTCACAATTTTCATATGGTTTACACTCTCCCCCTCTATACACCACTATAGTTATTCATTATTTTTATATAATTATTCTAAAATATGTTTATGTTTTCATAGAATTGATATATAGATTATTTAATCTTTTATTTATAGGGAAATACATGTTTTAAAGGGTTCCCTTTACAAATCTCCACGTTATACAATATAAATTAAAAGAAACTTCCCCATATCATTCCCATTTAGAATACCGTCCATATTTTTTTGTTCACAATTATATTTATAAAATCACTAATTTTTTCATGAAAATATATATTAATTCATTTATAGTTTTATGAAAACAATTATGCATTTTATTATAATAATGAAACTTTAATAATTTCCTCAAATCCTAGTAAAGAGGCTTATTTATAAATATTATTAGACAATATTTACACAAGTTCTCACTTATGTTGGAAATAATTTATGGATCAAATATATTTTCATTTTATGTTCCTTTTATTTTCTAGGATATATATTTTTACAAACTGAATTTATGAAAAATAGAAATTATTTCCCAAAATGACTATTCCTTCTAGATTAGGAATGTTATTTATCATCTAAAATTTACTTATATGAAATTTATTATTTCTTCCACACTTTTTACTTGAATGTGGTATGTGTACTAAAAATTCATATATCAAATTATGTATCTTGTTTTTCCTGGGATAATATATGTTTCATATTATATTATTCCTTCGTAGTTCATTATATTTATATGTTTCACAGTGGTATAGAACACTTTGAGATATTTAATGATTATTTACATCAATAATTGCTCAATTATATTTTAACGCATTTTCAAATATTCTTATGAATAATAAATTTAAAATTTTTATGGGACTCTTTAACTTAAAGATATTTTTTTCAGAAATATAATGAATGCATTAGACATTGTGAGTGAAAAAAACGGATCATTATTTCCCCTTGATGCATTGGTGGGTCTAATGACACAAAATAGAAATGGATTTTTGATATGTTATAAATCATTATGTTTCATATGTATTGGATGAGTTCTCAATTTTAGGTTTATAATTCCCAATATATTAATTCCATCATTATGATATTAGTAATTTATATTTTATGTGATTATTCGATTAGTACAATTTCTATTGTTATGATTCATTCGATTATTTATATGGCGGTATTTATTATGATTTTATTCTAGCTATGTTATGATTATGATTATTTTTTTGTTTAATGATATTTTTTTATTCACTATGCCTCATTGTTTATGTTTATTTATGAATTCATATACTATATTTCATACACTTACTGAGAATCTAAGATCACACCATTCTTAAGACTTATTTTTTTACATGATGTGAATAGGTATACTATGAATGAATATATAGGATATTCTATTATATCAATGATGTTTCTAATGGTGTTTCTATGCTTTTCATATTCAATATGTAATGTGAAACTAGTGATTTAATCTAGTATTCCAAAACTACTAAATTAATGTAAATTTTGGGATTCAAACGCATGTTCATAATAATAATTTAATAATGTATGCTATCAGCTTTAGGTTGAAGGGTTTGGGTTTTTTACAATAGTAGAAAATTCTTCAGGTATTATGACAATAATGATAATTCTAGATTAATTCAAAAAGAGATGATTATGTTATACCTCAACATCATCTAGGATTCCATTTGAGTCATATTATATATTTAAAAAGTACGAAAATATCACCTTATCATCAATAATCCAGTTCCATGATTTTTTTTACCATGTTATTGAGTTTTCATAACACCATTTAACAAAAGTGTATCTTTTAGAATGATTTTCATAAAAATAATTACAAAGGTGTTTATCATTAGTGTGTTATTCCCAACATCAATAATATATGTTATGAAACGTCATTATAGATTTATAAAAAAATTTATTAGATGGGAAATAAAAAATAATTTACCATTAAATAAAATCATCCATAACCTACATAAAATTATAGAGTTTTTTCAGGAATGAAGATAATGAGAATGTTTTATTCTATAAATAGATCAATTAAATTCTTTTCCTCTAAATATTGATTTCTAAATGGAGTCATCATACTCTCATGTAGTCATTAAGCACAATTATATTGAATGTTGATATGATAGAGACACATTCCATTTGAAAAAATCTAGAACAGTTGTACCTTTTGTAGTTGAAACCAATAAACCCTTCAGATTCACCACCTTAGTGACTAGATCCCCATTTTCTACAAAATCAATGTCTATATGCTCCAAAAAATTTAATTATACAATTTTAATAAGGAAGTCCATCAACTAATCATCATAATTATTAAAAAATAAATGATTGTTTATTACATTATTTTTTAGAATACAATTTTAATCTAGCTAGACGGAAAAATAGATTTATATTTGAGGAACACCCTAAGCCATCATGGTCTCTTTGAACTAATTTTTTCAACATTATAAAATAGTTAATATCATCAATGAGAAATGAAATTGACCTAAACTATATTAACGTATGGATTGAAATAATTGTGTTATATTTTAGGAGGAAAGGGAATATGGGGTACACTAGGGTTCGATGATTTCACATGAAGACTTATTTTCATTGTCATGATCAAGGAATAAGGATGGTAACATAGAGGGGAATAAAAATTAGTAATGTAAAATGAGATATGGGTCTCTTAATTATAATTTTAGAACTAAAAATTAATCATTAAATACACAATAATCCAAAATCAAAATTATTATTTCTAATAACACATTTCCACATATTATTTTAATTAAGATATTCTAATAATTAATGTAATTGAAACTAAACAATCCAAGTTTTGACTTTATATATTCAAATTCATCATTAGGTAGAAGATTCATAATTATTATTTTTTCTTATTCATACATTTTATAAATTAATTCTAATTGGATAAAAACATTCATATAAGATTTAATGAGATGTGATGATTTCATACAATGCTTTTTGTTTATAAATAGATTATTAGAATTTATGAACTTAGATATAAATTGTGTTATCATATTTATTTCTATATATTAAAAATCAAATAAATAATCTATTATGGTGTGTTTTATCAATATAAATTTTTCCCATGCACTACTAGTTTAAATGTATTTAACTTATTTATTTTATAATGTAACATAGTTTTTTCTCAAAATATACCACTAGAAAAATTATTTTCAAAATAAAATGTTATGATCATAATGAATTCACTTAATTATGTCTTTAAATTATAAAATAAATATTTGAAGATGATGATATATTAATCTCATATTCAATTGAAAATAGTAATGATAAAAAAATAAGAAATATATAATAATATATTTTCATTAGTGAAATGAGATTATTGTGAGAATGATTTAAAAAATAAAAAAGAAATAATGAATTAATTATATATGTTCAACATATGTTAAGGTAAAGAAATATGAAAATTAATTATATATATCTTATTTTAAAATATTGTTATTTACTGATCCAGGCCTATCATTAAATTATATATCATAGTAGTTAAAAAATATAAATTACTTTTATGTATATATCCTTTTATTAACCAACATATATACTTAATTTGGTTTAAACATATGAAAATATATTTTACTAAATTGGAAATACAAGTAAATAGTTTGAAACACCCTTCATAAACATTTCATATTTTAAAAACTGATTTTTTAAATGACATTACATATTTTTAATTTCTTGATAATAAAATAATGCACAAACATTAATTTTTAAAAATATATAATAATTTGATGAAGCATTCTTATCAAGAGTTCAGTTAACCAATCCAATAAAAAATAGTTGAAAAAATTAAACAACTCAACTTTTTCATGCCTAGATATGTGTTATTTTTTAAAACCATAAAAATAATTCCAATATTTGAAAATAAACTTTTAATAATGGGGAAAAATAATAAAGAGGATATTGAAAATAAACATACATCGTTAAAATTTATTTTAACAATAATTATTAATATCAATTTAATATAACTCTAAATTCATAAGACACTATTATTCTATAATAATAATAATCGAATAAAATCACATATAGAAATAAAACTTGTGCTCATAAATATATTCCTTTTTTTGGTTGATCCCTTTAGAAAAAAAGTTGATTTATTCCTTGTGATCACATTTAGATAATGTTTTGTTCATAAATTACAATTTATTTCTAGGAAATGGATTTTCAAGTAGCTAATCAGGTAATTTCTATACCTTATCCCACATTAAACATATAATCTATTCATTCATTGAAAGAACAAAATAATCATCATCAAGGGATTTTTCAATTTTTTTATGATTATTATAAGAATGAAAATAATGAACATCATCACTGATTTATACTATTTTTTTAGTCCTATAATATTCATAATAGTTTCATATAACTATTTCAAAATGATGGTTTATAACCATTCCAGGATGTTTATAAAGTACACATTTTTTTAAATTAATGGCCATTTTTCAATATGTAGGTTGATAATATTAATAATCATGATAAAATATTCATAAAAAGATGTTTATGCTCTATGATACATGAAAAAACTCATACATAATCTATTTGAGTCATTCAATAAAAAAAAATTTCGAAAAAATTAACCTAGGTATATTCATCAAATACATTTGATGTATTATTTTAAATTATATTATAATTCTATGAAAAAGAATATAAATTTAAGAACCATTCGTCAGAATCTGAATCAAACATTACTATATTATCATTGGTTATTAAGATATGAACATTATATAAAAAATGATAATGTTTTCAACAATGAGTTTTTATATTATTGAATAGATATGAATGACTTTTAATTATGAAAGTTATTATATGAAATATATTAAAAAATAAAATAAAATGTAAAAAACTTCATTATAGATGAGGTTGGGAATAATATTTCTCAAAACATTGTTTTGAAATTCCATGAAATTACTTATTACTACATTCAAAAAAGTAATTTTTTGAGGTGTTTAATTAGAAGGGGTTTTTTGATGCTATAATTATAAAAAAAACATTTAAATGATTATTCTCAAACACTACCCAATGGTCACTCTTTAATGTGATTTTTTTTAATATTTTACATTTTTTGATGATCATACATCTTATTCAATAGATAAAATTGTTCACTCTTAATCTAAATAGACAAGTCCAAGTAAATCAAGGGGAAAAATACAGTAAAATATAGAAAAAAATTTACCACCATTTATTTCTGTATGAAAATGGGTTTTATGAGTTATAGTTACATTAATATCTTGTTTAAGACCTTGGAATTAACTTAATTTTAATTCCAAGGGAGGATATAGGGGAAATGAGGGTGCCTAATGCCCTTCAAATCTCAAAAACCTATGGGAGGATCCAATTACTAGGTCACATAATTAGTAGAAATATTACAACCTATTATGCTTGGTTTCATATAAACATATATATATTATGATAATGAATATTAGGTTTCACATTATACCATAACCATTTACATGTGGTGACATGAACGTGAAAAGTTCCTATAGTTTTTAGAAGAAGAAAATGAAACAGTTGGTGCTTATTTTCTAAATCCATGTTGCTAATTTATGACGGAAAATATTTATAAAAGTAATCTAAAATTGATTGGTTAATTTATTTTATAACCCTGGGAAAACACCATAAAAGTCCTCTATATGTTCATTTCATTGAACATTCCTAGAACATGGATTGAACAATCATATGTCCAACTATTGTGACCCAGTTTTTAATGGCTTAAATATCTATTTATCCATAAAATTACTCTACCCTATAATTGAATTTATTCTTAATATACAAAATACAATCTATCCAACTCTTTCACGTGGAATCTCTTAGTCTCGACAATCCAAGGTCATTGAATTTTTTTCCAATCTATGATCCGAGTTCTCATCATCTTGTTAGACTCTTCTCGATTTGTTTTCTAATCCTCAGGCTCCTTTAATTGTTCTTATTTCTCTAGTTGATTATATTTTTATGATGGTTCATATTCCATATTATCAAAGTGATAAACCATTATTCAAATAACTAATGATCAAGTCTAAACTATAGTTAATTATTGTATATGAATATTGTTATATTCACAAACAAAGTGGTCAATGACATTTTACTAAAAGTTTAGTCATTGATAAAATATCTTTATTGTGCAGAAATTAGTTTTACCACGTGTTACCTTAAATATAAACTTCTATATTTATAGTTTCATATATTGTGTCTTATTGTATTAATAATACTTGATATTAAATCAAATTGAGGTTTAGGCCTCTATGAAATCCACCCAATGAGGGTGTATACAATGATATTCTTTATTGCATCATTTTTTAAACTGTTTGGGTTTTTTTTTCACATGGCCTTGTTAAGTTAATTGTTACATCAAGATGAAATGAATCGTTAAATTATTAAATAGAGACTATATTTTAACATATCACATGGCTTAATTAATTATTAATAAATTTAAATTTGTTTCATGTCCTAAATGACATTGTAATTAATTAATTAATAGTTTAAAACACATATAATAAATGATTATGTAATTATAATTTTAAATGATTTGATCTACTTAATATCCCTTGTAATTATTACTTAAAAATAATGTAATGAACCAAATCAATGTATAAAAGGAATGAGTATTACATTTTATTTGACTCTATATGATATTAATGGAATAATTATCAAGTGAATAATTTTTTGTACCTTTTAACCTTATAAGAATGGATAGACCAGAGCCAGTCTTAGATTCCTGAAATAATACAATGGTATCTCATTGGATTATATTATGATTCATTGAGTTAATTTCCATGTATTATCCCTACCACATAATCTTTCCATTATCTTACTTCTTCAACACCTAGGAGATATACATTTGATTTTATTTAAATATATTCATGATATTAGAATTACATTTATTGTTACATGGATTCAATATTATGTATTTAGAAATGTGGTTCCATGGATTCACCCCATTGTTCCCAGTCATATGTATCCCATTACTACTATGGAAGATATCTATGAACTCAGTTAGTCTCATTTCTAGTGGAGTTGCTTTTGCATGACACATGGATTTCCCAAGTTCCCATTATTGGAAGACTGAAAGAGTTAATAATAGGATTTGGAAAAACCATGAGGTCAACAGTACCTTGGATTGACCATTGATCATCCTACATTATGAAGATATATTCCAGTATTTTTGGTTGTATCTCATAACTTATGCATATAAATTGGAAGATATTTAATTAAATTCATACATCTTCAGACACTAGATGATGATTAAAAAAGCATGATCTACTTATTCTAATTGCTTTACATTAATATATACCTACACATTTTATAGTATATATTCATTTAGTCTAATGAATTGGAATCATTAGTGGCTGAATTCTTACATTTATGTCACACCCTATCCAGATTGTTTTTGGTACTCGGGTTGATTATATTATCACATGTATTGAAAAGGGGAAGAATCATTCTCTAAAACACTGAGTTTCATTATATATAGAGGATAGATCATTGTGGGGGGATGGGAGATCATTATATAAGGAATCATGGAATTTTTTTTGTTACATTATATTTACTTTTTATAGAATTTATTACACTGTATTCCGGCTATAATGTACACCTATTTTCCAATTTCATATAGACATGAAATAATCATATTTTATTTGATAATGTCAATATTTTTAATTTATTATAATTATATTGTTGAATTTTTGGACATCTATTTTCTATTATTATTCTATACTACATAAGTTATTTTTTCATCTACTACACATCTATGGTTCTCAACAACTAACATAGGGAATAGTCTCCCCACTGTAACTCCATAGGCCCTTGGTGCGAGTCGGTATCCTCTAGTGTATAAGGGTGTGTTCATGAGGTCATGTATCCCTATAGGTTTAGATAATTAGGTGTGATATGAGTCCATGAAATCACAAGGATTTATTAGAGACTCATTTTTTTAATTATTATTTGGGATATTTATATTGGAGATTATATTCATGTTGGAACATGGTCATAAGTCGTGTTTGGGACTAACTAACCAATTTTCAAGGAAAACAATGAGTCTCATGTGAATAGAAAATTATTTTTCTATATTTATCTTATTAGAGTTGGTAGACACACATTGTTGGGAGATATAGAAGTGTTTCCACATTTGATATGATTTATAGGTAATTTAATGTGGCATTGTATTATTAAGAGTATTATAGGAGGAATCATCATACGAAGAGGGAATTAAAATTACATGAATATTCCATTCTATATAGGTTCACATTGTTATGTCTATTTCTAATGATTCCTTTTATTGTTGGCTTATCCATTGTTTTATGTACGCATGGTGTAATATTCCACTTTGAAGTAAAGTGAGTTGGTTGAATAAAATGATATCATGATTTTAAATATAATTTTCTTCAATAGGTCAATGGTGTCCTTTTAAATAGATAATTCTGACCCCTACATAAGATGTATCATTTGCTACATGAGATATTAAATGGATGATATTGAGTGTATACTAGTTTTAATTTATGAGGTGCATGAACCATTGTGAATTGAATGGGTGAATAACCTAGTCAAACCATCATATTTGGACCATATCATTTTGAGGCCAAATTTTATTGGGGATGAATTTGTAGGACCCCCAGTTTCTGGTAAGTAACCCTTGGTTTATGATTTTTAAGTACATGAAGCATATAAGGAATGGTTGGAAAAGTTTGGAGACTTTTAAAAGTGTTATAGGGAAAAAAGTGGTGAAACACGGGCTATACATGGGTTTCCCAAACCATGCGGAAGCTGTGCAGGAGTGTTCACATTGGACATAGGAGACCGCATGGTGTGCACACGGTTTGGGGAAACTATGCGAGGAGGTCCTGCGGAGCGCCCCTTCCAAGCAGTGACTACTGCACGGTTAGCGCATGATTTGACTAACCGAGCTGACTAACCATGCACACGGTCAACATATATCCTATTTTTAATGATATAATCCATTTTATAGATAAACCCACACATTTTCCTCCTAGATGGCCCTAACTCGGGATTTCTCTCTGGTGAAGGTGGGAGAACACTTACCAGACATTTTGGAAGCGATCTGGAGGTTTGCCTTTGCTTTGAGAGGATGATTGATTGAGGTTAGTCTCATTTATTTTAGTTTTCATAGACCTCATTCTTCCTTATTGATGGATCCTTAGATCTACGCCCATGCTTAGTAGATATAAGGTTGTATATGACTTTTATGTTGGGTTTTGGTTTTGTTGGTACTAGGTGAAAGAATCTAAGAATGTTTCAGGGAGTAGCTGACTCTGTTTTGTTGGCATTCTTCGTCTGTTGGTTGGTTTCGCCTAATTTATTGAGGTATGTGGATTCACTATCGACTAATCTTATTAGAATGGATTTTCTTAGTTTCCAATTAGTTTGATTTAATGAAATTGATTGTGCAAAACGCAGAACAAATATTTTTTTGTGACGATTTGTGGTTTTGATGAAATGGTGAAATTGTGATAAATTATTGTGAAAATTGATTTGGCTTTTTGAATTAAAAATTTTAATTTTAAAATATGGATTTGATGGAATGGTAAATGATTTGATGAAAAATGGGTTTTCAATTAAAAGGGGTGTTTTATAGAAATTGTTTGGTATTGAAATGGATTGATGAAATTGGTTTATTATTTGGTTTTCAATAATAGCACAATTTTATTGAAATGGTTTGAATTAGTTGAACAAACTTGGTCTTGATGGAAATGGTTTTCAATAATAGATTTTTTATTGAAAGGATGGTTTTGGCATGATTTTTGTGAATGTGTGGTGTGTGTTCATGTGACATATACGAGGTTTGGTTGAAATAGGACCTTCTGCTTGGTGCCAAATGTTTAATGGAACATGAGACTTTTAAGTATGAGGATTGGTTGAAATATGACCTTGTGCTTGGTTCCAAAGGTGTAATGGAACAAGGGAAACAATTACCTTGTGACGACGTGGTATATAGATGAGAAACTACTCATGAGTATGGAACTGTCATAACAAAGCATGCATGGTTTATTTCACGGGTTGTGAAATGGTTGGATATGACAAGAGATTTTTTGAAATGGTTCTAAATCTAGATTGGTTATTTTTCTAGAAAAAATGACTGGTTTCAAAACTGGTTTCAGTTGCACTTAGTTGCTTTTGGTTATTAATGGTTTTGGAAACATGATTATATTTAGTAATAAACTGGTTTTAAGAAAATGTTTTATATAAACTATTTTTATATAATTGTTTCTAACTCTTCTATCTTAGTTGATCGAGTAGGGTAGTCATCGGGGAAAACATAATAAGTTTTATTATCACCCCTACTTTGGATCATTGGTTCTTTTACAGTTGTCATATTCCGAGACATAGGTAAATGTAAGTCATCACATTACTAGAGGTTCATGGTGATGCTTGGGAGATGCGGTGGTTCTTGGATCATAGAGCTCGGTCAGGAGTTGTGGAGCATGTCTTGGTCTGTTTTGGTCTTTTTTCATCTTCCTCTTGTTACTCTGATATTGTTTTGGTGGTTTTTGTTTTTGGAACAGTGTAGTTCTCTTTTTGTAATGCATGTGTTGCTTGTTTCATCAACATGCACCGTATAGTGGTTGTTCGTGATGTTTTTGGTTGGTTTATATATTAAAGGATAAATCATCCCCCACATGTACATGAAACCCATCGTCATTTATTCCCAGCCTTTGGCGCCATGGGGATGTCGCTTAAGGGCAAGTAGCCCTCGCCGCCTCCTCAAGCCAACGAGGTAGGGGTGGGGTGTAACAAATGGCATCTTCTTGTTTGGTCCTTGCCTAACAAGAGGTCATCAATGTTCATGGCCTTGGAGTTAAAATTAAGTCTTGTCTATTCCATGGGTCAAAATCATAGACAATAGTACGATTTTTGGAACTTAAAATGTATAGAAAAAATGGATGTAGCTAACACGTTTATTATGAACTTCAAGTTACAAGGGTGTTGGGTACATAAGTGTTTTGGATACACTTCTAGAATGTTGGAAATCTAATTGTCATGGGTTTAGAAAATCAAATGAGCATGACATGAATTGTATAGGAATGAATTCTCACTATGATTACATATCTCATTGTGAGGAATGCGTAAGGATTTTGAAAAAGGAGTGAATTTTTGAAAATTGCAGAAATTTTTTTCAATTGAAAGATTTTGAAAACATGGTATTTTCTGTATTTTGATAATTGGTTTATGTTCAAAATGCATGAGGAATGTTTAAAAAAAATTTATCATGGGAAAAGGGTTGTTTTGAAAACAATTATGTGAAATAATTTGAATTCTAAGTCATAAATCGCTAGAGAGTGAGATTGACAGAGTTTGTTGTTGGTTTAAAAAAGGGCACCCGGTAGGTGTTGTCTGAACCAACCTGAGGAGGCTGTTGAGAATGTGGTTTCACCTGATCAAGAGGTGAACGAAGAGCTGGTTTAGAGTATTTTCCATGATTTTCAAGTTGTGGATATGGGGAACTGGAGGAATGAACCTTGGCATCTGGATCATGCCATCTAGTTCATGAAGAAAAATCCATCAATCTTTCGTAGTGATGCTGAACCCGAAAAGGCAGAGGTGTGGCTATGTAGGGTGAATTGTATCTTCAATTTCATCGAAACACCATCAGATATCAAGTTCATGTTGGCAATGTATATGATCGAGGACCTTGCATGTAAATGGTGGGATTTAGAGGTGCATGCTATACTCAATGAAGGCCTTAAATGGGAGGATTTTGAACAATTGTTCAACAAACAATTCTATCCTCACACGTTCAATATCCATAGGACAACAGACTTTTTCAGCCTGAAGAAAGAGAATCTATCTTTCACAGAGTATGTGGATAAATTCATGAATTTAGTGCGCTTTTCACCTGAAGTTGCTGCAAGTACGTCGTTGAAGGAAATCATCTTTGGATCCAGGTTACGACAAGAGATTCGCTCGAAGATAGTTGTGATCTGTATTACAGATTATACGGAGATGGTATACAGAGAAAAAATATCTAACAACGAAATCTCAATAGTTATGGGAGGAGGAAGTATGATGATACCAATGGGAATGGGTGGGAACTCTAATGTTGGGAAGAATCAGAAGAGGGAAACCTACTTCCAAGGTGGGAGTGAAAATCAGAATTAGACAGCTGGATCGATGAATCTTCCTCCACGACCCATGATGAAAGTTGGGTGTTTTCAATGCGGCTCTATTGATCAAAATAAATTAGAATGTACATCACCACCGAGATCATGCCACAATTGCAACATGATGGGTCATATTTAGCGATATTGTCACAGTGCTCCATGGTCGGGTGTTCGTGACACTTCTCAGGTGTCATAAGCATCTTATGCTTTGACAGGGTGAGGAAAAAAAATCAGTCTCACCAGAAGAATAGAGCTTTCCATGGTGATTACAAGAATACCATGACTCCTCGGGCAGGAGAATCTCAACAAGGAAATAAGGAAAAAAGTGAAGAAATAAAGTAACTGTATGGAGCGGAACATGTGATTGTGGATGACCAGTGTGGACCGTCTACGGTGAAAGGTAAGATTATTTTGAAATCCACCATCATTAAAGTGTTGTTCGATACTTGTCCATCACATTATTATCTTGATTGTCATACAGCTAATTTACTGAACTTAAAACTGGAAATTATGAATTATTTTTTGAAACTAAAAACTCCTCTTGGTGAAAGAGAATGTGAAGCCTTTGTGTGTATAGATTGTGCTATAGTTGTTGATGGAGATAAGTTAAAATGGGACTTATTTATGTTGTACATGGCCATCTATGATGTAATCCTGGGTATGGAATGGTCGAAAATGTTTAAAGTTCACATCAACTGTTATAGGAGAACGGTTAGTTTCACGAATGAGGACCGAATCAACCATCTGTTCAGAGGTAAGAGGATGGTAAAGAATGGTTCAATGAGCTTGTTGGCACCAATGGTGGGAACGATCTTGTACCAACTGGAAGCATTGAAATTACCATCAATGGAAGAGATTGAGGAAAATATTTTTCCAGCTATGCTAGATCAATTTCCAGATATCATTCCCAAAAACATCTCAGGGTTACCACCTCTAAGGGATGTGGAGTTTACAATTGATATCCTTCCAGGGACCAGTGCTATTTCCCTTCCGTCTTCTAGTATGGAACCAAAAAAGTTATGGATATTGAATGTGCAGTTAGAGGAGATGGAAAGAAAGTGTTTCATTCGGCCAAGTTCATCTCCATGGGCAGCACATGTTTTTTGTGAATAAGGAAGATGTAACTCTTTGGTTGTGTTTTGATTATCGTAAGCTTAACCATGATACTATAAAGAATATATATCCACTTCCACGCATTGATGGTCTGTTCAATCAATTATGGGGAGCCCAGTGGTTCTCCCAGATTGACTTGGGATCAGGATATCACTAATTGTGAGTTCAAAAGGAGGATATTCCAAATACATCTTTCAAAAGCATATATGACCACTAAAAATATGTAGTCATGCCTTCTTGTTTAATGAATTCACTTTTATTCTTCATGGATTTGATGAATCATATATTTCAGTGATATCTCAATTATTTTGTTGTCATGTTTTTGGATGATATCTTGGTGTATTCAAAAAAAGGATTGAGCTTGAGGTGCACCTGGAAACAGTGTTACAAATCTTGAGAGATCATCGATTGTATTCCAAATTATCAAAAGTTTGATTTCTGGATACGGGAATTACATTTCCTTGACCATGTAATTTCAGAGAAATGTGTTTCTATTGATCTAGAAAAGAAAGAAGTTTTTATCACGTGGAAACCACCGAAGAATGTGTTTGAGATACAAAGTTTTCTTAGTTTATCTTGTTACTACCAATGCTTTTTGCGTGATTTCTCACGACTAGATTCACCAATGACATCTCTGACAAAATATAATTCTCCATTCCAATGGATAGAGGAATGTTATAAATCCTTTCAGGAACTAAAAGATCACCTTACATCAACACCTATCTTGCTATTACCAGAATCTATACATGGGTATATGGTGTATTGTTATGCATCAGTATCATGATTAGGCTTTGTTCTCATGCAAGGAGACCATGTGGTTGCTTATGGTTCAAGGCAGTTGAGGGTGCATGAGAAGAATTAGCCAACACATGATTTGGAGTTGGCTGTAGTCATCCAGGATTTGAAAACATGGATACATTATCTCTTTGGTGAGAAATTTACTTTGTTTACAGATGAAAAAAGCTTGGAACAAATTTTCTCATAGCGAGATTTGAATCTGAGGCAAATAATATGGATGGAGTATCTCCAGAAGTTCAACTTTGACTTGATGTACACACTGGGAAAAGGAAATTTGGTGGCAGATGCATTGAGTAGAAATTAATATTCTTAGTTAGTGAAATAAGCATCAGATGAATGACAGTTGATGTCGGTCTTAGCCGACATGCTTGTGGAATGTGAATACTGAGGTGATGAGGCTATTTTCATTTCAGTGACACTGGTTCCTGATTTTTTAAATATGATCAAAGTAGCACAAACATCTGATGCAGAATGTATGGTTGTAAGTTCAAAACTCAATGGTGGGGAGACCATTGATGGACGGAATCTTGATGGGGGTTCAGTTTTGTGTTTCAGAGATTGGAAGGTTGTTCTTATGGTTTTTCAGGAACATCATTTTAATGAATACTAACATTAAAGATGGGTTGTACACCCAGGTACACAAAATATGTATAAGTTGTTGGAGGCGTAATTTTGGTGGAGAGGCATGAAAAATAGGTGGTTGATTTTGTCTCGCGGTGCTTTACCTGTCACCAGGTTAAAGCAGAGCATCAGATACCATCTAATATGTTACAGTATTTACCAATCCCGGGGTGGAAATGGGAACAAATATCAATGGATTTTGTTACAGGTCTTCCCAGAATGGTCCGAAAACATGATACCATTTGGGTGACAGTGGATCGTCTAACCAAGTAGTCCCATTTCATCCCTATTTGTGAAACCCATATGTTTGAAGATATTTCAAAAATATATTTCCAAGAAGTGGTAAAGAGGCATGGTGTAACAGTTTCTAAAGTATCAGATAGAGATCTAAGGTTGACATCTCGTTTCTAGAAATCATTATAGAAAGTCCTCAGAACTCAGTTGACTATGAGCACAGCGTATCATCCTCATACGGATGGGCAATCCGAGAAGACGATACAAACATTGGAAAACATGGTGCGAGCTTGTGTAATGGATTTTGGTGGCTGATGGGAAGATCATATACCCTTAGTGTAGTTATCATACAATAATAGCTATCAAGCCTCAATACACATGGATCCGTTTGAAGAATTTTATGGACGTCCTTGTCGTTCTCCACTATGGTGTGTAGAAACTGGTGAAACATCACTACTCGGGACAAGCCTTGTCCAAGAGATAATAGATAAGATCTATTTTATTATAAAGAGGATGGAGATAGCTCAATGTTGTCAGAAATCATATGCAGATCACCATCAAAGACCATTGTCTTTCGTTGTGGGTGATCATTTCTTCTTGAAGATCTCTCCAAGGCATGGACATCATTATTTTGGGAATCAGGGAAAGTTATCTCATAGATACATTGGACCTTTTGAGATAATGGAATAGTTTGTAGAGGGGGATTATTAGTTGGCATTGCCACCATGGTTCAATTTGGTGCATAATTTGTTCCATATATCTCTGTTGAAAAAGTATCAGCCTGATCCTGACCATGTGATCAGATGTAATCACATTGACCTATATCTCGATGATTCATTGATACATATCCCGGTAAGGATAGTGGATAGGCAAGAGAAACTCTTGTATGGAAAAGGAATCGGTCTAGTGCAGATTTTTTGGCAACATGGTCAGATTCAGGAAGAGACTTGGGAAGGTGAGAAAGAAATGAAAGCGAATTGGCTAGAATTATTTCATGAAAGCGATGGTTTTCTACTTTCTAGGGATGGAAAGGCCAATGGGGGGAGAATGTATTAACCCTAGTTTTTTGTAATTAACCCTTGTTTTATTCTTTTTAAGTACATGAATCATATGAGGAATGGTTGGGAATATTAGAGACTTTTAAAAGTGTTATAGGGAAAAAAGTGGAGACGCACGGGCTTCGCCCGGCTTTCCCAAACCGTGCGGAAGCCGTGAAGAGGTGGTCACTTTGGACTGAGGATACTACATGGTGTGTGCACGGTTAGGGAAAACTGTGAGAGGACGTAGTTCAGTGTGCCCCATCCAAGCAGTGACTACATCATGGTTAGCGCACGATTTGACCAACCGTGCAGACTAACCGTTCGTCTGGTAAACATAGAACCTATTTTTAAGGATCTAATATGTTTTATAATTAAACCCAATCGTTTTCCTCCTAGATGGCCCTAACATATTATTTCTCTCTAGTGAAGGTGGGAGAACACTTAACATGCATTTCTGATGTGATCTATAGGCTTGCCTTGGTGTTGAGAGGCCGATTGATTGAGGTAAGTCTCATTTCCTTTAGTTTTCTTAGATCTCCTTTTTCCCACATGATGGATCCTTAGATCTATGCCCAATTTGGGAAGATCTATGTCAGTGGATGACTTTTAAGTGGGGTTTTGGTTTCTTTGTTACTAGAGGAAGGAATCTAAGAAGGTTTCGGGTAGTAGTTGACTTATTTTTTTGGCATTCTTCGTCTGTTGCCCTGTTTCTCCTAATTAGTTGGGGTAGGTGGATATACTCTCAACTCCTCTTGTTATAATTGATAGGCTTTGTTTCAAATTGGTTTTTCTGAATTAAATTGATTGTGCAAAGCATGTAATAAATCTTCTTTAGTGATGATTTATGGTTTTAATGAAATCATCAAATCTTGGTAAATTGTTGTGCAACATTATTTGGATTCATGAATTTAAAATGTTGATTTCAAATTATGTATTTCCTGGAATGGTAAATGGTTTGATGAAATATGGGTTTTCAAAAAATAGTGGTGTCTTATTGAAATGGTTTGGTATAAAAATGGCTTGATGAAATTGGATTATTCGTTGGTTTTCAATATAAGCACAGTTTTATTGAAATGGTTTGAATTGGTTGAACACACTTGGTTTTTATAGAAATGGATTTTAATAATATATGTTTTATTTAAAGGATGGTTTTGGCATGATATTTGTGAATGTGTGGTGTGTGTTCATGTTTGATATACGAGTCTTGGTTGAAATAAGAACTTGTGCTCAGTGCCAAATGTTTATTGGCACATGGGACTTTTAAGTATGAGGCTGGGTTGAGATATGGACTTATGGTTGGAGCCAAATGGTTAATGGAACAAGGGAAATTATTACCCTGTGACGACATGGTAGATCAAGGAGAAACCACTCATGAGTTTGGAACTGTCATAACGAAGAATTCAGGGTTGATTTCACGTGTTGTAAAATGGTTGGGTATGTCAAAAAGGGATTTTGTGAAATGGTTCTGAAGCTGGATTGGTTATTTTTCTAGAAAAAATGACTTTTTGGAAAACTAGTTTCAATTGATCACAGATGCTTTTGGTGATGAATGGTTTTGGCTACTTGTTTATATTTAGTTATAAATTTCATTCAAGAATATATTTTATATAAATTGTTTTTATATAATTATTGCTAACACTTCTATCCTAGTGGAATGAGTAGAGAAGTCATTGGGGGGGAAACTACTATGTTTTATAATCACCCATGCTTTGGAACTTTGGTGTTTTTTCAGATGACATATTCTGAGACACAGGTAAAGGTAACGCCTCTCATTACCAGTGGTTCGTCGTGATGCTTGGGAGATGTGGTGGTGCTTGGAGCATTGAGCTCGGTGTGGAGTCGTGGAGCATGTCTTGGTTTATTTTGGTCTTTTGTTAGCATTCTTCTTGGTACATTGATATTGTGTTGGTTGTTTTGGTTTGTTTAATTGTGTAGTTCTCTTTTATTAATGCATGAGTTTGTTGTTTCATCAACATCCATCATATAGTGGTTGTTAGTTATGTTTTCGGTTGGTTTATTTCATAAAGGGTAAATCGTTCCCCACTTGTATTTGAAAGCCTTCTGCATTTATTACCAGACTATGTTACCTTGGGGATGTCACTTATGGACAAGTAGCACTCACCGCCTCCTCTTGCCAATGAGGCAGGGGAGGGGTGTTACATAATTGAATTAATTGGGTAGCATCTTTATCTATAATTTATATGGACCATTAATATCATGGAATGAAAATTATTATGATAAAGACATGTCTGATGTTTAAAATCATTTATGAACATAAAACATAAATATTAACATATAATGGAAATGTTTTCCATTGAATTTAGAGGCTAACTTATATATAATGATTGATATTTATTCATCTTATAATTTTTCATCCATATAATAGATCCTCTATAAATTAGAATTGGATCAAAAAATTACATGTCCATTTATATGGGTATTTTTTTCGGTATTCATTGGGTAGTGATCCCTTTTACATAATATCTACTATCTAATGTGATTTTATATTCTATGAATGTCACACCACGACCATTGAATATGAACTATAAAAATTATTGTTAGTCTCTCTTTTGAGTTCCAATAGTTGGTGATGGCAAATATAAATTATTGGATACTCACTAGATGTATGACAGCTTCCCCATTGTTATTAGTAACCATGTGGTGAGCATACAGGTACATAGGGGAGTCAGTGGTGTGTCTCATAGCTTGTACACATTTTATCAAAATATGTTGAAAGTCTAATTTTTGGTATGGTATGCTGGAATTTCCATTTTCAAAGTTAGATCATGGGGGTTTTCAACCATTTACCTCACCATGCGGTAACCATGTGATGACTTGTTCTTATCTATTAGAAATAAATGGTTTGGTGTATGGGTTCGTATACCATGCTCATACCACGTAGATCGCCTAACATTTTTTAAAGTTTTTGTTTTTATTTCATTTTCATTTCAAATTATTCTTTTCACCCTCTTATTTTTTTCATTCTATCTTCTTCCATGTTCATCACGAGGGCCCCCTCCCCTCATCCTCCCTAACTGCAAATAGATCCTCCATCCCAAGGCGCATCTCCATAGAATCATTCCCTAGATCACAAAAGGATTCTGGGACTTCTCCCAACATAATGGTATCTAGATCTTTCCTCACTCGATTTGTTGTGGGTTTTCTCTTTCTCGTCACCCTACCCATATTGGAAGAATCATAGTGTTAGGGTAGATCCAATTTTTTGGTTTTTTCAAACATTTGTGTGGTATAAAATGCCTCTATAGAGTTATCATTGGTCATATTCCGACATCCAGTACACAATGTGCATTTATTTGCTTCATTTTATTTCCCCCATCACACTTTGAGGTCGATATCTTCTACAAAGTTGGGTTTTTTCAAATTTTGTGGGTCCTTTATGGTGATTTTTTGGGTTTCTATTTTTCTACATTCGTGTCTTTTGATCATTCATTCTTTACAATGAATTACATGCATGGGAATGGGTAATAAATATATATATATATATATATATATATATATATATTCCCGCAATTTACATTTCCCCCAATGAGAGATTATTCGGACCTACCCAAATCAGTGGTGACAAGGTCTGCACTCAAGAATGCAGGGTCACAAGAAAATGTCATTGTAAATGGGTACAGTGGAAAACGGAGAGGAGGGTCCCCGATAAAGGACAAAGGGCCAAGTGGGAAGCGACCAATCAAGGAGAAGTTGTCTGAGGAAATGTTGCGGAAGAAAAACATGTATCTTGAGATGATGCGCAAGTACGGGCCTTCTGAATGGGAGTCAGCTGACCCTGATGATGAGCTATCTGATGATGGGGAGAGGGGTGATTATGGCTTTGATGTAATGTAGCGTCTTTAATTTTTACTGTCTTTACTTGCACTTTTTATTCAATAAATTTGTGGGATCAGGCTTTCGCCTGGTTCAGACATTCCTGGGTATATTTGTATAAATATATGTGAATGTTTGTATTGTGACTGGATTCGAATTTTTAGTGTCAAAGTCATTGAGTGTAGAGATGTTTTAACATGGTCGTCTTATTATTGTGGACGGTTCCAAAGGACATGGAAATTAATTTGAGTTCAATAATTTCTTTAATGTTATAAAAAGTGTTTTTCATATTAAATAGAATATATATGATTTGAAAAGAGATGTTTATGATTGGTGTTAGACATTCCTTTATTTTCCATTAATCGCCTTAATGTTCCTATATTTATATTATTCATTAAAATATATGTCCATTATTATTTTAGAATGATCATCAATTTTTATTTGTTAAATTCATTCACAAAATGATTTGGCTGTGTTATGGGTATTTACAATTATTTTTATTGTGTGAAAATTTGTTGTTAATGTTGACATGGGTTATAATGGGATTTCATGTGATTTTTGTTAAGGTAAATTTCATGTTTTGGATTGTTTGGAAAAATAAATGGGTTTTTTAGGGAATTTTATTTTAATTAGGAATTTATTTTCATTAATTTATTACTTAATTTTATGTATGTTTTCGAACCTTTTTTTAAAAGTGTGGTTCCATGTTTACTGAATTGTTATTTCAAAATGGTTATTAACATTAATGTGTTGGGTGATTATGTTTTCAAAAATGAATATATTATTTTTTAAGTATGTGGAATGTTGGGAACGTTGAAATTTTTTTATGCAAGTGTAAAACACATCTTGAGGAATTCCCATTTGTTTTAGAAATATTTTGTGTTCTGTAAATGTGTGATATATTATATGTTCATAATGAAGTGGCTAGTGCGTTGTTGTGTGACATAATAAGGGGGTATATTCGCATGGAGGTAGATTAGTGGTGAGAGATTGGATGATTTTTAGGGTAGAAAAAATTATATGTACTTATATATTATTTTTGATAAAAATATACACTATTTAAAATAGAGAACACGGGAAACCTGAGGGTCTATCTGGGTGAACTAGTTTTAGTTCACTAGATGATTCAGAAGTGACTGTTGCTAAAATTCATCCAGAATAATTTTAAATTCAACAATACCACAATATGTGATATGATTGAAGACATCTAGTAGTTTTTGATGGTATCTCCTATAGTGATTCTTGTAGAATAACATTGTAGTTATTTGATTATGATTTGGAGACCACTGAAATTAGGGGAGGTTCTTCCTTCTTGGGGCTTGTGCATGTGAATATTATCTGTTGTTTCATTTGGTTATTTTTACCAACACGGTATGAGGTTCCTACGGTCCCACTTGTGCTAAATAACTATAGGAATATCCCATTGTTCTCTTTTATGGAACGATTACATATAATGTGATGTTCACCATCGAAATGCAGTATAAATTTTGAACATGGTAAGTTAAAACATTGTTTCATTTGATAAAGGATTCCATTAAATATGTTTTCTTAAAAAAAACCATTAGAATATTATATTTAAAAAATTGTTTCTGAGCTACAAGTGGCTTCTCGATGATTCTTGTTATAAGATATACATTTCAATTTATATATTCTAATTTCCTCTTTTATAAAAAATCATTTTAATCTAAATATTATTCCTTTAATTTTGAAATGACAAAGAATTTATGGAAAATACTATGTAAATGTGTTGGAAGGAAAATGGGTTTTCATGAAAATGTATTCTTTTACATGAATTTTAAAATAATGAAAAAACTTATCATATAGGAATGTATTTTAAAATAATAAATTCTTGTTTTTATTCTTAATATTAAATAGTAGGGAATAATTTATTTGTGTATGAATTATGTGTTTTAAAAATCAATGATAACACATTGTTTATATTTTTAGTTTGGATGATGCATGGATACCATTTTTGGTCACCATGGTACAAAATTAGTTTATTTGTTAGTGGTGATATACTAGATCACATGAAGGTACATTTGTTTTCGTTTTCATTCCACTTCTAGTGTTTTATTTTATTTTTCATTTTATATTTAATTATATATTTGTTTCTCATTGGCTAAATCAATGAAAATTGTGTAATCTAGATGCCATATGCTTGTTTCTAGACCAGTATGGTTGGGAATGATTCTCATACATTAACAGGGGATGACTCGAGTGATCGATTCAGGGTTGACCAAGTTTGGTTCAGGAAAAAATTGTATTACAGCAGGACCTTGTAATATGGAATGACTAGTTGATCAAATATAGGATTGTTAGGGATTAAGAGGTTATTAATTCGACAGTTCATGGTCACCACCACTTGCGATGAGACTTTTGTCAACTAGGGTTGGTAGTTTTTTAATCATTATTATTGGTTTGAGTTATATTGATGATTTTTTTAGTTTGGTGAGGTTTATTATGTAAGTGGATTATAGTGGAACATATCCGGTTCGACATGGTGAAATTATATTGAGTATAAAACCATGTGGAACTGGCATGAAATGTAAAATAAACATCCAATGGTTTTTTTAGTCCCATTACATGGTATGGTAAACCATGTGGTGAGAGTATACATGACCAGTAGTATCCTTTTCCAGTAAATTTGGTTTTGGTGATATATATATCTGATTTTCATTGGTGCGAGAAAAATTTTAAAGGGAAAATGAAATTTAAAAAGGGCTATCAGAGTGTAAAAATGGATTTTAAAAGAGAAATCAATTTATAATTACAAAAATTGTGGGTTTATGTAAGGTAAAAGTTAAATTGGAATCTTTCAAATTGTTGGGATTGATGATAAAATGGTGAGTATGACCATTAGTATTCCATATATACGTTAAAATATGTGTATATAGAATTTGGATCTTTTTATGCATGTGTGGAAGAATATGTGGTAGTGGGTATGAAAAATTAATGTTATGGTTTATAGGATACCATGAGGGAGTATTTAAAATCAATGATTTGACATGGTCTTTCAATTAATTGTTGAAATTTAAAATGGATTCAATTAAGAAGGGTCTTCTTTTCTAATGTTTTTTTTGTTTTAAAGGGAAAAGTTTGGTGGTGATTTACGTTTATATGTGGATATGATAAAATATTTTTTGGACGTGGAAAACAATTTTGGTTTCAAAAAATGAAACGAAATTTAGAAGTGGGAGATTCTATAAGTAGTTATTTCTAAAATATGAATTTATTATTGTCTTGGGTGGTTTTGGTTCTCTTTTGGTTGTGATTTTTTAATTATTTGATATAGTATTTTGATGTATTGGTATATGAGATTGGAATTTCATTTAAAATTTTTATTATTAAAGTTATAGTTTTTTTGGATCGGGTTATGTGTCTTATGTTGTTGAGAGTATGCCTCTTAGAATGACCTCGATGTTTTCTGGTGATCCTCCTCAAGTTATAAACCCACCCATACAACACGTGGAGTGGTGGATCCTTACATTTCAAAATTGGTGATTTGTTTCTATATACATTGATTTCCATTAATGGTTATTGAGTGTATTTGGTAAATTTAGTGTATTATTGTTTGGGGAACTCCATTTAACATGAGAGTGTGAGTCATCATGGATTTGATTGTATAAATGGGACTATATAATTGGAAGGTGGTTATTTCATTCTCATAGAAATTTGATATGTCTAGGTAAATCATCAAGACCAAATTTATCTAGTGACTTATTCTTGATTATTTTATGGAATTAAAAGTATCACATCTCACAAATGATTAAAATGGTCATCAAATATTGATGGTTAATGATGACCATCTCAATGAGTGGGATTCATTTATCGAGTGATAGTTCTTGTCCGTTCATGTAGTTTTCATCGTATCACTCATAGGTTTTCTACCAATATAGTCTGTTTTGGTACTCTATGACATCTAGTCGTCATCGTTAAAATTATTGTTATCAGTGTGGCGGTTTTGGTAATATAGATATGTTCTACTAGAGGGGTCATTAAAAAAAGAGGTCACATTCAGATTATGTCAGCTTCTGACTATGAGGTAGTAAAAGTTTCAAGACATGAGGGCCCTATCCATAGGAACAAGATTGAATCATGCACACAATAAGGAATATAATGGTTGTGTACTGCCATTTTCTAGATATTGACTACAATGCTAGAATGGGGAGAGTTTGTGTTTAAATGTTTTAGCTTATTCATCTTTAAAGGAATCGTTTTTTCGTAAAAGTTCTATAGAACTCATTTAACTATTGTAGTATTTGTGGATTTAATTCTCCTCCTTGGTTGTAAGAAGTCATAGTGGTGTCATTATTCGAAATTCCAGTAGTTTTATCTTTTTAAATTTTATCACTTATTAGGTTTCCTTCTATGTATATCCATTATTGATCAGTTTTTTTATGGTTTTGTTCATTTAAAGAAGTGTGTGTCTTGAGAAATAATTAATAATGGTTTTATTGATTGAATGGGTTAAATTTTCTCCTATGGACACCAATTGTAGTGGTGGTTGGTCTATATGGTGAGTCTCATGAGTCTATCATTGTGTCGGTTGGTTCCTTAATAGTTATGAGACCTTTCATGTCTCTCCCTAATTTTAATTTTTTTTAGAATCTCTAGATTTGGTTAGGATTGATGTGTGAGGTTAAAAGTACACACCATGTTTCATGGTTTCTATTTTCTTTGGTTATATTTGACACTTGGTTTTGTTCAATATTTGGCTCGGTGAATTTTTGGGGGTAGAAACTATTTGGGGTGGAGATAATTATCACGCCCCAACATTTTTATATTAATTATTTTAATTATTTTATCTTTCATAGTCACTCTATTTAGTTCTGATAGTCATATTGTCAAAAATTAAATTTCTGGAAGCACATTTTTAGTTTCATTGTTAGTACTAATTTTTAGTAGTAAAATTATGGTTTGGGTGCTAGTTCTTATCTGTATCAGTGGTGTGGGGCATAGCTTGTTCATGTTCTATTAAATAGTTTGGAAAGTATATTGTTATGTTCATTGATTTTGATGTTCCATTTGTGATGGAAAAAATCATGGTTTGTCCAACCGTTCATCTCATCAAGGGGTAACCATGCTGAATCTCCTGTTTGACCAATTGGGAAAACACTGTTGGCACATGATTTTCTAAACCATACATAAACCTTGTTGATAACATGATATTTTCAAAAATTTAATGATTTTTTTCCTTTAAATTTCTTGTAAATTTTGGATCTCCTAATTTTTTTCATTCATTATTCCTACATGTGCATCATGTGGTCCACCTCCTCACCTTCTTCTTAGTTGTGTCCAAATTCCTCCACATGAGACCCCTGTCCATGACATTTTTTCCTAGATCTCAAGTAGATTCTCGTGCTTCTCCCTAATTCATGGTCTTTGGTTCCTTCATATCTCTATTTCTAATGGTTATTCTCTCCATGATTCCCAATCCCTCTTGGTTGAATCCTAAACATTGGATAGATCCAATTTTTCGTGTTTTCTTCCACTGTTAGTATATGTAGGGGAACTCTTGGTTCAACTTTTTTTCATTATTGCGTCCATCAGTGAAGGCAAATTGGTTTGTTTTATTTTGGATTAGCCATCACAACTAGTCATTGTATTCATATACCATTGGTTTGTTTCAAATTTTTTTGTCCTTATTTGGTGATTTTTTGAGTTCCATGTTTCTATTATTAGTGTATTTTGATCCATTGATCTGTTGGAGGATTTTCACACATGTGAAGGGGTAATACATATATATACATATTCCCTATTTGTATATATTCCCTCATGGAGATGGTAATATGTGTAGTGAAGCTATTTTTACTTATATATGTGTGTGTAAATACATGTACATTATTTTCTAATTAATATAATCTATTTCCCTTGAAAATTTCAACGAGTTTCGAGATGTTTCAGCTTTCCCTTATTCTTTATGAGGTAGGATCCCTATTCCCAAGTATTTAATTTGAATTCCATGATTATATGAATGTTTAAAAAAATAAAATTAAATATTATGTATATTATATACACATTGATGGTGCTTCCTGATGTTGGAATATTCATTATTTTTTATGATTCACCTTCGAGTTTTGAAATGTGTATTCATTATTTAAGTAATATTTGGCCCATTTTATTTATTTCTCAATAATTTAGATTCCTTAATTTGGTGTCAAAATTTGTTATGGTTGTGTGATGAATATTTCAAAAGAGGTTTGGAGTGTAAAAAAGATTTTTGAAAGTTGAAATATATGAAAATGGGTTCATATGTAAAATTATTGTCGATGAATTTCATGTTCTGTTATGTTTTGAAACAATTAATGGGTATTGTTGTAAATTTCAGATTAATAGGTTATTTTCCATTTATAAATTGATTTCATCATTTTAACTACGTTTTCAAGATTTTTTTAAATTATTTTGTTCCTTGTTTTATTGATTGGGATTTTATTTGGATTTATAACTAAATTTTTTTGGGTCATTTTGTTTTCTAAAATAAATATAATCATTATAATGTAATAAGTCTTGTTTTGAACTATTAAAATAATTTTTGGAAATGGAAAATCCCTATTGAGGTATGCCTATACTCTTTTTTGAATTATTATTTTCATCTTAACCATATGATCTATGATATGTTCCAAGTGAAGATGCTTCTTCCTGATTGTGTGACTTAATATTAAAGATTTTCTCAAGGAGGGAGGGTGGTGGTGAGAGGTTTGATGAGTTTTGGGGTAAAGAAACTTCTTTTTACATATGTTTTTTATTGATAAAAAACCCACAAATATTTGGTATAGAGCACTTGGGGGTCTATATTATCTTGGTGGGAAAACATGAATGAGTGAACTAGTTAATTAATAAGTGGTTGAAGCTATGATTTTTCGAATGGAATTTATGAAACAATGCTAACAAAAAATATGATCTGATCAGAGACTAGTTGAATTTTTGGATGAGATCCCCTATAGTGGCTAATGAATGGGAATATTTTTGGCATTATATATTGATTTTGAGTCCACTATAATTTTGGGATACATATCCCTCTAGTATCTCATTCATGAGAACACTATTGGTAGGTTAGTTGGATTATTGGGATCACCAAAGTACGAGGTTCATAGGGTCTCATTTGGTCTAGTTACCTATAGAGGTTTTCCTGGTTGATCTCTTGAAAAATGGTTCTTTGCAATGATGTTCAATCCATTTGTATGTGGTGGACCATGTGTACATGGTAATTTAAATGAATATATTTTTTAAAATATCATCCATTAAGAGTGTTTCCTAGAAATTTTTCTTGGATAGTCATTATTATAAAAACTATCCTAGATTACAGGGTTTGGAAATAGTGCTGATGAAGACATTTCCATTTTAGTTGCATCCTTCTTTTTTCCTCATTATTAAGAAAAAATGTTTTAATCTATTATATTCCTTTAATTTTGAAATGACTAATCATGTTTTTAAACTACATAGAAAATTGGATGGATGGAAAATAGGCTTTCTTAATAATGGAATCTTATTAATTGAATTTAAAATTAAAGGAAAAAATAATTTTATTTGTTTGTTTTTTCCAAATACTATGATTTTTTACTATTTTTCAAGGTAAGTAATGGATAATATTTTATTCCGGAATGCCTACATAGTTTTAATACTCACCCAAATAACTTCAATTCTATTTTTATTTTGTGTGCTACATACAGTTCTGTTTTGGTCACCATAGAGAGATGTTAGTTTAGTGGTTGGTGGTGAAATACATCATCCCATAGAAGTATGTATGGTATTTTTTTCATTCCACTGTTAGTTTTTTCATTTAATATTTAGTTTATATTTTTTAATATATATGTTTCTCATGGAATAAATCATTACCAATTGTGTATTCTTTATTCACGACACTAGTTGCATGCCTTATAGGACTGGGAATGCTTATCAGTCATGTTGGTCAGAGTGGATACTCAAGAGGGGGGGGGGGGGTAAATTGAGTTCCAATAAAAATTTATATTAAAATCATTTCTCTTAAAATCCCTAATTTAAAAACAACGTTAAACTATAGTGAATCTATACAGAGTGTAAAGGATCAATTAGTTTCTCAAAGATTGATTAGGTCTCAGTTAACTTAATTTGAAGATTAAATTAACTTTTGAAACTAAATTACCGGTTTACAATAAGTATAAACACTTGCTAATTTAACTATCAAATTATCTTTAAAATAGTTTTGTGTTTCAGAGTAATAAGCAGCGGAATGTAAAATATATATGTAATACTTATAGACTTAAAATAAAATCACAGCAAAGTCATCCAAGAGGTTCAGTCTCAAGCTGAGACTTAGTCCTCTCAACAATTTATATAAATTGATCCACACCCTGGATCGGGGTTAAAAAATAGTACACTATTGTTCAGGTATAAAAACCTCTACATCAGTTCTTCGTGGGAAAAACAAACAACAGCTCACAGGATGTTCAGGTATTAATCGACCTCTACCACCATCCATAGTGGGAAACAAAAGAGTTATAGAGTTTGAGTGAGGATTTATGAATCCTCCAGTCTAACATAGAAGACAGTGTGTGTGTAAAATAAACAAGGTACACACAATGCTTGAAATTTAAATTAGAGAATCACTAAGAGAAGAATGATTGAGTTTAGAAATGCTTTTGTGATTAGTAGTGTATCTCTGGAATTGTTTGGTTTATCATAAAAGATTCTGAGTTCTTCTCTGGTTTTCCTCAAAAAACAGAGTGTCATTTTCTTCCTTGGTTTTGAGTCCAGTTTAGTAGCCTGAGTGCATGAAATGTTTGTTGTAGTTCTTCAATCAAGATGCAGCTTGTGTTCTCCTCTGGAATAATTTTCTTCATGTATGCCTAGGATTCTTGGAGTATGGTTGTTGACTAGTGAAAAATGCTCCACATTTGAATGATGTTCAGCACTTGTCTCTTTCACCCTTCATGTGTCTTCTTTATGCCTTTCATGTCACATACATCCATATATCCAGTGTTCTCTTTCCATCCCTTTATAGCTTTCAGCTTTGGCAGAAAAGAATAATCACCTTTTGCATGGGTACTAGGTACAGTTCCCTAACATGCAACAGAAATTATTAAATAACATTAACTTCATTAAAAACATCAAATGTAACTGTGAGATAAATAAATAAATAGTATGAAGAGTATAGGGTTTGACTAGTTGGTCAAGAATTAGTATCATTTTATTGGTAGATGTGCATGGTGGACATTGTGTCGCAAAACCTTCCATCGGTAGCTGTTTTGAACTTGCATTAGTAGCTCATATACTTGTGACTTTAGTTCCATCGGTAGCTCTTGTTATTGGTAGATCTTGTTATCGGTAGATCTTTTTATTAGTAGCTATTTTTATCTGTAGCTTTTGTTCCATAAGTAGTTGTCTCTCCATCGGTAGATGTCTCTCCATTGGTAGCACTTTGCATCAGTCGTCTATCGGTAACTACTGGTACACATGCACATCGGTAGCTAGTTTGTTCTGTATCGGTAGACTGAATATGTGAACTAGTTCTATCGGTAGGCTTTTTTCTATCGGTAGCTCTAGTCTGTTTGTCTGTCGGTAGCTCTGTACATATTGGTGACCTTAGTGTATCGGTGACTCTGTCTATTGGTAGACTAAGTCTATTGGTAGACTGAGTACCGGTAGCTCTAGCTAAACGCAGACCAGTGACTTAATACTTATCTTTTTTAAACAAAACATATCTAAATGGGTAAGAATTACTTCAGAGCTTATATAAACATGTATAAACAAAGATTAAACAATCTCAGGGATTATTTTAATATTATTATCATCTTGAGCACAGATTGATAGAATTAATATATATAAAAATATTATATTTAGATTATCAAAGTATATGAAAGAATAATTGGGATTATCAAAACAGGTGAGGTCAACAATCTCTTCCCTTTTGATAATCACAAATTATGAAATTATCATTTAAAAAAAATGTATCAGAGGATATATAATTAAACTAAATTTCCTCAGAAAAAATAGTATTGTAACACCCCAGGATTTCATAGTGTGTTATTTCTTAAAAATAATTCAGTAACTTGCACTACACGCAACACCGAGTTCAATCACACCATTACGTACAAAAAAATCCATTAAAAGAGGTCATGAATAGTATTAACTACATTTTGAACTTTATATAATCCTTATAATTTTAGAATCCCTATTATGAGTTTCTTAGTCATAATGCAAAAACAGATTAATTTTCAGTATTGCACTTTTATCAACTTTTAATAGTGAAACCTTTTTAAATAAAATATTTTAAACTATCTGAATAAATTGGGACATAAAAAAATTTAAAATGAAACATCCCAAGCTTCCACGGTACGCTTTCCTTTGAATAAAATAGTAGCGTGTGTTGTACGCAACCTTGAGTTTTAACACATGCCACAACCAATCAAACTAGTCGTTATGAATAGTAATACCTAAATTTTGAAATTATATATATTTTATATTTTAAAATGGACTTCATTTTTGGATTCGAAATATCGAATTTAGCCTAAGGTGAAATTTTGGTACTTTTCGGATAACTTTCATATTTTGATGAATAGTGAAAATTACTAAATTTTAATTAAAAACTACTTTTTTAATCAAAATAATTAATAGCAATAAATTGAAAATTTGAGAGGTTTTTAAGTATATTTAGAATATATTTTTACCATTTAATATAATGTTGGTCATTGTACATAATTTTACAATTAAACAGAGCATAAACAACTGTCAATCTTTTGATAGTTATTACCTCTTAAAAACACGATTTTTGTTTTGACAGCGGGAATTAATTTTAACTTAATTTCTGCCACTTCTGTGTTTTGAATTTAGAAAAATGGATTCCATATTTGGAATCAGGATTTCCAAATTGTGTAAATAGGTAACTTTTATTTTTAGACATTTTGAATAATTACTGTGGTAAATATTTTATTTACCATGGTTAAGGGTAAATCCAGTAAATAAGGGTTAAAAAGTAATATTATAATAATACAAAATTACCCTAAAACGTGTCCTAACCTTATTTGTGGACACATACCCGACCATGGGCATCATTGGGTCGATTTGGGGACCCCTTGGAGCCACTTGTATGTGGAAGGGACACATTATATTAATAAAGTTAAAATAAAAATAAAAATGGCATAAGCTTACATCTTTTCGAAAAACAATTTTTACGTAGGGTTATACATGTTGGATTTTCGATTATAAATATTAATTAGAAAGATAAAGAGATTTCCTACATAATGATATTTTATTTATAATTTTTAGACATCATATAATCTAAATTATTAATGACACAATAATGATGCAATGTTTACCTCATTAATAATTCATTTAAATAAATAAGATTATAATGATTAAAATATTATCTGAAACCTGTCCAATTCTTACTGGTTGATGTTATTTAGAATATGAGTCATCTTATATTCGACCTCAATTATTTTTGGACCATTATAAACCGAATTTAATTATATTATAAAGTAATACTTTCACTCTTTCCTAAAGAGCCCCTCCTCTCCCTTATAAAAGGATACCACTTCTACTCATTCCTCACACCACTAAAAGCCTTTGGGTTCGGCCAAAACCTGCCCAAATACTCTCCCAACTTCCCTCACTACAACCTATAGGCCTTAGTTTGATCAGAAAGCCAACCTATGGAGCCCTTTTGATCAAATCAAAAGGAAGCGCCCGAAGAAGAGGTAATGATTTCACCACCCTTTTTCAAGTTCCTTTCTTCTTCCACTTCTTCTTTCTTTGTTCTTACCATTCTAAAATAATAACTCCAGTATCTCACATATACTGTGATGTTATTATAAATATGGTACAACCATATTCAGTATTCTATCCACCCTTTGAATAACATGTCACCATACGTGCGTACGTACGGCTTACCGTCTCCACGTCGTGGTGTAATTGTTATTCAATATATTATTATTTGGATGGGTATAATAATGATGTGAAACTCATGTAAATAATAAATATAACATGTAAATTATTCTTTATATATGATATAACATCCATTTATATATTATTTTAATATCAAAAGAATGATATTGTCGCTCGTGCGTACGTACGGACTACCGTCTCCACAAACGCGATAAGATTCATTCTCCATCGTATCCATTCAAGTATAATTATCATTTGATGATTTAAAAATGATGTTTAAGGACTTGATATCATTCTGATATGAATAATATACATCCCATTAATAACAAATGTGGCTCACATAACAAAGAATATAAAGTAAAATGAACCCGTTAACACCCGAAGTGACGATAATTCTAAGATATTATTAACAAAACAATGTTAAAAGATCATATATGATATCATATTAAAGTAAATGATTCTTGTATTATTCAATAAAAATTATTTCACCATTATACAAGAGGTAAACCTACCATCTACCAAGGAAAAAGTACAACGTAAGGGATTTTCTTATCTCACATTCAATTCCGTGAGATTTCCATTATTCGCCGGTAAATTATTGAAAGTGGTGTATTGTGTACTGGAATTTGATATATATTATCATGATTATCTTTATATTCATGTTATTCTGTAAACAATTTGGTGGTTATTAAATTTTGGCCATATGACTCAGTTGATTAACGTGGTAAGGGGTTTTCATATCACTCTTTATTTCCGTGAGATTCATGCCATATTTCCACTATTATCTTTTGTGTGGTGTATGTACTTCCCATAATTGTATTCTTTGTGTAATACACTTTACCTTATGTGTATTTACATTTTCATTGTATGATACCTTTTTCATGGGTTGTATGTTTCATAAGTTACCAAATTGATAAGGGTTTACTTCACAATCTCTTTAATATCTGAGGTTGTCTTTACGTAAGTATCTACATGGACATATTTACTATCCATGTACATATTTCATAAAAGAGTTTTCAAAGGGATTATTTCTAAGGGAACTTTTACTAAAACATCATTTTAAATGTTTTAAATATTTATTCTTCTAAATCATCCTCATTTATGTCCATGTTTTCAAAATGGTTTGTAAGGATTTATTTATATGAAAATGAATGTTTTAAAAGTGTTAATTCCATTCAAAAGTTTCAAAGTGGTATGGGACACTTTGATTCAAAAATGTATTTAAATGCCTTACTTTCTAAATTGTGTAACATTAAAATGTTTTCATGAAAAAGGGATATTTCTCTCAATAATTTTTAAAAAAAACATTTTCATCCATGTCAACATCCTTTGATGGATTTTAAGATTATTTGAAGTTGATTTATTATGATATAAAACTTCCATATTGTAATGAAGTTTTGTGATTTGTTTGACTGTAGATGTGTCATTTATATAGCATTCATGGTTTATGAGTAATGTATTGACATTTCATATGCTAGTTCCAATAAGAATGTTTATGTTATATTTCAACCTTTACTTTATATGAATGTGTTGGACAAGTATGTTCCATGTTGGGGACTGGTTAAAGTAAGCCCTCCAGGTTGGGGACTGGAAAAAGTAAGCCCTCCAGGTTAGGGACTGGTAAAAGTAAGCCCTCCGGTTTGGTCTCCGGTTATTAGAGGCACTCCGGGTTGGTGTTCGGTTATTAGAGGCACTTCGGGTTGGTGTCCAGTTATTAGAGGCACTCCGGGTTGGGTTCCAGTTACAGTTAGCCCCAAGGTCTTGGGACGAGGCCTTGAAAAGAAATTAAAGTTTAGCATTATTCGTTCCATCATTATGAAAGTGGTTATTGATATTTCATGTGATCATTCGACTAGTAGAATATCCATGTGAGTAAGTAAATGGAATTATTTCATTTTATCTTTTCCATTTTATGCTGAAGTTCAAGTTTAAAAGGCTTTTGTTTTAGTTATAAATTGCCTTAAGTGTTTATGCTTATTTATGAAAGCTTATGCTATAATGTTATCCTTACTGATCATCTGGGCTCACCCCTTTCAATGTTTTATTTTTTTCCCAGGATTATGAAGAAGTAATTTATGAATGACCTGAAGGGATAGTATGAGGGGATATGAAGACAAGATGTTTTTTATGATGTAATGTAAAAATTTATGGATGTATCTAGTTATTCCAAGGCTACTAAACTAATCGGTCTTTCGAGACTTGATCTTTCTCGTGATCATGCCAATGTTATGTAATTAATGCACCGACTCTGGGTAGCTGGGGTCGGGGTGTTACAGTTGGTATCAGAGAAAGTTTAGTACAAACCTTGGAAGCTAGATTTAGATAAACTCTGATTAGAGCACGTAGACCTAAGATGAACTTTGAGGATTAGTATAGAAGAACTTCCTAGAATTTTGGTATTGTAGAGATTTTGTGAGCAATACATCCCTGTCTGGATACGAGCAGGTAGAGGCGGTTCTGACACAGATGTACCTAGGGGTAAAACCTGAAAACACCGCTTTGAGCTAGACTCGAACGGGAACTGGTGCACGACAACGGGCCTTGCTGCACTCTTGGTTACGACACTCCCGGGGGATATGCTTAGGATAATTCTCATTTTCATTATAAATCATTATGAAGGGTTTATGTGTATATAATTCCTCAAAGAAAACATTTTTATAATTATGGATTATATCCATAAATAGTTCAATTTATGTTAAGTGTTTTATAAGTATGGGATTACGTATTTTGATTAATAAACTGATCTAGTTTATGCCATTGTTTAGAAATGGCACCCCATAGAAGGAATGAGAACTCCAGAAATGAACATGATTCAAAGAGAAGGAAGGATCACATCTTTCATGGTCTTAAGCTATAATTTATAAGAGAAATATTCTCCCATGTATTATCATCATATGAAGAAATAATATCATGTGTTGATAAGATAAGTAATGAGTTTACTGAGTCCTATGGCTTTGAAGGGAAGCAAGAGAAGAAAAGCATGGAAGAGAGAAAGATGGATAAAGGGAAGAGGGAAAAGAATAATTTTCCCATATGTGGTAACTGTGGAAAGAAACACCCTAGAACTTGCCTGAAAGGAATGGGAGTTTGTTATAAGTGTGGAGGAAAAGGGCACAAAGTACGTGACTTCAAGGGTAAGAAAATGGTTTCAAATGTACAATGCTTCATTTGCAAGGAGTTTGGACACTACGCGAACCTATGTCCCAGTCATCAGACTATGCCGCAAATGATGTTATTGGATAATAATCAAGTTATGATACTACCACAGATGAAGAGGAATGAATAGAGTTCTTATGTTGATTATGTCAATTGAGTGTTGTATCAACAATGTACTTGTTATAATAATTATGGAGTATATAAGTATTGTACTGCAGTACTATTTTATTAAGGAATTGAGATTGTGTGGAACAAAGAAAAGTGACTCAATAGCAGGATAAATTTTTGGAAAATATATGTTTGAGAGAATGATAAATCATAATATAGTTCTGATACTGAGGTAGTTATTTTGGAATAATATGTGATTGTTTTGGATAAATTATATTAGATATTCTTGACTACCTCGGAACTGATTAATGATTTGTATATTCCATCATTTTTGGGGTTTAAAACATTTTTGGATTGATGAAGTATATCCAGCATTCTATATGGAATAAGGGAGAATGAATGTAATCAATAAGGAATATGGTAATTCAGGATGTTTCAGTGTATTAAAAGAATACATGATGAAGGTATTCATATGCTATTACGGGGTAAAAAGGATATACATTATGTTTACCTTACTTATAGATGTTGGACTGTGAGTTTGGACAGAAGTATTTTAGATAGTTCTAGTTTGGATTATTTTGGATTGCCATAAAAGGACAACCCGGAGGTCGGGCGGCAACCCGTCGCGTCCGGCAAGGCTGTGAGACTTGAACCCGCAACCGAAGGGCGACAAGGGTGTATCACCTACCACTGGCCCACGAGATGTCCTGGATTAAATAATGTAGTTTTTATTAAAATATCTTGTAGATGAATTATAAATTCGTTTATTTTGGAACCCTATACGAATAGTGTAAATAGAATTTTTTTATGTTCTATTATCTTTTAGAGTGAAAGATGAGTTTGTGGTAGAAATTTATTAATGGATAAAACTCTAATTATAAAGTAAGTATATCTCCTTATGATCTTATCCAATCTCATAAATAAATTCATCAACATTAAGAAAAGAAACTTAGAGAAAAAATGATGTCCTAGATGGTACCTTAAATCATCACTAATTTATGGCTTTGGGATTGTTGGCCTTTTCATAGCCATGTTCTTTACCACTCTCCATCAGATAATTGATGGTTAGATTTCTCTTCCATATCCATATTTTCCTACATGGAACCCTAGTATGTGTTATTTTCGGTAATCTTCATACTTTCCACTCTTTATTTTAAATAGAGGCCTCATTAATTCATTTTTCTATGTGGGATTTCAACTAAGATATTTTGAAACATCAAAAATGTGTTATCCCAATACCCTATATTTTGTTGAACCGATGGTACTTCAACTCATCATAGATTGATGAGTTTAAGGACCTCAATTTTATACTTGTTAGTGATTGATGACCTCAATCACTACCTATAAATATTTACGTTTTTCCTCCAATTATATGTCTCTAATTGCCACCAATGTTCTCCTAATCGAGATCATAATTTGGTGGTGACCATTTCATTTCTCTTTTCCTCATATTAAGACTAAATTTCAGTAACCCAATTTCCGATGTGGGTTTTCCCACAAATATATTTTCTACTTTCAACCTTTTATTTTCGAAGAACAATTTCAAATTGCGAGGACTCAATTTATTGATGGAGGGGAGAATGTAACACCACAGGATTTCATAGTGTGTTATTTCTTAAAAATAATTCAGTAACTTGCACTACACGCAACACCGAGTTCAATTACACCATGACGTACAAAAAAAATCCATTAAAAGAGGTCATGAATAGTATTAACTACATTTTGAACTTTATATAATCCTTATAATTTTAGAATCCCTATTATGAGTTTCTTAGTCATAATGTAAGAACAGATTCATTTTCAGTATTGCACTTTTATCAACTTTTAATAGTGAAACTTTTTTAAATAAAATATTTTAAACTATCTGAATAAATTGGGACATAAAAAAATTTAAAATTAAACATCCCAAGCTTCCACGGTACGCTTTCCTTTGAATAAAATAGTAGCGTGTGTTGTACGCAACCTTGAGTTTTAACACACGCCACAACCAATCAAACTAGCCGTTATGAATAGTAATACCTAAATTTTGAAATTATATATATTTTATATTTTAAAATGGACTTCATTTTTGGATTCGTAATATCGTATTTAGCCTAAGTTGAAATTTTGGTACTTTTCGGATAACTTTCATATTTTGATGAATAGTGAAAATTACTAAATTTTAATTAAAAACAACTTTTTTAATCAAAATAATTAATAGTGATAAATTGTGAATTTGAGTGGTTTTTAAGTATATTTAGAATATATTTTTACCATTTAATATAATTTTGGTCATTGGACATAATTTTACAATTAAACCGAACATAAACAAGTGCCAATCTTTTGATAGTTATTACCTCTTAAAAACACGCTTTTTGTTTTGACAGCGGGAATTAATTTTAAATTAATTTCTGCCACTTCTGTGTTTTGAATTTAGAAAAATGGATTCCATATTTGGAATCAGTATGTCCAAATTGTGTAAATAGGTAACTTTTATTTTTAGACATTATGAATAATTACTGTGGTAAATATTTTATTTACCATGGTTAAGGATAAATCCGGTAAATAAGGGTTAAAAAATAATATTATAATAATACAAAATTACCCTAAAACGTGTCCTAAACTTATTGGTGGACACATACCCGACCATGGTCATCCTTGGGTCGATTTTGGGACCCCTTGGAGCCACTTGTATGTGGTAGGGGCACATTATATTAATAAAGTTAAAATAAAAATAAAAATGGCATAAGCTTACATCTTTTAGAAGAACAATTTTTACATAGGGTTATACATGTTGGATTTTAGATTATAAATATTCATTGGAAATCTAAAAAGATTTCCTACATAATTATATTTTATTTATAATTTTTAGACATCAAATAATTTAAATTATTAATGACACAATAATGATGCAATGTTTACCTCATTAATAAATCATTTAAATAAATAAGATTATAATGATTAAAATATTATCTAAAACCTGTCCAATTCTTACTGGTTGATGTCATTTAGAATATTAGTCATCTTATCTTCGACCTCAATTATTTTTGGACCATTATAAACCGAATTTAATTATATTATAAAGTAATACTTTCACTCTTTCCTAAAGAGCCCCTCCTCTCCCTTATAAAAGGATACCACTTCTACTCAATCCTCACACCTCTCAAAGCCTTTTGGTTCGGCCAAACCCTGCCCAAATACTCTCCCAACATCCCTCACTACAACCTAGAGGCCTTAGATTTATCAGAAAGCCATCCTAAGCAGCCCTTTTGATCAAATCAAAAGGAAGAGCCCGAAGAAGAGGTAATGATTTCGCCACCCTTTTTCAAGTTCCTTTCTTATTCCACTTCTTCTTTCTTTGTTCTTACCATTCTAAAATAATAACTCCAGTATATCACATATACTGTGATGTTATTATAAATATGGTACAACCATATTCAGTATTCTATCCACCCTTTGAATAACATGTCACCATACGTGCGTGCGTATGGCTTACCGTCTCCACGTCGTGGTGTAATTGTTATTCAATATATTATTATTTGGATGGGTATAATAATGATGTGAAACTCATGTAAATAATAAATATAACATGTTAATTATTCTGTATATATGATATAACATCCATTTATATATTATTTTAATATCAAAAGAATGATATTGTCGCTCGTGCGTACGTACGGACTACCGTCTCCACAAACGCGATAAGATTCATTCTCCATCGTATCCATTCAAGTATAATTATCATTTGATGATTTAAAAATGATGTTTAAGGACTTGATATCATACTGGATATGAATAATATAAATCCCATTAATAAAGAATGTGGCTCACATAACAAAGAATATAAAGTAAAATGAACCCGTTAACACCCGAAATGACGATAATTCTAAGATATTATTAACAAATCAATGTTAAAAGATCATATATGATATCATATTAAAGTAAATGATTCTTGTATTATTCAATAACAATTATTTCACCATTATAGAGGAGGTAAACCTACCATCGACCAAGGAAAAAGTACAAAGTAAGGGATTTTCTTATCTCACATTCAATTCCGTGAGATTTCCATTATTCGCCACTAAATTATTGAAAGTGGTGTATTGTGTACTGGCATTTGATATATATTATCATGATTATATTTATATTCATGTTATTCTGTAAACAATTTGGTGGTTATTAACTTTTGGCCATATGACTCAGTTGATTAACGTGGTAAGGGGTTTTCATATCACTATTTATTTTCGTGAGATTCATGCCATATTTCCACTATTATCTTTTGTGTGGTGTATGTACTGCCCATAATTGTATTCTTTGTGTAATACACTTTACCTTATGTGTATTTACATTTTAATTGTATGATACCTTTTTCATGGGTTGTATTTTTCATAAGTTACCAAATTGATAAGGGTTTACTTCACAATCTCTTTAATATCCGAGGTTGTCTTTACGTAAGTATCTACAGGGACATATTTACTATCCATGTCCATATTTCATAAAAGAGTTTTCAAAGGGATTATTTCTAAGGGAACTTTTACTAAAACATCATTTTAAATGTTTTAAATATTTATTCTTCTAAATCATCCTCATTTATGTCCACGTTTTCAAAATGGTTTGTAAGGATTTATTTATATGAAAATGAATGTTTTAAAAGTGTTAATTCCATTCAAAAGTTTCAAAGTGGTATGGGACACTTTGATTCAAAAATGTATTTAAATTCCTTACTTTATAAATTGTGTAACATTAAAATGTTTTCATGAAAAAAGGATATTTCTCTCAATAATTTTTAAAAAAATCATTTTCATCCATGTCAACATCCTTTGATGGATTTTAAGATTATTTGAAGTTGATTTATTATGATATAAAACTTCCATATTGTAATGAAGTTTTGTGATATGTTTGACTTTAGATGTGTCATTTATATAGCATTCATGGTTTATGAGTAATGTATTGACATTTTGTATGCTAGTTCCAATAAGAATGTTTATGTTATATTTCAACCTTTTTTCATATGAATGTGTTGGAAAAGTATGTTCCAGGTTGGGGACTGGTTAAAGTAAGCCCTCCAGGTTGGGGACTGGTAAAAGTAAGCCCTCCAGGTTAGGGACTGGTAAAAGTAAGCCCTCCGGTTTGGTCTCCGGTTATTAGAGGCACTCCGGGTTGGTGTCCGGTTATTAGAGGCACTCCGGGTTGGTGTCCGGTTATTAGACGCACTCCAGGTTGGGTTCCAGTTACAGTTAGCCCCAAGGTCTTGGGACGAGGCCTTGAAAAGAAATTAAAGTTTAGAATTATGAATTCCATCATTATGAATGTGGTTATTGATATTTCATGTGATCATTCGACTAGTAGAATATCCATGTGAGTAAGTAAATGGCATTATTTCATTTTACCTTTGCCATTTTATGCTGAAGTTCAAGTTTAAAAGGTTTTGTTTTAGTTATAAATTTCCTTAAGTGTTTATACTTATTTATGAAAGCTTCTGCTATAATGTTATCCTTACTGAGAATCAGAGCTCACCCCTTTAAATGTTTTATTTTTTTCCCAGGATTATGAAGAAGTAATTTATGAATGACCTGCAGGGATAGTATGAGGGGATATGAAGACAAGATGTTTTTTTTATGATGTAATGTAAAAATTTATGGATGTATCTAGTTATTCCAAGGCTACTAAACTAATCGGTCTTTTGAGACTTGATCTTTCTCGTGATCATGCCAATGTTATGTAATTAATGCACCGACTCTGGGTAGCTGGGGTCGGGGCGTTACAAGTATGGTATAAAAAATAATTTATCATAGATAGAATTAAATGTATCAGAGATAAAAGAAAAATCCATGATATCAGAGGTAAAATTTAGTAGTATCAGGGAACTAAATGAAATGATATCAGAGGATGAGAGAAAAGGCACTGGTATCAGAAGATTAAATTCAGAGGTATCGAATGGGAAATCCATGATAGATCTTAGATAAAATTTCTCCCCCTTTCATTAAAATATCTCCCTCTGGGTGAATATGTATTCCTCTTTTGATACATAGAGAGTATTTCTCCCCATTTGTAAAATATTTATCCCCCATTGTGATAATCAAAAAGTGGGAAATAACAAAGAGAAATGGAACAATTGAAATAGAAGAAAATCACTTGTATTAAATGTTACAAAAAGGTACAAAAAGAGAAAACAAAATACATAGGATTCCTATCAAACAGTCCAGCCACTTGATCAATCCACATTCTCAATGTGATATTTTCCCTTGGGATCATAAGAGGATTCAGGTGGTGAGGATGCCGGTGAAGGCTTAGGAGTTCCTGAAATGACCACATTAGGTTGAGAAACTGAAACAATGTCTAGCTTTTATTGAGTATTCCTTTGTGTGATCATAGGTGCGAGGCTTCAAATGGCTTGGATAGGAGTCAGCTGAATTGGAGAAGCAGTAGAGGCAGAGGTAGGCAAAGCTGGAGGGACAATCACTGGCATGTAATCAACAGGAAGAAAAGGAAGCAACAGATTCTGAAATCGATAATTATTCCTCCTCCTCTCTCCATAGAAGATATAAATTCATACTTTTTCTCCATAAACTTCTCCAATGCTAGAGTAAATTCTCTTATCTTGCTAAATTTCTCTCTGAAATCTTGATTGGCAGGAGGAAATTTCATATTCTCAATCAGAAGTTCGAAATGACTAGTCATTTGGGTCTTTGTGTAAATTTTGGAGAAATAGAAGTCCACCTTTTCTTTCAATTCTATATGAGAGGCAGAGGCTTCTCTCATGTACTCTTGGACTATCATCATAATTTCTTTGGCTGAATCTCTGGTAGAGAGAAAAACTCTGCTTTGTTTAGATGAGTCCACAGAGCCACTAGTTGAAGCTTGACCAATCTCCTCCTTCGTCACAAATCTAAATTGATTCAAATCCACAGAAGGTTAGGATGAAAGAGAACCAACAAAGAAAGATATAGTCTCTTTGATGCTTTTGGTCAACACACTGATAAGATTTTGAACTTGGGAATACCAGATTGTAATATGATCCTTCATTGAAGTTTTGAAACCATTAAATACTGAAACCATCTAGCATACAACAATATTCACATAAGATAAGTCCTTATCTGCTTGGGATTTTGAGATCATGTAAGAGTATAAAGAAACAATTGATTACTTTAGTGATTCAAGATCTTCTTCAAGTATAGAAACTCGAGCCTTGTAGTCTTTAACTTCTTCAACTATTTCACCCATAAAGGTTGATAAATTACAGGAATGATATAGTTCAAAAGATCTTTACAATATAATCATTTCTCCAGAAAAAACTCTTCTTTATCTCACCAACAGAGGCACTTAAAGATTCTTTTAGCTCATCCCTTAAGATATCCATAACAGCCTTGGCAATCAAATCAGTAGGTGAAACTACTACAGATGCTCTTTCAGAGGCTAAACTGACTATATAGTCAGTAATAACTGATTGAATTGATAATACCATAGAAAATTCCATTTTCTTTACCTATAACACAAAACTATCATTATGGTTTTTCTTCAGATTTTCCAGGTCATGCATTCGGACCACATCTTCAGGAAATAATTCAGATTCAACATCTTAAACAATTTTTGGTCTATTTATAGATGCTTCATTATCTGAATCAGGATAGCCTAAACCACAAACTATAAAACTTGGGTCTTCTCCCCAATCATTAAAACCAACATCCACTGTAACACTTCCAAACATAGATTGATGCTCTCCCTCAATGGGTTCATCCTCAATTAGGATAACAACATTCTCAGCATCATGTTCAGAAGCATTCTCCGCGGGTCTTTCATCCTGAGGAGAATCTTCCACTATCATTTCCATCACTATAGCATCATGAGGGTCCTCTGGATAAGGCAAGGGTATGTCAACATTATTTGCTTCCTCAATAGGTACTAAATATTGTCCAATCACTGGACTCAGGCTCAAATCAGCTGACAGAGATGATTCACTATCATGAACATCTTCCTCATTCAGTACAGCAACCTCTTCAACAGCCTCTAAAAGAGCTTCTTCATTATCTGATTTATGTTGATCTAGATTTTTAGGATCTGGTCTAGGAGGAAAGTATGGGTCACCTCCATCATCTACAGAGGACTCTTCCTCTTCTGAATCATCACTATATTCTTGCTCCTCTTCATCAGGTCCCAGACCTGGATCCCTCACATCCTTTGGTCTTAAAGGATGATCCATAGGACTAAACTTGTCATACACCTTCTGGTCATCATTAACCCATTCTCCTCTCCAAGGGTTCCAATTTATTTTCATGTACTTAAAAACTTTAGTTGTGATAAAGAAAATATTCTTCACTAAAACTGTCTCATCTTGAGGCTCATCAACTCCTTTTACCTTGATCATCATAGAGATCAACATAGAAAAGAATAGAGAATTTTTCATTGATTTCGGCCTTGTCATATCATCCATATGGAGATTCAGCAATCTGCAAAAATTAACCTTTAAATAATGTCTTAAAAAGTGAATGAGATAGATATCCTGATATCTCATATTGGCAATGTCTCCTCTCCTTGGAATCAAGTCATGTTGAACAAATTTGAACAGTGATCTATTCTATCCATCCATTTTTGCACCAACTACTTGTCTTTGACTTCCATCACCAGTCATCTCTTCCAAAGTAGTCTCATAATCAAAAAATTTCACTAGTAGGTGTCATGACTCTCTCGACATATCCAGATACTCCTTCATGTGGAACATTAAAGCACTTATCCCATTAAACAGATGAAAATGACATCTCCTTTCCATTCACAAAAGAGGTTACTCGATTTTCATTCTCCGATTATTCAAAGGTTGAAAAATCGTAAAACTCTTATACTAACTTTGGAAAATAACGACCATTGTTGTTCGAAAAACACTCCACCCATTTTTGACCTTCAAGAACTTCGAGCACTAAGGACCTTCTAGGCAGCAGCCATTGTACACACAATTCCCTTTCAATCACAATAACTCGATTTTGTAGATGTGGATTCACTGGTCGTTTCTGCGACCTAGTTCTAGAAACACTACCACTACCACTTGCTTCTTGCTCGGTCCTTTGCTTCTTTGTTTTCGGCTCAACATTGTCATCTCTGATGGTAGGAATTTTGGTTTTTTCCATTGCTTGTTCGAAGGATTTAGGGTTCTCTAAGGATTCAGGAGCTAAGGATCGAAGGTTAAAGTTTGAGGCTCAGTGGATTAGAAGTAGCTAGGACTTTAGTTTTATCATTTAGAAATCATAAAAAAATAACGAAAATAAAGTAAAAATGATTCAGATTCCAGCGGCAGACAGAAGTTTTAAAACAACGCACACATCAGTGAGAATTTCTATTGGTGAGGATTTTAATCAGTGAAAAGCCTACATCAGTGAGAACTTCACATCGGTGAGAACATGAAATTGGTGAGAATTTCACATCGGTGAGAACTTCACATCGGTGATAATTTCACATCAGTGAGAACTTCACATCGGTGAGAATTTCCTATCGGTGAGAACATCACATCTGTGAGAATTTCACATCGTTGAGAATTTCTACCGATTGAGGTTAAACATACCTAACTCATGTCTAATGTAACATAAACTATCCGAACTCAATGGTTTAGTGAAGATATCGGCTAATTGATGTTTAGTACCTATAAACTCAAGAATTATATCACCCTTTTGGTAATGATCTCTCAAGAAATAGTGCCTTACATCAGTGTGTTTGGTCTTATAGTGAGACACAGGGTTCTTTGAGATATTTATTGCACTAGTATTGTCACAGTTGATTGAAACGTGCCTAAAGTCATATGCATAGTCCAAAAGAGTGTGTTTCATCCACAAAATTTGTGCACAGCAACTACGAGTAGCTATGTTCTCACTTTCGGCAGTGGATAATGCTACAAAATTCTTCTTCTTACTATACCAAGATACTAAGGACATTCCCAATAAATGACATGTTCCTGAAGTGCTTTTTCTATCCAACATGATACCAGCAAAATCAACATCTGAATTACTCATTATCTCAAAGGGTTGTCCTTTTGGGTAAAACAAACCAAAGTTTACAGAATGTTTAAGATACATAAAAATTCGTTTAACAGAAAGTAAATGAGATTCTTTTGGATTAGCTTGAAATCTTTCACATATACACACACTAAACATAATATCTAGTCAACTATCAGTAATGTAAAGTAAGATTCCAATCGTACCTCTATAATTGGTTTGATTCACTGGTTTCCTAGTTTCATCTGCATCCAATTTACAAGCTCTACTCATAGGAGTTTCACTTTCCTCAATACTATCCAAACCGAAACGTTTTACAAGATCCTTCGTATATTTACTTTGATTCAAATCAATACCATTTTCATTTTGAAACACTTCAAATCCATGAAAATATTTACGTTATCCCATTAAACTCATTTCAAACTCATTTTGCATACTTTTTGAAAAATCAGTACATAAAGAATGTTTAGAAGATCTAGAAATAATATAATCAACATAGATTTGAACTATTAAAACATCATTATAAATTCTTTTAAAAAAAGAGTTGGATCAACATTCCCATTAGTAAAACATTTTGAAATAATAAAATTACTAAGTCTATCATACCAAGCTCTTGGATCTTGTTTTAAACCGTATAAAGCTTTAGAAAGTTTAAAAACTTGATTTGAAAAATAAGGATTAGTCAATCCAGGTGGTTGTTCAAAAAAACATCTTCAACAATAAAACAATTTAGAAAAGCACTTTTGATATCCATTTGATATAACATGAAGTTTAGATGAGAAGCATATAAAAGTAACAACCTGATGGCTTCTAGTCTGGCTACAGGTGCAAAGGTTTCCTCATAGTCTATATCTTCTTCATGACTATATCCTTGTGCTACTAGTCTAGCTTTGTTTCTAAATATGTTTCCAGACTCACGAACTTTGTTTCTAAAAACCCATTTTGTGCCTATTGTTAAAGTGTCCATAGGTCTGTCAACTAATTCATAGACTTTGTTTCTGTCAAATTGATTTAACTCTTCCTGTATAGCCATTACCCAAAATTCATCATTGTTAGAATCATTGATATTTTTAGGTTCATGCTATGAATGAAAGGCTTGATGTTCATCCCGATTTCTAAGAGAAGCTCTGTTCTGTGTCCCTCTATCAAGATTACCAACAACATAATCCAAAGTATGAATCTTTAGAATCCTTGTTGATCTAGTAAAGGTAGGAATAGAAATTTCAGGTTCATCTATAGGTTCGGGTTCCATAGAAGCAGATTCTGGAATATGTACAGAATTGGATGTTTTTACATCAGGTTCTTTAGATTTATCATTAAGGTCCAGAACACTCAAATCATCCTCAAGATTTTAAAGAGAGGTTTTAGGCTCATGCGGATCAGTTTCATCAAACATGATGTGAACAGATTCTTCCACACATTTGGTTCTTTTATTAATGTCTCTATAGGCTATTCTAATTAAATAATAACCAAGAAAAATTCCTTCATCACTCTTATAAGCAAACTTGTCCAGATTATCCTTTGTATTAAGAATAAAAACATTGCAGACAAAGACTCTAAAGTAACTAACATTAGGTTTTCTATTATTCCACAACTCATAAAGAGTATTCTTATGAACTAGTCTGATTAAGACTCTATTAATGATATAACAAGCTGTATTCACAGCATCAGCCCAAAAGTAAATAGGCAGGACATATTTATTAAGCATGGTTCTTGCAATTTCCGGAAGGGTTCTATTCCTTCTTTCTACTACACCATTCTGCTGAGGTGTTCTAGGAGCAGAAAAGTTTTGACTATATCCATTGTGTGAGAAATAATATTCAAACTCTTTATTTTCAAACTCACGACTATGATCACTTCTCAGGGTTTTAATCTTATGTCCACTGAGATTTTCTACAGATTTGGAGTATTTAACAAAGTAAGAACAAGCTTCACTTTTGTGATCTAAGAAGTATACCCAAGTATATCTAGAAAAATTGTCTACTAAAACATAGACATAGTGCTTCCCATTTTAACTAGAAACTCTAGAAGGTCCAAACAAATCCATCTGAACCAACTCGAGAGGTTGAAAAGTTGAATCTTCATTCTTTTATTTAAAAGAAACATTATGTTTCTTTCCCTTTTGGTAGGGATTACAAACTTTGTCATTTGGGAATTCAAGCTTAGGTAGGTCTCTAACTATGTTCTTCTTAGTTAATTTTCTAAGTGAATAGATGTTGCAGTTTCCTAATCATCTGTGCCAAATCCATGATTCTTTATGAAAATCATTTAAACAAGTAACATTTTTCTTAGCTAAGGAATTTAAATCCACAATATACACACTTTCATCTCTCAATGTAGAAAATACTAAAACATGTTCAGAATTAAAAAAATTACAAGAATCATTTTCAAATTTGACATTAATACCATCATCACAAAATTTGAGAAATACTTAGCAGGATATACTTATGTCCATCAACAAACAAAACTTTAGAAATTAAAACTGAATTAGAGTTACCAATCTGGCCTAGGATGATGATTTTTCATTTATAATTATCACCAAAGGTTACATAGCCTCCATCAACCATTATTAAACTTTTGAAACATGAATAATCTCCAGACATATTTCTTGAGAATCCACTGTCCAAGTACTATACCTTCTTGTGATAACTCTTCAAACAGGTTTCCTACAAAACATATTTAGATAGAAAATGATTTTGGTACTAAATCTTCTTGGGTGTAGAAAGGTTAGCAATCCAAGATTTAGTTACCCATATTTGTCCTATGGGACTCATATAATTCACAGAATCAATATATTTTTAAAGATAAACATTAGTTGATCTATAACCATATGAATAACTGGTTGAAGCATATGGATTTCCAAAACATGAACTAGAAGTATTCTGTCTAGATTTAGGAATAAATCTATTCTTAATAATCTATCTCTGTCCAGGTTTGTATCCCAAACTAGTAGTGTATTTAGGTGCAACATGTTTACCTAACATTTGAGTTAGTGTATCCTTTCCATTTTTAAACTTCTCTAAGTCTTTTCTAAGTTTCTCATTTAAAATTTTCAGTTCATTATTTTCCTTCATTAGTTGAGAATTTTTCTCTTTTTAAATAGTAAGTTCGGTTTTAACAGTAGTAATGAGAGCATGTTGTTTCTTTATTGATTTGTATTTGTCTTTATGTTCATTGAATTTCTCTTCTAGCATATTACAGTATTCAAATAAGCCAGCTTTAGAAATATTTTCATCATTGTCTGAATCACTTTTATTTCCAGAATAATAATAATTTAGTATAGGGGAAACAAGTACCTCAGAGGTATTGGTCATAATGCACATGTTGGCATGATTCTTCTCAGAATCAAGAAACTTCAGATTCACTTTTGTTATCTTCAGATGCACTCCAGGTATCCTTCATATCATTCATGTACTTCTTGTCCTTATAATCATATTTCTTTTTGACTCTTAATTTTGGACAATCAGCCTTGATGTGTCCTTTTCTTTTAAACTCATAACACACTATTTCATTATCCTTGTCACCTTTATTCCAATACTTTTTCTAGTGTCCCTTGTTGTCATAATTTTCGTTGTAGTTAGAGTTTTTGAAGAATTTCTTCTTCCTATAAAACATCTTGAATCTCCTGGATATCTGAGCCATTTTAGCATCACTATCAGAATCATGATCTTCACTGGTTGAACTCTCAGTAGGTATTTTCATTTTCTCCTTGTCTTTACTCTTAGAAGTAGTAGACTTGAAAGCTGCAGATTTTCTATTAGGTTCATCATCTTCCTCCTAATTCACCTTGAGTTCTTCCTCGCACATCATTAATTTACCAATAAGATCTTTTACTCGTAGTGCTCCAATGTCACATGACTCTATGATTGAGACAGAGGTGCCTCTCCATTGTTTTGGCAGACATCTCAGTATCCTCATAATTTGTTCCATAGATGGAACAACTTTTCCAAGTGAACTCATTGTATTGACTATCTCATTAAACCTGACATACATATCAGAATTAGGTTCATTAGTATTCATTTTAAAATTTTCATATTTAATAGTATAAGTATTCAATCACATTTATTTAACATTGGTCATTCCTTCATGAGAAATACCCAAAGTATCCCATATTTCATAAGAAGTTTTAGATGAACAAATACTATTAAACTCTTCATCTCCTGAAGCACAGTATATGGAATTCATATCTTTATAGTTATTATTGTAATTAATAATTTTAGGTTCATCCCAAGTAGTTCTTTCAGTTTCTGGAATTTTATATTGATATTCTATAGCATTGCAAATATCAAAACCCCATATTTCTAAATAAATTTTCATTTTCGGTATCCACTGGGCATAGTTTGTACCATTGATGAAAGGTGTCCAGTTAGTATCAGGACCCTCTAGTCTATTATCCATAGATATATTTTAGAGAATAGTTTTAAAGAGAAAAAATTTAGAACTAACAGAAATTTATGATCGTTAATGATGAAAATAAAATCACAGCTGAAAAAAAGAGTATTTCAAAAATCCATTAAATAAAACAATCCTTTGATACCAAATGTTGGTCGGAGTGGATACTCAAGAGGGTGGGTGAATTGACTTCCAATAAAAATTTCTGTTAAAATTATTTCTCTTAAAATACCCAATTTAAAAACAATGTTAAACTGTAGTGAATCTATATATAGTTTAAAGGTTCAATTAGTTTCTCAATGATTGATTAGGTTATTGTTAACTTAATTTGAATATTAATTTAAATTTTTAAACTAACTTGATGGTTTAAAATAAGTATAAACACTTTCTAATTTAACTATCAGAGTATCTTTAAAATATTTTTTTGTTTGAATGTAATAATCAGCGGAATGTAAAATATATATGAAATACTTATCGACATAAAATAAAAGCACAAAAAAGTTAACCGAGAGGATCAGTCTCAAGCTGAGACTTAATCCTCTCAAAAATTTATATAAATTGATCCACACCTTGGATCGGGGTTAAACAACAGTACACTACTGTTTGGGTACAAATACCTCTACCACAGTTCTTTGTGGGAAAAATAAACAACAAGTCATAGGCTGTTCAGGTCTTACTCGATCTCTAACACTATCCACAATGGGAAACAAAAGAGTTATGGAGTGTGAGTGAGGATTTAAGAATCCTCCAGTTTAGCTTAGGAGACAGTGTGTGTGTAAAATAAATAGGGTAAACACATTGCTCGAAATGTAAATAAAAGAACCACTATGTGAAGTATGAATGTGTTTAGAAATGCTTTAGTGATTAGTAGTGGAGCTCTTGACTCGTTTGATTTATCAGAAAATCTTCTGAGACCTTATCTAGTTTTTCTCAGAAAACAGAGTGTCGTTTTCTTCCTTGGTTCTCAGTCCAGTTTAGCATCCTGAGTTCATGAAATTTTTGTTGTAGTTATTCAATCTTGATGCATCTTGTGTTCTCCTCTGTAATAAGTTTCTTCATGTATGTCTCGGATTCTTTGAGTATGGATGTTGACTAGTGAAAAATTCTCCACATTTGAATGTTGTTCAACTCTTGTATCTTTCACCCTTCGTGTGTCATCTTTGTGCCTTTCGTGTCACATGCATCCATATATCCAGTGTTCTATTTCTATCCTTTTATAACCTTCATCCTTTTTAGAAAAAATAATAACCTTTTTCATGGGTACTAGGTACGGTTCCCTGACATGCAACAAAAATCATTAAATAACATTAATTGCATTAATACCATCAAATGTAACCGTTAGCTAAATAAATAAATAGTATGAAGAGTATAGGGTTTTACTGGTTGGTCAAGCATTAGTAGCCTTTTATTGGTAGATGTGCACAGTGGACTTTGTGTCGCAAAACCTTCCATCATTAGCTCTTTTTAACTTGCATCGGTAGCTCATATACCGGTGACTTTAGTTCCATCGGTATCTCTTTTTAACGGTAGCTCTGGTTATCAGTAGCTTTTGTTATCGGTAGATTTTGTTCCATCGATATCTGTCTCTCCATCGGTAGTTGTCTCTCCATTAGTAGATATTTTCATCAGTAGTCTATCGTTAACTATTGGTAGACATCCACATCAGTAGCTCGTCTGTTCTGTATCGGTAGACTGAATCTGTGAACTGGTTCTATCGGTAGACTTCTGTCAATCGGTAGCTCTGGTCTGTTTTTCTGTCGGTAGCTCTGTACATATTGGTGACCTTAGTGTATTGGTGACTCTGTCTATCGGTAGACTAAGTCTATTGATAAACTGAGTACCGGTAGCGGTAGCTAAACGCATACCAGTGACTTAATACTTATCTGTTTTATACAAAAAATATCTGAATGGGATAGAATTACTTCAGGGCCCATAAAAACATGGCTAAACAAAGATTAAACTATCTCAGGGATTATTTTAATATTATTACCATCTTGAGCACATATTGAATGAATTCATATAGAGAAAAATATTAGATTGAGATTATCAATGTATGTGAAAGCATAATTGGGATTATCAAAACAGGTGAGGTCAACAGGTCATTACCATAGGCCGGATTAAGTGATTGGTTTAAATTTCACATTAGATCATTCCAGACATTAAAATCACATTTTGAGGCATCTAATTAGCATTTTTAGAACAAGTCTACTATAACATATTCTAGTTACAATCTTGTAGATGACAATAAAACTGCTACTAAGGTGGTGGGACTTGATCTACCAGTAATAAATCATCTAGTTATACATGAATATCCACCCACCACTCCAAAATTGGGAACTAATTATCATCATTTAATGGGACTTATCTGTCAGCCTTAGTAAATATAGGGTGTTCCACAACCTACACATGTAATGTCTAATCTGTCTCATGGGTTCTTGAAAATGCATCCTCATATATTTTTTGGGGTTTGTGGTCCCAATATTTCTTAATCAATTCTACATTCTATTCATTATTCAATAATTATGAGGTGACTCAAGAGAGGATGTTCAAGATTATCCCTTACATGATGTGTGGTTCTTCCATGTGTTAGTGGGTTGGGATTACTCGTGCTAGTCAACATTTGGGAATGGTCTGTGATGACTTCCAGACTGCATTATAGGATTAATTTTACCCTCCAATTCTAAGAGATGATTGATCCAGAGAGTTCAAGTACCCTATGTATTTGGTTATGTATTCCATGGGTCATTCAGTTGTTTATACTAATTATTAATGATTTTCACATCAGTTGGATGGAGATGAGTTGTAATGGGAATGTCATTTTAATGAAGGGATATTTTATTCAATATAATCATAGATTAATTTATTTTCCACATATACCTTTAATAATATCTTAAATTTGGATATTATCACAGAGAAAAACTTGCGGTATATTGATAGTATTGGGTATAGAGGTATAGCACTATGGTATAGAAATAGTTCATTAAGGGTCAGGAAGCTTATCATTAAGGATTATATTCATAAATGTGGATGCGATATTACCTGTACATGTTTCTATATGGTATGACATCATTTTAAACATCATGATATTGACAATACCTTTCATGATAAATACCCACATTAGGTTCATTACTGTATCCATATGGGTCATCTTTAGATATTTTGTTGCACAATTAATCCTGTTTTTGTTGTATAAGAGGATCTAAAAAATATCCAATATTAGGATATTTATTTTTTATGCCGCTTATAGATTGGAGTTAGAGTATCAATGGAAGGTCATTATTATGAAGTGTTATTGGTATTGGTTTCTAGAAATTTTATTATTAAAAGTGGTAGAGTATACTGGCTCATGGTTGTCTATCTGTAGAACATGGCAACTAATTTGGACCGTTTCATGAATTGAATCCAATACCCAAGGGTCGTAGAGCTTCACCGTCAACTATGTGAGTAAATATTATAGTATCCTTTAATATTACATATACCTTTTATTTACATGTGAATATAACTCCTTTATCTCGTTATCAATCAATTAAATTCTCAGGCTCGAAATTCAATACCTATTTGGGGTGATAAGACATGACAATTTTTTGGTTGTATATTCAAAGGGAATACACTCATGTGGGAAAAATTCCATTTAGTGTGGATTTTATCCATTTTTATGGATCCTATTCATCATTGATATGAAATTATTTGATGTCATTCTAATTATGGGCTGAATGGTAACCTATCATGCCTATTGGGGTTGGTATCATCATAGGGTATCATTTACATCACCAGAGGATGGTAGTTATATTCAAAAGGAAGAGTGTGTTTCATAGTACAATAGATCTATACCCATTTTCAGGGTATTTTTTTTATTGGCCACCCATATTTAAATCCCTTATATAGAGGATCATGCATTACATCCAATTTTCATTCTGTTGTAATTTTTTTTTTGGTTTTTTCCCTTATTAATTTTGTAGCTTACCTCCCATGATAGGGGTAGACTCTAAAATTTTTATTTTTATATGAGAAGAACCAAAAACTATTCCTTTATAAAAAATGTAATATTTCAAATTCAATGATCTCAATAAAAATATGTCAGTTTTAGAATAACTATTTTTTTCTGACCCAAAACTTATTAATCGGGTTCACCCATGATTTTCCACGAGAAGGTGGATGTGACCCTGAAATAATGTGTAGATTAATCACAGTTAAAAAAACATATTGTTAATATATAGTATACATTTCCATGAATATATGATAACCATGATTAGCTCCAAGAATATTGGTTTTCCTCAAAGATTGACATTAGATCATGATATCAGAATGTGTGAGGCATACCATACGATATACCATGTATGAAATTTAGATGATTATATATACTATATCAGTACCTTGTAATGTAATATATTATTATGAAATTTCCTACCATTTTCAAGGGTTTGAAGAATAATTATTTCCTTCCATGTTATTATTAATTTTTCATGGTTTTTTTAAACAATATTTTATTTTATTATTATAATCATATAAACAATTATAGACATATTCAGATCTTATTAACTAAACCAAGTGAGCATCAACTATTTCAACAATTTCTAATTTCAACTTCTGGATCAAAAAATATCACATATTGTGTTATATTACCTCAGAATCATTAGTATATGCTACCCAAAGATGGATATTTTTTTGGGTTTACTAGGAGTATCACAAAAATGTGTTTGGCATACATATTTTATTATCACCACAAGATTGTGATTTCTTTTCATACATCACATTTCATGATCTGGTCCACCTAATACTACAATTACTATGAAGGGTGTGAAGATATTTTGGTCTAAATTATTTATGTAATAATTTCAAGAGATGAATTAAAAGGATTACATTATAACCAATTCTGATTCTTCCATAGAATAGAAGTGGATATAATTTTTTTATTAATCAATAATTGGGTTGGGTGAAGTTATGATACAGGTGGATAAACTCAATTTTTGGGTCTTCCTAGTGGATACCTCACCAGTGAAATTACACGGTGCACATCCATGAGCTAACGATAGTTTCCCCTTACTTACACATCAAGTGATATAATTTGTTGCTTGGGTCCTATTTGGTGTAAATTAACCACAAGAGATGAAAATATATCATTATGACATAGGACATTAATATAAATAATCAGAGATTGGTTGAATAGATTTATTCCATTTATTTCATTATTTCCTATACTCTTGTAAAGAGAAATTCTATAGCTGATGTATTTAGGAGGATGTATAATGACCCAATATTAATATACCTAAAAATTTATATAATTTCTAGGAATAATTAACATATAATAAAAATAAACATCCAAAATCCATATTAGAAAAGTCCCTTTGGAAACCTGGATCAAAAATATTATAAATCAATGAAATATCATATATGTTTCCCACTAAGTTCTCCGATATATAAATTAAATGTAATACCCCTTTCATTATAACCTTATGAAGGGATTAATGTGAAATAGGTGGAATATGATTCATATTATAGATAAATAATGGATATTCATAAGCCTATCATGAACATAAGGGTATGAGAACATGAGAATACCATTTGAAGATCTCACCTTGTATATCAAATATCACAATCATTAGACATGGAATAAAGAATGGAAATTTAGAATACATGAATCATAAGATTATCAAGAACATTACCCATGTTATCATATCATAATAATAAGATCAAATATTTTACGAAAACTCATAACATGTGATAGCATAAACAATAACTGAAGTCTCATTACCAAAAAAAAATATAAGGACACTTCATGGGGACTACAAAAACCGAGTTGAACAAACCATCACACACAATAATATTAAAATCTATGTAAGGGACCAGGTATCTCATTCATCCCATAGTGTATCAGGTTCTTGCATATTCCCATATGGGATCAGGTTTGCCCAACTTCCCACAGTGGATCATGTTTCCCCATATTCCCATTATGGATTGCATTCCCCTGTATTCACTTAGCTAATTGGGTTTCTAGATTATCCAATATCAGATCTAGTTTTCCAGTATTTTAGTATTTAATGAAACCCATTGAATTTAGTACCATCATTATCTCATTATATACAAATAATTACCAAAATGTATTGGAGGAAAATATAGGTCCCACCAATCTCATATGGAAATAATAAATACTTGTGCCATAATATCATAGACAATTATATCATAATAGAATAAATTAAATGTGATTCATAAATATGTTATGTTATCATAACTAATGGAAAAAGATACAAGTTTTTGAATATGGGAAATATAAGAATGAAAATGAATTATATTATTTGATCATGACCCAATAAATCAAAAAAAATATAAAATAATTACATATTATATGGTCATGAATTTTGAATGATTACATGAAAAATTTCTTATGTAAAATAGAAATTATTAGAAAATTCCGTTCATTAAAAAATTTAGATAATCCCTTTTCTAATAAATAATTCATTACAATTTCATTTAAACATTTTCTGAAGAAAATACCTTTTAAACTTTAAAGAATTATTTTTTAGAAAAATATTATATTATTAAAACCATATTTTAATATATTTTAAAACATATAAATGAATCATCAATATATATGGAAAACCATTTTCCACGAAAACATACTAAAGAAGATGCAAAATATATTGAAAACCATTCTCCCTGAAAACATATAAAAGAAGATAAAAAACATTTGAAAACCCATTTTCATTGAAAATAAATTGACAATGTATAAATTAATCTTCAAGATCATTTAAATCTATTAAAAACATGTAAAGGAAGCTTCGAAAACCATTTAAAACACTTTTTAAAAATATATTGTTTTAAACCCATTTTTTAGAAATAATTTTTTTAAAAAAAATATAAGAAATAAATTTATTTAAAATTCAACTTTTTAAACATAAAAGTGATGTATCCAGTAAATTACTATCATGATTGTGGGTAAATATGTACATACTGAACATTCGATTTGCACTATAACAGGAAAAAATACCTTTATTATAAAATGATATGAATATTCAACATAAAAACGTTAATACGTGGTTAAAAATATAGAATAACTATCATAGAATAATAGTAAAACATTTTTGAAAACATTTTTATAAAACAAAGTTTTGAAAGAACATATATTTTTGACGGAATAGAGAAAGAAAGTTGGATTTTCAAAAAAAATATCAATTTGGTTATTTACTAAAGTGGTGAAAAATTATACCATTATATTGATATAATAAGAATAAACATAGTTTATGAAACTTCATGATAGTTCTTGAGTAATGGATCATAATATTACTTCAATGGAAGTATAGTCTGGAATAATCTCAATAAACGAAAAGACTATAGCAATAAATGATCACCATATTGGTAAATTTGAACATTACTATGATAAATTTAATAAAATTAAATGAATCGTAAAATATAATGAAATTAATATGAATCATTATATTAAAATTTAACTATATTATACACACACTATAGAAAAATAGTGGTGCATAGTAGGTCACATTACTCAATGGAGGAAAATTGAGACATAATTGCCCTTATAATTTGGTATCTTTTGTAATGTAAACCCAATGACTGAAATATTATAAAATTTATATATAAATTAAAATAAATTTATGTATTATAATCATACATTACATATAATTATGTTATACACACCATATATAATAAATTCTAGGTGAACAAGGATTCTTTCTTATGGAAAATAATAGTGAAATGAGAGAACCATTTCCATTTTTCTTGAATTTCCTTCTACATGCTCAAGAATATTTTTTTAATAAATATAATATTATAATATGTTTATAATAAAACCATGTCACTATATCTAATCCAATATATGGTTTTATATTATCCACTTATTCACACTTCCATGTTAAGGTCATGTTTTAAGTAATATCCATTTGGTTTTTCACATTTGTCTTAATTTCTTATATATTTGGTCCGTATAGTTATATAATGATTCCAAAAATGTAAACCATTATATATATATTATTTATATTAAATATATATAAATTTAAAATAGTCTATGTATAATAAAAATATTGAATGGAATATATCATTTCTGGAGATGGTTGTCTCAACATATGAATGAATTCTGTATACGTTTTAATAATTTATATCGAATAAATAATGCTAATGACATATATGTATATATGTATATATATATATATAACTTCATTATTTTTTTATTTTATATATAACATATATGTAACACCCCGAGATTTTATGAAAAATATTCTTTTTAATTTCATTAATGTCTTGTGTTGTACGCTACACCAAAAGGAGCTTGCACAACATGCATTTCTGACTTGTCTTGCATTACACGCAACAAATACCTTCCTCGATAGCATGTGTAGTACGCAATACCGAGTTTCACTAAACGAGATATTATTATGAACTAGCCGTTATGAATAGTAATACCCAATTTTTGATATTTTATAAATTTTATCTTTAAAAATAGACTTCATTTTTGGATTCAGAATATCGAAATTATCTTAGGGTGAAATTTTGGTACTTTTCGGATAACTTTCATATTCTCATGTATAGTGAAAATTACTAAATTTTAATTAAAAAAAACCTTTTTAATCGAAATAATTAATAGTTATAAATTATTAATTTGACTGGTTTTAAATTAAATTTGAAATATATTTTTACCATTTAATACAATTTTGGTCATTGGATGTAATTTCACATTTAAACCAGACATAAACAAGTGTCAATCTTTTTATAGTTATTATCTCTTAAAAACACGCTATTTGTTTTGACGACGAGAATTAACATTTAAATTAATTAAAGCAACTGATATGTTTTGAATTTGGTACAACAGACATCATTTTTGAATTCATAATATCAAATATTTCTTAGGCCTAATTTTTGGTATTTTTCTAGAAACTTTCATTTTTTGATGAATAGTGAATCCACTAAGTGGTAGTTAAAAAAAGGATTTTTTCATAAAACATAATTTTACCACTTCTGTGAGTGGAATTTCGAATATCTGAGAGACACGGTTAATATCAAGGACTAATATGTGGTTTAAGGAGATGAAAAGATTTTTTGGTGAATAGTAACTTTTTACTTTTATTTACCACGGTTAAAAGTAAATAGGATAATTAAGGGTAAAAATGATATTATTATTACCATAACACATGTCTTAATTCTATTATATATGTTTAATTCGACCAAAAACAACCTTAGGTATAAAATATGACCATTTAGGCCCACTTGGATTAGATTAGTACATTCAATATTTATTTATTTAAAGAAGGGATAAAATAGTTAAAATCAAAGTTTAATAAGTAAATAATTTTTAATATAGGGTCATACATAAGAAAAATTTGACAATAAATATTAATTAAAAAGACAAAACTATTTCCTACATAATGGTATTTTATTTATAATCTTTAGACAATAAATAATCTAAAATATTTATGACACAAAGATAATGCAGTAATTATCTTATTAATGAAATATTGACATAATTGATGTTAAAAATACCCAAATAAATGTAGTTTGAAATTTTTTATAAATTAAACTAATTTTATAGGTTAATATGAAATGTTATTAATGAGTTTGTTAACTTTTTTCGAACTAATCATCCTGTTATGATTTTCAGAAAAATCAATTACCAAATAGTGTCAAAATTTACATAAAATAGTTTTTAAATATATATTATATTATTAATTTTGATTTTATTCCTAAAAATCAAAGGTTCGGCCAAATGAATTAGATAAAGTTATATATATTAATAATAAACACCTTGGAGTTTTTTTGGCTTGTTATAGTTAGTTTATTAACCTTATAGTGTAAACAAACAAGAAGACACGGTAAAAGTTAAATTATCTAACTTTAAGTTAAATATAAATGATAAGGTTAAAATAGATACCTAAACTTGTCTAAATTCGTTTGTATGGGAGGATTTAGACCCATACTCACCTTAGATTATAAATAAATCAATTGTGAGCTATTAAAAAACGAATATGACTTTATAATAAAATAATATTTTTTGTTTTCCCAAAGGTTCCCCTCTCCTCCCTTATAAAAGGGAACCTCCTCCCTCTCTTCCTCACACCACTTTGAGCCTTCAAGATCGACCAAAACCTGACAAATTATCTTCTACACTTCCATATAAACAACCAAGTGGTTCTGGTCTTTTCAAAGACCAATTTTAGTGCCCTAAGAGAAGGTCTCAAAGAGGCGCTTCAAAGAAGAGGTAATGTCCGTTACTGATTCATTCAACTTTATTTCTTCTTCCACTTCTTCTTCTTTAGTTGTTTCATTATGAAGTGATAACATAAGTATCACTCATATACTGATATGTTATTATAAGTATGAAACAACCATATTTCACCATCTATCTATCCTACGGAAAACGAAATCACCGCGCATGCGTATGTACGGAATATCATCTTCACGCCATGGTGTATTCTATTTTCCACCACCACCTTACATGGATGGGTATAATGGTGTAAATAAGGACTATGAATGATTATTGTAAATTGATATTGATTATGAAATAGTATATATACACTCATATACAATTCCATGATCATGGGAAGGATATCATCGCTCATGCGTACGTACGGACTACCGTCTCCACGAAGGCGATGAGATTCATTTTCCATGATTAAAAAATCAAGAATGATTATAAATCATATATAATGAATAATAATGAAATATATGACATAATAATACTACTGTATTTATGTGTATATATATGTATGTCATCTATTTAATTTCATTCAATTCAACAAGGAAACAAAAACAGTGTTCATGCATACGTACGGCCTACCGTCTCCAAGAACGGTGTATTTCATTCCTTTTATTGATCTACAATATATATTTATATTATATATAAATCATGTTTTACATTGTAGAATTATGTAAATCAGGATATAAGTAATATTATCAGGAACGAAAAGTCGGAAGGCATACGATAAATGAAATGATTTTACCCAAAACGCTGCTTTTACATTGAATTTACAAAAGAACGAGTAATATATAGTCATAAGTGAAACATATATGATATCATATCAATTAATATGATTCTGTAATAAGTCAATGACCTTATTTAAATCATTATACATGAGGATCAGATCCATACGAAGCATATCGGACCTAAGGTAATGGATAATTTTGCAAATCACATTTTTATCTGAGATTGGTTATTCATAAGTATTTACTGGGGTTATTTCTATCATCCATGTCTATGTTTTATAAATGTGTTTTCATATATTTTTATATTCCTTTTTACCCAATTTTTACTTTTACTACATGGTATGTAAGGAATATTTCTTTTGTTTACGTTACGAGCTACATTTTTGACTTTTTCGGCAAATGTACGAGAAGAATTATTTTTTTAACTTATAGGGCATGAAAGGATTTTTACGGTTTTATAAATCCTTATTTTCATGAAGCTTACTCAAAAAATATTTCATGCAATTTTTAATCAACATCTTTTTCTTTTAAAATTTCACAACATTTTTTGAAAAGAAATTCATTTTGAAGAAGAAAATATATTTTCCTCAAGAATTCATTTGAAGTGTTTTATCAAAACCATTTTCATCTAAGATGACATTATTTCACATGAATATGTTTCAAGTATCATGTATCTATGATTTAAATGGTTTCAATTTTCTAATGATAAAATGATATCCAATTTTTTTGTATGGATTGTGTTATGATGGAATAATGTTTATGAAACCCATTTTATTCTTAGGTTATGATGAATGATTTATGTTTATATTGTGGCACACAAAAGAATGATTTAATTATGAGATGGGTGGGACCTATATCTCCCTCCAATGAATTGTGTAAAGATTTATATCTCATGAGATAAACATGGCTGGAACGGTAAGTTAATCCGGTTCAGGGTTACAAGACTAGAACTAGGAGTGAACTTGATTCAGAAAAGATCTTTGTCCACTAAGATGGTCTTGTAAGCAATTCCTTGGCTACTATGGAAATCATATCATGTCCTTAATGGTTTGCCACAATTACATGTTTTATTCCGATGATATTTTATCATGATTGGTGTTCCTTTATGATCTATGCCTAACGTACTTCCATGTTTTATGTCATTGCTCAAGATTTTGATGTTTAAACAGTATGTTCATGTTTTTAGGAAAAAATGTATATGATTTGTTTTATGTTATCCATGATTACCGTTACTGATTATTTGAGCTAACCATTTTTATGTTTCTTTTCCCCAAGATATAAAGAAAGTTTTTAGGTAAGAAAAAAAGGAATGATCTTTATGGGAGATGTTGAGGATCTTTCACCAGTATTAGAAGATTATGTTCCAAGGTTCCAAAGGCACTAAAATATTTCGGTCCTGTGGGGTCTATTTTTGTTATGTAATAAGTATTCTTCAAAATTAATGTAATTTCCATGTACGTCAAGCTTCAGGTCACTACAGCTGGTATCAGAGGAATGGTTTACTCAACCTTTGGAAACTAGGATGCGAAAACATTTGTAAGATCCCTAAAGATATTTCTATAGTATGTCCAGGGATGTCCCTAAGGATAAGTATACATATAGGATATAGTCCTAGATCTACGGTAACGATCTTATAATTTAACCTAAGATGTTAGATATTGAGGGTACTCCCCCTTTACCATGTTGTTTTCTGTAGCATGATTTTTTCCTCTCACGCTATTCTTTTTGGGTTTTAGAAAATGGCAGGAAACAAGAAGATTCACGATAATTGAGGATTTGATGGACAATGGAATGATATTCTTCTTGAGAAACCAAATGAAATGGGATTTGGAAGTCCAAACATCCTTATTATTCCTAATCAGCAATCTCATAATATGATCGATAAACTCAAATTTGGTATGTTTCCTGACTCAGTTAATAAGAGAAAGATGGAGTTTCATGATGATCATAGAGGAAAGAAACTTCAATTTCCCCTATGTAAATCATGCGGGAAGAGGAATCAAGGAGAATGTTTCAAAGGAACAGGAAGAATCTTTGGGTGTGGAAAAGAAGGACATAAATCCAATAAGTGCAAAGGAAAAGGTTCAGTTAACACCATGGATGAGGATAATTTTATTGCTACGACATCAAAAATGGTTAAATGATTTAAATGTGAAATTTATGGGAATTATAAAAACCAATTCCCTAAGGGAAAGTCTCATGAAGAGAATCAGTATGGTCGTATGAGTAATATTTATGTTGATGATGGTGAAGAGAATACAAATGATATGTGAGATGAAAGAGTTGTTGAAGCTCGGTCAATGGTTTAAGAAGGTAGTGGAATGATTACATGTTTATCAAGTGTAATGTTAAATAATTAATCTCATATTACTATTGAATAAAGAGACATATAAGGATTGTTACACTGTTGTCTTTCCTTACATTTTGAAAGTGTGTGATGAATGGTACCTGTATTTTTGGAATGTATATGATATGCGTATAATGAATGGATTAGGATAAAAGTAAATGTTTGATAGTATTCATGATCTCATGACTGATATAAGGAGAAGGTTATATCATGGTTTGAGTATATAGAATTTTTGGATTTTCGTATGTGGAAAGAGTAAACTTTTGACAGCATTCATGTTTTGACTAAGGTTTAATGGGTATTCATTTTTCAAGAGAATACATGATTAAGTTATTCACATGATTGGAATGTGACCAACAAGATAATGGGGGATAAATGATGGTTGGTTGATGACATTTAAAGTAAACGTTTTCTTTATACTATTAGTTTAGACCGAATTATTTTAGATAGAGATTGGAATGGATTATGTTGGACATAAGATAGTATTGTTTAAGGATATAACTTTTTTCGATATTATTTATGGGATGTTATAGTATTGTAGTTTTAGAAAATGGATAACTTGCAGGACGGGCAACAACCCATCGTGTCAGACAAGGCTGTAGGAATCGAACCCACAACCGAAGTGCGACTGGCCTTTATCGCCTACCACTGGCCTACAAGATGTCCATGTTTAGTAGAAACTAGTTTTATTATATTAACCAGTATGATATATGAAGTATAAATTTATTTTAGGAACCATATATGATTAATCTCACTATAGATCGACTTATGTATATTTAATAACATTTGCTTACCTTTTGTTTGAGATAGATGGAATGACATGTCATTCTACCACATGATCTGATAACACTTCACGAATAACAAATTCAACTTCATTTATGTAAGAGATGAAGTGGAAATTGTTCAAGGCATGAACAATAGTGACATTGTACCAAAAAAATGTATGTATTTATTCTAATTCAAATTCTTCAACTTTAGGTAAATGATCTTGAAAACCAAAAATGTTTTCCTACTTCCCTTATATCCGATGAATCCGATGGTACCATAGATCATCAAAAATTTATGGCTTTGTTTTTTTTGGCTTTTTCATAGCCATGTTCTCTACCACTCTCCGTCAGAACATGATGGATAGATTTTTCTTCCATATCCATATTTTCACCTATGTTCTCCTACGTGAAAACCCAGTGATGAGTTAATTTGGGTAACCGTTATGTTTCATACTTTAGTTTTTAAACCCATGTTTTGGTATTCCTTTTTATGGTGTGGTTTTCTATTAATGAAACTTTTGAGTAGTAAACCATTTATAACCCCGATGAATTTTGAGGGCGAAATTCATTTTAAGGGGTGTAGAATGTAACACCTCGAGATTTTATGAAAAATAATCTTTTTAATTACATTAATTTATTCTGTTGTACACTACACCAAAATGATATATCACAACACACATCCTGGACTTGTCTTGTATTACATGCAATAAAGACCTTCCTCGATAGCATGTGTAGTACGCAATACTGAGTTTCACTAAACGAGATATTATTATAATATTATTATGAACTAGCCGTTATGAATTGTAATACCCTGTTTTTGAAATTTTATAAATTTTATCATTCAAAATGGAAATCATTTTTGGATTTGGAATATCAAAATTAGCATAGGGTCAAATTTTGGTACTTTTCGGATAACTTTCATATTCTGATGAGTAGTGAAAATTACTAAATTTTAATTAAAAACAACTTTTTTAATCGAAATAATTAATAGTGATAAATTATTAATTTGAGTGGTTTTAAATTATATTTTGAATATATTTTTACCATTTAATACAACGTTGGTCATTGGATGTAATTTCACATTTAAAACAGTCATAAACAAGTGTCAATCTTTTGATAGTTACCATCTCAAAAAAACACACAACTTGTTTTGATGATGAGAATTAATTTTTAAATGATTTAATGCAAATGATATGTCTGGAATTTGGTAAAATAGATATCATTTTTGAATTCATAATATAAAATACATCTTTGGCCTAATTTTTGGTATTTTTATGCAAACTTTCATTTTTTGATGAATAGTGAAACCACTAAGTGGTAGTTAAAAAATTGATTTTTTCATAAAACTTACATTTACCGCTTCTGTGAGTAGAATTTCGAAAAATCTAGAGACATGGTTAATATCAAGGACTACAATGTGGTTCAATGAGATGAAAATATTTTTCAGTGAATAGAAACTTTTTACTTTTATTTACCACATTTAAAAGTAAATAGGATAATTAAGGGTAAAAATGATATTATTATTACCCGAACACATGTCCTAATTCTATTAGATAAGTGTAATTCGACCAAAAACAACCTCAGAAATAAAATATGAACATTTAGGCCCACATGTATTAGATTAGGACATTTAATATTAATTTATTTAAAGAAGGGATAAAATAGTTAAAATCAAAGTTTAATAAATAATCATTTTTAATATAGGGTTATACATAAGATAAATTCGACTATAAATATTCATTAGAAATCTAAATCTATTTTTTACATAATGGTATTTTATTTATAATTTTTAGACATTAAATAATCTAAAATATTTATGACATAATGATGATTCAGTAATTATCTTATTAATGAAATATTTACATAATTGATGTTATAAATACCCAAATAAATGTAATTTGAGAGTTTTAATTAATTACACTAATTTTATAGGTTAATATGACATGTTAGTATTGATTTATTTAACTATTTTCGAACTAATCATCCTGTTATGATTTTCACAAAAATCAATTACCAAATAGTGTCAAAATTGACATAAAATAGTTTTTTTTTTAAATATTATATTTTTAATTGTTATTTTATTCCTAAAAATCAATTATTCGGAAAAATGACTTTTATAAGGTTATATATATTAATTATAAACAAATTGGGGTTCGTTTGGCTTGTTATAGTGAGTTTATTAACCTTATTGTGTAAGAAAACTAGAAGACATCGTAAATGTTAAATTATCTAACTTATAGATAAATCTAAATGATAATGTTAAAATAGATACACAAACTTCTCTAAAATCTATTGGATGAGAGTATTTATTCCCATAATCACCCTATCTTATTAATAAATCTATTTTTATCTATTAAAAACCAAATATGACTTTATAATAAAATAATATTTTTAGTTTTTTCAAAGGTGCCCCTCTCCTCCCTTATAAAAGGGCACCTCCTCCCTCTCTTCCTCACACCACTTTGAGCCTTCAAGCTCGGCCAACCCATGCCAAATTCTCTTCTCCACTTCCATAGAAACATCATAGAGGTTTTGGTCTTCTTCAAAGACCAATTTTAGTGCCCTAAGAGAAGGTCTCAAAGAGGGGCTTCAAAGAAGAGGTAATGTCTGTTAACAATTCTTTAACTTTATTTATTCTTCCACTTATTCTTCTTTAGTTGTTTTTTATGAATTAATATCATAAATATCCCTAATATACTGATATTTTATTATAAGTATTAAAAAACCCTGTTTCACCACCTATCCATCCTACGGAAAACGAAATCACCGCGCGTGCGTACGTACGGAATATCGTCTCCACATCGGGGTGTAATCTATTTTCCACCACCACCTTACTTGGATGGGTATAATGGTGTAAATAATGACTATATATGATTATTGTAAAGTGATATTGATTAAGAAATAGTATACATACACTCCAATACAATTCCATGATCATGAGAATGATTTCATCGCTCGTGCGTACGTACGGACTACCATCTCCACGAATGCGATGAGATTCATTTTCCATGATTAACCATTCAATAAGGATTATAAAGTATATATAATGAATAATAATGAAATATATGACATAATAATTCTACTTTATTTATGTATATATATATGTATTTCATCAATTTAATTTCATTCAATTCAACAAGGAAACGAAAACAACGTTCATGCGTACGTACGGCCTACCCTCTCCATGAACGGTGTTTTTCATTCCATTTATCGATCTATAATATATATTTATATTATATATAAATCATGTTTTACATTATGGAATTATGTAAATCAGGATATAAGTAATAATATCAAGAACAACAAGTCAAAACACATACGATAAATTAAATGATTTTACCCAAAACGCTGCTTTTACATTGAATTTACAAAAGAACGGGTATTATAAAATCATATGTGAAACATATATGATATCATAACAATGAATATGATTATGTAATAAGTCAATGACATTATTTAAATAATTATATAGGATGTTCAGATCCATACGAAGCATATCAAACCTAAGGTAAGGGATAATTTTGCAAATCTCATTTTTATCCGAGATTGCTTATTCATAAGTATTTACTGGGGTTATTTCTATCATCGATGTCCATGTTTTATAAAAGTGTTTTCATATATGTTTAAAAGCCTTTTTACCCAGTTTTGACTTTTACTGCATGGTATGTAAGGAATCTTTCTTTTGTTTACGTTACAAGGAACTTTTTTTGACTTTTCCTTTAAAAGTATGAGAAGAATCTTTTTTTAACTTATAGGGCATGAAAGGATTTTTACGGTTTTGTAAAGCCTTATTTTCATGAAACTTCCTCCAAAAATATTTCATGACTATTTTAAGAAATATATTTTTCTTTTAAAATTTCATGACGTTTTGTGAAAAGAAATTGATTTTGAAGAAGAAAAGATATTTTCCTCAAGAATTAATTTCAAGGGTTTTATCAAAACCATTTTCATCTAATATGAAATTATTTCACATGTGTATGTTTCAAGTATCATGTCTCTATGATTTAAATGGTTTTACATTTCTAATGATGAAATGATATCCAAATTTTTTGTATGGATTACGTTATGATGGAATGATGTCTACGAAACCCATTTTATTCTTGGGTTTTGATGAATGATTTATTTTTATATTGTGGAACGGGATATAATTATTTCAAAGTGAGATTGGTGGGACCTATATCTCCCTACAATTAATTGGGTAAAGATTTATATCTCATGCGATAGACATGACTTTAACGGTAAGTTAATCTGGTTTTGTGTTATAGGACTAGAACGAGGAGTGAACTCGATTCAGAAAGGGAATTTGTCCACTAAGATGGTCTTGGTAGCAATGCCTTGGCTACTATGGAAATCATATCATGTGCTTAATGGTTTTCCACAAATACATTTTTTATTCCCATTCTATTTTATCATGATTGGTGTTCCATTATGATATATGCATTACATACTTCCATGTTTTATGTCATTGATCAAGCTTTTGATGTTTAAACATTATGTTCATGTTTTTAAGTTCAAATGTATATGATTCGTTTTATTTTATCCATTCTTTCCCTTACTCGGCATTTGAGCTCACTCTTTTTATGTTTTCTTTTCCCCAGGATATAAGGATTGTTCTTTGGTAAGAAAAAAAGGGAAGATCTTTATGGGAGATGTTGAGGATCTTTCACCAGGATTAGAAGATTATGTTCCAAGTTTCAAAAGGCACTAAACTATTATGGTCCTTTGGTGTCTCTTTTTTTTATGTAATAAGTATTCCGAAAATTTAATGTACTGTCCAAGTACGTCAAGCTTTGGGTCTCTACAATATAGGTTTACATTACCAATCCTTAATCTATTCAATGTAGTGTGTGAAAAAATCACATCGCTTTTAGGAGGCGATAGTCCACACTTTCCCAAATGAAATAATCATAATCACGCAAAATTGAATGAATAATATTTTCATTAATATAATTATTAATGAAAAATAAATACATAATATATATATATAATATCATATAATATTATATATTCCATCATAATACCAAAACATGAGATGTAGAAAAGAACAAATGAGCAACATCATTTTGTGTGGCAATTGTTCACCATACATAAGAACAATAAGTATGTTAACCATTAGAGATATATGTTTATTTATGTATATTGAACACATATAGAAACTACATATTAGAATATTTAGGAAACATTGGTTATAATATACTCATTCAATAAAAATATTTTAGGTGCTGGAGAATGAAAATAATACAAATGGTCATGGGGAAGGATGTTGCATATTCATTGGGTACCTCCTTCTGTTTTTATCCAAAGGAAATCCATGGATATATTTGTGAATAAAGGGGGGATTCTAGGATTCTGGAAGGGATTTTGGAAGACAATATTGTCAAAGGATAGTCAATCAAATTTGGATTGAGATGTGTCAGTAAGGGTAAGAGTGAATTTATTTTATAGTGTAGGTGTAGTGATGTTTATGTAAATACCATAAGGTAAGCACTAAAGGGAGGTCTTCCTTACCTCATGTGCTTCCAAAATTATCAAGTAATGGATTAAGGTGAATTTATGGTCTAATAAAATCTCTAAAACACAAAAATAATATCATTTTGTAGTATTATTTCATAGTTATTAGGATTCATTATATTTTTCATTTTGGTATTTTAGTTAGGTAACTAATTTTCCAAATTATTTTATTTTACCATTAATATTTAAATAATGAAATATTTATTAAAAAATATATGACCGGTAACACCTCAAGTATTTATCGACCTGGATTTTTTAATAAATATAAATGTATATATATATAATTCAATACACTAAGTCAATGATTCATTTCACATATAACTGGATCAACAAATCTTATATGAAACATTGATATGTTGTACATTCCGTGCAATGCTAACATGGTGTATGATGCACACAACATTGAATTGGTTAAATAAATACACAACACTAAGCATCAATGAAATATATCTTTATATTTTTTCATTTATTTAAATAAGGTAAATATAACCTAGTGGATTAAATAAGTAATAAGAATATTAATAAATACTTATAAAAAAATTAAAAAAATTAAATAAATAAAACATATTGATACTAAATGATATGATTTTCGGTGATGTCTGTTTTATGTTTTAAAAAATACTTTTCATGAATAAACATCAACTAATAAGGAATGTAATTATACACACATTTAGAAATATGTTTTAGATAAAATAAACATCATTTTTGAATTCAGAACATTGAAATTAGCTAATGGTGATTTCTTGGGAATTTTCTGGGAAACATATTTTGATGATGAGTAGTGAAAATTTTGATGTTCAGTTAAAAAACTACTATCCAATATACATAATTATAAATTATAAATTATAAATTATATTAAAAATTAGTATTTAGCTATCATAATAAATATATTACATCTACTAATACAATGAAATTCATTTGAATCAATTATACATTAAAATTGAATAAAAAATTGTAATAGTGTTTTGAACTTTCTCCTACATTAAAACCCAATTATTTCACCTTTTCTATAGGAGTAGAACTAATAATAATTTTTCTAATTCTTTGATTGAAATTTCAAAAATCCCTTAAACAGAATTTCATTTAGTATAATATTTATATCATAGTAAGTCAATTTTAATATGTAACAAAATGATAAGTAAATGTAATTATAATTAATCACTGCAGTGAGGATAAATTAAGAATAATTAAGGACTAAACCATTACATTAATGACCCAAATGAGATAGATAATTTTATAAAACACATTGGTTTTTCATTTTCCGTCCATAAAAATTCTATTATTTAGTTTGGTTTTTTATAAGACTTTTTCAAGGTAATGCCATGTGCACATCTAATTTGGTTCTAAAAAATCCATCTTTGTCATTTCACTACCATATAAAAGACGAACATCTATACCCATTCATCACATATCTCATGCCACATATGTTTATATAATCCCAACCTAAATTCCCTCATAATAACCATAATTATGCTTTTAATCCACCCTTTGGATATAGTAACTCTCAATGAAACCTTTCAGCACAAACCAATAAGAGTTGCTCAATTTAGAGGTAATGTCATATTTGAAGCTTCGTTCTGTTATTTTCTTACACCACCCTTACACTATATTTATTCAATTATAGAGTGAAAACAACTATATACCCCATATACATGGATTTTTGAATGACATGAATCTGACATACACTTTCACACACCTCCATATAAAGGATGTTTAACATATTGTTTCTGTGTACGACGGACTACTACCTCACGAAATGATGATTTTTCATTTCTTCATTACCACAATCATGGTAGAAATTACGATAGACACTATATATATATGAATATATTATATTTATTATATTTTATTATTATTTATTAATTTTACAACACATATCTTTTTACTGTCCATTTGTTTTTAATATGGTAATCTCGTTTGAGTATGTGTGGACTACCACCCCCTCAATGCGATGTGATTCGGTCACTCACCACATAGAATGTATTAAAGATAGGTTTAATAAATATATATGATATATATGAATTAATCATGATACTGTAATAATATATATATATATATATATCTACATATATAAATATACATATGAATTTTGAATACATTCTTTTAATACGATAATAAAAACAGAAACAACGTTCATAAATACGTATGGATTACTGTCTCCCTGAATGGTGTGTTTCATTTGAAAATTAATTATGGTATAATTTTTTAAAATTTAAATATAATAGATTTAAATTATAATTATATCAAGATCTACATTATGGAATCACAATATAAATATGAGGACATGTGATATATAAAATTAAGACACATGTGAAGAACAAATTGAATATTACCTATTGTGATATTTTAATATAGGATCATTGACATGAGGGTGATTTAAGGTCATAATAAAACCATATATAGTATTATATATAAGTTTATTATTCTGAAAATATGTATAATGATCTTATATTTTTTATAAATGAAGCTTGTAAGAGTACGGAGTGATTCATGGCACAAGGTATGGGGAATTTCATCTCATGTTTAATTTCTATGTGATTCATGTTATGAAAACCAATAGTGGATTATTTTTTAATGTATATGAATTTATTAAATGTATATTATACCAAAATTTAGGATTATTCACATATCCATTATTTGATCCTTATTTCATGGGGTTTTACTCTCAGAAGACACCAATTTGGAAAAATAATTTTGTCTCAATTTTCATTATTTGAGAATCATGTTTTGTTATAATCCAAAAATATTATTTGTGGTGTATATAAATCCAATAAAAATGTCATATCATGAATCATATTTTTTATTGATGTATTAAGTTTCATCTAATTTATTTTTTTTACATGGAGAGAAATATCCCATGTAACCATGTTATATGACTTTGTTGAGAAAATATTATCATTTTTTGAGATTAATTATGTTTATGTTTCCTTTGATTAAATGTATCATTAAAATTCATGAGTTTCCATCACCTATGTTTATTCAAAAATTCATCAATTTCAGTACCATTTTTTCACTCTTTTCTACTTAAGATACTGTTTTTAATAAAATCTTATTGTCTCTCTTTTTGGTCAGAAGTCGATTGTATTCAAAAACAATTTTTTAAAAAATGAATTCAATAGATCCTTGAAGATCATTTTCAAGGGAAATATGTATTAAAATGTATTATTATTTCAACTATTTCTTTATATATAATCAATTATAATTTCAAATAAAAAGGTTTTCAAATGGATTTATGTTATAAAAATCACATTTCAATAGAGAAAGTATATTTTCCTTGAGAAATCTATTGAAAAGGACATTCAATATTATTTCCCATATAAGATAACAGACATTAGTGTTTCTTATGCATTTATGGGAAATTATTAAATTTTTTCTCCATAAATTTTCTTTGATTCAGTTATGTTATTATTTAATGATGTTTATGAATCCCATTTCTCAAATAAAGAATATACGCATTTGAAATGAACTTATTTTGACGGCTTATTTTTATATTGAAATGATTATGAAACAAGTCTCTTTCCAACGATCAAATTATATTTAGAGGTTTATGATTCCCATTTCATTTAATGGGTTATGATATGATTACTTATGATCTTGTGGAACATGTTTGTATGATTTCATTATATATTGTGTGGGACCTACATCTCCCTCCAATGAATTGGGTAAGGATACATATATCATGAGATAATACAAGGCTTGAATGAGGGTTACTCAGTTCAGTAATAAGGGGCTGGAATGAGGGTTACTCGGATCAGTAGTACAAGGCTGGAAAGGGGGTCACTCAGTTCAATAATATATGGATAAAACGGGTTATTACCCGGTTCAGTAAAGTTCATTGTCTGCTAAGATGGACTTTTCTTTAATGCCTTGGATACTATGGAAATTAGTATATGCTTATGTATTTCATCAATTTCATTTATTAATCCTATGTTATGCTTTAAAGGATGTTTTATTTTACTTCCTTTTGATTCAAGTCTTATGAACTTCCAAGACTTAAGCCATGATTAATTTATATGTTCTTTAATACGCAAGGTATCATCTTCTATTTTCATGATCATGATCTCATACCCGTATTCTCATGTTTATTCTTACATTTTTCCCTTGTCTACCCTTATTGAGAACTTGAGATCATCCCATTCTATGTTTTCATCCATAGTTTGTGATGATATTTAATATTTTTGATATGTATTAGAAGGTTTTTATTGATAAGGAACCATGTGGGAGATGTTGTATCTCACATATGTACTTATGTTGGGTATCGAGGTTTCTAAAGGCATTATATCAACTACGGTCTTTGGGAATCTATTTTATAGGGATTATGTATTATGAAAATGTTATTTAATTATATGGCTTGTAAAACAAGTATCTCAATAGTAAGTATCATAGAAAATATATTGTTAATATTTGGAAACTAGAATGAGAAAATCTTAGTGAGAACCATATAGACATGTCTATGGATAAGTTTGAGTACCATGAAAAGTACATGAAAATTTCATGGAATTTTGGTAAAGGATAGAGTGAGTGGTTTCCAGGAAATACATCCAATAGTGCATACTACAAGTGGATGTTACTCTAGTACTAATGTGCCTAGGGATAAAAAATAATACAAGATGATCTGGGATCGACTTGGGGAAATCTGGTGCATGAGAAAGGGCATTGGTAAATTCATGGTTTGGCACTCTCGTGGGATATACTTTTGGGAATTCAAAAACTCTTCATGAACCATTATGAACGATTTTAAAATAATTTGATTATGAATAACCTATGATGATAATATTATTTCATAGATTAAGGATGGTGTGATATGATAGACATCATATAATTGTTACATCATGTTTATTTTGTTCCCTATTAATAGAATTATTTCTTAATCGATTCTTTTGGTATTAGTAAATCGAAAGAACTTGGAAGAACCAAATTATGTGTGATTGTAATGGATAGACCAATGATTTTACCTCTAAGCAACCAAATTCTTGGGTATTTTAAATGAAAAATCATGTTTCTATGCTCCAGAAGATTTATCTAGCTATGAATCATGGTGGGCATCAAAATGTGAAAAGGACAGAACAAGATTCAGTTGAGTTTTTCATGAGGAAATGTTCACCTTCATTCCAAGGGTCTCCTGGTCCAATTTTCCCTAAATAATGGATCATTATCACTTAAAATATATTCTCTCTTATTCAGGGTCCAGAGCATGAAAATTCCATTCTGGCTGTGTATCCCTTGGAAGGCGAATCAGATAGTTGGTGGAATCTAATCACGAATATGATGAAGCATGATGATATTGAATCCATGGTATGTGATCAATTTAAGATCGTAATTTTTTAGTAAGTACATTCCAATAATTCTTCATAGGTATAAGGATAAAAATTCATATGAGTTTAAACAATTGGATGCTGAGTTTGTTGGTACCTATAAGGATAAATTCATCATAATTACGAGGTCTGCTTTAGAAATTATCAGGAAACCTGACATTAGAGTTGATAGGTTCTTTAGTGGTTTAAATCCATGTATCATAAGGGATTTGACCATAAGGGACTTTGGTAGCTATGAAGAGATTGTGCATTGTGAAATAAAGGAGGAAATTGAGGCGGGATCACATATCAATTTCACTTATTAGAATAAAAGTGGGAGATTGGGTTCAAGGAAAACTCTATGAACCATGTAGAAATGAATATGACAATTCCATTATTCTCTAAGTGTGGGAAGAAGCCTAAAGAAAACTGCCTTAGGGAGTCTAATCAAATTTAATGCGTGGTAGATAAGGTCATCGGTCAACTGATTCTCGAGGTGATGGGATGATGTTTTCTCAAAATCTAAATTGATAAAAAGCCACACATAATAAAACATCCATGATTTAGTACTTCATATGTATGTAAAATGGGCATTATGATGACAATTTAGCAAACTTGAGGGTTTGTGATGATGATCGACTTCAACAACCTATTATTCTATGGGATAAGGGGAAATCTCATAGAAACACTATATCTAATGAGGGGTGAAATAACGATGTGATAAAATATACAATTACAGTCCACTATATATCTGCTGATTCCATATTTGATTCTGGATCTTCCCACATATTTATATCTAATCAATATTTAATGGTTATTAATATTCATCCAAAATAATTAGAGGACAAATTTTCAATGAAACCCCCTAATGTTATGGTGATTCCATGTTATTCCTATGATTTCCATCTAGTTGATGTTTGTGGGAATGTGCTTCCTGTATATTTTTTCATGCTTCCATTAGACGAATTGGATGTTATCTTAGGCATGGAATAGATTTATCTGCATAAATCCACATCAATTTTCAATTGAGGGATGTTACGTTAAATATTTTAAACCCTCATATATGCATACATCAATGCGATGATATATTTTAACATCCTGTGGATATTACATCCATTGAATGGGTCTTAATTCCCATTCAAAATGGTCATTAATCTCAAATGGTTTGCAAGAATACCAACATCGATGATATTTTTGTTGTTTGGGATTTTGTGGATGTCTTTCTAGATAATTTTTCTAAGACATACAACAAATTGTGATGTTGGTTTCTTAATTGAACATATTCCTAGTTCCACACCAATTTCAAACAATCCTTATAGAATGGCTCTAATGTATTTCCAGGAATTGAAGAAACTCCATGAAAACAAATATAAGGGAATCATTTACCTAAGTGTGTTACCTTGGGATTAAACATATCTTTTTGTGAAGAAGAAAGATGGATGAATGAAATATTTCCTTGAGTATCGAGAGTTTAACAAGATTGTAATCAAGAACAGGTATTCTATTACCTGTATTGATGACTATTTTGATCAACTATACAAAACTAAATACATTTCCAAGATTTTCCTACAATCCGGACATCATCAATTTATGGTCAAGAAGAATGATATACCTATGAGAGCATCCCACACAAGGCATGATCACTATGAATATATAGTGATTCCTTTTGGTCTTACATATTCCCATGACATCTTCACGGATTTAATTAATTGAAACTTTATGGATTACCTTGATATGTTTATGGTAGTATTTATAGATGATATTATTATTAAATCAAATAGAAATATAGAGTGTTAATATAGCTTGAGAGTTGTAATGAAGATACTATGGAAGGATAAGTAATATGAAAAATTTACAAAATAATAATTTTGGTTGTAAAAAGGTGCTTTTTGGGACATATAATCTCAAGTGATGTTATAGAAGTAGATCCATTAAATACAGAGGTTTTTGAAAGTTGGAAAGACCAACCATAATGACTAAGATCTGTAACATTATTTTTTGAGATGGATATTTTTTACAACCTGTGTAGAATTTTTCAAGGATATATAATCATCTTAAAAAGTTAACTCAAAAGGTTGTGATTTTTTTCTAGAAATATTTATCTGAGAAAAAAGTTCATGGATCTTTAGAGGAAGTTGGTCAATGAACATGTACTTACATTACCCTATAGTAGATATGGTTTTCTAATAAATATATATTCATACACAAATGGATTAGGATCTGTTCTTTTATAAAAATTACATGTTTATAGCCTATGACTCATTAAAATTGATGATTCATGGGATGATTACCCAACTCATGATTGGTAGTTAGTGGTTATACAATTTGCATTAATTTTATGGAAGCATTATCTTTATCATGAAAATGTTGATATATACTGATCATAATAGTCTGAAATATATATTCACACAGAAATATATGAACATGTGCAATATGATATGGTTAGAGTTGATAAATGAATATGACTGCACAATACATTAACACATAGGTAAAATAAATAAAGTGGCTAAATTCATTGAGTATGAATTATCACACTAGCCTATCCATGATGAGGATCACAAAAGATCCAATATTTCTGCATATGAAATGGATGAATCTAGAAACCAAAAGGAATGGGGAAAGTAATATCTTTATCAAATGAACGTTCATCCCAAAATCCATGTGATGATTGAGGAGGTTCATGTGGAAGATGGGGATCTGAAAAAAAAAGTTTAACAATTTTCCAGATTTTAAATAGGATTAGGATGGAATGATAAAGTTCAGGAAGCGTGTATGAGTTCCTTAAATACCATATATGAAAAAGGTGTTTTGAGATAAATCTCATAGTTATCCATTCTGTATTCAACCTAGATGTACAAAAATTTATATGGAGATGAAGGAATACTTCTGGTTGGATTGAATGAGGATAGATATCACAGAGTTTGTATCTCAGTGTTTGATATGCCAGCATGTTAATACTAAAAGAAAAGTAAATAAGGATGTTGTTTCCATTAACCACACCAGAATGGAAATGGGAGAACATCACTACTGATTTTGTATTCTGACTACCCAAAGACACTAAAGTGGTTAACATTTTATGGTTAGTAGCCAATATTTTTACTAATTCAGCATACTTCATTGATATCATAGATTATTTATATCTTTATCTTGTTTTTAGAATTTACATTAATGAAGTGGTAAGTTATCATCCTGTACCAAATTCTACTGTTCCGAATTGGGATAAGAGTATTACCACAATGTTTTGGTGATGTATTCCAAAAGATCTTGATAATGAATTGAGTTTCAGCACTACTTATCATACTCAAATAGATGGTCATCCAGGAAGAACAATTATAACACTAGAGGATATGGTAATGTCTTGTTATCATAATTTCCAAAGAGGATGAGGTCGACACATTCTTCTAGTTGAGTTTTCATAAAACAAGAGGTTTCAATGAAAAATATGGAAGTCACATTATGAAGCCCTATATGGGAATAAATGTAGATCTCTAATGTTCTGGGAAGTGGTGGGAGAACGGAATCTATTTGGGGTTGATATATTTGTTGAAATGGTCACGAAGTTTAAAACCATTCAGTATCATATCAGGACAGCTCAAAGACAGAAATAATATTTATGTATACAACCATCATCATGATTTTATATTTTACTTTGGTGAATAATTATTTTTATGAATCTCAACCAAGAAAAATGTCATGAGATTCAGGAAGAAGGGGAAACTAATCCCTATGTATATTAGCCCCTTTGAAATTATTTATTGTATCGGGAAGGTATCAAATCACATGGAACTTATTATAAATTTATCTCTAGTCAATTATGTGTTCCATGTATTACATATAAAGATGTAAATACATGACCCTTTACATGTAAAAAATTCATAGTTCATACCACAAGAGACGGATCTTTCTTACAAGGAGAAGCCTATTGAAATTCTGGACAAATCAGAGAAATTTCTAAGAAACCGGACCACTCCCTTTGTAAACATTTTGTGAAGAAATAACTAGTTAAAGGAAGATACATTGGAACTTTAGGTTTTAACGAGGTAGACTTATTGTCACTTGTTTTTAATCTCGGGATTATTTTTTACGAAGAAACTCATTTTTAGGGGCACAGAATGTTACCCATTGAGTTTTTATGGGCATGTATTTTTTTTAATAAATTTAAATTTTCATTTATATATCTAAATTCCCTATGTTAAAGAATAATTTCACATGGAACTAACTGAAATTACAGTACATGCAACATTAACTTGGTGTACGTTCCACACAACACCTACTTGGCATAATATGCATGCAACACTGAGTTGGCCTATGGTACATACAACACATCCTTTCTACGAAATATCTCTTTTTACTATTTAATTTATTTAAATAATAAAATTATAACCTATAAATTAATAATATTAATATGAATAGAAATATATACAATTTAAATTTTTTGTTTAATTGTTATATATAAATAAATCATATTGATAATAATATATATGTTTTTTTGTAATGTCATTTTTTTGTTTAAAAACACCATTTTCTAAAATTAATTGATTATAATAATGAATGTAGTTTTAGACAAATTTCTAAATTTAATTATATAAAATAAACTTCCTTTTTGAATTCAGACCATTGAAATTGTTATAGTCTTAATTTTTGTTATTTTTCTAAGAAACTCCTTTTTTTATGAATTGTGAAAAATAATTATTTTTAGTTAAAAAACAACATTTTTTATCATTAATTACTATTGATAACGGATATCATAAATTGTTTTCTGATTACGAATTAGATAAATATTAAATATAATAATACAATTCAATTCTTTATAGTCAATTCCACGTTGAATATTACAAAAAAGCTTAACAAACTTTTGACCATTTTCCTACTTTAAAACCACCTTATTTTGTTCGGTCTGCAGGATTAGCACAAATAATAATTTTTTAATTCATCCAACTGTAACATAAAAAAACAAATTAAACCATTTTATTCAGTCTAATATTTTTATTATAATATTAATATTATAATATTTCACCCTAATTATTAGTAAGATTGACTAAATCTATTCACATCACTTATGGCCAAATGATGTTTAATATGAGACTAAACCATAAAATTGATTGCCAAAATGACCTCAATATTTGTAAAAACCCCATATTATGCCTATATTTCGGTCCCACAACTTCTATTACTGTTTTTGGTTGTCTTGGTAATTCATTTTTAGGCAATAACATGTGCACATTTAGGTTTTTTCTAAAATTTCGATATGTGTCCTTTTCCTTCCTTATAAAAGGCCACCACATCTACCCAATCCTCAAAAATATAAAGCCTATTAATTTAGTCCAATACATACCCAAATTTAAATCCAAAAATATTACCTTAGAATTTTAATCCTCCCTTTGGTCAGAAACTCTATCAAGGATACATTTTGGAATAAACCAAAAGGAGTTACCCAATTTAGAGGTATATACTTTTTTTTAAGATTCTTTCCTTTATTTTCATCATCAATAACCTACAATCACATTATTCTATTATTTTGTGAGAAAAATAGTATCCTAAATATACTATAATGCTTTTTGGATATTTTTATAACCTACACTTAGACACATCTCCATCTAATGGATGGTAAACACATTGTTTCTGTGCAAGGATAACTACAGCCTCATAAAATGACGATTGTTCATTTCTCCATTACAACCAATCATGGTAGGGTATTATGATAAAAAATATATTTATCTGTGTAATATATTATATTTATTATTTTATTCTTCTTCTTTATTCCGTTTTAAACACACTTATTTTTTCCTTCCATTTTGTGTTAGTACTATAATCTCTTTTGAGAAAATGTGGACTACGACCCCCTCAAAGCGATGTTGTTCAATTACTCACCTCATAAAATGTATTATGGATGGGTTTAATGAAATTAGATGATATATATTAAAAATATTAATTGTAAATTAATAATGATATATATATAAATTCATATATATATGTTAGGTATATACTTTCTTTGAAAACGAGAATAAAAACGGAAACAACGTTCATGCATACATACGACTTACTGTCTCCATGAATGTGTAATCCATATCATACCTAATTATGATATAAATTATTATAATTATAATATAATGGATAAAAATTTAATTTATATCATTATCTACATTATCAAATCATGATTTTAGTATAAGGATCATCAATATAACATATTAAGTAACAATGTGAATAACAAATAGAATATTATCTAAAGTGAATCATTAACATTGCATAATTATCTCTAGGGTGATATAAGGTCATAATAAAACCATATATTATATTATTTAGAATAATATAATTCTTTAAAATAATTACAATAGTATTATATCTATTATACATGAAGCATCAGTGTGTATGGAGAGAGTGAAGAGACAAAGAAAAAGGAATTTCATCTCACTTACAAATTCTATAAGATTCATGTAATGATAACAACTTTTTAAATTTGTGTAGTGTATATTATTGAATTATATGTATAATATATATAAATTTATGCGTATTGATATACCCATTCTATTATCCTTCTTTCATGGGGTTTGACTTCCATAAGATACCAAATCCGTGAAACGGTTTTGTCTAAATTTTCCTTCATTGAGACTCACGTTTTATAATGCACATAAATCAAATTTGAGGTGTATATAAAACCATTATACATGTTATATCATGTATATAATTATTTTCATTACATAATAAGATTAACTAAAAATAATTACATGGAGAGTATGATCCCGATAAACTAAGTTTTAAAATTTTATTATTATAATCTAATCATTTTTTGAGTTTTTATATATTTCTGTTTACTTTGATAAAATATCTCATGAATATTCATGTGTTTACTTCTACCCATTTTATTCATGGTATAATCATTTTTAGTACAATTTTTTCACTCTTTTGTACATAAGATAATGATTTTAATAATGTTACTTCATCTCTCTCTTCATTCAGAAATCCATTTTATTCCAAAACCATGTTTTCTAAAATGCTATCAAAATATCCTTGAATATAATTCTCATGGAAAAATGGTTTATTTTTATTTATTATTTTCAAATATTACTTTATATGTAATCAAATATATTTTCATAGAATATGGTATTAAAAAGTTTTTATGTTATAAAACTCTACTTTTAATGAACAATGGATATTTTCCTCGTTAAATGTTTTTAAAAGACCATTAAAAATTATTTCCAATTTAATATTAAATTAATTGGTGTTTCTCATGCCATATGGGAAAAATTATTCAATATTTTTATTCATATTATTTCATTGAATAGATTTTTCTTTGACTGAATTATTCCTTTAAAGACAGTTTCTCTTTTATAGGTTATATTATTTTGAAACCCACTTATTTTTACAGTCAATGTTTATAATGAAATGATTATAAAACTTTTCTCCTTCCGTAGGTCACTATATGATTACATGTTTATGATACTCATTTCATATTAGGGTTTATTATATAGTAATTTATGATCTTGTGTCTTATGTATGCATGATTTTGATATGTGATATGTGGGACCTATGTCTCCCTCTAATGCATTGGGTAAATATTTAAATCAATTGAGATAATGCAGGGCTGGATCAAGGGTTACACGATTTATTAATATAGAGATGGAATGAGGGATACTGAGTTTAGTAATGAAATGCTATAATGAGGGACAATAAGATCAGTAATAAAGTGCTGGAACAAAGGTTACATGGTTCAGTAAAGGACTTTTTTCCACTAAGATGGTGATGGCATTGATTTATTGTCTACAATTTAAATCAATATATGCTTATGTGTTCCCAGAATTCTATGACTAACTCATATGTTATGCTTTCATGGATAATTTCTATTAAAACATTTTGAGTCATGTTTTATGAACATTCATGCTTTATTCAGTGGTTCACATATATGATCTTTGTATGCTGGGTATGAACTATTATTTTCATGATCATGTTACCGTACCCTTATGCTCATGTTTATGGTAAGATGTCGTCCTTGTTTACCCTAACTCACCATTTGTGCTCACCCCTTTCTATGATTCCTTTCCCATCTTTTGATGACAAAAACTATTATTGATATTTCTGATAAGTTTTCTATTCATGTAAATCCTCTAGGGAGTTTTTGTATCTCACATGTCGACTAGTTTTGTGGTTTCATGTTTCCAAAGGCACTATACGAACTACAGTCTGTGGGCGTCCGTTTGTATAATGTTAATGTATTCTGATAATGTTATATAATTCTTCTATTATTAATGAGTGGGACACTATAGGACCACTAAATTATATATATAATATGAAATTTAAAAAATAAAAATCTAATTTGTGTTGGAAGATAATTTTAAAACTTGTGTATGTAAGGAAGAAAAGAATTTCTTTAACGTTTAGATTGCTAATAATGTATTTACTATTTATGGTTCTTTTTTTATTATGAATGAACATTTGTTACATTAATATACCATATAACCTATTTATGAACTCATTAAAATCACATGGATGAAATTAGTCTTATTATTAATTTAAATCATTTAATAATTTATAATTTATTTTAAAATAACATTAATTTCAATTTTTACATTATTTATTTATTTTTTTATGTTTGAAAACATAATTTGAATTCAAATATATAACATTCACATATGTTAAGCAATATATAATTATATAAAAAATATTTCTACAAAATATTTCAGTATATTTACATGAATTTAAAATTATTAAATATCATTAAAAACTAAATAATCAATGCATTATCATTCATAATTCATTTAATGTTACAAATTCATCTCTAAAAATATTATAATTTTTTTATAAAAATAAATAATTTATTGTTAAAAATTATAATTTTAATAAAAAATATGTTTTTTTAATATCACAAAGTTTTCTAAATGTTAAAGGTATGTGAAGTTGTATTTTTTTCTTTTCCTTACATAAATATGGAAATATGGAAATTTTATTGAATAGTATCTCAATAGATGATATAATGAAAACCAATAATGTAAATAGTCTTCATATAGGAATCCAATTTATTTTATACTACATTATAGGAAAATTTAGACTATAAGATTCAGGTTTAGACCATTGTAAATCTAAATTTTACCTCAATCACTATAATTAATTTTAATCAACATCACAATTATTTGAGGTAAAAAATTAAGTTGATCTTATTTGACTATACATATTTTAATGATTACAACTGTGTATGTCAATTTTCAAAATTAAATTTGGATAATTGGAGAATTTTAATTTAATTTTAATCTCATTTATATTGAGAGAAAGCAGAGTTTTAATGTAAAAAATGTTCAATAGATCAATTAGATTCTATATATATTTTCAACATAAAAATTATTCTAATGTCCTTAATTGAATTAATATATTTATAATTTATTAATTTTGACTTTTAAGGACAATTATAAATTAATTTAACATTAATAACTATTTAAATGAGAGTCATTTTTTAACTAAAATGATATATTTTTAACTATTCATCCAAAAAATGAAACTTCATTGAAAAATAACAAAACATTCCTATAATCAAATTAAAAAATTAAAAAATAAAAAATTATTATTATTTTGAATAATACAGATAATTTTTTTAAATTTTTTAATTATATACAATCATTATTAAAAGGTGGTAAACATATACCTTTATTGTAAAGCTAGATATCAAAATAATTAAGAATTTTTCATAATACAAGAAAAAACATAGTGTTTAATGTTCCAAAATATAATCTAAGTGTTTTTTAGTGCAACATTAACTTGTTGTAGTGTCAAAAGTCAAAATTATTTGGTTCTTTCATATAAAATAAGTTATATTCAGTGTTGAATAAAATGAAAAAATATCAAAAACTATAAATTACTTTAAAATAATTCACAATATTTTGGTGTGTAACATTATATCTCCCTTAAAATGATTTTCACACTTGAAATTCATTTGGGTTATCAAAGGATTAATAATTGAATGTTTCATTCATTGAATCAACATTTTAATTATGAATAATAAATCATTCATATGAATGGGAATGGTGTAATTGTAATGTTTACCCAAAGTAACCCAGAACTAGGTTCATAGATTGGATAAAATTGATTGATAATGAAAACATGGACACACAATAAAACAAAAAACTTCATGTTCTAATAAATAGTGACAGATAAAAAGGTTAGTAGAAATTTAAAAATCACAAATCCTTAAACCATTGATGATATATGGTTCCATTTGATTAATCAGAAAAGAAGTTAGTAGGATAACCTATTTAGTTTTAAGATCCATTCCGAAGAGTTGATGAATTTACATGAGAATATATGCTTACTTGATTTTTTACAACATCACTTTTTTGTTCCTTGATCACTTTCCACATAACAACATTCACTATAAATGAAGGTATGTTTTTCTTCTCTACCCCACAAACTAGTCATGAGATCCATGTTAATTTATCCTATATATCATCAGTTACCATAAAATCAAATCTTTTATAATTGGTTATCCAATGATCCTAATGACACATTTTGTGTGATAATACATTAATCCCAAAAACAACTTGTAATGTTTAAATTATACATTCTATAAATGTTTTACCTTATAACCATTAAGAGTGCTTAAAATATTAAACATTAGACAGAAGGTCACGAAATCATCTTCAAATTAATCCCCCATATCTCAAGGTATATATTGGTTATCAAATTCCAAAAAATTTAATATACTCATATATATTCTCTTGAACCATTATAATAACCTAAATTACTGAAAATTCGTTTGGAAACATGCATTCTTTCTTATTAAAAATATTATTGTATATATTTCATAATTCCATGATATTGTAAACATCACCCATGATGATATAGAACAGCTTTTCAAGAAATATTTTTTTTACTTATGAGGACATAAATAATACTCAATTTTCATAATAAAAATAAATCATATCTTCATTCTATATAATCATAATTGTCACATCATCATGGAGATAGTAAGGGTTACCTTCATTTATTTCATAATATCCCATTTCCATTAAATTGTATTTTTATGTCTTCATCACCATTCATGTTATCCTTTTCAATCATTAATGAATAAATTATACAATAAATACTTATATAAATATTCATTCAGGTAAGATAATATTTGAATTCCAAAACATATATAGTTTAATCATCAAACTATATTCGTAAAGAATTACATGGTCATCATCATCTTATTACACAATACCCCCTTATTCTATAATTTGAAATGTTAATAACGTATTAAGGTTCCTCAGTCACAATATAATTAGGTTTCATAATTTTAATACAAACAATGGTGTTAGAACATCTCATACCATTCAAATGTCATTTTCATTTTCTATATCGTTATATGAATAATGAGTACTCATAAAAACATATAGACACTATTCATGGGAACTTATGAAATCATTTGGAATAATTCCTATAATTTCCACATCTGAAACATTCATTGTTTACCCATTTATTTATAGTTATTGGAATTGAATAAAACATGAAATTATTGTGTGAGAAACATTTATCCTAATAGAAATGCCACATAATTATGATGAAAACAACTTATAGGATGTCTAAATCATTGATCCTAGTTCATTATTATATGATTCCTTAAGTTTACCCTAGTTTATTTATTTTCATATTCATATTCCACATAAATACTTCATGAATGTTTATAATTATTTTGGGAATTTCAATATCATATCCCCTATGATTTCCAAACAACATGTGGAACAAGGATAATTTATTAGTACCAGGTTACGCTTATGTCAGGCCTCAAAGAAATTTTTTATTTTGTTACCCCTTGTTACATAAATTCTAGATCCACATCCACTTGTTGAATCCATATATGATAATAATTATATGAAACCACTCTCTATATATTTTACCAAAATTATAGGATATCTTCTTATAATTTTCCATATCTCTAACCATATCCTTCGATACATCCCAAGCCATATGCTGAGAAATATTTATAAGGATCTTAATAAATGATTATTATATTATATTCCCTAGGTTGAATAAAAATTTTCTTTAATACCATCAATAAATAACTAATCATAACAAACATATAAATTAAATCAATTTTATGGAATGATTAATACATTTAAAACACATAAAGACCATATTAGTTTTGTGTCTTTGGAATCATTTTATTAAAAAAAATAGTGGAAATTATTCATTGTTTCCCAAAAAGATATCTCGATTATTAATTATACTAAAAATACCATTCTTAATAACCTATGGAAAGAAAACATAAGAAGTGGTTGATATCAAATGCTCAATAAGGGTAAATAATGTGAATACATACACATATCATGGATATATGTTTATGAGAACATGGACATTATATTTAAAGTTCATACCCTTCATATCAAGGATCAAAATCCCAAGACATTGTATAAATATTGGATGTTCATTAGACATGAATCATATAAAAAACAATAACATAAATCATGTGAGCATATCATAAGCACAATACAAATGATTTGTTGAAATCCTATAAACATGTAATATCATTCCCTATATTACAAGGGTCGTTCCCAAAAAAAATTTCTGGTCACATCATAGAGACAACACCTACTAAGAGATACCCAAATATATGCCCAGACGTAGTCCTTCCCATATATGGGATCATATTTCCCCATTATCCCATAGTGGGTTAGGATTCCCCATCTTCCCATAGTGGATCATGTTTCCCCATATTCCTATAGTAGATCAGGCACGTCGACATCAATGCAATAATAATCTCAAGAGATATTAATATTTTCCTAACGCATTGGAAGGAGATATAACATACACCAATATCATAATTAAATCTTACATATTTATTCTAAATGATCATACATAATAATATTATAACCCTTAAAAATATAATAAAATTCATAAACAGTTAATCACATCATAAAGGGTGGAAAATTGATAGGTTTCAAAATCATTTCATCATATAATAACAAATTAAATGATGTGAGTTTCATTAAAATATATCATGTTAATGTAAAATGGGTTTCATAAACCTCATTCTATAAAAACATAACAAATTTTTGAAAGAATATGAAAAAGATTCTTGGATCATGTCCACAATAAGGATAGTACTAAAAAAGGGACTACATCATATATGGAGAATGATTTTTTAATATCCGGTGCGACATTAATTATGTAAAATATCATTTCCTTAAATATTATATTCATAACAATATTCCAAAATATGTTTTCATATAACGAAATATTTACAATTTAATTTTAATCATTTCATGAGGAAAATAAATTTTCACTTTGAAAATTTATTTAAAAAAATAATGGTTCTTGGTAAAAAAATTATATTAAAATGCCTTTGAAATAAAATAGAGAATTATTGAACATATTAAAAAAATTCATGATATATTATTAAGGAAGCATGAATAATATTTTATTACCATTTTACTTGGTAACATATAAAACAATATAAAAATAATTTTTAATTTTTTTTCACTGAATATAAATTGAAAACATATAAAAAACGTTTTGAAACCATTGATGTCTTTTAATTTAAAAAAAATCTGTTGAAAACTCCTAAAGGAAGCTTTGATAATCATTTAAAAAAAGTAATCATAATTTTTTTTGGAAAACCCTTTTTCATTTGAAACAATTTTAAAATCATCAAATTCCCATAATACATGGGAAAAAATTTCATTAAAAAATAACATCGTAAACCATCAATGGAAACATTAATGAAATGACGTTCTTGTCAGAAGTTATGCATATATATGCCAAACATTCCATTATCATATTAAATGTTTTATAATTATCATCGATCAAAAATAATAAATGCTAGTCCTTTTAAAAATTATAATACAAAGTCAAAATATTTCTTTAACTATCATATGATAATATTTAAAAGATTTTAATTTTTTTAAACGCGGTTTTGAAGGAACATCAATTTCTTAGAGAAAGAAGGAATATATACAGATTATCATAAAAACTTTTAAATAATTATATTAATTACAAAAAATTTAATAAAAATAACATTAAATGTATATAAAATAAGTAACTATATATTAGGATATGTCAGGAGGGTAATTAAAAGATGAATCATATGGTTTTTTTAAAGGGAATCAAAATCGTAAACAATGTCGAGAAATGATGAGATTCTAGCAATAAATCATTACAATGGAAAATTAAAACCATAATAAAATAGAAAGATTAAAATTATATGAAAACTAAAATAAAATGAAGATATTCATATCCATGATATAAAATGTGAAAAGTATTATATACACCTCATATAATTGTTTAGGTGTATATCGTGGCATGTATCTCATAGAAGCAAAATTGGGACACAATTACTTTACTATTTTTGTATCTTTTGAAACATAAAACCCATAAATGAGTGATCACCAATTGGATATGTAAATAAATATAAATTTAATTATATGAAACATATACTAAATCAATGGGTAGTATACATGTAATAAATATGAGGTGAACACGGCTTTCACCTCATGGACAATAAAAGAGATGATAAAACCCCTACATTATGTATTGACATTCATCGTACATATTAAAATATCCTATATAAAAAATATAATTCAATTATATTTTTATCTCATATCCATTTTATTATATGTAATAACATATGTGGATTTATATTACCTGATTATTAACACATCTATGTTATGGTCATGTTTTTGGTAATATTCAGAGTGTCTTTTTTCGTGTTTCAAAATTTGTTATTTTTTTGACTCCATAATTATATAATTATTTGAACAATTTAATAAATTATATAAATATAATTTATATTCATTTTATATTTATTTTTAATAATATATAAAAAATATAAATATGAAATTCAACTCACCTTTCATGGAGACGGTAGGTTCTACCTACTCATGAACTTTGTTTCAGTTTAATTATATTTTATAAAATAAAGAATGAAAATGTAAAATGCTTATATATAGATATCTACTAATTTTAGTAAAATTATTATTTTATATAAATTATATCCTTTTACTTAACCCATCCATTATACATTCTATGTTGAGTAAGAATAAATCAAATCACTTTTTGGAGGTTGTAGTCCACAGTACCCCAAATGAAATTATCATATCTAAACAAAATTGAGAGCCTAAAGGTCACTATAATATAATATTAAAAATGAATAAATGAATCCTGAATATCATATATATGATATAAAAATATATCTCCAATCAAAATTTCTCACTATGACAGGTGGTAAGGTAAAAACGAACAATATCATTTGGTGATGTGATAGTACATCACACACAAGAATTGTAAGTTCATTACCCATTACATGAATGTGTGTTTATATTTTAGTATAACCCATATAATAAAAAATATAATTATATATTGGATACATATTATATTATATAATAATGGAATAATTTTATTCTACTTGGTTTATAGTGAATATAAAACAAAAGAGGTTGAGGAAAGATTTTACATCATCTTTGGATAACTCTTTTTGGATGGAACAAATGAAATTACTTGGATTGATTTCATCTAAATTGTAGTATTATTTGATGTATTAAGGGATTTGGGGAGATAATTTGAGATGATAATTTTTGTGTAACAGTGTATTGAGATGTGTAAGTAAGGGGAAGAGTGAATGCCTTTTGTATTGGAGGAGGTTTGGAATTATTCTAAATACTAAAAGGTGAGCACTAATGGGTGGTCTCTCTAAACTCAGGTGCTTCTAAAAATAAAAAATAATGGATTTGATTGAATTTATGGACTAAATAATATTAATCACATAAAAAATGTTCAATAACATATTTTTTATTTCAATTCATTATGATTCCAAACATTTTTCATTTTGGTTTTTCATTTAGGCCACTATATTTCTATCCTAAGTAATATTACAAGTAATAGTAAGTTACTGGGTGATTTATTGTATTATTTAGGAATAAATAATTATAAATATTACAAATAATTTAAAAAATTAAAATTTCATGACTATTGAAATGTAATTTTAAATCAAGCTAATGTAACAAGAAAAAACGATTGTCTGACCCGAACAATGAAAACAATGTTTTTACTATTTATATGTCTATACATTCATTATAATAGATCACTTGGTTCACCAATATACCATATTTTATATAAATTTACACATAAAAATCCATTTAATTAAATTAATATTTTTATTAATTCCAAATATTTTTATAATGTATAATTTCTTGTAAATAAACACTAATTTCTTTTGTGACATTATTTAATACTTTTTTTCACTAAAAAAATCAAAACATTATTGGAATAAAAATATATTAAGTTAAAAAAAATTAACATGATATATTAATATACAAAAAATAATTGAACAAACTAATTAATGAAATTAACTTTATTTTACTACTTTTAGCTTCATTTATTTTAATTATTTATTAACTAAATAATCTATGCGTTGTCATTTGTTAAGTGCTTAGTATTACTAATTCATATATCTAAATTAATTATATATAATTATGATTAAATAAACTCATTTCTCATTTAAAAAGGAATTGTATATCCCATAATATGTTGTTATTTCTATATCTGAATGTTTTATAAATGTTATTGTTAATAAAGGTTTCTTTTTGTCCTTTTCCTTACTTATCTTTTGAAATAGGGATATATTATAGAATAGTACCCATATTACTCATAAGTGTCGATCAATGAATGGATATAGTATATATATGTTAATAAGATTTATCTTGGACAATGTTTTATGTCATATTCCTCCTTTAGCTTAAGGTTTAGTCCAAATTTAATATTAGCTTTACCTTATTCATTGTAATTAATTTTAGTCAGTTTCAGTAATTTTCTTGGTCAAAAATAAATTTGATCATATTGTTACATTAATATCATAGATACTAAAACCTTGTATTTCTATTTTTTAAAATTTAATTCCTATAAGTTTATAAATTTAATTTACTTCTAATCTCCTAGATGTGGTGTAAAAGTGCGATTTTAATGTAAAAATGTTCAAAATATCAATAAGTTTATATACGTAAATTCAATATAAAAATGATTCCAATGATATAAATTATATTAATATATGTATAATTTTTCATTTTTAACATATAAATATTATTTCGAATATAATTTACCATTAAAAATTTTCAAACTGAAATGTGGATGATAATTAAAATGCGTTATTTTTTAATATTCATCAAAGAATTAATCCAGACAGATAAAAATAAAATATTCACCATAATATAATTATGAGATTCACAATTCAAAAATATTTATTATAATGGAAAGTAAACTTATAAAATTATTCAAGTTTAATTTAGACGTAAGTCCTCTTTTAAAAGGATGTAAATCTTGGCCTTGTGTGTAACACAAGCAATCAAATGAATTCAACATTTGAATAACACAAGAAAAAATATAGTCCACTGTGTAAAAATATAAATTATATATCATTCATATTGTCCATGAATAAATTTTTGTTGGTTATAAAATAATAATATCATGGTTCATTCATATATCATAATTTATATTCAGTATTGCGTTAAATGAAGAAATATCAAAAAGAATAAATAAATTCAAAAAAATATCCCAAAATAACAGGTTGATGTAATGTGTATTGGGAAAAATCTATATAGGTAGGTAGTGATGAAATAAATAAAATGTCCCTCTTTTTTTATATGCATCTAGAGTTTTAGGATAGTCAAATGAATCCTTTTATTGTAGCCCTTTATTTTACCTCATCAGCCATGGATTGGGTGGAGGGAAACTAGATTTTAGATCCAGAGTTTATTTTACCTCATCACCCATGGATTGGGTGGAGAGAAACTAGATTTTAGATCCCAAGGGCTTGGTTCTCAGTGAGATTATTTATTATGATGAAATATATTTTTATTGGTCAATTGTGGGAGATGACATCCTACATATACATGTGAATTTCTTAATTCATACAAATATGAGATAGGAACTAATGTAAGAGCCCCATAATTCATATTGGGGACTTCATCTAGTGATCTACTAGATATAACATGACATGTGTTTCAGGAATTGGTGACATAGAATGAATTTCTATATTGTATGATTCCTCACTAGGTGATCCACCTTTCAACTGGTGATGGTGGAGCACCGAAATCTTGTTTTCTGGTAACATACATATAAAATCACAAAATAAAAAGGTGAAGATGTCTCAATGGATTTTAATGTTGATATAAATAGGTCACCAATAGGTAGAGAAGTTGTTTGGGTAGTCATAGATTGACTAACAACGGATTCTAAATTTTATTCTATCAGGGAGACATTCTTAGTTGACGATTAGGGAATATTTTCTATGCATGATATTATGTGGAAGATTGGGGTCATTTGAATTTTATTTTAAATCATGTTTTATCATTTCATGTCGAGTTTATATGAGGGGTTATAGAAAATTTTGGTACCCATATTTTTCTATGATATATTTCACCCACGCACTTATATCTAGTAAAAAAGATAAAGTTTTCTAGAGGAATACTCTGAGAATGTGTCCTTAATTATGACACTTCCTAATAGAAGAATATACATGTCATTGATTTTTTTTATACAAATACATCTACCACTATATGATTTATAGGGGGTCATATGAGGTATTATATGTTAGTCTATGTCATTAACCCATGTACTTGTTATAGTCATGAATGGTAGCCCTAATAGGCATTCATCCCATTCAATAGTATTTAGAGGAGGCGATGATGACCATATTTAATATATATATATATCACTACAAAAATAAATACTTGGTCAACCTCTTTTGATGAAATATGTATTTTTATTCCTGGAATATTTTTTTCAGTATCAACAAAAAAAATGTCATATACACATTTAATGGAAATTGAATCATTCGAAGTGCCTTGTCAAGCCTTTTTATATCATGGATAGATTCAATCCAGTAGCATATCAGTTTCTTCAATCTATAAGATATCATTAAATGGACATCCTCATCGTCATTTCAAAACATAACTTCTACCATGCTGGCCAATATCAAAAATTTTATCCTAATGATGTTGATGTTCATGTACATGATTCATTTGAGGAATATCCTATACTCATCATTGATTCAATCATAAAGGCCCCCATTTACTTCTATGTACCTTTGGTGTGGGTTATATGGATACATGGCTATCATGAATGTATGATAAAAATGGATGGATTTGTTCTCAGACAATGTTATCCTATCCCTGGAAGGATAACTCTGGGATTTGTTCCATTATGTGGGAAGACCTTAAGAACCAAGTTTTTCTATGAGGTAAATATCCCTTAATTATTGGTATTACTCTTTTTTTAACTAGATGTAAATTCATATTATGGATCAATTGAAAACATATAACTAAAATGCATCTACGCATATTATTACATGTTTTTAAGAACAATCATATGTTAAATTACAATCCAAGGATAGTGAATTATACTGTATTTGCAAGATTATATACATAATTACAAAGAATGAAATGAAATAATATTTTATTTAATATTTATAATATTATCATAACACCCTTTGATCCCTTACATATTTATTGGACAATAAGGGGAGGAAATGAAAATAGAGTAGAAAAAACTCAATGTATCGGAATGAACATAAAATGAAGCATAACACATGGGTTAAATGATATAACATGATAAAATAAAATGGAATGAAACAATAATTAACATATGGAAACATAAGATATAAAACATTGGATGAATTAATCATGGAATCATAGTAATGTGGATGAAACATATATCATGAAATAAGAATGAGTCAAGGCTCATTGAACGTGGAGGAGCAAGACTCAAGGCGAACCACCATGAAAATTGTACATGTATCACGAGTCAAGGTAATACACCAAGACTATTGCACAAGATGTGTAATGTTTTTAATAATTACCCAATGAATAAGATTTCTATATTAGATAACCCATTATTAAATGTTCAAGTGTCATGAACCCTCTAAATAAGGTATACCACTACTAATACGACAATGTGAGAAGGAAGATAGTGACATTCGAGTCCCGCATCCAGTAGCCCTCAGTTGGAAACTAGCACTGAGGGTTTAGAAAACACAAAAATGAGATGAATTAACCTCTACGAGAACACATAATAAAGAGAGAGATATGATAGACACCAAACAATAACAACTAAAAATACAATTTAAATGAAATCCCAATTGCTCATATGTAATGTCCTGAAAAACCACTAAAACTGAAATAGAAAACTACAAGTACCAAATGAAAGTAAAAAAAAGTGACCACGAAGCCCGAGCAGCTCCTCCAACCCGAAGCTAGTTGTAACCAGTCTAATCTTTAACATTATCTAAGTGAACTAAAAAATAATCTTATATATACATAATGTGAGTATAACAGTATACTCAGTAGGATCCTCCCTAGAGCCTCTCGTGCAGAAGAAATGAAAGCATGCTAAAGCATAGTGAATAACAAGTGAATGTAACTTGTCACCTAAATAAGTATACTATGTTTCCATCCTTACCCAGACTACTCTCACAAGGTAATGCATATAGTAGTATATAATATAACTAAGAATATCAAGGGTACACCACTACAACTTCCCTAATGAATTTCCACTATTCCCCAATGTTGAATGTCCTAAGCATCTCTCTGAAAAAAGGTTTTCCCACAGACACATTGGAGAAGCACCACAAAGTATGCCTCATGTAACACAACCACCATGTACACATAAGAAAAGTAACCAAGTAGTTTTTGAGATCAACCATAGCTCGAATAACATGTGTCATACGTTGAGAATTATACATAAAGCCATTAATTCCCATACACTGAGTAAGAATCCTCAAGCCATCACCCCCTATTCACGTTACACCAATAACAGTCCATCGAAAACTATATCGTGAATATATGTGTGTGAATAACCACAAGCCATTATAGCCCTCTACACAAATATATGGGTAAAACTAACCACTATTCATACCAGCACAAGTAACTACCAAGAGAAAGGAGTGGGGCCAAAGGGGGTGGTCATCTATCCATCATACCACAAGAATGTTGGGTAAGACAACCCCCCACACCATGGATCAGAATCCACATGATGTCAGTTTCCAAAACACTCATGACCCATCCCCCGGGGACCGTGCTGTGACTACCTCAAGCCTTCCTTCCATAGGCAAGGGGCTGGCGACTAGCACCAAAGGTGTATTCCCTAAAACTAGGAAGGAATTTCATTCATAACCTATATCTCACACAACCAAGCACACAACACGATATGAACACAAGTAAACTGAATAGTAAAAAGATTGTGTAGAGTAAGTAAAAGAAGCCCGAATACAAGACAAACTAGAAATTACAAGAAAACTAGAATGTACAAGTAAAATGAATAGCTCCTATGAACACCTTCCTAGGATCCTACATGGAGGATTGGTACATCTCTTGAACGGTCATCTCGTGGTACGCCTCATCTATGGTCCACCTCCAAGCTACCTCCAGTCTTGGTACACTCGTCATTAGTTAGTTATATCCGTCTTCTACACTAAACACAACAAGGTGCGGGCGTATCCCATACAAGGGTAAGTATAACGATACTAAGTAGGGACCCTGAGACCCCCAATGGTCTCTCAAAATCCCCAAAGGATAAACCACAAAGCATTAAAACTACTATCATCCCTACTTAGGTATATGAACATACATATACCTATGTTTTCAAGAAGACCCACCTCATTCAAGAGGAAATAGAAGGCCCAAATCCATAGCCCAAGGCTTAACTATTCCCCAAATGAAGGAATACCATGAAGGTAACACCACAAAGTTATGTACTATAAAGGTAATTCCACATAGAATAATACCACAAAGGATTCCCCAAGAAGGAAAGTACCACACAAGTACTCCACACAAAATAATACCACAAAGTTATCACTATTATGGTAAGTACCACACAAGTACACCACATATAAGAATACCACCAAGGTATCACCATGAAGGTAAGGACTCAGCTCACACTAGGTAAAACTTAGGTACAGCAGTAGAGATTATTAGATGTAACTACTGAATAATCTTACACAATTAAGAGATAGACCCACGTAGGATCTTAAATCATCAGACCCACAAAAGATCCTTGTACAGTAGACCCACACTAGATCCTATTACATCGTCATACCCACATAGGATCGTAGTACATCATCAGACTCACAAAGGATCTATTTCCCATGTTACAGCTAGCTACAAGGTTCCCGCACTAAGCTTTCTTGATTATGGGAGGATCTGCTCCTCATGCCACAGGTCGAATACTCCAACATCCACAAAGTCCCACGAAGATGAATCTCAATGGACCGCCATGTAAATTGTATCTCAACACAACAAGTGAAGCATCAATTGGATGCTTGGTCTATATATTATTGTCCTTTTAGTCCCGAGGTCCTTGTCAGATTTTTGTTCGTTCCAACCCGTCAGTAACCCATCAATATCCAAAACATAAGTGGGGTATAACAAATGAACCATATCTATTCATGGTTTCTGGTTCCGTAGACGGTTCTTCATTTTAACATTTTCTGTGAGAGATATGTCGAATACATGATCCCACAAATAATAATATTAATAATATTATTGGGTGTTTTGTAGACCCGATCCATGACCTACAATTTAATATTCAACATTAGACATAAATAGACCATCTTAATGACAGGATTATATCGTCGCCAATGGTAAGTCAATTGGTTGTCGCACACAGGAGTTTAGAGGGTCAAAAAGTAAAAAATAATAATATATTATAATTAATTGAGCATTTCAGGTACCAGATCCAAAAACCTGAAAAAATTATCCAATATTTTACTCATAATTATCGTTTCGAATTCATGGTCATACTGTAGCTGGATGTTCATGAAAACGAGGTCGCACATATAATTTACAATCAAAAAATGGTTTTCCAAACAGAAATAAAAACAAAATTATTATATTATTATTACTTTGATTTAACAGTTTTCTTCTTCAATCCCAAAACCCACGTTCAGTCTACAAATGCTCTCATGCGCACCACACAACCCTCAATAAATTCCTCCTTTATTTATTTCTCCTTAAAATTTATTTCATTTCATTTCAACCATTTCTCTATCCAATCCTAATCTTTATGTTTTTTTATCCTCCTCAAATTCACACCTATTCTACCACAATACTCAAGCCCTACATCCACTGAATCCTCTTCTTCTGACCTCACTCACCTGAACCATGCACCATCACTCCAGTCACCCATTCATCCACAAGCCGCCTCAGCTAACTCACACGAGGTGAACCATTTGGCCTCGCTGCCTCCACTCGACCGCTGCAGCACATCGCACCATCTACCTCGCCTAGAGCTTCACCCTGAAGACTCTCAAGAATTGCACAGTCACCTTTCCCCTTCTTTATTTCACTGCATCTTCGTTCTAAACCCAAAAATTAAAATGGTCACATATTAATGATCTTCGGGTTGGGGGCTCCACATACATATGTCGCGCTCAAAATAATATTGTATTTCTTATACCAATAAATATTTTTCCTCCCACTTCTGTGAGCCATTGAATTTCCGTTCCCTACCCAAAAAATTAAACGATCACATAATTAGGATCCTTGCGTCGAGGGCTTCGCATACACACATCGAGCTCAGTAAAAATTAGTGTGTCTAGTGACAATAAATATTATACATTGAGGAACACATGAAGAATGCGTGAAGAATGAAATAAAAAGATCATGGTATATGTGTAGATAGATCACCGTGTTTGTTTGGCCATCACTATAGAGAATCAATAATATGGGTAATTGACAAATTGATATTTATGATACTTCAAAATAATCCCCCTACATTGATGTTCATTGGGGATGTCACGAGGAAGGAGATGAAGACGTCGACGTTCATTTCTCCCACACCATGCTCTCGATCTGAGCTCGTGCATCATCATCATTCTTGATCCAGAGGACGTTCTTCATTGTAGGATGTTCTTCCACAAAAAAAAATTCTACCAAAAGCTCCCCTAAAGGCTCTCCCAAAGGCTCTACCCAAAATCTCCCCATAGCCAACGATCCCCCAACTAGTTGGTGAGGAGACACTTAATTAATTAGTATATCAATTAATTGTCTGCTCATTAACTTGGGAGAATACCAAGGGTTTTCTCACATTTCATGTGAGCTCGGGTGGTCCCCACCACCAAGAAATAAAAGGAGAGGTGGTAGGATATTTAAAATAAAATATATTTATTTTATATAATCCTCGACGAATAATGAAAAAGCCCAGTTCATCTCTAAACCCACTACTGTCGAGGTTAAACCTCCCTTAAGTGAATCTTGATGCTGCGAGTTCAACGGTGTCTTCAGATTTTTAATCCGAGCACCGATTCAATAGTTAGAAAATGCCGCTCACACTTTTACTGAACATACCTGAAAAAAAGTTCTGAAAATTATTATCAGTCACCCTTGACCCACGCCGGCCGAGGTAAGGATCTTCCAAGGTGAAACACGCCCCAACGAACCCAACAATACTCTTATATTATTTATCCGAGTTAATATATAAATGATATGCATTTTGAAATAAAATAATTTCACTTAATTATATTATGTATGACCAAATACTTACTTTCAATGGTGGCCCACGCCGTCCAAAGTTAGTATCTACCTAAATAGCGCCTACCCTCTCATGTTCAGCAGTTATCTTGGATTTTCAATCCGAGTTACCTTTTGTGAGTTATAATAATTTGAAAAAATATAATAATTTATTTAAATATATCATTTATGATTATTCCATTTTCGGGTTTTCTCACAGGAGGCCCGTGCCGACCAAAATTAAGTCGTTCCTAGGGTAAACCCGCCATTCTAAATGCAAAGGTGCCCTCATATTTCAGATCCAGGCAACTGTTTAAGAGTTATTTAACTTTTTTTTGGAAAACTGATTATGTGCACTAATTGAAGCATAAAAAAACATTGAAGGATCATTTCGGGCACTCCTGGCCTCGGAATCAAGCACCATCAGATTTCTCATTCTTGTAAAAATTACATATAATTAAACAATATTATACCGAATTTTTGTGACATAACATTCTCCCCATGTTAGAGCTTTACATCCTCAAAATCCAATTAAACAAAACTCCGAAAACAAATTGGGGTACTGAGCATGAATCTGAGCCTCCCACACCCATGTGCTCTCTTAGAGGTTCTTGTGCTCCCAATGCACACACTCTAAAGTTATCGATAGATCATGATGTACTCTCTCTTCTCGATCCTCAATCTCCACTCGATCCTCCAAAAATGTCGCCCCATCCTCGATTCCAGCTCGCTGTGGTTGATGAATTGACATGGGTCATACACATATCTACTCATATAGAATACATGGATGACATCATGAACCCTGTAAAATTGAGTGGGATGTGCTAGGCGGTAAGCCAACTTACAAACTCTGTTGAAGATTTAGAAGGGTCCAATGAACCTCATATTAACTTACCACCTCGGCCAAATCATCGAAAACCACAGTGAGACGAGACCTGTAGAAAGATGTGGTCACCAACCTCAAAATCAAAAGGTCTCCATCTCTTGTCAGAAAAATACATCAACCGGAGCTATGCTATTTTCACTTTCTAACAAGTGAGACATCCTGATAAAAAATTAGCCACTGCTTTCTTTATCCATGGCCACCAGTACAGACACTTACGGTCCTGGTACCATTGTACATCCTCTAAAGAGGTCTATGTGCTCCACACCTTAAGAAAATACATAAGGTGGCTAACCTGAAGATATCGGAACACGTCGAGCCTCGTAGTTAGTGTGCCCATGATTTGCCTCCCTGACCCGTTGAATATGTGGGGGAGTAATTGTGAGTGACTGAAGAAAAACCGCTTCATCTCGGTCCACAAAGGATATTTGTAAAGTAGCCAGCTGCTCCGTCACCTCACCTAGCAGCTATATACTAGATCTCATGCTGGGTGTTTATGATACAATTTTCCCCATCCCAAGATTATTGTCCATCTCGAACTCAATGTCCGGGAGGAACTCGGGCCAACACCGTTTGTCTCAGTTTCAGGTCTTATAGAGAGGAGATATAAATGAGACTATTGTTCTCTGAGACAACAACAAAACATTCATCCATCAAGTAATTCCACCACACCTTCATTTAATGGACCATTGCAGCTAACTACATGTCTTGGGTTGCATAGTTCTACTTTTCAGTCTCTTTCTCGGCTTCTGAAAGCCCTGAAGACACATCTCGGTCAATATGAATGGCTCCCCATTTTTCATCAATGCTAAGAAAGGTGCCTATACCCTAGGGAACACAGGTACAAATATCAGGTAGTACCTAGACAAAGTAGACATCCCACTCCCTTTAGGGAGGTAATCCTAGAAACATCTTTTGAAAACATATCCACATGCTCGGCCACACTTGTTTGGAACTGAAAACTGAAAACTCCTTCTGCCACAAGGGTAATTCTGGACGACTTCTGAGTGATCTATGGAACCATCCGATGAATGATTCTGCCCTGTGCTGCTTGGGTTTCCTTTTCACTGACAAAGGAAAACACCATTAAATTTTTTTAGAGAAACCAAAACCTTTATGCCTAATACCGTTAATATGATTAAGAACTGTGGATATCTATTCTATACCAAAACTAACATCATACGGCCACGACGGTGCCACCAAGAGTTTCCAAAAAAAAACTATCGCCTCAAGGGTCAAATCACACTATCATCTTAAGTGTGATTATAGAGTCACCTCTCAAAGGTATCTCCAAACATGAGGGTCATGTAAACGTCTTATCCAGAATCTCTAGGTCATAAACAGGATTTTTGGAAAGATGGATTGATTGGTACCTATGTCTATTGACATGAAAATAAATACTAGACAGAGACCGTACCTCAAATTTTTTCTAGAGCCTTTGGGTTGCACTCCTTGACCGCATGCAGCTACTCCCTTCCCTTTTCCTATAGCTCCCTGTTCTTGGTGAGGACCACATAAGGGGGTGGTTGTTACATGTTGAAATGTACACCACATCATGCTGGTCTCCTAGCTCTTCTTCCACCTCTTCAACCCTATGGATTCATCTATCCCTAAAAATTGTTATTCTGGAAACATTTTTACATGCACAAGCCTATGAGACCGGTGCATGTTTCATGTTTTCCCACTACTAACATTAAATTGATTTATCCACTCAGCCAAAGAACATTTAACCACAAAGGTACTCTCTAGAACCCAAACAATATTAGGAATGCCAAGAGAAATAGTGATGAATCGGAAATCCTTAAACATACTGATTTCAAAAGTCCGAGCCCTGAAGAATTTATCTAATCGTATTTTCTAGTACCAGGAATGATTGGTACACCTCGATGAATACTCAACTACTGACATGTCATCATGTCGAACCTATAGAAGCTCTTGAGAACTCGAAGACACCACCTCAAGCCACTATTAAGCATCCTATGAGTCGGGATTGCCTTAGAACCTAATGGGTATCTGATGTTGAATCACGCGTAAGGCACTAAGCCTTTATATGTCCTCTACTGTTACCTCCGGTTGTAACTGCTGACCAGCAAGCAGTGATATAATAGACACACTACCTGATGGTACAATCTCGGGTAATTGTCCGTGTACCAAATCCTCATCGCTATGTGGACCATCCTCATGGTCACTCACTTAAAAAGACTATTAGCTAATATAACCACCTACTCTACTAGTGTCTCATATTAGAGGAAAACTCTAGCAACCGCCTCCAGCCAGCCCTCAACTGCATGGGAAACTATCTCGCCTCGAAACCTCGGAGGCCTCTTCTGTTGGATCTCATGCAATGCGCTCAGTCAGCGTGCACCATCCGCTAGTGTGGATGGTGGTATCTACTGCACAATGGGTGGTGGTGCTGTTTGAACACAACCCTTTGGTGCCTACATAATAAGATGGCCCTGCACCCGTTCCTCGTTGCTCGGTGGGCCGTTTTTGTCTAGTATCTTATGAATCCTAGTTGGATGTCTATGCAATAGGATCCTGATAATGAATAGGTGTTCCATGATCATTTAGTAATACATGGTGATCTAACTCAAGAGAACACAAGAAAACATTTCAATACACACACACATTCACTTTTTTTTAGCACTGAGTCTAAAATCAGAATTCAAGGTCCTAGTGTATGAATACGTCGACCTCCACACCAACACTGTATTCCCTAAAATGATAACCAAACTCACTACAATTAAAACTTTTGCTATTAAAAACATCAGATTCCAATGTTCTATAGTAGAAACGACTCTTTTGATACCAATTTGTCACGACCCGTCCCCTGGGGCCCGTATCATGACTACCCCAAGACCACCTTTCATACAAACCCCACTAGAAAGTACAAGAAAACAAGAAAGTAAAAGTAAACTGAACAAGTCTAGTGAACACCCACCATGTATCATACCTGAAGGGTAGGTACAGCTCTCGAATGGTCATCTCTGCGATACGCCTCCTTTATGGACCACCTCTGAGCTACCTCTAGTCCTGGTACCCTCATCCTTAGTCAGCATTGTCCATCATCTTTACCAAACACAACAAGGTGTGGGCGTAGCCCGTGTAAGGGTGAGTATAACGATACTCTGTAGAGACCCCAAGACCCCAAAAATTTCTCTCAAAATCACAAAGTAAAAACCACAATGCATGAAAACAAATGTCATCCCTACTTATGTATATGCTCATACATATACCTAAGTTATCAAGTATATCCATATAATTCACGAGGAATCACAACGCCCAAATCCATAACACAAGGATCAAATGTTTCTCAAAGGAATGAATACCATGGAGGTAACATCACAAAGGTAAGTACCACAAAGGTAACGCCACACAGAAAAATATCACAAAGGTTTCACCATGAAATAAAGTACCAGACAGTTACACCACATAGAAGAATACCACAAAGTTATCACCATGAAGGTAAGTACCATAATGGTATGCCATAGAAGAATAAAAACTCCAAGGTATCACCATGAAGGTTAGGACATAGCTCACACCGGGTATAACTTTGGAATAGTAGTAGAGATGATTAGATGTAACTACTGAATAATCTTACTCTCTTAAGAGGTAGACCCACGTAAAATCATAAATCCTCAGACCCACACAGGATCCTGGTACAACAATAGACCCACACAGGATCCTAGTACAAAAAACCCAAACAAGATTTTAGTACATCATCAAACCCACTAATGATCCTACTACAATAGACCCCCATCGGATCCTTGTACATCATCAGACCCACAAAGGATCCTAGTACAGCATACCCACATAGGATCCTAGTATATAATCAGACCCACATAGGATCCTAGAACAGCAGACCCAAACATGATCCTAGTACATCATCAGACCCACAGAAGATCCTATTACATCATAAAAAAAGGATCCCTTTTCACATGTTACAGATAGATACAAGGATCCCACACTATGCTTGCTTGATTCCGAGAGGATCTGCTCCTCAAGCCACAGGTCGAATACTCCAAGTGAAATAAAGTCCCATGAAGAAGTATCTCAAAGGACCGCCACATAATAGGTGTCTCAACGCGATAGAATGTGTGTCAATTAGACGCCCGGTAAGTAATTTATTGTCCTTTTAGTCTGGAGGGCCCGATTGGATTCATGTTCGATCCATCGCGATCGTACCCCACCATTATCCAAAACATAAGTGGGGTATATCAAATGTACCGGCATGATCCAAGGATTCTAGTACTATAGACAGTTCATCATTTCGACACCGTATGAGGTTGAAATGTTGAATACAATATCCCACAATAATAATATGAAAAATATTATTAGGTGTTTGGTGGCCCCAAGCCACGAACTAAAATTTTATATTCGACATTAGACATAAATCGACCATCTTAATGACAAGATAATATCGCGACTAATGTTATGTCAATTAGACGTCAAATTTTGGAGTTATAGAGGGTCGATGATTTAATAATCATAATATATTATTATTATTATTTGAGCTTTTCGGGTACCCGATCCAAAAACCATAAAAAAGACATCCAATATTGGACTCATAATTTTTGTCATGAAGTCAGTGTCACATTGCCACTAGTGGTTCATTAAACCGAGGTTGAACGAATAAGTTACAATCGACACATGATTTTCCCAATAGAAATAATAATTACATTATTATATTATTTTTATTTTTATGTAACCATTTTTTTCAATCCCAAAATGCACATTAAATCTACCAAAGCTCTCAAGCGCACAACACAACCCTCAATTCACTCCTACTTTATTTATTTCTATTTTAAATTTATTACATTTCATTTCATCCCTTTATCTTTATAATATAACTCCTTCGTGTTTTTCTCCTCCTCAAATTCACACATATTCTACCACCAAACCCAAGCATTGTATCCACCAGATCCTCTTACTCTAGCCTCGCTCACCTGAACCATGAACTGCTATGTTTGTCACCCATTCAACCACCGACCATCTCACCTAACTCACACCAGCCGAAACCTTTTTCTACGCTTCCTCGGATTAACCACTACAGCACGTCGCACTGTCTACCACACCCAGAGTCGTGCTCGGATGACTCGCCGGAATTGCACCAACCCATTGCCCCTTCTGTGGCCCACTGCATCTTCATTCTAAACCTGAAAAATAGAATGATTGAATATTCTAGATCCTCGGGTCGAGGGCGCTATGTCCATATGACATGCTAAAAATAATATTGTGTTTCCAGCGCCAATAAATATTTGACCGCCTCCTTCTACGAGACATTGCAGCTTCGTTCCAATCCAAAAAAAATTAAACGATTGCATATTTGTGATCCTTGCGTCGAGGAATTCATGTCCATATATCATGCTCATCAAAATTCCATGTTTCCAGCACCAATAAATATTAGGCGTCGAATAACACTTGAAGAACGTGTGAAGAACGAAATAAAAAGATCACGGTATATGTGTGAATCAATGGCCATGTTTATTTGTCCATCATCTTTGAGAAAAGTTAATATGGGGAATCAAAAAAATAGATAATTATCATACTTCAAAATAAACCCCTACCATTATGTTTGTCAGAGATGTTCTGAGGAAGGATATGAAGACATCGATGTTCGTTTCTCCCACACCATGCTCCCAATCCAAGCCCCGTGTGAAATCCACATTCCTGACCTGGAGGACATTCTTCATTGTATTATGTTCTTCCACTAACAAAAAGCTCCTAAAAGTTATCCCATAGTCTCTCCCAAAGGCTCTCTCCAAAAGCTCCCATTTTCCAACGATCCCCCTTACTAAGAGGTGAGGAGGAACTTAATTAATTAGTAATCAATTAATTGTTGGCTCTTTTACATGGGAGTGTTCCATGGGTTTCGTTGCATTAATGGTGAGTTTGGGTGGTCCCCACCACCATGGATTGAAAGGAGAGGAGGGGGGATAATTAAAATAAAATATGTTTATTTTATTTAATCCTTCATGAGAAATGTAAAAACCCATCTTATTTTTCCATCCCACTTCTGACGAGTTTCATCCTCCCTTAATTGAATCCCGATGCAATGAGTTCAATGATGTCTTCAGATTTTTAATCCAAGTACCAGTTCAAAAGTTATAAAATGCCACTCATGCGTTTACTGAATGTACTCGAAAAGATGTTTGGAAAATTATTATCAGCCAGCCTCGATTTGTAATGGTCAAGGATAGGCTCAACCTAGATAAAAAACATCCCAAAAATCCCAAAGGTAATCCTATATTTCTAATCCCAGTTACCATTTAAATGTTATGGATTTTACAATTAAATAATTGTCAGTTAATTATTTTATTTACGACAAAAAACTAACTTTCAGTGGTGGCCCCCACTGGCCAATGTTAATATCTGCCTACACAAATCATACCATCACAAGATCAGAGGTTCTGTTGGATTTCCAATTTGAGTTTTGGTTTTTGATGTATAATCATTTGAAAAAATAAAATGAAATATTTAATTTTTTTTATTTACGATTATGCCATTTTGGGGTTCTCTTACAGGAGGCCCACGCTGACCAAACATTAGTCACGCCTAGAGTAAACCCACAATTCTGAATGCAAAAGTTCCCTCATATTTCTAATCTGGGAAACTATTTATGAGTTTTTTCACTTTTTAGGAAAACTCCTTACACGTGCTAATTTATGCATAACAAAACGTAGACGGATAATTCCAGCCACACCAGGCCTTGGAATCACATGCTGTCATATTTATTGGTCTCATCATAATTCAATATATTTAAAAAAATTATATGGAATATCCAGAACATTACATTCTCCCCACCTTAGGGATTTACATCCTCGAAATCCACATTACCAAAACTAGGAAAACAAGTGGGTGTATTGAGCACGAATCTGGGCCTCCTGCTCCAATTTTCATTCCTGGAGGCTCCCATGCTACCAATTCCCACACACCAAAGGTATCAATCACCCATGAAGGACACACTCATCTCAATCCTCAATCTCCATAGGAACCTCCAAAAATGTCTCCCAATCCTCGATGTCCATCTCTCTATTGTCGATGATGTGAGATGGGTCATGCACGTATCTCCTCAACTGGAATATGTGGAATGTGTCGTGATGCCATTACAACTGAAGGGGAAATGTTAGTCTATAAGTCACCTCTCTAACTCTGATGAGGACCTGGAAGGATCCAATGAACCTCAGAGATAACTTTCTGCCCCAGCCAAATCACCGCATGCCTCATTGAGGTGGGAACCATAGAAAGACATGGTCACAATACTCATACTCCAGAGGTCTCTATATCATGTCATAATAAGACTTTTTCCTTCTATGATCAGTTTTCACTTGGTAAAAATTGAGGCATCTTGATACAAAATATTCCACTGCTTTCTTCATCCCTTTCTATCAGTGATGACGCTGAAGGTCCTGGTTCCATGGTACGTCCTCTGAAGAGGTTGAAGTGATCCCCACCATCAGAAAATCTATCAGGTGCATGCCTTGAGGATATCTGAACATGTCGAGCCTCACAGTCAGTGTCCACATGTTGCGCCTCCCATACTCGTTGAAGAAGTGGGAGAGTGACTGTGAGATACTACAGAAAAATTGCTTCATCTCAGTCCACAAAGGATATCTGTAAAGTAGCCATCTGCTCCATCGTCGCACCTAGAAGTTTTATACCAGATCATCTACTAGGTGCATCTTCTACAATGCTCCCCTTCCAATGAGTATATATTATGTCAAATTCATAGTCCAAGAGGAACTGTAGTCGATGTCATTTGTCTCAGGTTCAGGTCCTACTGATAGAAGATATACCTAAGTCTCTGATGGTATGAGTAGAGTGTAAAATGTTTTCCCATCATGTAATGCCCCCACACATTTTGTGAAAAGACCACTGCTGCTAACTCCAGGTCATGAGTATCATAGTTCTACTTGTTAGTCTCTATCTCAGCTACTAAAATTTCTACTGACACTTCTCCTACCACAAGAAAGGCTCCACCATTTTCGTCAGAGCTTACAAGGGTGCCACTTACTTGGGGAAGTTGGGTACAAATATCTGGTAGTACTTAGACAAAGTAGATGTCCTTCTCCCTTTGGGGAGGTAATACTGTAAAAATATTTTGAAAATATGTCCCCTTGCTCTTCCAATCCTTTTTGTAATGGAAATCTCAAAACTCTTGTTGCCACAGGGGTAAGACTGGCCAACTCATGAGTGATCGGCTGCACCCTCATATGCATGAGTCCATCCTATGCGGCCTGAGATGCCTTTTCGCCGACCAAGGGAAAACCCATTCCAATGTTGTAGAGAAACCATAACCTTTTTTCATAATACAATCAATATGAGAATGAATTGTGGATGTCTAGTCCAAAACCAAACTAATGTCGTAAGGCCACGATGCTTCCACCAAGAGGTTCCAACAGAATCAATCGCCTCAAGGGTCAGATCACACTGTCAGTGTATGTGTGATTATAGAGTCTCTTCTCAATGGTATCTCAAGTCACGAGGGTCAAGTCATTGGCTTAATCAAATACACTATGTCTTGAATAGGATTCGTGGAATGAAAGAATGATTGGTGCCTATTTCTATTGATACGACATCTAGTAGTAGACAGAGACCATACCTCAAATCATTCTTAAAGCCCTTGGGTCGCACTCTATGACCGCATGCAGCTACTCCCTTCACAATTCCTCCAGCTCCCTAGGCCTGGTGAGGACCACATAGGGGGTGGTTGTAACATGTTGAAATGTACACCACCACATGCTTCTCTCCTAGATCTACTTCCATGTCTGCAGCCCTACAGATTCATTTATCCCTAACAATTATTCTTCCCATAACATTTTTACACTCCCAAGCCTATGAGACTAGAGTCAGTTTCCTCTTTTCCCACTACTAAAATTCAATTGATGTATCTGCTCATCCAAAGAACATTCAACCACAAAATTAATCTCTATCACCCCAATATATATAGGATTTCTACGAGAAATAGTGTTTGCTCGGACGTCCATAAACATACTGCACTCAAAAATCTGGGGCCCGAAACACTGATCGTATCGTATTCATCGAGTACCAGGAATGATCAGTACGCCATGATGAATACTCATCTACCATAATGTAAACTAGATGAAGATGTAGATGCTCTAGAGAACTCTCATCCACCATCAAAAGCTAGTCCTCCTTAGCCTTTGAGTCAGGCTCACCTCATAAACTGAGGGGTATCTGATGCGGAATCATGTGTAAGGAACTGAGCCTATATGTGTGCTCTAATGGTAACTATATTTGTAACTGTTAACCAATGAGTAGTGATATAGCAGACACACTACCTAATGGTACTATCTCATGTAATTGTTCAGGTATCAAAGCCTCATCACTATGCAGACCATCCTTATGGTAACTCACTGATAAATACTTGTAGCTAAGATCACCATCTTCTCTACTGGTGTCTCAACTAGGTGGAAAACTCTAGCTACCACCTCCTGCCAGCCCTCAGTTGTGTGGGAAACTATCTCGCCATGAATTCATGGAGGCATCTTCTATTGGATCATGTGCAACATGCTCAATCAGCATGCACCATCCGCATCTATGGCTGGTTTTATCTTCTTCCCAAAGGGGTGGTGCTACTGCTGGTACACCACCTAATGGTGCCAACATAGTATGAGGGCCTTGCACCGGATCCTCGTCACTTGGAGGTCCGTCATCGTGTAGTCTCTCGGGAATCCTTGCTAGCTATCTACGTAGTGTCATCCTGATATAGAAAAGGTGTTCGTTGGTCAATTAGTTATACATGGTGATTTGACTATTTAAAATAGAAAAAACTTTTCAAAACTCACATGCAATTAGTGTTTTCTTGCACTGAGTCAAAAATCAGAAGTCAGGGTCCTGGTGTATGGATACGTCGGCCGACACACCAACATTGGATTACATAAAATGATAACCACACTCACTACACTTAACACTTTTGCTATAAAAAATATTAGATTCCAATGTTATAAGGTAGAACTGACTCCTCTGATTCAATTTTTTCATGACCGGTACTCCGGGGCGTATGTCGTGACTACCCCAAGCCCACCTTCCACATGAAAGGGGATGGTAACTAGCACCAAAGGCGTATTCCCTAATATTGGGAAGGCATTGCCTTTATAACCTATAACTCAAGAAACCAAGAACATAATACGATACGAACACAAGTAAGTTGAATAGTAAAAAGAGTGTGTATATTAATTAAAAGGGGCCAGAATACAAGCCCAACTGGAAAAGTACAAGAAAACTAAAAGAAAAAGTAAAATGAATAGCTCCAGTGCACTCCTTCCAGGATCCTACCTGAAGGGTTGGTACAACTCTCAATTGGTCATCTATATGGTAGGCCTCATCTATGGTCCACCTCCGAGCTTCCTCCAGTCCTGGTACCCTCATCCTTACTCAGTGTAGTTCATCGTCTGCACCAAACACAACAAGGTGCGGGCATAGCCCGTGTAGGGGTGAGTATAATGATACTCATTAGGGACCCCGAGACACCCCAAAGGATAAAACACAAAGCATGAAAACAACTTTCAACCCTACTTAGGTATATTAACATACATATACCGAAGTTATCAATTATACATATCTTATTCATGAGGAAACCCGAGGCCCAAATCCATATCCCAAGGATCTGTTGTTCCACAATGAAGGAATATAATGTAGGTAACACCCCAAAGGTAAGTAACTCAAAGGTAACACCACACAAAAGAATACCACAAAGGTTTCACCACGATGGAAAGTACCACACAAGTACACCACACAGAAGAATACCACAAAGTTATCACCATGAAGGTATGCACCAATTAGGTAAGCCACATAGAAGATTAGCACAAATTTTTCACCATGTAGGTAAGGACTCACCTCACACTAGGTATAACATAGGTACAATAGTAGAGATGATTACATGTAACTACTAAATCATATTACTCTGTTAAAAGCCAGACCCATGTAGGATCCTAAATCATCTTACCCAAACAGTATCCTAGTACATCATCATACCCACAGTGGATCCTAGTTTAAAGGACCCACACATGATCCTAGTACACCATCAGACCCACAAATGATCATAGTACTATAGAACCATGCATGATCTTATTACATCATCAGACTAACACATGATCCTAGTATAGAAGACCCACACAGGATCCTAGTAAATAATTATACCCACAAAATATCCTTCTACAAAAGACCCACAAAATATCCTAGTACATCATCAGACCCACACATGATCCTTGTACATCATCATACCCACAATGGAACCCTTTAAAATGTTACATCCAACTACAGGGTTCCGGCACTAGGATTGCTTGATTCCGGGAGGATCCACTCCTCAATCCATAGTTCAAATACACCAATTTTGACAAAGTCCCACGAAGAATTATCTCAAAGGACCACCACCTAAAAGGGGTGTCAATGCGATAGACGATGCGTCAATCAGATGCCCGATATGTATGTTATTGTCTTTTTAGTCCCGAGGCCTCGGTTGGTTTTGTGTTTTATCCAACCCGACCATACCCCAACTTTATCAAAAACATAATGGGGTATACCAAAATAACCATCTCGATCTATGGTTTTCAGTTATATAGATGGTTCATTAGTTGAACATTGTATGATGGAGATATGTCAAATACAAGATTCCACAATAATAATATTTATTATATTATTGGGTGTTTCATGGACACGGGCCACAAACCATAATTTAATATTCAACATTAGAATTAAATCGATCGTCTTAGTGGAATGATCACATCGCCACTGACAATATGTCAATTGGACGTCGCACACAGAAGTTATAGAGGGTCAATGATTTAATAATGATAATATATTATAATTAATTGTTCATTTCAGGTGCTCGATCCAAAATCCTGAAAAAGACATCCAATATTGGACCCATAATTTCCATCTCACAGTTAGGGTCACCATAACACGGGTGGATCATGAAATCGTGGTCACATTGATAAGTTACAATCGGAACATGGTTTTCCCAATACAAATAATAGTAACATTATTATATTATTATAATTTTTATTTAACCTTTTTTTTCTTCAATCGCAAAACCCACATTCAATCATTTATATCTCTCATGCACACCACAAAACCCTCAATTCACTCCTCCTTTATTTATTTCTCTTTTAATTTTCTTTTATTTCATTTCATCCCTTTCTCTCTCCAATCAAACCCCTTCAAGTTTTTTCTCCTATTCAAATTCATGCCTATTCTACAACCAAACCCAAGCGGCGCATCTGTCGGATCCTCTGCCTCTAGCCTCGCTTGCCTGAACCAAGCACTAATGTGCTGGTCAACCATTCAGCCACTGATTGCCTCACACAACTCACACCAACGTTGCACTTCGGCTTTGATGCCTCTGCTTGACCGCTATAGCATGTCGCACCGTCTACCTCGCCTGAAGCTGCGCACTGAAGACTCACTGGAATTGCACTATAATGTTTCCCCTTCATTGGCCCACTGCATCTTCGATCTAAACAAGAAAAATAAAATGATCACATATTCGTGATCCTCGGGTCAAGGGCTCCACATCCATATGTGGCGCTCAATAGTATATTGTGTTTCCAGCCCCAATAAATATTTGGCCATCTCCTTCTATGAGCCACTGTGGCTTCGTTCCCAGCCCGAAAAATTAAATGATTTCATATTTTCGATCCTTGTGTCGAGGGCTTCATGTCCATATATAAAGCTATGAAATACTCTATGTTTCCACTGCCAATAATTATTAGGCATTGAAAAACGCATGAACAACTTGGGAAAACCGAAATAAAAAGATTATGGTATATGTGCGGATCGATTGCCGTGTTTGTTCGACCATCATCGTTGAGAATCAAGAATATGGGGAATCAAAAAGTAAATATTTATCATACATAAAAATAAACCCTCTACCTTGATTTTCATTGGAGATGTCGCAAGGAAGGAGATGAAGATGCCAATGTTCGTTGCTCCCGCACCACCCTCTAATTAAAGCTCATCTGACATCCTCATTCATGATCCAGGAGACGTTCGTCGTTGGAGGATGTTCTTCCACCAACCAAAAGATCCAAAAAGATCTCCCAAATGATCTCTCCAAAATCTCCCCTTTTCCAATGATCCCCGCAATTAAGAGGTGATTATCCAATTAATTAATTAGTAGATCAATTAATTGTTGGATCATTAACATGGGAGAATTCCAAGGGTTTCCTCACATTAAAGGTGAGTTTTAGTGGTCCCCACCACCATGAATTAAAAGGATAGGTGGGAAGATATTTAAAATAAAATATATTTATTTTATTTAATCCTCCCCAAAAAATGAAAAAACCAACTTCTTCTCTCAACCCACTACTGTCGATGATAAACCTCCCTTAAGAGAATCCTGACGCTACGAGTTCAATGGTGTCTTTGGATTTTTAATCCATGCACCGGTTAGAATTTTAAAAAACTCCTCTCATGCATTTACTTAACATACCCTACAAAAAGTTCAGAAAAATATTATCAGTCACCCTCGACCCATGCTAGTCGAGGTTAGGCTCTACCTAGGTAAAAAACGTCCCAACGAACCCAAAAGTAATCACGTATTTCCAATCCGAGTTACCATTTAAAAGATATGTATTTTACAATAAAATAATTTTCACTTAATTATTTTATTTATAGCCAAAAACTAACTTTTAATGGTGGCCCCTACCGACAAAAGTTATTATCTTCCTAAATAAAGAATACCCTCAAGAATTTATGGGTTGTCTTAGATTTTCAATCTTAGTTACCATTTGTGAGTTATAAGAATTTTAAAAAATGAAATATTTTATTTAATTATTTTATTTATGATTATGCCATTTTTGGGTTTCCTCAAAGGAGGCATGTGCCAACCAAACATAATTTGCGCCTAGGGTAAACCCGCAATTATGAATGCAAAGGTGCCATAATATTGCTCATATGGGAAACCGTTTAAGAGTTATTCCACCTTTTCAGGAATACAACTTACGCGCGCTAATTTAAGTGTAACAAAAACATTTACAGATCTTTTCGGGCACTCCAGGCCTCGGAATCACGCGCTGTCAGATTTTGTGGTCTCTTAATAATTTCATATAATTAAAAAAATTATACGGAATTTCAAAAACATTACATTCACTCTCCCTGCCCTCCATAGGGATTTATGTCCTCAAAATCCATATTACCAAAACAAGGAATGCAAGTGGGGGTACTGAGGAGGAATCTGAGCCTCCCACTTCCATGTGTTCTACTGGAGGTTCCCGTGCTGCCAGTGCACACACACAAAATGTATCAGCCTCCCATGATTGTCTTTCTCCTACTGATTCTCAAATCTCCACTGGAACCTCCAAAAACATCACGTCATCCTCAATGTCTAGCTCGTCGTGGTCGATGACGTGAGATGGGTTGTGCACATATCTCCTCAGATGGAATATGTGGAAGACGTCGTTCACCCGCTGTAACTGATGGGGATGTGCTAGGTTGTAAGCCACCTCGCCAACACTACTGAGTACCTAGAAGGGACCAATGAACCTTGAAGATAACCTGTCGCCCCAGACAAATCTCCACCAACCTAGTCGAGGTGAGACCCATAGAATGATGTGGTCACCATCCTCAAACTATGAAGGTGTCTGTATTTTGTCAATATAAGACTTATTTTGACTATGAGCAGTTTTCACTTTCTAACATGTGAGACATCGTGATACAAAATCTTCTGCAACAATCTTCAACATTGGCCACCAGTACTAACGTTGTAGGTCATGTTACCATGGTACGTCCTATGAAAAGAACGACGTGCTCCCCACCTTCATGAAATCCATCAGGTGCTTGAACTAAGGATATTTGAACATGTCGAACCTCATAGTCAGTGTCCCCACACTGCGCCTCCCTGAATCACTGAAAATGCTGGGGAGTGACTATGAGAGACTGAAGAAAAGCTGCTCCATCATGGTCAACAAAGGATATCCGTAATGCACCCAGCTGCTCGGTATCCTCACCTATCAGCTATATACCATATCTCCTTCTCCGTTCATCTGCTACAATGTTCCCCTTCCCAGAATATTGACTATCTCAATGTAATAGTTCTATAGGAACTCGATCCAACATCGTTTGTCTCCGGTTGTGGTCCTTCTGGAAGAATATATACCCGAGACTATTGTAGTCCGATTAGAATGTAAAATGTTCACCAATAAATTAATGAAACCACAACTTCAACACAAAGACCACTGATGCTAACTTTAGGTCATGGGTAGAATAGTTCTACTTTTCAGTCTCTATATCAGCTTCTGAATGCTCTGAAGAAACTTCTCCATCCATAAGAAAGGATCTCCCTTTTTCATCAAAGATGACAACGGTGCTGTTACACTTGGGAAGTCAGGTACAAATCTCTGGTAGTACCTAGCCAAAGAAGACGTCCCTCTCCCTTTTTGGAGGTAATCCTGGAAACATATTTTGAAAATATGTCCCCATGCTCTACCACTCTAGTTTAGAACTAAAAAACTCAAAGCTCCTGCAACCACAAGGGTATGTCTGGATGACTCATGAGTGATCAGATGCACCTTCATATGCATGAGTACATCCTGTGCTGCTAGGGATTCCTTTTCCCCAACCAAGGAAAACCCCATTCCATCATTGTAGGGAAACCAAAACCTTTATTCCAAATATAATCAATATGAGTATGAACTATGGATGTCTATTCCATACCTAAACTAAAGTCATAAGGCATCGACGCTACCACCAAGAGGTTCCAAATGAAAATATCTCCTTAAGGGTTAGATCAGACCGTCGGTGTAAGTGTGATTATCGAGTTGCCTCCCAAAGGTATCTCCAGACATGAGGGTCAAGTAAACTACTTAACCGGAATCTCTAGGTATGGAACATGATTCGTGGAAAGAAGAAATGATTGGTACCTATGTCTATTGATACGACAGCTAGTAGTAGACATAGACCGCACCATGAATCATTCTTAGAGTCCTTGGGTCGCACTTCTTGACTGCATGCAGCTAATCCCTTCCACTGTCTTCTAGGTTCCTGATCCTGGTGATGACCAAATAGGGGGGTGGTTGTAACATGTCGAAATGTACACCACCTCATGATACTCTCCTATCTCTACTTCCACATCTGCAGCCATGTAGATTCATCTATCCCTAACACTTCTTCTTCTAGAAACATTTTCAAACACCCATGCCCCTGAGACTGGTGCCCGTTTCTTGTTTTCCCAAAACTAACATTCAATGTCTACATACACTCAGCCAATGAACAATCAACCACAAACATACTCTCTAGGACCCCAACATAAGTAAGAATGTAAAGAGAAATAGTGTTGGCTTGGATATACTTAAACATACTTCACTCAAAAGTCTATGCCCCGAAGTATTGATCGTATCATATTCATCGAGTACCAAGAAATATCGGTACACCTTGATGAATACTCAGCTACCAACGTGTCATCCTTCCAATGTTGTAGAAGCCCTAGAGAACTCTCAGCCACCTCTTCAAGCCATTCTTCAGAAGCCTGTGAGTCGGGATTGCCTCGAAACCTGAGGGGTATCTGATGCTGAATCACACTTATGGAACTAATCCTATATGTGTCCTCAACTGGTACCATCGGTTGTAACTACTAACCAACGAGCATTGATATAGAAGAAACACTATCTGATGGTACTATCTCAGGTAATGGACCTCGTACCAAAGCCTCATCACTAGGAGGACCATACTCATTGTCACTCAATGAAAAATTCTAGTAGCTAAGATCACTATCTACTATAACAGTGTCTGAAATGGGAAGAATACTCTAGAAACCACCTCCAGCTAGCCCTTAGCTGCATGGGAAAACTGTCTTGCCTCGAAAGCTCAGAGGCCTCTACTACTAGATCTAGTACAATGTTCTCAGTCGGCGTGCACCGTCCACCAGTGAGTCTAGTGGTATCTACTACCCAATGAGTGGTGGTGCTACTGGTACACCACCTGAAGGGGACAACATAGTAAGATGGACCTGAATCAGAGCCATGTCGCTCGGTGGGCCGTCATCATGTACTCTCTTGAGAATCCTAGCTGGCTGTCTATGCAGCGGAATCCTGATAAGAAACAGGTGTGCCCTGGTCATTTAGTTATACCTACTGAGAAGACTCAAGAAAACACAATAAAACATTTAAAAAAACACACCATCAATGTTTTCATGCACTGAGTGAGAAATCAGAAGTTAGGGTCCCGGTGTATGGGTACTTCTGTCACCACACCAACACTGGATTCCCTAAACTAATAACCACACTAAATATAATTAACACTATTACTGTTAAAAATATCATATTCCATTGTTCTATGGTTGAACCAACTCCTCCAATACCAATTTTTCATGAACCGTCCCCCTAGGCCTGTGTCATGACTGCCCCAAACCCACATTCCATAGGTAAGGGGTGGAGACTAGAACCAAAGGCATATTCCCTAAAACTGTGAAGGCATTGCCTTTATAACATATAACTCACGCATCCAAGCACACAACAAGATACAAACACAAGTAGTTTTAATAGTAAAAACAGTGCGTGTAGTATGTAAAAGGGGCCATAATACAAGCCCAACTTGAAAGTACAAGGAAATTTAAAAATACAAGTAAACTAAACATATTTTGTTAACACCCTCCAAGGATTATACTTGATGGGTAGGTACAGCTCTCGAATGGTCATCTATGTGGTACACCTTGTCTATGGTCCACCTCCGAGCTACCTCTAGTCCGGGTACCCTCATCCTTATTCAGCATTGCCTGTCGTCTGCACCAAACCCAACAAGGTGTAGGTGTAGCCCATGCCAAGGTGAGTATAATGATACTCAGTAGCGACCACGAGACCTCCAAAAGTCTCTAAAAATCCACAATGGATAAACCAAAAAGCTATCAAACAGTTGTCAGTCCTACTTAGGTATATTCCCATACATATACCTATTTTATCAAGTATAACCATCTCATTCATGAGGAAACACTAGGCCGAGATCGATATCCCAAGGATCAACTGTTCCCCGAATGATGGTATACCATGAAGGTAACACAACAAAGGTAAGTACCATAAAGGTATCTCCAAACATAATAATACCACAAAGGTTTCACCACGAAGGGAAGTACGACACAAGTACACCACACAGAATAATACCACAATGTTATCACCACAATGTTATGCACCACACATGTATTCTACACAGAATAATACCACCATGCTATCATCATGAAGGTAAGGACTCATCTCACACAATGTATAACTCTAGTACAATATTAGAGATGATTCGATGTAACTGCTGAATGATATTACTCTGTTAAGAGGTAGACCCAAAAAGGATCATAATTCATTAGACCCACACATGATCTTAGGAAATCATTAGACCTACATAGGATCCTATTATAGCAGACCCACAGAACATCCCAGTACATCATCAGACCCACACAGGAACCTAGTACAACTGACCCACACAGGATCCTAGTATAGAAGACCCACACAGGATCCTAGTACATAATCAGACCCACATATGATCATATTACAACAAACCCATACATGATCCTAGAACATCATCCGACCCACACAGGATCCAAGTACATCATTAGACCCACAAAGGATCACATTCTCAGGTTACAGCCAGCTACAAGGTTCCCGCACTAAGCATGATTGATTCTAGGAGGATCCACTCATCAAGACATAGGTTAAATTATCCAACTACCATGATATACCATGAACATGTATCTCAAAGGACCACCTTATTAATGGGGTATCAACGCGACACACGTTGTGTCAATCGAACGCTAGGTCTATATGTTATCGGCCTTTTAGTCTATAGGGTCCTAGTTGGATTCATGTTCAATACAACCCTAACATACCCCAACATTATCCAAAACTTATGTGGGGTATACAAAAACAACCATATCGATCCACGATTTCTTGTGCCGTATAAGGTATTTTATTTCCACACGGTATGAGTGATATATGTCGAATACAAGATCACACAATTTTAATATTAATATTATTACTGAGTGTTTCGTGGACTCGAGACACGAACTAGAATTTAATATTCATCATTAGACTTAAATCGACCATCTTAATGACATGATCACATTATCATTGACGGTAAGTCAATCAGATGTCGCACGGAAGAGTTATAGAGTGTCAAAGATTTAATAATAATAATATATTATTATTATTTGAGCGTTTCGGGTACCCAATCTAAAAAACTGCAAAATAAATACAATATTGGACTCATAATTTCTATCTCGAAGTCAAGGTCACACTGCCGCTGGTGGTTCGAGAAACCGACATCGCACGGAAAAGTTACAATTGAAACACAGTTTTCCCAACAGAAATAATAATAACATTGTTATATTATTTATATTTTTATTTAACCATTTTTTCTTCAACCAAATATCTGATGTTCAATGTACCAAGGATCTCATGCACACCACACAACCCTCAATTCACTCTTCCTTTATTTATTTCTCTTTTAATTTTATTTGATTTCGTATCAACCATTTCTCTCTCCAATTTATCTCCTTTGTGCTTTTTATCCTCCAAAAATTCGCACCTATTCTACCACCAAACCCAAGTGCCATATCCACAGAATCCTATGCCTCCTGCCTTACTCACCTTATCCATGCACTGCCACGCCGGTCACTCATTCAGCCACCAGCCGCCTCACCTAACAGGCACAAGCCTAACCCTTCAGCCTTGCTGCCTCCACTCGACTGCCGCAACACGCCGCACCGTCTACCTCGACCAGAGACACACCCCGAATTCTCGCCGGAATCACCCCATCATATTGTTCCTTTTGCGACCCACTACATCTTCATTCTAGACCAAAGAAATAAAATGAACGCATATTCACATTACTCAGGTTGAGGAATCCGCATCCATATGTAGTGCTTGGTAAAATATTTTGTTTCCTGCACCAATAAATATTTGGCCTCCTCTTTTTGGGAGCCATTGTGGCTTCGTTCCAAGCCCAAAAAATTAAATGATCACATATTTGAAATCCTTGGATCAAGGGCTTCGCTTCCATATATTTCTGTAAGAAAAACTCCATGTTTCTAGTGCCACTAAATATTAGGCATTGAAGAACACTCGAAAATGTGCGAAGAACAAAATAAAAATATCATGGTATATGTTTGAATCATTGTGCATGTTTGTTTGTCCATCATCATTGAGAATAAAGAATATGGGGAATCAATAAATAGATGTTTATCATAATTCAATATAAACCACCTACCTCCATGTTCATTGGAGAGGTCGCGAAGAAGGAGATGAATACATCGATGTTATTTTCTCTCACACCATTCTCCCGATCTGAGCTCGTGCGTCATCCTCCTTCATGATCTGGAGGAATTTTTTCATTAGAGGATGTTCTTATACCAACCAAAAGCTCCCAAAAGCTCTCCCAAAGGCTCTCCCAAAGGCTCTCCCCATAATCTCCCCAATTCCAATGATCTCCCCAACTAAGAGGTGAGGATACACATAATATATTAAAATATCAATTAATTGTTGGCTCATTAACATGGTAGAATTCCAAGGGTTTCCCACATTAAATGTGAGTTTGGGTGGTCCCCACCGTAAGGAATTAGAAGGATAGGTGGTATGATAATTAAAATAAAATATATTTATATTATTTAATCCACCAAGAAAAAATACAAAACCAAATTATTCTCTCATCCCACTACTTTCAAGGTTAAACCCCACTTAAGCAAATCCTGACAATGCGAGTTCAATTGTGTCTTCATATTTTTAATCTGAGCATCAGTTCAAAAGTTAGAAAACACTTCTCATTAATTTATTAAACATACAAGAAAAAATGTTCTGAAAATTATTATCAGTCACCCTTGACCCACGCCAGTCGAGGTTAGGATCTTCCTAGGTGAAAAAATCTCCAAATAACCTAAAGGTACACTCAAATTTCCAATCCATGTAACCATTTAGATGTTATGGATTTTACAAAAAAATAATTGTCACTTAATTATTTTATTTAAGAACAAAAACTAACGTTCACTGGTGGCCCTCACCAGAAAAAGTTAGTATCTACCTAAATAAATAATACCCTCGTGAGGTTAGTGGTTGTCTCTTATTTTCAATCCGAGTTACCATTTGTGAGTTATAAGAATTTTAAAAAGTAAAATAATTTATTTAATTATTTCGTTAAAATTATGCCATTTTGGATTTTCTCACATGAGGCACACACCAACCAAACGTAAGTTGCACCTACGGTAAACCCACCATTATGAATGCAACGGTTCCCTCATATTTCTGATCTGGGAAACAGTTTAATTGTTATTCCATTTTTTCAAGAACACTTCTTACAGACACTAATTTAAGTGTAAAAAAACATCGACGGATCATTCAGGGCACACCTTGCCTCGGAATCGTGCACTGTCAGATTTCATGATCTCATAATTATTCCATATAATTAAGAAAAATTATATGGAATTTATGAGACATTACACTAACTTACAGGGTGGAGTAGTATATAGAATAAAAAGTACAGAATATATTATATCCCATAACCACACTATGGGTAGAACCTAGTCTTAGACTCAACTACATCTAACATCTCTCAGAATCCCAAATTCCACTTCTTATAAAAGGTATCATAAAATCACACAACCATTTAAAGATACTTAATACCATACATCATTCCTTTTTATCAATTTCACTTTACGTTAATTAATTTTTTAAAGATTAATTAACCATTAATTATTTCTACATTATATTTCATTAGCATCACACTGAATATTCATTGTCACCTTAAATATTCATCCATATCTTTACGTCGCATAAATCTCTAACCCCATGGGTTAACATCATTTATTTAATCATTTATTAACAACATTAATTCATTCCCATATTCCCAGGCATTACAGAAAAACATTCTAAGATACTAAAAATAGGGGGATCAACATGGTGAATATATTAACTACCCATTGATTCTTTTCAACCTATTGAAAGAGAGTAGACCCATAATCCATCTGTATGTTAATCACAAAAAGCATGTGGCATACCTCGCACGTCTTTTCCCCTTTTGGAAGGAAGGTATATAAGACCAGCTTCCATGAGTATTAGGGAATTTAAAGTATATAAACAAACAAAAAGAATCATCAAGCATCCAAAGATTCACATCCAACCCGCTTCATCATCTCCCATGTCCTCCCTGACACCCACAAGCATAAACTGATGCATCTCTCCATTTTAGGCATCAACCTATGCCACAACCAATGGACTTCCCTACCCCCACATATCACAACATCCATCCAGGCTCAAATCATATTACAAGTAGTAGGAAAACAACATTATATCAGCTGGGATCTTGGCCCTTAAACAAGACATTCTGCCTTCATAAAAAAAGAGCTCTCATGGCACTAAGCATAAGGCTCTTTTCCTTTAAAAACAAGAGGGTAATTCAGAATCCATTGAGTCATTATCTTTGTATCAAATAGTTTTTCATTTAATACATCTGGAATTAACTGATTTATTATTTGTAGGTTCCATATATAGATAACCTAAACATCAAGCTATCATAGAAATCAAAAAAAACATGCTTACAACATCATTTTGATTAACATCCAATTACAACTACAACAACCATATTCATTTATATTACCTTTTATCTTTATCCAAACCATTATCAATTAATTACGCCTTTACATTATTTACCAATTTCTATCAAGAACAAAAATCTAAACAATTCAAGCATAAATATCTCACTATCTAGAATAAAATAGGCAATAGCATACGATCAATATCAATTTATTTATCCGGTTAAAATATTTATTACGTCAATTCCATTATGATCCATCGGGATAAAACATGTTAAATCTATAGATTCATGTAAAAGAAAAGAGATAAATGAATCACCTACCTCAAAATGTTCTTAACATTCTTCATATGAGAACAATCCAATCAAAGGATCATGATCTCCTCATCCCATGACAGCTGCATCCACTCGAGGATGTCACAACACGACAGCACCAACTGAAACCGATGAAACACTTTTAGAAGCATTGATATCACATTCCATAATATGGTATGGAGAAACAGGATAATATGAAACTTAATGAATGATGATAAATCATACCTTATAACGAATATTGATGGATACTACTTGGTTGCACCAAAACAGGGATGCACTTGCAGCAAGATGAATTTCGAAGGAAACCAATGCATGAGGAAAATATAGATCTCAAGACTCCTTGGGGAATAAATGAATGGATTGATCATATTGCACCAAAAAATAAGGAAGAATTATAAGGGATGAATATACATTTTCACTTTATATGCTTTAACGGAGCGGTGATTTAAGATACATTGAATTTTTCCATTAAAAGTGGATTGATTTAAACCACGCGGTTTGACCACATAAATGCTTATCATGCCTTAGGAAAATTAACATAAGAGTTATGGGATTTGATTCATCCTTAAATCCATTAAAACAAGGCCATAATTGTGTTTTACAGAAAATAAAACATTAAATTGGAAAAACAGGAAAAATTTGGAAGTCTGGCAAAGGAAATATGAACCAGTTTTTGAAACACAATTTATGAGATATTAGCTCTCAGAAAGTAACCATGAGACATTAAATATGCAACAGTAACTGTGAGATAGTAATTGTGAGATGGTAACTATGAGACAATAACTGTGAGAAAGTAACTATGAGACAATATCTCTGAGACAGTAACTGTGAGATAGTAACTCTAAGATAGTAACTCGAGATAGTAACTGTAAGACAGTAACTCTGAGAGAATAACTGTGAGACAGTAACTGTGAGGCATCGTGACATTATTCATAAAACTAGAATAAATATTCATAGAACAAGAAATTTAGAAAAGTGTCGGGGATGAGTCACTTTGACCTCCCAGAACATCTCAACCACCAGATTTCATCAATGGAATTGACCAAAGTGGTAAAGTCCATTAAATAAAATACCTTTAAAAACATTCTCATCCTCAATAATTCAAAACAAACCTAAAGGAGTACCAAAAAATGTCTTGAAAATCTACCATCGAGATACCTCTAAAATGAGAGAATGCTATAAGAAGTAACAAAAGAAAGCATTCTCATAAACACAAAAGGTCTAAAACTACAAAGAGTACATCGTTACATGAAAAGTGTTAAACATCCATCAAATAAGGGTACATAGCATGTATCTATGACACACATTCCAAGGAAATCTCCTTCATTTCACTATGTTTCCATAAAACTCAATCCAAGGGGATAGAACGACAGTGCAACACCTTCACTTTGTAGTCATGGATCTCCACAGGTCGCTCCTCAAAGTTCTCATAATTATAAACATCTATCACTCCCCAATCAATGATCTAAGAGTTAAAATAAAGATAATGATGGATAAGTGACACATGAAAAACATCTTGTATCTGGATCATCTTCGGGGGAAGTTCTACTCAGTACTATATAGCTCCAACATGAGCCAACACTTCGAAAGGCCTAAAAAACCAGCGAGAAAGCATAATCCCACGACCAAACCTCTATTTCCCATGTCGGGGAGTCACCTTCAAAAACCCAAGATCACCAACATCAAACTCTAAGGGTCTCCTCCTTTGATATGAATATGATTTCTAACTATCTTATGCTACTTAAATCCTATAACAGATCACATTAACCATCTCTTTCGTATTTTACACTAGTTATGGTCTGAGAATTGATGACTCTCCAACCCCAGTCTAGAACAACGGAGAATGGAAAGGTCATCCATTCATGGATTCAAATTGTTACATATGGATGGTAGAGTGAAAAATATTATTGTTAGAGATCTTCACCAAGGGTAAGTACCTCATCCACGAACCTCCAAAACCTTGGACACTACAGTGTAACATGTCTTCAAGATTCTAGACAATTCACTCTGTTTGAAAATCCATCTACAGATGAAAAGTAGTGCTATGGAATATCTAAGAACCAAAATCATGTGGTAGACCCATCCACACCCTAGAGGTAAAATGTGGATCTTAATCGAAAAGTATCATCCTTAATAATTCGTGGAGTCTCACCACCTCCTCTATATACTGCCTTGACAAAACATCAATTGAGCATGATTCATTGATCGCTATGAAGTGGGATGATTTTGTTAAATGATCCAATACCACCCAAATAGCGGCATTTCTTCCCTGAGCTCAAGGTAAAATAGTAAATAATTCCATTGAGATGTCCTTCCACTTCCACTGAGGAATATCTAATTTCTTGTGCAAATCACTAGGGACCCAGTGCTCAACCTTCACCTTCTTGGAGACCTAACATCGAGACATAGACTCCGAATGTTCATGCTTTATCCCAGGTCACAAAAACAGACTCCTCAAGGTTCAGCACATCTTTGTCATGCTAGGATTTAACACTAAAGGAGAACTATGGAACTCTCTGTGAATCGACTCACTCATTTCCAAAGGAAGAAAAAAAATCCTCCATGTTACAACACTCGGTGTTGTTCATCCTCAGACCAAACAACTGGGCCTCCCCAAAAACAACTCGGTCTTACTAGACCTCCACATCAAGATCCCCCTATGGGAACTCTTCCACCTGCGGCACCAGAGATGACTGCATCATCATTTGGAAAAGACAACCTATGCCCTAACTTCACCCATATCACGAAGTTATGCTAAATATTCTTCCATTACTCTCCAGGAATCACCAGATTCAAGCACTACATCACTCTGTGACTTCCATCTCAGCGCATCTGATACAAAGTTCCCATTCCTAGGTGTGTACTTGGTTTTGAAGTCATAATCTAGTAATAACTCCATCCACTAATTTTGTCGCATGTTTAAGTCAAGTTGGAAAAAAACATACCTCAGGCTCTTATGATCAGTGAAAACCACAACGCGCTCACCAATGAGGTAATGTCTCCAAAACATCAATGTAAACAATAATATATTAAATAAATATCATGTTAGGAATCGTTACATTCATAGGGTGTCAAATACCGAGACTCATAATAAACAATTGATCTTTACTGCATCAAAACATAGCCTAACCCAAGATGTGAAGCATCACATTAAACATGTAACTGAAATCCCACTGCTAGAAGAAAATGAACTAGAGTACTTACCAACATCACATTCATATAATCGGAAGCTATCTGACACTAATATTTCCACACGAATTCCGGATCCTTGTTTTTCAATGTGGTTAGAGGATTCACAACTAGAGTGAAATCAGCTACGAACCTCCTATAGTAGCCTGTGAGACCAAGGAAATTTCACACCTCTTCCACTATCATGGGGACTTCCAAAGACACAAATTATTCTATCGTTGATGGATCCATATATACTCCATGCTTGGACACAACATTCCTCATGAAACAAACATCTCATTCCTAAATCTAATACATTGACAACTTCCCAAACAACTGTTGTTGACGAAGAACTCCATAAATGGCTTGCAGATGCTCTGCATGCTCTTATGTAGACGTGGAGTAGAAAAGGAGGTCATCAATGAAAACCACCATGAAAATATATTGAAACTCATGGAACACAGTGTTCATCAACCCCATGAACACAACTGGGGCATCAATCACACCGAACTACATTATAACAAACTCATAATGCCCATGACGATAATGAAAAACAGTCTTCAGGATATCCTCATCCTTCACACACATCTGATGATATCATGACCAAAAGTCAATCTTGAGAACCAATATTAACCCTTAAGTTGATTTATTAAATCATAAATCCATTGAATATGATATAGATTATTCATTGTCACTTTGTTTAAGGTATCATGATCGATACACAACTACAATCTACTATCTGTATTCTTCACGAACAAAAAGGGCGCACCACACAGTTATATAATCATCTGAACAAAACCACTCAGTAACATACCATCAAGCTATATATATAGCTCTTACAACTCAGAAGGTTCCATCCTATATGAATACATAGATATATGAGACACTCTTGGTTTTAGCATTATCCCAAACTCAATCTCTCGTCGAGGGGGTAATACTACAACCTATTCTAGAATGAAATTAGGGTACTATAATATGACCATAAGAAACTCCAACTGATGGACCCAGAAAAACTCTACATTAGCACAACAATCAAGGATGATAAAAAATGAACACTCCTCTGACCCATTTAAGGGTCTCAATCTACAAAAAACACCATTGGATTTCCATCCTCATCGAAGAACAAAACCTACCTCCTAAATCAATCCACAATAGAATACAATAAATACAACCAATCCAGGCCAAGGATGAATTCAGATGGTTGTATCTATAAACATAGGAAATCTCATCAACGGCGGTGATTCTCCATCACTAGCTCACAGTCTCTACATACATCAAACAAGTCACCTCGACCTGTAACTGGAGTAGTCAATGCCAAGGGCACTAGAAGCCTCTCTACCTCAAGTACCAATGCATGGAAAAGGTTTGGTGATATGAAGAAGTGTGTTTCTCCTGAATCAAAAAAGTAATAAACAATGGTATAAAACAAGAAAAGGGCACCTCAAGCGATGTATGGCTCGCTTGGATCTGGAAACGCTGGGGCATGAAGCTGAACACAACCTCCTCCAAGACCTCTATAGACTTGATGAAGAACTCCACCATGGTAGGGATATGCTCTATGAAGATGAGGAGTGTCACATGCTCTTCCTCATCCATCCACATCCACCCTTTACATATCTAATGGTGGTGAAACCTGCTGCTACATCCTTAGCTACAACTATCTGAATGGAAGAACCTAGAGCAGAACACCTGGTGCATGATAACTACATCGAATGGTCGGGCACTCTCGTTGCTGATGACCTCGACCACCATAGAAAAAACAAGTACCTGATCCCTTGTCATAGACCTATGAATCACTTACCCTAGGGAAATGAGATCCTGAGGGCTAGGACCTACCCCAGACTGAATGGAAACATGTCTTCCCTGAAAACGTGGATCCCCAGACCATAACTCCTCTTCGTGAGGAATCCTGAAAACTCCCCTATTGGGGCGATCCCGTTCTATCCAATGTCCTCTCGATGACCTATGCCCTTCCCAGCACCTCAATATACGTCTTCAACATAAATGGGATGACTTGGAATTGGATATTGGGATGAAAACCCTCCTTGAAAAGCCTCGCCCTGGCATCCTCATCTGGATATAGGTCTGAAACATGTCATAAAAGGCTTCTAAATGGATTCCAAACTCTCACACACTTGAGCTCCCAAATTAAAGTGTAGAGACCCGAAGCCTGACGTACATGGTCATTACATTACTTTTTCGGAATACTTATTACATAACGAAAACAGACACACAAGGACCGTAATAGTTTAGTGTCTTTGGAAACTCGGAATGAAATCTTCTAATCGTGGTGAAAGATCTTCAACATCTCCCATAAAGATCTTCCCCTTTTGTTTTCTTAACTAAAACCTTTCTTCAAATCCCAGGGTGAAGAAAACATATAATGGGTGAGATCAAATGCTCAGTAAGGTTAATCATAGAGAACATAAAATAATCCATCAATATTTGAATGAAAAAACATGAAAATAAAATCTAAACATCAAAATCTTGAGGAAAGACATAAATCATGGAAGTTTATAAAGCATAGATCATAAAGGAACATTAATAATGATAAACTAGCATGGGAATAAAACATGTAATTGTGGAAACCATTCAGCACTTGTTATGATTTCAATAGTAGCAAAGGCATTGCTGCTAAGACCATCTTAGTGGACAAAGTCCCTTTCTGAATCAAGTTCACTCCACGTTTCAGTCATGTAACACTGAACTAGATTAACTTACCGTTCCATGCATTTCTATCTTATGCGATATAAATCTTTACCCAATTCATTGAAGGGAGTTATAGGTCCCACCCATATCTTATTGAAATCATTATTTTGTGTGCCACAATATAAACATAAATCATTCATCATAACCCAAGAATAAAATGGGTTTCATAAACATTATTCCATCATAACGTAATCCATACAAAAAAATTGGATATCATTTCATCATTAGAAAAGTGAAACCATGTAAATCATAGAGACATGATACTTGAAACATACACATGTAAAATAATGTCATCTTAGATGAAAATGGTTTTGATAGAACACTTGAAATGAATTCTTCAGGAAAATATCCTTTTTTCTTCAAAATCAATTTCTTTTCACAAAATGTCATGCAATTTTAAAAGAAAAGGATTTTGTTGAAAATAGTCATGAAATCTTTTGGAGGAAGCTTCATGAAAATAGTGCTTTGTAAAACCGTAAAAATCCTTTAATTCTATATACGTTAAAAAACATTCTTATCGTACTTTTGTCAGAAAAGTCAAAAAGTACCTTATAGGGTAAATAAAAGAAAGATTCCTTCAATACCATGGGGTAAAAGTCAAAGTGGGTAAAATGCACTTTAAACATACATGAATAATTTAATAAAACATGGACATGGATGATAGAAATTACCCTATTAAATACTTACGAATAAGAAATCTCGGATAAAAATGAGATTTTCAAAATTATCCCTTACCTTAGGTCCGATATGCTTCGTACGTTTCCGAACCTCCTCTTTCTTGAAGTGCCTCCTTTAAACATTCTCTTAGGGCACTAGAGTTGTTCTTTTGAGAAGACTAGTACCTCTATAAGGTTTCGAGGGATGTGGGGAAGTAAAATGGGCAAAGGTTGGCCATTCTTCAAGGCTCAAAATGGTCTGAGGAAGAGAAGGAGGAGGTGCCCTTTTATAATGGAGGAGAGGGGCACCTTTGGAATCCTCAAAAATATTAGTTTAATATAAATTCATACCCCACATAAAAACCTCCAAAAATAACTCAATTCGAAGATTAGATGAGATAGGGCTGTAATATCATCAACCAATAAAATGTATACATGTTTTGATCTTATTTTAAACCTTATCATTTTGATTTATCCTTATTTAATCTATTTATGTTTATTTGTGGAAATAAAATTATAAATTTTAAATGGTTATAAATAATCACTTATGTGTTGTATATTTTCCATAATTGGATACTTTATGATATTTTAGACTATATAAATTTCAATTTATATTTTTTAAATATTTTTGTGATTTTTAAACAATATAATAATATGTTGTTTTTATAAAATAACAATAGTGTCAATTTTGACACTATTCATTTATTTGAATTTAAATAAAATCTACATAGAGGATATATTCGAAATAAAATATTTAATAGATTCCTAACATGTAAAATTTGTCTAGAAAATTCGCGGATCATATTAAATAGTTAATATAATATTTATTTTAATATTTTTAAAACCATTTATTTGGTATATCTCTTAATAAAATAATTAGTACAACATTTTTTTATAATTATTTAATATACTTATTTGTTGAATAAAAATTACAAATAAAATCCTTTGATGAAGATAAATATCAAATATTTTATAATAATAATTTTACTCGAATTTATCATCTTGAAATAAGATAATGAAAATTGTTATCTTTATTAAATTAGGAAGGTGACAACTTTGGAATCATTTAAAATAAAATATTATAAGTGTCATAGTCGACATAATAAGGATCCAAATGGTCAAAAATTAGGCCAGTGGATGATTAGGGTTTATTTATACACTACTAATAAGTTTTGTGCAGATTTTTGAGCATTTTTATATGTATTACTATTTCAATAAAAACTATATTAGTGATTTTTCACTAAATAATTAATTTCTGCATCATTAATGTATAAGATAATAAGGTTATTAAATAACTCTTAAAAATTACAAATAAATTACCATGATAAAGAAAACCATTTTATCTTTCAAATGAGTATTTATAACCGAATTTATATTCTGTATAAACTTATTTTAAAAATACTTTACTTATTAAAGTTTAGAGAGACATATTTCACATTCCTTTAAATAAAATAAACTAAAGGTCTTAATCACCTCCATGTAGGTTCTAATAGATTTCTTTTCGACCAAAATATGACTTTTGACGATTTATAATCACCCAATTGTATTAATACAAGTATTAGGATAATTTTATAATATTATATTTACCCATAATTACCCAATTTACCTTTTACTATGGTAAATAAAATTTACCGTTGTTACTATTCATAAAGCCCAAAAATAAAAAGTAGTATAATAATATAATTTGGACCCACGGATTCCAAATATGGAATCAATTTTTCCATATTAAATTCACAGAAGTTGAAGAAATTAAATTAAAATTAATCTCATTGTCAAAAGAAAAAGGGGTTTTGTTGAAAACATTGCAAAAGATTGAATATATTTAACCTACGAATTCAATGTAAAATCAATGCTAATGACATAAATTATATTAAATGGTAAAAATATATTTTATTTATACTTTAAAACCATTCAATATTATAATTTAACCATATAAATTATTATGATAAAAAAAGTTGTTTTTAATTAAAATATAGCGTTTTTTTAATATTCATTAAAATATGAAAGTTATGAGAAAATATCAAAACTTTATCCAATGTTAATTTTTATATCCTGATTCAAAATAAGAAGATTATTTTGTAAAATTGAACTTATAAACATGTCAAAAAACTAGATTTAATGTGGGTGCACCATCAAAAGGTGGAAAAACTGCATTTTTTTAAAAATACTTATTTTTCGCAAAAAAATTATTTTGTTCTTATACCACGTTCAATAAAATGTCTAAGATGAATAATAATGTTATAAAATTCATAATTTAGTTAATACTATTCATAACAGCTACTTAATAATAATATTATAATAATATATTGTTGTTTAGTAAAACATGGTATTGCGTATAACACACGCTATCGATGAAGCTCGTGATTGTGTGTAATGCAAGCCATGTTAGGGTTGCATTTAGTGCGTGACTCCTTTGTTGTTATGTTTAAAAAAATCAAACAATATTTCATTAATACATTGATTATATATATATATATATACACAAAATTTTCCGTAGAATAACTACTATCAAACAAACTTGAAATTGTGTGTAACACGATCAAAGATTAGTGTTGCATATACTGCAAGATAATACGGTGTCGCGTATAGTGAAAGATAATATTGGTGTAGCGTACAGTAGAAGGTATGAAAGAGATTAAAAATAATATATCTTATAAAATTTAGGGTTGTTATATGAAGGGTAATAAGCTCTTGGGGACTGGATGACTTCACGTTCGAAGAAAGAAAATTTACTCAAAAATTCTCTCAGAACATCTCCCATGAAATCGCTGACTCCTTGCGATCCTTGAGGAATTATAACCACCATTGCCTCACTAATTCATGGAAAAATGTCACAACCAAAGATACCCATTGATCCTTTTGAGCACAGATCAAACTGAATACTATCTCAACCTCCTTCAATCAATCTTTCATGAGTGATTCTAAAACAGATCCCTCATACTTCTGCGAACTCAGCCGTTGGAAGTCTTGGTCTGTTCTCCTCCAAGTGTCATCATCGCCAACTTCTATCATGCATCGATATTTTGGTATATCCTGATGGAAATCTTCTATGCGATCCTGATGAGGACGTCAACCTAGAGCCATACATCTAAAATCGAAAACAGTTAAAGCTCATAAACCTGGAATATAGAAGGCTCAACATTAATTAATTAATTGTTTTCTTTTATTCATATTAGGTTAACCTATTAGAAGGATTACCCATTCAAACAAATGAACAAATAAGAATGATTCATTATCATTTCCTAGGTCTCTACCCTCAAATTAGTATCACCAAGTTTAGTAGCCATTGCAAACTTAATGGTCTGTAAATCAGATCACATGGGACCCTAAACGCTTATGTCTCAGCTGGCCTCTATTGTTTACATCACATGCTAAACATGACTGAAACTGTTTCCCTACCAACCCATGCAACCTCACCTGTACCAAACACCAAACTTATTCCTATCCACCATCCGAACATTGATACCACACTGTCATGACCCCTCCCCAAAAGGTGTACCCCTCCAGGGCTGGCAATGTGATAAGGGAGATAGTGTCCCATGAGTCCCGCGTCCTGTAGGCCTTGGCTTGCCGACTAGCAGCAAGGGTATAGTAAACACAAAAATGGGAGGCATTACCCACTAATAGAACACATGTGAAATAGAGAGATAATACAGACACCAACCAACTCCAACTCAAAATTCAATATAAAAGAAATAATAAGTGCACATATGTAATGTCATGAAAAACTCTTACACCTGAAAGGGAAAACTATATGTACTAAAATAAAGTAAAAAAATGACCAAGAATCCCAAACATATCCTGAAACCCCAAGTTAGTATTGACCATATTGATCTCCAACTTTCTCCAAGTGACCTGAAAATCAGTTTATATATACATAGGGTGAATATAACAGTATACTCAATAAGATCCTCCTCGGAGCCAATCATGAAAAAGTAATGAAAGCAAGGTAAAATACAGTGAACAACAAGTGAACATAACCTATCACCTAAACACGTATACTATATTCCCACCCACACCATGGACACTCACACCAAGTAACGCATACAAGAGTATATAATATAATTAAAAATATACAAGGTACCCCACTACTACTTTCCCATTAGTTTTACTCTTTTCCACAATGTCACACATCCTAATCATATCTCTGCAAAAGTATTTCCCGCAGAAACCAGGGCGATGCACCACAACATGAACTTTAATGCAACAAAACCCAAACATCTACGTAATCAAAGTAACCTGGTAGTGTTTGGGAGCCACAACAGCTCACATAACGTGTGTCATACGTCATACATTATTCCTCAGGCCATTACATCCCATACACTGAGTAGGGATCCTCAATCCATCACAACCTATACACGATACACCTATAGTAGTCCATAGGAAACTATATCCAAGATATATTTATGTGAATTACCACAAGCCATTACATCCCTCTACACACATATATGAGTAAAACATACCATTGTTACTACCATCACAACTAACTACCAAGAGAAGAGAGAAAGACCAATGGGGGTAGACAACCATCAATCCTCCCACCATAATGTTGGGGGAAACTCCCCTTATGGGTTAATATAATTTATTAATAATTTATTATCATCATTATTACTTTCCCATTTTCCTTGGAATTCTATAAAAAACATTCCAAGCTACGAAACACAAGGGGCTCGACATGGTGAGTAGATGAAATGCCCGTCGAGTCTTTGCTGCCTATAGAAAAAGTGTAGACCCATCCTCCATTAGGAATCTAAAGACGGAAAGCATGTGGAATACCCCGTGTGTCTTCGTCCATTTTGGAAAACGGGTAAGAAAGACCAACTGCCCTGAGCAGTGTTAAAATTAATGTATATAAATCACCAAAAATAATCATCAAGCATCCAAACATTTACATCCAGCCCACTTTACCATCTCATGTTTCCTCCCTGACACCCACAATCATTAACTGATGCATCTCGCCACTCTAGGCATCAACCAGTACCAAATACAATGGGCCGCCCTATCCCCCACATATCACAACAGCCATCCAGGATCACATCACAACACAACAAGCAGTAAAACTACATTATATCAACTAGCATCCTGGACCATAAACAAGGCATTCATGACTCATACATAATTATCTCTCACATCTCAAAGCATAGGGCTCTTGGACTTTACAAACAAGAGGGTAACTCAGAACCCTAAGAGGCATTATCTATTTATCAAACATCGATTTATTTAATCCATATAGAATTAACCGATTTATTATTTGTTGGTTCCAGCTATGAGAATCCTAAATAACAATCTATCACAACTATCAAAAATAGATTAAACATGCATACATCATCAATTTGATTAACATTAAATTACAACAACAACCACCAAATTCATTCAATTGACCATTTATCTTTATCCAAACAATTATGAATTAATTATGGCTTTACATTATTATCCAATTTAAATGACGAATGAAAAGATAAACAAAACAATATTACATATCTCAACATATTGGAAAACAAGAGGCAATAAAATATGATCGATATAAATTAATTTATCATGTTCTTATATTTATTATGTAAATTCAATTATGATCCATTATGAAAAAACATGCTAACTCTACAGTTGAACATAAAAGAAAAGATAAGAAAAAAATCCCATTCCTCAAAAGGTACATAATATTTTATATATAAGAATGATCCACTCAATGGATCATGATCACCTCTTCCCGTTCCAAATGCATTCATCTGAGGATGTTGTAGGATGGCCGCACCATCCGAAATCCAAGAAACTCCATTAGAAGTATAGAGATCACATTACATAATATTTTAAGGAGTAAAAGGAGAAGATGAACCAAAAATAACGTAGATAAATCACACCATATATTGAATATTTACAGAGACTGCTTGGATGCACCAAAACAAGGGTACACTTGCAGCAAGAATAACGTCGAGGGAAAAAAATCCATGGGGAAAATTTTGATTTGATGACTTGTAAAATAAGTAAGGAAACGTTCGATCATCTCGCATGAGTGAAAAAGGATGAAAAATAAGGGAGGAATATATATTTTCTTTTTAGAAGATTTAACAGAGCAACAGTTTATCATATATTGGATTTTCCATTAAAAGCGGATCAAATTAAGCAATGCGGTTTGACAACGTAAATGCATCCCATTACTTAATATAATTAACATATGAGTTATGGGATTTTATTTTGTCTTAAAAACCATAATACAATGCCTTAAAATCAATTTATGTTAATGAAAATGTTAAATTGGTGAAACTAGAAAAATTTGGAATTGGCAAAGGAAATATGAAACAGTTCTGGAAACAATGTTCATGAGACGGTAACTATGAGACAGTAACTATGAGACAGTAACTGTGAGACTGTAACTATGAGATTGTAACTCTGAGACCATATCTCTGAGATAGTAATAGTGAGACAGTAACTCTGAGATAGTAACTGTGAGATAGTAACTATTAGGCATCATGACATTGTTCATTAAACTAGAAACACTATTCACAGAAATAGAAATTTTGAAAAGTGTTGAAGATGAATCATCATTTCCTCCTAGAACACCTCAACCACCAGATTTTTACAACGGAATAGACTAGAGTGATCTGGGACATTATATCATCAATATTTGTTCCACATGAAAAATAAGCAGAAGGGTTAACCATAGAAAGAAGTGGGTATCACAATCTTGTTATAAAGCATAATTAATACGTGTTTCATAAAAGTGTTCAAGAATGTACGGATTTAAAAAATAAGTAAAAATTAATAAGTGTAAATAGGCATATATCAAGGTATATTGTTTCTAACTCATGTGAAAACTTTTAAAAATTTTATATACGAATCATTAGAAACAAAATATTTTACTATGGTTTAAAGAAATTATTAAGGTGAATTTAAATAATATAAGGAAAATTTATACATATAAATCAAAAAATTAACCTTTTTATTTTTTTTCATGAAAAATATTATGAATTTATGAAAAAAGTGGTCAACTAAAATATATTTTGCCGTTCACTTGAAAATTGGTATTAAATTGGGAAGTTCCCTTTCATCGGTATTTCTTAATAGGAATAATTAAGAATAGCTTTTAAAAATATAGGTAATTAAAAATAAAATATGGATGATCGGAACTAGATATTTGATATTTTGATATTTAAATATAATTTAGAATATATATATATATATATAATAATGAAATTACATTGGGGGAAATAGGGAGAAAGAGTAACTTGAAATAAAACATGGTTGTTTGTAAATAATGACTTACATTATTACCAAACTCATTCTGTTTTTGGCATTAATATCCTGGATAATTATATTAAATATATTAATTTACTAACTAATAACCTTTTCTACATGTATTTTATTTATTTTAATTTTATTATGTTTATTTAGGGCCTTTTTAGGGGTTATAGTGTTCACTTTCATCGTTCACTGGTGTTCGTTTTCTCAGTTTCCATGATCTGTTTTCTTGAATATGTATGTGGATGATCATCTAAAAATGGGTCAGAAATACATTATTAATGTTATATAATACTAAAGAACACCCAAATTATTAAATATTACCAATTTTCAATTTTTATGATGATGAATAATTAAGTATGATGTTAGTGATAATCATTTATATTGTCTTGATGGTTTCTTGATCAAATCATAATAGATTTTTTAATAAACTATTATAATGTATATTTAATGACTCTAGAAAATTATATTTTCTGTAATACATACATTATAATCTTTTTTAAACATAAAAATTGTTTGATGACCAACCTTTTTTGAGGTGATTGAAATTGAATACTCATCATCCATGAATGTGATAAATCAACACACCAAGAAAGATATATTAATTTTAAAAATAAAAAGGGATGGTAAGAGGAATTATGATGGTTTTTTCCATTAAAAAATTAACGTATGTAAAATATAATGTAGTTATCATGTCACTTGAATAAGGGGTGGTGAATAGAGAATTATAAAAGAAAAAAAATTATGAAGAAATTAAAAGAAAATAAAAGAGGTTTTTACCAATTGAATTTCTATCCTTGATACCCTCCATGAGGAACCTGATTATGAAACTTTATTGAGACCAAAGGACACTGGTTGTTCAGTAGAGACATGGGTGTGGTTTGGGAAGAATTTGGATAAGGCTCAAAGCTTAAAATGTGGGTGGAGAATAGGTGGTGGGGGTAGTATTTACAGTGGAGAAGAGCGGAATTGTCTCATTATTTTATTCATTAGTGTATTATTTTACTCCAGAATAAAAATATCTTGTGTGTTATCACTAAATATATAAATTTAATTAATGGTAGATTTAGATTATGGATATTAGATCACCAATGAATCAATGAATATTACTTAATATATAATATATATAATGTAAATTACCATATTTTCCAATTAAATATTGATTCATTTATTTTATAAAATTACTAAAAATACACTGTAACCATTTTTCAATGGGTATAATTCAAAAAAGGACCCATTTTTATGAATCTAATTTTCTAAATATGAGAAATTTAATTTTCAATTACAATCATCATTTTCATGGGAAATATAATTTATAAATTTATAACTATTTTTGTAACACATTGAAAATTAAATAAGATATCTTACAATTATATTATATTCCTAATAGAAGATAATACTAACTTATGAATATATTTTTCAAAATTTAATTATATGTTCAATCACTACCTAATTTATAAATTTGAAAATAAAAAAACATGTTTTATAAAAATATAAACACTTAATTAATAATTTCTATAATATTAATTTATTTATACTATGATATAATTATATAATTTTGCATTTATAAGATGCATATATTGTATTTACACTTTCATGGCTAAGGTTACTATTCTATTGGCCAATTTACTATTTACAAGGGTCATATCCATATTCCAATGTTGAAGTTAATATTCAATCGGTTTTTGTTCATTAATTGTATAAATATTTTTTATTTTATTCATTCCTCTTTTATAATGTTTTTATTATACTGAATATGTGATTTTAGGTGATTTATTCTATATGACATAATTGTGTGAAGGGAATTTCCATTGATAAAATTCTGGGTTATTATAATCTTCCCCCTAATGTAATTTCTACCTTTAAAATTCATTTTATATAATATGTTGATAATAAGTGAAAGTAATTATCCGTCATCATTACCTCATGTTCCCATGATGTCACTTTGTACATATAGTTCCGCTATAGTACATTGACAAGGTGAGTGGACGTTTCACATTGATCATTATCTCTACGATCCAAGATCTTCACTTGATGTTTCTCGTGTGATATATCATCGTCCAACTGTAACACCTATAAATTAACAACATGTGAGGTATATGGTATGTAATTGCTCGATAAGGATTCTTGAAATACATCAGGAATATTAGACATTGTTGGAGAAAGTGCTAGTTGAAAGGACACAACATCAACATGATCAATAATATCAAATAAGACTATGTACATGGGACTGAGATTTCCATTCAGACAAAATCACTAGATCATTTTCCTACAGATATATTCACATGAATTCCAAATATCTATTTGTAATATCGTTCTCTAGTCTATTTTTGTCTTAATAAATATTATTTTTTAATTGGGCTAACCAAATTTGATTGTAAATGGTTATCGAATTTCAACTATTTTATTTCAACCATTTTAGGTCCTATAATCTTATGTTCACCGACTTCATCCTAGAATATTGTTGTTCTGAATCATTTTCCATTCATCCGAGGATGTTGTTGTTCTCAATCATTTTACATAAATATCCTGATATGGATCCCTTTGCATGATAGAGTGTAACCTATTTTTATATGAACTTGACTAGAGGTAAATGTTAGTCTCATCCTCTTTTGAAGTTTATAGAATACACTCATAAAAGTTTATCTAATTTATAAGTAGTCTACTGAGATTGACGATCATATTGAAGATGATAGGCTATATTGATGTTCAACTCTCTATATATAGAGCAAGTTGGGTAATTTATTATAACATGGAGGTGAATCTCATGTCTCGATTGGAGACAATCAATAGGGGTACTCCATACAGCTTTAATACTTAATTGATGTATATTTTTGCAAGTTCATATAATAATAATAAATCTTAATTTTTTGTTTGGTGAACTATATTAGTAGGATGATACACAACAACCCATATATCGTTTTTTCTACTAGGAGTACTCAGAAGTTTGATGACAATGTCTATGGTGATGCTTTCCACACATCGTTGTTGTTATGGGTGACACATTCACCATCCCATTATAATTTTTTCTTTCACCCATCATTTGATGAAATACCAGTAAAATTGATATATATTCACTGTTATCATTTTTCATAATGTCACACCAGTAGTTTTCTTGAAGATCTTGATACATCTTTGTGCCCACTGGGTGAATAGGGAAGGTTGATCAATGTTAATGATTCCAAAGATCATTCAATATTTCAAGATTAAATGGTACACTAATTAATTACATAAATATAAATACTCCTTAATCATCCATTTGTAATTATGAGGAGTCCCCATTTTTTATAGATTCCATTGTTTTGAAAATTTACACATAATTTCTTTTAGCATCCTTTATTTTCACCATCAGGGATGGTTGATTAGTCATTTGAGAACAGATTGATGATTTTACTAACATAATAATAACCATTTATATCCTATGAAGGTCTATGAAATTTGGATCTTCTTAAATTGTAATTATTTATAATGATGAATGATCAATTTTACATAGAAAATCACCCACTAAATTTTATTTACTATGATGATAGTTATATAAGCATTTTTAATCTATCACTAGTTCTAACAGTCATCATTGTAGAATATTAATATTCTTCTATGTGAATTTATTTTTTAGGCTCTTGTGATCAGTATATGTCACAAACATCAACTCATAGTGATAACCCATCCGAATTTTCAATGAAATAATAACATATTCCAACTATAAATCATATGTTTGATTTTTTCCCTCATGAATTATCAACTACATTATGGAATTTGATATCATACTATAGTTTTTAATTATTAAAGTACCTAACATCTTATTTTATGCACCTATATACAACACAATATTTTCCACAATGTATTGGTAGTTTGAGAACTAGTATAATGATAAGGCTCTATTCAAATATTTAAACCAGTCTTTACATTCACTAGTCTAGACTATATTTTCTCCCTTCCGAGTCATCTTTTTTACCATGTTTTATACTCCTATAGTTTTCTTCATAATACACTGATATTAACCAGCTAAGCTAAAGGAAACTATGAATCTTATTTACAGATGATGTTCTGGGAAACTCTTCAATTTTCCTTATCGTAGAAGGGTCTAGATATATCGCTTTCCTTGTAATAACATTCCCTTGAAGTTATACATCCTCCATCCTTAACAAAAATTTACTATACATTTCAAATAATTTCGGCCTTCTCAAATTATTTCAAATAGTATTCAAATGCTCCACATGTTCCACTTTCTCTAGGAGTATATCATTATATTGACAACAAAGGCTGCAAAAAATTGTTCATTATAATATCTAAACACTATATTAATTAAATCCATGAAACGTTATACATAAATAGTGAGTCTAACGGGAATCAATATGACCTTATATTGTCAATACCTCATTCAAATGGATGTCACGGGAATATCTTCTTTCTTCACCATTATATGGTGATATCCTAACCAATGGTCCACCAAAAATTAATACATGGACACACATGTTGATCTAAAAAGTAATATATCAGGGGAAGGGGGTTATTTTTCATTATCTATATTTTATTGGGCTCATGAAAATAAATACATAGTCTCATTGATATGTCTATAATCATAATTAATATGACTAGTTCACACCATAGTGAAGCAATATAGTGTATAAAAACCTTTTATAGATCCACATGTAACTGATTTTCCAATTCTTGCACTCAGTGGTGTCCATTCTATAATGTGTAAGTGATATATTTAGAGATCCTAGAATATGTTAAATTGAGAAATAAATATCTCTATCTATAAGAAGATCATACAACCCTTAGGGTAACACATCATTGTAGTCCCTTATTGTGTGAATATATTTGATCATGATTCTCAATATTATCTAAATCATTTGTTCTATATATTATTGGACATAATTTAATAATATCCAAAATTTATATGATTTTTATGATGGGTAATCACACTCTTCCTTATGTTATCATATAATTGGAGGACTGCACAAGATGTGAATTTTTACCTCCCATAAATGAGAGTTAATTTTTTTCCTTTTTAAAAAGATATATATTCCATGCCTGAAATATCATCATACTCTACCAAAGGATGTAAAAAAAATATTCTTGGAGGTTCATTCCCCACAGGATAACCAAGGCGGATTTATAAATATTTTATGCAATAATTACCCCATTATCTATTCTCATAGATAACTCAACCTCCATATTTTTAGGTGGTGATTGAATAGTTATAGTAAACAAGGAAGATATCAATGAACGAATAGAACTAGAATCAAATAGTTCAATTAGTATTCTCTAATGAATAACTAGAATTACAATATCCACATCACATTTAGGCTCCACCTCAGAAGTGGTGATATAATATGACATTCCATGTTGCGTTGGAGGCTGTTGTTGTTTATTACCATCAACATCAATATTTTTAAACAAATGGTTCTGATAATTATCTTGTTCCTCGTATATGAAACACTTCACTAAATGATGAGTATTGGTATTAGCCCTCTTTCTACTTACACATTAGTATGAATCTTCATTTAACACCAGTAGTCATCTTCCAGATGTCCCATTATTCCACATTTTAAGCATTTCCTAGTTTCTTTTTTACAGTTCCCAGGAAGATTCATCCCACAACCGTTACACATGGGATGTTGGGTCTTCATTCCATCATAGGATTTATATATTGATCCATCCAAAATAAAATCAATTTTACTATTATTTTAACTAATCCCATTAGAAAAAGGATAACTCTAATATCTATTGCAAAATTATTGTCACAATAAAAAAATCTATTCATAACTTTCGAAGACTTCAATTTCCAATTCATTTCTGAGAATAATATTTTGTTACATAAAGATGTGATCCATCATTATTTGGGTTTTCATGATAAATCCATATTTGTATCATGCATTGGTTTTTTATTTTTGATCGTACACAACAATAGGCACATCTTTCTTTTCTCCAATATAGCGAACTCCCATTACATCATAATATCAGGGATTCGGGAAAAATATTTTCTGAAAAATATTTTAATAAAATTTTTCCATTCTAGGGAATCAATTTACTTTTGGGATTTGTGTTCTTCTCCAGTTTCCTACCCTAATCAGCTACCTTGTAAAAATGGTTTACCCTATCACAATATTCTCTTTATATGAGAACTTCATGAGAGAGAATATATTTACAATTGAGTTAATCAATTGTTCTATAATTAGGGTTTCAAAGATCAAATGATAATGGGAGGGCCTTGATATATGAAGAAATCAACACACAAAATTATTTGTCTCAGGAGAAAGAGAGAATTCCTCATGATTCAATTTATTATTCATAACATCAGTTAGTTGGGAAAGTACTGTTATGATGTTTTGATCACCCATTCTAATCATATTTGGGATATCCTTATAGACATTTTCACATTTCATAACACATTGATTTTTTCCACTTGTTTTTCTATTTCCATCCATTAACTAATAAAAGTAAATCCTAATTAATGGGATTTAATATATATCTAATTATCATAATAAAAGGAAAAATTTAACATAAAAGTATAAACATGAAAACATAAAGTATATTCTATATTTTGATTCCATAATTTTAAATACTTGTATCCATGAAGATAGAATAATCCATATGTTTATTAATAATGATTCCCTATATTAATATAAAATATTAAATTTTCACTTATATCAACTATAATTACCCTAGACTTTTATAGATATCATGAAATAATTTTAAGCATAATTTACCCTCCAATTTTAAGACCAGGATTGTAAAGTATAGTGGGTTTGTAATATTAGATGAATAATTTTAAAGCATGATATAAACTATATTTATTTAATCCTATTAATGATCTCCTAACATCCTATTATCCCATTCATATACACTAGATAAATTCATAAATACATGAACAATGGGATGAGCTACAAATCAAATAAAGGAAGAAACAAAATACTAATGAATAGCACATGGGTTTGGAGGAGTAACCTGGTAACATAAAAAATGAATGGAACATGAATAAAAATAAGTAATGGTATAATATAGAACATTGCATCATGTAATAGTAGTATCTTTTAAATGAGGAATAAATATAAAACATGAAAAATGCATGATCGATGGCTCATTCCACATGATGGAGAACAAGTCCAGGCTAACCATGAATAACATTTCACATGAAGAACGAGTCAATCATAACCAAAAAGTCATTTTCACGTGATATATAATTAGAATAAACATTTAAAAATGAATTTGAGTACTATATGATCACAACCATCATTACATGATTATCAATATGTGTGCCACATGAAAAATAAACATAAGGGTTTCCAATGTAATGATATAAGTGTGATAATCATGTCATAATGCATAATAAATGTGCGTATCATAAAAGTATCTATGAAAGAATGGATTAAAATAATACATGGAAAATAATAGGTTAACATAGACATAGACATGATTAGTTATTTCAAACTGAAGTGAAAACTTGTAAAAATATTTTTTATTAAATATTTCAAATAAAACATTTTATTGTAGTTTAAGAAAAATGTTAAAGATCCTTTAAATCAAAATATGAACAAAATTTTATATAAAAATAGAAATTAATAATTTATTTTATCATTATTAACTGATTCAATTTTGAAAAATAATGGTGACCTACAAAAATATTATGTAATTCTCAAGAAAATGAGAAAATATTGGAAAGTTCGCTTTAATTGGGATTTTTATCGGGACGAATTGAGATGTGGATTTTTTTTAGAAACATATATTTTCATGTAAAAGATATATTATTTAATTCTGATACATGAGTGTGGACCATAAAAAAAATTTGTACCAAAATACAAGGAATTATTACATTGTTGAAATGAGATTTATAGAGTAAACCAGAGTGAAAGTGGAGGTTTGGGTTGAATCTATTAGGATATGTAGGATATTATTTTATTCTTAATCATAATTTCCTAAATAATCAAATTAACTCCATTAATTAATTAATTTAAAACAATTTCTACATATATATCATTTATAGTAATTTTTTAAGATCATTTATATTATTTTATGGATTATATTGTTCAATTTCATCATTCGGAGGGAGGGGGGTTCGTTTTCATGAATTTCAAGATTGGTTCACTTGTATTTCATTGAAATTTCTGAAGTAGAAATGAGGTTAGATATCAGGAATTCAAGATATATGTTATTAAGTAATATAAATAATATAAAATGATTATATAATATATTTGGTTATTTTGGGGGATGATGAATCATTAAATAAGAGTATACTGATAGTCACATAGATTATTTGGGTGGTTTTTCGATCATCACAAATTAGATTAATTTAAATAAATATAATCTTGTATATATAGTTGTTCAATAAATATTTATAGTATTTAATACATATATTATAAAAATTTTATTCCAAAAAAATTGTTTTTCGTTTTTCTAGAATTGTTAGTGGAAATTGAAATCTCGCCTTCTTTAAAATTGACAATTAAACACCTGGAGGAAGTTGTTTTAATTTCTTGAATAAATGCATAGGGGAAGATGAATGATGATGTGTTATTAAAGAAAAGAACATTACAATATATAAAAGATAATGGAGTTATCATGTAATATTGATAATGGTATGTGAGTAAAGAATAATAAAACAAAATAAATTTAGAAAAATTAAAAGAAAAGGTAAGTGGTTTTTACATTTGGAATTATTATCCTTGAGAACCTCCTTGACATACTTGAGTTTGGAATTTTATTTACAAAAAAGGTTCTGATACATAGGGGATGAAAATATGGGGTGGTTTGGGAAGAATTTTTACAATAAAAAAACTTGAACGGTGTCAGAAGAGAAGGTGTTGGTGGGTGGTATTTATAGTATAGAAGAGGGGTGGTTTCAAAATTATTTATTCATTAGTTAATTATATTACCACATGACTACAAATATATTGACAATTAACAAATTACTTATTAATATAATAATGGTATTTTTGATATTGTGTTGATTACATCAGAAATGGTAGAATTAATAGTGTATTTAAATTATAGTGTATATATACCATAAATTACAGCATTTTACTATTCACCAAAAATTCAAGAATTTTAGTTAAATCAAAAAATTTAACCCCTATTATTTATTTATGGGTAAAATTTAATTATTAAATATGTTTTATGAAAAAATTGAAAATATGATAATTTTATTTTTTAATGAAAATCAGCATTTACTTGTAAAATGAACATTTTAAAATTATAAATGCTTTTATAAAATTTGTTAAAATTAATTATGTTATCATAAAATCATTATATAACAAATAGAAAAATAAAATAAAAATTTAGGGATACATTTTATGAAATTTTATTTATTTTTATTATATTATTTATAGAAATTTAAATTAACAATTAGGTTTTATAAATATTTCATCACTTAATTAATAATTTATAATGAATTATTTTATATAAGCTATTAAATAATTATGTCAATTTACCATTTATAATATTCCTAATCATTATTTATAGTTTTCTGGGTATGGTTACTATTCTATTATGTAGATTACTATTTATAAGGAACAAATTACTATTCTAATGGGATGTTACAATTCCATTTGTTTTTATTTCCTTAATTTCTATAAATACATCTTATTCCATTAATTAATCATTTATACTATTTCTATTATGTTCCATAAATTATTTTATGTGATTTATACTATATAAAATAATTATAATAAGGAATACATTAATTGAATTATGAGTTTTTATGAAACAAGTGTGTGTGATGATTGATAACTACTGAGAACCAAGTCTGGTTGAAGAAATAACCAAGATGTGTATTTATTCAAACATGTGAGGCATTTTACACATGGTTTATCCTAAACATGTTGGATTACTCATATGGTAGAGTTGGCCACACAATCATCCCAAACTGTTTTTATATGGCGTCATTCCTGTGATACATATTTTTAGTTTTTTTATATCCAAAAGACATAGTTGGCGCATTGTTTTTTAAAACATAGGGACAAACTAGGTTGGTTCCCTCTCCGATTAGATATATAGGAATGTTAAGAGAATTGTTTTTAACATAATGTTGTACCATGTGAGGAACCTGTATGGGTCGATCATGATGCATATTTGGTGCACTGTTTGTCCAACTATGCTTCCACCTAGTCACACTTATTTTTTAATATGTCAAATAATTATTTCACCCCTCTAAATGTAATAACATAAATTATTTTTCCAAATTAATATAGTAGAAAAAATATCTCTCCCTCATTCACATTGAACATTTCAATATCCACCATCATGTTATCATCTATTAAACATTATTTTAATCTCCAATTCATGAAGTGATATTCTAGTGGGATTCTGATCTATAGGATTAACAATCCTTAGTCTTTTTTCATCTATATCCATTATCACGATGATTTTATTTTGATGAAAGATCATATGAAAAATATTTATGGAATTGAACTTTTCTTAAATTATCATTACATTTATGAAAAAAAGTGCATATTCAAGCCATGGAGAGTTCTAGTTATCAATGTATATGCTCTGTGACTTTTCCCTAAATGTGTCATTGTTTTCATTGTGCCATAATTCTGTACGTTTAGATTTCCCTAGGTTTTTCTATAAAAATATATCTTCAATAAATATAATTTTTTATCTTTCACTAAAATAATTTTAAATGTGTTATTCATTCCATTAGAGACATAGAAATCTGCACTGTGAACCCAATTATGATGTGTACCATACTATGTCATAATACACATTTTTGACACTATTCAAGTGTTTTTCACTTGGCATTGTTAATGGATGTTTTCCATTAACGTTAAAAGCCGCCTAAATTAATAATATAAAAAATATGTTTACATTTCACATTTCATTGTTAATTGTATAGAAATTAATGTTGTTTCAGGTCAAAAATCACATTATCATGATTTAATTAAAGGAATGGAGTAAAGCTAAAAAATTATGTTGTTTTTTGAATTATAACTTGTTTCATGTATGTCTTAATGGCCCAAATGCCTTCATTTTAATTTTATTATGGATAATCCCCTTTCTAAGGGTTGAACGGGAACTCGTACATGACCCGTAGGCCCATGGAACAGGGCCTGATTGACCCGCAATACATGTCATGAAGGCCCAGAGGCATGTCATGCCCAATACATGACCCGTAGGCTCGACCCACTTAAACTGCCCCTCCCCACCTTTTGTGTCATTGATCACCTAGGACCCCACATTGCATTGTTGATCAGATAGAATTTCCCCATACAATGTTTCATGGTGCCTGGTCCTGATGGCGGCCGCCATGCCCTCTCATTCTTCCAATCTGGTTAGATCTGCTTCTTGTGGCTTCTACTCTTGTTTCTCTGATCTTCTTTTGGGTCATGTTCTGTGTGAACTGGGCAACTCCAGGTCTACGGGTCCTGAAGGCCCAATGTCCCGAATGAATTTGATGAGCTAAAGGACCTTGAAACCTCTAGGCCCAAACTGGTGGCCCAGAGGCCCAAATCGGGTGAATAGTTCTGACTGTTATAGTACAGAACAGTAACTGCTACTGTATTTATACAGTACCTTGATATTTTTCATGCACTTGGTTTTGAACCAGCTTCTCTTGGATGCCAAGGAAAATCCCTTACCACTCGGGTATGGCCATGTTGGCAGTAGTTTCATGTATGTGACACACCTTTTCATGGTTATTTAAATGTATTAGAATGGACCAATTAACTAAATAAATTGAATTATTATTACATTATCATTGAATAAATATGACATAAATGATATCATAATAATTTTCATCGTTCATTGGACATATTTACCATTATTGGAATAGTCATACTTGAGATAGCCTTCATTAATAGATGGAATGCCTTTTCACTTACTCGACACATCTTCTATTCATTGAGTTGATTACCGATGGAGATACCAAAAATAGAATCTAGTAAAATTCATAATATGAGAATGGTTCAGTGCATTATCTATAATTTAATTGAATTCCATTCAAAATATTAAAATTATTTGGATTCAACATGATGTATCAAGACACGTGGTGGCATATATTGACAATATTTGGCACTTTCATTCATATCTCACGATTAACATGGATGAGATCTATATACCTATTTAGAATTAGTTATAGTGGATATCCTTGGGAGAGCCACTTGGATTACACTCGAACACTTTTTTAATTGATTTTAAGTGTTACTACTATGAGTTGTAAAATGACTTATGTCAAGGATTCCTTAGTTTCAAGTAGTATAATACATTATTTTTATTCATATATATTTCACTTCTATTGTTTCTATCACATGACTTATCTATAAAAAATTAAACATAATTCATTATATGTTTACTTGTTCTAGCACTATCTATGGATAAAGATGTCAATATTTATTTATTTATACATATTTTCATTATTATGTACCTTCAAAATGTTAAATTTATATTCATTGACTTGATTATATGACGACCATTGGTGGTGCACTACTGATGAATATCTCACACCATATGAGGAACACCATTGGTAATAAGGAAAAATATATTATATGATGTATGGGGAAAGGAAAGAATCCCTATTGGGACACCTGAAATTCATTCCATCCTGAGGATGGATTTTGGAATTGAATGATTGAGAATGCACTTAAGATGAATTGATATTTTTAATATATGTTTTATTCTTTGGTAAATCATGTATTGTGATGTCTCATTGCTACCATGTACATCCATTTAACATATTTGTATAGATCAGATATCATCATGTTTTATACGATACTATTATTATATTTAGTTCATTATTATTAACTGGTTGATTATTCTTAAGTCTCTTTATTGAGAATTTATTATGTTTTATATGTTTTTTATTCATCGGGTTTCTCTTTTTTGTGCTCCACTTTTAAAAGAAAGAATAGTACCCCAATTGTTACACTCGAGGCCCCCATAAATTCTTTGAGGCCTCTATTATGTGGGGATGTTCACATGAGGCTATGTTCATAACATCCCATGATTTTTAAATATGTATCTCCTTAAATAAATTCTATTTATTTATTTGATATGTTTATCAAATGAATGATGATATACTTTTAAAAGTTAACTTGAATGTTGAATAGTAACATAACCGTTATAAATAATAATGTTTCCATTATAGTAATAACATCAAATATTAAATTATGAATAAAATTTCAGTGTCTCATAAATGAAAAAAATACATATTTATTTAATAGAATAAGTCATTTTTTTTCAAATGTTTAATTAAATATTTGTAATTTTACAATGTAAAAGTTTATTTAAAATTTTATAAAAAATATAATGATTTAAAATAATATTTTTTATATAGGATAGATAGATAAATTAAATTTTATTGTAATATAATTATAATATAATGTTATGAGAGCATAATTAATTTTTTCATGTGTAGTATAATCGGTTAAAATATTAAAATTGGTATTTTTTTTGATGATTTGAATTTCAAACTAAAATTTTTATATTTTGGAACTTATTTTCATAAAATGGGGTCCAATTTTATAATCTACATGTTGAAAAATCATTAGGGTGATGTTTTCAGATTTTCATGAAATAATTGATTTTTTGTGAATAGTGGAATATGACAATTTATAATATTTTACATCAGAAGACAAATACATGAATTTTTGAGACATGAATGATGTAATTATTGTATATTTATATGTTAAATTTCCAAATTATTGTAAATAGTCAAAATTATTTACACTATTGGTAGATTTTACACACAAAAAATAAATAGATGAATAAAATGATCAAGAACACCCTCTGCTCCCACAATATAAATCAACCCTCATCACCCCTTCTCTTCAAAACATATAAACCCTTATGAATGTCTAAATTAATTACAAATACCTTATAAAGACTCTTACCCATATTCAATAAATTTTGTTCTTACAAAAATAACAATTCCAAGTGACTTAAGGTGGTCCTTAATGAGATGATATTCGAGAGGTAAGTCCTCCTTCTTTCTCTCTTAATTTAATTTCTTATCATATCCTCTCCTTAACTCACATTCCTAAAATGTAAATGTCACTTCAGTATGATATATATATAATTATGTTATTAGGTTAAATTAATATCCATAATCATGTCTATTATATTATTTTTTAACACTAAAAATGAAAACATAATTTTTCATTACACCCTTATATAATTGTAATTATGTATATTTTTTTTAAAAAAATTATAATTTGTTTTTAGTAAAAAATAAAATTTTCTAGAACAAATATATGAACAAAATATTAAATAAAATGACTCATGTTCGCCGTGGTTGTAAATAGCCCCACAATAAAGTAATCAATTTTTATTAACATTTTATCTACTGAATCAACCTCATAATATATAACCAAATGATATATGAGGTCCATTTAAAATCATCAAAGTATAAAAATAGCATTCCGTTCCACTTCTATATTTTTTCTTCAATTATACATAAACTGTTATAATTATACACAAGGGAACCGACAATAAAACCCTAAAACAAATGCTCCTAGAAGAACACAATTAAACACTATAACTCAATGTAATGGCCATAATTGATCATAATAAAATTATATTAAATAAATATATTATTTAGAGGTTTTTATTAAGAAACTAATTAATCTAATTTTATTATCACATTAATTAAGTACAAGTGTAAAATTAATTCAGACAAAAGGTAAAGGACATCATCTAAATTTCCATTTCATTTCAACTTACATGTTATTAGGAAACAAATAATTTTAACTCAGTGTATATAGTACATATTTTAGAAAAATTTTCATTTGAAATTATATAACTCTTAAATATACATAGTTCTTCTATCATTTTTGTTACTATTGTATATATCTTATAAAATTTTCATATACATTATTTACATTGAATATTTTTTAACTAGGGAAATAATGAAAAATTTGTATCCTATACTCAATATAAATATTTTAATAAGTTATATAGTTCATGAATTATATATATGCATGAATAATTATTTTGAATTGGAGTGAGGGGTTTGACCTGACATTATATAGCCACTCAGTGCATCGATGGGTCTCATGAGACAAAAAAGTTATAGAAAAACACATTTTGTTTATTTCCATGAATATTTAGATGGGTTTCGACAAAGTAAATTAAAAAATATTGGGAACGGTATTGATTGTAGGGGTTTCGTCAAATATTTTTGTATTATTGTCTATGATATTTTCACTATGTCAAAAGATATTGATAAATTTTCATAAAGAGTTTATTGATTAAATTATATGTGTTTTTCAATTATTTACCATTATATATTAATGAATAATTATTGATCATGATTCACCTACTGTTGATTATTTTTTCTTCTTTATATAACCCTTTTTATAGTTGGAGATCACCCTTTTAATTTTTTACGTTCCAAAGATATAAATATAAAATCAATGAATAAGTTTCTAGGAAGAAGTTTATTTTCCTATTTTGTGCTCCAATATTGATTTCAATGTAATAAGAAAACCATATTTGTCACTAGTTATTCAAAACTAAGAAACCGATCGACCGATGATGATGTGAACTCTTGTATCATTGACATTATAATAAAATAACTACTAGATCTGTATTACAAGGGTCAAGGTTGTTACTATTGGTATTAGATAAGGTTTATTATAATCCTTGAGAAAAAAACATGATATAAACATGAGAATTATAATAATAGAATATAGTAAATTATGTGGCTAAATTATATTAAAGAATATTTACTAATTCAGTGATGGAAAATATTTTGTGATAGATCCAAATGTAATAAATGGAATCAATAACCACAGACAATGGTGAGATTTCCCTAGAGATAAATTCAACACATTTAGTATTGAATCTATGATGATCATCACCATATTAAGGTAACAAACATAAGTCATGACTAATAACCATAATACACATATGTTATATGATTTCATTCAAGAGAACCCCTCATCTTCTAGTGTGACTACTAATCTAGTCATTGTAGAGCAATGAATCAATTCCCTTGGGAAGATATTTATGGAATTGGGAGGCAATGAAATGGAAAAGGTAGGACTAGTGGTCTATTTCCTTATGTGAAATTATAATAAATGGTAGTCATTAATCTATACATATAGTTGAAAAAGTGAAATAAATGACATTTAGTGGATAAATTTTAATTAAACATTCTTCAAAAAATATTTTCATTCAGAGAATTGAACCAAAATGAATTGAAAAATATGATGATTAATAAAGAAGGATGAAGGGAGTGTCACAGAATGGGAGTATATGTAACATCCCGAGATTTTATGAAAAATATTCTTTTTAATTTTATTAATGTCTTGTGTTGTACGCTACACCAAAAGGATCTTGCACAACACACATCCTCGACTTGCCTTGCATTACACGCAATCACAACCTTCCTCGATAGCGTGTGTAGTACGCAATACTGAGTTTCACGAAACAACGATATGCTATTAAAATATTATTAAAACTAGCCATTATGAATAGTAATAACCACTTTTTAAATTTTAGAAATTTTAGCTCTCAAAATGGACTTCATTTTTGGATTCGAAGTATCGAATTTAGCCTAAGGTGAAATTTTGGTACTTTTCGGATAACTTTCATATTCTGATGAATAGTGAAAATTACTAAATTATAATTAAAAACAACTTTTTTAATCGAAATAATTAAAAGTGATAAATTATTAATTTCAGTGGTTTTAAAGTATATTTATAATATATTTTTACAATTTAATACAATGTTGGTCATTAGATGTAATTTCACATTTAAACCAGACATAATCAAGTGTCAATCTTTTGATAGATATTGTTTCTTAAAAACACGCTATTTGTTTTAACATCGGGATTTAATTATAAAATTAATTAATGCAACTTCTATGTTATGAATTTGGTAAAATGGACTTCATTTTTGAATTCGGAATATGAAATATAGCTTAGGATGAAATTTTGGCATTGTTCTGAAAAACGTCAATTTTTGATGAATAGTGAAACTACTAAGTGGTAGTTAAAAACTGAATTTTTCATAAAACATAATTTTACCGCTTCTGTGAATGGAATTTCAGAAATCCGAGAGACACGGTTGATGTCAGTAAATAAATGTGGTTCAATGAGACGAAAATAATTTTTGGTGAATAGTAACTTTTTACTTTTATTTACCACAGTTAAAAGTAAATAGGGTAATTAAGGGTAAGAATGATATTAATATTACCCTAAAACATGTCGTAATTCTATTGGACAAGTGTATCTCGACCAAAAACAACCTTAAGTGTAAAAAATTATCATTTAGTCCCACTTGGATTAGATTAGGACATTTATTATTATTTAAATCAAAGAAGAGTTAAAAGAGTTAAAATCAAAGTATATTTACTAAAACATTTTTAATATAGGGTTTTACATAAGATAAATTCGATTGTAAATATTCATTAGAAATCTAAAAAGATTTTCTACATAATGGTATTTTATTTGTAATTTTTAGACATCAAATAATTTAATTTATTTATGACACAAAGATGATGCAGTTATTATCTTATTAATGAAATATTGACATAATTGATATTATAAATACCAAAATAAATGTAATTTAAGACTTTTTATGAATTCCACTAATTTTCTAGGTTACTATGATATATTATTGTTGATTTAATAAACTTGGTTCGAACATATAATTCTGTTGTGACTTTCACAAAAATCATATATCAAATAGTGTCAAAATTGACACAAAATAGTTTTTAAATCAAATATTATATTATTAATTGTTATTTTTTTCCTAAAAATCTAATGTTCGGCCAAATGACTTAGAAAAGGATATTTGTATTAATAATAAGCAATTTGGGGTTCGTTTGGCATGTTATAGTATGTGTATTAACCATATAGTGCAAGAAATCAAAAACACACGGCAAAAGTTAAATTATTTAACTTAGAGTTAAATCTAATTGATAAGGTTAAAATAATACCCTAAACTTGTCTAAATCCTATTGGATGATAGGATTTCGACCCATCCCCACTTTAGCTTCGAAATAAGACCCTTTGGAACCATTATAAACCGATTTTGACTTTAATATAAAATAATATTTTGAGATATTCCTAAGGTGCCCCTCTCCTACCTTATAAAAGGACACCTCCTCCCCCTCCTCCTCACACCAATTTGAGCACTCAAGCTCAGCCAACCCCGGCCATTTTCTCCTCTCCACATCCCTAGAATAATCCTAGAGGTCCTGGTCTTCTTCAAAGACCAATCGTAGTTCCCTAAGTGGAGGATTCAAAGAGGCGTTCCAAAGAAGAGGTAATATCCATTGCCGATCTTTTCAATTTCTGTCTCCTTCAACTTCTTCTTCTTTAGTTGTTTCATTATAAAGTTCAAACATCAGTATTACTTACATACTGATATGTTATTATAAATATGAAACAACCCTAATTCACCTTCTATCCATCCTAAGGAAAAATGAAATAACCACGCGTGCGTACGTACGGAATACCGTCTCCACGCCGTGGTGTAATCTATTTTCCACCACCACCTTACAAGGATGGGTATAATGGTGTAATGAGTAACTATTTATGATTATTATAAAGTAATATTGATACTGAAATAATAAATATATAATCCAATACAATTCCACGATCATAGGAACGATATCATCACTCGTTCGTACGTACGGAATACCGTCTCCACGATGTGGTGCGACTCGTTCTACATGATCATAATTACATAGTAATTATATAAATGAATTGAATGAATAAATATGATATATGTTACACTAATACCATTATGGATATAAGGTATATATAACCTCAAAAAAAGAATTAGAATTTATTCGGCAAAACACGCATAAGAACAAAAGGCAATAAAGACCCGAGTAACAAGTAACAATGAAATATTACTAACAAGAAGCTAAGAATATGACCATATATGATATCATATCAATATATATGAATCTGGAATAAGTCAATAACATTATTTAAACCATTATACTGGATCGTTGGACACGTACAAAGCCAATCAGACCTAAGGTAAGGGAAATATCACAATTTCATTTTTATCCGAGATTGTTTATACTTTGGCATTTACTGGGGTGTATTTTATCATCCACATCCATGTTTCCTCAATATGTAATATTATTTCCATCCACCTACAATTTTTTAAATCCCATTTTTCCTTTCGGTGAGTTTTTAGTAAAAGATATGAAAGGAATATTTTGTCATTTTTCGTACGAAGTACTTTTTGACTTTCCCGACAAAAGTACGAGAAGAATGTTTTTTAACTTATACGGCATGAATGGATTTTTTAAAAAATTATTTCCAAGAAGCTTCCTTTACAATTTTTCAAGTTTATTTTTAATAAACTTATTTTATTTTAAAGTCGTATGACATGTTATGAAAGGAAAAATGATTTTGAAGTAGAAAGGATATTTTCCTCAAGAATGGAGTTCAAGTATTTTATCAAAATTATTTTCCATCTAAGATAACAAAAGGGTTCTGTTTTTATCCCTATTATTACATTGGTTTGATTATGTTGTGATGGAATTTTTTTATGAATTCCTTTATCTTATATGATTTGTTTTATGATGTCATATTTTTTAAGAATCCCATTTTTATTACATGGGTTACGCTATGATGTATGGTTTATGATTACGTGGCACACATAAGAAAGGATTCATTATAAGATGGGTGGGACCTATATCTCCCTCCAATGCATTGGGTAAAGATTTTATATCTCATGAGATATACATGGCTGGAATGGTAGGTTATACCGGTTCAGTGAAACAGGACTGGAACGAGGGTGACTTGGTTCAGAAAGGGACTTTGTCCACTAAGATAGTCTTGGAAATGAGTCATGACTAACAAGAAATGATTTTCCATGATTATGTGTGCATGCCTCAAAGTTTCAAGTTTCATGTTATGATTATGGGGATCTCATTTTCACTTCTATGATTTGTTCCATGTTAAGATATCATGATCTCTTTTGCAGGTTATGATTTTCAAAAAGATATGATATGATTTTTATTTCCTTTATTTGCCCTTGCTGAGCATTTGAGCTCATCCTTTTATGTTTTCTTTTCCCCAGGATATAAAGAATGTTTTTAGGTAAAAAAGGGAAGATCTTTATGGGAGATATTGAAGATATTTCACCACGATTAGAAGATTACGTTCCGAGTTTCCAAAGACACTAAACTATTACGATCCTTGTGTGTGTGTGTTTTTGTTATGTACTAAGTATTCTGTAAATGTAATGTAATGTCCATGTACGTCAGGCTTCGGGTCTCTACAGTATACCATCATAAGTGTAGCATGATCTGTTATAGATTACATACATGAAACTAAAATCATGATTGATCATTTCATTGAAGATATTCGGCTATGTCTGTGAATAAAACTAAATTCTAAAACATATTTATCATATGATAAAATAGTATGATGTACTATAAAAATAGAAAACATATTTTTTCATTCCTATATGATTAGAAGAAAAACATTTAATAATAGATCTTAGGATAACTATGAAAAATGTAATAAAAACAATATGGCTAGAAATAAATTTTTATTAAGAAGATACTATTGAATGACTCATACATGGAAATGCTTGAAAGGCATGTGAGTTTGTGTTATGTTCACAGAAATGGCTCATTGGGTTAGTGAATGTAATGGAATGAGGAAAATAAATTATATTCAATTCATAAACAATAATGAATTTGGCCATTACTGAAACCAATGTCCCAAAAATAAAATTAATCAACCATAGTTTTGGCTATGTGGATATCGAAATGCTTATGTGATCACCACACATGGAGTATAAGTACCCAATGATGTGGTTTAAGGTAAAATAAACCATTCTTAATATATATCTTCTGGTTTTTTTTTGATTTTGGATCATCATTCTATTTTATATCTATATTGTTTTCCAATAAAATTATATATTTAACTATTGATATGAAAATGGTGTTTTTAGTTAAAACAATTAATTGATTTCTCATTATAAAAATAATTGTTCTAGAAGCCCCCATTAAGGAATAAAGAAATTTATATTTCCCAACATGATTATAAAACCAATTGTAGACTTTGATATAATCCTCGGTATGGAAGGGATTTTAAAATATGATGCGATAAATTACTGAAAGTATTTGAAATTAAAATTTGTGAAGATGATGTATAATTAATTATATTTAATAAAGAAACTTCTTCATATTACTCTTACATAGTTCCATACCCATATACTGTATTGAATTAATTTCTTTTTGAGGAAGAGAATACAAAATCTAGGGATAAAGAAATTAATCCTCAAATTGAGTGTTTTCTAATTGTTCTCGAAGAAATTGATGTATATCAAGAGTAGTAACCTATGCACCCCCAAAGCGTGAATTTTAGTTCACCATAGATTAAATCAGTTATGCAAGACCAATAAAAATTATTCCTTATTTAACAATCACTATGGGATTATTGAAGTTAAATAAACAACTATTTGAGTTAATTAATATTGTATTTCTTGTCCCTAGTGTATCTCCTTGGGGAGAATATTTTATATTTGGTAAAAGGAAATATGGATCCATGAGTTTATTAGTTGAATACAGATAAATAAATTCTATAGTAACAAATAACAAGTATCAACTTCCCAATATTAATAATTAATTTGACCGACTATTCAAAGCTAAATATTTTAACATGATTGATCTTGTTTATGTGTGTCATCTATTATTAAAAAAGAAGGATTATATTCTGAAATAACTTTTTAGACAAGGCATTTACATTATGAGAATATTGAAATTCTATTTGGACTACCTAATTCATCATCAATTTTTTTGGATATGATGAAAAAAATATTCGGGAATATTTTGATGAATTTATTATGGTATTCATTGATGATATTATAGTACATTCTAATACCAATGAAGACCGTAAGAATAACTTGCACATCATTCATGAGATTGGCAAGAAGAAAACGTCTTTTGGTATTTTTAGAATGTGTGGATTCTAGCTTCAAATAATTTCATTTATATTAAATATTATACCTAATGATGCAATCTCAATTGATCTTGCAAGGACAATGGAAATACATTATTTTCTTGTAAGAACAAACATAATAAATTTAATTATTTTTATTAGAATAATATATTACTATAAGGGTTTCATTTATAATTTATCCCAGTTGTCTGACCTGTTATCTAATCACAAATTTAAAGGGGTTAGTTTTTTATGGAAGGTATAATTTTCACAATGTTTTAATGAATTGAAGATAAGACTACTCAATGCTATCATTTTGACTACACCATTATGAAATGATATGATTTTAATATAATGTTATATATTGAAGAAGGAATATGATGTTTCCCTATGAAAAATGAGAATGTTATAGAACATGAATTATTGTAAATTAATATTTATGAAAAAATTTATTTAATTCAATATATTAATTTACCATCCATAATATATTCTATGAAGAAATTAAGAAACTATATCTACGGAAAAATTTATGATATATATATATAGATTTAAAGAGTTTTAAATAAATATTAACATTGTATGTACTCAAAATAAGGCAAATAAAATTTATTTATTGAAAAAATTAATATGAGTTCTCAATACAATACCTTGTACCAGAAGGAAATAAGGTAGAAGGTGCATTATGAATGATAGATTATATCCTTCTATCACAAAATTATGATTGAGAAAGATCCTATGTTCATGGATTTAGTATCGATGCACATTATAATTTTAAAAAAAGGGAAACATCACTCATTTTTTAAATGATTTCAAATCCATATTTATTAGAAAAAAAATCTCAATATAATAATGTGAATCTTCAAATTAAAATTAATGACTTCTAGGATGAACATCGGAATACATCATCTATGAGGATGGAATTATGAAATTATGAAATAATTTATCTTTTGCATAAAAAATTGAGCTAAAAATAGATGTATTATAAGATTGACATAGCTTTAGCTAATCAATACACACTAGTCCAGAAAACGTTATTTACGTCACCATTTTTTACGTCGGTTATATATAACCGACGTGATAAACTGTGAAACGTGGTTTTTTACGTCGGTTATTTCATAATCGACGTAACAAATTCGGTGAGTAGATTTTTAACGTCGGTTATTTTAATAACCGACGTTACAAAACGAGCGTGTTTGGTTTTTACGTTGGTTATAAATTAACCGATGTTAAAACTCAAAGCGCGGGGTTTTTTATGTCGGTTATAAAATAACCGACGTAAAAAACCCCCAGCGATTTGGTTTTTTATGTCGGTTTTAAAATAACAGATTTTATAAATTTTAAAAATAGTTTATAACGTCGGTTATTATATAACCGATGTTATAAAACTTTTAATAAATTAAAGCCTCCTGGACTGTCATTTGCGATTTTTCGATTGACAGTCCGCCTGCCTATCTCTCTCGCGCGGTAAACCCTAATCGGCTCGTCAATCGACCTGTGTTAAACTCATTTTGGCTTCATTGTTTATCTTTTTTACTCCTCCCGGATTTATCATCTCAACTCGCTACACTCAAGTAAGCCTTCCACGATTTTATTTCATTTATTTTTTTCACGGATAGTCTATAATTATGTTTTGCGATTTTTTTGCTTAAACTAGGTTAGATTCTTCCATTTCGAACCCTATTACATCTTTTTGAATATCGTATGATTTTTATTTCCTAACCATCCACTATGAATACCATGTTTTCTATTACTATGATTGAAGGGTGTTCAACAAGATATCATAGATAACATGATTGAGAAAATTATTGACTAAACTATATACTCATTATTTATATGGTTTCAATACCATATAATCATTGAATGGTATCTACCAAGAAATTTATTTAGTATCATTTGGAACCAATTTATATTATATGGGATTATCATGTTTATTGAATGAATTATAATTCTTTTATTTATATGATTCCATTTTAAATGGATATTAAACCCATTTTTTCCATGTATTCTTTGTGATATAATGATTATTGATTTTATATCTCACACATACGTATGGATGTTGATGGGTGGGGTCATATATCATCATCCACTTCATTGATTTTGTTTTATATCTCATAAGATAGTAAGGTGTGGATATAATGAGTTTGTTCAAAATGTCAAGGGAATAATATTTTTTCCCACATGTTAATGTGTGGACATAATGTGTGGACATAATGAGTTTATTTGATGTAGGTTTTTCTTTTTCATGGATTACTTCATAAAGTGGTCTCGGTTCATTTGATTTTGTGTTTCCTTTGACAACATCCCCCTCAATGACTATGATCTCTCATTGCCAAGTTTTTCTCTAATTTTTCTCTCATACACCTTTTGGATTTGATGGTTGATTACAAACATATTTATTCAAATATTTAAGATGGATTATATGTATTTTTAGGATTTTATTGCTGTTTTATGCCACATTATGTACTATTTTATCCAATACTAATACCCTTTCTAGTAAGAAAAATTTCATAAAATATATGATTGGACACTTCATAATATTTCATGAAAGGTTTTTAAAAAATATGTTATATCAAAGATGTGGAAACGGGTGGTGTTCGGGGGGTGTCCAAGGGAGTGGGTGGGTGTGAGTGGTTGTCCACGTGGGTGGGGGCCTGTTCATAGGGTTTTGGGGGCTGTCCGGTGGGGTGGGGGATGTCCAGAGGGTTGGGGGTATCCAGGGGTGTTCAAGGGGTAGGGGTGGGGGGTGGTGTCCAGGAGGGTGGGGGTGCTATCTAGATGGGTGGGGGGATTTCCGGAGGGTTGGGGGGTGTCCAGCGGTGGACCAAGGGGGTGGGTGGGTTTGGGGGCTGTCCAAGGGGGTGGGGGCCTGTCCAGAGGGTTTTGGGGGTTGTCCGGGGGGTGGGGGTGATTCTCAGGTTTACTCTATTTTCTCCAATTTTCTGTCAACAATGTTGGCGTCATCGTTTTCTTTGATTCAATGAAATTTAAAACTGTTATATTTAACTATATTTTGTTTTAAAAATAATATTCAAGAATATTTATTTAAATACCCATAGATTTGTTTTATATTTTAAATTGTTTTACATTCAAATTATGATTTTTTCATATAAACACATATTTTTCTTATCTTAAAAATATATATTTTTTATTGATATTTGTTATAGGTAATAATGAGCCAATGTTGGATTACGGTAAATCAAAGGATTAATGAATTTGAGGAAGGTGTTGATGCCTTTTTGGAATTTGCAAAATGAAATGTTCCAAGTAGTGACATTTTTTTCTGCCATGCCTGAAATGTTTAAATATGAAGAAGTTGAAAAGTAGAGAGATAAAAGATCATCTGATTTGTCATGGTTTTAATCCGATTTGCAGCCCTTGGATTTTTCATGGTGAAACTGGATGGAATGACACTGATGATGATGATTCGCAAGATGGTAACTCCGATGGAATTGATGAAATTATTCGCGATATTGTAGTAGAAAAAATTGAGATAGAACCGACAGTTGCGCGTCTATATGGTGATGCTAAAAACCATTATATCTTGGTTGTACAGATTTTACGGTTTTGTCGGTGGTGTTAAGATTGATTAACCTGAAGTCGAAACATGGATGGAGTGACAAAAGTTTTACAGAGCTTCAACAATTGATGAAAGAAATTCTTCCAGAAGATAACGATCTTCCAGATTCACATTACAAAGCCAAGAAAATATTATGCCCGATGGGATTGGGATACAAGAAAATACATTCCTTTCCGAATGACTGCATTATATATAGGAAGGAATATGAATTTCTGTCAGAGTGTCCTAAATTTGGGACATCACAGTATAAGGTGAATGAAAAATCACAGGCTGGTGTAGAGATTACAAAGCTCCGTTCAAAGGTATTTTGGTATCTTACTATAATTAATCGTTTCAAATGTTTATTTGCTAATTCACATGATGAAAAAAGGTTAATATGGCATGCTGAAGAGCGGGTATGAGATGGAAAAATACATCATCCAGCTGATTGTTCACAATGGAAGAAAATTTATGCGCAGTATTCTACAATTGGAAATGAAATTAGAAATCTCAGACTAGGGTTGTGCACAGATGGAATGAATCCATACCGAAAACTCAATAGCACACATAGTTCATGGCCTGTTTTATTGGTAATTTACAACCTCTCTCCTGATGTTTGTAGGAAGAGGAAATATGTCATGTTGTGTACAATGATCTCTGGTTCAAAGGAACCCGGTAATGATATTGATGTTTACTTGTCACCCTTGATTGATGATTTGAAATTGTTATGGACTGATGGTATTAGGCTGTATGATTCTTATAAAATTTAATATTTTCAACTGTATGCAGTGCTTCTGTTCACAATAAATGACTTCCCAGCGTATGGAAATTTTTCTGGATATAGTTTTAAAGGGCATAAATCATTTCCAATTTGCGAGCAACAGACGTCATATTCTCAATTGCATCATGGGAGGAAAACAGTGTACATGGGTCATCGAAAGTTATTGACTATGGAACACCCATATAGAAGACTAAAAAAGGCATTCAATGGATAACAAGAATTTGATACTGCTCCAAAACCTTTATCCCCTGATCTGTATTTTGAGAGGGTAAAAAAACATGACGTGAAATTGGGAAAGACACAAAAATCTGGTAATGATAGACATATTTGGACGAAAAGGTCAATTTTTTTTGAGTTACCATATTGGAGGTATCATGAAGTTAAACATAATATTGATGTCATGCACGTGGAGAAGAATATCTGTGATTCTTTGATTGGAACATTGTTAGATATTAAAGGAAAGACTAAAGATGGGTTGAATGCAAGATTAGACTTACTATCAATGGGAATACGTTTGGAGTTAGCTCCCACTCCTAAAGGAAAACGAACATTTCTTCCCTCGGCTTGTCATACATTATCGAAGAGGGATAAAATTAGCTTCTGTTAGTGTATTAATGATACCAAAGTGCCTCAAGGTTATTCTTCTAATGTAAATTTTTTTGTCTCATTGAAGGACTTGACGCTGATAGGTATGAAATCACATGATTGTCACGTCATGATGCAACAAATTCTACCAGTTTCATTGTGTGGAATATTGCCCATTCGTGTCAGAAAGACAATAATGAAGTTGTGTTATTTTTTCAATTCAATTTGTAACAAGGAGATTGATGTGAATGCTTTGAACATTTTGGAAAGGATGCAATTTTTATACTTTGTCAATTGGAAATGTATTTTCCTCCAACTTTTTTTGATATAATGGTGCATTTAATGATTCATCTGGTTCGAGAAATAAATCTTTGTGGACCTGTATATCTACGTTGGATGAATCATTTTGAAAGGTATATGAAAATATTAAAGGGGTATGCTAAAAATATATATCGACCTGAAGCCTCCATTATTGAAAAGTATATTTCTGAGGTGGTAGCAGAGTTTTGTAAGAGCTACTTGGCTAGGGCGCAACACATAGGTTTGCCTCCATCTCACCATGAACGAGTTAATAATGAGGGACATGGGATTCGTGGCATGAAAGTCAAATCATTGTCAGCTGAACAGATGAAGAAGTTAGAATCATACATCTTGAATAACATAGCTGATGCTCAATCGTATATCACATTGCATATTAATGAGTTGAAACAATGTCATCCAAAGAAGAAAAAAATGTGGATTCTGAATGAGCACAACAAAACTTTTTGTCATGGATTAAAAATTCTTTGCTTGGTAGATCATATGTATCAGAGACATTAAAATGCATAGTGGGTGGTCCATGTTTAAATGTTATAACATTGTCCGGTTATGACATTAATGGTTATGTATTTCATACGAAAGCTCAGGACAACAGAAGTGCAGTTCAGAATAGTGGTGTATCGGTGTTTGCAGATGCAATGCATTTTTCGAGTGCTAAGGAAAAAAACCCAATTTCTACATCAAGTGCATATTATGGAGTGATTGAAGACATATGGGAGGTTGATTACTTTAAAATTAATGTTCCCGTTTTTAACTAAAAATGGTTTAACAGTAACAACAGTGTCATCCACGATGAATTTGGAATGACACTTGTTAATCTGAATAGATTGGAAGACACAGTTGATTCTTTTATAATGGAAACACATGAAAAACAAATTTTCTATGTAGTAGATCAATCAAATATGCAGTGGGCTGTTGTTTTACAAGGGAAAAACCAATATGTTGGTGAGGATGAACTTGATGAATATGCTGATTTATGTGAGATCTCTACTTCCATGGAAAGATTAACAGAACATAATGATGATCATGTTGAAGACATAGTTTGTGCCATAAGGAACGATCACGACGAAGTAATTTGGGAAAACAATCCATTTGTACATTCCTAAAATTACAGGTAACATATGTTTATTTCTTTTTTACATTTATTTTTTCCCTAAATGTTAGATATTATAAGTTTTTTATTTATTAAAACATGTTTTAAAACGAAAAAGGTATATGGTTTTGTTTATTTTAAGTTTGTTTAGTTTACATTATCATGTTTATAACCATTACATGAATTATATATCTATTTTTTTTTGTTCACTGACAATTACATTACCATGTTTACCATGTTTACCAGGTTTACCATTTTTACCATTTTTACCATCTTGACCATCTTGACCATCTTTACCATCTTTACCATTGTTTAACATGCTTACCATATTTCCAATGTTTACTATTATGTAACTTAGTACACTTTTCTATTTTCTGATTATAGTAGTATTAAAATATTTGCATTTGTATATTTGGGAACTGACGTTTGTTTTTTTTGATATAAAGCATAATGACAGATCATTCAGATGATCAACCACATGATTCTGAAGAGGATCATATTGCTGGTCATACCTCTGGGGATGAACATTCACATGCTCCTATTACGACAAAGAGTTCAAAGGTTGGTAAACGTGGGTGCACACGTTTACCAAAATTATAACTTTCCCGTATGCAGGATCAGAGGATAGTCGTTGTGTTTGATGATGATGATATTCTTAGAGGTCCGAAGGCAAAAGATTTTAAGATTTTTTTAGCAACTCAGGATAAGAGAAAAGTAAGCATTCTGTATGATGATTGGAGAAGTGTGGATAAATCGATTATCTCACAGTTGTGGGAGACAATTTTGGTAAGATCTTTTGTCATTTATTGACCATTATTATAATGTTTCTAGTATATATAATATGATTAAAAAATTCTTTATCAGATGACATTTGATATTTCTGACACTGGAGGAGTCTGGAAGAAATGATTATTGTTGGCTGCCAGGAGAGGGAGGGATTTCAAATCAACCCTCTCATCTGATTTCATTTATGGTCATAGGAGTCATGAAAATCCATGTCGTTTATATCCTTTTATAGATGAAGACACATGGAGACAGTTTTTTGAATGTATAAGAAAAGAGTCATTTCTGGTAAGGGCAATGTAAACTTTTATAAACATTCTAATATAAATGATTTTATTAATGTTTTGTTAATGATTTCTTATTCTTAAATTACAGAAAACAAGGAAATCTCATAAGGAGATCCAATATAAAAATGGATACCCTCATAGTTTATCTCGGGGAGGGTATGCATTATTGGAAGGACAAATGATGGAAGAAAAATTTCAACAACTAAGAGCTAAGTCTTCAAGCTATGGAGAGGTGGCCCCTCCATCCCCTCCATCTAGACATGAAAAATGGAAGAGAGATTGGAAGGGAAATAGGGAAATATCTTTCGGAAGAATCGAGAATCATAGCTGAGAGGGTTATAAGGTATCTATTTAATTTATTTAAGTTAACTATTTTCATCAAATAATTTCAATCATTACAGAAATTTTCAATTAATTAATACAGGACTCTCTTGAGGAGCAGAGTTTAGAGGGGACATTTACATCTACTGAGAGGGATGATATTTTATTTGCAGGATTGGGAAGGCTTGAACATCCTGGTCGTGTAAGAGGATATCCGGCAGGTGTATCAGAAAGAAAAGTGTTGCCACGTTCTTATACTTCTAACATTGAGGGGGTTTATAAAAAAATAGATTCTTTGGAGGCTGAAGTTCATAATATTAATGCGACGATGGAGGACAAGATTAGAGAGTCGGTGCATTCTATGTTTGCAGAAATGCAATGACAATTTCAGACTGCAGCTCCCACTCCTCGACCTCCCCCTACAGACCCCATTATTTATCCTCCACCTCCGCCAGTAGCTCCCACTCCCCCACCTCAACCTGTGGACCCCATTTTTTATCATACACCTCTGTCGCAGCTTCCTACATATTGCGAGTTGTATGTTGATGATTCTCAACATCATATAGTAGCATATGGGTTGGTATATTGTATAGGAGATACAGTTCATCATCAACAATTTGAGGTCGAGAATCAGAGGGTCACTGTACAGGATATTACAGATAGATCAGCTAGGGTACCAATACCTACATATGAGGTGGTAACAGTTGGACCGAGTATCGGCCATTTTTTATTTTGGCCATCCAGACTTCATTGACTCATTACCATAGAGGTATGAATGTTATATCTTTTATTTTATTTTTTTATTAAAGTTGTTTTATCATTTGAAAAATAATATATTTTTCAATTTTTTTACAGAAATACTTCAAAGGTAAAGAAATATTGTATAGACAACAACAAAGACAAATGGCTATGAAATCAGATACAGATTCAAATGTTCATGAAAGATTGTCAAGATATTCGCATTTGTTGTTGGGTTATTATGAGTTTCCAATGGAAGCTCATGTTTGTGGATGTGAAATATGTGTGGGGATTATAAAAACTGATATCATGGAGCTTGTTGCGGGAGATATGTTGGGCATCAACGTGGTGAAATTTTTTTCCATGTAAGTCTTATCACCTTTTCCCTGCATTATATTTATTAAAAATGTATAATTATGTATGTTTTTTATTAGTTATCTTTGTAAAATTTGTAAGAGGAATGAGCTGACAGAAGTATATGGATTCATGGACCAACAATTGATTTCCCCTGAAGCATGTGCATTGAATGAGGAACAAAGAATGGTTTATATTGCTGAAATATTTTAAAAGAATATAATCACAGAATGTTGGAAGATGCCTTTTTTAGAGAGGTATGAAACACATTTCTCTCAAAGAGTTAATTATCTTTTAACATAAAAAACCACTATTGTTAAATTTCCTTTTATCCGTTATCATTGGATGTTAGGGGTTTTTTGACCAAGGGAGAAAGCTCTTTATTTGATATGCTCTGTCCATGGTGAAGTGCGGGAAAGTTTTATGAATATATTGGAAAGGTAATTTTCAATTTCTCAATAGTTTTATATATTATAATGAATTTTATATTTACCCCATTAGTATTATTTTCTAACGGTTCATGGGCCTACTTTCAAAGAAACACAATGAAAAGAAATGCAAAGATCAAATATGTAAATGCGAAGGTAAATTTCCATTTATAATTTGTATTTTTGGATTTATTACATAAAAATAATATATTGAATTTACACTCATTCAAACAGAATTTTCATGAACAAAAAGGCCTCATCGAATGCAGATATTATATGTTAAGATTTATGTATGAAATAATAACAACTGGGACAGTTTTGAATTTTGACCTGGTACGATTTCCTCTTAAACTTTTCCATAATATTTCAATTTGATTTATTCATTATACACGTTAACTACCTTATTTTTCATTTGTATCTTTTTGATGACCCTAAACCGTATAATGCTGAAGACATCAAACACTTACAAGTGGAGTGGTAAAATTATTTTACAGGTTTGATTGAATTTTAGTTGTTTGTAATGTAAAATGTAATTTTGAATATTGTCATTGTAATTGTGTATTTGGTAGTTGTTTTGGTTGGATTTAGTTTTTTTTAAGTTGACAGTGTATGTTTTGAATGTTATATAAATGAATGTTAAATTTTTCTCTACTTCTTGTTTTGGTTTACTTTTGATGGTTTTTCTGGTATGGATTTGGGTCTGTGGGGGAGGGGTTCCAAGGGTGTGGGGGTGTGTTCAGTGGGGTTGGGGGGTGTCCAGCGGTCTGGGAGGTTTGTCTGGTGGGGTGGGGGGACAGTCCTGGGGGGTGGCAGGGCTATCCAGGGGTGTGGGAAGGCGGTCCAGGGGTGTGGGTGTGCTGTCCAGGGGTGGGGGGGTATACATGAGGGTGGGGGGTTGTCCAGGGGTGTTTGGGGCTGTCCAGGGGTGTGGTGGGGGCAGTCAAGTGGGGTGAGGGGGTGCTCTTCAGGCGGGTGGGGGGTTTTTGAGGGGTGTTTGGGGCTATCCGGGGGTCGGGGGCAGTCTAGGAGTGTGGTGGGGGCTCTAATGTGGTGGGGGAGGGTTGTCCAAGGGGTATACATGAGGGTGGGAGATCTAATGGGGTGGGGGAGGGCTGTCCAGGGGGTATACATGAGGGTGGGGGCTCCAACAGGGTGGGGGATGGATGTCCAGGGGGTATACATGAGGGTGGGGGCTGTCTAGGGGGTAAGTTTTATATGTTATAAATGCACATGCTTAATTATGACCTACTTCTATTTTTGTGGTATCATTTTTTGATTTGTTTTCTAGTTGATTCTGGTGGAGAGAGGATTGACTGCATTCAATTTAAAAAAAATTGGGCTTATCACGTCGGTTATTTAATAACCTACGTGATAAACCCCACTCCCCCGGTTTTTCACATCGGTTATATAATAACTGATTTGATAAACACCCCTAACCCCGGTTTATCTCGTCGGTTATATAATAACTGACGTGATAAACACCCCTCACCCCAGTTTATCTCGTCGGTTATATAATAACCGACGTGATAAACACCCCTCACCCCGGTTTATCACGTCAGTTATATAATAACCGACGTGATAAACACCCCTCACCCCGGTTTATCACGTCAGTTATATAATAACCGACGTGATATACCCCCATCACCCAGGTTTATCACATCGGTTATATAATAACGGACGTGATAACCCCCCTCCCCCGGTTTATCACGTTGGTTATTAAAAAATCGACGTGATAAACCCCCTCCCCTTGGTTTATCACGTCGGTTTTTTAATAACCGAAGTGATACACCATTTCCCCGTCCTTTTATCACATCGGTTTTTTAATAACCAATGTGATAAACCATTTTCCAGGCTTTTTATCACGTCAGTTGTTAAATAACCGACGTGATAAAACCTTCCCATTTTTTTTGTCACGTCGGTTCTAAAATATCCAACGTCATACACATCGCGATTTTATGTTTTTGACGTCAGTTTTTAAATAACCGACGTCAAAAACGTTAATTATAACGTCGCCCGTATTAACGTCGTATAGAAACCGACGTAAAAAATGAAAAATTACCGACGTAAAAAACGTTTTCTGCACTAGTGACAAACTCATAGTACCTAGATGTATATATATAAAAATGAAAATTGATGGTGGGATAATATGAGGAAGGATAATGATGACTATGTGTCGTGTTTCCTTGTTTGTCACTATGTTAATGTTGAGAGTGAATTTACTAAGGGAGTCATGTAACCTATTCCTATTTCAATTTATAGGTGGATTACATTATGATGGATATTTTCTTAGGATTATGTAGGACACTTGGACAGAATGATTAAGTATGTGTTATTTTTAATCATCGTACTAAACTGACACATTTTCATCATATAAGAGAATATATATATATATATATATATATATATTGAAAACATAGAATGTCTTTATTTTAATGAATTAATAAGACCTCATGGTTCACCTCTATCTATTGTTTTGGATTGATATCCATGTTTTACATCAAAATTAAGGAACACTCATCTAAAGCATTTCGATACTAAGCTTCATTTGAGTATTTCTTGTCATACTCAAACTGAAATATAGTCCAAAAGGAAAATTCCATCACTGGAAGACATGTTGAGATCATTATCAATTGACTTTATAGTTATGAAGGATCATTATTTTTCATTGGTATAGTTTTCCAGCAATAATAGATCCCCTTAAATTAATAAAATGGTTCCATACAATGCATTATATGAAAATAGATCTCAATATCCAAATTGTTTGGATGATGACGTCGAATGGAAACTTATGGGCACAAATATTATTGGAGAAACATGATAAAATGTAATAAATATTCAATATCATATTAAAGAATCTCAAAGGAGGAAAAATAGTTATTCTGAAAATCATAGAAAGGATGTGGACTTCTGTGTGGGAGATCATTTCCTTTAGAAATTACATATATGAAAGGGTTTCATAAGATTCAATATGAATGGGAATGTAATCCCCATGAATAGAAAAACATTTAAATTATGGATTGTATTAGAGTTTTGGATTATATATTAGTATTTCTAATAATCCTCTCTAAAGATAATCATTTTTCTAACAAATCGTTATTAGAAATGTACATTTTAGGACCAATGGCTGTACTACCCATGATGAAATATTACTGGAAATTGATTTTCATTACTAAAAAATCCAATTGAGATTATTTACACCAGAGAGAATGTATTAAGAAAAGAAAAAAAAATCACCTGTAATGGTTCTTTGGAGAAACAAAATGTAAGAAGCAATGAATGATCTTGAGGATGTTATGATGAAAAACCACTATCATATGATTAAAAAAAATATTTATGAAAATTTTCAAGGTAAGAATTTCAGAAGGATGTATGAATATAAACCCCCATGGTTTTATGATATGTATATTTTTAAATTTAAACTAATTATTCAATAGATTGAATTTCAAAAATGAAATTTGATATATTAATAATTATTAACATGACTGTGAAATTGTTATGTAACCATTAGTTATATAAATGTCCCAAGTATAATAATAAAATTACCTATTAAATTATAAATAATATTTAGGTATATAATAAATGAAAATATCATATATTTATATCATATATAAAGTAATTTAATGGTTATAAAATGATCTAGAATGTGTTGGTATTATTCGTCGATGTTAAAAATAAATTAATTTTTTTATAATTAATATAATTTTTTAGTTTTATTCATTAAATTAATTTTTAAATAATCTATTTTTGTATTATTTTAAGAATATAATTTTATTAGTCCAAAATTAATTTTTTAACGTATCGTAAAATCAGTAATAATATAAAAATTTATTATTTTCTAAAAAAATGATGTTTTCAATCATAAATAAAACTTGTCCGATTTAAAAAATGATTTCCAAAAAAATGAGCCCATTTTTTAAATCTAAATGCATAAAAATTTTATGGATGAATGCTGATATTTCTATGAAATACTTGAATTTTATTTAAATTGTAAAATATAGTAATTCATCGTATTTATCATTTTAAGGAAAATACATGATTTTTCTAGTCATAAGAGATTTAGGTAGACATTAATTATAGAACACATGTATTACATATAATTAATAGTGACAATAATCTACAAAATTTATAAAATATAACCAAAAAATATATAAATGAATAAAAAAATCAAAAACACCCCTCTCCTCCAACTATAAATACTACCTCTCACCACTCCATCTCATTACACCATATAATAATTGATGTTACACTATATGCTTCTATAATCCCTTATAAATACACATTCCAATGTCTATGAAATTCCATTTATAACAAAAATACAAATACAACTATCTTAATAAGGTCCCCAAGGAGATGATATCCAAGAGGAAAAATCATCATTAATTCTCTTTTAATTTATGTTCTTTTATTATCATCTCTCCACCCACACATTCTAAATTGTATTGGTAAATCCATTATTATATATATAAAATAGCTTTATTATATAAAAGAAATATTCCTCACCAATTATATAGTTTTATTTATTTATTCCAATAATAAAATCATTATCAGTGATGTATCGATTGACCACCTTCACGGATAATGAGTTTTAATTTTTCATTACTACCTTGGGATTAGTCATAATACAATTTTTATGGTTAAACTAGATTATTATATTTGTATAAATACCTATTTTCTGTTTTTGAACTAGTTTATAAACATTATATTAAATAAAATTGTACTAGTTTGAGATGCTTTTAAATAATTCAAAAACAATTTAATCACTTTTCATTAAAACCATATCTAATGTACCATCCTCAAACTATATAACAAAAAAATATATTTAAAGAATTAAAATAAATAATTTATGTTATTATAATTCAATTCCACTGAAGGTATTTTAATTTCTTTTAAAATTAACCAGTATAATTAAACACAAGGGAAACAAAAATAAAACCTTGAACCAAATTATCCTAGAACAATGAAAATAATTTTTCTACTCAACAGAATATACATAAATAAAAGTAATATTATTATAATAAATAAAATATTTGTTTGATTGATTATGTATTATTTAATTAATTAATAGAAATTTTTTTGGAGGACCTTATTTTCTTGTGTATAATTCTTTCTAACATAATGTAAGGGGTTTTGTCCCAATTTCAATTTCATTGAGACGTAATTTGTACACTACACAATATCATTTTTATGTGGTGTATCTACTACCCCATTAATATAATATTTCATTTTAATTTATATTTCTCTTAAATATCAATATATATTATATCAACAGAAGGATTATTATATAATATGTATACCATTTTTACATATGTTGTTTACTTTGAATTTTCTTTTAATAAGGGAGATGGTACTAAATCTGTATATTCTAATCAATAAATATATTTTGATATCTTATTTTGTTCACCACTTAAATATTTTTAGGAATAATGAATTTAAATTATAGATAATAATGGGGAATGACAATATATTTTATTTTTATGCATTGATATTATAGAAAACCAGGCTAAACAAAGATGGATAATACATTATTTAGTGGAATATTTAGTACATTAAAAAATTAAATTCTTGAGGACCTTAACGGTTTAGTCTATTTGGTGACATGGACAAAATGTCCTATCATGGTGGAAGACATTCAAAATATTCCATAAATATTTCACCTTTAGTAATTCTACCTAATACATTTAATTATAACATTGGGAAATGAAACGTATGAAAGGGGTGATCTCAAATGATCAATAAGGATATATAAAGGAAATGTGTAATCGTAATATGATAAAAGGGTATGGAAGTTTATTATAACATTCTAATATCATACCATACATTTCGGAGATTATAATAAACTTATTCAGTTCATAAGACCAGAATTATATGGAAATAATGAACATAATCCCCGAAAGCATAACATTGGAATATAACATGGAATATTGGAAAACACATAATCATATAGAAACCCAATGCTCAGTTGGCCTACCAGGGCCTTTGTTTCATGTTAGGCTTAGGTTAATCAATTTTGTACTTACATCAAGAATCTTAATAACTCTAATGTTCCCTATTGTTTCAGGCTTGGGATGTCCACATTTTATACCATCTTGTTTTGGGTTTGGGAGGTCCTCTCATGTACACTTTTTTTGTGGTTGGGATCTCAACACGTGTACCCTCGTGGATAGGTGTTGGTATGTCCTCCAATATACCCTCTTGTTTTGGGATTGGTATGTCCTCCTGTGTAACCTATTTATTCGGGCTTGGGATTCCCTCCCGTAAACCCTTTGAGAAAATAAAAAATTTATCCTTACCCAATGCATTGGGGGGAGTCATTGGTCCCACCAATTTCATTATGTTATAATAAATACATTTTATAAAAAACAATAATAATTGGATAATAATCCATTAAATTAAATGATTATCACAAACATTTAATCACATGAGGACTTGTGAAAAATGATACAAGTTTCATAATAATTTCATCAAAAGAATAACATATGAAAGATAAATAAATTTTATAAGAATCTATCCCATAATACTGAAACAGATTTCATAATCATAAAACCTATGAATGTGCTACCAGTTTTATAAAGACAATTATATTAAGCATAACTCATTTTGATAAATAATATGAATGGATCCTTTAGATCATTTCCTAAAACATAATGAAAAACATCAATCAATTTAATATTTTATAGAAAATAATTTTGAAATATTGTTAAAAAATGATGATTGATGAAAATATCATTTCATCAATAGAAAAGAATTTTTAATACATAATAAAATTGGAAAATATTTTTCATATAAAATAGCTTGATAAATGATAAATAATACATGTAATTATTCTGAAATTTTTTTCCCATGGAATCTTATAAAATGATTTTGAACAAATTTTGGAAAATTGTTCATTGAAAATTTGTAATGTAAGATTCATATCATTTTAAAACACATTTTTATTTGAAAACATTTTTAAATCATATAAACAAATATTAATAAATATTTTATAACCATTTCATTGAAAAAACATGAAAACATATATATATGGATTGAAAACATATTAAATACCATTTTCCTTGAAAAAATATAAAATAAGATTTTATTTTTTTATAATATTTATTTGAAAATAATTTTAAAAAAACATACATAAAAATAAACTATATTAAAAATGAAATATAATATTTACATTGTTAATGGTTGGTAAATCCATTCATGTCGTAGTAGGTAGAAAAAATATTCCCTTTTTACAAGAAAATGGATATTAAAATGAATTATTCAAAAAGTTACAATATTTTTCAATTGATGAATTGATTAAATAAATAAGGTAACAAATTTATATTAATTATTATAGAAAAATGTTTGAATATTCCTATAATCCCTTTTTATAAAAAATGAGCACTTATTTTGAATCAAAGAGAGGTAAATTTACACATTCCAATAAAGACTATCTTAAATATCTTATGCAAAAAAAGTATAATAATGGTAAAAATACATGAATACATCCAAAATATACATTGCAGAATAAAATTCATTATTTTTCTTAAGATATGTATCATAATATTTAATCAAAGGATGCATAAAAATAAATAGTCTTATTAAGTGATGAGATTATTTCAATAAACACATGCCACTTGGTTACTTTGAACCATAATCACCTTGTAAAGAATTTAGATTATTTGAAACATAAAATTAAATTAAATTAAGGATATTTATTACATAACATTTCAATTTCAATATATTAACCTCATAGAAAAATATTGGTGCATAACATGGAATATGTATTAATGAATGAAAATTGAGACAAAATTACTTTATCGATTTGGTATCATTTGAAACATAATTACTTTGATAGTGATATTGTAACATCCCAGGTAAATAAAGAATATGACATTTCATATTTATCCATATTTGTGAATAAAATATTTAAATGACTTTAAAGGGGACGCTATGCTCGATGGCGTACCCAACACGCAACAACGAGTTTCTTGGGAATCTTACATTGCACTCTAATAATAAAATAATATTATTTTAAATGGTAGTTAACATGTAGCCGTTGTAATGGCGGGAATGGATAGAAATAACTGAAATATGATTATATATGTTTTTAAATGTTTTTACAATTATCCAATAAAGGATAGAGGCTTAAAATACGGAAAGAATTCAATTTTAGGCATATATGCCCTATTTTTCACTAAAGGTTCACTTATCGCCTTTTGATGGCGAACTGTCATTAAATATAGTTTTGATCACTCTTATACATTCTTTTGGACCAAATAAAACTCTTATTAAGAATCGGGACATCAAATTTTACTTTGTGTAAATTTTTGGTATTTTTCTGATAAAGTTCATTTTTTAATGAATAGTGTAAAATGTTGTATTTTAATTCAAAACCTCTTTTTAATATAATTTATTTATATGATTAGATTATCTTTTTAATTGGTTTTAAAGTGAAATTAGAAAATATTTTTACCATTAAATCCAATAGTGGTCGTTGGAATCAATTTCACTTTGAAATCGGACTTAAACTAGTGTCAATCTTTTGATACTTATTGTTTTATAAAAACACGCTATTTGCTCTGACAGCGGGAATTAATTATTGAATTAATTAATGTGACTTATATGATTTGAATTTTTTAAAATGGACTTCATTTTTGAATTCGGAATATCAAATATAGCTTAGGGTGAATTTTTGGTAATTTTCTGAAAAACTCCAATTTTTGATGAATAGTGAAACCACTAAGTGGTAATCAAGCAAACTGATTTTTCAGTTAAATGAAATTTTACCACTAATGTGTATTGAATTTTGAAAATCCGACATACATGGTTGTCATTAAGAAGTAAAATGTGGTTCAATGAGATTATAATAATTTTTTTGGTGAATAGTAACTCATTAAGTTCTTAATCGCGATTAGTGGTAATTAGTGTAGTTTAAGGTAAAAATAATGCTTTAATAAAATGAAATGAACATGAAACATGTCCCAACCTCATTGGTTGTGTCATGGCCGACCATGACAAGCCATGGGTCAACTTGGGGACCCCATGGATCCACTTTTGTTGGGAAATGACATAAATTACTTTTTATTTAATGTTAAAGTGAAAATGACACAAACATAATATGTTTTACGAAAACAATTTTTAAGTGGGGTTATACAAGTCCAAATTTTGATTATAAATAGTCATTGGAAAGATAAAAAGATTTCCTACATCATAGTAATTTTTTTATAATTTTTAAACATTAAATAAATTAAATTATTTATGACATCATAATGATGCAGTGATGACATCATTATTTAACGATTAAAATAAAATGGAGAGATAATGAAAAATATACAACCTAAACATGGCCAAAACCAATTGTATGAGTGGATTTTGATGCCTTATCACCTTATACAATAATTATATCAATGTGGGACCTTTTGAAACCGAAACACATTTTCAAACAAAGTAATATTTCTTACTTTCCAAAAGTGACCCTCCTCTCCTCTTATAAAAGGCCCCCACCTCTACCTCATTCCATACACTTATCAAGCCTTTGGCTCGGACAACCCCTGCCCATTTGCTCTCTCCACATCCCTCTCCTCATCCTAGAGGACTCCCTTTGGGCAGAATCCTTTCAAAGGAAGCCTTTATTCTCAACTCAAAAGGAGTTACACTTTTAAAGGTAATTCATTCTCTCATGTTCATTTGTTTTATTTTGCTTCTCCAACCCCCTAAACTCTTTTTATTTACTTCTTTTGTAACAACAACAGTATCTTCAATATACTAGTATGTTGTTATAAGATTTATTTGAGCTACACTCTCACACAACTACATCAAATGGTTAAAGAACATAAGGTTTCCGTGGATGGCGAAATTCTGCCTCCCGAAACGATGATTGTTCAACACTCATTTAACACCTTCAAAGGTGGACATTATGATGTCACTATTTTTATATATGATATATAATATGTTTATGTTTTCCTTAAGCTTCTGTTTTATTTCATTTTGGGCATACCTTTATGGTTTCCATTATGGGTAAAACATGATATCTTCATTTTAGGAAGTGCGGACTACCGCCCCCTAAAAGTGATTTGATTCGTTAATACCATATGTGGGATGTGTAAAGGATAAAGTTAATGATATTATATATTTTATTATACTGGAATTATAATATAATCTTATATAATTATGATTCCATTCCAGAAAATATGAAATAGAAATGGAAGTAGCGTTCATGCGTACGTACGGCTTACCGTCTCCATGAACGGTGCATTTCATTTCTTACCTCTAAATGTGATGTAATATTATAAATGAATGTATGTACTGGATATATATGACATATATGATATCTACATCATGAATACCATTCTGGACATAATGAACCTTTGACCAAATTAACAACATGTAAGTATAAGAAGACTATTTTTGACTTAAGAACCAAATATCGGCAAAACAAATATTATTGACTTAAATGATTACATAATGTTTATGACATGGTAATAAGTGATATAAAAGGAATAATGAACTTGAAAAGGGTTCTTAATGAAGTATAAATTAACTCAAGTTTATTATTCAGGAGATTAAAGAACGATCGAGTCAAGTCGGACTCGAGGTAAGGGATCCTACAACTCTCTTTCTTTTTAAGTACACTCTTTTATGTAATTTCTTTTAAGCTCATCTTTATTATGAATGGGATGTTATTTTATATTAATCCTACTTTAATTTTTATGTTCATGTGATGAGAGACCCTATTCACTCTCATCAATCCATATTCGGGAGTTTTATGTGTTGCCGTTAGGCTGCCGAGTTTTCGTAAGGGATTTTTCATCTCACTTTTATTCTCGTGAGATTTATGCTACATTTTCCACAAATTCCATTGAGTGGTGTATGTACTGCCCATTATTCTACTCTTTTTGTAATATACTTTCGTTTATGAGTATTTACATCAATGAGCTATTGCCCTTCTTTCATGGGGTTTATGTTTTGAAAGATACCCAAGTCGGTAAGGGGACCTTTCACCCTCCTCTTTTTTTTAAAAGATTTCTTTTGTTGGGTCTTTTAATTTACATATTGTTATGTTGGGATATGCTCTCATATATCCTTATTGATGTAAATTTTATGTCCAAGTGATGAGATGTAATTTTTATCTCTCATAAACTCATTTTGATGTGATGCCGTTAGGCTGTCAAGGGAACTTTTTAACCCAATTTCGATTTCTTTGGGTTCAACATGTAGTCATTGAATATGTCATCCATTGAATATGTGTGAATGACCTTTTATTGTTTTACACTTAATATCCACTTATATTGGGTGTATTTATATTTGTCACACATATTTTTGAGATTGATTTGTCCTTAATTTAAGGATACCTTCTTTATAAGGGATTTCATCACATTTGACATTTCTATTGAGGGTTCATTGTTGTTATGCACCAATTCACTCTTATATGGTGTATATACTGTCCGTTGGAGTATTATATCATGAATCCATTTATTCTCATGATATTATAAAGTTCTGACTAAATGTTATTCCTCAATTATTGTATTCAAGTGTCTCTAATTTTGGTAAAACCCCTTTAACCAAAATATCATTTTAAATGTTTTAATTATTTGTTCTTATTAATATCCATGTTTTCAAAATGGTTTTAAGGATTTATTTATATGGATATTAATGGTTTAAAATGTTAAAAGCTTCAAGGTGGTATGGGACACTTTGATTCAAAAATCTCTTTATTAAATGTTTTAAATGGTTTTGGAAATGGTTTCTTTTTGAATGGATTCATTATTTCAATATACTAAAATGTTATATTTTGATTGAAATGTGGAAATGCTATGTTTCCTTTATGCATGTTTTATGTGATATGATTATGTTATTGACCTTGGGCATTGTTATGAAGAACGGGTGGTTCTGTGATAAACTAAGGGCGGGTGAGCCCGTTATAGCTCTCCAATGCATTGGGTAACGCGAAGGAGTGAAACGTTAAGGTTTCTCCGAAGAGATTTTTAGGGAATATACTGTGATGGGTATTCCAAACCTAACCAAGAGGGTTACTCCCTACGTAAGAATGTTATGAATGCCTCAAGTTACCATTATGTCTTATGTTTTCTATGATTTATTCATGATTTGATATGCCTATGTTTTATGGGTAAAGTATGATTTCATTCTTATGTATTTCTGAATCATGTTCCCTTTCCATATTTTTATAACCCTTAATGAGCTTTTTATGCTCATCCCATGTTTTTGAAATGTTTTTCACAGGTCAAGGGAAGGGTACATGATGTGATGATAGTGTCAAGGATGTGTCAAGAAAGAATCCGTGTTTTATTTTAAATAGGTTTATGTTGATGGGAAGAATGAATATTGTCATTTATGTAACCACTTTGTTTAAATGTGGAATGTAATGCAAGTTTCATGATCTAATTCTCTAAAACTCTAAACCTGAAAAGATCCTCAATGTGTAATCTTGTAATAACTCAAGATTAAGTAAGGTTTAAGGCTGGGGCCTTATAGATATCATAAAATGTACATGTCAATACCCATACTTTTAATTATATTAATCATTAAATACATCCATGGTTAGTATGCAAACCACACAAAAACAAATGGTGGTGAATAAAGCATGTATCTCATGAAAATAAAAAGTGAGTTGAAATTCCCTTATCATGTGTCTTTAATCTCGTCATAATAATTCAAACTTAATATGTAATAAATTTTAAAATGATATATTTCATTTAAAAAACGTTATTTATATATCTAATACCATATATATATATTGATTATAATATTCTCTTAACTTCTTGTTATAAATTTCATGTTAAGTTTGCGCCTCAGGTAATATTCATTTTTTCGTATGTTTCTTAATATATTATATCATTGGTAATTATAAATATAAATGAATTCAGAATTTATACCATGATATAAATATCATTTATATACAGTATATTCCCATTATAATTATCTATTAAATAAATATGTATGAAATGGAATACACTATTAATGGAGGGAGTAAGTTGTACATACAAATGAACACTATTTCAATTTTTTATTGTTGTGTTGATGGAAAAATAGTACATAACATATATGTATATAAATATATATAAATATATATAACTATTTCTGTAGAATTATATTATTTTATATATCATATATGTTCAACATACATATCCTTAATAAATTTCACATTGATTGTGAATGAATCACATAACTTTGAGAGGGTTAGGTAGTCCACAATTCTTCAAAAAATATTATTATATTTACAAAAAATGGAAAATAAAAAATATATGTGACGTAAATGGAAAAAATAATATTAGATACATAATGAAAATATAATATAAAAAATATTTTAATATATTTCCCAAAATTTTTTCCACCATGAGAGATGTTAAAGAAAAAATGAAGAATCATCATTAATGAGGAGGTAGTTCGACATATACAAAAACAGTATGTCTGCTACACATTAGGGGTGTGTGTGTGTAAATAATTTTAAAAATATTAGAATAAATAATTCCATATTATATTTAGGATACTTCTTTTTTATCCAATAATGGAATAATTATTGTGAAGGGGTGTAGAAGGAAAATAAATGAAATGTGTTTTAGAGAAGAGGTTAACTCTTAATCAGGTAACTGGTTTTGGTTTGTAAAAAAAGGCTTAAGTTTATTTATTTATTCCAAATTATAGGCTTCTGTGAATAATTTAGATATGTTAAAAATTATATTGGTTATATATTGGACGAACCTAAGTGGTTTTAAAGGATTTAAGATGATGGAGAGGTGGTGGGCTTTTATAGAGAAAGAAAATTACCCGTATAGAATTTTTGAAAACAATTTATGTGTAGGCATGATATTACATAAAAAATACATATAAAAAAATATATATATTATTTATGATATTTGGAATAAATACTTCCATCCAATTTGAGTTCAATAATTAGATAGGTCATTTGCGCCCTGTGATTAATGTTTAGTCCCTATTTATTCTTAATTTGACCATAATTATTGTGATTACTATTAATCACCTTTAAAAATATTTTTAGAAAAAAAATTAAATTATCTAATTTGAATATAAATATTAAACTGCTTATAATAGTTTATGGCTATTTTTTTAAAATTCAATACATATATAAATAAAAATTAAGATTTCTGATAATCCTGTAGGTGGGATGAAATAACAATTTTATAATGTATAAAGATGTTCGAATGATTCTAAAGATTTTATATTCAATTTCAAAGTAAAATTTACTATAATGACCTGAATTGTATTAATAGATATATTATTGATCTCCAGTGAACATCAATGAAATTTTATTTATAATTTAACATTAATAATGTTTTTAATTAAGAGCAAAGTATTAACAAAAATGGATTAATTTTCACTATTCCTAAAAAAATAATGTCTATCGGAAAAAACCTTAAATTCCACCCCAACCTAATTTACACATTATAAATTCAGATATTAACCTTATTATATCAGTTTAAATTTTAATATGGGTTTAACATTATTATTTTTCATTAAATAGGAAAATGAAAATCAGTTCATTTTAGAAAATAATATTTTTAAATAGGTAATGTATTTTCAAAAAATTAAATTGTTTATTGAAATATTATTTATTTATATAAAAAAATTATAAATATACTTTATGAATAGTTATTACTATTAATATTAAAATTATTTATTGAATTGGTTATAAATATCTTGTTTAAAAAATATAATATTAAAATGATGTTTTAAAGAAATTCATTATTTTTGTAACATATTCCAAGTCAGTGTTTCTTGTTGTACAAGCCTTCTCAGTGTTGTGTGTAGTATAATCCATGTCAATGTTTTATGTAAAAAAATAAAATATAGATCCATGTGAATAGAATGTTCAAATTATTGATATAATATACTTACATAACCGTTTCTAGTGTCACATAAAATCCCAAATATAAAAAAGAGAAATTAAATTGAAAAAAAGTCCAATCATATTATGGTGTTACATTCTAAATCCCTTAAATTAAATTTCTCCCTTGAAAATCATCTGGCTTATAAATTATTTAGTACTCTAATGTTCATTTCATTGAATCCCACATCATAATAATGAATTATAAAACATCATTTAAATAAAAGTTGAAACCATAATAGTTACTAAAAGTAACATATAACTATGTGTACACATAGGAGAACATAGGATGTTAGTGATGATAGGACATGTGGAAAAGCATAAATATTTATAGAGACCGATTGAGGTCATTAATCATATTCAATTGAATGATTAATAAAATTTTATGGCCTCAAATTCATATACATGCGATGATTTAAAATTCCAAGGGGTAAATGAAAAATAAGGTATTAATAGAACCCATTTTTTATCATTATCCTAACATTGAGTAATTATATTATTCGACAAGAATTTATGTAAATATACATATATTATATATTTCTATAAAGAAATAACTTTCTTTCAGTATACTTTTAACAATTTCTAATTCATCTCTTACATCATCTATTGTATGTCAAAAAATTAACTTTGATTCCTAAAGTGATAAAATAACCTTTTAGAAGAACTTATGTACCATAATATAATTAAAAGTACAACTATTTTTAAATACATATATTTAAAAAAAAATTAACACATTTTTTTCCAAATAAAAAATGTAACAATACTATTTCATCATAATAATTATTCATAAAAAATAATTAAACATTAATAAGAAAATTTTCTAGGCTAGTGGGAGGTAGGAAACCCATATCATCCTTCGGTCATCTATTCCATCCATGTGGAATTTCTATGATTTATTGCATTTTACCAAAAATACAATATGTTCTTTCATAAAACCATAAAAATTTTATTTCCATAATATGATGGAGATCATTTTAATAAGGTTAATCATTAAATAGTCTTTTAACTGATTTTTCAATATACTCTATGTTCATAAATACTACCTCCTAAGTATAACATAATTATTTCATGAGTGGTTATCCTTATAATCCTTCTAAATGATGAAAATACAATATTTTATAAAGATAATCACGAAATCAATAAAAAATTGACTCCAATGTATATCAAAATGTAGATCCTTGTTGTCACATTCCAAAAATATTAAAACCCTCATCATATATTCTGCAAAAAATTGTTAATAAGGTAAATTACCTTAAATACTTCAAGAAAACATGAATGTGTCCTTTCCCAATATATATCTTGTTTTATTGTATAAATTGATGATTTCATAATCTTCATCCATGATATTATAAACTAATTGAAAACATGTCCTTAATTAATTATTGAGTAATTAGTATCATCAAATTCACTTAAAAAACATTATCCAAAAAACATTATCATAACATAAGGAACATAATAATTTTTAAATTTCTCTTAATCATGTGTTTTGCAGGGATATTATCGATACATTAAATCAAATTCCTATTACATCATATCTGTTTGACGTATTACTATAAATCATTAGAGAAAAAAACATAAACTAAAAAAATATAATATATCTCACCATTCACAATTGATGAATCCAAATAAATAAAAAAGTTTTATTACTTCATATATAATCGATTATAAAGGATATGACATCAAATAACGTAATACTTTTTTCCATTCACATTTCATCTGTAGTATCTTCTGCATCTACAATGTAACCATTACTGGCAGCTCCTTGCTGATTCTATTCAAGATCTTTCCACATAGATCATTTAGTTTCATAATGATCATTTAAACCCCACCAAAAACACTTAACCATCGATAATATATTTGGGATGAAAATATTCACTAACATTTTATTAACTAAACTCGTATTTTTTCCCTTGTAGTCACATACTTTTAATTTTAATCTGTATGGTGAAAAAATAATATTGTTCTTATCAAAAATTCACTTAAGTGATTCTTCCACATTTATGGCACAAAAAAATATTAATCATCTTTCATTTATGGTCTCTATTATGTAAAGTCTTCTAAAAATAATTATTTTTCATCCTTTTGTGGTCTGGGAGTTAGATAATGTACACAGTGATAATTATGTTCCATGAAAACTCATTATTCATGATCACAACATCATTTACTCAATTGATCAACCCACTAGACTTCTAATCATAAAATCATCCATAAATTTCATCTTTAATCTAGTTCATTCTATTTTCCACCATCGAAAAAAAACAAATGCATAGTGGGAGAATTATATATCAAAGAACGAAACCAAATAGTCATAAAAATAATTACTTCAAGTATGTAAAAATCATTACACCTTTATTAATCAATGAAACCCTATATTTTTCATATACATGTTATATTTAAATCATTCATGATGGTTTGAGAATTTTTTTTTGTATCCCAAATCATGTCCCATGGGAGTGTGAAACTAGGTGTGTGTCAAAATAGGTGCACATCATGTCTTGTTGTCATGTACTAGATTACACCGAGACAGGCCTTAGAAATCTTGTTGGAGTTGTTACAGCCATGTATATCTATTCCAGATCCATAACTAAATATAGTATATACTCTTGTATTTATTTCTAGGTAACTATTCAAACTATCCTTTACTTAAAATACATGAAATTTTCTTAAAAGTAAATTAATACTTATACTTACCCATAGATGCATCCCTATACATATCCATAGAAATGTACGTGAGGATCTCACTAATGATTTATAATCATAATTTCTTATGGTTGAAAAAAATTTACATTGATACCTATTATTGAGACACATGACTATCATAAATGGATATTATATCATTTTAGATAAATAATTTGTCTATTAAAAAATACATGCTAGAAAACTGTAATAGTTCAGTTTTATTTGGAAGCATTGAAAAAATATTATATCATGGTGAAAGATCAATTACATTTTCTATATAGATCTTTACATTTATTACTTATACATAAAACCATTCTTCATAAATTAGGTATAGTGTCACGACCCGACCCTACCCGGGCTTGAGCCGCAACTACCCCAATCCCACCTCTATATGCTAGGGGCTGGCGACCAGCACCGAAGGCACAACAACTCGGGGAGGCCTTTGCCTAAGCACCTGTACACACCCACACGCAACAATCTCAATGAAAAAGTGCAGAGTAAAAAAGAAAAAAACAAGCAAAGAAAAAGGAAACTGCTATATAAATACCAAAAATGTGCATCGACCTCTAAATAGTACAAGAAAAGTGCTAAAAAGGATAAAGAGGCAAAACACACGCCCAACCAGAGAAGGTGCCACAACCCGGCAGCAGGTAGACAAAAAGAAACAGCTGTTGGGTCCCCCACCTAGAACCTGACTATGACCACCGCACGTAGTCCATGCCACCGAACTCATATGATCCACTGAAGTCACGCTCCACCTGTCCGTCGTCTACAAGGGCACACCAAGAGTGGGCAAAGCCCAAGTAGGGGTGAGTATAAAAATACTCAGTAGGATACCCCGAAGGCTCTTGGGAGAAACAAAAGAGGTACCAAAGGGTGAGTAGTAGAGGGAATTGGAAAAGTAAATGAGTCCAACTGAGGGTGAAGTAAAGAGTAACAACAAAGCAGAGAGTCCAGCTCAACCCAACAAAAGAAAAGAAGGTAGAATCTTCCAGACAGAAGGAGCTAGAAACGATGAGAAGATGAACTTCTCGTAGAGTCTTCGCTACCTATAGCAGGAGAGTAGACTCATCCAACCACGAGAAGCTAGAAACGGAAATCACGTGGCATACCCCGCACGTCTTCGCCCCTCCTGGAAGGAGAGTAACCAAACCAAAGAAGTGGGTATTGAAACACGGTATATATATATCTCGATGCTCAACAAGAATCTCGAACAAGCTCGTAAGGGGATCTATGTCCCGTAGCTCAGCCCAAGAAAAGTGAGTCGCCTACAGTCCCAGAAAAAAACTCCATTGAAGCCCATCATCCCGCACGTCTGGCCCGAATCGCAAGCCAAGGGGCTCAATCACCGCACTTCGACACTATCCGTTTTGGGCGGCACTGACTCGCATACACGGTTTTAGATCGCATCACAAGAACGCGTCTCAGTGGGGAAAGTTCCCCTCGTACTTGAGAGTTCTAAGGAAAGTCAAACCACACCTTTTCAATGCCCTGCAGTCGAGAGAACTCCTCAAAGTCTAGGTCGTCACCACACTGACCCGTAACCAGGGGTCCTGCTCCGGTAATCACGGAGGAAAACCACAGGCTAGCCTAATAGAAAGGACTGAGCCGGGAATGCCAACAGGTGTCCCACTACCCAGCCCTACTGGAGGGTAATTCATAACCAGATATCGGGTGACCCACTGCCTAGCCCTTATAGAGGGAAAAACCTAATACATCATCAAGCGGCCCACTGCCCAGCCCCACTGGAGGGTAAACCATATTAAGATACTGGGTGACCCACTGCACAGCTCTACTGGAGGGTAAACCATAACACATCATCCGACGACCCACTGCCTAGCCCCCGCTGGAGGGTAGACCTTAATACATCATCAGGCAACCCACTGCCCTGCCCCGCTGGAGGGTAGACCAGGAATAAGTCGACAGGAGACCCACTACCCAACCGTGCTGGAGGGTAGACCTGGAACTAGACGACGGGCGACCCACTGCCCTACCCTGTTGAAGGGTAGACCCTAAGAGGTTGTCGGGTGAGCCACTACCCATTCTTTGCTGGAGGGTAGACCCTAAGTGTGTCGGGTGACCCACTGCCCAGTCTCTGCTGGAGGGTAGACCCTAAGAGCATCGGGTGACCCACTGCCCAGTCTCCGCTGGAGGGTAGACCCTAGAAGCTGATGAGTAACCCACTGCCCAGCCCCGCTGGAGGCTAAAACTCAGAACTGCCCTAGCCATCACCACTGGAGGGTACAACATTGGCCACCCGAACACAGAGTGGGTATCACAGAACCACCCAACTCAAGAACAACTCTCCCAAAAGAGGTTCAGTGCATGTTCCATCATGAGATGCCACTAGCACCGCTACCGGTCGATCCATCGAGAAAGAAACCAGGGGAGACCACTCGACCCTACTGGTCAACAAACGAGCACAGAGCCAGGGGAAAAACTCCACCCTGCTAGCCAAACAAACACATAGAAGGGCCCTCTACGTCGCGAGAGGTCGAAGTATGTAAGGCAGAACACAGCACGCACATGGGGCCAACACAACGTGTGGCCCAATCTCAACCCAAACTGAACACACCAATGTTCTCATGTACTAACAACCACATGTACCTCGAAGCATTTCCTTATACTCCCAGAGTATACCACAGTCTTAACCCAAGGGCCATCGTGCACACAGCACCCAACGTCAACGCGAAGGTGTGACATAACATCTCCAACTCAAAGGCCCAAGCACGACCAACCACATCTTGTGAACCCTTTATATCACTCTCCCAAGAGTGCGCGATCACACGGCAAGGGTCCACTACAAACATGGTAGGACGAACCCAAACTGGAGAACCTTTCATGCTTCCACATTTAATAAGGTTGCGTATAAGGCTCCACACCACCAAACAGATAGCACCATTGTAATACTCGCAGAAAAACAGGCGAGATAGACTACTTACTCGCCTGAAACGATCAACCGGTGAAAAAGGTACCATTCACCATAACCAAACCCGAGTGGGCCCACCCAAAGATCCTGAAACTGAACCAACGGATCACGCCACTATGATCCCCTCAGAAAAACACACGGGATTGAGTACTCAATCGCCCAAAACGGACACCTGGTGAAAAGGGTACTATTCACCGTAGGTGGGTCGGGTGGGACCCAAACCACGTCCCCGAAAAAGGTCGGTCGATCTGGACCATCGCAATGCTCTCGAAAAAGCACGTCAAATTGACTTCTTACTTGCGTGGAACGGGTATCCGGAGAAAAAGATGCATTCTGGTGCACCACACATGAGCGGTGCCACGTGGGACCCACATCCTGGTCCGGAAACTCAACTAACGGATCGTACCTTTGCGATCCTCTTGAAAAAGTACATGAAATAGACTATTCACTTGTCCAAAACGGTCGCCCGGTGATAAAACTAGAAATCACCGTCAACTCCCGAAACAGCCCTCGCGGGGCCCGCACCATCTGGCGGAATCACAGCGGGCAGACTGCGCCAACGCGATGCCCTCGGAAAAACACCCAACATAGACTGCTCACACGCCCCGAACGGGTGTCTGAGGAAAAAGTCACTAAAAAGCTACACGTAGCTCAAAAGACGGGTCGTGGTGCCCGTGCCTCAACTCCGGCTTCAACGCCTGGAACCACCCTGGAAAGCTCCGCCCCGGTGCCAGAGTCCCAACGCCGCTGACGACGCTCAAAACGGATGTCGAACACATTTGCGCCGTCCAAAACAAAACCGCCCGGAAAATGTCAAATTTACTTAAAGACGTGTCGCACCTCCGAGGCCCCTCGTTTCTGGAATTAAAAATTCCCAAAACTATCTCAAAAATTCAGTCTCACCGATACGGATCTGCTGCCGCAGACGGCGCGTCAAACGGACGCACCGTTTGGATGTTGCGGCATTTTTAAACGTCACCAGACGTTAGAGGGGGTTCCGGACCGGTCTGGCCGGTCCACACCCCCTGGACCGGCTCAAACTGGCCGGCCCGCGGCCCAGCCAGCAGAGCCACTGGGGTCCACGGATCACCCGCGCGGACCGCGTTCCACACAACCGGACCGGCCCGAAGGCCGGTCTCTCTTCCACGTGAAGACCCGCAAAAAGCGGGTCTGCTGTCTGCCGGCCGGGGTTACCGACCCCGGTCTTCCGCGTCTTCGCGCCCATTCCCCGCCGTCGCTCTCCCCCTGCTCGAAGCGCCGCGCCGTCGCCTGGAGCCGGAGCCGCCTCCGTCCTGCTGCCCCGCTGCCGAGAACCCACACCGACCGCCGCCGAAGCCCCTGTCGCCGCGCCTCGGACCGCCGGAGCACCCAAACCAGCCGGGAACCGCCGGAGCAACCCAAAAAATTCCCGCAAACTTCGGCGATCATCCCCAGCCTCCTCCAAACTCGGATTTTGATTCCGAAAGAAGCGATTGATAGAATTGAATTTGTACTACACGACCAGGGAATTTTCTCGAAGAGAAAACAACAAATTGATGCTAAAATTGGGGTTCAAAGGGAGGTTTGATAATTAAAACACAAATACTTAACCATACCTCGTGGGCGTTGCCCGAAGCTTCGCCGCCGAACCGCCACCTTGCCGGAGATGCCTCGCCGGAGTCGCCTCCCTAGAGGTGGAGGAGGAGATGGAGAGGAGGGGCAGCCAGGGGGAAGGGGAAGGAGAAGAGGGAGGTGGGTGTGTTAAGCGTTTAAATAGAAAACGCTTAACAACCCGCCCGTCAGTCCGAATCCGAACCCTCAGTAGGGTCGAGGTTAAGCCCCCCCCCCCCTGAGGAAAACACCTCCTCCCGAGCACAACGGCAGTCTCAGAATTTTAATCCGAGACCCCGTTCAAATTTTATAAAATTTAACGTCTGAAGCCGCTAAATTACGAAAACGCCCCTGGAGCCATTTTTCACAAACGGCCCGCGCCAGTGAAACTTATACCCCTCCTTGGGAAAAAGGCATGCTCTAAACTCAATGGTGCACTCGGTTTTCCAATCCAAAATACCGTTCAGAAGATACTTGAGTTTCACCATTAAATGAATAAATTAATTAATTAATTTATCCGTTTAACCTTCCGGAAGCGAGCGAGAAGTCCAAACAACCCGCGTCGACATGTTTTACATCGTTCCAAGGGTAAACACCCCATTCCTGACCCATCCGTATAATCGGATCTTTGATCCGGAACTCAGTTTAGGAGTTATCTCATTTATTTAGCGTTTCCAGTGTGAACGCACTGAAAATTTAATTCCAGCCACTCCGGGGCTCGGAATCGCACGCCGTCTGAAGGCGCTGCTCTGGAATATCATCAAGAATATTCCAAAGACTTTCACAGCAAAAACTGGGTTCTTACAGATAGTAACCTTAAAAAATGGGTGAGATCATATGCTTAGTAAGAGTAAATAAATGAAATGTATAATCATACAATAAAAATGATATGGAAAATGAGAATAAAATTTTATGATCATACCCTATATACCATAGATTATAATAAAAAATTTTAGTTAATAATACATGATAATTAGTAAATAATGTACATAATCCGGGAAATTAGAACATAGGAATAGAATAAGGAATTATTGAAAACACAAATGCATATGAAAACCCTATATCATGGAGGTGTACCAACAAAAGTGAAACATGATAGTATTGGTTTAATCACATGTCTACCTACATCAGGCTTGGGATTCCCTCCCTTGTACCCTGTTATTTCGATCTTGAGATGTCCACACATGTACCCTCTTGTTTCGATATTGGGATGTCATCCTTTATACCATGTTGTTTGGATATTGGGATGTCCTCTTGGGAACCCTCTTATTTTGGTCATGGTTATTCCTCCCATATATACTCTATTTTAGGGATTGGTATTTCCTCTCAAGTATACTCATGAATTAGGAATGATATTCCCTCCAATTTACCCATTCATATCATAACAAATTTATCATTTCCAAATTCATTTGAGGTAGATATAGGTCCCACCAATATCATAATGGAATCCAATATACATGTTCCAAAAAATCATAAAAAATCATATAATAACTAATGAAATTAATTGGATATAATAAACATTTAATCATATCACAAACTATAAAAAATATAGTGGTTTCGTAATCCCTTGATGACCAGCATATCCTATGAAAGAGAAATGGATTTCATAAGCATATAACCTTTAAAAGAGAAACATATTTCATAAACATATAACCTATGAAAGGGAAATGAGTTTCTTATAAAGATGACATTAAAAATAACCTATTTAGAGAATTAATATGAATGAAAAAATTTGGACATTTCATTTAATGGCATGAATAACATCAACAGATGTCATCACAGATGTAAAATAATTTTGAAATGTATTTTAAAAATATTTTTGGAGGAAAATATCCTTAATTCTATGAAAATGTATTTTTAAAAAATAAAACCATTCAAATATAAATGTCTTATAAAATACCTTGAATACTTAGAGAATAATATTAATAACATTTTAAAAAAAATTCATTGAAAAAATGTTTTAAACCTATAAATTAATATTCAAAACATTTCAAAACCCATTTCATTTAAAATAATTTCAGAACATGTAAATATGGTTTTAAATATTTTGGAAAACCATTTTCCATGAAATATTATAAAAGAACATATTTTTCTTAGACCATTTCTTTTAAAATAAAATGAAAATTAAATTTTAAAAATTATCATTTTTTAAACATGGAATGGATAATTTGCAAAAATGGTGGCAGGTAAACTTGTACATGTCGTACACGGTAAAACAAATATTACATTTTCTTGTTAAAAAAGATATAGAGATTCCTTATTCAAAAAGGGGTAGGAAGACTTATTTGAATTATTGTTAAAAGAATCAAAATTTTAAAATTCCATTAACATATTATTTGGGAATAATATAATATTCTTGGGAACCATTTTTATAAAACATGAACATCGATTTCCAACCGAAGAGAGAGGTAAACTTGGACATTCATAAAAACACATTACTAATTATATTATATACTACTAAATATTGTAATAACACTACCAATTCATGAATATAAAATTTATATAGATAGGAGATGAAATATCATTAATTTTCTCGAGAGATGTATCATAATATTTTATCAAATGAATCAAAAATATAAACAATCTTGATAAGTTATGTGATTGTTTCAATAAACTCTTCCCACATTGTAACGTTGAACCATATTTATCATATAGGAAAATCATATTACATGAATCTTAAAATATATTTAAATGATATATTTTCAATATATTACATTTTAAATGCATTATATACAACTCATGGAAAAAAATAATTGCATAACATGTCATGCGTATCAATGAAGGCAAATTGATAAAAAATGACTTTTCCAATCTAGTATCTTTTGAAGCATATTTATAATTATAGAAATATCGAAAAAACTTTATATGTAAATAAGCATAATTTTTTTAATAGAATCATATAATTCATTTATGGGTAGCATAAGCACCACACAAAGGGAATGTATGGTGAATAAACCATGTATCTCACAGATATAAAATGTGAGATGAAATTCCAATAACTTGTGTCTTTAATATCTTCATACTCATTCAAACCACCTATATATTATATATAAATTTTATATACATATTTTAAATAAAAATATTATTATATATAACACCATATATATTAATTATTATATTATATTACCAACTTGTTAGAAATTTCATATTATGGTCACACTTCAGGTAATATTCTCGTTGTTTTTTGCTTGTGTCTTTATTTGTTATTTAATTGGTACTTATAATTATATCATGATGGCCATAGTGTAATCCAAGATATATATATATATTCTATATATTCTATATTTTTCTATTATAATTATCTATATAATATAGATGTTTGAAATGGAATACATCATTCATTGGGATGGTAAGCCTTATGTATACATGAACGTTATTTCCATTTTTTTTATCATATTGAAAGAAAAAACAGACATGAAAAATATATATATATATATAACATTTTTTCAAGTACCATTATCATAACATATATACATATATATTATTTTTAGTAAACCCATAATTAATGCATTTAATGCAGTGTGTTAATGAATCACATCGCTTTGAGGGGTGGTAGTCCACACTTCCTCAGACAAAATTATCATATTTACACCAAATGAAAATTATAAAACTTATGTTCGGTATGAGGAATAAACAATAATAAAGAAATAATAAATATCATATATGAAATATATAAACATATTTTCCATCATAATTTCCTTTATGAGAGGAGGTAATGGAAAACTGATCAATCATCGTTTAGTGAGGCTATAGTTCACCGTACACAATAATAGTATGCTCGTAACCCATTTGATTGATGTGTATGTAAGTGTAGGAAGAAAATTTGCCATTAAACAATTTTATAATTTTAATGATACATTTTAGGTTATAGAATCATGAAATAATGGGACTTTAGGGGGTGGATATAGAAAATAAAATAAAGGAGCGTGAGAGAAGATGTTACCTCTTAATCAGGAAACTCCTTTTGGTATGTGCCAAAAGGATTCAATGTATTACATTCATACCAAAAAGAAGATTGTAAGATGAAATTATGGATCTTAATAAGTGTATTTTTATGATCATCTCCCAAATTAATTTGTTTGATATGTATGGGGAATAGAAAGAGTTGGTGGCCATTTATAGAGAAAGAAAATGACTCCCTTGGATTTTCTGAAATCATGTTAGAATTTCACATGTTGTTAAAAAAATAATCCATAAAAGACAAAACAAAATTTGTAATGGATGGTGTATTTATTAAATATGGCATTAAAATGTGTGTTATAAATTTTTTACAGAAATTTTACTCCATAAGATTAAGGTTTACTCACTACTAAAAAGTAATTAGACCTTAATCACTGTAACTTATTTGAATCACATATACTAATCTTTTAAAAAAAACATGATCTAATAAAAATATAAAAATTACACTGATTATAATAGTTTAATTACATTTATCTAAATTCTATTTGTATGAAGGGAAAAATTAAGATTAATTCTAATCTCACAAACGTGACAAAATTATGGGTTTCTTAAAGTAGAAAAATGTTCAAAAGTCTGTTATTTTTTTATATTCAATGTCAATGTAAATTTTATTATAATTAAATTAATTGAATAATTATATGTATAATTGATCTATTTTTGACATAAAACAAATTTAATATATAATTTTACATTTATAATTGTTTAACTGAAAGGAAATTATTAAGTTAAATGGAATATTTTGCAATATTCATCAAAAAATGTTGTTTCTATAAAAATCCTAAAAATTCACTAAAAAAATGACCTCATCATAAATTAAAAAATAAAGTTTATTTTATTAAATTAAACAAATATATGGGTTTGAATTAATTTTTTTATTCATAAAAAATGATATGAAAAGTAGCTCATTTGAGAAAATAGTATTCTTAAACACATAAGTATTTTCAAAAAAAAGTTTATTATCAAATTATTATATTCAAATAAAACCATTATAAAAATATTTAAAAATTAGTAATTAATATTTTTATTACGATGTTTTAATTTCAAAGTTATTTCTAACATGTTTAAATAATTACAACAATAAAATTATTTTTTTAGAATATCTATATTATGTGTAACATATGCTATTTTGATGTTGCGTGTAGTGCATCACATGTTTATATTGCATATAGTGAAAGACATTCTAGTGATTTATTTAGCACAATCACAGTTGGTTATGTGTGAAAGGAATGTTTGACAGGGTTTTTTAATATATATGTTTATGCAAAACAATATTTAGTGGCATATAAAATGAAAAATACAAAAATGATAAATTAATATGAAAAAATATATTTTAATAAATATCATGGTGTTACATTATAAACCCCATAAAATGAATTTTCCTTAAAAATTAATCTGGGATATCGAAGGATTACTACTTTAATTTTCATTTCATAGTAACTTGAAGTGTAAAATTGAATACTAAAGCTTCGTTTGAAAATAGAGTGTTTGAACCTTAATAGTTATCCAATGTAAAATATAACTACATTTCACCATAGGAGAACATAGTTCGGTGTTAATGATTTGTCACTAAGGGAAAGCATAAATATTTTTAGGGAGTGAGTGGTGTAATTATCTATAATCCAATTATATATTATTAAATTCACAAGGCCTCAAAATTATAAAATTATAATGATTTAAAATTTCATCATTTCAACAAATATTAATGTATTGGGAGAACATATTTTTTTGATCATTATCCAAATGTTGGTTAATTTCTTTATTGAAAAATAATTTTAGGAAATATTCAAACCTGATATATTTATATTTTTTTAATTTTATTCTTTTATCAATTTCTAATTCAATAATTAAATTATTTATTGGATGCCTATAATTTAACATGGATTATTGAAGTGAAAAAAATACACTTTTAACATATCATAATTCTATAAAACAATGAAATCTATATATATTTATCTATAATTATTCTTAAAAAACAAAATGGTTAATATATTATTCTCCATGCATAAAACATAACACTAATGTTTCATTATAATTCATAATTCATAAAAAATAATTGTTCATTAACTAGGAAATTTATTAGGCTAGTAGTAAGAGTGAAACCCTTATCACCCATCGGTCATGGGTTCAAGACCTGTTGCATTGATAGACATGATATTTTTTCACACAACATACATGATGACCTTTTATAAAACCATACAAATATAATTTAAAAAATACGACATGCATCCTTGAAATAAGGTTAATCATTAAATATCATTTTGAAAATGGTTTTCAGTAAATACATTGTGTATAAATACATCCTCCAATGTTTTACATAATATTTTAAATTATGATTAACCTTATAATAATTATTAATGATGAAAATAAAAATCATTAGAAAGAGATTCCCAAAATTATCTTAACATTTATTCACTCATATATCAAAAATTATCTCTTGGTTATCATATTCCAAACATGTGAATACCCACATCATCTGATATTCTGAAACTAGGTAATAATTTTAATTACCATTAATACTTATTCAAAACAAGCGTGCATCCTTATTCCATATATTAATATTTATATTTAAAAAATTCAAGATGTTGTAAACATCATCCATGATATCATAAACTTGTTTTCCACATTTCCTTAATTAGTTCTAAGGTGATAAATACCATCCATTTAACTTATATCAAACATATCATTATCCAAACAATATTATCATAACATGATGAAGATATTAACAATTATCTTTCCCTTAATGATGTTTATTCCATGGATATCATCTTGCCGTTAAACCACTTTTTTATTCCATCATATCCATTCAATATATTCTTTTAAATCATTAGCGAAAAAACATATATGGGAAAATCCATTTATATTTCACTTTACATGATTCAAAAATCCATATACATTTAATATTTTATTTCGTAATCCTTGATCTATTAACAATGCTACCTCATCATATTACATAATACCTCTATACTTTAACATTTCATTTGTACTCTATTCATCATCAATAATTTTATCATTACTCACACCTCCTTGATGATTATCTTTCAGAGAAATCATCTTGGGACTTTGAGTTACATAATGACCATTTATTCCACACATAAAAAACATAAACATCCATGATGTATTACGGATGAAAATATTCTCATCCATTTCATTAATTTACCTCATCATTTTTACCTTTCTATAATATTCTTTATATAATTATATTCCATGGTCAATACATCTTCATGGTACATTAATACATACACGAATGAGATTATTTCCAAAAATTTAACTCAATGAAACCAAAATCATAATTCCTCCATGGTCTCTATTAACCAAACACTCAAAAAATTCCTCATTTTTGTTCCGTGGGGTGTTTGAGAGTTGGATAAGATACACATTACTAATCATGTTCTATTAAAACTAATTACAAATGCATTATTAGAATATATATTATTCTAGTAATCATCTCACATGACTACTCATCAACAAATAATCTATATCATTCAATGTTAATCATGTTCATTCGGGTTACCAATATTGATTAAAAACAGAAGCATAGTGTTATCATTAATTATTATTGCAGGAAACCACTTTATCCCGAAAAGAATTACTTGTAGGATCTATAATTCATGAAACCTTCCTTAATCCATGACACCCTATTTTCATACTAGGTTTTTCAAATTGATCTTATATTTGAATCCTTTATAATGGATTGTGAAGAGTTCTGTAAATTCTCAAATAATATCTATCCGAAGTTTCAAAATAAGTTTACAGCAATGCCCATTATTGTGAACCCGATTTCCCTAATTTAGGCCAAGAAAACATTTTCTATGTTTTTACCCCTTTCTATATATGTTCCAAAGCCACATCCACTTGAAAAATCCAAAGATGAATTTATTTCTAGGAAACCACTCACTATATCCTTTACGAAAATTACATAACTAATTTATATATGTTAACTCGTCTTTATACTTATCCTTAATGACATCCTGATACGTATCTGTAAAAATATACTTAGGGATCTCAGTAATGATTCTACATCCTACATTCTAATGGGTGACTAGAAAATTCCATTGATACTCACTATAGTGAACCAAACTTAACATACATGGATATTACATTATTATAGATGAACACTGAGTACCTTACAAAATAAATACCAGAGGACCAAAATAGTTTAGTGGAATTGATAACTAGAGAAATTTTTTCAAAACTAGTGAAATATCTTAATAATTTTCCATAATTATCTCAACTGTTACTACTTATTACTAAATCCTTTCTTCATAACATGTGTTAAGGAACCATTAGAAAGGGCTGAACTCAGATATTTAGTAAAGGTAAATAAAGTAAATGAAAATAATAAATGAACATATTGGTATGGAACATGCGAATAAAAATATATGATCATACCCCATATATCTGAGATCATAATATAGATTTGAATTTCATAAGACAAAAATCATAATGTAATAATGAACACAAGCCAGTGAAGCAAAACATAAGAATAAAATGTGGAATCATGGAAAACACAAAAGCATATAAAATCTCAATGTTAAGGAACCATACCATGTCCTTTATTTCATTTAAGGCTAGTGTTAATCACGTTCGTACCTGCTTCAAGATTTGTATTCCAACCCATGTACCCTCTTATTTCGGGCTTCAAATGTCCCCTCGTGTACCTTCTTGATTTGAGATTAGGATGTCCTACCATGTACCCTCTTGATTCGGTATTGGTATTTCCTCCTGTGTAGCCTCTTTTTTATAACTTGGGATCTTCTCCCATATACACTCTTGTATCATTCTTGGGATGTCCTCCTATGTAACATCATTATTCGTTATTTGGATTCCCTCTCATGCACCCTATGAGATCATAAAACAATTTTCATTATCTAATAATTGTAGGGAGATATAGGTCTCACCTATATCATAATAAAATCATAAATAAATGTGATAAAAATCATTCACAATAATATAATAAACAATGAAATGAAATGGGAATCATAAAAATGAAATCCTATAATAACTAGTGGAAAAAATCCAGGTTTCATAATAATTTCTGTAGAAGAGTTACCCATGAAGGAAAAAGGATTGTGTAAGATTATAAGCCATAAATGAGAAACAAATTTCATAAGAATACAACATGCGAAATAGAAACAGGTTCCTCAAGGACCATGACATTATGAATAACCCATTATAAGAATGATTATGAATGGAACCATTAGATCATCTCTCAAAATGGAATGAGTGACCTCAAAATATTTCATATTATATAGAACATAATTTTGATATATATTTCAAAAAAAAATTGAGGAATATATCATTTCTTCTTTGAAAAAGGATTTTAAATAAATAAAACAATATGAAATTCATTATATTATAAAATACCTTGAACACATATAAAGAGTACATCAATTCAATTTGAAATTTTTTCCATTGAAATCAAATTAAATAATATAGGAAACATTTTGAAAAATATTACTCTTTAAAAATATAACATAAGTTTAAAAATAATTAAAAAACAATTTTTATCATTTTTAAAACATATAAATAAATCGTGAAATTATTTTCAAAACCAATCCGTTGAATATTCGTTTAAATCTTATAAATAATGAACAAAATCATTTTGAAAACCATTTTCCATGAATACTTATTAAATAATATTAAAGACATTTTGAAAACTATTTCTTTTAAAATATAATAAAAATAGGTTTATAAAAAATCATGTTTTAAACATAAAAATGTATATTCATAGAAATGATGGTATGAAAATTTTTACATGTCATATAATGTGAAACAAATATTAAATTTTAATAGTAAAATGGATTGAAATATTCCTTTTTTGAAATGATACAAGAAAATTTATTCAAAAATTCGGTATAGACAAAAAGTGTAGAATATTATTTAAAATATTATTAGAGAATAGTATAATATTCTATGAATCCATTTTTTGAAAACAAGCAAAAATATTTACGACTAAAGAGAGTGGTAAATTTAGGCATTCTTAAAAACAAATTCTTTACTATCTAATGAAAAAAAATTATAATAACCGTACCTAAACATGAATATATAATTAATATATAATGAAAATAATAGGACAATAAAATACATTAATTTTCTTGAATGATGTATTATAATTGTAACATCCTAGGTAAATAATGAAAATTACATTTTTCAAATATATTAATATTTGTGAACTAAATTATACTTTAAAGGGGGAACTCTGATTGGTGGAGTGCCCGATACGTGACAATGGGTTTCTTTGAAATCTTGCGTTGCACACTAATAATATAATCTTTATTATTTTAAATTGTAGTAAATACCTAGCCGTTGTAATTGTAGGAATGAATAGAAATAACTAAAAATGATTATATATTTTTTGTAAATGGTTTCACAATTATCCAATAAAATTTAGAGGCTTAAAATGTGAATGATTTTAATTTTAAACATAATTTACTTTAAATGGTTGCTTTACCGCCTTTTAATTGAGAACCCTATTTCAATATATTTTTGGTCACCTTTATATGTTCCATTTGACAAAATTAAATTCATTTTTATAATAGGGGCATTAAAATTTACATTGGGAATTTTTTTGGTATTTTTCTGATAAAATTCATTTTTTATGAATAGTAACAAATACAATAATTTAATTCAATAGTGCCTTTTAATCGAATTAATTTATATGGATATATTATATTTCTAATTGGTTTTAATGTCTAATTATAATATTTTTTCACCATTTAATCTAATTTTGGTCATTGGAATTAATTTCAATTTGAAATTAGACATAAACAAGTATCATTCTTTTGATAGTTAATGTTTCATAAAAACATGCAATTTATTTTGATAACAAGAATTAATTTTAAATTAAATAATTCAACCTCAATATCTTGAATTTGTAAAAATAGAAATCAATTTTGAATTCATAATATCAAATATAGCTTTGGATGAATTTTTGGTACTTTATTGAAAAACATCAAATTTGATGAATAGTGAAACCAGTAAGTAGTAGTTAAAAAACAATATTTTTCATTTAAAAGAAATGTTACTACTTCTGTGAATAGGATTTATAACATCCAAAATACTTTGTAGTTATTAGTATGTAAAATGTGGTTCAATAAGATGATAATAATTTTTGGTGAATAGTAACTTTTGACTTTTATTTACCGCGGTTAAAGGTAAAAAGGGTAATTCAAGGTAAAAACAATATTATAATAATACAAAATTACCTTAATACCTGTCCTAACCTTATTGGAATAGTCATTTAAGACTATGGTCATCTTTTGGTCGATTTTGGGACCACATGGAGCTGTGTAGAAGTGATAATGACATGTTAGATTTATTAATTTAATGTAAAGTCCAAAATAACACAAAAAAATATCTTTTAGTAAATTAATTTTTACATGGTGATATATAATTTATCTTTTAAACTATAAATAATAATTAGAATTCTAATACGATTTCCAACATAATATTATTTTTTATAATTTTTAAACATCATATAATAAAATTATTTATGACACAAAAATGATGCAGTATTTTCCACATTAATAAATGATTTAAATAAATAAGATTATAAATATTAAAATAACATCCAAAACCTGTCCATTTCATATTGGATAATTTTTTTTCAACCATTAGTCATCTTATCTTCTAATTTAATCAGTTTTGGACCTTTACAAACCGAATATAATTATATAATAATATAATATTTTCACACATTCCTAAAGAGCCCATACTCCCCCTTATAAAAAGCCATCACATCTAACCTATTCCTCACACCTCTCAAGTCGCTTGGATAGTCCAACCCCTGCCCAAATAATCTTTCAAGATCCACCTATTCATTTTAGAAGCCTTACCTTAGGAATAAGGCACTTCATGTGGTCCTTTTGGTTCAAACCAAAGGGAGTTACCCGAATTAAATGTAACCGTTTCTCTTAAATTCTTTTCATTTATTTTACTTCTTCAACCCCTTCCTATTTTCATTCCTTTATTTTATAACAACACCAGTATCCTAAGAATACAAGTATAGTTTTATGAGAATTATTCAATCTACAGTTACACACACCTCCCACTAATAGGTAAAGAACATATTGTGTAAAGGATATATTTAATGATATTATATATCATATTATACTAAAATTATAGTATTCCTTTGTATCATTATGTTTTAATTCTAATATCATACAAAATATAAATGAAAGTAGCTTTCGTGCATATGTACGGCTTACCGTCTCCATGAACGGTGCATTTTATTTCCTATTTCTCAATGTTATGTAGTGTTATAAATACTTATATATATTAGATATTATATATATATATATAGGATATATAAATCATTTATTTCATTATGTAGAAAATGGAATTTTTACCACATGTAAAAATTTTAATTAACAAGTTCATTTTGACTCAAGTTCTTGAATATCGAAAAAATATCCAATATGAACTCAAATAAATTAATAAATGTTATAGAAAGATAATAAGTGATATAAAAATAATAATAAACTATAGAAATGTTTTTAATTAGGTATAGATAAACATATTTCTGTTATTCAGGATGAACATGGAACATACAAGACAAGTTGGACTTGAGGTAAGGGGTTTCTTATCTCACTTTTAATTTCATGAGATTTCCATTGTTCACCACTTATTTATTGCATGTGTTGTATTGTATACTTTCATTTGATATATATTATCATGATTCTCATTACATTATGTATTATATGATTTAATTGGTGTTTATTCACTTTTTTTCAAATGACTCATATGATTACAACGTGATAAGGGTTTTTCATCTAACTTTTTAATCCCGTGAGATTTATGCTATATTGGCCAGCATTTCCTTTTCTTTGTTGTATGTACTACCCATGATTGTATTCATGGTTTAATATAAATTAATTGATGGGTATTTAAATCTTCATTGTATGATTGGTCTTTCATGGGGTCTATGTTTCGTGAGATACCAAATCGGTAAGGGAATTTCCAATTTCAATTTCCACTCATTGGACTTTACACATGATTTATTGATCATTTTTACGCCATGTTTATGTGTGGAATCATTATTTATTATTTTTTGTATTAATTTCCACTCCCCTTTTTTTTTATATAATTTTGATACATATAATCACTCCATTGATAAATTCTCAAGTCATCGATTTGAACATGATAAGAGTAATCTTAACTCAATTTTCATTCATTGAGTTAAACATACAAGTCATTGGTGTTGTTGTGAACGGAATATGTGTGAGTGGTCTGTGACTATTTTACACTTAATATCCAACAAAATTTATTTTATTTATATTTTTTACACATAATTATGCCATTGATTTATCTGTAACATAAGTATATGTTCTTTATAAGGGATTTCATCTCAACTTACATTCCATTGATACTTCCTTGTTTTTATGTGCCAATTCACTTTTATTTGGTGTATATACTTGAATTTCACATAATATATCATGAATAACTTTATTCTCATGATATTATTAAGTTTTTAGTTCCTCAATTATTTTTATTCAAGTGTCTCTGATTTGGTTAGGAACTCTAACTAAAATATAATTTTAAATGTTTTAAAAATGTATTCTTCTAAATCTTTCTCATTATTGTCAATGATTTATAAATTGTTTTAAGGATTTATTTATACAGACATTAATGATTTCAAATATAAATTACTTTTAAATGTTTCAATGTAGTATGGGTCACTTATTTTCAAATATCTATTTTAAACAGCTTCTTCATAAAAATTGATACTTTTTTATTGTTTCCAAGAAAAAGGGGATACTTATCTCAAATAGTTTTGATGATTATTTTCATCTATTTAAACATCGTTCATTATTCTCGATTGAAGTTAATTTATTATTATACATTATTTTATATTGTATTGAATCAGTTATGTTTGAATTTGGATGTGCTATTTTAATACCATTCATGGTTTATGGTTAAAGTATTGACATTTCGTATGATAGTTTAATATGAATGTTTATGTTATGTTTAAAACGTTTTTTATTAGGAATGCATTGGACTTAGTAAGTGACGTGTGGAGCCTGCTATATCTCTTTGATGAATCGGTAGGTCTAATGAGACAAAATAGTGTCCTCGCACAAGTCCTTGACAAAATCATATTTGTAGTCTTGGCACGAGGCCTTGAAAATGTGGTTATGATGTCCGACATTATGCATTACATCATTATGAGATTAGCTATTGATATTTATTGTGGTTATTAGACTAGTATAATACCCATGACTATGTTTTCTTATGGAATTCTTTACTCATCTCATATTCCATCCATAAAGTGTTCATGTTTACTATTTGTAAATGCATGTGTTATCAATTATTCACCATGCCTAATGTTTATGTTATATTCTGCTGTATTTATTACTCTTACTGAGCATTTGAGATCACACCTTTATTATGTTTCATTTTCACAGGATATGAAGAAGTTAGTTATGAGTGACTTGCATAAATAATCATGAAATCCTGGACGTTTCTAATGGAATAAATTAGTGTTGTTTTTCTTTCAAGTTGTAATGTTGAGCTTATGTATGTATCTTGTTTCCAAGACTACTAAACTAATCAGTCCTTCGGGACTTGATTCCTTGTAATCATGCAAATGTATTAATATAATGCACTATCTCTTGGATTCTAGAGTCGCGGCGTTATAGTTGGTATCAGAGGATGTTTTCATACACCTCATGAAAATGAGATTTAGATAAACTCTTATTAGAGCACATTTCCCTAAGATATACTTTGAGGAGTAGTATATAATAACTTCCGAGAATTATGGTAATGTTTATATTTTGTGTATTTTCAATGTACTATATCCTTATATGGATATGAGCAGGTAGAGGCAGCTCTCGCACAGATGTACCTAGGAGTGAAAACTCTGACATGTAGTTTCGGGCTTGACCCAGGGTATCCTGGAACACAACAACAATCATTTCTGCATTCTTGGTTATGAAACTCTCTGGGGATATTATTAGGATAATTTACATTTTATTTACAAACTGATTTAGTGGACTTTAATATAAGATGATAATAAATGACCTTGGTTATTCCTAAGGTGTATTAAATGGAAAATAATGTGTCATTATATTATCCAAATTATTTTTTGACTATTTTTACTCAAACTAAACTTTATGTTTTTAGTCAATGGATGGTTTCAAACGAAGTCATAATAACTTTTAGAATGATGTAAAAGGTGGGAATGGTGGTGGAAATCAGAAAAAATGGAATGTTGAAAGGTGTAAAAGATATATTCTTCAGCATGAATCTGTTTTATAAAAATATGATCAACAACATATATAATAACCAACTCCAGGACTCAACATAGAAGAGAAAGGAGGTGAATGATAAGAGATCCAGTAGTGGAGACCATGGAATAAATAAACCTCAATTTCCATCATGTAGGAAATTTAGCAGGAGACACCTAGGAAAGTTATTCAATGGAACAATGATATGCTTTACATGTGGGAATGAAGGACATAATGTAAAGAATTTATGAAGAAAAATTATGAGTAATAAGGATAAAAATAAAATTGGACCCAAGAAACCATTTACAATCATTTTCTATAAATTTATTGGACTTTTCCATTACACGATTGAATTCCCTACTATATAGGATGTCCTCATGGTCAAGGAATAAGCTATGTGGAAATAAATGGGTGGCAGATGTTTAAAAGTATTACCGCTCTTTGTTGATGGGATTAATTTATAAGACTTTTATCTTCTATATGTAACCCTACAGTTTGACATGTCAAAATGTTATTTGAGAAAGAATTATCTTTTCTATTATGGATATAGTTATAAATAAAAAAAATTCTTCTAAATAATCATTGAGTTTGAGGCAATTACATATTATTAAATTTTGGGATGAAAATGCGAGGTATGAGATAACATTTATTGTTAAATTATGTTATGGTTATTTTGAGTAATTCATCACATTTTGGTAATTTAATAAAATATAGATTTTGAAAAAGTAAAACACATAGTCCTTGTGACAACCCATCGCGTCAGAAAAAGATGTGGAAATTGAACCCACAACCAGAGTGAGATTGGGATTTATCACCTACCACTAGACTACATGATGTCCCTGGTTAGTGTGACAAATTTTTTTTATTTAAATTATTTTATTAGGTATATTTGAAACCTTATGTGTTATAAAATGTATATCCTTAGTATAGGAAAACTATTTTGTGATTAAGTGATAAAAGTTATTTTAGAAGACATTAGCTATGTTGGGAACACTATATGCCTAAAGAACATATAATACTATGTGATTTCTTTTGAGGAATAATGGTGGATTTTTATCTATGTTTTTATTTTGGATTTATATAGATTTGGTTTATTTATTTAAATTATTAACCTATCATATGGAAAATGTGATTAGGTTAATTACCTTTAATTATTTTACTTTAAAAGTATTCGATGTCTTTTGGAGAAATAATTTAACGTGAAAGACTCAAATTCTTCTTTGTTTTGGGATTCAATATTAGTTAGTTTTATATTGAAGGATTTTAAGGGCAATTTTTTATTTAATGGTATTTATTTATCATTGGGGTATTGTTGGATTAATTTTAGAAATTAAGATTAGTGTTCATTTTTCTAAAGGACTATCCTGTTTGGGGATCATCTGATATGTTACTAACCATTTTGGTTTTGTTTAATATTTACAGTCAAGGTAAATAAACTTTTTATCCTTTGTGGATCATGTGATTCTCTAGATGTTGATTCTACCTCTTTTAATGTGACCAAGTCCTCTTGAAAACTAATAATTTGAAAAAAGTTGAGTTACTGGTAGAAATTTATTAAGGAATGAACCTCTACATAAAATGTTTGTATATCTGTTTATGTTCTTAGTCAATCTCATTAAAAAATTACTCAACTTTATGAAATGGAACTAAAAACTAAATGAAAATTTTTTCCGCCTACTTTTCCTACTGGGAAACTAATGACCGTTTATCCCATCACAAGTTTTTGGGTTTCTTATTGTTATATTTATCATGATCATGTTTTCTATCCCTCTCCATTAGAACATGACACTTAGTTTATCTTCCATATCCATGTTTTCCTACAAGGAATCCTAGTATGGGTTATCTCGGGTCACCTTTGTACTTTTCATTCATTATTTTAATGTAATAGTTTTTTACTCTTTTTTTGATGTGGGACATTCAATGAAGTTTCCAAGCCCTGTTTTAAAGTAGCGAGGATGAAATTCCCAAAAGGGGGGAAAGATGTAACATTCCAGGTAAATAAAAAACATGACATTTTTCAAATTTTTGAATATTTGTGAACAAAATTCTACTTTAAAGGGGACACTTTGTTTGATGGCGTACCTGATACGCAACAATGGGTTTCTTTGAAATCTTATCTTGTACACTAATAAAATAATATTATTATTTTAAATGGCAGTTAAAACATAGTCGTTGTAATGGTGGGAATGAATAAAAAAATAAAAAATTATTATATATATTTTTTAAATGTTTCTACATTTGTCCAATATAAGTTAGTGGCTTAAATGTGAATGAATCTAATTTTAAACATAATTTACTTTAAAAGTTGGTTTTCCCACCTTTTAATGGTGAAACATGTTTAAATATAGTTTTGGACACTTTTATATTTTCTATTTTACAAAATAAAATTATTCTTTATAATCACGACATCGATATTTACTTTGGGTAAATGTTTTGTATTTTTCTGATAAAATTCATTTTTTATCAATAGTGCAAAATACTATTTTTTATTTCAAAAGTGCCTTTTAACATAATTTATTTATATGGTTAGATTGTCTTATTAATTGGTTTTAAAATCTAATTATATCATGTTTTTACCATTTAATCCAATGTTTGTCATTGGAATTTATTTCACTTTGAAATTGGATATAAACAAGTATCAATCTTTTGATAGTTATTGTTTCATAAAAACACGCTTTTTTGTTTTGATAACCGGAATTAATTTTAAATTAATTAATGAAACGTATATGTATTTATGATGTTAAAATAGTCATCATTTTTGAATTTAAAATATAAAATATATCTTAAGCTGAATTTTTTGTAATTTTCTGAAAAACATCAATTTTTTATGAATAGTGAAACCACTAAGTAGTAGTTAAAAAAATATCATTTTCATTTAAATGAAAATTTACTTCTTTTATGAATTGGATTTTAAAAATAAGACACACATGGTTCTAATTAGTAAGTAAAATTTCGTTTAATATGATAAAAATAATTTTTCGTGAATAATAACTTTTGACTTTTATTTACCACAATTAAAGGTAATTAGGGTAATTCAAGTTAAAAAGAATATTATAATTATAAAATATTTCCTTGACACATGTAATAATCTTATTGGGTGATTCATTTATGACCATGTCCATATTTGGGTCTATCTTGGTACCCCATAGAGCCACATGGATGTGATAATGTGACTTTAGATTAATTAATTTAAAGTAAAGACCAAAATGACACAAACAAATATCTTTTAGTAAATGAATTATTACATTGGGTTATATAAGATATGTTTTCGACAATAAATATTAATTATAAATATAAATATATTTCCTACATCATGGTTTTTGATATAATTTTTAGATATCATATAAATACAATTATTTATGACAGAAAAATGATGCAGTATTAACCTCATTAATAACTGATTTAAATAAATAAGATTATAAATATAAAAATAACATCCAAAACATGTACAATTATTATTGGATGTTTTTATTTCTAAAATTATTCATCTTATCATCATCTTTAATTAGTTTTTTACCTTTTAAAACTGAATATAATTATATTACAAAATAATATATTTCATACTTTCTTAAAGAGCCCAAGCTCCCCCTTATAAGAAGCCCTCACTTATAATCCATTTCTCACACCTCTAAAGACCTTTTGGCACACCAAACCCTACAAAAAAATCTTTTAAGATCCCCCTATTCATCCTATAATCATTACCTTAGTCAGATGGTACTTCAATAAGTCATTTCAGTTCAAACCAAAAAGAGATACCCGAATTAAAGGTAACGGTTTCTCTAAAATTATTTTCATTTATTTTTCTTCTCCAACCACTAAACTATTTTATTTACTTTATTTTATAACAAAACAGGTATCCTAAATATACTAGGATGTTTTTATTATAATTTTTTGAACTAAAATGACTCACACCTCTATATAATGGGTAATGAACATATTATTTCTGTGGATGGCACATTAATGCCTCACGGAACAATGATTGTTCAATTATATCCTACCAACACTCATGGTGGACATTAAGATGGAATTATATTTATATATGATATATATTATGTTTATGTTGTATTTTTTCTTCTGTATTTTTCATTTATACCATTCCTTTATGGTTTCCATTATGGGTAAAACACGATAATTATATTTGAGGAAGTGTCGACTATCGTCCCCTCAATGTGATATGACTCGTTAATGCCTGATGTGGTATGTATAAAGGATGGAGTTAATTATTTTATATTTGATATAATACTGTAATTATAATATACCTATGTTCTATTATGTTTCAATTCCATTAAAATATAAAATAGAAATGAAAGTAGTGTTCATGCGTACGTACGGCTTACCGTCTCCATTAACGGTGTGTTTCATTTATTATCTACAAATGTTATGTACTATTATAATTACATATATATATACTGGATATATAATATATATATATGATATCTAAATCAAATTTATCATTTTGAAGATAATGGAATTTTGACCACATGGAAAATTGTAATGATAACAAGTTCATTTTGGTTGAACTTCCGAACATCAATAAAATATCCAATATGAACTCAAATAATTAACTAATTTTTATAGGAAAATAAAAAGTGATATAAAAGGAATAATAAACTTTATAAATTATCTTAATCTAGGATAAATTAACTTATGTTTATCATTCAGGAATAAAAAGGAACATACAAGACAAGTCGAACTTGAGGTAAGGGGCTTCTTATCTCACATTTCATTCTGTGAGATTTCCATTATTTGCCACTTATTTATTGCATATAGTGTATTGTATACCAACAATTGATATATATTATCATGATTCTCTTTAAATTCATGGTATTCTGTGATTTATTTTGTGGTTATTAACTTTTTTTTTCAAATGACTCAAATAATTACAATGTGATAAGGGTTTTTCATCTCACTTTTTATTCCCGTGAGATTCATTATATATTTGCCACTATTTCCTATTGTATGGTGTATGTACTACCCATGATTTTATTCATGGTGTAATATACTATAATTTATAGGTATTCACATGTTCATTATCTGGTCCTTCTTTCATGGGTTGTATGTTTAATGAGTTACCAAATCAGTAAGGAAATTTCAAATTTCAATTTCCACTCATTGGGCTTTATGAATTCTTCATTGATTATTTTTAAAACAAGATTATGTGTGGAATAACTATTTATTATTTTTTTAGAAATTTAAACACCCCATTGTGTGTATATACTTTTGATACATATCATCACTTCATTGATTGATTTTTTAGTCATCTATATGATCTTGATAAGAGTAATCTTAACTCAATTTTCGTTCATTGAGTTAAACATCAAATTCATTGGTGTTGTTGTTACAAGAATATGTGTGAATGTCCTATTATTGTTTTAAAATTAAAATAAAATCATATTTAGTGTATTTATTTTTTTCAATCATAATTATGTCATGTATTTATACATAACCTAAGGATATGGTATTTCTCATGGATTTCATCTCAACTTACATTCAATTGAGACTTCATTGTAGTTATGGGCCAATTCGATTTTATTTGGTGTATATACTGTAATTTTACATAATATATCATGAATTCGTATATTCTAATGATTTTTTATGTTTTTATTGCCTCAATTATTTGTACTCAATTGAATCTCATTTTGTTATAAACTCTAAATAAAATATCATTTTAAATGTTTTAAAATTTTATTCTTCTAAATCATCCACATTATTTTCCTTGTTTAAAAAATGGTTTAAAGGATTAATTTTTATCAACATTAATGTTTTAAAATAAAAATTCCATTTAAGAGTTTCAAATTTGTATGGTTCACTTTGATTCAAATATCTATTTTAAATTGCTTATTGACAAATAGTGATACTTTTGAATGTTTTGAAGAAAAAGGGGATAATTCTCACCAATATTTATTAGGAATATTTTCATCTATGTCAATATCATTCAATATTATCTTATTGAGGTTAATTTATTACAAAAAAATCTTCTATATTGTATTAAATGAGTTATGTTGGACTGTGGATATGCTATTTTTATACCACTCATGGTTTAGGGTTAAATTATTGACATTTCGTTTTCTAATTTAATATGAATGATTATTTTATGTTTAAACCTTTTCATATGAGAAATGAATTGGAAATAGTAAGTGATAGGTGGAGCCTGATATATCTCCTAGATGCCTCAGATGGTTTTATGAGACAAATTAGTGTATTGGCATAAGGCCTTGACAAAATCTTATTTGTAGTCCTGGAAAGAGGCCTTGACTATGTGGTTATGATTTTCGGCATTACAAATTCCATCATAATGATATTAGCTATTGATATTTCATGTGGTTATTCAACTAGTAGAAAACCCATTACTATTTGTTATTATTGAATTATTTACTCATCTCATATTCCTTCCCTATAGTGTTCATGTTTACTATTTGTAAAGGTATGTGTTTTCAGTTAATCACCATGCCTAATGTTTATGATATATTCTAGTATATTGCTTACTCATAATAAGTGTTTGATCTCACAAAATTCTTATGATTCATTTTCTCAGGATGTGAACATGTTATGTATGAGTGACTGGCAGGAATAATCTTTCAAGCATGGATGATTCTAATAAAACAAATTAGTGTTGTTTTCTTTTCAAGTTGTGTTGTTTCCCTTATGTGTATATCATGTTTCAAAGACTACTAAAAAGATCAGTCCTTCAGGACATGATTCCTTGTAATCATGCCAATTTATTAAAACAATTCACCGGCTATTGGACTCTGTGGTTGGGGTGTTAGAAAAATATTTCATCAAAAGAAGCATAAATATAAATAGTCTCAATTGGCTATGAGAAGGATTCAATAAACACTTTCCACATAGAAACATTGAACCATACTACCCATCTAATAAAATGATATTCCATGATGTTTTAAATAGCATGAAATGAATGATATTAGTGATATAAAATTTTAATGGATTTATATGCACCTCAAGGATAAATATAGGTGTGTACAATAGAATTTGGCTCAAAAAATTTAAACTGAGGAAAATTTATTTTATCGATTTGGTAACTATTGAAACGTAAATCCAATGCTAGAAATATCATAAAATGGAAATTTAAATACAATTAAATTTAGATATTAGAATAAAATAATATATATTTTGGGAAAATACACACCACACAAAAGTAATTGGTGGTGAATAAAACATGCATCTCATTGAAATAAAATGTGAGATGAAATTCCCGTGCCTTTTGTCTTTACTGACGATGTGCTCATTCAAACGCCATATATAATAAATATAATATATTATATATCATTTACAGAAATGTAATATGATATCTAATTCCATATATGAACTTTTTGTGACCATATATTACTCACTTATTATCGATTTCATGTTAATGTTATGCTTAGGGAAATATTCAATTTGTTTTCTCTTGTTTCTTAATTTGTTATAACATTTGTCCTTATAATTATATAACGACTTCAAGAATTTAAATCATTATATAAATATAATTTATATTTTTTATATTTTATTACAATAATTCATATAATACTTAATTAGTAATTGTTATACCCTTTTCACGGAGATGAAAAGTCGTAGGTATGCAGGAACATTGTATTCATTTTTTTGTAGTATTGAAGAGAAAAAGTTACAAATCATATATATATATATATAATAATATATATAATTATTATTTATGAATTATTATATCATATATATCATATAATCTCACAAACACTTCTTTAATACAATCCATGTTCTGTGTGAATGAATCACAATGCTTTGAGGTGGTGATCTTCCACACTTCCTCAAAATGATATTATCATATTTACAAAAAATGTAAATTAAAAAATATGTGTTGTAAAGATAATAAAGATGATTAAAGACATAATAAATATAATAAATGAAATATAAATACATATTTTTTATCATAACATCCAACATGAGAGGTGGTAATAGAAAAAATGGACAATCATTGTGTAATGAGACGGTAGTTCTTCATACTAATAAACATTATATTTCTTACCCATTAGATGGATGTGTGTATATGTTTAAGTGTATCCCATAGAATAAATAAATCAAAGTATATTTAATATAATTATTTTTATACAATTATGAAATTAAGATATTTTAGGGGTTGGGGTAGGAAAATAAATTAAAAGAGCTTGAGAGAAAAGGTTACCTATTAATTTGGAAACTCCTTTTGGTATGTGCCAAAAAAAATCCCTAGATTGAATTCCTATAAAGGATAGTCTTATAGAAAGAATGTAAAGATATTCATAAGTGTATTGAGAATATAATTGATGGTACTAGTATATTTCAGAGTTGTGAATAATAGGCTGACAAGGGGTCATTTTATAGGGAATGAAAAGGACTCACTTGGAATTTTAAAAGACAATATAGGCTTACATATGCTCATACATAAAAATGTTATAAAAATCAAAAAATAAAAAAATATAATTATTTTGGATGAAATATGGCCATTGAATGTGTTTTTCTATGTTTCTAGGTCATTTGGTACTTTAATATTATTTTTTTGTCTCTAACAATGCATAATTTGACCTTATTCATTATGATTAATGTTAATCACTTTTACTAATATTTTTAGTAAACATTTTACATAATATAATTATAATCTAAATATTATAATTATTATGATATTGTATGCCCTTTTTGAAAAATTCAATTCACTGAAGAGGAAAAATTAATATTAATGCTAAACCCACATATGAGAGAAAATAATTGGCTTTTAATGTTGATAAATTTGAAAAATATATTATGAATTTATATTAAATTTCAATGTGAAATTAATTATAATGTCCTAAATTTTATTATTAGATTTATAATTGATTTAAATTAAAAATAAAAAAATTAATTATAATTTATCATTAATAATTAATCAAATTAAAAGGCAGTTATTAACTAAAATGGAGTGTTTATCATTATTCATCAAAAATGATTTTCTTGGAAAAATCCTTAAAAATTAGCCTAAGATCATTTCAACAATCTATATTAAAAAATAAAGTTCATTATATAAAATTAAATGTCAAAATGTTGGTGAAATTAATTTTTTCATCATTTAAAAATGTAATTGAAAGGTAGTTCATTTGAGAAAATAGTATTTTTAAACATATATTGACTTTACAATATATTATAATTTTCATTATCAATATATTTTTATTTATATAATAAAATTATGAATATTATGGATATGTAATTATTATTATTTATGTTACTATGTTTTAATGTAGTCTATAACTATCTTCTTTAACTCGTTATAGAAATAAAATGTTATTTCATAGAAACATGGTATTTCCTACAACGGGCACTATTTTATTGTTGTGTGTAGCACAATCAAAGTTATTGTTACATGTAGTGCAATCCATTTTAGTGTTTTGTCTATCATAATCCATGTTGGACCCATATGAATAAAATATTTGACTATGTGTATTTAATATATATATATATAGGTTTATATATATATATATATTTCTTGTTTCACATGAAATGAAAAATATAAAAAAGATATATTAATTCAAAAATAATATTTAAAAAAATGTCAGGATGTTATATACAGATCTCATGGGACAAAACAATTGGAGAAAAAACCATCGTGTTTGTTTCCTAGAAAAATCATATGGGTTTCTACTCTTAGATATAAATTTTCTTGTGAATTATCTTTATTGTAGTGGTTCAGGTGATACATACATGATATTGAATAATTATTGATTTACTTAATTGAATATTTATTTATTTATATTAATGATATTTTTACTATGAATCTTTATATGCCTATATATTAATTCTCTGTTTATTATTTAAATGAATTTTGTTTTTTATTTATTTACATTTCTATATTTATTGAGACTTATTGATTATGCTTCACCTATTATTAATTGATTTTTCTGATTTATATAATCCTTAATAATTATTTGATCTCACCATTCGATTTCTTTTCAATCACCATGTTTTAATGATAAAATCAGTGAATTTTTTTTAAAGGAAGAAATATATTTTCTTATTTATGTTCTATGTTTAATTTACAATTTAATATGGTAATCATATATATATATATCTTCATGACTATTGAACTACTTGATCCTGAGTGATGTAATCCCTTTTTTCTATACATTTTTAATGAAATAACAAATGACACTGGGCTATAATGGTGAGGGTTGTAATAATGTGGCAGACTAGGGTCTTTTAATCCTGAGTGAGCAGGGTCTGCGATGATGAAATTTCATTTAAAGAAATTATGAAAAGATCCATGTGATTAGGTTCTATTTTTCATGAAGTACTATCCTATTCTGTTAGTTTAAATGAAATTTTTATTTCATTATAATTTTTTGTATCACAATTTTTTTTATGTTTAAGATGAGGTATATTAGAAATAAAATTTAATTTTCATAAACATTCACAATGAATAAATATTCAATGATAAATAATCATATTCCAAAACCATTGTACATTAATTTTATTGCAATTTTTTTCTGTATTTATTCATAATAAACAAATTTATATGGTATATACATTTTTAGCTCTTTATTACCTAATCATATATGGTTAATAAATATAATATATCATGAATTATTATAAAAATAAATATATTACCCATCATAAATAATATTAGAGGCACTTACCATCACATAATTTTTCAAATAAATATAGAGTACCATGTTGATGAAGATTAAATTATGTTATCTGTGAGATGTAATAAAAAATACATCTGATGAAATTATCAAAATATTATACATTTCACACATATATAATAGATAATGGATGAATTTTGGAAATATTAGAACTAATATCTCATTAAAATAATCTATAATTACACCATTGTAAAGTGATTTTTATGTGGATTATTCCTAGTGAAAACAAATATATTACAATTTTGGTATTTTTTTTAAAAATTCTTTGGTCTAATAATCTTAGATGAAAATGAATTCTGAATCCATGTATGTTTAATTTCTTCAATATAGTTAGAATATGAACTGTATAAAATTATATAATGGAATTCTATATTTATACAACACATATGAGGTGTTCTAATGGAAAATAATAATTTTTGAAATGATCATTTTTTTCAAATCGAAAAATTGAGATATTAGACATGATTGTTATTATTGAACTAGGTATAACACTTGTTATTATTTCTATTAGTACTTATTTTTTATTATTTAATACATCATTTTTCAAATAATAAATGTTTTATATATACCTCCACCTTAGAAAAAGAACTCATATTATTTATTAAATGTTTAAAATGATCCCCTTATTCTATATTTTTTTCAGATATATAATTACTAGATACAGACACAACAATTTTATTATTTAATTAGTGAATATATTTTTTAAAAATATCAATAAAACTAAATTTTATTATTTCTTTAGAGTATTTTTTATTTTTCATTAAATACTCGTGAATGTATTTTATTTTTGAATATTGATGTTTTTATTTATCCATTATAGAAATTATATTATTTGAATTTAGAAAAACGCTAATATCTAGAATATGACCCAGAAGTATATTACCTCAAATTCCATGTATTCATTTTGATAGGATAATTCATCATTAGAATAAAAACAAAAATCATTATCGAAAACTTCTTAGGCACCCTGTGTAGACTTTATAAATTTCATTACATTATTCTTATAACAACCCTTTTTAATGATCATTATTTTATTCTTCAATTTGTTAAGAAATTTAATATAGTCTTTATAGATATGTCCATCCTCCTAACACATATTTAATTTATTATTACAATTATATTGATAAAAATCATGTAGTTTTAGAATTATTTATGAATTATTTTATATTATTATGTATTTTTATAAAATTATTATAAAATATAGCAGTAACATTGTGATAATAAAATCAATTTGAGTATTTTTTTGGTTTTAGTTATTTAAAAATACAAAGGTTATGTTATTTTTATGCTTATAAAAAAAATTTCATGAATCATATTCCTTTATAAATAGAATATTCTACAAATGTTGTACAATCATATCATATACATTTATCATGATTTTTCAAATTGGATCTTCCATTTTGAAATCATACATCCCGGTATGTTAAATAATGATCAGGGATATTAGACAAAATTTTAATGTTTGAACACTAAAAACATTACATTCTTGATTGGGATCATGCATAGAGTTATAATGGTAGCCATAACTAAAATAAATTTAATCATCATTGTAATCATTTGATTGAATCCATTACTATAAATCTTCCATAATATAAAATATGGTTTATTTTCGGTATATATATTAAAATCACACCATCCAAGTACACATATAATATTATTCATTGTTTATGATTCTAGATAATAGTTATCTTATTCATTATAATCTGATTTTAATGATTAAATTTTGGTGTATTTAATAAGGTATTGAAATTTCAAAAAAATTAATAAATTACTATTCAAATATATAATCATATGAGGATTCAATATTAAATAGTTTTTACTATTGAAATTTGGTTCTCTACCTTTAGAAATTTCAAACTAACTGTTATCTGTTGTATCCATTTGAAAATTATAAATATATCATCATAATTATTTTTGTTTAGAATCCCTGACTATCTTTTTTATTCTAACAGATGGCCTGAAATATTTTTCAATATGAATAAATAGTGTGTGTGAAATAATTTTATGAAATATTCATAACATTATAACCAACTTGTTTTATAGAATAAATTTTTATTCCTTTCTCTTATATCAAATAATATAATTAATGGAAAACAACATGTTAAATATTTAACAGAAAATATATATAATGGGTTGGGTAGGAAATTTCACTTAATCCATCATATGAATACACTTACCTCTTGGATTTGTGATCTTATAAATGTAATACCCTTTTCTAGTGGATTCCTAGATGAATTAAAGTATATTTTACATATTAAAGAAGGCCTAAGATAATTTAATTATGAAACCCAATTACATTAACTATCCATGGTGTTATCAAAATTGAATATAATAAGTGCATATGAGTTCAAAATATAAAATAAATGTTTGTATTTTTTCCAAACTAATTAAGAATAAAATTTTAGATGAGGATGAAACATTCATAGAAGAATAATATTTTCCTTGATTATCATTATCAATTCATTGATTTCAAAACATAAACATATTTTCCATTGAATGAAGATTATTTGGAATATAATCACATAGATGATAATATAATATATGTATATGTATATTTTATACATTTTCAATGTATCATTGTCCATCAATGCTCCCTCCTTTTGATGACTCAAGTATTTTAATTTTGAAACAATTTTTTTTAAATCCCAATAGCATAGTTAATAATATATCAAAAATATCTTTGCATAAATTATTAATTAGAATGTTCCAAATATTTTTTAAACATGTAACAAATAGTTATGGATGAATGTGGTAGATTGTTACATATTGCGATCATTGATTTTAGAAAATAAACTTTTAGAAAATCAGATATATTTACAAAGTTCCTATTTTTATGATGAACTGAGTTCCTCGTTAGAGAGAATATATTGACTATTTTCCATTTTAATTAGCTTTTAGATAATGACAAAAAGCTGAAAGATAAAATTATATTTTTCCTAAGAAAATTAATTTAAAATATTCATTGATAAAAGAAAAACATTTATACCCATAAAATTATTTTTGATTGTAATGTGACTATCAATAAGAGAATTCCTTATTCATAAGATAAATATAATTATGTAAAAGTAATTACAGGAGGAATATTATGATTATAAAAAATTATTCTAAATGTGTTAAGATTATATGATATGATACTGAAACATGTAAGATGATTATATTATTTTAAATTATGTGTATTCTATGATCATTATCATAAAATTATATTGTGATATGTGGTGTATAATTAATTCTTTTCATATAGATATTCATTTAAAAAATTTATTGATAAATTCATTGGATTCTAATAATTATATACAATGCATGAGTTAAATATAGTTCATTCCTGAATCAATACGTGGATTATTTTAGATATTAATAAATAATTCAACAAGTTAAAAATATTATAATGAATTTTATAAAAATAACTAAAAATATATTTAATGTCCTCACCATTATATAAATTCGTTAATATTAGCCTGATTTGTGTGTTTTAAATGTGTTCAGGAAAGCAGAAGGAGTAACCATCAGTTTTGATTGATATATAATTTTTGAGTATGATTATGTCTTGTAGTATTTTATAAATTAGTATCAAAGTATTTGGCCTGAACCTATCTTATGGAATATAATTTAGTAGTATATGAAATATATGGATCGATAAACCATAAATATCCCTTATCCAAATAATTTATTACAATTTTTATAATATTATATATCACGTAAATAGAACTTATAATAAAATTATTAATTAATATGTATAATTATAAATCCACATTAATTTATTTGTAGAAAATATACGAAATTTTACATTAGATTACTATTAAAAAAATTAAACACATTATAATTCAATACTAAATTAATTGAAATAATCTTATCTTCTATATTACTACACAATTTTCAATTGTAATAAAATATTCAATGAATTAAATAATAAAGTAGTGTATATTGAAAAATTTTGTCTAAATTCAAAACAAAATGAAATCCTATTACAATTTTTTAATATAAAAATTATTAATTCATTCATAATTGATATATTTCATTATTAAATGTTCTTATAGTTTTATACCACATTCAACAAATCCATTAAATATTTTGAGATGAAATTTTGGGTAAAAACATTAAAATTAAATACATTTGTATGGGTGAAGTTCTAATGAGAGGATTATAACAACAATACCACATTAGAATAATGTATTGAAACATTAGTGAATACTTTTACCAACTTCATCAAATGTAATAATAAATTAATATATATAACATCAATATACCATTCTTTTTTATAAAACGAAAACATATAACTATTATCATATTATTAATTTAATATAAATAAAAAATTTATTTATCATTATATTCAGAATAAATTGTTATACACTAGCTTCTAAAATGTAGAACAACAAACCATACTGATCAAATAGGAAAGGGCCTTCCATATTCAATAGCATGCCTTCACCAATAATCAATAATACTAGAATAAATGAATATGTTTTTTCCCTTTGGGTAGAATGATATGGTAGATATAAATTGACTAATATAGACACATGAAAAAATAGATGATTATTCTTGATAAAATATTAATAATTCAAAAAAATTGGGTCTAAAATAAAAAAAGTAACTTATTATTGTATTTTTACCATGTTAATGTCATTTTTCCTTTTTGAGTGAACCATGTACCCAATGAATGATAGCTAAACCACATGATTCACATATGATACTAGGATTAGGATCACATCCCCTCCTCAAAACATTTTAATTTTTTAACTGACTATCTATCTATTCAATATACACATAATAGTTTTTGATACATCAATTCTTATGTAATTATAAGAATTACAATCTAATAATACTACATGAAATTCTTATGTATTTGGAAGGGAACAAGATTCATTGAGTCTTGGATCTATAGATATATCCCCTATGAATTTAAATAGTCACAACTTAATTAAAAATTTTATAGTATAAAAAATTTAAAACTGTATTTATTATCATGTATTAAATTAATTATATTGAATTTTAATTCTTTAATTAATATTTTTCATGAATATTTTTATAATAATTTCAATTCAGAAAAAAATAACATACTGATTATGATAAATTTCCATATATAAATGTTTATAGACAATTTATAAGTGTGACATTTTTTCATATAATTCATTATGAAGGATCGATTAAAAGTTAAGTAGATATGTATAATTAAATCAACTATAATATGTTACACAATTTTACACATCTAGATAATGTGTAAATAAATTTCATATGTTTTATTAATGTATTTAGTTTTTTAATGAATATTTTTATTATCAATATAAATTTAATATTGAAATCTTAATATCATTTATAATATAACATTTATAAGAATATTTCGATATAAATCATTATCAATACAAAATTAATTGTAAAACAACTATGAGTGAATGATGTTTATAATATAGTTCAATGCATGTATAATAATCATATTTATTCTAGGTTCATGAATATAATGTAGGATAATTATCATACTATTACTAACTTATTTCGATTATTATTTATTTTATAATTAAGTAAGAGGATTATTTAAATGGAAAACATTTTTCATTATAACCATTAGTTTTCCCTTCGATTAACCTATTTTGAAATTTTCATAAGTACATTAATAGGAATTATTTTTTATACACAATTCCATCAAGAATAGTTTGACATGATTTTATATCCATATTATTTTATTTATTTTGAAATGGATGACATTTTTGAGGTGAGAACAAAGGGGTGGTAGAAGGATGTTTTTATATGTATAAAAGAGTGTATCTATAGGAATAATATATATTAATTTTTTACATAACAATGTTCTTATGAATAATATTAAATAATATTATATTTCAAAGTGTTTCCTATAAATCAATAAATTTTCATTACCTTTTAATATATACAAACAAAGAATAATTAAAATATTTCAATAAAAATAAAGATTAAATTTTTTTACTCAAATAATTTTTAGTTTTTCTGTAAAAATGTTATGTAATTTTTCTAAAATATGTTATATAATTTAAAATTAATTATGAAACATAGTAAATAAATTCCGAAACATCCTTTTTTTCTAAATTTATTTGTAATTTTTTCATGGAAATGTAATAAAAAAACATATATTTCATTAAAAAATAATAATTTTACGTTTAATATAAACTTAGGTATTTTTGAAATATCTATATAAAATACCATAAGATATTTTGAATATAAAAAGAAAAAAGTTAATAACAAAAAAACATCAAATTGAGATATAATTCTATTAAAAATTAATAGTTTTTGTAATAGTTTTTGTGTGAAAGAAATTATGTGTTTTAGATACAATACATTATCTTAGAATGAATATATTTTATGATTAATAAATGTAAAAACAAAATCTATATCATTTGATAATAAAAAACTATATATATATATATATATGAAATTAAATTTTGGTGTGAAAATAATTAATAATTAATAACATAGTTTTATTTAAAAAAAATAACATGACCTTTTGAAATAATATTAAGTGAATTTGAAATTATGAACATGTGATTTTATAATACTCATTTAAATTTTATTTAATTTTTCTGAAAATCGTAAAATATTGATAAGACATATTTTTTGAGTAGGGAACTATTTTAGAAATTATTTTTATATGATAGATAGAATATAAATACACAAGACTCACACTCTCAGATCATGTTCCAAAATAATATACATTATATTTACTACATTAATATTGATAAGTAAAACCCAATTTTCTCATATCCAAACTTTAAAAATTAAAAAGTAAAACCAGGATAACATATATTCTCAATGACCGTTTTGGTTTAGAGTTCTATATAATTATGGAAAAACACAAAAAAAACAATTCCCCTGTCATTAAATTTAATGTTTTACAACGTAACACTAATTTTTATATCCCCCTGTAATTCATCATCATAATCCATGAGAAATCCCTTCTATACGTAATTATTTTATAAACATTCATAATAACCTGGTGGGGTATGAAATATAATAAGCATGAGATCAAATTCTATATAAGGATAAACATAAGTATTTCTATTTTAATTTCATCCAGGAGTATATTAATTTTCTAAGGGAATGAACACATATTATGAATGCATTATAATATAAAAAAATAAATCATACCAATCAATACATGGTTAACAAGTGGCACGATATGAATGTATCAATCCCATAGTTGTCATTAGTTAGAGTGGTTTTTATATATATTTTTTACATTCTATATAATTTTTTAATAAGGAAATAATATAAAACCACATTCTACTGTATTTTTTTCTAATCTATTTTTAAACATGGATTAATTTGATAAAAGTATGAAACAGAAAAATAGAATACTAGTAGATAAAAAATCATAATATAATGCTACGGGAAAACACTTTTCTAATGGTTTAAAATATTCCCTTTTCAGAGAACTATTTTAAAGTGATTCCAATGAAAAAGTCTATCATATTTCCCTCGCCAATAGATAAATCACTCAAGTTGAATAATTTCAGAGTTCTCCACTCCCATAAAGTTAAACTACCACAATAAAATTTGAAAAAAAATGAACAAAATCTTCGTAAGTACTAATATTTAAAGAATTAAATATTTTATAAATATATCCACAATATGTATTACTGAATGATCATTGAATTGGAAAATTTATATCAAGTGGTGTGAAGTGTATGTATGAATTCAGGATTGATCTTACAATCAATTATGGATTCATTAATATAAAATTTGATAATAATGATAATAAATTACCATTCTATCTAGATATTTCCCCAAACAAAAATTATTTAGCTATCTATCTTGATCAAATTCGAAAATAAAATAATTTTATTAAAATATAAGGTATTGAAATGAAAACATAGGAGAGAGTTAATTATCTTATGAACTACAACAATTCTATAGTGTTCTTTGTCGGATCTCCAGGAAGAGGTTCTCTAAGTAGTTCTCCCAGATGTGCACCATTGTTCTCTCTCTGCTTTTCTAAATATGACGTGTCTTTATTTGTGGAGTGATCCCCCCCCCACTTGCATGTTGCCCAAAATTTTAACATGGAGTCCTATGTGACTTTTCACCTTGTTCTTTTCACGGACATAGTCTTCTAATTCACAATGCATCATCCCACGTGTGTTTTTTTGGAGAATGAGATGTCCTTGGAGGAAAACAAATTTAACTAATTTTTCATGGGTTAGATAAAAGAACCTGGACATGTTTTGGGATCCTCAGTATACCTGCATATAAAATAATAGTAGATCATTAAATCAATTTCAAGGAAAATTTAAAATAAATAATTACTTAAGTAATAAATTAGATTAAAGATGTTACATTATTACCCATTTATAATTAATTTTTAACATAAAAAATCGTTACAATATTTTTTATTGTATAAATGTTATTATTTATATTTATTTATTTATAAATGTTATAAATATATTTATTTTATTATATGATAAAATACCAAAATTAATAGTTTAGTATTTAATGAATTATTTTAATAAATTAAAAATATTATTAATTAGTTATTTGTATTTTCATTTATGTTTTTCTAAATTAAATTGTGATTAATTAAGTTAATTATTTTAATTTATTTATAAATTTTAAAATTTTAATTATAATTTATTAAGATGAAACATTATATTATATTTGACAAATTTATTAATATTTATATTTTTTCATTTTATTTTTTAGTTAATATCAATTATTCGAGTTTAATATATTTTATTTATTTAATTAGTTTATTTATTTATATTATAATTATTATTAATTATTATTATTTTCATATATATTATCATTTAATTTAATTTTTTTAATTTATTTATATCTTTTCCCCCTTTCCTTCTACAACATGCAAAACGAGGGGTTTCTCCTACTTATTCCTTCATTATCCCAAAAATTTGTGAAGGAACGATGATATCAGGTCTCCACCGTTACGTCAGATTCTAAACCGCAGTGCGACTTGAACTCCACATTCAATCGGTTCGAACTTAGGTACACAAATGGTAGTGGCGTGGCTTCATCATAGGTCTAGATCCATGGCAGTGCATCAGGTGTTCAGGCGGGTCTCTCGTATTCGATTAGATCATGTCAACAGCCTCCCCAACCTCTATTCATGTAACGATGACCTTTGGGATCATCATCCAGCTGTGGTGGCACAATTTCTTCCTTCAGCTCGTCTCAGGTCAGATCTACTGTAAAAATTGTGGTATCTACGCATAGCTCCACTGATGACCCATTTGATGGTGGTGAGATACAACCCACTATATCATCAATGAAAATATTCTGTTAGGCTTCACCTCACAGTCAACTTTCTAGTGGTGAAGCTCCTTCACCATTGTGGTGGGATTATGGTCGAACTCCATCAAAAATTCATCAATCAGTAATTGGAATTAGATATTTTTTCTTTATTTAAGTTCGAAATGTGTTGAATTTTGATGATCTGGTGATGATCTATTGAGGTAAGAAAGAGTATCAATGATATTTTTAATGGTAAGGTGGTGAGATCGATGTATGCTTTGGTATTGTTTGTAGGAGGATAGATGAAGTCGACGTCTATATGTGAAAATGTTGAACGCATTAAGAGAAAAATTGGGGAACATCGGTAGCATGATGAGAGACCAACACAATGTCGGTGTGAGTTTTTTCTGTAGGTGGCTAGATGTGTTGTGTTGGTAGGTCATGATTAGCCTGGTACCGACACAGACAAGGGAATTGGGTGGTAGAGACCGACACTGACACAATGTTTGTAGCAAGGGTGGGAGAATCAATGTCAGTGGAATGAGACCGATACCAATGAACTGTGTGATTAAGTCAATAAAAATTTATCTTCATCAATAAAACTATTATAAAATTAAAAAAAACTAAAACATAAATTTATTTTGATAAAAATTTAATTAACTGGTAAATTAAAAAATAAAATAAATAAAAAATTTAATATAACCAACTATATCAAATAGGTCTAAATTATAACATATATTAATTAAAATAATCTGTTTATTAAATCATAATACTATAAATTAAACTAAATGAAATAGTTATAGATAAATATATTGGTAGGTGAGTGAGAGACTGACACCAACTGTGAAAAAGGAAATAAGGGGTCCAACCATATCTTGTGCTACCGAATGTTTGTGTGTGTTAGTTGGTAATACTGATAGACTAATAATAATAATAATTACATAGAATTTTTATCCATCTTATATGAAATTAAAATATTAAAGATTCATGAATCTAAATTAATTAATTAAATAAATAATTGATCACTTAAAATAAAAAAAATATTTTATTAAATTAATAATTAAAATTTCAACTTTTAATAAAAACTAACAGGATATGTAAACATAAAAAATTAATTAATTTAATAATTTTAATGAAAATAAATTAATAGACAAACTATTAAATAAAAAAAAACTAGATAGATACAAATAACACTAAGAGATTATTAATTAATAAACATGTCAAATTTTTAAAAGTTGAGAAAATAAAAACAAATAATTAAGAAATAAATACATTAAAAAATTATAGATTTAATTAATTATATTAAAAACCAATAATACATTATTTATTATAAAAATCTGATTATTTATTAAATTTAATTGTAAAAATACATTAGTTCATTTATTTAGTAAATTTTGTAATATTATTTAATAAATCATTAATAATTAATTAAAAATATGTGTAAAACTATAAAGAAATAAGGCCACATAAAATTCCCCCACACTTAAACATTATTTGTCCTCACACAATCAATTTTTTATTATATTTGAAAAACAGATGTGTGTTTTATTCATGAACTCAAAATGTGGCATGTTGACCGTTCAACTATAGAGTACCTTCAAATTGAGAAGTGGGATTATAAAATGTAAATCTCAATATATGTCTTTCCTAAAAATAATACTCAAAGGGTACTCATGAGAGAAAATAATCGTCTATCAAATAAGGTTTCATGCCTCATATGTGACTCTTCATAGTGACCCAATTCAATCCATAATTTTTTTCCGTGTTCAAGTGTGAAAACATGTTACATAAATGAGGAATTTTAAACATAAAAAAATGGAAGGTTGTATTTTGACATTATCTGGGTTCCATAAAAAATAATTTATTTTCACCTTGTTGATATAGCCTAAATAATTCACATATAAACCAACTTTCCCCCTCTTCATTGGGCATTCATCTTTCCCCTAACCTTAATGACCTCATTTTTTATCTCAGACACAATATTCAATTATTTCCAAGCAATGTAATATGATCTAGGAACTATGCAACATACTTATTCAAGGTGTAAAGTGGGATTTTAATAAACAAAAATTCACCCAACATCTATGGTCTTAGATATTAACTGTGGGTTCCCAAATTCCCAAATTACTCCAGATTCAAAAGATTTATATGAAAACCATTAATATTTTCCAACTAAGGTGAATAATTTATTTTTATAAATTAAAATAACAATGAGTACACAAAGATAAATTTTCAAACATTTTTCCAAAGGTTTTAATCACAACTCAACAAAAACGATTTTGATGTCACTCACAAAAGTAGTTTACAAACATAAATTTTAATTAAATAACTAATTAAATTCATCTAGAAATTTTTTTCCCATATTAATTTCAGAGACAAAAAATATCTTAAATACCATCAAAGAACTTATCATAAGAAATAAAAATTTTAGAAATAGTTTGAATCCTAAAAAATAAAAAATTGAGAATACATTTTGTAAAATTTTCCTTAAATTTTTTTTAAAAAAATTAATTTGGGAATTGATGGGATTTCATTTAAGCACAGTTTATCTTATTCAATAATTTTGCCCCTCCCCCAGACTTACCACCCAACATTTTCACCAAAGTTGAAATCCAAATAAGAGAAGAACAATTAATCAGTTAATGTTCACTATATTTTTTTAATTGAGAAGATTTATGACAAGTTGATGGGTCTCATTAAATTTCAAAAAACAGTGTTTTACACAATAGTTATTTAACACTAGTTTTATTAACCTAATACATGATTTAATATTTATTTCAGTGATAATAATTTTATAATAATTCAAATAGTTACCAGAAAATAATGTTGGTGCATAATTAATTGGGTGAAAGAAATTTAACAGACTTTGTTAAAAAATTTGTTCAATTGAGAACAATTTTTTTCTAAAATACAAAAAGAGAGACAATAAGATTAAATAAAATAAAATTCCTTCCTACATACTTATTCCCCCCACACTTATGTTCAACAAGCTTTAAGAATTAAAAGAAATTAAATCCACTTTTCAACAATGATGCACATGAAATGTTTTTATTTTCATACTCCAATAATAGATGGAATACTAAAAAAGAAAAAAAGGGGTGTGCATTAGTTTTTATTAAGAAAAAGTGAATCAAATATATAGAAGAATATTTAGAAATATGAAATTCATCAGACTTGTATCTAGTAATACCACAAAACACATAGAAAAAATACTTTCCAGTATAAGTAGAATTTCTCTAAAAGTAACATTAATTGATCCATTGACAATACTATAATTGAGTAACCAACTATAGTTTATCAGTGGATCTGGTTCATCTGTGAGTTAGTGACTAATCGATAATAGTAAAAATGTTACTTATCAATGAATTTTTATAATGTGAAATGAGAAAAAAAATATTAAAACAAACTAGGTGTAGAGTAATCCCTTGAATAAATGTTTATCATTAATCCTCCAGCATGGAAATTCAAATCCTTAAATGACAAAAAAAACATCACAATTCATAATTTAAACAATAATTCCAAGGACAAAGCAAACAACATTAATTAAAAAAACAATTTCTGTAATCATATTGTAATTCAACATTAAAAATCAAATAGGAAAAGGAAAAAAAGTACCATAGGTTTCCTCAAATGCAGTGCATTGTTTTAAATCCTTCAGCAAGAATTTATTAAAAATTATATTTCAAGAATTATAAAGGTATCCAAACCCTTTGGTTGTCCCTCAAAATATCGTTTAACTCTCTTCCCATTTAACATCATGGGTTTATTGTCTTCAACAACTATCTCACCAGCTCCATTTAGAATAACTCTAACAATAGTAAATGTTCCAGAACAATTGGACTTATGTTTTCCATGAAAGAGTATGAGTATATAATTAAAGAGAATGACCATATTTCCAGGTTTAAACTCATTGGTTTGAATGATAAAATCATAAATAATTTTATCAATATCTTTTTATATTATATAATTATCATAATATCTCTTCTTATCTCATCTACATCACTCGACACAAGAAATATTTTTTCACCTTCACTATTAAAATCAATGTTTAAGGCCTTAATTTCCAAATATGATTTAGGATGCAACTAAATATGCAATTGAAAACATTTTCCAAATAGTATCCTATATAAATACATACTTATTGGGCTCTTGAATTTAGTTTTTTATTCCCATAAAAAACCATCAAATATTTGAGACCAGTCTTTCCTTGAGTATGACATAATTTTTTCCTGATATTTTTTTAGTTCTCTATTAGAAATTACTACATGTCAACTGAATTGTGGATGATAATGAGTTCGATTCTTATGAACTCAATCATACATTTATAACAAATCCAAAAGTTATAGTCTTTAATTTGTGTTCCATTATCATTATTGAAGAATATTTGGACTTCAAATCATGAGAACATGTCCTTTTTAACAAATCTAATACCATTTTTTGTTTTATTGTTTGGAATTTACACTACCTAAACCCACTTAGAAACAAAATCAATAGAAAAAATAATGTACTAATTCCCTTGAGAATATGTAATTTGATCCATGAAATCGAAAAGACAGAAATAAAAAATTTCCAATTATAATGTAACTCTTTAGGGTAACTCCAATTTTCTAACAACATTTCCTAACCTCTGACACTTTTCACAACCAATTAATAATCTCCTAGAATCTTTGAAAATGGTTGTCCAATAATAACCAGTTTAGAGGACATTCTAAGCTGTCCATTCACCGCCATGGTGACCTGCCCAAAGTGAGTAGCGAAAACTCTTTAAAATGGGTAGTATCTCTTCTTTATGTACACACATTATACAATACCATCATCATATGTCGTAAATAGAAACAGATCAATCAAAAGGTAATAATAATGTTTATAGATTTGTGTTTTTTTCTTTTTTTATTGGATAGATTATTGGGAATGACTCATGCTGAAATGAAATTTGTAAAATCTGTAAACAATTCATACTGCGTAGTTGACAAAATGAGTAGTTTTTCATCATGAAATAAATAATTGATCTCCCTTTTATTTTCAAAATGGATGTGAGGAAGCGAATAATGATGGACCACAACTAGATTTTGAGCTTAGTTCTTATCCATTATTTTTAAATCAAGTAAATGTAGAATTAAAATTTATATAATCAATCTAGGATTGGTTTCATTTTTAGATATAAAATACATTGAATTCTTATGATTAGTGAAAATAATGAATTTATATCCTAAACGGTGGTGTTTAAACTTCTCAAGAGAAAACACAGTAGATAAAAATTCCTTCTCAGTAGTGGTATAGTTTCTTTGGAGTTCAAAACAGTATACTAGTTTTGAAAACCACATTCAGTTTTGTGTCTTTCAGCTTTCCAAGGACTTCATCAAAAACCTTTTCAATAGTATCACACGTAAGTCCTATAAGGATTTTATAATGAGGTGTAGTGATGATAGGTGATGTAGTGAGTTTTCTCATTAACATATTAAATGATTTCAAAAAGTTTTCATCAAGTTAAAAGGAATATCCTTTACCAGCATAGAACAGAAGGTCTTAGTTATTTTTTAGAAGTATGTTATGAACATCTAGTAGAATCCTATATTCCCTAAGACACATCTAAAAACATTTAAATTTTTCGGAAGTGGGATTTTTTTTGAATGACATCAATTTTTTCAGTATCTACATCTTGACCTCTCATTTACACGTTATTTCCTTGAAAAATCTCTTCAGTATCCATTAATTGACACTTATACCATTTAAGATCTAAATTGAAATATATGAATCTATATAACACTAATGCCTAATTTCTTAAACATTAATCAAATGTAATACCCATAATTGAGAAACTATCCATGAAAACCACAATTATCCTTTCAATCATATTAGATAAAATATCCATCATTCACCTTTGGAAGATTGATAGGGCTCCACAAAACCCAAAGGGAATCTGCCGATAGGAAAATGTCCCAAAGGGTCCTGTGAATGTAGTCTTCTCCTGATCATCTAGAGAAACATGAATCTAGTTCTAACCAAAATACCCATCCAACAAAGAGGAAAAAAATTATTACGCCTCTCATGAATTTTATGAAGTATATGAATTACAAAATTGTCTTTCCTATTGGATGCATCAAACATCCTATAATCTATAAAAACTCTCTGTTAAGTGTCTTTCCTAACTTGTATTAAATAATTATTTTTATTTTTGAAAAAAATAAACCTCCCTTTTTAGGTAAAAACTATACTAGGATGATCCAAGTTCTATCATATATAGGGTAAATTATTCCAGAATCCAAAAGATTAATCACTTCCTCTATCACACCTTCATTCATGATTGGATGTATCCTTATTTGACATTCTACCCTAGTCTTATGGTCATGATCAATTGAAATATTTTTCTTGTAAAATGAGGAACTAATAAAATTAATATCATCTATGGTCTATACTATAGAAGATTTAGAATTTTTAATAATATCCAAAAACAGTAGTCATGATGTTCATTATTCTTAATAGAGATTATAATTGGAAACATGTAATTATCTCCCAAAAATGAATATTTCGAATATGATGGAAGTGGGTCGAGTTCTAGAATGGGAAGTTTTTCACAAGAAGAATGACTCATGGGCATAGGAAGAATAAGGTCATAAAAATAACACTTTTAAATGGTATGATGAGAAGAAATATTTCAAATTTGTATATTAGATTAAGATTTTATAGTGCTGTTATCCAATGTAGATAGCTCACTGTCCAGACTATCTAGATTTGAATTCAATAGGTTTATTAAAGAATAATGATCATGTTGTCCTAATAGCACTCCCTCCACGTCATCCAAGTTTTCATAAATGTTGGTTAGAAAAAACACCCTCAAATTCACTAAATAAGTTCATATGTTTCGAAACCGAGGACTTGACTAAAACTAAAACTAGTCAGTTGTCCCGATCAAGAAAATTATCCAGATTCATTTATTATGAAAAAATTCAACATGTGAAACATGAAAATAAGAAATTTTAGCTTCCCAGTGAATTTCTTTAATAGATGATTTATTTTCAGATTCGACAAGATTTCTATATAATCATTAAGCTTCTAAGGATGTTATTTTTTGAATATTATACATGGAAATTACGTCCATTAACATTTTTCAAAAAATTAAACAATTATTGTTTTTTCTACAATTTTAAATATAAATTAACCATTATACACATCAATTACAGCACAACCAGTGCCCAAAAATGTCCTACCTGAGATGATGGGCACATCGTGATAACACTACATGTTTTTGACTTGAAATTATATAGGTATAAATAGTTTTTCCACCCCATCTAGAAAGTCATCAACCCTCTCAAAATGATCTGTGAATGAAAGATCATCCAACCGGTTTTTGACTCTGGTGGGTTAATGATCACCCAACCACAACTATTGGAATAGTGATTATGGGAGCTGTTTTATACTACCAGCTTAGTCAGAAAAGAAGTTGAGATGATCATAATTTTTTAGGGTACAAGGTATGCCAAAGAAAAATAGGTCATTTAGTTTAGGTGGGATCTTCTTTTTGGAGCATAACACTACACTCTTCATTGAAAATGTTGGTAGATAATTATTGTAGTGTTTTATTTAAAATAATTTTTTTAAGATATTTCATGTAAGATAGTATATGAATTAAGGCTTGGATCAATGGAGTGTTAACATGATGTTTGGAAAAAATAACATGAAACTGAATAAGTTCAGACTTGTTTTTTTGTTAGTTTTTCATCTTTTCAAGGAACAAGATAGTTGGTGAAAATTTTCTTCAAATTGTAGGAATTTACTGCATTTATTCAGAAACATTCTCAATTTATTTATTAAATTAATTATGAGAATAATTTTCAGAATTATTTTTAGGTGAAAAATTCAGAATCACTTTGCTATCAAAATCTTTTTCATAGTTTTCAGATTGAGTATAAAGACGCTTTTTTTTCAAGAATCATGCGGATTTTCATTTTGGGAATATTTAAGTATTTTTCAGCTACAATTTTTGTATACAGCCTACTACTATTTACAAGAACCGTGTTATTCTCCCTAACATATGTTTATTTATGCTATGAAATCATTCTTTAGCCCTAGATGTAAAGTCTCTAGAAAATTGGCGAAGCTGTGTTTCAATTTTTTGCACTCTAACATCATTTTTCATTTTAATATAATCATTTTTAGTTTCATGTTTAATCAGTTGATTCATAAATCTTTCTTCTCTATAGTATATTTTATTCAAAAGTATATCTATCATAGAATAAATTTGGTTATCATTGTTGTAATTAATATAAATATTAATATTATTAAATTACATAAATAAAATACCATAAGATATATTGAAGGTACATATTAAAAAAATATAATAAATAAACAAATATTCATATTATGATATAATTCAATTAAAAATTAATATTAATGATAATATTTTTTGTGTGTTGGTCATTATGTGTTTTGGATACAACAAATTATCAGTGAATGAATATATATTTTAATGAATAAATATAAAAAAAGTATATTCCTTATTTGATAATAAAAAAAAATATATATAGAGGAAATTAAATTTTTCTAAGAAAATAATAAATAATTAATAACATAAATATATTTTAAAACAAATTACATGACCTTTTGAATGGCTATTCATATAATGTGAAATCAGAAACATGGGATTTTATAATACTAATTTAAATATTAATTATTTTTTATGAAAATCATAAAATACTCATAAGAAAGTTTTATTGATGGGATATTTTAGATATTATTTTTATATCAGAGAGAAAATATAAATACACGAGACCCATACTACCGAAACCTGTTGCAAAATCATATAAATGATATTTCATACTTTGATATCGATATGTAAAACCCAATTTTATCATATCCAAACCTTAAAACATTAAAAGGAAGAGTAGGATTACTTATATTCTCAATTTCTTCTATGTTTTAGAGTTGTATAAAATTATAAAACAATCACAAATACAATACCCATGTCATTAAATTATAATTTATTCCATTAACACTACTTTTCATATACCTCATTAATTCATCATCATAATATTTGTGAAGTCCCTTATATACCTAATTCTTTTATCCACATTCATTATACCCTTGTGGGGAATGAAATATAATAATGGTGAGATCAAATTATCGGTAAGGATAAACATAAGTATTTCATTTATAATTTCATCAAGGTGTATAATAACTGTCTAAGGTAATGAACACATATTTAAAGTGATTTATAATATAACAAATGAAAACATACCAATAAATATTGGGATAACAATTGTAAGGATGTGAATGTATGAATCCCATTGATGTTAGTAGTGAGAGTGGTTTATATATATATTGTTACTTTTTTATATTTTTATGTATTTATGTATTTATGTTTTTATAAGAAAAAATGTAACAAAAAATTTTTATTGTATTTTTGTTTATAACTATGATGAAACATGAATTAGTTAGAAAAATTTATGAAATTGAATGATAGAACACTAGTAGATAGAAAATCAGAATGTAATGCCCAGGGAAAAATCTATTCTACTTATTTAAAATATTTCCATTTCATAGAACTGATTGCTATCTATGCCAATGATGAGGAATAACTTATTTCCCTCACTAAATGATAAATCATTCATATTGAATAATATCAGATTTCTCTAATCAAAGAAAGTAAAACATGTATATTAAACTTTTCAAATGACAATAGAAAAAACTCATTGTAAGTCCTAATGTAAAATGAATTGAATTTTTTAGAAAATTTAGCCACAATATGTCTTGTCGAATGATAGTGGAATATAAAAATTTATATCAAGTGGCCTGAAGTGAATGTATGAATTTAGAAGATCAATTTTGGATTCCTTATTTTGATAAGTGATATGAAATATAAGAAATAACAATTGGATCAAGAAATGTCCCCAAAATTAAATTATTTAGATAAATATCTTGATCATATTTCGAAATAATAATAATTTTATAACAATATAAGGAATTGAAATGAAATAGATGAGAGAGAGACATCCCTGATAATATACAGTAGTGCAGTAGTCCACCTTCTTGGATCTCCAGGAAGAGGTTCTCTAGGAATTGCCCCCAGATATGCACCAAAGTTCTCAATCAAATATTCTTTGGATAATACAGTGCGAATGGTGGAATGATCCCCACCACACTCTCTTGTTTCCCTGATTTATAATCTGGTATCATTTGTGGCACATCTCTCTCTTTTTTTCACTGACATAGTAATTTAATTCTCAATACATCCACACACATGCATTTTTTTGGTGAATGACATGTTGTTGGAGCAAAACCCATGTAACTTACTCTGCATTGGTAAGTTGATTGAACCAAAATGTGTTTTGGGAACACTAATGTACCAACAAGAAAAAAATAGAGGATTGTTAAATAAGTTAAAAAACAAAGATAATAAATTAATTACTTAAATAATAAATTAGATTAAAGATGTCATTTTATTTCCCAATTATAATTATTTTTTTACATAACAAATAGTTATATTATTTAATGTTGTTATAAATGTTATTATTTATATTAATTTAATTAAAATGGATAATAAATAATTTATTTAATTATTATATAAACAATGAAATTAATATTTTAGTATTTATTAAATTATTTAATCAAATATAAATTATTAATAATTAGTTTTTTCTATTTTTATTTATTATTTTTTAGATTAGATTGGGATTAATGACGCTATATATTTTATTTGATTTATAAATTTTATAATATTAATAATAATTTATTAAGATGCTACATTAAATTATAATTGAAGAATTTATTACTTTTTTAGTTTTATTTTTACTTCATTATAAATTATTTTATTTTAATATTTTTTATTTAGTTAATTAGTCAAATAATTTATTTTATAATTATTATTATTTTTTTAATTTAATTTACATATATATTATTTATTTATTTTAGATTTTTAACTTTTTTATATCTTCTTCCACGATCCCTTCTCCAACACTCAACATGGGGTATTTCATGCTTTTACCTTCTCCCTCCCGAAAATCAGCAACGACGCTGCAAGATCATATCTCCATGGCGATCTCGGATTCTACACGGAAGAACTACTCGGCCTCCACCTTCATTACATTCGATCTCAGGTACCTACACAGTGGTGATGTAGCTTCATCTTAGGTCTAGATCTACGGAGTCACATCATGTGCTTAGGTGGGTCTCTAGTCTTCAAGAAGATTGCGACAACAGCCTCACCCAACAACGACATCTGAGTGGATCTTCCAGCATGTTGCGTCGATAGGTGGTTGAATGTTCTGTGTCGGTAGGTCATGATTAGCGTAGTGCCAAAACTGATGATAGAATTTGGTGGAAGATTCCAACACTGACATAATGTTGTTAGAGTGGGAGGGAGGATTAGTGTTAGTTTCATGAGGACGACAACAGCGAACGGTGTTGGTAGGATAAAAAAAAATTACTACATCAAAAAAAACATAAATAATATTAATAAAACTAAACATGAGTTAATTTAGATAAATATTTGATTAACTAATAAACTAAAAATTTTACTAAAAACAAAATTGAATATAGTAAACTAAATCATATAGGGAAAAATTAGAACTTATGTTAATTAAAATAAACTTTTGATTAAATCATAAAACTAAAAACACAACTAAATGAGTCACTAACAGTTAAATCTATGGGTATGTGAGTAAGAGACCGACACCGATAGTCTAAACTGAAATAAGCAGTATGTTGGTAGCAAGTGATAACGATAGTTAGTGTGTGTGTGTCGGTGAGGCCAAATGTCTCAAAATAATGTCAGTTACATAAAATATTTAAACATCATACATGGAATTAAAATATTAATTTTTCAAAAATCATAATTAATTAACTAAATAAATAAATGAACACTTATAATCAAAACACATTATTTTATCAAATTATAAATTAAATAGTTATCATATATTAAAAATGAACATAATAATTAATCATTAAGAAATTAATTAAGTTAATAAATTATAATGAATCTAATTAAATGGATAAAGTATTAAATTTAAAATGATGTTAGATAGAAGAAAATTAAATTAAAATTAATAAATTAATTAACAATTAATATTATTAAAAATTCAAGAAGTTCAACACAACTAAATAAGAAATAATTATATTAGACATAATTTGTTAAATTAAAATAATTATATAAATGAATAATAATAAATAATTTTTTATTAATTTTTGATTATTTATTAAATTTATTTATAAAAATCCAATATTTTATTTAATTTGAAAATAGTGGAAAATTATATAATAAATCTGTAAAAATTATTTAAAATGATGTGGAAAACATTGTCAAAATAAGGCATTATAAAATACCATCATACGTAAACATTGTGGGTCCTCAAACAATTCATGTTTTATTATCTCTGAAAAACCGAAGTGTGTTTTATACATCAACTCAAAATTTGATATGTTGACCGTTCAAAAAAATGGGGACCTTCAAACTAAGGAGTTGGATTTTGAAATGTAAAGATCAAAATATGTCATTCCTAAAACAAATACTCAAAGGGTAATCAAGATAGTAAAGAATAATCTATCAAAGAAGGTGTCCTTCCTCTTATGTTACTCTTCTTAGTGGCCCAATTTAATCCAAACATATGTTCCAAGTTCAAGAGTGACAACATGTTAAATAAATGCTTAATTTTATGCAAAACAAAATGGAACTTTGTACCTTGAATTCATATAGGTTCCAAAAATAAATATAATTATTTTTTACCATCTTATTGATACGACCAAAATGATTCCCATATAGACCAATTGCCTATTTTTCATTCAGCGTTTATCTTTCCCCTCAACTTAATGAACTCGTTTTTTGACTGTGGACACATTATTTAATTTTTTCCAAGCCATGTAATATGTGCTCTGCACTATGCAATGTACATATTCAAATTGTATATAGGGATTTTAGTAAAAAATTCACCAAACATCTATGCTCTCAGAGATTAACCATGGGATCCCAAATGCCAAAATTACATTGAATTGAAAAGATTTACATGAAAGCCTTTTAGATTGGCCAACTAAGGTGAATAATTTTTTTTTCTAAATTAAAATAATATTGAGGTAACTAAGAAAAAGTTCAAAATTCTCATTCCAAGGGTTATAATCGCAACTCTGCAAAAATGTTACCCATACAACTCTCAAAAGTAGTTCCCAAACCGAAATTTTGATTAAATCACTATTTAAATTCACTTATCAATTTTTCACCTACATTCATTTCAGAATCATAAAAGATATTAAATACTATCAAGGAAAATTATTTACCAAATTACTATTTCATAAATATTATGAAGACTAAAAAATTAAAAAGTTGTGATTTTTTTTTAATTTACCCATTTGTTAAAAAATCGTTGGGAATTAATGGGATTTCCCTTAAGTACCATTCATCTAATTCAATAATTGACGCCCTCATTCACATATAAAACATAAATTTTTCCCCAATGTTGAATTCCAAAGAGGAGATTAACAATTAATCAGTTAAAATTCAAAATAGATTTCCAATTTATTTGATTTGTGACATATTGAGGGGTGTCATTGATGTTCAAAAAATAGTGTTTTACACAAAATTTATTTTAAATTCGGTTTATTATCCAATGAAATGAATTAATATTTATGTTAGTGAGATGATTTTTATAACAGTTCGAACATATACTAGTAAAACATGTGGGTGCATAATGAGTTGGGTGAAAGTAATTTTGACCAACTGTGTTAAAAAAGATGTTCAATTGAGGAGAAATATTTATGCCAAAACACCGAACCTAAAAAAAGTTGATTAAATAAGATAAAAATACTACCTTCATACATGTACCAACAAAAAGTTTCAAGTAGTGGTATGAATTTAATAATAGTGAAATCCACTTTTCAGCAACCTATCACATGCAAAAGTTTTATTTATACACTCTAGAAAAAGTAGTAAGAATTTTCCAACAAAATCGGAGTGTGCAAAATTTTTTAAATTGCAACAATGAAACAAATATATAGTAGAATTTCTAGAAAGAATATATTTAGTAAAATTGTATCTATTAACGCCAAAAAACACATAGTAAAATTAATTTTCTTAACAATTAGGTTTTTTTTAAAACTAACATTAACTTATTCATTGACAATTCTACCATTGAGTCACCAAAAGTAGTGTATCAGTGGCTCTAGTGCATCGGTGAGTTAGTGACTCACCAATAATAGTAAATGTGTGACTTATTAGTGTTTTTTATATTAATTTAAAATGAGAAAAAAATTGAAATCATAATAATAGTAGAGTAATCCCTAGAATCAAAGTTTATCGTTCATAATAAAGCAAGGGAATTAAACTCCTTCAATGACACAACAACATCACCATTCCTAATTCAGAACAAGAATACAAAAAACAATGAAACATCCTTAATTTCACAAAAACAACATATTAATGCAGTTCATAATTCATCATTAAAAATGCAAAAAAAAAATTTAAAGACAAGAACCATGGGTTGCCTCCCATGACAGAATATATTTTAATGTCTTCTGCGAGTCTTTATTCATAATCAGTTGTCAATAATAGTTAAGGAATCCATTCCCTTTGGTTGTCTCACAAAATAGATAATAACTCTCTAACCATTTACCAACATGGGTTTATTATCCTCACAAACTATCTCAACAGGTCCATTCTTAAAATCTATATCCATAGTAAATGGTTCAGAGCACATGGAATTATGTTTTACAGAAAATAGTTTGAATCTATAATTAAAGAGAATGATCTTCTATACAGATTTAAAATCATAGGACTGAATGATATAATAATGAATTGCTTTATTCATCCATTTGTATGTTTTTGATTTATCATAACTCTCTATTCTTATCTCATATAGCTCACTCATCTCATCAATATTCTATATGGAGACATACCTACAGAGTTCTTGAATATAGTTCTATATGCTCATAATGTTTGATCCCTCTTATGAGACCAATCTTTCCGATACAGTGACATAATTTTTTAAATAATTTGTTTTAATTCCCTATTATAAATTTACATTTTCCACTATACTCTGGATAATAAGGAGCTCTAGTCTTATGAAAAACTCTTTTCTATTCCATCAAATCCAAAAATATGATGTTCTTATTTTGATATCCATTATCAGTAATGGTGTAATTTGGGACTTTGCATCTTGAAAAGGGGAAGTTTTTAACAAATCTAATAACATGATTTACTTGATTGCAGGGAAGTGTCACTGCCTCAGCCCACTTAGAAACATAATCAACACAAGAAGTATGTACTCATTCCCATGAGAATATAGAACGAGACCAATGAAATCTAAACCCCATACATCAATAATTTCTACTTCCAAAATACATTTTCATGGTAACTTCTATATTCTATCAACATTTCCTAAACTTTAACACTTCTCACAACCAAATAAAAATACCCTAACATCATTGAAATGGATGGGCCAATAAAAAACAAATAGGGGTAATTTATGATATATCCATTTACCACCAGGGTGACCTTCCTAAGGTGATAAGTGAAACTCTCAAAAATGGGTAGCATATCTTCCTCAAACACAAACATCAAAATTATACCATCAAAACATGTGTTAAACAAAAAAGAGTCATAAAAATGGTATTAATTATGTTCGGAGATGGATTTTTTTCTTTGGTTACTCAAAAAAATCTTGGGATACACTCCTGCTTCTCGAAAATTTTCAAAATATGCATACAATGAATAATTTTTAATTGACATAGTGAGTAGATTTTCATCATGAAATGAAGAATTAATCTTTATTTGATCAGAAAAATGGTTGTGAGGAATCCTATATAGATGGTAAAAAATCGATTTTTATCTCCATGATTATGCCTTATTTTTAAATAAAATACATGTCGAGATAAAATCTATATAATAAGCCCAGGATTGATTACTTTGTCTGATAGAAAATACTTTGAAGAATAATGATCAGTGAAAATAATGACTTTAGAGACTAATAGGTACTGTCTATACATTTCTAGACCAAGATCAATAGATAAAAATTCCTTTTTAGTAGTGGTATCTTTTTTTGGGTCTTCATAAAGTAGTTACCTAGAATATATAATGACATGCAGTTTTTATCACTAATCTGTCCAAGGATAGCTCCAACAACCATTTCACTAGATTTAAACATAAGTACAAACATGAGTTTTTAATCAGGAGAAGTGATGATAGGTGTTGTAGTGAGATTTTTCCTTTAATAAATTAAATGATTTCAAACAATTTTCATCACGTTAAAGAGAGCATCCTGGACCAAAAAATAACAGATGGTATTAGTTACTTTTGAGAAATCGTTTATGAACCTCTAGTAAAAACCAGTATTCCCTCATAAGCATCTATCATCTTTTACAATTTTCCACGGGTGTCAATTTTTTAGTGATATTAATTTTCTAAATATCAACACCTAGACCTCTCTTTAACACATTAAATACAAGAAAAATTCCATCAATAACCATGAACTGACACTTTTTATAATAACGCACTAAATTTTTCTATATGAATCTTTCTAAAACAAATTCCACATTTCATAAACATGTATCAATAGTGCTCCCCACAACAGATATATCATTTATGAAGACCTCAATGATCCTTTCAATCATATCAGATAAAATATCCATCATTCACCTTTGATAGATAGACATGGCTTTACACTACCCAAAGGGAATCGACCGATATGCAAATTTCCCAAATGTGCATGTGCATGTAGTCTCTTATTGATCATATAGATCAACATGAATCTTGTTGTAACCATAATACCCATCATGGAAAGAGAAAAAAACATTTCTAGTAAGCCACCCATGAATTCAAATAGAATGGGAATTAAAAATATGGTCTTTTCTAGTGGCTGCATTATTCTTTTTATAATCAAAATAGACTATATTTTATGGATTTCCTAACATGGATTTCATCATTCTTTTCATGTTTGAAAACAGCAAAACCTCCCATCATAGGTACAAACTAGACTTGGCTAACCCATGACCTATCATAAATAGGGTAAATTATTCCAGTATCTAGTTGTTTAATCACATCATCTCTCAAAACTTCTTTTATGTTTGGATGTAACATTTTTTGAAATTATACTCCAGGATAATGGTCAGGATCCATAGGAATTTTGTGCATGCATAATGACAGACTAATACCATTAATATCAGTTATGGTCAAAATTGTGGAATATTTATACTTTTTATGAATATCCACCAATATATATTCTTCATGATAATTAATATCAGAAGATAATATAACAGGAACCAAATAAATATCTCCCAAAAATAAATATTTCAAATGTGCGGGATGTGAATTTAGTTATAGAATGGGATATTTTTCAATAAAAGCAAGACACTTGGGCTTAGGAGGACCAATTTATTAAGTATATCTCTTTTAAAATGTATGAAAAGATGAAATATTTCGAATTTATAGCTCAGATTCACAATTTATAGTGTTTCTATCCAAAGTAGATAGCTCACTATCCAGACTTTCTAGATTTGAATTTAACTGGTTTATTATTGAAAAATCATCATGTTGTCTTAAGAACTCTCCCTCAACAACATCAATGTTTTCATTATTTTTTGTGTTAATAGAAACACCCTCAAATTCATGCAATAAGATCCTATGTTTGGAAACAGAGGACTCCCTACACAAAAAACAAAAATGTATTCCAGATCTGGAAAATTTTACATATTCAAGTTTTGAGAAAATATTTCAACTAGGGAAACATGAAAATAATGAATTTAAGCTTCCAAATGAATTTCTTCAACAGAGGATGAATTTTTTGATTCTACAAGATTTATGTACGAACAATCATCTTTTAAGGACTCTATATTTGAACAGTTTTCAAGGAAAATTAGTCCATTAAAATTTTTAAACACATTAAAAACTTCTTTTTATTCTCAAAATTTTAAAATAATTTGACCTTGAGACACATCAATTATATCACCACTAGTGGGAAAGAAGGGCCATCCCAAGATGATGATAACCTATTTATCCAACTCCATGTCTATGAGTAGAATTTTTTCAGGGAGTAACATTTTCCCAAACCAATCGATCAAGTCATCAACCATCCCGAGAGGAGGAGTGAAATAATGACCATTCAATTGTATTATAACATTGGTGTGTTGAAGATCACCCATTCACAAATGTTGTAACTATTAGTATGGGAGCATTTTAATACTAGAACCTAGGTCACATTAGTTGTTGAATTGAGTATGATTTGTTAGTCCACATGGTATGACAATACTACCTGGGCCATTAAGTTTAGTTGAGATCATCATTTGGAGAACAACACTACACTCTTCAGTGGGTCTGTAGGAAATTTTTTTTTAAGAGTTTTATTTTATTTTTGTAAGATATATCATGTAAAATTCTATTTTAAATTAAGGCTGGGATGAATGGAATTTTCACTTGATGTTTGGAAAATTTACTTTGAATCTTAAGAATTTTAGCCTTGGTGTTACTTTGAGGTTTCAACATTTCAGGGAGAGGGATGGGTGCGGATTTTTTTAAAATTGTAGGCATTTCAATAATTTCAAAAGAAAAATTCTTCTTTCCTTTATTATTTTGATTTGTATAAAAATTTTCTTCATGAGTTTCAGCAAAAAATTTCATAATATCTTCACTTTGAGAAGCATTTTTATAGTATCTAGATTGAGTACAAAGCCATTTTTTTCGGGAATCATAAATATTTTCATTTTAGGCATTTTACACATATTTTTCAACATCAATATGAGTATTAATCCCAAACCACATTTCTAAGAACATGATATTATCCCTAAGATTATGTTATGTTCTGCTGTGAAATATTCTTTTAGCCTATGATGTAATGTCCCCAGTGAATTAGCTATGTGGTGTTTCCATATTCTACACTCTAACATCATTTTTCATTATATTAGATTCATTTTTGGTTTCATTTTTATTCATTTGATTCATTGATATTTCTTTACGGGAGTTTATTTTAATTAAAATTAGATCCATCTAAGAAGACATTTAGTTATCATTATTACCTTGAGAGATTGATGATTCACCCATTTGTTGGTTTGGAATGTTTTTTCTTGGATAGTTTTACTTATTTGGGGATATTCTTTGTTTAATGAGGACTTGATCATTCCATGAAAAATTTGGATGGTTCCTAAAACCTTGGTTGTAGTTATTAGAGAAAGGGTGTTCTCTGTTAGGCATCATAAGATGATAATTAAAAAATATTGAGTTTTCTTTTTGCTGGGATGTCATATCAATGTTAGGATAAAAAAATTCAGTAATGCAGAACATTCAACACTGGACAATCTATTCCCTTAATGATTGGTTATTTTTTAAATGCCAATTGATTAACAATTACTTTTGAATTTTGGTTCAATAAAGATTCACATTGGTTGGTGATTTTTGAAAGTTTTTCAGGAGTTTCAAATAGTGAACCATAGTTAACATTATCATTTATAATAATCTTTTTACTTCTTTGATTTATATTTAGTGAATTTAAAGTAAGATTATTATAGATTTTTCTTATCTCTTCATCAGTTTTATCATTGGAGTTACCCCAATCTGCTTGGTACACTAGGTTCTAACTAGAGGAGGAAATCCTTTCATAAATGGTATCCATGTGAAGGTGATATGGGAGTTGATGATGGGGAAACTACCTATTCATATCCCCTAATATATCCCATGAATCATGGAAATATTCTCCATCCTCTTGATAAAAACTAGTTATTTTTTATCTATGTTCTCCCTTAATTTATTGGGGATAAATTTATTTATGAATGAGTTGTACATCTGATCCAAGTTTTCAAAATATTTCACATCTAGTATCAAGAATAAGTTCCTAGAATTCCTATTAATGAAAAAGGGATAGACTAACATTCATAGATAATTTTTAGTAATTAAATGAAGTAGTAATTGTTGTATAGAATTATAGAAGGCTCAAATGAAGGCAAGTGAGTCCTCATTAGAGAGCCCATTAAATTCATGAAGCAGTGAGACGTGGGACTGTATGAACTCATAATTTCAGGCTCTATGATAAATTCGGATTGAAGAATGGTGGCTTGAAACATGAGGGAGTTGGAAATACATCATCAAAGGCCTCTAATGATTTATTATTTTTAGATGGTTTACAAAGATATGTGGTGCAGGAACACTATCATCTAGATTTTCCATGTCATATTTTTGATTCTTTCTTAGAGCTATAAGGTGTTTGTCAAATATCATGTCCAGTGGCTCTTATCTATCAAGAATATACTTAGTGATCATGAAATATTTTATAAAATGATAAATAAACCACAAAAAAATAGTAAAGAATATCATAGTTGTAAAAAAATAGTATAAATTCAATAGAAATTGAAGAAATATTGTTTTACATTATTTAATTTTTCAATTTTATTGGTGTAATTTTTTTATATGTGATTTTTTTTAAAACAATTATTATAAATATATGGTAGCACATTCCTTCCCATGTAAAGGTTCCCAAAAATGATGCCTAACTATCATTGATATTGGGTAATAGTTTAGAATTTATTATTTCTTACTACTACTATATATGTGGAGACTAGGGTCGAACGCATATGGAATGATGATGGCCAAATATCATTCCAATAAATCCCATGTTTTTCAGTAGTGGGCGTGGTATATATATATATATATATATTAATTTTTTTGACATTATAATTTATTTATGTTTTTATAAGGTAGTAATGTAACACAATGATTTTTTATATTTTTGTTCTAAACTAAGATGAAAAATGGATTAATTTGAAAATAGTAAGTAAAAAAAAGATATAATGTTGATAGATATACATTAAGAATATAATCCCCTAGGGAAACTATATTCTACTAATTTATAATATTTCCATTTCATTGAACTGAATTTATGAGATACCACTAAAAATGACTAACTTGTTTCCCTCACCAAGTGATAAGTCAATCATGTTGAACAATCTCGGAGTTCTCCACTATAATTAAGATAACCGTCCTGATTAAAATTAGAAATTGGTAACAGAAAAGCCTTTTTGTAAGTAGTGATGTTATATGAATTAATTTTTTTAGAAAATATATCCATGATATGTCTTGACGAATGATCGTGGAATTAAAAAAATTGATATCAAGTGGCATAAAGCATATGTATGAGTTCATAATTGATCTCGCCGATCAATTGTGGATACATTGATATGAAATGTAATAAAGTTGAAATGAAATAAATAGTATATAAAAAAAATTCCCCCAATAAAAAATTATTCAGTTAACCATCTTCATCATATTTGGAAAATAAATCATTTTATTATAATATAATGAATTGAAATGAAAACAGTGGAGAGATAGGACTCACCTATAAACTATAACAGTGTTGTTGTGATCCTTCTTGAATATCGAGGAAGTGGTTCTCCAAGAAGTGCTCCAAGATCTACAAAAATGTTCCCACACTACTCTACTCTGGATGATGTGTTGTGTGTTGTGAAATGACCCCCACTCTTCTATTTCCCATATTTTTAATTTGCTTTCATATACTACATGGCATAGTCTATTTTTCACCGAGAATGTCTTATAATTTTCAATGCATCCACACATGTGCATTTTTTGGTGAATGACACATAATTAGAGAAAAGAACCCTGTAACTAACAATGCATGGGTTAGATGAATGAACGTGGACATGTTTTGGACACCTCAATGTACCTACAAGTAAAAAACCGAGGATCCCTAAATTAGTTAAAAAGTAAAGTTAAAATAAATAATTACTTAAATAATAAATTATATATATGATATCACGGTATTATGAAATTATAAATAATTGTTTACTTAATCAATAGTTACATTATTTAGTTTAATTATAGATTTAATTATTTAAATTTATTTCAATATAAAAGTGATTAATTTATTTATTTAATAATTGGATAAAATAATTAAATTAATAGTTTAGTATTTATTAAATTATTTATTTAAATTAAAAATATCTTTAATTAGTTTTTTGTATTTTTATTTAAGTTTTTATATATTACATTACTATTAATGAATTCAATTATTTTATTTGATTAATAATTTTTTTAATTTTAATTATAAATTTTGTAAGATGCAACGTTAGATTGTAATTGATAATTTTATTAACATTTATTTAATTTATGTTTAATTTAAATTTTATTATTAATTATTTTAGATTAATATATTTTATTTATATAATTATACTAATAATTTATTTATAATAATTATTAATTGTTTTACTTAATATAAATATATATTATTTATTTAGTTTTTTTATGTTTTTCTATATCTTCTTCCCCCCTCCCGTTCTCCAACACGCAATAGTGGGCTTTCTCTAGGTTTTTCCATCTTAATCACAAATACTAGTGATGGACTGACAACAACAAGTCTCCATGGGGAGCTCGGCTTTTACACAGAAGTGAGACTCAGCCACCACATTCTGTTAGTTCGATCTTGGGTACCCAAACGGAGGTGGCATGACATCATCTTAGGTCCAGAACCAGGGCCGCCCTTGGGGAAATCTCAGTGAGCCCTCGACCTAGGGAAACACTCAATAAATAAAAAAATATACAAAGAAGGGGAATCAATTTTATATTTGTACTGTATATCTCAATGTATTTATGGAAAATTTTTTGATAGTGGACTGGGGAAACTGAATTTTTTGGGCCGCTCTTTTCCCGAACTGTGGAAATGAATCGGGTGTTAAGGTGGGTCTTCGGTCATCGATCATATCATGATAAAGACTCACCTACCTTTTGATCAGATGATAATGCCATCTGGATATATCTTCTAGTAGTGACAGAACAAGATCCTCCTTATGCTCACCTCGATTTAGATGTGTAATGTAAAATGTGGTCTCTACGCACTATGCTAGATTATGTCAGCATCAGCAGGTTAAAAGGGTGAAGGAATGAGGTGACAATGGTGGAACATTGGTAGCATAATGAGAGATCAACACAGTTTCGGTTTCAGTTGTATCGATAAGTGGCTGAATATCTTATGTCCGTAGGTCAAGATTAGCGTGGATCTGACACTGACGAGGGAATTGGGTGGAAAATACCAACACCAACACAACATTGGTTGCAAAAGAAAAAGCATTAGTGTTAGTGGCATGGGACTGATGCCAATGAATAATGTCCGCAAGTTAATTAAAATTTATCTTCATAAAAAAACCTATATCAAAATAAAAAAACAAAAACGTAATTTAATTAAGATAAACATTTAATTATATGATAAATTAAACTTCAAACTAAAAACAAAATTGAATATAACCATCTAAATAAAAATGGACAATATTATAACTTATGTTAATTTACTTAAATAATTGATTAAAACATAATACTAAAAACACAACTAAATAAGACACTGATAACTAAATCTATTGGTTGGTGAGCGAGAGACCGACATTGACTGTGGAAAATGAATGAAGGGGTGCATCAGTAGCTTGTTCTACTGACAGTTAGTGTGTGCACATCGGTGAGACCAACAGACTAAAAATAATTTTAGTTACAGAAAAGTTTTATATTTTATACATTAAATTAAAATATTAATGTTTCAAAAATATAAATAATTTATTTACATTACTAAATGAACACTTTAAATGAAAAAATTATTTTATTTAATTATTAGTTAAATTGTATACATATATTAGAAACTAAAAAAAACTAATCGTGAAAAATTAATTAAGTTAATTTATTTTAATGATACTAAAATAATGTATAAGGTATTAAATTATAAATGAAGTTAGATAAATGAAAATAAAATAAAAATTGATTAATTAATATATATGTCATATTAATAAAAATCCAATAATATTAACACAACATATTAAGAAATAATTATATTAGAAAAAAATATTTAGCTAAAATTAATTAATTTAAAGACTAAGAATACATAATTAGTTTTAAAAAGTTGATTATTTATTAAATTTAATTATAAAAATAAAAAATCTCATTTATTTAGTAAATAATTTTAAATTAATTAAAAATATTTGGCAAATTGTCTCAAAATAAGGTCACATCAATATCTTCCATTAATTCATCATTATAATCCACGTGAAACCCCTTCTTTAAATAATTCGTTTTTCCACATTCTTTATGACATAGTCAACTGTAAAATACAATAATGGTGAGATCAAATTCTCAGTAAGGATAAAAATATTTATTTCTATTATATGTTCATCTATGAGTACAATAATTTCATGATGGAATGCACATATTTTAAGAGTGAATTGTAATATAATAAAATAATTCATAACCATCAGTACATGAATAAAAAAATATGCAATGTGGAAAAATAATGAGTCATCATAATCATTAAACATGTCCCATGAAATATTAATCTTGATTGTAATGGTCCGAAAATCTCTACTCCATTCATTGGCCAAAATATGGTGTTTGTGGTGTTCTGGGAGGTCATTTTGAGTTATCTGAAACACTTTTCCAAATTTATAGTTCTTTGAATAGTTTTTCCATAACGATGATTCATTTTAATTACCAAATTTCTGAAATGATGTCATCGATAATGTTTCTATAATGACAAGACATCTAATAGTTTCATGAATACTGTTTTCGAAAAGGTTAGACATTTCTTATACACAATTTATAGAACTTTTTCATGAACAATGATTCCAGAATGGTGAGACATCCAACTATGTCATGAATAGTTTTTCTAGAATGGTTAGCCATTTCCTATTCTAAATATCTAGAATGGTGTCATGAATAGTGTTTCTAGAATGCTGAGACATCCAAAGGTGTCATGAACTACTTTTTTCAGAACCGTGAGACAATTCCAACAGTTTTTCATATTTCTGGATTTTTCTAAATTTCCTAAATTTCCCCTATTGACATCTTTGATTATGTAAAATGAATTGAATGCCAATTTTAAGTTGGTTTTAAAATGTTTAAATGGATATAAATCATATCATTTATTTTATAAAAATGAAGAAGCATTAAATTGGTCAAACCACGTAGTTTATTGTGGTCCTCTTTTAATGGATAATCTAAATCATATATAAACAACTGATCTGTTAATATATTTTTAAGGTTGAGATCCCCGCCGAATTTTTCTACCTTCTTTGTTTCCCCTAGAATGTGATTCCAATTCCATTCATTCTTATAGGAGTTTTGAAATCAAACATTCACCCTTAGATTGTTTCCACTTTTTGTTTTTCATGCTTCTTATGTGTACCAATTATTTTGGTGAAACCAGAAAGTGTTAGTCGATATTTGATATGGTATGTTTTACCATCATTCATTGGGGTTCCTGAATATGTTTCCTCATGTTTCTCCCTTCCATGTGATGGAATGTGATCTCCATATTTTTAATGGATCATTCTTCGGTGTCGGATGATGTTGTTGTTCCATGGAATCCTTGGGTGGATGTAGTTGTTGTAGGAGAGGTGATCATTATCCATTGTGTTGGCCTGTTCTAATGCATAGAAAATATAAAACCTTTTGATGTAGGGGATTCATGGCTTCACTATTCATTTCGAATAAAAATATAGCGACAACATGATTTGGCCTCTTGATCACAATAGAATTGATATTATAAATATTGGAACATGAATAAATAATTGGTTTTGATCTTATGCTATTAAAAATTTATTTTCTTGATAGTGTTATATCTACGCTTTTCATTTTTATAATTTCATTATTTATGGATGTAATTAATAAATGTAAATCTGTGATTAATTGTAAATTAATTATCCAATGATAAAGAGGCTTGTAAAATAATCTAGTTGTTGTTTTAATTAAATTATTATCAAATTGATGAAGTGACCATCTTTACATAATTTTTGATAGCCATGACATCATTCAAATTAGGTTTCTCATAGTTAGAAACAACTATTAATGAATCAGTTAATTCAATATATATTGAAGGCTAGGTTATCGATGAAGGATATTTCATAGTAGGGTTCCTTATTTCCCTCTTACTTATATAGGCCAAGCGCCTTTTGATTTGAAGCACATACGTCTCTTTACATGTGAAGGATGGATTGCCTTAATTGGGGCCAAAATCCTGATTTCTTATTCTTTCCAACTTCTTCTATTGTGATGATAGCTTGGAAGGCCATTTTTGTATGTGGGGTATGGAGGGCCAGTGGTTGTTTCATCTATTGATGCCTATAGTGGCGAGATGCATCAGTTTAAGCATGGGGGTGTCAGGGAAGACACTAGAGATGATAAAACGAGATTCTTTTGAATGTTGGATTCTTGTTGAATCGTTTAGTTTGTTTATCTTCTTTACATTCCCCACTGTTTGAGGTAGATGGAATTTCTTACACTTCTTCTAAAAGAGGCAATGACACATGGGTATACCACATGATTTCCATGTTTATCTTTTGAAGGATCAATGGGCCTACAATGAAGATATTGGTGGAAAAGACTCAACAAGTAGTTCACATACTCATTGTAATTATCCCCTTGTGTTTGGAGGCTTAAAATTATTTTTCTAAAATTCATGGATTTTTATTAGAGTGATAAAGCTGTTAATGAATGATTTAATAAATGATGTTAACACGTGGGGTTGAAGTTTGCTGGGATTCAATGGTGAGGTTATAATTTAATGGAACTGTGGAATTGGTTTGGTTATCCATGGAAGGAATAAAACCATGGGTGTGATGATAATGTAATGTAAAATGATAATTGATAAATAATTAATAGATGTAATGAGAAATAGATTAAACCAGATAAAGTAATCTAATGTATCAAATTAAATGGTGGTGTGATAATAAGATATCTATTCTTAGAATTGGCATCCCTAAGTCCAAGAGTTGTTAGCTGTAGTTGATTATAAGACTAGGTTTTTCTCATAGCATGTTTGTGAGCTATATTATTTCTTGTACTTTTTTTGTTTCTATATGTTACCCCACCCAGTTGGTTAGGGTGACTGACCCCCTGTGAATTTTGATTTACGGGGATGTTTTCCCCATCATATCGGTGAGAGGATGGATGGATGCCTATCTCATTGGGCGTCACTCTCTCTTTTTCGTAGTTACTTGTGCTGGTAGGCACAACCGCAATTTTTTCCATATATGTGTGTAGAGGGATGTAATTCCTTGGGGTTATTCCCACAGATATATTCTGGATATAATTTCTTATGGATGAATCTAGTTTTATCATGCTAAGGCTGTGATGGATTGAGGATCATTACTCGGTATATGGGATATAAGGGAATGAGGTATAATACATGACATATGATACAGTTATACAAGTTTTGGTGTATCAGAAAAACTACATGTTTAATTTCGGATTGGGGATGGTGTGGATCTTCGCTTAGATGTCTGCGCGAAAGCATTTGTGTTGCATGAGGTGCATATTGTAGTCCCTGCCCAAGTTTTTTGGACTAGAATTTTTGTAGTGTGATGGATTAAAATATTTGACATTGGAAAAAGTACAAAATTATTGTTGAAGTGGTAGTGGGATAGTCTTGATATTAATTACTATATTATACAATCTTGTTTGTGATTCTTGGTGAGAGTAGCCAAGGTTAGGTTGGAAACATAGTATGATGTTTAGGTGAAGAGTTAGATTAATGTGTTGATTCAATATGATTTAGAGTTCAACATTCACTTTTTCAGAAGAGGCTATAGGGAAGATCATATTGAGAATAATTTTATACACACCCAATGTTATATAAACTATTTATTTAACATGGATTGGGTTGGAGATCAGGATGGTTACTACTAGTTTGGTGTTTATAGGAGTTGTTTAGGATCTTTAATTGCTGTTGTTTTATGTTCTTTTGGTACTTTCAGTTTTCCCTATAATATGTAGTAGTCATTTCATGTCATTACATACATTTACATGGTATTATTTAATATTGCATTATTATTTTGATGGGGTTAGTTTATTTCTGGTCTCTCTCGACCACATGTGTTCATTTCGAGGGAAATTCCTCCCATTTATGTGATTACTATTCCCCTAGTGCTAGTTTCCATCCTTAGGCCTACAATAAGAATTAATCAATGGTATGTATCTCTCTTCTATCATTTTCAGCCTATGAGGGGTTCACTATGTTTGTAGGGGGTCATGAAAAATTGGCATCAAAGGCACTGGTTGAGGGATATGATGGTGTGGGGAGTATGGAATAGGTGAGGTTTCATGTTATGTTAGGGTAATGGTGTCATCTATGTTCAGAAAGCAATATAAACACTGGATACCGGATGAGACATATGTATTTAGGCCCCCCTATGATCTAAGTCATGGACCATTATGTTTTCAATAGTTACTAAATGAAGCGATGCTGGTTGCATGGTTGAAAAATAGGAAAGGATCATGCACCATTATTATATTGATGTATGTGTGGGTTAGGGTCATAAAATTAACCAAAACATGTAAATAAATGTATCATACTAAATTTATTATTTAATAATGGAATCAGAATTATTTATGGGGCAAATAAGGATAAAATACAACAACACTTGTTGATGAATTTTACATCTTCTCCAGATAAATCCGTTTCATTTTCGCCAAACCCCATTGTTGGTTTTCATTATTCACAATCTACAAAATTTGTGATGATTTTATAAGGTATTTTATAAGTTATTTGGGTTTTTCAGGGACCATATATGTAGTTTTATGTTGTGAATATAGTTGGAGAGGGTGTGTCCTTTCATATGTGGGGTGAGTGGAACACTTGAAATATTTTTAATGCGTGAATTCAACCAATGATGTTATCATTCCTACAGGAACTAATAAAGATTAAATATCAATAAAAGTATTTTTAGTGTATAAATATATACATATATTGGGTTTTCGATATGTTTATATGACTTTTGGACCTATATATTTAAATACTAACCACTGAGATAATTTAATATTACATTAATCAAAATAAATAATTTTAACTTCATTCACCACTATCATTGGAAATAAATAATGTGAACTTTTTATAAAATATAAAATATTATGGTTCTATATATGGATTATATTTTTCAATATTCAATTAAGAAATTTTTAAAATTATTATTTAATATTAATCGTGTAGATTTTTTGGTAAAATTAGGTTTTCATGAAGAGTATTTTTTTAGCTAATTTTTATTCAGTTTAAAATTTAGGACTAAAAAATAATTGTACAAAACTAAATTTCTAATTAATTAAATATAATATATAAATTTCATTTAAAAAATTCCCTATTATGTATTATTTTAATTAATTAAGAGGAGAGACATTATTAATTTTAAAATAGATTTTAGAAAACCCGGTTTTTAAACCAAAAAACTATAAAAATACAAATATATAGTTTATTCAAAGTAATTAAGTGTATTATATATAACTTATGAATCTAAAATAAAATTTAATAATATATTAATACATTTCTGTTACATAATTAATTGAAAAAAATACTTATCTAAATAATTTATTAATATTCACTATTCATGAAAATATCTGCATTTTTAAAAAAATGCCAAACTTTCACCTAAAAAATTAATAATATTCATATATAAAAATAGATATTTATTTTTTCTAATGAATTATTAAAATTATTTAAATCTGTTTTAAAATATATTCTCTATTAAAGGAAACCGAAATACTTTTGTTTAAAAAAATATATATAATTTCAAGAGTAAAATTAGATTTATTTTTATAGTATGTCTATAAAATAAATATTATAAAATTTAAAATTATATTGATTATATAACTTCCATTAATATAATAAAAAATGATATATTTGTTTAATTTATTAATATAAAACCATCTTGGGCACATTAATAAAGTTTTTATGAAAAATATTTATTTTTATTTTAAAAATGTTTTTCAATGTATTTTTAATTAATTAGTCACAAAATAAATAATTATATGTAAATTTATAAAACATATTTTGTATAATTTATTTCATCTATTTAAAACATGGTATTCTAATTTCATGTTGATAACAATCATACTAAATAATAGTATTAATTGTATGTTTTTGTTCAGGAAAAACAGTTTTACGTGTAACAAAAAGATAATAATGAAACTATTTGTTTCTTTTATCGTAATAAAACTAATTTATAGGTTCCAAGTATTCAATTGAGATTTGGATCCATTTTTTGTGACTCTTTTGGTTTTACCTTATGTTAATACATGTTGAGATCACTAGAGTATTGGGGGTGTATAGGGCTTGTTTAGAGATAGGATAACATCTATTTAAGAAAACAATTGGGTCACATGATTAGTATAAAACGTGAAACTTATGAATTTTGGTATGAGGGAACTAAGTGGGGCTGGATAGAGGGAAATAAGAGTCCAAATGGTGTGATGAAAGCATGAAACTAGGGGAAAATGATCATTCAAAAAAATTATTGTGTTATTACAATATAAAATCACTAGTTGTTCATAGGGTTTTCCAAACCATTGTAATGAATAGTGATAAGTACCCCTTGAGGTATAGAATGATGTGTGGTTGGATATCGGTTAGGAAAACATTGTGACTAAACACTGTGACCTAGTTGAAATGTGGGAAATTATGTTTTCCAAATTTAAATTAACTAAATTTGAATTTATATGTCTCTTTTCCTCTACTGAATAGACCCTTCACTTTTTGGAGATCCAATCGATGCCAAAAAAATGTATTTACTTTTAATTTTATTATGGAATTATATTTTAACAATTTCTTTCATGATGGTTACACATAGCTATATTATTCAATCATATTTCGCCATTAATTGTTTGTATTCACATTAAAGGAGATATTTATGAGAAACCTAAATTCCATATTTATAGGCATTTCATTAGTTCATTATTTTTCTATTGATCTATAAAAAATTAGTGGTTGATATTGGATATGAGTTCTACCACATGTATATGGTAGCTATCCTATAGAATTTCCCATAACATTGGTTTTTTCATTATTATTTTTAGTTATTCTGCACACAAATGATTATAGTGTTTCCCTAACCATTAATTGAATTATTTAATTGAATAAATTGGAAACCACTATATTTCCCAATGAGTGCCTTTTTATTGCTATAGGTTGTTATTGACAACCTAGTCCGCCTATGGGGTGTTCCCTTGCATCTCCTCTATGTTGTACCGCCCACATGGCTGCATGTGAGCCCTATGATTTTAGTGTCAGCCTTATAGAGAATTCAATGAATTGTTTAAGGTTTCGTGAACCTTGAATATTAATTTGTAAATTAATTTAATTTATTTAATAGAATTTATATGAGAAGGTTTTTTCATTATTTATCATGTTGTGTAATATGATTATTTTGGATTAATCATTTATTTTGAAAATGATAAACGGTTTGAAAGAAATTATTGGTTGTGAATTATAATATTGATGAATTGATCATGATAGTGGATTCCTGGGTTGGCCTACCTATATTTCTGTTCCATTAAATGCCATGTACATTTATACTCTGTGGATCATTATTTATTATGAAAGTGGTTGTATTAGTCATTTATACCTTGGATCCTGATTCCATACGATTCCCTTGGAATTGATTCCACTTGGGTCAAGAATTATTGCACTCACATTGAACATGATTTATTGACCTACTCTTGTGAATCCACACAGTTCATTATTGAGTTTCCATCAAGATTCCCATAGGACATGACAATGATTCCTTGGTATTTTATACCATGGATCCTACCCTTCATGGTATGAAACTAGATATAAATAATTACCATTCTTGATCTTATAAATATTGTTACTTGGAATGGTTGATGTGGATATATTTGATATACACATATATATACCAGGTATGGGTATCATATTTTAGTTGATAGGCTAGACAAAATCACACATGTATATGTATGTTTAAATGATTACCTATTCATGAGAAGTTTACTATTATTCACATGGAGTAATTCTTGGATATCCTTGATCACATATTATTGACTCAATACATTAATTAATGTGATTCATAAAAAATATTGTAAACTAAATCTATTTAATATTTTATTATTATTTTATGATAATTTTATAAGACAATAATTTTTTTATGTGTCCTAAATTCGGTTTCATAATAAAATTAGTAAATTTTTTAATATTTGTTGATTTAAATTAAAAATAAAATTTTTCCAATTTTGAAATGTATTTTCACTAAATGGATTACATTTCAGAATTATGAAAATTGATAAATGGTTTGGGTTATTTTTTGGGATTTTTCAAAAATAGTGGGATTTTTGTGAAGAGTGAAATATACAAATACACAATATTTGATAAAAAGAAAAATTTATATGGCATGGATGATATATGGATGATGTAATAACCATAATATCTAACTCTCCACCATTATTTAATGTATTTCGGGATATGTATAAAAAAAATTATAGTAACTATTCAAGTTAAAAAATTATCAATATAATAATGAAAAATTACCCTCCTCATGCACTCTAAATACCACCGCTCGCCACCTCTTATCCTCACAATATCCAAGACTTGATGCATGTTCAAATTCATTCCAATCATTTTCTCACGAATCTTCCCCACATTAATTTTCTTCTGGTCTCCATGAATTTCAGAACTCAAGTGCCTCATCGAATTTTTCTAGGAGAATAAATTCAATAGGTAAAATCATATTTTATTTTCTTTTTAATTTATTTTGAATTTTATTTGTTATATTTTCCAATACTATCCCCCTTATCCAAATGAAATGATAATTATAATATATTATATATACTTTAATGTTAGTTTTTAATTGAATATCCTTCATCAAGCTTCTTATAATCAACCTTTTATTCTCAAAATGAAAACATCGCTCACGATGTGTTGATTAACCATCATTTATAATGATTTGTTTTTATTTTCCTTTAATACCTTCTAATATGGACATAAAAAACATTATGGTTAATTGTGAAATTATAAAAAATATTATATGTCCTATAGTTATCTAGATCCAATATATAATCATGATATTAAATTAAATAATCTATGTTCTTAATGCTCTTAAGAAGATTAACATAATAATTAAAACATTTTAATTTATATTTTATATAATGAATCATCTGCATACCACAAAATTAAATGAATTGAAAGTAAATTTAAAATTCTATCAGATTATTAATAAATTATATTTTAAATTATATATAATTATTCTCATTTTATATGAAAATCTTTAATTTTTTATATGAGAAGAGATTATAAAAATCAAGAAATTGTACACTCCACGAAAAATGGAATTGAATTTAATAACTCATCATAATTTCCATGAATAAAATACTATTCTTAATAATGAAAATACATGTATAATATTTTCATAATTCATTAACTACTTATCTAGTTTAATTTTATTATCTGTGAAGTTATGTACTAGTGCAGAACACTTTCATACATAAGGTAAGAGATTCTCCCTAAACCACCATTTTCCCTTCAGGTAATGTTTTAACTCTCTTTACCCCAATGTATTTCATAATTATTCTGGTGAATTACTTATATTTTCTAATTTTATGTTCCAAACAAATATACCTATCTTAATTATTCTTTCTTTTATTTATAATTACACGTCTTAATAGGATCCCTTCTAAAATTACACCTAATAAGCAATCCCAATTAATGGGAACTTCGCAATTTATTCCATATGAAATGATTATGATACACATTACTTTCAATGGGTATCCATTATGTTTATTATTTATGTTTTCATATTTATATGGAAAATATTTGAATGAACTTGTTATTATTGGTGATCCCATACTACGATCTAATACAATGGGTAATGTTTATTATCATGAGATTTCATGTTGGGACATGGTGTATACTTGATTCTATTATGGTACTTTGTCCATGATGTCAAATAGTCTTGGTATTTATCCCTGAATAATTCTTATTTTATATAGAATTTTGTTTCCACATTCCTATGATCCCTTGATATCACGATTCCATGTTCCACCTGTTATGTTTTGTAAATTTAATTCAAATTCTAGTCCTTTTTATTTCAACATGTTTACTCCATCTAACCCATGTGATATTCATTATTCATACTTTTATATCCTTTTCATATTTTTAGCCCATCCCACGAATTCTTGAATTCCACATGATATCCTATGAACATGTATGTGTTAAAATGAAGTTGTGATCCCTTTTATCTAGATTAAATAAATGATGTTTTAATTTTAGTTTCCTGATTTCTAATTATGTACATATTCTTCCAAAGACATTATACATTACAATCATCAGTTAGTATTCCATTGTTAATTAAGCATAAAATATAATAATAATACGTGAAAAATTATGATATTATTATACTTAGAATAATGTTTTGGTATAGTAATTTTTGGGGGTTAATATTAAGAATATTTAGTAACAACCCTAGGGATAATTCTATAACCATAGATAACCTATATTATAACATACAATATCACATGTTATTATATACTTTCCTTTTACAATTTTATACTTTTATGTTCACTGATTCCATTTTTATATGATTTTTATCTATGAATTTATACTCCCCTAATTGTGATTTCCTTTTCTTAGTAAATGACTTGAAATACGAGAGTTTGTGCCAACAATCCACATGTTAGTCAATGCGATGATTTACCTAATGAAATACAAAATATGATGGGAACAAGAGCTCAAAAAGACACCAGTGTTCATGATCAATAGGATCATTTTATTAATAATAACATTACTCAATTAAAATAACCTCATCATAATAATTATAATTATTTGAAAAAAATACTTTATACAAAAAAGCCCTCCCATATTTAGTGGATATTTTCATCCAATAATTGTTGAGAAATTGACTACCTACACTAAGAGGATATTCCTTATCATTAAATGTTCAAAAAAATATAATTTCATATTGTATGTCTATAGTTTTAATGGGGATGATGATCAGTGGGGTAAAATGATCATCAACACATAGTGTTTGGAGGAAATTGATTCAAAGAATTTATAATATTTCAGTAAAATATTTTTCAATAAATATTTTCCATGGATTATACATATTAATATTGAAATGGAGTTCTATAGAATTAAGTAAAAGGAGGATGATTCGATAAGGGGATAAAAGGAAAACATTACAAGGTCTAGATGAATTACAACCATTCTTTTAATTAATATAGAAATAATGATGTATGAATTATATATTGTTTTAAAACCAAGTATATGAAAATACCAAATGATCTATGAAATTGAAATATATTAGGAGATTTTCAATTATTCTATTATGGATTATATTCCGATAAAAGACTCTAAATGGTCTCAGGGTACAAGAGATAAAATGGGGGAAATTTAATTTAATAAGTGTGGATCAACTGATAAATCCATTGATGGAATGAATGTACATCATCCCAGATGTCAAAACTTTGGAAATAAGCATCATGTGAACAGTGTCAAGGGATTTAAGAGAAGCTTCAAATAAGGAAGAGAAATGAATATAGAAAATAATTGGTGAAGGTATATAAAGAATCACAAATTTTTGGAGGATTATATGATGCTTTACCATATTAATCACCTTGTAATGTAGAGTTTAGACTATACGGAACATGGGTATTATGTTATCCATTTCCCTAGGCAAACAGATTTTGTTGTAAACCAACAACAACCTCCAAGGCAACATGGAATGTAATATTCTATCATGACTACTAATGAGGAACACGAAAATGATCTAGTGATAGGTAATCCTATTATTCAGTCATGAATGTATGACATTCTATTTTATTATTGTTTTAGTAATTTAATCATATCATGCATGATTAGTAAATTTATTCAACCACCTCTAATAAAATTTAGAGGTTGAGTTATCTGTGATAATAGAAAATGGGGAACTTATTTCTTCCAAAGTATATAAATACTCCCTTATTAATGTTTATTGACTCAAACTACCAAAAAAAATTATCATATAAAGCTTGGTTGTGTTTGGTTCTATCGTGTGTAGGGATTGGGTATCTTCATAGAATGTTGTATAAATTTATGAGAATGGGAGATCACTCTTCACATCCCAAATAATTTTTTATTTTGTTCAAGGGTATCAGGGGTTTAATCTCATTCATAATCTCTATCTCAATTGTGGATATTTTTGTCTTTTTAGAAAACATATCTTTCTAAAATGATAGATATAAAAGAGAGGATCAATCTCTAAGACATTCCCATTATGGGGGACTACAGAGAAGTGTTCCCAAGGGAATTTCTCTTATTACCTCTAGAATAAGTGGTTGATATTACAATTGAACATATTCTAGCATATCTTCCTATATCAATGACACCTTATTTAATTTCCACCATTGAGTTAAAGTAACTATGAATAATTTAATATATAATATGAATAGGGGTTTATATGCTTGATTACTTCATTATGGGGTATGTCAGTATTATATGTCCTGAAGAAGGAGGGATTAATTCTCATCCACATTGAATATTGTTAGATCAAAAAAATCATGATAACAAAAATGTATCCCCTTCCATAGATTGTTGAATTTCTCAATAAAATTTGTTGGGACACATGTTTTTTTATAGATTGAACATTTGTTGGGATCACAGAAATTATTGGTAATGAAGAATTATATTCCATATACTACCTTTCTAATGACATATGGACACTATGGGTTTTTAGTGATATCTGTAGGACCAAAAAACTGCTCCAAAAATATTCATTGCTGTAGAAAGTGTTTTTTTTATAGATTACATTGGCAAATCTGAGGAATTATTTAATGATTAAATTCTAATATACTTAATGATCAAGGAGGATCAAAATGATCATATGAATACTCTAATAAGGATTAATAAAAAGGTTAAATTATACGAAAAGTATAGTAAATGAGAGTTTTGGATGTAGGAGGATTGATTCCTAGGGAATTTTATCACTAGTAATGGAATATCTATGGACTCTTTCAAGACAAAGGTAATCAAATGGTGTCCCAGGTATACATTTTTAATGGAAATATGTATTTACCTTAGACAAAGTTAATTTGGAATACGTTATGTAGTTGAGACATATGTATTTATCTATTATTATAAGAAAATAAATTTTTTAAAAATGATAAATTCAGTGTTGGTATTTTGTAAAAGGTATGTTCTTATTTAATGTTTTTTAAAGAATTTAATTGTTTAAAATACAGTTTATTTTCTAAAATTAGATTCATTGGCCATTAATTTTTTTAATTATTATTATAAATTAATATGATGAAACTTTAAATAATTTTTTTATTTGTCATAAAATGTATTTAAAAATTAAAATCAATTTTTATTACAAATTGATGATTTTAAGTAATAATTTAATTTCACATATATATTAAATTATTTTCATTAAATGTAGTCAAAATTTTTATTTTACATGTCAATAAATTTTTATGGATATATGTTTGGATATTTCTAATGGTGGTGTATTTTTTTCAATAATGAAATACAATAATTATAATATAAGATAAATACATGAATTTTTATGTAATTGCTCAAGTGGGGATGATGAAAGAACTATAATCATGAAATCTAATTTTTTATTTAACTTATTCAGTGATAAGGACCAACAGAATCGATATTATAGAGCCAAAATAATAATATATCTAATATAATAATAATGAATACTCCTCTCCTCCAATAATAAATACCACCCCTTGACACCACAAATTCTCACACCACCCGACCCTTGAATCTTCACCAAATTCTACCAAATACTATTCCAATGCCACTTTTGGAAATCTATGAGCATAGACTCTTAATAAATGACCAAACACAAGTTCCTCATGGAGGTTCTTAGGGAGAATAAAATGAAGAGCTAAAACACTCTTTCATTTTATATTTAAAAAATTTCAATTTTTTAAATTTTCATATCCTATAATGTTGAATCCTTATCCAAGTGACATTATAACTCCATTATATTATATATAATTAATTTTATTGTGTTAAAGGATGAGTTTCATTAAAAACACTTCTCCCCTCCCATTAATTTTATTGATTTACTGTCATCATAGAAGAAACATCTTAATGTTATTATTTAATGTTTTTTAAAGAATTTAATGGTTTAAAATACAGTTTATTTTTTAAAATTAGATTCATTGGCCATTAATGTTTTGAATGATTATTATAAATTAATTTTATGAATCTTTAAATAATTTTTTTATTTGTCATAAAATGTATTTAAAAATTAAAATCAATTTTTATGACTAATTGATGATTTTAAGTAATAATTTAATTTTACATATATATAAAATTATTTTAATTAAATGCTGTCAAATTTTTTATTGTACATGTCAATAAATGGTTATGGATATATTTTTGTATATTTCTAATGGTGGGGTATTTTTTTAATAATGATATACATTAATTATAATATAATCTAAATACCTGAATTTTTATGTAATGGCTCAAGTGGGGATGAGAAAGAACTATAATCATGATCTATATTTTTTTATTTTACTTATTCAGTGATAAGGACCAACACAATCTATTTTTTGGAGCCAAACCAATAATATTTCTAATATAATAATAAAGAATACCCCTCTCCTCCAATAATAAATACCACCCCTTGACACCTCTAATTCTCACACCACCCGACCCTGAATCTTCAGCAAATTTTACCAAATACTATTCCAATGTCACTTTTGGAACTCTATTAGCTTCCACTCTTAATAAATGACCAAACCCAAGCGCCTCCTTGAGGTTCTTAGGGAGAATAAAATGAAGAGCTAAAACACTCTTTCATTTTATTTTTAAAAAATTTCATTTTTTTAAATTTTCATATCCTATAATGCTGAATCCCTATCCAAGTGACATTATAACTCCATGATATTATTTATAATGCAATGTTATTATTTTAATGGATGAGTTTCAGTAAAACCACTTCTCCCCTCCCATTAATTGTATGGATTTACTGTCATCATGGAAGACTCAACTTAATTTTCCATTACCACCTTCAATGCTTGTAATAAAATATTTATTTTCGATAAATTATATTTTATTATACATATTAAAAAATATATATACATGATATAATATAAAATGATATAACTTCAGGATGGTTGTAAAAACTACCAAAATATATTTAATCATTTTCATTAACATGATATCTAATGAATCATCCTCATATTATATATTGAAATGATATATAATACTATATATAATTATTTATGATAATTAATAACAAAAAATTTAAATTCTGTCAAACGGTTTTCATTTTACATCATCTTCCAAAGTTGAATACATGAGGATAGATCATGAAAACCAAGAAAATTAACAATCTCCAAACCATAGAAATGAATTATATAACTCATTATAATTTCTATAAATTAAATTAAAAAAATTATAATAAATAATATCTTTTATTAAGAAGTTATTAATTAATTTATTAATGGATTTAATTTGATTGTCCATGAAATTTACTGATGATATCATGCAGGTTCATTATTTTCTAATAAGGGGTTGGTGTGAGGTTGGATCTACTTGATTGATAGCGACACAGTTGAAGAAAATGGTTTGTTCAATGAAAATGTAATTATAGTGAATATTTTTTGATTTTCATCATTGTATCAATCCTCAGGCCACACATGGGATTTGTGGGTTGATGTGATCTTCTTACGGTGCCCATTAGGTTTGGAATTTTTTTGTTGAATTTTTAATTTCAATGTTTACAAAAAAAAATTGTATGATGATGAATTAGGTGTGATTGGGGGATGATTGGTGTCCCACTTTATCCCTAAAATTAGTTTTATGAAAATTAAAAAAAATGTTATGGATGATAATGTAATGGATTCTCTTTGATGCATCATTTTTTGTTCAGGTTACACCTCCTCCCAATTCACCCTACTACGATTCTCTATTATTATTATTTACTAACACTATGAATTATTTTAATTTTCCAAATATATGTACCTTTCTAAATTATTCATTATTTTATGGGTAATTATTTGTTTTAAAATGTTTCCTTCAAAAATTACACTCAATAAGAAAACTTGATTAGACAGAACCTCCCAATTTCTCAAACACAATAAAGTTAAATACATAATCTATTTTAAGACACCAAATATTTTCTAAAATCATATTTTTTATTAGGAAAAATGAACTATGATCATTTCTGGTTTTATGAAAATAAATATTGATTTTTATATGATATATATTATTTTATATTTTTCCTTAAATCACACCGAAGTGGATCTTTTATAAAGATTAATAATCATTATTAATAAATTTTTTCACATAATCTAGACATAATGAATCATTATATAGGCTTATTTTCCAATTCAATGACCATTTATGATATAACCCATTCTTCCATGGACGCTATTAGGATATTCCCATTGTTTATTCATTATAACATGATTATGATATCCTTTACATTCCATGGAAACCCCTTATGTTTATTACATAAGATTGATTCTTCATGAGTCACATATCTGAATAATCTTCTTCTAATGGGTGAACCTAGATATTACTATAAATAATTTGGCAATTTTTAGTCTTATGAGATGTAATGTTGGGATATGGAGTAAACCTAATTCTATTTTGAGACATTGTCATCCACGTGAAAAAGAATTGGTCATTTTCCATGACACATGATTATGTTATTTTTTATGTTTCTTCCACATTTGTATGATTCCATTATTACATTGATTCCATGTTATACATGTTATAAATTAATATGTTCATTCATGTTACATTACTTTTTATATATTCATGTTATGCCTTCTAAACCTTGTTTAATGATTTATTATTATGTTTATTCCCTTATTGTCCTTCTTATTTCATCCCTTTTATTAATGTATTCCCTTATTTATCATACGTATATGTAGGAGATAAAAATATGTTAGGATCACTTTTATGAATATTAATAAAAGATGATTAAATTTTGGATTCAATCTTTTTAGTTATATAGAGAATATTCCCAAGATTGTAGACATTTTGATCATTAGTTTGTATTACATGGTTAATTATAATTAATATAATATAATAATATTTTTTAAAGGATATGACAGTCATATATGGTGTAGGGTGTGATGACCATTATAGTGTATTTGACATGCTTTATTGAGCTCCTAGACTTTTTAGATGACATTTCATGGTGACTAGTCATAATTGGAGAGAATCATCGAGGAAGTTCTCAATAATACCATTCAATCATAGGGATTTTTTAAATTGATTAATATTACAAAAATATTAAATTAGGTAGATATTACTACACTTATCCAATGGGAAGTTGTGTATGTATAGCATGTAAATTTATCTTCTAGACATGGTGGTTAAATATTAGATGGAAGAAAGCACCATTTTAAGGGTTCTCTTGAGGGGATTACCAATCGGGTTTCCAATGAAGTAGTGAAATATTCTATTACCAAGGTGGGAGAGATAGAAAATAGAGGAATCAAATTTATATAGGCCAAGTATAGTGATGAGAATGTATTAGGATGGGTAACATACCACACTTTTTCAGGACCTTCCATCCAACAATCAATAGAAGGGAATCAACTATACCTCTAGGATTATGATTAAAATTCAAAACTATGTGTTAGGATGGGAGATGATGTATTTTCAATCCATCAAGTCATGGAGGTGGTCGTGGTCAAGGTATCCATGAAGTATTTGTATCTAGAAAACTAATTGTTCCAACACCAAGTAGTGATGTTATTCACAGGGCTTCATTTCAGACCATATATAATCTATTCAACCTACACATTATGATTAGTTCACCAGTCCAACTATAGTGAATGTAACTATCATATTAGCCTCTAATCTAGTATTTAATAGTTCAAAAATAGGATTTTTTTTATATTTATATATGTAAATTTTTTAGATAACCTCATATGCATTGTTTAGTTTTCTGATTAATTTATAACACTATATAATTTTGGTGGATCATAATTGAGGGTGAAAAAACGTTCATGGATTACCCCTTGAGGTATGTGGTTTTCATTTAATTGGTATTCTCATCAACCTAAAGATGATAGGGTTCTATGTTAGACTCGTAATAGACTAACTAGTTTCTTATCAATCCCATGACAACAACAATCACATTATGGCGACCTTCACATCACCATAGGGAGGAATTTTCATTCACAATGGTGAATGATATTTCATTGTGATTTGATCTAGACTAGATAATTATGTAATTGTAAGGATGATTGTTCATATATATTGTTTATATCTTTATGATCAAGGAACATGTCTGGAAGAAATTCCACCTGTGATTTATCATTTTAGAGATATTTTCATACATCAAATTTTAGGTTTACCTTCTATGATACTGGTGGGTTTTTATATTTATTTAGTTACAAGAGATGCGATAATATCAATTACTCATAATATGATGTCTATTATAGTGTTTCATGAGCACAATAGGGAGTTAGAGGATTTGTAAGAAAAGGTGTTTATTTTTCATAGTACTTCTCTAGGGTTCTTCTGCTATTATATAATATTTTTGGGATAAGATTATTAGGTTATGATTGGATTACCAAAAAATGATACAGTTGGAGTTCTAGAACTATTGTCCATTATAATTGATAGATGATCTATTCCATAATCTATAAGAAGCTTCAATTTTATCAAAGATTGATTTAGGGTATATTTCACACAATGTATGTGTTTGAATAGAATACATACAGTTTTCATATTTTAATAGAAGGTATGATGAAATTTATTATTTGGATATTATATGTGGTATAAAAAAGCACCATTATTTTAATAGAAACAATGAAAATATTTTTCCATCCTTATCTAGATTTGTTTGTTGCTGTATTTGTGGATTTTATCTTGGTGTAGCCTCCCAATCCACATGACCATGCCAAATATATTGAGATAATTTTAGATACATTAAAATAAAAATGTTTATATTATATGAAAACCAAGTTACACATTTGCATTTATGGGATTCACTTCTAGGATCATAGTATATAAGAAATAGGGTTTCAGTTGACCCATAGTAGGCTAGAGATGTAATTTCTTGGGATAAACACAAGAACATCAATGAAATAATGAGTTTCTTTGTAAAAATTAGTTATTATAGTTGATTCATACAAGATTTATCACACTAAGAAATACCTCATTCAGGATTTACTAAGTTGGTTTTGATTTTTTTATGGGTAGATACCCATGAGACAATAATTATGGATTTGAAATGTAGAATGACTTTAGAACTAGTCAAGATTCCTATAGAGCTGTGAGAGAGGTACATACTATATTATCATTTATCAAGTATCATTCTAGGATCAGTTTTTAGGTATGATGAGTGAGTTTTGGTGTACGAATAATGTTTATTGAGGCAAAATTAGAGTAAGTACCTGATGTGTGATATCAAATCATCTTTTCTGGTACTTGGAATGCACTATTTTAGGAACTATTCACTATGACTGAATTTTGAGGTGTACATGAATAGAAAAAATTATCAAATATATTTTTTCATTGTGTGACATGAATATCAGACCATAATGGTGGGTTGAATAACTACAATAATTTCAAATCAATAATTTCCATTAACTTGGTAAATGAAATGTAGTTGTTGATTCATTGAGCAAGAGGAATCATATACTAGTAGTTGAGGAGGCTAATAGAGAGTTTGATCATATGGAATTCTTCTCTTAAATTCAATTAAGGGTGATTTATTTCATAGGATATGCAATTATATGTTCTTTGTAATTATCTTCCTTTATTTTTTATAGAATGAGGATGAGATAATTATCTGACGTTGAGTCCCTAGTATTATTGGAGAGTGTGTCTGATGATGACCTACCTATTTATTGAACCATAGAAGAGGAAGAAATTATATGTATTCATGGCAATATTAGGGATTCATAATATATACATGAGGTGATAATGAAGAATTTTTGTGACTCTACTTGTTACTATATCCCGTAGATATGAATATGTATCAATAAACCCACTATAAACATTTTTGGAAGTGGATTAAATTTCTGGTAGATGGTTTTGTAAAACGGTGTTCTGCCTCTTAGTATGTGAAGGAAGTACACCAATGACTAGCTAGGATCTTATAGTAGTTACCCATTCTATAGAGGAAACATTATTATGTTATGATGGATTTAATTACTAGGATGATTAGTTTCCTTTGAGTTAGAGATGTGATATGGTTTGTTGTGGGAAGAATCATGAAGGTCACCCATTCATTATCTTTTTAGTAGAACATATCAGTGGATTAACTTGGTAGATTGTATATCAGTTAGATAGTGTGACTTTAGGGGGTTCAATACACCAATTTATCAGATAAGTATTTCTAGTATAGATATTGGTTCTCATAGGGTTTATAGTGGGCTTTGGGTATATAAGTGGTTCATAGCAATGAAAACACCCACATATTGATGGATAGTATGAGTGCACGATGTAGGTTCTTCAGGACATGAATAACTCAACATTCATGTATTATGGTGGCTTATGGGAGAGAAATATACTACTAGTTTAATTCTACTATAAAAATATATATCATGTGACTATAAATTTGGATCATTATTAGGATTTTTAAGGTAGAACATTCTGATCAACTCTATGCTAGTTGTAGGTAGGAGAGGAAAGGTTTCATGGACTGTGTCACATGTCAGAGATATTACAGCTAGTTTTTCTAGTTTAAAAATTGATGGAAACTACACAGTATATAAATAAATCATCCATCAATCATTATTCATATTTTCTAAAGTTATTTGTAAGAGATCATTTATTTTCACATATCTCAAAATTCATAGGACACAAATAGATTAAGAGGTGAAATTACCTTTCACCATGATATATCGGTCCATTTAGTATTCTATGGAGTGTAAGCCCCAGAGCTTATCAGTTTCAATTACCTTATAGTTACTAAGACATGAAATATGTCTTACATGTCTATCAATTTACTATTATTAGTTAGATAATTATAAGGAAATGCATGAAGATTAGGCTACAATACAACTGGATACATCCTTCAAGAATCATCTTATACAAATTGTTGATTGGAGAAAAAAGGATCATTGAGGATGGTATGTTTTTATAATATAAATTCTATGGAATCATGGTCATTTATATTATAGGACCTGAGAGTAGGAGGAAAATGTACATGTGAAATTAAAAGAGTTATTCTAGTTGATTCCTTACCACCCATGGAAGTGAAATTCTAGGAAAAATTGATTAATGTGGGATGATTGTAAGATCATGAGGTTTCATATGAGAAATAGATCTTTTTATTTCTCATATAACTCTATATTTTTGACCTGATGTGAGATTCTAATGATATCACAGAAGTCACATGGTTGTTAGGGCCTTTTCAAAGCCCAGAGCTAGACTTTTTGTAGCATCCTCGGTTTTAGGTATGTGGCGTTTTTATGCATTTATATGTGATTAAAGTGCATGGAATGAGTTGGGAAGAGGATGGTAGAGTTATGAATGGTTTTGGAATTGTTTGGAGGCTTTTAAAGAGGTGTACAGTTTGATCACGGTTAGTGGAAACCATGCAGGTTCTCTAGGAAACCACGCAGGGGATGCAGTAGGCTTCGCACGGCTTGCACACGGTTTACCGAACCGTGCGAGGCAACCATGCGGACCCTTGCTTCCAAGACAGTAGAGTGTGCACGGTTATTTCACGATTTGCCAAACCGTGTGGACTAACCATGCGGCCACTTAAAATTAGGGTTATAAAACCTGGGCTCACTCGAGATTGCCTCATTTCACTCCAATCCTCCTCCCACTCGATCCTCACTTGGGATTTTGGACTATCAGGGGTAAAGGGTGATGTCCCACTTTTTTTGGAAGCATTTCAAAGGGGTTTCAATGTGATTTGAAGGTGGTTTCTCCCAGGTAATTCTCTCCTCTTGTTTCTCTTGTGGTTTCCTCTAGATCTACATCTCCCTCTCTCTCAGTTTTCTAGATCTAAACTTTTTGTCTGTAGATCTAGGGTTTTGGTTTCCTTGGATGTTAATATTAAGGCATGTGGATGTTAGGGAAAGGGATCTAGAGAGGTTTTAGTGGTGAGTTTGCCGGATTTGAGGCGCGGTTGTTCGTGGGTTGATTTATCGGGAACCCTAATGGTATGTGACTTCTCTATCGACTCCACTTGGTTAGAACTAGTGGTTAACTATTACAATTAATTGTTGTGCTGAAAATTAATTATAAATTTATAATATTAAATTGGTAGTAAATCCCTTGGGAGATGTTTTGGGGATTTTTGGTAAAAAGGGTGTTTTATGGTGAAGTTCTATTCTTGTAGATTTTAAAATGATGATTTTAAATTGCGATGATATAGTTGATTTGTGAAAATTTTGGATGGAAAGGGTTTTCAATAAAATGGTTGTTTTATTGAAATGTTGTGTGGAAAGGAAAATGGTTTTAAATTAATGGGTGATTTATTGACGTGGAATGATATTAAATGGAATTGGTTGATTGCATGTTGTTGTGACATTGGTGGGTTTATGATTAATTTAGTTTTATTGAAATGTTGTATGGAAGTGGGTGTGAAGTCTCACTATAAAAAGGGGATGTATAGTGGTTGGAAGAACCACTATATGGTAGTTTTCGGGAAGTACTGCTAGTTGTGAATGGGTGAACGGGTTGGGCGGAAGTCCCATCCTTTTGATTGTTTTGGTGAGAACCGGTGAACTGGTTGGGCCGAAGTCCCACTTTTTTTGTTTCTTGTTGTTCACTTCATTGAAATATGGAATTGTTGTGTTAATGTGTAAATGTTGGGATGTTTCGGCTTGTTTCATTGGCTTTCCCTTGATTTATTGGGTTGGATGTGATGACATGGTAAGGACATTTTTGGCTGATGAAAATGGTTTCACTTGTGATTCATTTTATATAAACTGTTTATATAAATGTCCTAACGGTTTTATCCCAGTGGCGTGTGTAGGTAAGTCATTTGGAGAAATCCTACTAAGTTTTAGTACTCACCCCCTACTTTGGAACTTTGGTGTATTTGCAGATGTTGTGTCCCATGATGTGGTAAAAGGTAAGGCATCTACCTCCTTTAGTGGATAATTGTGATTCCTTGGAGGACATTGGATCTCGGATCTTCGTATGGAGCTGTAGTGGAGTCATGTCTTGTGGTGCTTGGTTTTTTTGGTTTCTTCTTTGTAATCTGATGTGTTATGGACATGTATAGTTTTATTGGGTTTTGATTGTATTGTGGAACAACTTGGTTGTTAATGGATGGGTTGGTTGGGTTTGTTTACATGCATCATATAGTTTGTGGATTGTTGTTTTGTTTTGACTTAAGGGAAAATCATTTCTCATTTTGTTCTCAGAGCCCTCGATATTTATTTCCAGCCTTTGGCGCCTTGGGAATGTCTATTAATTCCAAGTAAGCCTCACCGACTTCTCAAGACAATGGGGTACGGTAGGGGTGTTACAAGTTTTATTAGTTTGTCCGCTCCTTTGGAGTTGATTCTCAGATTTGGTGTTGACATCCATTGTGGTATATTCCTTGAGTCGGGATGGTATCAAGGCTTAGGAATTTCGGAACTTGGTATGTTCAGTATAAAAGGACATAACTATCCCTTTTATGCTGAAATCCAAGTTAACAGGGAGTTTGGTAACGAATAGTTTGGGAGACACTTATAGGAATTGGATATCTCTTTGTCGCAGGTGTAGCCAATGAGATGGGCATGGAATTCATGGTAGAAATGACTTTCTACTATGATTCATATTTCTTTGGGGTATAATGATATATGGGATGAATTAAGAAATGGTTGTTGTGTGAAACTGTAATGTGAATAAATTTGGTATTTTGAAAATTTTTTGGTTTTTATAATGGTGAACCATGGGATATGTGAACTACTGGAAAGACTTGTGTGAAAGTGTTTTGTAATGTGATTTTAAATGGGATTTCGTGAGGTATATGGAAGTGAGACTCATGGTTTTTTGTTTTATGTTTATAGAAATTGCACCTGGTAGGCATCGTAGAGACCAACCGGAGGAGGCTGCTGAGAATGTGGTAGCACCTGAGCCTTAGGTGAACCAGCAGCTAGTGCAAAGCATAGTGCAAGATTTCCAAGCTATGGAAAGTGGAAATAGAGTGGATGAACCTAGGCATGTTGATCATGCTGTTCAATTTCAAAAGTAGAATCCACCCATCTTCATGGTTGATTCAGATACAGAGAGGGCAAGAGCATGGTTGAATAGAATAAAAAAGATATTCGAGTTCTAGGGAACTCTGGTAGAGTTAAAAGTGAAGTTAGACACGTATATGTAAGAGAATATTTCCCTTCAGTGGTGCTAGATAGTAGTCCAAGCTGGGACAGACCATGGTATGATGTGGGATGGATTTGAGGAATTGTGTAATAAACAATTCTACCCCCATATGATCAGAATTCAGCGTATGACAGAATTTTTTTAGTTTGAACAAACAGATTATGTCGGTGACATAGTATGCATCTATGTTTATGAACATAGTGCGGTTTTCATCCGAGGTGGCGGGTAGCACATCATTGAAGGCAAGGATCTTTGAAGCTGGATTAAGGCAAGAAATCCGTTCACAGATAGTGGTGTTTTGTATAGATGATTACACATAGATGGTAAATAAATCCTCGGTGGCTGAACGAGATCTGTTGGGAGCTTCGGGCGGGGGAAGCATGGTTGTACCCATGGGGAATAGTGGGAACTCTGACGCTGGGTTCAAGCAGAGGAGGGACAATTATTTCCAGGGCAGGAATATGACATATAATCTGATGATAGGATCAGCGAATCAGCCTTTAAAGCCCCAGAGCAAGTAGGGATGTTTTCTGTGTGGTTCTATGAGCCACATCAAGCAGGATTGTACGGAACAACCTCGAGCATGTCATAAATGTATGTAGATGGGGAATATGTAGCTTTATTGTCAGAATTCTACATGGATGGGTGCGCGTGACACTCCTCAGTGATCGTAGACATCTTATGCTTCGATGGGACGAGCACAACAGCAAACACCTTGTCAGTAGAGTAAAGTGTGTCATGATGATTCTCAGAATACCACGACGCCTCAACAGAGAAATAAAGTGCAGAGTTTAGCAACCAAACATGTGTTTGGAGCTGAGCTGGTTGTGTTGGATGATAATTCGAGACCATCCACGGTGTGAGGTACTGTTATTTTAAATTCTACCGTGAGGAAAGTGTTGTTTGATGCGGGTGCTTCACACTCTCTTATTAAGGCACGTTTGGTTGATTTGCAGGGTTTTAGGGTAGATATGATGACCTCAGTTTTGAAACTTCAAACTGCTCTGGGTCGAAGGGAGTGTCAAGCCTTCTTTTGTAGAGAATGTTCTATTTTTGTGGGCGAAGTTGAGATAGTGTGGAATTTCTCAATGCTTGAGATGGTTGGGTATGATGTAATCGTGGTAATGGATTTGCTGGTGGATTTTAAGGCCCACATCGATTGTGATGCATGAATAGTGGATTTTATGACACATGATGGAATTAGACATCTCTTTAGAAAAGAGAAGCATGAGAGGCAGGGTGCACTGAGTTTTTTGGCATCGGCAGTGGGTACGTTATCGTATCAGTTGGCAGTTTTGTCATTGGAATCGATAGAGGGTGTTGAGCAGAGTGTTCCTCCGACAGTGGTGGATCAGTTCATGGATGTTTTTCCTGATGAATTACCTAGGATAGCTTCTGTAAGAGAAGTGTATTTTACGATTGATCTCCTTCTAGGGACCTGTAATATATCACTTACGTCTTACAAGATGGCACCAGTTTAATTGTGGGAATTGAAAATCCAGATGGAAGAGTTAGAGAGAAAAGGTTTAATCGAGCCTAGCACATCTCTGTGGGCAGTGCCGGTGTTGTTTGTGAAGAAGGAGGATGGAACTTTGAGGCTATGTGTTGATTATCATAGACATAACCAATTTATGATAAAGAATAGATATCCACTTTTACGAATTGATGATTTGTTCGACCAGTTGAGGGGAGCCCAGTGGTTCTCCAAAATCGACCTGAGGTCAGGAAATCGTCAATTTCGAGTGAGGAAGGAGGATATTCCTAAAATAGATTTCATAAGTAGATAAGGCCATTATGAATATGTGGTTATACCCTTTGGTCTAAAGAATGAGCCAGCGGTGTTCATGGTATTGATGAATAAGATATTTCAGAGATATCTGGATTCATTTTTGTTTGTGTTTGTAGATGATATTCTTGTGTATTAAAAGAAAAGGGTGGGGCATGAGAGGCACTTCGAGACAGTGTTGGGGATCTTGAGGGATCATCGGTTGTATGCCAAATTGTCAAAGTGTGACTTTTTGATACAAGAAGTTCATTTTCGTGGCCATGTGATTTTTGAAAGGGGTGTTTCAGTGGATCCAGAAAATATAGAAGCTGTTGTCTCGTGGAAACCGCCAAAAAATGTGTTTGAGATACAGAGTTGTCTTAGTCTAGCTGGGTATTATTGGCGTTTTGTTCATGATTTGTCATATTTGGCTTCACCGATGACAAATTTGACAAGAAATAATGTTCCATTCTAGTGGAATGAACAGTGTTAGTAGTGTTTCGAAGAGCTAAAGGGTCTTCTTACATAGGCTCCAATCTTGGTTTTTACAGAATCAGGAAAACGGTACGTGGTGTATTGCGATGCATCGAGATCAGGGATTGGGTGTGTTCTTGTGAAAGGGAATCATGTGGTTGTGTATGGATCACGACAGTTGAGGGTGCATGGGAAGAACTACCCAACTCATTATTTGGACTTGGAAGCAGTGGTCCTCGCATTGAATGTGTGGCGTCATTATCTCTTTGGTGAGAAATTCACGATATATACAGATCATAAGAGCTTGGAGCACATTTTACCAAAAATGGATTTGAACTTGAGGCAAATGAGATGGATGGAATATCTCTAGATGTTTGATTTTGATTTGATAAACACATTGGGTAAGGGAAATTCGATGGCAGATGCATTAAGTAGAAAATCATATGCCCAGGTGGTGAAACAGGCATCGGACTAGTGGCAGTTGATGTTGGATATAGTTGATATGAAGTTGGAATGTGGGGACCAGGGCAATAGTGTAGCCTTCTTTCAGGTTTCGTTGATTCCTGACTTGGTTGGCCTGGTTAGAGAGGCACCGATATCTGATTCTGAGTGTGTGTCCACGGGGTTGAGACTCAATGGTGGGGAGACCATTGAGGGTTGGAAACTGAATAGAGATTCAATTTTGTGTTATCAAATTCCAATGGTTGTACCGGTTTCTTGTCAGGAGGATCTTCTCAGGGAGTATCATCATTCCAGGTGGGCTATTCATCATGGAATTCCGAAAATGTATAAAGCATTGAAAGCGCAGTTCTGGTGGGCTGGTATGAAAAGAAAAGTGGCTGAGTCTATTTCAAGATGCTTGACATGTCAGCAGGTCAAGGCAGAGCATTAGAGGACAACAGGAATGTTGTAGTCTTTACCAATCCCTGTTTGGAAGTGGGAGCAGAGAGCGATGGATTTTGTCACAGGTCTCCCAAGAACGGTCAGAAAGCATGATTCCTTCTGAGTGATAGTGGATCAACTAATGATGTCGGCCCATTTCATCTGGAATCGCAAATCTCATACGGTGGATGATATGTCCAAAATCTATATCTGGGAGGTCGTAAAGAGGCATGGTGTTCCAGTTTTGATAGTATCAAATAGAGATCTAAGGATTACATCTCGTTTCTAGAAATCATTACATCAAGCCCTTGGAACGTAGTTGATGATGAGTATGGTGTATCATCCTCAGACGGATGATCAAACCGAGAGGGTGATACAATATTTGGAGGATATGTTCCGGGCTTGTGTCATGGATTTTGGTGGCTCATGGGAGGATAACATTTCGTTGGTTGAGTTCTCGTACAATAATAGTTTTCAGGCATCCATACAGATGGATCTGTTTGAAGCGTTGTATGGGTGGCCATGTCGTTCTCCACTATGTTCGGTGGAAATAGGTGAGTCCTCAATGGTCGGACCGAGCCTTTTCCAGGAAACTATAGAGAATATAAAGTTGATTAGGAAGAGAATGGAGACTGCTTAGAGTCGTCAGAAATCGTATTGGGATCATCGTCGACGACCGCTGTCATTCGAGGTGAGTGATCATGTGTTCTTGAGGATCTCTCTTAGGTTGGGACAACATCGGTTTGGGAAGCAGGGAAAGTTATCTCTGAGGTATATTGGACATTTTTAGATTCTTGAGAAGGTTGGTGCGTTGGCTTATTTTTTGGATTTTCCACCTAGGTTCAGTGCAGTGCACAATGTTTTTCATGTGTCGTAGTTGAAACATTATCAGCCGGATCGTGACCATTTAATTCGATGGGATCATGTGGAGCTAGAACTGGATGCTTCGTTGATGCACATTCCAGTGCGGGTTGTGGATAGGCAAGACAATGTCATTCGTGGTAAACACATCTGTTTAGTTAGTGTTTTGTGGCAACATTGTCAGTTTCAAGAGGAGAATTGGGAGCAGGAGAAAGAGATGATCAAGAAGTGGCCTTAGATATTTTGGCAAGGGGCGATTTCACTACATTCTGAGGACGGAATGTCTGATGGTGGGGAGAATGTAGCACCCCCGGTTTGTTGTATGTGGCCTTTTAAATTCATTTTTATGTATTTAAAGAGCATGTAATGAGTTGGGATGAGGTTGGGAGAGTTTGGGATGGTTTTGGATGCATTTATAGGCATTTAAAGAGGTGCACAGTTTGAGAATAGTTTGTGGAAACTGTGCGAGTTCTCCAGGAAACCGTGTAGGGGAGACAGTATGCTTCGCACAGCCTACGCATGGTTTTCCAAACTGTGCGAGGTAACTGTGCGGACCCTTTCCTCCAAGATAGTATTGTGTGTACGGTTAGCGCATGGTTTTCCAAACCGTGTGGGCTAACTATGCGGCCACTTAAAATTAGGGTTATAAAACCTGCAATCACTCGGGATTGCCACATTTTACTCCAATCCTCCTCACACTCGAGCCTCACTCGAGATTTTGGATTCTCAGGGGCTAAGGGTGATCTCTCACTTATTTTGGATGCATTTCAAAGGGGTTTCAAGGCGGTTTGAAGGGCGTTTCTCCCAGGTAAGTCTCTCCTCTTGTTTCTCTTGTGGTTTCCTCTAGATCTACATATCCCTCTCTCTATGTTTTCCAGATCTACACTTTTTGTGTGTAGATCTAGGGTTGTGGTTTCCTTGGATTTTAATATTAAGGCTTGAAAATGTTAGGGAAAGGGATCTAGGCAGTTTTAGTTGTGCGTTCACCAGATTTGAGGCGTGGTTGTTTGTGGGTCGATTTCTCGGGAACCCTAAATGTAGGTGGATTCTCTTTAGACTCCACTTGGTTAGATCTAGTGGTTCCTTGTTACAATTAATTGTTGTGCTGAAAATTAATTGTTAATTGATTATGTGAAATTGGTTGGAAATCCCTTGGGTGATGTTTTGGGGATTTTTTGGAAAATGGTGTTTTATGGTGAAATGATATTCTTGTAGATTTTAAAATGAAAATTTTAAAATTGGATGATATGGTTGATTTTTGAACATGTTTGACGGAAAGGGTTTTCAATAAAAGGGTTGTTTTATTGAAATGTTGTTTGTCATGGAAATTGTTTTTCAATAAATGGGTGATTTATTGAAGAGGATTGATATACAAGGGAATTGGTTGATTGCATGTTGTTGTGACCTTGGTGGGTTTATGCTTGGTTTGGTTTTATTAAAATGTCATATGGAAGTGGGCGGGAAGTCTCACTATAAAAAGGGGATGGATAGTGGTCATAAGAACAACCATATGGTAGTGGTCGGGAAGTACATCTAGTAGTGAATGGGTGAACGAGTTGGGAAGAAGTCCACCATTTTGATTGTTTTGGAGCGAACAGGTGAACGGGTTCGGTGGAAGTCCTACCGTTTTGGTTGATTGTTGTGAAGTGCTTTAAAAGATGGAATTTTTGTGCTAATGTGTAAATGTAGGAATGATTTTGGCTTGTTTTGTTGGATTTCCCTTGGTTTCATGGGTTGGATGTGATGACTTGGTAAGGACATGTTTGGCTGATGAAAATGGTTGCACTTGTGATTCATTTTATATAAACTATTTATATAAATGTGCTAATAGTTTTATCCTAGTGGCATGTGTAGGGAAGTCATTTCAGGAAATCCTACTAAGTTTTAGTACTCACCCCCTGCTTTGGCACTTTGGTGTCTTTGCAAATGTCGTGTACCGTGATGTGGGAAAAGGTAAGGCATATACCTCCTTTATTGGAGTATTATGATTCCTTGGAGGAGTTTAGAGCTTGGAGCTTGGTGTGGAGCGGTAGTGGAGTCATGGCTTGTGGTTTTTGGTTGTTTAGTTTCTGCTTTGTAATTTGATGTGTTGTGGACATGTCTAGTTTTATTGGGTTTGGATTGTATTGTTGAACAACTTGGTTGTTAATGGATGGGTTGGTTGGGTTTGTTGACATGCATTATATAGTTTGTGGATTGTTGATTTGTTTTGTCTTATGGGAAAATTGTTCCCCATTTTGTTCTCGGAGCCCTCGACATTTATTTCTAGCCTTTGGTGCCATTGGAATGTCGCTTAAGGACAAGTAATCCTCACTGTCTCCTCAAGCCAATGGTGTAGGGGTGGGGTGTTACAATTTTAGAGAAACATAGTTGGGCTGCATGGTTAGTAAAAAACTGATGACCTTTGTCACCTGTTTGAGGGAATTGTGTGGGGGCAGAAAAAGTTTATAAGAAGGCTACATGGTTTTTGAAACAGTTCATATAGGGCGACATGACTGAGAAAAAATTATAGATTATTTATATTTGTGAATCCCATGGTTTGTGCATGTTTTCCGAAACAACACACATGAACAGTTTACGGTCCACCACAAGGAAGATAAGGGTGCACGGCTGGCGCATGGTTTATCCGGCCATGAGGCCATACCAAGTGACCCAATTAAAATGTGGGAAATTAATTTTTTTTATAAAATTACATATATCCAATATTCATTTTCATGTTCTTCTAGATGAAATACCCTTCAAATTTAGATCCAATTCTGAGGTCAAATTCTTAATATATATACAAGATTCTTTATTCAGATTTGGATTCAAACATAGTTTATGTCAATGGATATTTATTCGTAATGTCTCAAATCTTCGTTTTTAATTCATTTTAATTTTTTATAAATTAATTTAATTAGGTGAAATAAAATATTTAATATTTCATGATTTTTTTTTCAATTCATCATTTTTCTATCGATCTAGAAGAAATTAGAAGTCGATGCTAGACGATTTTTCAAATAAAAATGTATTCTATATATGGCAAATTCTTATTACCATTTGAGTTGTTTGTTTTATATTATTTCACAATTTCTCCATATGTTGGACCTCCTAGGGTTGACCCAAAAATTAATTGACATATTAAATTGGATAAATTGGAAACTGTTAGGTTTCCCACTGAGTTATATTTTATTAATGAGGGTTATTATCCCTAATGTAGTCCAACAATGTTGTGTTCCCTTGAATCTTACATATATTATACCACAACATTATGTGCTTCTGAGTTCATTAATTTTTAAAAAATCATTGATTATAATATTTAAAATTATTTTAGATTATGTGAACATTGTTTTACATATTAATTTATAAAAGAGTGGAATAAATTGAATTTAATTAATAGGATATGGTTATATACTAATTTTCATGTTATATAATATAAATAAATTGGATACATGGTTATTATAGAAAATATTGAATGGGTTGAATGAAATAATTGGTTGTGAATTAATTTTTTGATTAATTGATAAAGGAATTGGATGCATTTTACGAGCTCCCATGATCTTAATTCAATTGTATTCCATGCACATTTCTACTCCATGTATTAATATTTGATTATAGAAGTGGTTTCCTTGGTATTTTATATCCTGTATTAATCTTCCATATGATTCTAATAGAATTGACAAACTTATGATCTGGCTTTCATAGACACTTATTAGAAACGATCTATCTAATTTCTACATAGACTCCACCCATGTAATTACCATGTTACTTTAGAGATTATCGTGGGACTCGCCAAAGATCATGTGGTCTTCTATACCTTGGATGTATCCCTTCATGGTCTCACACTATATTACATGACATGAACTTTTTGAATGTTATGCACTTGATTACCTAGTGTGAATATTATGGGTTTTTTTCTATTCTTATATATATATCCCTATTAATGGTATAAACTTTTTGTGGATATATTGAATATTATCACACTATTATGTATATGATTTATAGTTTCCCATGTTTTTTTGAACATTATTATTATTTCTAGTGATCCATGTTGGATATAGAGGATCGTAATTTCTTGAAAAATGACATTTATTACGATTATAAATGTGATATATTTCACATTTATTCTATTTTAAGCCATAAATTAGATATCTTACAGACACTATAGGTGGTGGCCTTCTGAATATTATATCACACTTTATGTGGGCCAATGATGGGTATCTTGATAGGCTTCATTGATGTGGTTAGGGAATATGGAACGTTACCAATGTATGATACTTTAAAATACCATTTCTTAGAAGTAGGGAAGAACAATACCAAGCTATGATTAGGATTCTATCTAGAGATAATCATTTTTGGGGTATTTTTTTTATTTTGATACTTATATTGTACTACTTTCATGATTCCATGTAATTCCCCAGTATTTATAGAGAAACTACATGGCCAATTTATTGTATTTGACTAATTCTAGGTATATTATTATTACAATATTCTAGATTTGTTTCTTATTTCGATTAGTATAACTATTTAAAATACTTATATATTCTCTTTTGATACTATTGTTTTAATACAATCATGATTTTATAATCTCCCCACTAAACATTAATAGTCCATTTCTACTAGTCTGCATCCTCTATAATATATGGAGGATTACTCGAGGATATATTACCCACTGGCTCAAGGAACTATTTAGTGGCTCTCAGGTCTGTTGTTACATCAGTGTTTCACACCCTTTACATTACGGAATGTAATTTTATGTTTAAAAAACTGAATAGATGTTATCCCCTCCCCAATTAATATGTATTGTACAAAAAATTGTAATTTTTATTGGTAATAAATGGTTGGAGATTTAAATAAAATATTTATTTAAACCCAAATAGTAAATTCTTTTATTAAAATGTCCTCTTAAGAAGAGAGATATGGACCAAATAAGGCCATCTTTAATGATATGTAACTAGTTTTCCAAATGGGATAACATTGTTGGGAATGGAATAAAACAATAAATAATTATATTTTGTTATATGGGTCATTACTTACAATAAATTGAATAATTATTGTAATTTTTTGGGCCTTAGAGCCATAAAACATTGACGACTGAAATTACTATAGCTTCAACAAATTTAAAGGTTCTAGAATATTAATTTTTTATGATAGATTTTCTGTAGTTAATAATTCTATTTACATCTAGGATCAATGAAAATGAAAATATAATTACTATATCAGTATAATTTCATCAATTAATTAATTTATAGAAGAATATATTATTTCCAAGGATATATATTTAGGATGAAATTTTCACACCTAAAGCACACAAAAACATTCAAGACCACATAATGATAAAAGAAAAAACAAGTTATCTTTGATTTATTTAAACATTAGAAAATGGATAAAACATTTTAGGATAATTCTCAGTATGATTAAAACTATATACATTAATCTCAAAATTTCAATAGTAATACCCAATGATAAAACAGAACTATTCCATATATTAACATCCTAAAAATTATTCAAAAGTTTTTTGGTTATGTTAAAACCCCACTATTAAGAATTATTTTGTAATATATTTTCCAAATATATGTAAATTTTTATTACTCAAATAAAATCCCATATTTTTTTCAAAATGAACTTAATATTTATGTGTAAAAATTTCACACTAACCAGCACATATTATAGGGGCGTGGTAGGTACTACACCCAAATCTCCCCTTGGATGTGGGTTGAAGCCTCATGACCTTGTCTAATGAAACATGTTGTCACCAAACAATAATGTTTGAACTATATTTTTTGATAAATGAATAAAATCACACTCTATATAACACATCATGGTGATCCTAGGGTTTAAAAATACCCCAACCTAATAAATATATCCTATAATTTCATTAATCACACGATCATTTGATTATTTATAACCTTAATGGGGTGTCTAATACATTAAATATTTGATCATACATACCTTTATAGACTAATGGTAGTATCCAAAACTCTTGAGATATCCTCACATTAAATCATCCTAATCTCTAATGTTATATAAACTGGCCAATGATACAAATGCTAACTACATCATACCTGCACTATCAGATCTTATGTCAAAATCATAATATTCACATTTCTAGATATTATATTCATAATTGTTAACAATATTTTTTTCCATACATGCCACACAATATTTAATGGAAAAATATAATCACTTATATTATCAAGTACCTTTTAGGTTTATAGGTTACAAAAATTATTAAAAAATCATAAAAAAATAATACCCATATCCTTAAATGATCATTTTTACCACATAACCTAAATATTCATATTCCAAATTATTCCAATAAAATAATCTATATAAAATCCATTCTATACATATTTCATTCAAATTCATTATTTATAACTTTGTGGAAATGTAAAAACTAGAATGGTGAGATCAAATGGTCATTAATTTTCAACATTATAATTAGAAATTAAAAGTCATCAATGAGAATAATGATTGAATAAGGGATTGAAAACATAATTAGTTTGCATGAGTTAATCATAAAATTTCTCATACCCATCAATACCTATATTATCAAATATACATCTTATAAAACTAAATAGTTATCAGAATTAATATTTATGATCTATGTGATATCAAAATTGATATTATTAATCATTATTAAACTGTAACCTACTATTAATATTATTTTGGAAACATATAGAATAATATTCATAAACCTATTTCAAAATACTCTTAAATTGGTATAACTATACGAACACCATCTAATAAAATCTTTATACATTAAATTAGAGGACAATATGGGTGCACCCATTGTATATTCTAAAATGGATTCACCTAATGATAAATTGAATTCCACATTGATTATGTTGTAGTAGTCTCACCCATCACTATATTGACAACCCCATCATATAATATTTAATATGTTCACCCATTGCAGTCTGCTCCACGCTATTGTATAATCTCTAATGGGATCTCCTGGAGCTATTTGGTATGACCTATTGTATAAGATGTCAATGAAAAAAATGAATAAAGTATATATATATATATATATCATCATAAAACTCAATGAAAGAATAATTATTCTTTTATATCCTTATAATCCCATGGAACTGAAATTGGTTTCCTACCAATATACATAAAACATGAATAACATGTGGAAAAGAACCTACCTCCATAACAATCTATTTTATGAAATAATAATAAATAGAGAGAATGAATAGGGATAATATCATTAAAAAATATCTAAAATAGAAAATAAGAATAAATAATGGTTGTTGAATTTGATGAATGGAAATACCAATAAAAACTTTTTTGAGGAAAATATACTTTTCATTTTAAAAATAAATTCTCCAAAAAGAAAATTTTTTTAATATCCTTTTCTTTGAAACCAGTTTTAATAGATTTAAATTTTTTAAATAATTAATAACTTATTTTTTTAAAATATAAATTTATTATTCTAATGGAATATTAAATAAAATTTCAGTCATTTCATAGTAAATCTCAGGATATGTTGTCTATAACATTCAACTTTCACTGTAAAAAGGATTGAATAAAGAATTCTTAAGAAAGAAAAAGTGATATTTATTTAAAAAAATACAATAGAAATAATAAGTAACTATTACATTTAATTATTTATTTATATTTTTAAAAATTCTTTTGAAAATATTTTTATAAAGAAAAATTGTTAGAAAACTGAATTCTGAATGTAATGAGAAATAAAGAAGCAATGTCATAAAAAATTTCTCAATAATTTTATGTACCAATAAATGGAAAATAGTAATATCATATTTAGATATAGATAATAACCATATGATAATAAGATTAATGAGTTTCTTTAGGGGTAACGTCTTATCGATAGAAGTGAAATCCTAAGAAATCATGTTAAATAATGATATTTTTTCATAAAACTCTTACTAGTTCAGTATATTCAAATAATAAACCCCATGAATGTATTAAATAAAATGAAATGAAAAATACCATGAGAAAAATAAAAATTATGATATTTCACATTAATGGGGATTTACATACCACACAAAATATATAGTGACATAACAATACATAAGTCTCAAATAAAGAATATTGTGATTAAAATGAATTAATGATATGGTAGTTTTGAAATAATAAACCCCCTGGGAGAGATTTAATGAAATAAATATGTAAATAAAAATAATTTTATGGATAAGAATAATGAAATAAATTCATGGCCTGTATATAAACAAGAAAATAAAAATAAATTGTCAAAATGAAATATATCTAACCGAAATATAAGAGAGACCTTAAAACCCCTTACCTTATATATCCTTTAAATATAAGATGTTTTAACTTCATAGAAAAAAGTTTTAAACAAATTATTATCTTTTTAAAACCCCATATTAATATTTATAAAATCATATATGATCATTTTATAACATATTTTCACCCAATAGATTAAAATATATCAATATTTTCATTTTTTTGTGCGTAAATATCATTGTTTTCTCATTAATGATTTATAATTAATGTCATAGTTTTTTAAATATAATACAGTTATATAATATCTATAATAAAAATACTGATATAATAATAATATTAATTCTTAAACTATACTTTTTAAATTAATCGTGAAAAATTATTATGAAAAATTAAATATGTAAGGAACATGTAGATGGTTGGTCATAAGTATGTATGAGTAACATTCTATTTTGCAGTGGTCAATATAGAATTTTGGTAAGTAATAATTACTCATCAAAAAATGATCATAATACAATATAGTTTTTTTTAATAAATACTTATATATATTATAATTTTTTTGGTGATAAAATATGAGCCACATCGCTTGGTAGAGGTGGTAGATACATTTACACGACTGATTTCATCATATTTTTAGTGTAAAAAATGAAAATGATATATTATATTCTCACGATGATAAATTTCACTTAAATATCATAATTATTTCATGTATATAACATATAATTATCATAACCTTCTTAAAAATAACCCATGTAATGCGCGAATAAATATCATTGCTTCATGAAGTATTATGTCATCATATAGACAACTGATGTAGTCAAATTTAACAAAAATTTAATGCATTAAGTTACGCATGATTTAAAAATTTTAGAATAATAATAATAATATAATAAATTATATATATATTCTTTATTTCCATCATTTTTAACATCTAAGTGTGGTGTTGGTTCAAATATAAATGACATTGGTTTGCGATACAACCGTCCTCCATACACTGGAACAATGATTTTATTACCCATTATATGGATGGAAGTGTAGTTATAGGTTGTAACATTAACATAAAAACATCTTAGTATAAATATTTTTCCAATTTAATTATATCACAATGGTATTATAATAATATATGTGGTTGATAAAAAAAATAGAACAAAAATGGGTGTTGATGGACATTAACTATTCTCCCGATAACTCCATTTGGATCACTCTATAAAAAAGTATTGGTTGAAATTAACACCAATATAAGGCTTATAAGAATATGTAAATGATTTTTAATGTCACATTATCATTTAATGTTTGAATAAAATTGGTTAAATGGTGTGATGAAAGGAGGAAATGGTTTGACCTTTATAAGAGTGAAAAATGTATAATTCTAAATAATTTAAAGCATGAATTCTGCCAGGTTTTTCTCATCATTCTGACCTAATAAGGGCCTATTTTCGATTATTAAAGGTATAATTTGTAAATATGGACATCCAATGGGGTTTTAAATGTTTCTAGGTAATTTGGACCATTATGTTTAACATTTATCCACAAACTAAACTCATTTTATTACTTTAATAGTTGTAATTAATTTTAATTTTCTTCATTAATATCATTATTAAAAAGATAAGTTGATATTATATGAAATTAATTATTATTATTATTCAAAATTTGGAATATAATTTTAAAATTGTAATTCTTGTACCTAGATTATATTATTTAATATTATTTTCATAGATGCTTCTTTGAGAACGAGTTTTTAAGAAGAGTATATTTTCATAAAAATATGATTCTATATTAAATATATAAATTATAATAATCATATTATGAAAATAAATTAATATTTGATGATATATTATATAAAAATTCCATTCAATACATTCCCTATTGGGGAACATTTTAATTAATTTAAAAGGAGAAACATAATGCATTTTAAAATTGTTTTTAGGAGGCCTTATTTTGTCAACCCAAAAATATGATTATAATAAAAACCAATATAAAGTTTATTAAAATTATTTATGTTGTTTTCAAATAACATTGGATATATTAAAACATATATAAATTATATTGGTTAATTTAATTTTCATCATTTATTGAAAACAAAATATTTTTTTACAAAAATAAGTATTTTCACTCTCAACTGAAAAATCTATAATTTCTAAAAAATCCAAATATAAAATAATTTACGTTTTGATGTTATTATTAAATAAATATTGATTATTTATTAAAATTATGTATATAAAAGTGATAAAAAATATTTTTATTGTATGCTCATTAAAGGGCTACAAAACAATTCTTTTGGGAAAATATATAGTTTTAAGAATAAAAGTGGATTTATTTTTTATCATGTCTACAAAACACCTAAGAATAATGTTAAAAATTAAATTTAATAAATAAATTTAAATAATATAATTTATTAAGTGTTCTGAATTTTTTTATTGGTATAAAACAAACTTTTGTGCAGTAAAACAGTTTTTTAGAAAAGGATTTCATTTTATTTACTAAAGGGTTTTATTTAAAAATAATAATTGATTAGTCACCAAAGAATTAATTATATATACATGTGAAAATCCTATTTAAAAAATATATATTATCCGGTTAATACATATTATTCCCAAATCTTGGTGATTACTATAATTTTAAATATTAATATTAATAGTATGTTGTAGTTTGGTAAAACATAGTGTTGTATGTAACACAAGATATTGAAAACCCTAATTCATGAATGTATCGTAAGATAACTATGTGTTGTATGACATTTAATATATATAATAAAATTTTTACCATGTTAAAAATAATGAGTGTTATAGAAAATTATTGATACATTACTGAAACTAAATTGGTAATGTTATATGGTTTTCTCTTACAACAATATCAATGTTGAAACATGTATAGAAATAAAAAATTAAATACATTATATAATGATAAAAAGAAAATTTTTATATTAATACATTATAAAGATTAAATTATTTATTAGAAGTTTTTTTATGATTATTAGGAATTAATCAAAATAGATTTCGTAAAACCTTGTTGATTAAGAACTAATAGCTATATCATAAAATCTATTTTTTTGCATCCTAATTTACAAGTATGTATATAAATTAATAGTTAATATAATTAAAATAATAAATAATAATAAACTTAATACACACACACATATATATATTAATAAAATATATAAAAATACTCTTTTGTTGTTGGGATGTTAGAGTCTATGACAATTATAGAATTTTTTCAACAAACAGTAAAATATTCCTTCATATAATTGAAAAAATATTTTTAAAAGAAACAAAAATATATATATAAATGAATTACATTAATTTAGTGTAAAAATACTATATATTTCACATTAATATATTTTTATAATGAAATATGAGCCATCATTATGAATATCAAAATAAGAATAAAAAGTAGCTAAAGAAATAGGGTACAAATTTTAGTTGTTATCTTCACAACATTCCTTTAATAAAATAAAACAAATTAAAAATATTTAATTAAGTGAAATGTTAACCAAAACGATTAAAATATTGGAAATAAATTTAATACTGGGATTAATATATTTTTGTGATTTTTATATTGTTACACATGAGAGTGAAAACGTTTATTGTAACCATTATAGAACTACAAAAATCCTATATGAAAATTGGTATTTTTTATAACAATTGTATATGTTTGATTTTTTATAATGGAAATTGAATTAAAATTTCAGAAATAATTATTTTATAGACTATAATTTATTAAGTAGTAATATTATTATCTAATATATATTTAATATATAATAAATGAAATAGAATGAATCATTTCATATGAAATAGTTGGTAATCATGAACAATTATTTTTATGGATTTCTATATTTATTTATACCATTGTTTTATTTCAAATATATATATATATTTATATATATATATTTCAAATTCATACATTTATTATTTTTAGAATAATTTCATCTTAATTAAAAAAATTACTAAATTTTGGATTATATAATATGAAATCAAGTTATACAGAGAATGAAAATGGTATAATATAAAAATGGTACAAATTTTTTTGGGTCAGAAAGATATAAAAAATATAAAAAACACCATAATAGAGGGAAAATTTTAATCTTTTTTGACATACGAGATACTATTTAGGTAAAAAATTACTCCTTTATCAATTATATAATGAAAATGTTAAAAAAATACACCATAAATTATATATAAAATATCACAAGCTCTAACCATAGAAATGTATAAAAAATTATTTTTATATTAATTCCCTACTCAAATTTTCATACCTAAAGATTATTATAATGATGAATATTCATAGACCCAAAAAAGGACAAAAAACTAGTTCATATTTAAGGGCTCCATTATAGGATAATGGGATTCCATCAATGCATGTAATTTTTTTCAGTCGTCTTATTAATTTATCACAAACAATTCACTGTTATCACCCATCATAAACCATTCTATTGATTTTAAATTATCATCAACATTCTTCTAAAAAATGATATTTCAATAATATAACATTATACTGATAGTCATTATTAATATATTTTGTTCATGTTTTCATTGATTCAATCACCATATTTATCATGTTCATACCATAATCTATATTTCAATTAGGATTAATATCAACTCATTAATACTGATAAAATTTGATCTTTATAATTATTATATATTAATAATTTGTTTCTAGAATAATCGCCCTGAGTTTGACTACCTTCAATCAATTACTCATTAATATAGTTGGTTTTACCTGAAACATGCACATTCAAATTATCACAACTACAAATCATACTTCTATCATACATCAAATGAACAATGATAAATTTTAATAAATCTAATATGTTGATTTCACAAGAATTACTAATATGATAATTATGAAAAATATATATAGAATGGGGATAAAATCAGAGATACCTAAACATGAATATGTATAATTTTAAATAATATTAATTGATAATGAAAAAAATACATTTGAATAAAATAACAATACTTTTTATTAAAAAATAATTATATATAATTATTAAACTAAAATATATAAGAAATATGACTTTTTAAATTAGAATTTAGAGAACAATAATGAATTTTTGGACTAATAGTAATGGATTATCTCTTAATCACTATTTAAATTGATATTTGAGGTAATTAAGATTCAATTGGTATATTTATTTACCTTATCCATATAAATTCATAATTTTTTATTATCAAGCTAGTATTTTTTTATATAAGTTTCATATTCCCCGCTCATTTGATTATTCTTCCTCAATTATTATATATTAAAGAGAAATTATATTTTTTAATTTATTTTGATATAATTTTCCCCCTTAATGATAATAAATATAATGTAATAATGCATTCTTCAATTTACATGCCAAATATTTTATGGTTTCATAAACAATACAATAATAGATTTGGATTTATTAAAGCCTATGTAATGTAATCTTTTTATTAAACTTCTGTTATCATTCATTCCATGTAACCTTTATAGTAAAAAATACATATAGTTTTGAATTTTATAACTCCATAAAAAATTATTTAGAATAATTAGAATTCATTTTAATTACATTTTTATTATTTTTAAAATATTTATTACACATATTATTTATTACTAATTTTTTCCATATTCATTATTTATATCAAAACATTATATATATATATATATATATATATATCTATATATATCTTCTTTGATGTGTTTTTATATTATTTAGATAATAAAAATAATTTTTTATGATTCATAGGTGTTATGTTTTTATTTTAATATCAAGATTATTTCTCTAATTGATTAATTTTTATATAAAAAAATTATGAGAAATTTTTTATTCACCTAGTTCGAATATTTTTAAATAATTTAACGATCCAATCTAGTTAATATGGAAAAACATTTTTGATATATCCTTATGTAAAAGGGAATCCATAATAACAAATCCATGTAATGTGTATGTCAATGAAAATATCCCAGAAGATCTTATTTTATATTAAATTGGAGGTTATCCGAGTACAAAATCTTATGGGATATATTTTCTATACGTGTGATGTTTTTCCCTGTAGAGAGTCAAGGTATAAAATGTGATTTTATATACATATTCATGATCTACATTTATATTTCATTCCAAATTATTATTTTATTTTATAAATTATAGAGACTATAAATGTTAATATTTAATGTAATCAATTATTTGAATATGTTATTATTATTTTTAATTTATACATTATTGATTGTTCATTTTCATAATCCTTAATTATCATCTTTATGATAAAATATATTTATATGATGGAGATACCATATGTTTTACCACATAAGAACAATCAATACCCATTTTTTTCTCATTTTACCATTCCCTTGGTGAATAATTGGTATATTATATTTGATGAATATATTATTGAGTCATGTATGATGAAATTCGTGATGAAATGTATACTTATTTGGAAAACAAATAAAATAACTAGATAGTTTATAAAGAAAAAATCAATTTGAATATTTTGATGTCACTATATAATGATATATTATTATATAATTATTTGGTTAGGTTTTCATCGATGGTATCAAATATGGGAATTTATATTTTTTGGTATTTGGTTTTGAATATTAAAATGATAATTTTAAAATCAATGTTGGTTCTTAAAAATTTGATATAGTTCAAAAAAGGTGATAAAGTCAAAATTAATGTTATATATGTGATTAAATAATTGTGTTTATTATTATATTAGATTATAAAAAATTATTTATCCAATAATACTATCACTATACATTTTTAGTTACTGATTGATCAAATGGAAAAAACATGACAAATTAAAAATATGATTAATAATGAATATAATTTTTTATGATGAATAAATTGGTTCACAGCTAGAGAAAAAAGTATCATAATGAATAATATATTACTATCTCCTGATTTTAACAACAACCCGGATGACATTAATTTCCATAATATTTTGTTAATATAATAAAATATCATTCAATACATTATCTTCAAAACTATCAACACCCATTAAGGTGTCCTAAATAGAAATAGTTTATTACCTATAGTTCAATAAAATATAAATGTTATTTTAATTTAATATATGTTTAGTGGATGAAATGTGATTTTAGATTTCTATAAATTATATGTCGACATGAAAAAACAGATAACTCTAAAAATGTTAATGAGTATAGTAGATGAAAATGAGTCAAAATAATGATAGAAAATATTTTTTTTCTTAAAAAATCCATATTCATGAACTATTTACTTCCTTTGAATTCATTAAACTAATGGGGATGTATCAACAAATCTATGAATATATTTTTTCACTGATGAAAAAACAATGATTCTTTTCATGAATTCCTCTTGTTTTATCAAGAACCCCAAATGAAAGAATAATAAATTATTTAGTTAAGTAAAATGGTTTGTATTATTATAATTTTATTTATGGGGCATCGATATCAATGGGTGATTTTTTGTGAACCAAAAAATTTCAAAATATCTATAATGTAATTATATATTTTTTGGTACAATATGATAATCATGAAATTAATGGTAAATAAAATTATAAATCATATATAGAAAGAATATTAATCTTACCTAAGTATTAAATTCGGTAATGGAGAGCCCATAAAATATTCACGAGAAAATGAAAATTTCATTTAATTTGACAAAAAAATTAACATTAATATTTTGACATTGGAGGATATATAGTGACGACTTATAAAATAATGAATCAAATGATTTATCAATCTAACAAACCACCAACCCATCAATATTAAAAAGAAAGGATGATATAAGAGTACCCAAAAAAATGTACAAATCCATTTTAAAATTCTAATTTCATTTGTAACACATCTAGATGATATAAAAATATTTAACAGTAAATATATTCGTTTCATCTATAAGTTTCATTCCACATTACACTGAGTCTAAACAAACCACAATATACTATTAAAATATTTTTTGGTGATGGTCATAACCTATTATTTATAGTAGTGGATATGAATCAAACTTACCAAATTATGATAAATATATTGTCTAAAAAATTATATAGTTATTTCATTTTATATCAAATTAATAGAATATATATTAAAAATTATTTGATGATGAATGTTTTTCTTATTTAGGAAGAATTAATTTTTATCATCACACTGTAGTTTTTTTAATAATAACATAATATTTTAAATATTTTCTATTGATCTTAGGGAAATAATTATATTACATATTTGATAAAAAAAATTTTATATTCATTTAATATTTTTCTAGGAATGAGATAACAAAAAAATATTTATTCATAAATGTATCTTATTCTATAAAGAAGTAATCATTTTTCTATATAAAATTATTATAAAAATAATTAATGAAACTTATAGTTATTTAATTTTATAAAATAGAATTTATATTCAAAATCATGAGTTTTATAATTTTTGAATATACCACATTTATTTTTGATCGATATGGATATTAAGTTTTGTAAAATTTTTCCTCTTAGTAAAGGATATATTGGTTAAATCTAAGATATAACTAAGTGATAAGGAAATATTTATTAATCATGTTCATTATTATTTAAATGGAAATATTCATATTTCACCTCATTCTCAAACTATATTTTTTAATTTAAACTTTTCCCTAGAAATTTCTAATATATTATTTAAATCAATGAAATATACCAAATGTCTCTCTCTTGGTTTAAAATATATATTTTTTTCTACATGTGGTCAGTAATATGTAATGTTTTATTTAAAATATATATATTGAGTACAATACCTTTTTTCCATTATGGTATTTTATAAATAAATTTTAAGTATTAAATTACATTCTTAAATTCTTACATAATAATGAAATATTATTTTTTAAATTAGAAAATAACAAATAAGGGATATTAAAAAAATTAAAACATATATAATATCTCGGACATATTTTATATATGAATTTGAAATACTATTTTTACAATTATGGAATGCATTGGAAATTATTTTTTATTTACGCCTTTTTTGTGAAATTAATTAAATAGTCTTATAAAGGACATTTTATATTTTCTTTCAAAATAATATATTTTTATATTATATGAAGGCCATAAAAAATACCTAATAGGATTCCATATGACCTAAATTAAATCAAATGGAAATTTATGTTCAAATTAACCCATCATATAAAAAATTATAAATCATTTTTTGTGGAAATAAGGTATCACGTTTAATGTTTAAATTTCTTAACTATGTGGTTAATCAGAAAGACAAGATTTAATATTTTACCAAGAATGTAATATTCATATTTTATGATGGTATAAAATTCAAATTTCAACTTATATTATAATCCATGGATCATTATAGTTGTTTTGGATAGATAATGACATTATTATAATTACATATTTTAGGAAAATAATAATTTTAGAAAAAATAATATAACTACATTTTTTTATTATGAAATTACCGATATCCATCCTCTTTTGGATAAAATGATAACTGAGGAGGTTGTAGGACACACCTTCCCCAACTACATTATAAGTTTAACTCAAAATGGAATTCAGGAATGTATGTGTTATATAATGATTATAAAATAATTAATAAATCATTAATAATATATATATTAATATATATATGTGTGTGTTATAGTTTCAAACATAATTTTCAACCATTAGTGGTGGTACGGGAAAAATTGGCAATATCATTTCATGAGGAGATAATTCATTGTACATAAGAATGTTAATTATATTAACCATTAAATGGAAGTGTAAATAATATTTTTGAACCATAAGAATACAATCATTAAAAAATATTTATTATATTTTTTATATTATATAATCATGCAAAAAACAATTTTTATTTCGTGGTGAATAAATATAAATCAAATAAACATGAGGAAAGATGTAACCCCTTCTTTGGGAAACTCAGTTTAGTTTTCACCATTAGACATACTTTAATGTATTTATTCCAATAGGTAGAATAATAGGATGAGGGTAGGTATGTTGGGAGGATATTTAGGTATATTGTTTCTTATCTAAAGGTACTTTTATGTGTGAATAAGTATAGGGGTCAGTTTCTATTTAAAGTGGAGGATGAATGAAATTTTTTAGAAATTTTTAAATTGGAATTACACCAACGTTTTTCCTATAAAAAGTGTATACAATAATGGATCCCATATGATAAAACTGCATATATGTTTTAATTATGGACATCCAATGACTTTTAGACAAGTATCTAGGTAATTTTGGTCCTTTGGATTATGTGTTAGTCCTTTGTTAAGCTATTTTTACTCATAATTACTATAATTAATTGTAATCATATTCACTAATATTTTTTATCAAAAAATAAGATGACCATATTAGATTTAATGAATTATAATAATTCCAAAAATTTAATCCACTTTTGAAAATTTAAATCACATAACTTGCTAAAATTATGTTAAAATAATCCTACATATGTGTTGTGACATAGAGTTTATTAGAAAAAAGGTTTAAATGTTGGAAATGTTTTGATATCCAATTTAAATGTTAAATTTGTTCAAATGGCCAATATTAGATTAATGTATTTAAAATTAATATATTTACTTTTACATAACAAATTAATATATATTACTACTATGTAAATAATGAATATTAAAAATATGTTTTGATTAAAAATTTAGTTTTTTTCTATTCATCCAGAAATGTTGTTGTTTAGAAAATTTCATAATAATCACCCTAATATAATTCTGAAATTATGGATTGAAAAATTATATTTATTTTATAAAAGTATATTTCTAAAATATTCAAAACCTAATTTTAATACATTTCAAATGATGAGATAAAATGAAATTCATTTGAGAAAATATTATTTTCAAACATATAAATATAACACCAATATTACATGTTATATTTTAAATATATAATATTTATATAAAAACATAATAAATAATATTTATATGTAGATATTAATATTCATATTACAATTTTTAACATCTAGGTTTTAACCATCTCATTTAAATACGTATAACAATAAAATGATATTTCATAGAAACTCAGTGTTGTGTATACTACAAGCCAAGACAATATTTGGTGTAGCACAATATTATATTGATATAGTGTATAATGAATGTTATAGGTAGTTTTGTTTATAAACACGACAACAAATATATTTTTTTGAAATAAAGATTCTTGAATAACTCTATATGTTACATTCTACCCCCTAAAAATAATTTTCCCCTCAAAATTCATCATTCTAATACAAAAAAATGTGTATATTTCATCCCAATAATATCATCAAGATTATATATATATTCCTCTTACTAGTGATATCTCTAACATTAAATGAGTGCGTAAGTGGTATTACTTTGTAGAGAATTATCTATACAATCCCTAATTTTTACTAGTCATTCCTCATATTAAAGATCCTAATGCAGTTGTTTGAACTCTGATTTTTGTACCTGTTAAGGGTTACGTCTGTAATTACTTAGGTGAGAAACATGGAACACATTTTACACATTAGATAGATTTGTGTGAAGTGAAATCGCATATGCTACAGTTCTTATATGATCAAGAATCTCAATAAGGCTGATATACATATGGCTTACTTTCTCATTTTTCAAGAACCCCATTAAATTATTCCATAGAGAGATTAGTAGAAACACCTTCTAAGTAACACACAATTTAGTATCATGATTATAGTTTTCAACAAAAAATTTATTTCTTATTTTTACTTCCTTGATATGTTTTTTAATGACTCTAACTTCTCAGTTATTTCTTCAACTATCTGAGGTCTAAACTACCTTGTTTCTTCAACATCATGCCAACAAGATAGAGCTCTAAAATTTTCCACATAGAGGAACTAAGAAGGATCCCTATGAATTCTTGATTGAAATATATTGATTTATTAAAACATAAATAGAGGAATTTTTTTATCCAAACGTCCATTGAAATGCAATGAATTATATCTCAATATATCGTATAGCATTTGCATTGTTCATTAAGACTAAACATATGTCTGAGGATGATAAAAAGTATTGAAACACAATCTTTTATCAATTTCTTGATGTATATTTCTATATATGTTTTAGATAAACATCGAATATTTGTTAGATATAGTAGAATGTTGTACATTGTACAACATAGCCACGTTCTTAATGTATATTCTTGAAATCTAATCTAGATAGAAGTATTCACTTATATAAATGAATTGTTCTAGCTTTGTAAGTTGACAGACTAACACCCATATAAATATAATCCCTTTTGAGGTTTTTGGGGATTACAAAAAAAATACAGAGTGATGTTCTCAAGTTTCTGTTTTGGAATGGGTAATGGATTTGACACCCCATTCATTTTTTTCATTCATCCTAAAAATTCTGGCACTATAATGAAAGAGTTATAAACACAATTATATCTCTCTTCATGGAACCCCATCAAAATTATTATTTCAATCATATATAAATTAACTTACCTCTATGATTAATATAGAATAATAAACTATGATCATCCTATAACCAATCTTTATTCAAATAGATTATGGATGGATCACATACATGGTTCCTAAACGTTATCATTCCATCCATATCAAGGATAAACTATGGAATATCTCTAATCATATTATATAGCTATTGATCTTTCTTCTATACCACTTTTATCTTCACATGTGTAGAGGTCTGAACATTTACTTGAGTAAGATAAAAATTTCCCCTACCTCAATATTTTTTGATTGATCCTTCATAAATCCAAAGATATTTGGTATTTTTTGATTGTCATCGTTGAAAATCAAGAATGGTCCTTTCAACTCAAAGCATTGGCCACCTATTTCACGTACATATAGTGGTAATATATTGATAATTTATAATTATTTATCAGCTATATCAGTCTTCTCTGGTTTATTATGGAATCCTACATTGTGATTATATACTTCATACATTTTTTGGTCGGTATATATATCAAACCTTTCACTAAAATGATAATGTCACAATATATTTAATTAAAATATGACCACTGGTTACTCCAAATCATGATTTGGGTAATTATTTTCATGAAGCATCAAATATTAGGATTCATATGACATAAACATTTTATTCTACATAGTAATGGATTCCAAACCCTTATTGGATTCATCGCTATTTATAACAAAACCATATGTCCTATTGGGTTTCATAAGTGCATGTGTTATTCCTGACATTCTCCCCAGTTTCTGGATATTTTTCCCCCATTAATATTTCCATAACCAATTGGTATCTTTATTAGTTATATTTGTCATAGGATTAGATAGTAGTGAGAAATTATCCACAAACCGCTTGTAAGATCCACTTAAACCAAGAAAACTATGGATCTCAGCCACCAAGGATGGTCTCTGCCAACATTCAATAGCCACTCTCTTTGATCGATGTACTATAATACCATATGTTGAGATTATGTGAACCAAAAATAAATCCTTTTACAACCAAAATATTCATTTTTTATATTTTCCATACATCTTCTCCTTTGTTATGTAAATTAAAACAATTATTAAGTGGTGTTTATGTTAATAATTATTATTTGAATAAATATTAATATCATTATAAAGGCTTTCAAAAACTGTTCAAGGTAATATATAAAGACATTATTTATATAATATATCAATATAGTAGGGATATTAGAAAAACAAAAATGCACCACTGTATATTCATTTTGTTTATAACTTGTATGGAATTCCGTCTCAGGTAAATATTCTTCTGTGAACCTCAATTGATGACATCCAAAATGAATGCCAATCATGAAAATGTATTGAGATCTACATAGTTGATCAAACAAGTGAACAATACGAGGATGATGATACACCTTCTTGATCACGATCTCACTCAACACAAATTAATCAATAAAGAGTCACATTTATCCTAATTTAATTTTCACAAATTGTACAGTTTCACACCAATGTGAAACACACGACCCAATTAATTTGTTTTTATGTTTTTTATGGATTTTCATTTTTAATTCCTTCAACACAATTAGGGACATTCTATAAGGAGTATTTTATATTAGTTTGGATCTAGGTATGATTTATATTGACAATTAAAATTCTCTTTTTGGTGGAAGACTATGTAACTTTTCCTGGAAGAAAACTAAAATTCATGAATAATTGGAATAAAATCAATGTCTAGTTTTTACAAAAAAAATCAAGAAAAAGACTGATTTTGAATATGAATAAAGACGCATAAACTAGTTTTCATCTCTATTGGATATTCATACATATAATCACATTGATAGAGGATCATATATTGGTTTGAAATATCAAACATAACTCGTTATACTCAAAAATTTATATGTGATTTATGCAGAGAAATAAAATCCATACATATGATGTCAAAACAAACCGGGGTAAGAATACTAATATTTTAAGGAAGTACATTCCCAAAAAATTCAACATGATATCCATAATTTAGTTGAGATGAAATCATCATACCATTAAGGGTTTTTACTACTAATTACACTTCAAATCATTTGGGTGGAATAATAATACCCTTATAAAATTATTTATATTTGAACAAGTTGGTACATCTATAATCATATTAGACATTAGTAGTTCTATTGTGATTGGTATGTGTACATTTCACCATTTCATTAACACTACCCTCATTGGAAATAGTGATCGCATGAGATTTCCACTTTCCCTTGGTTTAAGAGGTTGATGATGGTGATTATCATAAAAACCATAGATTTTGGGCCCGGGGTAGTATAATTCCCATCTACCATTCACTTTAATCACTAATTTGTGGGAGGTGAACTTTTTATTGCTTTCCCCCTATTTTAATCTGTTTCCAACTTCTTCCCATTACTATGATAATCAATTTCCCGATTTCCTTCCCAAACACACATAAAACCCTTATTAAAACCAAAAATACAATTACCTTAATTATTCGTTCAACACTAAGTAAATAAAGGAATTCTCATATTCTTCTCTCCTTGGGTATTATATTTTCTATTGATCTTCATGTTTTTTATTCTTGTAAAAACCATGATATTTATACATAACACCGACCTCCGTTTCAATTTCATATCACAACAAAAAATATATTAATAAATTGTAATGTATCTTATGGAAAATTACATTCATGCTATTTGATTTATGAAACTGAATAACCAATTAAAAATATATTCATGTAGGAATATAAATCTAGAAGAGTACCTATAATTTTTTGTGAATAAACACTTGTAGGTACCAACATATTCATCATCCATCTCATCCAAATCAAGGAATTAATTTTCCAACATTTCATCAAGAACATAGGGAATGTATGTATTAAATAATAAGTAATTGAACTCACCCCAGTATATGGATTCAGTTTAGACATTCTTCCTTGATTTTGTTATTAGAATCCACCACTGGGATACTTCACCTTCTAACAGATAAATAGCCAAAATTACATTCTCATGTTATGAAAACTAGAGAATGAACATTTTTTCAGTGGTACTGATCCTATATTCAATAATATATGGATTATAAGTCCCAATGAAAGAATGTTGGTGTAGCCTTATAAATTACTAATCATAATTTTTCCCTCTTTTTCTCATTTTGAAGCTCATAGTAATTCATTTCTTAAGAATGTTGGGTGATCATAAGAATGATATTATTCTTTCTATCACCCATATAAATAAGATCCACTATATGAAAATCATTAAATTTTTTTACAATCACCATTATTGTGTGTCTATTTTTGGGTCCTATCCATTTAGAAAAATGAAAATGTATTGGGTTAGAAATAGTTCTCATAATAAAGAACCACATAATCATGTAAATTTATTTACAAAATTTTTAAATTATGACACCTTCATTAATATATGAAAACATTGGATTATACTAGGTTATCCATATCAAATATATTTTGAAATAATTGACAATGCATTCTGAAGAGTTTTGTAATTCCTAGAGCATATCAATAGGTGTGTAAAATCAGTCACAAAGTAAGTCCCATTTTTGTGTATCAGGTTACAATCGATTTAGGCCCGACACACCATGTTAGATTTGTTACTACTAGTTATATATATATGACCTAACTATGTACACATTTAGTATCTAGGCATGAATGTATTTCTAGAAATCCACTTTCACTATCATTTACTAGTTTTCTAGGACATTTTCCAATAATTTTTCTTTTTCCCTTATACTTATCCTTATACATATCCATAGAGTTCTCATTACTGTCTTCTAACCCCACCTTCTAAAGTATAACTAAAACAATCCTTAGATACCAACTATATAGACCATCTCTTAACATACATTAATTTGAAATAAATATATATATAATTCTTACAACATGACACAAATATATACCTAATGACCGTATTAGACTAGTGAATTTGGAAACATGGAAACATAATCAATTGTACATAAGTGAGCTACATTATCTCACAGTAGGTTCATCATGTATATTTCCCTTCTTATAAACACGATTCTGAATTCAAATATTCACAACCTAAGGAAGAAAACATAAAAATGGGTGATATCAGATGCCTGGTTAGAGTTTACAAGTGCGATATGTAAGAATAAACATGACCATTAGGGTATGATATCATGATCATAGCATTATAAGATCATTCTATACATATCAGATATTTTAAATGTAAATCATAGCATAAATATTGTCAATTCATAAGATATTGATCATAATGGAATAAAGGGAATGAGACATGAAATAATTACATAAGAATAGTCATTAAATTTTGGAATACACATAAAAATTTAACATCATTCTAAAAGTCATGAAACATTTATAGAAATCGTTAGTTAACTTCATGGGGACTACACATATTGGGTGGAACACACAACTATCTCCATTCACAATGCTTTCCTTATAAGCAATTAGGTATCCCATCATACCATTATGGATTTGGATTCCCCATATCCCGTAGTGGATCATGTTTCACCATATTCCCATAGTGGATCATGATTCCCTATACATACATAGTGGATTGGGTTTCCCCATATTCCACATTTGATCGACCCTCTCAACTTGAATCCCATCATTATCTCATGGGATAAAAATAATAAACCAATGCTTTGGAGAGATATATATGTCTCACACATCTCATAATTAAATCATACATACGTGTAACAAATTATCATAATAAATATTATCATAACCCATGAAAAAAAATGTGAATCATTATCTGGTAAGCATATCATAACTTTTATAAAAAGATACATGTTTCATAATAATTTTATCAAAATCATAGCCCATTAAAATAAGCATCTTTTATTGAAATATGACCCATGAAGAAGAAATTGAATTTTTAAATGTATCCCATGAAAGGGAACTGGGTTTCATTAACACCTTTCCATCAAAACATTACCATTCAATGAATGAACATGACTGAATCCGTTAGATCACTTCCCTAGAAATGCATGAGTAATTTCAAATAATTTAATCATATATGGAAAATTATTTTAAAATATATTTTAAAAATAATTTTGTAGAAAATAATAATTTATTATTTGAAAAAGTATTTTTGAAACATAGAACAGTTTGAAAACTATTTTAATTGATATTAATGTTTAATACATAAAACAAATCATTGAATTTATTTTAAACCCATATCGTTGAGAAACCATGAAAAATTATAAAGTATTATTTGAATAATCTGAAAGATTTTTAAATACAAATTTTTTAATAGGATATTAAATTATTATCATAAAAAATTAACAAAATTTTTATTACATTTATAAAAAAATTGCGTTTTTTAAATTCATGACATCTTTCTTGAAAAATGAAAATTGAGTGAAAACTACATTATTTATTTGGTAACTTTTCAATCATAATACCCTAGGAATTTATTTCATCCAATTGATATGTAAATACTCATATATGAAAGTATAATAATAATAAAATATGATATTTTCTATTATATTCACTACAAAAAAATGATTGATGAATAATAAATTAATCTCATAGAAATAAATGATAGAATAGAAATCCCCAAACCTTATGTCCTGAATCATTTCATACTGGTAAAAACCTCATGTCTAATTAATATAATTTTACTTAAAATATAATTAAAAATCATATTGTTTTATGTTATAACATATACTCTTTTATATCACCCTATTATTAACATTTACATGTTATGGTTACGATTTTTGTAATATACTCTTTATTCATTACATTTATCTAATTTTGTTATATTTTTTTATCATTATACTTATATCATTATTTAAGGAATGTAAAAAACATATAAATATCTTTTATATTATGTATATATTTATTTATAATAACCTATGAATGATATAATAAGAAATGGAATTCACCATTCATGGAAAAGTTAGGTCGTATGCCCACATGAATGCTGAATCTTATTAATTATCAAATTGAATGAAATAATGTAAATGTAATATATGTATATATATATATATATAATTTAAAGTAGAATTATAATGTCTTGTTTATAATATAAATATACTGAACTCATTATTAATACATTCCATGTATAATTTAAACAAATTACATCGCTTGGAGGAGGTAGTAGTACACACATCCCAAATAGAATTTATCATTTTTATAGAAAATGGAATGCATGATGGAATGTGTTATATAGAGATTCAAGATGAATATAAAAAGATTAAATATAATATATATATATATATATATATATATATATATATATATATATTTCAATCAAAATGACTATCCATTAGTTGTTGCCAAGGAAAATTGAACAACACCATTTCATTAAAGGATAGTTCACCGTATACAAGATCGATAATTTCATTACCCATTATCTGGTTTTTTGTGTAAGTGTATGTTTAAAAAATAGAATAAAAACATATATTTATATAAATTATTCTTGATATATTATATAATCATTTAATAATAATATTTATGGGGGTGTATAATGCAAATAAAACAAAAGAGAAAGAGAAATTATATAACCTCTTCTTTGGGTAACTCCTTTTCGATTGCACCAAAGGGATTCATTTGATGGATTTATTCTAAATGGGAGGATTCAAAGATGATTTTAGATATGCTGGTATGTGATTTAGTTACATGTTTTATAATCCAATTGTACTGTTCTGTGTGAATAAATAGTGGTGGGTCAAGTCATTTTTATAGTGGATGAGAAGTGTCATTTATGATTTTTTTGGAATATGATTTACACCGATGTTTTTCCTATAAAATGTTGATAAAATAATGACTAAAATAATTTAAATTATTTTTGGGGTATAAATATGTACATACCATTGTTATTGTAAATGTTTCTAGAACATTTTGGAACTTATGACTATTATTTAGTCCTTTATTAAGCTAATTTTCCTCTTATTTATTTTAATTAATTTTAATCACATTCACTATGATTTTTGAGGAAAAATAAGGTGAAAATATTATAAAATATACTATATTTTTATTATAAATATTCAATACATTTTTCCAAATCTCAATCACATAAGTGGCATCAATTAATTTATAATTAATCACACAGACGTGTCACGCCCTCATGGTTATTTAGCAAAAAGTATAACAGACTGAAATGTTTTGATATAATATTTAAATATAAAATTTGTTACATGAAAAAAGTATTAATATTTTATGTTCAATTATTCTCATTACATTGTAAAGAAAACTATAATTTTTATTAAATATGAAAAAAATTAGGTGAAATGGTTGTTTTGAATTTAAATTCAGTATTTTACACTATTCATCCAAAAATGAAGTTAAAAAAATTACAAAAATTCACCTTAATATGGTATCGTGGATATGAACTATAAAAAAAATAATTTTATGAAATTAAATTTCTATAAGTTTATAAAATTAATTATATTATTTAACATAGAAGGACATAAAATTAAGTTCATTTGAGAAGATAGTATATTCAACCATATAATGATATTAACAATATCATATGTTTTATTATCAATATGATTTATTTTAATAAAATTTGTAAGAACTCGGCTCTTCCATTGGGGGAATGGTTCTTTCCTTTTTTTGTTTGTTACTTAACTAAATAGGGGAAAATAGTTCAAGAGATAGATTTAGGCCTATTACAAGATGTGACTGGGATGTACACTTCATGTACATATTTGTACATGCCATGTATGTTCGATTAGAAGCCATGTAATCCCAGTACAAGGGCACGAAATGTTCAGGATAGAATTCGTACGGACATGGCATAAAGTTTAATGTACATTTTCTTTACATTATTTAAACTATTTTTATGTTATGTAATACATCACTTTTTCAAATGAACAAAAATGAACTGCATTTGAAAAGCAGCGCACCCAGAATAACCCAAATGTGAATTTTTATTATGTTTTTTTTCCAATGGTTGATTTGAACTCAGTCATATGTGTTATATTTACCTCAGTGAGAACTCTATTTCCCTTTATAATTTATTTCTGATTTATTCTTTCGATTAAGTTTTGAAGGGTTGTGTATTTTTTCATATTTTATATATCTACCATGTTCTAGATCGAATCAAAGCTCGACCGTAGATGAGGAGGGTCATACCATGTCTAGGATTGTCGTCTTTTTTATTTTGCTCCATGTTGAGTTATTTATATCTTTTATGTTGTCATTATCCCTTGTTTAGTGAGTAACCTTGATTGGAAAATGATCCTTATTATTTCTTAATGATTATTATATCATAATTTTTATTAACTCAATCATGATTGAGCTTGTTAGTTTGATTAAGGGTTACACCATAGGTGAATTCCCTTGGAATGACCATTTATAGCTGTTTGGAAGGGTTTTTCTATGAGGAATTTCTTATTATCCTTAACTGGGAAGTTATGTAAGAAATAAATTACAATAAAATTGAAATTGTTCTAAATTGTTGTCGATTTTAATAACGAGTTTTTGATTTTTGATTTTCCCTTTTCCCCATGATATTTCAATTATCGTTCATGAATTTTGATAGTTTAATTCACTTATTGTTTGACATGCATGATGCACACATGATTTTTTATATGTTATCTATGTAATTTTGTAATTATGATGTGTTGTTTAATATGTATGAATGATGATATACCGGCCTTGACATTGATTGATTTGTTATGCCTATGGGTGAGAATTTTATGTGCCTGTGGGAAACAATATGTTAATCCGGTGGGAAATGATATGTTACACTTGTGGGAAAGAACAATTTATGACAGTAGGAGATATTTCATTAGGCTTGAGGGAGAAGATTTGTTTATGCAAATGGGTAGGGTTTTTTTATGCCTGTGAGAAAAATGTTTAATATATTATTGAAATGGAATGATATATGACATGATTTCTAATCAAAGCACAATCTTGGATTCAATATTCAAACATTTTTTAGATATCCTTCTACGGTATTTGTTTAATATTCATTATATATGGGATTTATGGGATTAATATGTGTCTAGAAAATTATCTAATTCAATATAATTGAATGGGTTAACCCAACAAAATGAATGAAAATAGAAAATAGGATATAATGGATTGTTTACTTTTTATTACTACCTAGTTTATTTTTATTCCTTATTTTACACATCTTGCTGCATATAATCATTGAAAAATAGGTATAGATTATTGTTTGTTGAATATTGGTATTTATTTCTTACACTGTATTTGGGTCATTCTTTTGGACCCAAATGGATTATATTTTTTTATTTTTCGATAAGGTCAGGTGCCCATCTATAGGTACATGAGTTGCTGTTTTGTAGCATGAGATCATGGGAATGATGTGAGGCTTGAGATTCTTCTTTGTTTCTTTTGTTTCTTTTTATTTTGGAAAATATATTGTGGATTTTTTTCAGTGTACCTATTTTGGATATTTTCTTTGAAAATTACATGCTACATCATCTTTGGTATTGAATGATGCTTGGTTATTTATCACATTACTTTCACCATTTTATTTTAGTTATATGTTTTTTACTACATCCACTATTGTATATTATTATTACACTATGATACAATCTATAAATGAGGGAATAATTTCCAATATATGGCACCTTAGGCCCTCGCAGCTAGTCAGCAACCTCTGGAATATTGGGAAATGCACTTGATGACATGTGGCCAATAGGGTATGGGGCACCAGTTTAGTGGCATCTGAATCCAAGACGTTAAAAAGTGGTATCATAGGATTTATTTATTGATTCTCTTTACTCTTTGGAAATGATATAAAGGAAATTAAATTTGTTAAGTACATGAGCGCAGATGTATGTACACCACGTACAATGAGAATCCATATTACTGTAAATGAAATTGTAATTTTTTGATTTTTTCTCATGACAATTGATTTGATTTCACCATTGGGTGAAATACTTGTTTTGTGCTATTATTATTGATATCATTTTGGTTCTATTTTTTGAAACCTGATGAGATAAAGGAATTACATCTCATGAATCATATAGGAACATGTTAGAAATTACTTTCCATAAATTATATACATGTCATTTAGATATCATTTCTGATTGCATGTTATTTTGATAGATGTCGTGCTAGATATGCATGTTATTATGATAGATACCATGATAGATATGCTAGTTATTGTGATAGGTGTATTGGTGAATGTTATGGTTTAATTATATATATTCCATGCTCTGATTCTTATGGTGTATAATCCCTCTTGAATCGAAATTTGGTGGATCATGTTTCAGACATGGAATATAAATTTTTTTATGTTCTATAAATGGATTCCAAGATTTGATTCATTAGGAGTATGGGCCCCACAGATCATAATCTCGCACACTATTGCTTTATTTACCATTAATAGGGGTTCTGAGGATGTTTCTGAAGCATATTTTCCTGAAACTCATACAACACTGTGTTTTGTCCTATGAACACACACCATGTGTTCTTCTATTCAGGAAGAAAACTAATTTTTTAATGTACATAATGTTTACTATAAGTACATTTCATGTGGTTAGGTGGCTATGTCACCAACCATGTGATAGGAAAAAAGGGTTTATGAGTTTTAATGAGAACATGACATGTACATTATGTACACCCCAAGTAGTATTTCATAGGTATACATGTGTGCCTATGTCCATATCAAAGTACATGGCCATAAGGACAGACCATAGTACATGCCACGTGCCATGAAAACATTCCGTCTACAAAAGAAGATTACATGACCAAGGGAAGTGGAGTTACACACTCATGTGAGAGATTAAAGGGTAACAGTATGTATAGTTCTTACACACCGTGTACCTGGGGTGCTTACATTCTCATGCTGGTAAGAGTACATGACCATGTAAGGGATTAAGTGTACACACCATGTAGGTTCCTACACGCAATGTACTCATATTTTTTTGTAATTTTTAGGCTTTTCTTCTCTTGTTTAGATATTTCATTCACAAATAATGTACCTTGATGAATAATGTTATAATGAGGTGTATGTGATGGACTATACATAGCAATGCCACTATAATGACCTCCAGTTGTACTCTACGAGTGTGGCAATAAGCATACCACAAAGGTGGTCGGCCACATGCTACAAGTGGATCCTCCAGTTGTTCCAGTCATGACACCAACAGTTATATTTGATACTAGTGCAGATACATAGTTCTATGAGGGTTTCATGAGGATGATAAAGACCTTATAGGGAGTACCTAGCCCTGTAACTTCTATGGAATAATTGACTTGAGTATTCTATCAGCAGCATCCACTTATATTCTCATTGGATAATGGACCATAGGCTGTAGAGTCATGGCTAGATTCATTGCTTATAATCTCCGAGCATCTAGATATGCCTCCTAAAAAAAGGGTCATGCTCGTATCTTATATTATGTGTGATTTCTCCATGTGGTTTTGTGATGTTATCGCACATACTGATCATCAATAGAACATTGAATGGGGAGATCATCAGATTTTCATATGTGAATACTATTTCCCTAATATGCTGACAGTGGATAGAGATCAGGTGTTCATCCAACTGAAGGCAAGAGCTATGTTAGGGATGCACTACACATATCATTTCACTGAGCATCAAATATTATCACCTTTTATAATGCGTGGTGAGTCATTGAGGGATAGACGATTCAAGGACGATATCTTGTACAAAATCTGATCACACGTGAATATTTTTTGGTTTCCTTTTGTTTATGACATCATGAATTAGGTACTGAATTTTGAGAATAATCTGTAAGATATTGGGGGTGTGAACTAGGGTGGTTCTACACCATGATATGGTACCATCTCCATGAGGATCATGAAGAATCGTATGGAGATTTCTCATGGTGATACGAGCATTTAGAATGTTTCTTTCAGCATCCACGTGAGGTATTATCAGTGGGTTAGAGCTGGGCATATGAGACTGTAGAGACCAATGGAAAAAGTTGAGTGCAAATCTATCCATAGGATGAGCCATCTACAACACTAATGTCGGGAGTTTCCAATAGCATCTAGTGAGGCAGGTTCTACACCGACTATATGTTCAGGATCAGGGTTAGTGGCTTCTCACAAGTCTGGGAATTGGAATAATTTAGGCTGCTCAAGCCGAGGTGGGTGTCATGTCCGATGTCACTAAACACTAGTTTTTCTGAGTAAATAGAGTGAATTATATTAGGGAAGTCATGTAGTGTCTCATGGTCATAGTAAAGTCCAGACTTTTTTCAGTGTAAAAGTCCAAGAAAGAGAAGAATCCATAAATTTCTACTATTAGAGGTATAATTATTATTTTCTCCATTTTATCTTCTACAATATTTGATACATGGGAATCAAATAATATTATTTATCTGTCCATTGCATAAATCCATGGGTTCTATGTCTTCTCTTCTGATGGTGATATGATGTTATACCCGTTGTTTGGGATATGGATGTCAGATTTGTGTTAGTGTAAGGAGTGACTCCTTGAGGTTTGTGAGTTCTGCATATTTTTGTATCTCTATGTATTTGTGATGACATGATTTTAATTCATACATGGAATGGAATGTTTAGTGCTTTTCAAGACGTTATCAATTTCTATAGCCACAGGGTGAGTTTTACATGACCAGAAGGCATGTCATTTCTATACAATAGTGGGTTAGAAGTCCAGGGAAGCCAAACTGCACACGAGAAACATAGGTTGAGAGGGATGACAAAAAATATTTCTAGTTTATATATAGATCACTAGGGAACATTTCAAGTAGCTTTTCCTCCATTTGTTGATCGTTTTAGGGATGTTTTCTTAGATGAATTTTTATGGTACCTTTTATATGATAGATAGTGTTCCCTATATAACTAGTTAATGGAGCTTCACCAATATCCAATCCTCCTTACAAGATGATTATGATGGAGCTATAAGAGGTCAAGAGGTAAATAGTTTATTTTGAGGTAAATGGTTTTATATCACCAAGTAATTCTCTATAGGGTCTGTATGTCCTTTGTGAAAAAAGAAATATGGTACCATCAGGCTATGTGAGGTCTTTCAAAAATTGAACTAGATGACAGTAAAAATCAAATATCCCTTTCCCTGGATAAACGAACCGTTTGATCAGCTTCATAGAGCACGAGTTTTATCGAAAATCTAATTAATGTTGGGATATCACTATGTACATGTTCAATCATCATATATTACATGTCAAAAATTTAGTAGTATCTATGGTCTATGGGAGTATGTTGTTATTACATTCAGTCTCATGAAGGTTCCAGTGTCCTTCATTGAACTGAGGAACTGAGAGTTCTATCCTTAATTGGATTCATTTGTTGTGGTTTTTGGGGATGATATATTGGTATATTCTAACAATAAACATGACCATTCCAACCATATTGATATTTTATTGAATTTTTTGAGAGAGAATCAGTTTTATGTTATATTCTAAAATTTCCACTTATCGATGGATTAGATTCACTTACTGGGGCACGTCATCATAGAGACAGGAGAATCAGTGGACCCAGATAATGTAAGAGCTGCATTTACCTAGGATCATAACCATAATTCATTTAAGGTGACATGTTTTCTAGGGATATATGGTTACTAGAGGTATTTCATTTTTTAATTCTCATTCATATAACCTCCAATGATGGTATTGAAAAAGAAGGGTGTGATGTACTTATGGTGAGATTTATGGGATATGGTTGTTGATAAGATGAAATTGAGATTAATTTCCTAATCGATAATGATTTTTCTAGATCTGATTAAGAGTTACACTATGTAATATGACACATATGGTATCGGGATGGGAGAAGTGCTTATATACAGGGAATGAGTCATTGTGTATAGATCTCGGTAGTTGAGGCCACGTGATAGGAACTATCTGATGCATGATCTCGAGTTAGCCATAGTTTTTCATGCCTTAAACTGTTGGAGACAGTAATTGTTGGGAGATAATTTTTGGCGTAAAATGACCATAAATGTATCAATTATATCATTAATCAGCATCATATGAAATGAGGTAGATATGGTGGGTGAGATAACTTCATACCTTCGATATTGAGCATGCATACAAGCCTAGAAATGTAAATGTAGTGGTTGATTCACTGAGCATGAGGACTCATATATAGGTAGTGCAGGAGGCCAAAGAAAAGTGGTAGCTTATACAGTTGTTCTATGAGATGGACATAGATGTGAATGAATGTTAGTGATGACTTTATGTTATTCATTAGTTGTGACTTCAACCATAATAGACAAAGTAAAGATGAAGTGGGAGTTTCAACCTTCATCATGGGATGTTCATCCAATAGTTACCAAGATGTACCTTGTCTTTCACCATCAGTATGGGCGATTGGGTATGAATAGATAGGCCCCTTGTTTTGTTATGAGGTCTTCCACTCGACAGTAGGTGATAGTAGAACATCAATGGCCATCCATGAATTTACAATAGTTACATATTCCGGAGTGGAAATGGGATGATGTCGTGATGGATATCTTGATTGTTTTAATGATGTCACCCCAAGGTAATGATGTATTTTGGGTGGTGGTTGATAGACTTACAAATGTCTCTCACTTTTTTTGATCAAGGAGACCTTCAGTGTTGATGGGCCTAAGAAGGTGCATATCTGTGAGGTGGAACAACATCATGTGGTCCCTCATTCTATAATTTCAGATAGGGATTATCACATTATGTCTTCTTTTATGGATGTATTTTTAGAGGGCACTGGGTATATAGGTGACTCTAAGAATAACATTCCATACTCATACAAATGGCCAATCAAAGCATATGATAGATGTCTTGGAGGACATGTTGTGAGCATGCGTCCTACAATTTGGGCATTCTTAAGAGAAGAATATTCCACTTGTTTAATTTTCATACAAAAATAGTTTCAAGATACTATATATATGGACCCTCAAGAGGATTTATATGACATGAAATTCCGGTCACCCCGATGCTGGATGGAGGTGGTTGATAAGGACTTTGTAGGACCATATCTCAGGCAGGAATCTTTGGAGAAGGTATACTTTATTCAGAAGTGGATGATTACTACATAGCCTCGTCAAAAATCTTATGTTGATCATTACAGATGACCTCTAGAGATCAATGTTGAGAATCGTGTTATCGTGTGTGTTGCACTGAGGATGGGATATAAATGAATCAAGAGACAGTGTATGATTTCACAAAGATACATCATTTTTTTGAGATTCTGGATAAGGTCAGGCCAGTTGCCTATCATTTGATGTTATCTCAGTGGTACAGGGCTATGAAAAATTTCTTCCACGTTTCTTAGATGTGAAATTACATTTTTCCCCATCTCACACCTTTATGCAGGAGGAAGTGGAGGTGCTGGAAGATGTGTCCTTTAAGGAGCATCCCATCTGTATTGTAGATCGTAGCACGAATGTTCTCCATGGATGATTTTCCCCCCTATTATTGGTGCTCTGGAAGCATGACTGTGTGTAGGGTGAGAATTGGGAGAGGGTGGTTTATGTATGATCACAATGGCCATAGTTGTTGTTAGAAATTTCATTACCACCCTTGGAAGTAAAATTTGTAGATGAATTTCATTAAGGGGAGTGTATTGTAAGAACTCGTTTCATCCTTTGTGGTAGGGATATTTCCTTTTCACGTTGTGCTTATAAAATTATGGGTAAAGGTGTCAAGGGATGGCTTCATGCCTGTTATACAATTTGACTAGGAACAACATGTCTTGTTCTTATAGGTACATGCCCTGTATATTCTCCCACAAACCATTTAATTCTGGTACATGGCCACATAATAGTCAAGCCATAATTTGTATGGACATAGTGTGTAATAAAAAATTCATGTTGTGTAATAATGAATTTATGTTTTTCACCTTTTTTATATTATTTTTATGTCAGGTAGTAAACCATTTTTTTCATATGGAAAAATATGAACCCAATTCGATGAGCAGCACACCCAAGAAGATCTGAACGAGATTTTTCCTTCCATTTCATCGTCTGGTCTCTAATTCGAACTCCATTAGATCCTTTAGAATCCTCTCTCTGAGAAAGTGATTCTTCTTGATGCTTTCTTCCTGATTTCACCTCTCGATTGAGATATTGAGGGTTATGTTTTTTCTCATATTGTACATTTACCCCATTCTTGGTCACATCAAATATTGATGCTGGAAAAATAGAGTCGTATTATGACTAGGTAGGTGGTCTTGTTCCTTTCACTCAATGTCGAATTGTTAATATTTACCCTATTACAATTCACCCATGTTTTGGGTGTAACATTGAATGAAAATTGACCCATTTTATTGCGTAATGAAGATTAGGTCATGTTATTAATTAATTTAAGAATGATTGAGCTTATTGGTTTGACTAAGGTCCACCCCGTGGGTGCTTTCCCTTACAATGACCATTTTTGTTCATTTAGTGGAGGATTCTATAGGGAATAACTTTCTTTCCCTTATTGGGTTGTTAAGGACAACATAAATTATAATGGAAATGCAGTTGTGGTAAATTGTCATTTATTAGATTAATATGTTTGGGATTAGTGATTACCACTTTGCCACATGTCAAGACAATTATATTTTAATCCTTGTGATTGTTTATTTCACTTGTTTCTTGATATGTGTTATTCCCACATGAGTTTCTATATGTTAATAATGTAATAGTGTAATTTACATGTGTTGTTTTTTATGCTGAAATGTTGATATACTGGGCTTGACCGTGATTGATTTTTTATGCATGTGGGTGAGAATTTGTTATGTTTGTGGGAAAATATATGTTATACCTGTGGGAAATGATTTGATACACATTTGAGTGATGAGTTGTTATTCATGTGAGAGAGGATTCATTATCACCGAGGGAAACTATTTGGTTATGCCTACAAGAATGGTTTTTCTATGCCCACGGGGAAGATTTTGAATAGATTATTGAAATGAAATGATATATAAGGCATCTGTGAAGCCAAAATAGAATCTTGGATTCATTAATTACTTTATTTGTTTAAATACCCTTCTAAGGTAAATTTTGAGTATTCTTTATATGGGAGATTGAAGGTTTTAGGTTGGATCTCCATTCATATATAATTAAATTTTATTGAATGATTGAACTAAACAGAAAGACTGAAAATGGAAAATATGTCATGTAGGATAGTCTACATTTGAGTACTTCTTAGTTTACTATATTACCGTTGTGTACACTACTTATTACATTTAATCACTTATAGATAGGGATAGATCTTTGGTGTATGGCTACTAGGATTTATTTCTCACGCTATGTTTGGTACATGCTTTTGAGGCCAAATAGATTATATTTTTGTAGGTTTTAATAATTTCTATCACCCTTCTATAGTTAGTTAAGATGTTGTTTAGGAGCAGGAGAGTGTGGGACTGAGCCAAGGATTGCGATGCTACTTAGTTTCTTTTGATTATTTTACCTTTGAAACATATGATGATGATTATTGTCGGATACCTGTTTGGGTTCTTTTCAAAGAACATAACATTAAGCATCATCTTTTGTATTGAATGTTGTTTGGTTATTAATGTTATTACTCTTCCACTCTTTATGTAACACCCGAGACTTTTATGTTATATAAATCATCAAAGGAATCTTTTTCTACACAACACTTGCTTGGCTTCCTTTACACGCAATCGCGACCTTCCTCGATAGCTTGCGTCGTACGCAATACCGAGTTTCACTAAAAAACAATATGCTATTAAAACTAGCCGTTATGAATAGTAATAACCACTTTTTGAAATTTTATAAATTTTGTTTTTCAAAATGGACTTCAATTTTGGACTCAGAATATCGAAATCAGCCTAGGTAGAAATTTTGGTATTTTTCTGAAAACTTTCAAATTTTGATGAATAGTGAAACCACTAAGTGGTAGGTTAAAAACTGAATTTTGCATAAAACCTAATTTTACCGCTTCTGTGAATGGAATTTCAAAAATCTGACAGACACAGTTGATATCAGTAAGTAAAATGTGGTTCAATGAGATAAAAATAATTTTTTGGTGAATAGTAACTTTTTATTTTTTTTACCGTGGTTAATAGTAAATAGGGTAACTAAGGGTAAATATGATATTAAAATTACCCTAACACATGTCCTAATTCTATTGGATAAGTTTAATTCGACCAAAAACAACTTTATGAATAAAATATTACCATTTAGGTCCACTTGGATTAGATTAGGACATTTATTATTAATTTATTTAAAGAAGGGTTAAAATAGTTAAAATCAAAGTTTAATAAGTAAATCATTTTTAATATGGGGTTATACATAATATAAATTCGACTATAAATATTCATTAGAAAGCTAAAACGATTACCTACATAATGGTATTTTATTTTTAATTTTTAGACATTAAATAATTTAATTTATTTATGACACAATGATGATGCAGTAATTATCTTGTTAATGAAATATTGACATAATTGATGTTATAAACACCAAAATAAATGTAATTTGAGACTTTTTATGAATTCCACTAATTTTCTAGGTTACTATGATATATTAATGTTGATTTAATCAACATTATTCGAACATATAATTCTGTTATGACTTTCACAAAAATCATATATCAAATAGTGTCAAAATTGACACAAAAGAGTTTTTAAATCAAATATTATATTATTAATTGATATTTTATTCCTAAAAATCTAAGGATCAGCCAAATAACTTAGATAAGGATATATATATATTAATAATAAAAAATTTGGGGTTCGTTTGGCATGTTATAGTAAGTGTATTAACCATATAGTGAAAGAAAACAAAAAGACACGAAAAAAGTTAAATTATTTAACTTAGAGTTAAATCTAATTGATAAGGTTAAAATAATACCCTACACTTGTCTAAATCCAATTGGTTGATATTATTTCGACCCATCCCTACTTTGGCTTCGAAATAAGACCCTTTGGAACCATTATAAACTGATTTTGACTTTAATATAAAATAATATTTTCAGATATTCCTAAGGTGCCCCTCTCCTCCCTTATAAAAGGGCACCTCCTCCCCCTCCTCCTCACACCAAATTGAGCACTCAAGCTCGGCCAAACCCTGCCATTTTCTCCTCTCCACTTCCCTAGAATAATCCTAGAGGTCATGGTCTTCTTCAAAGACCAATCTTAGTTCCCTAAGTGGAGGATTCAAAGAAGCGTTCCAAAAAAGAGGTAATATCCATTACCGATCTCTTCAATTTCTTTTTTCTTCAAATTCTTCTTCTTTAGTTGTTTTATCATAAAGTAATAACATCAGTATTACTTACATACTGATATGTTATTATAAATATGAAACAACCCTAATTCACCTTCTATCCATCCTACGGAAAAATGAAATCACCGCGCGTGCGTACGTACGGAATACCGTCTCCACGCCGTGGTGTAATCTATTTTCCACCATCACTTTACAAGGATGGGTATAATGGTGTAATGAGTAACTATTTATGATTATTATAAATTAATATTGATACTGAAATAATATATATATATACTCCAATACAATTCCACGATCATAGGAACGATATCATCACTCGTGCGTACGTACGGAATACCGTCTCCACGATGTGAAGCGACTCGTTCTACATGATCACCATTACATAATAATTATATAAATGAATTCAATGAATAAATATGATATATGTTACACTAATACCATTCTGGATATAAGGTATCTATATACTTAAAAGAAGAATAAGAATTTATTCAGCAAAACACGCATAAGAACAAAAGGCAATAAAGACCCGAGTAACAAGTAACAATGAAATATTACTAACAAGAAGCTAAGAATATGACCATATATGATATCATATAAATATGTATGATTCTGGAATAAGTCAATAACATTATTTAAACCATTATACAAGAGCTTCGGACACATACAAAGCAAATCGTACCTAAGGTAAGGGGAATATCACAATCTCATTTTTATCCGAGATTGTTTATTCATAAGTAATTACTGGGGTGTATTTTATCATCAAAATCCATGTTTCATCAATATGTAATATTATTTCCATCCACCTACAATTGTTTAAATCCATTTTTACCCTTCGGTGAGTTTTTATTAAAAGAAATGAAATGAATCTTTTGTCGTTTTTCGTACGAGGTACTTTTTGACTTTTCCGACAAAAGTACGAGAAGAATGTTTTTTCAACTTATACGGCATGAATGGATTTCTAAAACATTATTTCCAAGATGTTTCATTTACAAGTTTTTAAGTTTATTTTTAATCAACATCGTTTAGTTTATAATTGTATGACATGTCAAGAAAAGAAAAGTGTTTTTGAAGTAGAAAGGATATTTTCCTCAAGAATGGAGTTCAAATGTTTTATCAAAATTATTTTCCGTCTAAGATAATATAGGGTTCTGTTTTTATCCATATTATTACATTGAATTGATTATGTTGTGAGGGAATTATTTTTATGAAGTAATTTACTTTATATGATTTGTTTTATGATGTCGTGATGTTTCAAGAATCCCATTTTTGTTACATGTGTTTTGCGATGATGTATGATTTATGATTATGTGGCACACATAAGAAAAGATTCATTATAAGATGGGTGGGACCTATATCTCCCTCAAATGCATTGGGTAAAGATTTTATATCTCATGAGGTAGACATGGCTGGAACGGTAGGTTATACCGGTTCAGTGAACAGGACTGGAACGAGGGTGACTCGTTTCAGAAAGGGACTTTGTCCACTAAGATAGTCTTCGCAATGAGTCATGACTAACAAGAAATGATTTTCCATGATTATGTGTGCATGCCAAAAAGTTTCAAGTTTCATGTTATGATTATGGGGATCTCATTTTCACTTCTATGAACTGATCCATGTTAAGATATTATGATCTCTTTTGCAGGTTATGATTTTCAAAAAGATATGATATGATTTTTATTTCCTGTATTTGCCCTTGCTGATCATTTGAGCTCACCCTTTTATGTTTTCTTTTCCCCAGGTCAGGAAGATGGATATTAAGTAGAATATGCTAAAAGGGACCCTATATATGATGAAATAAATGGGAGACACTGTAGAAGATTTATGAACTAGTTGTTTATGTTTCCCAGTTTCTAAAGACACTATACCTATAAGGTCCTTTGTGGTTTTGTCATATGTTGTAATAAGTGTACTTCAATTTTGAAGTATTAACAATGTATTTAAAGTATGGGTCGTTATAGTTGGTATCAGAGGAAAGGTATAGTCAACCTTTGGAAACTAGGATTTGAAAGCCTTAGTAAGAAGCCTAAGGATAAGTCTAAGCATAGAACACAATCTTAGTGTTTTAGAAATGGCCATGAATACCCTAGGATAAGACCTTAAGTGTGAAATTTTATCCTTGATTATGTGGTTTTCCTATTATAATTAGTGTTGCTCACACTATTCTTCTTGGTTTTAGTCAATGGTTGGAACCGGAAGGAACCGTGTTAATGCGGAATGTGATGGGCAATGCAATGATTGCCCCCCTGAGCAACCAAACGATATGGGAACTGGAATGCAAAATCTTGTAGCCATGCTCACACAACTTTCTCAATCTATGAATCATGCAGGACTTCCAAACAAGCAAAGGAAGGAGCAACATTCTGTTGAATCCTTCATGAGGCAGCGTCCACCTTCTTTCAGCGGGTCTACTGATCCATTAGTTGCTGAACAATGGATTAGTACTACTGAAAAGATATTTTCAGTTATTCAATGTTCTGAGCATGATAAAGTCATCCTAGCAGTGTATCATTTGGAAGGAGATGTTGATCAATGGTGGAACTTTTTTAAGAATATGAGGCAAAGGGATGAAATTGAGTGTATGGAATGGGACGAGTTCAAGAACTTATTTTTCAATAAGTACTTCCCTCGTATTCTCCGAACAAAGATAGAGAAAGAGTTTCTTGAACTGATGCAAAGGGATGATGAATCTGTTGGTACCTATGAAGAAAATTTTACAAGACTTGCAAGGTACACTTGTGGTATTATTATCCAACCTGAGAATAAGATCGATCGATTCTTTAGTGGCTTAAAACCAAGTCTTCGAAGGGCATTAGCCATAAGGGACTTCAATAGCTACGAGGAAATCATTCGATGTGCTCTCAAAGTCGAGATGGAGATTGGAGTAACACATCAGTCACATGGGTTTGATAAGAAGAGGAAGATGGAATTCAAAGGAAAATCTAAAGAGAACACGGAAAAGAAGATGAGCTTTTCATTATGCTCAAAGTGTGGAAATAAACATGGAGGGAGTTGTCTTAAAGGGACAAGTAAATGTTTTAAATGTGGAAAGGAAGGTCATCGGGCATTTGAATGCCGTGATAATGGGAAGAAGATGTCTAATGACGCAAACAAAGGAAGGGATACACAGAATGAACCTACTACACTTCAATGTTTCAAGTTCCAGGAGTTGGGGCATTATGTCAATCAATGCCCAAATCCAAGGGTTGATGATGATGGTCGACGTCAACAAAATCTTAAGGCTAAAGACAAAGGAAAGTCACATGCAATTTCTATCAGCGATGTAGAGTACGATAACGAAGTGGTGAAAGGTACACTTACTGTCCACTCTAAAGTAGCAAATGTTTTATTTGATTCTGGATCCACCCACTCTTTTATTTCTTAAAAATTCTCTAAGGGTATCACCGTACTACCTCAACAATTAGATGTTGAGTTAGCTGTGACAACACTTAATGGCACAACAGTCGCATCAAAAGTTTATAATTCTTCTCCGATCGAAGTTTGTGGGAAAGTGCTTCCTGCAAATCTTGTGATCCTTCCTTTAGTGGAATTTGATGTGATTCTTGGCATGGATTGGCTTTCTCTACATGGAGCTCATATCAATTGCCAAAGAAGGGAAGTCACATTTCATATTCCAGATCAATCTACGATCGTCTATAAATGCAAGGATGAACATAACCTTCCAGTGGAAATTTCTTCCATCTTATGGGTCTTGATTCCACTAAATGAAGGTTATTTATCTCAAATGGTTGGTGAGAAACTCACGATTAAGAATATGACCATTGTACGGGAGTTTGATGATGTCTTTCCGGAGGAATTACCAGGTCTTCCACCAAATCGTGAAGTTGAGTTTTCAATAGAACTCGTACCGGGTGCTTTGCCTATTTCAAAGACACCTTATAGAATGGCCCCAATTGAGTTGCAGGAATTGAAGAAGCAAATCCAAGAGAATCTTGATAAGGGATTCATACTCCCTAGTGCGTCACCTTGGGGAGCACCTGTTCTATTTGTTAAGAAGAACGATAGATCAATGAGACTCTGCATTGATTATCGAGAACTTAACAAGATCACTATCAAGAACAAATATCCTCTCCCACGCATTGATGACTTATTTGACCGACTACGCGGAGCTCAATACTTTTCCATGATTGATCTTCATTCAGGGTATCATCAATTAAGGTTCAAAAGGGAGGATATACCAAATACGGCTTTCCGTACAAGGTATGGACACTATGAATTTATAGTGATGCCATTTGGTCTTACTAATGCCCATGCTATCTTCATGGATCTAATGAATAGAGTCTTTAGAGACTATCTTGATCAATTTGTGGTAGTCTTTATAGACGATATTCTTGTCTATTCAAAGATCAAGGAAGAGCATGAAGATCACTTGAGAATTATATTGAAGAACCTGAGAAAGGAGAAGCATTATGCCAAATTTACCAAGTGTGAATTTTGGCTTCAAAAAGTATCATTTTTGGGTCACATAATCTCAAAAGAGGGGATATCTGTGGATCCAGCAAAAACAGAGGTTATCGAAAGATGGTCGAGACCAACAACAGTAACTGAGATTCGAAGTTTTCTTGGTTTGGCTGGATATTATCGACGTTTTGTAAAAGATTTTTCACGATTATCTAATCCACTCACCAAGTTGACTCGGAAAGGAGTTAAGTTTGTCTGGACAGTGGAATGTGAAGAGAATTTCAAGGAGTTGAAAAGAAGGTTATCCAGTGCACCTGTGCTCACACTGCCTTGTAGTGGAGAAAGGTTTGTGATCTACAGTGATGCATCCAAGAAGGGATTGGGGTGTGTTCTTATGCAAAATGATATGGTGATAGCTTATGCCTCACGACAGTTGAAAATCCATGAGCAAAATTACCCAACACATGATTTGGAGTTGGCTACGGTAATCTTTGCATTAAAGATTTGGAGGCATTAGCTTTATGCTGAAAGGTGTGATATTTATACTGATCATAAAAGTTTAAAGTATATTTTCACACAAAAGGTGATGAATATGCTCCAAAGAAGATGGTTGGAGCTGATTAAGGATTACGACTGCTCAATCCATTACCACCCTGGGAAAGCAAACAAGGTGGCAGATGCATTAAGTCGACAAGAGCATGTTAGTTTATCCATGATAAGGATCACAAAGCATCCAATATTTATGGATTTAAAAAAGATGGATCTTGGAATTATAATGGAAGGGGAAAAATCTTATCTTTCTCAAATTAATGTTCAACCATCTATACATGTGAAGATTAAAGAGGCATAGAAAGAAGATGTCGAGTTACAAAAGAAGGTGAGAAATGTTCCTGAATTCAACCTTGATTGTGATAGGATAATAAAGTTCAGGAATTGGGTTTGTGTTCCTCCCATCCCCGAGTTAAAGAAGGAGTAGCTGGATGAGGCTCATAGTTCTTCATTCTCTATTCATCCTGGAAGCACGAAAATGTATAGGGACCTGAAAGAGTACTTCTGGTGGGATGGCATGAAAAGAGATGTTTCTGAATATGTCTCTTGATGCTTGGTTTGTCAATAAGTTAAAGCTGAGAGACAAAAGTCTAAGGGGATGTTACAACCATTACCCATACCCGAATGGAAATGGGAAAACATCACTATGGACTTTGTCACAGGACTTCCTAAAACATCCAAAGGCAATAATGCTATTTGGGTCATAGTTGATCGTCTTACAAAGTCTACACACTTCATTGCTATTAGAGAGGATTTCTCTCTAGACCAGCTTGCCAGGATATATGTAAAGGAAGTGGTAAGATTGCATGGAGTACCACTTTCTATTATATCTGATCGGGATCCGAGATTTACCTCAAAGTTCTGGCGAAGTCTTCAGCATAATCTGGATACAGAGTTGAGTTTCAGCACTGCTTATCATCCCCAGACAGACGGTCAGTCTGAGAGAACAATTCAAACCCTAGAAGATATGTTGAGAGCTTGCTCTATGGATTTCAAAGGAGGTTGGGATCAACACCTACCTTTGGTGGAATTTTCTTATAATAATAGCTTTCACTCCAGCATTCAGATGGCTCCTTATGAAGCTCTCTATGGAAATAAATGTAGGACTCCAACTTGCTGGGATGAAGTTGGGGAAAGAAAGCTGTTAGGACCTGATCTCGTTGATGAAATGGTAGAAAAGGTCAGATCTATTCAACAACACATAAGAGCAGCTACGAGTCGACAGAAAAGTTATGCCGACAACCGAAGAAAAGACCTAGAGTTTGAAGTGGGCGATAAAGTGTTCTTACGAATATCTCCCTGGAAGAGGGTTATGAGATTTGGAAAGAAGGGGAAGTTGAGCCCTAGATATATCGGTCCTTTTTGAAATACTGGATCGTGTTGGGAAGGTAGCTTACCGATTGACACTTCCACCGAATCTCTCTCAAGTTCACGATGTGTTCCATGTATCTCTCCTGAGAAAGTACATACCAGATCCTTCACAAGTACTCAGCTCAGAAGTTGTACCGCTGGAGCAAGATCTTTCTTATGAAGAATAGCCGATAGAGATTCTGGATCATAGCGAAAAAGTCCTACGAAACCAGACCACTCACTTGGTGAAAGTTTTATGGAGGAACCACCAACTTGAAGAAGCTACATAGGAGCTTGAGGATATGATGAGGGAGAAGTATCCTCATCTGTTTGTTACAAAGTGACGAATTTCGAGGGAGAAATTCTTTTTAAGGGGGGTAGAATGTAACACCCGAGACTTTTATGTTATATAAATCATCAAAGGAATCTTTTTCTACACAACACTTTCTTGGATTGCTTTACACTCAATCGCGTCCTTCCTCGATAGCTTGCGTCGTACGCAATACCGAGTTTCACTAAACAACAATATGCTATTAAAACTAGCCATTACTAATAGTAATAACCACTTTTTGAAATTTTATAAATTTTATTTCTCAAAATGGACTTCATTTTTGGACTCAGAATATCGAAATTAGACAAGGGTGAAATTTTGGTATTTTTCTGAAAACTTTCAATTTTTGATGAATAGTGAAACCACTAAGTGGTAGGTTAAAAACTGAATTTTTCATAAAACATAATTTTACTGCTTCTGTGAATGGAATTTCGAAAATCCGACAGACACGGTTGATATCAGTAAGTAAAATGTGGTTCAATGAGATAAAAATAATTTTTTGGTGAATAGTAACTTTTTATTTTTTTTACCGCGGTTAATAGTAAATAGGGTAACTAAGGGTAAATATGATATTAATATTACCCTCACACATGTCCTAATTCTATTGGATAAGTTTAATTCGACCAAAAACAACCTTATGAATAAAATATGACCATTTAGGTCCACTTGGATTAGATTAGGACATTTATTATTATTTTATTTAAAGAGGGGTTAAAATAGTTAAAATCAAAGTTTAATAAGTAAATCATTTTTAATATGGGGTTATACATAAGATAAATTCGACTATAAATATTCATAGAAAGCTAAAAAGATTTCCTACATAATGGTATTTTATTTGTAATTTTTAGACATTAAATAATTTAATTTATTTATGACACAATGATGATGCTGTAATTATCTTATTTATGAAATATTGACATAATTGATGTTATAAACCCCAAAATAAATGTAATTTGAGACTTTTTATGAATTACACTAATTTTATAGGTTACTATGATATATTAATGTTAATTTAATCAACTTTATTCGAACATATAATTCTGTTATGACTTTCACAAAAATCATATATCAAATAGTGTCAAAATTGACACAAAAGAGTTTTTAAATCAAATATTATATTATTAATTGTTATTTTATTCCTAAAAATCTATGGATCGGCCAAATAACCTAGATAAGGATATATATATTAGTAATAAACAATTTGGGGTTCGTTTGTCATGTTATAGTAAGTGTATTAACCATATAGTGAAAGAAAACAATAAGACACGGTAAAAGTTAAATTATTTAACTTAGAGTTAAATCTAATTGATAAGGTTAAAATAATACCCTAAACTTGTCTAAATCCTATTGGTTGATAGGATTTCGACCCATCCCCACTTTAGCTTCGAAATAAGACCCTTTGGAACCATTATAAACCGATTTTGACTTTAATATAAAATAATATTTTGAGATATTCTTAAGGTGCCCCTTTCCTCCCTTATAAAAGGGCACCTCCTCCCCCTCCTCCTCACACCAAATTGAGCACTCAAGCTCGGCCAACCCCTGCCATTTTATCCTCTCCACTTCCCTAGAATAATCCTAGAGGTCCTGGTCTTCTTCAAAGTCCAATCTTAGTTCCCTATGTGGAGGATTCAAAGAAGCGTTCCAAAGAAGAGGTAATATCCATTACCGATCTTTTCAATTTCTTTCTTCTTCAACTTCTTCTTCTTTAGTTGTTTCATGATAAAGTAATAACATCAGTATTACATACATACTGATATGTTATTATAAATATGAAACAAACCTAATTCACCTTCTATCCATCCTACGGAAAAATGATATCACCGCGCGTGCGTACGTACGGAATACCATCTCCACGCCGTGGTGTAATCTATTTTCCACCATCCCTTTACAAGGATGGGTATAATGGTGTAATGAGTAACTATTTATGATTATTATAAAGTAATATTGATACTTAAATAATATATATATATAGTCCAATACAATTCCACGATCATAGGAACGATATCATCACTCGTGCGTACGTACGGAATACCGTCTCCACGATGTGAAGCGACTCGTTCTACATGATCACCATTACATAAAAATTATATAAATGAATTGAATGAATAAATATGATATATGTTACACTAATACCATTCTGGATATAAGGTCTCTATAACCTTAAAAGAAGAATAAGAATTTATTCGGCAAAACACGCATAAGAACAAAAGGCAATAAAGACCCGAGTAACAAGTAACAATGAAATATTACTAACAAGAAGCTAAGAATATGACCATATATGATATCATAACAATATGTATGATTCTGGAATAAGTCAATAACATTATTTAAACCATTATACAGGAGCTTCGGACACATACAAAGCAAATCGGACCTAAGGTAAGGGAAATATCACAATCTCATTTTTATCCGAGATTGTTTATTCATAAGTAATTACTGGGGTGTATTTTGTCATCCACATCCATGTTTCATCAATATGTAATATTATTTCCATCCACCTAAAATTGTTTAAATCTGTTTTTACCCTTCGGTGAGTTTTTATTAAAAGAAATTAAAGGAATCTTTTGTCGTTTTTCGTACGAGGTACTTTTTGACTTTTCCGACAAAAGTACGAGAAGAATGTTTTTTTAACTTATACGGCATGAATGGATTTCTAAAACATTATTTCCAAGAAGTTTCCTTTACAAGTTTTTAAGTTTATTTTTATTCAACTTCGTTTAGTTTTTAATTGTATGACATGTCAAGAAAAGAAAAGTGTTTTTGAAGTAGAAAGGATATTTTCCTCAAGAATGGAGTTCAAATGTTTTATCAAAATTATTTTCCGTCTAAGATAATATAGGGTTCTGTTTTTATCCCTATTATTACATTGAATTGATTATGTTGTGAGGGAATTATTTTTATGAAGTAATTTACTTTATATGATTTGTTTTATGATGTCGTGATGTTTCAAGAATCCCATTTTTGTTACATGTGTTATGCGATGATGTATGATTTATGATTATGTGGCACACATAAGAAAGGATTCATTATAAGATGGGTGGAACCTATATATCCCTCCAATGCATTGGGTAAAGATTTTATATCTCATGAGATAGACATGTCTGGAATGGTAGGTTATACCGGTTCAGTGAACAGGACTGGAACGAGGGTGACTCGTTTCAGAAAGGGACTTTGTCCACTAAGATAGTCTTGGCAATGAGTCATGACTAACAAGAAATGATTTTCCATGATTATGTGTGCATGCCACAAAGTTTCAAGTTTCATGTTATGATTATGGGGATCTCATTTTCACTTCTATGATTTGTTCCATGTTAAGATATTATGATCTCTTTTACAGGTTATGATTTTCAAGAAGATATGATATGATTTTTATTTCCTGTATTTGCCCTTGCTGAGCATTTGAGCTCACCCTTTTGTGTTTTCTTTTCCCCAGGTCAGGAAGATGGATATTAAGTAGAATATGCTAAAAGGGACCCTAGATAATGTGAAAAAAATGGGAGACACTGTAGAAGATTTATGAACCAGTTGTTTATGTTTCCCAGTTTCTAAAGACACTATACCGATACGGTCCTTTGTGGTTTTGTCAAATGTTGTAATAAGTGTACTTAAATTTTGAAGTATTAACAATGTATGTAAAGTATGGGTCGTTATACTTTATTTATGTTATATGTTGTATAATTCTCCCACTAATGTATATTATTATTCTAATGAGTTACACTCTTCGAATGAAGGAATTGTTTTTCCACTATCACAGCCTAGGCCATCACTGGTTGATAACAGCCTCTGGTGAATGTGGAAATGCACATGAGGCAATGTCTGGGTAGGGGGAACCAGTTGAATGGAATCTGAATCTGGGATTTAACAAAAAAATTATCAACAATATTTATAACTATTTAGTACTATTCTTATTTATTTGTTTAATGGATCTGTTAAAACTATCTAATTCAAATAATTACAACAATAAAATGTTTTTTTAGAAACACAGTGTTTCATGTAACACAAGAAAATTCAGTGTTGTATTTAGCATAAACTTATCATAGTGTATAATATAGATAATGTTTGAAATTTTCTAGTGGAAAACATAAGAAATCAATGATAATAAAATAATATTAAAAATGGTTTAAAAAACTTGGGGTGTTGCAATTTCCTATGATGTTTTCCATAGAACTATTTTTTATGATATGGGAAGAATAGAAAGTTGAGCGCTTGGTCCATTTTCATTATAAATATTATTTATCGAGTAAGGATGGTATCATATCACATATCAGTTTCACCAAACCAATCTAATGGTCATGAGGTGTTCCACTATTTCTACTAATTAATTAAATACTTATTATATCGCATGTACTATTTTTTTGGATATTTTAATAATGCATGTTATTTATTTTCGTAATAACTATTATAAATCATATATAATGGATATAAAGGGATATACAAAAATATCACATTCATGGAAAATTTTCTATATAGAAACACCTTATTTGAAGAACCTATTATGGAACATGAGGATATAATAAAAAAAATACCCATATCTGTTTGAACGATAATGTTGTATTATGGGGGAGAAATTCTTTTTATGGTGGTGGGGATGCGAATATAACACCTTATTGTTTTTGAAAAATATTTCCCTTTAAATAATGTTTTCCTTCAGTAGCATGTGTTATATATGAGACCAAGATTTAATAAACTAAAATACACAATTAAAATATTATAATTTTATACATATCACACAACCATTAAATATGTGGGAATAAAAATAGAAAAACATGATTACGACGAATATATTGTTCACGCCATTATATAATTATTTCATCGTTTAAAAAATTATTTGAAATAAATATAATATTTTATTAAAATAAAAAAAGTTGTTTCTTTAAATAAAATTATTAATGAGTAACATGTATTTTTATATAAATAAATTTAATTATACACTATTTCAGATTGATTTTAATAATAATTATATATTATATATTATATATATATATTTAAATAATTCATTTATTTTGTATTCGAGGTATAATAATAGAACATTTTTTATGATTGTGAACTCCCATTCTCTAAAAAATACAATTAATAACATTTTTAAATATATTTTAATCTTTATTTTTCCAATTATATTTCTTGAATATGAAAAATTAGATTAAAAATTTACAATGGGGAAGTTAAAAAATTGGAAAATAGACAACTGTTTCTTCGGTTCATATGAATAGTATGCACACAAAAAATTGTTCACTCTATAAAGGCTACACAAATTAAATAAAGGTCAAATATACAAGATAATTCTATAATGAATCATCCATATTCTTCATTATTAAGGTTATTTGACTGTTTTCAAATTAATGATGAATTTTATTTTTTAATGGAAACATTTCCATTAAAATGACCAATGTATTATTTAAATCTATGAATGTTTCAAAATTTGACTATCGTAGTTTTAAATATGTATTTTCGTCATATATGGGTAAAAATGAACACAATTTTATATTTTGAGAATAATATACTTATTTTTGTTATGTTATTTTATTTATAGTTTTTTTTTTCATTTAATATATACATTAAATTATTAAATGGTGATTTATAAATATATTTAAAATTGGTTGAAGAATAAACTTTGAAATGAAAATTTTTAAATGTTATATGGTGTTATTGTGTAAAAAGGTAAGATAAAATTTTCAGATGAATTGGATATATTATTAGTTCCTTTAATAAATATAGTCTTATTCAAAAAATTTATTTTTTTATTTTCTGTATAATTAAATAAATAGTGTAAAAATTGAAATTTATAAATTTTTATCAAAATAATATTATATTATGTTATATAAAAATAATAAAATTCAGTTAATAAGAAAATGATGACATCATATAGTATAAAATTTCATCATTTTTTCATTTATTTTCCACATTTCTCAGTATAAGTAAAATTATAACTCTTTATATGTTAAAATGATGTTGATGCGGTTATCGCTAAAATTGGATAACCAAGTAGATAATAAAATGTTAACATTCAGAATGATATCAAATATTTTAACTTTTTTATTTTATGATGGAATTAAAACCCTATAAATTTTTTGATAATATTAGGCAAGGGAATTTATTTATTAAAATTTAAACATTTATGAAATTCTCAAAGTTCCACTTAGCATTATAATAAATGGATTATGTCTCCCTCACTTATTTACACAAAATTAATCCTTTCAAATCCACCATCTACTAATAAATAATATATAAAAATATTTTGTCACAAAACAGATGTATTTCTCTTACTAAGATGTAATCCATTGGATCATTGAGTAGAATTCATAGTAGTTTATTCATATAAGAGGTAATAACCATAATAAATATATTTCTTTTTTAATTATCCATTACCTTCATGAAATACTTTATATATATTATAATATTATATCTTATTATTCCAAAATATAACAAAATTTTGTTATGTATATTAATTCACCATTACCCACCCAATTTCTCATCATATTGGAAGTGATATTATGCGTTCTGTGTATATACGACCAATCATTCCCACATAGAGATAGAATTAATTTTTTATAACCTTATTTAATGGTGGGTTATAACTAGGGGTTTTAAGGTTATATATGATATTAATGAAATAATTATAATTAATTAATCATAATATCACAAATTAAATCTTCAAATCCAAACTATTCAAAAACAATAACGTTTCTCATGCATATGCGTAGGCTACCAACTCCACGAAGTGATGCTATTTTTTTAATATATATAACACTTGGATAGTAATAGTAATATAATTATTAATTTATATTATATATATGATATAATAATTATATTTTAGTAGTGATTTATTATTTATGTTTATTTCATTCCATCCATCGAAAAAAGAAAACATTTTTCATGAGTATGTACATCATACTGTATCTGCGATTATGAAAATTTTTAAATATTAATTAAAAAAATATAAATTATTAGAATATGATGATTAAAATTAATAATATGATTTAACCAGGATGAATATAAAATAACAATTTAATATGCTCTGAAACATGTATATTAAATTAAGCAGTTATCACCCCGAACATTTATTTTAAAAAAAATTCATTAACAAACTTGTGATAATATGTCATAAATAAATAATAAATTATATATATATATATATTGGTTCTGTTTTTAATAATGTATAATAAATAAATATTTCTTTTACTAGATTTTTTAATGATAATGAAAATTATTAGAATTGATTTAGAGGATTTTTTATTCAAATCAATTATTAATATTATTATTATAAATTAAATTTCATTGATTAAATTACATGAGCCATATGTGATGAATCCAACTAATTTACTTATCATATTTTTAACTCTTATAATATATTTTCCTTTTCATTTTCTTCAATATAATTATTTAAGAAGATTTGATGGTGTTTTTAAGGAAAATTTACATTATTTCTCTCTTCGATCAAAAATCATATTTCTTTTATATAAATATTTTGAAAAAAAAAATTAATCCCTGATTTTATTATTTAGATAAGTTTTTTAAGGTGTTTTACTTTTTAAAATATGTTTTGAAATTAATCATTCTATAATTTTATGAATGATGTAGTTTTTGAAAAAAAAAATATGAATGGAATGAATTATTTAAAATTACACGACATGGATAGATTTCCGTGATGTTATGGAAACAAATTAACTTAAATATTATATTATATTTTTACTACAATATTTTCAATGAAAATTATTCCAATACTATTTTTATTATTATTATGTTATTTTAATTTTATTATTAAATATAAACAATATTTTCCTTGAGATTATCATTAAGGATCTTTTAATAGTAATTATATTAATTAATTAAAATATCTATGGATGTTTTCCTATAATTTATCAGGGACATGATCCACTAATACGATCACCATTCTCATTATGTGTGGTTTATTTTTATGATGATATCATATTATCAAAACCTATTTATATAGGTTTTACTATGATGTAATGAAATGTGGATGCTGATTTCATTTCACATATTATGATATTAGGATATGGTATGAGTTTTATGATATTTTAACACACATATATATGGTTTCTATTATTTGATTGGTGGAACATATATCCACATTTAGTATATTGGGAAGTGTGTTAGGCATCATTAAATATTAATGTGAAACAATTTAATGTTCCTAACCTATTATAGGAACCATGTCTTGGTTCATGATCCAGTATGTGAAATTAATTGATCGGAATGATCCCCTTAGGGTACTAGGTATTGGTTTTTGATATGTAATTTGTGTTAGTTAACCATGACATATTAAATGGTTTCAATATTTATAATGATTCTATAAGATATATTTAATAAACTTATGGATCCTGATTATGTTGTTATGTTTTCTCATTCTCATGATTCATGTCCTTTGAAATGATTATGTTTTATTCTATAACTAATGTTTATAATTATTTTTAGATTTGGAATGACCTTTTTATGTATTATTCATGATATTATACCATTATGATTATCATGTACATTCATATGATCATCATTTTTTATCTACAATAATTACCCTTTCCACACAGACAGGGCATCCGATTAACGTGTCGTCTATTGCATTGAGACCCCCATGACAAGGTGGTTCATTGAGGTACTTATCTATGAGAATAAACGACACTTGGAGTGTCGACCAGTAGCTCGTGGCGTGAATCCTCCCTAAGACGAGCAAACGGAGTACAATGACCATGTAGTTGGCAGAGACCTGATGACTGCTTGTCCGATTTGTTTCGAAGGGACTAGAATAACCCAGTGGGGGAGCACTACTATTTAGGGGTGGTAGACCCATGGTAGGGAGCACTACTGTGTTAGGGTGGCAGTCCCACAGTAATCAACATTATTAGTACCACTGTAGGCTAGTAAGAGGAGCGCTACTTTGTTGGGGCGACAAACCCATGGTGGGGAGCACTACTGTGTCAGGGTGGAAGACTGGTGGTACTCGACTAAGGAGGAGTACCTCATCAGTATATGGTTAGTGAGTAGCCCCTCGGAGTCGTGACAGAACTACTGCACTCGACAGAGGAGGAGTTCTCCAACAACAGTGTTTTCGACATCGTGAATAAAAATCCTAGTTTGAGCTGAGTCAATGAACTTTTTGTTTCCCACATGATTGACATGGGTTAATTGATAACATAGGAATATTTTTGGGAATATACCTAAGTAATGGTTTTCTTTTGAGATCTTCCTTTTCGTTTTATCTTTGTTGGATTTAGTGTGACCTTGAAGGTCTCGGGGTCCCTACTGAGTATCGTTATACTCACCCCTTCATAGGATATTCTCTCATCTTGTTGTGTTGGATGTAGACGATGGACATCGCTGACGGAGGCTGAGTGTACAAGGACTGGATGGTACATAGAGGTGGACCTCACAATGAGTCGGTACCCATAGGTGGACCTCATGACGAGTCGGTACCCAGAGAAAGATTGACGGACGAGGGTGCTGAGGAGGCTATCTGTACCTACCCTTCAGGTAGGATCCGTGGTGGAGGATCTATGAGCTGTGCTATATATACCTACCCTTCAGGTATGATCCATGGTGGACGTTCTAGGAGAATCATGTCACCTTCTAGATGTTTTGTAGTTTACCTTGTACTTTATAGTTGGGCTTGTATTTCCGGCCCCATACTTTCTACACTACTTTTGTTTTCTATTTTAAATAGTGTTTTCATCCACTTTTACTCTGGTTGTGTATGTTTACGTTTCATCATGGAAATGAATTCCCTTTTTATCGGGAATTACGCCTTTGGTTCTAGTCTCTATCCCCTAGCCTATGGAAGGTGAGTTTGGGGTAGTCACGACCCAAGCCCCGAAGAAGGGTCGTGACAAATTGGTATCAGAGGAGTCGGTTCTACCGCAGAACTCAAGACTTTGATCATTATTTTCTGTGAAGAAATAGTGTAAAGGGGACCGAGTGTGGTATTTAGTTAAGAGATTCTTGTGTTGGTACGGCGACCGACGTATCCATACATAAGGACCATGACTTCTGATTTCCGACTCAGTGCCTGAAAACACTGATTGTGTGTGTGTTTCCCAATGTTTTCTTAAGTCATCTCAAACCCGGTCAGCTCACCAGGTTTAAGTCGTTTGACCGTGCCACATCTGTTTAGGATGCCTCCATGCAGACAGTAAGTTAGAGTTCTGATAGAGTACACGATGATGGCCCACCAAGCAATGAGGCTCCGTAGTAGGGCCCTCTCACTATGTTGTCACCTTCGGGTGGTTTACCATCAGCACCACCACTCATTGGGCAGCAGATGCCACTAGCCATACTATTAGATGGTGAACACTGATGCAACGTGTTGCACGAGTTCTAGTAGTAGAGGCATCTGATGTTATGAGGCGAGACAGATTCCCATGCAGTAGTGGACTAGATTGAGGCGATTTCTAGAGTTCAACACCTATTTTATACACTAGTAGAGTAGATAGTGATCTTACCTACGGGTGTTTCGTAGTGAGTGACCATGATAATGGTCATCATAGTGATGGTACTTCGGTACGTAGACCGATGATTGAGATAATACCTTCGGGTAGTGTTCTAGCTATATCACTATCTTTTGGTCAGCAGTTTCAACCAGCGGTACCGGTAGATGACACATGTAGGTTCAGTGCCTTATAGGTGTTTCAGCATTAGATACCCATCATGTTCTGAGGAGATCCCGACTTAAAGGAGGATGAGGATTGGATTGAAGAGGTGGATGAGAGTTTTCTAGAGCATATACATCTTCAGGAAGATGACATTTCAGTAGCTGAGTAATCATCGAGGCCTATTGATCGTTCCTGGTACATGATGACTACGATACGATCAGCGTTCCAGGGCTCAGACTTCTGAATGAGGTGTGTTTATGGACATCCAAGCCAACACCTTTCTTCTATGCATTCCTACTTATGTTAGTGTGCTAGAGATAACCTTTGTGGTTTATAATTCTTTGGTTGAGGGGATACAACCAGTGAAGTTTAGCAGTGGGAAAGAAGGAAACTGGCGCCAGTCTCGGAGACTTGGGCCTGTATAATGTTTTAAGAAGTGGAAGTGTTAAGGATAGATGAATATGAAAAGCAGAAGACGTGGAAGTAGAGCTAGGATGGCAGCATGTGGTGATGTACATTTAGACAGGTTACAACCACCCGACATTGTAGTCCCCACAAGGCTCAGGGAGCAGGATAGGAGGGGAAGATAGTAGATGCATTCGGTCAAGGAGTGTGACCCAAGGGCTCTATGAATGATTTAACGTACATTTTGTCTCTACTACTAGCTGCCGTAACAATAAAAATTGATACAAATCATTCCTTCCTTCCACAAATATTGTCCTAGACCTATAATTTCCGGTTAAGCCGTTGAGTTAACCCTAAAGATTGGAGATACCTTTGGGAGGATACTCGATAATCAATCTTACACCGAAGGTGTGATCTGACTCTTGAGGCCAGAGTTTCGGTTGGAACCTCTTGGTGGCAGCGTCGAGGTCTTATGAGGTTAGTTTGGGTATGGACTGGGAAACCATAGTTCATACACATATTGACTGTGTTAGGAAAAAAGTTTGTGGTTTAGCTACAACATTGGGATGGGTTTTTTATTGGTCAGAAAAAAGGAAACCCCATGAATAACATGATGGAATCATGGATAAGTGGTGCAGTTAATCACTCATGAGTTTGCCAAACTTAGATTTGAGCCAAACTTCTCCAAAGTTGCTACACAGCTTTTAGCATTGACGAAGAAGGGGAAACCCATTGTGTGGTCAGAGAGATGCTAGCAGATATTTTCAAGAGCTGGGGAAGAGGTTGACCAATATTCCCATTTTGAGGCTACCGGAGAAGGTGCATATCATCCAGGAGCTGATGAAGACCGCACAGATCCGACAGTAGTCCTTTTCCGATAGGAGTCGGAGACCATTGGAATTCAAAGATGGTGACCCCGTCTTCTTACGGGTCTCACCTCGACGAGGTCTACGGAGATTTGGCTGAGTTGGCAAGTTATCTCCACATTTCGTCAGACCTTTTCAGGTCATCAATAGAGTAGGCGAGGTGGATTACAACCTAGCCCTTCTACTTCAGTTCCATCGGGTGCACGATGTCATCCACATATCTCAACGAGGAGTTGCGTGCATGACTTATCAGTCATCATCGACCACGGGACGACATTCATGGAGGTTTCAGTAGAGATGAGGATCGACAGGAATGGGTCCTGCATGGATAGTCGATTCCTCTAGTGCACGTTCGTTGGCAGCACGTGGACCTCTAGTAGAGCACATGGGAGCGGGAGGCTCAGATGCGTGCTCGGTACCCCCTTTAGGTTCCCTAGTTAGTGTTGTAACTTTACAGGGACGTAAAGCCATGAGGGGGGAGTAATGTAATGACCCAAAAATATCGAGGAAATTTTTTTCATAAATACTTTGGAATTATTACGAGTCTATGGATTCTGAAGATACTTGATTCTGAGGCCCAGTGTGCCCAGAATAAATTTCCAAAGTTTATCTCATGTACGTTTAGTAAACGAATGAGTGGGTTTTTCTATCTTTTGAACTGGTGCTCAGAATTGAAATCCAAGGGCAATGATAAACTCGCAATTCCGGTAATTGCTTAAGGGGACCTTTACTGTAGTTGGGTTTGTGTTGGAGGAGAAGTTAATTATTGGGGTTTAATTAAGAAGTAAATAAAATTGTTGAAATAATTTTATTTTATATCTTAGGAAGTTAACTTCTCCCATGGGAAGTTGCTGGTGGGGACCACACCAACCCAACTTCCCATGTGTGGATATATGAGATGTCAGGCCCACAAGAGCCCCAACCATTCATCTTTCCCAAAACTCCCTAACCCCCAATCTTTAATTTATAAACTCCTCTTAAATATGAGACCTCTCACCTCCTCCTCTGTCCATCTTTAACTCTTTCTGACACATTAATTTAATGAATTCAACCATATCAATTAATTAATGAAGTGGTTTGATTTTCAAATTTAAATTTCATGTGATAATAAAATAATAGGAGAAGCCTATTATTTTATTTTGGGGAGGGTTTCATTGTGCTAAGGAAGATTGGGAGAGCACACTTGTGAACAAGAAGAGAACTTATCTCTCGACGAAGAACGACATCTCATCCTCGAAGAACACTGGTTCCATGAAGAACGATGATGCGCCAACCATTATCCTCTCCACAAAAAGTGAGGAGACGTCGTTTCCTCCTCGGACACGCTCTGATGTTTTTATCAAATCATCTTCTCGCGGATCCATCTTCCATGACGCCGATCACCACAGACAATAATTCTAGGTAGGGGTTTTTATGATCAAGTTTTAATATCGTTCATCATCATTCTTCAATTATTTAGTTTCATTTGGTTGCATGATATCATCTTGAAGAGGAAGGGCTTGGACTGCACGAACACGGTCCGACCCCACCCCTCTCATTTGTTTTTTGTGGACAATGGAGGCGGACTGCGAAGAACTAGCAGGTGTCGGGCCGACCACGTGTAGATCAGCAATGCATGATTGTTGGTTCGCCACAAAGGGGCGGCACCATCTTGTCGCGTGGAGTAGAGATGGACTGCGGCCTAGCCTGACCATGGCGGAGGGGTGCGGCGCCGTCGCACCATGCCAGAGCTACGGCGACTGCGGCGGGGGCGAGCCGCGGCGGTGGGTCGCGGTGCCGTCGCGCGATGCTAGTTGAACAGAGCCACGACCTAAGGCGGCAGTGGACCTGGAAGGGAGACCGGTTCCACCAAGAGGCGGGTCCTGAGGGGTTCCCATGGTTACCCAAGGACCGGCCTACATGGCCTTCCATTTCGAAGAACTAGGGGGGTGTAACCCCCCAATCAGCGGCTATGGCGGGCCCCACTAGGCGCTTCCACCCCCCGGTTGGCCAGCCACGCGGCCAGCCACGAGAGACACCCGTGCCGAAACGCGTCTGCCAGGGCGGGCCGTTACCTTCTGGGCCGACCCCGGGGGTGTTGGGTTGGGTCGGACCGGGCCCAGACCCCCTATTTTCAGACCTTCTTCGGTTAAACACCCGTAACATGAGATACAAACCACTGATCAATGCACTGCCAGTTGCGTAAGATTCCTTGGATTGAGATGGTCATTTCTTTATTACACTCAAGTTTATGGCAACGTTTGGGTATGGCCGGGTTGGTTCAAACTCAAAAACAATCGTGCCCTCAGAGCGGAAACACTTATAACATGAGGACATGATTTCCGATTGACGTGCCTTCGACTATGTTGGATTCCTCTTGATGAGACGGTTCTTTTGGAAAACTACGATCGAGGTACAGATGTAGTTGAAGTACGGTCGGGTTGGTTTTAACTTAAAACCCAACCGGGCCCCTGGAATGGGAAAGCTAATAACTCACAGACAAGGCATTTGATTGACGTGCCATTTGTTGCGTTGAGACCACAATGACGAGGTGGTTCGTTGAGATACCTATTCGTGGGACTTCATTACACATGGAGTGTCGACCAGTAGCTTGTAGAGAGGATCCTCCCGGAGACGAGAATATGGAGGACGGTGACCTTGTAGCTGGATAAGACCAGGTGCCTGCTTGTCTGATTTGTTTCTGAGTGACTAGACTAGCCTAGTGGGGACTGCCACTGTTTAGGGGCGGCAGACCCATCGCGGGGAGCACTACTGTGTTGGGTTGGCAGACCCACGTTACTCGACATGAGGAGTACCTATGTAGGCTAGTAGGGGGAGCGATACTGTGTTGGGGTGGTAGACCAATGGCGTGGATCACTACTGTGTTGGGTGGTAGACCAATGGTGCTTGACAGAGGAGGAGTTCCACAGCAGTCTAAGGTTAGTGAGTATCGCCTCGGAGTCGTGACAGGACTACTGCGCTCGATAGAGTAGGAGTTCTCCAGAAGCCGTGTTTTTTTCATCGTGAATAAAAATCCAGGTTTGAGCTGAGTCAATGACCTTTGTGTTTTCCTCATGATTGAGATGGGTATATTGATAACTTAGGTATATGTATGGTCATATACCTAATTAATGTTTATCTATTGATATCTTTCTTTAAGGATTATATTTTTTGGATTTAGTGAGACATGGAGGGTCTTGGGGTCCTTACTGAGTATGGTTATACTCACCCATGCACGGGCTATGACCGCACCTCATTGTGTTGGATGCAGACAATAGACAGCACTGACGGAGGCCGAGTGTGTGAGGACTGGACGGTACCTGGAGGTGGACCTCACGACGAGTCGGTACCCAGAGGTGGACCTCATGATGATTCGGTGCCCGGAGGAGGATTGACGGATGATGGAACTTAGGATGATATATGTACCTACCCTTCAGGTAGGATCCATGGTGGACGATCTAGGAGTTGCGCTATCTATACCTACCCTTCGGGTAGGATCCATGGTGGATGAACCCGGAGCTTCTTGTCACATTCCAGCTATTTTTTCTTTTAACTTGTACTTTACAGTTGGCCATGTATTTCTGGCCCCTTACATTCAGCACTACTATTGTGTTCAATTTTACTTATTGTTTTCTTCCTCTTGTACTCTGGTTGTGTGTGTTTACGTTTCATCAAGGCAATGCCTTCCATTTTTATCAGGATTTACACATTTGGTGATAGTCTCTAGCCCCTGGCCTATTGACGGCGGGATTGGGTTAGTCATAGCACATGCTCTGAGGACGGGTTGTGACAATAGGATAATTATGAAAATATAGAATTCATATAAAAAAATTATAAGTTATATGGAATACTTTCCTGAATAGTGGAAACCCAGAATAATGGTAATATTACAAAGGAGATACATGGAAATGTATTTTTTTCAATTATGTAATAAATATTTTAATCTAAAATGTTGTTTAATATTTTTTTAATTACATTTGATTATTAGGTGGTATAAAAAAATATTTCTATTTGTTCCCTTATAGGTTATAGTATTTTGGTGATGATATGAGATGTTTGAGGGTTATTTTATATTTTTTTTCCTATATTCATATATATAATCATATCTAATTCATTATATTAAATAATATCTATTATTATGGTACTATTCTACACTTATATTTCTACCTTGTCGGTTGTTTCTACCTTACCAAATTTTTCCTTGAAAAAAAATATTAATTATGATTTTAAGTAGAAAATTATGGTAAGTGGTTTTGTAAATTTTTTAATGAGAATGATATGTGATAAATGAAATTTGAGTAATGTAATAGTGTCCTTTTTGGTGTGTTTGATACTAGTATTGATAAAATAATGGATCATTATTTCTTACGTTTTTTGGGATAAATATAGTTATACAATTTAATTTTATCATAGATTAGGTGGTGGAATGAAATTTTTATGGGGTAAACATTGATATGGAATGACATAAATGTTTTTTTGTGCTTGTGAGTTTATAGGTGTTGTTTCTAGAGTTAGTTTTTTTTAAGAATGGGAATATTTCTAAGCAATCATCATGTGGTTTGATTTATAATGTAATATGCTAATAGAAATATATATTGAAATTAAAAATAGTATAAATAAATTATGTAGCACCAATAATATTGACTAAAATATTGGGAGTTATTCAAGTTTTTTTCACTATACATATCTAATAAACCAATTGAATCATTCAAATTATGATAAGTCTAAATTATTTTAATGATGATAATAATTATGTGTGATTCTTTTATAAATTAATGTTTTTAGATAGAACAATTATATAATACTCAATTGAACCCTAATAAGTAATTAAATAATATTTTATCATGATATATATTAGTGATTGTAGGAGTAAATTATGTAATAAATGGAAATCCACCATATTGTATATGGTAATAAATTTATGTTACACTTTTCAATATAATTACACTTTTGAATTCATTTACATCATATAACACAAATATTGAATACTATTTTTTTTATTATTCCATCAATTATATTTTATGATATACTTTAAAAGTCTATACTGGGTTCATGCAACATGGTGTTACTTTGTAATGGGAGAACATAAAATTTGGTTCAAACCTATATGTTGAGAGGTTTTGGATTTGGAATAGTTATATGGTGGATTCATGAGTTTAGGATCTAAGGATAATGTGATGGAAAGTGAGGTGATGTTTATGTTATTATTAATATGTCCCTCCTAATCATTTAGTGATGCATTATCCAACCCAATCAATATTGGTTTGAATTTTAATGTCCTTAAGAACACAATAATTAGCAGTGGAATGCTATTTTGAGGTCCCAAATTAGTTTTTATAAATTATTTCATCATTTTAGGAGTTATTTTGTTATCTTATGAATGATAAATGATAGTAGTTCCATGGAATATGAAATCATGTAAAATCTTGTTGTTGGCTATCACTATGGATAATGCTAATATATTAGAGGACATTTATTTATGATATGTGAAATCATTATTTCTTTTACATTATTGGTGATGAAAATTAATGTTATGATCATGAGTATTTATAGATTATAAATATTATCTACTATTTTATTCAAATTATTTTTACAATTTTTTATGACATATATTTTTCATCAAAATTTGATTTCATATGATCTCATTTTACATTCAAATATTATCCTTCAGAGTAGTCACTTGTTCTCCCCGTTGTATAGTTTGTGTTTATTTGATTTTAAAGATAGTTTAATGTATAAGGGGTGACTTTTCATACAACGTATAATATGTAATACTTGACCTATAGTTGTGTATAGGTGTTTGGTATTTCAATTCCATTTTTTCATTTAATTATGATTTATAATCATAGCTATAAATCGTCAATTTATCTATTAAATTTTTATGTATAATTGATTGGAACACATAATATTTATTCAAAGGTTCATATATTTAGGTTAATGAATCCATAGTTATGGAGGATAATAATATTTATAGTTACTCACCTATTATCTTTTGAAAATTGGCATTGGAGGTTGTCCTAACATTTATTTCAATCATATGAATGGAAAAATGATAAGGGTGATAATGAATGAATCATTTCCAATATTATTGTTCAATTAATTAATAATTTTCTTCTAATAATGTATTTAAAAGAAAATTTTATATTATTGACAAAATGTAAACTATTCAAATCATGTAATAATATGAAAAAGTGAAGATTGAATACATATATTTAATTCCTTCAGTGATATCATGTAGGATCCATGTTAAACTACTAATCATTCCTTGGTTGAATTGACATATTTTTTAGTATAAATTCATATGGTTACCATTAGTAATTTTTTTATATTTAATATTACTATAGTATTTTTATTTATTATTAAGATTAATTTGATTATTTATAATAACATGTGAAAAAATGATCTCTAAATTACAGTCATGTTGAGTTCCCTTTTATAAATAAATTATTGGTAGACAATGTTTTATCATTATATAACATGAATAGAATAAATTATTTATTTATGAATATATATTTACATACCTATATTTTCATGTATGGAAATAATTTATATTCTTCTTTAAAAAACAAATACATTGAATAATATCTTTGATAATAATTTAAATTGAAATTACTAATTAATTTACTATAGTTAGTATCCTTAATATGAAATTATATTTCATGTTTATAACACAGTAATCCAAGTATTTACCCCATTTAATATGTATATTAATCATTTAATGTGTTTGACTGATTGTTTGGAGGTTTTGGATGACTTTTGGAATGTTTTGGGGGGACTTTGATAGAGGTACATTGTTTGATCAAGGTGTGTAAGAACCATGAAACTCCAACATAAAAATATGTAGAGTGAGGAAGTGGGCTATTAACTGGAACACAAATAGATACATGTTTTTTCAAAATCATACATAAACCTAGGATTAATCATTCTCCTTGAGGCTGAGTCATGTTCACACCTAACACACGATTTTACAAACCATTCTACCTAATCATGAATGACTAAAAGATAGATCCAAAAATTGTGGATCTAACTAATTTTTTCTATATAATAGATCATATACCACTATAATGCCCCTAAAATAATTTCTACATCTCTAAAATACCGGAGAGACACTTCCCATTGATTTGGGATCAATCCAATGGTGATTCTCTCTATGTTGGATGGAGATATTCTATTGTAAGTCTCCTTTTTTTGGTCTCTTTACGTAGGATTTTTCTTCTTACCTCACTTAGATTCCTGAATATAATCCATTAGTGATATATTCATGTGGCATGATCCTAATCATCTTGAGATATGTCTTGGAATATTTTTGTGGAAAAGATATATGGCAATGTTTTGGAATTTCAATCCAATTTTTTGATGAATTTATATCAGTCATTATTCATACATATGTGAGGTACATGGGTCGAATATCAAATCCATTAACATGAACAATAATGATTGGTATAAAAATATTATTTTGTTTAAATATATTGTGAAATTTATATCAAATGATTAATAGAATCCATATTTATTGATGGTTTGGAAAATTGAGTGATTTGGTTGTTTTGAAAAGTTATTGAATCATGATTTTTAATTTACTTTTATATTATGTTTATTTTTTATTAATGAATATAGTTTTTTATAAAAGTAAACAATAAAGGATATTTTTTATTAAAATGGATTGAATTTTTTGGTTTGGCATGGTTTTGGAATACATGGTTTGTTGTGAGTAAATGATTTAGATGTGACCTTTCATAATGGGAATATACAACTAGCATATAATGGTTATGACTGTGGATATGGGTTGTGAACAATTGGGTCACAAGGAAATTGGCCTATTATTGATGACTCATTTTTTGGATTAAAAAATAATAATGAGTATTGGACTTCCACTTAAATATAAATGTTTTTCTATTTATGTGAATCATGGAAAATGGTATACACAAAAATGTGAACTGTTGTAAAGAATAACTTGTTGTTTTTGTTCCATGGAAAACTTTATAGTGTGATAATATGCTTTATTTTGAATTATATTAGATTTTATTTTTTATTTTTTAATTTTTTAGAGGATTTTTTTTGCGTTTGTTCTAACATGTTTTATCATTGTGACATGAGTAGGGATGTCATTTGGGGAAATACAATTAATTTTTATTACTCACCCAGAGATGGAAATTTTTTTTCATTTCCATAAATTATTTTTAGAGATGTACGTAAATTAATGGTATATCAGTTTTTTGGTGATGCATCATGATACCTTTAGCATGGATTCTGTAGTTGGATCTTAGAGTGTAGTTGGATATGTGGAGTTTAATTATTTGGATTCAACGATCATTGAGGTTTTTTCTCATTATTCATAGTCTAAATTTTATCTTGCATTCATAATTATAATCTAGTATAGTCGTTGGTTTTATAGGTATAATTTAGGTGTATAAAATTGATTTCATTATTCATATTGTGGTTATTGGTTATGGTTATCACAGTTTTAGTTGCTTCATTTTGATGATAAAAACCTCCCTCGGTTCAATTATATACCATATAATATACTTCAAGCCATTAGTGTCATAAGTAAATAACCTAAGGGGAAACAACATCCTACCACCTTCTCAGTCTAATGAGGAGGGGGATATAACAAATTTTATCATTAATGGCTGGTACATCTCGTGTTTTGAGAATTGGAATTGGTTAATTTGCCTTGGAGTTGTAAAAAAATTCTTCACTAACCCTTGAGTTGGGTTGGTAGCAAGGAATAGAGTCTTCGAAACATGAATTTCATTGAATAAAAATTTGTATCTAGACTATTTAGTATTAACATCTTATTACCAGGGAGTTGGGTACAAGAGTTATTATGACACTTAAAGGAGTTTTAATCTCATTATAATGGGTTTCTAAAATGATAATATCATGAAATATATTTTTCAAATGAATTCACATTACGATTTCATGTTTAATTTTGAGTAAATATTTATGATTTTATGAAAATGAGTTTATTCTTTATAATTATTGAAATTTTTTTCTAATGTGATATTTTTAAAATTTATGTTACTGGTATTTTAAAAATAATATGATACTGAAAATAATGATGAAAATTTAAAAAATGGGTAAATGTGTCAAATTATTAATTATGGAAATAAATGTTGTGAAATATTTGATATGGTGTCATTTGAAATTGTTAAATCCGAAATTCTGAGAGAGTAATAATTATTGTGCTTTTCATAGATATAGAAAATGGAACCCAATTACTGTAGAAGAATCCAACAAGAAAAATATGTTGAGAATGTGGTTACACCTGAGACAAAGATGGACCTAATGTTGGTTTAGAGTATTTACCATGATTTTAAGACAATGGATTGGGGGAACCAAAGGAAATAAATAGTCCATGTGGATGATTCCTTTTAGTTGCAAAAGAATAATACACACATCGTTCAAGGTGACTTAGAACAAGAGAATTCAGCGATGGTCATTAATATGATTAATTTAATCATTGATTTCTTTGTCACTTCATCATATTTGAATGTCAAGTTGGAGATGTATATGCTTTATGATATTTCACTCCATTGGTGGGATTTAGATGTTAATTCTATATTAGACCATGTAACATCATGGGAGTATTTTGAAGTATTTTTCATCAAAAATTTGAATCCTTATACCTTATTGATTTATATAATGATAGAATTTTTCATCTTGAGGATTATAATATCTTAATGATATATTATTTAGCTAAATTTATGAATTTACTCCAACTTATACCTATTTTCTCTTATAATGACTTCCTAAAGGAACATAGATTCTAATTGGTGTTAATGTAAGAGATTCACTTATATATATTTTTGAATTGAATGGTCGATTATACATATATTGTCTCTAGAGTGATGCTGGAGAAAGGGACATCTTAAGAAGTACTAATAGAGGAATCATTTTGATACTTATGGGAAAATATGGGAACTCTAATGATGTAAATAATTGGAAATGGGACACCTATTTCAAAGGTAGTTGGAATACTTATAAATATATGGTTGGATATTTGAGTCCTCTCCCTAAAAAATCATAAACCTAGATGATATCAATGTGGTTTGTTTTATCAAATGATTTATGATTGTATGGAACCTCTTATACCATGATACAATTTCTACAAGATGGGGCATCTTCAGTGCTATTGTCGTAGTCCTTCAAGATCATGTGTAAGAAAAAGAACTAATGTCTTTCCGATGTCTATTTATTTGATAGTAATATGAATAAATAATACTTATCATCAATATAAATGAGTTTTGAATGGTGATTCAAGAAATTCCATGACCCCTCAAAAAGGGAAATATCAACAATGCAATAAAGAATAATGTGTATAGTGTACAAAATTATAAGTCGATGAGTTAGATATTATAGATGATAAATCATTACCATCGATATTGAGAGTTTATATGTTGAGGTGATACCATCAATTTTGAAACATCAAAATCCCTATGGACAAAAATAATGTTGAGAATTTATTTTAAACTCATGTTCTATAACTCTTTTTGGAGTTGAGTTGATATGGGATTTGTTTTTGATTGAGGTGGATTTATAGTAAATAATACTCGGTATTGATTTTTTAAAATTTTCAAATAATTAATCGATTATTATAACAAAAAGGTTAGTTTTTTGATTGATCATGGTGTCGTTAACCACTATAGTGGATACCAGAATTTGAATATTCGTGATAATGGATTGTTTTCACTGGTAGTTGGAATGATCTTAAAAGATTTAGAAAATTTGAAATTTTCTTATGTGGATGAGATTGAAAATAACTTATTTCCAATAGTTTTAGATTAATTTCATAGTGGTTTCTCTATAAAATATCTAGGATACCACTCAAAAAAATATAGATTTTATGATTTATGTCTTACTCGAGACTAGTCTAGTCTCACTTCCATCATACCAAATAGAATCGACCTAATTAAGGTAGTTGAATGTGTAATTTGGAGATATGGAAATAAAAAGGGTTCATTTTTTCCAGCATTTCCAGCACCATTCATTATTTTGATAATGGTGGATTGAACACGATTAAATCAATATTATACCCAACATTTCATATTGCTCATGGACATTATAGTTTTCTATGAAGAACTACCCAACACATGGTTTTGAGTTACCCCTTGTAGTGCATGATTTAAATAGGTGGTTTCAATATATAATTGGTCAATAATTCTTAGTCTTTATAGATCATAAGATCACGAAAAAAATCTCACAAGGGAAATTAATCTGACACAAAGAATATGGATGGAGTATCTCTAGAATTTGACTTTAAATTGATGTAAACACTGGATAAATGAAATTATGTGGAAGATATATTAATCCAAACTATATATGGTCACATGGGAAAAGAGGATCCATATTAGTCTAAGTTAATTTCAAATGTATTAATATTAATTTGGAATGTAAATAACGAAGAACTTCTACATTTTTATTTCTAGTTTCAATAGTTCATAATTTGGTGATTATGGTTAAGGGGGCTCAAACAGATGATTCAGAATGTGTTTCTACAAGTTCAAAACAAAATGGTCATATAATATTGAGTTATAAAACTTATATGGGATATAATTTTGCACTTTTGCTGTTGAATTTTTGTGACATTTTCTTTTATGAAATACATTCAACATGATTAGTAGAAATTTAAATTAGATCATCATCTTGAATTAGATAATTTTTATAAAGAACTAAAAGAAAGGCTTTGGCAGTTGGCATGAAAATTATGGTGGAGGAGTTTATATCATGATACATAACATGAATGCATGTTAAGGAATAACTATAGTGTCTAGGGGGTATGTGACACAATTTACCTATTCCTATTTATAAATGGGAGTGGATTCCCATGGATATTGTGACAGGTCTCGGAAATATAGTTTTGAAACCTGATTCCATAATTTTAATTGTGGATTAGATCACAAAGGCCCCCCTTCATCCCTATTTGTTAATATCATATCATGCAAGAGTTATGTAAAATATATATTCTATAGGTGGTAATGATTAAGGGAATACTAGTGTTTATAGAATCATATAGAAAATTTAGTATTATGTCTCTTTTTAGGAAATCGTTATTATATGTCCCTGAGAACCAATAGACAACGATTATGGCATATCATCATTAGATGTATGGACAATCCTAAAGAATGAAAAAAAAATTATGAGTCATGATAAAGTATTTTGTAATGGATATTGGTGGCTCTTGGGAAGAGAACTTACCACTAATGGATTTTTCATATAGGAACAATTATCCATCTTCAATACATTTAGATTCTTTTAAATCATTCTATAGGATTCACATTGGTTGACCACATTGTTGGGTTGAATTGGGTGAGACTAACCTGATTGAACTACATATTGATAAAGATACATTAAAGAAGATTATGTTTAACAGTAAATGTATGGAAGAGGATTAGGGTCATCCAAGATCATTTGTGAATCAACGTCGATGGACTTTTTCAATCAAGGTGAGTGATCATGTGTTCTTGAGAATCTCTCCAAGGAATTGAAATCATTATTTTGAATATTAGGGAATGTTATATCCTAATAAAAACACCCATTGGAGATACATGAATAGGTTGTTGAGGTGTCATATCAGTTATCATTTCCACTAAATCTTAGTTCAATGTAAAATTCCATTCATCTAGGTCAATTGATGTAGAATCATCTAGATTATGAACATGTGATTTGATGGGCGCACATTGACCTAGGGATGAATACATTGTTGGTTCATTGAATAGTAGGATTTTTGATAGGTAATAAAAAATTTTCCATGGAAAATGAATCCTTATATTGATGTTTCTACAAAATAATTGTCAGATTTAGAAAAAAATATCATTACAGTAACATGAAATTCTCAAGCAATGGACTGAACACATTCTGAATAGTGGTAGTTTTCTACTTTTTTGGATGGAATGTCTAATTGTGGGTAGAATATAAGACCCCATATTTCATGTATGATCCACTTTAATTATGTATATTATGTATTTATATATATTTCCTGATTCTATGATATTTTTAGAGTACTTGTATAATTTATATGGGGATTTTTTGGAGGTTACCTATTTCGCAACGATTTGTGAAAACCATTAAACTCCTACAAAAAATCCTGAAACATGAATCACATGGATCTTTATGGGATCATAGTTTAGTAAATATATTTTTCCAAAACATACATCCACCCATGAGTAAACCTGATTTTAGAGGAATATACTTATGCATCGTTATCACATGATTTGTGTAACATTTCACCCTAACCATGCATAACTAAAAGTTATATGTGAAAATTGTTGATATAATTCATTTTTATAATTAATATATTTTCCTCTAGTACACCCCAAACATAATTTATACTAACTTATTGTATAGATAGACCCTTACCCTTGATCAATGATTAATGGTTTGGTGATTATATATACATTAGAAGAAGAAAATCTTTGGTAAGTATCCTTTTTTATTTTCATTAGGTTTCATATATTTCTATATATTTCATTAATTAGTCTAATCTATTTGGGATTGATTCATGTTTCCGTATTCCAACCATGTTGATATAGGACTATGTGAATTTTATAGAAAATTTTTTAATGTGTGTTTTTATAGTTTCAATCCTTCCTTATTGTTGATTTTTTGTAATTTTTAAATTTTTACTTATATTTATAAGCTAATTGGAATCCCTCTTGAGTCCCCTTGTTAGGAAATAATGTATTGGTTTCAAATTATTGTAATTTATTGAAATATATTGTGAAATTATTATTATAATATTTATAAAAACATACTGTAGTGAGGGTTTAGAAAAATAGGGAATTTGTTTTATGTGAAATGTGATTGTTTCATGATTTTAAAATGTTTTTTGAATTTATAGAATTCATTGATTCATAGAAACATATTGTACAAAATAGTTTCTATAAAAGGGATGTCTTTGTTGAAATTTATTGAATTGCATAATTTTCCATGGTTTTGGAATGCATGGATTGGTATGAGTTTATTCTTTTGACATGACCCTAAATAAGGGGCGTGTACTAGTGGGGTACAATGAATGTGAACCTGGATAAGTGGAATGTTTCATTGTTTAAAAATAAGATTGGAGACATAGTTATGTGTTAGTGCATGGATGAAAACCCACTGATTTGGGGTGATGTATCGCTAAATAATTCATGTTTTGGTGTGTCTTTGTGTGTCTGTGTATCATGGAATGGGTATGCTGAAGAGAAATGTGAATTGTTTTAAAGAACTATTTTTTGTTTCCCTTCCACATAAACTATTTTCGTGTAAAATACACTTTTATTTTGGAATTGAAATGGATATTATTATAAAATCAGGAAATGTTTTTTATATAAATATTTTAATATGTACGTGATAACATGTTTTATCCTAGTGGATTTAGTATGGAAGTAATTTTTAGAAACCCTGCTATGTTTCAGTACTCAGTCCTTTCATTGGAAGACTGGTTAATTTTCATATACTATTTTTCAAGACATATTTAATGGTAAGGTTTATAATTTAATTTTTGATTCATCATGATACCTTGGAATGGATTATGGATCTAGATCACATATATTTGGGAGCGATGGAGTTTATATCTTTAGATTCTTTTTGCATTGTTGTTATTTCTTCTTCATTATACTCCGAGTTTATTATTCTTTTCCCCATTGAAATATGGTATTGTTTGTGGTTCAGTTGGTTAAATATATGCATATATTACTATTATCATGAATCATCAAGTGGTTAATAGTTATGGTTATCATGGTTGTAGTTGGTTTTTTTCAAAGGGAAAACTTTCCCCCAATTTTATTGAAAACCTTGAATCTTATTGCTAGACTTTATTGTCTTTGGGATGTCTCATAAGGCCATGTAACATTATACCACATTCTAAATCTAGTGAGGATGGTTAGGATTTTACTAATCATATCATTCATGGTTGGTCCATCTTTCCTTTGGAAAAATTTTATTCATTTTTCGGCCTTGTAGTTGTAAAATAATTCATGATAAATCCTTGATTTGTGTTGGTCATAAGGACATTGTTCATGGAAACATGAAATTTATATCATAATGAGGCATAACTATCATGTATTATATAACCTCATGTTACCATGGTGTTTGGAATATTATAATTTTAGACACTTATAGTAGTAGTAACCTCATTGTCATGGGTTTATCCAATGATAAGAGAATAAAATTAATTTTTTAAATACATTCCCACAAAGATTGGATATTTCAATTGGAGTATTGATTTATGATTTGATTCAATCGATTTGATTTTTGGAATTTTTGGAATTTTTTCAATTTTTAGATGTTTAAATTCTATGATTGTGGTATTTATAAAATGCGTTCATTTTCAAAATAATGGTGAAATAATAAAAATGGGTGAAAGTGGAAAAGGTTTAATTATGGACAGAAATGTTTTTATATAAGTGATGTGGTATTATTTGATATTTTTGTGCATTTATTTTAAAGACAAAGAGAATAATTGAATTTCAGTTGATATATAAAATATCACCCATATAAGTTAAATGAAATGAACTATATGGGGCTACTAAGAATGTGGTTTCACCTAAGACAAAGGTGAAGCAGATGTTGGTTTAGAGTAATGTCCATGATTTTTAGGTACTGCATAGGGGGAACCAAAGAGATGAAACATGTAATTTTGAACATTATATTCTATTCCAAAAAATTAATCCACCCATATAACATGGTGATTTGAAACAAGATAAATAAGATATGTGGATGAATAAGATAAATCAAAACATTTATTTCCTTTGCACCCAAGCAGAGTTGAACGTCATGTTGGTGACACACGTGATAGAGTTTTTTTTATTATAGTGGTGGGATTTAGTAGTTCATGATGAATTAAACCCATGCATTAAAGTGATAATTTTGAAGAATTTTTCAAAAAAAAATTACATCCTCTCACGTTCTAGATTTATATCATGCTTTACCTTTTCATCTTGATTATTTATAATATCAATGTGACATAAAATATGGATAAATTTATGAAATTAGTCTATATTGAAGGTGAAGTTTCTACTAATCAGTCAATGAAGGCAAGAATTTTGAATAGGTGTTGGTGAAAGTTATTTAATTGATGATTTCTCTGATTTGTATTATGGATAATTCAGAGGTATTCAATAGAGAGATTATTGTAAATTAAGAAATATAAGGTAGTACATGTTGAGGAAGAATGTTGACACCTATGTGAAGTGGTGCGAACTATAATGTTATGAATATGAGGAGAGGGATGCCTATTATGAAGATAGTGGTATGACTTCAAACTGGATGGTTGGATTGGTGAATCTTCCACCAAATCCAAAGGGTAATCCTATATTTTTTAGTTTGTTTCGTTCATCCACATGTAGAGATATTTTATGGAACAATCTATTTAATTCCACAATTGTAACCTTATAGTGAATCTATAGCGATATTTATTGAGTGTTTAATTGTTGGGTTCTAGGGACACATCTCATGTGTCATAGACATTGTATGCTTTAATGGAATGGAAGGATCAATATGATACCAATGACCACAATGTATTATGTAAAGAATTATATTGAGTAGATAATAATATTTTGGATGATCAATTGTGACCATCGAGGTTGAGGGGTATAAGTATTTTAATTTATACACAAAATTATTCTTTGTTTGATACATATGGAACCATTCCATTATTATTTATCATGTTGTTAATCTTCTTGTTTTACATGTTTAGATAATTCCATCTACATTGAAAATTAAAAATCATATTTTTTTTAAAAAAAATGTGCATTTAATTCAATGAATGTTGTATAAATGTTGATGGAATTGAGATGATACAAGATTTCATTGTTCATGATATAGTTATATATGGTGTAGTCATGGGTATTGATTGATTAACAATACTCAATGATCACATTAATTGTTATATATGTAGGGTTGGTTTTATAATTTATTGTTTCATTGAAAGCCTCCTCAGAGGATACCAAAATGTGAAGGTTGGTGAAAGACCATTTATGGAAACATTAGATTTAATGTTATCATAAAAAGTTGTATCTATAAAATTGTAATTAGGGGATGTGACTAAGAATAGTTTTTTTCTAGTAGTTGTTAATCAGTTTACCTTTTATTCTTAGTCACTTATTAGGGTGTCCTCCAAATATAGTGGTGGAGTTTATGATTGTACACATACCATGGACAGGTATTATCTCTCTTCTCCTTTAGATAATAGATCCAAAATAATTAAAGTCATTGAATATAAGGTTTCAAGAGCTGGAAAGCAATGGTTTCATTCAGTCTTGCAAGTGATAGTGGGTCGCAGCAGTCATTTTTTTAAAAATCCTGATGGAACTCTAATGATATTTGTGTATTATCCTAATCATAATAATGTTATTAAAAATAATTGGTATTTAATTAAACACATACATGTTCACATCTATTGATTTTTGGGATCCTAGTGGTTCTCTAAAATTTAATAGTGATTGAGATATAACCATTTGTGTGACAAGAAATATGATACTTTGAAACCATATTTTAAAAATATACAAATAAACTACGAATAGATGTTTATGCCTTCAAATCATATGAATAAACTCTTAATATATATGAAATTGTTGAATTAGATATCTTAAAGGAAAATGGATTATTTTGTGGTGTTGTAATTGGATGTCATATTGATGTATTTATGGACATGATATGAGCATGGGAGATAGTTGGAAATAGTGCTTGGAATTCTATAGGATCATCTTTTGTATTCCAAAAATTTATTTTTTTTGTATATATGATTTACATTTCCCAATCCATGTTACCAGGAAAAATGTGTTTTTGAAGATCCAAAAAAGGCAAAGGTTGTTATATCTTAGAAACCATCAAATAATGTCTTGGAGATATGTTGTTTCCTTGGACTAGTTGGTTATTATCGACGTTTGGTTCTAGAATTTTATCAACCAGATTATTAAATGATAGTTGTTACATGAAAATGTGTTACATTAAAAAGTAATGTGGAATGTCAGTAGTATTTTCAAGAGAATAATGATTACATACATCAGAACCAATCCTAGTTTTCCCAAAAAAAATCATTGAAATTATTGGTGTTGTCTTGTGATGTTGTGGGATCATTGTCAAGATGCGTAATTATTGAAATATTTCATGTTCTTACTTTTAGATCAATGACATTATTACATCATTAAAATAACAACCCAAAACATGATTTTGAGTTACATACTATAGTCCATGATTTGATAACATGAAATCTATACCATTTTGGTGAGAATTCCATAGTGTTTACATAAAATAAAATCATGAAACAAATGTATCAAAAATAGATTTCAATATGAGAAAATGACGATGGATAAAGTACCTCCAAATATTTGACTTTGACTTCATGTATAACAAGGTAATATAAATTCTAGGTCATATTCATTGAGAATAAAATCAAATTGTACGATAGAAAAACTGGCTTTATGACAGTGGTAGTTAACGTCGATGATGGATGAAATGATCTTGAATTGAGAAGACTAAGAAAGTGCTATATTTTTTCATCCAATTTCATTGGATCCTAATATTGTGATGGTGGTTAAATGGGAATATACATATAATTCAGAATGCTTTTCTATGACATCAAAACTCAATGGTGGGGAGACTATTAATGGATGAAACCTAGATGTGATATTAGTTGGGTGGTTTTGGGATCAGATAGTAAAAAATTTATGCTTTTGGAGAAGAAAATATTCATTCATAACACAATTTGAAATGTGATATTCATCCAAGAATATATAATATGTATAAGAAACTGATAGAAATTTATTTTTGGGTTTCCATGAGAAGATATGTGGGAGAGTTTTTATTGAGATACTTATTAAGGGAGTAGATTATTATAGAGAACCAATGGTTGGGGGTATATTGTAGTCTTTACCTATTCCACTGTAGATATGGTAGTATATTTTAATGGATTTTGGGACATTTATGCATTTAGATATTATATACATGATTCCATGAGGGTGATATTGGATGAGCTCACAATGTCTCCCCATTTAATCCCTATTCATGAATCTTATACGATGGATAAAATGTCTGAAATCTATATCAAATAAGGTGTTAAAAAGGCATGGAATACCTGATTTGATGTTATAAGATCGTGATATCAGTTTTACATCTCATTTTTTGAAATCCTTATAAATATACCTTGGGAATATATTAACTATGATTACACCATATCATCCTCATATAGATGGACAACCTTAAAGGACAATACAAACTATTGAAGGCAACATTCAAAATTTTCTTAATTATTTTAGTGGATTATTTTATGATCACCTACCATTAGTAGAGTTGTTGAATAAAAATATTTAACTAGTCTCAATACACATGAATATTTTAGAATCATAGTATTAGCATCGTTGTTGTCCCTCTCATTATTTGGTGAATGTAGGTTAGACTACTCCAGTTGAACCACATTTTTTACTAAAAGAGACACCAAAAGATTTTCTTCATCATAAAAAGTATGGGGAAATATTTGATTCAATAAATATTTATTAATATCATCGTTGATGATAGTTTTAAGTTTAGGTGAGGGATAATGGGTTATTTAGAATTTATCCAATGATTTTGAATGATTTATTGGGAGCTATGGTGGGTTATATCATCGATAGATGTTCCATTTTGAGATATCAACATTTGATGGTAGGGTTGGATATCGATTGTATTTTCCAACAACGATTTTTTCATTCCATAATATCATTCATTTATCTTAGTTGACAATGTTTCATTATGATCATAATCATGTTATATTATAGGATAACATTAAACTATAATCATATTCTTCACTGTTTTATTTTTTGGTATAGTTTGTGGATTAAAATAAAAATTTCCTTTATTTGTGAAGAATATGTCTAGTGTGGGTTCTTCAGTATCATGGTTATATTTAGTAAGAAAAGACGGAATGGGACAAGAAAATGTAAAAGAAATGTCTGGCACTATTTTGGTATAATGCTAGTTTTCTACTTTCTGGGGATTGAAATGCCAATAGTGATGCGAATGAAACACCACTATTTTAATGCAAGTACCCTGTTGATGATTTTTTAAAATTATATATAGTGTTTTGGTGATTTTGGGGAGGGTTTAGAGGACCTTTAGATTTTTTTTTGTATTTCAAAAATGATCACTATTTGATCATGGTTAGTAGAAACAATGTAACTCTTACAGAATACCATTAAATGGGAGTTAGTAAGATCTTGGTAGGGACATGGGTAGGCATGTAGTTTTTCCATTCTATTAGTCCATAGACGAGTAATTATGTATCATAAGGTAGAGGCCTATACACAGATAGCATGTTGTTTCACTAACCATCTCCCCAAACTCTACATAGAAAAAAATTACATCCGAAAATTATGGATCTAAAACATTTTTTACTGCTCATTGAATTTGTCCCCGAGTATGGACCTTATATAATTTCCACTTCTCTCAAAGGATAGATAGACCCTTCACTTGATCTGGGATCAATCCGTTGCTGATTACTTATGTGTTGAAAGGATGATTTCATTGGTACGTTTACATTTATGGTTTTTTTAGGATTTATCTTCTCCCCTCTATTATATTACAGAATCTAATCATTTAAGGACGTATTCAGGTTGTATGATTTGGATAATGTTGACATATGGTTGTGTTGATGTAAGTGGAAACGATCTATAATGGGTTTTTGGATTTTCAATCCTGTTTTTGATGCATTTGTGTAATTATCCACATTTTCTAATGTTTATGAGGTAGGTGGATTCTATATATACTCCTCATATTAGAACATGATAAATTTTTTTAATGATATTTAATTTATAAAAATTGGATGGGAAATTTATGAAAATTATTTTTAAAAACCCTCTTCAATATTGATTTTGAAAATTGTTAGATTTGTTTTGTTTTCAAGAGTGCTCATTTCATGGATTTAATATTTTTAAATTAAAATATGGATTTTTTCATGAAAATAATTTTTCTGGTTTTTTTATAAATGGGATGTTTTTATTTAAATGGATTGAATAGGTTGTTTTTTCATGGTTTTAACATACACAAAATTGTGTGAGTTCATGATTTTTACATTATCCTAAATAAGGGAAATGAACCATTGGGGTACAATGGGAATGACCCCATATATGGTGCATGTAAAATTTGGTCACAAAGATATTAGAGACTATTATAATGTCTTTGTGGATGTTTGATAATCCATTCATGAATATTGAACTAGCACTAATGCAATCATGTGAGGGTGTGTGTGTGTCTGAATCATGGAATGAGTATGAGAAAAAGAACTTGAAATCGTTTAAATATTATTTGATATTTTCTTACCATGGAATCAATTTTAGTGTGGAAAACTATTTTAGTATAGAATTTAAATGGATTAAATATTAAATGATTAAAGGGTTTTTATATAAATAGATTTATAATATGGTTATATCTTGTTCTATTCTTATGGAATGAGTAAGGAGTTAGTTATGGAAAATCCTACTTTGTATCATTACTCATCCACATTATAGAAACAATGGTGCCAGTTCATATAAAGTTTTTTGGGACTCATGTAATGGTAATGTGTATCTTTTCTTTAGTGATGTATCATTATATCTTCTAAATTGATTTTGGAGTTAGAAATTGGAGAATATTTGGTGTTGTGGTGTATATGTCTCCAGATTTCATCATCTTTCTTATTTTGTTATATAATTTATACTCTGGTTTTAGTTTTTTCTTTCATTTTGATCATTATTATGGGAAGTGGTTTGGTTGGTTACATTGTATTTTATAAAACTGGTTTCATGAATTATATAGCGGTTGTTGGTTATAGGTATTTTAGTTTTGGTTGTTTTATTTTATAATGAAATTCATCCAAAAATATTATTAAAGCCATCATAATTTTATTTCCTGATATTGTCATCATGGGGATTACACCTAAGGACAAGTAACATCCTACCTCCTTCTCATGAAAATGAGGTGGTGTTGGATATTAACAATGGTATATATCATGGATGGTCCATCATGAGTTGGAAAAAATATTATTGATTTGTCAGTATTGGAGTCAGAAAATCAATCTTTCTTAGTTCATTAGTTCTATTGGTATCAGTGGATAGGATCACGAGAACAAGAAATATAAAACACTAATATATATGTCTCACCTATTTATTATGAACATTATGTGACCAGGGTGTTGGGTAAATATGTTTCTGGGTACACATATATGATTTTCTATCTCATTGTCAAGTATTTAGCCATTGGAAGAGAATAAAATTCATTTTAAAAATGAATACTCAAAAAGATCTCATATTTCAGTTTGAGTATTGTTTTAAGAGATGATTTATTGATATATGTATAAATTGTTTTCAAATATGATATTTTCAAATGGTATGGTTGATGAATTCTTAGAATGGACTTATTTTTAAAATTTTTATTTTTTTTAAAAATTCTTGAAAGTGTAATTTTTTTTATTTTTGATATAAATGTTGTGATATACGTGACATGGTAGAATTTTCAATTATTACAAATTTTGTTCTATTATATTGAGAACTATGTAATTCTAATTGTTATAAAAATAAATCCTGATAATCATAGGAGAATCCAACTAGATGAATCTTCTGAGAAATGGTTTCACTAGAGAGAAAGGTGAACCTATTGATAGTTTGGAGTATAATCCAGTGTTTTTATAATGTGGATTGGAGAAACAAATTGGTAGATGTAAGGAAAATGGTTCATTCCATTCAATTCTAGATGTAGAATCTTACCATCTTCTTGGGTGATTCAATGCGATAGAAGGAAGAGGTGTGGGTGAATAATTTGAATTGAATATTTCACTTCCTTGGCACATTAGAAGATATAAAAGACATGTTTTTGTGTTAAATTCTAGGTGATGCTTCTATCTAGTGGTGGTATTTAGGGGAACAATATAAATTATATAGAAGTATTTCATAGAAGTATTTTTAAAACATTTTCATTAAACAATTTTGTTCTCGCGTGTCCTGAATTTGTAAAATAGTGTATTTATACTATTCATATAAGAGATTCTTTCAATTTAATAATATGTGGATAAATATAGTAATTAAATCTACTTTTCAACCAATTTTTTGACTTTTGAATCTTTATTGGAATGAATTTTGTAATCAGGGTTGGGTCAAGAGTTTCACTCGAAGATATTCACGCATTGTATGATGGATTACACAGAAATGTTTAATGGGTATACAAAGTAGGAAATGAATTTCTCTTGTAGTACTAGTGGAGAAAGAATTATGATACCTATGAATAATGTTGGGATCTATTAATCATAGAATTAGTAGAAAAAGGATTCATATTTTCATGGTAGTGGATTCCTCAAAACCATATGACTATATTATAGAATCTTGAAGAAAAAAATTGTAAACTATGACGATTTCAAGGTGCCTTGTTCATCAAAATGAAGTATGATTATATAAATCATAATAGAAGAAAACACAATTTAAACTAGATGGGGAATTTTCAGTGTTGTTGTCCTTGTGGTGCAATGTGGGATGAGGGAATTAGAATTCCTTTCAAAAATTAAACTGAGCTAGACATGGTGATTCTATAAGTACCATTACTGCTCTATAAGGGAAATATCAATAGTGTAATAAAGAACAATTTGCAGTGAGTATGAAATTGCATGGAGTTGTTATATTTATTGTAGATAATCTATCAATAACATAGACAGTGAGAGTTATAAACCATTGTAATTCTAATATTTTGAATTTTTTGTTTGATAATATTGCATCACATACCATTATTTGAACTCATATTGATGGTATTATAAGAATACATGTTGAGGTTATTCCTTCTACATTGAAAATTATGACTCTTCTATGTCATAGGGAATTACTAGCCTTTATTTACACAAAATGTCATAAAAATATTTAATGAGATGATTTTATATGGTACATATCTATTATTGTGTGTGGATTTCTTTGACATAATCCTAGGTATATATTGGTATAAAATGTTCTTAGATCATATAAATTTTTTATACATGAAGGGTTATATTTACTAATAATGATTGAGTTTATAATGTCCTTAGAGGAGACTAGAATGTGAAGGAAGGTGAAGCATGATTGTCTAACTAAGAATTTAGAATGATCTCATTTTATATGAATGCATTGGATTTGGAAACAGTGTATGATATTCAAAATATAAAATTTCATCGAAGTTATAGATTACTTTTCCAATGATTATTCTTATAACCTATTAGTAGAAGTTATTGATTAGTTTCCCGATGTTTTTTTAATAATCTATTAGGGTTTTATTCACTAATAGAAGTGGAGGTAATGATTGATCACATACTAGGGTCTAGTAAAATTTCACATCCATCTTACTAGATGACACTAAAAAGATTATGGGAAATGAATGTGAACATGTAAGAGAGATAATGTAAAGGTTACTTTCAGTCTAGACCATCTACATAGCTAGTACCACAATATTTTTAAAAAGGGAGGTTGAAAATATAAGAGAAATTTTGTATTACCATAATCATAAACTAGTTAGAGTTGAAAATCAATATCCACTTCCACATATTTATGATATCTTCGATCAATTATGGGGAGCATTGGGGTTCTCTAAAATTGGCCTCTGATTCGGATATCACCAATAACGGTTTGGAATGAGGATATTCTAGAAATTTATTTCCTAATTACATATGTCCATTATGAGTATATGGGTATTTTATTTGGTCTTTAATAATATAAAATTGAAGTCATGGAATTTATAATCTGTTATTTGAAAGATATGTAGATTATTTGGTGGTTTTGATTGTGGATAAAATATTTTTGTATTCATGTACATTGAATGATCATGAGAAACACATGATATAATGATGATAATTTTTTAGGTAATTTTTTGTATGAAAAATTATAAAATATACATTTTGGGATAAAAGAAGTATATTTACAAGGTTATTTTATCTCTAATATATGTGTCATTGTGGATCTATAAAAGGCAGGGGATGTTATCCTTGTAAAACCACCAAATAATTTCTTTGAGATTTACATTTTTCATGGCCTAGGTAGTTAATATCAACATTTTTTTTGTGAATTTCAAAAATATAATCACCTATAATAGCATTGACAAGAAAAGGTGACAAATCCCAATGGAATGATGAATTTAAATAACCTTTTATAGATATTATATTTTTCTTTATATCAACAACAATACGTATTTTTTTTAAATCAGAACAATGGTATGAGATGTATTTTGATTCTCTGGGATTGGTTTTGGGAAGTGTTCTCATGTAGGGATAACATGTCATTTCTTATGGAAATTTTTTGTTTTTTTTTCTTCACAATAACTACCCGACATACAATTTGGATTAATTTAATGTAGTCTATTATTTGATAATGTAGTGAAATTTCCTCATATGTTTAAAATTCATGGTTGGTATGGATCAAAATATCCCAAAATAAAATTTGTCCCAAATGGATTTGAGTCAGATTCAAAGAATATGGATGGGGTATCTAGAACTTTTTACTTTGATTTTAGATATTTGATGGTCAAATTAAATAAATTGGTGGATTTATTATGAATAAATTCATTTGGTTGGTTGGAAAAAAGATTCCTAAGATCATTGGAGGTTATTGGTGCTAATAGGAGACATGCACATAGATTTTACAGATTGATGGAGGGTTATAGTATTCATTAAAGGTTATTTGGATCCAAATTTGGAGAGGATGGTAAATTAGGTGCATTCTTATATTTAAAAATTTGATGTTATAAAGTCAAAAATAGATGGTGGGGAGTTCATTGAGGGATGAAACCAGGGTGGGAGGATAATTTCCTTATTTTGAGTGTCGTTGGTCATACCATAGTCTTATCTAGAAAAAATTCTTCAAGCATGCCACTATTTGAAATAATTTGTTAGTCCTCTAACATAGAATATGTTTAAGGAAATAATTTTTTTTGTTGGTTAGTAAGAAAATAAATGATTCCAAGATTGTTTTGAGATGCTTAACATGTCAGCGTGTTTATGGCGATCACCAATGGTGGTTGAGAATGTTATTTTATTTACCATTTATTGGGAGTAAATGGGAGTAAATATTCATATATTTTCTGATTAGTTCTCCCAATGATGGGTTGAAAACACTATTCGATATGAGTGATGGTGGATTAGCTCACAACGTTTTCCCACTTCATCTATATTCACGAATCTCATACAGTTGAGTGTATATCTAAAATATATATCGTATTCGATGTAATGATTCATGGTGTTTAATTTTTTAAAGTAGTATACTGAGTTCTATTTTTTCATCTCATTTCGATAAATCATGGAAACAATCCCTTAGTAATCAGTTTAATATGTTTATGTCATATCACCTTTTAATTGATGGAAAATCAGAAATAATGATTCAAATGTTGGAAGAAATGACTAAATATTGTGAAATGGATTTTATTTTATCATAGGAAGATAACTTACCATTAGGGGAGTTCTTTAATATCAATAGTTATCAGGACTCATAACGTTTGTCTCCTTCGGAAGCATTTTTTAGACTTCACGCATTGTGGGGTGGAAACTGGTGATACATCACTTCATGGACCATGAATTATCCAAGAGACAATAGAGAATATGTAGTCGATTAAAAAAATAATTTAAATTATTCAAATTCATTATAAATCATATGTGTTTGATCATTAATGGTTGTTTTCATTTGAGGATAGATGATGTGTTTTTGATAATATCTCCAATACATGGGCATCATAATTTTTGGAAGCATGGAACATTATCTCATCAATTCATAGTTTCTATAAGATACATGAATAGGTTGGTAATGTTGAATATTGGTTATATTTTCAAATATGGTTAAATTAAAAGCATAATGAATAGAATTTAACTCATTTTAAGAAGTTTCATCTTGATATGGAACATGTGATTTGAAGGGATCAAGTTTACATGGAGTCATATGATTCATTAATTAATATGACATTATGGATTGTATATAAGAATGAAATTGTATTTCATGAAAAAAAAGGTAGTATAGTGTGGTTTCTAAGGACTGATGGTTAGATTTAGGATGAAACATCGTAATGGGAACATTACATGGTTGAGGAATATCCCAAACTATTTTGGAAAAACTGTGGTTTTATAATTTATAGAGATGAAATGGCCAATGGTGGAAAGAATATAGAAACCATTGTTTTAATTATGTATCCTATTTTTTATTTATATTAATAATGTATAGCTTTTACGTTATGTTTTTGAGGGTTTGGATGGATTTTGGAATTTTTGGGGGATTTTTTAGAGGTGCAATTCTCGATCACGATTCATAGAAACCATGATTCTATTACAGAAAATTTTGAAAAATAAGGTAGTGGGCATTGGATAGGTTCATGGTTGGACACATATATTTAAATCATACATCCACCTATGAGTAACCATGCTAAATATGAATAAGGCATCTCCATTGGAATCACATGGGTTTTTTAATCATGTACCCTAAAAAATAGGTTATCTAACATTTTTTTCATTAATGGATCTCGTTTCTTCTAGTATAACCCTATCATGATTTCCAATTCTCTCAATGCCTATATATTCCCATAACATTGATACATGAGAAATCTATTTGTGAATCATTGTGCATTGGATACCTTGATTATGTGGCAGGTTTCATTTTTTGGTTGTTTTCCTTAGGTTTCATCTTCTTCCCTCTATTGATTTCCTGTATCTAATCTAATTGAGGTATATTTATTTATTGTGAGGTAGATAATTTTTACATATGGCTATGTTGGTGTTATAGAAAAATATCTGAGGTGGTTTTATGTATTTTCAATCATGGTTTTTTGAAGAATTTGATTCAATATTTTATTGTGCCTATGTTTTTTAGGTAGGTGGAATCATTGTAGACAACTCTTATTAGCATTTTAAGGATTAGTTTAAAATTATCTAATTTAATAAAACTGATTGTGAAATCAATGTCAAATTTGTGGGAAAATCCTCTTTATTAATGGTAATTTCTTTTATAATTTGGTTATTTTACAATGTACTTGATTCATAAATTTAATGTGATGTTATAAAATATATATCTGTTTTGATTCATGGAAAAATATTGTTAGAAATATTTCAATGAAATGGTGGGTTTTTTGGAAATTTCATGAATCGGTTGGTTTGATAGGGTTTTTTCATACATGGTTTGGTGTTAGTTCATTCTTTCAACATGAACCATAATAATGGGAATATACTATAAGGGCACAAGGTTGATGATCCTATATAAGGGGCATGTTCTATTAGGGACCAAGATGATTTTCCCCCTATTGAAGAAATATTTAATGGATGGGAAACCACTCATGTGTATGAAACATTCACTGAAACATTCTTGTGTGCGTGCATTTGAGTGTGAATCATTGAATGGGTATTAAAAAAAGAAATTTAAAATAGTTTGAAGAATTTTTTTCATTTTCATTCCATTAAAAACATTTTATTGGGGAAAATAGTTTTATATTTGAAATTAAATTTATTTGATATAAACATTTTTAATGTTTTTATAAAAAATTCTTTATTTGAATGTTTAATAATGTTCTCTCATACTAGTGTGAGTAGGGATTTCATTTAACAAAAACATACTATGTTTCATTACTCATCCCATGAATGTGAAAATTGGTGCATTTGTAGATATTTTTAATTGACACACATTCAAGGGAAAGGTATAATAATTCTTTAGTGATTCATCATAATTCATTGTACATGGACTATGGTGTGAGTGCTTGGATAATAATAAAATTTGTAGATATTATGTCACTGTACTCTTTGATCATTGTTTTCTCTTCTACTTATTACTCTATTTATATTCATTGTCTCTTCATTTTGTATTGTATGGTTTGTGCTTTGGTTGGTTAAATTGAGATTTATAACATTGTTATCATTTTATCATATAGTAGTCATTGGTAATTATTATCTTGGTTGTGGTTGTCTTATTTCAAAGGGAAAATCATCACCCAAAAATATTAAAGTTCTTTACATTAATTTCTATTATTTGGTTTCATTAGAATTTCACATAAGCACATTTAACACCCTAAAACATTCTGATGATAATGTGGAGGTGTAGGATGTTACATTGAGTGAGAACATAAATTAATGATTACTAATTTTTATGATATAAATACACATTACGTATCTAAAATGTTTTATATAAAAAAATGATGAATAATAACCCCTTATAAATTATTATTTATAGTTTATTTAATTATTAATAATGTATAAATTTTATAAGATTCCATAAATAAAAATAGGATATATAAACACATTATGTTACAATGTCACATTTTATTGATTGTTTTTATAAAATATATTTACATTTTTTTGTTATAAGTAATTAGAAATTCAATGAAAATTGGGACCTTATTATTTCATTAAAAACAATAATTCTTTGACTGATATGTATTTTTAGGTAATAATTAGATTATTTATAATATTTTTATTGTTATGTAAAGAGTGATATGACTATATTCAAATACAGCTACCTGAAATAAAAAACCATCCTAGTGAAATTTAGATGAATGCATGAAATTTTATCATATAATTCATTAAAAACGTATTCATTAAATCTATTGTGGCTTTAGTAGTTAATAACTATAACATTTCCATTTAATTTCCCAATGATATTCAAGGATGAATATGAATTTCCTATGATAAACCCTTTACATATTATGTCTGTTGAATATATTATATTTTATTGGAAATCACTAAACTCATTGGTTAGGTGTAATGGTTGTGTTCTAACAATGTTGTTCATCTAAATTATTTAGTAAACATTTAATTTCATATTTCAGATGTAAAATATGGATGTGAAAGCCATTTATCTCTCTATATTACTAATATGATCTTGCTAAAATAAATCAAGTCATTAAATGTCTTTAGTATTATGATTTCTTTAATGATATATGAAGGTTTATTCTATGTGTATGGTCATAGAATTTTTATCCCATGATTAAAGAGTGATGTCTTATAGACTAGTATATTTTATTTATATAATAATGTATTGGGTATGTTCTAAATATTCTATATTATTGAATATTTGATAGATAATGATATAATATTATGTGTAAGAATTAATTCTGTAACACCCTGATATTTTATGAGAAATATTATTTTTAATTACATTGATGTCTTGTGTTGTACATTACACAAATATTATCTTGCGCTATATGCAAAATTGTATTCACTTACATTATATGCAAACACTATTCTAGGATTGTGTTTCATGCCATAGAAACCTTCCTCGATTGCGTGTGTTGTATGCAATACCGAGTTTCACTAAACGAGATATTATTATAATATTATTTTGAACTAGCCGTTATGAATAGTAATACCCACTTTTTAAAATTTTATAAATTATATCAGTCAAAATGGACGTCATTTTTGGATTTGAAATATCGAAATTATCCTAGGGTGAAATTTTGCTATTTTTATGAAAACAATCATTTCTTGATGAATAGTGAAAACACGAAGTTAATGGTTAAAACCGACTTTTTATTTAAATAATATTTTATTTTATTTATATTTATTTTAGGTAAAAATAGATACATAATAATTATATAAGTTCAACTTAATTCATTAGAGTCATTTTATAATAATTTTAGATTTATAAAAATTTTATTGAACTTTTCACAATCTTTTTCCCACCTACTAGGAGAATATGAAAATTTACATAAAACATAATTTTACCACTTCTGTGAGTGGAATCTCGAAAATCTGAGAGACGCAGATAATATCAAAGTGTAAAATGTGGTTTCATAAGATAAAAATAATTTTTGATGAATAGTAACGTTTTACTTTTATTTACCACGGTTGAAATTAAATAGTGTAATGAAGGGTAAAAATGATATTATTATTACCCTAAAACAAGTCCTAATTCTATTGGAAAAGTGTAATTTGACCAAAAAAAACCTTAGGAATTAAATATTACAATTTATGTTCAATTGGATTAGATTAGGAGACCTATTATTATTTTATTTAAAGAAGAGTTAAAATAGTTAAAATCAAAGTTTAATAACTAAAAAAAATTTAATATAGGGTTATACATAAGATATATTCAACTATAAATTTTCATGAGAAAGATAAAAATATTTCCTGAATAATGGTATTTTATTTATAATTTTTTGACATTAAAGAATTTAATTTATTTATGACACAATAATGATGCAGTAATTACCTTATTAATAAAATATTAACAGAATTGATTTTATAAATACCCAAATAAATGTAATATGAGAATTTTTATGAATTCCACTAATTTATAGGTTAATATGACATGTTATTGTTGGTTCAATAAACTGTTTCCGAACTAATAATGTTGTTATGACTTTCACAAAAATCAATTACCAAATAGTGTCAAAAATGACGAAAAATAGTTTTTAAAACAAATATTATATTATTAATATTTATTTTATTCTAGAAATCTATGGTTCGGCCAAATGACCTCTATAAGGTTATATATATAAATAATGAACCACTGGGGATTTTTTTGTCTTGTTATAGATATTTTATTAACCATATACTGTATGGAAACAAGAAGACATGGTAAAAGTTAATTTATTTAACTTAGAGTCAAATCTAAATGATAAGGTTAAACAAGTAACATAAACTTATCTAAAACCTATTGATGGAGATTATTTCAACCCATCCCTACTTTATCTTCGATATAGATTAATTTGGATCTATTATTAACTGAATATGAATTTATTATAAAATAATATTTTAATTTTTTCCTAAGGTGCCCCTCTCCTCCCTTATAAAAGGGAACCCTCTCCCTCTTCTCATTACAAAATTTTGAGCATTCAAGATCGGCCAAACCCTGACCATTTACCTTATAAAATTTCCTATAAACATTATAGATGTTCTGGTCTCCTCAAAATACCAACTCTAGTGCCTTAAGAGGAATCATAAACGAGGTGTGTCGAAGAAGTGGTAATCTCTTCTCTCGATTCATTCAAGTTTTGTTTCGTCTTAAACTTATTAATATATAGTTGTTTCATTATAATGTTATAAAATAAGTATCACTAATATAGTTATATGTTATTATAAATTTTAAACAACCCCATTTTACCTTCTATCCATCCTACAGAAAACTAAATCATTGCATGTGTGTACGTACGGAATACCGACTCCACGCCGTGGTGTAATCTGTTTTTCCTCCACCATCTTACTTGGATGTGTATAATGGTGTAAAGAATAACTATATATAGTTATTATAACATAATAATAATTCTGAGATATTATATCATCCACTCCAATTCAATTCAATAATTACGGGAACGATATCATCGCTCGTGCATATGTACGATTTACCGTCTCCACAACGCGATGAGAATCATTCTCCATGGTAACCATTCACGAATTATTATAATGTATATATAAAAAATAATAATGAAATATATTACATGATAAAGATACTATATTTATGAACATATATATGCAATCTACTTACTTCCATTCAAGTCAATAAGGCAAGGAAAACAACGTTAATGCGTACGTACGGCTTGCCGTCTCCATGAACGGTGAATTTCATTTCATTTATCTATCTATTATATATGTATATACTAAATATATATGATATATAAATCATTATTTCAATTCTGGAATTATATAAATCAGGATATAAGTAATAATAATATCATGAACAACAAGTCCAAATAGGTTCGATAAATAAAACGATTTTACACAAAACACTGCTTTAACATGGAATTTACCAAAGATTGGGTAATATAAAGTCATAAGTGAACCATATATGATATCATGACAATTAATATGATTCTGTAATAAGTAAATGACATTTTTAAATAATTATAAAAAATGTTCGAATAAGTATGAAGAATATCAGACCAAATGTAAGGGATAACTTTTCCAATCTCGTTTTTATCCGAAATTGGTAATTCGTAAGTTTTTACTGGGGTTATTTTTATCATCAATGACCAAGATTTATAAATTTTTTCTTGTATGTTTAAAGTCATTTTTTAGCAATTTTGGGAATTTAAAACATTTTATGAAAGGAATATTACTTTTTTTACCACACGAGGATCTTTTTGACTTTTCTGACAAAAGTACGAGGAGAATGTTTTTTTAACTTATATGGCTTGAATGGATTTTTATGGTTTTATAATGCCTAATTTTCTTGAATCATCCTCTACAATATATCATGACTATTTTCAACAAAATCCATTTATTTTAATATTTAATCGAATTTTGTGAAAAGAAAATGATTTTGAAAAGGAAAGGATATTTTCATCAAGAATTCATTTCAAGTGTTTTATCAAAACCATATTCCATCTAAGATGACATTATTTCATATCTGTATCTTTCAAGTATAATTTCTCTATGATTAAAATGGTTTGTTTTTTCTTATGATGAAATTATATCCATTTTTTTATATGGATTATGTTATGATTGAATGATGTTTATGAAACCCATTTTATTCGTTGGGTTATCATGAATGATGTAAGTTTATTTTGTGGCACACGAAATAATGATTTCATTATGAGATGGGTGGGACCTATACATCCCTACAATTCATTGGGTAAATATTTATATCTCATGAGATAGACATGAATGGAACAATAAGTTAATCTGGTTTAGTGATACAGGACTAGAACGAGGAGTGAACTCGATTCAGAAATGGACTTTCTCCACTAAGATGGTCTTGGTAGTAATGCCTTGGATACTATGGAAATCATATCATGTGCTTAATGGTTTTCCATAATTACTTGTTTTATTCCAATTATATTTTATCATGTCTGATGTTACTTTATTATATATTCCTTATATACATCCAAGATTTATGTCTTTAAACAATATTTTGATGTTTAGATTTTATGTTCATGTTTTTCTTGCATTCAAATGTTTATAGATTGTTTTATGTTCTCTATATATACCCTTACTGAGCATTTGAGCTTACCCTTTTTATGTTTTCTTTTCTCCAGTATATAAATAAATGTTTTATGTACGAAAACAAAAGGTGAAGATCTTTATGGGAGATGGTGAGGATCTTTCTCCAAGATTATAAGATTATATTCTTAGTTTGCAAAGACAGTAAACTATTACGGCCCTTTGGTGTCACTTTTTGTTATGTATTAGGTATTACAAAAATTAATGTAATGTCCATGCATGTCATGATTGGGTCTCTACAGTTGGTATCATAGGAAAGGTTTAGTTAACCTTTAGAAACTAGGATGTGAAAACTTTAGTGAATTCCCTATATATATTTCTAAGGTATGTCTAAGGATGCCTCTATAGTTAAGTATTCGTAAAGGTTATAGTCCTATAAATAGAGAAAAGATCATATAATTTAACTTAAGATGTTATATATTGGAGGTACTCCCCCATTATTGTGATTTTTTCTTCTCACACTATTCTTTTTGGGTTTTAGAAAATGGCTGGAAATAGGAAGATTCATGATAATGGAGGATTTGATGGAAAATGGAATGATATTATTCGTGAGCAACCAAATGAAATTGGATCTAGAAGTCCACATATCATTATTATTCTGAATCAGAAATCTCATTATATGATCAACAATATCAACTTTTTCATGTTTACCGACACATCTAATAAGAGAAAGATGGAGTTTCAGGATGATCATAGAGGAAAGAAAGTTCAACTTCCCTCAAGTAAATCATGTGGGAAGAGGCATCAAGGAGAATGTTTCAAAGGAACTAGAATATGCTTTGGGTGTGGAAACGAACGTCACAAATCCATTAATTTTATAGGAAAATGTTTATTTAACACCATGTACAAGGATAATGGTATTTATAAGACATTAACAATGGTTAAATGTTTTAAATGTGGAATGTACGTGCATTATGTAAACCAATTCCCTAAGGGAAAATCCCATGAAGAGAATCTGCATGGCCATATGGGTTGTATTTATGTGGATGATGATGAAGATACTAAGAATGATATATGAGATGAAAGAAATGATGAAGCTCAGTCAGTGGTTTATGAAGGTAGTGGAATGATTTAATGTTTATCAAGAATAATGTATTGTACTATGGAATAAGGAAAAATATAAGGATTTTTACATTATTGTCATTCCTTGAGTTTTTGAATGTATATGATGAATTGTATTGGTAACCATGAAAGGTTGCTCAAATATTTTTGGAAGGTATATGATAAGTGCATAATGAATGGATAAGGAGAAAATGAAATCTTTGACAGTATTCATGAGTTCATGACTGATATAAGGGCATAGTTATAACATGGTTTGAGTATGTAGATATTTTTGGATTTTGGTATGTGGAAAGAGTTGACTTTTGACAGCACTCATGTTTTCACTACGGTTCTATGGTAATACATGATTAAGCTATTCACGTGTTTTGGAATGTGACCAACAAGATATATCTTATGATATATGGGGGATCAAGGATGGTATTCACGTGCTTGTTATGTGACCTTTCAAATAATCGTTTTCTTTATACTATGAGATTGGACATATGAATTTTGGATAATCCTAAAGATTAGAATGGATTATGTTAGACATCAGATAGTATTGTTTAATGATATAACTTTTTTTCGATATTATTTATAGAATGTTATAATAGTGTAGTTTTAGAAAAAGGGACAACCTACAGGACGGGAGACAACCCGTCACGTCGGACAAGGTTGTGGGAATCAAACCCACAACTGAAGTGCAACAGGCCTTTATTGCATACCACTGGCCTACAAGAATTCCCTAGTTAGTACAAATTAGTTTTGACTTATTAAGTGGTATGATATATGATGTATAAGTCCATTTTTGTAACCATATACAATTTATCTCACTATAGAAGGACTTATGTATATTTAATAACCTTTTCTAACCTTTTGTTTAAGAAAGATTTTATGACCTATCATTCTATCGCATGATCTGCTAACACTTCACGAATGACAAATTCAACATCATTTCAATAATAGATGAATTGTAAATTGTTCAAGGAACGATCAATGGTGAGATTGTACCAAAATCAAGAAAGTATTTTTTCTAATTCCAATTTTTTCATTTTAGAGAAATGATATTGAAAACCAAAAATGTTGAACTATTGCGCTCATATCTGATGAATCAGATGGTACCTAAGATCATAAAAAATTCATGGCTTTGTGATTGTTTTCTTTTTTATAGCCATGTTTTCTACCACTCTCCATCAGACCTTGATGGTTGGATTTCTCTTCCATATCCATATGTTCATATATGTTGTTCTATGTGGAAACCCATAGCTGAGTTATTTTGGGTGACCGTTATTATTCTAAATTTCCTTTTTAAAATTATGTTTTAGTATTTATTTTTATGATGTGGTTTTCTATGAAAGAAACATTCAAGTATTAAACCATTTATAACCACGAAAAATTTCAAGGGCGAAATTCATTTTAAGGGGGGTAGAATGTAACACCTCGAGGATTTATGAGAAATATTATTTTTAATTACTTTGATGTATTGTGTTGTACGCTACACCATGATTAGATTACGCTATATGCAACACCGTATTATCTTATAGTATACGCAAACACTATTCTAGGCTTGTGTTTCATGCCAAAGCAACCTTCCTTGATTGCGTGTGTTGTATGCAATACCGAGTTTCACTAAACGAGATATTATTATAATATTAATATGAATTAGCCGTTATGAATAGTAATAACCACTTTTTTAAATTTTATAAATTTTATCATTCAAAATGGACTTCATTTTTGGATTCGGAATATCAAATTTAGCCGAGGGTGAAATTTTGGTGTATTTTTGAAAATTGTCCATTTTTGATGAATAGTGAAAACTCTGAGTTATTTGTTAAAAATGAAATTTTATTTAAATAATAATTTATGTTATTTAAAATTTTTATATCAAAATTGAAACATAAATACATATATAAGTTAAATGTAATTAATTGGATTCATTTTATAAAATTTTAGATATACAAAAATTTTATTGAAATTTTCACCGTCTTTTACACACCTCCTAAGAGAATTTGAAAATTTACATAAAACTTAATTTTACCACTTCTATGAGTGGATTTTAGAAAATCTGGGAGACATGGTTAATATAAAGGAGAAAAATGTGGTTCAGTAAGATAAACGTTTTTGGTGAATAGTAACCTTTTACTTTTATTTACCACGGTTAAAAGTAAATAGGGTAATTAAGGGTAAAAATGATATTATTATTACCCCAAAACATGTCCTATTTATATTGGATAAGTGTAATTCGACCAAAAACAACCTTAGGAATAAAATATTACCCTTTATGTCCATTTGGATTAGATTAGGAAACTTATTATTATTTTATTTAAAGAAGAGTTAAAATAGTTAAAATCAATGTTTAATAAATAAAACATTTTTAATATAAGGTAATACATAAGATAAATTCAACCATAAATATTCATTAAAAAGAAATAAATATTTCATACATAATGGTATTTTATTTATAATTTTTACACATTAAATAATTTAATTTATTTATGACACAATAATGATGGAGTAATTACCTTATTAATGAAATATTAATATAATTGATGTTTTAAATACCCAAATAAATTTATTTTGAGACTTTTTATGAATTAAACTAATTTTATAGGTTAATATTACAATTTATTATTGATTCAATTAAATTTTTTCTAACTAATAATATTTTTTTGAGTTTCAAAAAAATCAATTACTAAATAGTGTCACGATTGACATAAAATAGTTTAAAAAAAATATATTATATTATTAATTCTTATTTTATTCATAAACATCTAAGGTTCAGAAAAATGACTTAGATAAGGTTATATATATTAATAATGAACCACTTTTGATTCGTTTTCTTATTATAGTATGTTTATTAACCATATTGTGTATGAAAACAAGAAGACACCGTAAAAGTTATATTATTTAACTTAGAGTTAAATCTAAATGATATGGTTAAAATAGTAACCTAAACTTGTCTAAAACCTACTGGTTGAGGGTATTTAGACCCATATCCACACTATCTTATAAATAAATCAATTTGGAGCTATTATAAACCGAATATGACTTTATTATAAAATAATATTTTAAGTTTTTTCTAAGGTGTCCCTCTCCTCCCTTATAAAAGGGAACCTTCTCCCTCTTATCTTTACACAATGTTTAGCTTTCAATCTTGGCCAAACCCTGACCATTTTACTTATCAACTTCCCTAAAAACATTATATAGGTTTTTTTCTCCTCAAAAGACCAACTCTAGTGCCTTAAGATGGAGTTTAAAAGAGGTGCGTCGAAGAAGAGGTAATCTCATCTACCGATTCTTTCAAGTTTTATTGCTTCTTAAAATTCTTATTATTTAGTTGTTTAATTATAAATTAATAACATCAGTATCACTAATATAATTATATGTTATTATAAATACAAAACATTCCCATTTCACCTTCTATCCATCCTATGGAAAACAAAATCACAGCGCGTGCGTACGTACAGAATACCATCTCTACGTCGTGGTGTAATCTGTTTTTCCACCACCACATTACATGGATGGGTATAATGGTGTAATTAATAACTATATATAGTTATTATAACATAATAATGATTCTGAGATATTATATCCTCCACTCCAATTCAATTCAATAATTATGGGAATGATATCATCGCTCGTGCGTACGTACGGATTACCGTCTCCACGATGCGATGAGATTCATTCTCCATGTTAGCCATTCAAGTATTATTATAAAGTATATATAATGAATAATAATGAAATATATGACATGATAAAGCTAATTTATTTATGTATATATATATATATATTCCATCTACTTACTTCCATTCAAGTCAATAAGGAAAGGAAAACAGTGTTCATGCGTACGTACGGCCTACCGTCTCCATGAACGATGTATTTCATTTCATTTATCTATCTATTATATATATATATAATGTATATATATGATATATAAATCGTTATTTAAATTTTGGAAGTATGTAAACCATGATATATGTAATAATAATATCAATAACCACAAGTCCAATCACATACGATAAATAAAACGATTTTACCCAAAACGCTGCTTTAACAAGGAATTTACTAAAGAACGGGTAATATAAAGTCATAAGTGAACCATATATGATATCATAACAATGAATATTATTCATTAATAAGTCAATGACATTATTTAAATCATTATACAGGAGGTTCGGATAAGAACGAAGCATATCAGACCTAAGGTAAGGGATAACTTTTCCAATCTCATTTTCATCAGAGATTGTTTATTCGTAAGTATTTACTAGGGTTATTATTATCATCCAAGACCATGATTTCTAAAAAAATTCATTTTTGTTTAATTTACTTTTTGTCCATTTTCGAAATTTACCACATGTTATGAATGGAATCATACTTTTTTATTCAAACGAGGAACTTTTTGACTTTTCTGAAAAAAGTACAAGGAGAATGTTTTTTTACTTATATGGAGTTAATGGATATTTATGGTTTCATAACTCCTAAGTTTCATGAAGCTTCCACTACAAGATTTAATGACTATTTTCAAAAAAAATCCTTTTCTTTTAAAATTTCATGCAATTTTGTGAAATTAAAATGATTTTCAAGATGAAAGGATATTTTCATCAATAATTCATTTCAAGTGTTTTATCAAAACCATTTTCCATCTAGGACGACATTATTTCATATGTGTATGTTTCAATTATAATTTGTCTATTATTTACATTCTTTCACTTTTATTATGATGAAATGATACCCATTTGTTTTATAAGGATTATGTTATGATTGAATGATGTTTATGAATCCCATTTTATCCGTTGGGTTATTATGAATGATGTATGTTTATTTTGTGGCACACAAAAGAACGATTTCATTATGAGATGGGTGGGACCTATATCTCCATCAAATTCATTGGGTGAGGATTTAATTCTCATAAGATAGATATGGATATAACGGTATGTTAATCCAGTTCAGTGATACAGGACTAGAATGAGGAGTGAACTCGATTCCGAAAGGGACTTTGTCTACTAAAATGGTCTTGGAAGCAATGCCTTGGCTACTATGGAAATCATATCTTGTTCTTAATGGTTTTCTACAATTAAATGTTTTATTTCAATGATATTTTGTCATTATTGATGTTACTTTATGATATATGCCTACATACTTCCATGATTTATGTCTTTACTCATCATTTTAATGTTTAGATTTTATATTCATGTTTTTTTTGCATTCAAATGTTTATGGATTGTTTTATGTTCTCTATGTTTACCCATACTGAGCATTTCAGCTCACACTTTTTATGTTTTATTTTCCCCAAGATATAAAGAAAGGATTTAGGTAAGAAAAAAGATGGGGGAGATCTTTATGGGAGATGTTGAAGATCCTTCAACATGATTAGAAGATTATATTCCGAGTTTCCAAAGACACTAAACTATTACGGTCTTTTGGTGTCTGTTTTTTTATGTATTAGATATTCCGAAAAAGTAATGTAATGTCAATGTATGTCAAGATTGGGTCTGTACAAATTCATATGGTATATTAATTATATGGTCACTATGGTGAGAGGTGTATGAGGAATGATGTATAGAAAAGTGATATAGATGAAACAGAAATAATGAATTCGATGTGAAATTGTGATTTCCTATGTTCATTGATAATAATTATGTGATTTATAGGAATGATAGGTGTATTTACCAAATGTATTTGTGGAATCTGATTATTTTTTATTTAATTTTTGCGATTTAACAAAAGCTCATATTTTACTATGTGTGGGTTGTTATTCTTTGGATGATTAATGATGAAATAAACAAAAAACATTCAATAATTATTGATTCATTTCATTAGAAAGGAGTAATGAATAATCTTTGGTTGAATCATTACTGTAAGGAACCATTAATTTTATTATTTATACCTCCATTCCCTCTAGATGAAGAATTTATATAATATTCTATAGTATCCTTCATCTTCTTAGGATTTTGAATTGGATATATTTAAATTTTTTAGTATTATTTTTGATGGTGACTTAAATATTAGGGGAAATAACATTTAAAAATCCTTTCAAAAATACATTATCATAGTTTAATGAATTAGTCAATAATTATTTAATGTTAAATACAAAAAAAATAATCTACTTGAAGGACCTCAAATAGATCCTATAAGGGAGGATATTGTGAACTATATTAGAAATATTTTTCTAGACCTCAATTAAAATTCCAATATTTCGCAACAAATGTACCTGTTCCATCATGAATTTAAACTATTACTATTAGAATAAAAATAGATTAATCTATTGAGACCTATGAGTTGTTATAAGTTGACATGTTTAGAAATAATATTAATGTCATGGAGAGGAATCATTCTATTTTATATGGTTTGGAATAAAAATATTCTCAAATTTTTGGAAGGGTTGATGAATATTTAGTTCAAAAAATAATATGAGTGAGAAGATCCTCCATAATTATAGCACGAATATGGCCCATGAGTATAAAAATATCAAATTACAATGTCTCATGTGAGTTGATATATTTCAATTTAATGTAGTAGGGCATAACCATTAATAATTATATATTTGAAATAATTCTTCTTCATATTCCTTTGTAGATGGTTTTTTTACGAGTAAATGTTTATATAGTGAGTTTATTGGAAGTATACCAATGATATATATGGTGATACTACCCATATAATTTTTTTATTATAATCCTTATCAAAAATCCATTGAAATTCAAATATGGAAGAATGTTCTTTTAAATTATATGTTATTGTTGTTTAATTTATTTATTAATTTAAGAACCATTATTTTATAATTGGTTCTTTAAGGAAAATTATTTCGTAATATATATCTAATGAGAAGGTCGTAATATTTCTTGATCCCTCCTACATAGTCACTAATACATGTTAGCGCATTTATGTGGATTCCTAATCATCTATATAAGTATTTTAATTAAAAAACATTTAAGGAAAGAAACCAGCTTGAGGAATCAACCCCACGACCGCTGCCCCATACCCTTACCTTCGTTCTATCGCAGCCTCTTGTGTAGGGAATTCAAAATGATATCCATTTTTTTATGTTACTACATTAATATTGTTTTAAATATATTTTAATAATTTATTATTACTAAATTAAGTATTCAAATAAAAAGTTTGGTATGTTTATTATTTATCTAGATATAAAAAATTTAATTAATATATTTCTATTCATGGAATAATTTGGATAAATTTATGTTAATGAGAACATTCCATTTATAAAATGTTTATTTTTTTTCAATAATAATGAAAGTAGCTCAAATGAATAAAACAATTGTATTTAGTCTTGAATGAAGGGAGGACAGCATGATTGTCCTTACAATATGTTATTGGGAGTAGTGATTTTTATGTATTTTTACTCATTAGGATGAGTGTTTCATTGATCATGCTAATTGAAATAAAATATGATAAATGATAAAATATTTTCTATTATGAATGATATCCTCCAATAAATGTAAATAACACCAATATAAATGTCCCTCGGTTCTTCCTACCTTACATTAATGTAATGTGAGGAAACATTGTATGTGGGTCCTTTTATACATCCCAAGGTTAATATTTTTTCACCTTATATAATGTTGGAAATCTATGTGATTTATGGGACATCTTATAACGTTATATAGGAGATCAAGATGAGATCTCAAAAATTGGTTTGGTAGTCTCATACCTCATAGTAGAGGAACATTACTATTTTTAGGTCATTTCTCTAAAACATATATCATTACATATTTATAGTTAATGTTAGGGTGAAATTTCATATAGAGGAAGTCCATAGAGAGGTTTGCCATTTTTGAGTGTTCATTAATGGATATCAGGATGCCTTATTGATATGGTCTTCAACATGGTAGGCTGGAATTAGTAAAACAATTCGATACTATCATACAAGTTCATTCAACAGTGGATGCAATTATATTTTTAAAAAATATTTTCTATCATCAAAGATTATATATCAATTTTTTGCAACGATCTCGGATCACTCTTTTTCTATATAAGAATTATTATATATGTTTAAATTTTTTGACGTGAATATTTATAATTAATTATTTTATATTTTTGTGGTGTTTATAGGTTTATGGAAACTATCATGATTTTATGAATAACTACCAAGACTATACCATATTAAGTAAAAACCATATCTGAAACTATGATTCCATTCTCGTTTAAAACACACATTACTCATGAATTTATTTCATATATTAATTTAATAAATTTAATTTGGAGAAAATAAATTCATTCTTGAAGTCATCAAATATAAATTTTCAATGTATTATGTCTTGAGATTTCTCTAGAAAGATCTATTTTTAGACAAAAATATGACTATTAATAACATAATTTATTATATAGGTATACCATTATAAATGAAAAAACATATTAATTATAATTACTTATACAAAATAAAAGATACATTGAAGGAATAAATATATGAGTTATAAATAAATTATTATATAATTATATGTTTAATGTATTTGAATCTAATTAAAGTGACACATTAGAGAAAATATATTTTCGATCATTTCTATTAAATTACTCATTTTCCATTAATATTTATTTTAAAATCTCCATTAAATACTAAGAAATTATATATTTTTATAATAAATAAATTTTTTATCTTAATTAATATCAAATATAATGTCTACATATAGATATTTTTTAATATCAATTTTCACCACTAAAAATATTTCTTAAGTTAATAGTTTTTTTGTAACACCTCGACCCAAGTTACCCAGAGTCAGTGCATTATTACATAACATTGGCATGATCACAAATGATCATGTCTCGAAATATAGATTAGTTTAGTAGTCTTGGAAACACTAGATATATTCATTAGTCATACACTACATCATAAAGTAAAAAAACTACAACAACTTATTGTATTCATATTCCATTATACTATTTCTACAGGTCATTCATATATTACTTCTTCACATCCTGGGAAAAATAATACATCGAATGGGGTGAGGTCAGATACTCAGTAAGGATAACAATATAGCAGAAACTTTCATAAATAAGCATAAACAGTTAAGGCAATTTATAACTAAAACAAAAGCCTTTTAATAATGAACTTCAGCATAATATTGAAAAAATAAAATGAAATAATTCCATTTACTTATTCACATGGATATTCTACTAGTCGAATAATCACATGCAATATCAAAAACCACTTTCATAATGATGGAATGCATAATGCTAGACTATCATAACCACATAGTCAAGGCCTAGTGCCAAGACTACAAAAAATATTTTTTCAAGGCCTTGTGCCAAGACACTAGTTGCTCTCATGAGACCTATCGATGTATCGAGGAGCTATAGTGGGCTCCACCCATCACTTATTAAGTCTAATGCATTCCTCTTATCAATAGGTTTAAACATAACATAATCATTCGAATTAAAACTAGAATACAAAATGTCAATACTTTATACATAAACCATGAATGGAATAAAAATAACACATCCACAGTCAAACATATTACAAAACCTTCAATACAATATGGAAGTTTTGTATCATTATAAATCAACTTCAAATAAGCTAAAAATCCATCAAAGGATGTTGACATAGATGAAATCAAAACTATTTGAGAGAAATATCCCTCTATTTTTAAATCATTTGAAAGTCACATATTTATAAAATTAAACATTTAATTTGAAATTATCTTTTTTGATTGTAAGGGGAGCTTCAATGATTTTATAACGGCTAAAAATAGATGCACCAGCTGTATAAGTTAAAAAAACATTCTTACCTTAATTCTGTTGAAAAGGTAAAAAAGAACCTTGTTTGGAAAATGTCAAAAATATTCCTTTATAAACTTCTTATAAAACGTCAACAAGTTTATATAACACATATTCTATAAAATATTAATAATGATTTGAAATACGTTTTTATGAAACATGGATGTGGATGATAAAGAGGTCCCAATAGATAATTACGTATAAACAACCTTGGATAATGAAGAGATTGTGAAATAAACCATTACATTGTACTTTTCCCTGGTCAAGGGTTGGTTAACCTATTGTATAATGGTGAAATAATTGTTGTTAAAATATTCATGAATCATATACATTATTATGATATCATATATGGTCTTTTAATATTAATTTGTTAGTAATATCTTAGTATTATCGTCGTTTCGGGTGTTAACATACTTGTTTTCTTTTATATGTTTTGTAACATAATATGTGATTGTTATGGATAGGTTATATATTATTCGTATCCAAAATGATATAATGTTCTTAACCATTCCTTTTAATCATCAAATGAGAATTAGTCTCGAATGGATACGATGGGGAATGAATCTCATCGCATTCGTGGAGACGGTAGTCCGTACGTACGCACGAGTGACAATATCATTTTTCGATATTAAAATAATATATAATTGGATGGTATATCATATATACACAATAATTATCATGTTATATTTATTATTTACATGAATTACACATCATTATTATACCCATCAAAATAATAATGTTTTTAATGACAATTACACCACGACATGGAGACGGTAAGCCATATGTACGCATGTATGGTGACTTGTCATTCAAAGGACGGATAGAATACTGAATATGGTTGAACCATGTTTATAATAACATCACAGTTTATATAATATACTGGAGATATTATATTAGAATGGTAATAGCAATGAAAGAAGAAGTTGATGAAGAACGGAACTTGAAAGAGGGTGGTGAAAACATTACCTCTTAATCGGTTTCTTCTTTTTGATTTGATCAAAAGGGATTCTTAAGATGGCTTTCTGATCAAACTAATGCCTCTAGGTTAAATTGAGGTAAGTTGAGAGAGTATTTGGGTAGGTTTTTTCCGAGCCAAAAGTCTTTGAATGTGTGAATTAGTGAGAAGGGGGAGTGCCCTTTTATAAGAGGGGTGAGGGGCACCTTTTGAAAAGCTTGAAATATTATTTTATAATAAATTCATATTCGGTTTATAATAGACCAAAAGTAGATTATTTAAAGTCTAAAGTGGGGTTGGGTTGAAATCCTTTAAACCAAATGATTTTATACCATTTTGGGTCATTATATTAACCTTATCTTTTTGTTTTAACTCTTAGTTAATATGTTTGACATTTACCATGTCACTTTGTATTTTTATATTATATAGTTAAAAAAATTACTATATACATCAAATAGATCCCAAAGTGGTCCCTTATGGATACATCTATCATGTTATAAGTCCTTTTCCAACCCATAGATTTTAAGAAATAGAATATCAATAAATAGAATAATATTTGTTTTAAAAACACTTTTATTTCAATTTTGACACTATTGGGTATTTTGTTTTTGATAATTTCATAACAGCATTATTACATCAAAAAAAATTTATATAACCAATAATAATATGTCATATTAACCAATAAATTTATTTCAATTCATAAAAATATTCAAATTACCTTTACTTTGAAATTTATAACATCAATTATTTTAATATTTCATTAATGAGGTAATTACTGCATCACCATTTTGTCATAAATAAATTACATTATTTAATGTGTAACAATTATAAATAAAATACCATTATGTAGGAAATATTTTTATATTTCTAATGAATTTTTAAAATCGAATTTATCTTATGTGTAACCCTATATTAAATATGTTTTAGTAATTAATCTTTTTTTAACTCTTTTAACTCTTCTTTGAATTAAATAATAATTAATGTTCTAATCTAATCCAAGTTCACCTAAATGATAATAATTTAATCCTAAAGTTGTTTTTGGTCGACATACCCTTGTTTAATAGAATTATGACATGTGTTATGGTAATATTAATATCATTTTTACCCATAATTACCCAATTTACTTTTAACCATTGTAAATAAAATTAAAAAGTTACTATTCACAAGAAATTATATTCATCTCATTGAGCCACATATTACTCTTTGATGTTAACCGTGTCTCTCGGAGTTTCTAAATTCCACTCACAAAAGTGGTAAAATTATGTTTTTTGTGAATTTCTAAATTCTCCTAGGAGGTGGGTAAAAGACGGTGAAATGTTCAATAAAATTATTATATATGTAAAATTATTCTGAACTAACTCCAATGAATTACATTGAACTTATATAGGTGTTATGTATCTATTTTGACCTTAATTAAATTTAAATAAAATAAATAATTATTTAAAAAAATTGGTTTTAAACTATAACTCAGTGTTTTTTCACTATTCATCAAAAATTGAATGTTTTCAGAAAAATAACAAAAAATCAACATAAGAAAATTTAGATATTCGGAATCCAAAAATGATGTCCATTTTGAAAGATAAAATTTATAATATTTCAAAAAGTGGGTATTACTATTCATAACAGCTAGTTTGATTGGTTGTGGTGTGTGTTAGAACTCGAAGTTGCGTACAACACACGTTGCTGTATTATTCAAAGAGAAGTATACCATGGAATCTTGGGGTGTTACATTCTCCCCTCCTTCAAATAATTTCATCCTAGAAATTTATAGAATACTAACGCATGAATAGACTTATGTGGTTCTTTATCATAAGTTCCTCGTGATCCCATATTGCCCCTTCCATCCTATGGTTTCTCCATAGAACTTTTACCAGATGAGTCTTCTGGTTTCTCAATACTTGTTCTCTCATATCAAGAATCCTAACAGGATTTTCGCAATAAGGCAGGTCAGTTTCTAGTTCAAATTCCTCCTAAGTGAGTACTTAATTTGGGTCAGGCATGTATTTCCTCAACAATGATACGTAGAACACATTGTGTACTTTGGAGAGATTTGGCGGCGTTTCCAAACGAAAAGCTACAACCCCAATTCGTTATAGAATTTTGAAGGGTCCTATGTACCTGGGACTCAAGTTACCCTTATTAGCAAAATGTATAAATCCCTTCCATGGAGATACCTTCAAGAAAACATGATTTCCTACCTGAAATTCCAAATCCTACCTTCGGTTATCGGCATAGCTCTTCTTCCTACTTTGAGATGCTTTGATGTGGTTTGGATTACCTATACCTTTTCCATTGATTCCTCCACCAGTTTAGGGCCTACATGTTTTATTTCACCAACGCGAGCCCTATAGGTTGGGGTGCGACATCTCTTTCTACATAACACTTCATATGGTTCCATCTAAATATTTGAATGGAATATATTTTTATAGAAAAATTCTACCAGAGGTAAATATATATCCCAAATTCCTTGAAAGTCAAATGAGCAAGATCTCAACATGTCTTCTATGGTTTTAATAGTCTGTTATGATTGTCCATCTATTTGAGGGTGGTAGGCAGTGCTCAAACGAAGTTCAGTATCCAGGGCTTTCTGAAGTCTTTTCCAGAATCATGAAGTAAAATGGAGATAACGATCAGAATCTATCGATAGGGGTACTCCATGAAGTCTCACGCCTTCATTAATATATATACTTTCTAGATGTTCCAATGGTATATCTTCTCATATAGCAAGAAAATGTGCTGACATGGAAAGATGATCAATAATAACCCATATTGCATTGTTCCTTCTACTAGTCATTGGTAGTCCCATGACAAAGTCCATCGTGATATTATCTCATTTCCACACATGTATGTGAAGAGGATGAAAGACTCTTCCATGATGTTGCCTTCTAGCTTTCACTTGTTGAAAAACCATATATCTTGACACAAAACCAGAAATCTCTCTCTTCATGTTGTCCAACCAAAAATGTTCCTTAAAATATCTATACAGTTTTGTGATCCCAGGGTGTATAGAAAAATTGGAACTATGAGCATCATCTAACAATTCCCTTTTTAGATCAGTTATATCGAGAACACAAAGTCTCTTCCCAAATTTCAAAATTCCTTCTTCATAACCAATGTCTCTCAATCTCCCACCATTCACTGCTTTAATCTTCTTTTTAAACTCTTCATCACCGGCCTGAGAACTCTTTATCCTTTCTAGTAAAGATGGTTTGCAAACCATTTGAAAAATTATTGATGTTTCACCTTCCATGTTAATTCCCATGTCCATATTCACTAGATCCATGAAAATTGGATCCCTTTCAATTCCCATATTATTCAAAACTCCATGATCTTTTCGGCACAAAGAATCTTCTACCCTATTTTCCTTCCCCATGTTGTAGTGCATCGTGAAATCGTAATCCTTCAGTAGTTCAAGCCATCGCCTTTGCCTCATGTTATGTTCTTTCTATGACAAAATGTACTTTAAACTCTTGTGATTAGTATAAATCTCACATTTTTCACCATAGTTATAATTTCTCCATATCCTCAATGAAAAGAATACAGTACCAAACTCAAGATCATGAGTAGGATAGTTTTTCTCATGACTTTTAACTATTTTTATTCATAGGAAATAACTCCATCATTATGCATAAAGACACAACCATGTCCTTCCATTGATGCATCACTATAAATAACGAACCCATCATTACCCGATGGTAGTGTCAAAATAAGATCATTGACTAATATTCTCTTCAGTTTTTCAAAACATTCTTCACACTCTTTTGTCCAAACAAATTTAACCCCTTTACATGTGAGCTTCGTTAATGTGTTATCCATTCGGGTAAAGTTCTGGAAAAAACAATGATAATAACCTATTAAATCAATAAAACTATGTATCTCAGTTATAATCATCGGTGCTGGACATTAATTTATATCCTTGGTCATAGAAGGATCAACATTGATTCCATCTTTAGAGAAATGAAATATCTTGATGCCAGAACTCGTACTTGCTAAACATCTCATATAATTCTTGTCTTCTCAGAGTCATAAAGATAATGTGAAAGTGTTTTTCATGATCTTCGTAGCTTTTGGAGTATACCAAGATATCATCAATAAATACCACCAAAATTTAATCATGATATTTCTTGAAACTCTATTCATTATATCCCTGAATACAGAGGGTGCATTAGTCAATCCAAAATGCAATACTGTGAACTCGTAATTTCCGTACCTGGTTCGAAATGTTGTCTTCAAAATGTCTTCCGTATTTACACACAACTGATGGTATCTAGATCGAAGTTCAATCTTTGAAAAGTATTGATCTCCATGCAGTTGATCAAATAAATCATCTATGCAAGGTAGATGATACTTGTTCCTTATTGTTATTGCATTGATCTCCTTGTAGTCAATAAATAACCTCATAGATCCATCTTTCCTTTTAACAAAATTAATAGGTGCTCCCCCTGAAGAAACACTAGGGAGAATAAATCCCTTATTACTCAATTCCTCTAGTTGTTTCTTTAGTTCAACTAATTCCACAATGGCCATTCTATAAGGGGGCTTCGATATAGGCCTTGATCCAGGAATTAAATCATTGGAAAACTCAACTTCTCATTCTGGAGGATGTACATGTAAATATTCTGGAAATACATCTACATATTCATTCACAATAGGTACATCCTCTATTTGAACATTCCTTTCCTCACCCACAATCATTTCATTCCATTCCTCCCCAATAATTGAATTTAGTTGAGCTACTGGTGGTGGATCTAGGTGAGAATTAGGTGGTGATGACTCTGCTCAAAAGATAAGGTGTTCCTTATCATCATCATCATAAAAAAAAGTAACCTCCTTCTTCTTAAAATAAATTTTTTCATCGTTGTCCGAAATCCAATCCATACTGAGGATTATTTCAAATTGAATCATAGGTATGCCGATGAGATCCATAGATAATGAACAGTTTTGTGCTGTAACGGGGACTAATTTACAAAAAATTCTTGCAATGATACTTCCCGTATGAGTTTTAACTGACAACTCCCATGTTAAATCAAATTGGAAATATCTAAATTTCTTAGAAAACTAGGAAGATATGAAACAATGCGATGATCCAGAATCAAATAATGCATTTTCTAAACTTGAGGAAACTGTTAAATTACCTTACACCACGTCTTTTAGAGCTTCAACCTCAGCAGTAGTGATAGCATAAACTTGTCCTTGATCCCTTGGCCTTTTCTAAGGTAAGTTCCCCTGATGCTTAGGAAATTCATTTTCATAATTTCCCTTCTCCTTGCAGTTGTAGCATTGAACATCGGTAGCTTCTTTCTTCCATTTGAAATAACGATCTTGGTGGCCTTTTTCACCACACTTGTAACAGAAACCCATTTCCTTCAAGCATGTACCAGGGTGTTTCTTCCCACATTTACTGTAGTATGGATATTCAAATTTTCCCTTATTACCCTTATTTCCATTCCCAGAGTGATCAGCATATCTCTTCTTCTCTTTCATTGCTTTAAAGTCGTAAGACTTATAGAATTATTTTTCTGTCTTGATAGCACATAAGACAATATCTTCGTACGACGAGAAGGATTCTGACACTAATGCTCAACGAAGAAATGGATTTAACCCATCAAATCAACGATCAATCTTATTTCTTGGGTTACGTATATAATCTCTAGCATACCGTGCTAACCTTGTAAAGTTAGCCTCATGCTTTGCGACATTCTCATCCTCCTTTTGTATCAGACTCAGAAATTTCATTTTCATATCTTCTCGATGGTTATGAGGAATGTTTTTTTCTATGAAAATCTTTTGAACTCACTCCATTCCATACTTGATACCTCATCATATTCCTTTTTATTTTGAATCAATGACCACCATTGATCAGCATCTCTAGTGAGGCGATAAACTGCCATGATAACTTTCTCCATTTCACTACTCCCCAAAGCCTGAAATAATATTTCTAGGGAACTTATCCATTGCTGAACTACCAATGGATTTATACTCCCATTAGAAGTTGGTGGTTGTTTCCTCATGAAGTTTTCTAACATTGATCCTCCACGATGTGGATCAGGGTGCTCCATATTGGTAAGGTTATTATTCCTAACCTGAGTGATTTGTCCTAGTATGGTGATTAGCAGGTCAGTACCAGTTGAATCACCAGCACCACTATAATTATCTTGAGCAAGAAGGAAAACCCTTCATGGAGTGCATGCATTGATACAGTTTCCATTTCTTCCACTAGGTTCCATTTGTAAAAAATGGAATACACTAGATCAATTTATTAATAAAAATAAATAATTCCATACTTTTAAAACACTTAACATAAATTGAACTATTTATGGATATAATCCATAATCATAAAAATGTTTTCTTTGAATAAGTATATACTCATAAACCCTTCATAATGGTTTGTAAAGAAATTAATAATTATCCAAAGCATACCCCCCCCCCCCCCCGAGAGTGTCGTAACCAAGAGTGCAGCAAGGCCCATTGTCGTGCACCATTTCTCGTTTGAGTCTATCTCAAAGCGGTGTTTTTGGATTTTACACCTAGGTACATCTCTGCCAGATCCTCCTTTACCTGCTTGTATCTAGACATGGATGTATTTCTCAGAAAACTCACAAAATCTCTACAATACCAAAATTCTAGGAAGTTCTTCTATACTAATCCTCAAAGTCCATCTTAGGTCAATGGGATATAATCAGAGTTTATCTAAATATTGCATTCAAGGTTTGTACTAATCATCCTCTGATACCAACTGTAACGCCCTGAACCCAGTAACCTAGAGTCGGTGCATTACTACATAACATTGGAATGATCACAAATGATCATGTCTTGAAATATTGTTTAGTTTAGTATTCTTGGAAACACTATATATATTTATAAGTCTTACATTACATCATAAATTAAAAAAATATACAACAACATGTTGTCATTATATCCCCTCATACTATTCCTGTAGGTCATTCATAAATTGTTTCTTCACATTCTGGGAGAAATAAAACATTGAAAGTGGTGAGCTCTGATGCTCAGTAAGGATAACAATATAGCGGAAACATTCATAAATAAGAATAAACCTTTAAAGAAATGTATAACTAAAACAAAAGCCTTTTAAACTCGAACTTCAGCATAATATGGAAAAAATAAAATAAAATAACTCCATTTACTTATACACATGGATATTCTACTAGTCGAATAATCGCATCCAATATCAAAAACCACTTTCATAATGATGGAATGCATAATTCCAGACTATCATAACCACATAGTCAAGGCCTTGTGCCAAGACTACAAAAAATATTTTGTCAAGGCCTTATTCCAAGACACTAGTTTGTGTCATGAGAACAACTGATGCATCAAGGAGCTATAGCGGGATCCACCCATAACTTATTAATTCCAATGCATTCCTCATATAAATAGGTTTAAACATAACATAAACATTAGTATTAAAACTAGCACACGAAATGTCAATACTTTATTCAAAAACCATGATTGGAAAAAAATTAACTCATCCACAGTCAAACATATCACAAATCCATAAATACAATATGGAAGTTTTGTATCATAAAAAATCAAGTTCAAATAAGCTTAAAATCCATCAACGAATGTTGACATAGTTGAAATCAAAACTATTTGAGAATAATATCATTTTTAAAATCATTTAAAAGTAATATAATTACAAAATAAAACATTTACTTTGAAAATATCCTTATTAAAAATTTGGTTTTAAACAATAACTCAGTGTTTTTTCACAATTCATCAAAAAATGAATGTTTTTAGAAAAATACCAAAAATTCACCCTACGCTAATTTCGATATTCCTAATCTAAAAATAATGTCAATTTTGAAAGATAAAATTTATAATATTTCAAAATGTGGGTATTAATATTCATAACAACTAGTTTTATTGGTTGTGGTGTGTGTTAGAACATGAAGTTGCGTACAACACACGCTACTGTATTATTCAAAGAGAAGGGTACAGTGGAAGCTTGGGGTGTTACATTTTTGATTCAACTATTAAAATTACAAAAAAATTATTAATTATATTTCATAAAATGGATATTAAATTTCAATATATAAGTAGAAAAATAATGAAAAATGGAATATCATAATCAATTGATTAATATTAATTACTAGTGTCAAAATCTATTTATCATGATAAAATTAAAAGTGGAATATTTATTGTTACCCATTGTAAAAATACTAAAACATTTAATAATCCATTTATTAAAATTTAATTTTTCACTTTTGGAATGACTAAAACATTTTCCCCCCCTACATTTTTCTATATTCTCTCCTTCAACACATTAATAGTAATGTTACATTATGGAAGAAGAATTTTTTTCCCAAAAACCACCATTCAATTAAAATATAAAAAGGTAACATACTCACCACATAATTACCAAACCTATCATTAAAATTTATCTTTTAATCACATCAATTTTACTCTCAATAAAACCCTCTCCCAATAACATAACATCATGCTGATGTAGTGTTTTTTTATTTTAATAAAATTTTTGAATGCTTCAATGGTAACTTTAAGTCCCTGAAATTAGTATTTTCAAAAAAACATATTTTTTTAGAATTATCATAATAAATTATTAATAAATATTAACTACTAAAATTATATTATTTTAATTAATTTAAAATCTTTCTTATTATCTATTTTAATATATTTATTATTATACCCGATACATTATGAAAAAACAAAATAGTTGTTCATGCATTTGGAAAATAATCACCGCAAAATAATGTAACACATTGTTTTCTTCACTACATGATATAGTAGGATATAGGAAATATATAAAATGATAAATAATATGGTTACGATATCATTACTTTTAAATTTCATACCGTGGAAGCAATTACTGATGTTAACAACAAACGATCATCGTTAATTTAATCATTAAAATTAATCATAATAAAAGATAATTATTTTTGAAATCATGTAAGACCTTTATGTAAATTAAATATTATTATTATTCATATAAATTATAATATATCAGACTAAAAAATTACTTCTTATAATATATATATTATTATATTAGAAAATAAGCACCTCAAAATCATTCATTAATTCATGGTGTATTCATGATTTGGTCGGTTTAATAATCAAATAGAAAAATAATAATATTTAATATCAATAATGAATATAAAATAATAATTAAAATAATATAATTAAATATATGACTAAATTATTTTTTTGGTTTTATAGTTTTTATATCAATATAGAAAACAATTTTAGAAAAACACCATCTCTGTCACAACCCCTCCCACAACATGTACCCCTCTTGAGCCAATAATGTGTGAGGTGACATAGTGATTGTTAGTTCCACTAGGCTAGATACCCTTAGAGGGCAGAGGGGGTGAATAAGGGAATGAAAGATTAAAATGAATGCCCCTTTTGATCTTGTTTTGATATTAGACAAAACCCTCTTCTCTCTTCTTCCCGATGGAGAGTATGAACAAACCTTAATCCATGCACATGACACAATGATTTTTACTTGGTTCACCCTCACTAGGATACGTCCAAGGATCATACACTAGCATTGTGCTAATGTACCAATTCCACTATATGTGCACTGCTGTTTACAAGTTCAAAGAGGGATCATTATGCCTCCTGGTTTACAACCATTCACAATATGAAAGATCATTGCTCTCTCAACTGAAGTGTGCTCACTGGTTCATTAGATGATCCACTCACAGTTTATAGACCTTTAGGTCCCTTAATTATTACAAATTAAATTTTAATCCTTAACTATTTTTAGATGCTCTGTTGATATCCAAAATTCACTCGCAGATGAATATCTTTTTTCACTGGGAGTACCGGGCAACCATAATTTTTACACGCATCCTTCACAAGGCCATGCGCGTAATTCATTGCTTTTGAACAAAATTGAATTTTCATGAAAAAAATCATTTTATGTGAAACAATACTTTTATGCCCAAAAAATTATATTACGTGCAATAGCTTTTACACACAGCCTCTACACAGCCTTGCACGGAATTCTCTGCTTTTGCGCGAAATACACTTTTCGCCCAACAATCTTCTTTTTTGCGCAAATCACTTGTACACTCCAATTTCATGTTCCAGAGCTCAAATAATATATAAGTCGTGAGCTACTCAGATTGGAAGGGGGTCAAAAAATATTTATAAGAAAAAAAGACCCTCCACAAAAAACCATTCTTGAGCGCATATTTCTCTTTGAGCGCTAAAAACACATCTTCCATGCCACACCATTTTTCGCAATCTGCTCCAACATTTCACGCACATCATTCCATTTCCACTTTTAGTGATTTGGACCCTGAAACACCTCTTGTGAAAAAAACATCATCCCACTATTTTGTGCATCACTTTTCTTTTTCATTCAGCATGCAAATATTTCGTGCAACCCTTTATTTTTTCATGCACAGTGGTGATATTTCGCGCACCACACTGATTTTTCATGTGCCAGTATATTTTTCTTGCACCACACTCATTTTTTCGCCCACCAAATTATATTTCACACATCACTACAATTTTCCACACACCTTCCTTTTCCAATAACACATCTCTCTGTTTTCTGATTTTCAGGCCCAAAAAGTTGGAATACATTGGGAAACGGTGCCACCTTGTATCAGCTCTTTTTGTACTACCTCCAGATCATCCAATCCTTTGTTGAGGTTCTTTAATGAATAATCAATTGCTAAAAGCATCCCTTGAACCTGAAAAATCACCATGTAAACCCCCTTTGTCAACACACTCATACATCATGGACTACTTTGTCAAAAAACACAACAACGAGGCCTACTTTGTTTACAAACACAATCACCTCAAAAATGCTTCAATGATTCCTTAAGGGATTTTTTCCTAATTGTGACAATCGAGTCCCACCCCAATTAGGCACCAGTTTGATTACTAGTGATGAGGGTATATTAAACACATATATGAGAGATATTACCATCTAATATAACACATGTGAAAGACATATATAAGGACACCAATGAAATTAATCATATATTGTAACATAAAAGAAAACCCAAGATCACATATGTAATGAAACACAATAACTACTACAAAAAAAATGAAAATATAAGTATAAAAATAAAATTAAAGAAATTTATGACCATAAACCCCAAAAAAATCTTATCAAACTCAAAATATTGTCGTTGCATGGTTGGACTCCGAACTTGTCCAACTATCTTTGAAAATAGGTCATATATATTTAGGGTGAGTATAAAAGTAAAATTTTTTCAATATTACACACATGTTATTTAAAAAATTGTAAAGATTAAATTCTAAATCACAGTAAAAAATATGTAAAACTATCTTATAACATAGAAAATTATTATAGGTTTCCAGTATCACAATGGATAATCTCACTAAATATCTTAAAAAATAGCATATTATATAATTTATAATATCATTGGTAACCTACTAATGATTCCCCACTACTTTGATGCTCTACCCCATCATCACACATCTTTTGCACCTCTATCCAAGAATGCTAGCATGCAAAATCTTAGGTGAAGTAAGACAACATGATCCTCATGCAACATATCACCATGTCCACATAACTAGAAGTAAGTATATAGTTTTTGGGATCTATTAGAGCTCATACAATGTGTATCAGACATCATGTATAATACCTCATGAGATCAAAACCCATATACCAAGTAAGGAAGCTCAAGCCATCATAAGATACACACATCATACCTATAATAGTCATTAAGAAACTATATCTAGAAGTAATGTTTGTGAAATAACCATAAGAAATTACATCTCTATACAAACATATATGGGGAAAAAACATTGTGAATACAAAAACATGTAACTATAATGAAAAGAGATGAGGGTGAAAGGCAATATTCTGTCACAAATCCTCCCTTCAGGATGATGTGGAAAATACCCCATGGATCAGAATTACCAGGGTTTCATTTTACCTAATCAACATGGTAGAGTAGTATATAAATAAAAATTATACACAATATATCATAGCTCACAACCACAATATTAGGAGTTATATATTCTCAGACTCTTCTATATCTAATGTCACTCAGACTCCTGTATTCTACTTATATGACCAGATATCCTATAAGATCACAACCATTTAAAGAGCTAAAATAAATTGAAATATTAATTTTCATCAGATTCACAAGATGACAAATAATTATTTAACCATTAATTAAATATTAAAAAAATTTACATTAATATTAATTAGCATTAAAAAAATAGTACATGGACTCCGGGTATAAGGAATTTGAGTCCACATATTCTCAAAATTATTATCTTAGCATTACATCCTAGTAAGTTAAAACTATAAAAGCCTAGATTTTGCTGAATATATTTTGAAATAAATTAATCATTTTCAGTTAAATTAACACTAAACACAGACTATTATTATTATATAAAATCACTATGTTTATATTACATTATACACAACACTCTGTTAGTCTTACGGTACACACAAAAAAAACTTAGCATATATTACATTCATCATCGATTTTCCATAAAACATCACCTTATTATCATAATTATATAAGTGAGATAGTTATAACCTATCCATTAAACATATTTATAAGTATATTAACACCTAAATTTTATTTAGTTTTCATATAAATAAAACATATTCATAATGGAATGTATAACATTGGTTATGTCTTTATGTGTTTTGAAATACTATTTTCAAAAAATAAATTCTTTTTATGTCCTAATGATAATAATAATAAAATTATTAATAGAAACTATTATATATTTAATTTTATAAAAAAACTTCATTTTTTAATTTTTATTTCATTATTAAGAAATGGTGAATATGTAGTATTTTTTTGAGAAGTAACATTTTTCGATGAATACTAAAAAATACTATATTGTAGTTAAAAACATACCTTTTAATTTAATGAATTATTACATTTTAAAATTATTGTTAATGTCACAATGGATAAATTATACATATAATTGTCTAATTTCGTTAATTGTAACCGTTTTCATATTGAAATTATATATAATTTTCTAATTGTCTAACACTTGTCCTAATTTCTACTAATGAGTTTCTTTCTACCTAAATAAACCTTAGTCTAAATTTATCTAATTTTTATGGCACATGGGAAAGAACATGATATATATTACATTCTATTCAAAGACAAGTTAAAAATGTCATATTCATGTTTTCAATAACGATAAAATTTTCAATATAGTCTCATTCCTCTGAAATATTCAAATATAAATTTTAATTATAAATCTAATAATATTATATTGATCATGATATTTTTTTTTTATTTTTTAATGAATAATTGATTCAATTTATGTCTTTCACAATGATGATGTATCAATTCATTAATTACTGAAAATATCAAATAAATGATATTAAAAATATTTTAATAATTATATTTTGACATAATTAATACATATAAAAATTTAATATATATATTTTACTTATTATTGAGATATTATAACTGTTTTTTCTATGTCAACATGTTTATAATTTTTTGTAAATGATAAAAAATTAATAGTATCAAATTAACAAAAATGATACGTTAAAAAAAATTAATATTTTATAATGTGATATAAAAATCATAAAATATATTATTACTCCAAATAAATTTAATAAGGTTATAAATTTCATCACATATACACATGGGGTTCTTTTGGAAAATTATAGTTACTATATTAACCCTAATGTGTAGAAATCAATGTTGTCATGGTAAATGTTAAAGGTTTTAACTAAGGGATTATTCAAAAAATATAATGTTAATATAATTACCTAAACATGTATAATTTTTTTTAGATTATTTGAAAACATCCTCATATTATATTTGAAATAACTCACTTTGGATCAATTTGGAATTAAAAATTAATTTATATTAAATTAATAATTAAATAGTTTCATAATGTTCACCTCACCTCAATTATAAAAGGGTGCCTCTTCACTCAATTAATCACTTCACCATGAGCCTTAAATATCGTTCATTACTTTATAATATAACTTATCAAAATCCCTATTATATTTATTGAAAAACAATAGTGTCTCTAAAAGTATATGTAATCAGAGATAGTCGAAGAAAGTAAATCTCCATTAACGGCTCTGTCAAGACTATTTATTCCTCTACTTCCCCTTAATATGTTATTTCTATTATATATTAACAAATACAATATCACATATATTCATATATTTTATTATTATTATTAAATAACTATATTCCTCCTTTTAATTATCATATTAAAAATTAAATTACCATGGGAGTGTACATATGGCCTACCATCTCCACACCATGGTCTAATATATGTTTCCATCACCACTCTAATTGTATGGGTATAATGTTGGACACAATTACTATATATTATAATATAAACATTATATTTATTATATTAAAAAATATATACCATCCACTTCTCTATTTTTCCACAAAATAAGAGAATGATATTGTTGCTCGTGATTATGTACGGCTTACAGTTTCCATGATGCACTGAAATTCATCTTCCATGTTAACCATTCAAGAATGATTATTAAAAATTATATAATTATTAAGTAAGAAATAAGTGTAAAAATAATGATACCAAAATAATATATATATATATATATATATATTAAAATTTCATTATTTAATTTTTAATGATAATAAAACATAAAAATTGTTATTGTGTACCTTTGACATTCCATCTCTTTGAAGGGTGTATTTCATTTAATATATCAATATTTTATATATATTAATATACTAAATATAATATATATATATATATACACATATCATGTTTTAAATTATATATGTAAATTAATCCTGATTTATGTTAGAATACCATGAAAAAAAAGACAAAACATGTATCATAAACAAAGTGGTTATTACCCAAAACCTTAATTTAACATAGAATTTAAACAAATAGGTAATATAAATTCATAAATTAATCATATATTATATTTTAAATATTATTATTATTCCAGGTTTTGTTAAAAATATTTTTAAAACAACTCTACAGGTGATTAGAGCACCTATTGAGGGAACCAGTTTTAAGGTATGGGATTTCAGTCTCACCTAGACATATGTAAGACACATGCCTGAGACACTAGTTGTTTCTTCTATGTGGTGTATATAATTACCATGAATATATTTTATGAATCCTAACAATAAAATTATGTTAAATTCTTATAGATAATGATTTTTCTTGTTCTTAGGGCATACGATTCTATAGATTATACTATTGTAAGGGTTAATTTCACAATCTCATTATTTTCTATGATTGATTATGCATATTTATTTAATGAGGTATATTTATAATTCACATCCATGTTTTATAATAAATATTTGAGAATGTTTTTAGTATTTTCTATAATTATCTAATGTCATTTCTACTTATGTATTTTTTTTAAAAGCTTATAAAGAAAAAAAATTTATAAATGTGGTACATTTCATAATTTATTTTTGAAAAAGGATGTGAAGAATGTTTTTAACTAAAATGAATTGAATGAATTTTTATTAAATAATGATTCACTATGTAATTGAATATTCCCTTACAATATTAAAATGTTATATTCACATATAATGTTATCTTATAAATTTTTACCAAATATTTTTAAAATAAAATGATCACAACAATGAAAAGATACAGTCCTCAAAAAAAATATAAATGAAATTTCATGAATCCATTATATGTTTTAAATGATGTTTAAAATAAATGTGTACTGAAATTTATTAATGTTATAAATACTGATTTTTAAGAAAAATTAATCTTCTAAATGGACATTCAGAATCCTTCTCCATATAAGATGTATTATTTTGTTATAGTTCAAGAATATCATCCATACTCTTTCTCTAAATGGTATTTGTTTTGATGGAAGGATATTTAAGAAACCAACTTCTTTTCACAGCTTTTGATTTTGATGAAATGTTTATAAAAACAGTATCTTTTCCACAATTTTGATATATATATACATGTTTATGATACCCATTTCATTACATGGGTTATGATATTATTGTATATGCTCATATGGAACATGTGTGTATGATTTCATTATAATATGGGTTAGACCAATATCTCCCACATATGTGTTAGGTAAAAATTTATATCTCATTGGAGATTCTATGATGGTATTGGAAGTGAACCTTGACTACCAAGGTGGTAATTTAATTGAACCATGGATTCCATGATTGTTATGGAGGTGAACCATGATTACCAAGATCATTTTGGAAGGGAACCATGATTACTAAGATGATTATAGATGTGAACTATGACTACCAATATGGTTATAGAAGTGATAAATGACTACAAATATGGTTATGTAAGTGAACTATGAAAACTAACGTGGTTATAGAAGTGAACCATGGCTATTAAAATGATTTTGGAAGTGAAACATGACTACCAATTTTGTTATGTAATCGAACAATGATTAGAAATATGGAATGGGGTGTGATCCCATACTAATAATATGTCCTTATAAGAAATTACTTGACTACTATAAAAGAAATTATTATACACATATGTGTCTACCACACATTCCATATTTTAATTCTATTATGTTATTGCATTGTTTATGTTCTTTATTTCCTTAAAATTCATGACTTTTTAACTACCAATCCTTATAACATGAATCATTTTTATGATCATCGTTATCCAAGTTATGATCTTTTATTTTAATGATCATGTTCATATACACTTATAATGATTATTATGTTTACATATGTCCCATTTTTACCCTTAATAAGCATCTAATATCACCCTTTATCTTACATTTTTTCCTAGTGTTATAATGAAATGTTTTAGTCTCTTGTACTAAAGGGGAAGATCATTATTAGAAATGTAGAAGATCATTAATCAAATTATATGATTTTGTTCCATGTTTGCAATGTAACAAATCAAATACAATAATTTGGATTATTTTTGTGAAATAGATTAAGCGTTCCTCAAAAATAATGTAATTTTCATGTATGAAAATTAGTGCTTGTTATAGTTGGAATTAGAGAAAAGGTTTATTTAACAATTGAAAAGTTGGATGATAATATATTAGTTATATTTTTTTGGATATTCCAAAGGATATGTATTGGTATATATCTAGGTATAAGTATAATAATAAGGAAAAGTATATGTAAATATCCTGGAATAATGATAAAGGTTAGATACAGGGATTTCCTATCAACAAATCCTTACATAGATTCTAAATTCTAAGTATCTCTAGGACAAATGTTCATAGGTGTATCAAATACGACATGGTTTATTGGGCCAAACATGATTGTAACATAGTACATGACAATATAACATACAACAAACCTAGTTTGACACTCAAAAGTGATATGATTTAGAAACTCACAAACTCTTTACATATCTTAATGATGTATTTAAAAGAAAATTTTCTACGAATACCCTTAGATAAACATAAAAGTTGGATTTTAAATAACATTGGTAAACATAAGGGTTATCAAAATAAGGAAAGTGGCATAATTTTCACATCCTATAAGTGTATTTTTGGATTACATGGTTCCTCACTATAACAATAAAATCTTATTCAATTAATTATAGATATTTTCAATACTGGTAATCCAAGGGAAATCGATTAATGTTGAATGTGGTGGAAATGTTGAAGATGAGAAGTAAAATGGTAATATCATAGGAGTGAATGATATTGTGATCATGCATGATAATGTTTCATTGTTCATGATTAATAATGTGTCCCTTAACCAACTATCAGACACGCGGAAGATGATACGTAAAGAATTTACTGAGATTTTAGGTAATGGAGACTAGGGAAGAAAGAGGCTTTGATATCCCTTGCATCATGAATGTAGAAATAATCACCTATGTGAATGTATTAGAAGAACACGATTATGATTTTATAGTAGAAAATAATGACATAAAAAAGTAAAGATGTTTTTAAAATATAGGAGTCAATTAAATCAATGGGTGCGGATATTAGTCTCCCAGAGAAATTATAAAAGGTTGAATTCGATGTGTCTAGAATGAATGATAATTATGAAAATCAATGTCCTAAGTGGAATGATCCAGAAGATAATGTGAATGGTGGTATGAGTAATTCTCATATTGGGGGTGATGATTGAACTATAGATTCTTTTTCAAGGAAAAAAGAAATTAATTCATCGGATGAAGTAGCCAGGTTATGGAATAATAATGAAGTGGAAGAAATAAATTTTTAATGTACATGAAATAAATAAATACATTTTATTAATGATGACATATACATGTATTCTTCATTTTATGTTTTCAATTAGTATTTACATGAATATATTGAATGGTTCTGATGGATGAGATAAGAGATGGTGATTTTTAAGGAAATGATAACCATTAATATATGACTTATGATAACATAATGATGTTTTTATGATGATATGTTGGATTAGAATAAGTAAATGGGATGATACTGTTAATTTATAGATTTTTTATGAAGTGCGTTTTTCAATCATGTAAGAAGTATACAACTTTTTTATACAAGAGTAATATATCCAATAATCCGTGTAATAAAAGAACATTAATGTTTTCAATTTGTTGGTATAGTAATTCAGGTTATTACAATGTTTCAAGAGAATACATGATTAAGATATTAACATGTTTGGAAAGTGACAATGAAGAACATCCTTAGGAGATATGCGACATATATGTTGAGCCAATTTAGTTCACCTCATTATAAGGTTTTGGAAACTAAGAATTCAGAAGGATTATATTGTTATCCATTTATGGATTGTGTGAGTTATACATTGGATGAAGATTGTTAGATTACAATTTGATCACAATATAGGTGGGATTATTCATATTTTATAACATGTGATAATCTTTTGGTTTTATAAAGATAGATGGAATGACCGATAATTAAATTTATGGATATGATGATCTAACTCTTAAAGAGTGACAAATTCGAGTTCATTTTTTAATAAGAGACGAGGTTTAAATTAGTTAATGCACAAAAAAAGGGTTATATTATTCTGACATCATGGAAGTATATCATCTCATTCAAATTATTCAACCATAGGAGAAGGGATCATGAAGTTATATTTTTTCCCATTATCATCATTTTTTAGGATAACAATGTCCTATTTTAGGCCTTTTTAGTTTACTGTTTTGTGTTTGTTAAATTTATTTGGATCATACACTTTATTATGATTGATGATAATTATCAATATTTATAATTATTTACCATTTCCTTACATGCCTTGACATCATATATGTTCTCCTACATAGAGACCCAATTATGATTCAATATGGGAAATTGTAATTTTCAATCCATTTATTTATAAACTGATGTTTTGGAACTGATTTTTACGATGTGGTTTTCTATGATACAAACAATCAACTATTAATCCACTAATAACCCAAATTAATTTTGAGGGATAAAATATTTTTAAGGGGTATAGAATGTAACACCCTAATAATTGGAAGAATCTTTTTTAGAAGATTCATTTAGCCTTTTTCATATCACATAAAACTGAATATTGTTTTTTATTATCATATAAACTTATTGTGTTTAGATTACGTTATACACAATACCATTTAAAACATGTGCTACATGCCACACTAACAAGGCATATGTTACATTCATCATCGAGATTCCACGAAACATCAAATTACTATCATAATTTCTTAATGAGATAGTTATAACCTATGTATAAAATATATAAATATGAATAGTAATAACTAATTATTATATTTTTTCTCATAAATAAATATTATTTAAAATGAAATTTATAATTTTGGAATAGAGTTTATATGTATAAAAATACTATTTTATAAAATAAATATTTTTATTCCCTTCATTAAATAATAATAAAATTAATTTTAGAGTGTCATAGAAATTTAATTTTATAAGATAAAATTTAATATTTATTTTTTAATATTAAATAAATGTCAGGTGAATTTGTATTATTTTTCATAGAAATTTCATTTCTAGATGAATATTGAAAAATAATGCATTGTCGTTAAAACTATCTTTTTAATTTAATGGATTATTATGTTTCAAATGTATTTTTAAACTGAAAATGGAATATATATATATATATATATATATATTAAAAAAAATTATCTCATTGGAATAATTTTTTATTGAAATTATTTATAATGAATAATTTAACTTTTGAATGTTAAATTTATTAACCTTGTCCCATGGCATGAGGATTAATATTAAACATAGTTTTTCCATTTATGTGAATTTAATTTCTCTATATAGATATAAATGGTTGTAATAAGTATGATATTTAGAGTCTAATATGATCAATTTATTTTATTGGATATTTTTAATTTTAACATTATTAAATATTTTATTTTCCATGGTTAAGAGTAAATTGAGTAATTAATGTTAAAAATAAGATTATTATGTAATAAAATATCTCTTACCCTTATCCTAATATCATTGGATTAGTTTAGTTTTACCAAAATCAAACATAGGTCAAAATTATATCCTTTTTATTCCACTTGGGTTTGAATATGAGATTTATTATATTATATTATATAATTTGTTAACATTTTCATTGTCATATTTTTAATAAATATATCAGTTTTAAAATATGGTTATACTAAAGATAACTTCGATGATAAATATTAATATGAAAGAGAATAATTTTATCTTCATAATAAATAATTATAATCAATTTTTATATCATAAATAATTTAATTTATGGTTTTCACAATGATGATTCAGTAATATTTTAATTAAAGGAAATATAATATAATGGATAATAAAAATAAAATAAAAAATATAATATGGCATAATTAATGACTTCCATGAATTTTAAAGATAATTGTGACATATTAGTGATATTTTATAATTGTTTGGTCCAATTAATCTTGTTAATATGATAATATTTTAAATGAAACAAATGAATAGTGACAAAAATTAAAATCTATGACACTTTTAAATAAGTAATATTTTATTAAATGAAAAATATTCATAAAAATAAATAATTTATCCAAATAACTATAATAAGGTTATCAACATCATAAATGATCCAATTGATGTTTTTTTGTAATTTTATAGTTATTACATGAAACCTAAAGAGTAAAAATCTATGTTGTGATGGTAAAGGATAAAGGGATTAACTAAGTGTTAAAGCCAAAAGCAATGGTTAATACTATGAGAAAAAAATGTATTAAAATATTATTTTTTGATTATTTCCACCCATAATCATCATATATTATAATTAATTCATATTTGATATAATTAGAATTGTAAATTAATTTATATTAATTTAATATTTTATGAGTTTCCTAAAGTTCCCCTCACCTGAATTATAAAAGGTGACATCATGTTTCACTTATTCACTTCACAATGAGACTGAAATCCTGGACTTCCATTGAAAATTTCATATTTCAAAATCCCTATATACATTTTAGAGGTTTTTTTATTATCAAAAAAAAATCTTTTTTCCCTAATTGAATATCTAAAAGTCATTAGTTTATGAAGAGGTAATCTCCATTACAGACTATCTCAAAATTATTTCTCCTCAAACATTACATTCTTATGTTTTTGAATTATAAATTAATAACACTACTATAAATTATATTCTTAGATTTTATTTTGATTATTTAATATCCAGATTCTTACTTTTATCAATCCTACAAAAAATTAAATCACGACGCCTTTGTACATACGACCAACCATATCCACAATGTTGTGTAATATGGTTTTTAATCACTACATGACATGGATGATTATAATGATGTAAATAAATAATATATATTATTCTTAAAAAATGATATTTTTTTAGAAAAATAATTATACCATACCATTATTTAGTTTTTTAACAATTAATTGATTGATATCGTCTATCATCTGTACGTATGACATGTTGTCTCCACGACACGATGAGATTCATATTCCATGTTAACCATTCAATAATTATTAAAAAATATATATAATCAATAAATATGAAATATAAGTAATTATATTGATACTATAACAATATATTTATAAATATATATATCATTTACCTTCTTCGAAACAGTGTGATACAGAAATGGAAACAACGTTCATGCGTATGTACAACTTACCATCTCTGTGAATATTGTATTAAATTTCAAATATATAATACATATATAATAATTAATATAATAATTATATATCATATATAAATTGTTTTTCAGATTCCAGAAGTTTTAAAATCATGATCTATATAAGAAGACCAAGAATAACAAGTCAAAACATGAATGAAAAAAGAGATTATTATCATAATTGCTACATTAACTTGGAATTCATAACAAACTGGTAATATAAATTCATAAATGTATCATATATGATATCATAAATGTTATTATGTATTAGAAATTAGTTATGAACATGTGTAAGACCACTATAACGGATTTTCAAACATGCTTATAGGGAATCCGACCTAAGTTATTGGATTTTTGTATATCTTTTACATCAGTGATACACATTCCTCACAGACTCAATGATTACTCTACATTGAGTTTATAATTGTCATAAATGTTATTTACAAGTCTTAACTATAATATTATGTTATTTTTCTATAAATATTTATTTTTTATTTCATGGGGCATTAAAATTATACTGATTATAATGTTTTAAGTGTTAATTTCACAATCACATTATTTTATGATATTATTTATACATAAGTATTTAATAGAGTATATTTATCAACCATGTCAGGTTTTCTTTATATTGTATACCAAAATATTTTTAAGATTCTTATAAAATTTATCAATTACATTTTTACCCATGTATAATATTTTATTTAATGGATTTAATGGAATATTTTTTTTGTTTTCCATAAGGATTCATTTGGGATTTTATCTACAAAAGTACATGAAGAATGTTTTTTAAAATAATATGAAATGAAATTAATTTTATTATTCAATGATGTCTTTTTTCCTTGAAACTTCTCTTAAAATATTAAAATTGTATTATCAATGAATATTTTTTCATTTAAAATATCATGTAATTTAAGAAATAAAAATTATATTAATGAAGAAGTATAATTTTCCTCAAGTTCTATTTTAATTTATTTTTTTCTTGATCCCTTTATATGCTATCAACATGGTTTTAAAAGGAATGGGTTTTCAAAATATTTTATTTTTTAAAATGTGTATTTAAGGAAAATTTATTTTCTAAGTGAAATTACAAATCCTTCTCCTCCAAGGATGTCATACTTTTTTATAGTTCATGAATTCCATTCATATTCTTACACCAAATTGTTTATGTATTTATGGAATGTTGTTTGAGAAACCAGCATCATTTATGGGTTATTATTTTGATGAAATTATTAATAAACATGTATCATTTATATGGGTTATGATATGATTGCATGTTTATCATGAATATTTCATATCATGGGTTCTGAAATGATTGTTTATGATCTCGAGAGTGATACTTGACTACCAAGATGGTAATTTAAGGGAACTATGACTTCCAAGATTGTTATGGTAGTGAACCATTACTTCCATGATGGATATGGAAGTTATCCTCGACTGCCAAGATGATTACAGAAGTGATTCATGAATAACAAGTTTGTTATGGTTGTGAACCATGTCTACCAAGAAGGTTATTTAAGTGAACCATGACTACCAATATGGTTATAGAAGTGAACCATGTCTACCAAGATGATTATGGATTTGAACAATGACTACCAAGATTGTTATGGAAGTGAACCTTGACTACCAATATGATAGGTAGAGTAAAACCATACCTTAATGATGGAATTAGAAGTGATTATTTTAATACAATTAAGGTCATTATCATATGATTTTTTTTCAACAAATTATAATTTTTATTCATATGTTATGCTTCAATGGTTTATGTTAATTATTTACGTATGATTCATGTCTTATGAATTTCCAATAATTGTGACATGACTCCAATTTATGATCTTTGATATGCAGGGTGTGATATTATATTTTCATGATAATGTTCCCATAAACCTATGAACATTATTATTTCTACATATCCACCTTTATTATCCTTAATAAGCATCTGAGATCACCCTTTTTCTAAATTTTTCTTTCTCCTACGTCATATAGAATGGTTTTAGTTATGGGTAAAAGGAGGATGATCATTAATCGGGAAGTTCATGATATTTCACAAAAATTATAATAATTTATCCTATAATTTCAAGGATAATAAACTAATAAGGTATTTGGTAATTTTTGTTGTGAATAGTATTATGTATTCTTGAAATGTAATGTAAATTTACATGTATGGAATGATATTTTACTTATACCAACCTCATGAGTTAAAAAATTATTAATTTATTAACAACATTAATTCTAATATTACCAGGTACTCTAGGAAAACAATCCTAGCTACCATATAAGGTATAATACCAAATACATACATCTGACTCAAGTAGTGGGGAATGGAAAATAGATAAAAAAACTACATGAAAATAATTTAAACAACTGATTCAAACTAGAATGCGACTTTCATACCCATGGGTATTCTCGGCTTCAACCCATTCTATCATCCCATGTTTCTTCACCAACACCCACATGCATATCCTGATATATCCTTCCATCACAAAAATCATATACTCCCAAAGGAACTGGGCCTCACATTCCCTTATACCACAACAACCCTCTATGGTCAGCCATTCCAGGCTCACGTCACATTCGGGCCTCAACATACCATTTACCACAATAGACCTACAGGCTTATCCATCATACGCTCACGGAACATCAAAAGTATCATGAAACAAACATAGAAGCTTGGATCATGGGAAAAAATGCATCCAACCATTACACGGAAAAAGATTTCATGGATCTAATTAAAAAGTTATATGTAATTTATATGAAGGTGGGAAAATCAGTCCATACTAAGGAATTATCTTTATCACCCAACCAATTCTTATCTCATATTGAATTAACCAATTTAAAATTTACAGGCTCTGAATGCGGGATACCTAACTAGATGATATAAAAAGATATCCCAAATTAATTAAACAATTATGTTAAAAATCTTTTAATTATTTTATCAACATGAATCGACATGAATAACGTCATTATTAAATTCCATTAACACATGGATGATCAATTCGTTAAAAAAATACAAACATCATTAATATTATAACACACAAGATTCAGTAATAATTCCACATTAATATTTTATCCAATAAGATAAAAATAAATTCCATACTTATGTTATTTACCTATTACACATGGTAATCTAGGAATAAAAAGAAGAACATACATAACATACTTTCTAGAAAAATAGTAAACAAATTTTTATCACAGTACAAAAGAGAGACATCTCCATATGAGAATATCAATTCTTTTATTTGGTTTAAGTAATTATTATGTTAACTGCATTTTCATTAAAGGGGATAAATTGTGATCAATTTAAAATAATATATAATAAAAAGGGAATAAATGAATCCAATACCTCCAAATAGTATAAATTATCTTCATTAGAGAATGAACAAATTTTATAGATCATGATCGCCTCCCTCATAAGATCTAGATCCACTAGAGGATGTCATGCTACTACCATGCCAACAAAAAAAGAACAATAATCTACTAGAAACATGGATATCAAGAACCATAAGATGTAAAAGATAAAAAAATAAAAAATAATCAAAATTCCTAATGAAAAGTGGAAGAACAATACTTGAATCAAATACAAATAACTATAAATCAAAGAAGGAAACTTGGTGATTGATTCAATTTGATGGAATCTCCAAAATGACTAGATGGGAGCCGGTGGCCAATAGAAAATGAGAGGATTCAATGTAGTGTGTGGATGATAAAACACTCATGTCTATGAAACAATCATTGAAACTTTATTGTATGAGTGTGTTTTTGTGTGATTCAAGGAAGGGGTATTAAAAAGATTGTGATATAGTTTAATTAATTTTTTTTTGATTTTCATTCCATGAAAACCATTTTATTTTGGAAAATATTTTTTAATTGGAAATTATTTTGATTTGATATAATTTTCTAATGTTTTTAAATAAATTGTTTAATTTGAATGTGTAATAATGTTCTCTCCTCCTGGTGTGATTAGGGATTTCATTTAACTAAAACTTACAATGTTTCATTACACACCGCATGAAAGTGCATAGTGGTAAATTTTCAGATATTGTTTATTGTATCATATGTAAGGAAAAGGTATATACATTCTTTTGTGATTCATCATGATTCCATGGACATGAACAATGGTTTCAGTGCTTGGATAAAATTGAAATTTGTGGATTATATGTATCTATAGTCTTTAAAATTGGTTTTCCCTTCTAAATTATACTCTAGATTTAGTCATGGTCTCTTGTTTTTAGTTTAGTATGGTTTATAGTTTAGTTGGATACGTTTATTTATATAACATTGTAGTCATGGATAAAATAGTAGTCATTGGTAATTATTATCATGGTTGTGTTTGTTTTATTTAAAAGGGAAAATCATCACCCAATAATATTAAAGGTCGTTGCATTAATATCCATCCATTGGTTTATTTGGAATTTTAATTAAATACATTTAACATCCTAAAACATTTTCATGACAATGTGAAGTAGTAGGTTGTTACGTCAGGTGGGAATATAAATTCACGATTAATTATTATTTTTTGTTTAAAATTAATTACATATCTAAAATATTTTATATAAAAAATGCATTAATTATAACCCCTTATTATGTACTATTTATAATATATTTAATTATTAACAATGACTAAATATTATAAGATCCCATAAATAATAATAGGATATATAAACCAATGATTTTAAAATGAAAAATTTTAATGATTTTTTATGCATGATATTTACATTTTTTGGTTAAATGTAATTAGTAATGAAATAAAAACCGGGACATTGTTTTTTAATAAAAACTATATGGTTGTGACATATATGTATTTCAAAGTAACAATTAGATTATTTATAATATTTTAATTTTTATTTAAAGAGAGATATGAATCTTTTCAAATACAACTATCTAAAATAATTGACTTCCCGAGTAAAATTAAGAAGTATGCATGAAATTGTATCATATAATTCATTATAAAATTATTCATCAATTATAATAAGTGTTTAGTAGTAAATAATTATAACGTTTTTATTTAATTTCCCTATGATATACAAAGATGAATATGAATCTCCTATGATCACCCCCTAACAAATTATGTTGGCTTAACATGTAATATCCTATTGGAAATCACTACACTCATTAATTAAGTGTAATGGTTTCATTCTAATATTGTTGTTCATCTAAATTATTTAATAATCATTTAATTTAATATTTCATTTGTAGAATATGTATGTGAAATCCATTTAGAACATCATATTACTAATATGATCATTCTAAAATACAAATAATGATTACATGTTTTGAGTATTATGATTTCCTTAAAGATATAGGAAGTTCATTCTATATGTACTATTATATAATCTTTATCACATGATTAATGAGTTATGTGTTATATATTAGTATATTTTATTTATATAATAATCTATTGGGGAGAGCTCAATATGTTATATTATAGAACATTTAATATATTCGTATATAATAGTGCGTGTAAGAATTAATTCATAAGTTATTTTAATTATATGGTCAATGTGGTGAGATTTTTATGAGGAATGATGTATAGAAACATGTTATTAATGAATAAAATAATTTATTCGATGTGAGATTATGATTTCCTTTGTTCATTGATTATAATGATGTGATTTATTGGAATGATTGGTGTATTTACCATGTGTATTTATGGAATGTGGTTATTTATTTTTGTTAATGTGTGTCATTTAATAAAATTTCATATTTTAAATTATGTGGGTATTTCTTATATGTATGATTAATAATGAAATAAACCTATAACGTTGAAGTATTATAGAGATATTTCATTAGGAAGGATGAATGGATAATCCTTGGTTGAATCATTAGTGGTAAGAACCATTCTTGTTCTTCATCATACCTTAATTCCCTCTAGATGATGAATTAATAGAAGAGGCTATAGTATCCAATATCTTCTAATGATTTTAAATTGGTTCTATATAATAAATGATTTTATTATTTTTAATGGTGTCTATAATATTGTGGAAAATATTGTTTGACATTCTAGTGAAAATAATTTTTCATAGTTTAATGAATTATTAAATACTGATTTTTTATCAACAACATACAATAATTTATATGAAGGATGTCAGATAGATCCTATAAGGGAAGATAGTGTGAAGTACATTACAAAAAATTTCTAGACCTGAATTGAAATTTCATTATTTCTTGAAAAATTTATCTATATGATCTTAAATTTAAAAGAATACAATAAGAATAGAAATTGATTTATCTATTATGACCTATTTCTTGTTATCATTCGACATGGTCAGACATAATATTAATGTCTGGTAGAGGAAACCTTCCATGTTATATGGTTTGGAATAATAAGCGTCTCAAATTTTAGGAAGGGTTAATGAATCTTAGTACATCAAATAATATGAGCGAGATGATCCTCCATGGTTATATCACGAATTTGGGCCTTGAGTATAACAAGATCAAATTCTAATGTCTCGTGTGAGTTGATAAATTTTCTTGTAATGGAGTGGGTCATAACCATTAAGAATTATATAAGTGAAATAATTCTTCTTTATATTAATTTTGTAGGTAGTTTTTAGTTTATGAGTAATGGTTTATATAGAGAGTGTATTGGAAGTATAACAATAATATATAAGGTGATTCTACCCATTAATCTTTTTATTATCATCCTTATCACTAATCCATTGAAATTGAAATATGGAAGAATGTTCCTTTAAATTATATGTGATGGTTGTTTTCTGTATTCATTAATTTAAGAACCATTATATTATAAATGGATTTTTATTAAGGACCATAATTTATTAATAAATATATAATAACAAGGCCATAGTATTTCTCGATCCCTCCTCTATAGTCACTAATGGGTGTTTGGGTATTTATAGGGATTCCAAATTATATATATATTTTTTTATTAGAAAACATTCAAGGAAAGAAACCAGCCCGAGGACTCAACCCTACGACTGCCACCCCAACACCTTACCTCCTTGCTACCTCAGTCTCTCATGTGGGTAATTCCTAATGGTATCCATATTTTTCTTGTATTTTGTTACTTAAATAATATATTAACAATATTTAATAATTTATTATTAAAAAAATATTTAAATAGATATTTAGGCATGTTTATTATTTATATAGAGATATTAATTTGAAATAATAGATTTTTATTCATGTAATAATATGAGAAATTTTATTTTAATGAGAAAATTACATTTATAAAATTTCTAATACTTTATCAATTAGAATGTAAATAGATAAAATTTATAATGTGATTTTATTCAGTCATGAATGAAGGGGGACTAAATGATTGTCCTTACACTATGTTATTTCATAAAGTTATTTGTTTATAGTTTTCATCATCAGGATGTGTGTTTCATTGATCATGGTAATGGTAGTAAAATATATTAAATGTTCAAATATTTTCCATTATGGATGATCTTCTCTAATAAATGTAAAAAACACTTTTATAAAGGTCCCTCAGTTCTTCATACCTTACATTAATGTAATATGAGGAATTATTTTATGAGGTCCCTCTTATACATCCCAAGGGAAATATTTTTTACCTTATATAAATGTGGAAATCTATGTGATTTATAGTAAATTCTATTAGGTTATCGATTTTATTAGGATGAGATCTCAAAAATGGGGTTGGTTGTCCCCAACCTCATAGTCGAGGAAGTTTACTATTGGGAGGACATTTTTGTGAAACATAAAACATAAAATAGTTATAGTTAATGTTATGGTGACATTTCATGTAAAGAAATCCCATATATAGGTTAGTTATTTTTGAGTATTAAAAAATGGACATCTTGATGCCTCATTGCTATGGTCTTCAACAGGGAAGGATAAAATTAGGAAAAAATAACAATTCTGTCATGAAAGTTGATTCAACAGTGGATTCTATTATATTTTTATAAAATATTATCTATCACCAAAGTTGATATGTCCATTTTTTCCTAGATCTAAGATCACTCTTTTTCCATGACTACTTCATATTGTTTGCGACTTTCACCCCACCAACTTGGGGATTGATTGATTCCTAATATGAATTGTAGTTGAATTTTTTCCTTGTTTGGGTACGATCATTACACTTGATCGTTATCTAATTCTATGGTCCACTATAGAGAATTTTCCATCTCTTATAAGAATATTAATCATCTTATTGTTAGGGGTTCTTCTTCAATATTTAAATTTTCATTATAAATTATCTCCCATTGATATTCTTCAAAATCCATCTACGGATGATCCTATATAATTAATTTTTTTATATGGATGTTTATAATTATTTATTGACAGTTATTTGGATGTTTATAGGTTTACGGTAACCATCATGGTGTTGTGAATAACAACCAAGAGTATAATATTATAGGTAAACACCATATCCAACTATATGATTCCATTCCCGTTTCAAAAACACATTACTCATGAATTTATTTAATATATTAATTTACAAATTTTAATTTGGTTAAAATAATTTCATTTTTAATGTCTTCAAATGTAAACTTTCAAGTTATTCATTCTTTAGATTTTTCTAGAAAGGTCGTTTTTATGAAAATAATATTTCTATTAATAAAATAATTTATTATATAGTTATACCCTTATAAAAGAACAAACAAAATATCTATAATTCCTTCTGAAAAAAGTTACATTGAAGGAATAAATATATGATGTTTTAAAAAATATTTTTAATATTTAATTATATTTTTAACGTATTTGAAACTAATTTAAATGATACATTAGAAAAAATATATTGTTGGTCATTTCCATTAAATTAATCATTTTAAATTACTATTTATTTTAAAATTTCTATTACATACATAGAAAATATATTTTTTATATTTAATTAATTTTTTATCTTTATAAATATCATATATAATTTCATCTTGTCGATATTTTTGAATAACTATTTTTTTCAACTAAAAATATTTCTTAAGTTATATTTTTTTGATTCATCAATTAAAAATTTCTAAAAATTTGTAATTTAATTTCATTAATTGGAAAATAAACATCAACATATTTGTACAAAATAAATAAAAATGGTGGATCATAATTATTTAATTAATATTAATTACTAGTGTAAAAAAATAATTATCATGATAAAAGTAAATGTTGAAAATTTATAGTTACCCTTTCTAAAAATCCTAAAAAAACTAATAAATCATACAATAAATTGAATTTTTAACCATTCGATCAGCCAATTTTTCCCCCAATACATTTATATATATTATGTCCTTCGAAACTTTAATAGTAACCTTATATAATATAAAAAGAAACCATTTCCCCTAAAACCACCATTCAATTAACATATTAAAAGGTAACATACTCAACAAAACATTACTCACCTGTAATTAAAATTTATCTGTGAATCACTTCAATTTTACTCACCATAAAACCCTCTCCCAATAAAAAAACATCTTGGGGATGTAGTGTTATCCTAATCCAAAAAAATTCTTGAAGGCATCAATGGTAACTTAAACTCCCAGAAATCAATATTATTAAAAAAATATTTTTATTATAAATTATCATAATAAATTATTATGAAATATGAACTAAAACAATTATATTATTATAATTATTTTAAAATATTTTTTATTATCTATTTTAATATATTTATTATTATACCCCATACATTATGAGAAAAAAAAAATTGTTCATGCGTGGGAAAACAACTGCCCCTAAAAAATAACACATTTTTTTCTTCATTACATGATATGGCATGATATAAGAAATATATAAAATGAAAAATATGATTGTTATTATTTCATTAAATTTCAATTTCGAACCATGGAACCTCTTACAAATATAATCAACAAACAATCATCGTTAATTTAATCATTAAAACTAATCATGATAAAATGTAAATAATTTTTTCAAATCTTGTTAGACCTTTATATTAATTAAATATAATTATAAATCATATAAATTATAATAAATCAGACTAAAAAATGACTCCATATAATATAAATATTTTTATATTATAAAATAAGAACCTCGAAAACATTCATTAATTCATAGTATGTTTATTGTTTGGTCGGTTTAATAACCTAAGAGGAAAATACTATGATTTAATATCATTAATGAATATGATATAATAATTAAAAGAATGTTATTAAATATATGACTAATAATTTTTGGTTTTATAATTTTTATATTAATATATAATTCAATTTTATGGAAACACCCTCTCAATCACAACCCCTCCCAGTAAATGTACCCCTCTAGATCCAGTAATGGGTGAGGTGAGGGAGTGACACTTGAGTCCCGCCCCTAATAGGCTCTATGTTGGAAACCAGTGTTTAGGGAATTTTAAACACGTAGATGAGAGACATTAGTATCTAAGATAAAATGTGTGAAAGACATATATAAGAATGACACTAACATAATTCTTCTTGGACTGTAATATAAATGAAAACCCAAGTTAACATATGTAATGACACACAATAACTACTTCAAATAAAGTTAAAACTATAAGTATAAAAATAATTTGAAAGAAAACAATGACCATAAAACCTAAACAACTCATGTAAAACCCAAAATCTAGTAGTAAAAATCTTGGTCTCCAAACATGTCCAACTAGCCTAAAAAATAGGTCATATATACACATGGTGAGTATAAAAGTAAAATTAGGAGGATCCTCTACACATATTATTGTTAAAATGGTAGAGATTACAATTTAAATCACATTAAACAATATGTAAAACAAACTTATCATGTAAATAGAAATTCTAATATTCTGGTATCCCTTTGGATAATCTCACCAAATATCATAAACATGGGAATATTATATAATAAATAATATCAAGGGTACCCTACTACTAATTCCCACTACTTGGATGCTCTACCCCCTCATCACACATCTCAAGCATCTCTCTCCAAGCATGCTCACATGTAGAAACCTAAGAGAATCAACACACTGTAAACCTCAGAATACCCACCACCATGTCCACATAACTAGAAGTAACTATGTAGTTTCTTGGATCCACCAAATCTCATTCAATGTTTATCATATGTCAGGTATAATACCTCAAGAGATCACAACCCATATCCAAGTAAGAAACATCATGCCATCATATGATACACATGTGTTACCTATCGTATTCCTTAAGATAAAATATCCAGAATGAATGTTTGTGAAATAAACATAATAAATTAGATCTCTATACACACGTATACGGGGAAACAAACCATTGTGAATTCCAAAACATGTACCCATAATGAAAGAGATAAGGCTGAAATGGGTTAGTCTCTAACGTCCCGATTCCGGAAGACACCTAGCGGAACCTAGTACCCAGTTGGCCACATGGACTCAAGTACATTTCCCCAAATGCTAGAGGCTTCCGACTAGAAGCAAGGGATTTGGGTGTGATAATGGGGAAACAATTCCTTAATTGGTGAGTTCATAGCGGATGTAAACAAATACATACAAGAGAAAAAGTAGTAATAATGACATATAGTGGTAACAGTAGAAAACTGCAAGTTTAAAATAGAGAACATATATAAAATGATGCATGATACATATCTCTAGGTAAAAAGACAAACATGTTACAATGCTGGAATACAACAGTGCTAAACCAAAGTACAAAAGAAAACATATAAACTCTGTAGCATCGCCATCCATAGCTTGGTCCCATGCTCTCCAACTCCACAACAATCATGTACCTGAAGTATAAGGGTGCTTTCCCTTATCTACACCTGCAACAATATAATCTCTTCGGGCCTAAAATAATGACAAAAATAAGTTGTGAAACCATATACTTGAAGGAAACCACCCAATGATCTGTGCCTAATAGTCAGTGAATATATGGCTGGTAAAATTACAGAAAATAGTGAATATGAAAGTTCTCAGTAGTAAATTGTTCGACAAATAAAAAAACAAATCAAGCACAGTAACCCTCTAGGAAGTGTACTAAGCATATCCTCTCTGTTTCATTGATAAGGATTCATAAAGACTCTCTAAGGAAGCTCACACAGTCAATTCCCCTTATAGTCAAAGGTAAAATATGAATCTCTAAGGAAGATCAAATAGTCAATTCCCCTTAAGTATATGAATAGGTTATAGTCCTATAACTACAGAAAAGATCATATAATTTAACTTAATATGTTTTATATTGAAGGTACTCCGCCTTGATTATGATTTTTTCTTCTCACACTATTCTTTTTGGGTTTTAGAAAATGGATGGAAAAAGGAAGATTCATGATAATGGAGGATTTGATGGAAAATGGAATTATATTATTCTTGAGAAACCAAATGAAATTGGATCTAGAAGTCCACATATCATTATTATGCCTGATCATCAATCTCATTATATGATCAACAGTATCATCTTTGTCATGTTTACCGACTCATCTAATAAGATAAAGATGGAGTTTCATGATGATCTTAGAGGAAAGAAATTTCAATTTCCCTCAAGTCAATCATGTGGGAAGAGGCATCAAGGAGAATGTTTCAAAGGAACTGGAAGATGCTTTGGGTGTGGAAAAGAACGACACAAATCCAGTAATTTTAAAGGAAAATGTTTATTTAACTCCATGGACAAGGATAATGGTATTTCTAAGACATTAACAATGGTTAAATGTTTTAAATGTGGAATGTATGTGCATTATGTAAACCAATTCCCTAAGGGAAAATCTAATGAAGAGAATTTGCATGGTCATATGGGTTGTATTTATGTGGATGATGATGAAGAGACTAGGAATGATATTTGAGATGAATGAAATGATGAAGCTTAGTCAGTGGTTTATAAAGGTAGTGGAATTATTTAATGTTTATCAAGAATAATGTATGGCACTATGGAATAAGGAAAAATATAAGGATTTTTACATTATTGTCTTTCCTTGAGTTTTTGAAAGTATATGATGAATGATACTGGTAACCATGAAAGGTTGTTCAAATATTTTTGGAAGTTATATGATATGTTCATAATGAATGATAAGGAGAAAATGAAATCTTTGATAGTATTCATGAGTTCATGACTGATATAAGGACATAGTTATATCATGGTTTGAGTATGTACATATTTTGGGATTTCGGTATGTGGAAAGAGTTGACTTTTGACAGCACTCATGTTTTCACTATGGTTCTATGGTAATACATGATTAAGCTATTCACATGTTTTGGAATGTGACCAACATGATATATCTTATGATATATGGGGTATCCAGGATGGTATTCACGTGCTTGTTATGTGACCTTTCAAATAATCGTTTTCTTTATACTATGAGATTTGACAGATGAATTTTGGATAATCCAAAAGATTGGAATTGATTATGTTGGACATCAGATAGTATTGTTTAATGATATAACTTTTTTTCGATATTATTTCTGGAATGTTATAATAGTTTAGTTTTAGAAAAAGGGACAACCTGCAGGACAGGAGACAACCCGTCATGTCGGACAAGGTTGTGGGAATCTAACCCACAACTGAAGTGCAACATGCCTTTATTGCATACCACTGGCCTACATGAATTCCCTAGTTAGTATAAATTAGTTTTGACTTATTAAGTGGTATGATATATGAAGTATAAGTCCATTTTAGGAACTATATATAATTTATCTCACTATAGATAGACTTATGTATATTTAATAACCTTTTCTAACCTTTTTTTTAGACAGATTTTATGACCTATCATTCTATCGCATGATCTGCTAACACTTCAAGAATGACAGATTCAACATCATTTCAATTAGAGATGAATTGGAAATTGTTCAAAGAACGATCAATGGTGAGAATGTACCAAAATCAAGAAAGTATTTTTTCTAATTCCAATTTTTTCATCGTTAGGGAAATGATATTGAAAACCAAAAATGTTGAACTATTGCGGTCATATCTGATGAATCAGATGGTACCAAAGATCATAAAAAATACATGGCTTTGTGATTGTTTTCCTTTTTATAGCCATGTTCTCTACCACTCTCCATCAGAACTTGATGGTTGGATTTCTCTTCCATATCCATATGTTCACATATGCTGTCCTATGTGGAAACCCAGAGCTGAGTTATTTTGGGTGACCGTGATTATTCTAAATTTCCTTTTTAAAATGATGTTTTAGTATTCCTTTTTACGATGTGGGTTTCTATGAAAGAGACTTTCAAGTAGTAAACCATTTATAACCCCGAAAAATTCCAATGGCGAAATTCATTTTATGGGGGGTAGAATGTAACACCCCGAGGATTTATGAGAAATATTATTCTTAATTACTTTGATGCCTTGTGTTGTACGCTACACCAAGATTAGCTTACGCTATATGCAACACCATATTATCTTATAGCATATGCAAACACTATTCTAGGATTGTGTTTCATGCTAAATAAACCTTCCTTGATAGCGTGTGTTGTACGCAATACCGAATTTCACTAAACGGGATATTATTGTAATATTATTATGAACAAGCCGTTATGAATAGTAATAACCAATTTTTTAAATTTAATAAATTTTATCATTCAAAATAGACTTCATTTTTGGATTCGGAATATCTAAATTAGCCAAGGGTGAAATTTTTGTATATTTCTGAAAATTGTCCATTTTTTATGAATAGTGGAAACTATGAGTTATTGGTTAAAACTGACATTTTTTTAAATAATAATTTATGTTATTTAATTTTTTAGGTCAAAATTGATACATAAATATTTATATAATTTCAATTTAATTAATTGGATTCATTTTATAAAATTTTAGATATATAAAAATTTTATTGAACTTTTCACCGTCTTTTACCCACCTCATAGGAGAATATGAAAATTTACATAAAAAATAATTTTACCACTTCTGTGAGTGAAATTTTGAAAATCCGAGAGACATGGTTAATATAAAGGAGTAAAATGTGGTTCAGTAAGATAAACTTTTTTGGTGAATAGTAACCTTTTACTTTTATTTACCACGGTTAAAAGTAAATAGGGTAGTTAAGGGTAAAAATGATATTATTATTACCCTGAAACATGTCCTAATTATATTGTATAAATTTAATTCGACCAAAAAAATCTTAGGAATAAAATCATACCCTTTAGGTCTATTTGTATTATATTAGGACACTCATTATTATTTTATTTACAGAAGAGCTAAAATAGTTAAAATCAATGTTTAATAAATAAAAAAATTTTAATATAAGGTAATGCATAAGATAAATTCAACCATAAATATTCATTAGAAAGAAAAAAATATTTCATACATAATGGTATTTTATTTATAATTTTTAGACATTAAATAATTTAATTTATTTATGACACAATAATGATGCAGTAATTACCTTATTAATGAAATATTAACATAATTGATGTTTTAAATACCCAAATAAATGTAATCTGAGACTTTTTTTGAATTAAACTAATTTTATAGGTTAATATTACATTTTATTATTGATTCAATTAACTTTTTTCTAACTAATAAGGATGTTATGAGTTTCAAAAAAATCAATTACCAAATAGTGTCAAGATTTACATAAAATAGTTTTTCTAAAAAATATTATATTATTAATTGGTATTTTATTATTAAACATCTAAGGTTCAGAAAAACGACTTAGATAAGGTTATATATATTAACAATGAACCACTTTTGATTCTTTTTCTTGTTATAGTACGTTTATTAACCATATTGTGTATGAAAACAAGAAGACACGGTAAAAGTTAAATTATTTAACTTAGAGTTAAATCTAAATGATATGGTTAAAATAGTAACCTAAACTTGTCTAAAACCTACTGGTTGAGATTATTTAGACCCATATCCACATTATCTTCTAAATAAATCAATTTGGAGATATTATAAACCGAATATGACTTTATTATAAAATAAAATTTTATGTTTTTTCTAAGGTGTCCCTCTCGTCCCTTATAAAAGGGCAGCCTTTCCCTCTTATCTTTACATAATTTTTAGCTTTCAAGCTTGGACAAAACCTGACCGTTTCCCTTCTAAACTTCCCTAAAAATAACATATAGGTTCTTTTATCCCCAAAATACCAACTCTAGTGCCTTAAGATGATGTTTAAAAGAGGTGCGTCGAAGAAGAGGTAATCTCATCTACCGATTCTTTCAAGTTTTATTGATTCTTCAAATTCTTATTCTTTAGTTGTTTAATTATAAATTAATAACATCAGTATCCCTAATATACTGATATGTTATTATAAATACGAAACAATCCAATTTCACCTTCTATCCATCCTATGGAAAACAAAATCACCGCGCGTTCATACGTACGGAATACCATCTCCACGCCGTGGTGTAATCTGTTTTTCCACCACCACATTACTTGGATGGGTATAATGGTGTAATGAATAAATATATATAGTTATTATAACATAATAATTATTATGAGATATTATATCATCCACTCCAAATCAATTCAATAATTATGGGAATGATATCATAGCTCGTGCGTACATACGGATTACCGTCTCCACGATGCGATGAGATTCATTCTCCATGTTAACCATTCAAGAATTATTATAAAGTATATATAATTAATAATAATGAAATATATGACATGATAAAGCTATTTTATTTATGTGTATATATATATATATATTCCATCTTCTAACTTCTATTCAAGTCAATAAGGGAAGGAAAACAGTGTTCATGAGTACGTACGGCCTACCGTCTACATAAACGATGTATTTAATTTCATTTATCTATCTATTATATATATATATATACTATATATATATGATATATAAATCATTATTTACATTTTTTATGTATTTAATCCATGATATATGTAATAATAATTTCAAGAACAACAAGTCCAATCACATACGATAAATAAAACGATTTTACCCAAAACGCTGCTTTAACATGGAATTTACAAAAGAACGGGTAATATAAATTCATAAGTGAACAATATATGATATCATAACAATGAATATTATTCTTTAATAAGTCAATGAAATTAGTTAAATCATTATACAGGAGATTTGGATATGTACGAAGCATATCAGACCTAAGGTAAGGGATAACTTTTCCAATCTCATTTTCATCCGAGATTGTTTATTCGTTTTTATTTACTAGGGTTATTATTATCATCCATGACCATGTTTTCTAAAAAAAATCATGTATGTTTAATTTCCATTCTATCCATTTTCAAAATTTACCACAAGTTATTAATGGAATATTACTTTTTTTCCACATGAGGAACTTTTTTACTTTTCTTAAAAAAGTACAAGGAGAATGTTTTTTTTAATTATATGACGTTCATGGATTTTTATGGTTTCATAACGCCTGTGTTTTATGAATCTTACACTACATTATTTCATGACTATTTTCAACAAAATCCTTTTCTTTTAAAATTTCATGGAATTTTGTGAAATTAAAATGATTATGAAGATGAAAGGATATTTTTGTCAATAATTCTTTTCAAGTGTTTTATCAAAACCATTTTCCATCTAGGATGACATTATTTCATATGTGTATGTTTCAAGTATAACGTGTCTATTATTTACATTGTTTCAATATTCTTATGATGAAATGATACCCATTTTTTTTATAAGGATTATGTTATGATGGAATGGTGTTTATGAATCCCATTTTATTCGTTGGGTTATTATGAATGATGTATGTTTATTTTGTGGCACACGAAAGAATGATTTTATTAAGAGATGGGTGGGACCTATATATCCATCCAATTCATTAGATGAGGATTTAAATCTCATAAGATAAATATGGCTAGAACGGTATGTTAATCCAGTTCAGTGTTATAGGACTGGAATTAGGAGTGAACTCGATTCAGAAAGGGACTTTGTCTACTAAGATGGTCTTGGAAGCAATGCCTTGGCTACTATGGAAATAATATCATGTTCTTAATGGTTTTCCACAATTACATGTTTTATTACCATGATATTTTATCATTATTGATGTTACTTGTTGATATATTCCTTACATACTTCCATGATTTATGTCTTTTCTCATCATTTTTATGTTTAGATTTTATATTCATGTTTTTTTACATTCAAATGTTTATGGATTGTTTTCTGTTCTCTATGTTTACCCATAATGAGAATTTTCGCTCACACTTTTTATTTTTTCTTTTACCCAAGATATAAAGAATGGTTTTAGGTAAGAAAACAAATTGTGGAGATCTTTATAGGAGATTTGAGGATCCTTCACCATGATTAGGAGATTATATTCCATGTTTCCAAAGACAATAAACTATTACGGTCCTTTGGTGTCTGTTTTTTTTTTGTATTAGGTATTCCACAAAAGTAATGTAATGTAAATGTAAGTCAATATTGGGTCTCTACGAATTCATATGGTATATTAATTATATGGTCATTGTGGTGAGAGTTGTATGAGGAATGATGTATAGAAAAGTGATATAGATGAAACAGAAATAATGAATTCGATGAGAAATTGGGATTTCCTATGTTCATTGATAATAATTTTGCGATTTATAGGAATGATAGGTGTATTTACCCAGTGTATTTGTGGAATCTGATTATTTTTTATTTAATTTGTGCGATTTATCAAAAGTTCATATTTTACATTGTGTGGGTTGTTATTTTTTGGATGATTAATGATGAAATAAACAAAAAACATTCAAAAACTATTGATACATTTCATTAGAAAAGAGTAATGGATAATTGTTGGTTGAATCATTGTTGTAAGGAACCATTAATGTTATTCTTTATACCTCCATTCCATATAGATGAAGAATTTATAGAATATGCTATAGTATCCTTCATCTTCTTAGGATTTTGAATTGGATATATTTAAATTTTTTCTTATTATTTTTGATGGTGACTAAAATATTAGGTGAAATAATATTTAAAAATCCTGTCAAAAATACATTATCATAGTTTAATGATTTATTAAATAATTATTTCTTATTAAATACAAAAAATAATCTACCTAAAGGACCTCAAATAGATCCTATAAGGGAGGATAATGTGAACTATATTAGGAATGTTTTTCTAGACCTCAATTGAAATTCCATTATTTCCCAACAAATGTACATGTTCCATCATGAATTTAAACTATTACTATTAGAATAAAAATAGATTAATCTATTGCGACCTATGAGTTGTTATAAGTTGACTTTTTTAGAAATAATATTAATGTCATGGAGAGGAATCATCCATTTTATATGGTTTGGAATAAAAATATTCTCAAATTTTAGGAAGGGTTGATGAATATTTAGTTCAAAAAATAATACGAGTGAGAAGATCCTCCATAGTTATAGCACGAATATGGTCCATGCGTATAAAAAGATCAAATTATAATTTCTCATGTGAGTTGATATATTTCCATTTAATGCAGTAGGGCATAACCATTAAGAATAATATATGTGAAATAATTCTTCTTCATATTCCTATATAGATGGTTTTTTGTTTATGAGTAAATTTTTATATAGTGAGTTTATTAGAAGTATACCAATTATAAATATGTTGATACTACCCATGTTAAATTTTTATTATTATCCTTATCACAAATCCATTGAAATTCAAATATGGAAGAATGTTCTTTTAAATTATATGTGAATGTTGATCAATTTATTTATAAATTTATGAACCATTATTTTATAATTATTTTTTTAAGGACAATTATTTCATAATATATATCTAATGAGAAGGTCGTAATATTTCTTGATCCCTCTTACATAGTCCCTAATATGTGTTAGCGCATTTATGTGGATTCCTAATCACATATATAAATTTTTTAATTAAAAAACATTTAAGGAAAGAAACCATCTTGAGGAATCAACCCCACGACCGCTGCCCCATACCCTTACCTTCGTTCTATCCCAGCCTCTTTTGTGGGGAATTAAAAATGATATCCATTTTTTTGTTACTACTTAAATATTATATTAAATATATTTTAGTAATTTATTATTACTAAATTATGTATTCAAATAAAAAGTTTAGTATGTTTATTATTTATCTAGATATATTAATTTTAATTAATATATTTCTATTCATTTAATAATTTGGAAAAATTTATGTTAATGAGAACATTCAATTTATAAATTTTTTAATATTTTTCAATAATAATTAATGTAGCTCAAATTAATAAAAGAATTGTATTTAGTCTTGAATTAAGGGGGGACTACATGATTTTCCTTGCAATATGTTATTGGGAGTAGTGATTTTTATGTATTTTTACTCAGTAGGATGAGTGTTTCATTGATCATGCTAATTGTTATAAAATATGATAAATGATGAAATGTTTTCTATTATGAATGATCTCCTCCAATAAATGTAAATAACACCAATATAAATGTCCCTCGGTTCTTCCTTCCTCACATTAATGTAATGTGAGGAAACATTGTATGTGGGTCCTTTTATACATCCCAAGGGTAATATTTTTTTACCTTATATAATGTTGGAAATCTATGTGATTTCTGGGACATCTTATAAAGTTATAGAGGAGATCAAGATGAGATCTCAAAAATTGGTTTGGTTGTCCCATACCCCATATTGGAGGAAATTTACTATTTTTAGGTCATTTCTATAAAACATATATCATAACATATTTATAGTTAATTTTATGGTGAAATTTAATGTAGAGGAAGTCCATAGAGAGGTTAGTCGATTTTGAGTGTTCATAAATGGATATCAGGATGCCTTATTGATATGGTCTTCAACATGGTAGGCTGGAATTAGGAAAACAATTCGATTATATCATGCAAGTTCATTCACCAGTGGATCCTATTATATTTTCAAAAAAAAAATCTATCATCAAAGATTATATATCAATTTTTTGAAACGATCTCGGATCACACTTTTTCTATATAAGAATTATTTTAGATGTTTAAATTTTTTGACGTGAATATTTATAATTAATTATTGAGTATTTTTTTGGTGTTTATAGGTTTATTGAAACCATCATGGTTTTATGAATAACTACCAAGACTATACCATAGTAAGTAAAAACCATAACTGAAACTATGATTCCATTCACGTTTAAAACACACATTACTCATGAATTTATTTCATATATTAATTTAATAAATTTAATTTGGAGAAAATAAATTCATTCTTAAGGTCATGAAATATAAATTTTCAAAGTATTAAGTCTTGAGATTTCTCTAGAAAGATCTATTTTTTGGAAAAAAAATATGACTATTAATAACATAATTTATTATATAGGTATAACATTATAAATGAAAAAACATGTTAATTATAATTACTTTTACAAAATAAAAGATACATTGAGGAATAAATATATGTGTTATAAATAAAATATTATATAATTATATGTTTAATGTATTTGAATCTAATTAACGTGACACATTAGATAAAATATATTTTCGTTCATTTCTATTAAATTACTCATTTTCCATTAATATTTATTTTAAAATTTCAATTAAATACTATGAAATTATATATGTTTATAATAAATAAAATTTTTATCTTTATTAATATCAAATAGAATGTCATCTTATAGATATTTTTGAATATCAATCTTCTCCAATAAAAATATTTATTAAGTTAATAGTTTTTTTGTTACACCCCAATACCAGTAACCTAAAGTCGGTGCATTATTACATAACATTGGCATGATCACAAATGATCAAGTCTTGAAAGATAGATTAGTTTAGTAGTCTTTGAAACACTAGATATATTCATAAGTCTTACACTACATCATAAAGTAAAAAACTACAACAACTTATTGTCCTCATATTCTCTCATACTATGCCTACATGTCATTCATATATTATTTCTTCACATCCTGGGAAAATCAATAAATTGAAAGGGGTGAGCTCAGATACTTAGTAAGGCTAAAAATATAGCGGAAACTTTCATAAATAAGCATAAACATATAAGGCAATGTATAACTAAAACAATATCCTTTTAATCATGAACTTCAGCATAATATGGAAAAAATAAAATAAAATAATTCCATTTATTTATTCACATGGATATTCTACTAGTCGAATAATCACATGCAATATCAAAAACCACTTTCATAATGATGGAATGCATAATGCTAGACTATCATAACCACATAGTCATGGCCTTATGCCAAGACTACAAAAAAAATTTTTAAAGGCCTTCTGCCAAAACACTAGTTGGACTCATGAGGCCTCCTGATGTATCGAGGAGCTATATTGGGCTCCACCCGTCACTTATTAAGTCCAATGCATTCCTCTTATGAATAGGTTTAAACATAACATAATCGTTCGTATTACAACTAGAATACGAAATGTCAATACATTATATATAAACCATGAATGGAATAAAAATAACACATCCACATTCAAACATATTACAAAACCTTCAATACAATATGGAAGTTTTTTATCATTATAAATCCACTTCAAATAATCTTAAAATCCATCAAAGGATGTTGACATAGATGAAATCGAAACTATTTGTGAGAAATATCTCTCTATTTTTAAATCATTTAAAAGTCACATATTTATAAAATTAAACATTTAATTTTAGAATATACTTTTAAGCTTGTAAGGGGAGCTTTGAAGATTTTATAACGGCAAAAAATAGACGCACCCGCCGTATAAGTTAAAAAACATTCTTACCATAATTCTGTCGAAAAGGTTAAAAAGAACCTTGTTTGGAAAACGACAAAAATATTCCATTATAAACATCTTATAAAAAGTAAACAAGGGTACATAACCCATATTCTATAAAATAGTAATAATTATTTGAAATTCGTTTTTATGAAACATGGATGTGGATGATAAAGAGGTCCCAGTAGATAATTACATATAAACAATCTCGGATAATGGAGAGATTGTGAAATAAACCATTACGTTGTACTTTTCCCAGGTCAAGGGTTGTATAACCTATTGTATAATGGTGAAATAATTTTTATTAAATTATTCATGAATCATATACATTAATATGATATCATATATGATCTTTTAATATTTATTTGTTAGTAATATCTTATTATTATCATCGTTTCAGGTGTTAACTTACTTGTTTTCTTTTATATGTTTTGTAACATAATATGTGATTGTTATGGATAGGTTGTATATTATTCTTATCCAGAATGATATAAAGTTCTTAACCATTCCTTTTAATCATCAAATGAGAATTAGTCTCGAATGGATACGACGGGGAATGAATCTCATCGCGTTCGTGGAGACGGTAGTCCATACGTACGCACAAGCGACAATATCATTTTTCGATATTAAAATAATATATAATAGGATGGTATATCATATATACACAATCAGTATCATGTTATATTTATTATTTACATGAATTACACATCATTATTATACCAATCCAAATAATAATGTTTTGAATAACAATTATACCACGATGTGGAGACGATAAGCCATATGTACACACATATGGTGACTTGTCATTCAAAGGATGGATAGAATTCTTAATATGGTTGTACCATGTTTATAATAACATCACAGTATATATAAGATACTGGAGTTATTATTTTATAATGGGAATAGCAATGAAAGAAGAAGTTGAAGAAGAAAGGAACTTGAAAGAGGGTGGTGAAAACATTACCTCTTAATCTGTTTCTTCCTTTTTATCTGATCAAAAGGTCTCCTTAAGTTGGCTTTCTGATCAAAATAATGCCTCTAGGATAAATTGAGGGAAGTTGAGAAAGTATTTGGGTAGGGGTTGGCCGATCCAAAAGTCTTTAAATGTGTGAATTAGTGATAAGTGGGAGTGCCCTTTTATAAGAGGGGTGAGGGGCACCTTTGGAAAAGCTTTGAATATTATTTTATAATAAATTCATATTCGGTTTCTAATGGATCCAAAGTGGATTATTTAAAGTCTAAAGTGGGGGTGAGTTGAAATCCTTTCAACCAATAGTTTTTATACCGGTTTGGGTCATTATATTAACCTTATCTTTTAGTTTTAACTCTTAGTTAATATGTTTGACATTTACCATGTCACTCTGTATTTTTATACTATGTAGTTATTAAACATAGTATATACATCCAATAGAACCCAAAGTGGTCCATTATGGATACACCTATCATGATATAAGTCCTTTTTCTGAACCATAGATTTTTAGGAATATAATATCAATAAATAGTATAATATTTGTTTTAAAAACACTTTTATTTCAATTTTGACACTATTGGGTATTTTGTTTTTGATAATTTCATAACATCCTTAGTACATCGAAAAAAATGTATATAACCAATACTAATATGTCATATTAACCTATAAAATTATTGAAATTCCTAAAAATATTCGAATTACGTTTATTTTGAAATTTATAACATCAATTATTTTAATATTTCATTAATTAAGTAATTAATAAATCACCATTTTGTCATAAATAAATTACATTATTAAATTTCTAAAAATTATAAATAAAATACCATTATGTATGAAATCTTTTTAGATTTCTAATGAATATTTAAAATCGAATTTATCTTATGTATAACCCTATATTAAAAATGTTTTAGTAATTAATCATTTTTAACTCTTTTAACTCTTCTTTGAATTAAATAATAATTAATGTTCTAATCTAATCCAAGTTGACCAAAATCATAATAATTTAATCCTACAGTTTTTTTTGATCGAGATACCCCTGTCCAATAGAATTATGACATGTGTTAGGGTAATATTATTATCATTTTAACCCATAATTACCCAATTTACTTTTAACCGTTGTAAATAAAATTAAAAAGTTACTATTCACAAAAAATTATTTTCTTCTCATTCATCCACATATTACTCCTTGATATTAACCGTGTCTCTCGAAGTTTCGAAATTACACTCACAGAAGTGGTCAAATTATGTTTTATGTGAATTTCTAAATTCTCCTAGGAGGTGGGTAAAAGACGGTGAAATGTTCAATAAAATTTTTATATATCTAAAATTATTCTGAACTAACTCCAATGAATTACATTAAACTTATATAAGTTTTATGTATCTAGTTTTACATTAATTAAATTTAAATAAAATAAATAATTATTTAAAAAATTGGTTTTAAACTATAAATCAGTGTTTTTTCACTATTCATAAAAAATTTAATGTTTTCAGAAAAATAACAAAAAAACAACATAAGATAATTTAGATAATCAGAATCCAAAAATGAAGTCCATTTTGAAAGATAAAATTTATAATATTTCAAAAAGTGGGTATTACTATTCATAACGGCTAGTTTGATGGGTTGTGGTGTGTGTTAGAACTCAAAGTTGCGTACAACACAAGCTACTGTATTATTAAAAGAGAAGTATACCATGGAACCATGGGGTGTTACATTCTCCCCTCCTTCAAATAATTTCATACTAGAAATTTCTAGAATACTACCGCATGAATTGACTTAGGTGGTTCTTTATCATAAGTTCCTTGGGATCACACATTGCATGTTCCATCCTATGCTTTCTCCATATAAATTTTACCAAATGAGTCTTCCAGTTTCATAGTACTTTTTCTCTCGTATCAAGAATCCTAAGAGGCTCTTCGCAATAAGACAGATCTATTTCCAGTTCTAATTCCTCATAGGTGAGTACATGCATTGGGTTAGGCATGTATTTCCTCAACAGTGATACATGGAACACATCGTGAACTTTGGAGATATTTGGAGGCATTGCCAAACGATAAGCTACAACCCCAATTCGTTATACAATTTCGAAGGGTCCGATGTACCTGGGACTCAAGTTAACCTTCTTAGCGAAACATATATATTCCTTCCATGGATATACCTTAATGAAAAAATGATCTCCTACCTGAAATTTCAAATCCTTCTTTTGGTTATCGACATAGCTCTTCTTCCTACTTTGAGCTGCTTTGATGTGGTTTGGATTACCTTTACCTTTTCCATTGATTCATCCACCAGTTCCGGGCCTACAAGTTTTATTTCACCAACTTCATCCCAACAGTTTGGTGTGCGACATCTCTTTCCTTATAACACTTCATATGGTTCCATCTAAATTCTAGATTGGAATCTATTGTTATAGAAAAATTCTACTAGAGGTAAATATCTATCCCAGATTCCTTGAATGTCAAATGAGAATGATCTCAGCATGTCTTCTATGGTTTTAATAGTCTGTTCTGATTGTCCATCTGTTTGAGGGTGGTAGGCAGTGCTCAAATGAAGTTCAATATCCAGGGCTTTCTGAAGAATTTTCCAGAATCATGAAGTAAATTGGGGATCACGATCAGAAACAGTCGATAGGGGTACTCCATGAAGTCTCACAACTTCATTAATATATATACATTCTAGATGTTCTAGTGGTAGATCTTCTCTTATAGCAAGAAAATGTGCTGACTTGGAATGATGATCAATAATAACCCATATTGCATCGTTCCTTCTAGTAGTCTTTGGTAGTCCCATGACAAATTCCATCGTGATATTATCCCATTTACACACATGTATGGGAAGAGGATGAAAGGATCTTCCATGATGTTTCCTTCTATCTTTCACTTATTGACAAACCATATATCTTGACACAAAATCAGCAATCTCTCTCTTCATGTTGTCCCACCAAAAATGATCCTTCAAATCTCTATAACATTTTCTGCTCCCAGGGTGTATAGAAAAATCGGAACTATAAGCATCATCCAACAATTCCCTTTTTAGATCAGGTATACCGGGAACACAAAGTCTCTTCCCAAATTTCAAAATTCCTTCTTCCTACACAATTTCTCTAAATCTCCCATTATTCACAGCTTTAATCTTCTTTTTAAACTCTTCATCACCGACCGGAGAACTCTTTATCTTTTCTAGTGATGATGGTTTGCAAACCATTTGAAAAATTATTGATGTTTCACCTTCCATGGTAATTCCCATGTCCATATTCACTAGATACATGAAAATTGGATCGCTTTCAATTCTCATATTATTCAAAACTCCATGATCTTTTCGGCTCAAAGAATCTTTTACCTTATTTTCCTTCCCCATGTTGTAGTGTATCATGAAATCGTAATCCTTCAGTAGTTCAAGCCATCGCCTTTGCCTCATGTTATGTTCTTTCTGTGACAAAATGTTCTTTAAACACTTGTGATCAGTATAAATCTCACATGTTTCACCATAGTTATAATTTCTCCATATCCTCAAATAAAATAATACAGTACCTAACTCAAGATCATGAGTAGGATAGTTTTTCTCATGACTTCTAACTTTCTTGATTCATAGGCAATAACTCTATCATTCTGCATAAAGACACAACCATGTCCTTCCATTGATGCATCACTATAAATAAAAAACCCATCATTCCCCGATGGTAGTGTCAAAATAAGATCATTGAATAATCTTATCTTCAGTTTTTCAAAACATTCTTCACACTCTTTTTTCCAAACAAATTTAACCCCTTTACATGTGAGCCTCGTTAATGGGTTACCCAGTCGGGTAAATTTCTGGAAAAAACACCGATAATAACCTGTTAAACCAATAAAACTGTGTACCTCAGTTATAATCATTGGTGCTATACAATCTTTGATATCATTGGTCATAGAAGGATCAACATAGATTCCATCTTTAGATAAATGAAGTCTCTTGAAGCCAGAACTCGCACTTGCTAAACTTCCCATATAATTCATGTCTTCTCAGAGTCGTCAAGATATAGTGAAAGTGATTTTCATGATCTTCATAGCTTTTGGAGTATACCAAGATATCATCAATAAATACCACAAAAAATTCATCATGATATTTCTTGAATACTCTATTCATTATATCCATGAATACAGAGGGTTCATTAGTCACTCCAAAATTCATTACAGTAAACTTGTAATGCCCATACCTAGTTCGAAATGTTGTCTTCGAAATGTCTTCTGTATTTACAGACAAATGATGGTATCTAGATCGAAGGTCAATCTTTGAAAAGTATTGATCTCCTTGCAGTTGATCAAATGAATCATCAATGCAAGGTAGGGGATAGTTGTTCTTTATTGTTATTGCATTGATCTCCTTGTAGTCAATAAATAACCTCATAAATCCATCTTTCCTTTTAACAAAATTAATAGGTTCTCCCCCTGAAGAAACACTAGGGTGAATAAATCCCTTATTACTCAATTCCTATAGTGTTTCTTTAGTTAAACTAATTCCACAATGGCCATTCTATAAGGGGGCTTCGATATAGGCCTTGATCCAGGATTTAAATCAATGGAAAACTCAACTTCTAATTTTGGAAGTTGTATATGTAAATATTCTAGAAATACATCTACATATTCTTTCACAATTGGTAAATCCTATATTTGAACATTCCATTCCTCACCCAAAGTCATTTCATTCCATTCCTCTGCAATAATTGAATTTAGTTGAGCTGTTGGGGGTGGATCTAGGTAAGAATTTGGTGGTGATGACTCTGCTCTAAAGATAAGGTGTTCCTTATCATCATCATCAAAAAAAAAGTAACATCCTTCTTCTTACAATAAATTTTTTCATCATTGTCTGAAAGCCGACCCATACAGAGGATTATTTCAAATTGAATCATAGGTATGACGATGAGATCCGTAGATAAAGAACATTTATGTGCTCTAATGGGGACTGATTCACAAAACATTCTTGCAATGATACATCCTGTAGGAGTTTTAACTGACAACTCCCTTGTTAAATAAAATTTTAAATATCTAATTTTCTTAGAAAACTAGGAAGATATGAAAAAATACGATGATCCAGAATCAAATAATGCATTTTCTAAACTTGAGGAAAACGTTAAATTACCTTCCACCACGTCTTTCAGAGATTCAACCTCAGAATTAGTGATAGCATATTCTTGGCCTTGATCCCTTGGCCTTTTCTGAGGTAAGTTCCCCTGACGCTTGGGAAATTCATTTGAATAATTTCCCTTCTCCCTGCAGTTGTATCATTGAACATCGATAGCTTCTTTCTTCCCTTTAAAATAACGAGCTTGGTGGCCTTTTTCACCACACTTGTAATAGAAACCAATTTACTTCAAGAAAGTACCGAGGTGTTTCTTCCCACATTTACTGTAGGATGGATATTCAACTTTTCCCTTATTACCCTTATTTTCATTCCCAGAGTGATCAGCATATCTCTTCTTCTCTTGCATTGCTTTAAAGTCGTAATACTTAGAGAATTGTTTATCTGTCTTGATAGCACATGAGACAATATATTCGTACGACGAGAAGGATTGTGACACTAATGCTCAACGAAGAAATGGTTGTAAACCATCAAATAAACGATCAATATTACTTCACGGGTTATGTATATATTCTCTAGCATATCGTTCTAACCTTGTAAAGTTAGCCTCATACTTTGCGACATTCTCATCCTCCTTTTGTCTCAGACTCAGAAATTGCATTTCCATATCATCTTGATGGTCACGAGGAATGTTTTTTCTATGAAAATATCTTTGAACTCACTATATTCCATACATGATACCTCATCATATTCCTTTGTATTTTGAATCAATGACCACCATCGATCAAAATCTCTAGTGAGGAGATAAACTTCCATGATAACTTTCTCCATTTCACTACTCTCCAAAGCCTGAAATAATATTTCTAGGGAACATATCCATTGCTCTACTTCCAATGGATTTGTACTCCCATTGAATGTTGGTGGTTGTTTCCTCATGAAGTTTTCTAACATTGATCCTCCACGATGTGGATCAGGGTGCTCCGTACGGGTAAGGTTATTATTCCTAACCTGAGTGATTTGTCCTAGTATGGTGATTAGCAGATTAGTACCAGTTGTATCACCAGCACCACTATAATTATTTGAGCAAGGATGAAATCCCTACATGGAGTGCGTGCATTAATACTGTTTCCATTTCTTCCACTAGGCTCCATTTGAAAAAAGTGGCATACACTAGATCAATTTATGAATCAAAATACATAATTCAATATTTGTAAAACACTTAACATAAATTGACCTATTTATGGATATAATCCATAATCATAAAAATATTTTCTTTGAGGAAGTATATACTCATAAACCCTTCATAATGGTTTGTAAAGAAATTGATAATTATCCAAAGCATATCCCCCCGAGAGTGTCGTAACCAAGAGTGCATCAAGGCCCGTTGTCATGCACCAGTTCTCATTCGAGTCTATCTCAAAGCGGTGTTTTTGGATTTTACACCTACGTACATTTGTACTAGATCCGCCTCTACCTGCTTGTATCCAGACATGGATGTATTGCTTGGAAAACTCACAAAATCTCTACAATACCAAAATTTGAGGAAGTTATTCTATACTAATCCTCAAAGTCCTTCTTAGGTCTATGTGCTATAATCATAGTTTATCTAAATCTAGCTTCCAAGGTTTGTACTAATCTTCCTCTGATACCAACTGTAATGCCCCAAACCCAGTAACCGAGAGTCAGTGAATTATTACATAACATTGAAATGATCACAAATGATCAAGTCTTGAAATATTGATTAGTTTAGTATTCTTGGAAACACTAGATATATTTATAAGTCATATATTACATCATAAAGTAAAAAAAATATACAACAACATCTTGTCTTTATATCCCCTCATACTATTCCTATAAGTCATTCATAAATTATTTCTTCACATCCTGGGAAAAATAAAACATTGAAAGGGGTGAGCTCTGATGCTCAGTAAGGATAACAATATAGCGGAAACTTTCATAAATAAGCATAAACATTTAAAGAAATGTATAACTAAAACAAAAGCCTTTTAAACTCGAACTTCAGCATAATATGGAAAAAATAAAATAAAATAATTCCATTTACTTATACACATGGATATTCTACTAGTCGAATAATCGCATGCAATATCAAAAACCACTTTCATAATTATGGAATGCGTAATGCCAGACTATCATAACCACATAGTCACGGCCTTGTGCTAAGACTACAAAAAAATATTTTGTCAAGGCCTTGTGCCAAGACACTAGTTTGTCTCATGAGACCTACCGATGCATCAAAGAGCTATAGCAGGATCCACCCATAACTTATTAATTCCAATGCATTCCTCATATAAATAGGTTTAAACATAACATTAACATTAGTATTAAAACTAGCATACGAAATGTCAAAACATTATTCATAAACCATGAATGGAATAAAATTTACTCATCCACAGTCAAACATATCACGAAACCATAAATACAATATAGAAGTTTTGTATCATAAAAAATCAACTTCAAATAAGCTTAAAATCCATCAAAGGATGTTGACATAGATGAAATAAATACTGTTTGAGAGAAATATCTTTTTATAAATCATTTAAAAGTAACATAATTATAAAATAAAACATTTAATTTGAAAATATACTTATTATATTGTATAGGTGTTATGTATCTATTTTGACCTTAATTAAATTTAATTAAAATAAATATTTATTTAAATAAAAATTTGGTTTTAAACTATAACTCAGTGTTTTTTCACAATTCATCACAAAATGAATGTTTTTAGAAAAATACCAAAAATTCACGCTAAGCTAATTTCGATATTCCTAATCCAAAAATGATGTCAATTTTGAAAGATAAAATTTATAATATTTCAAAATGTTGGTATTACTATTCATAACAGCTAGTTTTATTGGTTGTGGTGTGTGTTAGAACTTGATGTTGCGTATAACACACGCTACTGTATTATTCAAAGAGAAGATATAGTGGAAGCTTGGGGTGTTACATTTTTGATTCAACAATTAAAATTACAAAAATTTATTAATTTTATTTCATAAAATGGGTATTAAATTTCAATATATATGTATAAAAATAATTATAAATGGATGATCATAATCAATTAATTAATATCAATTACTAGTGTCAAAATCTATTTATCATGATAAAATTAAAAGTGGAATATTTATTGTTACCCATTGTAAAAAACCTAAAACATTTAATAATTCATTTATTAAATTTAATTTTTCACCTTTGGATTGACCACAACATTTTTCCCTACTACATTTTTCTATAGTCACTCCATCAACACATTAATAGAAATGTTACATTATGGAAGAAGAAATTGTTTCCCCAAAACCACCATTCAATTAACATATAAAAAGGTAACATACTCACCATATAATTACCAAACCTATAATTAAAATTTATCTTTTAATCACTTCAATTTTACTCTCAATAAAACCCTCTCCCAATAACATAACATCTTGCTGATGTAGTGTTATCTTATTTTAATAATATTAGTGAAGGCTTCAAAAGTAACTTTAAGTCCCTAAAATTAGTATTATCAAGAAACATATTTTTTTAGAATTATCATAATAAATTATTAATAAATATGAACTACTAAAATTCTATTATTTTAATTAATTTAAAATCTTTCTTATTATCTGTTTTAATATATTTATTATTATACCCGATACATTTTGAAAAAACAAAATAGTTGATCATGCATTTGGAAAATAATCACCGAAAAAAATGTAACACATTGTTTTCTTCACTACATGATATATTTGGATATAGGAAATATATAAAATGATAAATAATATGGTTATGATATCATTACTTTTAAATTTCATACCGTGGAAGCAATTACTAATGTTAACAACAAACGATCATCGTTAATTAAATCATTAAAATTAATCAAGATAAAAGATAATTATTTTTCAAATCATGTAAGACCTTTATGTTAATTAAATATTATTATTATTCATATAAATTATAATATATCAGACTAAAAAATTACTTCTTATAATATAGATATTTTTATATTATAAAATAAGCACCTCAAAATCATTCATTAATTCATGGTGTATTCATTATTTGGTCGGTTTAATAATCAAATAGAAAAATAATAAGATTTAATTTCATTAATGAATATAAAATAATAATTAAAATAATATCATTAAATATATGGCTAAATATTTTTTTTGGTTTTATAGTTTTTATATCAATATAGAAATCAATTTTATGGAAACACTATCTCTGTCACAACCCCTCCCACAAAATTTACCCCTCTTGAGCCAGTAATGTGTGAGGTGACATAGTGATTGTTAGTTCCACTAGGCTTGATACCCTTAGAGGGGGGTGGGGGTGAATCAGGGTATGAAAGATTAAAATTACTGCCCCTTTTGATCTTGTTATTCTATTAGAAAAAACCCTATTCTCTCTCCTTCCCGACGGAGAGTATGAACAAACCATAAACCAGGCACATGACACAATGATTTTTACTTGGTTCACCCACACTAGGATACGTCCAAGGAGCATACACCGACATTTTTCAAATGTACCAATTACACTATATGTGCACTGCTGTTTACAAGTTAAAATCGTGCTCATTATCCCTTCTGGTTTACAACCATTCCCAATATAAAAGATCAATGCTCTCTCAACTGAAGTGTGCTCACTGCTTCTTTAGAAGATCCACTCACAGTTTATAGACCTGTAAGTATCTTAATTATTAAAAATGAAATTTGAATCCTTAAGTGTTTTTAGATGCTCTGTTGATGTTCAACATTCACCTTCAGATGAATCTCTTTTTTCACTGGGTGTACCTGGAAACCCTAATTTTTACATGCATCCTTCACAAGGCCTTGCGCGTAGTTCATTTCTTTTGTAAAAAAATGTCTTTTCATGAAAACCCCATTTTATGTGAAACAATCCTTTTATGCCCCAAAAATTATTTTACATGCAATAGCTTTTAACGCACATCCTCTACACTGCCTTGCGCAGAATTCTCTGCTTTTGCACAAAATAAACTTTTCACGCAACAGTCTTCTTTTCGCGCAACTCACTTGTGCACTCCAATTTTGTGTTCCAGAGCTCTGATAATATATAAGTCGTGAGATACTCAGATTGGAATGGGGTCACTAATTATTTATAGGAAAAATAGACCCTGCGTAAAAAACAATTCTTGAGCACATATTCCTCTTTGAGCGCTAAAAACACATCTTCCGCGCCACACCATTTTTCACAATCTGCACCAATATTTCGCACACATCATTCCATTTCCACTTTTATTTCATTGGACCATGAAACACCTCTTGTGAAAAAAACTTCATCCCACTATTTTTCACATCACATTACTTTTTCGTTCACCATGCAAATATTTCGCGCAACCCTTTATTTTTCCTGGCACAGTGCTGATATTTCGCGCACCACACTGATTTTTCATGCGCCACTATATTTTTCTTGCACCATTCTCATTTTTTCTCACACCAAATTATATTTCACACATCACTAAAATTTTCCACACACCTGCCTTTTTCAATAACACAACTCTCATTTTTCTGATTTTCAGACCCAAAAAAGTTAGAAAACATTGGGAAATGCTGCCACCTAGTATCTGCTCTTTTTGTACTACCTCCAAATCTTCCAATCCTTTGTCGAGGTTCTTTAATCAATAATAAATTTCTGAAATCATCCCTTGAACCTGAAAAATTACCATGTAAACCCCCTTTTTCAACACACTCATACATCATGGTCTGCTTTTTCAAAAAACACAACAAGGAGGCCTGCTTTGTTAACAAACACAATCACCTCAAAAAAGCTTCAATGATGCCTTATGGGATTTTTTCCAAATAGTGAAAATCGAGTCCCACCCCAATTAGGCTCTAGGTTGATTACTATTGATGAGGGTATATTAAACAAATATATGAGATACATTACCATCTAATATAACACATGTGAAAGACATATATAAGGACACTTATTCTTCATAGATTGTAACATAAATGAAAACCCAAGATCAAATATGTAATAAAAGACAATAACTACTACAAATAAAGGAAAAATATAAGTATAAAAATAATATCAAAGAAATTGATTAGCATAAAACCCAAAAAAATCTTATAAAACTCAAAATATTGTCACTGCATGCTTGGTCTCTGGACTTGTCCAACTATCTTTAAAAACATGTCATATATATTTAGGGTGAGTATAAAAGTAGAATTAGTTCGATCTTACACACATGTTATTTACAAAATTGTAATTAATAAATTCTAAATCACAGAAAACAATATGTAAAACTAACTTATAAAATAGACAATTATTCCAGGTTTCCAGTATCAACATGGATAATATCACTAAATATCATAAAAAATAGCAAATTATATAATTTATAATATCATAGGTACCCTACTACTGATTCCCCGCTACATTGATGGTCTACCCCATCATCACACATCTCGTGCATCTCTATCCAAGAATTCTATCTTGTAAAATCTTAGGAGATGTAAGACAACATGAACCTCATGCAACATATCACCATGTCCACATTACTAGAAGTAAGTATGTAGTTTTTGGGATCCACTAGAGCTCATACAATGTGTATCAGACATCATGTATAATACCTCATGAGATCAAAACCCCTATACCGAGTAAGGAAGCTCAAGCCATCATACGATACACATGGCATACCTATAATAGTCTTTAGGATACTATATCTAGAAGCAATGTTTATGAAATAACCACAAGAAATTTCATCTCTATACAAACATATATGGGGAAAAACCATTGTGAATACAAAAACATGTAACTATAATGAAAAGAGTTGAGGGTGAAAGGCAATATTCTGTCATAAATCCTCCCTTCAAGATGTTGTGGAAAATACCCCAAGGATCAGAATTACCAGGGATTCATTTTACCTAATCAACAGGGTGGATTAGTATATAAATAAAAATTATACACAATATATCATATCTCACAACCACAATATTGGAGTTATATATTCTCAGACTCATCTATATCTAATGTCACTCAGACTCCCGTATTCTACTTCTAAGACCAGATATCCTATAAGAAGACAACCATTTAAAGAGGTAAACTAAATTGCATTATTAATTTTCATCAAATTCACATGATGAAAAATAATTATTTAACAATTAATTGAATATTACAAAATTTCACATTAATATTCATTAGCATTAAAAAAATTGTACATGGACTCCGGGTATAAGGAAATTGAGTCCACAGATTCTCGAAATTATTATCTTAGCATTGCATCCTAGTAAGGTAAAACTATAAAAGCCTAGATTTTGGTGAATATATTTTGAAATAAATTAATCCTTTGTAGATAAATTAACACTAAACATAGACTATTATTATTATATAAAATCATTATGTTTATATTACATTATACACAACACTATGTTAGTCTTATGGTACACACAACACCAACTTAGCATATATTACATTCAACATCAATTTTCTATAAAACATAACCTTATTATCATAATTATATAAGTGAGATAGTTATAACCAATCCATTAAACATATTTATAAGTATATTAACTCCTAAATTATATTTATTTTTCATATAAATAAAACATATTCATAATGGAATGTATAACATTGGTTATGTCTTTATGTGTTTAGAAATACTATTTTCAAAAAATAACTTCTTTTTATATCCTAATGATAATAATTATAAAATTAATTATAGACACTATTATAAATTTAATTTTATAAAAAACAGAATTTTTTAATTTTTATTTCATTATTAATAAATGGTGAATATGTAGTATTTTTTTTGATAAGTTACATTTTTTGATGAATACTGAAAAAATACTATATTGTAGTTAAAAAAATCATTTTTGATTTAATGAATTATTACATTTTTAAATGATTGAAAATGTCATAATGGATCAATTATAAATATAATTGTCTAATTTAGTTAATTAGAACCATTTTCATATTGAAATTATATATAATTTTCTAATTGTCTAACACATGTCCTAATTTCTACTAATGAGTTTCTTTCGACCTAAATAAACATTAGTCTAAATTTATCTAATTTTCATTCCACATGGGAAAGAACATGATATATTTTACATTCTATTTAAAGACATGTTTAAAATGTAATAGTCATGTTTTTAATAATGATATAATTTTCAATATAGTCTCATTCCTATGAAATAATCAAATATAAATTTAAATTTAAATCTAATAATATTATATTGATCGTGATAAATTATTTTTAATTTATAATGAACAATTGATTAAATTTATGTCTTTCACAATGATGATGCATCAATTCATTAATTAATGAAAATATCAAATAAATGATATTAAAAATATTTAAATAATTATATTTTGACATAATTAATACATATACAAATTTAATATATATATATTTTACATATTATTGAGATATTATAACTATTTTTTTCTATGTTATCATGTTTATAATTTTTTTAAAAGATAAAAAATTAATAGTATCAAATTAACATAAATGATACGTTAAAAAATTTAATATTTTATTATGTGATATAAAAATAATAAAATATATTATTAATCCAAATAAATATAACAAGGTTATAAATTTCATCAATTATTTACATGAGGTTCTTTTGGAATTTCATAATTACTATATTAACCCTAATAATGTTATAAATTTCATCACATATCCACATGGGGTCTTTTAGAATTTTATAGGTACTATATTAACCTTAATTTCATCACATATCCACTAGGGGAATATCTAACTATAATGTCCACTGGTCATCCAGATATAGGCTAACAATCTGGTTTGTTACTCCTCCCAACCCATGACGCTCGAGACCCGCTCTACTTACCTGGACATCCCATTTTCCTTTATGAAGAAATGATCCACCCTCTGGTGATATGAAACTCACCCTAAAATGATAACAGTCGATGACTACCTGGAAGAAAACTAGCCAGTCCATTCCATGAATGACATCATAGTCTGCCATCTCTAGGAAATAGAGGTACCATAGGAAGTGACACCCACCAACCTGTAAAGGGAACTCTCCGCACTGATGTACACTAGTTGTTCTAGTGCCCAACGGAGTGTTTAGCATCAAGTTATCAGTAGATGAAAAGATGTAGAGCCCAAGGCTCTCCATGATAACACCAAATATAATTCTGGAAGCCCCTCTATCGAAAAGATAATAATCTAAAACTGAGGCTACAAGGATCATTCCTAGAACATTGTAACGTCTAGGATCCTGCTCATGCTGGGTCTACTCCACTGCAAAAGTCTGGCCTTTGCCACAGACTTGTGACCCTGCTTGACTTCTCTAGGCTGATCTTCCTTAATGTCGCTGAAGAACCGGTAACTGACTACCATCGCCATGACCTCCACCTTGGCCCGAATGTCCGGAAGAACATCAGCTGTCAGACTAGTGAATACATTGGTGGTGCTACTCCTAAAAGAGGAGTCATAGGATAACCCCTGTCACCATCTGTTGGTGAGAAGAACTGACAAAAGCGCTGAAGGAGACCCATCTTGCTGCAAGATCGGCACTCCACTGGATATCTCGGGCAACATGGCCTCATATGACCTCTTCTCCCATACTAGTAGAAAACCACCTGGCTACCAGAAGATGAATCCCCCCTTACTCTGATCTCCTAGTACAGTCTCCTTGTGGTGATTCCTGCTATCATCTGGTAGAGCACTAACTCAAGATGTTGAACTTCCCTGGCTCACTACTCCAGAATCCCTCAGATTGCACTCTTTGATCAACACCTAGTTGATGATAAATGATATCTAATTCAACATGAATATGTTCACCAGAGGTAAAATGTCATACCTGAGACCATCCTCAAACTTCCATGCAAGGAACAACTCATCACCTCCTGGAATAGGCATGAGACGCTGAAACTCTGTGAAGTGAGAATAATACTCCATAATAGAAAGAGTTCCCTGCTTCAGACTCTGGAACACTCGGGCTCGATCAGCCCTCATGGTCTATGGGTAGATATAATCATAGAAGATATGCCGAAACTCATCCCCATCCATATTCTGTCGGTGTACCTCATGTGAGATCACATTCCACCACCTCTTAGTGGAGTCTCAGATCACGTTGGTAGCGAGCTTCACCCTCTTCTCTGGAGGTATCTTCATATTATTGAAATTCATCAGCATGGATTCTAGCCGTGACTCTTCATCCTAGGGTCCTCCATCCCCTAAGAATGTGGTAGGATGCTTCTACTGAAAAACCACCTCAAATTAGCCATCGATGGGGCAGGAGGTGGCAATCCTTGAATGGTATGCATCATCCTCAATAAGACCTCATCGAACATTGCATCAGCACCGATGTCTGGTAAAATGGCTGGGTCCAAGGCTGGAACAACTGGAGTACCTGTAGGTAGTCCCTTATCAGCAATGCTTGGTGTCTGATCACCGCCTGGAAACTATCACACAACCACAGGACGTCTCAGTGGCATGAATCTGTAAGGCCATGCACACACCTTAGATCAAGATTATCAATGACTTAAAACAAGGAGTTTAAGAAGGGAACATGTGAAATAAATCACTCATGTTTACAAAACATGACTACACAGCGTGTACATTTCCTATGCGGCGTGTTCCCTTTAGTCATTTACATGGGTGTGTACAGCTGCCTAAACTAGTCATGTAACACCCAACCAACACGGAATGTTGTCCTAACACACAGAGTGTACTTGAATTCTATTTCCCTATATGAGTCCATATACATGGTTAAGCAACATGGTTCTCATAAGACAATAGTACATGACATGTGCAAGATAGAAACGACATGTACTAGACAAGATTCACATGGACCGTGCTGTTAGTGACACGACTAGACACACGACTCAAACTACACGACATGTACTGGATGGACATGACATGTACGCGAATGGGTTTCACTTACCAGGGTTGTTCGTGACACGGCCGAGTACATGGGTCCAACTACACAGCATGTTCAATACTAACACGACGTGTAAAGAATAAGCTTTTATCCGTCCGTGTTGTTAGTTACATGGGTGGACACAGGTTCAACACTACACAGCAGGATCGACTGGTAGACGGCATGTTTCCACCAAAATTTCTCCGTCCCATGTCTCTTCCCACACATCCAATGACACAGTTAGAGACTACACAACATGTATATAATGTACATGGTGTGTACTTAAGGAAAACAGTTTCTTCCTGAACAGAAGAACACATGGCATGTACTTAACACAACACAACATGTATTCTAGGGTTTTCTGGACATTAATACTTAGAAACTACTCTAGATCCTTGAAGAACACTAAAATGAGAATTGAAAGTTCCAAATTCCGATCTGTTAGGTCCCATACTCCCCGCGAATCAAGGTTTGGCATCTTGTACACATTATTACATGGAAAACAAGGAAATGATCTACCAAATTCCAGTCCATGAGGGACCACAACACCTCAAGAACCATAGTTTGGTGTCCAATTAAGCAAATATCTACACCAATCAATAACTTGGCAAACAACAAGTATTAATATCAAGGAAAATATCACAACAACATTCATATTTTACAAAACATCTATCACAACAACATGAAATCACTAATGCATCCTAGATGGCATGGCAAAAATGCATGACATGTGATTTATAGAAAGTTCCTATATGATGCTTGATATTGAACACCCTAATATCATTGGGTAGCAATAGAAATAGAACCTCAATAATATCAATAAAAATAGCACAAACCATGTGAATCACTCAAGGTAAAATCAAATCAACTGTAATAAATGAAAAACCATAAAAATTGCAATTAACGAGGTAGATTGGAATTTCACTGGATAGGGGTTAGCTACTCCTACGCACATCTTATTAAAAAGTACATATTCCTTCCTATCACGGGATAATGGATCCAAACATTAAATCAAGAGAAAAGAATTATTATGATACCACATTGTAACGTCATGGTTCCGGAAGCCACCCAAATGCGCCCTGTCCACGGTTGGTCACATGGCCTCAAGCGCATTTTTGCAAATGCTAGAGGCTTCCGACTAGCAGCGAGGGACTTGGGTTTGATAGTGGGGAAACAATGACCTAATTGGAAGAGTGTACAGTGGAAGTAAACAAATACATACAAGAGAAAAAGAAGTAATAATGACATACAACAGTAATAGTTGAAAAATGAAAGTATAAACTGGAGAACATATATAAAATGATGCATGATACATATGTCTAGGAAAATAGAAAAAAAAGTCACAATGATGCAATACAACAGTGCTAGTCCAGAGTGAAAAAGAAAATATATAAAATCCACATCATCAGATGCCATAGCTTTGTCCCATGCTCTCCAGCTCTAGAGAATCCAAGTACCCGAAGTAGAAGGGAGCTTGTCATTATCTATACCTTCAAAAATATAATCTGTTTGGGCCCAATAGAATGAACCAATTTGGGTGTGAGACTAAATACCAGTAGAGAACCACCCAACGATATGTGCCTAACAGTAGGTGAATATATGGATTTTAAAAATACAGAAAATAGTAAATAGGAAAGTGCTCAGTAGTAAACAGTTCCAAAAATAAAAAATAATCAATCAAGCACAATAACCCTATAGGATGTCCACACAGCCTATCCTATCAGGTTCAGTGATATGGATTCATATTGACTCTCTGAGGAAGCTCCCATAGTCAATTACCCTTTTAGTAAAATGTAAAAAAAGACTATATGAGGAAGCTCACATAGTCAATTCCTCTTATAGTCTAAGGTAATCGAGGAATCTCTAAGGATAATCACATATTCATTTCCTCTTATGGCCCCATGATCTAGGTGTTGAGTCAAAAGTATTATTTTGACTTTAATAACTTGTTTTGGAAAACACAAATGACCTTTATCATGTTTATCATATCGTACTGACCATAGTGATCGTACTGACCATGCTGATCGTACTGACCAAGATGATCGTACTGACCATGATGATCGTACTAACCATGCTGATCGTACTAACCATGACAATCGTACAATGATGATCGTACTGACTATGTTTTTTCGTACTGACTCTGGAAATTGTATTGACTTTGCTACTCATACTTTCATTACATGATTGTTTTGGTTCATTGTCAAAAACACATGTTTCATATTAATCATACTCATAGTGATCACATTCATATATATTTTTTTTAACCAATACAATGTCGTTGTGTTAGTTACATTCTAATCAAAACGATGTTGTGCTTCCTATTTCAATCTGACTGTTATAATGCCAGGTGTCTAGGTCCCGCCAAGTGTTTCGTATAAATATGACCATTGGAGGAAATATAACCGTTGGAACCCAAGGCCTATAAATAGGAGGTCATCTGAAGCTGAAAAAGAACGACTTTGGAACACCTGTGATATTCTGCTTCTATAATGTTCTAGAGTGAGATGTTGTGACTTCTCTCATGCTTTGTGCGTCCGATCATCATATCGAGGACTTTCATGTGATTACAAAACAGAGGTGTCGGTTGCCTACAAAATCGATGGCTGTCGGGGATAGGAAGACAGATGTACCGATCATCGTATCAAGGGCTTCCGGGGATAGGCAGACAAACGTACTGATCATCGTATCGATGGCTTACCAAGGTGTTGGTGATACAGACCTTTTATCCGTGCTGAAAGGATAACTCTTCACTATAGGACAAAAGAATTGTAATTCTTTTACATTTCCACTGCTTCTTGTATTGGAAATGAATTTGTATTGTTTCCTTTCTTTTTTACACTATCAATTGTAATTGTTTCAATTACAATTATACTATTACATATTGTATCGATTGATTCTATATGATTTAAGGTAGAATCATTAACTATTGTTTTACTCTGATTATTGTATTCATCTTGAATATAATTACTTTACTTTTCTAATTGTATTACTTTACATCAAACCTTTATTCTATGTACATTTTTGGGTGTCTATATTTGTATTAGTTTATGATCATTTAAACTAATTTAATAAGTCTTTATACACAATGTTTTAAACCTACAATTCGCCCCTCTTGTATTATCCCATCCAATATACATTTACATCTACATATTCGATCCAACAATTGGTATCAAAGGGAGTTTCCACTGATTTGTGTTACTTTCTCTTTTTCTTTCATATTACTGTTTTAACTACTTACTACACTAACGTGTGGAGTGGAAAAGTTTTTGTTTTGTTAGATGGTAGGAATAAATATTGGGTCAATAGAAAATATAAATCCTTCTAGACAACCTATCTTTGATGGGAATGATTATGAGTAATAGAGAGATTGTATGAAGACTTTTGTGATCAATACTGGTGTATACAATTTTATTATTCTTACTAGATGTTACAAATTTCCTGACAAAGAAGTCAGTACTTTTAGTAACAAGAGAAGCAATAATATCAACTAAATTATAAGGTATTCAATACATTATTATTCTCTATGACCAGGAATATATACAGTCAGATATTATCATGTGAAGCAGCCAACATTATTTGTATGAAATTAGAAGTCACTCATTTTGGTACATCCAATGTTATAGAAACAACAAGAGTGATGCTTCGAGCCGAGTATCATGGATTTGTTTTTCGGTATGGAGAGACAATATGTAAATTACAATAAATATTTATGACAGTTGTCAACAACATACAATCCATGGGAGAAAAAGGTCTTGATGATGATGCTCTTGTAGATAAGATTATTGATATAATGCCAAATGAATGGGAGTCAAAAAGGACAGATATTGATGAAAACATAAAAGTTTCCCAGATTACTTTTGACGAACTAATTGGAAGTCTTTTACAGCATGAGACAAGAATGACAAGAAATTATTATTTTAAAAACAAGAATAAGGGTAATAGAAGTGTATCCTTTACATCTAAATAGAAAAAACCTGAAAGGATTACAAGATCCAAAGCCAAGAAAATTTCTATATTAGAATCAAGTGATAGTGATCACTCAGATAATGAGTTAGCTAATCTTCCTCGAAGGATGAAAAAGATTGTGGGAAAGAAAGACATTAAATATAGATCCAAAAAGATAGATAGGAAGGACAAGAAACATTCAGATGTAACTTGTTATGAATGTAAGAGAGTGGGTCATATAAGTCCTAATTGTCCTTTACTAAAGAGAAAAGATAGAAAGGAAAAACACTCTAAAAGAAACAAGAAAAAGTATTATAAGACAGAGAATTTTTTAAAGGAAAATGATACATGGAGTGCAAGTAGTAGTGATTCATCAGATAATTTTTCAGATTATGAGTCCACAGGACATAGAAATATTGGAATTATATCCATATTACCAATTGAATATCATTGTCTCATGGAAATGGTACACAATACTGAATCTATTACAAATGTCTCTTTAAATGAAAATTATACTGATAAATATTATGAATCTTTAAATGATGAATCTTCATCATCAGAAGATGATACATTACCTTATTTTGAAGAAGTATCTAGATTTTCTAAATTAATTGAAAATGAAAATTCTAAACTCAAGAAGAATCTTGAGAAAAAAAACTCTAGAATTTCAGTTTTAATAAAAGAAGTTCCAGATACTTCCAATGAACTTAATATGAAAACTTCTGATTTTGAAAGTATTCTAAAAACCCTTGAAAAAAGTCAAATCTGATAAAGATATACATTCTATGGATCTAGAAAATGTGATTTCAAAGAAAAATATTTAGTCACCTAACTCTAGTTTAAAATCAAATGTTTTGGAAGATAAAAACATAGTTCTAAAACTAAACTTGGAAATTTTCTCTTTAAAGACATGTTTGTAAAATTTTACTCATGGAAAATAAAATTTTGAAAAAATTTATTACCAAATCCGGCCATTGAGAAATTGTTATGGACTTGGTTATACTCATTCCAAACCATTTTTAGTAATAACTTTTCTGTTCTACAAAAAAAACAATTTTTTTAAGTGCCAATGTGGTGGACACTGGAAAAAAGAGTGTTCTCTCAATAAAACTCAGTCTTTAGGATTTCATAAATCTAATTTTGAAAAATAAATAAGGATTCCTATAATTCTGTTATCTAATCATTCGGGATCCAAACAAGTTTTGATTCTGAAAAACTAATTGTTTCTTTTTCAGGAAAATGAGAAGTGTACCAACAAGAAAATTTGGTAAATGGATAGTGGTTGTTCTTCACACATGACCGGAAAGAAAGATCTCTTTGAAAATTTTATCTAAACAAAAGAGGGAAAAGTTACTTTCGGAGATAATGCTCAAGGAAATATTGTTGGTATAGGTAATATTTTTTTTTTCATGGAAAAGTTATTATCTCAAATGTATTTTTTTGTAAAAGGTCTTAAGAAAAATCTCATCATCATAGGTCAATTTTGTGATTATGGTTACCTTGTGAATTTTTGTAATGATAAGTGTCTAGTTCACAATTCCAAGGATGAGTTCATTCTATCTGCCCATAGGCAAGATAATGTATACACTATTAACATAGAAGGCCTTAGGAGCCATAAAATGCCCAATTTAAGTGAAATAGAAGACCAATCATGGATATGGCATAGAATACTAGGACACTGTAACCCAAGAAAACTATGTAAATGTTCAAAGAAAAGACTTCTAAAGGGACTACCAGATCTTAGATATGATTCTTCAAAAGTCTGTGATCCTTATCAATATGGCGAGCGACATAAAACTAGCTTTAAATCAATTAATGAAGTTTCGAATTCTAATGCATTATATTTAGTGCATGTGGATCTTTTTGGTCCTTCAAAAACTGGAAGCATTGGAGGCAAATACTATGTATTTGTTCTAGTTGATAACTTTACTATATTTACATGGGTCTATTTTTTAACAAAGAAATCTGAAGGCTTTTCCTATTTCAAAACTTTTAGATCCTAAGTTAAAAATGCGAAAAATATATCATTGATAACTATCCATAGTGATCATGGTTTTGAATTTCAAAATTGTGAATTTGAAACAATTTTTAGTAATAAATTTATTACTCACAATTTCTCAACTCCAAGAACTCCTCAGCAAAATTGTGTTGTTGAAAGAAGAAATCGTATTCTTCAAGAAATGACTAGATCCATGTTGAGTGAATACTCGATTGATAAGAAGTTTTGGGCTGAAGCTATTAGTACTACATTCTATACTATAAATCATGTTTCATCCAGACCATTTTTTAATAGAACACCTTATGAGCTATGGACTGGCCAAAAAACTAAAGTATCATACGTCGATTTTTTTGGGTGAAAAGTATTCATTCTCAATACAAAAGGTAATCTACACAAATTCTCACCAAAATCCGATGAAGGAATCATTTTAGGCTACTCCACAACATATAAGGATTACAGTGTTTTCAATAAAAATAGATCTACTATTGACGAAATAGTACATGTAAAATTTGATGAAACTAATCCATTTGTTTCTAAACCACCCCAACCTACATCCTTAGATGTTTTTTCAAAACTGATTATCAACCTTTGATAGAAAATCCTTCTGATAAGGAAAATGTTCAAAAAATTACTTCTGAAACATTTACCACCAAATAATTTCTACCATATGTTGATGAACGGGTTTTACAAAATTGAAATCAATTGTTTCTTAGGAATTAACCCAGTGATAACATCATTGGTGAGGTAAATCAACCTGTAAGGACCAGATATTCCTTAATAAATAAAATATAACATCTTGTTTTTCTTTCCTAATTTGAACCTAAAAGTATAAGTGAGGCCTTAGGTGATGAAGATTGCATCAAAGAAATGCAAGATCAACTAAATAAATTTCAGAGGAATCAAGTCTGGAATTTAGTTGGAAGATGTAAAGAAACAACTGTAATTGGTGTAAAATGGGTTTTCAGAAACAAATATGATGAAAATGGAGTCATTGTAAGAAATAAAGAAAGACTTTTTGATAAGGGCTATAATCAACAAGAGAAAATAGACTATGAATAAACATATGCTCCTATAGATAGATGTGAATATATTCGTATTCTATTAGCCTTTGCAACATACATTAATTTCTAACTTTTTCAAATGGATGTAAAATGTGCTTTTCTAAATAGTTTTTTTTTCAAGAAGAAGTTTTTTTCGAACAACCCCCTGGTTTTCTAGACCTAAAATCTCTTGATCATGTTTTTAAACATACCTGGGATTTATATGGTCTTAAACAAGCCCCTAGAGCATGGTATGATAGACATACATGATTTCTTTTAAAAAACAATTATATAAAAGGTACAGTAGATCCAACCCTTTTTATAAAAATGGAAAATAATAAAATCTTGATTGTTCAAATATATGTTGATGACATAATATTTGGATCAACTCAGCAATCTTTAACTGATTATTTTGCTAATTTAATGATGTCTGAGTTTGAAATGAGTATGATTGGTGAGTCAACATTTTTTTTAGGTTTTCAAATTTCTCAAAAACCAGAAGGAACATATATATCCCAACATAAGTATATTAAATATTTACTTAAGAAGTATGGATATAACAAAGCTAAAAGTATCAGCACTCCAATTGGTACTTCAAATACACTTGATCTTGATGAAACTGGGAAACCAGTAGATCAAACAATTTTTAGAGGTATGATTGGAAGTTTTCTATACTTGACAGCTAGTCAACCAGACTTAATGTTTCTTGTATTCTTATGTTAAAGATATCAATCTAATTCAAAAGACTCCATTTAAAAGTTGTATAGAGAATCATTAGGTATTTAAAATTCACTATGGATCTAGGTCTCTTTTATTCTTCTGGAAATGATTTTGTTTTAAAAAGTTTTTCAGATGCTGACTCTGGCGGTTGTAGATTGGATAGAAGGAGTAAATTTGGAACATGTCATTTATTTGGAGACTCCTAGGTTTCATGGTGATGAAAGAAACAACACTCTGTAGCACATTCCACTACTGAAGCTGAATATGTAGCAGCTGGAAGTTGCTATGCTCAAGTGTTGTGGATGCAACACACACTCCTTGACTATGGATTGTGTTTTTCCAAAACTCAAATTATTTGTAATAATACTAGTGTCATATATCTTAGTAAGAACCAAGCACATAACTCTCGTGAAAAACACATAGATGTTAGTCATCAATTTCTTAGGGATCACACACAAAAAAAAGATATTGTTTTACAGTTCATTAGAACGCAAGAACAACTTGCCGACATTTTTACAAAACTGTTACCTTCCGATATACTTGAATTTATAAAACAAAAGCTTGAAATGATTATAATAAATTAATCATTCATATCTACTTCTTTTTTTACATTTCTCCTAACATTAATAAAATTATCTTAGAAAGGGGGGGAACATTTCTTACTGTGTTTTCTTTTTATCTTATGGTATGTGTTTTTTTTCCTATCTGTTTATCGTATTGACAGTTTTATCGTATTGATAGTTTTATCATAATATTTACCTATCTGTTTATTGTATTGACATTTTTATTATTATTCACCTATATGTCTATCAGATTATCCGTTCTTGGTAATGATTTTCTTTTCCATCGTACTGTCAGTAATTGGTAATGAATTTCTTTTCCATCATACTGTTAGTTCATAAAAATTATTTTCTTTTCCATCATATTTTCAGTTCATGGTAATGATTTTCTTTTCCATCATATTGCATGTTCATGGTAATGATTTTATTTTCCATCGTGTTTTCAGTTCATGGTAATTATTTTCATTTCCATCAACTTGTCCAATCATGGTAATGATTTTCTTTTCCATCATCTTGTCTGATCATGGTAATGAATTTATTTTCCATCGGCTTGTCCGATCATGGTAAGGAATTTATTTTCCATCGGCACGTCCGAGCATGGTAATAAATTTCTTTTCCATCGGCATTTCCATGGTAACAAGTTTGTTTTCCATCAGTTTGTCAGTTCATGGTAATGACTTTCTTTCCCATCGGTATGACGATTTATATTATTCTTTTTCTTTACCTACGATGGTGTTTTCTTTTTAACTATACTAAAACCAAAAATTACCTTATCTTCTCCGGTAGGTACTTTCAATTTTTTTAAAAACTATTTCGTTTTAATCCTAACCTTTGATCTTATTTCCACTAATCTTGACCTTAGAAGATCAACAGTCACCCCTATATCGCCTATAAATACCCCCTTCCCAAACCCACATCATTTTTTTTCAGGATCTACGTCGAAGCTCTGCCTCACTGATTTTAAGTCATCGTACGATCATTCATTGGCAGCATCTCTATGTCACAGACTTCTTCCAACACTCCCGCCGATATTTCCTCAAAGGCTTTCTCAGAAAAAGCCCTTTTTAGGGAAAGGTTAGTTTCCCACGAATTCTATGATTTGTACGATTCTACAATCAAAAGGATTATTTTGTTTCATGAATGAGAGCATCTGTGTGTTGAAATACCTGTTTCTCAAGATCCGATTATCTTTAATGATGTCGGTCAGTTTTATAAAACCTTATCTTTCAACAAAGGCATGACTATCAATTTTGATGTGTACGATAGAAAGTTTTTTATGTCTGTGAAACAAGCGGCTCATTTTATGAATGTCCCGGTAGAAGGTGATTCTTTCTGTCCATCTCATAAACTACCAGAGGAGGTTGGTAAGTTTAATAGAGAAAGTGTCGAGAAGTATTTTTTTGTTGTAAATGAAGAGAATAAGAATGTGTCTCATCTTACTCCGGACAACAGGTTTGTTGCTCTTTGGATGCAAGGTTTTCTTATCCCAAGTAAAGGGGATAGAGAAACTATGAATGTTTCTGAAATTTTCATGCTTGACTATCTTGTCAAGATGAGAAAAGTAAATCCGATGGGATTCATTTTTGAAACAATTAAGAATGTAAAGTCAGGGGAAATCAATTATCATTTGATTATGTATCCATAAATCCTTACAAAGTTCATTCTCTAGAGCATGAAGTTTTGAAACATTTCTTTGAAAGGATAGCTGATAGATCTGAAGCCATCCTGGATTAGTAAGAGTACAATGAAAAAGTTGAATATTTGTTTTGATCAGAACTCATGACTTTTTGTTAAGGATGTAGAAGCTGAATCAGATCAGAATCAATTGGCACCTATGCCAGTAAAAGACAATCAATCTGCTGGTATTACCCAAAATTATGATCCTCAAACCAGCTCAAAGCCATAGAAGAAACCAAAGTACAGTAAGGAGGTTGTAGCCAAATGAAGAAAGGATAAAGAACAGATAAAGGAAGGTGATCAAAAGTTTGTACTCGATCCAGCCGAAGCGTTTGATGAAAGAATAAGGGTAGAAGAAACCCTTAAAGCTATAAAGAATAAGAAGACTATTTTAAAGAAAAAGGCTCAAGACTTTGATATCTATAATGTATTGAAAATGGTTGAGGATGCAAGTGCTCAACTAACAGATGAAGTTCATCAATAGCCCATTTTACAGAGTCTTCCAGAGAAAGAAAATGGAAAACAAATGTTGGAAGAAATACAAGAAGTTGAGGAATAGGAAGGATATTTTCTTTTACAATTCCTTCAGAGTTCGAAGAAGAGTAGAGAGGAATCGGTTCAGAAACAAAGTGAAGGTATTAAACAAATCTCTAATGCCGATCAAGCACCTTTTCAAACATCTGAAACTCCAGATAAAATTTCTTCTCAAGTAAAGAAAGGTTTTCAATCTTCTCATACTGAAAAAGTTATTGTCATTAGTGACAAAATATAAGATGAAAGAAAAGAGAAAGAAAAAGATAAAGAAAAGAAACCAGTTGTAGACTCAAGTAGATCAAATGAACTGGCTTCGTACGATAAGGATACTGATTTAGAACACACAATATCTCTTAAGAAGAGTGAATACATTTTTTATGTTTTGAGAAGAAATGAGAAAACTTTTCCAAACTTTCCCAGGCTGGAAGGGAAAATTGATTTCATTACTGATAATCAAGAGAAGAAATTTGGTTCTATAAAATAATTTAGAAGGAATGTTCTTTCAGTTGAAGCCGATTTGAATGTTCTTTCAGAAAGTTCAAATGCTCATAAGAAGGCTTGCAACAAGATGACCAAGTGGTCATACAAAATAGAGAGCTTAGTCAATGACAATGAGATAGAAATTCAATATATAAGAAGGTTGTCAAATTATCTTCCAATTTGTTTCAAAAAACATGACAAAGAAGCTGTTGAATGACTGAATCAGGTAACTCATAGAGTAGATATTTCATCAGTAAAAGTGTTACAGGATAGAATGAATGCCTTTCAGTCTGAGTATTCGAAGGTTTCATCTCTAAAGGATGAAATAGTTCTGTTAATGAAACAATACACTGCGTTATCCAAAGATAACAAGAATTTTCAAGATAGAATTGATACTCTTGAAGAAGTTATCAGAGTTCAAGAGGAGACAATCAAAAATCAGGATCAACTCTTTGACGATCAACAAAACCTTCTCAGATCTCACGGTGATGCAATTTCTGAAGACAAAAAGGAAAACAAAAAGATGAAGGCAGTTCTTCATGAGTTGATAAAAAAGGAGAAGGAATGATAAAACAACTGACTTGTATTTGTTTTCATGTTTGGCTTTGTTTGTTATCGTAATGAAATTTATGTTACTATATCCATTGTCTTGTATATCTTTTCTAACCCTTTCAGAAAATTCAAGAATACCCCTTTCATTTTTTAAATCACAAAGGGGGAGAGTGTTTTTCAAAGGGGGGGAATGTCTTAAAAAGAGGGAATGGTTTGAACAAACACATCTAAATCAAGCAAAATCAATGAATACAATCCTTAGGAATATACATACCTAAAGGGGAGTTAGTTGTATTCAATTTCTTATTGAGAAGAGTTTCCAATAACTCACGGGGAGATAAGTATTTCCTATTATTTTTTTGTGTTTTGTGCTTTCCAAAAAGGGGGAGATTGTTGAGTCAAAAGTAATCTTTTGACATTTATATCTTGTTTTGGAAATAAAAAATGACCTTTATCATGTTTATCATATCATACTGACCATACTGATCGTACTGACCATGATGATCATACTGACCATGCTGATCGTACTGACCATACTGATCGTACTGACCATGCAGATCGTACTGACCATGCTGATCGTACTGACCATGCTGATCGTACTGACCATGCTGATCGTACTTACAATGCTATTCGTACTGACCATGCTGATCGTACTGACCATTCCAATCATACAATGCTGATCATACTGACTATTTTTTTCGTAATGGCTCTAGAAATTGTATTGACTCTGCTACTCATACTTTCATTACTTGCTTGTTTTGGTACATTGTCAAAAACACATGTTTCATATTAATCATACTCATGGTTATCATCTTCATATGTATTTTGTTTAACCAATACGATGTAGTTGAGTTAGTTACAAACTAATCAAAACATTGTCATGCTTTCTGTTTCAATATGACCATTATAATTCCAGGTGTCCAGGTCCCTCCGAGTTTTTCGACGAAATATGACCGTTGGAGGCAATATGACCGTTGGAACCCGAGGCCTATAAGTAGGAGGTCATCTGAAGCTGAAAAAGAGAGACTTTGGAACACCTTAGATATTCTGATTCTATAAGGTTCTAGAGAGAGACGATGTGACTTCTCTCCTGCATTGTGTGTCTGATCATCGTATCGAGGGCATTCAAGTGATTGAAAGACAGAGGTGCAGATTTCCTACAAAATCGAGGGCAGTCGGGGATAGGCAGACAGACGTACCGATCATCGTATCGAGGGCTGCTGGGGATAGGCAGACAGACGTACCGATCATCATATCGAGGGCTTACAATGGTGTTGGTGAGACAGACCATTTATACCTGGTGAAAGGATAACCCTTCTCTTTGGGTCAAAAGATTTGTAATTCTTTTACATTTCCAACGGTGCTTGTATTAGAAAGGAATTTGTATTGTTTGCTTTCTTCATAACACATTCAAATGTAATTGTTTCAATTACAATTATACTATTTCATATTGTATCGATTGATTCTATACGCTTTAAGGTAGAATCATGAACTATTGTTTTACTCTGATTATTTCATTCATCTTGAATTCAATTACTTTACTTTTCTAATTGTATTACATTAAATCATACCTTTATACTCAGTACATTTGTGGGTGTCTGTGTTTGTATTAGTTTAAGATCATTTAAACTAATTTTTTATGTGTTTAAACACAATATTTTAAACCTTAAATTCATACCCCCTCTTGTATTATTCCATCCAATATACATTTACATCTACATATTCGATCCAACACTAGGACACTTTGAGGAAGCTCAATTAGTTAATTCCCCTTGTAGCCCAAGTCGTTCAATTAAATCAAATACTCTATGAAGATTCCCACACAATCAATTCCCCTTATAGTCTAAAGAAATCAGAGACTCTTTGAGGATGCATACTCAGTCAATTCCCCTTATATCACATAGTGGTCCAATGCTCTATGAGGAACTCACACAATTAATCCCCATTATATCCTAAAGTGTTCGAAGACTCTCTAGGACGCCCATTCATTCAATTCCCATTATAGTTTACTACACCAGGTTCTCACAACCCTATGTAGGTCAACTAGCATAGTAGTGAAATATGGCCAAAGTAAACCTACAGAACCACTTGGCTAACCAGACTAATGAATATAAAGTATGTCAGTAGACAAACTCTCTATCCTAGAGCAATAGGCATGAAAAGCAAGCAAGGTAGCCAAAATTTATCTACAGGACCAAACGATATTAAATATAACATTCAAGGGTAATACATCCGAAGTACGGAAATCAACCCTATTCATAACCAAATTACCTCTACACAAGTATATAATCATGGTAGGCAATCAACAAGGTTAAAACAGTAAACACGCAATACCCCATTCAAGGGTATTGGTGGAATTTTCACATAATACTCAAAGACATCGAACGGAAAGGCACAAGACACCTACCATGGCGTTGGGAGAACAATATAAATGAACCTTGAGGCTTGGATCACCTTAGAACTCCATAGATCTAAGAAAACATATATAACATTCAACTCATAATAACTTGTAAAAGAAGAGGAATCACGAAATGAGGCTCAAGAAGAAGAGAGAACTCACTGATTCAATTCGGACGCATCCAATAGTGTTCGATTAGGAGGACGATCAGATGATCGGGAACTGGTTGAAGATCCATGGCCATGCGGTGCTCTTGGTCGAACGAGACCTAAAAGAAGAGCATTCTGGCGATTAGACGCGACCCTAGTACATTTAATGAAAAAAAGAATGTACATTGTGTGTACTCTCCATTTCCGTACAGTTCATAATGCGGTCTCCAAGTCACTCCCACACGACTCTGTGTGTGGCCACGACACGGCCTCCTGCAGCAAGCAAGTACACGACATGTACTCAAAAAGTACACGGCGAGTACATAGAAAATTTCCTGAATTAACTTTTTCCACAAAAAAGTATTAGAAAAGAAATAAAATACCTAAAAAGAAGATATGGGTTCTTACATAGTCTTTCATTTATCCTCCCATCAGTATGTTGTGGAAAACACTCCCAGGGATCATAATTATTGGGGTTTCATTTTCACTAATCAATAGGGTGGAGTAGTATATAACATAAAAATGTACATGATATAATAAATCTCACAACCACACTATTTGAATAATCTATTCTCAAACTCAAATACATATAATTTCACTCAAAAATCATGGCTTCCACTTCTATGACCTGATATCCTATAAGAACACAACCATTTATAGAGCTATATTAAATTACTTTATTAATTTTTGTCAGTTTCACAAGAGGAAAAATAATCATTTAACCATTATTTAACCATTAAAATTGTTCACATTATAATTCATTAGCATTAAAAAAATATTACATTCCCTCCAGTTATAAGAAAAATGATTCAACAGATCATCATAATTATGACCTTAGTATTCCTTCCCAGCAAGGTCAAACAATAACACCCCTATATTTAAGTGATTTTTTTTAAATAATTTAATTATTTTCAGTTAAATTAACATTGAACATAGATTTTTATTATTATCTAAAATCTCTATGTTTGGATTGTGTTATTTAAAAAACATTGTTAGTCTTATGGTACACACAACATCAACTTGGAATATGTTACACGCAACTTCGAGTTTAAATAAAACATAATCTTATTGTCATAATTATATAAGTGAGATAGTTATAACCAATCCATTAATCATATTTATATTTATAGTAGCAACTAATTTTTTATTTTTTAAACATAAATAAAACATATTCGTAATGGAATGTATTACTTTGGATAAGTATTTCTATGCCTAGAAATACTATTTTCTTAAAGGAACTTCTATTTATGTCCTAATGAAAATAATAAAAAAATTAATAAAAGACAATATTATAAATTTTATTAAATAAAAAAACTCCATTTTTTAATTTTTAATTTCAATGTTAACATACTGTGAATTTTTAGTTTTCTTATGAGAAGATACATTTTTCGATGAATATTGAAGAAATTTGTATTATATTTAAAAATTTACCTTTTCAATTAAATAATTATTCCATTTTAAATGGATTTCTAATGCCAAAGTAGATCAACTATACATATAATAGTGCAATTTAGGAAATTAGAATCATTTTTATATTGAAATTACATATATTTTTAAAACTTTTGAATGTTCTGTTTACCCTCTTCGCAGTATGGCTATGAGACTAGAATTAAACATTGTATTATTATTTTGGTAAATTGTATTTCAAAACAAGGACATAAATCATTTTAATTAGTATAGAATTTATTCTCTAATTAAATCAACACAATCTTTTAAGATATTGCGACAAATAATTTTAGTATATTTTTATTTACCACGGTTAATGGTAAAAATTGTTAATAAAGATAAAAATAATATTTTAATATTATAAAATTAACCTACCAATTGTTTAAATTTTAGTTTATGATTTCATTTTGACATAAAAAATTAGGCTGAAATTATGTAATTTTTATGCAACTTGGGAATGAATATGACATATATTATATTTTATTTAATGATAAGTTAAAAATGCCATAATATTGTTCTTAATAATGATATTTTTTTTAATATAGTTTCAAAAATAAAAAATATTCAAATATAAATATTAATTTCAAATATAATAAATTTATATTGATCAGGATAAGGTTTTTTTTAGTTTTTTATTAATAATTGATTCAATTTAAGGCTTTCACAATGATGATTCACCAATCATTAATAAAATGAATTATCAAATAATTGATATTAAAAATATATAAATTAATATATTCTGAAATAATTAAAAACCAAAAATAATTTAATAGATATCTCATACATATTATTGAGTTATTATAAATGTTTTTTCTATGTTATCATCATTATATGATTTTTCTTAGCAGATAAAAAATTAATAGTATCAAATTAACATAAACGATAAGTTAAAAAAATTAATATTTTATTAAATCATATAAAAATAATTAAAATATATAATTAATCTAAAATAATATAATAAGGTTATAAATTTCATCACGGAACCACATGGAGTTTTTTTGGCATTTTATAATTAATATATTAACCCTAAAGTGTAATAATCTATGTTGTCATGGTAAATGATAAAGGTTTTAACTAAGGGATAAATTAAAAAATTTAATGTTAATATATTGAAATAAACGTTTATAAATTTTTTTTTGTGTATTTCAAACCATCCTCGTCTAATATTTGAAATAACTAACATTGGAGCTATTTAGAATTAAAAATTAATTTATATTAAATTAATAAATTAAAAGATTCATAATGTTCCCCTTTCTTCAATTATAAAAGGGAACCTCCTAAATCACTTAATAACATCACTATGATCCTTAAATCTCATTCATTTCCGGAAAATATAACTTATCAATGTCCCTATTATATTTATAGGAAAATAATAGTGTCAATAAAAGTATATGTATTTAGAGTTAGCTGATGAAGAGTTAATCTCTATTATCGGCTCTATCAATACTATTTATTCTTCTAATTAACCATAATATTTATTTATATTATAAATTAATAAATACAAGATCCCATATATTCATATATTTTATTATGATAATGGAATAATAATATTCCTCTTTTTATCTATCAAATTAAAGATGAAATTACCACGTAGTCGTACATACAACCAACCATCTCTACACCGTGGTCTAATATATTTTTCTATCACCACTTTACCTGGATGGGTATAATTTTTCCTAAAATGGATGTATATTGTGATATAAAAATGATATTTATTCTGTAACGGAATATATACCATCCACTTCTCTATTTGTTTCACAATTATCGAAATTATATTTTGCTCGTGCGTACATACGACTTACAATCTCCATGATGCACTAAAATTCATCTTCCTTTTTTACCATTCATGAGTCATTATAAAAAATTATATAACAAATAAATATGAAATATTCTAAAAAATAACGACAATAAAATAATATATATATATATATATATATTACAATTTCCTTATTTAATTCTATAGGATAAGAAATCATAAACATTGTTCATGCATACCTACGACGTACCATCTCCTTGAACGGTGTATTGAGTTTCATATATTTATATATATATTTATTTATTTTAAATATATTAATATAAAATATATATATGATTTATATATCATGTTTTAAATTCTTTACTTAAATTAATCATGATCTATGAAATAATACCAAGAATAACAAGGCAAAACATGTATAATAAACCAAGTGGTTATTACCCAAAACATTGTTTAAACATGGAATTTTAATAAATAGGTAATATAAACTCATAAATGAATCATATATGATATAGTAAATATTATTATAATTATGGATTATGTTAATAATATTTTTAAAACCACTATATAGTTGTTTAGAGCACCTACAGAGGGATTCAAATCTTTGGTATGTGAATTTAGTCTCACCTATACATATATGAGACACATGCCTCATACACTAATTCTTTCTTCTAAGCGGTGTATATACATCCCATGAATATAATGTTTGGGTCCTTACCAATAAATTATTGTATATACCTATCGATAATTTTTTCCCTTTCCTTGGGCATAGAATTATACAAATTATATTGTTGTATGGGTTAATTTCACAATCTCATTAATTTCATAGATTGATTATACATAAGTATTTATTGTGTTATATTTATCATCCACATCCATGTTTCTGGAAATTGTTTTCAAGAATGTTTTCAGTATTTTTCTATAACTTTCTAAAGATATTTTCACCAAAGTATGATATTTATGAAATGGTTTTAAAAGAATCATTATTTTCTAAACAATTTACTTTTCTACTTTTTCCACAAATGTTTGTAAAGATTGTTATTTTAATTTATACATGGGGAATTAATTTTTATTATATAATGAAGCATTATATAATTGAATATCCCATTACAATATTAAAAGGTTACATTCAAATATAATGTTATATTGTAAATTTTCCCAAAATATTATAAAAATTAAATGATCACAATGAATAAATGATATTTTCCTCAAAAAATGATTTGAATGATATTTCATGAATCCATTATATGTTTTTTATTTCATTTTATGGATAATTGTAATGAAATTGTTTAATGTTTTAAACATTTATTTTTATGGAAAATTCATGTTCTAAATGATCATTCAAAGTCCTTCTCAATATAAGATGATTTACTTTGTTATAGTTCAATAATACTATTCATACTCTTCTATTGGATGGTTTTTGTTTTGATTGCATGATATTTATGAAACCCGCTCCTTTTCACGGGTTATGATTTTGTTGAAATTGTTTTTAAAAATATATCTTTTCCCCAGTATAATATATAACTATATCTTTATTATACCCATTTCATTAACCGAGATCTGATATTATTGCCTATGATCATGTGGAACATGTACATATGATTACATTATAATAATGGTTAGACCTATATCTCCCAAAAAAGTTTATGGTAACGATTTATATCTCATAAGAGATACTATGATGGTCTTGGTAGTGATCCTTGACAACCAAGATGGTTATTTAATTATACCATGGATATCAGGATTGTTATGGAAGTGAACCATGCCTAAAAAGATGGTTTTGGAGGTGAACCATGACTACCATGATGACTATGGAAGTGAACCATGACTACCATTATGGTTATGGAAGTGAAAAATGACTACAGATTTGGTTATGTAAGTGAACTTTGACAACCAACGTGATTATATTAGTGAACCATGACTATTAATATGATTATGTATGTGAAACATGACTACCAATTTTTTATGGAAGGGAATCATGTTGAGAAATAAGGCATTTGTTTTGAACCCATGATAATAAGATTTCCTTGTATGCAATTCCCAGACTAAAATAAAAATTATTATTACACACTTATGGGTCTACTATAAATTCCATATTATATTCCTATTATATGATTTCATTATTTATGATCTTTATTTTCTTAAAATTCATGTCTTTTTAACTTCCATTTCGTATTCAAGGATTTATATTTACGGTCATTGATATGTAGGGTATGCTATTTTATTTTATGAATCATGTTCTCATACTCGTATGATAATTATTATGTTTATATATATCCCATGATTACCCTTACTATGAATCTATGATCGCCCTTTTTCTCACATTTTTTCACTTGGTTATAATGAATGGTTTTAGTCAGGGGTACTAAAGGGGAATATCATTGTGGAATATGTTGAAAATCATTAATCAAATTATATGATCATGTTCCATGTTTCCAATGTGACTAATATAATATAATATTTGGGAGTATTTTTGTGTAATTTATCAAGTGTTCCTCAAAAGTAATGTAATTTACATGTAGGAAAATCAATGGTCATTATGGTTGGTATCTAAGAAATGATTTATTTAACCATTGTAATGTTTAATGATAAAACATTAGTAACATTATTATGGATATTTATAAAGATATGTATTGGATTGTGTCTACGATTGAATATAATAAAATTTAAATGTATATAAAAATGTCCAAAAATTATGGTAATGGTTAGATTATGATATTTCCAATCAATACAACATTATCTTGATTCTACAAGTTGAAGTCCCTCTAGAAAAAATGTTCCTAGGTTAATCAAATCTCACATTGTTGGTTGGGCTTAACATGATTGTAACATAGTACATGAAAATACCCCCTATTACACACCTAGTATTACACTCAAAATGTATATGATTTAGAAATTCACAAACTCTTTACCTACCATAATGACGTATTTAAAAGAAATTTCTCTATGAATACCCTCAAATAAACCTAAATGTTCGATGTGAATAACTTTTGGTAAACATAAGTGTTTATTGAATTAGGAATGTGACCTCATTTTCCTGTCATATATGTGGATTTTAATGATTATATGGCTCATCACTATAATAATAAAGACTTACTCATTAAATTAAAAATATTTCCAATGGTGAGATACATATATAACTAGATTAATGTTGAATGTGGTGGATAAGTTGATGTTGATAATTCAAATGGGATTATCATATGAGTGAATGATTTTGTGATAATGCATGATTAGTTTTTATAGTTCATGATTAATAATGTGTACCTTATCCAACAATTAGACTCATTGAGGATGATATGTAAAGAGTTTACTGGTATTTCAGGTAAAAGAGACTAGACATGAAAGATGATTTCATATCCCTTGCATCATGAATTTTGAAATAATCATCTATGTGAATGTCATAGAGGAATAAGATGATATTTTTATAGTGGAAACGAAGGACACAAAAATGTAACTACAATATTAAAATGTATGAGTCAATTAAATGAATGGGTGGGGATATTTGCCTCCCTAAAAAACCATTAAAGGTGAAATTTGACATGTATGGAATGAATGGTAAAAATTAAAAAAAAATTCTAAGTGAAATGATACTGAATATAATGAGAAATGTTGTATGAGTAATTGTAGTACTGTTGGTGATGATTATTAGGTAGATGAATTTGACAGAAAAAAGAAATTAAGTAATTGGATGAGGAAACTGTGTTTTGGATTAATGATGAATTTGAATAATTAAAATTTTAATGTATTTAGATTCAATAAATATGTTTTTTGATTAGTGAAATATACAAGTATTGTTTAGATATTGTTTTTCAATGAGTATTAATATGAATATGATGAATGGTTCTGATGGAAACGATAAGTGATGTTGAATTTTTTTATGGAATTGATAACTGTTAATTAATTTTTTATGTTAATATAGCAATGTTTGGATAATGATATTTTTGATACTAATAAGTATTTATGATTATACTATTTATTTATATATTTTTTATGAATTGGATTTTGGTATCATGGAAGAAGCCTAAAAGTTGATTGTACTTGAGGAATATATCCCTTAATCCTTGGAATAATGAAACATGCTTGTTTTTTATAAGTTTTTATAGTAATTCAGGTGTTACCATGTTTCAAGAGAATACATGATTGGGATATTAACATGTTTGGAATGTGAAAATGAAGTAATTTCTTATGGTACATGGGATATATATGTTGAGCCAATTTAGTTCACCTCATTTTATAGTTTTGAATTTTATGCATTCAGAACTTTAGTAAGGTTATACATTTATGGAATGTGAGAGTTTTACATTGGATGACATTTGATAGATTACAATATGATATCACTATTGGTTGGATAATTCATATTTGATAACGTGCAATAATTTTTTTTGTTTTTATCAAGATATATGGAATGAATGATCATTCAATTTATGGATCTGATGATCTAATGCTTGAAGAGTGACAAATTGAATTTTATTTATCTAAATAAGAGATGAGGTTTAAATTAGTCGATGCACAAAAATAGGGTGAGATTATGATGAAATCATGTAAGCATATATTCTCAAGAAAATTATTCAGTATTAGGAACATGGATCGTTATGTGTAATATTTTCTCGTTATCATCATTTTTCATGATAGCAATGTCCTATTTTAGGCCTTTTTGGTTTATGGTTTTGGGATTGTTAAATTTATTTGGATAACCCAATTTATTATGATAAGTGATCTTTATAAATCTTTTTAATTATTTACCCTTTTCCTCTATGCCTGATCATCACCTCTGTTCTCTTATATAGATACCCAATTATGATTCATTTTGGGTAATTGTAATTTTCCACCCATTTAATTGTAAAATGATTTTTTGGAACTAATTTTTACGAAGTAGGTTTGTATAATATAAAAAATCATTTTATTAATCCATTAATAACATAGTCTAATTTTGAGAGAGAAATTCCATTTATGGGGTATAGAATGTAACAACCCGATATTTGGAAGAATCGTTATTAAAAAAATAATTTAGTTTTTTTCACATCACATAAAATTGAATATAGATTTTTATTAACATATAAAATAAATTGTTCTAGATTATGTTATAAACAACACCAAGTGAAACTTGTTCTACATGAAACCACGACATGGTGTATGTTACATGCATCATCAAGATTCCATGAGAAATGAAATTTCTATTATAATTTCTAATTGACATACTTAAATCATATGCATTAAATAAGATAATATGATTAATAATTACCAATTTTGAAATTTTTTCACATAAATAAAAAAAAAATTATAATGAAATTTATAATTGTGTTAAATTGTTTAAATGTATAAAAATATTAATTTTTTAATGAATGACTTTTTATTTCCTTCATTAAATAATAACAAAATTATCTGTAGAGATTCTAAGAAATTGAATTTTCTAAGATTAAAATTTATATTTATTTTTTAATGTTAAATTAAATTTGAATGAAAATTTAGTATTTTTCAGAGAAATTTCATTTCTTGATGAATAGTGAAAAATAATGCTTTGTAGTTAAAAAATATTTTTTCAATTTAAATAATTATTATGTATAAAATTTATTTTTAAACTACAAATGGAACAATTATATATATATATTAATCCAATTTATTTCATTGTAATATTTTTATTTAAATTACTTATAAAAAATTATTGAAATTTTGACTGTTCTATTTACCTGCCTTCCCCCAAGGCATCATGAATAGAATTAAACATAGTTTTACCGTCTCTCAGAATTTAATTTCTACAAACTGACATAAATCATTGTTGTAAGTATGATATTTAGATTCTAATAGTATCAATTTAATTTTTTGGATATATTAATTTTTAACATTAATATATTTTTATTTACTGCAGTTAAGGGTAGATCATGTAATTAAAGATAAAAATAATTGTATAATATTATCAGATAACCCTTACACTTATCATAATATCATTGGATGTGTGTAATATTACCAAAATCAAACATAGGATGAAATTATATCCTTTTTATTCCACATGGTTAAGAATATGACATTTATTATGTTTTATTTTATTATATCTTAACATTGGCATTGTCATATTTTTAATAGACATATCATATTTAATATGTACTTATATAGAAGATAAATTTGACGATTATTATTTATATGAAAGATAATAAATTTATCTTCATCATTGAAATTTATTATTACTTTTTATAAAATAAATTAAATAATTAATGGTTTCCACAATGATGACAGAGTAATTTTTTAATTAAAAGAAATATAAAATAAAGGATATTGAAAATATAATATTAAAGATAACGTGACATAATTAATGACATAAAAGGATTTTAAATATAAATATGATATATTAGTGATATATTATAAGTGTTGCATCATATTAATAATGTTAATATGATAATTTTAAAAATGAAAAAATGAACTATATCAAAATTGACATATCTGATACTTTAAAATAAATAATATATTAATAAATGAAAAAAATTCATAAAAATACTAAATTCAACCAACTAACTAGAATTATTATATAAACTTCATAAATGATAAAATTGGGGTTCATTTAGAATTTTATATTTATTACATTAACCCTAATGAGTAAAAATACATGTTGTAATGGAAAAGGATAAAGGGTTTAACTAAGTGTTAAAGCCAAACGAGAAGGTTAATATTAAGACCAAAAATTGAATAAAAATAATTTTTTTACTTATTTGCACCCATTTTCATCATATATTATAATTAATTCACGATGGAGATATTTATAATTGTTAATAAATTTTTATTAATTAAATAATTAAGAGTTTCTTAATGTTCCCCTCACCTCAATTATAAAAGGTCACATCCTACCTCACATATTCACATCACAGTAACCCTTAATTCTTGGATATAAATTGAAAATTTCCCAATATCAGCATCCCTATATACATTCTATAGGTTTTTTTCTTCTAAAAAAATAAAGTTTCCCTAATAGAATACATAGAGGCCGCTCTTCAATGAAGAGGTAATCTCTGTTACTGAAAATCTCAAAAGTATTTCTTCTTGAACTTCCAATTATTATGTTTTTCCATTATAAATGAAAAAACAACTTTAAATTATATTCTTATATTTTATTATTATTATTGAATATCAATATTCCAAATTTTATCCATCCCAAAAAAATTAAGTCACCACGCTTTTGTACGTACAACCAACCCTCTCCACACCATTTTGTAATCTTATTTTTCATCACAACATTACATGAATGAGTATAATGATGGAGATAAATAATATATACAATTCTTACAAACTTATATTTCTTCTGGATCAAAATATATTCCATCCACTTTTTTATGTTTTTAACAATTAATAGATTGATATTTTCCCTCATGAGTACGTACAACAAGCCGTCTCCACGACACGATGAGATTCATATTCCACGTTAACCATTCCAGAATTATTATAAAAATATATATAATAAATAAATATGAAATATAAATAATAATAATGATTCTATAAAAATATATATATATCATTTACCTTCTTCTATTCTGTATGATAAGAAAATGGAAACAACGCTTATGTGTACGTACACCTTACTATCTCTATGAACGATGTATTACATTTCAGATATCTAATATATATATATATATATAATCAATATATATGATATATAAATCTTGTCTTTGATTCATGGAGTTTTAAAATCATGATCTATATAAGAAGACCAAGAATAACAAGTCAAAACATGTATTAAAAAAGAAATTATTATCAGAATCGCAACATTAAATTAGAATTCAAAGTAAACTCGTAATATAAAGTAATAAATGAATTATATATGATATCATAAATGCTATTATGTTTATGAAAGTAGTTATTTGAATTTATAAGACCAGTATAATAGTGTTTCAGACTTCTGTGTAGGGAATCTGACCTAAGGTATGTAATTTTTATATATCTTTTACTTTAATGAATCACGTGACTCAGCCACTAATTGTTTCCTCTACATTGAGTATATAATGGCCATAAATGTCATTTATGAGTCATAACCATAATATATTGGTATTTTTCTATACATATATTTTTTAAATTAATGGGTTATAATATTCTATAGATTATAAAGATGTATGTGTTAATTTCACTACAACATTATCTTAGGAGATTATTTATACATAAGTATTTAATGGGGTATATTTATCATCCACGTCCAGGTTTCTTAAAATTTTATTGCAAAACATCATTAACACTCTTATAAAATTTTCAATTACATTTTTACCAATAAATATCTTTTTATTTAATGGTTTAAAATGTAAATTTTGTTAGTTTTCTAATGTGGGGCATTTTTGAATTTTTCAAAAAAAATATGTGAAGAATAATTTTTAAAATATATGAAATGAAATTATTTTTCAGATTTAATGATTCCATATTTCCAGGAAACTTCCATTAAAATATTATAATTTTATTATCAATTAATCATTTTCCTTTAAAATATCACATAATTTAAAAAAATACAACGATTTAAAGGAAGAAAAGAACTTTTCCTCATGAACTATATTAATTGATTTTTTAATGATTAAATTATATGTTTTCAACATGGTTTAAAAAGGAAAGGGTTTTTAAAATATTATATTTTATAAAATGTTGATTTATGGAAAATTTATTTTCCAAGTGATCATTCAAAATCCTTCCCCACCGAAGATGACATACTTTTTAATAGTTCATTAATTCCATTAATATTCTTACTCTAGATGGTTTATGTATTGATGGAATGTGGTTTGAGAAACCTGAATCATTTATAGGTTATTATTTTGATAAAATTAATATGATAAATGTATCATTTCTTTGGGTTATTAAATTATTACATGTTTATCAAAGATATTTAATATTCTGGGTTCCCATATGATTGTTTATGATCATAGCCGTGATCCTTGATTACCAAGATGGTCATGTATGGTAACCAGGACTACCAATATGGTTATAGTTGTAAAACTTTACTTTCATGATGTTTATTGAAATTATAAATGACTACCAAGATGATATGGAAGTGAATCATGAATACCAAGAAGATTATAGAAGTAAAAAATGACCACCAAGATTCTAATGGAAGTGATCCATGACTACCAAGATGATATGTGGAGTAAACCCATACATCAATGATGTAATTAGAATCCATTACTTTTCTACTATGAATTCCTCTATTATATGATTAATTTTGTTTCCCAAAAATATATTTATTATTCATATTTTATGCTTTCATGGTCCATGTTCCTTATTTACTAATGTCTTCCTCGACACCCACATTCATATCCTTATACATAATTCCATCACAAGAATCATCTACTCCCAAAGCAACTGGGCCTCCCATCCCCATATACCACAATATCAATCTATGACCAGCTATCCTAGGCTCACCTCATATTTAGGCCTCCACACCACATTTACCACAGTAGCCCTCCAGGATCAGCCATCATAGGCTCATGGGACATTAAAAGTAGCTGGAAACAAACATGTCAACCAACATCTTGGGACAAAAAGGCATCCATCCATTACATGAAACAAGCACACATGAATCCAAATAACAAGGCACATGTCATTTATATGAATGTGTGCAACTCAGGCCCTACAATGGAATTACCTTTTATGACCCAACCAATTATTATCCCATCTTGAATTATCTGATTCATTATTTATAGGCTCCAAATGTGAGAATCCTAACATGAAAGGTAGCACATGATATCCCAAATTAATTAAAAATTATTTTAATAAGCCTTTAATTCTTTTATCAACATGAATCAACACACATAACATCTTTATTAAATTTCATTAACACATTATGATCAATTCCTTAAAAAATACTTACATCATTAATATTATAACACATCAGATTCATTAATCATTACACTTTAATATTTTATCAAATAAGATAAAAATCAATTACATCATTATGTTATTTACTAATTCCACATGGTAATCTAGGAATTAAAAAACGAAATATATAACACATTTTCTAGAAAAAAAATAGTCACATTTATATCATGTTAGAAAAGAGAAACATATCCATACAAGAAATATCATTTCATTAATTTTATTTAAGTAATTTTTATGTTAATTTCATTTTCATATAATGATATAAATCATTATCAATTTATAATCACATAAAAATAAAAAGGATAAAATGAATCCCATGCCCCAATATGGTCTAAATGTTCTTCACCATGTAATGGACCAATTCTACAGATCCTATTCCACTATCTCATAAGATGTACATCTAGTAGAGGATGTCATTCCACAACCATGCAAACATACAACCAACAAAACTCTACTAGGAACAAGGAGATCATGAACCATAACATGAAAAAGATAAAAAAATAAAACTGATCAAATAAACCTAAGGAAAATTGGAAGATCATTCCTTGGAATAAATACAAATCACATTGTATCGAAGAAAGAAGCTCGACGATTGAATCCCTTTTAATAGAATCTCCAAAATTACTAGAATGGAACCGTTAGCTGACAGAGAATGAGTGAATGCATTGTACCTATAGATTTTATGAAAAACCTAAGTGGATGAGACATTATAAAATGTACATCATTTGGGATTTACATTAATCATAATCCTCTTTCACAAAATATAATCCTCAGGGTTTGGTTTTAGCGAAAAAACACATCGTCATTTTATTTTTTAAACCATGATTTATTAAAAATTGTTTAACCCACATTTACTTCATGTAAATTTACACAACATTTAATCTTCATACATCCATATTTTAGTATCCAAACTTGTCCAAAAATATTCTAGGCCTACTCTGAGAACCTCATCCTTTGAAAACATGCAATTTAATTATATTCATGGATTTAATAACGTAAACTAGATACCACTCAAAACATTATCATCCTTGATAATAAAAAAACCTAGAGAGGAAAAAGAAAATTATCTTATGAAAATCCACCCAGTGAGATACGTCATATGTACCTCTCCACCATATGAGATCAACATCATAAAAAATGGAACAATTTGAATCCAAAAACAAGAATAAATAGCTCATAATCACTATCTTAGGGGACATACCTCTCATAAGAGAGTAATCCACAATTGTAAGAAAAGAAAAAGAAATATCATAAACCGAAAAATTTCTAAAAGAAAAAAATTAATATCATTACTTTAGAAGATCTAAACATCAAACAAATCATGTTATTGAGAATGTTTTCAAGACAAAAATCCCCTTTAATCTCCTCCACACCATTTTTCTACCACCAATCACAAAACAAGTGGATAAAAGGATTGTTTAACACCATTGCCTAGCTGTCCAAGATCACTACATGCCACTCCTCAAAGGTCGCATCATCATCAATATTGATCAATCCCTAATTTATGATGATAGAGGTTCCATGAATATATCAATGGATATATGAAAAATGAAAACATCTTGTTCCATGATCAGCTATGGGGAAAATTCTATACATGACCCCATGGATCAAACATGAGCTAACACCTATAAAGGCCGAACCAAATTGGGGAAAATCTTAGTCCCATGACTAATCCTTCACTGCACATGATAGGTAGCCACTATCAGGAACCCATGATCACCAAAGATTAAATACATTAGTCTCCACCTACAATTCACATAGTAATTATGATGATCATGCACTTTATTTTTCATCTAATGAATCACATGAACTAGATCTATTTTATTTGGTACCAGTTACAACCCATGAATTGTTGACTCTATGAACCCAGTCCAACAAAACAAGAATCAAAATGATCAGCCATAAATGGCTGTAAATGAAACAATTCCCAATTTTTGAGTAAAAAATATTTTCTTAACTATACACCACTAAATGTAGGTTCATCATCCAGGAACCTCCAATATCTAAGACACAAGTGTGCAACCAGTATTCGCGAATTTGGAATTTATGACCTATCTTACCATCCATATATGGATGAAAATTATTTCTATGGAATAGCATTTAACTATAATAATGTTGAACACATCTCCACTCCATGGAGGTAAAACTAGGATCTCAATAGAAAATAATTATCCCCAGGATCCCAAGGAGTCTCAACACCTCCTCTTCATACTAACTCGAATAAACCTACAATGAGTTTGACACCAACTAGCATAGTAAATTCTTAAGGGAACCAGAAGTATCTCTACCGCACATCCCAATTAATTGTAAAGGGTTGGTGATATGAACAACTATTTCATTCCTATATAAAAATGGGATGCAACAACGTAAGAAACAATCAAATGTTAGCTCAAATGATGTTAGGCTCTCATGGAGTCTACAACTCTAAAGCATGCAGTTGGACATGACCTATTCTAGGATCTCTCTAACAATGATTATGACAAATACCATGGCAGTAATCCATTATTTAAGTGTGGGGACAATAATAGGGATGTCCTCTACCTTCCCCATATACTCTATATTGATCCCATATTGGATGTACCTGGTGATACACCCTCAGCAAGAACTAGATTTTCAAAGGAAACTAAAGAGAAAAAACTGTTGAACAATGACTGGTCGGAAATGGTGGGAACTCTTTCCACTAATGACCATGTCCCCCATATGAAAATAATGCATCAAATCCCTTTGCAAAGGCATTAGAGCCACTAACCCCCAGGAAAGAAGTTGTTGTGGGTTAGGACCTACCCTAGCTGATCAGAAACTATTCTATCCTGACACATGGGAACCCCAGTTCATAATAATGATTTGGTAGGATTTCTATTGACTCCCCTCTCAGGAAAATCCAGTTCTGGATAACATCATCTAAATTAACTCTGCTCTGACCAAGTCCTCGATATATTTCTTCAACATAAATGAGGTAACCTGGAACTAGATCTTTGTAAGAATATACACCTCAAAATGTGTCTCCCGACCTCCTCATCTTGAAATAGGTCTAAATAATATTGTATAAGGATCATGAAATAGATCCAAAACTCTCAAACAATGGAACTCCCCTACCTAATGGTAAGTATATCCCAATTATTGGAAGCCATCACAGTCAAAGAAAAAAACTAAGTGCTAAACTGGTCTCAGTACAACTCCTTTGATACTAATGAATCCTCGAGATATACAGATAACATGAACTAAATATTCCTCACTTCCACACACAACATCATCAAAGACGATGATACGTAATGCTACAACTAATATTGGATCGAACTGAAGGCTACCCTAAGGTCCTCTAGAAGTCCATTTTTGAATACATCTAAAACAGATCCCTCATATCTCTACCGACTATGGAATTTAACCCCTCATATGTTCATCCTCTTATTTTTTATATCTTTAACCTCTAATATATGGAGAACTTATAGAGATTCTCTATAAACATATTATGTGTAAAATTGATTGCCAAATCATCCTAGATACATACATTGAAAATAAAAAAAAAGTTAGATCTCTTAAACTAGAATATGGGAGAATTATCATTAATTAATTTTTTTGTTCATTTATGATTAACATGCTCGTTGGTCTACTCATTCAAACACATGTGTTTAGAGTAATTATGTATCATCATTTACTATGTCTCTACTTAATATCAAGTATCACATAATTTTGCTACTAATGTAATATTAATGTTCCATGTATCAGATCCCAGGGGTCTCTATATATACATTTATAAGATAGTATCTCATGATTATGGTTCCTGTTAAACATAGATGTTACTGTTACCCTACCATTCCCTGAAAAATCACTTGTGCCTAACTGTAATCACCATCATATCCCTCAATCAGATCTTTGAAACCAATCTTTGATGACCCCATTCCCCACATAGAGTACCCATCCTAGGAAAAAATGGGATTAGAGAGATAGTGACACCCATGACTTGCCCTGAGTAGGCACTGGGTTGGAAACTAGCATCTACGGTAGAGTAGACACACAGATGGGAGAAATACATTCTATGAAAACACATGTGAAATGGATATATAATAGATACACCAAACAACATCTTATAAGAAAAGAATAAAAATGAAAAATTCAAGTTAACACATATAATCACATGAATTAACTTATACAACGAATGGGAAGAATGTAAGTTCCAATATAAAATAAAAGATGGAAGTGACCATGAAGCCTAACTAGTTCTTGTGAAAACCAAAAAGATAGTAGATTCCACCATGATCTCTATCCTACCCTAGTTGAACTGAAAAATAGCTTATATATACATATGGTGAATATAATACTATACTCAGTATGATCCTCCATGGGGACTCTCATGAAAATGTTAAGAAATCATGTTAAATTATAGTGAATAGAATGTGAAAATAAATCAACCCATAACCAAGTATACTATTTTCCTAGTGTCATCATGGATACTCTCACCATGTATTGCTTACAAGAAAATATAACACAAAAAAAATATGATGGGTAACCAACTTACACATCCCCACTGGGTATCTAGTCCACCTCAACATCACATGTATTAAGCATCTCTCTCCAAAATTTCTAGCCCACAAACACCAGGGAGAAGTGCCAAAATGTTCTCCTCATGAAACACACCACCACATCTATATAACCAATAGTAACTAGGTTTTTTTGGGATCCACCACATATTTTACAAAATTTATGATACATAAATTAGTATTCCTCATTCCATCACATCCCATGCACCGAGTAATGAATCTCAATCCATCACAACCAAAAAAAATTACACCTATTGATGTTCATATGAAAATATATCCAAAATACATAACTATGTAATAACAACAATAAATTGTATCCCACTAAAGACATATATGGTGAAAACTAACCACATTGAATACCAACACAAGTAACTAGCAAGTGAATAGAGTAGGGTCAATTGGGGTAGTCATTCATCTATCCTACCATTAAAATGTTTGGGGGAAACACCACTAGAGCTCGATATCCCCATGTTTTCAGTTTCCCTAACTGTTAGGATGGATTAGATTATAAAACACATAATGTATATGATATAATATAACTCACAACCACATTATGTGGCTATCCTAGTCTCAGACTGTACTACATGAAAGATCTCATAGATACCTCAAGGACACTTTTTGGATAAGATATCCTAAAAGTACAGAACAATATAAAGGGCATTATAAAATTACATTCTTCCTATTCATAAGCTTAATTTTTTTTTTAATAATTTAATTAAATATTAACTGATTTTTGAAATTTAACACATAACATTTAATGATAAATAAACTAATGTTCCATGCCATCTAATAATATTCAAGTTGAGTGCACTGATTCTCAGAATTATAACCTCACCATTTCATCCGTGAAAGCACCAACCACGTTGGTTAAAAAATTATTCATTTATTAACTACACTAATTTCAAAATTACCATGTGCCCTTGGAAAATATCATATACTACTATATATGGTACAAAAATAAGAACATCTATCTTACTGAATCAGTGGGGGAATGAAAGAATATAAAACAACAACATGACCATCATCCAAATATAATATTAAAATTACCATGAAACATTCATATCAATGGGTAATCTCAACATAAAGTCGTTCTGTAATCCCCAATGTCATCCTCGACACCCACATGAATATTTGGATGCATCCTTCCATCCAAATCAAAAATAGATGCAACAAAAAATAGGCCTCCAAACCACATAACCAAAACTCCCATATATTATAATCCATGCTAGGATCATGTCACATCAAGTCCTTCCCACCCCACGTACCACAAAAATCCTATAGTAGATGCCATCCATGGCTCACATCACATCACAAGAAGAAAGAAAAAATCATTAAAATTTGGATCTTTGCCCTAAAGAAAGGCATCTAGCCTTCATATGCAACAATATATAATGAATCCATTACACAAGAAAATTTTAATTTATATGAAATCAGAAACTCAAGACCTAAAATGTCATTATATTGTATTACACAACTAATTCATATTTCATCATTAATCAAATGATTCATTATTTACAGGTTCCAAATGTGAGGAACCTAACCACAAAGCTAAAATAAGCTGTCACATATTAAATAATGAATTAATTTTATAGACCATTAATTAGTTTATCAATATGAAGAAAAATTTACATATATATTCAATCCCTTTAACACATGGATGATAAATTCATTTAAATATTTGTACATCATGAGGATTAATAACATCAAACTCATTAAACATACCCCTTTAGACCTTTAGACAATTAATTGAAAATTAATTTTATCTTAAAATTCCTTACCAATTCTACATGCTAATCCATGAATATGAAAAAAAACATAAATAAAACATTATATAAAAAATAAATATGAAAACTATTATAACATTACGAAACCACAACATTGATATTTGATAGACATCAATTCATTAATTTTGATCAGGTAATTGTTAGGTTAATTTCATTCGCTTGCAATGGGATATATTATTCCCAATTTATAAGAATGTACAAATTCTACCTATCTCAATAAAATCTTTTATATGAACATCATCCACCTAAGGATAACATGCCTCAACCACACCAACAAACAACATACAAAACAAAATTAAACCCCTGGACATCCAGTGCCATCACCTAAGAAAGAGGAGCTGAAGTAAACAGATTGATGAAATTAAATGAATAGTGGTATAACATAGCTTGGATTTAAGATGGTTCACCAAAGATCAAATTTGGTACCCTGATGATCGATTCCCAATTAATGTTTCTCCAAAAATCCTAGAAGGGAGCCAATTTCTATTTGAAAATGAGTGGATGAATTGCAGCCATATGGTTTTTTCTAAAAACCTAGCTATTAAAATATTATAAAAAATAAATAATTAAGGATTTAAATGATGTTTAATCCCATTTAATGTCATGTAATCATCAAGTATTAGTTTTTTCAAAACAAAATACATTTCCTTTTTATTTTTAAAACCATGATTTATTCAATGTCCAGAAACCCACTGTCACATCATGTTTATTTAAAAAGTGTGAAATCTCCCTTATTCTATATTTTCGTAGTAAATCTCTTATAAACATACCCTAAGTATACTCTGAGTACCCGAGTCTTCATAAATGTGCAAAGGGTTGATTCTTGTGGATATGTTCTCTTACACTCTATTTAATAAAAATTCCAAAAACATGTTAATTCTAGACATCTTCATTTAAGACGATGTGAAAAACAATCATGACATGAATACAAAACAACATATATATATAAAAATATACACAATTTTTATCATCAATGACATGGTAATAGTGATCTCATGATGATGACTGAATATGAATTCTACTATTATGGAGGAAGTAAAAATTCTCAAAACTAAAAATCCAAAATATGAAATTCGATGATTTCTTGTAGAGAATAACTATTTTAAAAGAGTGTAGATAATAATAATTAATATTTATTATATGAATTATGTTATAATGATATATGTTCATTGGATTCTATATATGCATGAGGATTCATGGAATTTAGGACACTTTTAAGGGTTTCTCATCTCAAATTCACCTCTATGGGGCATGTATAGTGTTATGAAACTTATTTCAGTTATATTGTTTATAAAAAACCAATTATAGATTTTATATAATGAAACTAATTTATTTATTTAATTTTAGGATCAATTGAAATCTATCTATTTCATGTGTCTATGATTTAAATTTCACTCAATCCATAAGTGCGGTTCCTCCATCTCGATTTTCATAATTTGAAACTCATGTTATAATGACCACCAATTTTTTTGTGTGCATAAAAATACATGAATAAAATTTTCCTATATCACTCTTAAAATTAAATGTATTTACTATTGTATATATATTTTTCAATCTCTCATATAGTTTTTATTCAAGAGTTGATTTTCCCTTATTTATAAACACATCTAATGATTTTTAATGTAAAATTTTGTGAAATTTCCTTGAAAAACATATTAATATAGATACATGAATTTTAATGAGTTTGGGGAATAGATGAACATTTTTGAAATCACACAAAAATGATTTTGATGATAATTTACTCAATCATCACCTAGATACATAATGAGTTCTCTTAATAATTCATTCCATGAGAGGAACTACCTGGTGGAATGTTTTGGAATATTCGCACACTCTTTGTGAAGCTCGTTCAATTAATTGGACCAAAATATCCTTAGTATACTATAAATGAATACTTTTAAACCTAATTACAATTTTACATTTATAACCAATTCCCAATTAAGAAACCATCTCCCATATATATTTTTATAAGGGTTCATCCAATTACCTCGATTAAACGCAATGGATTTGAATTTTATAATATGATGTTCTCCCAACATTAAAAATTATATTATATGTTTGTGAAATTTTTGTTGATTATATATATTAATATCGGAATATACAATACTTTTTCAATATGAATTTCATTAATAAATCGTATGAAAGGTCATACTGACTCATACATTGAATAAATATGACAAAATAATGTTTTTCGTGGAGGGAAAAATTTATAGGCATTTGGCTCATAAATAGGTCTCATGAGATAAAAAAGGTGTGTTTTGGACTATGCCTCTTCCCATGAGATTAAGGTGTCTTAATACAAGGGCATGATAGCCAAATTTTTTTGAAATTATACATTCATAAATATGAGATAGAATTTTTTTTTTCTTGTTTCATTTAATAGTATATTATATAACATCCCCTAATGTTGAATTCATTATGTTATGGCATTATGAATGACATATATAATTCTCAGATAAAATACATCTAATTTATTTCCATTTCTATTGTATATTACTCTATATTAGGAATTGGATATCACTGATAATTTTTTAATTTCCCCTAGAATTCTATAGAATTACTATTTTAATTTTCATGGGTTTGAAATATGAGATATTTTTTTTCATGATATATGATTGTGTTTTTACTTATGTATTTCAAATTATTGTATGTATGTAACTAATATTGTATGAAAACACAATAGATTGATCTTACTGTATATTTTTTACTTTGTACCATTAATGTTATAAAACTAAAAACTATTTGTTTCTACTGATCTTGTGGTTATTGTTGGTATTAATGATACATTAATATCTACCATGTGGATTATATTTAGTGGAACCATGTAAGGTAGTAAATTTTCAATGAAACAACATAATGTTTTCTATGTAAGATCTTATAAAAAGCAATAGTAATTTTATTTTACAATTCAATGTTATTATCTATTTCTATTTATTACATTATAGACAGATATATAAATAAAGCTGAATGTGTAATATATAATCATATATATTCAATGAATGGGTTTCCCCCCAGAAAAATTTAATAGTGTTTTTGTTGAGTCAAGTCGAATAAATACATTATCATGATAATTAACTAGGTTATGACACATAATATCACACATATGGAGTATCCATATAATGTTTGTTCATCAATAATAAAAAAAATTACAGGGAATAATTATTTATATATGTATGACATTGAAATTATTTTTAGGTTTTTATAAAACCATGTAAATGATCATAAAAAAGACTATTAATTAATTATATATCATAATGTTAGGAAGTTTATTTAATTGGTTATAAAGACATATTCATCATATGAAGATATAGTTTGAGATGACATTCAACAATAAGAATATATGTTCTTCAGGATTTATGTATTCATGGAAAATTTTGTGAAGTAGAGTTTATTATAAAATTACTTATAGTAAAATGTGTAAATATTGAATAAAGGTAGGGTGTTATCCAATAGGTTATAATAGTGGGATGAAAATTTTTTGGTCTCATTAGAAGGGAAATAGTGTTGTTTACACTAATAAATATAATTTCCCCAAAGATGATGAATGTAATGTAATGGAAGAATGTATTCATGATGAATTTATATAATACTGTGATAAGGTATATTTTTTGACCCTATTCCTAGACCATAATGAGAGTTTTACATAGAATATATCATGATTGAAAGATAAAAATTATGTTAATAACACGGTTGCAGTTGCAGTTCCCAATTTAGTAGTGGAAGTTTTAATTATTATTTCCAAAATGATGGGTAATGTTTTATTTAATACTTTATAATATCACTATTTTATATAATCCATGTTTTTGAAACAACTAGATACAACCCCATGACCCTTGTATGTGAGTTCGAAATTGAAAATCACCATGGTAGTCTTGTACAAACAACTATATGTTTGAAATGTCCAATTTTGAGCCAATGGAAATAGTATTTGTAATTTTTTTATAAAACATATGATATAATTTTTGTATTCATTGTTCTGTTTATATTTAAATGTTTTATAAAAAATTTCTTCCAACAGAATCCGATTATTATTTTCAATAGTGAAATGGAATCTCCTGTGCTTTGAGTGGAATATTCTTCATCTAAATCTTGCCTAATTGCTGCCCCTATAGCAAAGAAAATTGTTCATCATATATTTTATTATCAAAGAATGTATATAGATGCATTATATATCCTTATAATAGAGGATATACCAATGGTATAAATATAAATTAATATTTTTTAGGAATAGTTATCTAATAATACTCCATAGTCTGAGATTGTATTCTTTATTGAAATCATTCCAAATGAAATATATATATTTAATACTCCCTATAGAATTTTACTGATGATGTTACTAGAGTCAAAGAAATCATAAAATATTTTGGGTGATAAGTGACAAATATTCATGTGTGTTTAACTATTGGGAGCCCATATTATATTTATCCAAAATAAGGATGGTTCAATGAGATTTTAGATCAATTATATGGAGGTCAATTCAATTACTATAATGAGTAAGTATTGTTTTACACATATTTATGAATTATTTGATCAACTTAAAGGTGATAAATAAAAAACAAATATCGATATTAACTTCGAGTATCATAATCTAAGGGTGAAGAAGTTTGATATAACAAAGAAAATATATTTAACAATTCAGGGATAAAATTATTTTATTGAACTAATTTTGGTATTTAAAAAACAATTTATGTCATTATATATCTAATGAATATAGTGGTAATATATATATATTAATTTTTCGGGGTTTTTGATGATTATATCATGATATAATCTATGGTCTATAAAGATAACAAGATACATCCTAAAAAATTATAAATACCATTAGAGAAACATTATTTATACACGAAGTATATTATGTGTAAAATTTTATAAATAATGTTTATTTTCATGTATATTTTATTTCCATGGATAGAATATGTGATGAAACTTGAAATATAAGAGTCATAAAAAATTGACTAACATCAATGAATATAAATGGAATCCATTTTTTCGATGTATTAGAAATTCATTATCATTTGCTTTTTAATTTTTTTCCTAACTAGTCACCTTCTTTACCATGTTAACAAATAAATGTTTAAAATAAATGTGGTGAAGGGAATGAATTGAATTTTTAGAATATCTGAAGAGGATACTAAATAATTAATATTTATTAATATTACTATCTTGTAAGGAATTATTTAAATTTATAGTTATGCATTGAAAAATGTACTTGACTGTTTTACTATACAGAATTATAGAGTGATTTCCTATGAGTCAAGGAATATAAAAATATTCTAAAAAACCTAACAACACAACTTCCATGAGAAATAATCCATGATATATTTTTTAGAAATATATAGACACTATGTATATAGTGATTGATTCAATATACATAGAGTACAGAAGTGTTTGATGAATATCATCTCTTAGAAGGAGATCAATATAGGGAAACAAATATGAAATTGGACCAGTATAAATCTTTTTTTCCTGGATATAGTTCATCTCTTAGATATTAAAAACGTGGATGGTCGATTGTGTATTATAGATCATGGATAATTGAAAATTGTAATTATTAGTGAGTATATGATATATTTGGATCTAGTAAAAATGGATAAGGAAATTTCTATGAAATTAGATAAATAATTTTGTTTATAAGATATTTGTAAACCATAGTTACTATAGATAATAGAGAATTCATAGTAAAATGATGAGAACCATGAAATGATGATTAATTTATTGAATCATTTTAAATTTAAATACATCATTAGTGGAAGTCAAGTTTCAATGTCAATAATGTGGTTATATGTTCCATCCCCATAATTGTAGAAAAGGTAAAATATAGAAGAATAACATAACATTAATTTTAAAATATTTCATGATATCATAAATATAAATAGGGATTTAAGTGAAATTTTTAGAACATATGGTATGAAGGTGGAAATTATAATCAATGTTTATATATAACTATTATACGTGGAGGTAATTTCTAAAAGGAGAAATCCTAAGGGTTTTATCAAACAATTCATATATCAATATAGATGTGGGAAAATGATACCATGGAAATTTTTAGTGGACTACCAATGATTCTAGGGATGTAAAATTATATATGGATCATCATTGATAGTCAAGATACATCTTATATTTTAATAGCTATAATGTAAGATCTACCCCTTCTGTGCGTTGGTCATCTCTGTATTGTGAAATTATCATGATACTCGGGGTATCCCAATACATTGAATATGATGATGACCATATAAAATAAAAAATAATTTAATGTACAATAAATAATAAAATATTTTTATAATTATTTTACATGGTAAAATTATCTTCTCGATAAATTCAATTCCTATGAATTTCATTTCTGAAACAACTATATTACATGGTTAAGTGTATTAAAATTATGATTAAAATTTCACATGTTTGCAAATATTATTTCATATAATGAAATTAAATTGGAATATATATCTATAAATTAAAATTAAAATATCAATTAATATATCTATAAATAATATTATTTACCATATTTAAAATTTACTGATAACAGTAATAGTAAAAGTCATAAATTTAGTATATAATAGAGTAGATGTCCAAAAATATTTTAAAAAGATTCATGAACTAAATGTATAATATTTTTATCAACAATAATGTGATTCCTCCATAATCCTGTGAGATTTATTCTATTTGAAACTGGTATTATAATCATATATTATTGAAAACATAATGGTTACTCCAAAAAAAATTTCCTTTCATATAAAATATTATATCAGCATCCCCACTTCAAGACCCAACAAAATTATTAATTTCACCTTGAAAATTTTAAATTTTAAACATACTATAATAATTTTATATTAAAATATTTCTTTGGTCACTCATATTTTTTCTAGGACATTGGAATTTAGGGAAAGGTCTTAATGAAATTCAAATATGATACATGATTATTTTCAACTATATTGATTTCATTAATTTATCTTATTTCAAATTGATTCTGTAAACAATATTATGACAATAAATGATTAATTTATATAAATTAATGTTCTTGTATAGAATGTATTATAATTATCAACTTATATACATCATTCTTTGGGAAAAAAGATTTGTTGATTGTGTGATATGGGGTCTACCACCACAGGAAGGTAATATCACTCATTTTCGGCAACCACAATTAATGGTTTGATATAATAATGGTATTATAAAATTGATATTATTTATTTTATAACATTGTGGTTTTATTATGTATAATTAGGGATAAAATTATGTATATGGCCAAAAACTATTATTATTAGTATAAAATTTTAAAATTAGAATTCTATAATGAAAATATTTTATAAAAAGTGTATTTTATTTCCATATCAACATTATTCATATTACAAATCATTAAATATTAAAATATATCCGACTAGTAAACACTAAATATTATCATTATGCATCTGGTATAATAATCTTAATAAACAACAACCACATAATCCTTCATTAAAATATGGAATGTCCTTTTTAGGTCAATTTAACTATATAAATGAATAATTATATAAAATCATATCATTAATGAATATGTGAAAATTATGTATTTAGTATAATTATCGAAATTATTATATCGTTATTATTTTTCTTCTAGGGATTTAACAAATACGTGATATCAGAATCATAATCTATAGTGATTTCATTTTATTTATCTTATTTCAAATTTACAAATGATGATATAGTATAATTATACATTTATAAATTATATACATAAATTTTATTATATTATGGAATTTATAATTAGTACTTCATAAAGTCCATTAAGTAGTAAAAATATTGTTTTAGTTTTTGTGTTGTGAGGACTACTGCCAATACAATGTAATGTATTTTATTTTCCTCCAGCACATTAATTTATTTTATATTGGAGTTTTATTAAAATATTAATAATATTTTTGTGATATAATTTTAGTTTTAATTTGGAAAATTTGGGATCATGTTATATATATAGTAACAAATGATAATAAACAATATAATTATTCACAATATACTTTCCCAAAAGATTATCTTTTATTGAAATCATGTTTGATATTCATGTTCCTTTTTCTTCTCACTCATCCTAAAAAATTTATATATATCACAACAGTAAATACTAAATATGATAATTATGGATCTTGTAAAATTACATTGAAAAATATCCACCTCATAATCATTCATTATATTATGTAATGTAAATCTATGGGTCAATTTAACTATAATAAAGAAATATACTTTGAATCCAAATCATGAATGACTATATGAACAAACATTCTTTATATAATTTGATAAAAATGATTAAATAGTGATTTATTATTGGAATGTTATAAATTTGAGACACGAGTACTATCAACTATATTACTTTCAGCGTATTTATCTTATTTCTATATTTATCCAACAGACTATTTCATAATGACAAGTTTATAATATATATACATTAATAGTATTATATTAATGATATTATAATTATTAATTAATATATTCCATTCAATATAAAAACCAAAGAGATTGTTTCAATTTTTTGAGGACTATCAAATCAATATTGTAACATATTTCATTTTCTATGTAAGATCCTGGCCTCTATTAGAGGTGTCTAGAGATTTTTATTGGAACTCGACTACGCTTCTTTTATTATTTCATGGATTATTACATTGGGAATTGTTTTTGTTTAATTGGGGAATTTTTTTAATGAAGAGTGGAAATGAATGTTTATCACATGATTTTCCCAAAATGTACACCCATTATATAGAACCATGAAAACAAAAAAAGGGGGTATTCATATGGTTGTAGTACTGGTTGGGAAAATAATAAAACCCTTATAAGGAACCATATGTGTGGCGAATTAAACCACTAAAATATTAAAATAAAATCTTGAACCCCTAATTCCTTAATCACCCAATTGTACATAAAAAATTCTTATGAGATTCCAAAGCACTATAAAGAGTTCCATGGCATTCAAACATCTATTATTGATGAATCAATGATTCGATTGATGGATATTTGCCTACTCGATATGTTTATTGTTTCCATGTGGTATCATATCTCTCTATCCCATATCTGCTCTCGCACTATGTGGAGTGTATTGTTATCCTTTGGTACAAGATTATTTCGATCTTGTGATAGATCTAACAATGTTTGATCTCGTTTCTAGAATTTGGTTATTGATCACAATCTTTTCTATATTCTTGATTGTTACCCTTCAATTTCATAATTTAGTTGGAGAGTTTCTATCATTTAGATTTAGGTAGGGAGTATAAATTAAAAATCCAATAGTCTTCATTTAATTATTTGTATACTATTATGGAAATTAAATTTCCATGATTAGAAAATTATATTAGAGGGAAAATTGATTCTTTTACATCTACATGTAATAATTGGATGGTTTTATTTTTGGGAAACAGAAATTTGGTGTATTGGATAAATTAATTGTGTAACTAATTAATGAAATTAATTTGTTCTACAGTTAATTAGATATTGGGATTATAGAATGGTTTAATTGTAAGAGATTGTGTATTTGGATAACTGGTAAGACATTACCTTTATTTTTTAATTTAAATTTATTGATGTTTTGATTAACCATTAATAGTGACTGACTGAATTGATTAAATATTGAAAAAGGTTTTGATGATGAATTGTTTATATTATTCTTTATGATTGTGATAGAGAATTGTAATTATTATTCTAAACTATAATGTTATGGTTTAATGAAAATTATTTATAGGTGTCTTAAGGATGCACTACCTTGATGTATATTGAATTTTTAATAGTGTGATATTCTAATATTTTTTAGTTTTGTTATATTGACGTGTTGGAAACGGATCGCGGATCTAAATGAATATATTTGATATCTTGTGTGTTATATTAAATTAGGATCAAAATTTAAAGATGTTTTTATTATCGTATAGGATAGGTAATGATGCTATAAATACCCAGGAGGTGTGGGAATGGGACAAAGTCTCCATTTACCCATGGGGTGGTAGACACGACATTCTACCTCTAAGATATTGTCATTGGACTATGGTTCCAAATGGACATGATATGAATTTAAGTGAAATGATAAATCTTAACCATGGTACAGATATTTGAGATATTCCTTTGGGATAGTTCATACTCCGATATTAGCTGAAGAAAGAATTGATTACTGAAGTGTCCTTGGAAACTATGAATTGTTTTTTTATGGATGATGTTTTTAGTGTTGGTTTGTCATGTGATACTAGTTTTTTCTGTTTATTATATTATTCTTGTTTTTGGGTGTCTCCTTTAGGTTATTTATTGGTTAATTGTGTAATTGTAATACATTTTCAATGATTTTATAGTCTCCCCATGACCGATATTACAAATTCACTGCTATTCAGCAGCCTCTAGTAAGCAGGGAGGAGTACATCTGGTTATGTGGTAGACTGGCTCGGGGCATCGGTGTGTGGAATCCATGTTGGGATATTAAAATATGTTATCAATGGAGTCTTATTTTCTAAATTTTTGTGTTACTATTTGGTAGTGCCTGATTGATTATTAGGATGAGTTGGGAGGTGGTCAAGAGCATGTGCATTGGAGTGGATATCTCGTGTAATGGACTAAATACCAAAGTAAACATGTTTTGTTTGTTGTTATTGATCTGTTCTATTATAATTAGATCTTATTAAACAATGATTGATTGAATTTTTCTATGATATGGTTATTGTTTCTGAGTTTTTATTAGATGTGACTCATAGAACAATATGAAATGGTAGTTGAGTATTTTGAAATGGTTATTTATTGGTTAATTATGAAATATTGATACATTGAAAATTAGGTTATAGCCTCACCATGATCGATATTATTTCATCATTATAGTTCATTTGCCTCTAGTATATGTTGACATACACCTGAGGTCATGTGATTGACCACCTCGTGGAATCTGTCTATGGATCTGTGGTAATGATGTTATAATATGGTTTTAACGGATTTTTCTATTATTTATTCATACTATTTTGGAATGGTCCATATTAAATATGGTTAATTTTGGACTTGGAATAGAGATCATTCATGGGGTGTAGCTACCCTATGTATGGGGTTAAAAACCAAGTACCCAATGTTGGATTATTTTTATTGTTATCTATTTTTATAGTTAGATGATATTTAATCTAGAGTGATGCAATTATTGTGTGATTTTTATATTTTTTATAAATTTTTATGAGAATTCAGTTGTGGCATGATATTTAATTATAGTTTAGTATCCATGCATCATATATAGAACTGAATAGTTATTGTGGAATAAATAATTTTAGGAACACACATGAAAATAAGGTTTTTGGATGAGTTTTTTTATAAATAAATGGTATTTCATTTATTTTGTAAATTCCAATAAAAATAGGTTCTTAATGTGAAATTGGATGTTATAAAATTATTTAAGATGTGACTAAATTGGTGTTTAATGTTAAACATGAACAATTCGAATGAGTTTTCCATTTTTTTAACCATGAACTATATGAATGATGGTTATGGTTAATAATTGTGCATCAATATTGATCATGTGGATAGGTTTTGGGTATGAATTATTATAGATTTTTGTGAATCCTAGTAATTATGATAAATTTTTATTTTGTTACTTCAGTAATGTGTTTGTAATTGTAGAGGTATTCCTTTATAAAGAAGCATGCAGATTGGATGACAAACAGATATTTCTGGAAATAACTATCCAGTAGTGGATCTTGAAGCACCAATAATGACATGTGACTTATATGGAGAGACATTCCAAGATAAAATTACTTTCTTCAAGATGTTTGTAGAGAGTGACCCATAGTTTCTTATGAAGAGTATTTCTAACCTCACACTAGTGTTTCGGTTACAGAAGCCCCAAAATATCACCATATATGGTAGATTTAAGGTAGTTTAGTTAATAAATTGGTCCATCCCATCTATACATGACAATGTAGGGATTATTACTAAGAAGATTTCCAAGTTGGCTATTTATATGTTCCAAAGATCATCAAATTGTTGGTGGGATGTTAATGATTAGAATGTGATTGCAGATTGTATGGTATCGAATGATGTTTTAGATAATTTTCTAGTAATATTTTTTCTAGAGACACTAAGAATGATAGGGAATATGATTTCATGTGATTAACCATATGACTATGTCCATGATGGTATATTATATTTTCTTTATTTACTTTCATTTATTTTCTATAGAGAAGGTAGGGGATGAGACAATTATGGAAATGTGATTCCCAGATGGAAGTAAACGTGATATTATTTCCCTGGTTAAACTCTTTCATCTAAATAATATCATTGAGGTAATGGAATATGATCTTATATATATTTGGGGAACTAGAATGATTTTTCATGTAGATGACTTTTAGTTTATGAGGTTCACTAAGGATATACATTATCTGAGAGTGTGAAGCATATATATAGTAATTTTAACCAATGCAGTGGAATGAATGGTGTCCAGGGTAAAGGATTAGTTACATTGGATCATAATGGAGTTCTCCTCCACTAGTGTGGTAGGACATGTTACAATTGTAGAAATTTTCCCTAACCATCAGCTTAATGATAATATTTTGGTAGGATAGGGAATATAGAAATGTTCATTAGTATCTTATAATAGTTGGACAATGACATAGAATATAGTTATAATTAATGTGTGGGATATGGATCTTCTACACCGTATCATTATTGAAGTTGTATTTCAACTATATATGGTGGTAGTGGTAGTGGATGTGGTACTTATGGGAAAGGGAACAAATATAAACAATATAATGTAGCTCAAATGACATCATAAGGAAGAGGGGTCAGACTGTTTCAAATTTTTCATCCTAGACTTGTGGATTGTGAGTTTAGACCATTGATATATAGAGGTACTATTCACATATCTTCTAGACTAGTTTGTACTTTATTTGGTACTAGTTCCACCCATTATTTTATATCGTCACATGTTCTAAAAAATTTGAGCCTCAAAGTAGAGTTTTTTATTAGGGATATTACTATAGGTACACCATTGGGAGTATGGTTGAGAGTCATCATTTTTAGAAATATATGTTCTCTCTAGGTCAAGGATTAATATATCAACTAGAATCATTATATTTTTGATATTTTTGGTTTTGAAATGATTATTGGTATGGATTTCATTGTGAAATGTTGATTCCACATAGTTTGTTACAAAAACATATTGACGTGTATGTCCCTAGAGGGTGACAATTAAATACACAATGGAGAGTGGGATATCCAGGTGGGCCATGAAGTAGAAATTCACCAAAAATTGGTGGATATCATTGTCCATGAACCATGTTTATTTCTAGATAATAGTGTTTTAAGAAATGTTATCTCTCCACCCATAGTGGAAAGGTTACATGAATATTATTTTGAAGAATTTTTAGGGATTACACCTAATAAAGATGTAGTATTTACCATTGAGCCTACTTTGGGGGATGATAAAGTTTCCATTCTACCTTACAAAATGGCACCAACAGTGCCACCAATAGATAGAAATCAACTGGAAGTGTTGATGGATGAGTATTTTATCCATATGAAATTGTCACATTGGGGTTTTCTAGTCTTTTTAAAATATAATGATTACAAGACCTTTTGATTAAGTGTTTATTACTAGAACATGAACTGGAATACTTAGAAGACTCAGTATCCACTTCCACACAATGAGGACGTGTTTTACAGGTTTATAATACCTTTTTTTCTCCAAGGTCAACCCAATATCTATATATCATTAGTTAATAGATCAAAATTGTGATATACGTCAAACTAGTTTTATATTTATGTATGGAATTTTTTTGTTCATTGTGATGTTGTTTGGGTTAAATAATGAACATGTAGTTTTTATGTCCTTGATGAATGGAATATTCTATCTATACCTAGATCAGTGTGTAGTAGTATTTGTGGTTGAACACATGGTGTACTCCATGAATCATTAAGATTATGTCAATCAACTTGAAATAATCTTTAGTACACTGAGAGATAATCATATATACACCAAGAAAACAAAGTGAAAAATTCATGATTGATCAGGTGAATTTCATTGGTCTACCAATATCTAAGAATGGTGTCTCTAAGGGACAAGAGATATTTTAGGAAGGTATTTCTTAGGATGATCCAAATAATGTTTTCTATATACAATGTATTCTATGGTTAGTATGAAATTATCAGTGTAACACCCCATGATTTCATAGTATGTTATCTCTTTAATGTAATTCAATAACTTGCGCAACACACAACAACAAGTTCGAGTGCACCATGACTTACCAAACTAGGTGCTCAAAAGTGGGTATGAATAGTATTAATTTCATTTTGAATTATATAAATATATCCTATATTATCTTAATATTTAAATTTTGTGTTTCTTAGACATATTATATGGACAAATTCAAATTTTCAGATAAAATAATAATTTTTAAAAACATCAATTTTACCCCCTATTTAATGGAGAATAATTTTTAAAACAAACATTTGACACTTTTATATATTAAATTTAATGAAATTATATTCTTTTTTTATAATCAGGACATAAAGTTGTAGTATTGATAATTTTTTGGTACTTTTCTGATAACTTTGATATTTTGATGAATAATAAAAAATAAAAAATTTAAATTGAAATCATCTTTTTTAATCTAAATTATTTATAGTGTTAAATTATACATTTATATGGTTTGGATGCATAATTATATTATATTTTTATTATTTATTACAATTTAGGTCAATTTAAGAAATTTTACATTTAAATTTTACATAAACACAGGTCAATCTTTTGATAGTTTTTAATTTTTAAAAACACACTTTTTTGTTTTTTCAATGGGAATAAATTTTAAATTAATAAATGAAAATTATATATTTTTAATCTGTTAAAATAGACTTAATTTTTGAATTTAGAATATCAAAATTATCATAGGGTGAGTTTTTGGTATTTTTCTGAAACATTCAATTTTTGATGAATAGTGAAAAACATGCCTTTATTGGTTAAAACTGACTATTTATTTAAATAATTATTTATTTTAATAAAATTTATTTTCGGCCAAAATCGATAAATAATACCTTTATATGTTTAATTTAATTCATTTGAGTCATTTTATAATATGTTTAGATATATAAAAATTTTATTGAACCTTTTACCATCTTTTACCCACCTCCTAGGAGCATTTGCAAATTTGCATAAAAATTAACTTTTCTTCTTTTGTGAGTTGAATTAAAAAACTCTGAGAAACACTATTAATATCAGTAAGTAATATTTTGTTCAATAAGGTAAAAATAATAATTATGGAACAATAACTTTTGACATTTATTTAAGATGGTTAAAAAAATTGGGTAATTATGGGTAAAAAATGGTATCATAATTACCCTAACACATGTTCTAATTCTATTGTATAAGTATAATTCGACCAAAAAAACCTTATGACTAAAATATGATCCTTTTTTGTCCACATGGATTATATTATGACATTTATTATTATTTTATCTAATGTAGAGTTAAAAGAGTTAAATTCAATATTTAATAACTAAAACATTTTTAATATTGGGATACAAACAATATAATTTTTACTATAAATATTCCATAGAAATATTAAAATATTTAATACATCATGGTATTTTATTTATAATATTTATACACTCTGTAATTAAATTTATTTATGATATAATGAAAATGCAGAAATTACCTAATTATTGAATGAAACAAATAAATTGTATTATAAATACTAAAATAAATATAATTGAAAAGTATTTATGAAATACAAGAATTTTCTAGGTGAATATGACATGATAAGGTTGATTCAATGTATATTTTTTTATGTAATCATGTTTTGATGACTTTCACAGACAAAAACCAAATACCAAATAGTGTCAAAATTGAAAGAAATTAATTTTTAAAACAAATACTATATTATTGGTTGATATAATATTCCTAAAAATATAAGGATAGGAAACAGTTCTTAAATAATATTAAATATGTATTTAATGAATCACTAGAGGTTCTCTTGGAAGTTCAGAGAATGTTTATTAACCATATAGTGTAAGAATACAAGAAGACACTATAGAAGTTAAACTATTTAACTAACAGTTAAATTTAAAAAATAAGGTTAAAATGATATCCTAAAGTTATCTAAAACCTATTAGTTGCGATTATTTCAACCCGTAACAACCTTATCCTCAAAATATATTACATTGGTTCCATTAGGAGTTGAAAATAATTTAATTATAAAATAACATTTCAAGCTTTTCCTAAAGTGGCACTCACCTATCTTATAAAAGGGTACTTCCCCTTCTCTCATAATCACACCTCATAATCCAATTTTATCAGCCATACCCAGCCCAAATACCATCCCAACTGCCTTTAAATAAACATATAGTCCTTACTTTGATTAGAAAGTCATCCTAAAGAGCCATTTTTATCAACTAAAAACGAAACACCCGTAGAAGAGGTAATAATTTCACCACCATATTTCAAGTTATTTTCATTTTCCACTTCCTCTTTATTTGTTGTTTCCATACCAAAACAATAAATATATTACCTCCTACATACATTGATTTTATTATAAATATGGTACAACCATATTCATTATTCTATCCATCCTCTAAATGATAATGTCACCATACGTGCTTAAGTACGACTTACCGTCTCCACGTTGTGGTGCAATTTTTATTCAAACACTTCATTTTTTGATGGGTATAATAATGAGTATAACTACTGAAAATAATAAATATAACATGTTCATTTTTCTGTATATTTGATATACCATTTAATTACATATGATTTCTCCATCAATATAATGATATTGTCTGTCGTGCGTATGTACGGATTACCATCTCCACGACGCAATGAGATTCATTTCAACGTTCTCCATTAAACAATGATTATAATAATATATATTGTTAATAAGTATGAAATATATGAAAAAAATATTATACTTTATATATAAATATATATATATATATATGTATGTGTGTACTTACATATATCTTATTCACTTACTTCTGTTCAATACGATATGAAAACCAAAGCATTGTGTATGCGTACGTACGACCAACCATCTCCATAAACAATTCCTTCCATTTCATACATATATAGTATAAATATTTATATTCTAAATATATATTATATATAAATCTTGTTTTATATTCTGGATGTATTTAAATTATGATCTAAATGATATTATCAAGAATAACAAGTTAAAACATGTATGATAAAGAAAGTGATTATTAACCAAAATGATAATTTAACATGATAATCATTATTAAATGTTTAGTATAAAGTCATAAATTAATCATGTATGATATAATAAATATGAATATGGTTCTGGTATAATTTAATAACATACTATTGTCATTATATATGAGTTTAAACGTACCCTCGACCAAAAGATAGTGCAAGGTAAGGGTTTATTCCACAATCACTTTATTATCCAAAGTTGTTTCTACATATGTATATACTATGAAATATTTATTATCCATGTCCATGATTCATAAAGGTGTTTTATAATGGATTATTTTATGGTAATTTTTTTGCTAAAACAGCATTTCAAATGTTTTAATGAGTTATTCTTCTAATCCTTTCTCGTTAATAACCATGATTTCAAAATGGATTTAAGGATTTATTTACGTGGACAGGAATGTATTAAAATGTTAATTTCTTTGAATTTTTTAAAATTCTTATGGGACAATTTGATTCAAAACTATATTTTAAATGAATTCCCTTGTAAATCATGCTGCATTTAAATTATTTCATGGAAAATGGATATTTCTCTCAAATATTTATACTGATAATTTTCAAATATGTAAATGTCCTTTACGAGATATTATTCTTGATCAAGGTTGATTTATTATGATACAAATCTTTCGTATTGTGTTGACGATTTTGCGATATATTTGACTATGGATGTGTTAATTTTATAGCATTCATGGTTTATGGTTAAACTATTGACATTTTTTATTCTAGTTTTAATATGAAATATTATGTTATGTTTAAACTTCTCATATGACGAATGTATTGAACTTAGTATGAGATGGGTGATGCCAGCTGTAGCTCCTCGGTGCATCAGTAGGTCTCAAGAGACAATTAGACATGGAAATGGCCGAGGAATTTCCCAATTTGATATATGGTTTTTTATGACTAAATAATTTTTATACATATTGGTCAAGGCCTTGAAAAGATGTTTCAGATTGTTTGGAATTATACATTACCTCATTATGAAAATTTTATTAATGGTTCATCTGGTTATTCGACTAGTAGAATACCCATGACTCTGTATTATTATACCATTATATACTTATCTCATATTTCTTCAATAAAGTGATTATGATTATTATTAGTAAAGGAATGTGTTTTAAATTATTCACCATGCTTAATGTTTATGTTACTTTCCCCTGTATTTTTACCCTTATTGAGCATTTGAGATCACCCCTTTCCTATGTTTTATTTTCCAAGGATTCAAAGAAGTGTATTATTATTGATAAGCAGAGTTAAGCTAGTGGATTAATGGTGTTATCAAATGATCATTTATGTTGTGTTTTATTTTCTACGGTGTAATATAAAAATCATGTATGTAATCTATTTTCCAATACTGCTAAACTGATCTTTCCTTTGAAAATTGAATCCTTGTAATCATGCCTATGTAATGTAATAATGTACTGACTCTGGGTACCTGGGGTTGGGGTGTTACAGTTGGTTTCAGAGGATGTTTAGAAATAACCTTGGAAACTAGATTTAGATAAACTCAGCTTAGGAAACATTTTCATATGATATACTTTTAGGATTAGTATAAAAGAACATCCAAAATTTTTGGTAATGTAGATATTATGTGGGTTTTCAATGCAATAAATCTGTGCCTGGATATTAGCAGCTAAGGGACGCTCTATCACATATATACCTAGGAGTGAAAACTCTGACAAGGAGTTTCGAGTGTGACCCAGGGTATCCTGGTACACGAAAATGGTCCTTCATGCACTCTTGGTTACGACACTCTAGGGGATTATGCATAGGATAATTCACAATTTATTTAAAAACCATTATGAAGGATATATGAGTATATATTCCAGCAAAGAAACCATTTTTATTATTATGAGACTAGATGGGTGAAAATATTCAATTAATTTTGATATGTTTTCTAGTTTTTAGATTATACAATATGATATGATCTAACCTAATGTGTGTCGTCATTTAGAAATGGCACCCCGTAGAATGAATGTGAACATCAGCAGTATGCATGATCAAAAGTGTAAGAAGGATCATATCATTCATAGTCTCAATCCATCATTTAGAAGGGGAATACTCTCCTACATATTATCATCATATGATGAAATAATAACATGTGTTAATAAGATAAGTGCAGAATTATCTAAGTCCTATATCTTTGAAGGGTAGCAAGAGAATAAAAGGAATGTATAGAGAATGATGGATAAAGTGAATAGGGGAAAGAAGGATTTTCCCATATGTGATAACTATAGAAAGAATCACCTTGGAAAATGAGAGAAATTAATGATATTTTTTTATAAGTGTGGAAAAAATACACCAGGTACGTGATTTCAAGGATAATTTTTTTTCAAATGTACAATGCTTCATATACAAGGGGTTGGGACAATATGTTAATCAATTTCCAAATCACAAGAGTATACCCCGAATGCTACTATTAGATAATAATAAAGTTATGATAATAACAACGATGATGAGGAGTTATTATATATATTATAATTTTATAAATTTATAGTTTCATTTGAGTATTGTATCAATGAAGTATAATTTGTAAGAATTTTAGAGTATACAAGGATTGTACTGTAGTACTTTTTCATTAAGGACTGAAATTGTGTGGAACCAAGAAAAGTGAATCAATAGTAGGATAATTTTTTTTGGAAAATATTTCGTTGAGCAAACCATAAACCTTAATATGGGTTTGATACTAAGGTAGTGATTTTGGAATAATATATGATTTATTTGTCTAAATTATATTGGATATTCTTGTCTACTTTGAAACTGATTAATGATTTTTATATTACTTCATTGTTGGAGTTTACAAAATTTTTGGATAGAAGGTGTACATCAAGTATTCTATAAAGAATATTGGATCATGAATGTAATCAATATGGTTTTATGGTAATTTAGGGAGTTATAGTGTTTTAAAAGAATACATGATGAAGGTTTTCACAAGTTATTATGTGAAAAAAAGGATCTTCATTGTGTTTACTATCCTTATAAATTTTGGACTGTGAGTTTGTACAAGAATTATTTTTGAAAATTATAAAGATTATAATCGATTAAGTTTAACATTAGAAAATATTTTTAAGGTTAAATCATTTCTTGAGATTATATTTGGATTTTCATAAAAAGTACAACTCAGAGGTCGGGCGACAACCCGTCACGTTCGGAAAGTCCGCAACACATGAAACCACAACCGAAGGACGACAAGGGTGCATCACCTAACACTGGACCACATGATGTCTTGAATTGTATAATGTAGTTTTTTTAATGGTCTGATGGATGAATTATAAATTCATTTTTTGGAAGCCAATAAAATTAGGATAAATAGAATATTTTTTATATTCTATTCTCTTTTAGAGTGAAAGATGAGTTTGTGGTAGGAATTAGTTATAAGATGCAAATCTAATTGTAATGTGTATTTTCTCTCTCATATTCTATGAGGAAATTAATTCTTAAACGTTGGGTAAGGGATAATAAATCCAAAAATGTGTTATCCTAATACCTTCTGTTTTTTGGAATAAATGATATTTTAAATCATCGTAGATTGATGTCTTTGAGCCCCTCAATATTACACTTATTTGTGATTGATGAGTTAAATCACTCTCAATAAATATATATGTTTTCCTCCAATTATCTGTCTCTAATTTCAACTAATGTTCTCTTAATTGAGATCATAATTTTGTGGTGACTTGTTCATTTCACTTTCCTTCTTACGAAGACTAAATTTTATTGAACCAATTTCCGATGTGGGTTTTCCACAAAGTTATTTTCTATTTTTTAACTTTCATTTTCGAAGAACAATTTCAAATTTCAAGGACACAATTTATTGAAGGAGGGGAGAATGTAACTCCCCAAGATTTCATAGTATATTATTTCTTCAATGTAATTCAATAACTTGCACTACACGCAACAACGAGTTCGAGCCCATCACGACATATCAAACTAGCCATTCATATAGTGGTTATGAATAGTATTAACTACATTTAAAAATTTATATTTATCCTATAAAATTTTAACATTCATATTTTGTGTTTTTAGACATAATATAAGGACATTCAAAATTTCAGATAAAAGAATTATTTTTCAAAAAATGTAATTTTACAACCTATTTAATTGAAAATAATATTTAAAAAAAATATTTGACACTTTTATATATTCCATTTTTTGAAATGAAATTCTTCATTATAATCGGGACATAAAAATTTAATTTGGATAAATTTTTGGTAATTTTTTGATAACTTTCATATTTTTGTTAATAGTGAAAAATACTAAATTTTAAATGAAAACAAAAAATTTTAATTGAAATAATTTATAGTGTTAAATTATAGATTTTTTTGGATTGAATGTATAATTAGTATATATTTTTATCATTTAATACAATTCAGATCATTATGAGTAATATCAATTTAAAATTTGACATAAAAATATGTCAATCTTTTGATAGTTTTTAATATTTGAAAACCCAATTTTTTGTTTTGACAATGGAAATTAATTTTAAATTAATAAATGAAACTTATATGTTTTGAATTTGGTAAAATAGAATTCTTTTTTGAATTCATAATATCAAAATTATCATAGGGTGAATTATTGGTATTTTTATGATAACATTAAATTTTTGATGAATACTGAAAAACACTACGTTATTGGTTAAAAGTGAATTTTTATTTAAATAATTATTTAATTTATTAATATAAAATTAGGTAAAAGTAGATAAATAATACATATATAAGTTAAATTTATTCATTGGAGTCATTTTATAATATGTTTAGATATATAAAAATTGTATTGTACTTTTTAGAGTTTTTTACCCACCTCATATGAGTATTTGCAAATATTCATAAACATGATTTTACCTCTTTTGTGACTTGAATTTCAAAAATCTGAGAGACATGGTTTATATCTATAAGTAAAATGTGTTTCAATGAGACTAATTTTTTGGTGAATAGTAACTTTTGACTTTTATTTAATGGAGTTAAAATTAAATAGTTTAATTAAGGGTAAAAATGATATTATAATTACCCTAACACAAGCCCAAATTTTATTGGAGAAGTATTATTCGACCAAAAACAACCTTAGGAATAAAATATGACCCACTTGAGTCCACATGGATTAGATTAGGACATTTATTATTATATTATTTAAAGAAGAGTTAAAAGAGTTAAATTCCATGTTTAATAACTAAACCATTTTTTATATAGTGTTACACAAAATTTTAATTCAACAATAAATATTCATTAGAAAAATAAAAAGATTTCCTACATCATAATATTTTATTTATAATTTTTAGACATTATATAATTAAAATTATTTTTGAAAGAATGATGATGCAGTAATTACCTTATTAATGAAAGAATCAAATAAATGGTATTATAAATATTAAAATAAATATAATTTTAAATTTTTTATGACATCAATGAATTTTTTAGGTGAATTTGACATGTTAGGATTGATTCAATATATATTTTTTGAAGTAATCACGTTTTGATGACTTTCACAAAAAACCAAATACCAAATAGTGTGAAAAATGACATAAATTAATTTTTTAAAAAAATACTATATTATTGGTTGATATAAAATTCCTAAAAATCTAAGGTTTGGTAAAGGGGAATATATAATTTTATATATGTAATTAATGACCCACTTTACTTTTTCTTTGAATTTTAGAGTATGTTTATTAACCATATAGTGTAACAATACAAGAAGACACGGTAAAAGTTATACTATTTAATTAAGAGTTAAATCTAAAAGATAAGGTTAAAATGGTAGCCTAAACTTGTATAAAACCTATTGGTTGATATTATTTCGACCCATAACCACATTATCATTGAAATTAATTATTTATGAGTCATTAAAAACAGAAAATTATTTATTATAAAATTATGTTTCAAACTTTTCCTAAAGTGACACTCTCATCTCTTATAAAAGGGTACTTACCCTTATCTCAAAATCACACCTCCAAAGCCATTTGTATCGCCCAAAACCTGCCCAAATATCCTCCAAACATACTTAAAATCAACCTAGAGCCCTTACTTTGATACAAAAATCTGACCTATAGAGCCCTTTTGATCAAATCAAATGGAAACACATGAAGAAGAGGTAATAATTTCACCACACTTTTTCAAGTTCTATTCATCTTCAACTTCATTTTTCATAGTTGTTTCCATACCAAAATAATAACTCTATTACCTACTACATACTGTGATGTTATTATAAATATGTAACAACCATATTAATCGTTATATATATCCTCTAAATGACAGTGTCACCATAATTGCGTACGTATAGCTTACCGTCTCCATGTCATGGTGCAGTTTGTTATTCAAACAGCTCATTATTTGGATGGGTATAATAATGAGTATAACTAATTTAAATAATAAATATGAAATGTTATTTATTCTTTACAGAATATATACTATCCAATTACATATAATTTCACCATCAATATAATGTTATTGTTTCTCGTGCATACATACGGATTACCGTCTCCACGACACGATGAGATTCATTCCCACGTTCACCATTCAACGATGATTATAAAAATATATATTTTTAATAAGTTTTTGATATATGACATAATAATGAAACTGTATATATATATATGTATGTATTTACTTACATATATTTTATTCACTTACTTCTGTTCAATACGATATGAAAATGAAAACAACGTTTATGCGTATGTACAAGCTACCATCTCCATAAACAGTGCTTTCCATTTCATATATCTATCTATTATAAATATTTATATTATAAATATATATGATATATAAATCAAGTTTTATATTTGGGAGTTATTTAAATCATTATCTGGATGATACGATCAAGAATAACAAGATAAAACATGTATGATAAAGAAAGCGATTATTACCAAAAATGTAAATTTAACATGGAAATACTTATTAAATGGGTAATATAATGTCATAAATGAATCATTTACTATAAAATAAATATGAATATGGTTATGGTATAATTTAATAACATACTATGGTCATTATACATGAGGTTAAACGTACCCTTTACTAAAGGAAAGCACAAGGCAAGGGTTAATTTCACAAATTCATTGTTATCCGAGGTTTTTTTTACATAAGTACGTACTGGGACATATTTATTATCCATTTCCATGATTCATAAAATAGTTTTCAAATGTATTATTTCAAGGGAATTTTTTACTGAAACATCATTTTAAATGATTTAAAGATTTACTCTTCTAAACATTTCTCATTAATGTCCATGTTTTCAAAATATTTTTAAGGATTTATTTATATGGACATGAATGTTTTAAAATGTTAATTAATTTCCAAAGTTTCATGGTGTTATAGGAAACTTTGATTCAAAACTATATTTTAAATGACTTCCTTTATAAATTATGCAACTTTTAAATGATTTCATGAAAAAGGGATATTTCTCTCAATGATTTTTTACTGATCATTTTCAAATATGTCAACATCATTTACGTGATATTATTCTTCTTATAGGTTGATTTATTTTCAAACAATTATTTCATATTTTGTTGAATGTTTTGAAATACATTTGACTGTGGATGTGTTATTTTTATACCATTCATGGGTTATGATTAATGTATTGACATTTCATATGATAGTTTTAATATGAATGATTGTGTTATGTTTCAACCTTTTCATATGAGTAATGTATTGGACTTAGTAAGTGATGGGTGGAGCCCGCTATAGTTCCTCAGTGATTCGGTAGGCACCATGAGACAATTAGATGCATAATTGTCAGAGGCCTTTCCAATTTTATATATGGTTTTGCGAAGGCCTAAATCAATTTTAGATGTCTGGGCCAATGCATTGACAAGTTCTTTTTGAATGCCCGACAATATACATTCCCTCATTATGAAAATTTTATCAATGGTTCATGTGGTTAGTTGACTAGTAGAATACCCATGAATATGTTTTTTTAAGGAATTATTTACTAATCTCATATTCCTACAATAAATTGTTCAAGTTTATTTTTTTAAAGTCATGTGTTTTAAATTATTCACCATGCCTAATGTTTATGATACCTTCCACTATATTTCTTACCCTTATTAAGAATTCGAGCTCACCACTTTCTTATGTTTTATTTTACCTAGATTCCAAGAAGTGTATTATGATTGATAAGTAGGGTTATGCTAGTGGATTTATGGTGTTTCCAAAGGATAATTTATGTTGTGTTTTATTCTCTACGTTCAAATGAAATGTTCATGTATGTAATCTATTTTCCAAGACTTCTAAACTAATCGGTCCTTAGGGACTTCATTCCTATTAAACAATCCAATGTTATGTAATAATGCAATCAATCTGGGTAATTTCGGTCAGTGTGTTATAATCAGAGGTTCATATAATACTTTTCCTCATTATAAGATATACCTTCATTATTACAAAAGATGTGGATAAACATTGAATTGTCAGGTGTTTTTGGAAATACATTCTAGGATGTGAAGAATCAATTGAATCCGCAAAAATATAAACTCTAACTGAGCCATTTTATTAGTTTTTGGTGTTTCTTGATTGTTTTGTATTAGGTATAAAGTAGTGTTGATGTTTGGAGATCGAGTTCTGTCATATGTGTATCAACAATTGAGGACACATGTATGGAATTCCCCAATTCCTGATATCGATATACATTTTTGGTTTATGATTTAATGTCCTTATAACATTATCAATTGGGGGAAAAGTGTAATGGGTATACTAAACATGGTATCTTAATTTATATCTTTTTTTCAATGAGATTTGAATCTCCAACAGTGGAGGTGGGTTGCGTATATGCAGTAATTTGGCATTGATCTAGAATATTTTCCTTAGATGGGAAATAATATTAATGAATTTTTAACTAGGAAATCATGGAATAAGAAAATTATAAATTATAGTATTTAGTGGATGATGATAAATTTATTGGATGATAGGAATATTGTATTGATGTAGAGCTAGTATAAGATGACACACATATCTAAATCAATGGATTCTAAATTTTTTATCTAGATTAGAGATAGAAAATTTGAGGATATAGAATGTTTTGACTAGGTGGACTTCCACGAAGGTGTGTTGTAACAATAATATTATAAAATATAAGAGTATTATATAATCTATATCAATAATTGTCTTATTGTGCCTATGATTATGTCAGAGGAGATTATTTTTGGATTTAATCCCTCAAAATGGGTGGTATATATGGGTTTGACAAAATTGTTATCTGACCTTCACCAGAAATATCAGTGGCTAAGAATGAAAATAATGATTGTAGGGTATATGAAATTATACATCACCTTTCAATAAGTTAAGGCTTTGAATCAATGAACTGGTGGATTTCTGCAATCATTTCCCATTCTGAAATGGTAGAGGTGTGATGTTACCTTTGATTTTTTAGTGGGTCTCCAAAGGGTGCCTCAGAAAAATTACATTATTTAGATGATTGTGGATCATTTGACAATAGTAGAGAATATAATTTGTATATGGGTGAAATTAATATTTTATTAGCAAGGAGACATGTACATTTGAGAGACGATCATTCTTCATAGGTTCCACATAGTATTGTTTTAGACCATGAGTACTATTTTACTTGACACTTGATGTTGGGTTGTAGAAGTTTATTTGTGCAAAGGGATTACTATGTTTATAGTTCCACCCAATGATTTATGGGAGATAATGAAAACTATAATGGTTATAGAAGATATTCTACGAGAATGTGTACATGACTTCGGTGGGACATGAAATCATATCTTAGTTATTATTGATTTATACTATAAAAACAATTATAATGAGAATATTTTGTTGGAACCATATTATTCACTATATGGAATTCCATGTATATCACCTCTATATTGGTTGACGGTAGGTGAGAAAATGTTGTCAGTATTGAGTATAATATAGGAGAAGTTAAACCTTGTTCAGCTAATATGGTAACATACAACTATGGGTTATAGAAGAATTTTTTTATTCTTATAAGCATTTGTGAAACCGTGAGTTTATATATGGTGATCATGTGTTCCATTGGGTTTATCCTAGATTGAGTAACTGTAGGATTCAGATCTAGGGAATGACAAAACCAATTGTTGTTTTACCTTTTGAGGTAGTTGAGATAGTTGGGCTAGTAAAATACAAATTTTCACATCCACACATGTATAGTAAAATGAATGATGTTTTTTAAGAGTCATATATTTATATGTATCTCCTAAACCCTTATCATGTGATTGATATAGAAGATGTTGATCTTGATACTGATGCATACTTTGAGGAGCATTAGATATGTGTTGTGTGTTGTAGTGAGAATCTATTGAAGGGAAATAATGTGTCGATAGTTCAATTATTTTTGAAACATTGGCTTGTTGAGAAGTAAACATTCCACAGATATTTGGATATATTTTCTAAGTGTCCTGATATTTTCACATTGGAATCTTAGAGTTGTTCAGAGTACATATTTTTGTAGAACTATTATATGGTAGGGATATTATAAGATCATAGACTTTTCTAATGAATACTTGTTTATTTTATAATTACTATATTACCCATGATTTATTGTATCTCAATTAGGATTTAAATTGTAATTTTTAGGGGTGAAATTGGGGAATTTTTAAATGGAGAGGGTCAGTGCATGGTTGGTACATAGAATTCCCAAACTGTGTGCCCACATCAACAAACTGTGCATACACAAATTGGGGGTATTTTCAAGGTTGGAACACTATTTTTAGACTCTTAACCATCGTAGAGTGACCATGTGACTTATAGGGGGAATAAAATGGATATGATCAAGGTTGGTGAAAACAAGACACCCTGTATAGGAATTGATGAAAGCATAAAGATATAGCCTCTAAAAATTATTATTAAATCTCGAAACCCACAGTATTGATCTATAATCACCCCCACTTAGAAAAAAATGGATTCTTTTTAATTTCAGATGCTCTATGATGACTTCCAATGCTTTACAAACTCTAATATAAATAAATAAATTATTTTATTAACATATCAACACCTATCCAGTTATGTGTTATTATCTCATGTGGTTTCATCTCTCCCTCTCTAACATCTTTATTTCTTACTAAAGGGGACTTTTTTATCAGTTGTACGGGTTTTATATAAAGGATATGATATTTATAACTCCATAAATCAGGGATATAGTATTTTTTTATAGATCTCACTCTTTAATGTGTTCTGGATCATTCAAAATTAATTGTGGAATTCCATTGGTGAGCATCAATCATGTTTCATGAGGTTGGTGTTCTCAGTTACAAATCCCACAGTCCTGATTTAGTTATGTGTATGTGATAATGTAATTTAAAATTTCAATACTTTAAAAATATTATCATTGGATTATTCTATTAAATTATATTTCTTTCTAATAATTTGATGTTTCAAATGTTGAAAAATTATAATTGGGTTAATTGGAATAGTGAAATGATTAATTAATTATTGGATTGACTAGATTATGGATTGGACTAGACATTGGTATTATGGAATTGGTGAATTATTTGGGATTGTGTATATGGTTATTTTTAGAGATATTAAATTGATTTATTCATGGGAATTAGTTTATGAGAGGATTGAAATTTAAGAGTGGTTGAATTAATTGATAAAATGTTGAAAATTTGTTTTATGATAAATTGTTGAAATTATTCATTATGATGATGATATATAATTTTTATTTTTTTACTAAACTAGAATGGAACATATTAATGACACTGTTTCATAATAGGATTAATGATTCATAAACATGGTGTATTTGAAATTATGAATCATGTAATATTATGATATTTGTTATATATGTATCATTGAGGTGTGGGACATGGATCGAGGGTCTAAATACCAATTTTTTATATCATGTTTTAGATAGAGAATGAGGATCAAAATACACGTATGTGATTAATATATAATGGTAAGTAGACCATTTCTCCAAATACCAATGAGGTGTGGGACATGTTTTAAGTCTCCAAATACCCACGAGGACTTTGATATGACATTTTAAGCCCATGATATTATCCTTAGACTATGGATTGAATTGACAATGACATGGAATTAATTGAAAAGATAAATGATAACTATGTCATTGTGATATGTGATATCTCTTAGGGATATTTCAGAATCCTAAATATTTTGATTTATGTTTTGATGGTTCAGGTTTCATTTAGAACCCATGGGTTTATGTGAAAATTTTAGAATAATAGTATATGTAAGATACAAGTTTTATCACATTTATTTTATTATATATACCAGATTTTATACACTCTTATTGACTAGTTATTGATTTTCATTCCATTGGGGGTGTTTTGATATGTTTTACACATTCCATTCAAGAACTGACTTCTCGGTACCCAAATAGAATTAATGATTACTTGTCTAGATAAGGGAAAATCATTATGTTAGATGAAAAAGTCATGATGGGTCATGGATGATAGAACTAGACATGGTGCTGGTACCCACTTGGGAGTGTTATATCATCATCATTTTCATTAATATTTTGACACATGACACATATTTTACAATAAATATATAAAATTTAAATATGGATTATGTTTTTAGTGTTTGTTCACCAAGTGTCATTAATATTTTTGGGATATTTTACTGTTAATGTGGTTGGTTATTGTCATTTTGATAATTATTGGTTAATTAAATAGTAGTTCTACTTTTGAATTGTGTTTCTAATCACATTGTGATCGATATTAGAACCTTACTACATGTTAGAAACTACTTGCATAAGGGGAGGTATGATTATGGTCATCTAACCAACCAAATTATGGAACTAGTGTGTACAACCTGGGTCAAGACATTACATTTAAACACTACATTAAAAGGATTAATATAATTATGGTATTAAATGGTAATATTATTTTTCTGATAACATTATGGTTGTATTTTGTAAAATTAGCGAGCACATTAATTATATGGTCAACACATGATCATAAATTATATAATTATTGTTAAAACTAATTCTAGGAAGACAACATTTTATTCAAATATTGTAGGATTTTGAAACATATTAACTCTTCAAACCCATCCCTGAAATTGAAATATATCAAACTAATAAACCCTAAATAGGTTATTTATGCATTGGGTACAATTATAGTACAATACATCCATCACATAATAAATAATTTAATAATGATTTGTCCATGTTTTGTTTAATTTAACTATTAAATTTAAAAATACTATGAATTTATATCATTATTTACATTTCCAAATTAATTATTCATATAATATAATATAAATGATTAAATATTTATTTTTTGGGGATGTTAGAAATAGGGGGTAGGAGTGTCACAACCTATATTGTTAACATTATATTTATCTTATTTCAAATTTATTCAAAAAACAATATTATAAGGAAATATTTATAATTAAAAAATTGTATTTCCTTATATTAATTGTATTTTTATTGTTAAAACATATAATACATTAAATAGAAAAAAGAGATCTTTTTTATTATACAGATTATTGCCTCAACAAAGTAACATATTTCATTTCCCTCCACTACATTTAATTTTTTCATATAATGTGGGAATTGGAAGAAAAATCTTTTTATAATGATCTCATGAATGAGGTAGAATAAAAATTATGGTTCACATTAATTTTATTTTCATAAAATTATCATCATTAATATAATTGATTATAATAAGAAATATATGAATATAATAATTTATTAAAAACATGTAATATTTTCATATCCCATAATTATTTTTATACAACATTATAAATTAAAACATATCAAACTAATAAATATTAATTATGATCATTATTCATCTCATATACTCATAGTACAAAACAAAATCATCATAATCATTCATTTAATAACAGTATGTCTATGTTTGGGGAAATTTAAATATCTAATTTAATAATACTATGAATTTATATCATGAATGTCTGTGGGTACATATTTACATGTATAAAATTATATATACGATAATGTAGTGTTTTTATTTTGTTCTCAGGGATTTATAAATATGGGCCATGATTATTATCAACTATATAGTTTTCATTGTGTTTATCATGTTCTGAATGTTTTTTTCAAAAAAATGTATTATAAATATTAATTTATAATTTATATAAAATAATTTTCTTATAAAAATGTTATTTTGAATATTAATTCATATATACCATTCATTAGGAAAAATAGAGATTTTGTTTTTCTATTATGATGACTGCCCCCACAACAACGTAACTTATATAGTTTTCCTTCACAATATTTACTACTAAGATATATATATGCCATTAAATGATAAATAATTTTTTAAATCATTAATGTTTCAGTATGTAATAATAGCGGTGACATTAATTATATAGTCATCAAATGATTATCGTTAATATAACTATTTATATAGAGAGTTCTATGAAGATAATATATTATTTAAATCATGAATTATTATAATAAACATTAATAAATCTTATACATCATTGAAAAGTAAAATATATATCACTAAAAAATAATAAATATTATCATTATCCATCTATTATAATGATAGTAAAAAAGAAAAAAATAATAATCATTCACTAAATCATTGTATGTCTATAGTTGGTTCAATAGAACTATCTAATTAACCAATTCCATGAATTAATAACTTGAATGAATATGTGAGCAAACTAACATCAATAATTTTATATAAATTATTAAACAATTATTTTTTAGTTTGGAGGATCATATATTAATATTGAAATAATTAATAGAATAATCTACCAATATTTATTGGAAAACTATAAAACATTTTTATTACCTACATTAACATCAATGATAAAGTCTAAAACCTACATGAAAATATTTTTAAATGTCATAAACTATAATAAATCATCACTAATGGGAAAATTAATCACCTTTTTTTAACTAACTATGGAATAATATCTCATATGAAAAGAATTATTATTAAACTATTGAGACTAATCAGTACTATAAACACCAATGTGGAAAATCAAGCACATTTTGGTAGAGAAATGATATTCCTATAGTGTATAAATCAAAATGGACCAGACTATGTTTATAATATAATATAAAATAATATCAATATTTATTATACCAAAGGATAAGGTATTTTCATTTATTCTTGAATACATGGAATGGAGTTTTCATTACAAATTCATCTCATTATTATATGTTTTATATTATACACATAATTACTATTCTGTGTCATATATACTACCTATAGGAGGTATTTTATAATAAAATTCACATTTTTATGGTATTAAAATATCATCTTTAATCTAAATGTTTCAAGATGTTATGATTTACTTATTAACTAATCCATATGTTGGAGTTTCCCTCACAATTTTCATTCTTTGGGTCTCATGTTATAATCTCAAACTGTATTATTTTTTGAAGTGTATACCCATCCATTGAAGATATTTTTCTATATTAATTATTAATATTAATGGTTTTGTAATTATATATTATAATTACAGTATCATGTTATTTTTAATCGTGATTTATAATTTCCATGGTGTAATATCCACAATATGTTTTGATAATGTAATGGTTTATGTACATCAATATAAAATACATCAATTTAATGATATTGGAAATTAGATATTGTTTTTCATAGATTCACTAAGATTATATCAACATGAATATCGATTTATTTGAATTTACACAATAAAAACCCTAATATATGATGATTGTTCCAATTATTTAACTCCTAGAAACAAAAAATGGTAGTATATTATTTGAAATTTACATAGACATTTAATTTAAAATGATGAATTATTTTAAATACATTTTTCATAGTATCCTTATAATATTATATATTGAATCTAAATAGAGTCTTATTGTATATTCCACCAAGATAACTATACCCTTTCCCATGTGTTACATTGAGTTGGGTATTACCAATAAAATTTATGATACCCCATGAAATATCAATGAATAAATTGATGTCCACCTTGAAAGTTGTATTATTAAACTAAATGGGGATGCATTTGATGAAAATATTTCTCAATATACATATATATAATTTTATATTTCTATAGTATCCACATGTAATTGTATGAATATTCCTAAAGAGTCCTATTGTGATTTCATTTGACATAATATTATGGATTGTGGGCCTGCAATTATGTACCACCTCAATAAATATAATATTTTAACAGGCCACAACAAGTGGGGTTTTTTGTATGCCACATCCTATGATAGAGAACTGTTTGGGAATAAATCCTTAAGTACACATTTCATTTAAAATACTATTCATTAGTTTATTATGAGATCAATGATTGCTATTACCCTTGTTTAAATTTGTTATCATGGATATATCATTCCCCAATTTTAGTGGATCATTGTTAATATTGGTATATTACTAATTCAATAGCTCTTATTCCAAATATATTTCATGAAATATTCCACTATATGTTACTCCTTAATGATAATCTATATACATTATAATTTAATTCCATTACATGAGTAGATTAGAGGTGGACTATTTATAGCATTAGTTGATATGATTGAAGGGATTCTCATGTTCTCACAATATGGTCAAATTTTATCTTATGATATAAAATATATTTTATAAATGTATAAATTAATCCAATATATATATAATTACTTACCATTTATGAAATTTTATAATTTTTAAAAAAAATGTATTATTAGTACTATAAATGGGATTCTGGACTATAATATATTACACTATGGGTGATTTCCTTGGTCGAATTTGATTTGATATGATAGGATATTTTGAGGTAGGGTATTCCAGGACCAATATTCATCATAAGAAATAGTGAACAATGTAAATCTCACGAAATAAAAAGTGAGATAAGAAACCCCTTACTTTTTACTTTTTCCTTGGTCGTGGGTAGGTTAGCCTCCTGTATAATGGTGAAATAATTTGTATTGAATTATAAAATAATAATATACATTAATATGATATCATATCTGATCTTTTAACATTGATTTGTTAATAATATTTTAGTATTATCGTCGTTTTTTGTGTTAACTTACTCGTTTTCTTTTATTTTTTTTGTTACATAAGTCGTGTTTTTTTGGATTGGTTGTATATTATTCATATACAGAATTATATCAATTCCTTAAAAATTATTTGTATTCATAAAATTAGAATTAGACTTGTATGGATACGATGGGGAATGAATCTCATCGCGTTCGTGGAGACGGAAGTCCGTATGTACGCATGAGCGATAATATCATTCTTTTGATATTAAAATCATATATAATAGGATGTTATATCATATATAAAGAATCATTATCATGTTATACTTATTATTTACATCAATTACATATCATTATTATACCCATCCAAATAATAATGTATTGAATAACAATTACACCACGACGTGGAGATGGTAGGTCGTACATATGCATGTATGGTGACATTTCATTCAAAGGATGAATAGAATACTGAATATGGTTGTACCATATTTATAATAATATCACAGTATATAAAATATACCGGAGTTATTATTTTATAATGGAATTAACAAAGTAAGAAGAAGTTGAAGAAGAAAGGAACTTAAAAGAGGGTTGTGAAAAAATGCCTCTTCTTCGGGTTATTCCTTTTTATTTGATCAAAAAGGATCCATAGGTTGGATTTATGATCTTACTAAGGCCTCTATGTTAATGTGAGGGAAGTTGAAAGAATATTTGGGTAGGGGTTGGCCGAGCCTAATGGCTTTTAAGGTTTAAATTAAAGAGAAGGGGGAGTACCCTTTTCTAAGATGGGTGAGGGGCACCATTGGAAAAGCTAGAATTATTATTTTATCATAAATTCATTTTCGGATTATAATGGCTAAAAAGTGGATTATTTAAATATTAAGGTGGCTATGGGTAGAAATACTTTCAACCAATATATTATAGACATGTTTGGGTCACTATTTTAACCATATCATTTATATTTAACTCTTAGTTAAATAGTTTTACATTTACCATGTCTCTATATATTTTTATATTATATAGTTAATTAACATACTATATACCTCGAATAGAACACAAAGTGGTCCATTAATGATGCACATATCATTATATAAGTCCTTTGTCCGAACCTGTGATTTTTAGGAATAGGATATCAATTAATAATATAATATTTGTTTTAAAAACACTTTTATGTCAATTTTGACACTATTGGATATTTTGTTTTTGATAATTTAATAATAAACTTATTACTTAGAAAATAATTCATATAACCAATCCTAATCTATCATATTAAACTATAAAATTACTAAAATTCACAAAAAGTCTCAAATTACATTTATTTTGATATTTATAATATCAATTTTTTTAATATTTCATTAATTAGGTAATTATTGCATCAACATTGTGTCATATATAAATTAAATTATTTATTTTCTAAAAGTTATAAATAAAACACCATTATGTAGGAAATATTTTTATCTTTCTATTGAATATTTATAATCGAATTTATCTTATGTATAACCCTATATTGATAATGTTTTAGTTATTAAACATTGATTTTATCTCATTTAACTCTTCTTTGAAATAAATAATAATAAATGTCCTAATCTAATTAAAGTGGACCTAAATGATAATATTTAATTCCTAAGGTTGTTTTTGGTCGAGATAAACTTGTCCAATAGAATTAAGACTTGTGTTAGGGTAATATTGATATCATTTTTACCCTTAATTACCCTATTTACTTTTAACCGCGGTAAATAAAAGTAAAAAGTTACTATTGACAAAGAATTATTTCCATCTCATTTAACCACATTTTACTCCTTGATATTAACTGTGTCTCTTGGATTTTCGAAATTCCACTCACAAAAGCTGTAAAATTAAGTTTTCTGTGAATTTCTAAATTCTCCTAGGAGGTGGGTAAAAGACGGTGAAAAGTTCAGTAAAATTTTTATATATATAAAATTATTCTAAACTATCTCCAACGAATTACATTGAACATATATATGTATTATGTATCTATTTTTACCTTAATTAAATTAAAATAAAAATAATAATTATTTATATAAAAATTTAGTTTTAAACTATAACTCAGTGTTTTTCACTATTCCTCAAAAAATGAATGTTTTCAGAAAAATACCAAAATTTCACCCTAGGATAATTTCGATATTCCAAATCCAAAAATGATGTCCATTTTGAATGATAAAATTTATAAAATTTCCAAAAGTGTGTATTACTATTCATAAAAGCTAGTTTTATTGGTTCTGTTGTGTGTTAGAATCTTGAAGTTGCGTAAAATGCAAGCTATTGCACTATTCAAAGGGAAACGTACCATGGAAGCTTGGGGCATTACAATGATACAATCACAAAGTATCAACCAAAACTACTTAGGTATATTCATATATGTATATCTAGGTTACCAGTCAGAGTTCGACCCTAAATCTCAAGCCCATACACAAACCGGTCCACAAAGGAAGTAAAGTCAATCACCACGATGTTAATGGTTGAAAGACATGACTCAGCTCACACATGTATACATATTTTTAAAATCTATTGAGATGATTAGATGTAGTCACTGAATCATCTAAGATATCATACCCACACAGGATACAAGACCAGCTAAGCTGTCATACCCACAAAGGATACAGGCCCAGCTACACTGTTGGACCCACACAGGATATAGGAACAGAATACAGAACTGTTGGACCCACGGAGGATCCCAGTATAGTAGTCATCTTTGTCGAACGCATGTATGATTCCGGTACACTAATCATCGTTGTCAAACCCCCGTAAGATTTTGGTACTGTTGTAACGACCCAAAGTTTTTCAATGGAAATTCCCTTCTTATATTTATGCCATAAACTAACATGAAAACACAACAAAATGAACTACTAAGTGATAAGTGACCTTTAAACACATGTTTGTGAAAACTATATTTTGAATTTTCAAAATCTGACATTCACGGTTGTGTTCAATATGTTTTTTGGAGTCTAATGAAACAAAAACAATTTTTGGTGAATAGTAACCTACCCTTATGAACAATAACCTACCCTTATTAATAGTAATATGACCCTTATGAATAGTAAATACGAGTAACATTACCTATGAATAATAAAATAAAATTTAGACATCTTACTACGTGACAATTTGACCTTAGTAAACATTTTTGGTATTTTATAAGTCATAAATAAATAATTATAATTAATTAATTAATTTAAAAGAATATTTATTTCCCTGAAATGTCTTCATAAATTATTTAATCATTGTCTAATAGTTTTTAGATAATTTTAAAATACCCTACGTAATTTTTGAAAGAACAATAAAATCAGTTCTAATCTCAAAAACTGTTATTTTTAAAAAATGGTGATTTTATTTAAATATTAAATTAATAATATTTAGAAATTTATTTTTCAAAAATGGACTTCATTTTTGGACTATACACATAAATAATGTTTGGGGTAATGTATTGGGATTTTTCTGAGATACTTGAATTTCTGGTGAATAGTAGAATACATTAATTTACCATATAAATACATTGTAATTAAATACCACTATTCATGACATCACAAGTGATGTAAGCACCCAACTCTCGTACACACATGCTTTTTTACTATTCTTGGTCATCCAAGACTCACTATTCCTTGTCTTAGGGGGAAATAATAAACTAATGAATTTTATATTAAGGAAACCCCTCTCCCGTCCACTATAAAAGCCACCCTTCACTCCCTCTTTTCCTCACACCTCTCAAGCTCCAAGCCTCCTCTAAACTCTTCCCAAACATCTTCCCTAGCCCCTCCCCCACGTCCAAATGATGCTGGTCTCATCAAATGACCAACCCTAGCTTCCTTAAGGAAGATCTCAAGAGGAAGATTCTAGAGGTAATTTCCCTCCCTATTCTCCGTTAATTTCCTTTCAAGTTCAAGTTCCATTCTTTATCTCTCCCCACCTATATTCATCCAAATTGTTTTGTAACTTCAAGTATTATATGTATACTGTAATATTTATGATTCTAATATCACCCCACACCCTTTCCCTCTTCCTTTTATATTATTAAAGAGAATGTTGTTCATGAGGTGTGAATTTATCACCTTCAAAAAACGACATGCTCTCTTCTTCCATTTCTACCTTCAGATCTGGTCATGAAACCATTTTTATGGTTGAACCAGAATATTTTATATGTATTATGTTCTGGAAATAACCTATGGAAAAATTACTAAGTTAAAATTTAAAACAAGTTTGTTGTGATCCAAGAACCGCTCAAATAAACCCAAATAACCATCATTAATTCTTATATAATGATTCGTCCACATGGATCTAATATAATTCATTATAAAATAGTTAAATCTCCTATAATATCATTAATAACATGTAATATAAATTCTGGATGTTTACCCATGATCTACCCAAACATCAATTTAAGAGTACAAGTGAACCACTCAGGAAAACCATAAAAACGAACATCCCCGAACAATGTTTTTAAACTCTATAAGTCATCCAAAGGAACATAATATAACATAATGAAACCAGGATAAAACCTATTAATGTATACATGGATCTGTATTTCTAATTAATGAATATAATTTCATTATACAGGACATTAAAGAGAAGGAAGCTTTCGGGTACCAGGTAATGGGAAATCTCGAACCCAATTTTCTTTCTTTGGGTTCTACCTCTTTCACTCTATTTTTGATACGGTTACTCCTCAAAAAGATCATTATTTCATCATTTCCATTACTTTTCTGGGATATACATGTTTCTCACCGGTTTTTATTCCCATCAAAATGTTTTACAAAAGAACTCTTCTTTCAAGATCTCACCTTTTACCTTTCATTCAAGATTGATGGTTATTGTATCAGTATGTTGTTCCCTCTTTATTTTGGGAACCCAAAACATATGAATGTGTTATTATGAGATGAAACTAATTCCTTTCCATGGGTTATTTATGTACATGTTTGAAATTTGTTCTATGTGGAAATCATGATAATGATAATGTTATGATGTAACGGGTGCGCACGGAATTATATAGCGCAATATGAATGTTTAAATGTGACGGGTGCACGCGGAATTATATAGTGCTCCAATGAATTGGGTAATGTGATGAATCTCATGAGTAAATGTGAAATGATGTGTGAACAAGATTCTAGCTTGTTTCACAAGTATGTGTGGTAGTTAACCATTAAGACGTGATGTTTCATTTTTATGCATTGCCACATTTCACGTCTATTATTTATGCTCCTCTCATGTTCATGATCTTTTGCCTATGTTATGATTGTGCTCACCCCATGATGTACTTTTCTTATCTATCCTCATACTGGGATTTTAGATCACCCCTTTTGATGTATATCCTCTGGTGGCTACATGTACTAAGGAGAGGACAAGTGTCAATAACAAGCTATAGAAGAAAAAATTAAATAAATCTTTATGCTTGATGTTGTATTTGTTATGTGTTGTCCTAGTTTTCCCAAGACACTAAACCATTGGATCCTCTATGTGTAATTCTATTATTTTTTTTATCTTTTAAATGATGTAATATTAATGTATGAAAAGGCTGGGATTTTATAGTTGGTATCAAAGGAAAGGTTTAATTAATTTGGGAATTAGGATTAGTGAACCCTTAAGAAAACCTCTAGCATGAGACTAAGTACAAAAATGAACCCATGAATATTTACCTAGGGATACCATATATTATGATTTTGGTATAATTGTTTAAATTAATAAGTTATTCATGACTTGTTTACTTATGTTTTGTTCTAACCCTTTCTATTTTAGAAAATGGTGGGAACCAGGAGAAACTAGGCCAACAAATCTTATGAGGGACAATGCAAAGATTGCACAGAAAACATTCCCAATGATTTGGGAGGTGGAGTTCAAAACATCATGGTGATTCTTACCCAATTATCTCAGGTTATGAATAATAACCATAATAAATGGGAACTTCCTCCTTCGCCAAAAAGGGAGCAACTAGCTATCTAATGTTTTATGCGGCAACGACCACCGACGTTTTATGGATCTTCTGATCCACTAGTTGCGGAACAGTGGGTCAACTCCATGGAGAGGATATTTTCTCTTCTTCACTGTTCTGAGATGGAGAAGGTGACCCTTGCTATTTATCGTCTACATGGAGATGCCGATCAATGGTGTTCTTTGATTAAGAACACCAAGCCAAGGGAAGAAATTGAAGAGATGGAATGGGAAGACATTAAGATAATGTTTCTTAACAAGTACTTCCCACGAACTCGTCGCACGAAGATGGAGAGAAAATTCATAGGGCTCAAGCAAAAAATAAGGAGAATATGTCACAACCTATGAAGCAAATCTCACAAGGGTTTAAAGGTATGCTTCGGGTTTTTTATCAACAATGATAGAAAAATTGATAGATTCTTTAGTGGATTAAAACTACACCATCGAAAGGCTCTTGAAGTTCGAGACATTGGGAGTTATGAAGAAGTTGTTCGGTGTGCTCTTAAAGTGGATATAGTGTTTGTAGAATGGTCCCACGACTATGGGGATAAGAAAAGAAAGATATAGTTTCAAGCCGGTGGATCTAATGACAAAGTTGGGAAGAAAAATCAACGACCCACATGCCAAAAATGTGGGAAGTTGCACCATGGGAACTGCCTCAAAGGGATGGGGAAATGCTTCAAGTGTGGGAAAGAAGGACACCATGCTCAAGAGTGTCGAAGACACATGAAAAGGAAGGATAATGTAGTTGATTAAAGTATAGAACAACTCGTGGTTCAATGCTACAACTGTAGGGAGATAGGGCACTATTCAAACAGGTGCACTAAACCTCGAGCTCTCGAGGGTATTCAGCGCCTGCAACCAACAAAGCCAACGGAAAAAGGTAAGGCTTATGCCATCACTAATGTGGAAGTAGATCATGATAATGAAGTCGTACAAGGTACACTTCCTATTCACTAAAGAATGGAAGAATTCTTATTTGATTCTAGTTCTACGCATTCCTTTATATCTTGCAAGTTTTCTAAAACTATAGAATCGAAGCCCAGAAACCTTGAAGTAGAGATATATGTAAAAACACCAATTGGTGAAATCATTGAAACCCAAGCTTTTGACTCCTCTCCTATTGGGGTATGTGGGAAGATTCTTCCGGCAAACCATGTAATACTTCCCTAAGTGGAATTCAACGCTATAATGGGAATGGATTGGCTCTCGTTATATAGAGCACATATCAACTGTAGGGAAAAGGAAATATCTTTTCATATTCCCAACCATCCCATGCTCCTCTACAAATCCAAGGAAGATCATGAATCTCCTTTGAAAAATCCATCAATGGTGTGGGTGTTGATTCCCTATGAATAAGCATACCTCGCCCAAATGGTTGAGTCAAAGGAAAGTTCCATCCTTGAGGAAATGCACATCGTAAGGGAATACGATGATGTATTTCTTGAAGAGTTACTCGGAATTCCCCCAGATCGTGAGGTAGATTTCTTAATTGAATTCACACCCAGAGCTACTCCTATCTCAATTTTTCCCTATAGGATGGCTCATATCGAACTGGAGGGGTTGAATAAGCAGCTGCAAGAGCATCTGGACAAAGGGTTCATATGCCCTAGTGCATCACCTTGGGGTGTGCCAGTGCTCTTTCTGAAGAAGAAGGAAGAAACCATGCGGCTATGTATCGATTATCGAGAACTCAACAAGATCACAATAAAGAACAAGTATCCTCTCCCATGCATTGATGACCTCTTCGATCAGTTAAGAAGAGCTCAATACTTCTCAAAGGTGGATCTTCGTTCTGGATATCATCAGGTAAAGGTGAAGAAGGAAGATATTCAGAAGACTACCTTCCGTACAAGGTGTGGGCACTATGAGTTTTTGGTGATGCCCTTCGAACTTACTAATGCACCTGCAATCTTCATGGATTTGATGAATAGAGTCTTTAGACATTACCTCAAAAAATTTGTGGTAGTGTTTATTGATGATATTCTCATTTACTGCAAGAGAAAGTAGGAACACGAAGAACATCTAAGACTTGTGCGGGCGACATTGAGAAAGGAGAAGTTGTACGCCAAGTTCAGCAAGTGTTACTTTGGGATGAATCAAGTCACGTTCTTGGGACATGTGATCACACGTGAAGGAATTTATGTGGATCCTTCAAAAACAAAGGCAATTGAAAAATGGCACAGGCCCTCTAGTGTCACAAAAATCCATAGTTTTCTTGGATTAGCTGGGTACTACAAACATTTTGTGAGAAAATTTTCATGATTGTCAAGCCCTCTAACTAAGTTAACAAGGAAAGGGGTAAAGTATGTCTGGACGGAAGAATGTGAGGGAAGCGTAAAGGATATAAATAGAAGGCTAATCACTGCACCTGTACTCACACAACCGAAAAGTGGAAAAAGTTTTGTGATATACAGTGATGCTTTAAAGAAAGGATTGGGTTGTGTACTCATGAAAAATGATAATGTGATAGCCTACGCCTCACGGCAGTTGATGATCCCTGAGAAGAACAACCCGATGCATGATCTAGAGCTGGCAGCCATGATTTTTGCCTTGAAAATGTAGTGGCACTATCTTTATGGTGAGAAGTGTGACATATACATCGACCACAATAGCCTAATATATATATTCACACAAAAGTAGCACAACATGCTCCAACGGAGATGGATAGAGCTAATCAAGGATTATGATTTCTCTATTCACTATCATCCTGGAAAGGCGAACAAAGTAGCTGATGCTCTAATCAGAAAAGATCCTGCTACTCTATCCATGTTATGGATTTAGAAAGACCCTATCTTCTTGGATATGTAAAGGATGGATTTGGAAATCATAAGGGTAGGGGATACATCTTTCCTTTCCCAAATGATTGCACTACCATCCATCCAAGAGAAGATTAAGGAAGCACAAATGGAAGATGTGGAGATACAAAAGAGGCTGAATGCAGTAATGGAAGGGAAGATGGAAGAGTTCCATATTGATAATGATGGTTTGATTTGGTTTGGAACATGACTTTGTGTGCCTTCATAAACCTGGATAAAGAAGGATCTATTGGATAATTCACATAGCTCAACTTTCTCTATCCATCCTGGGAGTACCATGATGTATTGTGATCTCTGATAACACTTCTGGTGGGATAACATGAAGAAGGAGATTACCGAGTATATATCAAGGTTCTTGGTATGTCAGCAAGTTAAAGCTGAGTAGCAAAAGTCCAAAGGTATGAGGCAACCATTGCTGATACCCATGTGGAAATGGGAAAATGTTACTATGGACATTGTCACGGGTATCCCGAAGAAATCAAAGGGGAATAATGCGATATGGGTTGTGGTTGACCGACTCACCATGACTGCCCATTTTATCGCTATTCAGGAAGACTTCTCACTTGAAAAACATTCAACAATATATGTGAAGGAAGTGGTGAGACTGCACAGTGTTCCACTCTCAATTGTCTCTGACTGTGATCCAAAGTTCACATCTATATTCTGGAGGATCCTTCAACATGATTTGAGTACTGAATTAAATTTCAGCATGGCCTATCTCCCCCAAACTGATGGGCAGTCTGAAAGTAATATTCATACCCTTGAAGATATGCTAAGAGCCTGCTCTCTTGAATTAAATGGTGGTTGGGATCAGCATCTCCCATTGGTTGAGTTCTCATACAAAAATAGCTTCCACTCGAGTATTCAGATGGATCCGTATGAAGCACTTTATGGGAAGCGATGTTGAACTCCAACCTGTTGGGATGAAGTTGGAGAAAGAGAGCTGCATGGACCTGATCCTGTTTAAGAGATGAGATATAGGGTTCAAGTCATCCATAAACACATCATAGATTCTCAAAGTTGGCAAAAGAGCTATGCTGAAAACCATCGAAGGGACTTGGAGTTCGACGTTGGAGATAAAGTCTTCCTTCGAATATCTCCGTGGAAAAGAGTCGTGTGATTCGGGAAGAATGGGAAGCTAAGCCCAAGGTACATTGGCCCCTTTGAGATCCTTGACTGTATAGGAGTCGTGGCCTATCGTCTGGCACTTCCACCTAATATGGCTCAAGTTCATGATGTGTTTCATGTGTCACTACTGAGGAAGTATATACTAGACCCCTCACATGTACTAAACTCAGAGGTGGTGCCGCTGGAAGATGATCTCTCCTATGAGGAGCAGCGAATAAAAATTCTGGACTGAAGTGATATGGTTCTACGCATCAAGACATCCCGCCATGTCAAAGTGGTGTGGAGGAACCATATGTTTGAGGATGCAACTTGGGGACCAGAAGAGTCCATGAAGGAGAAGTACCCTCACCTGTTTGTTTAAAGTGAAATTTCGGCGGAGAAATTTCTTAAGGGGGGAAGAATGTAACGACCCAAATTATTTCAATGGAAATTCCCTTCTTATATTTATGTCATAAAATAACATGAAAACAAAACAAAATGAACAACTAAGTGATATGTGACTTTAAACATAAGTTTTTCACAACTATGTTATGAATCTTGAACATCTGACATTCGCCGTTGTGTTCAAGATGATTTTTGGAGTCTAATGAAAAAAAAATAATTTTTGGTGAATAGTAACCTACCCTTATGAATAGTAATCTATCTTTATGAATAGTAATATTACCCTTATGAATATTAAATAAGAGTAACATTTCCTATGAATCAAAAAATAAAATTTACACATCTTACAAAGTGACAATTTGAACTTAGTAAACGATTTTGGTATTTTATAAGTCATAAATAATTAATTATAATTAATTAATTAATTTAAAAGCATATTTATATCCCGGAAAGGTATTCATAAATTATTGAATCAATTTCTAATAGTTTTTAGATAATTTTATAAGACCCTACGTAATTTTTGAAAGAACAATAAAATCAGTTTTAATCTAAAAAACTGTTTTTTAAGAAAATTGTGATTTTATTTAAATATTAAATTAATAATATTTGAAAATTTATTTTTTAAAAATGGAAATTATTTTTGGATTCTACACATAGAAAAATGGTTGGGGTAATGTTTTGGGATCTTTCTGAGATACTTTAATTTTTGGTGAATAGTAGAATACATTAATTTACCATATAAATACATTTTAATTAAATCATAGTATTCATGACATAACAAGTGATGTAAGAACCCAAATCTCGGACTCACATGACTTTTTACTATTCTTGGTCATCCAAGACTCACTATTCCTTGTCTTAGGGGAAAATAATAAACTATTGAATTTTATATTAAAGAAACCCCTCTCCCATCCACTAGAAATGCCACCCTTCACTCCCTCTTTTCCTCACACCTCCCAAGCTCCAAGACTCCTCTAAACTCTGCCCAAACATCTTACCTAGAACCTCCCCCACTTCCAAAAGCTACTGGTTTCATCAAAAGACCAAGCCTAACTTCCTTAAGGAGGATCTCAAGAGGAAGATTCCAGAGGTAATTTCTCTCCCTCTTCTCCTCTAATTTCCTTTCAAGTTCAAGTTCCTTTCTTGATCTCTCCCACCTATATTCACCCAAATTGTTTTGTAACTCCAGTATTATACATATAATGTAATTTTTATGATTCTAATATCACCCCACACCCTTTACCTCTTCTTTTTATTTTATTAAAGTGAATGTTGTTAATGAGGTGTTAATTTATCACCTTCAAAAAACGACATGCTCTCTTCATCCATTTCTACCTTCAGATCTGGTCATGAAACCATTTTTATGGTTGAACCATAATATTGTATATGTATTATGTTCTATTTTATGTTCTGGAAATAACCTATGGCCAAATTTCTATGTTAAAAGTTAAAACATGTTTGTTGTGATCCAAAAACCGCTCAAATTAACCCAAATAACCATCATTAAAATCTTATCTGATGATTCAACCACATGGATCTAATATAAATCATTATAAAATCATTAAATCTCATATAATATAATTAATAACATGTAATATAAGTTCTTGATTTTACCCATGATCTACCCAAACATCAATTTAAGAGTACAAGTGAACCACTCAAGAAAACCATAAAAACAAACATCCTCAAAAAATGTTTTTAAACTCTATAAGTCACGCAAAGGAACATAATATAACATAATGAAACCAGAATGAACCCTATTAATGTACTCATGGTTCTGGATTTCTAATTAATGAATATAATGTCATTATAGAGGACATTAAAGAGAAGGAAGCATTCGGGTACAAGGTAAGGGGAAATCTCGAACTCAATTTTCTTCCATTGGGTTCTCCCTCATTCACTCCATTTTTGATATGGTTACTCCTCAAAAGATCATTTGTTCATCATTGCCTTTACTTTCCTATGATATACATGTTGGTCACTGGTTTTTATGCCCATCAAAATGTTTACCAAAAGAACTCTTCTTTCAAGATCTCACATTTTACCTCTCATTCAAGATAGATGGTTCTTGTATCAAGTATGTTGTTCCATATTTCTTTTAGGAACCCAGATATTATGAATGTGTTATTATGAGATGAAACCCATTCGTTTCCATTGGTTATTTATGTACCTGTTTGATATGTGATCTATGTGGCAAGCATAAAATTATAATGTTATGATGTGATGGGTGCGCCCGAAATTATATAGCGCTCCAATGCATTGGGTAAGTAAATGTGAAATGATGTGTGAACAATATGCTAGCTTGGTTCACAATTATGTGTTGTAGTTAACCACTAAGACTTGATGTTTCATTTTTATGCATTTCCACATTTCAAGTCTATTATTTATACTACTCCCATGTTCGTGATCTTTTGCTTGTGTTATGAATATGCTCAACCCATGATGTATTGTTCTTATCTATCCTTTTACTGGGCTTTTAGCTCACCACTTTTGATGCATATCCTCCAGTGGCTACATGTACTAAGGAGAGGAAAAGTTCCAATAAGAAGCTGTAGAAGAAGAAATTAAATAAATGTTTATGCTTGATGTTGTATTTGTTATGTGTGGTCCTAGTTTTCCCAAGACACTAAACCTTTGGATCCTCTATGTGTAATACTATTATGTTGTTTATCATTTAAATGATGTAATTGTAATGTAAGAAAAGGCTGGGATGCTATAATAGTAGTCGTCGTAGCCAGGTCTAGGGTTCCCGCACAAAGCACACTCATTCCGGGATGGTCCGCTACTCGATTCAAGTGTCGATACATCAACTATAACAAAGTATTTAGTTGATGTTTCCCGTAGTTCTGTCTCATCATAAGAAACCCAACACGAAAGGCGACGCGTCAATCGGCTACCTGATCTGAGAGTTATTAGAATTTATGTTTCAGGGGACCGGTTGGATATATGCTCATTCCAAACCTGGCCGTTTTCCAGTGTTGTCCAAAACTCACTTGGAGTCTCACAATAGAGCCACCTTGTCGCGAGGGTACCAGTGCCGTAGACGGCACGTCATTCGGACGCGTGGTCTTGGAGCGATTCTCACTTAGGAGAAGTCGGGCCCAGCCCACCAAACCCAGTGGGCTGGCGGGTCAGCCCGAACTGGCATAGTGGTTCCGACCTGGATGGGGGGTCGGCCCAACCCATTAGGGCGTGTCCCACCCGCGGACCCAGCCAGTGTTGCGGGATAGTTTAGTTCGCACGACGGCGTCATGTGGCGCCGCCTCTCCCTGCCCGGCCAGTTCATCATGACGCACGCGGCCCGCACATCAGACCGCGATTCTCATCTGTGCGGCGCCTGCGGGCGACGCGGTCCACCTGGCCGTCTGGCAGGCGGGCGACCGGTTCACCCAGTAGAGCGACACGCGGAAGCGGGACGCAGTCCTCCTCCATGTTGCACCTTCGAGCACCCTGCTTCTTCAGCCCGGATGGTAGGAGGCCGGCTGGTTTAGTTCGGTCTAGCGGCCTGCGGACATGGGCCGCGTCCTCCACCATGACGCGGCGAGCGTGACGACGCCAGCCCTCCCACGCCGTAGCTCAGCCTGGTCATGGCCTTTGGCTCTACAGCGCGGTGCGATGATGCCGCGCCTCTTCATCCGTCGCGGCCCTCCTAGTCGTGATTCCTCTTCCATCCATCGCGGTCCTCCTTGCCATGGTTATTCTCTGGCGTGGTGCTACGACACCATGGCATTTCAGCTCCACCTCTGACGTCATCAAATGGAAGCAACAAAGGGGAGGGTTGGGTCGTGTTCGTGCTGCCCGAACCCACCTCGTCATATGATATCAATCGGCTCATTATTCCACCAATTTATCGATGTAGAACAGAGTGTAGAATCAAACATTTAAGTAACCCCTACCTCGATTCAAGGAACATTGTCGAAGTCGAGGAAGACGGTGTCCTAGATGATGGACATCGTTCTGTCAATGTCGGAGGGAATTACGAAGTCGTTGGTGGAATTCATTTTGGGTAACATCTTACTTTTCTTGCCCCGATTGGAAAGAAAGAAGTCACGTCATCATTCTTTGGTGGAAAATGATGTTCTTCGCCGAGAGGGTATTATTCTTCCCAGAGTTCCTCCCAATTCTCCTAACCCAAGCCAAATAATTCCAACTCCAACCATAATAATATATCTCATATTATTATGTTGGAATAATCAATTCAAAATAATTAAAACACACAAATCAATTAATTAAATCATTAATTCAATGTGTAGGCACCATAAAGGTGAAGTCCAAGGGTTTAAGGGGTTTCAAGGGGTTAAGGGAAGTTTAAGAGACCCTCTTCAATTAAATTGAGAGGTACATGGGGGTTTTAAGGGGAGCTTAAACTAGTGGGCCCCACACATAGTTATGTCATCCCAAGGGAGGTTCGGGTGTGGTTGGCCCCACCCCTAACCTCCACTTAGATACTTTATCCACACTTCAAATAAAAATGTGTTACACACACATTTTTATTTAATTTTGAATTATAATTAATAACACCAATTTATAATATCTATTCACATTGAATCAAAACTACGGTAAATACCTCCTTCAGTGAATACCAGTGCAACGAGTTCAAAGGTGACTTCAAATTTAAATTCCAAGCACCAGTTCAAAAGATATAAAATCATGCACGTACCTTTACTGAACTTACCCGAAAAAAACATCAAAAAATGATTTCGGGCCCACCGGGCCTCTGAATAAGGCGCCGTCAGAAACCGCGGACTCGTAAAATTCCCATTTATTTATGAAAAAAATTTCCACAAGATTTCAAAGTCTTTACTTTCTCCCCACCTTAGGGCTTTACATCCCCAAATTCTACAACACACACTAAGGGAATAAATGGGGGTACTGATCATGCATCTGAGCCTCCCGCACTCATGTGCTCTCCTAGAGGTTCTCATGTGGCCAAAAAATGCGCACTAGAGGATTTTACCATCCACATATGACCCACTCCTATCGATCCTCTATCTCCACAGGAACCTTTATGAATGTCACCTCTTCATTGATGTCCATCTCTCCATGGTCGATGATGTGGGACGGGTCGTGCAAGTCTCTCCTCAGGTGAGATATGTGGAAGACGTCTTGAACCCGGTGAAACTGTGGTGGAAGATCCAAGCGATAAGACACCTCACCTACCCTACTGATAAAATTAAAATGTCCGATGAATCGGAGAGATAACTTGTCACCTCGGCCAAATCTCTGTAGACCTCGTCGGGCTAAGACCCGTAGAAAGATGTGGGCCCCATCCTCAAATTCCAGTGGTCTCTGTCACATATCAGCATAGGACATATTCCTGCTCTATGTAGTCTTCATCTGCTCCAGGATGATCTGCACCTTCTCCGTCGTAGCCTACGCCATATCTATTTATACAAGTTCTAACTCCCCTAGGTTAGTCTAGCACAGTGGTGATCTACAAGGTCGACCATACAGTTCCATGTAAGGTTCCATCCTGATGGTGGAGTGGTAGCTGTTGTTGTACGCAAAATCCACCAAGGGTAAGTGATCCTCCCTGTTTAAACCAAAGTCAAGGACACATGTATAGAGAATGTCCTCAAAAGTATGAATGGTCCTCTCAATCTGACCATCTATCTGAGGATGGAAGGTGGTGCTCTAGAGAAGTTGTGTCCCGAAAGCCTCCTATAACCCCTTCCATAGCCGGGAAGTGAAACGAGCATCCTGATCGGAGACGATTGTCAATGTCAAACCATGATGCCATACAATATCTTGTACATAGAGGCATCCCAAGATCTCTACTGATCCCTACTCTCTAATCGGCAGGAAGTGGGATGACTTGGTGAGCCGGTCGACCATCACCCAGATAGAGTTCGGTCCTCTGGATGTACATGGTTTTCCTGTCATGAAATCCAAGGATATCTCATCCCACATCCACTCTGGGAAATATAAGGGCTGAAATAAGCATGCTGAAACCATGTACTCTGCCTTCACTTGCTGACAAGTGAGGCAACCTGAGAAAAACATTGTTACTTCTCGCTTCATACCCGTCCACCAGTGCAGTCGTCTATGGTCCCGATACATCATCAACACTCCTGGATGTATCGCTAGAGGGGAAGTGTGGAACTCCCTCATCACCTCCTCTTGTATTTCTTCTGGTACCATGGTACATCTTCTGAAGAGGATGACATGCTATCCCCCTTCAGAAAAAACATAAGGTGCCTACCTTGAGGATATCTGATCATGTCACATCTCATAGTCAACGTCCCCACATTGTTCCTCTCTGATTTGCTGAAGAAGTGGAGGAGTGCTTGTGAGAGACTGCAGAAAGGTTGATCCATCACTATCCACAAAGGATATCTGCAACACAGCCAGCTACTCTATCACCTCTCCTAGTAGCTGAATACCTGATCTCATGGTGAGAGAATCTACTAAAATGTTCCCCTTACCAAGAGTATAGACTATCTCGAAGTCATAGTCCAAGAAGAACTCGAGTAATCATCATTGTCTCATGTTTAGGTCCTTCTGTGAGAATATGTACTGGAGACGATGGTGGTCAGAGTAGAATGTAAAACACTCACCCATCAGATAGTGTCGCCACATCTTCAAGGCAGAGACCACTGCTGCTAACTCCAGGTCATTGGTTTGATTGTTCTGCTCATGTTGTCTCAACTACCATGAACCGTACGCGATCACTACTCACTCCTACATCAGGACACACCCATTTACTGTCCATTATGCGTAGTAGTAAACTATGTACCCTACACTCTCCTTCGGTTGCATCCGTATGGGCACGCTGGTCAACCTCTATCTCAGCTCCTAAAATCTCTGCTGGCATCTATCTGACCACACGAAGGGTTTCCCCTTCTTCGTCAATTCTGAAAGCGGTGCTATAATTTTGGAGATGTCTGGCACAAATATTCGGTATTTCCCAGAAAGTCCTTGAAAACTCCACACCTCCATCACACCTCTGGGTGGCTTCGAACAAAGTATTTCATTGATCTTATCTGGATCCACTGCAACTCCATCCTCCGAGATGACGTTTCCCAAGAAGTGAACCTCTCGAATCCATAACTAGAACATTGAGAGATTACCATAATGTTTGTGCTCTCGGAGTGTGTCCAGTACTACCAAATAATGTTTGGCATGATCCTCCTAAGTAGTCGAGTAAATCAGTATGTCGTAAATGAAGACTACGAAAAAACGATCGAGGTAAGGCCGGAAGTTCATGTTCATGAGACTTATAAACATTGCTGCTGCATTTGATACGCTGAACGACATAACAAAGAACTTGTAGTGGCCATACCGACACCTGAAATCGGTCTTCTGTACATCCTTTTCTTGAACACAGAGATAATGATAGCTTGACCTGAGGTATATCTTTGAGAACCATCGTGCTCCCTTGAGCTGATCAAAGAGAACATCAATCATCAAGAGTGGGTACTTGTTCTTCACGGTCACCTGATTCTTGTAATGATACTCGACACACAGTGCAAGCTCCCATCTTCCTTCTTCGCGAACAAAATCAGAGATTCCCAGGGTGAAAAACTGGGTCTGATAAATCCATTCCCCTGCAAGTCCTCCAACTATATCGGCAGCTAACGATGATCGTCGGTAGCCATCCAATATTATGGAGTAGATATCGGTTCTGTACAGGGATACAAGTTAATATAAAATTCTACCTCTCTGCGAGGATGTAGTCCTAGAACGTCATCAGGGGAAACAACTGCTTACTGATCAACCACAACAGGAAAACTCAGACTCTGCACATCAACAACTAGGATGATGAGACTAGCCAACTGATGTGTGATTGGCTTCCCCCTGCTCGCGTAATCCCAACCTACACTTCTAAGGCTCCCTTATCACTGGTGAAGGTGAACCTGGTGCCATCCGTGTGGTTACACCGCACTTTGAGCCTAATACATTCAATATGAGCATGTATTGAGGACAATCAGTCTATACCCAAGATGAAATCGTAAGTCCTAGATGCGGCTATAAAATTATCTCAACCGAAGCTCTCACCTCCTAGAGTAAGCTCACTCTGCCGGAACCAGTGTGTAATCGTCGAGTCTACTCCCGTAAGAGTCTATAGGTGAAAGGATCGAGCCAACGACTCCATCGGAATCTCCGAGCTCCAAATGAGGGTAGTGGAAATATAAGAATGACTCGCACATGTGTCTATAAGTACTGATACAATGGTGGAGTAGAAACATATAGTACCTCGAATCATCTCATGTGCGTCGTGGTCGTAGGCCTCGACTTCCTAAAGCTGAGCCCGCCTCTGTCCGCCAGCTTCCTCTGGTCGGGGTGGAACTCCTGGTGGTGGTGGTGGTAGAGCCTTGAAATATCAACCACCACCCACTGCTCGGCCAGCTCCTCTTCCACGTCCGCCCGCTCTCGGTGGACCACGACGGTCAAACCTCTGCCTTTATCTGGGAGGTCCCTCTACTGTCTTCTTCTCATCTGCATGACAGGTCAAGAATTCACAAGCCATGTGGCCCTGCCCGCCACACACATAGCACTGCATGCTCGTCGTATAGCTGGCTCTTTCTTTTGTGCCCCGCACAACCGAACCTGTATCGTGGGGTCACCCACCTGATGTACTGGTCCACTAATACCTCTACATCATATGTCTACTACCGGCTGTAGAAGACTCTTCTCTGTTTCAACCTGTGGTGGGTCTCACCTCTGGTGACTGCTCAGCGAGAAAACTATCCACTAGAAGGGCTCGATCCAACACCCCAGCCTGTGTCAGAATGATGATGGTAATCATCGAATCCTTGATCTGATTCCTGAGTCCCTACTAAAAGGTCTATTCCCTGAATTACGGGTCTCGTACCATATCCGTGGAGTAGTGTGAGAGGTCAGTGAACCTCGCTGAGTACTGAGCTACTGTCATGCTGCCCTGCTTCAGATGAAGTAACTCCTGAATCCGCACCGCATGAAGGTGGATAGAACAATCTCAGAGCGAAAGAGACTCTCAATGTCTGTCTAGAGTAATGATGCCTCTTCATGCACCTGGAGCATCAGGATCCACCGTATTCTTGCTGCTGCATGCAAGAGACTCGCGACAAGGATCACCATGAAGTCTGATGGCATCCTTACCAATATGAAAACTCTCATGAGAGCCTCCATCCAATCCTTAGCTGTGTGTGGGTCATTATCTCCCCAGAACATGGGCGGCCTCTGGTGTTGGAACTCGTGAAACCCACTCAGGTGGTGTGAACTCTCCACTGTTGGAGCTGGTGGTATCGGTGTCCTATCCAGTAGTGGTACCGTCGGTACCTCTGCTATGATGGGACCCTACATTGAGGCCTTGTCTCTCAGTGGGCTATCATCTCTTATGAAACTCGGAACCCTAGATCGCTGCTTTTGTAGAGCCATCCATAAATGAAACTGGTTCTCCATGGTTAAAACAATATACCCAGTGAGCTGACACAAACTAATCATCAAGAAAACATTTTTTTCAAATGAAACCCACACGCAATTAGTGTTTTCGGGCACTAAGATAGAGATCAGAAGTCAGAGTACAAGTGTATGGATTCGTTTACCGCCACACAAACACCGGTTTCCCTAAACGGATAACCACACCCAAAACACTTAACATTATTTCCATTAAAAGAACCAGAGTCCAAGTTATGCGGTAGAACCAAATCCTCTAATACCAATTTTCCATGACCTGTCCTTGAGGCCCATGTCGTGACTACCCCAAGCCCGCCTTCCAAAGTCCAAGGGATGGAGACTATCACCAAAGGAGAATCACTGATAAAAAGGAAAGTCATTGAATTTTAGCCTATAACACAGACACACAGTTCGAACACAAGCAGTAGAGGCAACAAGTACTAAAATAGAAAAGTAAGATGTGCTGAAAGTATGTGGGATAGTATACAAACCCAACTAAACAGAAAGAAGATGTAAAAATGGAAAATAGCTCCTGGATCGTTCGCCCTAGAATCCTACCTGAAGGGTAGGTATAGAAATATATCAACTCATCCATACGGTACTTCCTATCTACTCCATCTCCGAGTAGCCTTTGTGCGTCACCCTCAGCCTCGATCACTGTTGTTAGTCGTATGCACAAAACACAACAAGGTGCGGGCGAAGCCCATGCAGGGGTGAGTATAACAATACTCAGTAGGGGACCCCGAGACACCCGAAGGTCTCCTAGAATAAAAAATTGTTAAACCAAATTAGATATATACAATCACGAAGTATCAACCAACCCTACTTAGGTATATTCCGATGTATATACCTAATTTACCAGTCACAGTCCGACTCCAACTCTCGAGCCCAAACACAAACAAGTCTACAAAGGAAGTAAAGTCAATCACCACAGTGTTAATGGTTGAAAGAAATGACTCAACTCACACAGGTATACATCTTTCATAAAGTGTTAGAGATGATTAGATGTAGTCACTAATTATTCTAAGCTATCGAACCCTCATATGATATAGGACCCGCTAAGCTGTCAGACCCACATAGGATACATGACCACGTACTCTGTCGGACCCACACAGAATACATGAAAAAAATTTAGAACTATCGGTCCCATGGAGGATCACGATATAGTTGTCATCGTTGTAGAACCCATGTAGGATTCTGGTACACTAGTTATTGATGTCAAACCCACATAGCATTTCGGTACAGTAGTCGTCGCAGCCAGCTCTAGGGTTCCCACACATAGCATGCTCGATTTCTGGAGGGTCCGCTCCTCAAGTCAAATGTTGATACATAAACTGTCACGAAGTCTTGAGTTGATGTATCTCATAGTTTCATCTCATCATAAGGAATCAAACGTGGCAAACAATGCTTCAATCGGACGTCCAGTCTGAGAGTTATTTGCATTTCTATTCCAGGGGCCCTATTGGATTTATGCTCATTCCAGACCCAGCCATTTTCCAAAGTTGTTCAAAACTCACATAGAGTATCGAAAAATAACTGCCTTGTCTTGAGGGTCCTAGTTCCGTAGATGGCGCGTCGTTCAGAGGTGCGATCTTGGAGATATTTTCACTTAGGCGAAGTCAAGCCTGACCTCTCAAACCATGTTGGATGGCGGGTCGGCCCGACCCGGCTCGACAGTTCTGACCGGGATGGGTGTTCGGACTTGCCCGGTGGGGTGCGGACCACCCATGGAACCGGCCCTAGCGGTGGGCCGGTTTGGTTCACCCAGCGCAAGCGGCCTGAACAGTGGGCCGCAGTTCTCCTCTACAAGGCACTTGCAGGCACCGCGGTCCACCAGCCTGGCCGGAAGGCAGCCGGCTGGTTCGCCCAGCAGAGCGGCCCGCAGAAGCTGGTCGATTTCCTCCTCCACATGGGACCTTTGGGCACTGTGGTTTTTCAGCCCTATCGACAGAATAACGGATTGTTCCGTTCGGCCGAGCGGCCCACAAAGACGGGCTGCGTCCTCCACCTCCACACGACCAGCGCGATGGCGCGGGTCCTCGAACACCATGGCCGGGCATGGCCGCGACCTTCAACTCCACATGGTGGCGTGATGGCACCAAACCTCTTCATCCATTGCGGCCCTCCCATCCGTCATTCCTCTTCCATCCATCACGGTCCTCCTGGCCACAGTTATTCTCCGGCACGATGTGACAGCACCGCGCCCTATCGGCTCCACCTTCGACGTCATTAAATGTAAGAAAAAAAAAGGTGAGGGTTGGGCCGTGTTCGTGCGGCCCGAAACCACCTCATCATAGGATATCAATCGAAACATCATTCTATAAATTTCACAATGTATAATGGATGGTAGAATCAAACATTAAAGTAATCCCTACTTCGATTCAAGGTGTGTTATCGAAGTCGTAGAAGACGGCGTCGCGGAAGACGGATGTCGTTACGTCAACATCAGAGGGAATGACGTAGTCGTTGGCAGCATTCGTTGGGGGCGACATCTTCTTTTTCTTTCCTTGATTGGAAATAATGAAGATGCATCATCGTTCTTTGGTGGAAAATGGAGTTCTTCGCCGAGAGGGTATTATTCCTCCACGAGTTCCACCCAATTCTCCCAACCCAAAACAAATTATGCCAAATCAAACCATAATAATATATCACATATTATTATGTTGGCATAATCAATTAAAATTATTCAAACTCAAATATCAATTAATTAAAAAATTAATTCAATGTGTTGGAACCATAAACGAGACGTCCAAGGGTTTAAGGGGTTTAAAGGGGTTGAGGGAAGTTTAAGAGACCATCTTCAATTTTATTGAGAGTTACATGGGGGTTTTAAGGGGAGTTTAAACTAATGGGACCCACCCATAGTTATATACTCCCAAGGGAGGATAGGGTGTGGTGGGCCCCACCCCTATCCTACACTTAGATACATTAACCACCATTTAAATAAAAATATGTTACACAAACATTTTTATTTACCTTTTAATTTTAATTAGTAACCCAAATTTATAACTTCCATTCACGTTGAAACGCAACTGCAGTAAAGGCCTCCTTAAGAGAATATCGGCACTATGAGTTCAACGGTTCCCTCTGATTTCAATTTCGAGCATAGGTTCAAAAGATATAAACCTCGCGTGTATGTTTACTGAACATACCTGAACAAAACATTAAAAATTGATTCTGGGCACAATGGGCCCCGGAATCAGGTGCCGTCAGAAACCACAGACTCGTAAAATTTCCATGCATTTACGAAAAACATTGCCACAAGATTTTCGGGTCATTAAAATCTTTCATCATGTATCAAATACATTTGATGATATAATATCTGATATAATAAAAAATCAAGGTACCCTACTAGTATTTTTACACTATTTACCATTATTCCCCAATGTGAAAAATATTGATCCATAAATTCCATATTAACAAAAATTCCCATGAATTTACATTAAATAATATCATACCATGAACCTTGTGAATCAAATAATCACTTCCATAATATATAATTCGATAAGATGTAGATTAGTTGTCTTTAAGAGAAGACGCATCATGTGTGTTGTGTATTATACCTCCAGCAATTAGAACTCATACAAAAAACACATATACTAATAACTAAGATACAATATATATATATATATATATATTAAAAATAATTATATAATCAATATTCATTACTTGTATTTGAAAACATATATATGGGAATTTTAACCACCATTCTTACCTGTAATTAAAAATACGAAAAAACATTGGGGGATAGAGTGTGTATTTAGCTATTTGTTGCTTTCCCAACTAAATGTTAGGGATAAAACTATCCATATTATAATACAAGTACTCTTCCTATAGATGTGGATGAGGAAGCATATGAAATCACATAACATATGTATTATATATATAACACACAAACTAGACAATGATAATAAATTTATCCATTACATTAGTTATAATATTTATTCCATGAACTCTCGAATGCCACTACGAAGCACTACAAATCATTTATACAAAACATTATTTCAAAATGATTTTCATATAATTCCTAATATAGAGAAGTCCTTTTATATTTATTATCAAATTAATATCATTCCCTATAATGAAAAACTAAAAAATTATATGGCACATCAAGAATTATAATAATTTTATAATTCCTTCAAGCCTCTTACCACATGTTTAAAATTAGAAAACATTACTATTTTTATTATCAGGTACTATAGGACTCAACCAATGATTCAGAAAAAATACTCATAAACCATGAACTTATAAATATGTTGATTAGTGGGGAAATTAATGAAAAATAGAGAAACCAAGTTATCCAGGCTACAATGTAGACTCATGAACATCTAGAGTCCCATCATTTAGAAAAAATGGGATGCCTAGATTCATTATGTTCTGTCAAACCCATTGACATCCCAGAAAAAAATATTCTATCTCCTAAAATATTTCCATAGTAGGCTCCAATTGTTACTATAATAAAATGTAGACCATTTCAATTATCTTAAACCATCATACATTTCTTGTGAATATCCTTTCATTATAAAGGATTCACTTATAGATGAAGAAATTGTAATATAGAAAACAACAAATAGCTATTAGATAATCTGGGACCAAAAACCAATGATTATGACTATTAAAGTTAAACAAGTTCACTAATCCTATAAATAATAATCATTTCCATGAAAAACTTGTTTCCCCTGTGGATATAACCAATTTATTTATCACAAGATACATATATAAGAATCCAATATTATCAATTACAAACAAATAAATAAAATTGTTCTTAATCACGATACAAAAAAAAACACATGTTTCTATACATTGTATGTAGAAACATAAAAATTAATCATTCCCTGTTATTACTTATCTAACAATAATACCTAGAATTACATTATTTATCAAATTAAAAAAATATTTGTATCCCTATCCTAATGAATATATATCAGACTACCTAGAAAAATATGAGGCTTGTTGTTAACATGAACATAAGAACTTGTGAACAATATAATCAAAAAACAAGTTATTCTTTAATTCTATGTCAATATAATATATGGTAACTGGCAACATTAAAAAATAAAATAAATCATGAAAATTTTACTACTTCAAATAAAAATAAGGATATATAATTAATCTCATAGTACTATATATATTTTCAACATTCTATGACAAATAAGGTGTGATCATGGGTCAATTATCATTGAATATAACGAATGACTTTCTATAACCATAAAAATATCAGTATAACCATATATATACTCTATTACTAATAGAGTGTGTTTTTAAAATGAACTTTAAGACAAAAAGGAATAACAGAACTATGAAATTTTAGGGGAATGTACCTTCAACCCATGGTGCATGATAATCCATGATCAATGAGGTTGTGTAATAAATTAGTCAGTCCAATCATGTTATTTGGATAATATAACACACAACCATTGATAGTGTCTTTAAATATCTCCACGAGATGAGTGAAACAATGAAACCACATCCCATACTAAAATAATGATTCAAAAAATAAAATGAAAATTAAAGAAGATGATAAATAATCAATTAATATGGGGATAATAAAAATAAAATACCAATACATCAATATAAAAATAAAAAATTATTTATACATTGATCTTCCCAAGATATATGATAAAAATAATGTTTTTTGTTCAAATTTTAGATATACTGTGAGCACACCATCTACCACCATCGTGGTGTTATCATATGTGCTAGACTAACAAGTAATCCAACTTGAAATTATTTTAATTGTTTTTCATTTTTCCTCACTATGAAATTCACAACATATATGGTGAAATCGCTATGATTGAAATCCAAAGGATCTCATCCATCAATCCTCACCTGAGAAGATTTCTTGTCCTACTCAATTTTCATTTCATGTTTTGAATAGTGTCCCAATAATAGAAAATACTAAATAAATTACAACCTCTAACATGTGTGTGGTGATCCATCGAATGTCCATATTTCCTCTCATATCATATGGAACTCTTATAAACTCCTCTTTAAAACCATCAATCCTTGATTAAAAATTATGTAAGTGCTTTTAGTTTATTATTATTTTTCACAACTTATACTTCTCAATATATTATCTCTTTTTCAATATTAGACAAATTTTATAAATATAGAAAGAATTATGGGCCACGAAGTCACTCATAACACAAGAAACTTCTTGAGTAACTCAAAATCCTTGAATACTACAATATCACATAAAAATGATGGTAAAAAGAAAAAAACACTATCCTATGTTAGATACATATCATATAAGGGAAACCCCATAAAATTAATGAATGAAGAAGGAAATTTATCATAATAAACAACAATGGTAATCCAAATATCATATTATTACAAAATAAGTTCCATGAAATAAAAATATCATCATTACATGTTCATACAAGTGAATCAAGATTCAATGACCTATCAAATGTGACTCGATGTCTTTATAGGGCACAATATAAGTTCATATCATTCTTTCCAAACCCCTTGTCTCCGTGTTCAAGGATCTCTATGTGTTGAATGTCAAAGTTCACATAATCTTAAATTTCAATCATTCCCAAAATGATGACATTGGAATAATTATGATGATATTAGTGATCGTAGGAAAAAATGAATGTCATCATAAAAATTACTCATATATTAGGGAATGAATATCTAAAGAAAACAATATACAACACTTTGAAATACCTCAAATGGATCAATAATCTAGTTAACATTCTTACACATATGGCATAATATATAATTACCGTCATATTGATTCACATTCAATGACACATGATGACAAACGATGATCTCTATTGTTCTTCATTTGTAGAATACATAAGACTTATGAATATCCGGAAAAACCATTATCCTCTCATAATTGTTATGAATTATTTATTTCATGATTATTACTAAATATAATCTTATTTTTATTAACACTCTAACCCTATTTCTTAATAATGGATAACATCAATATAATCCCTACAGATCATCAAATGGTTACATACCAATAGTCGTGTGATATAAATTAATTTCTGAAAATATTGATATTGTTTTATTTCTCACCCCTGGAATAGATAAATTAGGAACATAGATGCACAACATATCATTATGTTATAGGATGGAATATGTTTTTTCCACAATATATGGAACAAAATAATTGAAAAATTAAAACAATGATTAAAAATTAAATTGCTGAAATCTCCACACACTGAATGTGAATTGGGGATAATAGTTAGAGTTGATTATCCTAAAGACTCAATGATTCCTCTAAATTTCATCATGATAGTAAATAAATAAAACATTAATCGAGATTTACTAGATAAACATTAATAAGTGAGGTGATTTTTAAAAAATATTCCACTGACATATTATTGTAATCATATGTTACATATGATTGAAGTATAATAATGGAGAAGTCTATATAAATTTAATCCCAATAATATTGGAGAACATATAATTTCTTGATTAAACCATTGATAACATGATTTTTTACATTCACCATCATGAAGTCTAATAAAAAGGACCTAAACACTACAATTAAACACTTTAACCATTGAAAATATGACTAACCACATTGATGAAGGTACATCACTATAAAGATTAAATGTAATAAAAGTAGCTACATGTGGAACACATAAAGAACTCCATCTTGAATCAATAATAAAATAAGATATCTAATAGGAAATCATCCATTGATTATTGTTCATATAATAAAAACATTGGGCACAATAAATACAAAATGATCACAAAAAAATTACCCCATATATTTCTGTAGAAAGGAATCCTCTATGTTTTGCATAAAAGATTATTTCACCTCCATATTAAATAGATATCTACTACAACCATCTTCTCTAATATCATGATGTATCACAACAGTATCTTCAATCATAGAAACTATATACTGACTCAAAACATTTTCATGTGACATCATACATAGTGTGTCTACTACACTATTATCGTATAATGTGGTATATGAAATATAAAATTCACATCCCATAAATAATTACTTCCAACACATATATTTCATGTTCAATCACTCAAATAGAATAAATTTATATGGATTTTATCATATACTAAAACTGAAAATCATTAACCGGTGAGGGTTGGAAACCAAAACAACATGGAAAACACAATAACTAGAAAGTCGATATATTTTTTACTGTAGTTACGGTCATTTAAAAAAAACATCGGAGACCTGAAATAAACAAACACCCTCTATTGAATCCTTAATCATCCATGGAATTGTATCTAACAATCATATTATATCTAATGATAAACACATACATATAGTAAAAGAATAACTATAGTGGTGGAAATTGTAAGGTTTAGATAGTTGATATCATATTGGTAATGGTTAGTATATAATTATTTAAGAGTCTCATTGGCAATGACTACTAATAATTCCTCTAACAAATAGATTATAGGTACAAATATCATATTATACAAAACATTATCTAAAAATAAATAACCTATATTATAGTAATGGGGGATTATATAAAACAAATCCATATACCTTTGAAGGATCCATGGCCACTCTATGCTAGGAAATGAAATAATGACTGATAAAAACATTATAAGAACATAAATAAGTCATTTAATATCTTCCTAAAAACACATTAATGATAAAGATATTCCAAAATATCACAAAAATTCTATAAATAATCCTATAATGATATAGATAAAATAATCATATATTCAATGAAAACCCCCATGAACCAGTCCAGATAACTATGATCACTACATTAAATAAACCAATGAATATACGTGGAGAATTAGTCAGAATGAATGTAATGACAATGAACTCATGATAAACATAATTCCTTTAAAAAGTTGTATTTTATAATTCTTCATCCATCACTCAAATCATTCCATATGAAAAACTCAGATCAATATTTAAGAAAAATGGCGTGATGAATATACCCAATTGGGATCAAGTGGTAAATAACCCTTGCTCAGATCCATAGTCCATGAGATTAATACATGTGTTGAATGGGATACCTATCATGGGATTCCATTTCATAATTTACCTACATTCACACACTCGACCATCACAATGCATAATTTCATAGGTACAATAATAAACTGATGAAAAATCTAGAATATAGCCTAGAGTACATGACACCTCTATGGTGTACATAAATAAGAATGTGAAAAAATTTAGGTGGAATAAATAATCACCAAACCTAAAAGATTTATATACCTAAAAAATATAAAAGTAAATGATAAGAGGATCCCTCCCCTGACTAACACAATCGGAATACCATATGTGGTCCAAACCACCAGATATGTTTGAAATCCACAACAATCCATATTGACATGTCTGTCTTCAGCATAAGACATCACACATGTAGTGAAATCCCATGTATTGGTGAGTATATACAAACCTAGTAGGTTACCCTATATACTTACGGGGTCATAGAAATATACATGTTATGAATAATCAATAAAAAGATAATACATCCAAAAAAAGAGAGTAAAAATAAAATTACATGGATATATATATTATCAATCCAAAAATTACCAAACAAGAAATAAGTGTATCCCCATCCCATAAAAAAACCATGAAAAAGAGTTACATTTCACGAATCCATGAACGATCCCTAGAATCTTGCATGAAGTTCCTTCCAAGACAAGCCCCACCTCATTGATGCAATTTATAGTATATGGGCCAGAATATATATAGTTATAAAACATATGCATTGTTTAAACAGAAGGGTGCTACACTATAGATATCTAGAAGACCTAGCCTCTATCCTGAAAGGAGGGTTCCACTCATTTAAATGAGATGTGATCCGTTCCCAACCCTTCTCGAGTGCTCCATTCTAAGGGAGATATAGTACCAATACCCAACCAAGCTATAGTGTTCCACTCTAGTGTTGATAGATGACTCATTCCAATATAAAATAAGAGTGTTTCACATGGATGATAGATATAGGACCCATTCCCTATATGTGAGGAGGGTTCCATTCTCATGGTTAGGGAACCATACTTGGACACTATAGTAGAGTTAAAGTGAGTAGATAGAAAAAGAACACATTCCATATACCTATGAGAGGGTTATTTTTTGGGTGTATATAGAGGACCCACTAAAATAACCATAAGATGGTTCCACTCAATAGATAGGTAAAGGACCCATGCATATCCCAGCTGGAGGGTTCCACTCAAAATCCCCAATTTATTTGACCTGATCACGACCTTCTTCAAGAATTGAAAAAATATGTTTCATGAAATGAAAATATTGAAAAATATATATAAATATAATATGGAGGCTACTGTCATGTAATATGTGGAAAAGCATTCAAGATTGGATACTTGTAAGAAACACATATGAGTCCAAATGAAGAATATATGAGATTTTTATGATACCTAAAAAGGGAAAAAGCAGGTACATGGCATCTAATGGGACCCACATAACATGTGTTCCTACACCATTTCCATGTAATATCCTAAATCTTAAATTAATCACGTCCCATATTGACATACATGGTATGGAGGTTGACTATAAAACATTCTTTGGACACCTGGGGTCATCACAATGCTCCCTAATAATTTATGTGCATGTTTATTATGTATGTGTACATCATTTCATGGTGTGTGCCTTGTCGTGGCCATGCTTGTGTAACCTATGAGTATATTTTGGGTCTTCATAACATGTTTCAAAAGGTTTTGGTGGGTCCTACATGGCATGTGATACATTTTTCACCCAATAACCCAATCGTTGTTGGAAAGGGGTCAATGATCATGTCATCTTATGAAATATATGTTTTGTAGGGGGGATTTCCAAACAGACTCAGATCTGTAATCATCACTCTATATCGTGCAACAATTCCTTCGAATCCATCATTTTTCCACCCAAAATGGTGGAATCTTCCTCCATCCATCATTTCTATCAATCCAGTTGACAGAAATCGAATCCCCATTGTTCATCCAATACCCAAATGACCAAGGATTCTTTGACCTCACCGGTGCTCAATTATATGGTTCTTAAATCCAAATATTAATCACCCTCTGGCTAAAAATATACTATATCCATCCCTAACTTTTCATATCATTCATCAGACATGATTTCACCATGAATATAGTGTCTTGATGGTATTTTTACCACTCTAAAATGTCGAGACATAGTCCTATAGTGAAATCAAGAAGAACATGTAAAATAAAAAGAGAAAAATACCAAAACAACATTAAATAGTCTTTTTCAAATAGTTATTACCCCATGAAAACATGTAGTGATGTCAATGGTCAGAATAAATTGAATATTTAGTTAAACTCAGTTCACAGATATGATCTATGTATTGTAATGAAAATAGATCAGTAACTCTATTGATCCAGCTAAAAAAATTTTAATCGAATATAGAATATTAGACAATTGATGAGTCCTACATTGTTTTGGAATATTCATCACCAAAGAACAAGGTTGTGACCAAATGATAGAATTAATTTTTTCTTCCTCTTGATCTTCCTTGATGCTCTGTCTCATCATCTTCTTATTTCGATTCAGTAATGGATGTGAGTATCAATGTCTCATAATGATCCCATGGTTATGCGTATAACCCAGGAGATGTTGCAATAATTTTGTGTTAATTGAAAATCCAAAATTTGTTTAATTAATTAACTAAATAAATTAATTATTTAATTAATAAACAAAATGTAGAACCAATGGTCATAAAATTTAGTTCATATTCTTACTAGATTTAGGTCTCACAAAGGTTAAAAATCAGATTCAAGGTCGAACTACTATGTCATATTTCTAATATGATGTTATGTTTAATATTCATCCCATTTTTATTAATAAATAGTCCAAACATAATATGAAATATTTTTATAATTTTTATAAAATCAATTCCAGACACACTATGCATGATAATCACACTTCATCTCAGCTCCTTTCTCCAAAACTATATCGATAAATATTTAAATTATATGTGAAGAAATTTTGTCTCAACATCACTCTCTAATTTATTATTTTCATCTTTGAAAAAAAAATGACAGATACCATGTCTACATTTGGTTATCTCACTTGGATTTTTCATGCATTGTCTTGTGTTATGACAATATACAATCCATGGGGATGGACCATCAATAAATTTCCAATTAATGTCATCCAATTATTATCACTATTTTCTCGACATTAATGTTTCAATACTCAATTTCTTTCTCTCCTATGTCAAAAATGTCTGTGGGTCATGTATGTATCTCATCAACTGCAACATGTGGAAGACAACATGAACCCTCTCCAACTATGGAAATAGGTTGAGGTAGTCATGAACCTCACCAACAATCTGCATAAACATAATCACCCCGATATACCTCAAGTATAACATTCATCCCTGACTGATCCTCCATAATCCTCATCATGGGCAGACTCCCTAGAAAACCTAGTCTTAATTCTTGAAATCTAGAGGGATACAATAACAACACGCAAATGATTTCATGATTTTATAGGAATTTCAGATCCACTAAATGATGATCTAGACATTCTATTTCATCTCTTATACCATCTATGTACCTAAAATAGATTCCTCAAAAATATCCATACATTCCATGGGTGACCATCATGGTTTCCTGTATATGGACCCAAAAGGTTCCATGACGAATGTATAGTTTTTACTATTATTGTAAGAAAAAATAAATAAAGATAAAGATTTCAAACTAGATCTAACCAAAGTATAACATGAAACCCCTCCCCATATCCTCCAATTCATTGATAGTGCATCATGTCCCCCCATCTATTTTGGAGTTAATGATTTAATAATCCTCATAATTGTATAAAATCACTTCTATAGGACTCTCCATTACTGTGATGAGAGTATTATATCATTTTTGAAGACAATATATGAGGATAACACATGAAGGATATTAATATTCATTCTTACATATTACCCAAACACTCAATTGTACTCATCACCAATAATAAGGTCATTTTTCTGACTTAATTAGTCGATCAACTATCACAATGATTGAATTGTGGAACTTCGTTATCCATGGATTCCATGTCACAAAGTCCATGGTTTTGTCATACTATTTTCACGTCAATATCTCAAGGGGCTCTAACATAACTACTTTAAATTGGTTCTCATTCATATCCAGCTAAAAGATGAGAAAACATGGGACGAAGATAGCATGTTTTAGTCTCATGCCAACCCATCAAATATTACACAGAAATGCTCTATACATAATCCACCATTTGGGATGTACAAATAAAGGAGATGATAAAATCTTTCTAATATCCTACTCAAGTGTTGTGACTCTGTCCACCATCCTTTCTTATAAAAGGATAATGTGATTCTCTCGTTTGGAAATTCCGTTGGATGAATAACATAATGATATCACGTCCTAGAAGAACTCATAGTGAATTTATCTTAACGGGGAGAATCTTGTATTCTAGTGGTAAAAATTAGCTAGCACCATTGTCTATAAAAAAGATACACCTACAATATCATCCATGGTCAGTTTTACTAAAGCTAACTACTCAGATGAAACCTATAATAGTTGTCCCAAAGCATCCTATTATGTTAATTGGCTAACACATTTCCCTTACCCAGAGTATAGACTATTTCTCTTTCATTGACATGTAGGAACTCCAACAAGTTTCATTATCTCATGTTCAAGTCTATCTACATGAATACATACATGAGTTTCTAATAGTGTGTGTAAATAATAATGTTATCATAGAAAAGATAGAACCTTCACCTCATTAGGTAAAAGAATACCACTACCATTTGGAGGTCAGTAGTTACATAGTTCTACTCATTGGGTTTCAAATACCTCAACTTGTATGTGATTACAATCATCAACTACCACAAAATTCAACTAAGAACATATATTGAGGCATTAGGGTACACTATATACACCACGCTATACTGAAATAGTATAAACCTAGAAATGATATACTCCATTTTCAAAAAACCTTGAAATCTATCTTGATCTATCTATTCTAGGTAAATGGCCACCCATTCTGAGTTAGGGAGGTCATAGGTGATGCAAAACAATATAATTCTTACTTAAACCTCCTCTAATAAAAATCAATGATAAGAAAATTCTACACCTTTAACACATTCATGGATGGATCCTAAGAAATCACTACATCAATCATCACTGGTTAGATGACCACCCCATGAAAAAAATGAAATTTTCCATGAGGTGACCATTTTGAATTATAAACTAGAATGTTGAGATATTAACATAATGGTGTTGGTCCTAAAGAAAACATAGTACAATCATCAACTTCACTACACTCTCCTCATATGATGTAATGTATTTGAGTATTTAATCTATAAAGACAACCAAAAAATTCTCCATTTATGGATCGAAGTTCCAAATCATCAAATCCATGAACATGGAAGGAAAATGTTTCAATAAATAATGAATCACAAGTAACACATATTGTCTATAGCATCATCAAAATTCTAAATTTAGAATATTACCAATGAGAACACTCAAATGGGGGAATTTGGACTAGAAATAATTATTCAAAAACATACTCACACCTCACAACTGGTCAAAGAGGAAATTAATCCTCGACATTGGGTATCTGTTAATCTTTTTTTGGTCTTTTTCAAGCAATGACAACCGATTAAATTCAACTAACTCTGTACTAATTTTTTTCACAAACAATACTAGAAATTCTTAGGTAGACACAGAGTGTATCAAAAATAAATTATCTAAAATGTCACATTACTATTTTCATAGCTCCCAGAATATGGTAGAGGACATTTTATATGCCTCATAATTTATTGGAGTGGTCAAGAGATGGAATTGAAAAAAAAACTCTATACCCCCATCCATTGGAGGTAATCCCCAATCATCATTCTTGAAGACGTCATGAAAATACTCCATGACTAATGTAATCTATATTCCTAATGATAATTCTTCACCAAGGGATATAATATTATTCTAATGAGTGATGAGCTACATCGACCTGCTTACAGGACTGAGTCTTCCCACTAAGAGATTTCTAGGACACTCAAAAGAGAACCTCATCCCATTATTTCTTAAGAACTTGTATTTCATGTGGTAAAAATCAAGATGTTCATGGACCAAGGAAAACCATATGATACAGAAGATGGTGTCATAGGGTTCCAAATTGATAACCAAAAGGAACCATGGAAACCTCTCCCCACAAACTGCTATCTCACACTAATGGAAGATAATTTTAGAGAAGAATTGTTCCATTAGGAACTTTATATGAAACTACATAGATAAAGACTCAACTATGAGTTGCATCTCTCTCACTAGTATTAGAGAAATAAAATAGTTAATTATACATTTGTCTACAAATACTGATGGATGATATTAAAAAACACATATCATACCTCCAATAATATTGTGCACCTATTAAACATAATCCCCCAAAGTATACCACTATCTACGACCCTGACTGCCTTTTCCCTATGCTAGACAAGGGGTTCTTGGTGGTTTTAGAGTAAGGATATCATATCATTTTACAATGATAATATCTCCTCCTAATAGAACTCCACATCTGCCTATTCCATCTCTTCCTCCATTCTGTACACTCATACCTTTCCTGGAAATTCCTTGATAATGGTGATGCCACTACCATGGCAATATATCCTCTATTTTCTTGTTCCCATTGGATCTTTTTTGTTTAGTAGTCAGATGTCATGCGGCCTTTCCGAAAAAAAGAATAACACCTCTCTTATTTTTGATTCCCCGGTCAATTGTGCATACCATATACACATATACATACCAACTATATAAAATATATACAATATAGAGTTCTTATTGACTATATTCTACTAGCTACTATAGAAAACTTATCCCTGGGATGTCCATTGACATATCCATTTTCCTGGTATCCCTGTGACTAGATTATTAATGTCACCATTGACTGCTCTAACCCCCCAACATTGGTCGGAATGTAAAATGGTGACACATTGGTGTTGATATATCTATGGAGTCAATTCACAAACCTCTATTCTTGGATTTTTCCTTCCATGATAATGTTATTTGAGAATTGTGTAAGGTATTTGACCCTCAAAATTCACTCATCCACCATCACACCTACCCATTTTATCTAATTATGATAATGAATCCAAAAAACAAAATAATTACGGTAGTACTACTCAACAAACACCTGCTGGTTGTCAACCCATTAGAGTGCTGACTCAGAGTGAATCATGTATACAAGACTGCATTATTCCATTGTTGTTCCATTGAAATAAATATCATCTCATGTAACAAAAAATTCCATGCATTTTGGGACATCATAGAAAAAACAGATCATTGATTCTAACCAAACCTCCGCTTCCTAGGGATCTAGATAGTAATTAGTCTTCAATTTCCATTGACACTAGAATATTCCAATTGTGCTAATATTGTATGAATACACACCCTTTTTTATAGGCATGATCTACTTGTTAATTGGTGGTGTTCTTTTACCAATCCACCTGGAGGGTGGATCTCATCAGATGGACCCTAAAATAAGGCCTCAACAATCATTGGGTCATCATTATTATCTGAAACTCGTAACATGGCTGGTTATCATCATGAAGTAATACTAGAAAAATAATCATGACATACCATGATCAGATGAGAATACATACATTCATATATATATATAATTCGGAAATAACTGAATAATTACATTCAAAATACTCAATAATATATGGTGCATATACCATGTGATCCCTATAAAAAATGACTCAATATTCCAAGTCGACAAGTAGGTAGTCAAGGTCTGAGTGATTCGATACATCTTCCACTGATCCGACACATGATTCCATGTCCTAAAAGATTCAACCAAAAAACTGTGACACTATTTCCCTAAATACCTACTAAATCTATATAAGGGGAATACTCATAGAATATTTCAAGGATTTATCCATCTTTTATACCATTCTATAACAATTTTATCTAATTGGGATTGACCCACCACAACTCCATGCCCACATCCATAGGATAGACGATAGAGATATGAACTGAATGAAATATCTATCATGGGGGTTTCTTCCTAATGTAATTTTAGACACAAACCAAAATATCTCAATCTATTTGTTCATAAGTACCAAAAAAGACCAAATTTTTATTTTATAACCATTCATATGAAATTCATATAATGTGTACAAGAGTAAGAGATTAAAAAAGTATAGTAAATTGGAAAAAAAATAGTAATTAAAATAATTTCCCACCTGTCAAAATTTGAAAATAAATTCCAAGAGGTCACACATCTTGACTTCCTTGTTCCAATAATTTAAAGGCATCCATCACACAAGAGATCCCTATTCTTCTATGTAGTCACTGTTAAACCTTTAGTAAACTATATTAGACATTAAGGATTCATGAAAATCCCATCAATGTGTGAGAATATATATACAACATACGACTCTCTAATAGATTTTGGGGGAGAAGTAAGAGACATGGTAAGAGTAGACAATATGAAGAAAAATAATCCAAACTAAATAAATAAAAAATAACAATATTGATACATATATGTAATATTATTATAAAAATGAAACCCAAATGATAAAGATATTGATCTCCATTCAAACCCAAACCTAATAAAATTTAGCCATTAGTTCCAAGAGTCGATCATTAATGTATAGAATATTGTGAAAATTTTAATACATGTTTAGGGACACCTAACTACTATGAAACATAATCAATGGGTCATAATTAATATGTAGAGGACACTTTCCCATTCACAATAGGATATTGATACTCATTATATAGCTAGGGAACCCATTCCATTTCATGGAAGGATGGTACAACTCATGTAAATGATAGAGGACCCATGCCCAACCCATCTAGAGGGTTCCACTCTAATGGTGGGTAGAGGACCCATGCCCAAATTATATGGGGGGTCCCACTCTTATAATTTGTAGATGACCCATTCCCAAATATAAAAGGAGGTACCCACTCATATTTCTAAAAAACAAACCAATCCCTACATAGATGGAGGGTTCCACATTCGTTTTTATGGACCTATTTCATTGATATATTGGGGGGCATCACTAAGTGGATAGGTAGAGGACACATTCCTAATTCTATTATTACGGTTACACTCTGAGTGGAGATATAGGATTCATGGATTATCCCATAAGAGGGTTCAACTATACAGATAGGTGAATGACCCATGCCCGAACCACCTCAATCGTGCAACACTAAAACCCATTGTGATTATTCATGAACACTATCATAATCGAGAATCAACTAAATAGGAGTCACACATGGAACATCACATATCATATCTCAAAATGAAATATAAATTTTACAACAACTTTTTGTGTAGAAAAAAAATATTATAGGATAATTAGGTGCCATATTCAGTGTCCAAATGAAGGAGACACAAGATATTGATGTTTTTTGAATAGGGAAGATATGGGTACATGAAATACAAGAGGGATCACATGTTGTTTATTCCTACTCAAAACTCTAGTTTTTTCCCATGAGGTACACATAACTCTTCCATTGTATCTATTTAAGGTGTGTATTTCACTACAACGATTTCCTCTTCCACATGGGGTCATTCCCATGATCAGTAGATGTGTTCATTTATCCTTCACATGTCTATGTAATACAGTGAACAACGTGTGCCTAGTCATTACCATTAATTTTTAATTTCCATAGTATGTGTTGAGTCACCAACATATGTTTTACATGGCATGTGGGGTCCCATTAGGCATGTGATACCGTTCTCACTTGAAACTGTAAATGCAAAAACAAAATGTTGACAAAACATGTCTTCTTTCAACCTACTCAAACTGTAGTGAGGATTTTCATAGAGACTCATATATAATCTATTTTCTCTAGATCCAGCATATCCACATTAGAATCCATCACTTGACTACCCAATAATATTGGAATAAACCTTTCATCATTTTATCTAGTTATCCATTGGCTGAAAATCATATCTGGATGGTTTTTTCAAATGTTGAATGCCCTCACATGAATTAAAATATCTTTATAAAGAACACCTATCATAGAGAATGAAATATTACAATTTAAATATATTCCCAATGAAACACAGTAGCTAACTGTGGTCATCTCACTTGAGGTTCTTTATCAATTTGTTCACATACTTCATCTAATTCACCTAATAAATAATTATTTTGTTTTTAAATTTTATGAATGAAAAGGAATTAATGAAAATAAATAAAATCAAAAAATAAAAAGAAACTATTATTCATTTCTAAATTATCATGCAATACTACACACAATTGAATTAGAGAAGAAATGAAGTCCTCCATAAAGGATTTTTCTGGAGCACCTTCATTGAACATCTTTAAATCTATATAGTGAACACACTCCATAAAATGAGTTCACAAGTAAATATACACCACTTATTAATGAAAAATGTACATAATGGTCTTCAACAATGACATACATCTGCCTCCTTAATCGAGGGAAACTGGATGCTGATTAATAATATTAATATTAGACAACCAATGTGAGGATTACAGAAAATATAAATTATCCTTTTGAATTAACGTAGTGAATATTAAAAACATGGACCCTTTTTAAAGCACTAGATTAATCCCATGTGATATTCTTCTAGTTTGTTACTCTTAATCATGAGTATAATTGTTCACGGTGGTAATATGAGAAGCTTAAAAGAAAATAATAAGATGAATGGAAGACAAATAATGTTGCTGAATATGGACAGAAAAAAAACATGAATGAATATGATTTTATATAAAATAAAATAAATTAAAAAACATTTAAAAGAAATGTAATGTAAAAAAGAATAAAAATAAAAATAAATAAATAAAATAAATCAGTGTAGAAACATTTCCTCTAGAATATGCCTTCTCAAATTTGTCTCTTTTTTGGACCATGATATCTTAGAACCACCCAAAGGGCCCATCATATTGGTTTCTCAAAATTTATTTTTTTCATCTACACAAATATTCACGTTAATTGTACTCTTCTAGATAATGTTACTGAATATATATTGGGAATTATTTTTTCTTATCAGTAACTCCCAAAATACACCTTCAATGTATATCATTCAATTACAAACAAAATGATTTCTTACCTCTATTAAATTTATTTTTCAAATGATAATATGAGTCCTTGTTCAATTAAATTTTAAATAACCTCAATTGGATGTGTTTATCCTATGTTATGATTCTGTTATAGTGGTGGGATCTACATTGTCCCCCTAGAAGGTGTTCCAACATTATTGATTTTCTCAAGCCCTTAGATTTTAGAATCATCTCTTTTTCCAGAACCAAAATATTAATCGAATTATTGTACGAATTGTTGAAAAATTATTCATATCAATATCATCTATATTTGATTTTTTATTCCCAAAATTCTAATGTCATATAAAAAATTTTATTTTTTGAATTATAAAATATTCCATTTTATCAAAAAAAACACAATATTATTCTAAAATAGTTTTAGATAAGGTCAAATTTATAAAATTTTATGGTTTGATCAATTTAAAATCATTTAATAAATAATTAAGATGTTATATCCACAAATTCCCTCATTATTATACCATGATTCTCTTCAAGAATAAAATCTCAACGTAGAATTATTAGGGCACCAATGATACTAATATTCAAATTATAATAAAATAATATAATGGAATTATTAATGTCAAATAAAAATTTTAAAATCACACATAAAATATCAATTTAATTTTTAATTTTTCGTAATAAGATATCAATTAATGAATTTTAATAATTCCTATGAATAATGATGGTGTGTCGATTTTTATTTATTCATGTTTCTTAATTCATTATTATTTGACATGGTAAGACCTAATTTATCTCACATTGATCTTTTCACTGATCTCTCATGTTACAATTCAAGTGGTGTATTCTCATATCATGAGAATATGAGAATTATAAATGCACATTTAAAAGAAATACATTTTCCCCTTTGTAAAAAAAATGGTAGAATAAATCATGAGGTAATTAATTAAAGGAACAAATGGATCTCATGAATAAGGTTGGTAAGAATTGATTTTTGAAAATTAAGACTCATGGAGGAGGATTACCTCTTAAGTAGAAAACAAGTTATCAATAGTAAATGTGTAATTAATTTATCCCCATAATAGTAGAAACTCATACATCCCCAAAACTCAATGTAAATGTTTTGATAAAATAATGCATTATGAATGATTTATGTACCATCATGATTTTTTTAATTTTATACTTTTATTATATTTTAGAAAGAACCATTTCATTTTTTACAATTATTATGATTAGAATAAACCTCACATCCACCACCTTACAACATATGATAAAAATATAATGTCTAGTATTATTGTTTTTTGGTTTTCTCTTATCCTAAACCATTTTTTTCACATTTTCCCACTATTTTTTTATTTTTATGTTTTTTAATTCATGAGGGGTATATAAACAATCATTAAGATTGAATTAAACCACCATAATTTATTCCCACAATAAACACCCCACACATTTTTATTATAATGTATATCTTCCCTTCCACCATGCCTCTCATAACCACAGACTTCATTATTAAAATATCATGCATGATACTAATAGGAGGGTAGGAATGGATATTAATTGATCGAAACATGTCTCATCCCTAACATGGTTATTCACATTTTACTTTGTTTAGATAAGTATTGTTGAAATTAATGTATTTTAAGGATAAGGGATTTAGAAAAAATGCATCAATAATGTTAACAGTTATTTTGATAGTCATAGCTCTCACATGTTTCAATGCCTATTCTGGTAGATGACATGTCTCAAAATGACCCATAAAATATGCTCATGAAAAATATTAAGTACCATGTCTATAAATCCTCTAGATAATGGAAATATGATATTGTACCATAAATTAAGGAATCCTTAAAAATAATAAATCAATTCAACTTAATTTAAGAAATTCAAAGCCAAATTAATAGTTGTAAAATTTCATTTACAAGAATCAACAAATTCCCTTAAAACAAGTGTCATCATTTCAATATCCATGATTTACTTTTAAGATTCAATTCTCTTTTATAATCATTATTTATAATTAACATTCAAATATATAACATGGATTTACATGATTTCTATAATAATCATGTCTCCTAGATAATTGTATTAAACCATGATTTCATTTTTGGGCATCAAATTTCTTGTTTAAACTGAAAATGTGTTTTTATGGAAAGTAACTATAGATATTATAAAAGTCAAACAATAAATGTGAAAACACTTTCGAAGTTAATATTAGTTCTATTTACTCCTTGTATATTTTTTATTCTTTGTTCCATCATGAAATTATAAAATAAAATGACATTATTAAGCACGTGGATCATGTCATTAAATCTCTAATAGATATGTGGAAGTTGGATACGAGCTAGAATAATCATAACAATGAATATTAAATTTAAATTCATAAGATTGAAATTTATATTACTAGAGAGAAATCAATTGAAAATAATTGGTGTGATCTCCTAAGTGGGCCTCGAGTTTTTACTGCCTCATTAGGGTAGCACCTCTTGTTATCCATAGTCCAATGGAAGTTTGAACTTCTTTTACATGAACCCCCACATGTTAATTTTCACAAATTATTATTCTTTGATCAGGTTGATAAATTATTTTTTGATCGAGTACACCAGATCTTCCCCACTTCACCATTAAGTATAGATTGCATAGTGAGAGTATGATAAAGTATAAATCATCATATTCTTTAATTTCTACTTATTAAATGGATTCTTTTTTCCTTTTCTTACTTAATATGGGATACCTGAATTTCAAGATAAATGGGAAAGAATGTATATATTTAAAATGAAACCAAATTAATTTTTGAATTAATATGTAAATTATACCATTTAAAATCAATATAATCTATCTTGATTTCTTCAGGATCAACAATTTCCACTTATTTATGGGCCCCCTCAAATATAATTTTAGGGAGCTCTATGTGTTCCTCAAAAGGTTAGGTTTAAACCTCAACATTCTACTCGAAGGTGTAAAAAATATTTTATGAATATTAATATTCAAAATAGCGTGAATTAATTCTAAACTCAAATTTAATAAAATAAAATTAAATAGAGTTTGGGAAAAGATTAAATCCCTTAATTGGTTCAGCTATGATCTCTTTTTTAGTGGTGAGTAACTATTAGATTTGATTCTTAGTGGATGCAGTCTGGTAGTCAGAATACTCCCTATTTTATTCAATTTCAAGTGTGAGTGATTAATGTTCTTTCATCATTGGGTTATTTTCATTTTTATGGAAATGGGTGATCATGTTGTTCAACGAAATCAGTCAATACGTCATCCAAATCTTTTTGATCACACAAATGCAGCTTAGGATATAGTTCTTTTTGGGTAGCATGGGAGTATTTTGTTATCATTCCTATTTTGCCATGTGATCCTTCAATGTGATATTTAGGTTCCTTCAATTGATCTATATTGTACTATGAAAAAAAATTATTATTCTTGTTTTTTCACATATGAGTAGTCATATTGTAAAAAATAATCACAGTTTGGATACATCATGTAAAAATAATGTTTTATATTTTTTATAGAAAAAACGAATTATAGAAAATGTGAATATTGAAAAAATAATTATACTATTGATTATCTCCACGTCAACTGTGCTAGTTTTGAAAAACTCATTTCATATGTCTTAGAGAGGCAAATTTCTCAACTTACCAAGTGTTGTACAATCGATAAATATTGTTGTATGACATGATGAACATTCTCAGTTTTATGACCTACATAATCTCATTAGAAATGAAATAATACTTTTTGTTTTGTTTTAGGTTTTATGACAATGAATATAATTGAAATATAAAATAATAAGAAACTGACATTGAATTATAAATTTCCATGAAATTCTAAATTTAATAGAATTAAAAAACAAAATATTTATCTCGAGTGATATTTCATGTTTCTCATTCATTGACCAAAATCAAAAATACTTAGTGAACACACTGCATCGTATGTGATTACACCTCAATCTACCATGGATATGAATTAATTGTGTACTAATCAATAATAAAGAACACCCTCCATCCAATTATTCAATCGAGGGTAAATGCATACATAATACCATGTTAGTCTATAAAGAGACACTATGAATACTACAACTATGATAAATTATACATAGATTTAAATCAATAAAGATAAAATAAATTTATTAGGTTCAAGAAACTAATTTCTCCCCTGGGATCTTTCTGAGGTCAGTTAATGATAATAATGCGTATAAGAGTTCAAGGCAGAATGATGGGAAGAAAAAAAGAAAAGAATTAAAATAATGGATGAGAAAGAAGGATGGAAAATATTAAAAAAATGAAAAACAAGGTATGAATTATATTTTATTTAAAATAAAATAATGTGAAATTAAATTTTAAAAAACTAAATTTAATATAAAAAATATTAAAATAAGTTATGAAATCGGTGCATCCACATTCTCCAAAATTATTCTTCTGATGTTTTCCCTCATTGGTCTTTTATCTCTTTGAATCACTGCATGGGACCTTATTATAGGATATTCTAAATTTAATTTACTATCTTCCATCCAAATTTAACATTAATGTTACCTGGCTAAATAATGTTACAGAATTAATATTGAGTATGTCTTTTTATGTCTGGGAATTCCTTGAATGTCTCTTCAATGTATATCATTCGTTGGCCTCCTAAATGATTTTATAGATCAATGAAATTTAGTTTTAAAGTTTTCCTAGGAGTCATAGCTCAATTACAGGTGAAATAACATTAATTTTAGGTGTGTATCCCATGTTATGCATAATTTATATATGTGTATTCCATGTTGACCTCCTAAAAGGTATGTCAAATTCTATTACTTTTTCGGGCCTCTAGATATTCAAATAAACTATTGTTTTAGATGAACATTTTGAAACCAATGAGTGTAAGAATTGAATAAAAATATAGTCATATATACTAGATCATTATTGTAAATTTTATACTAAAAATACCGATGTTACAAAAAACTGTCTAATTTATATAATTAACCAATGTTCACATTTTATCCCAAAAAACACTATAAAATTTCAATTATTTAAAATAAGAAAAAATTTATTAATTTTTTGGTTTTTAATAATTGAGAAAAAAATATAAACTAATGTTAATATTATATCTATAAATTCTCCCATACCTAACCGATGCTTTTCCCCAATCATAAAATCATGGCATGAAATTCTGAGGTTGCCATTGTTACAAATATTCATATTTTAATGAAATAAAATCGGTGCAATATCAATGTCAAATATAATTTTTATAAATCAGAATAAAATATAAAATTAAATTATAATGTTTAAATGAAATATTTATTTAAATAATTTTACATTTCTTATATGAAAAATGATGGTACTTATATTTTCATTCATTCAAGTACCTTAATTCATTATTATTATACATTCCATCTCATGATTTATCTCACATGGATATTTTATAGAATATTTCATGATAAAATTCAGGTGGAGCTATTATCATATCATGAGAACATTTTTTTTATACATTTACTTCTAAAAGAACTACTTTCTTCACTATGTAAAGACTACAATTGAATGAAATCATTAGGGATCTCATTAAGGTATCAAGTAACTCTAAGGTATCAGTTGATAGGAATTTATTTTTTAAATTTATGTTTCTACGAGTAGTGTTACTAATTTTTTTCAATGCATGACATTAAAAATAAATCTGTAATGTAATTATACCCTTAAAATTAACTACTATCACTTCCCAAAAACTCAATTTAAATGTTAAGATCATATAAAGCATAATGAATTATTTTTGAACCAACATAAATATATATTTTGTGGATTTATAATATTTTTTCAAATAAGACATTAATGTTTTAAATTTTTCTTAAAAGTTATTATTACAGTAATCATAATACCTACCACCTAACTAACTATGGTAAAAATCATATTTTTAGTAATAGTGATTTTTGGTTTTTCCAAATAACAACCCATTATTCTAATTTTGAAGTTATTTTAGTTATTTTCCATTTTTTAATTCAAGAGGGGAAAATAATTAAGTACCACGAAAAAATCAAGATGATTAATTTATTCCCACAATAATCACCCCCATACTTTTTCCATCAAATTAAAATCATCCCTTACACTATAAATCCCTTAACATACATATTATAACAATAAAATATCATGAAAAAACCCAAGGGAAGGGTAGAAATGAATATAAATGGATTGAAACGTAGATCATCCCTAATAATTATGTTCATGGTTTCTCTGATTTAATAAAGGATTTATGCTATGGTGGTATTTATAGATAAGGTATTTTCAAAGTATTCTTCAATCATTTTAAATGTTTTTATTGATAGTCATAGTTTTTACATGTTCCAATGAATGTTTTGGTAGAAGACATGTCTTATGATTACTTCAAAAATATTCTAAAGATAAAAAAATTTCTTATTCTAGAAATATTCTTGAAAAAGATAATATAATAATGTAAAATCAGTCAAGGAAATATTATTAAAAAAACAATTCACATGAATATAATAAATTAAAACCATGCAAAACTCTTTATAAATTTCATTTACATGAATCTATGAATTCCCTAAAATCATGAGTTATCATTTATGTTTCTACACATCACATTAAACATTTAGTTCTTCATTTTACTCATTCAATATCATTAAAAATGAAATCCAAAACATGGTGTCATATGAGATCTAAGTAAATCATGTCACCTAGATAAGTCATGTAAAGAATGAATTCATGTATTATTATGATATTTCTAGTTTAATAACAAAATATGTTTTTTTCGAAAAACATTTGATTGTTTAAAAGATAACAAATAAATGGTAACTCTCCTTTTAAATGAACCTTATTATTATTTTATCCATGAATATTTGGTGATTTTTTATCCCATCATGAACCTGTAAATAAAATTACTCAACTGGGTACATAGATCATGAAATTAATGATCAAAATGATAAAATTGTGTTAATTGCATTCTAGAATAATCATAACAATGATATTGAAATATAAATTTCAATGATTGAAATTGATATTGTTGGGAAAAGGTAAAGGATAAATCTTGGTATGATCCCCAAAGTATGCCCTAAATTTTAAACCCTTCAATGGGATGTACCTGCTATTATCCAATTTATGTTGTTGTTTGGGGATTCTCTAACCTAAACCACCACATATGGATTTTCCTAGCTTTTTCTTCTTTGTTATTATTATGTAATGATATTTTGATAGATTACAATATGTCCTACCCCATGAAAATTATGTTTCCATTAAATGGCGGGGTAGGATAAATTAATATTTATCTTATTTTATAGTTTATAATTGTGCATCAACTTCTTTTTTTATTTCTTCATTAATATGTGATGCTTGAATTTAATGATCAAAGATAATTTAAGAATTTATTTTCACTTGGAATGAATTATGTTTATTTAATATGGAATTTATAACTATCCAAATAAGATGACTCTATCTAGATTTCATCGGGCTCAATAATTTGGAATACATTATTGGCCGCCTGAAAAACTAATGTCATACTCCTCCATGTGTTCTTCATCAGGTGTCGTTCTAAGTTCTTCGTCCACCCCTAAAAAATCAAATATTTTATGAAAAATAAATTTCATAATAGTGGGAATTAATTCTCAATTATTATTTAATAAAATAAAATTTAACAGAGTTTAAGAAAATATAAACACCCATAAATGGTAAACTATAATATCTTTTACAACAATCAGTGACTCACAGAGTCCATACTTAGTGGATAGATGCAGTTATTTCGGAACCTCAATCATTTCTGAAATTTCATTGATTAGTGGTGATATTTAATCCACCATTGGACCAGGTTATTTGGAATGAATATGGAGAAAATGTTATGCAACAAAAATCATTATTTAAGTCATAAATATATTGTTCATCCCCCACATATTTATCTAGATTTTTTTTCTTGGGTAGAATTGATAAATTCTATTAAACATTCAATTTTAACATGTAGCACTTCTATGGACTGTTAGTATTCCTTAAAATAACTATGGTGTACATAAAAATAGCTTCCTATTTTTCTTTTTTCACCTATGTGTAGTCATTCGATGAAGATTAATTATAATTCAGATTTATCCTGGAAAAAGTTTTATATTATTATTTTTATATAAAAAAAATGAAAATATTGTAAAATGTTATAATTGAAAATATAATTAAACTACTGGTTAGATTTCTAGTAAATTTCCATTTTTGATGCACACCAACTATATTGAACGGAAAAATAATATTTCTACATTTTCATAGTGTAACACATTCACAGAACAAGGTCATCAACTTTAGGGGCTTTCTGAGTTTGTTCACCGACATAATCTAATTCACTTATGAATTATTTTTTTACTATTATATGTTTTATGAAGGAAATGGAATTTATGAAAATTAATGAAATAAAAAGTATAGATGAAACTATAAATGAATTAAAGGATTACATGAAATGTTAAATCGTAATGGAATTAAAAAATAAAGAATGTTATCCTGAGAGAATATTCAGGGAGTACCATCATTGAGATGATTCAAATATACTTACTAAACACCCAGTAACAGTTGTGTGAACACCTCAATATAACCTAATTATGAATCAAAAGGGTACTTAGTGATCGTAATGCACAACCTTTATCCAACCCCTTAATCTGTAGAAAATGGATACATATTATGAAGTTAAACATAAGACAACAACAAGGAGGATTACCCATAGTATAAATTACTATTAAAATTTACTTATATAAGATAAAAAATATGGTATCGAGTTCAGGCACCAGAAAAATCCCTCGGGATATTCCCATGGTCAGCTACTCATTATCATACATAAAAGGGTTCATAGTGGTAAGATGAGAAGAATAAAATATTAAAAATAAAATTAAATGATGAAAAGAAATTGTTACAGGAGATTCTCTTCTAGAATCTGTTTTCAAAAAGATTGATCTAGTTTAGTCTACAACCTCTTAAAATAATCCAAATTTCCCTTCTTGTTGGATGTTTAAAATAATATTTCTTATCTCCCTTATATAGTTCAAATTAATTGGACATGGATAAGTGATTTTATTGAATTAACAGTGATTAATTATTTTTCTATATAGGAATTCTAGAAATCTATCTACAATTTCTAACATTCAATGGCCACCCTAATTATTCCAAAACACTATGAAATTTTATTTTGAAATGATCCAATGGTTCCTTGTTAAATTTAAAATGTATTCACTATAATTATAGGTGTATATCATGAGATATACTTCTGTTATGAAGGTGGGTTCATGTTTCCGCTGAATGGTTTTCCAACACTATTGATTTTTATCTGGCCTTTAGAAGTTCAAATCATCTCTAATTCAAATATAAATAGTTGAAATCATTGAATTTATGAATACTACAAAAAAATAATCATATCAATTAGATTGATATTGTAAATTTTATGCTCCAAATAAAAAAGTTACAAAAATTGTTTAATTTTTAATGTTAATCAATTTTCCCATTTTATCACAAAACACCCCAAAACACAAAAATTGATGTAAATAAGATCAAATTGACAAATTGGGCAGGTTTAAAGAAATTAAATGTATATATAAAATGAGAAATATTTTATATATAACACCTTCATTAATATATCAATATCATGGATAAAAAAATGATCACCTGCAACCAGCAAAGACTATGTATCAATCCATGATTCCACTTTTCATTTTTCATACACAATTCCTCAATGAATCTACTAGTATGATTGGGATCAATACCACACAAGAATTTTTACATGCAGCCTCGTAGTCAAATTGAAAATAACATGAATAATATAATGCTTAAAAGACCTTCATGAGAAATGATCATAATAAGGGATATACAAGGTGAGAAATATTTCAATAGACAAATACACTATGTACAATGGAACCAAAAAATTTATTAATTGATTCAAAGCAAGAAATAAAATGATCATGCCTATAGTGTTTAATAAAATGAGGATGAATACACAAATTTCATGTTCAACATTGTTTTGGATGGATCAACATTGAATAATGTTCTCACTATTTAATGACAGAAGTCATTGCATTTATTGTGTCTCAATATTCATAAATTGAGATTCTATTCTTCATGTAATTTATATTCACAAATGGATAATAAGAAGACCATATATTAATGATCGTAGGGTTTTGAGTCCTTCCCGGATAATCTTTCTATATCAATTCATTAATATAGAATAAAAAATTATGATAATTAATAAATTAAATAATGTAATTATGTAATTAAATAATGAAATCAACAACCAAATGTTTTGATATCTGAATTTCCCATGCATACAATATCTAGGTCACACCTAAAAAAAATTGGACTATACAGTGGACTAATATTTTTGGTTTGAGATTCCATTTATGATTTGTCTTGTATTATTTATTAAATAATGCAATAATAATATAAAATATTTTTAATATTTTTAAACAAAAGAATTTAGACTCACCGAGCCATCTATAAACATGTCGTCTCAATTCATGACTCTAAAAATAAATCTTGAAATATTTCAAAGCCTTCCATAGAAGAAATGGGTCCTTAAAAAACAGTTACCTATAATGGGTCAAATAAATGATCATTACATATAAGATGTTAGAAGTTTATTAATATCTATTGATTTCTTAAATTATAATTAATATTGAAAATTAGACAACCATTTAACATAATTGTTATAAAAATTTTAGAATCATATGTTAACCCACTCAGGTGAAAAAAACCACAAAAAATAGAACATCAATATGTTTATATAGATCCAGTAACATATAATATTTCATCCTATATAAAGTCATCAGGATTATAGCTAAACCCCAATGATTCTATTTCCAAAACATGATTTCCTTTAAAAGGTGTAGTTCCCAAACCCTTTCATGGAATACATCAATGAAATCTTCCAAAACTATATGAAAAACTAACAAAAAAACCTATAATGAACACAATATATTCAAAATTTTAAACAAAGAAAATTAAATAATATGCCTCTGATCAATCTGAGGGTCACACATTCCAATAAAAATTAGTGATACCCTATTAAAATCCTATAGCTCAATACCCTATTAAAAAAATAATGTATAGTATTTTGTAAGTATAGATATTCCCTAGTGTTTTTGATTTCTTACAAATGTATCTATAAAGTCAATATTTCTTATGAAGAGATGTGTTACCTCTTAACTAAATTACAATATCACAAAAAATAATCCTATATAATATATCTCTAATTTCAATTATTAACACAAGTATAATGAGTTTGAGTTCCATCATAAATTTTTTTTCCATCTCGTAAGAGGATTTTTGATGGTAGGGTATCCCCTGCTACCGTTTTTCCCTCCACCATCCCAGATCAACTATAGATCTTACCTTGGCACCTATTCCTGAAGCGTTCTTGGCATGCATCCTCATGTAGTAAGAACAACGTGCTGACACATTCCTATCAGTGAATCCCATCATTTTCGTCTATCTTGTCACCATATACATTGATCTGGATAGGGATTTCATTATGGCTCATTTAAGGTCCTGATTTCACACTCTATATGTTGTGACCTTGGGGTTTCCATCTCATTTCGTGTTGACCTTGGGTTTGTTGAAAGAATTTGGTATCCATGTGTGGGTTCGAAGGTGGGGATTCTATCTGTGGATCATGACATCAGTAAGGTATTCTTCCAATGGGATTCTGGAGGTCCTTAATTTGGTTTCCATTCATGTTTCGTGATCTTGATCAGTTCTTTTTTGTTTCTGTTGTGTGATGGGTCGACATCGCTGGGTGGAGGGATGTTTCTTTTTTGCCAGTTATTTTTCGATTTGATTTATTGTCGAGGAGGATGGTTTCTTATTTGATGATGAAATTTAATATTGATTTTGAGTTTCTAAAGGCGAAGGAGAAGAATGGATTTTTCCGATGAAGGTTTTCTATGTTGTTTTTTTTCTTCATGGAATTATTTTCTTCGAAATGTTTTCACTATGGCTGGGCAGTTCCTATTCAAGTGAATTTGGAATCGGTTCAACAACAAGGGGGTCCTCCATAGGAGGTTCAGAAACGCTAGTTTTCACCATGAATTGATTTATCATTTTTATGTATGAGAGGGTATGAAATATCCATTAGTACTAGGCCCATTCATTCTTGCATTGGACAACATTCAGTGCTAATATGTGAAGGTTGATGCTTGTCTTGATGGTTTTTATGATGGGTAGGGGCCATTATTTTTACCTTTGAATGTGTAGTTTTTTTTCTTGAATAAACTGTAGGGGATAGGTTTTCTAATAAGTCGAGTATGTGATGTTGAGTTCCCCCTCAACCCATAAAAGGGTTTTATGATAATAAAAAATAATTATTATCAGTCAATAATGAGTAAAATTTCAACCTAATGTCCCTATTCATTGATATTTTATGGTGATATGATGTAATGTTTGACACCAAAGACAAATAAATACATTTATATTAGGAGAATAAATTGAGGTTACATTGGATGGGGTATGATTATCCTATTATTGAAAATTCTATAAAATTCATATTGACTATTCTATGATCATTGCCATTTAGACCGTGATGAATAACACCCCCATTTCTACTAAAAACTCTATATTAACGATGCAATTAATATATCTCTAATCTACATGCCATATATCCTATATAAATTTTTTGAAATTAATCATTTATTAGTATTACATGATGGTGAACCCCAGCCACACATTATCTCATCAATTTGATGAGACACATTCCTTAATGATGAAAATATTCACATTATAAAATAATGAAGATTAATACATTCTAAGTGAATTGGGATCCACCAACATTTGATTAAAAGAGATTAAGTGGATTGATCCCTTTGCTTATCATTCTAGAAGCCCATCTTTTTTAGATAGTGAGAACCCTAAAACACATATATACCAAGTAGATACTGCTATTGATCTTCCCTCCATTGATGATTTTTTTCTTTAATATATCCTTTAAAAAACCTCTTAAATCAATAGTACGTTCAGTTATATTGAATAAATATGATATTGAATAGGTCAATGGTTCTATTAAATAATTTTATCATCATATCACCCTTATTTAATTATAATTTAGTAGTATGGGTGAATAATATAAAACAATATTCATAAAATGGATCACACATTTTTGCATTGTTAAACTACCTTGTCAATGTAAATTGATCTAACGATGGTTTTATATCATTTTTGTCGAATAGTGGAAATTGAAAATTAATTAAACTCTTATATTGTACAATGAAACAACCAACCCCTCATGATCCTCTGATATTAATAAACAACAATGCATGGCTTCCAAATGATGAAGCATCATTACAAAATGAGACCATATTATCCTTAGAATAATGGATCAATCAAAATTAAATCTACTCCTCCACAAACAATTACCCTTTCACCGAATAAAAAATGGATCTCCCATATATATATATATATATAATTTCCTTAACTAAAACACACTATTTTCCATCTCCTCATTACAGCCAAGTGAAACTCAATTCTACGATGATTTGATGGAACACCGAATATATCATAGAAAAGATAATATTAAATACCTAATAAACATTCATCCAAATGACAATGTTTATCCATTTCAAAAGAAAATATAATTTATAATGATGTAATATGCTTTTTCAGGCCTCTACACTACAATATATATAACTTTTTTAGAAGGATATGTAAACATTATGGTATTTACATTAGATAGTATTAGACCAAAAATATTTAGGTCATAGTTCTTTTATCTTGTTTACATCACATACTATACATAGCCTACATTGTCAGAATAATTACCCAAGCAGTCATAAATTATTTTTACCACCAAATTTCTTTATATTCTATAACCATGGATACGACGTAAAAACAATCATGACCCCTCACCAAAATGGTACCCCCATGGTTTAGTAATGATAGTTGTAAGATAATAATGCATGAATCACACCCTACAATAACTGAACAACCAGTAACTATAACCAATGGTATACTATACCTATAAATTTAAGAATGGATCCCAAAGAATATATATGGAATGATAAATATGAAAAAAAGTATCAATCAAACCCTACTCATAATATAGGTGAACATTAACATCAAAATCATCTAATGTCAAAACCTTAAAAATATAATAAATTAACTATGAGTAAAAAGACAAAATCATATATAAGGTCTTAAAATATCAAATAGATTTTAAAAGACACCATGATATTAAAATTTATACAATAAACACCATCCATATCCAGCAGTAGTAAAATTTAGTTAGAATGTTTTTTAGGAGAGAATAAAAATTATATTATGTAGTATCCTCCCCAAAGCCTTATGAAAAAATATATCAAATCATAATATCTCTGAAAAAATAAAAAATTAAACTACGTGATCACCCAATGTGGTATAATATATTCAGATCCTCAGTGTATCTCTCTCACTATGGATATCATTACATTAATGATAAAATATATAACATAATATCAAATGATGGTACCAAAATATAAAATATAAAATATTTTTATTTTCCATGTTGATGTTGAGTGTCCCATTCCATATATTTCAATTAATATATCATTCTAGATTACTCATTGTTAACATTAACATACTATGAGTCCCATGCATTAAAGAATCCGGTAATCAATATCCAAATTTCCAAATATTAACCACGTTATTTTGTGGATCTTCCAAATAGCATACATCATTTTTTTATACCACATGCCATCACAAACCATACCCACCATACCAATAATAATCCTCGGGATTATTATCATGGGTCACATATGTGTGATTTAACAATAATTCATTAAATCTCTTTTCACACACACTCACAGACAGAAAAACACATAGACACACAAAGATATATATGAAAGGTATCCCCCACACATACGGAAAAATTACTATGGGGATATGAGTGTAGGTACAGTTCTTTTAATCATTTGTGCATATTAATCCATTGTACCCAACAACTCAATCTATAAGCTGAGATTTTGTCTATTTATTAAAAATAAAAGAAAAAGTACAAGAGAGACGATCGGGGTCAAAAAAGGATCTTGTCCTCATCCTTCAAGAACAAAATTATAGATTATAATAAGACTTTTCATTTCCACAATCAGAATCATCACATGTTTCCCATTCATATTGGGACTTACACTAGTTGAAGCTCTATAAAATATCATAATTGAACTTTCCTGACAACTTCAAAGAAGATCAGGTAGACACAATGTGAGGTGTGTTAGATTAGTCTTTTCCTGACCATCTCATTGAAGGAACATGAGTTTCATATTTCGTCCGTTTTTCAGATAAGAGTGAATCCTTAAAAGATGCAGGACCACTTCTTCCCATTTTCACCCATTAGGCATCAGAGATGTCACCTCACTTCTCAACAATCCTAGAGGAGTTAAATAATTTCTAGATCTCATAATTACAATCAACATTTTGATGTATCCCAATGTGATCATCTAAACTAGTATCAGGCACACCACTCTCATCACATTTTTAGAATACACCAGGACAATCAATCATGATAGGGTTTGAATTACTAATGCAAGTAGGAGACCCAACAACAGTGTGGAAAGCATTATATCAGTTCTCATCTAATCCAATGGGAGAAACATCATTGTATATATTCTCAATAATAAATCCAACCCAATTTGTACATGGTCCACTCATCGGTGACTTATCCACCATAAGGCCTTTAACTTTCAATATAGGCACCTGTGAGACAGATTTGTCAGAAACCAAAATATCGACCTTAGTGGAAGATGGTTTTTAGGATATATCCATCATGATCAAGAGACATTGACAAAGCCACATGCTTCTTATCAGGTTTCCTTCTGTGGATGTCAGTTGAATGACCCTTCATCCCACATCTCTCGAAAGAAATCTTCTTTCGACATAACTCTAATGAATGACCAACAAGCATACATTCGGTATAGAAAAGGTAATTTCATTCATAATCACCATAATTATGGATATTATCCAATGGAGTAGAGATAGTTACCATATCAATCAAAGTGGATCTCAAATCAATCTCCACTAACATTCTAGTAATCTATCCAAACTGAACAACCTCAGTTTGTATATCAAATCGTATTGGAGTCAAAATTTCCAAGCCAATATCATGCAGAATTTTTGGGTTCCAAAGGACCCAATTAAGACCATGGAAATGAACCCAAACCTGAGAAAAGGCATTACTTGAATGCGAGGCATTGAAATCCAGGGACCATTCATATAGGTGAATCCATCCAGGTTTTAGAGACAGAGACCCGATCCTCCACACATGTATTTTGCAATCATTCGAAGGGAAAATGAAATGAAAGAAGCCACAACCAAGAGAAAAACATCTCCAATCAGAGGATACCCACAAGAATGAGATCCGTCTTACCAGATACTCAAACCTCCAGGACTTCTCAAGATTAGGTAAAACAAGATGCGCAATCAGAGAACAATTCTCAATTTAAATCCTTTATGTGAATACACCAAGATTAGCCTCAACATGGGCTGATGACCCTTTTTGATAATCCTTCCAAAGACAGTGTCAAAGAAATATGCAAATGGTTGATTCATCAATTATTCCACTACTCTAGTGGGGACCTTAAATTTATCCCTTCCATTCGAGGCCATCAAAACCCCTTTCGATTTTACCATAAGAGGATCAGATATCACATGAGCATATGTATAATTCATCACTCTCTTATACCCCAATGACTGATCAAAAGTATCCCTCTTGTTACCATGAAGACCACTGGTTTTCCAGGTGTCCAACGCAGATCAGAAAAAACAAACCTCTAAAGCATCCTTCACAGCAGTCAATAGATCCAGCATAGATAAATCCCCAACCACCCAAGCATTGCACTATACATCACGATCCAAAACATTAAATTTCCCCCCTACGGAATCACACTGAGTGACATTGCCTCCAGGACATCGCGGACTTGCATTCCACGCCGATCCACGTTCTCCAGCAACAAGCATAGAACCAAGAAAGTGAGGAAGTGACATCACTACAATGTCCACTTGTGTCTGTATCCCTACCAACATGCGATGTATTGTATATGAATTAACATTTCATAAATACAAGATATATCTCGGAAAAAAATTGTAAACTATATAGTCAAAATCTAAATTATTTTTATCATACCAAAGACTACTAAAATCAACAACATAACATGAGATATCATTTAAATATAAAATAATGTTAATTAATATTTTACCTAAGTATCATGATTAAAAAAACATTCAAAAATAATTAACAAAAAAACCATCTCCTCCATGATTAATATAACATTTTCAGGGGTTCCCCATGATTTTTCATTAAATTTATTATTCCATGCCTCTAACAAAAATTTATAAATCATTTGAACAATAAATTCCCTAATTTATGGTCTATAGAACTCAAAATATGATACTAAAAAAAGAATAAATCATATTATTCATGATATGTTATATAATGTATAAATAAATTATGAATCCAAAACCTATGCATGTATCCATTATAGTAGATTCATTAGCGTGAGAGGTTCACCGACCTCTCATGCTACTCCATGGATATTGTAAGGGACCCATTCTTCAGGGCCTGAAACTTCATCCAGGGACTCATGAACAATATCAGAGCTTCAACGATTCCCCTAATAATCTCGACGTAGGCGTGGGTGCTGGAGTGAGCCCTTCTAGTAGAGAGTTTTCTTATTGAGCAGTCACCAATGGAGACACCCACCGCAGGGCGACACGTAGCAGAGTCTTCTGCAACCGGTAGTAGACAGTTGATGGAGAGGTCCAAGCAGACTAGGACATCAAGTGGTCGACCTTAGGATACAGGTTCAGTTGTGCAGGACACACGAATTAGAGCCAGCCATAGAAAGAGTAGGTGATGCTATTCCTGCGGCGGTCAGGGCCACATGGCTCATGACTCACCGACCTGCCATGCAGATGAGATGCATACAGTAGAGGGACCTCCCAAGTAGAGGCAGAGTTTCGACCGTGGTGGTCATCTGGGAGCCATCGAAAGTCGCAGAGGAGCTAGCCGAGCAGTGGGTGGTGGATGATGTTTCGAGGCTCTACCACCACCACCACCAGGAGGACCACCCCGAACACAGGGAACTGGCGAACAGAGGAGGGCTCCACTCTAGGCAGTCGAGGCCTACAAACACAGTGCACCTAAGATGATTCAAGGTACTATATGTGTCTACTTCACCCTTGTTGTTGTACATATAGACACAGGTGTGATTCTTTCTTTTATTGCCACTGCCCTTGTTTGGTGCTCAGAAATTTCGACAGAGTCGTTGGCTCGATCCTTACGGCTAGAGACTCCTACGGAAGCAGACTCGATGATTACGCACTGGTTCTAGAAGTGTGATCATACTCTAGGAGGTGATTTATTCGGCTGATATCTTCTTCTAGTGGTGTTGAGGCCTTACGATGCCATCTTGGGTATGGACTGTTTATCCGCAGTTCATGCTCAGATTGACTTTATGAGGCGTAAGGAGAAGTGTATCTGCATGTATGAGACCAGGTTCACCTTCACCAGAGAGAAAGGAGCCATTGTAGCATTGGATGGACTTACATAGAGGACAGGGCAGCCGATCACACATTAGTTGGCTAGTCTCATCCTTGGAGTGATTGATGTGCGGAGTCCGAGTTTTCTTATTTTTGTGGATCAGTACACAGATGTTTTCCCTAACGACATTCCATGACTACCTCCTCAAGAGAGGTAGACTTCTACATTGATATGTACCCTAGGAAAAAACCGATATCTACTCCAACCTATCGGATGGATCCTGCCGAGCTTCGTGAGCTGCGGGTACAGCTGGAGGACTTGCATTGGAAGGGATTTATCTGACCCAGTGTTTCACCCTTAGTATCTCTGATTTTGTTTGCCAAGAAGGCGGATGGGAGCTTGCGACTGTGTGTCAACTACCATCGCCTGAATCAGGTGACCATTAAGAACAAGTACCCACTCCTGAAGATTGAAGACCTCTTTGATCCACTGAAGATATCACAGTGGTTCTCGAAGAAAGACCTTAGGTCAGGCTATCACTAGATCATAGTTCGAGACGAGGATGTGCAGAAGACAACCTTTAGGTGTTGGTATGGCCACTATGAGTTCTTGGTTATTCTTTTCAGCCTAACCAATGCACCAGATGTGTTCATGAGTCTCATGAACAAGATATTCTAGCCTTGCCTCAATCTATTTGTCGTATTCTAGGTTGAGGACATACTGATTTACTCGACTACTGAGGAGGATCTTTCATACCATTTTCGGGTAGTACTGGACACACTCCGAGAGCACCAGCTTTATGGTAAGCTCTATAAGTGCCATTTCATGATTCGAGAGGTTCACTTCTTAGGACACGTCATCTCAGAGGCTGTATTTTTAGTGGACCCAGTGAAGATCGAGGCATTACTTGCATGGGAGCCACCCAGGTGTGTGACGGAGGTTCGGAGTTTTCTAGGTCTGGCTAGGTCCTATCAAAGAATTGTGCCAAGATTTATCCAGAGTTGAAGCATCACATTCAACATTGATGAAGACGAGGAAACCCTTTGTGTTGTCAGAGAGATGTCAGTAGAGCTTTTAGGAGTTGAGGCAGAGATTGACCAGTGCACCCATCTTGAGGTTATCGGACGAGGGCGTTGGGTACGTAGTTTACTGTGACACATCAGGGACCAGACTCAGGTGTGTCCTGATGTAGGATTGAGCAGTGATCACGTATGTTTCATGGTATTTCAGACAACACGAGCTAAACTATGCTACCCATGACCTTTATTTAGCAGCAGTGGTCATTGACTTGAAGATGTGGCGACACTATTTGATGGGAAATCACTTTACAGTCTACTCTGACCACCAGAGTCTCAAGTACATATTCTCGTGGAAGGAGCTGAACCTGAGACAACAACGATGGATCTAGTTCCTCTAATACTATGACATTGAGAGAGTCTATACTCATGTTAAGGAAAATGTTGTAGTAGATTCTCTCAGCAGGAGATCAGGCATTCAGCTGCTAGGATAGGCGACAGACCAGCTATCCGCGTTGCAAATTTTTTTTTGTGGATAGAGATAGAGAAGAATTTCATCAATATCTCATAGTCACTCCTACACTTCACCAGCAAGTCAGAGAGGCACAGCTGGGGGACATTGACTATGGGACGTGCCGTGCTTAGATATCCTCAAGACAAGCACCTGATGGATTTTATAAAGGTGGAGAGCACGTCATCCTCTTCAGAGGACGTACCATGGTACGAGTTGCATTATTGGAGGAGTTGTTGAGGGAGTTCCACACATCCCCTATAGTGGTAGATCCAGGAGTGGATAAGATGTTTCAGGATCTTAGATAACAACATCGGTGGACGGGTACGAAGAAAGAAGTAGGAGAGTTTGTCTCATGGTTCCTCACTGGTCAGCAGGTGAAGGTGGAGCACCAGGTACTAGCAGTCTTTGTACAACCCATAGAGGTCCTAGAGTGGAAGTGGAACGGAATATCCATGGATTTCGTGATGGGACATTAAAGTACAACATGAGGGAATGACTCTATCTGGGTGACTGTCGACTGACTCACCACGGCGGCCCACTTCTTACTGGTCAAAGTGTTGGTCTCAATAGAGTGCTTGGGATGCCTCTACGTTCAGGAGATCGTACGGCTTCATGGTGTTCCATCAACTATCATCTCTGATCAAGATGCTCGTTTCACTTCCCAACTATAGAAAGGGTTACATGATGCTTTTGGCATATAGCATCAATTGAGCACCGCCTTCCATCCTCAGATGGACGGTCAGACTGAGAGGACCATTCAGACTCTCGAGGACATCCTCTATCATGTGTTCTTGATGTTGGTAACATTTTGGAGGATCACTTACACTTGGTGGATTTTGCGTACAACAACATCTACCACTTCTCCCTTAGGATGACACCATACGAGGCACTGTATGGCCGAACTTGCAGATCACCTCTGTGCTGGACAGACCCAGGGGAGTCAGCACTTGTAGGACCAGAGATGGTTCAGGCTATGACGGAGAAGGTGCAGATCATCCAGGAGCGGATGAAGACTACACAGAGTAGATAGAAGTCTCATGCAGATTGGAGACTGAGACCATTGGAGTTCGAGGATGGTGACCACATCTTCTTATGGGTCTGCCCACGATGTGGTCTACGAAGATTTGGCTGGGGCAGAAAGTTATCTCCAAGAATCATCAGACCATTCCCAGTCCTCAGCAAAGTAGGTGAGGTGGATTACCGCCTAGCCCTTCTTCCTTAGTAGCACTAGGTGCACGACATCTTCCACGTTTCTCAGCTGAGGAGATACGTGCATGAACCATCCTACATCATCGACCACTGGGAGCTTGACATCGATGATGGGGCGAAATTCACGGAAATCCCGGTGGAGATCGAGGATTGACAATAGTGGGTCCTACGTGGATATTCGATTCCTCTGGTGCACATTCGCAGGCACCATGGGAACCTCTGGGAGAGAACATGGGAGCGGTAGGCTCAATTGTGTGCTCAGTACCCACATCTGTTTCCCTAGTCTGTGTTGTAGCTTTACGAGGATGTAAATACATGAGGTGGGGGTAATGTAAAGACCCGAAAATTTCATGGAATTCTTTTTCTAAATTTATTTGGGATTTTACGAGTCCGCAGTTTCTGAAGGCGCCATATTCTGAGGCCTGGTGTGCCCGGAATCAATTTTTGAAGTTTTTTTTTGGGTACGTTTAGTAAACATACATGAAAGTTTTCATATCTTTTGAACTGATACTCAGAATTGAAATTTGAGGACACCGATGAACTCGTAGCGCCGTCATTCACATAAGGGTACCTTTACCGCAGTTGAGTTCTCTAAAGGATGAAAGTTAATTTTGGGATTTCTACTTAAAAGTTAGAAATTAAATAAAAATGTGTTGTAACACATTTTTTTTAGTTAGTGGTTTTTATCTCCAAAGGTAGGTTGGTGGTGGGGCCCACCCACACATAAGCTCTTAGGAGAGGATCATGTGTGGTGGGGCCCACACAAACTCAAAATTTTCACCTCCCCTCAATTCCCTTTAAACTCCCCATTAACACCCCTCAATTAATGTTTCACCTCCCCTCATAAATTGGGACACTCCACCTCCTCTAAGATTTGAATTTGAACCGATCCTAAGAATTAATCAAATGAGTCACCTCATTTAATTAATCACTACCATGTGTTGTTGTGTGAAAGGATTAATAGAGATCATCTATATTTCATTTAGGGTAGGCATAATCCTTTGAGTAAACCAGGAGATATGAGAGCTTCATCCTTCAAACGAAGAACCACCGAAGAACGATGAAACTCTCCATCGATCTTTGGCCAAGCCAAAAGTGAAGGATCCGCCCACATGGAACTCTGACAATGCACCATCCTCAGATCCTTCTTCCCAGACGTCTACTAATTGATGTCGTCACCCCGCAACATTATCTACGAACGACAAACAAGGTAGGGGGTTGACTTCTTTAAATTAATCCATCATTCCTCATTTTTATATGGTTCAACATTGGAAATTTGTTATTACCTTGCACGGAGGGTGCGGGCCGAACAAACATGGCCTGACGACCCTCCGTTGATTTTTCTTGATTTGATGACGGTGGTAGAACCGGGAGGGCGTGGTGTCGTCGCACCATACCGGAGGAAGGAAGGGGGCCACGGCCATGCGGGACACGGTAGAAAGAAGAAATGGAGGCCATGCACCGGCCGCGTGAAGGAAAACTGAGGCCCACAACTACAGGCCGCTCGAGCTGAAGAACCGGACGGCTATGGATGGCCGGGAAGGTGAACCGCGACACCCGCAGGTGCCGCATGGAGGAGGTGTGTTCCACATAAACGGGACACTTACTGGATGATCCGGCCAGCTATGGATGGCTAGGCAGGAGACCGCGACGCCCTCTTGGCGTCGCACTGCGGAGGAGACGCGAGACGCTTCCGTGGGCCACTCGGCGGACGAACAGGCCGGCCGGACTGAGGGGAACTGCGACACTTATTAGATTAGTGCGTGGTTGAACTATGTCCCACAGTGCGGGCCACTCATGTCGGAAACAACGGTCGGCTTCGACCGGTCGGGTAGCAAGGAGGGGCGGCACCGCTCGGCGTCGCTGGGCAAGCCGAACTGACCCGTGACCCAGGTCGGGTCTGCGGGTAGGTCATGCCCCACTGGGTCGGGCCGACCCCCCAAACGGGTCAGATCCACTGGGTCAGGTCTCTAGGTGGGCCACGCTCCACAAGACTAGGCCAAACCCCAGTCGGGTCGGACCTGCCCAACCGGGTTGGGCTGACCCGCCAGCCCACTGGTCTTGATAGGTCGGGCCCTCTCCGCTTAAACGCAAATACCTTCCAGACCGTGCATCCGATCGACGCGCAGTCTATGGCACTGGGATCCTCAAGACAAGAAAATCCTTTTGTGATACTCTAAGTTAGTTTTGGGAAAATTTGTAAAATGACTGCTTTTGGAAGCAGCATAATTTCAACTGGGCCCCTGGAACAGAAAATCCAATAACTATCAGATTGAGTGTCTGATTGACGCACCTTCTGTCGCGCTGGGTTCCTTTTGAGGAGACAAAATCTCAGGATACATCAAATCAGGACTTTGTGATAGTTTATGTATCGACCCCTTTTCTCTAGGAGCAGACCATCCCGAAATCGAGCATGATGTGTGCGGGAACCCTAGAGCTGGATGGGACTACGACGACTACTATACTGGTATCCTACGTGGGTTCAGTAGGGAAGACTACTGTACTGGGATCCTATGTGGGTTCAGCAACAACGACTACTATACTGGGATCCTATGTAGGTTTGGCAGTGACAACTACTGTACGTGGATCCTATGTGGGTTTGAGAGTGACAACTTCTGTACTAGGATCCTATATGGATCCGACCGCTTACATGAATCAGTGACTACATATAATCATCTCTATCTCTATACGAATGAAGTATACTTGTGTGAGCTGAGTCATGACTTTCAATCATTATCATCGATGTGATTGACACTACCTTCTTGTGTGGATTTGTTTGTGCTTGGGCTCGAGAGTTGGAGTTGAAATGTGGTTGATAACTTAGGTATATGTATGGTTATAATCCTAAGTATGGTATATTGACACTTAGTGATTGCATCTTTCCATTTTGTGGTTTATCCTTCATGGATTTTGGGAGACCTTTGGGGGTTTTGTGGACCCTATATAGTATTGTTAGACTCACCCCTACATGGGCAATGCCCGCACTTCGTTGTGTTGGTGGCAGACGACAAACAACATTGATCAAGGCAGAGTGATGTGGAGCTGGATGTTACCCGGAGGTGGACCACTTGGAGATGCGTACACATAGTGGACGAACATACTTGAGGTGATGAGGAGACCATCTGTACAAACCCTTCAGGTGGGATTCCGGACGGACGACTCAGTAGTTGCTGTTTTCTTTTCTGCAGTTTTACTTTACTGTTGGGCTTGTTTTTCCAGCCCCTTTCCTTTCAACAGTAACTTGTTTTCAGTTTTACTCAGTGATTATTTTCATTTTTTTCCTCTACTGCTTTTGTTCAGACGGTGTGTGTGTGTTACATGATTAAAAGGAAATTCCTTCCCTTTTATCGGGATTATGCCTTTGGTGCTAGTCGCCAGCCCCTGGCCTTTGAGAGGCAGGTTTAGAGAAGTCACAGCACGGGACCCGAGGACTGGTCGTGAATTTTTTTGAATTAAATATTAATTTTACATTAAATGGGATGTTATGTTAGATGGTTTACCCGATATGAAACAACATGTTTCTTTGAAATCTTATGTTGCACAAAATGCTTAGTTATACTGAAAAATAATATAATATTATTATTATTTAAAGTGGATGTTAATTCATAGTCTTTGTAATGGTGCGAATGAACATAACTAACTAAAATATCATTATACATGTTTCTTAAATGTTTTTTCTTTTATCCAATTAACGGTAGAGGCTTAAAATGTTAATGATTCTAATTTTAAGCATAATTTACATTAAAAGGATGATTTACTGCCTTTTATTGGAGAACCCTCATTAAATATAGTTTTAGTCACTTTTATATGTTCTCTTTGACTAAATAAAATTATTATTTTTAATTAGGACATCAAGATTTACAATTGTTAAGATATTGATATTTTTCTGATAAAATTCAATTTTTGATGAATACTGGAAACTATTGTATCTTAATTCAAAACTGCCTTTTAATATAATTTATTTATATAGTTAAATTATCTTTTTAATTGGTTTTGAAGTCTAATAAGATTTTATTTTTACTATTTAAACAAATTCTGGTCATTGGAATTAATTTCACCTTGAAATTGGACATAAACAAATGTTAATCTTTTGATAGTTAATATTTATTAAAAACACGCATTTTGTTTTGATGACGTGAATTAATTTTAAATTAATTAATCCAACTTCTATGTTTTGAATTTTTTAATATAGAAATTATTTCTTAATTCAAAATATAAAATATATCTTAGGTGTAATTTTTTGTATTTTTCTGAAAAACATCAAATTTTTTATGAATAGTGAAACCACTATGTAATAGTTAAATACTAACATTTTTCATTTAAATGAAATTTTACCACTTATGTGAATTTAATTCTAAAAATATGATATACATGGTTGTTATTAGTGTGTAAAATGTGGTTCAATAAGTAAAAAATATTTTTTTGGTGAATAGTAACTTTTGACTTTTGTTTGCCGCAGTTAAAGGTAAATAGGGAAATTCAAGGTAAAAAATATCATAATAATACAAAACTATATCCACACTTATCTTAGCCTTATTGGATGAGTCAATAATAACCATGGGCATCCACCGGTCTATTTTGGGACTCCATGGTGCAACTTAAGAGTGATAATGACACTTTATTTTAATTAATTTAAAGTAATGACAAAAATAACAAAAACAAATATATTTTAGTACATTAATTATTAAATAGGGTTATTTAAATTATATCATCAACTATATTTATTCAAGAGAATGCTAAACATATTTCATATAACATGGAATTTTTTTAATAATTTTTAGACATCAAATATATAAATATATTTATGACACAATAATGATGTTGTGTTTATCTCATTGATAAATGATTTAAATAAATAATATTATAAAGACTAAAAAAATATAAAAAACCTGTCCAATTCTTATTTGATGACTTTATTTATACCATGAGTCATATTATCTTAGACATTAATTAGTTTTGGACATTTATAAATCAAAAATAATTACATAATAAAATAATATTTTCACACATCCCTAAAGTGCCCCTCTACCCCTTAAAAAAGCCTTCACCGCTAACCCATTCCTCACACTTCTCAATCCCTTGGGCTCATTCGACCCCTACCCAAATAATCCCTAATGTTCCATCTCTTCCACCTAGAAGCCTTACCTTAGGAAGAAGACACATCATGTAAACCTTTGAGTTCAAACCAATGGGAGATATCAAATTTTAAGGTAACGTCTTCTCTTAAGTCCTTTTGTGTTATTTTAAATCTCCAACCCGCTAAACTCTTTTAATTCCCTCATTTCATAACAAAAACATTATCCTAAATACAATAGGTTATATATGAGATGGATTTGAACTACACTTACTCACACCTTCATATAATCAGTAATCAACATACTATTTCTATTGATGGTAAACTAATGCCTCACGAAACAATGATTGTTCAATTATCTCTTACCGCCTCTTATAGTACCCATTATGATGGAAGTATATTTAAATTTTATATATATTATGTTTATGTTTTTTATTCTTCTTTATTTTTAATTTATATCATACCATTATGGTTTCTATTATGAATAAACACGATAATTTCATTTGAGGAAATGCGGACTACCTCCCCCTCAAAGTGATATGACTCATTCATAAAACATGTGGGTCATATAAAGGATGGAGTTAAAGAAATTATATATGATATTATACTGTAATTTTAATATATAAATGTATCATAATGTTTTATTCAATAAAAATGTTATATAAAAATGAAAGCAGCGTTCATGCGGACGTACGGCTTACCGTCTCCATGAACGGTGCACTTCAGTTATTATCTCCAAATGTTAGGTAATGTTATGAATACATATATAATATATATATATTTGAAATATATGTTATATAAATCATGAATATCATTCAGATGATAATGGAATCTTGACCACATGGAAAAATTGTAATTATAAAGTGTACATATTTGACTGAATTACCAAATTTGGACTAAATAACCATTATTAACATAAATGAATACATAATGTTTCTAACATGATAATAAGATATATAAAAGTAATAATAAACTTCAAAACCAGTTCTCAATCATGTATAAATTAACTTAAATTTTTTATTCAGGAAGAACAACGAACAAACAAGTAAAGTCAGACGTGATGTAAGGGGTTTCTTATCTCACTTTTAATTCTATGAGATTTCTACTGTTCGCCACTTATTTATTGCATGTGGTGTACTGTGTAAAGCCAATTGATATATATATTATCATGATCCTATTTATATTCATGGTATTTTGTGATTCATTTTGTGGTTATTTATTTTTTTCCATTAGACTCGATTGATTAATTTTTTTAAGGGTTTTTAATCTTACTTTTATTCCCGTTAGATTCATGCTATATTACCCACTATTTCCTTTCCTGTGGTCTATGTACCTCCAATGATTGAATTCTTGATGTAATATATTTTATTTTATGGATATTTACATATTCATTTATGAACCTTCTTTCATGGGGTGTATGTTTCCTAAGTTACCAAATCGGTAAGGGAATTTTAAATTTCAATTTCCACTCATTGGGATTCAAGCATACTTCATTAATTATTTTACTCCATGATTATGTGTAAAATCACTATTTAATTAATTATGTAAAAATTCCGGCTCCCCTTTTTGAGGATATACTTTTGATACAGATAATCAATCCATTGATAATTTCTCAAGTCATTGATATGAACTACATAAGAGTAATTTTAACTCAGTTTCCATTAATTGAGTTAAACATCCATGTTATTTTTGTTGTTTTCACAAAAATAAGTGTGAATGATATATAATTGATTTACACAGAATATAAATAAATATTGAGTGTATATATATTTTTTACACAATTTTTTGTAATTGATTTATCCTTAATCTAAGGATACGGGTTTTATACGTGGTTTCATCTCAATTTAAATTCCATTGAGACCTCATTGTTGTTATGCACCGATTAACATTTATATGGTTTATATATGATCCTTTGGAATATTATATCATATATAATTTTATTCTCATGATATTTTAATGTTTTTATTAAATGTTATTCCTCGATTATTTCTATTCAAGAATCTCTCAGTTGGTTAAGAACTACTTAACTAAAATATTGTTTTAAGGATTATCATTCACATTAATGTTCATATTTTAAAAATGGTTTTAAAGATTAATTTATATGGAAATTAATGTTATAAAATATTAATTATTTTAAAATATTCAATGTGGTATGGATCACATTGATTCAAAAGACTATTTATTAAATGTTTTAAATGGTTTTTAAATTGTTTTGATAAAGCATTGATTATGTCAAAATCTTGAAATGATATATTGTAATTGCAATGTGGAAATGTTACCTTTACTTTATTCTTCTGTTATGTGTTATGATTATGGTTATAGTTCATTGATTACGTATATGGGTGGTTCTGTGATAAACCAAGGGCGGGTGAGCCTGAGATAGCTCTCCAATGCATTGGGTTACATGACATAGGTAAACGTTATTTTTTCTCTTAAGAGATTTAGGGAATATAATGTGATGGGTATTCCACATGTGACTCTATATGTATCTATGATATCTGTAATGTATTTATGTTTTGAATTCCATAAGTTACCTTTATGATTTTTGATTTCTGTGTGTTTTTCAAAAATCTTATGATTTCTCAAGGTATTTTATTATTGAAATGTATGGTTTCATTGAATTATATTTATTGATTTGATAGTGTTTTTCTTCCATTTTATATAACCCTTAGTAATATTTTTATGCTCACCCCAAGTTTCTAAATATGTTTTACAGGTCTTAAAGATGAATAGAGTCAAGAATGGGATCAATAAAAGGCATGCTCTCTAAAACTAGGAACTAGAAATGACTTTTTTTCAAGAGGATATATTTTATGAAAAAATGGAAATTGAGTATCAGTGTCTAAATTGTAATTTTGAATATGTAATATAATATTTGATGCCTAATTCCCTAAAAATATAAACCTAAAATGATCCTCTATGATAATTATAAATTTACTTCAATATTATGTAATGTTTAAGGCCGAGTCCTTATATTTGTTATAATGAAATACTAAACTAATATAATGTAAGATGAATCATGAGGTAATGGTTTAAATTTAATTATCAATCTTTCATGAATTGTTAGATTAAATTTCAATTAATTAAAATTATTTGTTCAATATCCTAAAAACAAGAGGTATTTTCTAAAAAATTAAATATATATATATATATATATTTAATTTTATTTAATTATTACCATTCCCCAAACATTTACACATGAACATATTATAAATTTTTTTAAAGATATTATACATAATTTCATCCTTATACAGTGAATTTTTATTCTCATGAACAAAATTTCATTATACCATTTTATTTCATATTTCATCTATTCATCAATTAAGTATTAGTTATTTTCTTCAAATCTTTACCTTGTAATAAATATGCTTATAATAATTATTATTCTTTTTTTCCAAATAAGGTACTTCTTACTGATAATGTATACAAAATATTTCATTTAACATAAAACGCACAAACTAATTTCCCACCAATCATAATGAATCTTTACATTGACACTTCCTTGACATGATTCAATATTTAATTTCAATGAAATTTTTTTCTATAATTCTTGTTAATTTTTTTAAAAAAAGAATATATTCCAAAATAAAAAATATATAATTAATAATAATTATTTCATTTATTTATTAACGGTATTTTTATTTTTGATTGTATCATTGTATGTTCCTTGTTTTTCAGTAACAATAATATCCAATGATATAATCCTCTTATTTTTATTATAATTTATATAATGATATAATTTTATATTTTATTCTTTGAAACAAGTTACATTATTTTGGTTACATATATTTTGATTAAATAATTATGAAAAAATTTCATTTCCCCCAGTTATAATATGGTGATATTTTGACTTTTGGTATAATATTTTCCCCATTCATTATTTTAGGTATTGTGTTGGGTTGGTCTATTATCAACCTCAAATAAATTTGATAACTATGTATTACTCATGAGATAACTATGTCTTGCATTGAAATAATTTCTTATTCCCAACATAACACATAGATCTTGTTTCATGTTAGTATGTTTATTTGAGGAATCCATTTCAAATGGTCTACATAATTAGTGAATATGTTAATATTAATATAGGTTCAAAATTTTACAACCTTATGTCATGGATACATTTCTATTTTTATGAAATTACATCCTTTCTCCCGATTGATTCATGATGGCTTCATAGACATTTGGATTTTAAAATTAATTATTAGGAAGATATTATTCTATGACTCGGGAATAATAATATTTAATTAAAATGACATTGTAATTTTATTATTAATTAAATCAATCTCTAATTCTCACATACGATGATTGATTAATATATGTTATGTTTACAATCACTAAACATATGAGCTCAACATGTCTTATGTTTCCATTTTTCCAAGGATATGATAGAGAATACTATGAATGGTATATATAGGAAATGTATAATGTGGTATAAATTTTATGAGAGGTATTTTAAATCATTCAAGAAATAAGATTATCATGTATCATGTAATATAATATAACAAACCATTTGATTTATAATCAATGTGTTTTTATCAGATATGTAGAATATAAATCTAATATAATTCAATATTTATAACTATAATGATTGTATCAAATAAGAAGGTATCTAACGTATGGTTTTGTAAATTTTACTGATTTTGATTTAGAAATCATCTGTAAAAAACCATTATAAAAGTAAATTTATATATTAATTAACAAATTTTTTATAAGGATGGGTTTATGTGGATTTCAATAATGAAAATTCTCCTTTGGGTATTTCTATTTGGATGTAGCTACATCCTATAATTTCATATGGTTAATCACCCATATGAATACTATTTTATTACAAAATCGATCATCAAACATTTCCAGATGAGTGGCCCTAGAATTACATACCTAGAGAGACTCATCTAAGGGATATTCTTTGGTTACATCATATTTACTCTATATATCAATATGAATGTATTGAATATATTTTTACAATGGTTGAACTATGATACATATATTTTGATATAGATTGAATAGATTGTGTTTTGATTTAGACATAATATAAATGATTTTCATTTCAATCTGATTTTTCAATTCCATTATTTTTATCCTAATATGAAATTTATTTTTAGTGAATGGATTTTAGAATCATGATCTTTGTTAAAAATGTGTGTTATTTAAAACAAGGTGGTCGACTGAATGAATAACCAAATGATAAATGATACGTAGTGAAAACTCTTGTGGTTATGAAAAAAAAAATCCGAAAATATGATTAACACATAGAAACTAGTTAACATTAATGATACACTATATAATAGAAAAATATATATTTTAAAAAATAAATTTATAAATATAATATAGTGGAGAATATTATGAGTCATAAATGTAACAATATAGCATGAAACACCATAATAAATGTATCATGCTAAATGAGAAACTTTTCATTTTTAGAGAAGAACAGAATAAAACAACTAATTTATGAGGAAAACTGAACACTTCAATTGAGTGATATAATGTATATCATAAGGTATCATTTTCAATTCAACTAATTCAATTTTGGGATCATGTGATATATCTAAATCAATTATAAAATATATATTCTCTAAAAAAATTAATGAATAATTTTAGGGTTATCTATATATGTAATGATTGATATAAAACAATGCGTGCTATTATTGATATTTACAAATTCATAAAACTATATCTATTCATAATTAATTTTATCATATCATATCCTAAAAATATTTGATCTACTCAATGTGTAATGGAATAATGAAAAAAATATTATAAATTTATTGATATATTTATATGATCAAAGTTAGCATTACTGCTTCCGATGTGAGAAATTTATTTCGATTATTCATATCATGGTGTCTGTGTTTAGAAAAATGTGAAAGATGAATAAATAAAAATAAATGGACGAAAATATTATTTTAAAATGAAAAAATACCATGTTATTATATTTTCTAAAATCTTTTATATTGATATAAACAGAATTCATCACCTTTATAAAAGGGAAAATGAAAATTAATGGTTTTCCATTTTAAATTAATTTCATGAAAATTAAAAGATTTTTTAACAACATAATTAGTTTTTTGTCTATGTTAATTAATATTATTATGGACATGTATTATATCACTAAATATTTTTCATTGGATGTTATTTATTATCCTCTTTGTGTATATTTTTTCATTCCATTATTTATCTTATTATTCAGTTACTCTAGTAGATATTAATTTTGTAATTGTTATGTTTCCCACATCTACTTTTCAAAAGATTATTATTTTTCTTTTGATTCATGTGGGTTTTAGCTAGTAATATTTTCAAATATTAATCCATTTATTAATGAGATATTGAAACAAAACAAAACTAATTGTTATGAATTAATTTATTTTTTCGGGATAATGTAGCACCCCAAAAATTTTTTTTAAATAATTACATTGATATCTCACTTTTCATTCAACACTGATCATTTATAGAACAATTATATATTATAAAAATATTACCATTTATTTGAAATTTATATAACCTAGTAGTAAAGATTTCATTATGGATATTAATAAATCCAATATAAATACTTTCTATAAAACATTTATAAAATTAAAATGCATTTATTAATGAAAAGTAATTATATACTCAGTTATTTTTAATGTAATTTTATTTTAAGAAACTCATTTCTACATAATAGTATTTTTTAATAATTTTATACCATTGATATAATTAATATATATCGTTTTGAGTAATTTTATTTATGGAAATTGATATCTTTATTATTATAATAATTTCAAGATTAAATTTACATTATTTTTTAGGAAATGTTATGAATAATTGTTTTATTTAAATAGAAATAATTACTAATTTTAGTAAATTAGTGATTTCATTTATTTTATAAATGTATCCTAAAAATAATATTATGTTTTTAATATTAAGATATATTAATTAATTATACAATTAATTATAAATATTATATCCAATTAATTATGAATTAGCATTACATGTGAATTTTCTAAATGTTCATTAATGTGGCTAAAAATAAAATTTCTAAACAATTGTTACTCGGTGTTTTTAAAAATACATTTAATTTTTTTCATTTATAATCATATAAGGATATAATAATTGGAATTTTTATTTTTATTTTATATTATGTTGTTTAAATTTGGTATAAAAGTCCCTATTAGTTTTTTCATTATGAATAGTATTTGTATTAGATATTTTCTAGCATGGTAAGGGTTAAATGAGGTTCAAAACTATGAGATAAGGCCTAAAGATATCACTAACAAATAAAGTTATCTTATTATATGTTTATTTACATTCAAAGTCCATCAAATAAATTAAAATATTGAAATTTATTTCCAAGTTCAAAGGATTATGACATTTATATTATTTTAAGTGTAATATAAATAAAAGTAAGCCTTCCATGAATTTAGTTTATCATATATCTTATAATATGGAGTAAAATTTGTTTTCAACAAATTTAAATGGATATTTTGAAAAAATTAATTTTTAGTGATGATATAACTACATTAAACAAATACGGTACATTGATACATCCCTTATGCAAATAGTTGATGAAACATCAAGGTGAAAAAAATTAAAAACTACATAATTAATATATCCTGGATAAATTATTTAATTTCCTGATTATAATAGTTAATTATACTATATAAATGGATATGAATTATTTCAAAATTAATTTTTCTGGATTTATTGATTTTTTTAAAATAAAACTTTCTTCATTAATCTAAAAAATGAATATACAAATATTTTCTATTAATAATATATTATTTAATAAAATATATAATTTATCCCAACATTTTTGATTGATAGAAAAATATATAATATTTCATCTACATACGTTATTTGAGCCTCTTCTAAAAAATGATTTAAATTTATATCCCTTAAAAGATAAAATTGTTTTATATTTGTTATGTATAAAAAAGGATAATAATGTGTTAACATATAAATTATATTCAACTATAAATTATATTTGATGAAGTTATTCAAAACATATATTGTATTTAATAAATCTTAATTTAAATTTGTTTAAAAAAGTTGTGATTATTATATAAAATATACTTAGATTTTTTATGAAAGTCAATATTTATCATTTCACACACATAAAAAGGGACTCTAAGCATATTATTTATTATAAATAATTGAACACTCTATCATGGAAATTACATAACATATTAACATTATAGATTCCCTACCCAAGTCCTAGAGTATATGATATTGTCATAACAACATGCTATAATGATGAAAGGTGTAATAAAAACCACACTCAAATAAAGGAAATTGACTTACACAACCCATTTAATGTTTTTTTATATATCTACAAAATATAAATATATTTTATAATTACTACCATATTGATTATTTTTTTATTTATATACTAGGTTATTTTTATATTAAAACCATTTTCTAAATATCTTCCAGTAAAATGGGACATGAAAGTTTTCCTCTTGTGTGTGTGTGGACTACTAAATCCACATATAAATATGAAACAATTTCCATAATGATAATTGATAATGGTTTATAAAAATATGATTAACATTAATATATATATTATTCATTTCATAATTGTTATTTTACAATAATATAATCATATCTATAATCAAACCTTCTCATTTGACTTAGACAAATAACATCTCTCATGTGTAAATGTGGAAAACTACCTCTACGGCGAAATAAAATTTCAGTTTTATTTCATCATTAAATGGATTATAATATGGTTATATTTATGTAACATAAATATAATATTTTAAATATATGAATAATTATAGAATGGTTAATTGTAAATTACCATTCAATTGTTCCATCCATCAATAAAAGAAAACATCATACGTTCGTACATATAGAATAGTGTAACCATATTTTGATGAGATAAAATTTTCATTAACCCATTATATCATTTCATATTAATGTGTAAATAGTTATAAAATATGATAAATACATTATTATTAAAATTAAGGATATTATAAAACCATTTTTGTGTTGTAATAATTTGAATCATTGAACTGAAACCTCATGGAAAATGGATAAGTTTTCAACTGAATGGTGATTTTAATGATGATTTTATTAATTTATGGATAATTATATATTATAAATTTATGGTTAATAGTGTATTACATATTCATATTTTTATTTTATTGAGTTAAAAATGATATATATTAATTTTAGAAGAGGATTTAACTCATATGAAGTAAGATATGTTATGAGGTAATTATTTATGTCACAATGCAATTTTCACCATTAGTTATTTTAATGATCCAATTAAAGAAATTATATCATCTATATGTAGTTTAAGAAAGCTATTTTGTTCATCAGTAGCTATTAATTATATTTTAATTTAATATGAACTCTTTCAACTACAAATAAATTAAAATTACTGAGAATTTTTAAAAAAATGACATTAATTCATATTTAGTAGCCTTCTTAAAATTCATATTAATTTTTTTACTGGAAATTTTTTTATTATAAAATGATGGATTAATTTCAATTTTAATAATCATTTAAATTATTTAATTTGGTTTTTCAGTAATAATTATTTTTATTTTTTTGGGATAACATACTTCTTAAAAATGTTTTCAACATAATAATTGTTTTATTATAAACAAAAATAAATATGCTATCTATCATAATGAGTGGAAATTTAATTTCGAAATTGATTATAATACGCAAATTATTTATTTAAAAAAATTATTTAAATATTTTGAAAAATAACTACATATAAGACATTATAATTATATTTTATTTTATTCTAGAAATATTAAATTAATCATTTAAATAAAATTTTAATTTATTATTATATCATTGGATTTAACATATGTTTCCCCAAGGACATGATAAATTGAAAAAATAACATATTATCATTGAATTTTTAACATGGATGATGTTTTATATATTTTTTAATGAAATAAATTAGTTAAATATGTTTTTAATATGTTAATATGAAATATTTTTGAAACGAATTAACATTAAATGGGTTATAATAATAGATAATGATGATTTTTTATGATCATTCGTCAATATTAATATTTATTGTTATTTTATTGATATATCTATAAATCTTACTAATTAATTGTGTAAATATGTCTTACTAAAATGATAGATATGTTACGTTTGAATAAAATATCATCTTAAATACATTATTTATGCATATGGTTACATGTCTATATGTTTATAGTCGGAACTAATTTCATGTCCATATGTGTATTCATATAAAATGATTTCATGTGCATAACATAATGAATGGGAAAATTAGTATGTTTACATGTTAAATTGTTATAATTTTCATCTCATACAACATTCCAATGATTCCTATTTTCCCTCAAGACATGGGAATGATTATTAAAGTGAATCTATGATATGCAACTGTTCAAGAAAAATCATTATTAAATTTGGAGGTATAAAATTACTGTTGTTTAATATTATTTTTACGTGAGTTAAATAATGAAAAGAATTAATAGACATTTATGTATAATAAATTTTTTTAATTTGAATTATAATACTATTTTACTAACATTGTAAATTATATAGAATGTGTTGAAGGGGAAAATGAGTACATAAAATAACTTTTTTGGGATTTCAAAACCATGACATTCTCATTTGAAATACTCTATTTGAGTGTGACTAAGTCCACTAATGGAATGTTTTTCTTTAAAGATCTTCTTATCAATTTGAGTATATGTGTTTTGTTGGAATATTTATTGATCAATAAAAATGAAATATAATATTTGATACGAGTATAATGGTGTGGGGTATTTATTTTTATATAGACACAATATATTTGTATCACTGAATATATTATTGAAAATTTTTTAGTTTAGGAAAATGTATTTGTGTATTTATAATAATTATTTTCTGTTAATATTGATTGGTTATGAAATAAATATTTTCATTTTATTTTGATGCACCCAATACTTATGTGGATTTTGAAAACATTCTATGCAAATTTAATTATTAAAAAAATATGTTTATTAAAATTAAATATAATTCATGTTTTGATCATTGGTGTATATGTTAAGGAAGTTTTATTGTTATTTTAGAATATATTACATTATTCATTGGATAAATTTTTATTTTAAAATTTGTTTATAATTTTTTTATTAATATTCACATAAGAATAATGTAATAAGATATATGGTAATTTAATATTCTGATTGTTTAGTTTTAATGAAATAAATTAAATCAGTTTTTAAGATATTTAAAAAATAAACAATTATTATTCAATTATGAATAATTGAATAATTTTATCAATTTCGTTACATAAATTATCTATTAATGAAATATTTACATTATATATTTATACGTGTGGATTTTATTTTGGGATAATGGACATTGCAATGTCTGGACCCGGGTGCCATACAATGGGGCCCCATGTTGCTCGGTCACATTAACTCATGCATGCCTCCCCATATGCTAGATTGTGCCGACAAGCTAAGTGGGACGAGTAAGACAAGTGTGGGGGGATTATACCCTCTATTATCATAGTAAATCACAAGCATAAGTAAATAATAATAAACAAGTGTGGAAGCATATAAATCACGATACCAATACAATTTTCACGGAAAAATCAAAACAAGAAATTCCAAACTCAAACGAAAGGGAAAAAATTATATAGAAATATGAGTTCTATGTGTCTAAAATGATACTAAAAGTAATAACACAACGAATCCATAGGGGGTCCTGAACTATGTCTACTTCCCACACCCATGCTCCATTCTGAAACAAAAACCTATCTCAGGGCCTTATCCTGCATCAATAAAGTCTTCTTGGGTTCAAATCTGGTGGATAAAGTTGGGTGTGAGTACGACTCAGTTTCCACCACCAGTCTCTAAAACAATTCCAGTCAAGAGACATCATATGCAATTCTAAAAAGCAACAATTAAAATGAATAATTAAATAGTTATCACATTTTGATTTATTCATTGTTTAATCATATTAATCTGGAGTTCAATTCATGCCTCTCATTCATTTCATAATTATTTATATGATTTATCTGGTGTTGAACGCCATTTCAAACACCCAAAATCCCATCCAGTGTTGGTCTCCATACATATCACCCAAATTATCATATAGTTTAGATATGCACATATAACACCCCAAATCCTATCTGTTAAATATTGAAACGTCTACTACCTCACATCACAAGTGCATTGATAAATATTGGGGTAGAACGCCATATCATAGCCCCAAATTATCCATTGGTCTATAATTCCATGTATAAAACCCTCATTCTCAATAATTTACATCATTTAGTAATTCATAAATGATTATTCACATTAATTCCATAATAGTCCAACAAATTAGTTATAGACATCCAAACCTGTTAGTTTACCCATGTTTAACTAAGTACTCAACCCAAAAATCATTTCACCAATTAATTAATGAATTAACATTAATATCATTCGATAATTAATTCTCTACAATTAATTATCCAAATCAAATATCAACATATCTTAATTAGTTCCACAATTAATTATCTTAATGAGACAACAATCCACATAATTAATCCACCATTAATTATCTCACATAAAAAATCGTTATATCATAATTAATTCCCCTCGATTTGTAATCTTGAACCCAAAGAAATTTGATATATCAATTACAATATATCAACCCATAAACAATTATCCAAAATAAAACATCTAATTGGATATCCCCTTAGCCCGATGGTTCAATCATCTATTTAATCACTAAGGCATCGACAAGAAAACATCACATCATTAATTACTATAATTTAAGAAATAAATTATTAAGGGAATATAGGATATCAATAATCTCAAAGACAAATATAAAATACATAACTATGGGAGTTCAATTTAGACCACCTACCTCAGTTTGTTGACGAATGATCGCCCAACCGAAATCCCCAAAATCCGAGCAACAAAACATTTTCAATTGAAATCAAGATCGAGACACCTAAACCCAAAATTATGATAAATGAAATCAAAATCATGAGAAACTATATCTAGATCCACTATCCTAGTTCTATATCTCTTCAAAAATGTTTAGAACCATGAAAAATAGTGGAGATAATTCATGAATATATCAATGAATGATAGTGGAATGACTGAGAGATGTATAGGAATGATATACCCTTACTGGGAAGATAGTGAATATTTAATCTAGGATTTAGATCTCAGAAAAGGTGTTCAACTGGCCATATAATCCATTTAGATTGCAATGGGATCCCCTAGAATTTTTCAAGCTCGATGCTAGCTTGAAATAGATATTTTTCGAGCATTGGGATAATTTAAAAACTAATTTTAATAGAAAACTATTCCACACACACAATTTTAGCAGGAAGGGGCAAATGGTTACGAAAAACATGCACAATCTATGCAGACCTCAATATCAATGTTTACAAGGTTCACATGGTTACCTGGGTTTGTGTTTATAGTTGGTCAAACCATGCACAAAATATGCACAACCCTTTGTCCATAATAATAATTTAATGTTCTAAACATTAAAATTATATATTATTTGGTACTTAATATATATATATATATATATATTACTAAATTTAACATTTTAATTATTTTAATCATTTTTATTTTGATGTGAACAAACCATGAAGATTCCTTTGTCCATAAAATTAATTTAGTGTAATCCGGACTATGTCAAGATGTTGGGCCTGATAATCATGAGTCTGGGATTACACCAAGATGTATTCCATGATCAATACTGCAACAGTATCCATGTATGGATGAATGACCATGTTTATATTGTCTCTAAAAACAAATTGAGAATTTTTCATCCCAATCATCATATGAAAAAACTCATAAATTCCATACATTCATTTGAAAGAAGTTATCGGTATATCAGAAGTCCAAAATCATACATGATGTTACCCTGATCTCAAATCGATCTTTTAGAACATAAAATATCCCTTTAATTGGTCAAACAGATGATCAATATGCAAAAGAGGACATTAGGCCATCTCAATCATCTTATTCAAAACCAAGTAATTGACACATAATCAAAATCCCAAGTCAGCCTTCTTTGCAAAAAAAAAACAGGTGATCCCCAATACGCTGTACTTGGATGCATAAACCCTATATCCTCTTGCTCCTCGAACTGATTATTGAGATCTTGAAGCTCAGCCGATTCGATTCTGTAAGGAGGAATATATATTGGATCAACCATCGACATTATCACAATAGTTAATTCCGCATCTCTCTTAGGTTTAAACCCTAATATGTCTTCAGGAAAAACATATTGGACTGTTATACACCAAGTCGATGGACTTCATTCCAACCATCCCCTTAATCATTCAGAAAACTATAAATTTGGGTTGTGTCCTCTTCTAGATGCTATGTAATTGGCCATGTAGGCTTTCATGCATATCCTACTCTCCACAATGAACATACTGGTCACCCTGAGAAGACACAAAGGATGGTCTCATGTGGTAAAAATAAATGTGGGATCGGTATGTGGCTAACAAGTCCATACCTACAATCTTGTTAAAACACGTCTTATCAATGACATAGCGACCCCATAGAAAACGATGCTCTCTGATATCTAGTGAACATCCCTTGAATTGATAGATAACTATAGATTTTGTTCCCAAAACTATATCGATATTCATTACACTATTCATGGAATTCACCTCCAAGCTCAATGAATTAACGAAATTTGCATAGATAAATAAATGAGAGGCACTAATATAACACAAGGAACTAGATAATGTAGAAGATACTAAAATAGTAACTATCACTATCAATGGAAACACCACACTCTCCAAAACTGTATGCTAAACTCTATATAACTTTCATTCCCATATTCCATGTGATACCTTATAACTCCCCTAAGTAAAACCACTATAATGATACAAGAGATAATTCTTTGAATCACCACATCCACTAATCCTAATGATTGTTCCAGAATAACTCCAGATGCCAAAACTATATGGTATGAAATACACCCTTACCACATTCAAACTTTATGAAACTGCTCCATTAGCACCATTCTATCACTACAGCCTACAAAACCTTTGTAGGAGACCCATCATGCTGGAACATCATCACTCCACTAGTGGTCAAGTAAAATGTCTGTGATAGTGTCCTGACCAACTACATTGTTTAAAAAATAGTTGAGTAAGATCTTATACAACTCTTCCTCTGGATTTCACTACTGTAATGTTACACATTACCAACAGTTCAGAACTGTTGGTAAAGGCTGGGAAACTGTTGGTATATTATATACCAACGTTTTCCGAAACTGTGGATAAGTAAGCCATTTTTATAGGATTATACCAATGGTTCTATTTAAACTATTGGTATATGTGTTAATGTAAGAGATATACCAACAGTTTCAAAAACCGTTGGTATATGATAACCTTATAAAAACGGATTAGAACCATTGGTATAGAGTGTACAATATACATCCGAAGGATATTTCAACAGTTCTATAAACCATTCGAAGAAGTTTATTCCAATGGTTATAACAAACACTGTGGGTATAATATACATCCAAAGGTTAGACCAAAGGTTTTTAAAATTATTGGTATACGTATGATATAGCTCCATAGCAGCAGCATCCAACAGCCACATCTATCCTGCAACACTCCATGACCTACAAAAACACATACACCCATAATCCAAAAGGCTACATGGGATGTTTAAAATTCATCCAAAATTCGGAACTTTAGAAATTTAAAATTCATTACCCACTAAAACCACAACATAAGAGAGAAATCCAGAATCTAACACATCCACAATCCATTACATCCAGACTTGAAATTCAATAAAATCCATAACACCAATACAAAATTTAAATGCAATACATCTATAATCCAATACACATAACAATATTAAAAATTTAGAATTCATTACCAATACAGCAAGAATTAAATACATCCATAATTCAGAAATTTATAATTAAAAAACAATAACACCCATAACAGTATTCAAAATTTATAATTCACTCCTCACTCAAACCACTACAACAATACACGCTATAGGAAAAACCTACATGTTATAGGAAGCATGTTGGATGTTTACTCATGGTCTTGGGTTGACTATCTAAAAACCAATAGAAAAACATAGGTAGTATGGATAAGGATCATGATACCCATAAGATAGACAATGGTATTAGTCATGTTCTTAGACCTAGGATGAGTTATAGAAAGTGCATGGTAAGTTTATATTCCTCTAATGACTATGTATCCATGTATAAACGGTTCCTGATGTGTTAGTGGAAAACATCGTCCAATCTCAAAATATGATATGGGTAACTAGAATATCCTACATGTTATTCATTGACTTTTCAATTAGAATAAGGGGGTATATGGATAATATTAATTTGGTCTCCTGGGTGTGATGTGAGTTGAATCCTCTTTTTGGGTAGTGGGTACGAATATTCAATTATGTTTTTAGATTGTGTTCCCAAAGGGACTTTTGTTTAGTCCTATAACCCATTGTTTGGGGATGGGATTGGCGTTTTAAATTTCATGGGTTTTAGAATAGGGGTAAGAGTTCATCTCATGATAAGTGTATTTTGTGAGGCTAGACCAAGGATCCTTGAGCTAAATTATCAACACAATCCGAATACGTTTGGTTAGTTTTCTGTATGCAAGTTGTTGTTTTCACATAACATTCTATCCATTTCAAATTAAAGTGAGATAGTTTGAGTAGTACTAGCCACAATGTGCCTCATATTGAGGTGGAGTCAACTCAAACATGTCACAAATGACCCATAGATAGTTTTCATAATGTATTAATATAATTTGAATGCGTTTTGTCGAGTTTCCGTATTCTAGTCGTTGTTTTCAATTAAAATGTTGACCATTTCAAATAAAAGTGAGACACTTTGAGTGGTACCGGCCACACTGAGCCTCAAATTTAGACAAGGTTGACTTGTACACATCACAAATGACCAATGGATCCACATTCTAATGAATTAACACAATCAGAATAAGTTTGGTTGTTTTTTCGAATGTCTGTTGTTTTTAAATAAAACCGTGTCCATTTTAAACAAAAGAGAGACACTTTGAGTGATACCGGCCACACCATGCCTCATATTGATGTGGGGTTGACTCGTAAATGTCAAAAAAGACTCATGGATAATGTTCCTGATGTATTAATACAATCATAAAGCGCTTAGTTGGTTTTCCATAAGCAAGTTGTTGTTTTCACTTAGAATCATGTCCATTTCAAATAAAAGTGATACAATTTGAGTGGTATTGGCTACGCCGTGACTCAGATTGAGGGAGGGTTGACTCATACAAATAACAAATGACACGTGGATCATTTTCATAAAGTATCAACAGAATCTTAATGTGTTTGGTTGGTTTTCTGTATCCAATTATTTGTTTTCACTTAAAATCCTGTCCATTTCAAATAATAGTGAGACAGTTTTAGTGGCACTGGCCACACTGTGCCTCAGATTGATGTGGTGTTAAATTTTACACGTCAAAAAATACCAATGGATCGTTTTCCTAAAGTATCAACCAATTTTGAATGCGTTTGGTTGGTTTTCCATATGCATGTTGTTGTTTTTACTTAAAATCATGTCCATTTCAAATAGAAGCGAGACATTTTGAGTGGTACCAACCACATCGTGCCATTGATTAAGGAAAGGTTGATTTATACACGTCACAAATGACCCATGGATCATTTTTCTAATGTACCCATAGCATCCTAATGCATTTAGTCAGTTTTCCATATGCCAATTGTTGTTTTCACTTAACAGTTTTTCCAATTCAAATAAAAGCAAGACTCCATGAGTGGTACCAGCCACACCATGGCTAAGATTGAGGTGGATTTGACTCAATGATGTCAAAAATTAACTAGGGATCCTTGTTCTAATGTATCCACACAATCTGAAATGTATTGGATGGTTTCTATTATGCCATTTGTTTTTTCTTAAAAGGGTGTACATTTTAAACAAAAGAATGACATTTCAAGTGATACAAGCCACATCGTGCCTCATATTGAGGCGAGGTTGACTCGTAAACGTCACATATGACCCATGGATCATTGTGATAATGTATCAACAAAATTAGAATTCATTTTGTCTATTTTCCATTTGCGAGTTTTAGTTTTCACTTAAAATGTTGTCCATTTCAAATAATGGTGAGACACTTTGAGTGGTACCAGCCACACCGTCCCTCGGATTGAGTTAGGGTTGACTCGTACACGTTAAAAATGACTGATGGATCCTTGTTATAGAGTATCAACACAATCATAATATGTTTGTTTGGTTTTCCACATGTCTATTTTTTACATAAAACAATGTCCATTTTAAACAAAGGAGAGACACTTTGAGTGATACCCGCCACACTATGCCATAGATTGTGGCAGGGTTGACTCGTACATGTCATAAATGACCCATGGATCATTGTTGTGAAGTATCAATACAATCATGAAGCATTTGGTCCATTTTCTATATGAAAGTTGTTCTATTCACTTAAATTCTTGTCCATTTCAAATTAAAGTGAGACAATTTGAGTGGCATCGGCCACTTTATGCCTTAGATTGAGGCGAGGTGGACTCATACACATAAAAAATGTTTCATGTATCATTTTCCAAAATTATCAGTAGAATCTGAAATCATTTGTTTAGTTTTTCATATGCATGTTGTTGTTTTCACTTAAAATATTATTCATTTCAAATAACACTGAGACAGTTTGAGTGGTACCGGCCCCACTGTTCCTTGGATTGAGGCAAGGCTTACTCATACACGTCAAAAATGACCCATGTAACGTTGTCCTAAATTATAAACTGAATTCAAATGCGTTCGGTCAGTTTTCCATATGCTAGTTCTTTTGTTCACTTAAAATGATGTCCAATTAAAATAAAAGTGATTTCCTTTGAGTGGTACCTGCCAAAAGGGGACTCGGATTAAGGCAGGGTTGACTCGTAAATGTCAAAAAAGACCCATGGATCCTTGTGCTAAATTTTCAACACAATCCATTTATGATAGTTCAGTTTTCTATATGCCAGTAGTTTTTACTTAAAAGGGTGTCCATTTTAAAGAGAGCATAGATTGGGATCCAAGATTCCAAATAAAGAGTGTGATTATCACTAGAATCAGGGTAGGTTCTACTTTTCCTTTAGTGAATTATAGTAATGTTTTATATATACTGAGTCGCCACTCGCCCAATGTTGGGATGTCGGGTCGGGGGGCTGTCTGTGGTCTAGGGAGGAGGGCATGGGATGTTAGGGGGGCTATCCAGGGGGCTGTCCAGGGGGTTGTCCTGGGCCTATCCACAGTCTGGGGAGGAGGGGGGGATGTCTTGGGTACATTGAGGGGCGGGGTGGCGTGGTTTATAGGGTCTAGGGAGGAGGGTGGGGGCCATCCGGGGTCCAGGGAGGAGGGTGGGGGCTGTCCAGGGTCCATAGAGAAGGGGGGAGGCTGTCCGGCCAGGGGGTGGGGTGTTGTCTCCAGGGAGGAGGGTCGGGGGCTATCAAATGGGATATCTGGGGGCTGTCTTGTGGGCTATTCAGGTGGCTTTCCGGGGAACAGGACGAAGGTTGGGGGTTGTCCAGGGTCCAATGAGGATGGAGGCTGTCCGTGGTGCAGTACGGAGGGTGGGGGCTGTCTGGGGGCAATCTGGGGTCTATGGAGGAGGGGTGGGAGACTGTCTAGGATGTAGGGTGGAGAGGGGATGTCCGATATTTAGGGAGGAGGGTGGGGGGGCTGTCTAGGGGGCTGTCTGGGGGTTGTCTGAGGTCAAGGGCGGAGTGGGGGGGTGTCCAAGGTCCAAGGAAGAGAGGGGGGAGGGTTCGGGGACCAGGGAGGTGTTCAGGGGCTATTTGGGGACCACAGAGGAGGGTGGGGGCTGTCGGGGGGGGGGGGGGGGGGGGGTTCTGGGGGGCTGTCCTGGACACATGAGATGGTATTTACATATTTTATAAGAAAATTCATTCATGGATAAAAAATAATTTCAATATTTCACCTTCTAATAAGACCATTAATTTTCCAAATTCCACAAAAAAATTACAATTTCATTAAAATAGATAAAAAATAATGACAATGTGACCTTCATAATCACACATATATTTTGACACAATAAATAAATAAACATCAATGTTCATTAATATCTCTAAAATATGTAACACATCAATATGTCCCCCATCACCATCACATTCATCACCATCATCGTCACCCTCACCATCGCCCTCATCATCATCCACATCATCGCCGCACCCTCCTCCTTGCCATCATACTCAGCCTCGGCGTCCTCATCACCCTTTTCATCCGCCTTTTCCTCCTCCTCAGCCTCCTCCACATCCGCTCCAACCTCCACCCCTCCATCTTCTTGACCACCACTAGAACTTCCACCTGCAACACCATATATAGAACACATCAATGACCTATATTCATAATTATTCTTCTTTCTCATTGTGTGATGCCATCTAATTTTTACTAAGATTTATTTGACATAAAATGATTCTAGAGTCTGGGGATCAATGGAAAGTGCAACAATACTTTTCGTGGTACATGGGATGGTGTCCCAATAGAATTTGAGTTCTAGTGGGATGTGACACGTTTTACACAATCATTTTTTTCAGAGGTTTCCTCCCAGAATAAACTACGATCTTTCAGGAAATCGTGAATTTTGTTTTTTGAAAATCAAAGTTCCTATCCTAAATTCCATGTAGTATAGTGGTTTAAGAGAATATCTTCATCATCTGAAAGTAAATCCTTCAATAAGGTAATAATGTAATCGAATATTGTATTAGAAATCACATACATAGTTTTCCCATGAAAAAATCAAATTAAAAATTACGACCTTTTCATTTTATTGAATTTTCGATATACTGGTGTCGTGGCAGCATCATTCAATTTTTTCACCCTGAGAACATCATCATTTTCATTAGACGCATCATATGTGCTCATATAGAAGTCTTCTTGGGTCAGAATCCTTTATTTTTCTTGATGATGAGTAAAAAAACCGGTCATATAACAAATTCCCCACTCCAGTCCTCTCATTTGGATCATCATCAATTTGAGACTTCATTTTCTCCCCATAGTGATACCACACATAGTAGTTTTCTTGAAGTCCATATTTTGTTATGTGGCATCTGACTTCTTTATGGCTCAACCAAGGTCTAATCACACAAATGGAACATGGGTAGTGTATGAGACCACTATATGATGCATTGTGAAATGAAAAATCTAAAAAGATATACAAATTGTTTTAAAAATTGCTTGTGATCCGATTGGTTTCATACATCCAACATCTATCTTTTCTAGAAAAATATAATTATTATAATTCATTTAGTCAAAATCAACTCAATAAGACTGACATTTCATCAAAAATATATTTATGTAAACGAGAATTGTTCACATTATATGAATCCATAACTGAGACACTACTCTATTTGAGAATCACAGTATAAAATAAAAAAAATACTATATTTATAACAAAATATCATTGAAGAACTATACATGAGTGTACAAGATCATGTATACATGTAGAAGAGAATTATTCCGGAGTTGACAAAATTTTAGATCGAAAATTTTTATATTTCAGTAGATAATTTGAGTGATCACATACATTGCCCATGGGGAATGGAGTGTCCAGGGGGTGATGGGGCTGTCCAGGGGGTCGAAGGTGTCTAGGGGTGGGAGCTGTCTCGAGGGGTCGGGGTGGAAAGGTGGGTGGGCTGTCCACAGAGGTGTTTGTGCTCTCCATGGGGATAGGGGTGTCCAAGGGGGTGGGCGAGTAGTCCAAGGGGGTGAGTAGGGTGTCCAGGTGGTGGGAGGGGCTGTCCAGGGGCTACGGGGTTCCCAAGGGGGTGGGAGGGCTGACCATGGGGGTGGGGAGGCTTTCTAGGGGTTACGAGGTTTCTAAGGGGTGGGCGAGGCTATCTAGGGGGGGGGTGTCCACAGGGGGTGGTCGGGCTATCCACGGGGGTGGCAGGGCTGTGTAGTGGGTTCGGCTATGTCAAGGGGGTGGGGGGGGCTTTCTAGGGCGTGGGGGTGTCTGGGGGGTTGTGGGTGGGTGTCTGGGGGGGTGTCTAGGGGGTAAGGGCGATCCAGGGGGTGGGCGGGTTGTCCATAGGGGGGGGGGGGGTTGTCCAGAGGGTCGGGGTGTTCAGTGGGTGGGGGGGATTCCAAGGGTAGTGGGGTGGGGAGGGGGGTTGTCCAAGGGGTACGATGTGTCCAGGGGGTGGACGGGCTGTCCACCGGGGTGGGGGGTTTCCATGTTGGAGGGGGTGTCTAGGGGTGGTAGGGGCTCTCTAGTGGTGGTATGTCATGTGTGGGTGGGTTGTCCACGTTGGTGGTGGGGCTGTCTAAGAGGGTAAGAGGTGTCTAGGGTTGTGGGTGGGTCGTCGACGGGGGTGGGGGTCGTCTAGGTCGTACAAGCTATCTAGGGGGTGGGCGGGTTGTCCATGGGGGTGGAGGGGCTATCCTGGGGGGTCAGGGTGTCCAGGGTGTGGGTGGGGGGGGGGGAATTATCGGGGGAATGTCCAGGGGGTATGAGGTGTCCAGGACAGCCCACCCCCACCCCCATAGACAGCCACCCACCTGGACAGCCCACCCCCTCCCCCTTGGACACAGAACACCCCCTCCCCAACCTGGATAGCCCACCCCCACCCCCATAGAATACCCACCCCCCCTTGACACCCCACACCCCTTTGACAACCCACACCCCTCCCCCACCTCCTTAGACAACAAAAACCCACATCCCCCACCTGGAATGCACACCCGCACCCCCTTGGCAACCCACCCCCCATGACAACCCACACCCCTCCCCCACATGGATAGCCCATCCACCACTACCCCTGGACAGCCAACCCACTATCTGGACCTCCCACACCCCCTCCCATACAGACCCCAACATCCCCCCTGGATAGCCCCCCGCCTGGAGAGCCCACACCCCCCACTGGACCCCCCCCCCCCTCATTTGACAACCCATACCGCCCTCCCGCACCTACATAGTATCCCCCCGGACAGCCCACCCCCTCCCTGGATATCCGAAACCACCTCCCCTATACCCCCCCCCCCAACTAGACATCCCCCCAACTGGACAGCCACCCCGCACCTAGACACCCCACCCCCTCCCTGGACACCCCACACCCCCCCACCAGGACACCCCACCCTGACCCCCTGGATAGCCCACACCCCTTCTTGTAGTAGCCCATATCCACTTCTCTCACACCCATATAGCCTCCTACCCCCTACAGCCCCCAATCACCTGGATTGCCCTCCCCGACCCGGACAACCCCCCACACCTGGAAAACCCCCTACTCCTCCTATATCCCCCATTAAAAAAAACCAAAATATCATTCATTATCTATTTTACTAAACAAAAAATATAAATCCCCACTAAAAATAATACATAAAATCCCACTAAACAAAAAACATAAAACAAACATAAAAGAAACATAAAAGAAACACTTTACCCCACTAAACATTAAACATAAAACAAACCCTTTACCCCCTGTACTAAACAAACCCCACTAAACATACCATTTAGAATGTATTAAGTGTAGATCAAAAAACCATAATACAAACGGTTCGTTAATCCAATTGAAATAACTCAAATTTAGTCGAAATCAAAACATCAAACATAAAATAAAAAGAGGAAGAAAACTAAAACTAAGGTAAAACATACTAATTTAAATTTTTCAAATAAAAATTTGTTTGATGGATGAAGGATCATTTGCATGAAGGTGTTTCACAGCTGAGAATACATCGGGAGGAGGTTTGGATTTGGTCTATAATCAAACCAACTAGGAGAGGGGTTGCTGGGTATTTAGGGGAAAAATTACCAACAATTATTGAAAAACCATTGGGAAAGAATACCTTTACCAACAATTTATCAAAAACATGGTATACCTTAGAGAAAATAGTCTTTCCCAATGGTTTTGGAAAACCATTTGGGAAATATAAAGAATATATACACATTGCCAACAGTTTTTTCAATCCACCGGAATATGTTGCTTCTTTTACACTATAGCAACAGTTTCCTCAAATCATTACTCTACTATCATTGGGAAAACACCATGTTACAGTAGTGTTTCCCACATTTATTTCCATTTTCCGAAATAAGGTTCTCATAACGGCACTTCATGATGTCTGAAGGTTCTCTCCTTGGTCATCCAGCTAAAGATACTTGTTTAGTACTAGAAGCCTCATTCAGGATCTCCTCTGAAATGAGACTCTAATTCACCACTTATGAGAACATATTTAGTATAATATTATTCACCTAGGACATCATTTCAAATTTAATTCTGTTTTGAAATTTATTTTCTAATGTACCCCCATATTCTTCCAACATATGAGAAAATACTATAAATAAGTAAAATGTTTGAAATAATCCGTTAAGGACATGCTTCCCTAGTACAGATGCATAAAAATTGAAGCCTATTATTTTCTTAGTGACTCTAGATAGATGTTCTCCAAAAACATCTACAAAAAATTCTTATATAACATATCATCAACCATTCAAGATTGTACCTAAATGTACCACCAGCGCTTCATTGATCCCCATAGCATATAATAGACAACATGACCCACCTCTAATTGGTAGTCTCAAAATTTTCAAGTCTCGTCTCTATGGATTCAGTCAAGAATTATTCTCCCTCCGGTCCACCATCACTAGTAATATTTGGAGGGTGATTCAAATGAAATTTCCTTGTCAACACATACATGATTTTCAAAACCTATCATTGGTCTCTCTACATGATGTTCATGAATATAGTAATGTTCTCTTAGAATATCTCCACTCCCTCTTCAAATGGCACTACAAATGCCTCTAGTTCAATGTTTTAATATTCATTCTATGACTTACCCATTGGTTCTCCCCTCAAAAGAATTATGGATGAATAATATCCACAATCCCAATCACAAATATTTGTTCTCATAACAAAACAGTATACCATTATGTTAGAGGAAAAAGAAACCCAAAAAGTCTCAACATGTCCTTCCCTTATTTCTCACTATGCAGTTAACACTATGACGTTATCACTACAAGTAACCATCCTACCATAGTTCATGGATTTCAAGGTTAAAAAAATTCTCATTAACATGTTATTAATTTAGACACCAAATTATTCTCAATTTGTGTCATTTTTCAATATTTATCAATTCATGTTAGGATCCCGTTTTTATTTCAATCACATAACCAAAAAATTAATTCATGATCAACATCATAAAAATAACTTGTTTTCCCATTAGTGCATAATAATACACGTCACAACAACCCTATGATCCTATAATGATGCATGGAGACTCAAATATCATGCCTATTTAGGCCAAGAATCTATACACAACAGTTCTAAAAAACCAAGATCACATCACACCACATGCGCATCACCCAAGGAGAATTAATATCAAACTCATAAAACATACAAAAATCACAATAATCCCAACCTGATTACCCAGATTATCCCTCATACATGGGTATGAAACTCCCATTCATAAGCTCATTACCTATCCCTGAATCTTATAAGACTCCTATATAACATTCCTAAAATAACAAGACCAAAGAATAAATAAGAAAGAAAACTTCTATGATACCACTTTGTAACGACCAGACCCGAGTGCCACGCAATTAAGCCCAATGATGGGTTTTCAAATTCCCTTACGCACACCTCCCCATATGCTAGAGGGTTTTGACTTGTAGAGAGGGTTCGATAATTAATTCATGGGGAGACTATACCCTCTTTTATCAGAGTAATCTACCAGTGCAAGTAAATAAGAATAAAAAAGTTCTGAATAATATAAATTATAAGAACAATACCAATTTTACAAGATAGTCAAAACATGAAATACCAAACTCAATTGAAATGGAAAAAATGTGGTAACAATTTCATGTTCCAAGAGTATACAATGCAACAAAATGTATAGAAACAGTGACTCTAGAGTGTGTCCCAAAACACATCTAGTTCTCTCACTCATGCTCTCTTCCCAAGCAACGATGTATCTTAGGTCCTTTCCCTTATCCCATCCTATAACGAAAATGTTAGTTCAGGTGTCGATCATGGCCCCCGAGTAGGGGGTGAGTACTAAATAGTTGGCCACCAGCAACAATTTATAAAAAAAATCAGTCAAAAGACTGTGAGTGCAATTCTATTATGCAACAATTTCAATTCATAGTTAAACTGTTATCACATTATCATTTATTCTTTGTTCAAACACATTAATCTTGATTTTGATTCATGTCTCTCATTCATTTCATAATTCCTTATTGTAATTCATTTGGTTTTTAACAACATGTCAATCACCCCAAATATCAATTGGTATTGGTCACCATGCCTAACTCCCCAAATCTCATCGGGTGTATATCTCCATTTCTAACACCCCAAATCCCATATGGTGTATATCACTACGTATACCACCTCACATCACATGTTCTGGGATAACTATTGTGGTAGAACACCATGTCTATTCCCCGAATTCTCCATTGGTCTCTAACACCATGCATGGAACCCAAAATTTCCATCATTTACATCATTTATTAACACATTAAGAATCATTAAAAACAAAACCTTTCAAATCCAATTATTTGTTATAAACATCATAACCCATAAGGTAACACATTATTAACTATGTGCGCAACACATTAATTAATTTCCCAATTATTTAATAAATCCACATTAATCTCATTTCATTATTAATTCTCAACAATTATTATCCAAATAAGATAGAAAATTATTATAATTAATTCTAAATAATTTATCTAAATGAAACAACAAGGCACATAATTAACAAACCATTAATTTTCAATCATTTCCAATCATTACCTCATAATTAATTCCCCTTGATTAATTATTTCGAAGCCAACTGAATTAAATATATGAAATTCAATATAACAACCCATAAACAATTTCTCCAAATCAATAATCAATTTGAAGATCCCCTTATCATAATGGTTCAATTATCTATTGAATCAGTAAGGCACCAACAAGTCAATTTTTAATTTCAAATTACTTCAATTTAGGAATTAAATTTTTAAAAGAAGCTATACATTCAATAATATTAGAAACACATATCAAATCCATGACTATGTGAGTTCTATTTAGACAACCTACATCAGTTTTCTAATGTATTTGTTCCTAGATGAAACCCCCCAAATCCATGCATCATGAAGATGTAGAATGAAATCAAAATCAAAATCCCTAAACCAAATACTAAGATCAAAGGCATCAATATTTAGAAAAACTAGATCTAGATCCAAAATACTAGATCTTGATCTCAAAAAAAGTTTATGTTCCATGGAAATAGTGGAGATTTTTAATGAATAAGATCATAGAATGATAATATAAAGAACATTATATTTTGCAGGATGAAATCCCCTTATCGGGAAGAGATCGGATCTTCAATCCGAGCTTTAGATCTCAAAGAATGGTGTTCTAATGTCCTTGGAATCCTTTCAGAATGTTCTAGGATCACCTGGAATTCATCAACCATATTCCTAGGTCAAAATAGATGGGTATTAGGCATTAAGGTGATTTTAAAACAAATTTTCATAGAAAAATGTTCTGCACACATGGTTTCATATGGAAGGGGAACACAATTAAGGAAACCATGAAGAAATCATACAAACCTCACTTTATAGGATTACACGGTTCACACAGTTACCTGGTTTAGGGTATACAGTTTTTCAAATCATGCGCAAAGCATGAACATCTCTCATAAGATAATATTTTATTTGTATATGAAATGGGGGAATTCCCTATGTAGCCAAGATGAGTCTAGTTCCAAAAAATCCAAGCATAATCCATAACCTCTATCCCATTATATATTGTAATGATTAGGGAAACAACCATCCTAATTAAATCCATTAATCATACATGATTTATATAGTGAAAAACCAAGAAACAATAGACTTCAACTACTCAAATAGTTTGGGAGAACACATGTACCCCATCATGAATTCATATGTTACAATGTTTTATAGAAGCTATCTGAAAAGTGAAGATCATTGAAAGATCCATTTCATGATAGAAAACTATAAAGGGATCCATGGTGGCATGAGAATTTGATAATAGAAACTGGATCTTGAAAAAAGTCCCCACAACATATATTCAATAAGTAGATGGACGAGGGATTATGTTGGATATGTGAGTAAATGAAGAACCCATATTGGTTTTTTTACAACACTTGAACAACTTATGTGAATTATAAAATTTTAAATAAAATCCATTGAGTATATGTTGGATGAAAAGAAACATTAAAATAGATCAATATTGTGATATTCATTTCCCTCCATGTTTTCTACCATCATTGAGTAAATATTTTGTGGTCATGTGTGGCCTAAAAAAGGGAAACTGATAGATAAATACATTTGAATCAATCCTAAAAATAAATACATGGATACAACCATTATAGTGATAACATTTTGGTTTTACTTTTTGAATTACATAGGCATAAGATTTCTAAATCACATCATTATGTAGGTCGATAACTAAGAAAGTACAACCACTGATTAGAGATATCTATAATGAATGGAGATTTCACTCTATTTTTTTTCATAAATATATAATATATTAAATACCAGGATTTACATGAAATACAAAAGAAAATGAGTTGAGAAATTTTAGATTAATATAATTATGAAATGTATAAGAATAGTAAAAATATCTAGTAAATATTTTATATTAATTAACATAATATATTCTATTTTGATAAAAATATTAAGGTAAATATATTTTTGAAATGAAATGTTATTTATTAAGTATATTTATTTATAAAATTAATATTTTCTACATATAAAAAATGTTGTACTATTAAATATATTACATTATTATGTTAACTAATATATCATTAGGTTTTTAATTATAAATTTCAATTAAATAATATTAGGAAAATATGATGTTTAGAAAGACAAATTTCTTATAAAAACATTTTTTCTATTTATTTATTATGTTAATTTTTTTAAAAAAAAAATTTAAATTCATAATGTGATAAAATTAAATTGTTTTATTATTTTATATTTCAACAATTATATCATATTCATTTTTTTTTATTTTCCATGAAAAATGATTTTTGGTAAATAGTTCAATATATAGATATTGTGACTTTTATTCAATTGTTAGTATGTATTTATGAAATTGAAATTATTAATCATAAAATATACATTATAAATTTTAAAAAAATAATATTTATTTAAAAAATCTTTAATATATATTTATAAAAATAGTAATATTTTTCTCTATAACTATTTATAAAATTCATACATTTTGTATTACCCTAATACCCTTTCATCTAGATCCAATTCAAAATAATGTCATTTTTTGATAAGTATATCTAATAATATGAATCCTATAATACACCCGAGACTAATTTACGGTATCGAATTTGGTGGAAAGATACTAAATATTAAAAAAAATCAATGATTAATTAACTAAATAAATGAATATTTTTATTTTTGTCATAATAACTTCTTAGTAAAGCTAAACTTCCCTAAAAATTTTAGTGATGCCAAAATGGATTTTTAAAAAATAGGGAGAGGCAAAAAATTAATAGAAAGTCGTTTTAAAAATTAGTAAAACGCAATTTAAAATACTATTTATAAACTCATCTAAATTAATTTTTAAAAATTCAGAAACCATTGAAATTAATTTCTTCTATGGAGATGTTATATTGAAAAGAAAAATTTCAATATATATTATGTTAGAAAATATTTATTCAGTGAAAAAATATTTTTTAAAACACATATTAAAAATATAATTTCATTTAAAATATTTATTCTTTGAAAAAAATTCAAACACACTTTTTCAACTTATATTATTTTATAAATATTAGTATTTAGAAACATTATTTTGAAAAAAATATTTTAAAAATATTATATCTTTTAAAATAAATAATAATTGAATATTGTATTTTTTTTAGAAAATATTATGGATGATTGGTAAAGAAAACCTTATGGCCTCTAGGAACATTGAATACTATAGAGAGCCAACTTGCCTTTGAGGGTTGGGTTCTCTCCCTATATATATATATATCATGTCTAAATATCGATGTGACAACTTTTTATAAAACATAATGATCATTACTGTTTTTATATATATATATTATTCACTAGAGTTTTCTATATTTTTAAATCAAGGAAATGAATATATATATATATATATATTTGTACACATATGTGTGAAATTTCCATGAATATTATTCTGTTCATGTCTATAACTATGATCAGGAATGTCATTCACATGTTTTAATGAACACCCAATTGATAAATTGACATCTTCAAAATAAGTTTGAACTTGGAAATAACATAAAATGAAAATATTTATCGCACTAAATTACACATTCAAATAGGAAATAAAATCAATATTTTGTAAGAAAATACTTAGTTTGAAATTTAATGTCTCAAAATATAAATTAATTGTTTGATGTTTATAATACTTTAAATATAATAAGTATAATATTAAATTACCAATTAATATATAATATAATAAATTAATAAATACGTATATCTCAAATAATAAAAAAACATTATAAAAAATTTATATTAATTATGAAAAATATATGAAGGATTAAACTAAAATTCATTAATAACAGTTTCTCAAAAAAAATATTTACTGAAGAACCGTAAATTTAAAAAGAGAACTTATTTGCTAGTTTTGTGATCGTCATTGAACAAGATAAGAATTTGGTCTTAAGAAAAATTTCCCCATGAAATACAACTATTGTTTCATAAAAATTCAAATCATATAACAATATTTGAACATGTATATATATATATGTATATATATATATCCCCCCCATAAAAATTATAATTTTAAAATGGGGATAATGAATCATTTATTGTTTGAATGTCAATATATATCCCGTAAATAATTGTAGGTTTGAAAAAAAAAATTATCAGAAGTATTAAAATATATAAACATGTAATTTGAAAATAATACATACATATCCAAACTCATGGTGCTGATGATTGAAATATAAATGTTTCATAATCTAAATTTCATCTCCCTTTTATACAAGATCTGGAAAATGTTTTTTAGCTAATGAGAAGTAGCATGTGTATAATGATGAACACCTGAATAGATATGATATCTTATTTCATGCTGAGGAAAAATGACTTGTATATGAATCCATTTAGGGACGAATATTTCTTACCTAATATTTGTATCCCTTTAATTTTTTTATCCTATAAATGGTCCCTTTTAATTAATGGAAAAAATTTACAACAGTTCTTTTTCATCATTTAAATTTTCTTTAAAATTTTCTTAAATTTTCATTTATTGAGGTATGTGATATCTTCTATCTATGAGTATGTGTTGGATTCCTTATTATTGCAGAAAGGTAATTTGGTTTATGGTAATGGAAGTTCAAAAATTGTGGGTTGTCAAAAAGGGCTCATCATTGGTTGGTTTTTTATGTTTTGGGGCTGGTTGTTATTGGAGATCAGTTATGGAGGTTAGTAATTGGTTGTAGTGTTTTTGGCCACTGATGTCAGTACAATTGTATGACGATGATGAAGGACCCATTGAGGCATCGATGGTGTCCAAATAATGTTTTGGGTTACCTTTAGGGCTATGCATAGAGGAATATAACACCTTCATGTTCTTCGTTTATCATTTCATTTCGTTCTTTTATTTTTTTTATTTTTTAATATATCTATATATATATATTATTTTCATATATATATATATATATATATATACCTAAATTATAATAAAATAATCTATAAATAAATATTTTGAGATATTTTATAAATTATTATATTACATAATAATTTTATCTAAAAAAATTCATTTCTAGGATTCTACTATCCTTAGATAAATTAATCTATTCATTATACAATCAATTATTCTATAATTATGAATATTTTATTCCAATTTTGTTTAATCATATTATGTCTATTTATCTCAAATAATCATTATTAATATATATGTATATATTTTTCTCTATCTGTGTATATATATATATAAATTTATATCATAATATTTCATTTATAATTATAATTAATTTTTCATTATCTAATTTATATTAATATAATTATCATCATATAAAATATTTTATGTCTCAGTCTTAGATTTTATTTTCATCATTGAATGTATTTATTTTAGAATCACATCTTATCCATAAATATATATATGTTTTTATATTATTTATTTACTTTTTTAACATATATTGTCTTTATATTATATATATATATATATAAATATACTCATATTCAAAATACATCTATAATTATATAAAATCATTTATGAAATTAATATATTTTTTAAAATATTTTACATTTTTTTCACTTTATTTTGATATTGTTATATTTAATATTAATTTATAATTTTTATTTCAAAATTGGTATTATATATTTTATAGGTCATAATAGTTATCATTTCATCATTCTATTTGAAAATTTTGAATAAAAAGAATATTAATTAATTAATTTATGAAATAGATAAGACAGTTATATATAATATAAATAATTTAACATTACATGTACTATAATTAAAATAGAAAAATAATATTAAAAGAATAAATCAACACTATAATTACCTGGCTTGGAATTATTACCCCATTATATGAATTTCACAATAAAAATTATTCAATCACACCTATGGGAGATTCTTAATTTCAAAGTAAAAAATCTGTTAAAGTAGAATCAATAAAATTTTCTATTCATAGGATCCACCTAAAAACTAATATCATAGAACCTCAATGAAATTTAAAATTATTATCTTTAAAATAACACTTTTAATCTTTGATCATGTTTAAACAATTTCTCTCATACCAAGTGCAATGCCCTCTGACCCGTTATTCTCAATCTTGTAAAAAATAACACTATTTTTTTAATGTAGTGAAAAATATACATCACATTATTGACATGATGATTTTTTAGTGAAGGATTTGTGGGAAAAGGTATAACAATTACAAAATATAAAAGTTTATATAAATAAATAATTTTTTTTTCTCACATGAGATCCATTGTGAATCTAAAATCCATTAATCATATAAATGCTCATGATTTTTTTAAAACATAGGGTGAGCGTTATATTTTCTAGTTAGGGGTTTTAAAAAATATTTATTTTTGAAAAAAAATATTTGAAATCACATTTCAATACATTTTATGAAATTCAATATACATTGAAAATATTTATTTCATTGAAAATTTTACTTTAAAAAACATTTTTAGAATATTATAGCTTTTAAAAACATATTATTTAAAAATATTATTCAAAAAACACATTAAAAAAATGTTCATAAATCATTATTATCATTTGAAAATATAATTTTTAAAATACATTTTTAAAATATAATATCTTTGAAAATATATAATAAAATAATTTTATATTTTTTCAGAAAATAATAATCATGCCATGAAAAAAATGTGGACCTCTTATAACATTGAATGATATTGAGGGCCGTCCCAAATTATTGGGTTGCGTTCAATCCATGTATACCTATAATGTTTACAACATCCTTGTTTTGAAATTTTATGAATCATTTTTAATTAACCTTTATATTTGTATATATTATTCAATTGTGTTTTATTCATCCGAAAACATTTAAAATATATTTATTTATACATGTAAATTCGTGGATGATATTTTGAAGAATTTTGTTGACCATGTGCATTACTATGTTACCAAATAAAAATCATATTTTTTAATGGACCACTCAATTGTTAAATCATATCTTTAAAAATCATTAGGACATGAGATGAATACAAAAAGATAAAAATAATCTTTTTACATTCAACAATTCCTAAAGAAAGAAGATTATCATTTTGGAACAGTATAACTATTTTAAAATTTTATGTTTATAAATATAAAATAATCATATGAAGTTGAAATTCCTTCATATAAAATAATAGAAATTATAAATTACAATTACGTATGTAAAATAATAATTTTCTAAAAATTTATAATTAGGAAATCATAAAAATATTCAAAGATAAGAAATTATATAAAATTGAAAAAAAATTATATGGAAAATAATATTGTAATTATTCTATAACCGTGTTTAAAAAATATTATTTTTAATTAGAAATACACAACTGGAAAATATACCTCATTTTTTGGTTTTGAAGATAATCATTAATAATATAATTTTTTTTAAATTATAAATTTCCATCAAGAAATAAAAATATTTTATTTCATGAAAATTCAAATTACATAAAAATATTAGTATATATATATCTATATATATATATTCCATTCAAAATTATAATATTTTAAATGGAGAAATTATTCTTAATATTTATGAAAATAAATTTATATCACATTCATAAATATAATATTGGAAACAATGACATAATTAAATTTTTTAATATATATTGAAATGTAAATTAAAAAGCTTGTATATATATATATCCTTACCCTATTTTTATTATTAGTATCTCATTACAGCAACTACTATAATTCAGATCCCTTTTATTCATGGAAATGAACCTGTATTTTCTTAATGGGAAAAATGTGCAGGTAAAATGATGAACCCCCAAGGAGATATGTTACCTTATTTAGGGTTGACAAAAACATACATGGTAAGCCTTTACAGGATGAAGTGGAGTGACAAAAAAATACTATCTCAATCATATATTGGCCCTTTAAAAGATTCATTATGATCAAATTTAAAAAGAAGACACAAATTTATATTCCACAATTAAATTTTATATTATTTTTGTTACACCTTCCTATATTTGAGGAAGAAGACAATGTCATGATATAGGTAGGTCTTAAATTCACTGTTTTTGTGGGTAGATAATTAGGTTGGTCGACATGGATGTCCACTATTTTTTGGGTGGTTGAAAAGAGTTTTTTGGTGGTCAGGTTACAAGGTGGCAAGAGAGGTGGTCTGTGAAGGTTGGTGATAGAGGATAGTCGGTGGCTAAAATCTTGTGTGGTATCCAGTGTAAGTATGATTGGAGGATGAAAATGGAAGTACCAATGAAGAGGCCATGGATTCTCTACATCAGTGCATGTCATCAGTAGGGTTATTGTTTTGAGAAATATAACAACCTCATGTTCATCATTAATCATATTTTTTATTGTTTTATTTTATATATATACATATTCTATATTATTTTAGATATTTCCATATATGTATATTGTTAAAATTTATTAATATTTACTATAACTATATATTGGTATTATTATTTTCAAATTTATAAGTTTCGTACTAATTTTATCACAATAAATTAAATTTCTATGAATTTATTATACATGGATAATTGAATGCAGTTTTAATACTATCAATTATTATTATTATTATTATTGATATTTTATTGTTGATTTTTTATTCAATCCTTTTTCAAACATATTTTTTATTTACCTCAAACAATCATTTTTAATAAATTGTATCTATATATATCTATAACTATTTGTTTGTGTGTATATATGTATATATATGTATCTATGTGTGTCTACATATATTAATATTTTATTTAACATTTTATTAATTTTAGGATTATCTATTTTAAATTTTCATAATTATCTTAATAAATAAAATTTCTGGTAACACTATTAGATGTAATTTTCATCAATGAAAATATTTATTTTATATTAACAAATTAACATTAATTGTTCCTAATTTATTCATTAAATTATGTAATATAAAAAATAATTACATTCAGTCATTATAGATATACAGAATGCATATTGAAATATTCATAATGCAACTATATTTATTTCAATTTATATACCAAATTATAATATTTTCTAAATCATTGTCCATTTTTTTCACCTTATTTTGATAAACCTAAATTTAGAGTTTATTAAGAATTTATAATTCTAAAATATTATTATATATTTTATAGGTTATAATAGTTACCATTTGACCATCAATAATTATATTTTTAATAAAATATATTTATAATTGAAGAATTAAAATATTTATAATGTAGATAAATATATTATTATTAATTTAAATTTTGTTATTCTATTATTGGAAATTTTAAAATTAAATTATATTAATAAATACAAAATAAAAATATTGTTTGCTACTGTAGGGTCCTAGGTTATCCCTTATAATCCTTTTAAATATTTATAAAAATATTTCCAAAGCGAGGCACTGAGAAAACATGAAACTTCGAGTCCCGGTGTTCAAAAATTAATTTTATAAAAATATTAAATGTATTTTATATTTGGTTAATGTGTTTAACTATTAAATCTTAGATTAGATCTAAAATGGGTGACCATGGATGGGGCTTGAAGGAAGTTTTTACCATATCCATGATAAAATGAGTAGGTGTAGGACGTTCGGACCCCTGGATCATTAGTGGAGAATTTATATGATTTAATTAGTTAATTAATTTATTAAATAAATTAATTTTACCTGGCCATGATTTCTATAGATTCAATGTCACTACATCATAGCTTGGGTTAGCCTCATTATTTTCTGAATTCACCAGTAAGAGAATCTTCCTCCTTAAGTGAATTCATTTGAAGAAAAATGGAACACCAGATCAGATCAAATCAAAACATGGTGAATGAATCATATTCTATTCCATCATTGGGGAAGGTGTTACTCAACAATGATTGATCCAAAAAAGGTGAATGACTTATCATGTGGTCTTTTCTCCCTTTTGATTAATTTTTTGAACTTATTGAACATCATTCTTCATTCCGTGACCCTATTTTCAATCGTTGACAAGATCCTGAGTATTGAAATGTGATTTTATCAATTATTTCTAATCTATATTTCACATTATTATTCATTGGGAATGAATTATTGTTCTAATATCTTCAAACCATTTGTTTAGTTTTCATTTCATCCATCGTTCTTCACATTCATCATCGTTGGAACCCGACGATTCATGGTTCGATATTTGTTTGGTGAACCGATTGTAATTGGGTCCCAAATTCTTCAAGGATCCATAAAATTAAAGAACTTTTTTGAATCCATCATATATTTGAATAGAATTAGGGATGGGGGTGAACAAATCGATGTTATGTGGTCAGGTCATCGAGGGTGGATGCCGTAGTGGCGAGTGAAATTAACAAGGGTTTACCAAATCCAAACCGGAACATTTTTCTGGTGAACGACGTATGGTGAACATGAATCATAGATATATCCACGAGATACTTGGGGAAAAAAATCCTAGATATGTTGTGGTTTTAAGGGATTTGACGCGTGTACGACGGATCAAGAATCCTACTATTTCTTTAAAAACCCCGAAAACTCGCCGTGTAAGATGAATAACACATGAAATGTCGACCAATAAATTATGGAGCTATAGCTGTGAATAATTTTAGGGTAACATGTTGTGTGGTTCTCCCTTACATTCCATTTACCCCTTCCCTGTTTAGACAATCCAAGTGTTGGGTCACACTAATGGGGAGACCATGTCGATCTACATGGATATGAGATAGCCACAAGTGGTGTATCTCATGTGCACCAACACGTTGTTCTACCAATATACATAGACACAGGGACTGAGGACATGGACATATCGATGGAACATGACCCATGTCTGTGATAGTTATGGCATGGCGTTTAGTTCAACTAAATAGCATGTTCTACTACATGGGATGGGACCTATGTACAGACCACAAACACGGTAAGGCGGTGAAGTGGGACCACATGCTATGTGGGTCCCCTCACATGACTTGTACTATTTGATCTCTTCAGAATGATCTTGAAACCTCTATATATCCTTCAACTAAACTCTAAAATTGTCCCATGAGATGCATATCCAGAGTATTTTTCCTCGTAGAACACAATGGTTCCCTAGAAAGTGGACATTAAAATATGATGTGAAATCAAATGTGTTTGGTATGAAGAGAAGAAACATGATGATGACATTGATAATATAGAATCATTAGGGTAGTATTGGGATTACCTTATAGCTGGGACTGTAAATGGATTTCCCCAATAGTAGCCTCCTTTCTTACCATTCGACTAGGTAGATAAATAAAATTCCAATGTGAACTTTCTAATGTAACCACTAATAATACTAGGTAGTGGCGTTTCTATACATTCGGGCCTACCCTCTATTTGGGATGTGAAGTTGTGTTCCTTGATGAAATCTTCCAGGCGTAACCCTCAAGTGGGGCTAGGTAGTGGTTCATCCCTGATGACTCATCGATCTTACCAACCAGTATGAATAGGTAATTTGATGCCACAATAACCTTTTAGAGAAGTTTCCTCAATTGGGATCTGAAAGAGGCATTCCTCGAGGACTACTAGAGTAGGACACCCCTATAATACCCTAGAACATGATCATTTCTGAAAAAATTGGCAGATAATATATGTTTCAAAATTATGAGGCATGAATTGATGGACAATTGGACTCAAGGGAATGTGGGACAGTTTCCCCACCTAGACTCATTCTTCTGACATAACTGGAAACCCTGTGGGAATGTTAGTGTCACCAAAAGAGGATAGTATCAAGGTGTGGTTATTGAGTAACATATACTTGTGTATCCTTGGAAGACACATGAGATGTTGGGAATCAAATATGGATTTCATTAATGATCAATTGGATATTCATATTTTGGGGATAAGTTTTTAGATGGAGATCACCATACTCTCTTGTTTAAGATTCTTTGACTAAGAATGTTTATATATAAAACTTCATTAACCACTCCTTGGGTATAAATAATCTCTTATATAGAGAGTGGAATTCACATGGGGTACTCCACATTCTTTCATTGTTTAGATTACATTGGTGGGGTGGGTCTACTCTACTATTATGGGTAGTGAATACTCAATGAGAAGATATTTGTCTCACGGTATCGTACTATTTATGTCTATAAGAGTTCACATTCACACACTTATTCTATTGAGCTTCATTTTTTACCATACCACTTTCTACCTACTACATTCAACTTTAAGTTTATCACTTACTGTTCCCCCTTCACCCTTTTAGAGTCATTTGACTGGGTATGTATATACTAACCCTTGCAAGGTGTTTTCCAAACTCATGTTGTGTATTTTGAAGATGTTAGTCCAGCCAATCTTGATATTAGAGGAGATTAGGAATATGAGGTGTTTGGACATCATATTGTAGTCATATCGTTAGATATAAGGGATTGACTCACTCAACTTTTTAATTTTTTCCAATTTTGTTTGGTTGAGACATAATTCTAGTTTGTACAATTATTTTTTCCATTTTTTTCATTATATAGTATTGTAAATTGTTATTAGATGTGGTGTGTGCATATTTGTCATATTTATAGAAGTATTTTGTCCTTCACTACTTTTCCTCTACACTTTTTCAATGAGTAAATAGTGTTCATGTGTATAGGTATTTAGTTAAAGGCCTCCCTTAGTTTAGTGCACCTTCATCACCGATGGATAACCTTGGATAGGGAAGTGAGATTGGGGTAGTTGAGGTTCGAGCCTCCACTTGTGTAGGGAAGTGAAAGATTTGTATCAGACATGGTTCATCCCATGGCACCTTTTTTGGAAATTTCCATAAAAGGATTTTGGTTGGATTTAGGGAAATAGTTTCAATGTTTCTTGATTGCGGCTCTCAGGACTGGGATCATCCAACATAGCCATTCACCAGGACCTTGAAAACTATCTTGTCGACTCATCATGGTAAACATTTTTTCCATGAATCAATGTTACATTATTTATATAGGATCGATTCTTTGACTATCATTATTGAATATGATCCTCATTGTTGTTAATATATATATATATATATATATATATTCTCATCTGACTATGATAATACATGATAATTTTCATGATGCCTCTGTGGTTACAACCATCTATTATATATTCTTAGTTTTTTGAATACAACCCTATGAGGGATGATGAATCAGCTCATGGCCCATCTCATAATCCCTTTCTTCCTGGTGTTAAGATGGCATCATCTTCACCTACTGAGAAGGATATTGTGAAACTAGATAAGGATTTGGACGTGTGATGGCTAAGTGAATTCCATGAGTTCCATCATTATAGACCATTGGGGTCCTACTATGATCCTAATATTCAGGTAGAAGAAGATTGGATTGAGTCGGTAGGTTGTATATTTAGTCTTATATAGTCATCGAAGGATTATGTGGTGGAATCTTCATCTAGTATATTTCACAGGATTGTTTAGTGTTGGTGGAGACTGGTTTCCCAGATGAACAATGAGTGAACACTCTCGTGGTATGGCTTCTGAAAACTCTTTCATAAGGATTACTACCCTCTTACTTACGCTATATTAGGATTCATGATCTTCTAGAGCTTCATCAGGGATGGATGATTTTTTTCATGGAAATAGAATCAAAAACCTTTAAATCCAATCTCTCAACATGATTAGAGAAAGGTACTTCTTAGAATCGATGTATGAGGAGGGACTCTGCAGGGAGATGTGATCCAACATAGTGCCCTTAAGCATCCACCACTATGAAGAGGTGCTAGAGTGGGTAGTTTTGGACGTTAGAGATCAATCATATGATTTCCAGATAGATGGACCAGACAGTGTATCTCGAATGGATGATACATCTACAACAACATGCATTCTTCAAAGATCATTGAAAATGACACCCTTACATGAGAAGGATCTGGGACATGGACATACATTATAGTTTTAGTGTAGATAAGTATGGAATCCCAGGTAGGTTCAATGCTATTCTGTAGATGGATGAGGTCCCATGGAAGGAGACAGACCTACCATATGAGTTTATCATCCCAGTTAGATAGCATATGGACTGCCATGGTAGAGAAAATGTCGTAAACATGGATCTTCTAAGTGGGGATAGTGTGCTCCCCAAGGAGGTGAAACTCTAAGAGGATAATGATGAGATGTAGATGGGGGAATATGATTATAGGTCCTTCTTCAACTGAAACTAGGTGGACCACATTAGGTTCAAGGATTTGGTGGTCGGGGATGAAGACAATTTCAATCATTGGATGTCTATGTTCTTGATGCGCACGAGATGATCTGAGTTATGATAGGGTTTTAATCTAATCATGCCAATGTATTAGTTGACACAACATCCATTCCTTTATTTACATCTCGAATCATGGTGCAAGAGTTAGATTTCCTATTATAGATGCTTGCACTATAGGTTTTTCTCATTTTTCCTTTGGGGAACTCTTCCTCTGTATCATATATCTAATGGTAGTGTGGGTTATCACTTGAAAGATAGTGGGTCACATGGGGAAACATGGTCATCATGATAGAACCATAAAAGTTCATATTGGGAATATATTTTATTTTTATTTTTCAATACCAAATCAACTATAACTATAGATATTCCAAATGCGTACACAATGATGGGATGAGGTTCTCCATTTTCAATGAGAGAGATCTCATAGAAGGACATGTGGGTGTTGTTTGTAAGATTTTTTAGAAATCAAACCATACTATGGAAATATTTAGTCCTGGTTTAGTAGAATTTGTAGGAATATGGGTTCCATTGGTTATGGATGATTATATGGGTGTCTTCCCAAATGATGTTTTGGAACTACCTCTAAGGAACGAGATTTTGTTTTCCATTGATTTATTACCAAGGACTACCCTGATATATTTTGTGGCATATTAAATTCCATATTCCAATATTTAAGAGAATTGGATATATTTTTAGTAACTTTGTGAGGATGGTTTAATCAAACCTAGTGTGTCCCCTGGGGTGGCCCAATTATGTTCATGAAAATGGAATATGTGAGCATATGGCCATGCAGTGATTTAGATTTCCTGAACCAAGACAAGATAATGATAACGTTACCCTTGTCAAAGATTTATGAACTCTTTGATCAGTTTTATAGTCCATTAATGTTATCCAAGATTGATATAATCATTGGATATCACCATTTGATGGTCTACAAGGTTGGTATTACAAATATGGAATTATGATGATGCCACCTGAACTATGTGTTCTTAGTGATGCCCTTTGGTTTGAAAAATGACACTTCCATAATTATTGATTTGATTAATATGTTCTTCCATACATACATGTATAAGAATGTTTTTTTCTTCATCGATGACATACTCATCTACTCTACAAAATATGAAGAGAATATAGAGTACATGAGGATGGTATTGGACTTCCATGCAGAGCACCAGCTAAATGTAAAATTCTTGAAGTTCTTGTTCTTGACATAAGTGGTTCTATTTATGGGGAATGCCATTTATGAACAGGGTTTATCCATTGATTTAGCAATGATCAAAGTATTTTTTTAGGAACTAGCGAAGAATGTTTCGGAGGTGCAGAGTTTAATAGGCGTGGTAGGGTATTACAAGATAATTTTTGAAGACTTATACATAATCAAAACCCCATTGAACACACTAACATGGAAGGAATAGTAATTTAATAGGTATGAAATGTGAAAGAAGGATTTTGAGGAGTGGATGTGGAGGATTAATTGTTCTCCATTGAGGATGATACTGGTGGTCGATGTTGAGTTTGTTGTGTATTGTGATGCTCAAAGGGATGGGATCATTTGCGTGTTGATGCCACATATGGTATTCATCACATACAGGTCGAGGAAGTGGGGACCCCAATGAATAGAGAAATGTGACCAATGACCTAGGTCTAATAGTGGTAGTCATATCATTGAGGATGTGGTGGAACTAACTTTTGGGAGAGTACATTGTGGTTAACTCAGACCACTGGAGCCTCAGGTGAGTCTTCAATTATTGGGAGATGAACCTAATGCCTCAATGATGGTTAGAGTTTCTATATGAAAAATATTGAAGATAGACTATAATCCTAGGATATAAAAGAATGTAGGAGATTCCCTTGTAAGTATGTCCCAGCCTTACATAGTATAGAATGATTGAGAGAAATTATCTTTCCTATAGCTGAACTAGGTAGAGAAGGAGGGTATAACATTTCTTTAGTAAATGGTGTTGAATCCATTGCTCCTCAAGCATGTGAAGCAGTACCAGTTTGGAGAAATTGACTGTTTGGTGGGTATGATCAGATATCCACATGTGACACTATATGGGTTTAAAAAATAAGGGAATAATATGATCTTGTACCATTTGGGAACAATATTTCATGACATTAAATGGGAGAAGGTGATGTAGGAGTTCCACAATTCCCTATATGCTATATATCATTGTGCGGGGATGATGTGTGAAGATATTCATCTATTTTTGGGTGGTTTACCCTGATAAAATTCATAGATGAGTTTATCTCATGGATCCTCACCAGTCAATAAGTAAAACAAGAGCACAATGTTTTGGTGGGTTTGATGGAGCCACTTGTGATCCCAGAGTAGAAGTGGGATGACATGTATATGGAATTCTTCACAGGGATTTTGTCCATAGAGAATATCCATGACACCATATAGGTGATAATAGAGTAACTCGTTATTTATATCCCCTTAAATTATATCATGGAATATTTTATTAGTGGATAGTTTAGGAAATATGTACATATGAGAGATCATCATCCTTTACCAGGTATCCTTAACAGTTTTCTTCAATCGGGATGTTAAGTTTACTTTACGATTATAGAGGCAACTACATGAGTAATTCAGGACCCACTTATAGATGAGTTCATCCTATCACCCCCAAACTAATGGGAAAACCAAGAGAACTATCCAGGTGATAGATCATATGTTGAGTGCTTTCATGTTGGACATCCATCGGAGTTTGGAGGATTAACTGCCTTTGGTTCCTTTTCCATAAAACTAAAACTATCACTCTAAAATCCGCATGGAAACTTTTAAAGAAATTTATAATAAACATTGTACGTCAACATTATTCTATAAGAAGATTTGGAAGTCATGCCTTATTGGCCCAGAGTTGGTGTAGGTGACAACAAAGAAAGTGGAGGTCATTCGTGAATGGATGAAGATGACCGAGAGCAGATAAACATCCTATGTAGAGAGTCATCAAAGGCCATTTGAATTTGATCACTAAGAACTCATATTCTTGAGTATCCCCCTATTATTAGGAATGAAGATGATTTTTAAGAGAGGGAATTTAACCATATGCTTAACTGGGTCGTTGGATATCATTTAGAGGGTTGGATAGGTTTCCTGCAACATTCAAATATCCCCGCTACTCGAGCAGTTGCATGAGGTCTTCCATTTGACATAGCAAAGGAAATATGATCATTAAAATACACATGTCATTGAATGTGGAGAGTTAGAAATTGAGGATAAATCCATCTTTATAGAGAAGCTGATGGATATTAAGGACCGAAGAGAGCATACCATTTGTTGATGGACCATTCATTTTGTTCATATGTTGTGGAAGAATGGAAACATGTATGAGAGTTCCTTGGAATTGGAGATCTAGATGCAAGACCAGTATCCTGAGTATTTTTCCTAGTTTTTCTTTTTAGGGAACCAAATATTAGGGGAAGGAATGATATAGATACCCAGTTGTTTCCTTGTATGACTTCGAAATATATCTTAATATATTTTACAAGCTAGGTTCTAAGACAGAATGAAATTACATGGTCTAGTGTTCCGAAATTAATTCTATAAAAATATTTATAAATTTTATATTTTCATTACATGGTTAATTAAATAAAATCGTATAACTCTTAAAAGGATTATCAGATCAAGAATCTGAGTCCACATTTGTGTTTGTAACACAATTTTTTTCTTACGCATGTCATAAAATAATTTTTTTCAGGGATGTTTAGACCCCTTTCTATTTTATGGTGTGTTTATGTTAATTAATCACGTAATTAATTGATTAATTAATATAATTTATTTAACATAGTATAAATTTATATAAGATCACTGTTATGTAATTTTGTCGAGGGTTACATTCATTATATTTTGAATTCACCATTGAGAGCATCTTCTTCTTCCCATGAATTCCCATGAATAATGACAAAACATCAGTTCAGATTTGATAACGATGCAGAGAACATATTTGATCCCCCTACTTCATTGGAAAAAACATTATTCCCAAATATAAATCCAATCGAGGTGTAAGACTCGTCAATAGGTGGGCTTTTTCTTTTAATTACATTTTTGAATAGATCAAAAGTCATTCATTGATATGTGCCCCTATTTTAAACGTTTTCATGATCATGAATATTGAAATATTAACTTATCAATTTTTTCTAATATGGATTTCACATTATTGATCACTATATAATAAATGTTTCTCAATGATTGTCAAGGAATTTGTTATTGGTTCATTTTGTCGCATTTGTATTTCATTTTTTTGTTGGAACCCCACTGTCACCAGTTCAATAGTTTTTGAGTGACATGAGCTCAATTAGGTGCCTGGATTCATGGAATATTGAAAAAATGATAGTGTAATGTTGAATATTACATATATCAAAGAATATTATGAGATGTGGAAGTAAAAGTTGATGGTTAGAGGCTGGATTGTCAAGGGTGGAAGTCACAATGGTTAGCAGAACAAATTAAATTTTACCAAATAATTAGAATATCTTCTTTCCAGAGAACAACAATAAGTGATCATGAATCATGACCAGATCTATGAGATATTAGAGGATAATATCTTGGATCTAAAAATATTTTAATGTATTGGAAGCATGAAGGATGGATCCTAAAACCTCAATATTTAGGAAAAATCCTGACTACACATTGTGTAGGACAATGAACACAAAACATGTAGCCACCTCAATAATGGTAATAGGGTTTTGATGAATTTAAGGGTAACATAGTGTGTAGTACTACTTTACATGATGTGTATTACTTCCCTAGATGGAAAATCAATGTGATGGGTCACATGGACATAGAGTTCATGCAGATGTATACGAACACGAGTTTTCAGAAATGTTGTATCCCATGTGGACATACACACTGTGTACCAAAGTACATATAAACAGGGTTCACATACATATAAACAGCCATGTGACATATCCATAGACCCAGATAGTTTGAAAATGGTGTATTCTACCCACATGGTGTGTTTGCTAGATCAAACAAGATTCGTGTGTCAACAAGAGACATAGTTAAGAAATGAATATGGACCGCACACTATGTGGGTCCCCTCACATGCCATGTGGGTCCCCTCATAGTCCATGTACTACAAGATATCATCTGTACAACTTTCAAACCACTTTATATCATTTTCTTGAACATAAACATTGTCCAAAGAGAGGCATATCCTATGTGTTACCCACATAGAACTCGATATTTCCATCAAAAGTGTCTTTTGAAATATAATGTCAAATCCAACTGCTTTTATCATACTAATGTGGCACCAGATGATGAATGTGATGGTATAGAATCACCAGAGCAATACTGGGAATATCCTTCAAATGGGATGGACGGTGTCCTTCCACGATGGACGTCCAAGGATTACCCTCCAGCTGGTCATGGATGTGGTGTCCCCAGATGATATTTACGAGTTACCATCTGATAAGACTGATCAGTGGGTTTTCTCAACATTCTAGTATCACACTCTTGTCGTGCTGGGAATTTTAATTCCCAGATGACATCTTCCATGCATAAACCTATAGATAGGCTGGGTAGTGGTGTTTCCCTAATGGATCATCGAGGTTACCCACTTGTACGACCCAACAATGGCATTCCCATATGATCATCCCAAGTGGAACCCACAAGATTGAATAGTAAGTGGAATTCCATGGTGACTACTAGAGTGGGACCCTTTTATCAAACAAGGAAACATGATTAGTTACTAAATTTAGTGACACATTGACTATTTGGCATAGTGATGATGTGTTATTTGATGATCCTTTAGACTCACATGAAATATGAATTATTTCTTCACCTAACTACATTCTTTTTGAGTGAAATAAAACCATTTGGGTGATTCATTTGAACCCAAAGAGGATAATATCATGTTTTGGGGATTGAGTTCCTTGGACTTATGTGTCTTCGGAAGAAGCATGTTATTTTGGTTATCACATTTGAACTTCCATTTGGAACAATTGGCTACACATCTTCATAGTTTGAGATATGATATAGAGATCCACTTACTCTCCCAGTTGGGTTTCTTTGACAGATCATATATATTTAATTATCCAACATTAGTACCCACACATTTGGTATAATTATGATCCTTTCAAGAGAGCTGAATGTGCATGGGGGTATGCAACGTTATGTTTGTGTTTATATTCTCTTAGTTGTAAGAGTCAAATCACAGACAATGGGTAATGAGAACTCAACAAGATATTCATATTCTCACTATATAAATATGCTTGTGTTTGGATGAGTTCACTTTAACTCACTTTTCTAGTTGATAGGTATGAATTATCCACTCATTGTTCCATACATAACTTCCCTCTTCAGTTTAATCTATCACTTCTCTGCCTTCCCCATTTCTGAGTCCTTATAAAATGTATGTATATACTCCCCCTTCATGGAATTTTACCTTTGTGTGTAATGTCTAGGGAATATGATGGAAAAGATTATCATGAATTCAATGGTCCTTAAGGATACAAAGTTCTTGTACCATGTACGGTTGTCTTATTATCGAATACCCGAGTTGGTATCTCTCAATAGTTTACTCATTTCTAGTTGTGTTAGGATGGATAATATTTAATGTCTGGGAATTTATTATTATTGATTTGACTTTTTTGTATACACCACCATAGTTTTTTCTATTTAACGGTGTATTCATATTTTTTATATTTAAAATAGTGTTTAATCCTTTATTTAATTCAATATGTACTTTGTTATTGGGCTGAATTTGTGTCTGTGTATAGGTATTTAGGTTTTTTCCACCCCATGTTTGTATACCATGGTCCATTGTCGCCAAAACTTGGCCTATGGACTCGGGCATGAAGTATTTGCAACTCAATCCCTAGCTTGGTCTAGGTCATGAAAACTACGTTCTACCCCTTAAAAATAATTTCTTCCTTGAAATTCCATTTTCATACATAATAGAAATTATAAAATACCATTTTATGAATTTGGAAAAATAAAATCATTAAATTATTAGATTTCTAGGATTCAAGTAAAATTTAGTTACCTAGAACCTCAATGAAATTATTATTTGTTATCCTAAAATGAAATTTCATTGTCACAATAATTTTCTAAACAGTTACACTTATTCCAATTTTATAGTCGTGGGTCATGAACATTGAGATTTAATTCAAAATAATGCAGTATATTATTTTTAAGATTTTACTGAAAATATCCATTGAATTATATATCTTAGAATAAGTTTTAGTATAGTCAATGGAGGAAACTAGCTAAATATTATAAAATAATTGTGTTTATATAATTAAAAAAATTACATTTTTTATTTTTTAACATAAAAAATAGAATCATCTAAAAGAAACATAAAATTATTTTTTAATCATAGTGTGGGAATAAAATATACATTTAAAGTGTTTTGGAACCCAATGAAATAAGTTTTTATAAATAAAACATAAAAAATACATTTAAATATTTTAATGAAAATAACCTTTGTATATAATATATTCATTGATAAAATTATTATAAAAAAACTAAAAAACATTCTCGTATTATTGATGTGGAATTTTCCATGAAGAAATTCCACATCAAAAATAGTCTTCGGGTAAAAAATATGTGTGATGGATGTAGTATTTGGTCTCAATTAGTATTTATTGATGACAGAAAATACATCTGTTGAAATAGTCTTATTGGTATCACCATCCATTTGTCATGAATCCTAATCTCGATTGGAATTTGGGATAGGCTTCTACATCCGATGTAGATTCTAGTTGAATTATGATTATTTGGGATGAGCATTATTGACTGTCAAAAATGAATTTGATGAAAAACATTTTCTAACATAATTAATTCTGTCCAAAATACTCTGTCACCAAAACTATCATCGATTTAACAGGTCACACCTCTCCTCCTTCATCCTCTCATATAATATTCCCTCTCATGAACCAGTATTACAAACCTTTATCAGCCTCCCCACTTAATGCATATCCACAAATTCATGTTTCATTAATTTTCTTATAGATTTTAACTCAAATAAGATAGGTATGGAATCCTCTTCCATCCCCTTTCAGCATTTTTGAATTTTTTGGTATATTGTGGCCAATATTAGTATTTTCAAAAACTAGGTTTATAAATTTATCATAATTTTATAATATATTTGATATTTAGGGTTAATATAGATTTATTATTCTTTATTTGGTTGTCTCCATTTCACGCTTGTTTATTTTTAATTTGAGATTAGGTATTCTTCCAAATTTGAACAATTATATTTAGTATATTGTTTATTGGGTGTTTTTTGACACTCCTTTTTTCGTCACAGAGTCCAAAGAAATGTAAAGGTAAATGACTTAGCACAAATTGATTCATCCTTTGAAGAAAATATCAAAAATCGACAAAGGCATGAACAAGGGATCAAAAGCACCTGTGTCGTGCAAGTTCTATCACTGTCATGAAATTCCACTTGTGTGACGCGTTATGGTCCTGCAAGTGACTTGCACGACCTAAGTGATAACCACCCGGTAACCGCCCGGGGTCTTCTCCTGCTTATAAATAGACCTTGTAGTCCCCCCATTCAAGAAGTATTTTTTTCCAGAAACTCAGATTTGAGCTCTCGGTGCCCTAGTCTCTTCTCAAAGCTTCCGAAACACTTCTAAGGTAATTTCATACCTAGAACAGAAGATCTAAAGAGGGGGAGAAATGCCTAAGTGTTGAAACTCATCAACACATGCACGCCTGATTGGACAGCCCATAAGGGAAAAGGGCCACACTTGTGTGCCTCCTTACTACATCAATAGATCTAGTGCGCCCCTCTTCTGGAAGAACCTTAAGAGGATTATAAATGCTTTAATGAAGAGTCTCTCAAGTATTACCCTTCCGATTAACTGTTACGCAAGTACATCATGTGTCACACAGGCATATATCTGCATGACCAAAACGTGCGCGCCCACGCAGTACCTCCGCGCCTGCCAGGACTTGCGTGCCCCTGCCTTTTTGGGTGCCTTTCTTGCCAATTTCACCTCTCTTAAGCCATTACACCTTTCCTATTAGAGATTCAGTCTTCAAGACACTCATAAAAGCCATTTTATGGCATGATTTCTTTATTTTACTTCCTTATCTGAAAGGAATTTTGTGGAATATCTCTCAAAAACTAGTGATTTACACATCTTTATGTCACTAATGATTGAGATTTCATTAATTCAACCTCATCCTTTAAGATTAGAGAATCCTTAACCTGGGTCTCCTTTTCAGGAATAATCTCCAGTCGTATGTCCTCTAATATGGGAATCCTCTTTAGGAGTATGCCCCAAGTCCATTAATTTTTGGGCATCCTCTTAGGAGTAAGCCCCATATCCCCTAACCTGGGCTTCCTTTTCAGGAGTAAGCCTCATTCTCAAATATGGGCATCTTCCTTAGGAGAAAGCCCCAATTCTTAATGTTCCCAAATCTGGGCATCCTCTTTAGCAGTAAGCCCCATGTCCCTCAATTTTTTGGAATCCTATTTAGGAATAAGCCCCAGATCCCATAACCTGGGCCTCCTTTTTAGGAGTAATCCCCAGTCTCAAATATGGTCATCCTCTTTAGGAGTAAGCCCCGGTCCCCTAATTTGGACATCCTCCTCAAGAGTAAGCCCCAAACCTTAATTCCCTTAACCTGGGCCTCATTTTCAAGAATAAGACCCAGTCATAATCCTTTAGCCTGGGTATCGTTTTTAGGAGTAAGCCCCAGTTATAATTCTCTTTACCAGTCCTAATTTCCCCTTGATCTGTGATTCCTTTTCAGGAGTAAAACCCAAGTTATAGTATTCAAAATCTCCATGAAGCAGATATAACTTTTTGGATCCTGTTCTTGGATTTCATCCGTAAATTAAATCCTAACCTTGATTTATCTGGGCATTCATACTTTCATAAGCCCCACATTATTTCTTATTATTGCATCTTTCATGGAATAATTTTCAAATTTTTACCAATACCTCTTGTTTCTCACACCGAGCATAACTCACGTGAGATTAGAGTGTAAAAGTAATTGTGACATCCTTAATTGAGCCATCAATCGTAAACATCATACTCCCTTACTCGAACTACGTGGGTTCTGAATCCTTTTCTAAACAAAGGATACGTAGGTATCCCGTCTATGGGTTCGATCCCAACTCTAAAATAATTAATGTCCTTCTGAATGAAAATAAACTTCAAGTGCCCCACTGAGTGGCTTTAAAACCAGCATGGTCATCATAATGACCAATAGACTTCTGTATAAATGTGTCGAAGGGAACCATTGACCAAGAATCTCTAACAAATACAGATGGTTCTCTATCGATGAAAAAACCTCGAATACAGACAAAATATTCTCTAAATTTCCTACATATTTAATCATTGATTGTTAGATCTGAAGGAAAGCTCATTTTATACTTGGTAATGTAATAAGGATTCACGAACATAACATAAATCTATAAAGAGAGTCCCGGAGTAGATAATAATTCCCCTCAAAAAGGTGTGATAAGTCCGACCTCCCATCCTCTCGACCAATTCAAATTCCTAAGCCTCATCAGTCCACAAACTAATGAGCACCTACCGTTGGAAAGTAGGTCTGAATGGATGTGGAATCATTGGATGATTCTGGTTCTACGAACAAACCCGTTATAAACCGATCAGAATTTTTGAACCTCCCATAAAGGCGGTCATCCCTGGATTATGAGGAAAACAAAAATGGGGAACCCGACATGAATCCTTAACCAATTTAAAATGATTTTTTACCTATTTGTTAGGCCCCTATTTAAGACTCAATGAGAGGGCCAACAAAAACAATCATTGCCATATGTGCTTATCCAAAAGGTGTAGTGGATAAATTTATCTTGATTACTTATGTTATATCAAACAAGAACTGTTTTTCCAAGATCTTATGCATTTCTAAGAATGTCTGCTCTCAAGTTCACACCTGTGAATACTGCTGCTGCAAATTCTACTGCTACTACTCCTACTGGATTGTCGTCCGCTCTTCAGATGATATCACAACTCAGCGTCTTCAACGCTGGGTATCAAACACACTGGTTAAGGAGTACCGTCAACATAGTACCATCCCAACTCTGGAGGCTGCCTGACAAGCCCTCCAAGTAAATAACATACATCGGTCGTCCGGACAACGATGACCAGTGATCATGAAGTATGCAGTGATGACTACCGTCTCCAACCATTTCGGGTCATTATCCCCAGAACGCAATCACCATTCGCTCCCTTATTCTAGGGAGGTGATGAGAAGGTCCCTCATGACCTTAATTCAAATAGACAATACTCCTTCTTGACTGCTCCCACCAAAAATCGCCGCTAGACTCATGCGGCAGTGCGCCCTCAACATGATGAGGGTACCAACTCTAGGTGTTCGGCTCTGGTTACTCGAACCCGAGAAAACAAGACGAACCACCAGTGGAGGAATCCGATCAACAGTGAGAATGTTCTCATCTCTACCATCTCCGGAGAAGTCCACCAACCTAACTTGGTGGCAAGCAACGAGCAGGAACATACACTTGCCCGCTTTAATTCCTCTGCCAAGCAGACACGTCTGGCAGCATCACGGCAATCCCGCCAGGAAATTCCGGCGGAGTACTATAGGCAGGAACACACACCTGTTTATACATCATCAGTTAGTCAGCAGGCTTGTCTGACTACATATGATGGATCTCGTCAACGACGTTTGGCGAAGTGAAATCAGTAGGAACATACACCTGCTAGTATTAATCAATCCTACTAACAGTCTCGCTTGGTAGCATTCAGAGAAGTTAGTCAGAAAGCGCAGACAACAAATAGGAGGCAAAATCAACTCTCTACCCCCACACTTGAGTACTATCAGGATTATCTGATAGGAAAAGGAGGATAAGAGCAGGCACATACACCTACTCCAAGCCCAGAATGGACGTATATTCCCGTTCCAAAAACTGAAGTCATCAAGCATATTCTATAAATGGTGAAAGAGAAAAAGAAAATCCTTGCACATATTTTGGATTCTTGCTAGGATATTATAACATCTTTAGCGGAATCTCAGGGAAAGTCACATAAATCTATCCCTACCAGTGGAGTGATACATCAACAATTCACTCCAGAACAGACACACACATCTATTCCAGTCCATGAGGGTTATGGGGCATACTCCCCCATATCATACGGACAACCAAGTCAGGCACATATACCTGATTTGAGAGAAGATCGTCAGCCTAACCACACTATCTTTCCTGATCAGGAACATACACGTGCTCAGAGCATCCACTTTCATCAACAAGTGGTTTCCAAGGCGAGTTAGAAGGCATCTAAGAAAAAGACCCACCCAAAACTGTCAGGAGATAAAGAGCCAATCTGTAATAAGACCTTCCTCGATGCTGCAGTTCTTGAAGCTCTCAGACAATTATCTGTTGGAATTCAAGATTCTACTCCCCCAGTACCCAATAATGGGAAAATTAATTCCAAAGGTCTTTAATCGAAACTTCCTCATGAAGGCTTGCTTCATGACAATTCGTTCGATCTTGAAGTTTCATCTTCCGATGAGAGCCACAAGAACCCTCTGTGTGGTCAGAAGACCAAGGAGCAAGAAATCTCATCTTTTTCTGTAACCCGTTATGGTGGTCCTCCCTATGATGATGAATTTCGCTGCTAAAGTCCTCTCCGTAGTAGTGATGCACATTGCCCGGAAAATTCTCTAGTGGACAATGTAGTGCCGAGAAATCCCTCTTATCTTGAGGCACTTGCAAATGCGAAACCAGTCATGTCTGAAGATTCATCGCTAGCAGGTGAAATAAATTCTCAATCAGATGATCGCCCAGGGTGTACGTCATTCTCCGAACCACCCCTAAGTCATGCATTTTCTAGTTTGATCAAAAATTTCTCTACAAATCCTATAGAATACAATGAAGCAATAAAGAAAAACACCAACTCTGGTCAAATCAGGTATAAGAATATTCATCAAATGATAAAGAGGAAATGCTGAATATGAGAAAACAACTGGCGAAAGGTGAAGTGCCAGTTATGTTTTGGCCTCTAGCTGACACTCAGTATAATATTTCAGAAATAATGAAGGAAGATGAAATTCATGATATTCGTCTCAACATATGGAAAACTCTTTGTCAGTTGAAAAAGAATGTATTATATTATGATGAATATAAAAATCATCTTAATATAATAGAAGGGTTACAACGTCATATTGATTTGGCATCTCTATCAGCCTCTCGATATCCGAATGCTGAAAATCAGTAGAGAGCCCTTTAACGTTCATGCTTTGGCACACTAAGAAGATTGCGTCAGTTAATTGCCGATTCCCCATCTGGTATTCGTGTCAGAGGATGGGTTGTTCAAGGAGCACTGCATCTCACGGTGCTCTCTAGTCAGCAAAGTCCACCGAAAATGGTCTTATGCAATGTTATTGACCATGGTCGGCCATAGCCAATGGGCTTTGTTTGTAATCATAATCTTGCCCAAGAACAGGCTTCAACTAGTTCCTCTCAAAATCAAGAACACATAGAACAAGTTGTTGAATTACTCTTGCATCAAGAAAACAAAAATATTGAACATGCCTTATGTTTGGAGCAAGCACGTCACCAAGTGACATAATTGTCGAAAGTCATCCAATGGTCTTTTGAACCGGGTGATAAAAGAGGATACATATTAATGCATCCAGCTAATTTCCGGACTAAGGTTCGCAAGATCAGGAGGACATTCAAAAAAGTCCCAGACTTAGCATGTCAAGAACCACACCAGCTCTCCAGACTGGGGACTATTTTAAACCAACCCTCAGAATCAACAAAAAGGATTCGGGGAGTTGAGCGAGGACAGCAGGAACAACCCCAGTCCACTAGACTGGTGACTTTTTCAAATCATCAATCCCCTCCTTAGAGAAAGTCAGTCTTTTCTCGATTGGGGAAGAAACCTCAAGAGGAACGAAGAACCAAATTATCAGGAGATTCCCTCCAAATTACGGTTCAACAAGAAGTTCCTAAGGGATTGAATCAACAAAAGGAAATGCCTCATCAAAGACATTGAAGAAGACAATATCACAGAAATTCTGATAGAAGGGATGCGATGAGTTATGAATCAATCAATGTCATCAATGCCATTGTTGTTGATCCACCAGATGAAGCTCACTCAGGGGACTCAGATGAAGAGGTTCCTGCTCAAGAAGATGTACATATCGACAAAAATGTAGAAGGTGTGCGTACACGAAGTCAAAGGATAACTCAGAACATAAGTAATCCTTCGAGTAACACACTTCCCCCTCTCCGAAAAGGATCCAGAAAAGGGAAGGGAAAACCAGGTTACATATCCTTCCTATGGAAAAGGTCAATTGCTCTCACTAGAGCAAAGGTTTGCACAACAGGAGGAATAAATGAAGGAATTAAGGAGGTTGAATGCAGAACTACCTTAGAGTAGTCTTCTTCTTAAGCATGCTGGAGTCAGTCATCCAAAGCAATTTTTTGCAGCTACTGATATGGATCAAGAATATCCTCCTCTATCAGTACACCCTCACAGGTCTAATCCTACAGGTCAAGTGCAACAACAGTTGGCAGTGCTACCATCAGTTGCAGCACCAATCGCCACATTTGTCCAAGCTCCAGTCATTGCACCTACCCAAGTCCAAGTTCAACCGGATGTTTCTCAAAAGTTAATAACTACTATTGAGTCATTAACAGCTCTGTTCGAAACTATGGAAGGAAAACATGCACAATTTCAACCAAAAAAGACTGTTTATCCTGAATGGGTAGATTCAATTTCTCCTCCATCCAGTTTTGGGAATCCTGTATTCCCTATTTTCAATGGATCAGGTGATCTTGAACAGCATTTGATGCATTATGTGTCTTGTTGCGATCCTATGATGGGAACTTCAGAGCAGCAAGAAGTAGTGAAACTCAGATGCTTCCTGTGAACCTTGCAAGGACCAGATTTTATTTTGTATAAAAGCTTGAAATCCCGGTGAATTACCAGATGGGAGGATCTTCGCCAAAAATTCCTCCTTCAGTTCAGATCAACTTTGCCAAAGACAACAGTTTTCGATCTTACAAATTGTAAGAAAAGGGAGAATGAAAGAGTCTCTGATTTCATTGCTCTCTGGAAGGGATTAACATATTCCTTGAGTTTAGAACTCCCTTAAGAGGAATTGTGGCCAATCTGTGTGGAAAATTTTCGTGACGAATTACGCATTCCATTAATCCCTGTGAAATTCACAGGAGGGTTTCGAGACCTTACTTCAATCGCTCAGCAGATTGAAGATTCCCTTATACAGGCTAAGGCTAAATCTCGTGTAATTCCATCATCTCTAGGAAGGATAATGGGTAAAGCAGAAATTGCTACAATTATGCTTAAACAAGCACCTGTACCTATTTCTACCTGAAAACCTTCATCTTCTCGAAGGGCTCCACCTTCTGAGCGCCAACAACAAAAGCCTTTTCATCCAGATGATAAAAAAGATCAAAGACGAAAACAATTTGAGGATCTGAAGAGCAATACATATTCTTTCTGAAATGAACAAGTTCCTGGTTATTTCAGTTCGGCTCTGGAAAACAATTTGGTTCAATTTCAAATACCCAAGAGGCCAAACAAGAAAGGAGATGAAGATCGTCCTAATTATTTCCCTCTTCATCAAATATTGGGGCATCCCATCCAGGAGTGTTTTGTCTTTAATGACCTCCTGCAAAAGATGGTCGACTCGGGATAGGTCACATTGAAAGGCTTCTCAACCCAGGTAGCATGTGTCACTTCTACAGTTCCAGAGGAGGAAGATGAATGACAGGATGTCAAAAGCAAAAATGCACAAAAGTATGATGATTGGATGGTCAGGAAGACAATCAATCAAACTCATGCTATTTTGAGAACACAATTGAGGAAACCAATTGTGTCTTATGCCATGAATGTTGCGGCAAAACCCTCTTCATCAGAGGGAAAGTCCTCAATGAAACGACATGATTCAATGAAAGAAAATGAATCAAAAGAAGATGAGTATGTGTCAAAGCCTAAGTTGTATCTACCTTTGGCAGACTTTATGCCATCTACTTCAAATCCACGAGCACCACCCCACCAAATGGCACAGCCTAAATAGGCTAATTAGGCAGAGTCTTCATCAGAAAATGAGTTAATCTTCGGTTCTGTTAATATGATTCAATTAAAATATCCATATGCCAGTCGCAGTTTCAATTTTGATGATCCTGAATTCCCTGTATGAAACAGAGGAATCAGAGGAATTTACAGGGGCTCGGGATACAGGGGAAGACGTGGATCTTTCAGAAGCCACTATTCCAATTCTACCCCTACTAGAACTGTGTACACAGTAGAAACTCATGGTAGATCCCTTCAGCGAGCTTAGCAAGAACAAGCAAGTTCTTCTACCAATATCAAATTCAGTCCGGGCATAGATATTTTGGAAGACCGGTTGAAGGTTCCATCTTCTTCCTCACAACAAGTAAATGGATCTAATCGGTCTAATCATCCAAAACCTAGAATATTGCCAACTCCTATCCCAATACAATATGCATCAACTTCCAAAACATCAGCTTCCAAGGTACCTGCTAAACCACGTATTCCTATTGGGAAACACAGTCCTTTGGATCAAAAGTATGATATATTGAATCATTTGGCCCAAGTACCAGCCATGTTATCAATTCTAAATGCTTTGAATCTATCAAAAGATATTCGGGAAGTACTCATCGAGGCTTTGTCAAGTCCTCAGGAGTTTGAAACTGAAATTGCTGCAGATGAAGTCTATCACATAGAGAATAATCCTGCAGAATTACATGCAATAATATCCTTTACTGATGAAGATGAAGATGATGTTGTGCATGGACATATTAGACCATTGTACTTGTCTGGAAAAGTCAATGGCATGGATGTTTGAAGAGTTTTCATTGACAATGGTTCATGAGTCATCCTCATGCCCATTCGTACACTTCGTCGATTGGGCCTCAAGGAATCTGATTTATCTCCTTCCACTATGATTCCACAATGATATGATACAAATGAACAAGAACCATTGGGTGAAGTTACACTCAGAACTCAGTTTGGAGATCTTGTATCCAATTCAGATTTCATGGTTGTTGATCAAGACTCAGCATTCAACATTTTTCTTGGAAGACCCTTGCTACATCAACATGAGACTATCCCTTATTCATACCATCAATGTCTCAAATATTGTTTCTATGGTCAAGTTGGGACGTTGAATGGTGATAAGGCCCCGTTAAAGACATGTGAGTCTCAATACATTGAGGCAGAATTCTATCACATGAACCAAAAGGAGAAATCCATAACAAAGGATATTACCAAAGTTAATGCTCCATATGGTTTGGAAAAATTCCCAGTAAATCCATTAACACATGTGAGTACAGATTATTTGTTTCCTATCAGTCAAATTGATAAGATATATGCAAATAAAAATGCTATTATGGAAAGATCCATGATGTCAATTACGACAATCGAGCCAGGAATCATAGGAGAAATTGGTAATCTACCAAGCAGTGATGAAAGCACAAATGGTGACGTCTTCATTTCATCTGCTGAAATCCAACAAGTCTATGCTACGCCAATTAGGCTAGAAGAAGTTATAGCAACATCAGATGTGAACAATAATGTTGATTCTCAATCCATCATCTCCTCTTTATTACCCAAAGAAGACCCTTCATCAGCAATAGGGTCAAAAATGGAAACTTCCTCTTCATAATGTGCAAATTTTGAAATCTCTTCTGATCATGAAAATTCCGCATTGTCATCTACTATGCAATTAGAAACCGAAGAAATAACTCATGATGAAGAAGAAGAGGAAGATCATAGAGATGCTCCTCCAGCATTTGAAGAGGGTACCTCTACCACTGTGGATGAACTCAGAGAAATAAATCTAGGTACAAAGGAAGATCCACGCCCCACTTTAATCAGTGCGGCCATGACCCTTGAAGAGAATGAGATTTATATTTCTTTTCTAAAGAGAAATAGAGATATTTTTTCTTGGAACTATACAAAAATTTCTGTTCTTGATCCTGATGTTGCTACTCATCATTTGGGTTTACCAGAAGAACATCAAAGATTTAGGCAAGCCGCAAGAAGAACACACCCAACATATGCTTCTAAAATTGATGCTGAAATGGATAAGATTATCAATTCTAACTTCGTCAGAGAAGTTCAGTATCCCATGTGGTTGGATAATATTGTCCTTGTAATGAAAAAGAAAGGACAAATTAGAGTTTGCATTGATTTCAGAGATCTTAATTGGCTTTGTCCTAAGGATGATTTCCCAGTTCCGATTACAGAACATCTAATTGATGCAACAGCTGGCCATGATGCACTTTCCTTCATGGATTGATATTATGGATATAATCAGATTTGAATGGCCTCAGAAGATGAGGAATCTGTAGCCTTCAGATCCCCTCAGGGTGTGTTTTGTTACCGGGTAATGCCCTTTGGCTTAAAGAATGCATGTGCAACATATCAACGCACCATGCATCGTATCTTCAAACCCTTCTTAGGGAAGTTTGTTTAATTCTATGTAGAGGATTTGGTAGTTAAATCCAAACAATGTTCTAATCACTTGGCTGATTTGGAAGTCATATTCTGCATGCTTCGACAACATAATTTGAAGATGAACCCCTTAAAATGTGCTTTTGGGGTAACCTCTAGAAAATTTCTCGGCTTTGTTGTATGCCATCGTGGTATTGTAGTCGATCCTGAGAAGACGAAGTCAATCCTTGGTATGTCACCTCCTCAAAATTTGAATAAATTTAGAGGACTTTAAGGACACATAGACTATATTCGGCGTTTCATCACCAATTTAGCATGTAAAACATTACCCTTCACCAAATTGATGAAGAAGGGAGTCACTTAACAGTGGACTAAAGAATGTCAAAAAATATTCGATATTCTCAAGAAATACCTCTTGATTCAACTATTACTCATGCCACCTGTTGAAGGAAGACCACTTATCTTCTATGTGACAGCTCTAGAGCGATCATTAGGTGCCTTTCTTGCTCAAAAGAATGATGTTGGGAATGAAAATAGCCCCTACTATCTCAGTCGAACCATGCTTGAAGCAGATACCTGGTATTCAGGTATTGAGAAGTGTTGTCTGGCATTAATCATTGTTGTTCAGAAGTTGAGACACTACCTGCAACATCACGAGGTCCAATTGGTATCTCGCAATAACCCGATCAAATTTATCCTAAGTCGTCCAATGCTTACAAGACGTCTGGCAAGGCGGGCAGTTATTTTGCAGCAATTCGATATTCATTATGTGTCTCAAAAGGCGATAAAGGGACAAGCGCTGACTGATTTCCTAGCTAAACACCCTTCAATGGAAGACAAATTTTCAGATAATGAGCTCCCTGATGAGGAAGCCTTCTTTATTCAAGAAAGTCCTCAGGCATGGGAAATGTATTTTGATGGTGCTTCCAGAAGTCCAACAGGGAGGAAAATGGAAAATCCTAAATTCAACAAAGTTTGTTTAGGAATTGTGCTCATTTCTCCAGAAAAGGCAGTGTTACCTTATTTCTTCTTATTGTGGGAATGTGGTACCAATAATGAAGCAGAATACCAAGCTCTCATCGTAGGTTTTGAATTATCACTTCAAGAAGTAGTGAATCACTTAAAGGTGAAAGGTGATTCAGACCTGGTAATCAAACAAGTCAATGGGGATTATGCCATCAGAAAAGAATAATTAATCCTTTTGTATGATTACATAAAAGAGTTAATGGCAGAATTCCCTTCAAAACCGACATTTTATTATGTCCCAAGATCACAATATTCTCAAGATGATGCGCTGGCTAATATAGCCACAGCTCTAGCAGATCCAAATCGGGATGAGACAACCATCTGTATTGCCCACCGACATGCAATTTCACCTTATGTTCGAATCAGGACAAAGGAAATTAATGAAATTTGTCCCATTCCTGAACTGTATGGTCATACTACAGGATGGATGTCACCTATCAGGGAATACCTTCAAAATGGAACACTTCCACCTGATAGAGCCGAGAAAGAACAAATCCGGTGACGTGTTGTCAATTTTACTCTTTATGATAGCCCAGATCACCTAGATAAAATTCTCTACAAATGTGGTTTTGATGGAGTTCTCTTCAGATGCATTGATGGTGAAGAGATAATGGTTGTCATGAAAGAAGTGCATGCAGGAGTCTGTGGTGCCCACCAGTCTGAACATAGACTGTCTAATCAAATTCGAAGTCTTGGATACTTTTGGCCTTCAATGATAAGAGATTGTGTTGATTTCACAAAGAAGTGTCATTCATGCCAAGTACATGCCAACTTCATTCATCAACCTCCAGAGTTGCTTCATACAGCTAAATACACATGGCCATTTTCCACATGGGGAATAGATGTGGTGGGACCTTACCCTTTGGCTAGGGCTAAGAAGTTTAAGTATATTCTTACTCCTACTAACTTCTTTTCAAAATGGGCAGAGGCAATACCTCTCAAGGATGTCAGTTCTAAATTAATTGTTAGCTTCATCAAGTCTAACATAATTACCATATGTGGAATCCCTCATACCATATTGATGGAAAATGGCACCAATTTCTGTTCATCTGAGATGAAGAAGTTGTATCAAGAGTACAACATCAAATCCAACCATTCATCTCGGTATCATGCAGCGGCCAACGGCCAGATATAATCCTTTAACAAGACTCATTCAAATATACTGCAATTGATGGTGGATAAAGATCAGAGGTCATGGCCAGATAAACTCTTTCATGCTTTATGGGCTTATCGGACTACCACACGCATTGCAACTCGGTCAACTCCATATTCATTGGTATATGGAACAGAAGCCGTCTTGCCCATTGAAGTTCAACTACCCTCGCTCAGAGTTTCCATTTTGGATCAATCATCTATAGATGAACAATCTAAAAAGCGATTGAATGAATTGGAACGGTTAGATGAGAAAATATTGTTCACTTTTCACCACATGGAAGTCTATCAGAATCGAATGGCACGAGCTTTTAACAAAAAAATTTGTCTGCGTTCATTAACTCAGGGAGAATTGGTATTAGTTCTCAGAACTCCAATGACACTAGGAAATAAACCTCCCAAGCATGAGCCAAAATGGGAAGGACCTTATTCAATACATAGGGTCTACTCTAATGGAGCTAATTCATTAATCTCAATGGATGGGGAACTCATCACTACTCCAACCAATGCCAGATTTTTGAGGAAATATTTTTTATAAACTGCAAAGTCCCTGTTTGTCCCTGCAACATGACACTGAACTGTGCGGCACCACATCGTCCTTTCTATATGACATTAAACTATATAACAACGGTCCAAGAATATGACCCTAAACTATTTGCACATACGTCCAACATGACGTTAAACTATGTAACCTTCATCGTCCTAGCTACATGACGCTAAACTGTACAAAAGTCCTTAAATTCGCCCTATATGACATTAAATTGTACTTTTTCCCCGTAACATGACACTAAACTGTGTGGCGCGAGTTCTTCCTTGCTATATGACGTTAAAATATACAGCAACAGTCCATAGATATGACCTTAAACTATTTTTAATTTCATCCCACATGACGTTAAACTGTGAAAAAGTTCCCTAAATGATCTAGTATGACCTTAAACTGCAACTAAGTCCATATTTTGTCCCTCGAACATCACACTAAACTCTGCGGCACCAGTTCGTCCTTACTATATGATGTTAAACTATACAACAACTATCCATATATATGACCTTAAACTATTTGTAATTTCATTCCAAAGGACGTTAAACTGTGATAAAGTTCCCTAAATGGTCCAGTATGACCTTAAACTGCAACTAGGTCCTGTATGACCTTAAACTGCATCATCAATGGTCCATGCATATGACCCTAAACTATTTGCAAGTCCCTTACGTCCAGCAAGACATTAAACTGTGACGTCCTAACTACATGACGCTATACTGTATAAAACTCCCTTACGTCCGGAAAGACATTAAACTACATAATCATTAACGGTCCTGTATGACCTTAAACTACACCACCATCCAACATTACATTAAACTGCACCATCCACGGTCCATGCATATGACTTTAAACTATTCACAGTTTCTTCCAAATGATGCTAAACTGTATCGTCCCTTTTTCGTCCAACATGACATTAAACTGTGGAAAAAATCCCCAATGCGTCCAATATGACGTTAAAATGGTGCGCTCTTTTGTCCTCACATAATGACATTAAACTGCACAGCCCCCCCCCCTTCGTCCAACGTGACGTTAAACTCTATTGTCCACATCACCCTAACTACATGATGCTAAACTATACAGAATGTTCGTGATACGTCCTGCAAGACATTAAACTGTATTTTGTCCCTGCTATGTTACACTAAACGTTGCAGCACCAATAGTCCTAAATGCAAGACTTTAAACTGCATAGTCCCTTTATATGTCCTACATGACATTAAACTATGCATCGGTAAGGTTGTTGTTACCTCTTTTTTTTCACACCAAGTATGACCCATGTGAGCTTAGATAAAACCTCAACCATAACACTCTCTCTGGGATGATAACCATGTGTAAGTCCTAACATCATTTTTTAGGTCATTGTCCCCAAGAACAATTTGATCATTAATTCATTCTTTAATTAAACTACACAGACTTTGATCCTTGCCTTCTAGGCTGGGTATGTATGCAACCTCCCAAGGTTCAAGCCCAAAATCAATCTCATCACGTCGGTTCATCTCTATCTCATACGATTATAATTTGTGAAACCGCCCATAGAATCAATATCTTTACATTGGTTCGCTTTCGTCCTTATTATAATATGTTAAACTATACAACACTTTTGTCCTGTATGACAATAAACTACAAATTTCTTTGATACCCTCACCTGAGATGGAACCATTATTTTCATTGATTTTTTTCAATCATGTTTCATTTCAAAGACTACGTAAATATATGGAAACTCCCAAACCTTTTATCATGTGTTAAACCATCATTGCACTAAAGTCCTGTTTCACCCTTCACATGTACGAACCAAATTTGTACAAAGGGTAGTTCTAGAACTATGTGGGCTTGATTCCCATCCTTATGGGATATGTAGGAACGTTCGAATGTCCCTCGAATCCAGCCCCAAGTCTTTGGGCCTAACCCCAAATTCCACTTTCAGTCCCTTTGCTGAAAAGCCCCCATGAAAACACACACTGTGTATTTCTTACAACGGTCCAATCTCTATGACCCTAAACTAAGATCTCTAATCCTTTTGTCTCACACGACGTTAAAATATAGTTTAAGAACTACGTATGGCTTGATTCTCATCCTTATGGGATACGTAGTGAAGTCCAACATTTCAGTTCAGGACCCAGCCACAACATGATTATGGTTAGCATTGATCTATGTATCTCTGTACACATGGAACAATACCCATCTTTATGTGTTATAATCCTAACCTTAAATATTTTTTCATCCTCATAACCCTTTTCATGACTTCTAGTCACAAAAATGTCAAACTTCTGAGAGTTGTTTTGTATGACAATGCGGCACGTGCCCATAGGCGGTATTGCATAAACAGTCTACATAACATACTTGTTATCCAAAAGATACTATTATTTGACTATGCAGCCAATGCCCTTAGGTGGCCCTGCATAATTCAACCCCCTAACGTGTTTGTCGGATTGTGGTAATTTCATTCTTGGGAAGAATGCCTCTTTTGTCCTTATTTTTCTTAAATGAAAATATGTATGGATCCAAAAAAATATCCATCCTTAACATATTTGTCCCATATCGTTTTTCATGATCTGAAAGTATTCACGTCTATGGTTTATATTCTACTTCCCTATGTTTGGGTCAGACCTTTGTATGAGTGATATTCATCCAGTTCTTCGATAATATTGTTTGGAAATATTTCCTCTATATTCAAGTACCTCTTTCCATACAGAAAACTCTATACTTTGGAATATTTGAATCTCCATAAACTTTCACTGGCATTTAGCACTATGAAAGTAAATTTCTGATAGTTCTTTTGCCTGACTATGCAGCACGTGCCCATAGGTGGCTTTGCATAAACAGTCTATATAACAGACTTGTTAGCCAAAAGATAATATTTTATTTAACTATGCAGCCAATGCCCATAGGTGGCCCTGCATAATTCAACCCCCTTACAGGTTTGTTAAATAATGGAAACTTCATTCTTGGAAACAACTACTTCTAATGCCTTTTAGCTCTTTTTCATATCATTCATCAGATTCAAAAATTATTAAGTCATAACTTACATATTTTCCCTCATACTTGAGTATGGTACTATGTTTTCAGATGAGTTTTCAATGAATTGAGTCAATTCTAATCCATTTTGGTCAAAGCTATTTCGACGTTAATCATTAGCCTCTTTATGTCCGACATGCAGGACATTAAACTGCCAGATTTCTTATTTCTTCTCACCTCAGAGTCAAAACCTCTTTTCTCTACGGATCCAACTCTGAGGGGGTACTATTATTGATGCTCCTTTTTTCGTCATAGAGTCCAAAGAAATGTAAAGGGAAATGACTTAGAACAAATTGATTCATCTATTGAAGAAAATATCAAAAATCGACAAAGGCGTGAACATGGGATCAAAAGCACCTGTGTCGCGCAAGTTCTATCACTATCGCGCAAGTCCACATGTGTGACGCCTTATGGTCACGCAAGTGACTTGTATGACCTAAGTGATAACCACCTGGTAACCGCCTGGGGTATTCTCCTGCCTATAAATAGACCCTGTGGGCCCCCCATTCGAGGATGATTTTTCTAGAAACTCAAATTTGAGCTCACGTCGCCCTGGTCTCTTCTAAAATCTTCGGAAACACTTCTAAGGTAATTTCATACCTAGAACAGAAGATCTAAATAGGGGGAGGAAGGCCTAAGGGTTGAAACTCATCAACACTTGCGCACCTGAGTGTCCATCCCTTAAGGGAAAAGGGCCACACTTGCGCGCCACCTTACTCCAATAATATATCTTGCGCGCCCCTCTTCTGGAAGAACCTCAAGAGGATTATAAAGGCCTTATTGAATAGTCACTCAAGTATTACCCTACTGATTAATCATCGTGCAAGTACATCATGTGTCGCAAAGGGGTATATCTGCGCGACCAAAACTTGCACGCCCACGCAGTACCTGCGCGCCTGCCAGGACTTGCACGCCCCTGCCTTTTTGGGTTCCTTTCTTTCCCAGTTCACCTCTCTTAATCCATTACACCTTTCCTATTCGACATTCAGTCTTCAAGACACTCTTCAAAGTAATTTTATGACATGATTTCTTGATTTGACTTCCTTATCTGAAAGGAATTTTGTGTAATATCTCTCAAAACCTAGTGATTTACACATCTTTATGTCACTAAAGATTGAGATTTCATTCATTCAACGTCATCCTTTAAGATGAGAGAATCCTTAACATGGGTCACCTTTTTAGGAATAATCCCCAGTCGTATGTCCTCTAATATGGGCATCCTCTTTAGGAGTAAGGCCCATGTCCTTTAATTTTTTGGCATCATTTTCACGAGTAAGCCCCAGTCTTAATCTTGGAAATTATCCTTAAGATTAAGCCCCAATTCTTAAAATTCCCAAATCTAGGAATCCACTTTAGGAGTAAGCCCCAGTCTCCAAATTTGGGCATCCTCCATAGGAGTAAGCCCCAAACCGTAATCCCTGGCTTGGGACACCTTTTCAGGAGTAAGCCCCTGTCTTAATTTCTCTTAACCAGTCCTAATTTACCTTTGATTTGGGATTCCTTTTTAGGAGTAAAACCCAATCATATGTATTATCCTAATTTGGGCCTCCTTTTTAGGAGTAATCCCCAAGTTAGAGTATTCAAAATCTCCATGAAGCACATATACTTTTATGGACCCTGTTCCTAGATTTCTTCCCTAAAGTAAATCCTGACCTTCATTTATCTGGGCAGTCATACATACATAAGCCTCACATTATTTCTTGTGATTGCATCTTTCATGGCACAATTGTATAATTTTTACCAATAACTCTTGTTTCTCACACCAAGCATGACTCACGTGAGCCTAGAGTGTAAAAGTAATTGTTAAATACTTCTTTGAGCCATCAATCATAAACATCATACTCCCTTACTAGAACTACGTGGGTTCTGATTCCTTTTCTAAACAAAGGATACATAGGTAGCCCGTCTACGGGTTCGATCCCAACTCTAAAATAATCCATGTCCTTCTGAATGAAAATAAACTTCATGTGCCCCACTGAGTGGCTTTATAACCAGCATGGTCATCATAATGACCAAGAGACTTCTGTATAAATGTGTCGAAGGGTACCATTGACCAAGAATCTCTAACAAATTCAGATGATTCTCTATCAATGAAGAACCTCGAATACATAGAAAAGATTCTCTAACAATTTCCTACATATTTAATCATTGATTGTTAGATCTGAAGGAAAGATCATTTTATACTTGGTAATGTAATAAGGATTCCCGAACATAACTTAAATCTATAATGAGAGTCCCAGAGTAGACAATAATTCCCCTCAAAAAGGTGTGATGAGTCCGACCTCCCATCCTCTCGACCAATGCAAATTCCTAAGCCTCATCAGTCCACAAACTAATGAGCACCTACCTTTGGAAAGTAGGTCTGAATGGATGTGGAATCATTGGATGTTTCCGGTTCTACGAAAAAACTAGTTAGAAACCGATCAGAAAGTTTGAACCTCCCATCAAGGCGGTCATCCCTGGATTCCGAGGGAAATAATATTCTTGGTTGATATAAGTTTGTTAGTTTATTTTATTATTTCAATTTTTTTGATGAATAAAATATTTTGGATGTTTGTAACTTTTTTGATATACTAATATATTTATATTTACACATTAATATATATGTGTGTGTTTGTGTATGTGTGTTTGTGTGTGTGTTTGTGTTTGTGTGTGTGTCTGTGTATGTGTACGGACGCACATCTATGTATGTATATAGATTTGATATGTTAATTGTTTTAAAAAATTGTAATAAGATATTTCATTTAAATATATTTGACTATAAACTTACATTATATATATATATATTACATATAAAAATAATAGAAATGAGTGGTTTTTATTTATTATGGTAAAATTAATTTATGGAAACCATTTAAACATAATGTTATTTAATAGAATTTTAATTCTGAAAAAAGATAATAAAGGTTAATAAAAACTATAAAAATTAAGATATATATTATTTATTAAAAAAATAGTTATCAATAAATATGTTATTTATTTGTAACAACTTTTTAAAAAATAGTAAAACATAAAAGGAATTATTAAAAATAAAAAAATAAAAAACATTAAAAATTTAAGTGTTAATATAAATAATTAATAAAAATAATTAAATTATCTATAATAATTAATAACTAATGAGTATTTATAAATATAAATTTTTTTATATTAATGATAGTTATAAAATAATAATATTAATTTCTCAATTAATTATAAAAAAATTTATCATGTGCTTGAAAGTCACAATAATTCATAGAAATGTTTCATTAATTATGATAATTTGGAATATTAATGAACATATATGTTTTAAAAGAACCCTAATTGAATAACTATTATAATAAATATATGTTAAAATTATATAAATCAAAATAACAATCATTTTCAAAATAATTATCCATTCAAAAACATTAACTAATAATTATTTGTAAATTCCTTCCATAAATTAATTATTCCACATAATCGAATTTATTTTTAATAAAAATTATCTAATGTAAAAGTAGTTATAATTTATATATATATGTTCATTTAGATTTTATATTCATATATTTTTTAAAAAGAAGTTATAATATATAGTATTTATTTAGAATGATTAAGAAATTATGATATGTGGATATAATAAATTTTAATATTTGAATAATAATTTTAATAATTGATAAAAATATATAAATAGTTTATATAAATTAATAAATAATTAGTTGATATTATTAATAAATAGTAATTATTAGTATTACATACAAATTACTATAAAATTTAGATATTATTATGAAATTACCTATATTTTTTAAAAAAATTAAAATAAATTATATGAGTAGATATAAAAAATTATATTTTTTTTGTAAATTCATATATAATTAATAAATACTTATTTTTACTTAAAAATTAACATTATCAAATTCAAAAAAAATTGAAAATATATTTTTAACAAAATACTAAATTGTTTATCAAACCCTGAAAAAAGTATGATAACTAATAACAATAAGAGTTTCATAATATATTAGATAAATATTTATGTAATTAAATTAATTCATATTAATACTTTTTATAAATATTTTAACATATATATAAATATATTTTATATGTGTCAATAAAATTTTAATAAAATTCTAAAAATGATACCCTTATATGTGATGTTATGGAACACCATACACTCGCAAATGATATGTTGTGCCATAAGTATACCCCAAATCATAGACCCAACAATGGTCGCTAAATTTTATTATGATACACAATATAGAAGATACATTAATGTTTAATGAGAAATTATAATAAAAATATTAATTTAATTACACTCGCATGGCATGTTACCAAACACCCAACGTTGATAAATGTTATGGAATGCCAAGAGAAAACTCTTCATCTTGGACTGAACTATGATCTACGATATTTAATAGGATACATAGTTTGAATGAAACTTTAAATATTAATATACAATACAACAAAAATATTAAATTAATTCCCCTTATGTGAAATGTAACTAAACAAATGATACTCATGATTGTTATGTCACACGTATGATTAACCCCACATCCCAAACAAACTGGTGGTACTTGATTTTTAATTTGATACACAGTTTGGGAGATAATTGTTTTTAATAAAACTTTTTAATAAAAACATCAAATTAATTACCAAATGTTCCATGAAACCAAACACCCAATTAACACAAATGTTTTGTCTCACCTATGTTCAACTCTGCACCATCGATCAAACCATTATCTAATATTGATGATATGATACACCATTAGATGAAAATTCAGTAATTTTTTAAAAATGAATATATAAATGTCAAATGTTATTAACCTTGATTTTGATGTTACAAAACGTTTAACACATACAAATTTAATGACGCACATAGGGTAACTACCCGAGACCTAAAAGTGTCCTCCAACTTCTTATATGATAGACCATTTGGGAGATATTCTATAAATTTATAAATAATAGCATTTTTGTTTAATAATATATTTATTTATTTTTTTCTATCTGTTTTTGACCTATATAGTTCTTGTAATCCAAGGCTATCCCAACACCTTAATTTGATCATATTCCATAAAATATTTCAATGTGTTACAATATAATAATAATTTGAAACCTGTCAAAATGATTAGTAATAATAATTTATTTATATTATTTTTTCAGATAACTAGGGAATCTAGAAGGATCCATGAGTTTTTATTAGGTGACTATGATTTTATAAATCATCACAAAAAATGACAATGTATCTAGTGTAAATAATATCAACATTAAAGGTGTTGAAGCATATATCATTTAAATCGTCAAATTTTGAATTTTTATTCAATGTAACAATAAAAATTTCATGTCATAAATGTGATATAAGAAGATTATAAACATTTGAAAATCTTGGAACTTATCATTTCTATTTTAGTTTTCAGAAATTGTATATTTATTTTGTATTAATATGTTGAAAATAATTCAGTAGAAAATAAATTTTTTTCTAGATCCATCATGTTAGAATTTTTTACATTTTGATTTTGGCCAGTATACTATTGAAATAAAATCGTAGAATGATATTGTAAATCTTGAATTAGAAGATATTTAGTTTTAGAATTTATTGATATATCCAGATCATGAACTATATCCTGGATGCTATATGATAAAACATGAAACTATTATAAACTTTATTGATATTAAATCCTATTTGGGATTGTCAAATAGTTGATTTGATCAGATTTCACCTTTTCTGAAATCGTTGTTTCTGGATGGAAATATACAACCTTCAAGCTTCTATGAAATTAATAGGATGGTTCATAATTTGGATCATAGATATCATTAAAAAAATTAATGTTCAAATGATTACGTCTAATTTTATGGGGATTATGAATCGATGGTCAATTTTATAAAATGTGTATAATTTATGTATAAATATGTACAACAATAAAACATTATATTTCAAATGGAATGTTGTGGTATTTTTCAATTACATATCATTTAATGAGTTTATTTATGTATCACAACACATATGGATTAATGAAATAAAATAAATAAAATATTTCCATCTATAAAAGAATAAATTAGATATGTGATTTTGATTCATGTAAAAACATTTATTCGATTAATCCCTTTTTTCAGAACTATATAACATAGGACGTGCCTTTCTCCTAATTATTTTTGTCCATTATGTGCATAAGTTAGTAAGTATTCATGTTGGGAAATTTTTATTACTCTTTACAACATACCTCATTAGATGTTGATTAGAGAACTGAATATATATATATATATATTGTTATTAATTTCAGGACCTCCAATTAAGAATATTAATGTTTATTTGAAGCCCCTAATTTATGAGTATTTTTCTTTATGGCATAATGATGTGACTATATTTGATATTATTTCATATGAAAATTTTATATTGATTGTCACATTAATATGGATGATCAGTGACATTCCGACCTTAGTTATGTTTTTTGGATAAAGAACACGTTGTCTAAAATCAAGTCCATACATCAAGGTTGATAAAAAAGTGTTCTAGATATGTAATCGAAAAAGGATAGTTATTTTGAGTGTAATTGGATATTTCTTCCTACAAATCACCCTTTTCAATGGAACAAAAAAAATTAAAAAATGTATAATTGAATCTAATGAACATACTATAGTTCTCTCAGTTGAGCAGGAAAAATCTATTATCTCAACATTAGCTCATGTTAGTTTCAGACAATCCACAAATGAAAGAAATATTGTTTTTAGAGATATAATAATTGGAAAAAGAATATTATTTTTTGGGAGCTTCAATATTGATTTTATTTTTTGTTTTGTTACTTGTTACATGTAATTCATATTGATAATTGTTTTTTATAAAATATTTTATATTTTTTTGGACACAAATGGTAAAAAAGAAAATAATTTAAAGGCACATTTAGATCATTCCAATATTTGTATACTTATTGATCATGAATTAATTAAAGATAAAATATCACACAATTCAATCAATCCCAACTTACATTAATCAGTTAGTAACGAATTTTAGTTATTAAACTATAAATGTATTAGAGAATTTAGGTTACTTCATGTATATGCTTATAATTTATTCTACTATGTTAGAAATGGTCATATTACACGTATAAAAATTCATGACTATAATGTTATAATTGAATGATTATTACCTTTTGGTGTGAGAGTGAAGTTTAATTCATTTATATGTGATGTCCTAACAAAAATATCATATTTGTTTTATAATATATATGTTGGAAAACATTATATTATGATGCATTTTGTTTTCTGGGAAAATATTTTGTTTTAACATGATTTACATATGAGGAAATATTCCCACCTCACTTCATTGATTCCATGAACAATTTAATATTTCATTTTCAATATGAATCTAATTTTTGAGTTTCTACAAAATTACAATGGATGTATCTGTATGAGATATTTATGAAAGAGTTAAAGAATAATGTATGTCACAAAGCATCAGATTAAGGGTCGATTATAGTAGAATACTTGCAATAAGATGTTTCAAATTTATACTCTTATTATTTTATGTTAGAATATACTTCCAAACATAATATCATGGGTTAATTGAGGCTAATTTTGAATTTGTCACATACCATCAGTTTTGATTTAATAATCATCTGAAGCTTGTATTTGGTGTTTTTTGTGATTAGTGGCTAAAAAATGTGGAACAGAAATGAACTCATACATATGTTCTTATGAATTGTGAATAAATTAAAATAATTTTTAAGTATGTAGCAATATTTTATTATTATGTAATATATTAATAAATGATATGTTTATTTATATTTTTTTTTGTAGAATATATGATAACCATATCAAAAAATAATTTATCCAACTTATATATGATTCTATAGAAGAATATTGTTATTTGTTTTTTCAAATTGGTTTCAAATAATGGTAAGTTATATTTATTGTCATGGAATAATAAATCAATTTTTTTATGATATATATTATTAATAATTATTATTATTTACATGAAAAACAATAGGAAAAAATATTTATAGATCATTATGTGTACTCAAAAACACTACATTGAAACTGGTGAAATCATATAATCAGTATGTGGTTAATGAATTTCAATTCCATACTTGAATATATGTTGACTAAATAAAATTAATGAATAATGGTGTTTTCTTAAATAATATCATCATAATAAATTTGAATATTACCTTTATGTTATGTTGAATTAAATAATTGTGTTATGTTATTAAGGAATAGATTTTATAATAATATTTAAATATAACATTTTTTATACTGATCAAGGGGTCAGTTTCCATCAATCATATTGAGTCATTGAGAATAAATATAATGGTCGTCTTACATCAAATGAACCATTTATGATGTCACATCAATCATATAATTTTTATTATGATAATTATTGCGATGTTTTGAGATATTTGAACGACTATTGTAGTGTGAAAAAATGAAGTCATGTGATAATAATTTTATGGGAAATGGAAATGGTTTTGTCAAAGTTTAACATTTTGATATTTTTTATGAAAAATATCACAATATATCTCTTACTTGATGAGATATAGATATTGAAAATGAACCCCAAAATTAAGGTCAAATGATAAAGGTAATGTTGATGATTTATTAAGGTATGATGAATCAAAAAGTCATATGGATTTTGACGATGATAAATATGAAGATAAAGATTTTGATATTCATGAAAACGCAAAAAAAAATATGTTTATTTGTGTATTATATTCAGGAATTTTGATACAAGTAAATATTATATTATAATATTTATTAGTATTTTTAATTTGATATATCTATAATCAATTTATTTCAGTTAAGGTTATTATATTATTTTAATATTTTTTTTTGGAACATTGATATTTTTATTAAAAAATTGTTTTAGGTAATAAAAGTTTTTTCATATGGTTTTTGATGATGATAATGATATATTTCATTATATTATTGATGTTGGACTTCATACTAATTATCTTAATTCAGTAGATCCTCAGGATGGAGTTCCTACTATGAGAGCTTACGGTCATCCTTGATTGATGATTCTCTATCCAAATTTAGTGCGATTACCATCTATTTATTATGATACTCATTTATGTTGAAATTTTTAATTTTCTTATGATATTTTTTTATAATTTTTTTTTACTAATTTTGAAAGTAATTTTATGATTATAAATTTTTATTTTCAATGTTTCGTTCATTAATCTTTTGGGAATCCATGTACAAATATACAAAATTATTTTTCAATGAAATGGGTTTCATGAGACCAGGTTCCCATCACCATTCATCACTAGATTTTTGATCACTAGATTTTACATTATTAAATGATATATAAATTTATAAATTTATTTAGTAACTAAGATATAGTTTTTAATTATCTTGTAGATTTTATTTTAACTAATTTGTGATAGCATGAGAGATTCTATTTGAGATGCATGAGAGATTTTTAAATTTGAGTGATTTCATCAATTTACAAAAAATCCTCATAATGTGTCCTATGTATAACTCTTCTCCTACTATTTTCGAAGATTCATGCATCTCCCATAAAAAAGATTAATTTTCTACTCAGGTATGAGATTTATTATGATCCTGCTTTCTAGGAGGGAATTTTAGGTGGAGTTCATCATATGGACACCAGAACCGACAGATGTAATAGGTCATCGATATTGAATATTGTTACAAATATGGATTACATTAATGACATATACTAGGTAATATTATTTATTAATGTATATAGACTTTAACAGTATCTAGTTTTTTATGTTATGCAGGAAAATATTGACCCAGCCATGAAGGAGTTTGATGTTTATAAGAAGTTATATTCTAATCCTTGTATAGGGTAAGTCATAGATGAGAAATAACACCATACTAAGGTTAGTACATTTAAAAAAATCCCTGAAAATAAATTTTATTGATATTATAATTTTCGATATCTTTTAATAAAAACATATGAGAATGATACTTCTCATTCATAGGAGACCCAAGCCTTGAATGGAAAATATTCCACTACTAACTCGAGTTTCAGTGGGGTGGGAAGGGTATAAGATTCTTTTCATGGTGTTGACAATGTCCAGGTTATTGGTATTGGTTCCCAACTGATGACTATGAGTTACTATGGTACTTATGTGATGCCATCATTGAGGGTAAAAGGATCTCATGGAGATTCATCATCGAAGTTTTTTACCACTGTATAGTATGAGGAGAGGTTGATAACTCCGGAAGGGAAAATACAATATATGTAGAGTAAAATAGAGGAGGAGCGTGAGCAATAGCTTCTGAGAGATAAGAAGTTGTTGGAGTATAAATGGCGACTTGTGGAAAGTATTGGTTTGGATCCCCCTGATCCTTCAAGAGATCTTCCTCCACCGGACCCTTTAAGGGATCCTCCTCTACCAAATGGCAGATAATGATTTGTGTAGTTTTATTAATATTATTATATTTTGGGATGATCAACATTTTAGGTTTGAAATGATGATATAATATTATATATATTATAAATTTATAAATTTATTTTAATTTTTTTGTTAATATATTGAGTTAAAATTCTGTGTTATTAATTTTAAATATTTTTTTAATAAATTATATCAATATTATTAAATATTTGTTTTGTTTTTATTGTTTAAATTAATTAAATATTTTATATATTTTTTAATTATATTAAATTATTTATAATGTTTGAAATAAATTTAATTTTTTTTAAATATATTAAAATTTTCCAGTAATTTTATTTTTCATTAAATATAATTATTATATTAAACTTATTATTAATATTATTTAAATGTAAATATTTTTTATTTAAATCTATTTTTATTATTATTTTGAAATTTTGTATTTATTTTTGAAATGAAATTTTTGATTGATATACATTCGACCGTGTAATGAAATTGCGTAAGACCATTGCAATTATTTATTTATAAAAAATGTGCACTATATTTGTATCTTTTACTTCGTCCGTAATAATAATCCTTTATTTTTGATAAATTGTATAAAATAATCAAAAATGAGAAACTATTTTTTCCCATGGAGAATTAACAATGAAATGCCGTCAAAAATTTATTTTTCTAATCAGAATATTTGGCTAATTGTCCATCAATAAAATGGAATTTCTAATAGTACAATTTTAATAAATATACAATATTTGAAAATAATTATTCATTGAAAACATTTTCTTGAAAAAACCTTTCCAAAATGTGATATTTTTGGAAATAATTATGTTTTGAAAAAATTATTTTGATTTTCATCCAAAATCCAATATCATTGAAAATTATTATTCATTGAAAACATTTTTTGGAAAAAATATTTCAAAATAAAACAACATTGAATACGATTGATAAAAAATTATAGTGGTTTTCAAAATTTATTATGAAACTCAAAAAGGAGCACAAAGGGGTGTCTTGGTACATTGAAGTATCTCAACAGTATTATTATCTTGTGGAGCTGAGTTCACTCCTTATATCCTGATAATGTTTATAACTTCCATGTACACAAATATTATAAAATACTGTGAGCATGCAGTTTATATATATAGATATACATTATTCAAAAGATTGTTTATATTTTAAAAACATAGAAATGAATATATATATATATATATATATATATACTTATACATACTTGTATGTAATTGTAAATATTGTTTTTTTACATGTCCACATCTATGACCTTGAAGGAAATTAATTTTTTTAGTAAACATATCATGTTTAAAATGATATCCTTGATATTCATTTGAACATGAAAATAACAGAAAATGATTGTAATTATCATTTTAAATTTTACCTTTACAAAAAAATAGGATTCTCATATTATATGAACATAATTAAGTTAATAATTAATGTTATTAAATATAAAATAATTTTATGAAGGTTTAAATCCATCATTAAATATAATTACAATTTTAAATTTATATTTTTATAAATTAAGTAATTATTTTTAAAACATATAATTTTTAAATCATTTGAAATTTCATATAAAATATGTTATATACTTTTCTAAAAAAATATTATAACACATAAAGTATTAATTTTTCAATAATGTTGTTTTAAATAGATAAATTATTTTTATCATAGAATCCATAAATTGAAAATATGACTTCTTGGCTAGTTTTGACACCAACCATGAATAAGATCATTGGGATATATTTTGAACATGAAACACTACTATTTTATTTCTTCAAAATTTAAATTATTCAAAAAATTTTGAATACTTATATATATTTATATAAATGTATATTTCATTAAAAATTATAATTTTCTAAATGGATAATAAATCATATAATTTACAAAAATAAATTAAATTTCCGTACCTAAATATATGTTTAAAAACAAAAAACAAAATATGATGCCTTACAATAAATAATTATTTTATTTGAAAGTAATACATATATATACACCTTACCTAGGTTTTATGGTGTAGATATCATCACTAAAACATCTATGTTTCATATCCCTTTTACACCAGGTCAAGAAAGAATTTCATGGGGAAGGGAAAACAATAGTGTTGCTAATGAGGAACTCTTGTGGAGATATTCCAAATAATTTATGGGTGATGAAAACTAACATACATTAAAGGCCATTCCATGATTAAAATGGGTGTCTTTAAAATTATATTACATTCATCAGTTAATCCTATAATAGAATCCTTATGAGAAATGGAAATAATCACCTATTCATTTTCATCATTTAAATTTCATTTTTTTATTTTCGACTCTATTATTTATTTTGATGATGTGTTCTAGATACATGTTGATATCAGCTTACCTGTTGTTACTGGATGGTAATAATGTTGGTGGAAAAGGATTTATAGATGGTATTGGTGGTCAAAACTTGTTCACTAGTGGTGGGTTTACACGGTAATGAGGAGTATTGGTTGATATATATATATATATTAATTTCGTCTGTCTATGTAAATTTACACAAACACACAAACACACAAACACACACACATGTGTGTGTGTGAATGCGTGTGTGTGTCTTGATATTTTGTTTCTCATTTTAATTATTTTTGCAATATCTCTTTTAAATTGGTAAAATTGTTTTAACAAATAATATTTTCTGTATCAATCTTCATTTTCATTTTCATCAAGGAATATATTTATTTTATAATTAAATATTAACATTCATTATATCTATGTTATTATATTATTTATTTAATTAATAAAAATATATTTTCGATATATCATTATATATACAAATTCATACACTAAGATTAATAATACATCTATTTTTTCGAAATAATTCCAAAAATTCACTTATTTGTTAAATCATATTACCTATGATCCAAATTATTTTGATAAAGTATTATTTATGATTAATTGGAATTCTTTATTTATAATTTTTTAAATATATTATAGGACATAATAATTTTTATTTCACCATGTGTATTTATAACTATAATTAAAAAATTAATTTATAAAATAATTCCAAATATAAATAAGGTAGTATTATATTACATGCATAATTTAATATCTCTTAGTTTATAATTCATAAATATAAATATAATTAAGATAATTAATATATACTAAATTTATTTGGTGTTACACTCTACCCCCTTAAAATTCATTTTCCCGTGAAATTCATTCTTCTCAACTAATGGAAATATTGAATTTCAATTTTCAAAATTTTGAAATGTAAAATTCCCAAAATTATGTATTATTAGATTCAAATAAAATATTATTACAATGAATATAATTTCAAATTTTTAATGTAAAATAAAAATAGAGAATTTCGAATTTTGTGTAAACCATCCCCATGATACCAGGTATAGTGTCCTGAGACTCTATCTTCTAGGTCCAACAAAAAGTAATTCTACAATTATATTTAAATATAGAAGACAATATTCAGTACATTTTACAAATAAGGATCATTTATGTGATATGATTTAGAAGAAAAGGACTAAATATTACAAAATATTTGATTATGAATTACTAAATAAATTTTTATTTTTATTTTATTTTGAAAAAGGTCTCTTGCATTGATAATCTAATTGAATATTCTAAATTATCTTCAAAAAGATTATTAAAAATATTGTAAGAATAACATTTCCTAGTAAGTTGTTTAAATTTAGTTGAAAAGATTTTGTTTATATATTTTAAATCTCATTTCAATACATTTTTATAAATTCAATATCCCTCGAATTTATGTTAATCTTAGAAAATATTATTTTGAAAAGACTTTTTCCAAACATAATAACTTTTTAAATACATATTAATTGAAAAAAATATTTTGATAAATTTTTTTAATAATATAATATCATCGAAATTTGTATTTATTTTGAAAAACATTATTTTGGAAACGCTTTTTAAAAATTTAATATTTTTGAAAATATTATACTTCAAAAACATTATTATGAAATTTTTTATTCATAATTTAATATCATAGTTAATAGTAAATAAATAAATTCCATGGGTTTTTTGAAAATATTATACATGTTTAGAAACATTATCTTTGTGAAACTTTTATCATTAAAGGTTATCGAGGGCCTACCCATCTTGGATTGTTTCGTTCACTCACCATTTCCCTATTATGTATTAAATGCCCAAGTACCAGTATCTTATAAAGAATTATGATTATTCTCTCTCTATCCTATATATATATATTACTCACTTGACTTTATATATTTTCAATACCTGGAAAGGAATATATATACAAACATATATATATATAAAATCTTGTCCACACATGTATTAAATTTTGAAGACTCTTTTTTGTACACGAGTAATTCGATGATAATGAATGGAATTCATATATTTTAATGAACAATTTAGACATAATATGATATATTTTAAATCCATTTGATGTTGAAAAGTTTAAAAAATGATACTTATTTTCAATTTACATTCCACCTTAAATATTGAGATATGATTATAATATTTTATGAAAATACTTATTTTATAATTTAATGATTTAAAATATAAAATAATTGTAAAAAGTTTTAAATCCTTCACATAAAATAATATCAATATTGAATTTCAATTTTCATATAGAATAATAATTTTTTCTTAAAAAATAATTTTTCATTCACAAAACTATTAATATAGAAAAATTATATAATTTTGATTCAAAATTATTTGAGAAATTAAAAAAAATTATTAAATAATGGTTTTTTAAATATAATTATTATTTTTATTAAATAGACAATAATTTGAATATATAACTTTTTTTATAGTTTGGACCAGAACCATGAATAAGATCATAATTATTATATATGATGAATTTACCATAACATATACTTATATTTTCATTCTAGAAAATTCATATTAAATTACTTTATATTAACATAAATATATATGTCTAAGTGTTTGTTTATATATATATATATATAACTCTAATAAAAGAAGTATTTTGACAAGCGAAAAATGATACTATTTTTATATTATAAATTAATATTCCATTAAAATATATATATCATAAATTTATTTCAAATTAGAAGATTAAAAATAAATAAACATGTAAAGTGGAAAGAATATATATTTCTCCACTTACCTAGTGTTGATGAACGATATCTCATCTCAATAACTATTAAAATTTATCTATATTTTGTACCAGGTGAAGAAAGTGTATTTTAGTGATGGGAAAATAATATGGTTACAAAAAATTAACACCTGAGGACCAATTCCTAGATTTTTATGGGTTAGCGGATCATACAAACATGTATTTCCTTTCTAAGATGATTTTGGGTGGCTTGAAAAAAATCTAATTCTTCTATATCTCTTCTATAATCATCCTAATGAGTACATGAAAAAAATAACCCTAATTAAATTTATCATTTAAATTTTATATTATTTTTCATTCATTTTTTGATTGAGTTTACATACAAGAAATATCTAAAAGTATTTCATGGATTCCCTATTCATGTATGTGAGGAATATGGTTACAAGATAAGAAATCTAAGAAACTATAAGTGGTATAAATGGGTTCACTGGTAGTGGGTTTAGTCGGAAGCACTGTTGGAGGTGAGTCTTGATTCATAATGGAGGTTGATCAATGGCTTGGAAAATGGTAGTTTTCTGTAGTAATGTGATTAGAGGAAAATGAATATAGAGATGGTGAAGCAGGTAATGTGGATTTTTATTGGTGATAGTCATCGGTAGGGTTGATGTGTGGAAGAATAAAAAACCATGCTCTTCATTATTTATCATTTATTAATTTTTTTGATTTAGTTTTTCTAATGATATATATATATATATTTTCTTTTATATATACCTATATATATACACAATGTTTATAGGAAAATAATATAATAACATATTTATGTTATCATAGTTAAATAAATTAATTAAATAGTATTTTTTACTTTATAAATTGCATTCCTATATTTTTACTATCATTAAAAAATATTATATATTTTTATTAAATAGATTTTATGTTTTTATAATTTTTTTTATTATATTTGAGTTTTGTTTTATTTCATGAACAACTATATTAATAAATAATATTTCATCAATCAATACGAGATATTATTTGCAGCAATGAATATATTTATATTTGATTTCCATTTTACCTTAGTTATGTTTGTGTTATTATATTACTTAGGAAATATGAAAATTTATATAATTTTAATATTAATATATATATATATATAATTCAATATACATGTATTTCAAGTGCTATTAGATTTTTTTAAATTCATGTTTCATATACATATATTTTGTAAATCATATTACCTTTTTACATTATCATGAAAATGTTTTAATTTCTATTAATTAAAATTTATATTTCTCAAATAGACCCATATATCATATGGGTCATAATAGTGTTAATTGCCTCATCCAAACATATAATTATAATTATATATATTTATTTTTTGAATAATTTCAAATATTTATAAGTAAGTTATATATAATATGAATAATTTAATTTGACTAGTTATATGATTTGTAAAGTAATTAAATTATAATATAAAAAATATACTATATTTTTTGTCGATTACACCAAAAAGTGATGTTCTCCCCTAAAATTCATTCTTTATACCTAAGTTAAATTCTAAATTTTTATATCTTATATTTATAAAATTAAAATCACTAAAATTATAAATTCTTATGAGTAAACTAAAATCAAATTACCAAGAACATAAATGAAATTTATATTTCATACCATATGAATAAAATTCATAATATCAAATTTTTTTCTAAATCATTCATTTGAAACCATGTATATATACCAGAGACCCTCCCTTACTGGTTTGGAAGAAAATAATGTTGTATATATCTAATGTATTTATATACAAATATTTATTCCACTGTACATCAGATGATCTTTTTCATCTTGGAATTGGATAAAATGACTAACTATAATAGAATATCATAGGTTGCATTATTGAATAAATGACAATTTTATTTTCTTCTCATTCTTGATCCTAAGTGACGATAAATTTCATGAATCTTATAAATAATTCTGAGAACTATTTTAATACATTGGGTGAGCCTAAAATTACTAAGTATGGTGTTTTAAAATCCACATAAAGAAGATAATTTTATCAACTATTTAAAATATAATATTAAAACATTTTCTTAAATACAAATAAAATTTGAATAAATATTTTTATTTGAGAAAATTATTTTTGAAAAAATTTCACAATATATTTTATCAAAAAATTATTCATTGAAAAAATTTAAATGAACAATATTTAAAAAAAATATAATATCATTGAAAATAATTATTCTATGAATAAATTATATTCAATTAAATTTTCCAAAATATAATTTCAATTAAAATTATAATGATTTGAAAACATTATTTGGAAAACCATTTCTCAAAAAATAATTTCATTAAAAATATTTAATAAAATAATCTACAAATTTTATTGAAAATATTTTGCAACATAAAAGAAGAAAAACCCATGTCCACTTAGAATATTGAAGGATATCGATGTATTACTCATATTTGTGGTTTTGGATCACTTCCCACATCCCAATCATGTTTATGAATTCTACGTGATGAAATTTTATATACATTTTTTATCTTTATTTAATTATTTATATTATTTACTGGATTTTTTAGTTTTTTAAAACAATTAAATGAGTATATATATATATAATGACTTATACATACTGGAATGAAATTCTCAAAAATATTTTTTATATGTCGATAACAATGATCAAGAATGAATTTTTATTTTTATGAAAAATTCTTGTATAAAATGAATTCATTAAAATCCCGTTGAATTTGAAAAAAACATAAAATGATAAACTATAACATTTTAAAATACGAGATGATTAAAAAAATATGCTGATCATTTTGGAAGAAAATACTGAATTAAAAATATGAATTCTGGAAATATAAATTTATGGTATTAAGGGGTAAATCATTGAAATAAAATAACTGTAAATTTCAATTACTATTTATTATAAAAAATAAATCATTTTTGAAAATATATAAATTTTGAATCATATATTTTTATATGAAATAAATTAATATAAATTTTAAACAAAATTATAGGACAAATAAAATTATAATTATTTAATAAATGTGTTTTAAATATAATATTTTGTATCAAAGAAACCATAATTTGAAAATATAACATCATCGGATATTTTGAGACCATCCTTGAATAAGTTCATAATTTTGAGTAATGTTAAATTTCTAAGAAGATATAGTACCATTTTTTCATGAAAAATAAGAATTATATAACAATAGCCGAACATATACAAATCTTTAAAAAATATAATTTTATAAAATGTACAATTAATTTATAATCATTTAAGATAGATTAATATCTTTTAAACAAATATATATTGAAAAATAATTAATCTATTAGAAGTATATTGATAAATAAACATGTATTTTGATAATATATATATATATTTATATCCCCTTACCTACTGTTGATGATTGAAATCTCATAGAAACAACTCGTAAAATTCATCATCCATTTATATATGGTCACGAAAGTGTATTTTTGTGAAGGGAAAATTAGTTGTTTTCAAATGAAAAAACCCATGGAGATATTCTTTTATATTTAAGGGTGATCAATAATAACATACATGAACATTCATTTTGAAATGATGAGTTGGGACCTGTAAATATAATAGTCATCTTTTATCAAATGAACCATTTATGTTGGAACATCAAGCACACATGGTTTATTATAAAAACTAATGTGATGTTTTGAGATTTTAGAATAACTAGTGTAGTGTCCAAATAATGAAATTATATGAAAAGAAGTTTATTAAAATTTGTAATGGTTTTGTGGATGTGTAACATATTAAAATTTTTCATGAAATAACCCAAAATATATATCTTCCCTGATGAGATGTAATTATCAAAGATGAAACCCCAATGTTAAGATCCAATGATAATTTTAATGTTGATGATATAATAAAGGATGGTGAAACAAAAAGTCATATAGATTTTGATGATGATGAATATGAGGATGATGACATTGATCCTGATGAAAATTATGAAGAGAATAAAAATTGATTTTTAATATACAGGTCTTTAGTTAGACGTAATAATTATATTCTGGTATTTATTATTCTATTATATTTGATATATTTGTAATTAATTTTTTACATGTGATGTTATTACATTATTTTATTTATTATTTTTTATATCTTTGGTATTTTTATAAAAAATCTAATTTTGGTAAAAATAATTGTTTTAGATGGTTGGTGATGATCCTAAAAATCTATTTCAGTCTGTCACTCATGTCAAAAAACATACAGATTAGATTATTTTAAGTGATTCTAATGTTGTATTGTCTAAATGTATAGGATATGCTCATGCTTTAATTATTATGTCTAATCATGTTCTATGTCTATTTCCATCTTTTGATTATGATCCTTATGTATGGAGGAATGTTTTCTTGTTTATGATATTTTGATATTAACTTTTTGTGATAATTTTGAAAATATTGTTATGATTATATATTTTAATTTTAATAGTTTTTTTAATTTACCTTTATAGAAGCCAGACATGATTCGAAGAAATTATTTCTCTAAACTCTACATATCATGGGACCTAGTACGTATCACTATGCATCACAAGATTTTTGACCAATGGATTGAACATTATTAAATGATATATAACTTTTTAAATTTATCTAATTACAAACATATAATTTATAATTGTCTTATATAATTTATTTTATCAGATTCATGATAGAATTAGAGATTCTATCATAGATGCATTAGTGATTTGTATATGTTAACACTTTCATATTTTCCTTAAAAACCCACCAAATGAAAAATATGGATAATTCATCTCCTACTATTTTTGACCAGACATGCATCTCTAATCAAAATGAATATATATGAACTCATGTATTAGATAGATTCTGATTTTACTGGATAGGAGGGACATTTATGAGGAGTTCATCATCTGGAAACCAGAGTTGAGGTAGGTAAGCGGTCATAGATAGGGACAAAAATCATAAATTTGGAACACATTGATGACATATGCTAGGTGATATAATTTATTAATACATATTTACTTTCACTATAACTATTTTATATTATAAATGCTGTTATTGACCCATAAATAATTGATATTACTATTTATAAAAAGATATATATGGATCATTTTACATGAGAAGCCATAGATAAGACACAATTTCATTCTCGGGTAAGTAATTTTAATAAAAAATTTGTAACGATGTTTTTATTTTTATTCTAATATTCCATTCCATTTAATGGGAACATATGAGGATGATACATCTCATTCACCTGATACCCAATCATATAAAATACAATATTCCAATATTTATTCGTGTTTCGATGAGGTGGGTTGGGTACCAACATCTCTGCATGGGGTTGAGAAAGTCTTGGATATTGGTTTTGGTTCATAACAAATTCATATGAGTTATTATGGTAATAATGTGATGTCATAAGTGAGTATAAAGGGGGATCATGGAGCTTCATCATCAATGTTATTGAACACTCCCTAGTATGAGGAAAGGTTGAGTGCTCATGATATGATGATATAATAGATAATGATTTTAATGGAGGAGGAGTGTGGGTAGTAGCATGAGAGAGATAACAATATGTTGGAGTATATGAGGCGACGTATGCATGGCATGAATATGGATTCCCTAGATCCTTAGAGTGAACCTCCTCCACTTTCCCCTTGAATTGATCCTCCTCTACCTGATGACATATAATAATATATGTAGTTTTATGAATTATTTTGGAATTTTGGATGATAAACATATTACGTTTGAAATTATGTTATATTTTTATCTGTTTTATATATTTTATTATTTTTAATTTTTTTATTTTGAAATATTTTTTATAGATATTTATAAATATATTCAAATATTTTTATTTATTTTATATACTATGAATATTTTTAAATAAATTTAAAATTTTTTAGTTCTTAATTACATTTATTTTTTACAAATTTTTTAATAAGTGTACATTTTTATAGGTTTTAAAAATAATTTAATATTTTTATAATATCCTTAAAAAAATTTAATTATTTAAATTTTCATTATATATATTTAATTTTTTTAATTAGTTTACATTTTTTTACATTTTTATTTTTAGTTTAAATAATTTTCTTATGAATTTTAATTTTTTAATTTTTTTAACTGCTATTTGTTATTGAAAAACGTTTTTCAGAAAAATAAATTTTGAAGGACCATCAAGATTACATATTTATATGAATATGAAACTTATTTTTAACTATTACATCATTCATCACAATTATCCTTTATTTTCGACACACAATAGAAAATAAACAAAAAGGCCTCTCCATTTTTTCATACTGAGTATTTGTGACGAACTATCATTGTAAATGGCTTTTCTGATGAGATTATATATCTAATTGTTCATAAAAAAATGGAATGTTTAATAATAATGTTTCTAAAATTATATAATATGTGAAACTAATTATTCATTGAAAACATTATTTTGAATCTTATTTTCCAAAATATTATATATTTAAAAATAATTATGTGTTGAAAACAATATTTTGAAAAAAAATTCAATATATAATATCACTGAAACTTCTTATTCTTTGAAAACCTTATTCGTAAACCACTCTTTCAAAATATAATATATTTGAATATGATTTATAAATGATTATAGTGGTTCATCAGAATATACTATGAAGCTCGAAAAACAATACAATGGGGCCACCTTGTACATTAAAGTATCTTATGGTTCTTCATATCTTGCATGGTTGAGTTCACTCCTTAGATCCCTATAATGTTTACAACGTCAATGTACCCTATTTTTTAAAAATATAATGAGCATGCATTTTATATATATATACATTATTCACTAGAGTTTTTAGCATTTGAAAAAATAAAATGAATATATATATATACAAACAAAAACAAACTTATATATATATGTTTGAAATTGTCCTGAATATTTGTTTGGTACATGTCCACAACTATCATCATTATTGACATTCATTTGTTTTTGTGAACATCTAGTGCTAAAAAATTATTTCCTTAATATCTATTTGAATTTGAAAATAACAGAATATGATAGTACTTATCATTTTAAATTCCACCGTGATTATAAAAATAATATTATCATTTTATAAGAACTAACTTAATTAAATATTTAATGTACTGAAATATAATATAATATTATGAATGAGTAAATCCTTCATCAAATATAATAAAAAAATTTAATTAATTTTTTTTATATTATGTATTTTTTTTAAAAAAATATGTAATTTTTAAATCAAATAAAATTCTTTATAACAATTTTTACATTATTTTCAAAAAAAATATTATCAAAGATAATGTTATGGTTATTCAATAAGGTTGATTTTGCAAAAATAATAATTTTTAATGTTGGACCCATATTTTGAAAATATAACCGCATGGTTGGTTTTTACAGCAACCATGAATAAGATTATTGATATATATTTACCACTTGAACTAAAACTATTTTATTTCTTCAAAATACCAATTATACAAAATAAGATAAATATTTATATAGATTTTTAAAAATATATATTTCTTAGATAATAAGTAATTTTTAAAAGGGATAATAAATCCTATAATTTTTTAAAATTAATAAAATTTATTTTCTTAAATACATGTTTAAAAAATTATACAAAATTTGAAGTCTTAAAAATTAAATTATTTATTTTAAAATAATACATATATATATCCCCTTACATGGGGTTTATGATCAAAATATCATCACAACAACTCGTAAATTTCATATCTATTATTTACCTTGTATGGAAAGCATATTGTGGGGATGGTAAAACAATAGTGTTTCTATTGAGGAACACCTGGGAAGATATTCCTTGTTATTTTTGGGTGATGACAACAGATATACATTGAAGGAATTTCTAAGATGAATATGGGTGTGATGCAAATAATATTACATGCATCTGTTTCTTCTTTAAATGAATCCATATGGGAAATGGAAAAAAATAACCTAATAATTTTCATTATTTGAATTTCATATTACTGTATGAAATTTTTAATTATTAATTTAGAAAACATGTTCTAGTTATAGGTATCTCCCTACATTCTTGTTTTTGCTAGTTGGGAATGATGTTGGTGGAAATGGATGTTTATCATGTATTGGTGGTCAAAACGGGTTCACCGGATGTGCGTTTACTAGGTAGTGGGGGTAGTGGTCAATGCATATTTGATATAATGGTTGTTCAGTGTCATATAGTGGTTGTGCTCATCATTTTCATTGTTATTGGAGGAAGATGATGATTTCAGAAATTAAGCCACTATAATAGCACTTTCGTGGTGCAGGTTGTCACTATAGTCAGTGTGTGGAGAAATATACCACCATTATGTCCTTAATTTATATTTTTTTATTGTTTTAGATTTTATAAAGATGTATATATACTATATTTTTTAGATATATCTTTGTTTTTATCCATATTATATAATAAAATCTAAATAAGTTATAAATTTGTGTTTTCTTTGTTAAATTAATATATTATATAATAATTGCAGCTTAATAAATTACCTTTTGATGACTTCTCTATCGTTATATAATTTATTATATTTTTTAAAAATAAAATATAATTATTATTATTATTATTATAATTATTCATGTTCATTTGATCATATATTTTCTATTTATCGAAAATCCACATTCTTTAACAATATATATATTTATAATTTTGTCAGTATATGTAAATATATATATACCTATGTGTGTGTATAATAATATTTTGTTTCTATTTTTAATTATAAAATCAATATCTATTATAAATTAGTAAAATTATCCTAACAAATAATATTTTATGTATCAATTTTAGATTTCATTTTCATCAATGAATATATTTATTTTAGATGAGCTATGGTGTATTCGCTCGATTGTAGAGTTTTACTTGATTCCCTTCATGTATTCATTGAATCCTAATTGTTAGTTTACTTGGAAGGATGATAGTCTCTCAACTCAAGGTCTTGGCTCTTCATCGGATCCCGTAGATTTTTCTGCATAGAGAAAGAAAGGCGTTACTTTTTCCAAATCTCTTTCCAGTTATTATAATCTGTGAAAAAGAGGTATGTCTCATTCCACTAACATTAAAAAACATGAAAATGGTGGTTTCTCTATAGTCGAAGATCCGAAGGCTTTTCAACAATGTATTGATCTATGAATGTTTTCAATTCCTTGTCACATTATCTTTTTTGAGGGTGATAAACCATGTCCTTAGCTTGATCTTAAAAATACAATATCGCATTGCTTGAGTTTTAGTAACTATAAATTGTTTCCTATTGGGAGGTGTTTTTTCATTTCATTCTTTAATTAAGGGATGATTTTAATAGAGTATGGGATATTGGAAGCCTATATTTCAATCTTGGAGATTTGACATTATCTGAATGGGATGCTAATCCTTATCCCTTTAATCTTGAGCAAACCACTGCCCACATTTGGATCAAACTTCATGGGTTGCATTGGATTTATTAGAATCATACGATCCTTAATGACCTTGTTTCATGTATTTTCACTTCTATTAGAATGGATCAAATAACATTGGAGGGAGATCTTGTATATTTTTGTAGAATTATGGTTGATGTTAATTTGGAAACTAAAAGTTCGGATAATGACACCTTGATCTATAATGGTAATAAGATTTATGATAAAGTAGAATATGAATGTGTTCCTTATTTTTGTGATGTTTTCATGATTGTTGGTCACTCTATGGTGAATTATAGGATTATTCAAAATAATGTTAATGATTTATCCAAAGAGAAGGATTAGAAAGAGGTTATTCAGAATAAAAAAATAATAAGGTCATTGTGGAGAAGGACAATCCCTCAAAGGATATACCTAGTCCTTCTTGAGTTATAGTTACTTCTAAGGAATCATGGGCAGGTATCCTTGATGATGTTGAATAAGGTATGACTTTTGATCTTCCAATTCCTCTTTCTAGGATTGATCATGAAATGTGTACATATGGTGGATAAACATGAATGAAGGATCACGTTTTGGAACAGAATATCTCCTCTGAGATTTATAACCTGTTTTTTTCTGAAAATGAGATAGACAATTTTTTATTAAGGCCGTATTTTGAGGATAATATTTGTGCGCTTTTATTCTCTTTATTGGATTGTCAGAGTGCTAGAATTTCTTAGGTCCTTACAGATTCTGTTGTGTCCTATATTGTGTCTGTCACTTCACCAGTTCAGGTTGCTAGAGTTTCTTCCTGGAATGATATTCTGGTTTTGGAGAGCTTGATCGAGGCTACTACTAGTTCCAATGCAGATTCTGTTATAAAAGTGGTGGAACCTACTTCACTCAAGGAATACTCTACTACATTGGATGAGGTGATTGGGGTTCCTTTTATAATAGGTGGTATTTCCGCATGGGTTGTGGAGACTGAGGTTCCTGTTTTTTTTAAAGTGGTGATGTGGCATTGAAGGATATGGGTGTTCATTATTCATCTTGAGGTCTAGTAGACACTCTCGTTGTTGGTGTTAAAAATGGAAAAGGAACCCCCAGTACTTTGGAAATAAGTGATCTCTTACAAGGGACCTCCAGTGTAAAGTGAACTGCTAGAAGGCCTCGAATGTCTGGGAAGAAGGTAACTATGGGGGTCAAAAAAGGGGAAATCATCCTGGTCTTATATTTAAATTATTCTTATGTTCTGGGATTTCCATGGACTATCCAATCATGGAACCATGAAGTCCCTTAGGCTCTTCATTCCAAATCATAGGCCCCTTCTCATTGGTTTGTTAGAACCTAAAACATATTTTTCTACCAATATTTCCAATTTGTAAATCTGGGTTTTTATTTTGTTGAATCTAATAGATGTTCCTCAGATATTAAAATACTATGGGTCCTGGATCATTGTTCTTTATCTACAATTTACCTGATTTATAACACTGATCAGCATGTCACATGCTCCATCAATTTTCACGTGCTCCAACATTTCTTCTCTTTTATTTATGCACATAACTATAATCTGGGCCATAGTAATTTATCAATAAATATTAGATCTTTTAACACTACCATCTATGGTTCGGGGTCTATCCTTGGTTATTTTAATGCCATCATTAATTCTGATGAGATTATTGGAGCCATTACTAACATTATTTCATCACAAGATTTCATTTATTTCATTTATGATAATGGGTTGATTGATGTTAAACTATTGGGGCTATGTATACTCTGTACAAGAATGTTTTGGATATATTTTTGGAAAGAATATTCGATAGGTCTTTTTTCAATGAGGCTTGTCCTGATTTCTGGGAATCTATTTCTTGTATGACTCATTCTAGAATTAATTCTGATCATCATCCTATTTTGGTCAACCTTGTGAATAAGGATCCCAAAACTCCTTTCCCTTTTTGAGTTTATAATTCTTGGGTTAAACATCCTGATAGTGGAACTATTTTTTAACATACATGGATTTATTGGAATGGTAGGGACAAAGATTTATCTTCTATCATCAAGCTCAAACTCCCTAAAAGAACATCAAAATTAAGGAGTAAATTTCATTTAAGTTACCTCGATTCAGAAATTTATTCTCTTGAGGAATTTCTTCAACAAATACAGGTGGATATTTTTTCGAATTACTTATCTAATGATGTTTTGAGTGAGACTCATCTTCATTCAATGATTACTAATTTTTTGAATCTCAATGATGATTTGCAAAGAGACAATTTTAAGGATAATTACTTGAGATATGGTGATAGTAATTCTTAAATTTTCAACTCATTTTAGATAATTAGGAAGGTCTCGAGGCCTCTTTCTTTGGTGTGAAATGAGAATAATTTCATTGAAAATAGTAAGGATATTTCTGAGCATATTGTTAATTATTTTAAAGATCACATCAATGGTCATGTACCTCTTAATGATAAAATGGAGAGTATAATTTTGAGTCCTAAAAATCTAGAGGTTAATTCCAATATTACATTTATCCCTTTAGACAATGAAACCAAAAAAGTGACCTTCAGTCTAATGTCTGGTAGCTCCCCTATTCCAAGATGGTTTTGTGAATTTTTTCATTCATACATATTGCAATGTCATTCATGTTAATGTTTTCATGTTGTTTACTCGTTTTTTAATGGTGGATACCTTACTAAGCGTCTAAATTCTCAATTTCTTACCCTCATTATAAAGAGAGATACTGATAACGAGATTCATTTTCAGACTAGTTTCCTTGATCAATACAATATTTAATATCATATGAAAAATCATGGCCACGAAGTTGCCGTCTGTTTCTAGTAATATTGTTTCTATTAATTAGTTTGGCTTTATTAAGGGTAGGTCTAATCCAAATTCCTTATTAATACCTCGAAATATGTTAACCATCTTATGAAATTCATAAGTGATGGTAATATTGCTCTCAAATTGTATGTTTGGAAATATTTTGAAACCATAAATTGGAATTTAATTTTTACGGTTCTGCGTTTTTTTGGTTTTGATGATGTTTTCATTAGTTAGGTTAAAATAATTTATAAGTAAACATGTATCTCTATCCTTGTTAATGGATCCCATGAAGTCTATTTTTATTGTTCTAGAGGTGTCCGACAAGGTGACCCCTTATAGGCAACCATTATTTCAATTGAGGAGGATTATCTTAGTTGATTATTTTATATTATAGATGGCAATGGGAAACTGAAGTCTATTCATGCTGGTATAGGAATTATTTCTCCCACTCACTTGATTTATGCTGATGATATTATTAAACTGACTAAATGGGATCATAGAAATATTAAAAATAATAAGCGGTTGGTTTTTCATTTTGAAAAATTATTTGGGCAAGAGATTATTTGGAGTAAGTCCTTTTTTTACATTGGTATGAATTTTTCTATTTCTAGGAAGACGAGAATTATCAGGGAATTGGGTATACATGAAGGAGTTATTCACTTTACATATTTGGTTGTTCTTATGTTTTGGGGGAGGTCTAAGAATATTAACTTTCTGATATTCTTAGTAAAATAAAAAGGCATCTTGCTATTTGGAAGGGTTTGTCCCTCTCCTTGGAGGGTCATGTTTTTTTGGTTAAGAATGTGATGATTTCTATGTTTTTTTATTCATTCATGGTTTATAAGTGGCCATTCCTTCTCATTTAGAGCATTAATGTTTCTATTAAAAATTTCCTTTGGAGTGGTAATATTTTGGGGATGAAATTAGCCACGGTCTCTTTGAAAAATTATTGTAAGCCCTATGATGTGGGGGTCTTGGTATTAAAAATCTTTATATGTTTAATTATTGTTTATAGGCTTTGTTAATATGGAGGATTATTAATAGTAATTCGGAGACTCTTGCCTTTCTCCAAAATAAATTCAGGTATAGGATAAAGAATAGGGTTTTTAATCATCTGGAGTCATCTGTTTAGCCTACTTTTAAATACATTTTTTCTTTTATTAACTCCCATACAAGATGTATTGTTTCAATGAATTCATCTTTATCCTTTTGGAAGGCCAAATTGACTGGTTGTCCAATAGTTTATTTCATGATGAATGATGATTTCAATGCTGAGCTGGATGCTATGATTAAAGATTAGCTTGATAATATGGGGTGTCTTCAAAATCATATTGTTAATATTATCAAAAATTACTGCTTCTTTAATAGTGATGATTTCTGGGCATGGTAACCTTCTATCAATGACTTTTTGACCTATAACAAATATTATATACATTCATTATCCTATAATATAGGTTATAATTGGATAGGGGATCTTTATATGAACTTTATTTGGCCTCCTCAGACAATATTTTCCTGGATACTGGCTCATGGGAAGCGTCCTACAGATAGTTACCTTAAAAAATGTGGTATTTTACTATGTTATTCATTTGAGTTTTTACATCAAAATAGGGAATATATTGATCATTTGTTTCTTAGTTGTGTTGTTGCTTCATCCATATAGAAGGTTAATTATGATATCTTTGAAATCCTTATGCCTCTTATATCTTCATTCCAACATTTCCTCCAATGTTGGCATTCAACTTCGTTTTCTCCATAATTTTTATACATTTTTAGGGTCTATACTACTGAATTTATTCATTTTACTTGGTTTTATTGGAATAAAATGATTCATGATAGATTTTCCTTCTCGATCAGTGGGTTTTTATCAGCTATTATTGCTGCTATGTAAGATGTAGAATTACCGAGGAATCATTTTTTGCTTCAACTAAGTTCAAGATTAGTCAATCCAAAACTGGATAGGTGTTAAGGGATACTTCAGGCCCTTACCGGACACATTTGATGTTTTTGGGTGGGAACCTATTTTTGGAGGGTTAAAAGTTAATTCTGATAGAGCTTCTAGATGTAATCTGGGGCTTTCTTGTGATGGTTCTATTTTCTAAAATCATATAGGGGAGGTCCATGGTTTTTTTCTTGGTTCTTGTGGCCTTGCCTCTTCACTTGACTCTGGAATGCATGGAATTATTGTTTCTTTGGAACAAGATGTGAATCGCGGATGGGATAATTTATGGATGAACATCGATTCTACTATTTTGGTTTCGACCATAAGGATGGGTCATTCTCACTTATCTTGGAAGATAACTAATCATTGGGTTAAATGTTTGGATAATCTTTTTTCCTTAAACATTATTATACCTCAAATATATTTGGAATACAATTCGGTTACTGATGGTCTTTCAAATAATGGAGTTAATGGAGTTTATTTTTTTGTATGATAAATTTCCTGATGATATTCTTCCTTTTCATAAAAGGGATTTTGATAAGTCTCCAATTTTTAGATTTGTGTAAGATCTCAGTTTTTTAATATTAAATTTGTTTTAAAATGTCATTTGTGGTGTCTTAATACCATTTTATTTAATCTGATGTTTATTATTATTCTTTATATTAGGCTATTATGTAGGGTTTTTTACAGTTTTGAGTTTTGTATTAATGTCTTGGGTTTTGTTTGGTTAGTTTCATTATTTTGGCTCCCTTGGAGTGGTTATTTCTATGTTTTTTACATAGGAATGAAGTTGAGGGTTTACTGATAAGTTTTAATTTCTTCAATGGTTTTCTAGGAGTATCTACTAGAATTCATGGTTCAGTTTTTGTGTCAAAAGGGGCCTCTTTTGGTGAAATTTTTTCTTTTCCCATGATTCCACTTTTGTAATGTGATTCAACATATCTGATTTTTTTCTTATGGCTTCAACTATTTTTTTCTCAGTTATGTTCATTTATGTTTGTTGTTGACATGAATGGAGTGACGTCTTTTTTTATCATCGTTGAGAAAGCATCCAACATGAATTCCAGAAGATTATTCCTCAATGTTGCATTTGATCGCATGGGAACTCCATGTGGATTTAAAGGGGAGACACTATGAGCAAAAACTGTGGCTGGTTAATTAAATTAGGCCTTTCATAGGGGGTTACTGTAAAATCCCAGGTAGATAAACAATATGAAATTTTCATATTTATTAATAGGTGTGAATAAAATATCAATATAAATTTAAACGGGATGCTATGTTCGATGGTGTACCCAACACGCAACACCGAGTTTTTTGAAATCTTACGTTGCACCCATATAATATAATAATATTATTTTAAATGGTAGTTAACCCCTAGACATTGTAATGGAGGGAATCAATAGAACTAACTAAAAAATGATTATATATGTTTTTCAATTATTTGTAATTTTATCCAATAAATTTTAGAGGCTTAAAATGCGAATGAATCCCTTTTGAAGCGTAAATATTCTAATATTCTTTAAAAGGTCGATTAACTACCTTTTGATGGAGAACCATTTTTAAATCCACTTTATGTCAATTTTATATTTTATATTTGAAAAAAAAATCTCCCCTAGAATCAAGACATCAAAATTTACTTAGTGTAATTTTTTTTTTGTTTTCTGATAAAGTCAATTTTTCATGAATAGTGAAAATGCAGTATTTTAATTCAAAACCTCCTTTTAGTCTAATTTATTTATATTTTTATATTATTATTTTAATTGGTTTTAAATTGAAATAAATATATATTTTTACCATTTAATCCATTGGTGGTTATTTGAAATAATTTTACTTTTAAATTGGACATAAACTAGTGTCAATCTTATAATAGATATTGTTTCTTAAAACATGCTATTTGTTTTGATAGTGGGAATTGATTATAAAATTAATTAATGGAACTTCTATGTTTTGAATTTGGTAAAATTGATATTATTTTTTAATTTTTAATATCAAATAAATCTCAGCGTGATTTTTTGGATTTTTTTTGAAAAATTTTCATTTTCAATGAATAGTGAACAAATACTGCATTTTAATTCATAAGTGACTTTTAATCCAATTTATTTATATAGTTATAATTTAATATTAATTGGTTTTAATGTGTAATTTAATTATTTTATTATTATTTAATACAATTATGATCATTGGATGTAATTTCAATTTTAAATTGGATGTAAAAACCAATCAATCTTTTGATAGATTTTACTTCTTAAAAACACGTATTTGGTTTTGACAAAAAGAATTAATTTAAATTAATTACTGAAATTTCTGTGTTTGTAATTTGATAAAATGAATTCCATATTTGGAATCATAAGGTTCAAATTATGTAATTAAGACTCTTTTGTTTTTGGACATTATGAATAGTAACGATGATAATTAACTTTAATTATCGTGTTTAATTAGTAATCGGGTAGTTATGGGTAATAAAATAATATCATAAAAATATAAGATGGCCCCAAAATTTGTCTTAATTCTATTTCTGGTTTCATAGAAGACCATGGGATTCCCTATTCTGACCTTGGGACTCCATGTTGTCACTTTAGTGAGATAGTGACCTTTTATCATATTTTTTAATGAAAGGAAAATGTAAGCAAAGTATGTAACATGTATGTAAAACAATTTTAATTTTGTCTAAATAAATTTTATATTAGACTATAAAAAGTCATTGGAATGGTAAAAAAACTTCCTACAAGATGGTAAATTTTTTTATAATTTTTAGTCATTATATAAATAAATTTATTTATGACACTGTGATGATGCAGTGATTACTTCATTAATGAACTATTTAAATAAAATGAAAATATAAGGAATCATATATGAATTAAACTTGTCAAAAACCTATTTTATGGGTATATTTATAACCTTTATCACCTTATACAAGAAATATATAATTTTGGGACCCTTAATATCCAAAAATCATATTATAATAAAGTAAATATTCAAGACTTTCCAAGAGTGCCCCTCCACCCTCTGATAAAAGGCCCCCACCTCTACCCCCTTACAAACACCCCTCAAGACTTTGGCATGACCAAACTCTGCCCATTTTATCTATACAAATCCCTCTATTTATCTTATAATCCTTACCTTAGGTAGAATTCTCTTCAAGAATCACTTTTGGTTCAAACCAAAGAGAGTTACCCGATTTAAAGGTAATGTCTTCTATTATGTTATTTTGTTTTATTTTGCTTCTCCAACCCCTTAAAATCATTTATTACATTCTTTTGTAACAAAACCAGTATCTTAAATATATTAGGATGTTGTTATGAGAATTATTATAGCTACACATACACACACCGCCGTTTAATTGTTAAAGAACATACTGTTTCCATGGATGGCGAATTACTACCTCATTAAACGAAGATTGTTCTATCATCTCCTACCACCTATAATGGTAGGAATTATGATGGAAAAATATTTATTTATGATATATATTATATTTATTTCCTCTATATGCTTCTGTATTTTATATTTAAAACATACATTTATTCTCTACATGATGTGAAAATGCGATAATTTCATTTGAGGAAGTGTGGACTACCGCCCCCTCAAGTGACATGACTCGTCAATTCAATGGATGGAATGTATAAAGAATTAAATTGATGAACATATGTGACCTATATAACATAATTATTATAATTTAATTATAATATATATATATTTCATTTAGTTTTAATTCCATTAATGTGACAGTGAAATGAATGTAGCGTTCAGGCGTACGTACGGCCTACCGTCTCCATGAAAGGTGAATTTCATTTCTTTTTATATCCAAATGTTATGGAATAGTATAAAATGAATATATACTGGATATATATGATATTTAAATAATTAATACTATTCTGGATATGTTTTACTTACAACTACATGGACAATTCATTTCGAAGAAATTCATTTTTGACTCATGTACCAAACATCAACAAAAAACATCTGATATGAAATCACATAATAAACTAATTATTATAACATTATAATATGTGATATTAATAGAATAATTAAAATTAAAAGAGGTAGTTACGAAATTATAAATTGAAAAATGTTTATTATTCATGAATATAATGAAACGAACAAGACAAGTCGGACATGAGGTAAGGGATCCTACCTCTCTCTTTCTTTTTATGTGCTATATTTTATTTCTTTTATTTTAAGCTCCATGTTATTATGTTGGTGATGTTATTTTATATTCATCCTACTTTAAATTTAATGTTCATATGATGAGATACCTCTTATTTCTCTCATCAATTCATTTTAAGAATGTTTGAGTGGCGCCGTTGGGATTCCGAATTTTTGTAAGGGATCCTTTCACCCTTCTCATTTTCAAAGTTCTATTTTCATGTCTAGTCTTTAAAGTTACTTTTAATGTTGTTGGGGTATTATATCTATATCCATAATACATTCCTTTTATGTTCATATTATGAGATACCCTATTCTATTTCATCTATCCATTTTTTGGAATTTTTATGTGGCGTCGTTTGGCTGACGAATTTTCATAAGGAATTTCTTATCTCACTTTTATTTCCATTCAATCTCAATTGTTCGCCACTTATATATTTCATGTGGGGTATTTAATGCCCATTATTGTATCCTTCTTTTAGTATACATTAATTTATGGTTATTTACATCTTCATTTTATGACCTTTCTTTCATGGGTTGTACGTTTCGGAAAGTTACCCAAATCGATAGGGGAACCATTCAACATCCTATTTTTATAAGACATATTTTTGTTATTTCTTTTAATTTACATCCTATTATGTTGGGATATGGTATTATGTATCCTTATTGATGTAAATTGTTTGTACATGTGATGAGATACCATTTTTTCTCCCATAAACTCATTTTCTGAATTTTAATGTGACGTCGTTAGGCTGTAGAATTTTTGTAAGGGAACTTATTAAACCAATTTCAATTGTTTGGGTTAAAACTCTACTTCTTGATTTCTTCGTGATATGAATATTTTTGAATGAACTCTGATTATTTTACACTTAATATCTACATATATTGGGTGTATTTATAATTTTCACACATAATTACATAATTGATTTATCCTAAATCTAAGGATACCGTCTTTGTATAGGACTTCATCTCAAAATCAGTTCATTGAGGCATATTTTGTTTTATACACAACATTATTTTATATGGTGTATAAACCCCTTTTAATTTTAATTTTATTCAAAAGGAATCTTTTTATAAAATGCATTTTACTAAATTACAAAAGGGAATGTTTTTGTCTTACATATGCAGCGACAACGACTTCTACGCCGCTGTGATTATTATTTGAGTTTCAGCTTCCTCTACAAGCCATTACCTTTTTTTAAATGAAAAATAAATACCATGCATAAATTTTCTTTTATATTGGAATTGAAAATGGTTTTGATAATGTTTTTATTAAATCAATGTGTTTTATTTATATCTTGTGATTGAAATGTGGAGATGTTATGTTCCCATTATGCATGTTTTATGTGATACGATTATGCTATAGTTCTTGGGAATTGTTTATGAAGACGGGTGGTTCCATGATAAACTAAGGGAGGGTGAGCCCGTGATATATCTTCAATAAATTGGGTAAAGAAATAGAGTTAAATGCTATGGTTTCTCCGAAGATATTTAAGAAATATAATGTGGTTGGTATTCCATACATAACCATGAGGGTTACTCCCTATGTAAGAATGTAATACATGCCTCAAGTTACCTTTATGTATTATGATTTCTATGAGATATTCATGAATATTTGTGATTTTATGAGGTATGTAAAAGTTATTATGTTATATGAGTAATGTATGATTTCATTGATTCTTATGTATACATGGAATACTGATTTCCTTCAGTATTTTAATATCCCTTATTGAGCTTTTTATGCTCATCCCACTTTATTGAAATGTTTTTCACAGTTCAAGGGAAAGGTACAGGATGTGATTATAGTGTCGATTAAGTTTCAAGAAAGAATCCATGTCTTATTTTAAATTGTTTCCTTTGATGGGAAAAGTTAATATTGACTTTTTTTGAAACCACATTGTTTAAATGTGGAATGCCATGCATCATTTATGATCTAATTCTCTAAAACTGTAATCCTAAATAGATCATCAATGTTTATTCTTGAAATAACTAAAGATTAAGAAATGTTTAAGGCTGGGGCATTATAGTTGTTATCAAAGGTCGGTTTAAATAACTTTAGAGGATAGTGTATTCATTAAGAATAAGTGACAAGTTGTGTATAACCACAATGGTTAGTATATTAGATGGAGTCATTGTTATTTTTTGAATGTTGGAATAACTTCAGATAACATGAATAATTATATCATCGTATTATATGATGATTCTAATGATATACTCACACTTTCCTTTTTTGGTTTTAGTCAGTGGATGGATCTTGCAGGCACCAAAGTAACAGTGGATGTGAAGAAAACTGTGATAGTTTTCTGAAAGAACAACTGAATGATTTGGGAGCTGCAATGAGAACTCTTGTGGTTTTTCTCAACCAAATATCAGGAGACATGATTAACCACTTGAACCTTGGTGAGTTTTCTAATGAATCATGTATGAGAGAACCAACTCGATGTGAATGTTCAGGTAATAATTATAAAGGTAACCATTATGGTTTATATGATCCTTACTTTTGAGGTAATTATAGGTTACTATATGATGGAAAATGAAAGGAATGATATAAAATTGAAGCTAAATTATGTTATGGTTATTTTTGAATATTTTATCTCATTTTGGGGAATGTTTTTAAAATTATATAGTTTTTTAAAAATGACAACACGCAGACTGTGTGACAACCCATCGCATCAGACAAAGCTATGGGAATCGAACCCACATCCAAAGTGCGACTGGTAATTATCCCCTACCACTGGACTATGTGATGTTCCTGGTTAGTATCACTAATTCTTTTTAGTTATATGATCTTATGAATCGGTAATAAGTTCATTTTTGGTTATCTATGGAAATTATTAGCCTATCATAGAGTATATGTGTTTAGGTTAATTACTTTTCAGTATGAGACGTTAAGAGTAACTGATGTTATTTGGAGATATATATTATGATTTATCCTCGAAGACTATGTGATTGAATCCTTGGGAGATTTGTTTTTAATTATTAGTTTTTGTTAATTTGAATAATTTTATGGACAACTATTTATTGAATGGTATTTGTTGAAATTTGGATAATGTTTGACAAATTTTGGATATTAAGAGTATTATTTCATTCTATAAAGGATTATCCTTTTTTGGGTATTATCTGATCTCGTACTAACAGTTTTGGTTTTGGTTTTGGTCTAAAGACATGAGAAATATATATTTCACTTTTTTTGATTAGGTAATTCTCTAGAAGTTTATTATAGTTCTCTTAATGTGAACATGTCATCATAAATACTCATCTTCTGAAAAAATATGAGTTCGTGTAAGAAATATAGTAAGATATGAAAGTCTACACGAATTGTAAGTATGTTTCCTTGTTATTTAGTTAAGCTCATAAATAAATTCCTCAATGAAAAGTAACTTAAAAATAAAAATTTGTCTGTTTACTTTTCCTACTGGGGAATCAAATACCGTTTAACCCATCACATGTTTGTAATTTTCTTGGGGTTAACATTCTCCTAATCATGTTTTTTGTCACTCTCCATCCGAACATGACCCTTTGATATCTTTTCCAAGCCCATGGAATCCTACATAGAATCCTTGTATGGGTTAACTTTGGTGACCTTTTTACTTGTCTTTCTTTATTTTAAAGTGACAGTTTTGCTGACTCTTGTTACGATGTGGAACATTCAATGAAGTTTCCGAGCCCAATTTTAAAATTCCGAGGCTGCAATTCCCAAATGGGGGGACGTATGTAACATCCAAGGTAAATAATGAATATTAAATATTCATATTTATTAATATTTTGGAATAAAATATCAATATTACTTTAAAGGGGATGCTATGTTTGATGGCCTACCCAACACGCAACAACAGGTTTCTTTAAAATCTTACATTGGACACATATAATATAATAATATTATTTTAAATGGTAGTTTTTGCCTAGCCATCATAATGGTGGGAATGAACAGAACAAACTAAAAAAATGATAATATATGTTCCTCAGATATTTTTACTTTTTTCCAATAAATGTTAGAGGCTTAAAAGGCAAATGGATCCAATTTTAATCGTAAATATTTTAATATTATTTAAAAGGTCAATCAACCACCTTTTGATGGATAACCCTTTTTAAATCCACCTTTTTACAATTTTATATGTTATATTTGACAAAATTAATTCCTCCTTTAGATTCAAGACATCAAAATTTTCTTTGTGTAAATTTTTGTTAGTTTTCTGATAAAGTTCATTTTTAATGAATAGTGAAAATGATGTATTTTAATTCAAAACCTCCTTTTAGTATAATTTATTTATATGGTCATATTATCTTTTTAATTTGTTTTAAAGTATAATTAAAATATTTTTTTTCCATTTAATCCATTTTTGGTAATTTGAATTAATTTCACATTGAAATTGGACATAAAAACGTGTCAATCTTATAGTAGATATTGTTTTTTAAAAACATGCTATTTGTTTTGACATCAGGAAATGACTATAAAATAAATTAATGAAACTTATATGTCTTTAATATGTTAAAATTAATATCATTTTTGAATTTGGAATATCAAATATAGCTTAGGGTGAAGTTTTGGAATTTTTCTAACAAATGTTCATTTTCAATTAATAGTGAAAAAATACTGCATTTTAATTCAAACCTTATTTTATATCCAATTTATTTACATAGTTATAATGTCATATTAATTTTTTTTAATGTGTAATATAATTTTTTTTACCATTTAATACAATGATGATCATTGTATGTAATTTCACTTTTGAATTGGATGTAAAAACCAATCACTTTTTTGATAGATTTTACTTCTTAAAAACACGTCTTTGGTTTTGACAACAAGAAATATTTTAAATTAATTACTACCATTTCTGTGTTTGGAATATGATAAAATGGATTAAATATTTGGAATCAGAAGGTCCAAATTAATTAATTAAAAATCTTTTGTTATTAGACATTATGAATAGTTGCGACGGTATTTATCTTTAATTTTCATGTTTAATTTGTAATTGGGTACATACGGGTAATAAAATAATATCATAAATAAATAATATGACACCAACATGTGTCCTAATGCTATTGGTGGTGTCATGGCCGTCCATGGGATTCCTTGTTCCAACCTCGGGACCCCATGGAATCACATTAGTGAGATATTGACCTTTTATCATATTTTTTTTAAAGAATGGAAAATTTATCCAAAGTATGTAACTCCTAAGTAAAAAGGTTTTAATTTTTTATACAGAAATGATATATTAGACTATAAATGGTCATTGGAAACATAATAATATCTCCTACATGATGGTAATTTTTATATAATTTTTAGACAGAAAATAAATATATTTATTTATGACACCGTGATGATGCAGTGATTACCTCATTATTGAACGATTTAAATAAAATAAAAATATAAGGTAAAATATAAGAATTACACTTGTCGAAAACCTATTGGATGGGTGGATTTCGAGCCCTTATCACCTTATCCTATAAATATATAATTTTGTGACCTTTAATAACTGAAAACCATTTTATAATAATGTACCTTTTCAAGACATTCCAAGAGTTCCCCTCTACCCTCTTATAAAAGGCCCCCAACTCTACCCCCTTACACACACCTCTCACGCCATTAGCTCGACCAAAATATGCCCATTTTATCTCTCAACATCCCTATATTCATCACAGAAGCCTTACCTTAGGCATAATTCTCTTCAAGAATCACTTTTGGTTCAAACCAAAGAGAGTTTCCCGATTTAAAGGTAATGTCTTCTGTTATGTTCTTTTGTTTTATTTTGCTTCTCCAACACCTTAAACTCTTTTTATTACTTTATTTTGTAACAAAAACAGTAACTTAAATATATTAGGTTTTTTATGAGAATTATTAGATCTACATTTACACACACCTCCGTCTAATTGTTAAAGAACATACTGTTTCTTTGGATGGCGAATTATTGCCTCACGAAATGATGATTGTTCTTTCTTCTCCTACCACCTCTCATGGTGGCCATTATGATAGAACAATATATATTTATGATATATATTATATTTATTTCCACTCTATTCTTCTGTATTTTATATTTAAAACATACTTTTATTCTTTTACTGTTGTGAAAATAGGATAATTTCATTTGAGGATGTGTGGACTACCGCCCCCTCATGTGATGTGAATCATACATGCAATACATGGAATGTATAAAGAATTAAATTGATGAACTTATGTGACATATATAACATATTTATTATACTGTAATTATAATATATATATCTATCATTTATTTTTAATTCCATTAATGGGACAATGAAATGAATGTAGTGTTCATGTGTACGTACGACCTACCGTCTCCGTGAACAGTGCATTTCTTTTATTTTTATCTCAAATTGTTATGTAATGGTATAAAATTAATATATAATGGATATATATGATATTTAAATCAATAATACTATTCTGGAGATGATATACTTATATCTACATAGACATTTCTTTTCCATCAATTTCATTTTTGACTCATGTACCAAACATCGACAAAAACCATCTGACATGAACCCAGATAATTAAATAATTATTATAACATTATAATATGTGATATTATTTGAATAATAAACTTTAAAGGAGGTACTTAAGAAATGATAAATTCACAAAATTCTATTATTCAGGAATATAGATAACTGAACAAGACAAGTCGGGCTTGAGGAAAGGGATCCTACCTCTCTCTTTATTTTTATATACTCTATTTTATGTAATTTATTTTAAACTCCATGTTCTTATGTTGGTGATGTTATTTTATATTCATACTAATTTCATTTTAAGTTTCATATGATGAGACACCCCCTTTTTCTCTCATCAGTTCATTTTAAGAATGTTTGAGTGGTGCTGTTAGGCTGCCGAATTTTTGTAAGGGATCCTTTCACCCTTCGCGTTTTCAAAGTACTATTTTCATGTCAAGTCTTTCAAGTTAATTTTTCTAATGTTGGGGTATGATATATATATACATCATAATGTACTTTTATATTTATATTATGAGAGATCCTATTTTATTTCATCAATCCATTTTTGGAAGTTTAAAGTGGCATCGTTAGGCTGCCGAATTTTCATAAGGAATTTCTTATCTCACTTTTAATTTCTATATATCTCCATTTTCTCCACTTATTTATTACATGTGGTGTATTTACATCCAATGATTGTATCCTTTGTGTATTATACTTTAATTTATGGTTATTTACATCTTCATTTTATGTCCTTTCTTTCATGGGGTGTACGTCTCAGATTGTTACCCAAATCTGTAAGGGAACCTTTCACCCTCCTCTTTTTTAAAGTCTTATTTTTGTTATGTCTTTTAATTTACATACTATTATGTTGGGATATGTTATTATATATCCTTATTGATGTAAATTGTTTGTAAATGTGATGCGATACCTTTTTTTCTCTCATCAACTCATTTTTTGAATTTTAATGTGACGTCGTTAGGCTATCGAATTTTTGTAAGGGAACTTCTTAACCAAATTTCAATTCATTGGGTTAAAAATCTAATTCTTAATTATGGCATGATATGAATATGTGTGAATGAAATATGATTGTTTTACACATAATATGCACTTATATTGGGTGTATTTATATTTTTCACACATAATTGCATAATTGATTTATCCTTAATCTAAGGATACCGTCTTTGTATGGGACTTCGTCTCAATCACATTTCATTGAGGCATATTTTGTTTTATACACAACTATCTTTTATATAGTGTATAAACCCCTTTGACTTTTACATTTATTCAAATGGTATATTTTTATATGAAGCGTTTTACTAAACGAAAAAATGGAATGTTTTTGTCTTACGTATGCAGCGACAACGACTTCTCTGCTGCTATGACCATTATTTGAGTGTCATCTTCCCATACAACCCATAACCTTTTTTTAAATGAAAAATAAATACCATGTTTTACTTTTCATTTATTTTGGAATTGAAAATGGTTTTTATAATGTTTTGATTATATCAATGTGTGTTATTGATATCTTGTGATTGAAATGTGGAGATGTTATGTTTCCATTATGCATGTTTTATGTGATACGATTATGTTATGGTTCATGGGAATTGTTTATGAAGACGGGTGGTTCTGTGATAAACAAGGGTTGGTGAGCCCATGATAGCTCTCCAATGCATTGGGTAATGTGAAGGAGTTAAACGCTAAGGTTTCTCCAATGATATTTAAGGAATATATTGTGTTTGGTATTCCAAACATAACCTTGAGGGTTACTCCCTACAAAAGAATGTAATGAATGCCTCAATTTACCTTTATGTCTTATTATTTTTATGAGTTATTCATGAATCTTGTGATTTCATGAGGTATGTTAAAGTGATTATGTTTTATGATTAAAGTATGATTTCTTTGATTCTTATGTATACATTGACTAATGATTTCATTCCGTATTTTTATATCACTTACTGAGCTTTTTATGATCATCCCATGTTTTGGAAATGATTTTCACAGGTCATGGGAAAGGAAAATGTTGTGATGATATTGTCGAGGGAGTTTCAATAAAGAATCCATGTTTTATTTAATGTTTTTTCCATTTATGGGAAAAGTGAATATTAACTTTGATGTAACCACCATGTTTAAATGTAGAATGTAATGCATGATTTATGATCGAATTCTCTAAAACAGTAAACCTGAAAAGATCCTCAATGTGTATTATTGAAACAACTGACGATTAAGTAATGTTTATGGATAGGGCCTTAATGTTGCTGGTGAGACTATTTTCTCTTATGTTGGCCAGTTTCTGTCTTTAAAAAGTGTAGGACTCCTCTTTATTTTAGCAGTTCATGGAGAGCTGATATCTCAGCCTGAGAGGTCCTACATCAGAGCTGTTATTGGAAGGGAGTTCTTGGAGGGCCATTCAGATATGGAAAGTAAGGAAGATCCTTCTATTTACCTCAGATGTTACCTTATGTCCTTGGGTGGTTCTTAATGCTTTGGTTTTTTATCTCCAACACAATAAATCTTCCATTATGGTTGTTGGGTGTTCGATGATTTTATCTTTTTTCCTGTATTTTTTTATTTTTTCATTAATATACTACAATTATTTTTAGATTCATATATAATCTTTCATTATTTATATGTTATTATATTATTTATGTAATTTATAATCATATATTATTTATAGATAAATATATATATATAGAAATTTATTTAATCATTTTCATAACATGTCACAATCCAGATCTGGTTTCCATAAAAAATATTACCCAACCTTTCACATGGAATGTTTTAAAAGGAATTATTTTTCTCAACAGGATGACACATGTTCTTGGTTAACATAAACAATTTTTTGGTAACAATTTACCTGAGATAGGATACATAAAACAAAAAATAATGAAGAAGAAACCCAATCTGAAAATTCATGACAAACAAGACATAATTAATATTCATAACTGAGTAAAAGGTCTTAAATAAGACATATGAGACCCAAAACTACTAAAACTATCAAAAAATCCCATGGATCACTACATAACAAGGGTCCATCACCCACAATTCATTTCCATAACACCGCACCATAGAAGAATCTTACAAATCGAACCACCATATCTTATGGCATTTCTGTTACCTTTGTCAATAATAATCGGGTCTATATACACAGAATGTTGTATATAGGGAGTGAGCCTAATCCCAATAAGATACCAACCATATAGATTCCATGTGATAAACATCATAAAATAAAAATAATGCAAATTTTTATAATAAGAAATGGTATTATTGATTTCTGAAGAATTTAAAAATTAAATTAAAACAATTTTCAAGTGGTAAATTTAATGAGTGAACAATTTTCAATAAAATAGTAAAGATACTAATTTTTTCATCAAAACATATCATAGTCCAATTGAAAATACCAAGTAGTCAACAAGCACTAAAAATGGGAACACCTTGAGGATCATGTTATTTGTGAGCCCTAGGTACCTTGTATCTCGGTGAGAAAGTAACCATATCAATATATGTTCTCATGCATGAGCCACTTATAGGGAACATAACAATAAACTATTGGTCCCCAATCATACCCATTATAGTTTTTTATTGTTTTAAATGATAATCATGCTATGTGAAATAAGGACAAAACCACAATGGATTACTATCATACTAGTACACATCATCCCACCATGATACTCGACTTTCCCCCTTTCTACTCAAACAAGTTCGACAAGATATCAAATTCTATTTTCATATAAAACACCAATTCTCATCATATACAAAAATAATAGTATATAAACATGATTTGTACACTTTTTGAAATTCAATAGACCCTTTATAATTTTCAAAAAATAGGTCCATGAAGTACTACAAGGATTTTTACATAATGTTCAACTCAAAACCCTATTTTTAAACTAAATACAAACCAACATCACCCAAAAATAGAATTGGTAGCCCAAAAACATTTAATAATATCACTTAATTAAATATAAAACGATACCAATTGATAAAACATGGAACACACAAGACCAGATGTCAATATTTCAAAAACATCGCACATTAAAATCAATAACTTAAACAATGCTAAAAATAGTTTATTCACCAATAAATGGAAGATGGTTATGATGAAAATATAAATCAAGAAAATCGAACTCATAATGGCATTATTACACATGAAATCACCTACGATATATCCTAAAGTCCTTGAATCATTGTGTGAAACATCAACCACCCCACTACTGCACCACAAGGGAGTGAAAAAAAACCTAAAAACACAATATTGGACTAATAAACTAAAGGAAAAACCCCAGGTATGAAACCCAAGTTGCTGGACATTTGGAACGTCAAGGAAGGTAAAAACGCTATAGAAATGGATGGTACATTAGATGAATTCACTTAAATTAGTAACATTGAATAAATCTCCCTAAATATAACAATAGTTGAATATTTCTGCAGTCAAAATTGAAAGAGAGGTTCAAATATAGTGGAGGAGGTCAAATGGGGACTGAAATTAGAGTAAGTGAAAAAATGATTAATTTATGAAAGAAAAAAAATTCCCATCCAAATCAGGATGATTTGAGAATCCTTCAGGAAAGTCGCCCAAATCCACGATGAAGATGATCTCCAAAGAGATAAAATGGAACATGAGGGTGTTCATATGGTTTGTGGGATATTGTGAAAGATTGAATACTAAAAATTGTAAAAAAAATGTATGATATGTTAATAAATAAATTATTTTATTAATTTGGTAAATGAGATCATGGGATGGCCCAATTTTTGAATAAATCAACCAAATATAAAATGATTATGAGTTCCTAAGGGATCCAAATTGATATGGTGGTTTGAATAGGTCATGGAAAGATATTTTGGAAGTGTAATAGGTGATAAATGTTTAAAAATAAGGGGTTATAATAGAAATTGTTTTGTTTTTAATTCTGGAAATCGGCTCACAGTTTTGTCCAAATCACAAAGAAACCACCCTTTTCACCAAAAATGATTGGGAAATCCCCCCAAAAAACACAGAAATAATTAAAATTACATGAAATATACTATTAAAATATGACTTGTATTTGAAAATTATCCATACCATAATAAAATTTCACCCTAAGAAATTCATCTTGAAACTTGATCATATATGAGATATATAAAATAATCTTAGACCCAAGAAATTTCCTTTAATGTCTCATGCTCATCAGTCCCATGATTTCAAAGGAGAAGAACCAGAGGAATAGTCTTCCCTCAAGGATCTTTTTCCCAAGAGACCACAATTCTCACTTGTCACTCATCCATTGTTAGATCTGGTTCCAACTCCAACGCTTCCCAACTCAAAACATGGGACAGGTCTGGATTGTATTTATTTAGCTGGGAGATGTGGAACACATCATGGATCAATGTCAACTGAGCAAGAAAATATAACTTCTATTCCACCTTAACAATATGATCAATGTTTTCAAATGTTCCCACATATCATGGTTTTATCATCCATTTCCTACGAATATGGCGATGACCCATGTGTGGTTCCGCATTCATGAATAAACAGTCACCCACCGAGAACTCCAATGCTCAATTCCTATAATTAGGAAAATACTTGTGTTGAATCAAGGCTATCAACCACCATTTTTTAATAAAATTTTCCTTTATTGAAATCTCATGCACGTTACTCAAACACAATAGTGAGGTCTCACCCACATCCACCCAACATAAAGGGGATCAACACGATCAACCATAAAGAGCCTCGAATGGTTCCATCTTGATTGAGGATTGGTAGATACTATTATATGATTTGTCTACCAATCCCAAATATAAATCCCATGAACCACCAAAATGCAACACACATTCACATAGCATTCCATCCAGAATCTAATTACACTTCATCTGACCATCCATTTGAGGGTGAAAAAACACACTCATCTTAATTTGTGACCCCAATGCCTTTTGAGGGAAAATCCAAAACCTAGAAGTAAAATGAGGTTTTTTTATTTAAAATGATTTTAGATGGCATACTCTGGTGCCTCAAAACATACTTCATATACAAACATCCCAATTCTTTCACCTTGGTAAAATCTCTTATAAGAATTAAATAGGCTGATTGGTCAGACAATCAATCACCACCCAGATAAGATTCTTTCCTCAACGTGTATGAGTCAACCCAACTATGAAATCCTTGGAAACCTCATCCCACTTTCAGATTGGAATGGGTAAAGGATAAAGAAAACTACAGGGTATTTGAAGCTCTATATTTATCTACTAATACTTATAGAATCTTTATAGGAAGTCAGCTATGTATCCTCTCATGCCTTACCACCAGAACTGGTAAAGAAAATCATAATACATCTTTATAGAACTATGATTGACTGATCACTAAGACATGTCACTATCCTGCATTACCACCTTCTGTAAAGACAACTACACCACTAAGAGACACTTGAAGCACAAGATTCCCTCATGGGACGAAGAACAATTAGAAGTGGTCTCCAACCATGATGAAACTACCTCGACCACTAACATAACTCCTTATCGAGAATCTCCCACTAATTCAGCTTAACAACAGAAGGGGTCAATAGAATAGTCACCATGATTGCACCTCCACCATGCTCCTCGGTCTACACATTAATTTGAGTATAGATCTCCATTAGAGTCCACTAATCACTAGGCTTCCTCAAATCCTGCACTGACATTCTTCTTCCCAAGGAATCATCCACCATGTTACCCTTCCCTAGGGTGTATACAATATCTATGTCAGAACCATGTATGTTCTCAATATAACACTGCTTCGTTATGTTATGATCCTTTTGCAAGAAGATGTTGCATAATATCTTGGGACAAGAGTAGACAAAAAAAATATCCCCAATGAGGTAGTGACACCATGTCTTTAAATCATGCAACACAGCTTCTAGATCCATGTCATGGGTCATGTAATTCTTTTCATGTGGTTGGAGTTGGAGTGAGCCATATTCCACCTCGTGATCATCCTACATAATCATTCACCCAAAAACCATACATAAAGCCTCACAATACACCATATATCCTAATATAGATTCTTGAAATATCATTATAGTGGAAGTAGTCAACCACCAATTTAGCTCCTTGAATGATTCCTAACATTTTGGGCCCCAAAAAAAAATCACCACCTTCCTAGTGTGTGTGGTCAAGGGTCAAAAATGACGAGAGTAATCCCAATAAAAACGCGTATGGTATCATTCCAGACCTAGGAAACACCAGATCTAAAATGTGCACTTCAGATTCTCCCATTACATAACTACAATGATCTTATTTAGCTCCACTAAAAATCCATTATCTAACATAACATTCCCCCATAAACATCGCCTCATTGATCTAGAAAGTTCACTTGAAAATTTTTTTGTTAAGGCGGTGGTCCTGCATAGTGCCCAATATGATATGAAAATGATGCTCATGCTCCACCATGGATCTAGAGTAATCCAAGATAATTTCCACGAATTCCCTGAAAAATGAGTTGAGATAATGGTGGTACACCATAGTCATGAGGTCCATAAATTCCTCTGGAGCAATGTTCCATCCAATGGGACTTACCAACTACTGAAAGTGGGTGTACACGCTTCAGAAGGTTATCTTTGGGATATCTGTCTCATTCAAACTATGTTGGTGGTAACCTAAACCCAAGTCTATTATAGAAAACCACTTTACCCACATAAACTAATCAAAGAAGTTATCTATACAGGGAAAATGATATTGGTTATTTATTGTATACTTATTAAACTTTTGAAAATCAAAACACAACTAGAAGGATTTGTTAGACTATTATCCTATTGAACACGAGTGGACCAAGAAGAGACAGTTAATCAAATGAATCCTTTTAATTATAAAATTTTATGTTGTTTCATTAATTATCCCATCTTGGTTTGGGACAAAATATTTGAGGGAAGGATATCAGCTACATTCTGAGTGATAATTCAGTCAAAACCTCTATATATTGTTTCAGGGGAAAGCCTAAAAATTCAACTGGATATACCTTTGGTAACTCATCCACTATATGGGTTAAACAAACCTCTAGATGATGATAATAAAACTCTTGCACTAGTGATGAAAACTGGAATACACGATTTCCCAAATCTGGGAGTAGAGGGCATGCACGAACCGACCGAGGATCCCATTCCCCATGAAAAACCAGAGTATTTCCATCAGGTGCAATGAAACTCACCTGACGCCTATAGAAATTGATTTCTTCTTAAAGGTGTACTATACTCTCCTTGCAATGTATCCCATTTAATAGATCCATATATATGTGTGGAGGTCCAACTCCATATCGACCCCTATCATTTAAAGTTCACATGAAATGAACCTAAGACCATGTTCTTTACTCTTTCCCAACGGCGTCACCAAATCCGTCGCAATAGAAAAAATCACAGTTGAAAATTTTAGCATGCTCTAAATTTAGGTATAGATAAATAAATTAGAAAAACATTTTTCGAAAAGAGAAATAGCTATAAAAGATGAAATCAACATAGTACCTCAGATAGTCGATGGCCCTATATATTATCTTGCAGGTTCATGCTCCATGGAAGAAAGATGCCTCGTCTCTACATAAGAACAGTTTCTCACCTTTGGATATGCCCTGAAATATATCACCACATATGTTGTTTAAGACCTACCTCTACATCCACCAATCGTATATCCCCCCTTCATCGACGGATCTGGTAGAGTTGGAACCCCCATTGAAGCCATTGATCCTACCCCACTCTAAAGTGGATGCGCCATATTAGAAGAGCACTACATGTTTCCAATATCTTTACACTGATAATAGGGATTTATTGGATTTTTTCTTACTGTCCAAATTTACCCTGGATGACCACAATGATGGAACATGATGGGCCTCACATCATAAGGAACATATCAATGTATTATACAAGAATGGCATGAACTGCCATCTCCATTCTTCCCATACACCCCTCAATTCTTTTTGTTCCAATGGAATTTTACTGCCCACAACTAATACTAACCCATAGAAACCAAACATCCTTTTATAATAAATCTCAACCATATAATTACATTCAACCACATCCTCATAGTTTTTAGATTAAACAGAAAATCAATAGAATAATTATCTATCATCAAACCCATCTCGATCTTCTGGGACATAATCCACTCATTGGAGAACATTTTAGGTGTGTAACGGACCAGATCAGTGAATTGGCTAGAATACTCCATCACTGACTAGTCCCCTTGGTCATATTCCATAAACTCTCGAGACCTATCGTAATACAACACTTCATGACAGTACTAGTCATTGAAAGTGACCTTGAAGTCAATCCAACTCATCTTTTTGGGTATTAATTCTTGAAGCACTAAGTAACTCCACCTATTTCGGGGACCCTCTAGATGGATGGATGCACATTTCACCAATACATCCTCAGTTGTGTCTAGGAAGTCAAACAAGCACTCAATATTCTCAATCCATCCCTCAACTTTCTTATTTTTCTGGGCTACCTCCGAAAGTGGGAGGCATATTTTATCTAAAATTCCAAGGAATTTCCCTTCCTTAGACTAGAATCATTTTCTCTGGTTGGAGTAGGAGTAAGATCTTCTCCTAATCCCAAGGCCTAGACATACCAAACATCATTTTCTATGAATATATCGTCAAGTGGTGAGGGAGAAATATCTCCAGATTAGTTCCATGGAATATAATCTTTCCTGTGAGGCTTGTTGCTATAAAATTAAACATTCATGAAAGATAAAATTATAATAACAACAAAGAGAAATTTAGTCAATAATATAAAATATAAATGAACCAAAATAATCATAACAATAAAATAAACAACTAATTCACTCCAACCCAATTTCCACAATAATCTAAAGCCTATACGTCCCACCTGGAACACAAGTCAAATAAATTATCATGACATCCCATGGTGAGTCAAGGTCTATCATGAGAGGTGAAGTCCTTGAAGCCAACATGTGTCCATAACTCAGTGTCCTAATTTTCCAATTTCAAGTCCAACTAGACTCATCCCACAATTATAATATAACACAAAAATATTAACCTCAACTGATAAAATTTTGTCATGAACTAGATCTGGTCTCCATCAAAACTGGCACCCCACCCAACCTGTGTCACAACCTGAAGGGTTTTCCCTATCCCCACGAGCTATCACAAGTCTCGTCTGTCATAAAAATGGTTTGGTAATGATTTACCCAACTTGGGATACATGACACACCTAATAATGATGAATAAAAAAATCTGAAATTTCTTTCCAAACAAGCATTAATTACAATTCATAACTGTATAAATGGTCTTAAACAAGACAATGAAGGTCCAAAAATAGAAAAATTAGTATCACCAACCTCGTAAGGACCTCCACAAGATAGATGGACATCACCCACAAGCCTTATCCACGACACCGCACTATGGAAGCAACTATGAACCTGAACAGTCGTCTCTAAAGGCCTTTCCCTTTCCTGTGTGGAACATAATAATGTATAATTTTATCCAAGGGTGTATGTATGGTGTGAGACTAATCAAAATAGATACCATCAAAATATTTTTTTTGTGAAAAACATCATAAGATAAAATGATTTTTAGTTTTTATAAGATGAAATGTTAGCAATGATTTCTTAATAATGAAACCTTTAAATGATAACAATTTTCTACGTTATCATTAAATAATGAAATCTTTAAAATAAAACTTACTAGATACTAAATTTTTCATCCTAACATACGATAGACAAAAGGGATATTTCAGGTAGTCAAAATCCACTAAATTAGGGAACACCCGTAAGCACATGATATTTGTGAGCCCCTGGTAGTTGTATCTCAGTGTGAAAGTTACCATACCCATATCTGTTATTGTGCATGGTCCACCAGTAGGAAAAATAACCATAACCTATTATTCCCTAATAATAAATATTTTAGTATTTAGTGCTTTCAACATAAAAATGCTAAGTGAAATAGTGACAAAACCACACCAGACTACTAGAATACTTGTACACATCTACCGAACTATATAATAGGGTTTCCTCATTATACTCCAAAAAGATCCACATTATATAAAATTCCATTTTCACCAAAAATATTAGTTCATGTAATAAACACAAAAAAAATTGGTAAATATGCTTTCCAACCATTTTCTAATTCAATAAAACTTCTAGAATATTCATAAAAATATTTCAAGAAGTAAAACAATGACTTCCAGATAAAATCCATCTAGAAACCCTATTCTGAATCCAAATCCATACCAACATTACTGGTGGTGGGTTTTGTCAGTTTCAATGCTATATACCAATCAAAATTGGATATGTAGGTTGATCTATTTCTTTGAACATTGGTAGTTTTCAGTATTAATGTGATTGGAGGAAAATGATGATGGTGAGGGTTAAATGTCCATATAAGCTTTGCATTGGGGTGGGATGTTGGTTGTGTCGATGTGTGGAGGAATACAAAACCCCCCCTCTTCATTATCTATCATATTTATTTTTATTGTTTTAGTTTTTTTAATTATATATATATCTATATATATATATTATTCTAGATATAACAATATATATACACTCAACACACATAAAAATAAATTATAATTATATAATTATATTATCATCGTTAAATTATTTAATTAAATTATAATTTTTTCTTAAAAAATTACTTTTATATAATTTTACTATCCTCAAATTATCTAATCAAATTTTTTAAATTAGATTAATTTTTGTAATTTTATAATTATTATCTTATTCAATGTGAGATTATTCATATTTCATGAACAACTATCTTAATAAACAATATTTAATCTCTCATTACAAGATTTCATTTTCCTCAATGAATATATTTATTTTTGATTTCCATTTGACATCTATAATGCAATTAAATTATTTTGGAAATATTTAAATTATATTATCTATATTTTTTCTGAATTCATTTACATAATATATATATTTTGTAAATTGTATTAACTTTTTTCACATTACTTTGATAAAGATATATTTATCATTCATTAATATTTTCTAGTTCTCAAATTGATATATATATATTATTGTTCATAACAGTGATCATTTCTTCATCCAAACATATAATTTTAATTAAATATATTTATTTGTAGAATAATGGAAAATATTGATTAGATATATATATATAAGTCGAATAATATAATTTAACTAATTCTGTAATTTATAATGTATGAATTAGATTAGAAGAATAATAATATACTATATTTTTGGTTGGTTACATTGTATCCCCTTGAAATGATGTTCTCCCCTGAAATTCATTCTTCATACCTAAGGTAAATTCTAAATTTCTATATATTGAATTTGGAAAAAATTTCAATAAAATTATAAATTATTATGAGTCACCAAAAATATAATTACCTAGAACCTCGATGAATTTATATTTAATATCATCATATGAAAATTCATAATCAATAATTATTTGTAAATTGTTCCCCGGATACCTAGTTAATATCCAAGTGACACTCCATTCATTGTCTGAAAGAAAATAATGTTATATATATTTTTTAAAAGGTATCTAAATATTAACATTCCATTATACATCAGATGATCTTTTTTCGACTAGGAATTGGAGAAAAGGACACACGATTTCATAATATCATAGATTATATAATTAAATAAATGAAAATTTTGATTGTTCCTCATGCTAGATCTATAGAGATGTAAATTCCATGGACTATCTAAATAATCATGAATTCCATTATAAAACATTTGGTGAGAATAAAATTTCTGACTATGGGGTTTAAAAATCCATCTAATGAAGATTATTTTATCTACATTTTAAAACCTCATTTGAAACAATTTCAGTAATAAAATTACAATTTGAAACTCATTTTTACTCGATAAATATATTTTGAAAATCAAATCAAAATATTATTTCTCAAGAAAACTTATTCATTGAGAACATTTAAATAAAAAATATTTTTCGAAATATAATATGATTATAACTAATAATTCTATGTATAAATTGTTTTCAATTCAATTTTTTAAAACGAAAATTCATTTAAAATTATTATGATTTAAAAAAATTATTTGGAAAAAACTTTGTCAAAATATAATATCATTGAAAATATTTAATAAAATAATCTAGTAACTTTGTAGAAAATATTATGAAATCATAGAAAATAAAACCCCAAGGACACATAGAAAATTGGAGACTATCAATGGACTACCCATCTTTGTGGTTTCATATCACTCCCTACATCCTTAAAATCATTGAAGCGGTATACCCATGGTGGGATGCGCTTGGTTGCAGTGGCAGACCCATAGTACTCGATAGGTGGAATACTTCACCAGTCCAATGTTAATGGGGCGTGCTTGGTTGTAGCGGTAGGCCCACTGTACTCGACAGAGGAGGAGTTCTCTAATAGCTGTGGTTTCGACATCATGAATAAAATACTGGTTTGATCTTAGTGAATGACCTTTGTGTTTACCTCATTATTGAGATGGGTCACTTAATAACTTAGGTATATGTATGGGCATATACCTAAGTAGTGTTTATTCGTAGATTTCATAACCTTTGTGTTTCCTCGTGATTGAGATGGGTTACTTGATAACTTAGGTATAAGTATGGGCTTATACCTATGTATGGGTTATCTGTTGAGATCCATCTTTGTGGTTATGCTTGTTGGATTTAGTGAGACCCTGAGGGTCTCACGGTCCCTACTGAGTATCATATACTCACCCCTGCATGGGCAATGCCCTCACCTCATTTTGTTGGTTGCAGATGATGGGAAGTAATGACAGAGGCTGAGTGTTCAAGGACTGGACAGTACCTGGAGGTGGACCTCAAGACGAGTCAGTAACCGGAGGTGGACTTCGTGACGCGACGAAACTCTGAGGAGGTTGACGGGCGAGAGCGTTGTGGAGGCTATCTGTACCTACCCTTCAGGTAGGATCCGAGGAGGACGACCCATGAGCTGCTTCCATTCTTCCAGCTGATTGCCTTTTCTATTGTACTTTCTTTCAGTTGTAGTTGTACTTTCAGTTGGGTTTGTATTCTGGCCCACTTAATTTTCAACACTTCCTTTTGTACTTATTATATTACTTCCTCTTGTACTATGTGATGTTTTGATTACATTTACAATGGAAATTCCTTTCCAGTTATCGGGATTTACACCTTTGGTGCTAGTCGCCAGCCCCTGGCCTATGGAAGGCGGGCTTAGGGTAGTCACGACATGGGCCCCGAGGATGGGTCGTGACAATAATCATTACGACCAACAAAATAGACCCCTTAATATATATTATTAATTATTCTTAATTAGAAATAAGAAATTATTTCCATAACATTAAATTTATAGTTTTTATATAATATCACTTCAAATTAAACCCACAACACCCGAAAAAATACAACTTTCTAGAAACGAAGGTTTCTTAAATACTAATCAAATTTATAACAACATCAATAATAATATTGATTATACTTAAATAAATTGATTTATTACTTATATTAATGAAATAAATTTCCATTGAAATAATTTTTATAAAATATAAAATATTTTCAATTCTTGAAATTAAAATATCGGTTTCACAAAAAATAAGAATTTATGAAGATTCAATGAAAAATATGTCTTTTAAGAATAATATCATAATTTATAAATAAGATAAATTTTACATGATAATTTAAAAAATAATTATTATTTTTACAAATAAATATATTACAAATAGAATATTAATTATTGTATTTTATTCTCATAAAAATCAATGAAACATATTCTTTAGGGAAATGAATTTATAAACATATAAAGATATTATAAGGAATTGAGTACATATTTATCTGAAATTTTTTATTTTTGGAAAAAGTTATAAATAATTTTGGAATGCTGTTATTAATATTTACATCTATTATCAAATGAAAATGATATAATGGAAAAATATAATTCTGTTAATTTTGACATTTCATTTTGAATATCATAGTCAATGAAATGAATTGAAATTATTTTAATCAAAACATATCCTGAAATACAAAGGTGATATAAATTACATCACGAACCATGATGGGTACCATATACACCCAATATTCGAGCCCATATTTACCTAGTCTGAAGGGAGTTCCTGATCCATGTGGGTAAGAGACTTGAACCTAGTACCATACAACAAGAAAGTGGGAAAAAACTTTCCACCAAACATAGCAGAAGAAAGATAAAAAATGGAAATATGAATACAAAAGAAACTCCACTAGGAGATATGTACCATAAGTTTTCACAACATTAATACCCAAAGTATTACAACTAATTGAAAAAAAACATGATGAAAATTTAAATTATCAAAGGACACAACTCACAATGTCTAAGGATCAACAGATGGGTCCTCCTCCAAGAGATTATTTCCCTTTACTCGATCCTAAAATGAGATAATCTACAAACACCTAAAGTCACAAGTAGTGTGTGATCTAAAAACACAATTGGGTATCACCAAGGATTTCATAACAGATTTTTGTAATAGATTAACCAAAATAAATATTTCCATTTTCGAATAAACAACTTTATAATTTTAAATAATATAATAAGAAATCATACTATTGAGTTCAAATAATGGACAAATACATTAGGAAAAGGTTTCAAAAGTAATGAAATAATGTCAAAATAATTGAAAAAATAAAAATTTATATAAAACAGTAATTATAAATCCATAATTCATGTAATAAGTTTAAAATCCTTAGAATAAATTTATATGACAAATATAAAATTCGAGAAAATCATGGTCATCTTACAAATAGGAACAAATATTTTAGGCTATATGACTATTGAATCTCTAAGTAATCATGAAAATATATTTATACACATGTCCCTATAAAACTGTCCAAATGAATCTTTTCACCATCCCAACCCGAATGAGACCTACTATATTAATGTTTTAGAGAGTTTTATAATCATATTGTGAGTCCAAATAAATCACAAAATACCTAAGGCATGCATGTACTATTACAAAATAGGTGATGGGAAATTTAGATTAAGACTCCTTAAAATACAATTCATTCCCATTCCTCCAATTTCAAATTCAAATTTCCATTTAAATTCAAAATATTTTTAATGAAATATTTTATTATTAGTAGGATAAAACCACTAGGCGTCAATCAAATAAATTAAAGGAATTTTCAAAATTTTGAAATCAATGAAAAACAAATTCCAAAAATTTCAAAAATCATTTATACTGTTATATTAAAAATTTTAATTGAAATTATTTCAAAAATATATAGATTATAAATTAACCAATTTATATAAATACACTCTAATTAAATGGAATTGAGGGTTTTACAAATTTTCATTCCAATACCATTTAAAATCTCCCAATTCACTAGTGTTGGGTTTTTTTAAATCAATAAAAATAAATATGGGGAAATTTTATTTAAATATAAAATTGTAATAAATTTGGAAAAAATTATGGTTGGTTAATTTGGGCCAATAGGACGAAACCACTAACCTTTTTCCTAAAACTCACACTCACAAAGAAACCCTCCAATGGGAAGGAAGGTGAAAAATATTTATAATCCCATCATAAAATCAAGATCCAATATCACAAAGTAGAGATCCATCAATTTCAAGATGATCAATTGAGATCCCAAGGGAGGATAAAGAGATAATGATGAATATTGAGGGTGAAATATTACCCACGAATAACACAACTAACAAAATGGGGGTTGAATGCCAAATGAAGGGACCCGTATGGGTTCTAGGAATATATGATAACTTCTCGAAGGCTATGGGTTGAGGGAAATGAATCCAAAGTGGTGGAGTAAATAGGACGTCAACCATGAAACCATCATATAACCGTCAAATGGTGTATTACCCAATGTGTAATTCCAATAGAGATTGTAAAATTGTTATGTTTCATAATCACTGGAAAACAGATCTCATTAAATAAAAAACTGATCATTAATTACATGATGATGTGTAATTACTCATCACATCAGGTATCTTATAGGATGATAGACATTCATAGTATGCACCTAGATCCATTACATGTCATGTAAAATTGTTAAATAGTTTTTAAACATCCCAAAGACTGTAAAATAGGCTAGTTAAAGCTAAAAGTACAAAAAAATTATTTACTTCATTATTATAGGTATCTCCCAAAATCCTTCTCAACCATACCCAGAAAACGAAATGGAAAAAAGTAGGATATTTTTTAATTTATTGCATTAATATTGGTAACCAGCTGTTATAACCTACTTACCATAAAAAATTTCATTCAAAATAATGATTATGTAGAATCTTTTATGTCATGTAGATGAGGATACATAACTCTCATCACTGCCTTGCATTACTACGTCTATAGACTATCAGAACCATGATGCATAAGCTCACAATCTGAAGGTATCATCCTCTCAAGAAGTACCATGGTCTTAGAATCAACTATCACGACTGGCCACTTAGTCAATGAAAAATGGGGTTCAATATCAAGACCACATCAGCTCAAAATGTGAGATATATCAAAGAGATATATTCTCTAATGTGATATGTGGAACACATTTTTTATTGATGTTTGTAGTGGTGGAAGTGCTAAATTGTATGGAACATTACCGACTTTCTAAAAACATTATACATTCTCGGATAATGTGTAGAAATATTCCCTTGCCTCCCAATACATTTATGAACCAACTAGGGTAGAAAATTCAAGAATTATTACTCACCAATTGGTAACTCCAAAGGTCTATGACAACGACCAACATAATTCCATTATCGGCTCTAGAAATTTTCCATTATCACATGAATTAAATAATTATTTGTTGAAATATCTTGCACCAAACTTGGTACAACCAAAGAACATTTACCAGTACCTGACCTTCATAATGGGGATTTACATGGATGTCCATATAAAGCCAAAAAAGAAGCCATTCTGTTTAGGTACTGATAAATATGTTTTTACGAAAACCTGAGCATCCAAAAATGATCATCCCATGCACCACCAAAGTCAAGAATAAAAGTGAGAATCATATCATCAATAACATGTCTTGATCTTTCTGTATTTCTATATAACTACAGATGTAATTTCTTGTTCAAATGGACATGAGATCCAAGTGCCTCGTATAGGCCTCTCCAAAAGCGAGAAGTGATGTAACATCACAAGTAATTTTAGAATAAAACATTCGAAAAACATGTAATATTTATGAATTAGATATTAATTTTATATTGAAGGGGTTGATATGTTAGACAACATACTCAACACACAACAATGGGTTTATCTGAAATCTTATCTTTCACACGAGACTAAGTTATACCGAAAAATAAAATATTATTATTATTTAAAAACGTAGTTATCACCTAGATGTTTTATTGGTACGAAAGAACAGGGAAACCAATATTATTTTATAAATATTTATTAATTATTCTTACATTCTTCCAATAAATTTTAATTCATAAAACTAGAATAAATACCATTTTAAGCATAAATGTCATTAATATTTTTAAAATAAATTATTACTACATTTTTATGGTGAAAGATTTATAAATATATGTTTATTTACATTGATATGTTCTATTGGAAAAAATAAACATCCTTTTTTAAAGCAGGACATCAATCTTTACTTTGGTAGAATTTTTTTGTATATTTATGATTAAATTCATATGTTAATGGGTAGTAAAGAATATTGAATTTTAATTAAAGATTTATTTTTCGTCGGTCTTTTTTTATAGATATATTTTTTGTTCATTTTTTTTAAATTGTAATTGGATTAATTGTTTTGTCATTTATTCCAATTTAGTTTATTTTATGGAGTTTAAAATTTAAAATAAATTGAAAAAATACGGGTTTTTAGGAAATTTTTACTTAAAACCCCAATCTTCATATTCCATCAACATGATTAATTTTTATTTATTTTCATCCCGTTCTATATTTTGAATATAGAAAAATATATTCCACATTTGGAATCATAATTTCCAAATTACGTTAATAAGTCCCTTTTAATTTTGGATATTATGAATAGTAATGTTTGTGATTATTTTTATTTACCACAGATAAAGGTAAATAGGGTAATAAAGGGTAGAAATAATATTAAAATAATATTAAATGACCAAAAAACTTTTCCAAATCATATGGGATGAGCTATGTTGAACAACAGAAATCCTTGGGCCATGATTGTGGCCTTTGGAAGCCACTTGGGTTTTATTTTGTCATTTATAACAGATAATTTAATATAATGAAAAATGTGTCATAATCATGTATTTTATTACTATTTTTTAATATGGGTTTATATAAGTGATATATTTGACTATGAATATGAAATAGAAATATAAAAATATTACCTACATCATGGAAATTTTATTTAAAACTTTATTAATTAAATAATTAATTTTATTCATACTGAATGATGTTTTAGTAATTGGTTTATTAAAATAATAATCTAAAAAATGGAATTATTAATATTAAATTAAAACATATTTGATCTATTTGATGATATCAACGAATTTCCTAGAAGAAAATGATTTTTTATTATTTAATAATTTTTTTCAAATGAATCAATTTGTTATGAGTTTTTAAAACATTAATATAAGGAATAGTTTGAAAATTGGAATTATTAATATTTTTAAAAAATAAAATAATTAATTAAATGATTTATAATTTGTAAAAATTCAGGATTTGAACAAAATTTTGATATAACTCAAATAATGTTATTAATGACCCATTAATTGATTATTTTGCAGAATTTGGTAATTATTTCTAACACTCCATGAGTAAATTACATGATAAAATTCTAAGACCTAAAATGGTGAAAAAATAATGATTAACAAATTTTAAAAACTTGTTTAATTCACATTGGATGACTATGTTTAGACCCCTATATATCCTATATTTGAACTAAATCAACTTGGTCCCATTTTGGGTCGAAATTTAATTTATATTATTTTAATAATTCTCATCATTAGAAGGGTGACCCTCCCCTATCCTATAAACAAGAACCCATTCTTCTCTATTAAATACACTTCCAAAACCCTTCGGCTTGTAAATTATCTAAAAAAACACTTCATTAAATCCCTATCCACATTATTTGGTCCATAGTTTAAGAATACCACCCTCTTTTGTAGTGGTAAGTAATTCTTCAACTGGGATCAACCGAATAAGAGATATCATTTTCATTAATTATTTCTATTTTATTTCTTCTTACACTCCCGTAAAATCATATTATTCCAAGATGAAATAATAACACCAATATCATAAATAAACAGAGATGCTATTAAGATAATATCATCACCTAATTCAATCTAAATTTTCCATGAATTTGAAATTATTTTAGCATTCATGTGTACATCTAAACTCTCTCTCCATTAACCGATCTAATTCATTTTTCATAACGGTCTCTTAAGACTGGTTATAATAATGATTTTAATGATAATATTTCATATTAATGACATTTTAAAAATTCTTTATTGATAATATATAAATTAAATTCTTCCTTTCGATGTATATAAAAATCATAACGTCGTGTCTGCATATGTGTGAACTATCACCTCCATGAAGTGATGCGACCTTTTTTGTATTTTTTCTACCACATGTATGATTTATATAAGTATATTAAATTAGTATAGTAATAATAATTATTTAATGGAGATTATTGAAACAAAAAAATACTAGTTAATATATTTCCATTATTATCAATGAAAAATGGAATACATTACTCATGCGTGTGTACGACTAACTGCTTCCATGAATATAATGTTGTTCATTTTTCATAACCACACATCATAGTGTGATATTAGGGTATAATTTATTTATAAATATTATAATAGTCTCATGATTATTATTCAGGAGATAATGAAATTATGACCACATGGACTAGTATTATCAAACCACATTCATTATTTACTCAAGTCCTGAATATTGAAAAAACATATGATATAAACATAAATAAATATTTAATTTTTTATAACAAGGTAATTAGTGATATAAAATATATAATAAACATGAAAAAGGATCTAACGAAATTAAAAATTATCCAAATTTTATTATTCAGTAATATAAAGGTAGTACATGGTGAGTAAGACTCACGGTAAGAGACAACGTCTAAATATACATTCATTAAGAAATATGTTGATTTTATACAACACATTATTTTATTATGTGTATAATGAATCCCTTTCACATCTAATTTCATTAAAAAAATTCAAAACGATTCTTTTAATGTGATGAATCTTAATTTCATTACAGAAAGACAAAAATAAATTTTTTAATGTATGCATTAACAATTAATTCTTTTCCACCGTAACCTGTATTTGAAAATTTTCTTCATCTATATAACATTAGAATTCTAAAAAGAAAATAAAAAACTTATTCATTTTTGCGTGTTTCAGAATTAAAAATGGGTTTGAAAGTGGATTGACTGTTTCAGTATCATGAAATTATTACTTTAGGTTCCAAATGAAATTTTATTCTTCAAATATTGATATATCAATGTTTTATGTGTTATGATTATATAATGGTACTTGAATATTTTATGGATAGTTATGTTCTACCCCATAGATTGGTGGTAATTTTATAAAAAAATATCGGGGGTTCCATGATAAAACACGGATGGTGGGATACAATATATCTCTTAATGAATTGGGGATGGATGTCTAACGTATGACTATTTCATTTAGTGGTATGTAAGGAAGTAAAACATTTGGTTACTCCTTTAAGTATGATTATGTACCATGTTACCTTTCTATGTTATATATTGCTTTATATTGGTCTTAAGTTAATGTTTTTATTAAAAAAATGTTATGAAATTAGATTATATTCAGTTATATGTTTCTACTACTTATTAAATGTTTAAAGTATTACTTTATGATTATGTATTAGTGGTTTAAATGTTTTCACAAGACTAACATTTTTCTTACTATTTGTATCCCTTATTGATATTATTATGCACATGCCAAGGTTTGAATTTTTTTCATAGGATTAAAAAGAAAATATAGTCATGGATTGTTACGAGTAAATGTTTTGATGTTTAAACATAAAACGATTCCATGTTTCTTTTTAAATGTTTATAGTTCTATAAAAAATGGATAGTGATTATAAGTGTATACTTTTTAATATATAAGTTGATATGTTTAATTTATGGACTAATTTTATAAATCTATAAACTTGAAAATATCCACAGTGTGCAATAATGTCAAATTATCTATATAACTCAAGAATAAGTAATTTTTATTGATGAGGCCTTATAGTTAGTATCAGAGGTCTGTTTAGATAATATTTTCAGTTATAATTTTGTATAATAGAATATATATAAATTATTTTTCCATTATGGAAAACATGAAATGATATTGAATTTAACGATTTCCATGTTTATTTATCTATGATATGTCTGTTCAAAATGGTTTCCATATAGGAAACATAGAAGTTGTTATATGGAGAAATACAGAGGAAAAAAGCATCCATATAAGCATCCTTAGATGGTTATAATAATAACTAAATAGTTTTCTGTAGTGATGGATCTGTTGGCTCAGGCGATAAATGGTGGTGGTTTCCGTGCATGAGAGCATGTATATTAACATTAGTTGAATATGTTGGTTATATGTTTTTTCATGTGGAAACATACCCAAACATTCAGAGGATCATTTAACCCTGTGAAAGATGAAGGGTGGAATAAAGAAGAAGATCCTTTTTTATATAATTGGGTTTTTAGACAATCAGAAGGTTATTATTTCTATTTATCATTTTGATGATGAACCTGATCAGTTCTGGTCAATGATTAAAAATATCTAGAGATGTGAAGAGAATGATTTAATGTAATGGGATGAAAATAAGAATATATTCCTTGGGAAATATTTTTATAATGGTGATCAAATTAGGATGGAAAATAAGAAATTAGAACTATAAATAGGAGGAATATTTTCTAGCTGCATATGATGAATATTTTACCCATTTGTCCAGGTAAGTCACAAATTTTTCCATTATATTGATAGTAAGAAAAATCAATTTCACAGATGATTTAAACCTAAATATCAATGGTATTAGATTCTTGTGAGAACAAATTCTAGGAGAAAATTTACCCATGTGTGGATAAGATATAAATTGTGTTTTATTATGATCATGTGTTCCATGAGAGAATGAAAATGAAGAAATAAAGTTGGTAGGAAATGGAAAATAATTTATCAATGAAGTATAGAGGTATGAAAATTTATTTTCCACCTTTGAAGAATTGTGGTAAAAACCATCATAGAGAATGTCTCTTGATGTCTCAAAAGTCATTCGTATGTGCTAAGACTGGTCATATTGATCATCACAATAACGAAGATGATCGTGAAATCAATGAAAATTTGGTGCTAAGATTTTATAGTTGTAATGAGTTAGAGAATTATGCCAATGTGTGTTCAAAGATGATTATTCATGGTAGAAACCAGCAATATTGAAAGCATAAGGTATTGAAAAATTATTTACTACTAAAACATATGATGTGGGACCATCAAATAATGTGGTAATATGTATGTTACAAGGTTTTTAAAAAATACTCCAATACCCCATTTGAATGTGCGTTTTCACATTCATTCATTTCTGAGATCATTGCAAGTAAAATGAAAATATCACCACCTTATTATGATATAGAACTATAGTTGAAAACTCTGTGTTGAATTGGTAATGTATCCATGATTTATCGTAATCAACTTGTTATAAATTGTGGGATGTTTTTTACTAAATCATATTAAACATCTCATAGAAAAATTTGATATCATTATATGCAAAGATTGGATTTCAATTTATCATTATAAAATTTATTATAATAAAAATATTATATATAGTGATTTAATTAGTTTGATAACATAAAAAAATGTGAGAGATTGACTTTATATGGTAGAGAATTTAATATATCTACTATTATTGAAATGAATGAAATAGTTTTGATTATTGACATTAGAGTAGTGAATAAAATTACATATGTTCTTCATAATGGATTTCTATGTTTTTTTCCTTATCAAGAGGGTGAATTTAAAATTTATACAGTTCGAAATGATAATCCTTTTCATAGACCCCCTTTTAAAATAGATAAATTATAATTTGTGGAATTTAAAAAAACCATTTCAAGAATTACTTGATAAAGGTTTCATTTGACCAAGAATGTCACCGTGGTGTTCTGGTGTTTTATTTGTGGAATATAATGACAGTTGTATTATAATATTAATGTATTTAAGATCCTTGAAGAAAATAAATATTAATAAAAACTATTTTTTTCCTCATATCGATGGTTTTACTGATTACCTCTAGGAAGCACATTATTTATCGAAGATTTATTTGAGGTTTGAGAACCATCAGCTAAAGGTGAAGGATTATGACATTAGAAATACATCATTTTGAATGAGATATAGGTATTATGGGTTTGTAGTTATACCCTTTGGGTTATCTAATTACACTAATGTATTTATGAATATCATGAATTAATACCCTCATCAATTTTTGGATAAGTTTGTGGTTGTGTTTATTGATGATATTTTTCTATATTCTAAATGTTTGGAAGAACATGAATGTCACTATGGTATTTTTTTGAAAATAAAAAATTAAATGATACTATATGAAAATATTAGTAAGGGTAAATTTTGGTTGAAAAAAAGATCTTCGATAGTAATATTATTTCTAAATTTTTCATTACTATTGACCCTTATAAAACAAAAGTTTTTGATGGGTCGAAAAGACTTACGAATATTATAAGGATTCATATTTCTCTTGGATTAGTTTTTTATTATCAATGGTTTTTTATATACATTTTTTAGTTGTATAGACCACTAACTAGGTTAACATGTAAGAGAGTTAAGATCATCATTGAAAAATAATGCGATTCTTGTTTGGAAGAATGTAAAATAATATTGGTTAATTCTCTATTATGGGACTTGCATTACTAAAATGGTGAATTTTTCATCTACAATGGTTCTTTTAATGGAATTATTTGTGTCCTAACGTAGAATGATTTTGTAATTGCTTATACATTACGTCTTCTGAAACCTCATTAGTTAAATTACCCTACACAAGATTTGGAATTAGCTGTTGTTGTTTTTTCATGAAAAATTTATAGGAATCATTAATATGGAGTAAAGTGTGAAATATGAACTGATCACCAACTATTAAAGTATATATTAACATAGATAAAATTGAATATGATTCAAAGGAGATGGAATGCATTAATAAATTATTATTATCACAAGAATCATTACCATCCATGAATAGGAAATAATGTGAATGATGCATTGAGTCAAAAAGTTAATACTACATTACCTGTGATACATTTGGAAAGAGATAATTTAGTTAATAATTTTATGAATTTTAGCTAGGTTGATTTTGGGTAATGAAGATACACTTTTCTGATTAAAGAGGTCATGAAATCTTCTGTATCAGATAGAAATAAGAAAGACAGGATGGAAGATATTGAGTTATTATAAAAGGTGTAATTGTTTTAGAAGGGTATGTTACCAGAATTTGAAATTGATACAGATTGTGTATTGAGGTTTGGAAAGAGATTATGTGTCCCCTATAATTCTCAGTTGAATAAATATTTGTTATGTGAAGAACATTGTTCTAAATTTTTAGTTCATTTTAATATCACTATGATACATACTGATCATTAGGAGTATTACTAGTGGGATGGAATGAAATGATATATTTCTGACTTTACCAAGAGATGTTTGATTTGTAATCTTGTTTCATAAGAGTAGAAATTACGGAATATGAAGTAACAGACTTTTACATGGCCAGAGTGGATGTAAGAAAAATATATCTAAGGATTTCATTGTCATATTACCAAAGACATCTTGAAGAAATAATTTAACATTGGTTATTGTTCGTCAAATGAAAAAATATTCACATTTTCTTTCTATTTGTGATATTATATCACTATATCAATTTTATGTGTTTTATATTAATCTGATAGCCTGGTTTCATGGATTTATCCTATTAATTATATTTTATCATCTTCCTAGGTTCAGTAATAAATTTTTTAGAGGCCTTCAGAAGTTATCGGGTACTAAATTATATTCCTGTACATCTTTTCTTCCTCCATTAAATGGGAAGCTAGAACGACCAATTAAGAAATTATCTAATATGATATATTCATGTTCAATGGATTACCAGGGATGTTAGAATTGAAATATTTATTTGGTTTGTCTTTCACATAATAATAGTTTTCATTCCATTATATAGATGGAACCATTTGATGCATTATATTGAATGTGGTGTTGAACACCATATTTTTATGATGTTGTTAAAGAAATGAAGCTTATTGCACAAGAGTTTGTGGAAGGGATTGAAAAAAACTTTCAATTTTTTTAGAACAACATGATGATAGATCAGGGCATGCAGAATTGTTATATGGATAAATAAAGGAAGGATCATAATTTTGAGGTAGTTGATCATGTCTTTCTCAATGTTTCTTCTTTGAAAAGTGTGATATGTTTTACTAGGAAACGGTTGTAGAGTCCACAGTTCATTGAAACCTATGAACTCCTAGATAAAGGTGGATTAGTGGCCTATAGAGTGGATTTTCCTCTGAGTTTATCCTAGGAACACCATATTTATTCATACTTCAATGTTAATATTGTTTACTCTTGATCCATGTCATGTTATGATTCTAAAAGTAGTTAACATGGGAGAGATTCGTTCTTATCTAGAAAAGCCACTCCAGATTATTAATCAGAAAGTGAAGGTGTTGTGGAATAGGAAAATTAATCATGTTAATGTCATATGGAAAAGATATATGGATCAGCTGGAAACATGAGAATATTAAAAATATATTATGGAGAAATACCCCAACTAGATTGATAAGTAAATATAATCTTGAGGACACAATTTCCAAAACGGCTGAAAGAGGTTACGTCCCATGTAATTATAGAATAATAATAATTAAAAAATACAAATATTTCTAAAATATATATTAAATATAAATTAAATGGTATGTTATTTCGTATTTATTACTCAAAATGAAACAATGGGTTTCTCATAAATCTTCTATTTCACATAAGAAAGAGTTTTACCAAAAAGTAATATACTATTACTATTATTTTAATTAGTATTTATTGCCTAGGCATTGTATTTGAGGTAATGAGAAGAATTATATATATTATGTTTATACATGTTTATTAAATATTTCTATTTTCCTTAGATAAATATTAGAGGCTTAAAATGAGAACAAATCTAATTTTATGAATAAAATACTCAAATATTTTTAAAATGTAGTTTTTCAAATTTTTTAAAGAGAACCATATTTAAATCTAGTTTTTTCAAGTTTATTTATTCTACATAAAAAAATAAACTTATTCTTTGAAATCAATTCATCACAATTTACATTTCCGGATTTTTTTGTAATTTGACTATTAAACTCATATTATTAATGAATAGTGAATGATTTTTTCATTTTAATTCAAAACATCTTTTTCATATTTTTTTTATTTATATAGTTATATTGTCCAATTTATTAGTTTCATAGTATAATTATATTAATTTTTTATCATTTAATAAAATATAGTTCATTTGAAGGTATTACATATTCGAATTGAATAGAAAAATATTGTCATCTTTTGAATGTTTTACTTAAAAAATTGTTTTCTTATTCCATAAACGAGATTCATTTATCATTAATTTTACCAATTCTATATTTTGAATTTTTAAGAATAGATTCTAGATTTGGAATCTTAATTTCCAAATTATTTAAATGGGAAACTATTTTTTTGAACATTATGAATAGTAACTTTTGTAATTATTTTTATTTAACACGGTTAATGGTAAATATGGTAATTAAAGGATAAAAATATTATAATAATAAAAAACTAACCTAACAATTATATTAATCTTACTGTATGAGTTATGGACGTGCATAGAAATCTTTAGGCCAAGATTGTAGCCTTTAGAAGACGCTTGGTTGTTAGTATGAAATTTAAAACATTTCTTTTAATGTGATGGAGAATATGTCATAATCATGTCTCTTATTACTATTTTTTTAATATTTGTTCATATAAGTTGTAACATTGACTATTAGAAATCCATAGAAATATGAAGTGATTACCTAAAAAATTTTATTTATTTATAATGTTTCTGAACTAAATTCTAAAATTTATTTTTGACATAATGATGATTCAGTAAATGGTTTATTAATGAATGAATCAAATAAATGATATTAATAATATTAAAATAAATGATATTTGAAATATTTTTTTCCATCAAAAAATATTATGGATTACTATGACATGTAAGTATTGAGTTAATGTGTTTATCTATATTGAATATAGTTGTTATGATTTTTTAAAAAAATCATGTAATGAATAGTGAAAGAATTGGCACAAATCATATTTTTAATTTATAAAATATTTAATTAAGTTATATATAATTTATAAAAAACTGTTATTTGAAAAAAAATTATATAACTCTAAAAATATTAGTAATACTTCATTCATTGGTATTCTTGTAATATTTAGAAATTATTTTAAATCTCTATTTGTAAATTAAACGATAAAATGTTAATAGTTAAAAAGATAACAACAATATTCTAAGGATTGAAAGTATAAAAAAGTATATTATATCTGATTGGTTGATTTTATTTAGACCCCTTCTCATCCTATATTATATAAAAGTTCTATTGGGACAATTTGAAATTGAAATTGAAATTATATTAATTTAATACATTTCATAATTCCCAAGGTGCTCCTCCCTAATCATATAAAAATACACACAATACTCTATAATAATTACTCATAAAAAACATTTTTTTTTGGAATATATCTTCCAAAAAAAATCCTACAATCCCTTCGAAGATTATTGAGGTATTATCTTAGGCATAAAACCCTCACTGGTGTTAATATGTTCTATAAAGGTGATCAACCAAAGAAAATGTATCTTTTTCTTAATTTATTTTTATATTATTTCTTCTTACACTATCTTCAAATCATATTATCCCTTGGAGAAATAGTACATACATGATACTCAATATAACGATACATTATTATGATAATATAATGACCTAAAGTAATCCCCAAATCCATTTAATGGCAATGGAATAAATCATTCGTGTGTTTGTCCGAAATATCGTCTCCACGCACCGATAAAATTGGTTTTCCATTGCCATCTCTCATTACAAGTTATAATAATGGAATTAATGTTAATATTTTATATTAATGATATATCAATCAATATATGAAAATAATATATCAATTAAATTATTTGTTTCTAGGTGCATAAAAATGATAATGTCTTTCGTGCGTACATGTTAAATATCACCACCAAGAAGCGATGTGACTCATTTTCATTCTTTCTATCACAAGTATGATTTATAAAAGTATATTTAAATTAATAAATTGATATTAATTATGTGATTATTATTATTTAATGATGAAATAATATTTTAATTCTTAATATAATATTCAATTATAAGTGGAAAATGTTACTCATGTGTACGTAGGACTTACCATCCCTTTGAATATAAAATTGAGAATTTTCAAAACCACTATTAGTGGTTTGATTTAAGGGTATATTTTATGAATAAAAAAGAAAATCATTTCATTCATATTATTTTTTTTAAGAAGGACTTAATACCACAATGACTACTGTCATGAAACCATGTTCAATTTTGAATCTACTTCCAAATATCCAAAAAACGTCATATATGAAGATAAATAACTATGAAATTTTAATTAAATGGAAATAATTGATATATAAAAATTAATATAATTGAAAAATGTTCCCAAAAAGAAAAAAGTGTCTTATATTTTTTATTCAGGTATATAAAGGTATTAAGTGATGAGTCAGACTCGGGTATAGGACTTCATCTCAATCTCCTTCCATTGAGGAATTTTTTTATATTGTACACCACCTTCATTTATAAGATGTATAATATACCCATTTTTCTATTAATATCAAAAATATTTTAAAAAAGAAATCTCATTATATGAATCATTTTACTTTTAAAAAAAATTACGAATGGAATATTTTTAACGTATGCAACAGCATCAAATTCTCTTCCACTGTAACCATGATTTGAAAGTTTTCTTCCACTATAAGACTTATTGTTTTTAAAATGAAATAAAATATATTATTCCTTTTTTGTGTGATTTTTAATTGAAATTTTTTTTGAATGTGGAATTACTATTTCTATATATTAAAATTAATTCTTGTTATTGAAAATGATATTTTATGAGAGAAATGATAATAAATGCAATATTTTACGTTTTATGAAAATATAATGGTAAGTGAAAATTTGACAAGTGGTTATGTTATAAACCGAATAATGGTGGTTACATGATAAATCAATTACATGTGGTTCCATGATAAACCAAGGATGGGTTGTTAAGTGATAACCTCCAATGCATTGGGTATGGATGTCGGCCGTATGACTATTTCTTTTAGTTTATATGTGAAGTCGAATGTAGAGTTATATCATTTTTGTATTATTATATCCCATGTAACGATTATATTTTATATGACTATTTCTATGGGTTTTAAGGTATTTTTTTTAAATAAAGGGTATGAAATTATCTTATATTTGGTGAAGTATTTTTACTACTAATTAATTGCTAAAATCTTAATTAATCAATAAATTATTTATAGTTAACATGTTTCCACTAGGTAATCAATTTTCATTCATTGTGTATCCTGGACTGATTTTAATATTATCATCCCATGTTTTGAATTATTTTTTATATGATTTAATATTGGATAGAGTCATGGATGGGATCATGTAAATGTTATGATGCTAAAACAAGAAATAAAACAATGTGTCTTTTTAAATGTTTTTTAATGAAAAAATGTGCAGTGGGTAGAAATGTCTTCTTTGTAATACTGAAGTTTTTATGTATGTGTTCTGTCATAAATATCTAATCAACTAAAATTAAAAAGATACTAAATGTGAAAGAAAGTAAAATTATTTACATAACTCACGATTAAGTAATTTTTATTGATGAGGACTTATAAGTGAACCAAGGATCCCTATCATAAACTATAGTAGCTGGAACTATGTGGAAATGGACCTTCATTTTCACGTAGATATTTCCCAACACATCAACTTTGGTTGTATCCCGAATGGGTTTGAAGTGAGCCTACATAGTTAACCTATCATTCACAACCAATGTCACATTCTTTATTCTTTAGGTATAATGAAACACAACCACAACGTTCATAGTCATTTCAAACCACATCCATATAAGCAGTGGAAGTGGATGATGTAATCCCAAAGGTTTATAGTGCTTAGACATAACAAACTATTAGGTTTTATAACGGGAAATAAACATAGAAATGTGTGATATTATATGTGGACACTAGAATTTATTTCTCTTATCATCGAACTTATTAGTGGTTCCTAGGTACACCACCCAAATTGAATTATGGTAGTCCCATATTATAGACTTACTTGATGATAACGATACAACAATGTGATTATGTTAAATTAGAACACCCTATTTGAAGAACAACTATTGAGAAAATGCATCCCCACTATAGGGAGAGTCTCTAATGATTCATTATTCATCATTGTGCACGTGATTTTAATGAATCATCATGAAAAGTGAATATATAATCTTAATGTTGGCTAAAGAAAAATCATCCCCTTTCTCAGAAACTCTAATATCCAACTATGCAAAAAGATCCAACAAATTATACCTTTCCAAATATTTATTCACTTCATGTGTTTTATGTTTCCCGCTCAAAACATCTGTGATGAAATTCTATATTCTCGAGTAATAGGGTTTTTCAATGTTGAAAGATTGAAGGTACTCCAACCAACGCCTCTAGAGGATGTTTAAATATTTTTTAGGGAAGATATTACTCAAGCGATTATGTTCTGAATACATAGTAACATTCCTCTATAATGGTAATGATGAAAAATATTAATATATTACCTTATAGTTCCATGTTCTTGGTCATGGGTAGGATAATTCTTCTTGTGTGACCAAATATGAAGAGAGGCATAAACAATTACATGATCACCATATATACGAACATAGCCCAATCATGAAGCCAATGCATTAGAGAAGACCACCTAGCCCTGCCCAGCCTTTGGAAGAGTCAACAGATATGTAGTAAGAGGTCTGGAATGAACTTTTCATTGAGAACTACTAGAGAATCGTTATTCTTAAACATTCCCATGAAGGAACTCATGCTTCCACTAGGTGAAAAAAGAACTCATATGAACCCTGGCATTCTAGATAAGTCTATCCCAATCGTCATCACCCTATCCAATACATCAGTAGAAGTGGGTATCTTTTGCGAGAAATCATAAGAACATATATCTGATATAAGTCAGAACACAAACTATCGAATATTTATCCTGTCATTAGATACAATCTTAGGTGCAAACTACATCAACTCAAAAAAGAGATTTGAATTTGATGTAATGGTTCTTTCAGCCTTCTCAATCTTGATAAGTCCATTTCCTTGGAAAACACCATAGACTCTAGATATAAATGGTCAGTAAATAGAAATATTATGTCCTTCCACTATAAGACCTCATGTTTCTTCGATTTTACTATTGTGCCCACTATCTTATGCTCTATCCCAACAACACTATGGTAGAACACTTCCCCTTGATATCATATAGTGTCTCTAATAGCCCCAACATTTATTATATTCTTTCCAAAAATGCCTTATCATGTTGAAAAATAGTGGAGACTTTCAAAACTAGTGGCTTCTAGTGAATTAACACATGATAATGATTCTGAAGAACATGACTCATAGTTTGGAGCATGAATGGGGAACAAATGTGTTGAATTTCCTAGAGCATATATAGTTCTCTCAATCAACTCAACTATATTTGGCTCCACTGAATGATTCTCTCACTATAGTTTAGCATCAGCTTCGTCCTAGTTCTGATTCACATGTATTTTCAGAGTCATCAATCTATAAAACATCCACATACAATAAGTAAGGAATCAAATAATTCTCAATCAGTTCAACATGTGATACAAGATTCAAATATATAGAATAAAAAACATTTTGATTTCACGATATCCAAATCAAAATATATAAAATAATAGAATATATCCATAATAGGTCATTACCTAACATAGCTTAGAGAATTAAGGTTCATTGTGGTGAGAGATGTCCACGAAATCAATTGAAACTACTTCTTATTTCCGAGAAAGATACAAAATTCTAAACCGATTTGATTATAAGAAGCTTAACTACTTATCTCTGATACCACGTTGTCAGGAACATGCTCAGGTGTCCTCATAACTCGATAACTGAGCTGGTCCTGACATAGCATAAGGGGCATTCTATATCTTCATTAGTCAGCAATTTGAACTTTTTATCAAACAATATTAATGTGGGAATGAGTTTTCCACAAAACATAGGAATAAAATAAACGAAATTCAATATGAATAAAAAAGAAACTCCTCTAAGAGTAATGTACTAGAACTCAACGTAACTGTGAATCCCAAACTAAGATAAACCATATACCAAAACCTAGACATACATCCCACACCCACAACAAATCCACTCACAAAGTACACGGATCAACTTTTAGATCCACCTTGAAGAGATATTTTCCCCTTTCTCATACCTGAAAAAAGTTAATCTACGGCCACCAGAAAGAAAGTGTAGGGTGTGATCTAAAATCACATTAAGGTCTCACCCAAGATTCCATAATATATTTCAATAATATATTTACTAATTGAATTCTATCAAATTTAAAATAAATATGTTTTGAATGGTAAATTATATTTCAAACAAATTATGAAATACATTTATAATAATGAAAAAATAATTCATGAAAAAGATTTTCAATTGATAAAATATTTATAAAAAATGGATTAAATAAAAATTTATATACTATAGTTTATATAAATTCATAGGGCATGTATTTAGTCAAACAACATTGGAATATATTTTTTGTCTAAGTTATAAAACAGAAGAGCAACATGGTCATCAACTAAATAGGTACAAAAGTTCCATGATATATGACTACACGCTCTCTATGTGATAATACAAATATGTGTATACACATATCCCTCTAACAATGGAAATGTGGACTCATTACCATCCCATCAGGGATATATCATGATTCATTTATTTATAAATTTTTTTGATAACATTCCATTTCCAAATTCCCAGTTGATTAGATGTGGGGTTTATTAAATAAATTGTATGATAGTTTTACAAATTATAATTATATAGATAATTTAAATAAAACAAGAAATAAATGGATGATGAATTTTTTCAAATGGGATGAAACCACTTATATTTTTCCAAAAACTCACACTCCCAACAAAACCGAACAATGGGAACAAAGGAACATAAGGACATGATACCAAACCAACATATAAGATACAACATAATGGAGAAAATATTCATCAATTTTAGAATGATCTAATAAAATCCTAGAGGAGAATAATGATAAAGATGAATAATGAGTGAGAAATATTACCAGGGTATCACACTGCCAATGAAATGATGTTCAAATAAAATATGAAGGGACCCTAAAGGTTTGTAGGGCCATAAGATTTTCTTGGGAAGGATTTGTGGTGACTTAAAAAAACGATTTGGTTGAGAAAATAGTATCTCTTATTTTATTTTCAATATATTACCTCTACATGTGGTATTAAATGATGTGTAATTCTAACACATAACATGAAATAGTTCTTTTTATACCTTCTAAGAAACACATCACATCAAATTAAAATTTATAGTTAATTACTTCAGGAAATATAATGACTCATCATGTCTTGTAAATTTCATGGTGTAAACCATTCACAGTATTCACCTAGTAACCCATACATGTTGTGTAACCTAGTAAACACTATGTAACCTTTTGTTAACCCATTACAACAAACGAATAAAGTAGAGAGTCTGAAAAATATCTGACTTCCCCATTATTGGTATCTTCACAACTCATTTCTGATCCGTAACCAGTTAACAAAAACTAGAAATGCCATGATAATTGTAAACACATACGTATCATATCTGTAACCATTATGTTACAAATTAGGTTCATGATATGATATTAAAATATATAAAAAAAAATTAAAAGAAATTAAATATTTTGTTAATGTAAAATAGTATTATGTATAGTTAATGATTAAAATAATAATTGTATTCATAATAATTTTTCAAAATTGATTATATATTATAATTTAATTTAATGATTCAAAATAAGTATAAATTGAATTATGATAATTTGAACTGGAATTCAGATTAATAATATCTATATTTTCTAAAAATTACCATATTATATATTTAGTAAAAAATTTAATATGATGATAAATTGTTAATAATTATCAATACGTGAAAAAATTTGAAAAATAATATATAAAATATTAAATACTTTAATGGTCACTAACATCATGTTAAATACAAATTTTAGTAATATATTTTATACCCATATATCTTATATACATTTTCACATATTACTCCAAACTGATAAATCCCACATAACACCCCTGTGATTCGATAAATACACGTTACCATACATAAGTATGATTTGAAATTCCCATTTTAAACTATAAAAGTATCTAAATACCACTAATTTTATGGAAAAATTATACATATAAAGAATTAAACATGATGTTAAAATTCATATATATAGATATATATATCGAAATAAAAAATGTTATCTTGATATATATTGAATATATTTCAATTTTTAAGAATATAAATTTAATGGTAATATATCTACTCACCCTCAATGGGATTCAAGATGTTTTTTTAAAAATCCCTTTCAATTTACACAATATTATGAATCTTTCATTTCTAAATAATAAAATTATTGTAAATATAATACACATGTGATTTGATATTTCCATTCTCTCACATTAAATTATTTTCATAAATCATTTTATATTTCTTTTATTCTAAAAAACACTCCATGAATTTCTATGTCCTCATTTAATTTTAAGAACATACATGGTCATATGCATTTTGATTTCCATCTCACTATACATCAATATGTTCAAAATAAATCAACTATATTCTTAGTATTTCTCATTAATAATAGAATTAATTTACAAATCATTAAATTCATTTGATAATCCTTTTGTATACTCATTATAATGTCGAAAAAAATCCTTCATTATCCATGTTAATCATTTTTAGAACCAACTACAATAACATTCAAGGAATTACATATAAATTAATATAATAAATCTTTATTCATAATAATTTTTTAATAATATATGTTTCCAATATAACTATTTTTATGATGGTTGTGTTTTTGGAGAATCAGTGGATGTAAAGACATTATGTTATTTTTTTCTTGATATTATGATTTTAATTTAGTATTAATCAATCCACATTAATTTTTATTTTACATGATTCAACTATCACACCCTACTATGATTTTATTTTTTATTTATATATTAATTTATAAGGAAATAATATTTTACACCAAATTATTATTCCTTGAAAAATCCATTATTTCATTAAAATTTATTTTAATGATAATAATTATTCTCATCACAATAAAATAATTTTTATTATGTATCCATATATACTTTCCCACAAATTTTCTCCTCAAATGTTGTGAATGAAAACTATTATTAATTTATTTTATTCTCAAAATTCTCTTATCAATTTCCCAAATTACAGTTTTTTATTTATTTTATTATTTGAGGTTTCCTTCAACTGTATTTCATAATATTTTATAAAATCGATCTTACATTCAAAAAAATTTAAATTGATTATATTCTTATCAAAAATTTGTAACAAATATTTATTAAAATACTATTTGTTTAAAAATATATATATTTTTTAAATTTTAAAATATTTCTTAAAATTAAATAATGACAACAACTTTTCACCTGATATATATATCTATTTTTATGTGGAAAAATCTTCCATATCACTTATATTACTCATTTAGAGGTTATATTTAATCATATGATATGATTTTCATCATCATTATTTTTATTATGATGTTATTCCAATTGTAAACTAGTAATTTTGATACCCCATGTACATTAATGTCTTCATTATGTTATATTTATTTGAAATGATTGTGAAATATATTTTTGGTGGTTTCAATATGATATTATGAGGATTGAATTTATTCAGAACAAATATGTATAGATAATGATGGTATATTATATATATAAACATCTAATTCAATATACTATGATTACATCTAATATGATGAACTGGCAGGGGCACAATATGTTATGAACACCTAAGTGCGTGATTAGAGAATTTTTCCACAAAGTCTTATGTGAGTATAATAAATTTTTTTTCATAAGCATGTAAATAATTGATTTCTAATTATGATTCTTCTATTATTATAATGGTGAACCATTTTCTTGTCATTTTATATGCTCTACTAATATTTAATGATATATTTGGTTTCCCTGATATTCTACAGCATCATGATAATGCCTTATTGATTAACTTTTCTGCACATTTTTTTCATGCTATATTCTAACATGATTGTTTAATTAATGTTGTGAACTATTTAATAACTACTAGACTTCCAAAATGATCATTTTATGATCTTATATTACTTAATAATTTTTTGGTATTCATTTATGGTATTGTGAATTTTTATAATAAATTTGAACTCTTCCAAATGATATCCACACTGATTATTATCTAATAAATTAAGATATATTTATCCTTTACAAAGGGATTCATATAACCAATATCTTTTGATTCCAATAAAAATGTTATTAATATTATTTTATCTAGTTATATATATATATATGTGGATCTATATATATTTTATTTTCTATAATAGTGTTAATATATGCGGAAATAATTTTTTATGTACTTAATCAGTGAGACTCAAAACCTTTTAATCCTTATGTAGTGAGATGGTCTTTTATGTATTAATTATTTAATGAGAGTATTTTAACACTTATGTTACGTTAAACATAGATAACTATTATAGGAACCAAATCTGGTTTATTTATTTTTTAAGATTACATTAGTAATCTTTGGGATTAGATTAGTGAACCAAAATGAAAACCCTAGCGATGAGTATATTAATAATATGGTATCCAAAAATCATAATCATGTTGCGAGTATATTTATGCATATATGAGAACACTACTATTTGGATATCAAAAGATTAAGTAGGATTTGAAACCAAATATCACTAGGATAATAACTACAAAAAATGGAATATTTTTTATTAAATCAATTCTCATATGATACATGAAAATTTTTCATAAATTGAAACATAGAGTACACTCTTAGGGGATATGATTTGGATGATAATATTCAGTTTCCCAAAAAAAAATATTATTTATGTATGAGATAATGTAATAATAACAATATTCAGTAAATAATCTCATTCAATAATGAAAATATGAAATATATTTTTCTCACACATAATCCCATTTTAAACAAGATGAAAAATGTTAGATAAAAAGTATTCTGATTTTTATAAGAAATCATAAAATATATTATAAATATAATTATATTAATTATATCCAAATTAATAAATTTATAAGATAAATTAAAAATGAAATAAAAATTTAAAATTGAAATTTTCATCCTCATATATTTTTTAATGTATTTTTCATTTTTTATGAAATAATTATATAAAATATTTGGAAATAAATTAGTTCAGTATATATTTTGAGAAAAAATTAGTACATTATATAATATAATATATAATAAATAGTTAAAATATAAAATTAAATGTAAAATAATTAAGAAAACATCATGTTTAAAAAATTATTTTAATAAAATATATTTTACTTAAACTGTTTATTTTCATTTGAAATATAAAATAATATATTTCATGATATAATATTGATTAAACGTACTTCATTATTTTATTTAGAGTGTCAAAATTATGTTAGAATTTATTGGTGAAATATTTTTAATATTATTCATTTTAGTTAAAACATTTAATATATTGATATTGACTTTTAAATTTCTTTATGAGTTTGTATGTATGACCTCAAAATTGGTAAAACCTAAAATTGACATCATAAATTTTAAAATACATATAATTGGTCACAAAGTGAAATTTCTACTTTTAAAACTAATGTAAATATTTTTGAATTAATTCATTAAATACATTATACATTTCATATATTAATTTTAACTTTAGAAATTTTAGAAATTGAATAATATATATTATTTTAATTTATATACATATGATCATATTGCGTATAGTGTACAAATATTTTAGATTAAAATTTTATTTTCAAGAAAAAATTATTAGTTAGCATGGTAATATGATAATTAATTGGTGTATAACACATTTCAAAATAATGTGTATTGTTTTCATATTAAATGGTTTATTATTAAAGGAACACTCTAATATGTTTTCTAAACATATATAAAATTTAATGAACATATATTTAATCAGAAATAATTATCTAATTATATTAATAATACTTAAATATTATGTAATCATTCATTATTACCTATTTATGTATTTGAAATATTTCAGGGACTATTTTTAAAGAAAGACACTGAGTCATGATGGGATATCACAGCCTAGAGATAAATGATATTGTTATATTAAAAATGTTAAATATTTTTTATTACATGTATAGATTTTCGGGAAATGATTATTGTCACCCAATTGTGAATTTGATTATAAAAAGGTGTTATTATATAATTTATAAGGTAGGTTCTTCTCACGGAATGAAATGATGTTTTTTACATCAAGAGCCTAGATGGGGGGAAGCCATTAGTGGGGTATTGAATTATATATGTTTATAATTAAAATTTATTTTTATTAATTGACATAACGTTGCATCCGACATTCGGTTCTCATGCATGAAAAAGGGAGTTATAATCCCATTCTATGTGATTGAAGAATTCATAATAAACCATAGAGTAGTGGTTCCACCAATAACTACTTCTGAAAGAGATCACATTTAAATCATAATGAATCAGTATAGGTTAGTGTATTTGGACACGAATCTTCAGATTCTCACTATATGGTTTGTGGATTTATGATTATTATTTTAGGATCTATATATATGGGGTTTTATGGATTTGGTTCCCTTTTAATACCCCTATATATTATTTGGGGTAGGGCTATGGGTGCTAGGTGGAAATCAGGGGTTTATAAAAGCTTGTAGGGATTTCCTATTTGGAAATCACAATTACACTATGTGTAGTATTGGATAAGATGACATGTTTTTTCCTTTTTTGGGATGTTAACATTTTAAAAACACTATTTAATAGGTATACATACATTTTCATGATTCTATACCATGATGGTTTGTCATTGAGTAGGAACACCATGTTAGGGGACATGGCCATGTGGAAGTACACTGAATGATTCTGTATCTACACATGCCATATTACATGTTTGAGATCATGGATACACACCATGGTACAAGATAATGGCCTCTTATAAATATAATTGGCTTGGAACATAGTATTTTTCAGGGTCATGTGGAAGACATTTTGTACCAAGGCTACAATTCAGGTATAGAAACACTACCATCCATTCCTTGTGTGGGGATAGACAAAACATAGTGTTTAGATGAGGTCATATGTCAGGTGACAAGGAATGCACACATTTTAATCATATTATACAATATTAGTACTATGAGGGAAAAAATCTATAGTCTAGTTTGGGATACATGTCATTTTCTATGATTACACGATTGTTTATCCCTTTGTAGTTTTACTCTGAGATTCATATTTTTATATATAGTTCATATGGAGAACATGGTTGTTTTCCTTTATTTTACATGAGAGATATGATACAATGTGATTCTTATCCTACACATGTTCCTGCCTCAATAATGGATTTTAGTTGTAGTGTTTCCTTGATCAATCAATATGACGATATAATGTGCTATTTCATCCTCTACACGGGATTGTGATCCCCCATACATGATCAGTTCAGAGAGAGTATATGCATCGGTATGAGATCATGGGGAGGGATACTCTATCACATTATTGGGATTATGTGGGGTTTTTGGTATCAACATGGACCTCTTTCATAGGTGTTGATAACCCTACATAGTGGGTTATTGTAGAATGGTTTGAGGTATTGTTTTCTATGTGAAACCCTACATGGTGGATATATCCATATTAGGTTTGTAGTATCATTCAGTAGTACTGAGTGAGATACCATATCAGTGTATTGTGGTCAGAGTCTCTATAGTGTACATGGTCCCCCCCCCAACAATATATGATGTGATATCATATTTGAACATGATGATATATGGTGTTCTATGAAATTTTCATGGTTTTTCCAATCTATCTTAACTATGTTTCCCAATATGAATGTAGAGGTCTATTGAATTTTTGATTCGTTAGTAGAGTCTCCCATAATTTGTTGGTGAGATCCTCTAGTAGAGTATCTTGATCATCTAGATATCAATGAGGTATCCTTCATGGTTATACTAGATAGACATGTTATATCAGATTTACTCTTTCATTAATATTGGGGATGTGACATTAGTAATTTTATACAATATGTTTGAGATATGTCAGATGACTTCTTTTAGTGGTGAAAGATTTTGTGGAGTGATAATTCTTAGATGAGGGATAACCATTATCAGAGAGTATGAATTTGTTCATGTTAGTGAGTTTGGGACATTTTGTGATAAGAAATGTGTGATAAGTATATTTGTGTCATTATAAGAAACCTTCTAGTATGACTCATATTATCATTGATAAACATGGTGGTGATGGGATGACTGGACATATACCTTCACCCATGTTGGATGAACTATCCATTGAGTCTTATATATAGTTATAACAACAACATTTTATTAAATAATCTGATTAGATTTATTTTAAGTAGTTTTTTAACATATTAGACAAAACAATTATGTTGTACAATGTTTATAGAATGTTAAGGTGACTCATTTGGTCTATCATTTTAATGGAGTAGACCATCAATGGTTCTCATTGATAATGAACATTAAAATGATGGATGAAATAAAAGATACGATGTGGGATGGATTCATGAATATATTTACTAAGAATTAAATCCCTCAATATCATTGAACAATATTATAGATAGAATTCATAGAGGTGAAACAATAGTAAGGTGAATGATTCACATCCTATGAGGTAAACATGATAGGGATATTAAGATACACATAAGGTTTTTTATCAATATTGATATCAAATTATATAGATTATTTTGTGGTTTAATACTACTCTTTAGAAAGGATATAGCTATTTGAGACATCGTGAATTAAGAATAAGTGGTTTTATGTACTCCCAGACTAGATATAGGGAGAGTAGATTAGACATTTGGAAATGGGGGCATGAACTAATAGATGGAGATTCATGACTGAGGGTCAAATTAAAAAAGAATAAATAGGATCCTTCCACCCACATGTAAAAAATGTAGAAATAAATATCATTATAATTTAATCAATAGATAGTGAAATATTATTAAGCGCATGATAGAATTTACCCATGGTAATTAATGTATATGATATATAAAGAAGTATGACCAAAAGTCAGAGTAATGGAATGAACCACCTAATGAACCATGCTTGGTTAAATGCTTTAACTAAATGGATAATGTGAAAAATGTTGTCCAATGTACTAATTCAAGGGTTAATGAAGGTAATCATTTTTCAAAAACCACTATACCCACAGTAGAAAGGTAAATATTTTTCTATCACTACCACTGATTCGGAGCATGAAAATGATTTTGTGCAAAGTTTATATTCTATTAACCCAAAAATAAAAAATTTATTACCTTATTCTTGTATTATGATTTCCATTATATATTTCTGTTTAAAAGAACCATTTAATCAACTCATTTATTCCATGATGTAATTATATTTTTCCAAACACTTAGTTCTAACATCATTTTAACCCTAGGGCTTGATAATTACATTATTAATAAATGATTGAATTTCCTTCCACTAAATATTATATTGCATCTCTTAGAAGAATTTGACTCTATAATGGAAATGGATTATTTCTAATTAACTAGAGAAAAAATTAATAGATGATCAAAGGAAATACATTTTCATCTTATGGTCAATACATTGATCCTATAAAAATTCTTTGAAGATCATGAATCTTCTTTGGGATGTCCATCAACGTTGTGGTTTTAGATACCCTTGGACGAATCACTACTTTAATAAATTGTTGCATCAAAGGAAAATATCAACCTTGAGGAATTGCCCATAATAATAGAATACACTAATTTATTCATGATGTGAATCCTTAACACCCTAATATATGGTTGAGATATCAAAAGTGCCCATTGGGAACAAGTATAGTATATAAATTTAATTATTATACGGTCCCATTTGAGATAAAGGATATAATGAAGATTCTCCAAGAGAACATTAGAAAATGGTTCATAAACCCAGTGCATCACATTTTGCTTTGATAGATCTCATTGTTTTGTAGAATTATGGATCAATGTGGTAGTGTATTGATTACTAGTAGATAAAAAATGTTAACATAATAAGACATTACCCATTTACAATGATTATTGTCTTGTTTGAACACCTATGAGGACCACAATACATCATAATTTTGGATTATAATTCAAGTTATTTTCACCTAAAGTAGAAAAATGAATATATTCATAAGACCACTTTTTTTAATTGGTACATACACTATGATTAGATAATGATTCTATTTACCCATATAAATTACCATAAAATATTCATGGAATATATGAATGGAATCTTTAGATACTACATTGAAATGGTTTGGTTGTGTTATCGATGATATTATCATTTTCACCGATGGAGGGGATAAACATGAATAATATCAAATGATTCTGTTTGTGACATTAATGAAAAATAACATGAACTCTATTACTAGAAAGTGTATCATAATGATAAAACAAGTCACATTCTAGGGGTATGTGATCACAAGGGATAAAATACCTATAGACACATCAAATAAAAGGAAATTGAGAAATTTCCAAAAAGAATTAGTTTCATGGAAACATATATTTTTCTTACCATGGAAGTGTAATGCCAAAGTTTTGTGAGAAAGTTTTCTTGATTACGTATCCCCATAATTAAGTTAATACAAAACTGGGTGAAGTATGCATGGATAAAATAATTAGATGAATGACTTAAAGTGACAAATGAGAGGATAATCACCAAACCTATACACATGCTACTAACAAGTACAGAAGTTTTTTAGTATTCTAAATGAATAATAATGTGATAATTTATGCCTCATTAATGTTGATGATCCTTGATAAAAACTAAATGATTCATGTATATATAGATAGAAGCTATGTTGTTCCCCTTTATGATCTGGTTGAAGTTTTTCAATAGTTAGAAGTGTGAATTATATACAAATTGTAAGAGTCTAAAGTATATATTTATATTGAAGGAGATAAAAATATGTCAAAGATGATTGTTAAAGATCATCAAGGAAACTGATTTATCTATTCAATACTAGTGTGGAATAGAGAACACAATAACTTATTCTCTTATAATAAAATAACCATCTACATTATCTATGATGTGGAATGGGAAATTCCAAATCTTTTTTATATAAATATTATATAAATGTAAATCAAAATGGATGGTAATAAATAATACATATACAAACTAATTTTACTATCATCAATAAAAGAGATTATAAAAGTGGGAAAAAAATAAACGATCTGGATATTGAATTAGGTGAATGATGGTTCAATTCATGAGTTCCATATAAATAATGATGGTGTTGTTAGGTTTGTTACTATGCTTTTTATAACACCTCAATATTTTGGGAAATATTTGTTTTTCATATTTATTTAAACATATCTTATTTTTCATTCCAATAATACAATAAATATAGATTGTGTTATATGAAACAACAAAGTTATTATTTCATTGTTTACTACCCCATGTTATACTTTCATTATACACTGCCATAAGAAATGCTTTTGTTTCATGGAACACTGAGTTTGATTAAGTTACACAAAAGAACCTGATTTACCAATATGTAGTGGGACACAAATTTTAAAACAAGAATTTGAGACTTATAAAAATTTTATATAAAGAAATTATTTTTTATTTGGTATTTTTAAAATTATTTATGATTTTCTTTGGTATTTTTCTTATAGGTTTAAATTTTTTTAAATAATTACAAATTGTGCATTGTAGTTAAAAATTATTTTTCATTTAAATAATTATTAACAATCTATTATATATTAATTTTTTAAGTCAAAATAGATCAAATATATACATATATATAGATTAATCAAATTTTTGTAATTGAAATAATTTTTATTTTGATATTACATATAAAAACTAAATAAAATTACGAATAATTTTATTTTAAAAACACTCATTCTCACCATGTATGAGGGAATAGTTTTAATTTAGTTTTGGAAATTCGGTTATATGAATTCGAAAAAATGGAAATATATTGTTGAAGTTAGAATAATATTTATCCTATTATAATAAAAATATATTTTCAAACCATAATTGTTTTTGGAACTAATTGACCATAATTAAAATGATTTACGAAAAAATTAAGCTTAATAAGGGGGCCAAGCATCAATCTTAATTGTGAAAATGAAAATGAAACATGTAAAAAACCACTTGATGAAAATATTTCGACTGTATAACCTCTAGTTAATAATTTTAGATTTATTGTTATACTATTCCACCAAAGTGACCTATATTATAATTTATATATGGAAAAATAAAAAAAACTAACCTTTCCTACCTTTACATTTAATGAGATTTTTAGTATGATAAAAGATAAATAGTTTTGGTAGTAAAAATTATTTTAAAATTTAAATGTGTTTTTAATATCATTTTAATTGAAATTTAATTTTTATAGAAGATATAATTATATTAAAAACATGAAAAATTGTTATGCATTGATTATTAAGTTAAAAATTAAATTAAATAAATTATATTAAATAAAATTGAGGAAAGTAAATTTAAAGAAAAACTATGTTTCACTATATTATTTATAATTATATATAATTATAAAATATAATAAATTAACATATTTGAAGTCAAATAGTATTTTTTAAAATTTAAAATTAATACTAAATAAAAAATGTCAAGATTGAAGTTAATGTTATCTTATAATATGTTATAATTTATTGAAAGAAGTTAAATTAATAAAAATATATATTTTTAAAACTTATTTTCAAATGTTAATAAATATAATAAATTTTATAATAACTAACCCATTTTTGTTTAATAAAAAACATATTAAATTAAAAATGCAAAAGGCATTATTATCACAATTAATTTTAAAGTAGTGTTTCTATGTGTTAAATGATTTGGATTTAAATTATTTTATAGAAAACAAGGGATTTAGTTTCATTAAATTTGAAAACATATTAATAGTGCAATGAGTCTATTTTTTCTATAAATCTCATTTTGCTATAGTATTAATTATTAAATTAATGTTGTGAGAAAAATAGTTTCCATAACAAAAACCAAAATGCTAAAAGTGGTGATACATTAAAGATAGGGATCAAAATTATTAAAAAAGTTATTTTTATTTAGGGTTGGCTTTGAGGGGCTATAAATCACCATTGATACATCATTATTACAATTTTAATTCACATTAAGAAATGGATACCTATAAATAGTTTTAAATATTTGTTATTTATAAGAATAAACCTATTTATCATCTATAAATATTTATTTAACATCCACCTTCCATAAACCTCTCAAGACACTTTTTTCTAGTGAAAAAAAAACCCAAATAATCTCAAAATGTTTCCCCTTAGCCAACAGTTACCACATTAGGATGAAATAAAACTAAGGATGACCTTTGGTAAAAACAAAAATGAGTTACTCAAAATAGTGGTAACATCATTCCATAAGATATTTTGTTTTTATTTTCATTATCCATTATCTCAATTATTCATATTCCATGATTATATAATTACATAAATATCCTAAATATAAATATTTTTCTTATTATGTGTCATATAATTACATCTTAACATGTTTCTATCAAATGTGTAATGAAGATAAAGTTCTCTTGTACGACAGGATACTGCATAATGAAATGATGTTGTTCATTTTTCATTTACCACCCCACATGGGTAAGAATTTTGATGGAAAAAATATTTTTATATTTAATATATGATATTAATTATTTATTTATGAATTTTTAAAAGGTATATAAAACCCACCTTCTGACTTTCATTTTTTTTGATATATGATAATGTCATTTGTGGGCGTGTGGAATATTGTCTCATCAATGCGATGTTATTCGTTCACATTTTACATGGAGTGTATTGGAGATTGGTTTAGTAAAATTATATGATATATATGAACTATTATTATAATAAATTATTATATATATTCATATATTTCATTTAATTTATTTATTTCAATATTATAATTAAATAGAAACAATATTCATGCATATGTATGACCAATTGTCTCAAAAAATGTTGTATTAAATTTCTTATCTATATCATTCATATATTACAATGAATACATATTTAATGAATATATATGAATTTTATACCTTTATTTATATTTTTTAAATATTTAAATCATGATATTTATAAAAGGAAATGAATGAAAAGTCAAATCATATATGAAAAACATAGAGGTTATTACTATAAACATATCCTAATCATGGAATTATTTATAAATCGGTAATATAAGAAAATAATTAAATAAAATATTGTATGAAATATAATAATATAGTTATTTGGTAGATTTATAATAATCTACTAATATTTATAAAGTTTTTGGTAATTATTAAAAAAATTCAAGACTTTAGGTAATGGGTTTGTCTCATCTCACTTTTACATTTGGGAGATATGCGCTATATTCACAACATAATCATTTTTGGTGGTGTAAATACTCAAATATAACATGTTGTATAACGAATTTAAATTATAAAATAACATTCATGTTTCAATTGATGTATTTATTTCATGGGGATCAAGATTCGAAAATTTATCATGTAGTAATGGTATTTCTTATCTCATGTTTAATTCTGCAATACATTTCATTATTCCACACTCATTTATTTGTGTGGATAATATAGTTACCATGAATTTCATATATAATTATTATTACTAAATATATGTGTATTACATATTAATTAAATGAGAAATGTTTCATTGGGTATATAGAACTTATGTTACTAAATTTGAAACAGATTTTTATATCACTTTCCATTTTTTGGGACACAAGTAATGTTACATACCAGGTAAATAAAGAATAATAAATTTTCATACTTATTAATATTTACAAATTAAATATTAATTTTACTTTAAAGGTGTTTCTATGTTTGATAGCGTACCTGATACGCAATAAAGAGTTTCTTTGAAATCTTACGTTGCACACTAGTAATAAAATAATATTCTTTTAAATTGTAATTAACATGTAGCCGTTGTATTGGATGGAATGAATAGAAATAACTAAAATATGATTATATATGTTTGATAAATGTTTTTACATTTATCCAATAATGGATAAAGGCTTAAAATACAAAAAGAATTCAATTTTAGGCATATATACTATAATTTTAATTCAAGGTCCACTTATCACATTTTGATGGAGAACCCTCCTTAAATATTGTTGTTGTCACTCTTATACATTATTTTGGACCAAATAAAATTCTTCTTTAGAATCGAGACATCAAGATTTACTTTGCGTATAATTTTCATATTTTTCCGATAAAGTTTATTTTTTTAATGAATAGAGAAAAATGTTGTATTTTAATTCAAATCCTCTTTTTAATCTAATTTATTTATATGATTAGATTTTCTTTTGAATTTGTTTTAAAGTGAAATTAGAATATATTTTTACTATTTAATCCAATAGTGGATGTTGGAGTTAATTTTACTTTGAAATTGGACTTAATCTAGTGTCAATCTTTTGATATATGTTGTTTCATAAAAACACGCTATTTGTTCTGAAAGTAGGAATTAAAAATTAAATTAATTAATGTAACTTATATGTTTTTAATTTTGTAAAATATACATCATTTTTTAATTCTGAATATCAAATAGTGCTTAGGGTGAAGTTTTGGTATTTTTCTGAAAAACATCAATTTTTGATGAATAGTGATACTACTAAGTGGTACTTAAAAAAACTAATTTTTCTTTTAAATGAAATTTTACCACCTCTATGTTTTGAGTTTCAAAAATCTATCATTCATGGTTGTAATTATGAGCTAAAAGTTATTTTAATGCTATTAAGATTTTTTTGGTGAATAGTAACTTTTAAGTTTCTAATCGCGATTAGAGGTAATTAGTGTAGTTTAAGGTAAAAATAATGGTTTAATAATATGAAATGACCTTGACACATGTCCTACCCTTATTTTATGTGTCATGGAAGGACACGACAATCCATGGGTCATCTTGGGTACCCCATGGAGCCACTTTGGTAGGAAAATGACATTTATAACTTTTTATTTAATGTTAAAATAAAACTGTCACAAACATGTGTTGTTTTACTAAAAAAAATTAAATCGTATTATTAAAGTCATAATTTTGACTATAAATATTCATTATAAATCTAAAAATATTTCCTAAATCATGATATTTTTGTTATAATTTTTAGAAATTAAATAATTTTAATTATTTATGACACCATGATGATGCAGCGATTATCTTGTTATTTAATGATTTAAATAAAATGAAATGATAATGTAAAATCTAAGACCTAAAATTTTCAAAAACCTATTGGATGGGTGGATTTCGACCTCTTATCACCTTATCCTAGATATATATAATTTTTGGACTTTTAAAATCCGAAAAGCATTTTATTAAAAAGTAACATTTAATATCTTTCCAAGAGTACCCCTCCTCTCCTCTTATAAAAGGCCCCCACCTCTACCACCATACTCACAGCTATCAATCCTTCGTCTCAGCCAAACCCTACCCACTTTGTCTCTCCACATCCCTCTTTTACTCTGAGAAGCCTCACTTTGGGCAGAGGTCTTTCCAAGGAAGCCTTTGAGCTCAAATCAAAAAGAGTTACCCGTTCTAAAGGTACTGTCTTCTCTTGTGTTCTTATGTTTTATTTTGCTTATCGAACCCCCTAAACTTTTTTTATTCCTTTCTTTTGTAATAACACCAGTATCTTAAATATACTAGGATGTTTTTATGAGAATTATTAGAGCTACACTTACACACACCTTAATCTAATTGTAAAAAAGCATATAGTTTCCGTGGATGGTGAATTTCTGCCTCACGAAATGATGCTTCTTCAATATTCTTCTATCACCTTCAAAGGTGGCCATTAAGATGACACTATATTTATATATGATATATAATATTTTTATTTTTTCCTTAAGCTTCTGTATTTTTCATTTATGGCATACTTTTTGGCTTCCATTATGGGTATACGCGATATCTTTATTTTAGGAAGTGCGGACTACCTCCCCCTCAAAGTGATTCGATTCGTTAATGCCATATGTGGGACGTATAAAGGATGGAGTTAATTATATTATATATGAAAATATAATGGAATTATAATATACATTTATTTCATTAGGATTACATAACATTAAATACAAAATATAAATGAAAGTAGCGTTCATGCGTAAGTACGGCTTACCGTCTCCATGAACGGTGCATTTCATTTCATACATATAAATGTTTTGTAATATTATAAATGAATGTATATACTGGATATATATGGTATATATGATATCTAAATAATGAATGTAACTATGGATATAATGCATACATGAACAACATGTAATTATAAAGAGTTTATTTTTGACTCAAGTACCAATGATCGTTTAAACGACCGTTATTAACTTAAATAATTACATAGTGTTCATGACATTGAAATAAGTGATATAAAAGGAATAATGACCTTCAAAAAGGTTTTTAAGAAAGTATAAATTAACACAAATTTATTATTCAGGAGGTTAAAGAGCAATCGAGTCACGTCGGACACGAGGTAAGGGACTTCATCTCAATCTCCATTCATTGAGGCATATTTTGTTTTATACACAACTTTCTTTTATACGGTGTATAAACCCTTTTTGACTATTAAACTTATTCAAAAAGAATATTTTTTTATAGGAAGTGTATTACAAAACGACAAAAGGAATGTTTTTTTGTCGTACGTATGCGGCGACAACGACTTCTCCGCCGTCGTGACCATTATTTGAGATTCTGCTTCCTATACAGGCCATAACCTAACTTTTTTTTAAAAATGAAAAATAAATACGATGAATTAAATTTCTTTTATTTTGGTATTTAAAATGGTTTTCATAATGTTTTTATTATATCAATGTGTTGTATTGATATCTTTTGATTGAAATGTGGAAATGTTATGTTTCCTTTATGAATGTTTTACGTGATACGCTTATTTAATGGTTCGTGGGAATTGTTATGAATATGGGTGGTTCCATCATAAACTAAGGGCAGGTGAGCCCAATATACCTCTCCAATGCATTGGGTAACATGAAAGAGTTAAATGTTAAGGTTTCTTTGAAGAGATTTAGGGAAGATAATGTGATGGGTATTCCAAATGTAACCATGAGGGTTACTCCCTACGTAAGAATGTTTTGAATGCCTCAAGTTACCTTTATGTCTTATGATTTATATTATTTATTCATGATTTGTTGAGTTATGTTAAAATTCTTATCTTTTATGAGTAAAGTATGATTTCATACATAGACTAATGTTTTCATTTCGTACTTTTATATCCCTTACTGAGCTTTTTATGCTCATCCCACGTTTTTGAAATGTTTTTCACAGGACTTAATGTGGAATAGGGTCAAGAATGGGATCAAGGAAAAGTCATCATATCTAAAACATGGAACTAGACATGTTTCTTTTTAAGAGTTTATATTTTATGGAAACTTAGTATAAGTGTCTACATTGTAATATTTTGAGATGTAATAATTATGTCCTAATTCTCTAAAACTCTAAACTTGAAAAAATCCTCAATGTGAATTATTAATTTAATTCAATATTAAGTATGGTTTAAGGCTGGGGCCTTATAGATGGTATCAGAGGTCGGTTTAGATAACATTAAGAGCTATAATTCTATTAAATGATTATCCAAAAATATTTTTTATGGACAAATTGAAATGAAATAGAATTTATAGATTACCATGTTGCTTCATCTAGGACATGTTTGTTCAGAATGTTTTTCCGTAGAGGAAACAGGGAAGCAGTGCTAGGAAGGCATACAGAAGGAAATTACCTTTTGAATTAGCATCCTAAGATGGTCGGAATTGGAACTGAACAGTTTCTTGCTATAATGGCATAGTTGAATCAAGATATAAATGGTGGCGGTATCAATGCACGAGATTATCCAGATCAAACGCATAGGAACATGTTAGTGGTGGAACATTTCATGAGGAAACATCCCCCATCATTAATAGGATCATCTGACACTGTGCTAGCTGAAGGGTGGATTAAAGCACTGGAGAAGATTTTTGACGTCAGGGGGTGTTTAGACAATAAAAAGTTTAGTATTTCTTTTTACCATTTGGAGGGTGAAGTAGATTAGTGGTGGTCGATGGTTAAAAATATCAGGGATGTTGTTGAGATTGAAGCTCTCGACTGGGATGAATTGAAAGTTATGTTTCTTGATAATTATTTTCCGAAGGTTGTTCGACTTAGGATGGAAACAAAATTCCAGGAATTGAGGCAAGAGGAAGACTCAGTGTCTGCCTATGAAGCAAGGTTCAGTCGATTGGCATGGTATGCTCCAAATATTATCCGAGACCTTGATAGTTAAATCAATCATTTTTACTCAGGATTAAAGCCAAAATATCGAAGGGATTTAGCTTCTCATGAGTTCAAAAGTTATGAAAAGCTTTTTCGATGTGCTGAGAAGGTGTAAATGTAGTTTTCTGATTATCATGTGTTCTATAACAACTAGCAGAAGAACAGAACAAGGTGGCAGAAGAAAGGAAATAATTTTTTAAAACGGTCTGACGGTAAGAAAACTATGTTTATAGTTTGCAATAAATGTGGTAAAAGGCATGCTGGGGAATGTATTCTGAATTCTGGAAAGTGCTACCAATGTGGTTAGATGGGACATAAGGCTCGTTATTGCACTGAAAAAGATCAAGGTGATGGTAAGTTCAAATTTTATTTATAGTTTGTGAAATGTTTTATGTGCAATGAGATGGGTCACTATGAAAACGAGTGTCTGAAAAAGAGCTTGAGTGATGGGAAGCACTTAGAATACAAGCAGAAAGGGGTGGTGAAATCCTTTGCACTTACTTCAGCAGATGTTGGGTCATCAAATAAAGTTGTATCAGATTCTTTGTTTGTTTTTTCAGATTATTCCAGTGTGTTGTTTGATTCGGGGTCTACAGATTCTTTCATCTCTGAAAACTTTTCTAGTAAAATGGGAATACCATCTCAAGAAATGACTCTTGAACTTGTGGTAAAAACACCTGGGGGAAATGTTGAGGCAAAAAGAATTTATAAAAATCTTCCGATCCTTATCCATGGAAAGAACCTACTTCCAAACCTTATTGTTTTACCTCTAGTAGAGTTTGATGTTATCCTGGGTATGGATTGGATCTCTATTTACCATGCTAAGATTGACTGTAGAGATAAAGAAGTTTCTTTTCAGAAAGAATTTCAGATTGTGTACAAGAATGAACCCTTACTGTTGATAACATATCAAGAGGTCGAGAAACTTGTAAAATATTGAAATGAATGTGACCTTGAACATATCGTTGAAAACAAGGGAATTATTCAGATTAATGATTTGCCAGTGGTAAATGAGTATCCTGATGTTTTTCCTGATGAGTTGCCTAGAATAATACCAGATCACGAAGTTGAATTTACTGTTGACTTAGTTATTGATGCTAAGACAATTTCAAAACCCCCTTATCGAATGGCTCAAACTGAACTTTTAGAGTTGAAGGAGCAATTGCATGATTTATTAGAGAAAGGTTTCATTCGACCTAGAACATCCCCATAGGGTGCTCCTGTTTTATTTGTTAAAAATAAATATGGTTCAATGAGACATTCATTTGATTATAGATCCTTGAATAACATCACTATTAAGAACAAATATCCTTTTCCTCATATCGATGATTTGTTTGATCAACTCCAGGGAGCTCAGTTTTTTTCAAATATTGACCTAAGATCGCGGAAACATCAGTTGAAGGTAAAGGAAGCTGATATTTCGAAGACTGTGTTTCGTACACGATATGGCCATTATGAATTTGTAGTAATGACTTTTGGGTCACCAATTCACCTGTTGTATTCATGGACCGTATGAATAGAATATTTCATGAGTTCTTGGATAAGTTTGAGGTTGTTTTCATTGATGATATTTTGGTGTTTTCTAAAAGTAAATAGGAGCATGAAAGACATTTAATGGTTATTTTGTAAACCTTAAAAGGAACCAATTTGTATGGAAAATTCAGAAAGTGTGAGTTTTGGTTGCAACAAACTTCTTTCCTTGGTCATATTGTTTCTAAAGATGGAATAACTGTGGATCCTGCAAAAAAAAGTTGTTGAAGAATGGCCAAGACCCACAAATGTAACTGACATCCGTAGTTTTCTTGGTTTGGCAGGTTACGACCGAAGGTTTGTTGAAATTTTTTTGGGTTTATCTAGTCCAATGACTAAGCTAACTCGGAAGGGTGTTATGTTTATCTGGACAAAATAATATGATGATTGTTTTCAGGAGTTGAAAAAAAGATTAGTGAATGCTCCAGTTTTGGAACTTTCTTCCAGGTATTGTGAGTTTGTTATATACAGTGATGCTTCGTTGGAGGGACTTGGTTGTGTCCTTATGCAGAATGATCAGGTAATTGCATATGCATCAAGTTAGTTGAAAACTCATGAGGTAAATTACCCTGCAAATGATTTGTAAATAGCTGCTATTGTTTTTGCTTTAAAAATTTGGAGGAATCATTTGTATGGAGTAAAGTGTGAAATATATACCGATCAAAAAAATTTATAGTATATATTCACTCAGAAATAATTGAACATGAGACAGTGGATATGTCTATAATTAATCAAGGATTATGATTGTATAATTCACTACTATCTGGGAAAATCAAATAAAGTGGCTGATGCTTTGAGTCGAAAATGTAATGCTTCATTAACAATGATGTGTTTGGAATGTGATCCTTTGGATAAGGATTTGATGAACTTCGGCATAAAAGTTTTTGGTGTAGGATGTCCTTCTTTTTTGTTTTAGGTATCAGTGAAATATTCTCTATCAGACAGAATCAAGCAAGCACGGAAGCAAGACTGTGAGTTACAAAAAAGGTAGAGCTAGTTCAGAAGGGTAAGTTGCATGAATTCAACATTGAAAATGATTGTGTTTTGAGAATTGGGAAGAGATTATGTGTTCCCTGTGATTCAAATTTGAAGAGAGATTTGTTATGTGAAGCTCATATTTCTCCGTTTTCAGTTCATCCTGGATGTACTAAGATATAGAGAGATCTGTGGGAGTATTACTGGTGGGATGGAATGAAAATAGATATTGGTGATTTTACTGTGAAATGTTTGACTTGTCCATAGGTTAAAGCAGAGAGGCAGTTACCGAAAGGGATGCATTAGCCTTTACCAGTGCCATAGTTGAAATGGTAAAATATATCCATGGAGTTTGTTGTGGGATTACCAATGACATATCGAGGAAATAATGCAATATGGGTTATTGTTGATTGCTTCAATAAATATTCTCATTTCCTTCCTATTCGAGATACATTATCTCTAGATCAACTTTCTCAATTGTATCTTAAAGAGATAGTCAGGTTGCATGGAGTTCCCCTATCCATTGTATCTGATCATGATTTGAGGATTACTTCTAAATTTTGTAAAGGCCTTCAGATGTTGTTGTGTATGGAATTAAATTTTAGTACAACTTTTCATCCTCAATCAGATGGACAGTCAGAACAAAGAATTCAGACTTTGGAGGATATGCTACGTGCTTTTTCGATGTATTATCAGGAATGTTGGGACCAACATCTTTCATTGGTTTAATTTTCATATAATAACAGTTTTCATTCTAGTATACAGATGGCACCGTTTGAGGCATTATATGGGAAGCGGTGTCAAACTCCAGCTTTTTGGGATGAAGTGGGTGAAAGGAAGCTGATGGGACCAGAATTGGTAGAAGAGATGGCATAAAAAGTTCAGTTGATTGAGAAACACATGTGAACAGCTCAGAGCAGGCAGTAGAGTTTTGCGGATAATCGGAGGAGGGGTCTATATTTTGAGGTAGGTGATCATGTTTTTCTAAAAGATTCACCGTGGAAAAGTGTGATGTGATTTGGTAAGAAAAGAAATATGTGTCCAAGGTTCATTGGACCATATGAAATTCTGGAGAAAGTTGTATCATTTTCTTACCGAGTGGCTTTACCTCCGAGTTTATCTCAGGTACACAATGTTTTTCATGTTTCGATGTTGAGAAAGTATATGCCAGATCCATCTCATGTTTTGAGCCCACATGTAGTTCAGTTGGAAGAGAATCTCTCTTATTAAGAACAATTAGTCCAGATTCCTGACCATAGATAGAAAGTGTTGTGGAATAAGGTAATTCATCAGGTAAAGGTTTTGTGGAAAAACGATATGATTGAAGAGGCATCATGATAATCTAAAAATTCTATGAGGGATAAATACCCCCACTTATTTTGATAAGTGAATAAAATTGCGAGGACAAAATTCCCAAAAGGGGTGAAGGATGTAACATCCCATGTAAATAAAGAATAATACATTTTTATACTTATTAATATTTACAAATTAAATATTAATTTTACTTTAAATGGGTATCTATGTTCGATAGCTTACCCGATACGCAACAAAGAGTTTCTTTGAAATCTTACGTTGCACACTAGTAATAAAATAATATTATTTTAATTGGTAGTTAACACATAGCCGTTGTATTGGCGGGAATGAATAGAAATAACTAAAATATGATTATATATTTTTGTTAAATGTATATACATTTATCCAATAAAGGATAAAGGCTTAAAATACGAAATGATTTCAATTTTAGGCATATATACTCTAATTTTCAATAAAGGTCCACTTATCGACTATTGATGGTGAACCCTATTTAAATATAGTTTATCTCACTCTTATACATTATTTTGGACCAAATAAAATTCTTCTTTAGAATCGGGACATCATAATTTACTTTGTGTAAATTTTTGGTATTTTTCTAAAAAAGTTAATTTTTTTATAAATTGTGAAAAATGTTGTATTTTAATTCAAAACCACTTTTTAATCTAATATATTTATATGATTTGATTATAATTTGAATTTGTTTTAAAGTTAAATTAGAATATATTTTTACCATTTAATCCAATAGTGGTCTTTGGAATTAATTTCACTTTGAAATTTGACTTAAACTAGTGTCAATCTTTTAATATATGTTGTTTCATAAAAACACGCTATTTGTTCTGACAGCGGGAATTAATTATTAAATTAATTATTGTAACTTATATGTATTGAATATTGTAAAATAGAAATAATTTTTGAATTTTGAAGATCAAATACCAAATAAAATTTGTCTTTAGAATCGGGACATCAAACTTTACTTTCTGTAAAGTTTTTGTATTTTTCTGATAATGTTTATTTTTTTAATGAATACTGAAAAATGTTGTATTTTAATTCAAAACCACTCATTAATATAATTTATTTATATTATTATATTATCTTTTTAATTGGTTTTAATGTGAAATTAGAATATATTTTTACCATTTAATCCAATTGTGGTCATTGGAAATAATTTCACTTTACTTTGGACTTAAACTAGTGTCAATCTTTTGATATATGTTGTTTCATAAAAACACACTATTTGTTCTGACGACGGGAATTAATTATTAAATTAATTAATGTAACTTATATGTTTTTTATTGTGTAATAGAGACATCATTTTTGAATTCGTATTATCAAATATAGATTAGGGTGAAGTTTTATTGTTTTTCTGAAAAACATCAATTTTTTATGAATAGTGAAACCACTAAGTGGTACTTAAGAAAATGATTTTTCATTTAAATGAAATTTTACCACCTCTGTGTTTTCAATTTTAAAAATCCGACATTAATGGTTGTCATTAAAATGTAAAATTTGGTTCAATGGGATTAAAATAATTTTTGGTGAATAGGAACTTTTAAGTTTTTAATCGCGATTAGAGGTAATTAGTGTAATTTATGGTAAAAATAATGTTTTAATAATATGAAATGACCTTGAAACATGCACTAACCTTATTGGATGTGTCATTTCCGACCTAGAAAATCCATGCGTCAACTTGGGGACCCTATGGAGCCACTTTGGTTGGAAAATGTCGTTAATAACTTTTTTTTAATGTTAAAATAAAAATGTCACAAACATGTGTTGTTTTACTAAAACAATTCATAAATGGGGTTATACATGTCATAATTTTGACTATAAATATTAATTATAAATCTAAAAATATTTCCTACATCATGATATTTTTTTATAATTTTTAGGCATTAAATAAATTAAATTATTTATGACAACATGATGATGCAGCGATTACCTCATTATTTAACGATTTAAATAAAATGAAAAGTTAATTTAAAATCTAAGACCTACACTGGTAAAAAACCAATTGTATGGGTTTATTTCAAACTCTTATCACCTTATCCTTGAAATATATAATTTTTGGACCTTTAAAATCCGAAAAGCATTTTATAATAGAGTAACCTTTTATAACTTTCCATGAGTGCCCCTCCTCTCCTCTTATAAAAGGCCCCCACCTCTACCACCTTATCCACACCTCTCAAGCCTTTGTCTCAGCCAACCCCTACCCATTTTGTCTCTCCACATCTCCTTATTACTCCATGATGCCTCACATTGGGCAGAAGTCTTTCCAAGGAAGCTTCTGACCTCAAATTAAAAAGAGTTACCCGTTTTAAAGGTAGTGTCTTCTCTTTTGTTCTTATGTTTTATTTTGCTTCTCCCACCCACTAAACTTTTTTATTACATTCTTTTTTAACAACAATAGTATCATCAATATACTAGGATGTTGTTATGAGAAGTATTAGAGATAAACATACACACACCTTCATCTAATGGTTAAAGATCATACTATTTCCGTGAATGGCGAATTTCGGCCTCAGGAAACTACGATAGTTCAATATTCTTCTAACACCATCAAATGAGGCCATTAAAATGACATTTTATATATATATATTATATATAATATTTTTATTTTTCCCTTAATATTCTGTATTTTTCATTGATGTCATACCTTTATGGCTTCCATTATGGGTATACGCGATATCTTATTTAAGGAAGTGCAGACTACTGCCCCCTCAAAGTGATTTGATTCGTTAATGCCATAGGTGGGACGTATAAAGAATGGATTTAATGATATTATATATGAAATTATACTGGAATTATAATAAACATTTATTTAATTATTATTCCATTCCATAAAATACAAAATAGAAATGAATGCAGCGTTTCATGCGTACGTACGGCTTACCGTCTCCATGAACGGTGCATTTCATTTCTTACCTCTAAATGTTATGTAATATTATAAATGAATGTATATACTGAATATATATGATATATATGATATCTACAAAATGAATATAACTCTGGATATAATGGATACATGAACAACTTGTAATTATAAAGATTTTATTTTTGACTCAAGTACCAATGATCGTTAAAACTACCATTATTAACTTAAATAATTAAATATTTTTTATGACATGGTAATAAGTGATATAAAAGGAATAATGAACTTGAAAAAGGTTCTTATGAAATTAGAAATTAACTCAAGTTTAATATTCAGGAGATTAATGAGAAATGGAGTCACGTAGGACATGAGGTAAGGGACTTCGTCTCAATCTTCATTCATTGAGGCATATTTTGTTTTATACACAACTTTCTTTTATACGGTCTATTAACCCCTTTTTTTACTTTTATGCTTATTCAAAAGGAATATTTTTTTATACGAATCATTTTACTAAACGACAAAATGAATGTTTTTTTGTCATACGTATGCGGCAACAATGACTTCTCCACCGACGTGACAATTATTTGAGTTTCAACTTCTTCTACAAGACATAGCCTAATTTTATTTAAATGAAAAATAAATACCATGTATTACTTTTCTTTTATTTTGGTATTGAAAATGGTTTTCATAATGTTTTTATTATATCAATGTGTTGTATTGATATCTTTTGATTGAAATCTGGAAATGTTATGTTTCCTTTATGCATGTTTTACATGATACGATTATGTTATGTTTGTTGGGCTTTGTTATGAAGACTGGTGGTTCCGTGATAAACTAAGGGCGGGTGGGCCCGATATAGCTCTCCAATGAATTGGGTAATGCGAAGGAGTTAAACGTTAAGGTTTCTCCGAAGAGAATTAGGGAATATACTATGATGTGTATTCCAAACGTAACCATGAGGGTTACTCCCTACGTAAGAATGTTATAAATGCCTCAAGTTAACCTTATGTCTTATGATTTCTATGATTTATTCATGATGTTATGAGGTATGTTAAAATGATTATGTTTAATGAGTAAAGTATGATTTCATACATGGAGTAATGTTTTTATTTCATACTTTTATATCCCTTAATGTGCTATTTATGCTCATCCCACATTTTTGAAATGTTTTTCACAAGACTTAATGTGGAAAAGGGTCAAGGATGGGATCAAGGAAAAGTCATGTTATCTATAACATGGAACTAGACATGTTTCTTTTTATGATTTTTTATTTTATGGAAACTTAGTAGAAGTGTCTACTTTGTAATCTTTTGAGATGTAATAGTTATGTCATAATTTTCTACAACTCTAAACCTGGAAAGATCCTCAATGTGAATTATTCATTTAATTCAATATTAATTAAGTTTTATGGTCGGGGCCTTATAAGTTATGGTATACCCCTATAGACTTTTACGATGGTTATATACTTGAAATTTACATGTTATATTAGATATTTAGATGAGGACTCTCTCAACATCTTTATATTTTTATTTATTTGTGTGTAAAATATTTCTTGATGGTTGTGTATCAATTCTAATTTTTTTTCATAATATGTTCTCATTATCCTGAAATACCTTGAGGATTCATATTTATATTTATTATCTTAATTTGATTTCCTCTCAACATTGTAATGGAGATGGTTGGGTGTGAGAATACAATTAAATAAGATAAATTACTCACAGATTAATTTTCTCTTTCATCAATTTGCATCTGACCCTGAACAATATATGAAATCTTGTGGTAGTTGTGTCTTGATCCCATGGGAATATTTCCGAAAAACCATGGTGGAATACAAAAAATGTTAGTTCAAAAAAGGTCCTGGATACCCTGAGAGGGGTTGAATTGTGGTATGGGTATTTTTATCTAAATTATTTAGGCCCCAATTGATTTTGGAATATTTTTTATAAGGGAATTTTTTTTAAATAAATGGTTAATTTTGAAAATATTTCCTACTTTTTTATCTAATTATGATGCTCTAAATTTAATATAGGAAATAATGAACAAGAATTCTATGATGTTTATATTATTTAACATCATTTGGCTACATCCAATGATCATATAATGGAAATGTGCCAATTGTACCAAGTATACTCAGGGTCACTAGCATGAATGGTTCTACTGGCTAGATCTTGTCTATACCGAGTCTCACAACCATTACAAGGTTTAGGATCAGCTAAAGTATTTCCCAAGAGTCCCTCCCTATGTCTCACTCTCTAGTTCAATGCCCGTTGAATGCATCATCGTCTTCATCTTCCATTTCTCCCTACTCTTGAAATGAAACCACACACAGTATATGGACTATTAGGTAACTTTTTTTTCATGAATGAGAACATTATAAACAATAAAAATATGCTCTTCTGATGTCTTGTTTACACCCATAGATGAAATACATATTTCCCTATACTAATAGTTTACAGAAATTACCTTCGCAATCTATTTTAGTCCCTTTGTGAACTACCCTGCTTCTTATAGGAACTATGCTTCACCATGTGGCTTGAGATCATCACATACCACCTTTTTGTAGATTTCCTCATCTCTATGTATTATCTAAGCATCATTGTTCCACCTCCATATATCCCCCTTGAGTACCACCTTCCTGTACCACCTCTGCAAACTTCTTCTTCCACAAAAATTACTTCTCCTCCACAAACCAATTTCAATGGAGATATACAAATCCCTTAAAAAGAACATTCTCAAGATGTTATCATGAACTATTTAAACCTTCATAGAATAATCCCTCATGAACCACATCAAATCTAAGAATCATTCCTCGTGAACCACTTTAGGACACATCTGAATTCATATTGAGAAATATTTTTTTCCAATGAAAATATATGTAAGTAATGAAGGAATTAACAATACTTATATTGGAAAATACATCCAAAAATAAAACTAATCCATTTTACCCAAGTATGAAATGCAGTAGAGCCTTTACTGTATAAACCTCCTCTTTGTGAACTATTTCCCTTTATGTGGTCCTCGTACCGCCACTCTTCCTTCATGGTGGTCGATATATTCCTTGAAAAACACTTTCTGGCTCAAAAAATAACCACCTCATTTTGGTGAATGATGATCCATACACCATACCAAATTCCGTTCATCAATAAATATCCATACTTGAACTTTAGGCCTTTATCCAAATTGTTTTCTCTACAGTGTTCACATGATGTGCTTCACAATCTGCATAGGGATTCTATGAAAAATCCTTCCATTGAAAAGTTTCGATCACTATTCTTTATACCTACTAAATGGACCTCGAACTATCCCTCAATGTCTAAAAAACATTATACTACAAAGAAAATAACCTTTCATTTCAAATAAACAAACTTCGGATGTTGAGGAAAAAATATTTAAAAATCATTTGAAAACTCCACCACCGTAAACACATTCTTAGGCGAACACCATCCATTCAAAATAATGGTCACGTAGCATTGTCAACAAACACAAACAAATCCAAAAACACAAAAAAAAGATTTATTGATGTTTTTTCCTCATAATAACTCCCATTGGGTTTGTTGAAAACTATTTATAATTGGATACATCATTAACGATTATACCATCTTATATCAGCATTTGTTTCCAATTGTTATAACAGTGTTCATGGATTTACTCAAAACACAATCTATAACCACATTATTCATTCTTAGTGTGAGAAAAATGAGTATAATTAAAATATAATTAATGGATCACTTCATTCCATTTCAAAACCACACATATTCTTTCTTCACAATCCCTACCTGTCATGATATATAATCCTTTGATTGATCACTTTTATCATCATAGGATTTAATACTCCCACTACGTCACTTACTCTATTAAATACCTTTAACTCCCCTTAACCCGATGCTTCACCAAGAAACATATCCCAATGTATTGATTAATAAATTTTTCAACATTTAATAGCCACACCTTATCTTCCTTTTTCAACAATCTTGAAGGACACTTCATTGTGTTCTTCCATAGGGTAAAGAACACAAATTATAACATTATCATAAAACACACCATTCCTTGGGAAGAGGGGGTTCTACATCCATATATTCTAATGTCGAAAGAGTCGGGTAAACTCCATGATCTAGTATATATCATTCAAATGAATCTTATGTAGGTAATTTTACTGAATGTATGCATTGTGTTATTTTGTAGGCACATAATCCAACTTCACAATCCCTTCCTACAACACCTCCTTGATAAAATTAAGCGTTATTTTAATGTTATTTTATCCTTTATTGGTGGAATATAATTTTTCTAGGATTTAGTTAAATTTAACTATCGTAATGGATTCTTATCGGAGACTTCACTTCTACGCCCACATCATTAAGTCATTGATTCATTCACAATATCTATGTACATGCTTTAGTGGCCATAATATATTCATTTTATATGGTTCCTGGAGAAATGAACTCTTGATTATTCTTTAGCAATAAAATACATATTCTTCCAAAAGAAAATGAACCACCCAATGTTTATTTTCCATCATTTTCTAATATAGCATACTCTATAACTATAAATACCAATAAAATTTTCTTATAATTGGAATTATCTATCAAATCGAAAGACATTGTGCCTATTATATACTAAAGTATTATTATTACTAGAATCTTTTGGATTTCCTTTTGATTACATTGATACCGAGCTACTTTTCATGTTTAAAACACAATATTAGGTCATTTTGCTGTCGAGTACAACATGATTCCAATTATCATCATGTATTCTGTGATATTAACCACTTTTCCTTCATTATCCTGTGAAAATTTCATATGGGTACCCACCTAAGATGTCATATCCTTGGAAATATCCAATCCAAATCTTCTAAAAACATTCTTGGAAAATTTAGATTTATAAAAGAATGTAGTCTTATTTCCTTGTGTTATATGTAAACCAAGGAGAAATATAAATATAAGTTTATTGATCATTGAAATTTAGAACTCAAATTTTATGAATTCAAAAAATATTCTTCTCCATTCTTCCTCTCATCCAGCCATTATTTTTACATCGACACATACAAGCACCATAATCCTTTTATTACAGTGATTTTTATCATAGATATTGTAATCAACTCCACCATGCTAAAAAAAGATTATTCAATAAACTAATCTAATATTGATTTCCATTATCTTGGTGCATGATTCAAACCATATAGTTCCATTCTCATTAATAAACCTATATTATATTATTCATGAATGAGAAAAAGATATGTAGACTAAATATAATCTTCTTATTCCTGAACACCATTTAGAAATTTTGACTTTACATCCATCTAGAAAATGTTGATTTTTCATTGCACTGTTAACTACAAGAATAATCAGATTGTCTCTATCCTTGGAAAATGAGGGAAATATATTATCAACCTTGATATCCTCAATTTTGGATTACCCATCACAAACTTTTATTGATTTTTTTCAATTACTGCACCATCCTCATTTTTCAAAGACCCATTTGTTCCCAGGGAAATTTTTATGTTTTTGTATTCAATAAAATATCACAGGTATGATTCATTTCCATTCGGTCAACCTATTAATTTTTTTGTGAAACCTAGTTATCATATCCAACCACTCCTTCCTACTCGTCTTCAATAGATTCATATGAATCAAAAATTTCCACATCAACTCCCCTTGATTTTCTTACCTCAATATCACTATCATAAAAAAAATGGTCATTTTTTTGTAGGGGACTCTAATCGTACCATAATAAAGTGAAATCATTTCATTCAACAACTTTACCATCCTCTTGTTGAACCACATTAAATATTCTCTTGCATATTTTTTTTATCCTAAAAATAGTCATATAATACCATATTGTTAGAACAAAATATGTAACCCTTAAATACACAAATTTTACTACTTCTCCCCCATTCATTATTCGACATTTCAAACAACATACACATTCAACCTTTCATCCCATCGATATCCTTCACCAAATTAAGATATACATTTCTCCGCCAAAGATGTGAAACACTTTGTATTCTTGGGAATACTATTTAGACACATAAACATTCTTCTTATATTGCATCATTTTCTCTCATGTGGATCATTTCACTGATCCATCAACAAAACCACTAATCACACATAATAAGAACAAAGTGTAGGAAAAAAGAGGTAATGTTAATAAAAAAATAACTATCCATTATGCTCAATTACATACATAAAAATCAAGTATCCATTATCCATTAACTCATTTCAAAAAAATCTTCTATATTAATTCTTTAACTCTTGTGACTAATTGGAATCACATAAAATTGTGGGGCACAACACCTAACCATATTTCAGCTGTTGATGCCACTTCCCTATAGATTTTATCTTCATAACACCTGAAACACATGAATCATTATTTAATTTCATTTATAATAATATGGAGAGGGGATACTCTAGAAAACTCAATAGAGGATTGTGATATATCTTGATTGATCAAAACATTGTTAATGTTTTGCAAATAATTGTACTATTTTTGTGTGGAAACAAATACCCAGTCAAAATATACTATTATGGAAATAAGAATAAACTTTATTTTCCCTCATTATGAGCCTTCTTTTAGTATTTGGAATTTATAGGCATGAGAATTTTTAAAATATTCAATTTAAACCCATATGTTGAATTTCTATTATTTGATTCTCCACTTATATTCCATTTTGCATGACTATTTCATTGAGCATGAATCTTTTTATGTGACATATCATCATTCTTCTTCGCCCATTGAAGGCCTATTTTTGTTGCATTCACTTCTTTCCATGTTGCATGACATGTGATCATTTCAAGGAATTATTTATTTTCATTTTATCAGTTTTATGAGTCATGCCACCCATTATTTCTAGGGTTGAGTATTCAAAAAAATACACAATCTTCTTTATCATAGATGATGAATCTACCCCAGTTATCTTATAGATTTTTTGACATTCTATTCATGAGATTTGTTCTATGTGTAATAGAGGATGTGATTGAGGCAAATTTCCTTGAGTTCATTGTGATTCTTTTAAGATTGTAACCCTATTTTTTAACATATCACTTTTTTTTTCAAATATGGTAATTTTTATAAACTTCTAATGTTGTAGATAACCTTCTTCATTCATTTTCTTCCCAATATTCTTCCTACAACAATATCTTTAAGAATTCCCATGATGAGAACATATAAATCAACACATATTTAGAATAAACCTTGTATCATAATTTATTGGTTGAGATCTTGATATAGCTTGAGTTTTTCTTCGGACATTTGTCTAGTTACCTTCTTAACACATACTCATGGTATTTACCATTATTGTATACTAGTCGAATTTCAAGGATACTTTCTTATGAGAGAATAAACATTCATATTTCTCAAGATGAGTCTTATTATTATCAAAGTTAGAAATATTTATATCTTCCCAGCAAGAAATATATTCTAAATCCTTTGAAAAAAATTGATGTATATCTATAAATCTCACATAAAAATCATATGCTATCATTACATCCAGTGAAAACATATATAGGTTTGTTTCCACTATCTATTGGATTTTATCTATTTATAGAACAGTTCAATGATGTCATCTTGTCATGCATAAGAAATAGTTTATCATATCCAATATTGTTTTTTCCAAACTACATGTCATTTGATATGAGAGAATATGTTCTTATTTCTACTTGTAAATAATTTTTTTTTAATTTCATCATCACCCACCAATGAATAATAAAACTGAAAGTGCAATAAATCATTTAATTTAGTCTTACTATTGTCATTAAATTTCTCCATATATTTCTACATTAATTCTATCTCTCCTCATAGTTGTTGAATCATTATATCCATCGATTCATGTATAGCATTTTGTTCTCTATTGAGATTATTCCAATTACTCATCTCATCATCCAATACTCCATTGATCATGGAAACAATGTCACCATTTCACTTTATTTTAATTATTTCCTAAGCAATAGAATCATCCCTACATGGATTCTCATGTTTCATCCTTTGTTCAATTAAAATTATTTAGATAATTGTGCACCAAGATCATCAATCAGGGCTTTGAGATTCTAATTTTTTTGAGTTTATATTATTCACCTTGTTGTCGTGTTTGAGTTTTCATAACTCTGTAGACATATTTTGTAGTTCACCATTTTTGGAATCATTCTTCTCCCTCAGTTTAGTATCTACTTCTTGATGTCTTTATTTTTCACATTCATCTTATTAAAATAAATTTCCTACAATTGGATCTGTATATCATTTGAATTATTTTCTTTATCCATTTATTGGATCAAATTCTTTTATATTGTCTAAGACTTTTAATTTTGGTCTTTCTTTGAACATTTTCATCATATGTAGTACCAACATCACATGGAATACTATTTTAATCACAAATTACTTTAGAATCATTGAATTATTTAATAATTTCACTATCTGATTCATCAATGTTTTTCTTCAATACTGTATTTATTTTCTTCAACTGAATCATTTTCTTTATATAGAAACCTAAACTTCGAAAAATTACACAAAACTAATTCTGTTTCATTAGAGTTCATCTCTTTTCCATGGAATACCATGATAAGATTAAAAATATTAAAAAATCCTACCCAGTGATACCAATTGATATGTCCAAAAGGGGTCTATATACCCTTAAGGGGGTTGGGGAATCATGGTATGTATATTATTTTCTATGTACTCCCTATCTAAATAATTCATGACCTATTTATTATAAGGGTCAGTTTGTTTTAACTTATGTGTTAATATAGATTTTAATCATTGATTCTTTATAGGATGATGATTCTTTTATTGTAATGTAGGAATGAAAGCAGAGGGATACAATTATTTTTCGTGGTTCACCATCATTGGTCTATATCCAAAGATAATGTAATGGTATTGTGTTGATTATACCAAATCCATAATGGATTAATGCCAAGAATAGTGATTTGGGCTAGATATCATCAATACCTAGGCTCATTTCCTTTATAAGGTTTAGGGTTACTCATTTAATTACGAATGTTCCCTCCGGATGTCTCTTTCTCTTGTTCACTACTAGTGGAAAGGATCATGGTCTTCTTCTTCCTTTCATCCCTGCTATTTTAAGGGATTCACATAGAGATTGTGGACTTGTAAGTCACTTAATTTTAATGAATGCATGCATCCTCATATCTATGTAGATTCTATATTTATTTCATGTTTTCACCAATAGATGAAATCAAATATTCTTCATAATAATAGTTTATGGAAATTTCATTCAATGAATATTTTATTCCCTTCGCGACTCACCTGGCCTCCTCCCCGATCTACGATGCACCACAAGGTATAAGTTCTTCATTTACCACCACATTCAGGGACTATCACTTTTCCAATGGCTATCATTACATCCATGTACCACCTTTATATTCAGCCTCTTCATATGGCCTCCACATACTGCCTCCATGAATTTCCTCTATAAACCAATTCTTCCTCGAAGATTGTTTTTCCTCCACAGTTAATATTCTATTTGGAGCTCTAGAGCCCGACAAAAACACTTTTTCATATTGTTTTTGTTAACTACATGACCCTTTATAGAGTAATACTTCACTAACCACTTCACATAGTGAATCCCTTCTTCACAAACCACATTCAGACTTAGCCAAATTATTGAGGATAAAAATAGTTTTCTAATAAAAAATTCATTAAGTGCTTATGGTATTATAAGACCTCATTTAGGAAAATAGATATGAAAATATCACTAATCACTTTTACTAAAAAATTATATGTGGTATATCCTTCACCACAAACAGGTCCTCTAATTAACTGTTTTCCATATGTGGTCTATGTACCACCATTATTTATTCGTAGTGGTTGATATCTTATAGAAACAAAATCCTATGTGGCTCCAAAAATAATATCCCAATTTTTGTAAATGAGGAGCCATCCCACATAACTCAAGCATTCCCTAAAACACATTCCTCTTATAAAATATATTCCATCCGATGAACATTTTTCCCTATACAGTCTGGTAACCATTCATTGCAGTCATCACAACCCTGATATTTGAAATCCATCCTTTACTGATTTTCCATCATCATTCTAGGTACCTCCAACGTGGTCTATGAAATATCCTCCACTATTCAAAAACTATTTAATTCTATGTGAAAAACCATCATTTTTCATAAAACAAACTCAGCTTTCTAATGCACAAATATTTGAAAAACACTATAATACTATGCCATTTAAAACAAATACATCATCAAACACCATTCATAATAATTCATAGTCAACTATATTTGTAAACAAACATAATCACACCTAGAATACACTATTATTATGCCTTGATCCTATTTTCACAAATGAAAGAACATATGCAATGTTGATAAACAAAATCCCTTTAAAAATTTCACTTAATTTAAAAAACCATATTCCTGATGAATACATTAGAAAATATTCCCATTTCAAAACATTTTCCAATAATGTTAAAATAATTTTGTTATCTCATTAATCAATTGAACCTGGTTGATAATTTAAATATCAAATAATCATATCATTTTCCAAAAAATAATGTTTTATAATAAGTAAAAAACATAAAAATTCACAGGCATTATATAATGTTTCATAAAAAATACATTTCCTAAACATTAAAAAAACACTTCAATAAACATAAATAATGTGAGAATAAATTTTGTAGATATTAAAAAACAATATATGCTAAAATAATAAGATAATAAAATAAATAGTATTCTTCTATGTATGGCCACATGGGATGGAAAATTGTGTTCCAACTATGCAACATGCTCTATAATAGGAGAATTCCTCCTTGGAAACAAATGATTTCCCAAGTACAGTGATTTTAATGTGCTTCTTAATTTTACCTCTATTCATAAATATAATTAAATTAATTATCCAAAAAACACATATGTAATAATTTCTGGACAATATAATATTAATTTACCCTATAAAACATTCGAAAACACAAGAATTAACATGAAAAAAAATTGATAACCAAACTTCTCTTGGTATCTTGAGTCTTGAAATGTGAATGTGTTATCTAGAATCACATTATAATTTATTATAAAACAATCACAATATTAATCAATATAATACCATTAAAAACTCAAATATAAGGTGATATATAATAATGAAAGTCTATAACCTATGAAAAACTATATCTTTGATAATATTTTGTAATGAATAGGCTGAGGCTATCATTGAATATAAATGTTGAGTCAATTCACCAAAAAGCCTGAATTGAGATTCTTATCACAATAAGATGAAAAAATATATTTGAACAATTGGAATCACTATGGAAATGACTTCATATATATAAAAGATAAATGGTAAATAAATAATCATGCTGTCACGACCCGCCTTCACCAAAAAGGGGTGATGGGTCAGCAGACTGCCAGGCCCTTCCTACTTTAAGTTGAAAGAGAGATAATGACCCCCAAGACCCGCCCTCAATAGGTCCCGGAGTGGAAACTAGAAACAAGGGTATGGAAATTACACACAGATGGAAGGCATTACCCGTTTTTGTTTTATAGGTTCAAGAGATAAGATGATGAAACCCAAAAACACCAAAACTAAAAGAAAAGTAAAGACAAAAGCAAACCATTCCCACATGCATGATCCAAAAAGTAAAATCCACAAAGTATAAAAGTGACTACAAAGGTAAGTACCAAATAAAGAAAAAAAATCAGCAACTGCAACTGCCACAAAGGTGCGAGCTAGTATGGTCATGCGTGATCCCCGAAGCCCTCCCGGAAAACTGAATGTTGTTTTATATACGTAGGGTGAGCATACAAGTAAACTCAGTAGGGAAAACCAAAGACTCTCGTGCACCAGTGGGGGAACATACTAATGTCCCGTGAGAAAAGGAGTAAACCAAACACCTAACATGGTAAACTATCCACCCAAGCTTCAATAAGGCACACTCCCCAAATAACGCAAGTCAAGTAATATATATAATTAGAGCACATCGATGTTTGGGTATCTCATGCCACTTTCCCACTAGTTATTGAGACATCCTACGCATCGAACCAATCCTGCCATTCTCACCGCAGTCCAACTGGCACACCTGCCCGCACACACCTGGGCCACAACCACACGCAGTCCCACTGTTGAACCCCACCCGCAAACACCTGATCCATAACTATCACACATAACCACGCCTGCAAACAACTAGGCCAGAACAACCACCACCATGCCCGAACACACATGTGCTAGAAGATCCATTGCCACACCCGAAGACACCTGGGCCTCATCCTGAAGACACTTGGGAAACCACCTGCCGCACACACCTGGCCAGCCCCCACACTACCCTGCCCGAAGATTATTAGGCTAATAATGGACCTCATGCCATCACATCCTTCCCGAAGACACATGGGCTATCCGGGAAAGGGAGAAGAAAAGGAGTTAATAACTAGCCACTAATAATAGTGTTGGGAAAACACCCTCCCTCATGAAATGGGGGTGTTCGGAACTAAGTTCTCAACTTGGGTGGGGTGCGGATAAGAAACACAGAACTACAAGTATGTACATATTGATAATAAGCACTCACCCATGTTAGGTTTTTCTTCAGCTAGCCTAAAGGACATAAACAACACTCAGGTCCAAGTTACGACTGTCGCCAACAAACCCATTTGTCCCTTTCTTGTTTTCATGTTCAGTAATAATGTTCAAATAAGTTTAAGCACTACTAGAAAACTAACACCATAAGCATAACCTAGGAAAAGAAACCATCCAAATGTCAATTAAGTATCCACACCCGGTTCTCTTGTAAAGTAACAACAACAATGGAATAAGTGAGATCCATCGAACTACTGGAACCAAAGAAACCCCGAGAAACTGCCCCGTGTCCCCTCCCCCAAAATGGTTTTTCATCAACAGAGGATCCCACCCCAATTCGTGATATAAAAAAGGTAACCACCCGGTCTAAAAACCCACAACCACCGAATCCATAACAATAGGTGATCCCATCCCCAATTTCATAACCACCGAGAGTATAAAAACAGTGGATCCCATCCCCTCCCACATCTCCAGCAATCAGCCCGTAAAAGAAAACAACCAAACCACTACAACCAACACAAAGCAGGGCCATGCCGGTATTTTCAGATTCATAAAATTTAACACACTCCATGTTTTAAATTTTTGTGCGCTTTAACTGAGGTTATCACAGAAAAGGATTTATCCTGGTGCTTCCAATTCATTTAGCTGAATATATGTAATTAAAAAAAATTCCTTTACACAACAAGGGTTATCCACCACAAACACGATCCATTTAAACATCACCAGTGGTAAGGGTTCGTTAGTGCACAGACAACGACCACCAACAGGAACTATTTTCAATAGGCATAAGCCACACAATTCAGAAAGAAGATCATAATATAAAACAGTATCAATGATCACATCCCACCTTCTTTCTTTAAAGAATCCGTTCATTATCTTTATTTAGGTCTGGTTTATCCAATTATACAAAAATCGAAAGCAAGCCCACCCCACATCATACCCAAAAGAGAGAGGCGAAAGAGAAATTCCCTACTTGTTGGTCAACGATTGACGCTGAGGCCTGGCGTGGAACTTCACGGATAGCGATGCGGCTCGCCTGAATGAAAATTGCCTCGTCTATCAATGCTTAAGCCGGATCATCACACATAGTGATGCAGCTCGCCTGAAGGGAGCGTAATCTAGGGCAGGGTGAACGAGAATAGATGAAACCCATGGGGAACACCTTTAGTTTATAAGGGTCTGGGGCGGTTGAGATAATAATGTAAAACCGCGTAAGAGGAGGGGGTCGTGGGTTTACCACGAGGCCCCACATGATATTAAAGGGGTCGGGTAGTTTAAACTGACACACAAACCAGGTTAATTCATTAAATACTTAATTATACCATTTAAGGGAGTTACGGGGCATTAAAACACAGTTAAAGGAGTCAAAATTGGGTTTAAAACACTAATTGTGCAAGGAGATCCACTGGAAAGAACACGCGGGGTAGGCTAGAGCCACCGGTAGCTGAGAGCTACCTGTGGGTGATAGGTACCGGTAGGCTGCAGCTACTAGTAGACCGAGCTACCAGAAGGTTGCGGCTACCAGTAGACCGAGCTACCGTTATGCCTGCTACCGGTAGGCTAAGGCTACCAGTAAGCCTAAAGTTACGCCAAACTTCACCGAGATTCACAGACCAAAAAACCCAACACAAGATTTTCACAAAGTAATGGACCCCAAAAACCCAGGTCATTACATAAGATACCTCTTAAACGATTCTCGTACTCGAGAATAAAAAAACCAGAAAGAAAGAGAGAGTCCGAACAACCACCTCAAAAGATACCTCTTATGAGTTAACCCATGCTAATTAAAAACACTTTCCTATCATGAACCATGAAACATACCATGTCAAACTTCCCAGGCATGTGGGTTGGGGAGTCTCCTCCCCCATGTCATGATATTATCCTATTTGGGCGGCACTGACTCGCCCACACTGGTTTAATAGCATCCACCTTAATCCATCTTGGCTAGGGGTCAGGTTCTCTCCTCACCCATAACCAGGGCTTTTCACACACATTCAAAGGAATGAAAACTAGTACATTTCATAGACAAAAAGGCAAAACCTTCTACCAAAACAGGTGCAACAAGGAACAAAACTCAAAACAAGTCTGGGTACTGAGTACACATTTGTTCTTCCCTCTCCCACGTACTCTCCTCAATCCCACCATGTCTCCACAACACACAAACCAAGGGAATGGTTCTCCCACGAAGCAACTTCTGCTTGCGATCCTCGATCATCACTCATCTCTCCACAAAAGTCATGTCGTCCTCGATGTCCATCTCACCCCAATCAAGGATGTGTAAATCATCATTCAGATACTGACGGAGCTGGGACACATGGAAAACATCATGTATCTTTAGCAGTGGAGGGGGTAACTCTAGCTGGTAATCCACTTCGCCAACTCGCCGCAACACTTCAAAGGGTCCGATGAACCTGGGATAAATCTTACTCCCCTTACCGAACCTCCGCTGCCCACGCCGAGTGGAGACATTCAAGAACACATGGTCTCTAACCTCAAACTCCAAGGGCATCCTCCTAATATCCACATACGGCTTTTGTCGGTCCTAGGCCGCCTTCATCCTTTCTCATATGAGCTGAAACTTTTTATCCGTGCACTGCACCACCTCTGGGCCAAAGATGCTTGCCTCTCCTACTTCGGTCCAACACACAGGTGAATGGAATGGCCTCCCATACATGGCTTCAAACAGGGGCATTCCAATGGTAGATTTGTAGCTATTGTTGTAGGAAAACTCTACCAGGGGAATGTATCGCACCCATGATCCTCGTGAGTCCAGAACACATGCCCGCAACATATCCCCCAACGTCTGGATGGTGCGCTCAGTCTGCCAATCTGTCTGGTGGTGGAAAGCAGTTCTAAGGCGTAGCTGGGTGCCAAAATAATGCTGCACACCCCTCTAAACTCATGAGGTAAAACGAGCATCCCTATCTGAGACTATAAACCTCAGAACTCCATGCAACTGCACCACCTCATCCACATACCTTCGCGCCAAAGCATCCACTACACTCGACTCCCTGATCATCGGAACGTGAGCTGATTTCGTCAACTGGTCCACTACCACCCATATAGAGTCATATCCCTCTTGGACCTTGGGTAGTCCCATGAAGAAATACATTGAGATGTCGTCCCACTTCCACTCGGGGACATCTTGAGGCTGTAGTAGGCTACCTGGAACTCGGTGATCAACCTTACCATGCTGACACACTATGTACTTAGCCACAAACTCTGCCACCGCTCGCTTAACTCTAGGCCACCAAAACTGCCTCTTCAGTCCCTCGTACATCTTGGAAACTATTGGGTGTACCGCCAGGGGTGAGTTATAGAACTCATTGAGAACCCTGTCGTGCGACACTTCTGGAAAAAACAACATTCCCTATAAAATCATCTCGTTTTGACCATCCATTGTCCATCCTACCAGAGCATTTCTCTGGTCAACTCGGTCATGGATCACTTCGCACTCTGGGTATTCCCAGTAAGACTCATCCACTTGCTGAAACAGAGGTGATTTCACTATCATCTGATACTAGAAACCTCTACTTCTATCCATCCTCTCATCCAGGTGTAAGGCATCCAACTCCTCAATCGCCTTCCAGGCATCTGCCGACTCTCGGACCTCATCATTCTGCATCCTCCTACTCAAGTAATCGGCCACTACATTGACCTTTACTTCAGTATAAGAGATCCTGAAGTCGTAATCCTAGAGGAACTCCACCCATCTCTGATGTCACATGTTTAGGTCCCACTGGGAGAAGATATACCTCAGGATTTTGTGATCTGTGAAGACCACAAAGAGTTCTCCAATGAAGTAGTGCAGCCATATCTTTAGCACAAAAACGACCGCTGAATACTCTAGGTCGTGTGTGGAATAATTACGCTCATGAGGACGTAGCTGCCTGGACCTATAAGAGATCACCCCTTGTCTCTACATCAACACACATCCCATGCCATGTCCTGAAGCATCACAGAACACCTCATAGGTTGCCCCTTCTTCTAGTAATCTCAGTACTGGTGCACTAACCAACTTCTACATTAGATAGGTGAAGGCTAACTTGCACTTCTCACTCCACACAAAAACCTGGTCTTTCTTGGTTAGGGTACACAAAGGGGCTGCTACTCGGGAGATGTTGCGTACGACCTCCGATAGTAACCTTCCATCCTGAGGAATCTGCGGACCTTTGCCACATTCTTGGGTGCTGCCCAAGAAACAACTGCCTCAACCTTTGACGGGTCTACCGCTGCCCCTTGGTCGGGCCCCACGTTCCCGAGGAAGTGCACTTCTTGTGTCTAGAATTTGCATTTCAGGAACTTACCATAGAGATGGTGCTGTCGGAAGACCTCCAAAACTGTCCTGAGGTGCTCTGTATGGTCCTCCTATGATCTCAAACAGATCAGGATATCATCAATGAACACAACCACGAACTGATCCAGGTACTCCCGAAATATGGATTTCATAAGCCCCATGAACACAGTTGGGGAATTCGTAATGCCGAAATGCATAACTACGAACTCGAAGCGTCCATCTCGGCACCTGAATGCCATCTTCGGGATGTCATTGTCCTTCACTCTCAGCTGGTGATACCCAGACCGTAGGTCGATCTTCGAGAACCATCCTGCCCCTTTCAGTTGGTCAAAAATATATTCTATCCTCGGAAGAGGGTATCGATTCTTGATCGTCACCTGATTCAACCTCTTGTAGTCTATGCACAACCGGATACCACCATCTGCCTTCTTTGCGGACAAGACTGGAGCACCCCACGGTGACGCACTCGGCCGAACATAACCCCTCTTCATCAGATCATCAATTTGGATCTGCAACTCCTGTAGCTCTGAATGTGCAATCCAGTAAGGAGCCATCGAGATCAGACGAGCGTCAGGCTGCAGGTCTATCCCGAACTCGATATCACATCGAGGGGGTAGAGTCATCCCCTTCTCAGGGAAGACGTCCATAAACCCACGGACGATCTCTGGAACTTCCACCATTTCATCATCTACTGACCCTACTGACAGCTTAGTTAACAAGGAGAAGAGGGGTTCCCCTAGCCTATTTCCCTTCTGACTGCTCTGCTCTCTGGTGAAAACGACACGACGACCGCCCATGTATGAGAACACGACCCTTATTTGGAAGCAGTCGATGGTGGCACACACAGAGAATAGCCAGTCGATAGCTAGGATGAAATCGTATGGTTGTATCTGTAGTAGAAGAAGATCCGTAACTGACTAATGTGGCCCTATCATCAGTCTGCATCTCTGAAAAACAAATAACAAGTTGGCCTGACCCCCGACTGGTGTGCTCAACACCAGGGGAACTGGGAGTCTCTCGGAATCTAAACCCACGACACGTTCTAGACTAGGTGTAACAAAGGAGTGTGGAGATCTGGTATCGAAAAAGGCATAAGAAACGATACTAAACAAACTGATCGTACCTCGATCATCCTCCAGCCCTACTGGAACTGCTGCCTCTGCGGCATGCAACAGTCCACGCCCAGCTCCTCTACCCCTCGGCTGTCGGCCACCTCCCCGACCACACCCCGGTCGAGGTCCCTGAGGAGCACCCGGAGGTCAGCCTCCTCCTCCTACGTCTGCCCTCGGAGGAGCAGGAGCTTGATATCCCTGCTGCTACTGCTGGAAAGGCCTGGATGGAAGCTGCTACTGGGGAGGGTTGTGGGGTTGTCCGCCACCGCCGTACTATACTCAGTCTAGGGACTGACTCCGAAGATGTCCATGGCTCCCAAATATGAAGCATCGTGGTCCTGGGCCCGAAGGAAAAGGGCGAGGACTAAGGGATCGAAACTGAAACTGATGCGGCCTGCTCCCTGCCGGTTGGAACCTGGAGGGTCTTGACGCTGGAGGCATGGTGTTGACAGCCTTCCCCTTCTATGGTCCCATCTGGATACCATCTCGTGACACTCCTCATAGAGAATGAATCCTTTCCACCACTTCGGCCTTCTTCTGGACCTCCTAGTACGTCAGAAGGGTAAAGGGGGAAACATCATAATGGAGAGAGGGTCGGAGCGCCACCTCCAAATGACTTTACTGAGACTCCTCATCGGGAAAGAGGTCCAGATTAAAATGTAGGAGGTCCTTGAACATGATCTTTACCTCCCTCATTGACACACTCCCATGATGGAGGGAGAGTAGCTCTTGTCTCTTTTCCACCTTCATCGTCGAAGAGAGGAATTCCGTCCGGAACTCCCTCTCGAAATCATCCCATGCCACCTCATCCTCTCTCTCCTCTCCCCTAGGTAAATCATCCACCACTGACGCACTTCTCCCCACATCTGGCTGATGGCCAGAAGAACCCAATACTCGGTCGGAGCCCGGATCAAGCCGATGGCTATCACCCGCTCCTCTAGCCAGCTCTCCGTCTTCATGGAAGAGGTACCGCCCTCATACTTTTTGAGGGTCTATCGCTGGAAGTACCGAAGAGTCCTATGCCCTTGGTTGTCCTCCTCGTCCCGGTCAGCTCTCTACCAATTGGCCAAGGTAGTCTGCGGGGCCTCAATCGCCTGTACCACATGCTGTCGCCTTCCAGGTGCCATAGCTGCAAGGTAAACAAGGAGTGCCTAAGCCCATGTAGTGCAGAATGTCATTCATTAAAACTTATTAAACTTTTCATTTATTCTTCATTCCCAAAACACCCCAGAAACATAAGAACACAATTAATAATGATTCAAGTACCATTCCTAGGGTCTCTCTACCCTGCAATCAGTGTGGCCTCACTTGGTCTTTCGGTAGGTCAAGAGTCCTTGCATCAGATCAAGGGGGGCCCTAAAATCCCGTTTCCTAGCCGGTATTCCCTGTCCTAATTCACGCACCACATTCAACCAACACTATTTCCCTACCATCCCGTGAAATCCTCACAGTTCCTAACTCCACAATCCATATTATCTCTCAACCATCGCCTCTGATACCATTCTGTCATGACCTTCCTTCACCAAAAAGGGGGGAAGGGTCAGCAGATTGCCAGAACCTTCCTTCTTTAAGTTTAAGGCGAGATAATGACCCCCATGACCCGCCCTCAATAGGTATCTAAGTGGCAACTAGCACCAAGGGTTTAGAAATTACACACAGAGGGAAGGCTTACCCCTTTTTGTTTTATAGGATCAGGAGATAAGATAATGAAACCCAACATCACTGAAACTAAAAGAAAAGTAAATCCAAAAGTAAACCATTCCCACAAGCATGTTCCAAAAAGTAAAATCCACAATGTAAAAAAGTGACTACAAAGGTAAGTACCAAAGAAATAAAAAAAAGCAACTGCAACTACCCAAAAGGTCAGAGCTAGTATGGTCCTGCTCGATCCCCGAAGTCCTCATGGAACCTAAAAGTAGTTTTATATACGTAGGGTGAGCATACAGGTACACTCAGTATGATAAACCAAAGACTCTCGTGCACAAGTGGGGGAACGTACTAAAGTCCTGAGAGAAAAGGAGTAAAAAAAACACCTAAAAAGGTAAACTATCCACCCATGCCTCACCCAGGCACGCTCCCCAAATAACACAAGTCATGTAATATATATAATAAGAGAACATCGATGTTTGGGTACACCACGCCACATTCCCACTGGTTATTGATACATCCTACCCATCAAACCTATCCTGCCATTCTCACCGCAGTACCACATCCACACCCACCCACACACACCTGGGACACAACCACACACAGTCCCACTGCCGAATCCCGCCCGCAAACACCTGGGCCACAACTGTCACATGTAACCACGCCTGTAAACACCTAGGTCAGAACAACCACCACCACGCACGAAGACTCCTAGGCTAGAAGATCCACTTCCACGCCCAAAGACACCTGGGCCTCATCCTGAAGAAACTTGGGAAACCACAAGCCGCACACACCTAGCCAACCCCCAAACTACCCTGCCCGAAGATTCTTGGGATAATAATGGATCTCAGGCCATCACAGCCTGCCCGAAGACACTTGGGATATCCGAGAAAGGGAGCAGAAAAGGAGCTAATGACCAGCCACTAATAATAGTGTTGGAAAAAACACACTCCCCCATGAAATGGGGGTGTTCGACACTAAGTGCTCAACATGTGTGGGGCGTGAATAAGAAACACAAAACTACAAGAATGTACATATAGGTAACAATCACTTATCCAAGTTAGGTTTTTCTTTAGCCATTCTAAAGGACACAAACAGTACTCAGGTCCGAGTCACGACTCTCGCCAACAAACCCATTTGTCCTTTTATTGTTTTCATGTTCAGTAATAATTTTCAAATAAGTATAAGTACTATTGGGAAACAAACACCATAATCATAACCAAGTAAAAGAAACCAGCCAAACGTCAATTAAGTATCCACACCCGGTTCTCTTGTAAAGTCAAAACAAAAAAGGAATAAGTGAGATCCCTCAATGTACTGGAACCAAAGACAACCCCAAGACACTGCCCCGTGTCCCCTCCCCAAAAAAGGATTTTCATCAATAGAGGATCCCACCCCAATTCGTGATATAGACAAGGTAACCACCCGGTCTTAAAACTCACAACCACCAAATCTATAACAATAGGGGTTCCCATCCCCAATTTCATAACCACCGAGAGTATAAAAATAGGGGATCCCATCCCCTCCCATGTCTCCAGCTATCGGCCCGTAAAAAAACAACCAATCCACTACCACCAACACAAAGCAGGGCCATGCCGGTATTTTCAGAATAATAAGATTTAACACACTCCATGTTTTCAATTTCCATGTTCTTTAACTGGGGTTATCACAGAATAGAATTTATCCCGCTGCTTTCAATTCATTTAACCGAATATAATTAATTAAACAAAATTCCGTTACACAGAAAGGGTTATCCACCACAAACACGATCCATTTAAACATAACCAAAGGTAAGGGTTTGTTAATGCACAGACAACAACCACCAACTACCTCAATTTTCAGTAGGCGTAAGCTGCACAATTCAGAAAGAAGATCATAATATAAAACAGTATCAACGATCACATCCCCCCTTATTTCTTTAAAGAATCAGTTCATTATCATTATTTAGGTCTGTTTTATCCAATTCTACAAAAATCAAAAGCACGCCCACCCAGCATGATACACAAAAGTGAGAGGCGAAGGAGAAAGTCCCCTACTTATTGGTCAATGATCAACGCATAGGCCTGGCGTGGAACTTCACGGATAGCGATGCGGCTCGCCTGGATGAAAATAGCCTCTTATATCAATGCTTAGGCCGGAACTTCACGCATTGCGATGTGGCTCGCCTGAAGGAAGGGTAATCTAGCGTAGGGTGAATGAGAAAAGAAGAAACCCATGACGACCCCCTTTCGTTTATAAGGGTCTGGGGTGGTTGAGATAAGAACGTGAAACCGCATAAGGAGCGGGGGTCGTGGGATGACCACCAGGCCCACATGTTATTAAAGGGGTCGGGTGGTTTAAACTGACGCACACACCAGGTTAATTCATTAAATAATTAATTAAAACATTTATGGGAGTTACCGGGATTTAAAACACACTTAATGGAGTCAAAATACGTTTTATATCCCTAATTGCGCAAGGAGCGCCACTGGAAATAACCTGCGGCATATGCTAGAGACACCGGTGGCTGAGATCTACTTGTGGGTGATAGCTACCAGTAGATGAGTTTCTGGTAGGCTGCAGCGACCGGTAGACCTAGCTACCGGTAGGCTGCAGCAACAGGTACGCTGCAGCTATCGGTAGACCAAGCTACCGGTAGACCGAGCTACCGGTAGCTACAGCTACTGGTAGACCGAGATACCGGTAGATAGAGCTACCGGTAGGCTGTGGCTACTGGCAGACCGAGCTACCAGTAGGCATGTAACCGGTAGGATAAGGCTGCCAGTAGGCCTACTGTTATGCCAAACATTACCGAGATTCCCAGACCAGAAAACCCAACACGGGATTTTCAAAAATTAATGGACTCCAAAAACCCAGGCCATTACGCATTCTAACATGGTCATTAACAACTATAATGATCCAATATATTATTAAAAATAACAAAATTATTTTTAAGAAAGTTAATACAACCATGAAGATGATTTAACACTAAATAAAAGTAAATAAGTCACCAAGAAACTAGTATGACTGTTAAACCATCTCCATGTATCTTATGGTTTTTCCTGGTAACCCAACTCACCCAACATTTTCCATGAATATCAGGATTAAATCCATATAAGAACTAGAAGGATGATAAAATAGGTCAATGATAAAAAACCCAAGTTGATCATCATAACCATCCAATATTAGGAAATATAATTCATCAGAAAATTCAATAACTTTTATTTTAAAATATATAAAAAAATTGTGATCTTTTTGAATAACATATGGGATACCAAAAAATTCTATATTCATTCTTCAAAACACTTATCATTGTTTCTAAAATCCAAGAAACACATCTTGGGGGAAAAAAATCACATGACCTAAACCATTCCAACTCCACAATCACCAATTTTAATTTATTAAAAAAAATTCCATGATTTATTTAAATGAAATTTTTCACCTAAAACATTTCCAAAGGAAAATACCTTTTTAATACAAATGTATTTTTATGAATTCCAAATTCATAATAGTGAAAAGTGTATTTACATTGAAAAGAATTTTCCAAACATATATGTAAACTCATTTCCAAAGAAATCATCCTACCAAAATACATAGTTCTAGAATATAAAATTATCAACCTCACATCATAGGGTAAATAAAAAAATATAAACATGAAATTTTTTCATTTCATTTAGGGATTGAGAAATGATTCCAAATATGACCAGATCAAACACCCCTTCATCAATAACCAAATATTCAATCAAATGTTTCACGAGATCAACCATGACAATCCGAATATTTGATTTATTTAATCATATTAGTGTATACAATAATGTAAACAATTTAATCGAAGGAACTAATGATCCGACCACATGTCATATAACTATTAAAAAAATTCCATTTTGGAAAGTCACTTCTCCATTCCATTTATTCCTACTACAAAAAGTGGGGATTTAGTGTCATCTAAATGATGTATCATAAAAAATTATATATTTCTAATAGAATCATATTTCCTATGATTGATAAATATTTTTGAAAAAATAGCATGCAATCAATCATTTTCACTTTATTTATAAACACTCCTACTACACCCATAACACCGAAAAATGTATAACCCCATTAAAAATATTTACCTATGAAATCAAAAATAATAATTGGGAATAATTGTATAAAAACAATCATATAATGAAAAATAATACTCACTAAGGGTAAAAATAAATGGTGAAAATCTTGGAGTCTTTATAAAAATATACATTTTAAATACCAATATGCATATGATCATTTAAAACCAAAATATGTATTTTAAAGATAATCAATTTGAAATTTCATAAACTTGAGGACAATAAATTTTGATATGTGAAATGAATGAAACATATCATTAAAAAATTTCAACGTTAGGTTCTTCCTCCTTGGATACCAAAAGAGGCCCAAGGGAATACATTTCCTTCAAAAAATATTATTAACACATCCAAAAAATATTCAAAATGGATAAATCAAACATGTATTTCAAATCACTATATGAAATCTATTAATGAACTGTAGCCTAAAACACTATTATTTCACCACCTAACATTAGAATCAAATTCAATTTAGAAAAAATTTTACACTATTAAAAAAAATTCACAACCCCACAATTACATTTAACCAAATTTCAAAATCCACATCTCCATTTCAAAAAATAATTTCATTAAGGAAATATTAATTTAAATTATGAAAACATGAAATTTATAAAGTAACCAATTTATAAATAATAAGGAAACAAAGAGAATTATTTTCAAATTTTGAGAATGATGTCACATATTACTATATGTTATATTAAAAGTTATTTAAAAATAAAATTAACAATTTTAATTACACAATGAATAAACATCAATGTTAAACCACATTAAAAATATAATAATCTACAAATAACATTCACTTACAATAGTGATAACATTAACATGAATAGTATAAAATACATTATCACAAGTCACTAAAAAACCACAATAATATCCTCACATAGGTCATGTAATAGATATTAGATATTGTGGGTTAATGGGGTAAGTTAGTACGAATATAAATAAGATATAGCTGTTGAAAGAATATGTAAATGGACGAAAAATCTTAAATCCACTTGAAAATATCCATAGAGAAAGAAATTGTGAAAGGAGTTATTTTTTGGATCTTATATATGTATCCCAATGGTCATCCAACTCATTTTTTGAATAACATGTTTGAAAAAAATTATTGATTAGAATAGGAAAATTAAGATTTGAAAAAAATTAAAACTCGTGTAAAGTCACAAAGTTATCTATCACAGTTTCACATACAATTCAATAAATGTGAGTTGGCTGAAAACCCAATTCATAGATCACCATGGGCACTCCACAGTTGAAAAAACCACGCCCCAACCATGCTATTGGGATCTATAATAAACCTATTACTAATAACATGATTTATTTTTTTTCCTATACATGAATAAGAATTTTATAAAATCTCGAACACACAAGGGATAATCATGATTTCTCCTAAAGGATATCATGGATTGTAAAAAACCATGTCATTACCATTATATGAAATATTTGGTGGATAAAAATTAATTAAATTTTATCATCTTGAAGTGAGGATTCATAGTTACCCTCCATCATTGACCCCTATCCAAGCATAGAATTCATCGTCTCAAATATCTATGTTCCAAGATGTAAATCCATGGACAATCATGTTGAAAGAAACCTTAAAATATATAAAAAAATCAATAAAATGGTGACACAATGGGATCATAGTGGTGATGGGAAAAAATAAATCATGAGGTGAATTAATTTTCAATGACATTGTACTTTCTAAATCCAACCATGTTAATGAATTTATGTATTTTTTTCATGACATTGTAGATTTTTTTAGTGGATAGTGGTGTTATTTTGTGAAGATGGAAAAATTTTCTATTTGAAAAAAATATTATTGAATGGGTAGTTGTTTATCATATCCTCTATTATATGACTTGTAATCCTAATCATTAGATTTAGTTTCGGTGAGAGTAGTATAGATTCCAATGTATGTCAGAGAGTTCTCATAACTCATTCATATGTCAATTATGAACCTATCCTCTAAACATGATATTATATTTATATTAATGTTATAGCCTAGTTTATACATAATTATAAATATATCTTAATGGGTTGAGAAATTATGTCGTAAAATAGTTTAGCATCAATATTGATGATTTGATTTAAAAAGGATTCAATTGGCCTTATGTGCCATAATTGGGTTCACATGTTTTAATATCCAAGATTGTTATTTCTTTCTAAGGTTTTACATGGTCTGAAAATGATTATAACCTGTTACAATGGTGAAAATTCTTCCTCAAATGAGGATAAGTAATTTTTTTACTAGTTAATGTTATATACTAAATTTTTATGATCGATCTACTATTTTAATATCATTATCTGATTGAAAAATTTTAAGTTATCATGAACACTTCATTTTAGAGTATCTATTTTTACAATGTGTATGTTGATAATGGATTTTATTAAATAAATTCCCTACATGTTTTTGTGGGAAAATTGTAAAAATAATATGAGTTTTAGGGTTAGATCGTTAAAGGTTCTAAAAATTAAATACACATATACACATTGTCGAAGGATGAACATGATCCGAATTTTATAGATTTTATACATCCTATTACCAAAATAATTATTGTTTGTTTTTAAACAATTATATGTTTTATTGGTTTGTAATTCATTCCCATATTATTGTGGGTTCCCAATATAAAGTGATATTTAATCCATCGTGGAATATGGTTGTTGTATTTTTCATAGCAATAAAATTTATTATATTGTTACCCAATTACAATTGACATATGTTTTATTATTTAATGTATTTTCTAAACTCTTATTGAATTAAGTCCAACAAATAGACTCTCTATTGAAGGAATATACCTTTTAAACCACTGTTAAATTTTAGTTATCATTCATTTATAACTAATTGAAATTCATAATGGCATTATTCCTTTTATTGTTATATGAGGACGTGAAATTTATGGGTTTATGGGATATTTCTCATCCATACTTTTTTGTTAGATAATAATATAGAGTTTATCGATACATTATATATCATGGACATTATATCCCAATAAGGGTTACTATTACCACCATGATCACATGTTAGTAGTAGTTATATTTTCACAATAGATGTTGAAATTTACCTCATTAAAAATAACTTTTTATTCTTCCCTGATAACAAGAGAATGAGTTTACTTATTTCAATAATGATATCCGAATCTATATCAATAATCATTGTTGGGGTTCATACAAGACTATAATATTGGTATTACTTATACCATGGGGAAATATAATTTTTTTTATTTATTAATTGACCAAAAATTCATTGGATGATGATGTTTAATAGTCAAAAGATTCATGGGTATTGATAGAGTGATTTTAGTGATTCATGGAGACATTGATAATTCTAGTGGAATGGGATTCATATATAAGTAGAAAATGTTGTAATTTTAACTATTCGAATTTGATGATTATTATGGGGTATACCCTGATGTAGAGGTGAAATGAGACTATTTCATTCACGGTGATCATTTGGAGGGAGGGTTAATGGATGATTAACATCTATTGTGGTTTCATTTGATGTATTTTTTTCTATTTAGGGATGTGCAAGTATGATCATCCTGAGGTTAATTTCATCACTTGATAAGTGAATTAAGACATATCTACGATCTCTACATCCTTATTTGGTAATTTATTGTGGAAATGTATTGTGTTTAATGTCTTATGATAGATCATGATTGTTAATCTATGATTAGGTAATGAAATTAGATCATTTTTTGGTAGATTATGCAGGTTTTGGTTACCCCATTCTGTTGTTGTTAGAGGAAGTCAAGGATGATACTATCAAGATGTTATACTAAAAAACTAAATAATGTTATTCTATTGGGGTGATTATTGTTCCGTTATTAATTTGGGATTATTTTATCATGATAATGTTGTTGAGTAGTAATTATTATAGATAAAGGAGTCATGTGAGAATGAGAATGAGGAACAATGCGGTAAGAGGGACCATCATTACAATAATTATACACGTTTTCTGACTTTTGGGATTGGGGAGGTCTCTTGCAAGAATAGTCAAAATTTATATGAATTGGATCCTCTTTCAACAATCATATAATAATACTTATGATATAGATATTTCATGTACTAGATGATATGTTATGAACATGTGTTTTAAATTTTAGTGGATTATGGATAAAAAACTTCACATGGATATTATTGTATTGATAAATGTTATGATATCATGGAAATTAATCAATCTATATTATTTTGTAGGATAAATTCTCACTTATATATGATACACAATTTTGGGAGTCTACAATTCTTCGAAATTATGTCTCACAAAGAATGATATATATGTTTTTGATGATGGAAATAACATTAAGAGGGAGATTACTATTGTGCATGTTTTTTCTCAATAATACTAAGAATTTTATAATGATTTTGATGTTAAAAAATAACCTTATCCGTTTTCTAATGATGTATAGTTGAATGAGTTCTGTATGAATTTATATTCTTTTTAATGAAATTTATCATAATGAGAATGAATATGTAAACCCTATTACCATCACTATGCTACGTAAAAATTAATATTCTATGAAAAGGAACCCTAAATAGTGCAATGGAACCAAATGATATGTATAGGGACCCTAAAATATGCAATAAATCCTTATTCTATACAATGGAGCCCTATGCAACACATATTAACCCTACGTTGTTTTCTCAATAGTGATGTTTTTCAAGCATATTTTTTCATCCAATATTTCTAAAACGGTCAAGTTATAATTAAAGACCTATTCAAGGTTCATTTTGATTGTTTAAAATAACTTTATTCATCAGAAGAAAACACTAATATTTCACTGGGAAGTTATGACTCACATTGTTATTTGGATTTTGAATTTATGCAATCTATCATGTTATTCTTTTGGATCTGGAATAAAAAACCATGTTTTCTATTCTCTATATTATTTTAGATTATCTATTCAAAATGATATATATGTGTGTGTGATAAGATATTCACATATGTGATTGTATTGTTGAAATTATATTTTACAGTGCTGCTACAATGAATGATCGATTCTGAGATAAGGTATACATTGTAGATACATAACTTCATTCTGTTACTTCTAAAATATTACTACTATAATTTAGGTTTCTACCTTATTGAAGATAATTTTTCATTAGGGATCCCTTTATATTATTTCATTCGTGAATATATTATTTTATGAATAATAAGATCCATCATTATTTAGTGTCTTCCAACTGCAACTATGATTATCAACCTGAACAATTCAAATCAATCTCTTTTGATTTATTGGAGTTTCAATTAGTCGTTCTCAGTTGTGGTTGAGTATCAACTTATAAATCTAAGCTATATAAAAAATATTCATTAATAATGAACTAGATGACTTTGGTTTTAGTCTTTTTGTAATGGTGTAATCTTCCTGCACATAGTTTTGTTTTATTGGAATGGTGATAAGAGTACCATTCTATTGAAATTTACATGGCTCATAGAGAGAGTGATTAGTGGAGTATACTAGGGGATCTTTGTGTCCGAAATCAATATAAAATGTTGTGTTATTTATTTTTATTAATCCATTACATATTTTTATATAGAATAGAAACACTACATATCCTCAAAAATCAAAGAGGGTGTCAAAATTTAGAAATGTGTAATAATTTTAAACACACAATTCACCCCTATAATGTTTATCATTACATTACAACCTAAAAATCTGTATTTGATATGAGGATGTTTATAAATCTATTGTAAGATAATATGTATAAGGATAATAATATAATTTAAATGGATGATCATAGAGATTTAAAGACAATGGTACATTCTAAATATTTTTACAGTGAAAATTATGGATGCTGGAAATCAAGAATGATTATCAATCTGAATAATGTTGTCTTCCAGGTCTAATAAGAAATTAATACTTCTTACCAAAATATGATATGAATTCACATGAAACTAATTCAATTATTTATTGTGTCTGAACAGACGGATTCAATCTTGTATCAAAAACATCATCTGCCAATGAGTTTTGGAAAACTATTATAGTTTCTTATGAATGAACAGATAATGTCGGAAAGATTATATTTGATGTTACCAAGGTAAATTAACAAAAAATTTAATTTTTATGTTTAAATCATCATGAATATGAATGGAAGGGTTGCATAATTTATCAACAATGTTATATCCTTAAGAGAACTCATGAAACCAGATTATCATGATTTTAAGGTACTCAGAGTACAACCTTCAATATGGAATTTCATATATGTTTCTATTCTCCAATCATCACCTATCAATATAATGATATCTAATAATTTAATTGATACAATAATGGTGTATGAATACTAAATATAGGATGAATTTAATATCATAATATTATATTGAATAAAAAAATAATTCTCTGAAAGTCACTGCTTAGAAACATATCTGAAGATCAAATAAAAATACAAAAATAGATAATAATTCAAAATTCATTGATTATGAAATGGAACTAGATAAACATGACCAAGATTTATTCAATTTTTTTAGTAGAAAATAGGATTCAGAAAATACATCAATAAGGATGATAAAGACTCAATAGAAGTCAGATGTTACGATTGCATGAAATTTGGTCATATCAGACTTATTTGACCTCAACTGAAATATAAATGAAAATTTCCATTAATGAGATATCAGAAGATTAATGATTGAAAGAAAAAATGAAAAAGAGCTATGACAACTATATCGATTTTATCTGAATACATAATATTCTATTCAATTTATGATTTAGAGAAGGACAAATCAAATCCAAAATAAAATATGTGCTTTATGTCTTAAGAGGAGAAGGTAAAACATTTTTACTCTTATGATTCAGATAATAATAGTTTTTGAGTTGATAAATTTGAATTTTTCTATTCGATGCTAGAGTAAAAATATGAATCTCTATTAAAAAACAATAGCCTTTAAAAATGATTAATAATAATGTTATAGTTGAATGAGGCACTCTATTAAAACAACATTAATAGTTTATTGAAAAATTCAATACATCTAATATAAACTATGTTCGTCAAAAAAAGTTTAAAATTATTACAGGATGAATTAGAATCTTATAAGAGTGAAATCCTTATTTTTAATAAACTATAAAATACAAAAAATTAAATTATTTTTAGTAATTACCATAAAATGGATTGATTTGGAATAGGTAGTAAGGGTGAGAAATCCAAATTTTATAAGAACTATTTTGTTCCAAATTCTAGAAATGTAATCTGTTATCATTGGGGGATCAAAGGATCTATCACTAATAATTTCGATTGAAAGGAATCGTAAAATTAGAGTAAATAGAAGATTATATATCTCATAAAATTTTTCAAAAGCATGTTTTAAATGTTGTGGAATCAAAAAGAAAATTTGTATTCCGAGTTCATTACTAGCTAACACTACTAGACCCAAAAAATGTGGGTATCAAAACAAAACTCTGTTAAAATTATTTTTTAGGAAAAATTCAATAATAAATGCTATATGGTATTTGGAAAATGGTTGTTCTAGTAATTTGAGTGGAGATCCATTAAACTTTCATACTCCAAGTCAATTATTTGTAAGATTATTAACTTATGTTGATAATTCCAAATGAAAAATAATTGGAGATGAAACTATTGGATATCTATAAACTATCTCAATCAAAATATACTGTTTGTGTAGGGGTTATATCTAAATATGAAAATTATCTATTAACATTGTGAGGATTTTTTTTATTTAATTTTTCGAACAATTCTTGTTTTGTGTTTAAGTATATGTTACTTCAATTTTGAGAACCTAGAACTGACAATGTTTATAGTTTTGATTTAAATTAGTTATGTAAACAAAAAGTGAATTGTTTAAATGCTATGAAAAATGAATCATGGATTTGAAAAAAAGACTTAGACACTATAATATATATTCTTTATATAAATTATCCCAGAAGTAATCTGTTTTTCATTTTCCTAGTCTTATGTTTGAAAATGATAGATTTTTTGATCTATTCTAAATTGACAAGCTGCAAAAAAATTCATTCAAATATATTAACGAAATTAAAATATATAATCTTTTATAATATATATATACATATATACATATATAGATTTTTTTGGACCCTCAAGGTTAGAATTTTTTTCTACTAATTTATATTTTTACTTTTTAGTAGATTATTATCCTAGATTTACAAGGGTTCATTTTCGAAAACTCAAAAGTAATGTTTTCACTCTTTTTTTAATGTTTTTGTAAACAATTTCAAAATGAATATAGTTTGAAAATAATATAATTAATAATTGATCATGGTATTGAATTTGAAAATAATAAATTCAATTATTTTATCTCAAATATGGTTATTAAACACATCTTATCTTCACTATGAACACCTCAACAAAATTAAATTGTTAAATGGTGAAATAGTATTATTCATGAAATGTACAAGAATATGATGAATGAATTGTATTTATACCTATATTAGGGAGAGAGATATATGAACATCCTTCTATATCATGAATCGTGTTTTTAGTCCTATTATAAAAATGAATCCTCATGAAATTTGAAATAATAGAAAACCTAATGTAAAATACTTTAATTTTTTCAAATGAAAAGTGTATATCTTGAATAGTAAGGCCAATCATAGTAAGTGTCATATAAAGTAGATAATGGAATATTTTTTGTATATTAATCAACTTATAAATCTTTTAGAGAGTTTAATGGAATGTAAAGGGGTTTTAGAAGAATTATTTTAAGTTATGTTTGTTGAAATTGAACCCTTTATTAAAGAGAATGATCAAATTTATGATGTTACTAACACTTGATAACATGAGACATGAAACCCTTAAAAAGTTTTTTAAAAATGATACTAATAAAATAAAATGTAATTTAGAAGAACATGATACTAAATAACCAAAATGTATGAATCATAGAATCTCTATAACTCTAATGAACCATCAGTTATAAATTGTAAAAGGAGACCAAGATATTTGAATTAAATCTATTGAATTTGTTGAAATCCAAGATGAATTCACTAAATTTATATCTTAGTCAGAACATAAGACTATTGTATAATCATTAGAAGATTATATTTTGATATTATAAATGAAATTAGAGAAAAATAAATTCAATAGAAATGTTGTTTAGGAACTAGTAGTGAGACCCAAAAAAATTACCAGTTATAGTAACCAACTAGTTCTTTAGAAATAAACATGATGTTCATGGGATCAAAACCTGAAATAAACCCAGATTAGTAGCTATATGATGTAATTAGGAAGGAGGTATATATTATGATGATTCATTTTCCCATTAATAAGGACTACAAGCCATTATAATCTTTTTAGATTATGCATCTCATATGAATTTTAAATTAGTTTAGATTGATGTTAAGTCATCCTTTTCAATGGTTATATAATGGAGGATATTTATTTGGAACAACCCCTTGAAATTGATAATTCTAAAAAATATTAAAAATATTAAATTTATCTATAGAATTAATCAAGAACATATAGTATGGTATGAATTATTATGTTATTTTATTTTGAAAATTTTATTTACATTTTGATTGGAAGATCCAACACATTTTATGAAAATCAATTTTTCAAATATATTATTAGATCAAATTTATGTTGAGGATTCTATTTCAGTTCATCTATTGAATATATATTTCATGATTTATCTAATTTAAAGAAAAAATAATTTGAAATGATTATGATGGGAGAGCATAATTTTTTTTAGCTTTTTATATTTACCCGAATGATATTTGAAAAGTACTCAATCAAAGAAAGTATATTATTGATTTTTCAAAAAATATTGAACTTTGGAACAATAAGGAATATGAAAATATTATGTGTATCAATATAATACATGAATTTCATAAATCTAGAAAACCAATTGAAATAATATATATGGATTTATGCTTGGTAGTTTGTAATATCATATTTTTAGTAAACCGAAAATTTATGGTTTTTATGACTTTGTGTAAGATTTCAATCAAATCCAAAAGAGTCTCATCTCACTGCTATTAAATGTATATTTTTATTTTTAAAAGGAAGTGTTATTTTAATCCCTCCTTTAACCCAAAACATCATATTTCAATTTTATTTTATATTATTATTATGACATTAGAGGATTTAGATTAGATAAAAAAGTGTGAAATTAAGCTATCAAATTTTAAGAAAATATTCGGTTTCATGGTACAGTTACAAACAACACTATGTTTCCCTATCAACCACTAAAGAATAAAATGTGTATGCTCACAGTTTGTGTACAACAGTATTGTGGATGTAAAACACTCTACTAGAAACTGAAATGAATTATAATTCTATATATATTTTATGTGATCATACTAGTGAAATTAATATTTAAAAAAAATACTTGATGTTATTCAATGACTAATCACATTGATATATAAAATAATTTCCAAAGAGATCAGCTAATTAAGAAGTAAATTCCATTTTAATTCGTTAATACTGAATACTAACTAGATGATATTTGTACTAAACCCCTTTACAGTTCTTGTTTATATTTCATTAAGGGGGAGTTAGTAATATTTTTGTTTATGTGATTTTTATTAATTTATTTACAATATCTGTTTTTTTATTTTAGTAATATATTTTTAATATGTGTTATTTGATTTCATTTTAATTTATAGTTGTATTTTGATTTTATTTTTTTGTCTTTTCAAAATTAAAAACATAATGAGTACATCCTCAATATGAATCATAAAATAGAATTCCTTCTCTATCTTTATTTCTCCTCTCTTATACGTCCAACCAGCTAACAGAGTATCTCTCTCAATTTAAATTCTCATTTTCCAAAACCTTAAACCATTTATCCCTTTAGTCTTGAAGTAATTAGATTTGGAAAACTGATGACGATCCATAGATGCTATGTTAGAAAAAACTGTATATGATTCAAGGTATGCTCACATGGTATTGTAAAGAAAGGTATTTTATTTTTTCTATTTAGATAATAAAAATCATTCTCTTAAGGAAGAAATGTGACATCAATGTTTGTTTTACTCTATTAGAGAAGATAACATGTCGATGGTATATGAAATTCATGTAATGAAATTTTTTAAAAAATATTAGTTTAATATTGGATTCAATAAATACACCATTTTCTCTATGATTAAGGATCCATAGTTTTATTTTCCATATTTTGAGATGGATTGAATTCTACATTTTCCAAACATGGGGGAGTTTAAATTTGATTAATGGAATATCAGTAATGGAAGATATTCATCTCAAGATATTATGTTTTTTTTATTTTAGAATTGGAACTCCCAATAAGGTATTGATAAAAGATCATTCTATTGACTGGTGAGTGTTGTTGAAATTTTTTCAATAGAGGGTTTTTACATGGACTAATGATTTTGAAAATGTGGTTTACATAGTTCTTTATATCATTTTTCTGCACATTGTAATGTTTAATTTATGCCCATTAAAGATAATATATATATACTATTTCTACCATGTAGAGGCAAAGATGGCATTTTATCCCCATAGAATAATAATTTTATTATTTTTTGTGATGAAGTTGAATGAATGTTAACATGGTTTTTTGTAGATCTTGTCACCACAAAAACCCATTGAATACTAGGACATTGAAGAATATTGGTTTTTTTCTGCAAAAATTTATGCTCATCTTCTAGTAAGTGCAGAACAAAAATAGAGGAAGTTAGTAGATGGTGATGGGAGTAAAGGATGCATCTTTCAGTTGGATTTATTTGATAGAGTCTTGAAGAAGAAGAAAATTCAATGCCTAAAGATTTACATGTTCATAAAATTTAATGATTTTCATTTAATGTTCCAGAGACTATAGTTGATGTAGATTTTATAGGTGAGAATTAGAATCTATTTAATGAATAATTTGAGCAAGAGGCTCAATGTCACAATTATATCATGGAATATGGGCCTAATCCAAAAACTCTTGTTGTTCCTGATTCTGAAAATTTTGGATGTTCTTTCATAAGATAAATATCATATGATAATGAAGATCCGTGTTTTTACATGATATATTTTCTTCATAGGGAATCTATTCCAAACCATGACACTCCATCTTTTAAAGCATCTAATTCCCATGAGGAAGCCATAGTTATTAATGTAATTCTATAGGAGTTTTTGAACTCAGTTCTTACTTAAAATTTGGAGGCTATGAAAAATAAATCATTATAACATAATATTTCTCTTGTACAAAGATTAGATATTTAATATTAGAAGCATCATCTAAGATAATTAAAAGTAAATATCACTTATTTTAGATAGATTAAAGATCTTATATCCAAAATTTCAAGACAATTTTGTTCCTCTAGGGGTGATTCTTTCAAGAATATAGAGTTTGAAGTTTTTATTTGATTATAGAGAGATAATTTCAGTCTCCAAAGGATGTTTATCATGTATCATCATCTTTTCAACAGACTCCATCTAGATTACTCATAATATTTGAAGAAATTACCAATGTACTGGATGAGTTCAATGATAGACTACACACTCTTTTGTGTGATAGTACTCCATTAAATGTTTTTTGGACAATAAATGATATCTAATAAGTCAACTAACTTCAAGAGGATCTTGGTTGGGACTATTGATTAGTCACATTAAAGAAATTTTTACCTCATTCATTTAGTTAGAGGAATATGTGAATGAATTTGAAATGGAAAATCTCATTGTGAATTTGAAGGTTTAAGATGGTTCAAGGAGGCCACTTCATAAATGGTCAGATGTATTCAACTACCATTTTCCATATCTTTCTTTAAAATCCTATTGATATTAATAATGTAATTCAATTCCTACCGTATATAGATGATCCCTCTATCAATGTAGTTTCAAACAAAATAAATTCATTTTGAAGACCCTTTTGATGATGGAGGATTGAAATTTAGTTTTCAAAATATTTTAATTCATTTAAACTTCAATTTACTTTCTTCTGTTGATTTTAGTATCTTTTATTTTACTTCAATGGTTTTACTTACAATCCTTTATTTTATTCTTATTGCATTATTTATAATAATTTATATTAGTTTGGTGCTATATTAAATATTATTTATTTCATTTGTTCAATCAAATCATATTTTTTATATCACAAAAGTGGGGAGAAAATTTATAATGGGGAAGAAAGAATTAATATAAATAACCTTTGGGGAGAATATTTTCAAACCAAAAAACATCATTAATGAAAATATTTAATTTAAAGGATTCTAATTTTCCCCATCAGAACAATATTTTCAAATCATAATATCAAAGTAATTTAAATCTTTATTTTTGTATGTTTAGAAATCCTAACTTCTCTTTAAATTTTGTTATAAATTATTTTATGGGTTTTGTGACAATCAAAAAGGGGTATATTTTTTGGAATGTATTTTCTCAAAATAATCGATATTCTATGATGATTTTGATGTTCCCAAATACCTTTGTTTTTTTTTCTAATGATGTTTTCTTGACTGATTTTTACATAAATTCATATTATATTTTAAGTATTTTAGCATTATGGGATTGAATATGGAAGCAATATTTCCATCCCTATACTATGAAATGGCACCCAAGGATATAAAATGGAACAAAATTCTACACAAAGGATCACTACACTATACAAAGGAACCCTACACTATGAAAATTATTCTTACTATATGAAAAGAAATACTATGCAATGCATATTAACCCTACGTTTTGTTCTCAATGGTGAATTATTTCAATCTATGTTTTCAATTTGAGATTGTAGCAACTGTCATGTAAGAATAATGACCAATTCAAGGATCATTTTCATTGTTTAAACGAACTATGTTCATCTGAAAAAATAACTCAGATTTGTATGGTATGATACAACTCACTAGAAATTTTGAATTAGAATTTATTCAATAAAAATAAGGCTATATTTTTTATTTGGAATTCCAAACAATGATTTTTGTTGTAAATATTCTTTCAGATTATCTTTATATATATATGTGTGTGTGTCTGTGTGTGTTTATGATAAGGGATTAAAATATCTGATTGTATAATTGAAATTATATTCTATAATGCTTATGAAATGTATGCTATATTCTCAATGAAGAAACACTTCAGATATATACATGTTCAATATTTTACTATAGTTAGACTACTACCGTTGTTTATGTTTCTAACTTATTGAATAAATTTTTTCTACATGGATCATTTCATAAAATTTAATTCTAGAATAAATTGTTTTCTTAAGATTAATATCGATGATTTTTTGGTTACTTTCTACAGTAATAAAGAAGATAAACATGAACCTTTCAAATCAAACTCTTTTGATTTATTTGAGTTTCAACTTCTCGTACTCAGTCATGTGGAGTATTTGCATCCGGATCTAATATGTGGATATCTAGTTCTATATTAATGTACCAAAAGACTTTGTTCTTAGTTTTTTTGATGTTTTCAACTACCTATACTTAGTTATGGATTCTAAGTATTTTGATAAGGCCACCATTATTGTGAGATTTACCATGATCACAAGGTGGATAATTGGTAGATTGTAGTAGGAGATCATTATTTCGGAAAACACTATAAAAATTTTGTTCTTTATTTTAATTTATCCACTATATATTTTTTAACAGATGAGAAACTGAGAACATCCTCATAAATCATAGTGGATGTTAAAAGCCATAAATGTGGATCATTTTTGAAATCACAATTCACCCGACTCTTATGTTTAATTGTGTATTCTGACATAAAAATTATGGTAATATTTTATATCCTTTTTGGTATAGAGGATATATAGATATTTTTTTGATTTTTATTATAATGGGATTCAACACATCACAAATAGAAAAGGGTTTACTAAAGGTGTAAAATTACTCATTGATATTTTAGTCGTTCTATATTGTTTACTCATATTTATGAGGTTGTGCATTAGTTTCCATGTAACCCTGTAGATGAAATAGATCCATGGTTACTAACATTTTTCATTGTGTTATTTATAATTTCATGACGAATTTTATGTTATCAATTTGATATAATTTTATATCAAGGATTATATAGAGATCCTAGATATGATACTTGAGATATTTGAATAACATTGATAGTTTTTTATCATAATGATTTACTCCCATCGATCACGTTCTTTGGATACATGGTGACAATTATTATAGTAAATGAGAATATAAACCAAAAATAACTTGTTATTACCCAAATATACTTCAGTATTTATAATTCAACTGTGATTTAAAAATATTATTTTCATTTGAAATGTTTAAAATAATTGTTCATGGATAATGTTTTCGCATGGTTTCTTGTTGTTTTTTTTCAGTTTAGTTTTTCCTTTGTCCTTGATATAAATATATATACATAAGAGTGTTATTTATTAAAGATATTGGTCTAAATAATAATTTGTGTTTTTATTACAGTGGAGAAATATTATTTTAGTAGTATGTGATGAAATGGAAGTAAATTTTTTGGATGCTTTCATTAGCTATTGTATGTAATAATATGAGTTTGGAGGACAAGCCATTTTGATTTAGTAGTGATTTTAAATTGGAGGTGGAAGCCATAATTTTACAAAGTTTAGGCAAGCGGAGAATTACAATAAAATCTATGCACTATATTCAATGATGAACTCAGTGATACTCGAACCCAAGACCTTTCTGAGACCTTGTGGGGTTGCTACCAACAAAGATGCACCCTGGGGATTAGAGGTGGAATTCATAGAATATAAAATTTCACCATTTTAATGGGAAGGAAATAATATAGGTGTGGAAACTCAATTTCATAAGTCATGGTGTAGAGGATGTGTTTCTCTTGTAGGGAATTAGTTCTTTGAGTTTGTGTAGGTTTGTAATATTTATCATAAGAAAGATGGGGATTGTTTTAGTTTTACTAAACCATATTAAATAATCTCTAAACATATGAAATTCCAATTACTAATTTCTTGTTCATAGTTATATCTCATTGTTTATATCATAGACTATATTGGTTATTATTAATGATTTAAAAGGGGGGATACCATGAAATGGTTATTTTTTGACATATCATCATTTATAGGAAGATGATTTCATATTATAGAACTGTTGTATGTCCCATAATATTTGTTATAAGTATATATTGACATAGAGTTTCTGTTTTAGTGGTTCATTTCGAGTAATTTTGTGTCCAATTTCAATAGTCATGATTCCACTAATCCTTTATCATGTATTAGTTTTTATAGAGATCTATTCTAATATATATATATATATATATATATATATATATATATATATATGGGTAGTTATAAAAATATATTAACATGAATTTTTTAGATCGACCCATTATAAATTGATGATGGAATATTAGATGATGAAATATTATTTCCTACAATATGATTAATTTTAATAGCATCAATGAATACTACTATTTTTTATTGATACTCTCAACCATTGTTTAACATAAAATCTTCGCAGGGGAGGGGGTTAGTATGATTTTAACTGATCAATATAATTTTATCGACTGATCCATTTTTAATTGTAATATGAGTTAGACATAATTTATTAATATTTTTTTCTCATTCATTAATCATACTGAGGGGTGAAAAATATTTTTAATGTGTATTTAAATATATAGGAACGACTAATTTATATTGATTGTTGCGTTCTATATTGATTTGGGATTAAAAAATATTTTTTACACTTCCTAAGAACTCATTCATCTCTATATTTCATTTTTTGTACAATTATTCTATTGAGTAATATGATTTGAAAACTCTTGATATTTATGTGTGGATTTTTTATAGTGAATGATAATACATTAAATTGGTGTATAATATGGATTTTACTTTTATAGATAATGAATTGGAATAAAGAATGTGGAGGTGATATATATGGATATAAAAATTTTATGTCATTCTTAATTTGTTGTATATTACCTAATGATATTGATAAAAGTAATATTATATTTAGCGATTTATTATATTTTGAATGATGATTAAATATATTATAAGATCAAAGAAAATAAATATCAATCAAATATGATATTGGAATATTTTTATAATAGGAAAGTGAATCACAAAATTGTTCATGATTTAAATGAAATGTGATTAGTAATTATGAAAATATTGAATGTTTTTTGGTAGGATGGAATAACAATCAATTATAAACAATGTTTCTAATAAATGTTTTTATCATTATAAAAGTGTAATAATATTATGTAATAAAAAGTAATCACATTCCAATAAAACAGATATAAATTCAATATTGATCCTAAAATTTCTAAATAATAGCATATTTGGAAATTGTTTTATGATATGAATAAAAAAGAAATTGTGGTTTGTTATTGTTCATAATTTTTTCAGTAAGGAGAGTTATTTGCGATATAAATAAATTATTGTCATATTTGTATTGATTGTTTATATTATTCTCATTGAGATAATAAATATATTTCTATAAAGTGAGATTAATTTGGTTTTTTGTGTGTGTAAATATAAAATAATTTTATTTTCATTAGTTATAATATGTTTCCCACCTGAGTTGCAAAAATTTACCATTTTCCATATGATTTGGGTTCTTTATTTTTTATCAATTTCTAGGATGATGCGGGATAGATACCTGAATACCTCTTCTTTCCAAGACTCTATTGATTGTGTGGTGTAGTGTGATATTTCAATTTATTTGTTGATGATACGTAGTGGGGATAATATATCATTGTAGAAGTGAAATGGTTGATTCACGTTTTGTTCATGATAACATAGAATGTTTAATATGTATTGAGGATAATGATTTATTTTAGAGATATGGATATATTAACAAAGATTAATTTTATTAATATTTTAATCCAAAAATATGTGTTAATGAATTTTTTTGATGTATAATATTTTTTTTAAAAAAATTATATAATCACATCCAGATAAAATTTTCTACCATTAGTATGTTGTGTTGTGGTATAGTTACAAAATAGATAAGGAGAATAGGATTTTCAACATCTAGTTATGGTTGTGAAAAACAATTGGATACTGATTTAATTGTGTCATTTATCTATTTTATTAGTTTGTTTTTAATTGAATTTTTCATTACTAATGTTTTATGAATCATTAGTAGAGATAAGTGATATTCATTTTCATTAATTCATTCTAGTTCTTCTCTTAGTTCATATAATTAGTAGTATTACTACTACATATTTTATAAATTTATGTTCTGGGGGAACATACATTTAATTAATATATTTTCACACATATATTTATTTTTTCAATCCAATTGATAGAGTGTATATCGATCATGACCTTGCGATAATGGATTGGGGAGATTTATTCGAGACTACTATATTATGAGATTAATTTGGAATTTCTTAGTATATTTTTTTTTTTATAAAATTTGGTCTATTCTAGTATAATGATGGATAATTTAGTTGTATTATATTATTCCTATAATTAGTGTAATTAATAATTATACCAATAAATTTATTTGGTAAATTAACACTATTCTTAGGCTTAATGTCTCTAGTGAATCTATTCAATACATTACCTTCTTGAGGTGGTCTCTAGTGTAAATCATGAAAATAATATAGTCTAATGAAGGATTCCCACTATGGATGTGTAAGGACCACAAAATTTATAAATGAAATCATCATTTCAAATTTGTGAATTCATTAGAAAGAAATGTTATAATATAAAACACAGACAATAACCTTCATATTTTATCATTATATGTTATATCATGTTAGATATAAAATATTTGTTTATTATCATAAACATTAAAATAATTGTCATCATATAGTGATCCTATGTTTAGCAGAAATATATATATATATATGGTTATGAAAAATAATACACTAATTGAAATAGAAAAAACTGGCCATAACTAGTCGGAATTCACCCTATAAAGCTCATTTCTATAATCTTCTAATTGAAATAACATGAAATGTAATTTCACCTGGTAATGCCGATGGTGGAATTATAAAAAAATCATGAATGAAATAATTTATTAGAGATTTTAAAACTCCTTTAATTCTTGTCCAAAAACAATTTCATCTAACCACCATAAGAAAACAAAACCATCACTCTTTATAGAAATGGAATTCAAGGGGGTAATAAAAGGCCTTGAACCTATACATCTGATATACTAATATGAAATATTATTACCTTAATTGATTTTATTTATCTATTGTTATTACAGTTAAGAAATAAAATAAAACTATTGATAAAGATTTTACTTTATATATGATGAAACACAAATAGATTTTTTGACCAATTTATAGATTCAATAAATAAAAACTTTCTCTAATTAATAATAATAATTTTATATAAATTTTATCTTATGAAAATTTATTACTAGAAAACATATATTTAATACAAATGATTTTATAATTTTATAAATTCAAAAGAAATATTAAAATGGTTCTGAGAACATTGATTGTCATCCAATAATATTATTCAAGAAATTGGGTTTTTATTTAAAAGTTTTAATTAAAAATATTAAAGACTTGTTTTGATAAATTTAATGTCATTATTAGTGTATACAAATTATCAAAAGGTGTTTTTTCAAAATTTTCAAGGAAAAATAGTGTTAAAAATTAAAAATGATATAATTTTATGGTCTATATTATGACAACATATATCACTAAAAGTAATGAAATACACAATTCGAAATGTATCCACACAAAATTTATAATTCATTTTTAAATAATATGTTTATTAAATTTTTTAAAAATAATAATACATTCATTAATCCAGAAATATAAATATCTACTATTAAGGTTTTTTATCATTTATATTTTCAGATTAATCACTACTACATCAAAAATGGTATTATGTTAATGAGTTTCATTCACTAAATTATAAAATAATTAAATTAAATATTAATTTTAAGGAATAATGGGGAAAATCATGTGTTAGGAGAATATTTTGATTAATTATCATATAGTGTAAAAATGAAGTGATTAAAAATTAATAATAATGTATCCTATATTTTGCTATAAAATCTCACCCTTCCACTCATCCCTCATTGATCAAAACACTCTCTTAATAAATTTACTCTACAATTATCTCTTAGGTTCTCAACCTAGGTGTCCAAACTATCTTAATAAGATCTAATATACAATTAAAAAGACCCCTATCAAGGTAATATTTTTTCAAAATCCTCTAAATACAAGAACCTTCATTATATTATGACCATTTAATTCAAATTACATTTATTGAAATACATATCAACATGTCCCACTTATATTCCTTATGATTTCCATGTGACGAGACACCACGTTGAATATCACATATCCCTCCCATGAATCATTATCTTACCCTATTGTGATTCCATAATTTTCCACAGATTTTCCATGAAAAACATTTGAATAGTGAATACCCATTATCATTTCCACATATGGGTATTTTCTTAAATGTTTCTATTAGATATTTATTGGTGAATTCAACATACATAACCCACACTCAATTACAATTGGGATAAATGTAATAAAATATGTCATTATGTTTAATAATTTATGTAGTACACTTATTCAAAAAAAATTATATGAATGTGATTGGTTGGAGAAGAATTATATACCCCTAAAATGAACTTGGAATGTACATTTTTAACATATTGAAATGTATGGTTCATGATAGTTTATCTGAAACAAAAAAATATTGTGATTTATTTATGGTTATCCTAGAATTATTCTTTTAATTTCATGTTGTAAGATGTTTCCACATTAATATTTATCCATTATGTTATTATATTTTATCGTGTGTTGATATCAATGTTTATAACAAACTACCCTCTTTTGATACTTTTATATTACTATTGTGACACATGTATTACCTTAGTCTTGTTATTCTATGATTATACCCTCAATTGGTTTTATATATCATCCATTTACTATGTGCATCCCTATGATAACCCATGTAGTTTTATAAAATAAAGAAAATTAATGAAAATTGATTATGTTTTATACTATTACATCATTATTTATTTCAAGAAGTTGTGGAATTTTCCTAATTTACATCGAATAATAGGACTCATAGTCTTATAGGTTATTATTATAAATTTCATTATTGATTAAATAAAAAAATAACATCAATGAATTATATAGTTTTTCATAGATTTTATTTTTGAAAACATTAGTTATTATTTTCATTATGTTAATAAAACTATAGGGAATTCCTTAAGGATAATGAAAAACATTAAAAAACATCTATTTTTTGTATATATAGCATCAACTATGAGGTTTCCATAAATTTTATTCCATTTTTGGATACTAAAACTGGGTTTTTTAAATGAATAATTATATGATGTTGTCATAACCTCGAAAAGGGTTCATTGATTTGGACATGATCAATCTTTTATGTAAAACAATGGTCATTACTATATAGATGGTGTGAAACCCCTAACATATATTGTTTGGAAACATTTCACTCTCATTTAGAACCATAATTATGGGGATAAAAGAACCCCATACTAATCTATTTTAGTATTTACAGTATAGATATCTTATAATTAATCCTAAAAATTCATAGTATAACAAATACATGACCCTTATGTTTTATTTCATACATGTCTTTAATATTCGCTTTTATTTATTAAATAATTTTAAAATTACACTCCACTAGTATGTTTAGGATTATGTTAATGACTAAAAAAGTTATAAAATTTTGAATTCTAACTTTTCAGTCATGGTTATATTAATTATTTTATATCAGCCAGGTTTAGATTTCCTATTTAAACAATTATAGAAGAAATGGGTGTAGATATATGAGTGAAAATGTTAAGTGGGGAAATTTGTATACTTTATGTATATCATTAATCCTATGTCATAATTTTTCATCATAATTTACTTCAATTTTTGTTGATACACTATATATAGGAATTTAATGATGTTCTGATTATAATTTTTCTTTTCTTATATTGATAAAATTTAAACTGAATTAAAAATCAAATCACCCTTCGTATCCCCAATCATCCGAATATACTATGTAATTTTTTATAGAATGGTGAGTATTATTTGGTGTAATTATCTAAAGAATATATATTATTTTCATGATATAAAAATTATATATATTAAATGATTTGGACTCAAGAAAAGATCATCCATGAATACATTCCCATTGTATGATATTTCCCCAATTTGTTTCCCAATGTATTTCTTAGTATTCCTCCAATATGGGAGGTGGAGTATTTTAAGACACTTTTATGAGGATATTTTATAATATTCGTGACACTAAGTTGAATTTAAATTATTAAACATGAGTAGAATAATAATAAAAATAAATGTCACCATTGATAAATGGTCTATAAACCCATGTTATTCATCGTGGGCTATGTTGATCATCTCTTTTTAGAAAAAGGATGGGTTAGTAAACCACTAAAAGGATTATCATGAACATAAAAAATAAATATAAAATCAATGTTTTATATTCTCTGGATTTATGACATGTTTTGTTATCTATATTGATCCTAGAACTATCTATTCTGGATATTAAGTTGGGATATTGTTATATAATAATAATAATTTATGAAATATAAAATATTTATTTTCAAATAAGGTATATGAATTTAAATTTTATAGTGATTCCATTTTTACAATTTAATTATATATAAATAATGATGTAGTTTATTAATAGTTGCTATTGGGAATAACATTAAAAATTCTGGTAATCTTCTTATATGATATTCTTATCTATGCCATTATCAAAGAGGTTCGTGGGATGAATTAAATCTAATAGAGAAGAACATTAGGATATCAATTATGTATAAAATTTAAAGTAATTTTTTGTTTTATGGTGGAGAAATGAACACTCAAAGGTAGTTTTCTCACAATAATTATGATATATATGGATCCTTAAAAAATTTATTCATTAGAAGGATTGACCAGACAGACATTGATGAAACAATTATTTCATTCTGTAGATTATTTGAATATGATCATCAAATTGTATGAATTATATATTGATTTTTGATACCACTAGCCAAGATAACTAAAATGGGTGAGGGATGTTTTTTATAAGATAACATAAAATAATTCACCGATGTCCAATAGTAGAAAGTAATCATTGAACTATTCATCTGTTTACCCCTAGTGGAGATGGTTTTTTATCTATAATGATGAATATAAAAAGGGATTGGGTTTTTTACTAAAGATTGATGAAACAGTGATATAATAAAGATACCACCAAAATAGAGATCGAAAAGTATTATTTAACAAAACATGATTGATTATTTGAAACAACTATATTCTTTCTATTTATTTGGATATATTATATCTATGGGGAGAAGAGTGAAATGTATAATGATTATAAAATCATCTCATATATATTATAGTAAAATTATCTCAATATGAAACAATTAGGGGGGATATAGAGTATTATGGATTGTGATTTTTTAATAAACTACTCTCTTTGTATGATGGATAATATAAAAGATACTCTGAGTAGAAATTATCATGAAACCATATACATGATGCAAATGGTAAGGTATCAAATAATCATGGAAATATAGAGGATGTAAATAATAATAATTAATGGATCTTAATCCTCCTTTTATCAAATTACTTCTTACCTTCCTAATCATTATAAGATCATCGAGGCTTAAAAGGATGATTTGGTGAAAAGAAAAAGATAAGGAATATTTTAGATTTAAGAATTTATTAATATAGAGTTATAATGTTTTGAACATGGATATATGTTACATTAAATTAAAAAATGAGGACATGTCATTGGGGTAATGTGATAATATCATCCTTATATATTACTAAAAGAATATCTATTACCAATGGATTTTAAAAAAACATATGTTTGGATGAAAAGGAGATGCAGATTGTAAAATTTGTGTGTACATTCTTGTTATTCCAATTCAATGTGGATGAATTATTTTATACCATGGGAATGATAAAACCATTATCCTTAAGGATATGGAAATTGGAAAACATAACCATATATTTAATTATATGTCTCACCAGGACCGATTAAGAAAAGAAATTCATCTGGTTTATAGTCAATCACCTTTATAAGTAAATGAATTCAATTTCTAACAAGTATAATTTGTCTCTTGTCAAACTATTCATGTTGTTTATGTTGAAAGTGGAACGACTACATAGATCTTCACAGTATATTATTTTTGATCTAGATATAATGTTTAACATGAGGTTCAAAATATTAATTCTTTAATCATTAGATACAAAACTAGAATTCTGCACTACTTATAACACTCTTACATATAGTATGTATAAAATGAACATTCAAAATCTAGATAATAATATAAAATATTTTTCAATAGATTTCGATGTATTTTTTTTATTGAAACCACTTACAATATAACTTGGTTGATCCATCATTTGCCTATATCAGTAGTAGATAAAATCACTAATAAAAGTAACCTTTATCAGTGCTAGAAGAAATGCTGATAATGTGGTACTTTATTAGAGATTCTATTAGTACTAGTGAAGGGGGTTTCAATAAGCACTAAAAATTAACAGATAAGGTCTCCCCTTTATCATCATTAACAAATAATAACTAAAAGGTTACCCCATTAACAACACTGATAAAAATGTTTTCATAATGGGGGACCTTTATCAGTGATAAAAATTATCTGATATAGGAGCCCCTTTATCATATATAGAAAAATATCCCTGATAATAGTCCCTACTTTATGTATGTTTTTACTAGAACTCATATGGAACATCCTTTTTCAATACTTTTTTCATTAGTTGATAACATGTATGATTCATTAAAAAAATTCTATAAAAAAAATACATTAATCCATTAATATATTTATATTGATATAAATTTTATATACTTTTTAAAAAGAATTTTTATAAGGCTATGTATTCATTCACACATAATATATAATATTTTTATAGAACATGTATTAAAAATTTTCAAAATATTATTGTTTAAATACTTCATAATTTTTATCAAGAATTTGTGATTTATTTAATATTGGATGAAATAAAATTTAAATGAATTAATGAACATGGTATGGCAATTAGAAAATATGAATCTATATTTAAATATTAATAAATACTAATTCAAGCATCCTTTCGGGCTCTAACATATATTTTTTTGATTTATGGGAAGGGATATATGAAATGAATGAATTTCTTGTTGGTGTATCCCTTCTATTACCTTTTTTGGAATTATATCCCTATTTAATGGTGTCTTATTGTGTTTTTTATTGGGGACTAAATTTATTCCAAAGGAAAAAAATTCATATAGATATTTTGGTTCTGAAATTTCATCATATTCATATTTTAGATTCATTTATAATAAAATATATTCATATTTTCTGTTATATATATATAATATGTCACTAATATAGATAAATTTTTAAATACATTTATATAAAAATTATTTTTAAATATAATAATTAATTATTTTTTATTATTTAAATAAGAAATTATTTATTTTATTCACAATATAAAAATTCATTAATATTTATATATTTCAAATATACGTGTAATTTTAAAATATAAACATAGTATTTAGAAAAAAAAATATAAATTTACATGTATATTTTAATATATAGAGATAAATACACATAACGAAATTATATGTATGTTAATGTGATAAATATAGATGTATACTATCTTGAGTTAATATATGTTTGATTTTGTATAAATTATTCATATATATCGCATGTACTTGAATGTTTATAAATTAACCACTTTTATTGTAATTAAATTTATTATAAAATTTTATTTTACAATTATCATTAATAAATATATTTTTAAAAATTTATATGTAAATATATGATTTTTTGTGAATATTTAAATATAAATGTATTATTTCTTAAATTTTATATATAATTATTCAATATATATATATATATATATATGAATTGTAGAAATTTATTTAAAATAATACCTATAAATTTTTTAGAATAGATAATTATATGAATATATATATACTTAACAAAATATAATATATATATATATATATATATATTTGTCTGAATTAATAAATGAATATATATTCATTTTATATTATATTATACATAAATGAATTATAATATATAATATATTTAAAGAAATATAGGTGTATATATATATATCACACATACACAATCATACATTTTACAGATGTATTAAAAAATAATTATATAAATATATAAATATATAAATAAATATAATATATATATATGTAAATATATTTATCCAAATATATTAAATATATATATATATAATCATAAATATTGTAAAATGGATAATAAAACAACATTTTGATGTGGTAATGGTGTTCAAGTTACAAAGGAGAGGTATAAGCATAAAATTTAGGTGTGTGAATGAGGTTGAAAATATTTAAAGTGTTCATTTATATCAGGGGTGTGTCAGGTAATGTTGGTGAAGTTAGATGATAATGGTGGTGGGATGCATTGATAAGTTTTTGGGTAGGGAGACATCCGAACCAAAATATTTTTTCCCACATTTATTAGTTCTAATGATAAGCTCTCATAAAGGAGGCCAAAATTATGGTTCTTAGCAAAAATAAATGCGTCTTTTAATTGTAAAATAAAATGAACTTATAAGAGACCATTATTATTTCTAAAAATCCTAATAATAAGTCCCCCATCTTTCTACACTTTTTTCAGTGGTGTTAAATGGTGCCATTATCAGCCCTTCTTAAGAGTACTGTTAAAGCTAATACTTTAACATTGGTCACATTATAAATTCTTCAATAGTGCTGATAAATCCCATTAACTAGATTTATTAAAGGCCAGATGTGTAATATTGAACCTTTTCCATGTGGAGTTCTCAAGCAACAATAGTTTTCATTCTAGGATTCTATGGAACATTTTGAGGCTCTATATAGGGAATAGGTGCCAGACTCCAACATACATATCAGAAGAATTCCACTGAATGTTTTTGGGACAAGATCATTTTAATGAAATGATATTGAAGGTGAAAACTAGTCCACATCATATCAAATAATCTCAAATTTTACATAAAATTTCTACAGGCAATCATCGATGAAATGTTGTTCTTGAGATCAGAGATAGTCTGTTCCTTCATATTTCTCCATTGACTAATTTTATAATGTTTAGGAAGAATTTAAATCATCTTTAGGGGCCATCATTAACAACTAGTTCCTTCACCTCATTATGTATGTGGAATATTCAAAATTACTTTATCATAACATATATATAAAATATGGTTTTATCAATATATCCCCCATGAGTGCATGCATATCCTAAACCCCTCACTAGTACTGAATCTTGAGGTGGTACGATTAGATAATTATATTTCATAATATATTCATCTATTGAATACGTTAGATCATAGAGAAAAGGTTCATCAAAATTACACAACTCACCAATTCATGGTGATATTACGGAACATCATGTTTGAGGAGAAATCTTTTTAAAATAGTGAAGTGATGTAAAATAAGTAAACTCATATGATTTTTGTATGAATGATATTATGAGGGAATAATTTTTTATGGGGAGCATAATGTAACAACCCAGTATTTTAGAAATTATATTCCCTTTTTAATTGACAGTGTTCCTTATTAAAAAATAGGATTATATAAAATTCATGTACTCTGTTATTAATCATCAATTTTTATAAGTTATATCATGTTGGATTTCAAAGACCATCAATTAACATAATCATTTATACTATAATAATTATTTTTCAATAAATTTATTAATATATATATATATAGGATTCAAATTAATCCCATTGACACATATAATGGATCTTTTTTCATTGACCTAGAGGATTCTACCTAATGAATCCCATGTACTAGAACATCAGAGATAGAAAGAATAATTGGAATTTTACCTTAACTATTCATATGAATTGATTAAAGAATTAAATATTATAAAAGTAACATATGAGAGAATTTCATGATCATCGATATAACAGTCCAAAAAATGTTTACAGAACCCCATAAGAAAATATCACCATTTCACAACTTACCGAAAGTGAATATTGTAGTGTAATAAATGTATATAAATTTTGATCACTGTTTTATGAATATATAACAATTTAATATCAATTAATGATTATATTTATCTTTTTTATAACATTATAATTTTTAATTAACAAGTTTGTTTACAGTATTATTTTTATACAATGTAACAGATAATATATATTTATGAAATATATTATTTCAATAAAGACACTATTATCAAGAATTCAAGAATTTTGACTAGAAAACCCATTATAGAGAGAACTAAACTATGATAAAAATTATAGAACATTTATAGTACTCTAAATAGATTATATTTATATATTTTTAAAGTTTCTATATTAACATAATGATTATTTACCCATTGTTCTGTGTGAATTATTAAAAATGAGACCATGTTTCAAATTTATCGAATAATAATTATAACTAAACAATGTATCCTTTTCGAGAAATGTAATGAATAATGAGGTTATTTTTAAAGATACATCAAAGATATATGATACTGAGGACCATATAATATTAAACAGAATAACAGAGATATATATATATATCTTGAGATTATCATCAATCAATTGATGCTTTGAGAAAAATTAATTATGAAATCCAAATATAATATCCAATTTTACTTAGACAATAGACATTATTCCCTGAAAATATTAATGTGATGATTGGTTTTGGGACCATAACAGATTATTGGATACTGTACAACCACTTAAATTACGCAGTAGTATATGTTAAATATTAATATATAGAAATAAATAAATGATGGATTTGTGTGTGTCTATATTAAATATCGGAATATGGTTTATTATTTATCAATATAAATTATGTTAAATGATAAAAATTATTTGTCCCATTTTTTGATCATTTGTTAGTAATAGTTTCCATATTGATATAAATGATTTATTTTTGTTAGAATAGTGTGATATTTATTAGGATTACTAAATGAAAATTTTTCAAATTATATTTAATTATTATAATAAATACATAAATTTGTAGCGATTATTTATAAGGATGATGGATTCATAATAAATAATCAGATTAGGAATGTTAAAAATGTGGTTGATTCTCCAGTTGTAATGTTCATGATACTGTATCCTTTGTGAGCATTGAAATAGAACCAAATCTCATTAATTAATAAATAATTGACCTAAATATCAGATGTGATTTTTAGAAATAATAATTATCTAAAAAAAGTAACCAATAATCTATTAATAAAATTATTATGGAAGTTGATGTAGATAATGTAGGAATAAAAATGATGTTATAAAATATTATGAATATCAACATTTAAAATAATGGAATTTTAATATTTTTAAAATGAATTTGTATCACATTAATATTAGAATTGATTATTTTTAATTATAATTTTTCACATATACCATCAATCATTATCAATGTAGGATGACTAATTCTGAATATAAATCAGAAGGGGTTTATCTAGTGGGACAATCTAAAATGATATGATAAAAAATACATGTCTTAATGTGTGTTATACTTTCATGTTAATGTTAAGTGTGATAACACTCTAGAGATGATGAAACTATTTCACAATCCATTATTAATATTGATGTACATTATTTTGTATTTAATAACTGGGTTTACTAATATGTAAAATTATTATAATCCCATTCTTTTTCTTTGGATCTAAATATTATGTTAAGTAAAATAAAAATAAATTTTAATAAATTTTGTTTAGAATATCCATAAATAACATATTATGAAATTTAGAATGTCTTCAGGTATTATAATATTTAATTATATATGATCTATATCCTATTATTTCAATGATTTACTAATAGTCCTCAATGAACATTAAAATAATTTTCAATTAATTAAAACTACATATCCACTTTGAAATTATTGTTATTTTAAGGTGACCATTAAAAATATAAAAGTATTAATGAATTATTTTTAATGGATTTCATGGAATTTTATGAGAAATTATAAAAAATTTAACATTATAGTACATTAATGATTAAAAACATTATATTCAAACTGTATTATATGAGTATTTTTATGTGATGAGATTTCTTATAATATGATTTTCATGATGTTAGAAGGAGAATACTATTTGGTTATCATATTTCAAATGAAATATCAAATAAATTTAAATAATTAAATTTCTTATCATAGTGAAAAACATATTAATTTTTTTTGTTGATAAACAATGATGATATTTTTTATATGACAATGGTTCCAGTGTTATCCATTAATTATTACAAATTATTGTAATAAAAATATTAATGAATGATGAATGTCATTTCCCAAATGCATCAAAACTATATTATACAAGGAATGTAAAATATTATTACAATTAATTAATAAAAAATTGTGTGATTGATTATTTAATATTAATAAGGAAATTAAAGAACCCATGATATATAAAAATTAAATTTTACATTTATAATAGTGTTTTTAAAATAATAAGTATACAAGGATGTGACCATATTATGAATTATATATAGTAATGAAATTAAATTGACTAAATGAATTATAAATTATGAGGCATGTGTATTTGGACAATGTAAATACGAATATTCCCATGGTTTTATCTAGAATTTTGAAACTTCATACACGTTGAATTTTTTGGATGGGAGGAATCATATGTGAATGAAATTCAAGATTTTGTAAATTTCCAAGAGATATGTGCTAGTTAAATCACCACCCACAACATCCAACAAAGCTTATCATATGGTTAGGGCACATACAGTGATCATATAGGGTAACATATATTGAAATATTACTAATAATAATAGCAACTAAATTATTTATATGTACACTTATATCCAAAAATGTTGATCATTTTTGAAGTTCTTTTTCTACATAATAAAATATATTTCCAATAATATAGAATTTAAATTCATAAATCAAATAATATAATGATTATATATTAATTAAATATATTAATAATATTAAAATAAAATTACTAATTAATTAATTTCTATTTCTATTAAAATCACAAAAATTAATAGTTTATATTTTGAATTGATAATAATATATTCAAATTTTTTTTTGGAATTTATAAGAATATTAAAATGCCAAATTTTAGATATTTCTTATGAAAAAATTAACATAATTCTTTTGATAAGAATAATAATTTAATCAAATTATTATTTAACATGATTTTATTAAAACAATTTATTTTAAAGTGAAGAGAAAAAAATATCATTTTTACAAAAAAAAAACATGAATTTTATTACAATTATTCATATAAAAATGATTTGGAAAGTCAAAAATAATTTTTATAAGAACAACTATGTAATTAATAATTGATTGTTTACTTTTATTTGTTTTCAAAAAAATTAGAAGGCCGCATTTTTAATTTTAAATAATATATCAAATTTTTTAAATTTATTTATTAATCCATTATAAATTATTATTTAAAAATTTGTTGTCTCCCTTTTCTAAGATGAATGCAACAAAATTTATATTCAAATAATAATTTTTAGGATAAAATTATCTAAAATGTGCACTTTATATTTATTCATAGGGATTACATTACATAATTTTTGAACTAGTTACCTCAATAAAAGTTAAAATTGTAAAATTAATAATTATATACTAAATGGACCTGGAACATGATAAAAACCTCATATTCTGTTGATTGTATGTGGTGTTTCTCAAACATATCTCTTCCCACTGAATTATTTATTTATTATAGATCCAATATATATTTAAACATGTTCCTTGTTTATATATATTATAAATATTTCTAATCAATATGTTCTCACCACTAATAAAAGGGGCCTCTCCCTACCACTTAATGTAACTCCAAGAACTTGTACTTTATCCTAATATGACTATTTTTTTCATGATATTGTATTCAGTCACTCTCTTTAGATTCTTGAAGCTAGATATTATCTAATTCCATAACATTCAAAGGGAAACTCTCTCGATTGTTTAATGTTCTCTATGATGATTGTTGAATGATTATAACAAATTGAGACCTATGAAAGTGTTTTCATCTCAAATTTCATTTATATTTTTAATTATTAGTATTAAAAACATAATTTAATTAATTTAGTTCATATAATTAATCTTTTATATATCATATCATTAATAATATTATAATAATTTTATTTGAAGAAAAATTACAATTCTTATTTTTCAAAGATTTTTTATTATAGAGTTACACAGGCTACAAAATTATTCATTTTCCAAATATTTATTCATTGAGATTAGTTATATATTATGAACCATTTTTTTAGTTTCATATTGAAATACTAAAAATCAATTATCGAATCATTTTCTCGTTGTAATTAATTCGGTAAATGAATCAAAACGTCATTCATTACAACAATTTCAATCGGACACAGGTGTTACCCCATTGATAAATGTTTATTGTATCTTAATTTTCATAAAATATGTTATAATAATAAAATTTGAATTATTTAATTAAATTATGGTACAGTGTGAATTTTTTTTCAATTCCCCATTATTTAAATTTTTCTACTACATAAACTCATTTTCAAATGATTTATGCCTCATTGAGTATGTTTAACAAATGTGATATTAATTATGAGCGCCTCTATTTTGTGATATATATTTTTTCATTAGGATGTTATACCATTATGCAATGGATTATCATGACATCATATTTAGTATATTTTTTTAATTCTTTTATTGAAATTAATGTTTATAAAAATTTGAATGATTTTTTAACCTTGATACATTTTTAGTTTAAAAAAGAAATTAAAATAATAAAATGGGTATCTCATATACACATAAAAGTTTTTCATACTCTAATTTTCTCTCCATTATAATAATTATTTACATCAACTATCCATTATTTTAAATTATTTTTCATTGTAAAGATTTAATAAATCATTATTATCACCTTTAAAAAACATACATCTAACTTAAACATGTAAATTTGTGATTTATGTAAATATGAATGTATATTCATAAAATATATTTTATAATTTCACAAACATATATATTTTTAAAATTTAAAATTATTTACATTATTGGAATTTTTTCATGATTATTCCTATAATTTATATAATGTCTCATGGGTTGTTCTAATGACCCATGTTTTTGAACTAGGATAAAATATGAATGTTTTTCACTTTTTCATTTATTGGATGGGTTAGTTTAAAAACCAAGCTATGTTATGATGATATGTTAGTTGAGATCATTTTAATGTGTCAATTTTGGGTTTTGTTAAAGTATCTAGGTGTTTCCCGGGTAGCTCAACAGTTTTTGAGAACACCAGATTAGGCAGTGGAGTTCACCAAAGACATGCATGGTTGTTCAACCCATGTGACTTACAACAGCTGAGGTAGAGGTGTTTGTATAATATTTTTACTATAAGTCAAAACACTGCAGGTTAGCAATACGAGATACTCTAGGAATCCGATAGTGGTCACATGTTCTATGCATGGATTTTCTGACCAAGCATGTTAAAAAATGTGGTTTACCCAGTTTTGAGTTTCAGGTTAAATTATATAATTAAGCTACATGTTAAAAAGGTACTTAATTAAATTTTACAAAATGGGGTTTTATTTAATTAATTTCTAGATTAAGGGGAATTTAGATAATTTATTTGAAACATGGGATTTATTTAATTAAATTGAGGTTGAGAGAATTTAATTAAAGGGTAATGATTTTGAAATTTTATTTAATTGCATTTGATTGGGTATAATTTAATTAAATAGAGATTAAATTGGGAGTATGGGTTTATCAAATAAGTTAGATATTAAATTGATATATTAATAATATAATGGTAATTATAATTATTATAATTTTTATTTTTATATTAATCTTATGATTTTATTAGGGGGTTTTATTTAATTTTAGGGATAATAGAAGATGAAGTTGCACATATTATCCCTCCTACATTAAACGTGACCCCCTCTCTTCTCCCATGGTGAGGCATGCTACCCCCATCACCATGGATCATTTGTGTGCGGCTATCTCATCTAGTATTCTTCAGAAATGTTGTTTATCTTAGCATGATAAGACCTTCTACATATGTTTGATTCTTTTTATTAGATGTGTCATCTCTCCATTGCCAAGTGTTTTTATGCCAAAACCCTAGGTTTTTTATTAATTTAGTTTCTATGATTCATCCAATTCGTGGTGGGGTAGAACATTTCTCTAGACCTATTGGTCTATATTCAAATTCTCACCACTGATGGTGAAGTGGTTTAGCTTGATTTGGTTCACTATCGTCATATTCAGGTATTTCACAATACCTGTTAATTAGTTCTACTCCCCTTTAATTAGAGGATTAGGGTTTATTTGTGTTTCTATTCTTTAATTAGGTGTGTGTTGGTCCTCTCAAAAAAAAATTTGTGTTCTAATTAATGTAATTTGGGGTTTCAAAAAATTCCAAGTGGTCTTGTGATTTTTTTGAAGTGTGTGTATGCATGCTGGTTTTAGTATCAGATAGAAAGAATTGGATTGGAGAAAATACATGATTTATATTCCTCAACCTTGCATGATAAAGAGAAATTTTGTTTTTTGTACTTCCTAAAATTGATAAATTTTACTATAAAATTGGAATGTATTATTTTTTGGTGGTTTTTTAAATTACAAAATCCCATTTTATTATCAAAACTCCTATAACGGAGCTGCACTGCCTTCAATATGAAAGCATATTTATTTTTTTTATCTTGATGATATGTGTTTTCCTATTATTTCCTAGTTAGAAGATGTTCTGTAAGTTATGATTAAATTGTTTGCGATCTTGGAGGTGTATTGCCTCCCATACATGTTAACTCACTTGCGTTAATTGGTAATTATGAGTTATTTAGTGGGATTTATTGTTATAATTAATTGTGAATTAATTGTGATCTTTGAGATTATAATATATATAATTAATCAAGGGATTAATAATATGTTTTTAGTAGTCTAAATTGGGATAATAAATTAGGAATTAATTGTATTCTTTGAGATTGTAATGTTGATAATTTATCAAGGGATTAATTACGAGTCATTCAGTCAGATGTGTTGGGATAATTAATGGTGAATTAATTATGTTCTTATGGATTTCAATATAAATAATTCATATGGGGATTTATTATGTGATATTGGACTCACTAATTTAAGATAATTTATTATGAATTATTTATGTTCCTTTGAAATTTTGATATAGATAATTAGTTGTGGGATTAATGATGAAAAGTAGAGATTAGAATGAGATAACTAATTTTGGAAAATTAATTATAGAATATGAATTATGATATTAATTAATTAATTGATGAATTAAATAATGGAAATTGGATACATAGTTAATTTTTTAGTCTACTCTTGGATTTGGAGTGTTTAACTAATTATAAAAATAGAAATGGGATTGGGGTGGATCATTAATTGTTAAATTAATTATGTGATAAATAATAGGAACACTTCTATAATAAATTTAGATTTACAAATGGTAACATGGTTATTATACATATGAGTTAAGAGATAAGGAACACAATCATTCTAAATTGAGAAGTAAAGAAGGTAACATGGACATTATACTTATGAGTAATGATAATGGAAACATGGTATTTCTAAATTGGGATGTATACATGTTATCAGGGCCTTTCTATTGAAGAGAAATCATGGTAACACGGTCATCATACATAATTTTTTGATTTTGGTACCTTTGGAAATGTGGCTGATAAATGTGAAATTAAAAAATATAAATAATGGAACTATGAGTAATGGCCACACATGGGAATGTTCAAACATTGGCATGAGTCGAATCAGGTATTAAGATAAAATATCACCATTGTATACATTAGACTCTAACATGAGGAGAAGAAGGCATGATGATATAGTATCATTATTACAAAATACTGATTACGACATGAGTCGAAGTAGGTATTGAGATATGATATCACCTTCAATATTCCAGACACTTGCATGAGCTGAATTATGTATTAATATAACATATTACATGGGCAAGGCTTAAATATTTGGTATAAGAAGAAGATAGTTTTGAGGTACGTGTATCCACAGGGACCTTGCTGTTATGAAATGATAAAATAATGAATATTAACTAATGTGATAAGTAGTGAATTATACATTACACATAGATATAGTCCATATTCAGAATCATATTTCAGCTATGATCGAAAGCATGTATAATTGTATTATGTCCCTTTGGAATAGGGATGGGTTTTTACATATTTATTGAAATCTTTTATTGCTTTAAAAAATCTACACAATATTTTGATATATTGCATTGTATAGATTTAGATAGAAAACTGTTGTTCATGCCCTAATGAGATTTATATCTCACACCCTATTCGGACAGTTATTACACTGGGGGGACCTGAGTAGAATTTATTATTCTTAGTAACTTCCACATTGTTGTTGTTAATTATTGTACGCCGGAGTTAGGGGAACATGAAAAATAATAAGATCAAGATGTTGGTGGAGATATCCCTTGGGGATTTGATTCTTTTCATTGTTACTATACCAGCATGTTTAGCATGTTATTCTGTTTACTATTTTTTTATTTGTATCACTGTAACATGCATGCATTGTATAAATTATTGTTGTGCGTTTTCTGATTTTGTTGATATTGTTATTGTCTTCCACTATTTTCATCTATTTATATATTTTCATAATACTGTGAAAACTCTAATATGAGGGTATATTCTCACGACAAACTCTCCATACACCCTAGATGATAGTCAATAGCCTCTGGCATATGGGAAGGTGCACTTGATGTATTTTGGTGATCGGTTCGGCTACCAGTTTGAAGGTAAGCTGGGTCGGGATGTTACAATGTGGTATCAGATATTCAGTTTCCATTTCTTTTTCTTTTTGTTTCTGTTGTGTGTTGGAAGATATGAGACCAATAATGTGTCAACACCTGACTAATAGTTGTTCCCGGGACATATCACCCAACCTACTGGAAAAGACCATGTGCCGAGGGTTGGGAATTGATGTTTATGATGTTTGATATTACAGATGATGTGATTTCACCTTGGGTGACTAATTATTTTTCCTTCGCTTATTTATTTTATAATTTGGAAAATTTTATTTGGAATGATAGGGAATGGATTATGCATTAAATGAATCATACAGGCTTATAGAAATTCACACTACATGCATATGACACATCGTGTGGTTTCATTAGCAGGATGCCCACTAATTTGGATTGTGTGCCCTGTGTGGTATGAATGTTGGGATATGCTTTAGCATGCCTGTTTTTGTACCTTCATTAGATGATTATATCCCATGTTGGATCTTTTCATAGCATGTTTTTTTTGTTATTCCCTTCTTATGTGTTATTCCATGTTTCCTATTTTACTGCATAAAATAACATTCTAGAGATCATTTGATGTGTAAATTATTATATTGTTGAAACATTGTTGATTTTGTTTATAATAGGAGCTTGTTTTAGTTTTAAAGTGTATATGCACCTTATAATTGGGAAATGGGTAACCTAGGTATTGAAATAATTGAAAATAATGACGGTTATATTTAAAATGTTCAATTGAAATTTGATGTTAAAATGGGAGACAAATTAAAGCTGTAAGGTGTATGGCCACCTTTGCGATTAGTATATGGCCTCCATCTAATTAAGCCTTGTAAAACCATAGTGTGTTTGGAAATGGTTATAAATGTAAAACTTTAGTTTTTTGATTGATATGGTTTGGTGATCTTTTAAAATTCTCAATTAGAACCTTGTAGATTAGTTAGTGAAGGTTTTAATGAAATGATACTAAATTTTAAATTTTAAAGATGAAGGTGGAAATATCATGCATGTTTTTCCTACGGGGCCTTGATTGAAGACCTTGTACCTTGTTGTTAAATAGTAGTTGTGCGTTTTATAAATTCATACAAAATTTTGAAGGATGAAATGAATTAATGAAATGGATAAAATAAAAATGGGTTTTTGAGAATTTTATATTCTATTTTTTGTGATCAATTGATAAGGTCAACATGTTTTCTTCGTAATGGACTATCCTATGGTAGGTAGATTCCTGATATAACGAGATTCCTTATTTTTGCCGAGACATTATAATATTTTTTGTCACTAGTATGTCATTTGGGTTCTTAATGATAAAATATATCTTATGGGAGTTCAATGATGATTGATTCTTGTTATGCGAATAAGCATTTTGGACTGCTTGGTTTGGCAGGATAAAATACTTGGTAAGCAATCATTTGAGTAATGGTTGTTTGAGATGATGTTCCATTAGTTTTTTTGTACATGGAGTAAAATGTGTTGACATATGTGGGGATAGTATGGGTTTAAATATGTGGTACATTCTAGGGTTTATGGATGTAGCAAACCAGATGATTTGGAAGTGATTGCGGAAGCTTGTGATATTAAAGACATTGTAATGTTAACTCTAGAGTAGGGAGAATAGGGCGTTAAGGTATGTTTTTCATACTACAGGAGAGGAATTATTTGGACTCAAGTGTTTCAACACACTTGTAAATTTTAATTTTTAGATTTCATGACAGATGTGTTGACATGGTGATCATGGTTTATAGAATGTCTCACTTTCACGGTGTTTCTAAAATAGCGTGTTTGAGAGAGGCTAGTCTTCCGTTTCAATAACATGGAAACTACTAAGGTGGATAGTGTCACATCTTATTCAGAATATGCATCAATTCATTCTTGAAATCATTACTTTTATGAGGTTTTTATTTTGAACAAACCTTTAGTAACACTTTTATATTTGGAAAGAGTTTTAGTTTTAATCGTTGAGAAAACACATATTCCATGGGTGATATTGGGGTTGAGGTTTGGTTGATGAAACATCACAATGTAAAGCTATGATTTTTGTAACAAGTCTATCAGTGATAGTTTAACTGATCTTTTTTGTGACCTGGGAGTACATATAGTGTACTCTTCCAACCAATATGAGAATTTCCACTATCTTGACCACATCTTGGTAATAATAAGATAGTGTCAGTCTTATTCTTGGTTAATTTTTTAAAATTCATTTGGCTTGATGAGTTTTTTATATTGTTTATACTCAAGATTCATTATTCTATGAGTTATGCCTTAATTTTCACAAGGGTATGAATGTTTTAAAATAGCTATGTGATGTCTTAACTCAGAAATTTCACTAGATTTCATGAAATGACTTCAGTGTACATGTGTTTGGTGAAATAATCATTTTAAATCCATATCGGTGATTTATGGGAAAGTGAGGGTTGATGGGTCGGAATTGGATTTGAAGAAAAATGTCATCATTTTTGCATTTCACGTTAAATGATAAGACCATTTTTGGAATGTACCAATAGTAGGATGGTTGAAGAGATGACAACAGGATCATATCTCTTGTTATGTGGGTTCAGTTAAATGTTTCATTGATGTTTGGGTTAGATTTTGAGCATTGGATTAGGTTTTTAAAGGCTTAAATTTTTGGACTTGTGGAATGGTTAAATAACTGTTTGGTACAGGGAACATAATGTTGCTGATCAAATGAGAGTTCATTACCTTGGTGGGTTGGTTGATGTTGTAGTAGTTCATGATACCCTCCTAGGGATGATAATTTTTTAATGTTTGTAGATTGTAATGTCTCGTGTGTCTGAAACAGAAATATTACAGAACTTATTTTTTTTACTAAAAAGGTTGGTTGTAAACCAATCTTTTGGATGGTGATCTATGAGTAAAGATAATTTTAATGTGTTGATATCTTGTATGGGTAAAGGCACCAGGAGTTTCCTGGGTGGCTTGTTGGGCATCAGAAGAACTAAACCAGGCAGTGGAGTTCACACAAGCTATGCACGGTTGGCCATCCCGTGTAGGTAAAACTAAGTGGATTTCTATAGTTTAGGTAGAGGCGTTCACATGTACATTTCACAGTTAGTCAAATCATGCATGTAATCCATGAATTATACACTAGGTATCCCGTAGTAGATGTACCTCCTACACACGATTTTTCAGTCCATGAGGTTTACCAATTTTTAGTTTCAGGATAAATTATGTATTTAAATTACAGGTTCAAAAGGGATTTAAATAAATATTGTGAAATAAAAGTTCAATTGAATTATATTAAATGTATGGGGAATTTAACTAATTTATGTGAAAAGTGGGATTTTATTAATTAAATTGAGTATGAAAGAATTTAATTAAATTTTTATGTGTTAGACAATTTTTTAATTAAATTAGGATTTTATGAATTTAATTAAATGGTTATTAAATGGGGAGTCGGGGTTTATCAAAGAACTAAAATATTAAATAGTAATAATAATATGACAGATAATAATAATAATTTTAATAATAATTTTTTTATTTAAATACTATTATTTTTTTGGTGTTTTTTAATTTAATTTGAGGGGACAAGTAAGAGACATGTGAACCTATCATCCATCATACATGAAGCACGACCCCTCATTATATTGTAGTGAGGTATGTTACCCCCTCGCCACGACTCCTCATCATGTGGTTATATAATAATATATCCTTCATGAATGTTATCTTTCTTAGTGTGGTAAGCACTTATCTTGGTGTTTCTTTTTTAGCATTGACCATTTTGTTTCTCCATTTCCCATTTTCTATTGGTCCAAAACCCTTGGTTTGGATTTAGTTTATTTTCTCTTATTCATACAATTCATGGTGGCACAAAAGTAGTCTTAGGACTCATTGGTCCATATTCCAATGACCTCCACCAAAGGAATTGTGGTTTTTCTTGATTTGATTCCCCACCATGATATTTGGTAAATATATATACATGTTAATTAATTTCCCACCAATTGAGTAAGGTTCATATGGTTTATTTTAGTTGTGGTTAATTAATTGGGTTTGGGTTGGTCCTCAAACCACTAATATTGGGTGACAACTATTGTCAAATTATGTTGCAATCAATTCTAATTGTGTGTGACCATTTTCTGTAGTGTGGGTACATAAGTGGTTTGTGATTTGAGTTAGAAATAATTGGGTTGGCCAATATCATTGAGGTAGGGTCCTCAACATTTCTTTCATCGATAAAATTTAGTTTCTAACATACTACTTTGGATAAATTTCATTGTAATGCTGGAATATATAATTTATTGATGTTAAATCGTTTGTTAGATAAAAAATCATGCTTTGTATTAATTCTCCTTCAACTAAGGTGTGCTGGCTTCAAGCTAATAGCATTGTGATTAGACTAATAAATTTACATAGATTTATGATAACTATTTTCCTATGATTTCTTAGTTAGAGAAAGCTACTAAAATTATAATGACATGGTAGATAAGTTATGAGATATATTTCATCATTTACATGTGGACACACATAAGTTAATTTGTAATTATAAGTTTTTATCTTGGATATATTTTTATTTTTAATTTGGAATTAATTATGTACATTGAGAATTTAATATTTAATTTTAATCAGGGGATTAATTATGGGTTATTGAGTGGTGTGAGTTGGGAAAATTAATTATGAATTAGTTGTGTTCGTTGATATTGTCACCTAGATAAATAATTAGGTTATTAATTATGAATTATTGTTTTGGATGAGTTGAGATAATTAATTTATAATTAATAATAAACATTTATATTGTTATATTTTTAACTAATAGGAGATATATTATGATATATTGGATTGGTTAAGTTAATATATTTAATTGTGAATTAATAATGTTCCTTTGATAATATGATCTAAAAATTTAGTTTTATGATTAATAAAAAAAATTGATATTAGAATGAGATAACAAATTATGGAAAATTAATAATAGAATTTGATTTGTGATATTAATTAGCTAGTTGATGAATCTATTAATTGAATATTTTTACTTAGATAATTGTTGAGTTAACTAATGGATTTGATGTGTTTAACATGTTTTTGAATTCGTAATTAGATTGGGGCGTATAATGAATAGGTAAAATAATTATATGATAGAGAATGGGATCATGTTTATTCTATTTTGACAAATACAAATGCTATCATTGTCATCATTCAAATTAGTAAAGAGAATGGTAACACGGTCATTCAAAATTAGGATGTACAAATTGTAACATGGTCAACATACTTTTGAGTAATGTGAAGGGGAACATGGTTATTCAAAAACGAGAATTATAAATAGTAACCTGGTCATTATACCTAATAGTAAAGATAATGAGACCATGGTAATTCTATTTGGAGTAAGTCTAGTAACATGATCATCTTACATACATTTTTGATTTTGGTATATTTTTAATTGTGGCTTATAAATGTGAAATTAAAAGAATATAAATAATGGAACTCTGAGTTCTGGACTCACATGATAATATTAAAACTTTGACTTGAGTCGAATTAGGTATTATGATATGAAATCACCTTTGAATACTTCCGACTCTAACATAAGCCAATCAATACAATATGATATAATATCGTCTTTACATACATTGGACTCAGGAATGATATTATGAATGTATTGAGATATGATATGACATTCATTGTATCAGACTCTTGGAAGAGCCGATGTAGGTCTACGATATCATATTACATAGCGAATTATTCAGGATCTGGTGCGAGAAGAGGTTAGTATTGAGGTATGGGTATCCACGAGAACCCTAGAGTTTAGAAATGATTAAAAAATGAATATTCATTAATGTGAGAATAGTTCATTATATAATATTAATATATATAGTACATGGTTAGACTCTTATTCCATTTACGAGTCGAATTATATATCAGCATTAGGTGTCCCTTTTGAACTTAGATGGGTTGTTGGTTATTTTTTTTAATTGTAATATTACATTGATATACCTACACACTATTGTGTTATATTGCATTACCTAGATTAAGGTAGAAATACAGTGGTCCCAGTATACTTATATTTCTATCTCACATCCTATTTGGGCTGCCATTGCACTAGGGTACAATAGTGGACTTCCTTGTTCTCAAGACCTTGGACTTTTCTGTTGCTGTTTTTTGTACTTGAGAGTTTTGAGAAAAGGACCAAGTAGATGGCCAGGATGCTTGTGTAGATTTCCCTTGGGGATTTGTGTCTGGTCATTATTTCTATATTGATATTTAAAGAATGTTGTTCAGTTTAATAATTTTAGATATGGATCACCATGACTTTCATGGCTAGTACAAACTGGAATTGGCCATTTTACATTTTTAGGGGACATTTCTATGGTCATCCACTATTTTCATCTATTTTTATATTATAATAATAATTTTAAAACACTGATATGTTGATATAGTTTACCCAAAGACTACCCTCACACCCTTACTTCTTTTTAGAAGCCTTTTGTGTATGGGGTGGTGTGCAATAGATAATTGGGTGTCCCATCCGACTATAAGTTTGATGGTAATCCGGGCAAGGATATTAAAATTATTGAAATAAAAAACTTATTGATAAAGGATAATTTTCATCTATTTTAGAATATTTCTATGTTATATTTGATAAACTAGGGTTATGTATATTTGAAACAATCCACCATACTTCTATTGATATATGATTAACATATTTTTCCCCGTATTTTCCCTCACCTATACTCATTTTTACTATGTTATGAACATTAAATTATAAAAAAATCATTTTTGATGATGTCTTACTATATATATTGTTATTATATTTAAATTTGAAAATTCATTGTATTAATTAAGTAATTTATCAAACATGGATGATTATTATAAAATATAATATATATTGGATTAATATTCACCATCATTCTGTAGATGGGTTATGATTATGTCATCCCTTTATTAACATTGTGAAATGTGTTGATATTGTCTATGATTATTGAAAGATAATATAACATGATCATTTTTAAAAATTTCATACAAATTATTATAAGGTTAACCATGTTTTATTCTATAATAATATCCTTACATAATTTTAAGAAAATATTATATTTTTTAATAGATATTTTAGTAAACATAAACTAGTGAATGGTGTGTCTGAGAATAATTTATCTCCTCAATGCATTGACTGGTCTCAGGATAAAAAATCTATTAGATTTTTTAATAACTATTCACATTACCAAATTGTTTAATGAACGAAAGAATTGAAAAAACATTTTTTATGTTCAACATTATTCATTCCATTTTTAGGATATTTGTCTTTTGATATTCAGGTTCTCATTTATTATTATTAATATACCAGGCTCTCATATTCAAGATGATAATGGAATATTGTTTTTCACCTATCATGATTAATCTATAATTACTTCAATTATATATTTCCATTTATGAGAATTTGATATCATCAATGATTATGATTCCACATCTCTGTGTAGTGACTAAATATAATACATATGTATATAATATGAAGATAACAATTTATCTGAAGATATTTAGAAGGGTTTATGCACTACCCAATCTAATTTCATTTTATTTAAAAAACATTTTGAATTTTGAATAACCCCCAATAACAATATAATTTAGAAGGGGTTCACAACCACCTTAACATTTTATCACAATTTTTTAAATATTTGATAGATCTATAGAAGCAGAAATTCTTAAACTGTCACTACTTTTTTATTTAGATGTAATATATTTGTTGATTAATTTTATTGATGATATATATATATATATTATTGAATTCAGTTTTTATGAAACTAGTGGTGGTTCAAAACAACCTATAATCTCGTATATTATAGAAGGTTTTGAACAACCTATATAATAAGTCATGGGGGAGGGAGGGTAGATTTCTGAAATACCAAATATCTATTAGATTATATGGGTTTTGTCCCATTTTCCTTTTTTATAAAAAATAAATCCATTATAAAATAGCGGTGTTTTTTTGGAAAATTGCATATAAATTTTAATTTGGTGTGGCTTTCCTTAAAATTTTCGGAATTTATATAGATATTATATTTAAAAAATTAATAAATAAATTCTAAATTCACCACCAATAATATTAATCACTTATATTAGTGCGGGTCTTACGAAAATTTAATAGATTATTTCATATAATATTCAAATTTTGAATATAAATGTGTGTTTTGGAAGATATATAAATATATATATCATGAAAAACTATATAAATGTATTTAAATGTGCATTAAACACTCAAACTCACACACATATATGAATACATTATATAAATACATTAAATTAATACATAAACATATAAATTTTAATTTCATATAACAATTTTTGTATATATAATATAAATGAAATTTTGACTATATATATTAAAATATATAAAAAAATAGAATGTGGTTTTATAAATATTATACATTTTATTTAGTAGAAAAATGTACATAATATAGAAAAAAGTAAATAAAAATAAAAAAATATTTCAAATAATTATATAATATATGTTAATATATTATAGTACAATGACATTTTTATATATAAATTAATATGAATTAATACTTATATTATATATTTTTTAGTATAAAAATGTAGTTATCAATTAATATCGAATATATATATTATTTAAATATATTATATGTTTCTAATTATATGAATGTATTTAATCATTCTATCTATATGTGTGTGTGTGTATGATATAATATATATTAATATAATAAATATAAAAATATATAAAAAATATAAATTTAGTATATTATATATATATTATAAATCACAACATAGATTTTATGTATTTATAAAACAAACAAAAAAATTTATAGTTTATGGAATTAGGGTAGTAGTCAATATAATAATTAACAATATATTTAGAATTACAAATGCGCACACACTCATATAAGTGTATTAAAATAATTATATAAATATATATATAAGAATTATCATATAACTATAAATATTATATACATATATAAACATATACACATAATGAAATATTAAAGTATTTATGAATACATATTTTTTTTAAATACTGAAAAGGTATAGGGTTAATGGTACTTTTATATAAAAAAGCATGATAGTAGAAAAACAAAAGGTAAAGTGGTCCGACATAAAACATGTAACCTCATTCAAAATCCAATGACCAATTAAAATAATGAATAAATCTTAATATATAAAATAATAATATATATTATAAGCATCACTTTAATCAAACCATTTAGAGTCATAACTCAAAGAGAAAAATCTATTTAACTAATTCAAGAATTCGACAGGTAGTTGAGTGGAACATTTTCTCATTATCAGTTAAAGATTTCAATTTTCATTTATATTCTTTATTTTCAATATTTTGAGTGAATATCACTCATCATCAATCATCTAGTAATATGTTTATCTTATATATTATTTTTATCTTTATGTTGAACATTATTTAAAATGTTTTGTATATTTATCCATTTTATTCTATTTTGTTATGTTATTTAATTTTTTTAATTTATAAATTATATTACCTCTTAATAATGTTTCATCCCTCATTTATTATGCTTCCAATATGGTATAATGATAACTGAAGTCTCATTTCCTTTATTCATATTTTTTGTCATGAAAATCTCAATTCTATTCATGGGTTTTCCAACCATAAATAATTAATATATACAGTTTTAAATCCACAATATCTAAATGGTAATCTTTAAAAAAAATTCTTCACAGACTTATTTTATAATGATTTTTAAAAAAATTTGTCTTCAAATTTTATTAATGTTTTTCCATTCCTCTTTCATAAATTTTGAATTTCTCACCTAAATTCACTATAAAAAACATTATTTCTTCCGAGTATTCATTATTGGATATTCATTTCATAATTTAATGAAACAGAAATTATTTATATAACAGTTTCCTAAGTAATCATACAATGGTATATGTAAATTTATTTGTCATATTAACGATAAAAAATTTCCGAAATTATTATTATTTTTTCGTAAATACATTCCATTTTGTTTTGAATTTAATTTACCCAAATTTGGTTTATGATACATTATTTTTCCTATAATAAATATATTTTATCATATAGATTATTTAAGTCATTGTAAAAATAAATTTATTTATTGAACACCTGTATTGTTTATTATTAAATGTATTATTTGGGAAAATATTATTTTCATAAATTTCATCATCCTCCAATAATTTATTTTATAAAAGTCGGGTAATTTTATATTCTGACCATCAATATTATTTATATTGATGTATTATGATGATTTTATTCTACTATTTACTTAGTTTTATTCCCATTTATATATATTTTTCTGGAATTTCTTTTTTATGTAATTTAAATCAGATGATGTTTACCGATGATGGCTATTATTCTAAAAATATTGGGAAAATTATTAGTGTTTTATAGGTATTTAATTTGCTTTGTATTATTAAGGGATAATTAACTATTTATTATTTATAATTCCACATTCTTTCTCATGACAGGTTAGGAGAAAAAATATAACTTTTATTATAATGGGGGAAAATATGTATATTCTTATTGATTATAGACTACTTATATAGACTGATCGTGTATTGAGATTCCTTTTCTTCAAAAAAAATTATATCCATAAATAATTTTATAATTTTTTACAAACGGAATGATATGAATTGTTTTTTTGACTCCATTGGAGAATTATTTGGTCATAAAATAGTAATTAGTTGGCCCCAAATTATATTTTCACATTAATGAATCAGAAATACTCATGGTAAAAATCATGATAGACGTAGTGATTTTTTTCTCTAAAATATGGATAGTGGCTTTGAAAAAATCCTTGATTGTTGGTTTTTATTTTAGTAGTATACAAACCATCACTATGTGATAAATATTTTTGATTCTCATTGTCTTTATTATTATAATTGAAATATAAATAAATATTTTCTTTTTATTTATTTATTTATATTAAATACATATTGATATCATAATATTTACACCATGTTTATTACATTATTGATTGATTTTAATGGTTTCACTTACTAATCATTTCATTTAACCATTATTATGTTTCCATTTCCCCTTAGAATGATGTAATGTAGCTCATGTTACATATGTTGAATGATAGCGCATGTGTATGAATTTATATGAAATGTTGAACACACAATATTTTTTAATGTTTTTTGAATTTTTTGTAAGAATCTTTATACATCCTATGAAGAACATGAGAATTTTTTTTATGTTGATTGATAATTATAAAATTATTTTGAAATGAAAACATCATGTAGATATAATTGAAAAAATATTCATTATTTATTATGTAATTATGGATGATCATATACCAATTTCTAATGATGGAATGAATTATCATAATAAATGTATCTATTTATGTAACCAGGTTTGGGTATGATGATAAGGGGATATAAAAACAACACTGATACCATTTATCACAAGTTAATAATAGTTCATCTCCTAGAATGTCCACTACACCTATAAATATTCAATGTTCAATTATATATATTAATATTAATGATGAAAATTCATAATTCAAATAGCATACTAGACACAAAAGTTATCAAATTATAAGATGATTTCTAAAATTGGAAACAACAAGTTGTGTCTAATAATTGTTTCGGTAATGTATCATAATGTATTAAAACTCCAGTAATTGATGTTTTATTGAGGAATCATTTGTTCTATGACATAATATCAAAATATGAGGATTTAATACTGTATAAATGTGATAGATAATTTTCATTTGTTTTTTAAAAAAATTCTTAGATTTGTTTTTGGATTTAGAGGATAACAACCCATAACTTCTCTATGTGATACTGTTGAATAACATCATTTACATATAATAATTAACTAAATGAAAATTTCTATATTTTATATTGATAAAAAATTTAAAATACATGTTAAAAATGAATATATTATGAATATGTTACAAGAAACAACATTATTTAAATTATAATCAATGAAATTCCACATCTTAATAATTTAACACTAAAATGTAATCTTGACCCACAATATTTTCATTTTGATTAATTAAGAATTTTTAATAATAAAATGATTAAAAGATGAAATTTTTTATAAATTTTCATATATTATTAAATTAGTAAAATTATTAACTTTTATTGAAGTATAGAAGGTAATATATATAAATAAAATATCACTATTATATAAAATCGTATTTGTTATATTGATATGGTTATTAAATCATTATACATAAAGCCATTAGTAAACATGTATCTAACATATATAATGGATCTTTTATAATAAGAATTTATCTTTTTACAATTTGATATATATATATATATATATATATTATGTATTAAATAAAAAAGTATTCATTTGTATAAATAAATTTAACTAATAATTACATTTCTAAATATATAATTTAAATTAAATTTTTAACACATGGATTTTAATATAATGGTTTGATAAAAAAATTTAATTAATAATTATAATTTTCATTAATAAAATAATAAAGTCTATGTATTTATAGATTCATTTAAATTAAAAACCATTTATTTACAAGAATTGAATTTTTTTTTAAATTATAATTTTTTTGAAATAAAAATATCCAATTAGGATTGTAAAAATTAAATAAATGAAATATTATTTATTCAAAACATGTATTAATATTTATCTAATGATTAATATGTATAAATAATATTTATTAATTATAATTTTTTTCTAAATTATAATATCCTTAAAATTAATTTTTATGTGAAATTTAATTTATAAAATCCAAAAATATATCTCTTAAAGGTTGATTCAAATAAAAGATAAAATTTTGTAAGTGTAAAATTATACATTAAAACCAATGTGATGTTTATAAATTTTTATTACCTAAAAATAAAATATAAAAATTTATTAAAACCTATTTATTATTAAAAATATAAATTCATTCAACATATCAATTAGTATATTTTTAATAATAAATCCACATTTTTTAGAATTTAATTAGATTTAATTGAATGATTTCTTTTATTAATCATGAAAAAAATGTATAAATAGATGACATATTATATATTTTGATAAAAAATAATTACTACTATAAATAATTAATTAATTTAACACATTGGTAAAAATTTCTTGAGTTTTATGGATCTGTTTTTGATAATAATATAATTAAAAACCAGTATATAATAATTTTTTCATGTAAAAATTTTCAATTCAATTAGTAAATTCCATACCAAAACAAAATTACATGTGAATCATGTTTTCCAAACACATAAATATAATGTCCAATGAATGTTTTGTCACTGTCACCTAATAATGAGATATCATCCATAGAAAAAAAATCACTTGTATCCCTATGTTTCATCCCTAATCACCCCAAGAACCCCAATTATTATTTTTTTAAATAATGGTTGGTAACCTACGGTACCAAAAAAAATAAAAATTACATCAAATGATCATTTCATAAAATTGGAAATTCAAGAACATTTTTTTGAAGTTATTATATACATATAAACATAAAAATATCATCACTATATTTTATATGTCATAATGAAAATATTAATTATATTCTTTTAATATTTCTATACCTATGTAAAAAAATTTATTCAATATTTAAAAATAAATACTAATTATCATTCATTATATAAACATGTTCATATATTGTTTTATTCAACAAAATACATGAATGATGCGTTAATATTATAATAATTTCAATTATCAATGATTTTGAAAACATATTAATTTATGTTATAAACAATTAAAAATTAATTTATTGAATGATTATTTTTCTACATGTATGATTGAGAGTTTAATGATAATTACAATATACCTTGTTCTTTTGGTAAAATTTCCCAAAATATGTCTATCACGATTTCCATTGAAAAATAAGATACCCACACCTTACTTAAAATTTAAATTTTACATTTTAAAACATTGTGAATGTAATAATACAGAATATCTACTTTTTATGTATGATGAACATCTTGATAATGAATTACAACATACATCACCAGATGAGTACATATATGATTGGACTAATAGAAATATAACATGTGATTATAATAATGAACAGTAACTAACAATTATGTATTTGATAAATGAATATAATTGAATAATATTAAATGTATTATATATGTTTTTGAATATGGTCATATGATGAATTATTATTATTTGATTACTTATTATAAATGTTGTTAAAATGAATATGTGGTTGTTATGGGTAAAAGTAATTTTCTATCATCTCATTTCTCATTAATTGAAATATTGTCTATTTTTTCACTACATGTTTACAGTTTTTGTTTATATATCACATTGTTTAATTATTTTTACAAATTTTTAATATAGATGATGTAATATCTAATGAAATTCCATATTCCTTTGTAGAATATATGTTGATTAAATCATTAATATAGTCCAAATTGTGTATCTCTGAATAATTATTTATACTTATGAATATATGTTGAAATACTTTTGTTGGGAATATTTATATGTGAATATTATATAATAAAAAATTAAATCCCTCATCTTGTTATGTTTTTTATTTACAAGTCTTCATTCCATTTCACATAACATTGGATCATAATTCTAAAAAAATGTTATTGAATGTGGAATTATTTTTATCTAGTGTGTTTCCCTAGGAATCCATTTCTCATATATACTTATTCATTATATTAAAGCATAGATGTAAATATCAATATATTTATGATTTTTAATGTTACTCTAAAAGTTTCTTGAATTATTTTAGAATGTTTTAATTTTATTATCAAATATCATTTTATTTATGTTTTCTAATTTGTAACATTCTGAAACAACTTTTTTACTTTAATTTAGAAGGATTATTTTATATGATACCATGTTTTATCAAAGTAATTTTCAATTATATTCCTTGAGTTTTTGTAAAACCAATTACTTAAAATTAAAAATCCATAATTGTTTATATAATATGATAACGGGAATTTGTTCAATTTTTTAATAAAAATTTAATTTTAAATTTAATTTTCCTTTCATTAAGAATAATATAAATTATGGACTATTATGTGACGTTGTGGATATTTGTAACTTAAAATATTATGTTTTAATATGATGTATTTCTGTGTTTTATTATTATTTATATGATTGAAATTTCATTCTAAGGAAATAGATGTTGAATAATGTATTTATTATATTTTCGGGTTTATTAAGAACAAATGTGTATGATATCTAAAAATTTTAGAGGGGGTCTACAAATATATATACATCTACTATAATTTACAATTCACTAATCTCATAAGATGTAATGTTACAGGGCATGGGACATTATCAATGTAAACTAACATATGATTCAAATTTTTCCATTCTATTAATGTTGTATTGGTTGTGATCCATGACATAATAAATGACATATTATACTTATGATTATACGACATTAAAATGTTAGGTTTCAATCATTCTAGACTATTTTACATCGATTCCAGTTTTTAGAGGTTATGATTCCATGGAACATAATTATTATCACATGCTTTCATTTTGGTAGTTCTACCTTTATATGTTATGACAAAAGTTATATGATATATTACATTTTATGAATATTTTTTCATTAGGTTCTACTTAGAAATGTCATGTTCATACAATAATATTATTCTTAGAACTAAATATGATTTATTCTCTATGACTTTATTTATTTGTTAGAAAATAATTTGTAATCAAAATTTATAGATCATCCTTTTTTAGAAATATTAGGGAATTAGACCACCTATTTATTATATTTATTCCTCCCATGTTATGATAAATATTATGAAATGTGATATATCTTTTATGGTGTTTGTTTATTTGATTTTTTGTAATATTTTCTATAAGTATATTAATTTTTATTATATGTTTATAATCATTAAAGTCAATAATTTTATAGGTTCAGTGGGAGAGATTTATATTATGTCACCGTGAATATTGATGTGCAATGTTATATTGTATATATATATATACATATTATTTATGTTTCATCTATATTAATGGAAATTTATATTGTGACATTCATATTATAAATTTAATATTGTTGAATTCAATAGAATTTATTGGAAATTAGAGTAATTTCCTTGTTTCTATTGTAATATAATTGTAATAAAGAACTATATAAATTAATTTTTTAGTTTGAAATTCCCGGTTTTAATTAATGGTTATGTAATATTTTTACAATGATATTATATTTCGTAAATCTGTAATTATTTTAAATAATAATATTATGAAAATTACTTTATTTTTCTCATATATTATTCCTATTAATTGATAATATATATTTTAATGTAAATAAAATGTATTATATTATTAATGTTAGATAATGTATTAGTTATGATAATTTTTCTAAGGACTTATTTATATAGTTTATTATTATTGGAAAATGTTCATTTCAATTGGATAATGTAAAAATTTGAATAATCATATTTTCATTGATATATCAAATTAAAAAAATTCTATAAATTTAATCACCGAAAATTTATTTTCTTGATTTTTTACATAAAATATCGATATATATTAAAATGAGTAAAAAATTAATTTAAATGTCAACATATTTATAATAATAAAATTAAAATAAATGTACAATCAAATATTTCTAATTAGTAAAATATTTTTATTAATTCATGAATAAAAAATACTGGTTTTTATATATCATACATTTTATATCATCATTATGATAGAGATATATCTAATTCATTTGTAAAGAAACTATCATTTAATAAACTTCATTCATTAATAAAATAATATATTTCATAAAATCAATATTTTTATACAAAATAATGTGTTGATATTCATTGAAAGAATTAAGTAATATTTTAATAAAAAATATATGAAAATTAACACAATGTATTACATATTTCATAGATATCATAATGTTGTTGGTGTGTTTAGATGACAATAATAAATGTATTTCAGTATAAATATTTATTAACTATAAATAGAATTAATATAATTCATAGTTTGCTTCCTAAATAAAATATTATAACAATGATTTTTAATGATATAGATTTTTTTTGTTGAATGGAGTCACCTCTCACCTTTCAAATAACAAAAAATATATTTTAAGTTATATATAAAAAATATACCCTTATAATACAAATTCTATGTTCCTAAGGTTACGTTATTGAAAATCAATAAGATATCATCCTTTCTAGGTATGTCCCTCTAGAGTTTTGGTTCAATTTCATTTATATTGGTTTTCTTTTTTTTCATTAATCCGATGTAGGTGAGACATTTCAATGAGGATGATGAGTTTTTCAGTGAAAAATGACCCACTTTTTGGGGAAATATGTTTTTTAATTGCTGAACTATGTGTTTAATTTTGAAAAATTCATAAGAGGAGGATCTGTTATAGTATAAATTTACCTAGAGACTATTCTTATTGTTTCTGTCAAATGTTCATGTAGGAAACTTGCTTTTTGTGAACCTAATATACGGTGTGAATCCACTAATGGGTAGATAATGTTAAATAATATAGATTATGAAATGATTATACACTATTGAACTAGTTCACATATTAAGAGTAGTTGATCGAAGTTAAATAGGTCCATGGTTTTTATTTTATTTTTTCATTTATCATAATTAGTGAAATTCATTTTCTGAAATGAATCGCTTCATGTATGTTTCAATATTTATTCTTTTAACCACACCTCATGTATGATTTATTATAATTTGATGTCAATCCACATTCCTCAAACCCTATATAGGCTCTAAGAGTTTTTTATTAAAAATGTTCACATACATCTTGTTTAAGTGTTATTTTTTCATTGAATCCATCATATTTGGAATTCATATTTCTTATGTTATCCCCTATTATTGAAATTTGATATATTGGTGGCCCTTTAGATTAGTTTTTTCTCGATGTTTTTGTGATATAATTTATCCTTATAATATAAATAACATTATTTTAATGTTGGAATTACCTATTGAGTGTGTTTTGTTTATTGCTCAATTATGTTTAGTGGACTATAACGAAGAACTATGGTATGTTTCTAATTTTTCATATTTGTGGTGCAATATATAATCAAGCCAACACAATTTCCGCATTAAAAACATTTTAATGGATTTTAATAGACATGTGTCTGTATCACTCCTTGTATCCCTTTGGATCCAATAATTTTATGAGAAAAATTGAAACTACCCATGTTGTGACCCAACCATTTAACAATATGCATGTAGCTATTAGATTTAAAATTATTTAGCATTACCAGAGACCATTGGTGATTTATTATGATTTAAGTAGTTAAAAATTTAATTGATTATTTATTTAAATGACCATTTAAAAAATTTAATTCTACATTATTCTACATCTACATGATTATATTTTAATACATAAGTAGATTAATTAATAGGATTTGAATGGTAGATGTAATTCCTTGAATTGACCTTCGTGGTTTATGATGAAATCTTACTGTCTTCGTCACTTTTAATTATTTTGATTTATATTATACTCTAATGATCGTAGGTAACTTCCTAGTTATGTTGTAATGATTATAGGTCCTTTATTTGTTATATAATAATAATGATATGTCTTGACCCAATTATGTTGTAATTCTTATAGGGCTAGGTCAGGTTATAGTATAATGCTTATAGGGCTTGGTCTGATTATTATGTATTTATTATAGGAATAGTCTCACTTATTATAAATTTATTATATATAATTTTTCAACTTTTTTACTAGAATTATTATAATGATTACCATTATTATTAACATATATATATACATAGATATTTTCACAGTTATTGGATTATTCCATGGACGTTGGTTATAATTTGATTGGTAATGTTAGATTCTTAGAGATATTTTGACTGAATAAAGTTGATTATTATACTAAATCAATTGTTTAATAAACACTCCAATGATTTCATAATTCAATTCACTTATAAAAATAATTGTATTTATTAGACAATGTGTTGTCGAACAAAAAAGTTATACTCACACCCTATTCGACTGTCAATTCATTGCATAATGAGATTACATGGTTTTAGGATTAGAAAATGTAAAAGGACCATTTTTATTTTTAGTTAATCGATGGGAAAGATTGTAGATATAAAAACAACATAAGTATCATGAATAGGTACATTAGTGTCATTCTTCAGTTTCATTTTCATTTATCAAGTTTATATATAGCTTGAAACATAGCTAAATTCCAACTATCATTAATATTATTTTACTTATATTAAGTATAACAAATAAAATTAACTATTGAATTTATTTTCTATTGATATACTAATTCTACAACTTACATTACTCTAATTTTAGTTCTAATGTTATTATAGTTCTATAAACAGATGACTAGTATCCACCATATGTTCATTATAACCTTTCTATTTGTTGTCACCAACAGAATTATGGGGAGGTTCTCTTGAGGGCTTATGATAATCCTGGTTTGATAATATGATATATTTCCATGTTGAAGGACATTATTACCACTTATTAAGTCCCTCAGGATTTTCTATTATTATTCATTACTATTTTGGAAACAAAGTATGGTTATTTGGAATGCTTCAAGATTACGTAATGGGCTTGTGCATGCGAATAACTAACCAATGTATGGGTAAAGGATGTGCACCCAAGGATGGTATATTTTTCACATCTATGGTTTATATTACTTCACATTTGGTGTTTCACATGTTGTGAAATGTTATTGTTTCTTAAGACTTATCCTCATGTATTTGAATAGGGGGTACGAATATGAATCCATCATTGTAGTCATAGAAGTACATGAATTGACATGAATTATTAGTGATAGTGAAATATTAATTACCTCTGACTTATTTTCGTGAATGAACTATGAAATTATATCTATATTATATATGATATATCGAATAAAATATCTATTATTTCAGGTTGAATCACTTGTTTAGACATGATTAAAAAGGCCATGAACCATAGGTTATCAATTTCATTCATCTCGTATGATTGATTTTGATTTTATAGAATCTTCTAAGGATTTTTTACTATAATGAAAATTTCTCGTTAATATGATTTAAATGAACATATCGAAGGTGGAAATTTGGATGAATCAAGTGTAGAAAAAAGGAGCTTCATGAAGCTTATGAGGGTCGAATTAACGATTAGCATTCTGAAAACATCCTAAGGGCCATGTCATCCCTGGAAAGGGATATTTTTAGCACTATACCATCAGATTCTAAGTTGATGATTGTTCTTCTTCTGTATTATCCACCTATATTTATTGTGTAGGGTGGACCCCCAGATGTTGACTTGTGGCTCATGTCAGTCTGGATAACGTTTAAGCACCTCGAATTACATTAAAATAGTAGGTTAATGATTTATTCATACATGATTCATGAAACAAACATTCATTGGGGGATATTCTAGATAATATGGGGTATTATGACTTTTTATCCATTATGGAATTTGAGGATTTTATTCTATGTCAATTCTATGCTAAAATTTTGTGGGATGAGAAGTCTCATGTGTGTATTCAATGAGAGAAGGAGGGCATGTGAGTGATGGGAAATGATAGTAATTTCACAGAACTATAGTGATTTTCGTCATTATTTAAAGATAGTTAGATTTATATGGTTCTAAATTTCCAAGATAGTAATAACTATGAGATCATTCCATATATAATATTTTTCACTACGGATTTATTTTTATTATAATGAATCGATCTCCCATTATAGTGGGTAATTTGAGAGAGGCCCTAAGTACAGGCTTGGGTATTTATTTGGGGTAAAATGGGAGCTATTATTTTTATGGAATTAATCACACCTATGACAATAATCCCAATGGAAACATCATTAAAAATATTCATGGTGGTGGGAATCCATATATGGACTATGTTCTGTTGTAGTTCAATTAGTGTAGAATGATTGATAAAAATTTGCCTCACTATCTTTACAGCATTGTGCATATGGAAATGTAGGACACTAATATAGGTTTCATTGAGGAATATATAAAAGGGTAGGGTAGTGGGTCAACATAACTGATAGAGTATTCGAAGGAATTAGAGAACCCTCAATTGACTGGTAGATATACTTCTATAGGCCTTTTTCATCAAGGAAGGGGTGTGGTAACCTATTATAGGAGTGTAACTACAATCCAAACATAGTATCATGTGGGAGTAAAAAAATAAATCTCTTTAGAAGTGATGTAACTTTCATGCTATGTTTTTTACTCTAGATATTTAAGATGAAATTCATTTTACCACTAGAGGTACAATTCGTGTATCATCAACCCTTTATTGTGTATTAATGGATATTAAAGAATCAACTTCTATTATATATTATTTTCATTCAAGTTATGAGGACTTGTTTTTGGAAAAAAATTATGGTTTCTTGGCCATTGATAGACTATTATCAGTGAGGTTAGAGAATGTCAAAAAGTGTATTGAATTTCCCTTAGATATTTGTAGTTATTGTTTTTTGGGAACTTTTTATGATTGAGATGAAAATATTACATTTGATTAAATGTATGGTTTGTTCTGTTCTGTACTAGTTTAACAATAATTATTATATGTAGAATTTTATATTTCATTCTCTAGAATGTAGACTGTATTTTAAATATGGTGAGTGGGTTAATTAGGCTGGTAATGATAGGCCAATTCATTTTAGATTGTATTTAATCATATAACATTAAAAAATATGTCACTGGATGATAGTGGAATAAATTTTAATAAATTTTCTCAACTAGAAGATCATTTTTAGGATTTAGTTCCATGTGATTTTTGTGACATACAACTAGATAAAGACAAAGAGTTCATGATAAATTATGATCTGAGTGTAGAGTAATATCCCATCTTCATTTATAGGATAACACTAGTGGAGATTTTTTAATTGAATATTTAGTTATAATATTTAGATGTTATGTGTTCCATATGATAAAGTTAATAATCTTGTGTTTCTATTATTAATTTTCCACGATCTTTTGTTGTACTTTGTGAATATGTTTGGACTATCAGATGTTGATGTCGATGAATATCATGAAATCGTATCCCTTGGATTCATCGATGATCTGTTTAGTTACCTATGAGTTATCAAATTTTATATATGAATAAAATTATTTTAGGGTATAATTATTCTATAGTTTTTTCATCAATAATAACTCATACTTATTTTTGAAATATATATGACCAATAAGAGAAAATTGTGATGTCATTTGTTTTGAATAACACATCAATGATATTCATGTACTTCATGAATTAGAAAATTCATGCTTTTCTGGATCAGATCATGGTGTTTTTCATTGACACCATCTTATTGTAACCCAGTTAATATATGATCATTCAAAACATCTTGAAATTTTCATGAATACATTGATGGATTATCAATAATATGTCAACATAACCAAATATAGAATATCTATTGATAAATTGAACTTCTAGGGATATTACTATAGGCCCCCAAGATATCATGAGAGGGGAGGGGTGGATCAGGGTGGAAAATTTTTCTTTTATAGAAATGGATCTTATTCCCACATTGGTATGATCTTTTTAAAACTGTATGATGAAAAATATTAGAAAGAAAACATTCACATGTAAGGATATGACACTGCAATTTTTACATGGTTCAGCACTAAGGTCTACGTCCAAGGAGTATACGTCGATAGGTTTTCGGTCGTACTAAATTCCATTATTCTTCACTAGTTGTGGATTACAATGGTTCACGAACAGTCACTCGGTCCCAGGCTCACTACCTTTACAAAGGTTCAGGGATAGCTAACTGCGTCCCTCAGGTCACTCCTGTTGATTCCCTCTAGCTCACTACCTTTGTTGGAGTCCCACATAGTTTATAGATGTTATGTTATCTTCATCATTTCAAAAGAATGCATCATTTTTTTATGTAGATTCTTTGTTGAAGTCCAACTCTCACAAATAGAATAATCTCACATCGCACCAAAGGTATCGGGAAATCGTCCATATTTCGTGCAGCTACAAAAAGACGGGTGTACTTCAACAACACCAGGCACGCTTCTCCAAGTGGGAACACAAGTTTCAAAGATGGCTCACTAGTTATAGCCGGTGGGAAAGTATACCTCAACCAGTTGCACGACACTCACTTAGACAACTTCAAACTTGCAGGACTCACATTCCATTTCACCCAAATCAGTTTTGGCGCGCATCAAACAACTGTCACACATCTTATACGTGTGTGACCCACAACCACTTGCACGACCAATACACCTACACGACGGGAGCACTGAATTTCTATAATCCTCTAACTTCATTCCAAAGGAGGAGGGGTGGTCCACTATTTATAAGAAAAATGGACACCCTACGCGGTGGTGCGCAACCCTCCTCTCAGCGCGCATGTTCCGACACACAACTCCAACCGCCCTAGCCTCTGTCGCGCTACTCTCTTGCATGACCAAACCAATACTTGCATGACCTCTTTCTTTTTCCATATTTTGAACTTATGATCGTGAAAAACATGTGGAACGCAACTATCCAGTCCTCCTAGGCACTGGCGCGCAAGTCCTTTCTCGGCATGTAAGTCAATTGTGTGAAACATGTCCGACAGCCAAGTCCCTTTACCAAAAAATATTATTTTCTGTTTTTGTCAAATTTGACGTCCAGAAATTTGAAAAAAACTAGAAGATTTTTCCATCTTCAATACTATTATCTGATTGACCTATATGAGTACATTGCAGGCGCACATTCTGAACATCCTCTGACAATTTACAATAAACCCAAACCATTCTCTAATTCAATCAAAGATGATCGTGGTTCCAACAATCTCCCCCTTTGGGTTTGTTGGAAATAAATAAATAAATTAAAGTGATCACCATCCACATGAAGACCAAAAATGCAAGAATGAACTCTGCCAACCCACTAAGTCTACATGAGCATTGCTCGATGTAGAAAACAAGAGAGAAAGATTGAATTGGGTTCCCGTGTTTTGGAGTTTTCAATGACTCCTAAGAAATTCTCTTACAGTTTCATATAAGAATTACATGCCTGAACATGCCTGAATTTATTCCTTTCTCCCCCATTGAAAATAAACTCAAATACCGGTAATTGTTCCGTGTTCAGCCCAAACCACAATCCCCCTAGAATGTATCTCCCATACAAACCTACATAACATCCATAAACAGATTAGAAACAGCTAACATAACTGGTGAGAGGGGATTTCTATAACCTCCTTATGCACTGGGAGGTGGCTGAACACCGAGGATCAACCGATGCTTCACAAATACAGCCATTGACAGTGGCATGGTCAGTATATCAACCACTTGGTCATCAGTTCCCACATGATCCATTCTAATCACGCCTTTTTCAACATTCTATTTGATATTGTGATACCAAATTTCAATATGTTTTATATGAGAATGTTGAACCAGATTCTCTATAAGATCAATTGGGCTCTTGTTATCACAGTAAATCACCATTGGTTACTTCACCTCATCACCAATATCTATTAATTTTTTCTTCATCCATAGCAGTTGAGTGCATGAATTTGTGGCGAAGATATACTCAGCTTTAATAGTACTAAGAGAAGTACTTTCTTGTTTCTTGCTCAACCAGCTGACACATTTTATCCCAATATAGAATGCTCCAACACTTGTGAAATTTCTGTCCACCACATCGCCAGCATAGTCAGCATCAGAAAATGATGATAATTCATTGTTCTTTCCTACAACAAAGTATAATCCACAGTTGTGAGTACCTTGAATATACATCATGATTATTTTTACTACTTCCATAAGTTCCTCCTTTGGATTACTCTGAAAGAGGGCTTCAAGACATGTGGCAAACACAATATCTGGTTGTGTCACTGTTAGGTATAGTAGAATTCCAATGATCCTCCTCTATATGGTGGGATCTACAGAGGTCCCATCATCATGCTTTCCATGTTTAGTTCCAACTGCAATCAGAGTTGACATTGGTTTGGAGTCTTGCATGTTAAACTTATTCAGCAGCTCACTTGCATACATTTCTAGAGAAATGAAAGTGTAATCCTTCTTTTGAATCACGTGCAGCCCCAAGAAATATGTGAGCTCCCCAATCATAGAAATTTCAAATTATGATTTCATGTAATTGGAAAATTTATCCACTGATTTCTGCCTGCTGAAACCAAATATGATATCATCAACATAGACCAAAACCATGAATTTATCTTTTGGAGAATTCTTGACATAAATATTGTGATCTACTTATCCTATTTTGAAGTCCAGCTTCTTGAGATAAGAGTCCAGCTGATAGTACCATGCATGTGGTGCATGTTTCCATCAATAAATTTCTTTATTTAGTATGCATACCTTTGTTTCATCAGTACCAAGAAGAAACCCCACCGGTTGTTCAATGTAGACTTATTCTTCGAGTAAACCATTTAAGAATGTAGTCTTGACATCCATTTCATATAATATATATCCTCTTTAGAGGTCCATTGCAAGGAACATCCTGATTGACTCCAGTCTAGCCACTAAAGAAAAGGTTTCTTCATCATCAGCACCTTCAATCTGGGAATTTCCCATACATACCAGTCGAGCCTTATTTCTAATAACACTTCCATGATCATAAAACATGTTCTTGAAGATCCATTTCCTTACAATCACATTGTGACCTTATGTTCTCTGGATAACATCCCATGTCTAATTCTTGTCAATCTAATCAAACTCTTCATTCATGGATTTCACCCATGATTCATCCTTTGTAGCTTCCTCAAATGAGGATGGCTCCACAACTGACAGAAATGCAGATTGTGTGTTATTCTTCATCCACCATGTTTATATACGGGCACTCATATCCCCAATAATGTTAGATGGATAAATCTCAGCTCTTCGATTTCCCCTACAAGATTCAGTTGGATTTTCTCCAGCCATAGATTCTTCTTCTGATTCTTATTCTATATCAACATCATGATGTGACTGCAAAGTGTTTTGAACAACTTCATCTATTTCTGTATTTGTGTTTTTCCCATGTTCAATATCTTCCGAACATTCTAAAACACCATTATATGACGTCCTTGAAGCATTTGCGGTTTTCTCTTCAATTATCTGAACATCACTACTTTCCACAATCCTTCATAATCACTTGTTGAATCACTTGTAGGCTTTTCTATTCATTGGATACCCATGAAAAATTCCTTCATCAACATTGTCACCAAACCTTCCTGGGTTTCCTTTATTATTCCAGATGAAACACTTACTTCTGAAAACTCGAAATTATTTCAACAAAGGCTTCCTTCCATGCCACAATTCATAAGTTGTTTTTGATTATCCCATGTAATGCCATGTTCGATTATGAATGTGTACTGCAACATCAACAGATTCCTTCCAGTAATGACGAGAGATACCACTCTCAATCAGCATAGTTCTCGCCATATAGTTGACTTGCCGATTTCAGTGCTTAACAAATCCATTTTCCTACGGAGTACTCATAGCATCTACCGCATACTGTATTCCATGTTTTTATAAGTAATTATCAATCTCAATGGAAGTGTATTCCCCTCCATTGTCAGTTTGAAAAACGTTGATTTTTCGTCCTGTACAATTCCTGGCGATTTGATGATATGTTTTCACGCTGTAAAGCACTTTTCGTTTCCTATGAATGACTATAACACCTTCCATTCTATTTTAATCATCAATGAAAATGACAAATTACCTCTCTCCTTCAGTTACGAAAACATTTATCGGCCCATAAACATCTGTATAAATTTTATCAAGAAGATCTGGTGGTATTTTCTTCTTTGGCCGATATAAATTGTAGAAAAGCTTCCCACAAATGCAATAATCACAAAACTTTTCACGCTCATGCATAAAAATGGGGATATCCATGACAATCTTCTTCTTAGATATCATTTCCATGACTTTTTGGTTAATGTTCCCCAGCCTTCGATGCCAAAAAAAAATTTCTTCTTCAATAGAAAAATAGTATGTGTTCACATTTCTGTCAACATGATATAAGATTACATCTATTCTATATCCTTTCATAAGATAATTCCCTGTTTTTCCTTTTATAGCTTAGAATTTTTGATTGAATGTTACTACGAGACCTGAATCACATATTTGACTCACACTGAGGAGATTGTGACGTAGACCGTCCAGGTAATGAACATATGTTTTTTAGCTCACCATTGGAGAGAGCAGTACTCACACATTCTTTCATCTTCAAATAACCATCATTACCAAACCTCACTTTTCTATTAACCTTCTTTTTAATTTTCTTATAAAGGTCAGCATTTCCCATCATATGGGAAGATAATCCACTATCATGAATCTAGGAGCTGCTGCTCTTTGTAGCATTGAGGGATACTTTTGCAAGGTTGGATTTCTCAATTTTATTCCTTTATTTCCAAGAGACATTTGATTGAGTATAGAACATTTATGGCCTTTAAATTATCTCATCTGCATACATTGGTTCTTCATAGTCGATGACTTTTTCGAGAGGAGAAAACTTATTTGAAAGAGCAACACAATCTTGATGATGATATTTTACTTGTCTTGAACTCCGATATGAGGTGTCCATGTCCCTTCTCTGCCTACAATTAATAGCCTTATGACCAAAGTTAGAACAACGAAAAAAATATCCATAGAATTTGTTTCTTCTAAAAGAATTAGGATATGAATTTCTTCTCCATCGTTGAACTCCCAGATCATCCCCGTTCAAGTAGCTCCTTTCTTCTTCGCAATTTGACATGGTATGGCCCAAATAGCCACAGAACTGAAACATCATGATTGGAAATGTCTTCTCACTTGATTTTCTCCTCATACATTCTTCTGTGAGATAATAGTATGACAGATCCATTTTCCACGAGGCTTGAGGATAATCTACTTTTCTTCTTTCAGATTGAATTGGGGATTCTGTTTTATTACATCAGAAGACTTTCCCACATCACCCACATTCATCTTGACCTTATTTTGGTCACATCTATTTGTATCATTTGACAATTCTGCCTCATAACCAATTCCACTATTTCCCATGCTAGAAGGTCTTTGATCATTTAAAATATTCTCAACTCTATTAGATCCACGTTTTGCACTCTCTAGGAGCTCAGCATCTAAGAACCTTCCAAGCTGTATTTTCTTCCGTGATTCTTTTGAAATTGAATATTTATCAATTTTACTCCTAATAGTAACAACTTCATATTCAAGATGCTCATTAGTCTTAGACATTTCATCTAGTCTGGAGGTGGGGTCACTGATGACATTTGCCTTCTCTTCAATTGTCAGCTTCAGATCCACTAAATCATCATTGTTATCATGTAATTTAGACTGTAATTTCACCAATTCTTCTAGTTGTTCAATTTTAGCTTCATATTTATCAACATATTCCTTTGATTCTTCAACAATTGATTTCTACATATTGAAACTCTTAAATTTAATTATGAGCTTACTAAAAACATCCTTAAGTCGCAACTCGAGATTTTCACTAGTTTTCAACTGATTTTCTCCACCAGTATATTCTGATTTTTCAACAGTGGCCATCATGGAAGCATGGTTCCCATCAATAAATTATTGTTCTTCTTCGTCATATAATTTAATATCATCATCTTCCTCTTCACACACAAAACTCTTCCTTTGTATCTTATTCCAATATTTGAAGTCTCACTTTATGAAAAACCTTTTCTGAGGCTTCTCAATGTCTACTGCTTCACTGTCATCATCATCAATCATTCTTTGGCACTGAGAGGTAATGTCCCCACCTCTTCCACAACGATAACATGCCAGAGGTAGCTTACCTTTGAACATACCTTTTCCCTTCTTCAACTTCTTGGAGATGAGAGAAAGAATTTCATTTTCTTCTTCATCTTCACCACTACTATCTTCTGAAATTTTCAGTTTTTCCATGGATTTGAATTCCATTTCCTTTCTTACATGAGTTGTGGCATCTATTGGTTTGATTATCAACTCATATTCCACTATCCTACATAAAAGATCATCCAATGATATTTTAGATAGATCACTTTCTTTAAGTGCTGGCACCTTTTCATTATACATAGGAGGATGTCTTCTCAAGATTTTTATTATGATATCAATGTGTTTTATTTCTTCTCCGTGTCCTCTAATTGATCCCACAACATCAGTAATTTGATTGAAGAATGAATATGCATTCTCATTAGGATGCATCTTTAAATTGATAAACTGGTTGTGTAGGAATTGTTGTTTTTCCTCTTTCACATAGGTATCTCCTTCATAAATATTTTCAAGTTCATCACACATGGACTTTGAGGAGGTGAAACTCATTTCCTTTAGATAGATCAGATCAGAAAGGGTTGTGGTGAACGCATTCTACGCTTTCGCATCAGCATCAAGAATTTTCCTATCGGCATCAGTCATAGCCTGCCATGTTTGGATCAGTAACAGGTATACCTTGCATGGTGGAAAACAAAACATCCATTACAAGGTATCATAGATGAGATCTCATTCTATTCTTCCAAATCTAAAAATTACTTCCATCGAGGAGAGGTACTCTCCTCCCATTGACTGCATTCTTCATGACAACAAAGGACAAATTCAACACCAGCAACCTTTACGCTCTGATACCACTTGTAGGACCCACGGACACCCTGAGAGGGGAGGGTGAATCAGGGTGGAGACATTTTCATTTAATGAAATGGATCTTGTTCCCATGTTGGTAGGAAAATTTTTAAACTTGTATGATGAAAAAGATCAGAAACAAAACATTCACATGTAAAGAGATGAGACAACACTTTTTACTTGGTTCACCACAAAGGGTTATGTCCAAGGAGCATACGTCGATAGGTTGTCAATCCTACCAACATCCACTATTCTTCACTAGTTATGGATTACAAGGGATTGGTCACAATAACTTTTTCCCAGGCTCACTTCCTTTAAAAAGGATCAGGGATAGATCACTGCGTCCCTTGGGACACTCTGGTTGACTCCCCCTAGCTCACTGCCTTTGGTGAAGTCCCAATCAGTTTATAAACGTGAAGGTCTCTTCAGCATTACAATAGAATAAATCATCTATTTTATGTAGATGCTCTGTTGAAGTCTAACTCTCACAAGTAGACTAATATCACTTTGCACAGAATGTATCTGTAAATCTTCCACCTTTTGTGATGCTACAAAAATAAGGGCGTACTTCAACAACACCAGGCACACTTCTCCAAGATGGCGCGCAAGTTTCAAAGATGTCGTGCAAGTTATAATTGGAGTGCTATTCTACCTCAACCAATTGCGCGACACTCACTTCTACAACATAAAACTTGCGTTACTCACATTCCTTTTCACCCGAATAGGTTTTGGAACACAACAAAAAACTGTCGCAAAACCATTACTTGTGTGACCCACAACCACTTGCGTGACCGCTACACCTGCGTGACGGGAGCAGTGAATTTATCAAAACCTCTAAAATTGTTCCAAATGAAGAACGGTGGTCCACTATTTATAGGAAAACCAGACACCATGTGCGGTGGTGCGCAAGCCTCCTCTCGGCACGCAAGTTCCAGCGTGCAACTCCAACCTCCCTAGCCTCTATCGCTCTACTATCTTGCATGACCAAACCAATACATGCACGACCCACTTTCTTTTTCCAAATTTTGAACGTCAGATCTTGAAAAAAATATGGCGCACAAAAATCCAATCCTCCTAGGCACTGGTGCACAAGTCCTTTCTCGGTGCGCAAGTCACCTGCGCGAAAGATGTCCGGCATGAAAGTCCCTTTACCAAAAAACATTGTTTCCCCTTTTTTCAAATTTGAGGTCTAGAAATTTGGCAAACACTGGAAGACGGTAAGATCATCAATACTATTATCTGCTTGACCTTTATTAGTACTTTTCTGGCACACATTCTGAACTTCCTCTGATGATTGACAACATACAAAAACCATTCTCCAATTCATGCATAGATGACCATGGTTCCAACAATTACAGCTCTTAAGATGAAGAGTTTTTTTTGACCCAATGAATGTCAAATCCATTGTATCATGGAAGAAGTCCATATTTCCTTATTAATATAAATATTTCATTGTTAAAAATATTATTATTTTTGTTTTATCAAGGACATCTCAAATCTATATTAACTAATGTGTAGGAATTAAATGAAATGGGTGATGTGTAGCTGGTTGTATTCTTATGATAAATCATTTCTAAGAATGATGAGAAGGAATATATCATCCCTGATTATCATCATACATTTGTTAATTAACACATATACCATGAATTGTAACTCATCTAGTGTTGGACATTGATATGTTCTGATGCATGGGGACCAAGTGGACTCTTATGTCTCCAGATAGCTGAGACCATAAAATAATAATTTCCCTAATCATAAAAGAGAGTTCCTTATAGAAGAAAAAAAATAAATATTAGAGAAAATATCATTTTTGATTCTGGTGTGTGTTGTAGATTAACCAAAATAGCATCAAGTATAACATTTGTTAATAGGACCTAAACCATTGATAGAGGTGGGGGTTGAGTATCTATAGTCATTCAACATCATGTTGGATTGTACATGAGGAAATACAATCACCATTTACAATTACATAATCTTGAAGACAATTAGAGAGGAATTGTGAGTGTATTTTGATCAGAGGATGATGATATCAATCATTAATGATACACAACTGGATGATTTAGTGTATAATGAAACAGTTTAATAGAATTTTACATCTATTATACATGTGATTTTGGATGAAATCATTATTAGTTAGATAGCCGGTCTAATGGTACTATCATTAAGGGATAACTTATATGTTGGGGTTCTTCTATGAGGATGTTCTATTAGGAGTATAAATTATATTTGTTATCATATCCAAGAATGTGTGAAAACAGGATTACATGAGTAGATAAAGAGGTATTCTCATGTGTCTATATATGTGTTTCAAACATGTCTCAAATGTAATTATTGTATTTTTGGTAGAATGTATTATTGTCCTTGATAGTGAAATGAGATAGAGATATTCATCACGATATGAATCACATGTCTACAGGAAAAGTATGGGAATCATAGGCCCCTTAGTTTATTATCTCCTCTACCCATCCCAAAATTGAAATGAGATTATTTTAATATTGACATTTTATTTGGGTTACCCAAGAAACCACATATTAATGATGTAGTATATGTCATCATAGAGTTAATTATGAAGTTATCTCACTTGATTCACATTTGGGAGATCATCACTATTTTTGATCTTGGTAGCCTCTATGTGAATAAAATAATTTTACTACATAATGATCCATGAAATATAATTTTTATAGAGAACCATGTTTCATGTATTTGTTCATGAAGGGATTCTAGGGGTCTTTGGGATCACAATTTATTTTTATTATAGCCTATCATCTATAGAGTGAGTGGAAATCTGTGATGACGATTTCTTTTTTTGATTCTATATTAATGGAATGTGTAATAAATTTAGGTGGTTCCTGAAAATTGTATATATAAGACATATATTTAGAATATAATAATAATATATGAATCAAACATGATTGATGATTTTTTTTGTCTAGTATGGAAGGATATTCTATTTTATTATATTAAGTTTTAAGACATGAGATTAAGTTCTTATTAGACCACATCAAGTGTAAGAGATGTCATAATAGGATCAATTGATCAAGAAGTGGTTCGTGATCAAGCATGGTAGGTCATAATTATATGCTAAAAATATGATATGACCTCAAAAGTGTGATTTTGATCAAAATGTTTTCAATCATGTGTATCCAAGGTTAGGGCATAACCATATCTGTGAACATGGAATTCTTGGGACCCAATTTTTAATATCATTTAAGATAGTGGGGATAGACAGTCTAATGGCATACTGATTTATCATTCCACAATTTTATAGTTCAATTCATAACATGTTCCAATTATTTCAACTTCAAATATATCATCATGAATCATATCAAGTGATAGAAAATTATAAAATCACTATTATTATAGATCTTTCCCGTGTTCATAATTAGATTCATATTATGGGACAAAGTGAGATGTATCTTTGGAGAATGAAATTAAATATAGCTTGAGTTCCTTTCAAACATGGGTGTGTCCAATAGGGGACTGGGATGTTGGAAAATATTATGCGATCTCAATGGATGGACTTGTTCATGGAAACCCCCTAGTGATGCTTGGTATAACATTGAGATTAGGTATTATATGATGATAGGTTGTAATATATTGTCTCTTCAATTTATTCCACTCATGAGTTTTTTTTGTAAAAAATCTATTGGATGGGTTTTATTTTTCACTATAATCACTGATGGTGGTTCCATTTTAATTGGAATATAGTGGTTTTCTAGTAAAATTGGCAAATGTTTATGGGATGTATGTTTCTTTTAATTGATGGAGTTATTGTATAAATTTGAAAAAATATTAAGAGGATGTCATTTGGATGTCTAGAATGATCCACATATATTTATATGATATTTTACTCTATTTTTCTGCTGGGAACATTCACATCATGAACCTCCATCGGGACATGTATATGTCGCCAGGAAGAATTTGTAAAATTATTCATATCGTGAAATGTTCACACTCCGTGAAACTAGTTTACACCATAAAAATAGTTGATTGGTATTAATAAAACATAAGGATATTCAATTTTCAACATATATCTTTAGTTTTGATATTCATATCATAAAATTGGTTCATGTCATGATAGTTTGGGATCAGTGGTTTTAACCATGATTCATTTATGATATATTTTCCATTCATGTTGTAGAATCCTAACTTGAACCCTTGGGTATATGAAATGACCCAAAATGTTGTGAATAAAATTCCATTTCTTTTAATTAAATGCCTTGTGGATATTGAAAGCACAAGAAATCCTTTTTTATTGGATTTAAATGACTATTTCGTCTCCTTAATAATGATAATATATCCATCAAATAGTGATTCCATGACTAGTATAAATATAGGGTTTTAACAAATCCTTTTGACACTAAAAAAGGATGTGATGGTCTCAACCCGTTAGACTATTCCCTTTGAAGCCCATTTATCAGATATTCTATGGGATATAGAATCTCTTGGCATTGACCTAGACCAATTTCAAGCTGAGATTCAACAACATAATCATGAGTGAAACTGTTTACAAGAGTTGTTGATGATTATCGAGATAACGACCCATACCATATTCACTGAATGGACCTATGAAATCCACATAATCATACAGTTTACTCTTAGGATGTCTTCTAGCATAATAAATTGATATGTGATAAGACCATGTCATTATGATTTTGTGTATTATTTTTGTACCATCAAATCCTGAGTTGAATGATGAGTTTTTTGATGATTCACGTAGCACAACCATCTCTATCCATCCTAGAAGGACCAAGATGCACTAATATCATTCATAATAATATTTTTGGGACAACATGAAGAGGGATATCATATAATATACATCAATATGTCTCATATTTCAGTAATTGAAGGTGGAAAGGTGAAAATATAAGGTGATGATGAAACCATTAACAATACATATATGGAAATGGGAAAATATTTCCATTAAATTTTTCACCGGATGTCTGAATACATCCAATAGAAACCAAACTATATGGGCTGTTGTGGATCATCAATAGAAGACCACAAACATCATTGGGAATCCAGAGAATTTCTCAACAGATCGACAATCATGTATATACATTAGAGAATTGGAAAGGCATCATGGAGTACCACTTTCGATTATTTATGATCGAGATCCATGATTCACCTATATGTTCTAGAAGAGTCTCAAATACACTCTGAAAAATGTTTGGAAATTCAAAACAGTCAATCTCTCTAAAATTGATGGCCAATATCACTAGAATATATAGTCACTTTAGGAAATTATGAGTTCTTTCTAAATAGAATTAAAAAACAGAAGATACAATCATATTCATATTGTGGAATTATATAACAACAATATATTCCTCTAAAGAATACAAATGGATACTTATGAAGACCTTTATGGGAAGAGCTTCATAAAAAAGGCAATTTTAAATGTGTTTGGGGAACAACTAGGTCCATAAATGGTCGATAAAATAGAAGATAAGGTTAAGACCATCCAGTTTCACATGAATGTGTCTTAGAGAAGAAATAACAGATATGTTGAGAGTCATCAAAATAACCATGATTTTTATGTAAGAGACATGGAATTCCTATTAATATCACAATAGAAGAGGTTGATGAGATTTGGGACGAAAGGAAAGCTTAGTTCAAGGTACATCGACCCTTTTGAGAACATGATCGCATCATCACAATAGACTATCCAATAATACTCCCACAAAACCTAAGTCAATTTTAGGATTTATTTCATGTATCACTCTTGATAAATTACAAACATGACCCACCACATGTACTCAACAAAGACGTGGTACCATTGTAGAATGACCCTTCCTATGAAGATAATCTAATACAGATCTTAGATCATAGGGAAAAGGGTTTATTAAATAAATAATTACCCTCTTAAAAGTTTTGTTGAGAAACCAAATATTTTAAAAAGTAACATGGGAACTAGAGGAAGTTATGAGGAAGAGTTACCCCCATCTATTATAGTTTGGGAAATGGAAATTCATGTGGGAGAAAGTTCTTAAGGGGGGAAGGTTATAATGACGCAAACTATTATGAATAAAATTCCATATCATTTAATTACATGTCATATGGTTATAGGGAATAAATGAAATCCTTTTTCTTTATTGGATACAAGTAATCATTAAGTATCCTTACCATTTGATAATATAGTCGTGGAATTGTGATCACATGACTATTACAAATTTAGTGTCTTAAAAATCCATTTGACATAGAAAAATGAATTGATGGACTCTACTAGTAAGATTGTACACTATGAATCCCATTTATCAGAGATTATGTGGGAGATAATATTTATTTTCTTTTCCATAGGCCTATCCCAATCTGAGATCCAACAACATAAGCATGATAGAAATAATTTATGGGAGAATTTCTAGCTTATTAGGATCACAACACAAATCTTGTTCACTTAACTACCCCATGAACAACCCACCATTACACAGCTTACATTTGATGTGTATCCTGATGTAATAAAGAGATATATAAAAATATACTAGATTTATAATTATTTGAATTATTTTTATATAGAATAATGATTATACATTCATTTTATTATTGTCACTTTATGAAGGACTTTTAATGCCCAAATAGTATTTTTTGGATAATATTCAAATTCCACTATGAAATATGTTTTTTTGTATTATTAAATATATGAATTAATTAATATTATCATAAAAAATTATAAATAAATTACTTTTTTTTCAAAATATAAATGATCACATAATTTTTTTTTATGTCAAATGTAATTTTTTCAAGGTTTGAAAACTATATTTGTCAAAACCCGAACATTTCAATAAATGTTGGGTTATATTATAAAAGTGAAAATTATAATATTTAGGAATTTATTTACATAATGTTAATAATATTTGTTTATTAATTAGTTTGAAATTATCCAATGGTGAATTTTTCATAATTTTCAGAGATAGTCGAATTTTTTGGGTAATAATTAAATACCATGTAAATTTATAACGTGATTTATGAAATCATTATAACCAAATATTGATGTAATAAATTCCAATAAAATGTATATTCGGAAAAATAAAAGTTCCCCATTCAAATAATATCATTTTTTGTTTATTTGATTTATTTTAAAAATCCTTAGACAATCCTCCATTAAATATAAAACATTATAGCATTTTGAAATATTTTCCTTGAAAGTGTGGATCACATCCACATAAGAAAGGGAAATATTTTAATATATTCAGCCCTTAACATTTTAAAATAATGTATATTAGTCCCATTTTACATAAAACATGGGAAAAAACCATGGTATTGTTTGTGGTTTTGAATACATTATTGTATGGGGTCCAAAACCAAAATAGTAACGAAGTCCCCCACCTTAACAATATAATCCAACCCATTAAATATTGATCATCACTCATTCTCTTTGAAGCTCGACCACACTCTTCCCCCTAATACCTTGATTCCTACCATGGAGCCCCTAAGCTCTCCATAATCCTCTCCCAAGACTTTGGGACCACACATCCCTGTAATGGATCTTCCACCAACTATTTTATCATGAATTTTATTTCATGTTATATCATTTAATTTCTTTTATTCAAATGATGTGATAGGTTATTAAATATTATAAAATCATTCCATTTTATTAATAAATGATTATATCTCCATTTATTATCATTCATTCTGATTATTAAACCTTATTTATACTCGTTACCATGCCAAATATTTCTAAGAGATCATTTCCTATTTTCATTTCGATTCAAGAACCGTGATTGAAATTAGCACTTTTAATTTAACATGATTATATTATAATTATTTATTATTAACATTACAACTATCCAATTGATGTTATTATGGATCATTTATCCACCCTCATTTAAACCATTACCTCATCCATTACTATGAGAAATTTGTTTAAGGGATTTCTCTATTCTCATTTCCATTTAATCACCTCTTTTATATTATGACTCTTAAATTACATTTTTATAAGTTGGGTTATGTTGTTACATGATCCCCCTTTTCCATATTATGTATAAATGATGAGATATTCCTTTCAATTTCATTAAGAAACCCTTGTTATCCTTTATACACACCTATTATAATGTCAAAATTCTAAAAGGGATTCCTTCCTTTCTCATTTTTATCAATGTATTCTATTATTGTAACTCTCTTTTGGCTGAAAAATAATTTTTTTATTATCATATAACACATTTTGGTGGTAAAGGTGAACCCAATATGACATTACAGGTTATTACCAAAAATTTCCTCTCCAGAGCCAAAAATTCAAATCCAAACAAACCATTCAAGACTATAGATAAATGTCGCACACATCATCAAAATAACTAAAACCAATTTCCACCAACCCATCACAACATGGCTAGTAGTCTCGTGCAAGAAAGAACTGGACCAGTACTAATGGAAAATACATACCCTATGAAACATCAAAATACATATTGTATTGAAGAAGTGAAAAATCTCACTCTAACCATCAAATGAATCAATCCTAATTATATGAAAATGTTTAAAAGGACCCTAAACCATGAACAACTAGGCTGCAAGAAATAACACAAAAATATAATTTAAAGAAGAAAAAATTCATCAACATATAGAGTCAAACCTCCACAGATCAATGCATCATGAAACCATCTAGAACATCTGTTCCTCCACTGAATATAACAAAAAGACCTTATGTGATTTCTATACCATTGATGTTGTAGAAGTAGTTAGAAGATGATCCAAGGAATGAGAATCCGAGTCATCATCCCCTAGGACTGAATGATCCAACACCACACTGGAGGAGAATTACCAATGAATAAATCAGGGAATATATGAACTAGAAACGCCACTCTGGGATTGGATCTGGTTAGATCTGAACCAAAAATGCCCCTCACTGGTCTCAGAAGTAGGAATACCACATACAATAAGGAGAGGCTAGTTGGGAGGGATACTAGGGATGTGACTTCACAAAAAAATACACAAAATACTGAGAATTGCATCACCAATACATGACATTAAAAAACCATCAGGAGTTCTAGACACAACATAGAAAAAGTGATCCCCCACCCTCCAGACCACTTAGAAGCCATCGACAGGACACCCCTGATGCCCACACTAGAGCCATAACTGATTCAGGCCATCACCAAGAGGAGAATGCGAGAAACCAACTGATAAACATCGGAAGAACATCGAGGTTGTCGAGCCTGGTGTCACTACACGTCCCCTATGGCCCATGCTGTGACTACCCCAATCCCACCTTCCATAGGCTAGGGTTTGGTGACTAGCACAAAAATGGTGTATCCCTATAACAGGAAGGTGTTACCTTTAGACCTGTACAAAATAAAAAGGAAATAACACAACAGGAAGAAACCATGATTTAAACAACTTTAGTAGAAAGAGTACTGAATGTAAAGGGGTTGGAATACAAGCCCAACTAAAATGTTAAAGTACAACTGAAAATAGAAAATAGCTCTAGGATCGTCCACCATGGATCCTACCTAAAGGGTAGGTACAGATCATCTCCACATAACTTCACGTCTGCCCATCTCCTTTGAGTACCGCATAGTCCTGGCTCCCTCAAGCCTTAGCCCAGCTGATAATCGTCTGTAGAAGACATAACATGGTGTGGGTGAAGCCTATGCAGGTGCGAGTACAAAAATACTCAGTAGGGACCCCGAGACCCCCAGACATCTCACAAAATTCATCAAAGGAAAACCAAAAATCATTATATTCAATAACAAAGAACAAAAAATGAAAAGGCTCAAACTAGGTTTAAGTGAATTATAAAATAAAAAATGATTAGTCATGAAGCTAGATCATCTTATTCTGTAAAAATGCATGGCTGTTGACCATACATAGTCTATCCCACATAATATTGATAGGTATTAACCCCCACAAGATCTACACATGATCTGACCCTCAAGAGTCGATATATAATAACCCCCACTAAACCACAAAAGATTTGACCCACACAAAATCATTATGTCATTGATCTGTGATGGGCCACTCTAAGGTAGTTCCTCATCGAGTTGCGCACTTCTGATCTACACTGGGTCGCTAGAAATCTAATCCACAAATGGTCACTAGATTGATGATCCACACAGGGTCTCTAGGTAAAGATCCACATAGGATCACTCTGTGCTGATCCACATAAGATCGCTAGGTGCTGACCCACATAGGATCGCTCGGTACTATCCTCCATTCGTTCTATCACTAAACTCTGACTCATTGAAATCCACTATATTCCCACTCATAGAATGATTGATTTTGGTAGAACCATTCCTCAATCCATCAGTCATATTTCATCTTTGATGATGTCCTATGAATAAGTAACCTGATTATCTGTAACATCATAAGGCTTACAATGAAAAAAATAGCACTTCAACAGGATGATCGATCTGTATGATATATACATTTTAGTGCAGAGGGACCAGTTAGATTTGGAGTTGATCCAACCCATCTATACTCGATATTTCTCCAAAACTCCCATGGAGTATTTCAAAAGGACCACCTTGTCACCAGGTTCCTTATGCCACCGATAACACATCAGTGGGAATCTCAGTCTGTTAGTTACATCCCATTCTGTGAAATGGGGGTGATCACACCTTAGATTGGCCCGACACGGTCTATCCCACTAAAATATTCCAAAGGGTACTCTTACCAAAAGGGATCCCAATGCCATTGACGATATGTTGAATTGTCAACCGGTTCTTCAGTTACATGTGTTTCTTTATTCGTGTTCCAGTTGGGTCTGCGCCCAATCCGACTAGGTCAAACCAGACCAACGCAATGGGTCTTGGGGTCTACCTGACCCTGCTTGGATCTGGCCTATTAAGGGTAGGCCTAGTTAACTAGGTCCGGCTAGTCTAGTTTGGCCTGATTTGGTTCGTGGACCTCGGCTGCGGTTGGCCAGGCCCGCCATGAGGGGTCTGGCCTACCCACGCTGGCCCGATGGGTCATGGTTTCGGCCTGACCCCCTGGCAGGTACAGCTGACATCGCCATCCCACGACTGCTCAGTCTTACCAAAGGTGAACCATTGCATTCTTTTGGCCCTGTGCTTGCGGGGTTATTCCAATGACGGTGGGGCACTGCCCCCACCACATTTTTCAGTCACCTATTTGGCCGACCTAGATCCACCCATGCGACGCGGCACGAAATGTGCCACACCATCCTACAATAGCCTGCTAGCCACGAGAGCTATTTTCAGCAGCATTTTTGGGTTCCACCCCTTGTCCCATGTGGCAATCTTAGGCTGGCAGCCTTCGGTCACTGTGTCTCGCCGTCGCGTGCCGCCTTCTACTGCCCACGGCCGGCTGTTGGAGGTCTTCTTAGAGCACCTCCCTCCACTGCCAACATGGTGCTCCGACAGTCTATTCTGCGGGTCACCGGACATGCTCCAATGTTCATTCATGGCTTCATATGTTCCTACAGATAATTTGGGATAATGCTATTATTGTATGACCCATTATTTTATGTTGTCGTTGAGTGTAAATTTTTTTCCCAATGTACGAAGCATGAGAGAAGTGGAAGAGGGTCTGAGCCTTGTTTTTTTGACATATTCCCACACTATTAAGAAGATAAAAAGCATTATAGGATTCAATTCACCAAAGATAACATAAAAAATAATCCCCCTGCCTGGAAAAGATGTCCGCTGACTACTATCCACAAAATCCCCCATCAATATTTTCATCAGTTTGTGATTTGGTGGTGCTCATCACCACTAGCTGAAACTAGTATCATCCTCCAAGTGGATGACATCAAAGTATGTTTCTATAGCTTTGTCACTTGGTGAATTAAATCCAACACTCCACCCCAAGATCCATATAAATAGGAGTGGGGGATAGTGAATAACCCATGTGGAATTAATGTGGTTTATTTAATTAAGGAACCATCCTAATTCCAATGGTGAAAATAGAAGAATAAAAGAGATTAAAGCCATTTAATGTCTTGAAATTTCATTGGTCCCACCACCGCCACTCGTCAATTGGAGGAAAGAAAAAAGAAAAATAAATAAATTTTTTATTTTATTATTCTCTTAAATGACCCAAAAATATATGTTTCTCTCAACCCTTTGAGGTCAAAATGAATAACCCCTTATGTTAATCACAGTACTGCAGATTCAAAGGTTACCTCATATTTTTAATCCGAACACCGCTTCAAAAGATAGAAAACTCTGCTCATGTATTTGTGGATATTACCTTAAAAAATGATAAAAAATTCATCTTGGGCACACCAGACCTTTGAATTACATGCAGTCAATTTTAGAAGACTCTTAATAATTCCATAAAATAAAATAAAAATTACATGGAAAACTTGTGTCTTTACATTCTCCCAAACATATGGATTTTCATCCTTGAAATCCAAAACATAGACTAAGGAAACCAGTGGGTGAAATGAACATGAATCTATGCCTCCCGCTCCCATGTTCTCTCATAGAGGTCCCCATGCTTCATGTGAATGTGAACCAGAGGTATCTATTGTCCATGAAGGACCCGCTCTTGCTGATCCACAATCTCCACTAGAACCTCCATAAAAGTCACCCCATCATCAATTTTCAGCTCGCAACAGTCAATAACATGTGATGGATCATGCACATACATCCTCAGCTCTGACACATGGAAAATGTCAAGCACCTGATGCATCTGTGTGGGAATATCTAGGTGATATGCCAACTCACCAACTCTATTGAGAACCCGAAATGGTTTGATGCACCTCGAAGACAGTTTGTTGGCCCGACCAAATTTCCACAAATTTCATTGAGGTGAGACCTATAGGAATACATGGTCTCCCTTATCGAACTCCAAAGGTCTGTGTCTCTTCCCAGAATTACACTGTTGTCTACTTTGTATAGTATTCATCTTCTTCGGGATAATCTGTGCCTTCTTCGTGGTTGCCCAAACCAACTTTGGACCCATAAGTGGTGACTCCCTCAGGTCTGTGTAGTGTAGATGTGATCTTCATGGTCATTCGTACATGGCCTCAAATGGTTCCATACTGATGGTGGAGTGATTGATGTTTTTGTACGTGAACTCCACCAAGGGAATGTGATACTCCCAACATCATCCAAAATCTACGACGCAAGCATGAAACATGTCTTTTAGTGTATAAATGGTCAGATCTATTTTATTATCTTTATGTGGATGAAAAGAAGTGATCAAACGTAGATGATTCCCAAAATACTATTGTAATACCTTGTACAAACTGGATATAAAACATGTGTCACGATCAGATACAATCGTCTATAGAACACCATGAAGTCGTACTATCTCATATTTGTAAAGGAATCCAAATCACTCTATGGATCACAACTCTCATATGGGCAGGATGTTGGCCAACTTGGCGAGTCGGTCAACGATCACCTAGATGGAATCATTTCCCCTAGACATTCATGTAAGCCATGTCACAATGTCCATGGAGATACCATTCCCCATCCACTTTTTTACTTCGAGTGGTTGCGCTAATCCTGCTGGAACCTGATGCTCGACCTTAACATGCTGACAAGTGAGGCATCATGAAAAAAACTCTTATACTACCTTTTTCATCCCTAGACACTATTTCTAACATCATAAATCCCAGTAAATATCCTCTATACCATGATGTACCACCAAAGGGGACATATAGAACTCCCTCAACACCTCCTCCCATAGTGCCACCGAGACGATGGTTTTTCCTTTGAAGAGGATGATATATCCCCACCTTTAGAAAATCCAACAATTTCATAAAATGTGGATATATGAACACATCAATCCTAGTAGTCAATGTCCCCATGATGTGCCTCCCACAATCACTAAGGATGTAGGGGAGTGATAGTCCTTGATTGGAGGTAAGCTGCTCCATCTCTATCAACAAATGATATCTGTATCAAAGCTTCCTATTATATTGCCTCACTCTGCAGCTATAGACTCGACCTCTTGTTGAGTGAGTCTGGTACTACATTCCCCTTCTATGGAGTATAGAATATCTCAAAGTCATAGTCCTAAAATATTTCGTTCCATCAGCACAGACTCATGTTCATATATTTCTGTGAGAAGATATACCTAAGACTATTTTGATCAGATTAACCAATAATTCATTCATCCATTATGCAGTGTCCCCACATCTTCAAGGAGAATACCACTACTGCTAACTCTAGGTCATGGGTAGCATAACTATGCTCATGTTGTCTAAGCTATCATGAACCATAAGCGATCAATGCTCTCTCTTACATCAGGACACATCCATTTTCGGTCCCTGAAGTGTTTAAATAGGATACATACCAAATGTCCTCTGCTAGTAGCCTCAAGATGGGGGAACTCACCAGTATCTACATAATCTCCTAAACACACTACTGTAATTTCTCCATCCATACAAATGGTTGTCCCTTCATCATCAATGCTGACAAGGGTGCCTCAAGTCTGGAAAAGTTTGGTATGAATCTAAAGTAGTACGCATCCAACCCCAAAGAACTCCACACCTCTGTCACATTCCTGGGTGACTCCCAAGAAATCATTTCACGTATCTTTGTTGGATCCATAGAAACTATAGCCCCCAAGATAACATTCCTGAGGAAGTGTACTTTACATATCCTGAACTGGAATTTTGAGAGCTTGCCCAAAATCTGGTTCTCTTGGAGTATATCTGGTACTATATACAGATTATATGCATGCTCCTCCTCCGTCGCTGTGTACACCAAGATGATATCGTTGAAGACCACCACAAAGCGATCAAGGTAAGGATATGAGGTTTTTTTTCATTAGTCCCATGAACAATGCAGGGAGTGTTGGTCATGCCGATTGGCATAACCAAGAACTCATACCATCCATACCGACATCGGAAGGCGGTCTGCTGTACATCCTCATCTCGTACCCAGAGCACAAGATAGTCGGATCTGAGGACTATATTTGAAAACCAACAAGCTCCCTTCAACTTATCCAAGAGATCATAAATCCTCCAAAGTGGATTCTTGTTCATCATGATCACCTAGTTCATAAGCTGATAATTCATAGAGAGCCTCAAACTCCCATATACCTTATTGGAAAACAAAATCGGGGCTACCCATGTAGAAACATTGGGTCTCATGAACCCATTCCTCTAAAATTACTCCATCTGTACATGTAACTCACGAAGCTCCATGGGAGCCATTCGATATGCTGGTGTAGAAATAGGTTGTAACGTCCCGAATCTGGGTGCTACACAATGGGTGACCTGAAACCCATTGGTCACATGACCTCAAGAACATTTCCCTAAATTCCAGAGGCTCCCAACTAGTAGTGAGGTCCTAGAAATGATAGTGGGGAAACTATTCCCCCATTGAAAAAGTGTAGTGCAGTGTAAATAAAATATAAACATTCAAAAGTAGAAGTAGTAAACAATATAAACCTGAAATGGACAACAGAACTGAAGTAAATGTTAACCAACAATAATATATATAATGATTCTATGTGTCTATAATTCTAAAAAATGAATCCAAAATAGTATACACTGCAATCTGATATAGTACAACATAAGGTACAATGTACAGCCAAACAGAAAGAAAGCAGTGCTATAGGAACGCAGCAACATCGCAATGATAAGCTCGGTCCCACGCTCTCCTACTCCTCTGCAAAAATCATGTACCTATGTTGGGACCCTTTCCCTTAATGACACCAGCAACAATATAATATTTTTGGGCCCAATACATAAACCAATAACGATGTGAGAAATAAATTCCAGTAGGCAACCACCAATGCCCCACGCCCAATTGTCAGTGAAAATGTACAACAATTGTGTGCAATAATAAAATGTAGTAAAATATAAAGTACTCAAAAATAACCATTACTACCAGTTACATTTCTATTTTTGTAATTATTTAACAATTAAATATAATCATATTCTATGTTTTTGGAGACTCAGCCTCAACTGACAATCTCTTATTCCAGTGCCACAACAAAAACCACAATAGGCTATCTAACAAGTAAAATATAATAATAATACCAAGCATGTGATTTATCTTGGTATGTACAATATAAGAAATCACCACAGTGAATATTCAATGTAAAAATTGTCCATAGACATGCAAGTCCTTACCCTCAAGAAAACAGAAATGAAAACCTCAGGTGACTTCCCTCTGGCCTAATGAATTTTTCCCTCAGGAATATGAGATATCGCCCTCATGCATAGAATCCACATCCCACATGCATAAGAAACATTTCCCTTAAGGTAAACAGAACCTTTTACTAAGTCTAAACAAAACACTACCCTAAGGAATAAGAGACGGTGCCCTCTGGCTAAACAAAACCTTTCCCTGATTCTAAACAAAACACTTCCCTCAGACATTCCATAGGAAAAGTAAGTAATCGGGCTGAGACCAACGCATAAGCATGAAATTTATATATGTTTCCACTCAATAAAACTCAAAACATTCTATAATCACAGCATATTAATGGGTATCATGGTCAATGGATAAACAAGGGAAATGAGCCCTTGGGGTCGCCCTAGATCAAAGCAACGATCTCAACAGTAGTTTATAGTTATTAATTAGATTACTTTTGCAATTCTAGGTATATCAACAGTCAAAGTCTTAGCCATAAGACACCCCGAAAATGGGCGCGTAGAACAATGGTAGACAAAATCAACTCAACAGTTGGGATTAAACACATGAACACCTAGCACGATCTCCTCTGATCGATATACGTGAAAGGCACCTCTTGGGAAAATCAATAATGGCATATATATGAGATAAAAAATTAACCGATCAAACCTAATTAACTTCCATCAGTGAAATAATTGGAAGGAAAGGTTCACGAAGAGGGAAGACCGTACCCACACGGTTCAAATGAGGTCGATATTGGAAAAATAAGAGTCCTAGTGAGCGATCGGGAGCTCCACCAAGTCTCGTCCTCCCCTCCCACAGCTCCTGGTGAGTCATCTACCTCCTATGTCGAATGAGAAGGCTAGTGCCTATTTTTAATGAAAAAACATAACTACACAGCATGTACTTATCAAGTACACAACATGTACTATTCTTTTTAACTATTCCATTGCCGGTTACTTTCCACCACCTCACTGTTCATCTTCCATCTGATTACATGACATGTATTAATAAGTACACAGTGTGTACTATCCTTTTTAATTGTTCCTCTAGAGGCTACTTTCTACTACCTCACTACTCATCTGTCGACTGATTACACAGTGTGCATTTCTACATTCTCAGAGTGTAGATTGTTTTTACACCCTTAATTGCCGGCATGCTTCCATGACCAGTATTCTCATCCCACATAGCCAATGTACATGTCCTGTGTAAAAAATTACATGACATGAAGCCATAAATTAGGGATTTTTCCCACATTTCCATAGTTTTCTCAAAAACACTTAAGGAAAAATGATAAGAAGAAACTAGTACCTCGAGAATAATAACATGGATCTTCCTAACATCTCCCCTTAAATCAATTTTTCCCTAAATTTCCCTTCCAAGGGTTGTAAAGATAAGCTGAGAACAATTTTGGCCACTGAGCACATACATCAGTCTCCTACTCCTAGGTTCCATTATGCACTCGGCCATTTTGCCATAACACCCATACGAGAGGAATTGACCGGCCTCAGGAACCTTCATGCTCCTATCGACAATACGAATCAGATACTCCTCAATGGATGGATAACCCTGAAGTTCAACCTCCTTATGATGAAAAATGTGAGACGAGTCTGAGTGATAATGGCATAGATATGATACATGGAACACATTGTGCATTTCCCGGTACCACTGCGGTAACTCAAACCGATAGGAAACTGGCCTGAATATCTCCAGAATATCAAACGAACCCGCGTACCTTGATGAATGTTTACCCTATCTCCTGATCTTCCTGTGTCCCAAACTCATTGAAACACACAATAAAACTGAATCCCTGACCACAAACTCTGATGGGTGTCTGCAGTGATCATCATATGATTTCTGACGAGACTTTGGTGAAGCCATCTTCTTCCAAATCAACTGGACCTGCTCTGAAGTATCCTGCACGAGACATGGTCCTAGTAAAGCTGCCTCACCTACCTCTAACCAGCACAAGGGTGATCTGCATGACCTACCATATAATTCCTTGTAAGGTTCCTTATCTATAGTTTTCTGAAAATTATTATTTTCGGAAAACTCTACCAGGGGTAGGTGCTTCTCCCAAGATTCCCCAAAGTCACGGACGCATGCACGCATCATGTCTTCTAGCACCTGTATTTTACACAGTCACTGGGCATCGGTCTAATGGTGGTAAGTTGTGCTCATGATCACCTGTGTACCTAGTACCCTATGAAAACATTGCAAGAAACGAGACGTAAAACGAGCATCATTATCTGAAATGATAGAATGATGGACCCCATGAAGACATACCACCTCTCAGATATATAACTTCTCAAGATTGTCAACACTAAAGGTATCCTTGATCGGAAAAATGCTAGCTACCTTCCTAAGTTTGTCCACAACACCCATATGATATCATTGCCTCATGTTGACATCGGAAACCCGGTCACGAAGTCAATCGGGACATAACCCCATTTCCACTCTGGAATGGGTAACTATTGTAATAGTCTGGCTGGCCTCTGATGCTCCGCCTTCACCTATTGACAGGTGTAACATCTCGTAACAAACACAAATACCTCTCTTTTCATACCCGGCAACCAATATTGATGTCTCTAGTCACAGTGCATTTTGGTAACTCTGTGATGCACTTCCCAAGCTAAAGCATGAAATTCCCACATCAACTCCTCATGTATATCCCATGGAACCCACACTTATCCACGGATATATAGTACCTTATCATCTCTTATCGTCCAACCAGGAGGAAGTTCTTCTCTTTCGACCAACTCCCGAAGAACTAGGCCTTCTTAATCTAACAGCTGTCTCATCCTCTCTCTATCGAGGAGGTTAGAAGTCAAAACTAAGGATGAAAGATTGGTTCTCCCCTTGATATCGTGCACCTCCAAATACATCTCATATAACAAAGAAATAAGTTTCCACTCACCACTGGTCTCTTCCAATACTATTTTCTAATTCTTCCTACTCAGTGCATCAGCTACTACGTTATCCTTACCAGGTGTATAGGCAAGCTCAAAGTCGAAGGAACGATGGTATTCAACCCACATTCACTATCTCAAATTCATGTCACATTGGTTAAAAATGTATTTAAGACTTTTTTGGTTCATAAACACCATAAAATGTTCTTCCATGAGATAATGTCTCCATCAACGTAACACAAGAACAACTGTAGATAATTCGATATCATGCATTGGGTATTTCCTCTCATGTGGTCTAAACTGCTGAGACCTGTACACAAATAATGGACTGCCCTGCATCAACATTGCTCCCATCCCAATACCATTTCCATCATAGTAAACTGTATAGATCTTCCCTCACTATAGATGTATTAGGACTGGTCCTGATGTCAACCTTTCCTTCAGCTCTTGAAAGGATATCTCGCATGCTTCTGACCAAACGAACTACATAACCTTCTTAGTAAAACCATTAAACGGTGCTGCTATGTGGGATAAGTAATGTGTAATGTTTCTGTAGTAACCAGCCTACCCCATGAAACTTAGTATCTCAAACATGTTCATAGGCTAATCCAAGGAAACTTCTGCTCTCACATTCTGTGGATCTACCACAACTCCTTCTTCTGAGATAATATGACCTAGGAAGTGTATCTAGTCCATAAAAAAGTGTCACTTTGAGAGATAAGCATATAACTAATGCACTCTCAGTATACTAAAAACGATATCATGTTGGGTAGCATGGTTCTGTCGAGTGTGAGAGTACACCATGATATCAACTACAAGGACCACCATGAAAGAATCCAATTATGGATTGAACACTCGATTCATCATAGCCATTAAAAATGCTGGTGTGTTTGTGAGTCTGATTGACATGACCATGTAATCATATAAACTATATCTGTTCTGAAAATCATTAAGCAGTAAGTCTGATAGTCTAACACGCAACTAGTGATATCTGGATCTCATGAAAATATTTGAGAGCACTCATGGTCCTTGAAGATAATAAAAAATATCATCAATCCTTTGTAAGGGATGTCAGTTCTTGATCGTTAACTGGTTCAGCTTCCGATAATCCATGCAGAGTCTGAGGGTACCATCTGCCTTTTTCGGAAACAGGACAGGTGAACACCAAGGAGAAATACTGGGCTAGATGAAACACTTTTCCTACAACTCCTCAAAATGACTCTTTAGCTCCTGAAATTCTGGTTTATCCATATTATAAAGTGGAATGGACACCGGTTCCACACCTGGGACAAGCCTAATAGACAAATCCACCTCTTGTTCCAGAGGTAGACCTGAAATGCCATCCGGGAAGATATCCCTGAAAAGAATAACCACTGGAGGGAAATACTTCTAATAAGTTCCCCAGTCATCCAGATATAAACTTGCAATCTGGGCTATCACTCCACCCCGCCCACGATGCTCGAGTCCATCTCGGCTCGCCTGGACAACCCATTCGCCCTTGTATAGAAACTCTCTACCCTATGGTGACGTGAAACTCACCCAATGATGATAATAATATACATAGGCTCGAAAGGGTACCAACCAGTCTACCCCAAGAATGAGATAATAGGATGTCTTCTCTAAGAGATAGAGGTCCCATTGAAAGTGACACCGACCAACCTCCTGGGGGAACTCCTTGCACTAATGTACACCAACCATTCTAATTCCCATAAGAGTGTCTAGTATCATGATATCCGAAGAAGAAGAAACACAGAGACCACGGCTCTCTACAACGGCCACAAATATAAAGCTGTGGGTAGCACCAATATCAAAATTACAGACGATAAAACAGAAGCAACTTGAATAGTTCCTCTAATAGTGGAAGGTCTGAGATCCTACTCATGTTGGGTCTGTTGCACTTTATATGCCTCGCTAGTGTTACGGCCCAGTGACACAACCTGGCTACCCTAAGCGGACCCGCCCTACTGCCTCTGTGATCCTATTGTCTGGCTACCACGACCTCGACCACCACCTCGGCTTGAACGTCCTGACGTATTCCAATTCCATGATTGGTAAGAAGTTTTCGGCCCTGCTAATGCACACAGAGTCTACACAGAATCTGTAGAGACCCGAATCTTGATGTACATGGACATTACATTACTTTTGCGGAACACTTAATACATAACAAAAATAGACACATAAGGACCCTAATAGTTTAGTGTCTTTGGTAACTCGGAACACAATCTTCTAATCATGGTGAAAGACCTTCAACATCTCTCATAAAGATCTTCCCTTTTTTTCTTACCTAAAATCTTTATTTATATCCTGGGGAAAATAAAACATATAAAGGGTGAGCTCAAATTCTCAGTAAGGGTAAGCATGAATAAAATAAAACAAATAATATACATTTGAACATAAAAACATGAACATAATGTTTAAACTTAAAAATCTTAAGCAATGACATAAAACATGGCATTACATAAGGCATAAATCATAAAGAAACATTAGTCATAATAAAATAGCATTGGAATAAAACATGTAATTGTGGAAAAAAATTAAGCATATGATATGATTTCAATAGTATCCATGTCATTGCTTCCAAGTCCATCTTTGTGGACAAAGTCCCTTTCTGAATCGAGTTCACTCCTCGTTCCAGTCTTGTATTACTGAACCGGATTAACATACCATTCCAGACATGTCTATCTCATGAGATATAAATCTTTATCCAATGCATTGTAGGGTTATATCAGTCCCACCCATATCATAATGAAATCACTCATACTTGCTCCACAAACTAAACATACATCATTAATAATAACGCAACGAAAGAAATGGGTTTCATAAACATCATCCCATCTTAACATAATCCATATAAAATAAATGGATATCATTTCATCATAAGAAAAGTGAAACCATGTAAATCATAGAGACATTGTACATGAAACATACACATATGAAATAATGTCATCTTAGATGGAAAATGGTTTTGATAAAGTTCATGAAATTAATTCTTGAGGAAAATATCCTTTCTTCTTCAAAATCCATTTATTTTCACAAAACATCATGAAATTTTAAAAGAAAGAGATTTTGTGAAAAATAGTCATGAAATATTTTGGAGGATGATTCATGAAAATAAGGCTTTATAAAACCGTAAAAACCCTTTCATTCCATATATGTTAAAAAACATTTTTCCTGTACTTTTGCCGGAAAAGTCAAAAAAGTACCTCATAACGTAAACAAAAGAAAGATTCATTACATACCATGTAGTAAAAGTCAAAAATGGGTAAAAATAACTTAAAACATACATTAAAACATTTTTAGAAAACAGGGACATGGATGATAAATATATCCCTGGTGATTACTTACGAATAAACAATCTCGGATAAAAAAGAGATGGGAAAATTTGTCCCATACCTAAGGTCTGATATGCTTCGTACATATCTGAACCTCCTGTATAATGATTTAAATAATGTCATTGACTTATTATAGAATCATATTCATTGTTATGATATCATATATGGTTCATTTATGACATAATATTACCCATTCTTTTGTAAATCCCATGTTAAAGCAACGTTTTGGGTAAAATCATCTTATTTATCTCACGTGATTGGACTTGTTGTTCATGATGTTATTATTACTTATACCATGATTTAATGACTTCCAGAATTTAAATCATGATTTATATATCATATATATTCATTATATATCAATAATATACATTTATTTATAATAGTACATAACATATGGAGGTCAGAAATGAAATGCACCATTCATGGCGATGGTAAACCGTACGTACGCATGAAAACTACTCTCATTTATAATTATTATTTTAATGGAAGAGGTATATTATAATTAATGTATAATATCATATATAATATTATTAACTCCATCCTTTATACATCCCAGATAAGGAATTAACGAATCACATCACTTTGAGGGGGCGGTAGTCCGCACTTCCTCAAAAGAGATTATCGTATTTACCAACTATGGAAACCATAAAGGCTTGATATAATTGGTAAGTAAAGAAGTATAGGGAAATAATGAACATAATATATATCATATAGAAATACAGTTTCATCATAATGGCCACCATGAGAGGCGGTAAGAGAAATTCCAACAACCATTGTTTCGTGTGGCGTTATTTTTCCATCATAGAAACATTATGTTCTTCATCCATTAGATGAAGGTGTGTGTAAATGTAGTTATAATCCTTCTCATAAAAATATCCCAGTATTCTGAGGATATTGGTGTTGTCACAAAAGAAAGTATTAAAAATAGTTTAGGTCTTGGAGAAGTATAATAAAATGAAACAACTTAAGAGAAACTATTACCTTTAATTTGGGTAACTTCCTTTGGATTGAACCAAAATGACTTATTGGAGTGTCTTCTGCCTAATGTATGGAATCAAAGGGGAGGAGAGGGATTTAGGGATCTTAGTTGTGAAGAGTTTGGATGAGCCAAAAGGCTTGAGAGGTGTGAGGAATTGCATAGAAGTGGTCTCCTTTTAAAATGGAGTGGAGGGGCTCTTTAAGAATGTGTGAAAACATTATTTTATTATAAACTTATCTTCGGTTTCAAGAGGTCCAAAACAAATTAATGACAAATATAAGATGACTCATATTCGAAATAATATAATTCAATGGGAATTGGACAGGTATGGAATGATATTTTAATCATTATAATCTTAATTATTTAAATCATTTATTAATGAGGTAAATACTGTATCATTATTGTGTCATAAATAATTTAATTTATTTGATTTCTAAAAATTATAGAAAAATAACAACATGTATCAAATATTTTTACCTTTTCAATGAATATTTATTGTCCAATAGATAATTTATATAGCCCCTTATGAAAATTAATTACTAATTTTTTTGGTAATGACAAGTTTGTCTTTAAATTAAATTAATTAATCTAATATGTCATTGTTATTCATAAGTGGCTCCCTGGGGTCCCAAAATCGACCCAAGGATGCCCATGGTCGGCCATTACTCATCCAATAAGGTTTGGGCATGTGTTAAGGTAATTTTGAATTATTATAATATTCTTTTAACATTGAATTGACCTATTTACCTTTAACCGTGGTAAATAAAAGTAAAAACATACTTTTCACCAAATATTATTTTTATCTAATTGAAAAACATTTTCCTCATTGATATTAACCATGTCTCTTAGATTTTTGAAATTCAACTCACAGAAGCAGAAAAATTATGTTTTATGAACAATTGCAAAAACTCCTAGGAGATGGGTAAAAAATAGTGAAAAGTTCAATACAATTTTTATAAATGAAAAATTAATATAAAATGATTCCAATGAATTTCATTGAACTCGTATAAGTATTTTGTATCTATTTTGACCTAAATTTTTTTTAAATCAAATAAATTATTATTTAAATAAAAAATCGGTTTTAACCAAAAACTCAGTGTTTTCAATATTCATCAAAAATTGATTTTTTTCAAAAAAATACCAAAAAATTCAGCATAGGCTATATTTGAAATTCCGAATTCGAAAAAGATTTCTATTTTTCCAAATTCAAAACATAAAAGTGGCATTAATTAATTTTAAATGTAATTCCCGTTTTCAAAACAAATAGCCTGTTTTTAAGAGGCAATAATTATCAAAAGATCATCACTTGTTTATGTCCAATTTCAAAGTGAAATTAATTCCAATGACCAAAATTTGATTAAATGGTAAATATATAATCTAATTACACTTTAAAACCAATTAAAAAATAATCTATCCATATAAATTATTGCGATGAAAAAAGTTGTTTTTAATTAAAATATAGCATGTTTTTACTATTCATCAAAATATAAAAGTTATCAGAATAATATGAAAAATTTATCAAAAGTAAATTTTTATATCCTTTTTCCAAAAAAGAATATTATTTTGTCAAATTGAACTTATAGACATGTAAAAACAAGATTTAAAGTGGGTGCGCCATCAAAAGGCGGAAAAACTACATTTTTTTTAAAAATACTTATTTTACTCAAAAAATTAATTTTATTCTCATACCATGTTCTAGAAAATATGTAAGATGAATAATAATGTTATAAAATTCAAAATGTAGTTAATATTATTCATAACATCTAGTTATTAATAATAATAACCATATATCATTGTTTATTGAAACTTGGTATTGTGTACTACACACTATATCGAGGAAGGTCGTGATTGCATGTAATGCATGTCAAGTCAGGGTTGCGTGGGATGCAAGACTCCTTCGTTGTTTCATATAGAAGAATCCAACCATATTTCATTTATACATTGAATATATATATATATATATATATGTATATACACACTCAATGTTGTGTAGAATAACTACTATCAGAATTGTGTGTAACATGATCTAAGAACAGTTTTGTGTATACTGCAAGCTGATAATGTGTTGCGTATAGCCCAAGGTAATCTTGGTGTAGCATACAACACAAGATATCAATGAAATCGAAATAATATTTTTCATATAATCATTGGGTGTTACATTCTACACCCCTTAAAATGAATTTCTCCTTCGAAATTTGTCGGGGTTATAAATGGTTTATTACATGAGAGTTTATTTCATAGAAACCCACATCTTAAAAGGGAATACCAAAACATATATTAAAAAAATAACGTAGGAAATTTTAAGGTTAACCAAATTAACTAATCACTGGGTTTCGACATAAGAGATCATAGGTGAAAATATGGATATGGAAGAAAAATCTAACCATCATGTTATGATGGAGAGTGGTAGAGAACAGGGCTATGAAAAAGCCAATAATCACAAAGCCATAGATTTGTCATGATCTAAGGTACCATCTGATTCATCAGATATAAGAGTACTAGGACAAATTTTTTTGGCATTCAAGATAATTTCCCTAATGTTGAAGATTTTTTGAATTAAAAGAAATTCATACTTGATTTTGTTATAATCTCATTGATGTTCATGTCTTGAAGAATTTACACATCATCACTTAAAGAAATGAAGTTGAATTTGTATTCCATGAAATGTTAGTGGATCATTCGATAGAATGATAGGTCATTCCATCTCTCTCAAACATAAAGTTAGTGAAGGTTATATATATATAAGTCCATCTATGGTGATATTATTTGTATATGGTTCCATAAATGGACTTATATATCAACTATCATACTGCTTAATAAAGAAACTAATTTCTACTAACCAGGGACATCCTGTAGTCCAGTGGTGGGCGATAGAGGCATGTCGCACTTTGGTTGTGGGTACGATTCCCATAGCCTTGTCCGACGTGACGGGTTGTCGCCTATCCTGCAGGTTTTCCTTTTTCTAAAACTACACTATTATAACATTTCAGAAATAATTTCAAAAAAAGTTCTATCCTTAAACAATACTATATGATGTCTGACATAACCCTTTACAATCTTTAGACTTATCCAAAATATATATGTCCAAGCTCATAGTATAAATAAAACAATTAATGGAAAGGTCGCATAACAAGAACATGAATAACATCATTTATCATATGATATGTCTTGTTGGTTACATTCCAAACATGTGAATTCCTTACTCATTTATTCTATTGCAATATGAATTACCAAATAACCTTAGTTGAACACATTAATGCTGTCAAAAGTTTTCTCTTTCCACATTCCAAAATCCCAAAAATTCTATATACTCAAGCCATGATACCACTTTGTCCTTATATCAATCATGAGCTCAAGTATACTATCAAACATATTAGTTTCTCTTTGTCCCATCATTATGCGCTTATCATCTACTTTCCAAAAATATTTCCTTCACTTTTCATTGTTACTGATGCCATATTCTTATGGAAAACCACAATGGACCAATACATAGATATTCCAATATACCATAAAAGTACCTCAATAACATTATTCTTGAATACCAATACATAAACACATAAAACCATCAACTTCAATTACTATCATGGTATAAGTCCTTCCCTGATTTAGAAGTAACCTTTTTGGTCAGGGCATTGAGTTGGGTTAAGCCCATGTTCTGTATAGATAGGACATTGAACTCCATAATGGTATGTCACTATATGACCCTTCTCTCCACATAGATAACATCTTCCCCTCCATTTTAGGTATTCCTAAAGGTTATTCTTTCCTTCTTTGGAAATCTCAATCTTCTTTTCATTATGCTCCTCAACATGCGAACATGCATAAATGTCTATCTTCCTCTTATTTGATGAATTAGGAATACCACTAAATTTCATCTTGTTAACAATATATCGTGATGACTGATTCGGAAAAATCACAATATCATTATCTCTAGGTATTACTCAATTTCGTTTCTCATAGTAACCAATTTTTCCATTCAATTCAATGTTAACTGAATTCCTTCTGGTTCCCTCCATTGACTAAAACACAAAGTGAATTCTATGAGAGGCAAAAATGATGATAGGTAAAACAACATAAAAAAGGGGGAGTAACTTCAATAACTAACATCTTAGGATTAATTCTATGATCTTTACATTAATTCTAGGACTATAAACTATACTTATATTTAACCTTAGGGACATCCCTAGACATACCTTATAAATATCTCTAGGGATCTCATTAATGTTTTTGCATCCTACTTTCCATAGGATAACTAAACCGTTCCTCTGATACCAACAGTAACGGTGTGGAATTACTTCTAGTGGACTATAATTGATACCTATCAGGGAACTCCATGGGAGGCTACATCCCCTGGGTGGGACACACCACCATCCCCAGTGGCAGCCATTTTCTCATAAATCCCTTGGGTGGAGATCCATGCTTCATCCAACGCTCACATGTGAGAGTTCCCAAGGATCAGATTCATTCCTACCTCCTTTTCTTCTGATACCAACTGCATATACCCAAATATTGACATACATGGACATTGCATTAATTTTTTGGAACACATAATACATAACAAAGACAGACACATAAGGACCGTAATAGATTAGTGTCTTTGGAAACTCGGAACCTAATCTTCTGATCATGGTGAAAGATCCAAAAAATATCTCATAAAGATATTCCCCTTTTTGTTTTCTTACCTAAAATTATTCTTAATATCCTATGGAAAAGAAAACATATAAAGGGTGAGCTCAAATGCTCAGTAAGTGTAAGCAGAAATAAAATAAAAAAATCATATACATTTGAACATAAAAACATGAACATAATGTTTAAACATCAAAATCTTGAGAAATAACATAAAACATGGCAGTACATAAGGTATATATCATAAAGAAACATTAATAATGATAATGTATCATGGTAATAAAACATTTAATTACGGAAAATAATTAATCATATGATATTATTTCTTTATTAGCCAAGGCATTGCTGCTAAGACTATCTTAGTGGAAAAAGTCCCTTTCTGAATCGAGTTCACTCCTCATTCCAGACTTGTATTACTGAACCGGATTAACTTACCATTCTAGCCATGTTTATATCATGAGATATAAATCTTTACCCAATGCATATGAGGGAGATATAGGTCCCACCCATCTCATAATGAAATCATTCTTACTTGTGACACAAAATAAACATACATCATTAATAATAACCCAACGAATAAAATGGGTTTGATATACATCATCCCATCATAACATAATCCATATAAAAAATGGATATCAATTCATCATAAGAAAATTGAAACCATTTAAATCATAGAGACGTTGTACTTGAAACATACACATATAAAATATTGTCATCTTAGATGGAAAATGGTTTTGATAAAGTACTTGAAATGAATTCTTGAGGAAAATATTTTTTCTTCCTAAAAATCAATTTCTTTTCACAAAACGTCATGAAATTTTAAATGAAAGAGATTTTCTTGAAAATAGTCATGAAATATTTTGGAGAAAGCTTCATGAAAATAAGGCTTTATAAAACTGTAGAAATTCTTTCATGCCGTATAAGTTAAAAAACATTTCTCTCATACTTTTCCCGGAAAAGTAAAAAAAATACCTTGTAACGTAAAAAAAAGAAAGATTACTTACATACCATGTAGTAAAAGACAAAAATGGGTAAAAAGGACTTAAAAAATACATGAAACCATTTTTAGAAAATAGGGACATGGATGATAAATATATCCCTAGTGAATACTTACGAATAAACAATCTCGGATAAAAACGAGATTGGAAAAGTTGTCCCCTACATTAGGTCTGATATGCTTCGTACGTATCCGAACCTCCTGTATAATTATTTAAATAATGTCATTGACTTATTACATAATTATATTCATTGTTATGATATCATATATTGTTCACTTATGACTTTATATTACCCGTTCTTTTGTAAATCCCATGTTAAAGCAATGTTTTTCATAAAATCATCTTATTTATCGCACGTGTTTGGACTTGTTGTTCATGATATTATTATTACTTATATCATGATTTACTTAAATCCATCATGTAAATAATGATTTATATATCATATATATTCATTATATATCCAGAATATACATGTATTTATAATAGTACATAACATATGGAGGAAAGAAATGAAATGCACCGTTCATGGAGACGGTAAACCATACGTACGCATGAACGCTACATTCATTTCTATTTATAATTTTAGTGGAATAGGTATATTATTATTCCCGTATAATATCATATATCATATAATTAACTCCATCCTTTATACATCCCACATAAAGCATTAACAAATCACATCACTTTGAGGGGGAGGTAGTCCGCACTTTCTCAAATGAGATTATCATATTTACCAACAATGGAAACCATAAAGGCTTGATATAATTGGTATGTGATGAAGCATAGGAAAATAATAAACATAATATATATAATATATAAATACAGTTCCATCATAATGGCCACCATGAGAGGCAGTAGGATAAAATCGAACGATCATCGTTTCGTGTAGCGTTAGTTTGCCATCACAGAAATATTATGTTCTTCATCCATTAGATGGAAGTGTGTGTAAGTTTATTTCTAATACTTCTCATAAAAACAGCCTAGACTTTTGAGGATACAGGTGTTGTCACAAAAGAAAGGATTAAAAAGATTTTAGTGGTTGGAGAAGAAGAAAAAATGAAAACAACTTAAGAGAAACTATTACCTTTAATTTGGGTAACATTATTCGGATTGAACCAAAAGGACTTCTTGGAGTGTCTTATGCCTAATTTATGGATTCAAGGGCGAGGAGAGGGATTTAGGGAGCTTAGTTGGACAGATTTTGGAGGATCCAGAAGGCTTGAGAGGTGTGAGTAATTTCATCGAAGTGGTCTCCTTTTATAAGGGAGTGGAGGGGCTCTTTAGGAATGTGTGAAAACATTATTTTATTATAAACTTATCTTGAGTTTAAAGTGGTCCAAAACACATTAATTTCAAATATAAGATGACACATATTCTAAATAAAATCATCCAATAGGAATTTGACAGGTTTGGGATGATATTTTAATCATGATAATCTTATTTATTTAAATCGTTTATTAATGAGGTAAATACTGCATCATTATGGTGTCATAAATAATATAATTTATTTTATGTATAAAAATTATAAAAAAATACCAATATTTAGTAAATATTAATAGATTTACAATTAATATTTATAGTAGAAAAAGTAATTTTTATATCCCCTTATAAAAATTAATTACTAAACAATTTTTGTTAATGACAATATTGTCTTAACATTAAATTAATTAATCTAATGTGTCATTTTCAATCATAAGTGGCTCTATGGGGTCCCCAAATCGACCAAATGATGCCCATGGTCGGACATTACTCATACAATAAGGTTTTGACAAGTGTTAAGGTAATTTTGAATTATTATAATATTCTTTTAACCTTGATTTACCCTATTTATCTTTAACTGTTGTAAATGAAAGTAAAAAGTTACTATTCACCAAAAACTATTTTTATCTAATTGAACCACATTTTACTCCTTGATATTAACCGTGTCTCTCGTATTTTCGAAATTCAACTCACAGAAGCGGTAAAATTAAATTTTATGAAGAATTGCAAAAGCTCCGAGGAGGTGGGTAAAAGACGGTGAAAAGTTCAATACAATTTTTATAAATCTAAAATTATTATAAAATGATTCCAATTAATTTCATTGAACTTATATAAGTATTATTTATCTATTTTGACCTAAAAAAATTTAAATCAAATAAATGATTATTTAAATAAAAAGTCGGTTTTAACCAAAATCTCAATGAGTTCAATATTCATCAAAAATTGATATTTTAAAGATTAATACAAAAAATTCATCCTAAGCTATATTTGATATTCTGAATTAAAAAATGATGTATATTCTTCTAAATTCGAAACATAGAAGTGGCATTAATTAATTTTTAATGTAATTCTCATTATCAAAACAAATAACGTGTTTTTAAAAAACAATAATTATCAAAAGATCATCACTTGTTTATTTCCAATTTCAAAGTAAAATTAATTCCAATGACCAACATTGTATTAAATGCTAAAAATATATTATAATTACACTTTAAAACCAAATAAAAAGATAATCTAGCCATATAAATTATTGCGATGAATTTTTTTTAATTAAAATATAGCTTGTTTTAACTATTCATCAAAATATGAAAGTTTTCAGAATAATATGAAAATTTTATCCAAAGTAAATTTTTATATCCTCATTCAAAAGAAGAATTTTATTTTTTCAAATTGAACATATATAAATGTGAAAAACAATATTTAATGTGGGTGCTTCATCAAAAGGCGGAAAAACTATATTTTTTGAAAAATACTTATTTTACTCGAAACATTGACTTTGTTCTCATAACATGTTCTAGAAAATATGTAAGATAAATAATAATGTTATAAAATTCAAAATGTAGATATTACTATTCATAACGGCTAGTTCATAATAATAACAACCATATATCGTTGTTTAGTGAAACTCAGTATTGCGTACTACACACACTATCGAGGAAGGTCATGATTGCGTGTAATGCAAGCCAAGTCAGGGTTGTGTGTGATGCATGACTCCTTCATTGTTTTGTATCACAGAATCCAACCATATATAAATTATACATTTAATATATATATATATATATATGTATATACACACTCAATGTTGCATAGAATAACTACTATCAAAATTGTGTGTAACATGATCCAAGAATAGTGTTGCGTATAATGCAAGATAATACAGTTTTTTGTGTAGCGCAAGGTAATCTTCGGGTAGCGTACAACACAAGACATCAATGAAATTGAAAGAATATTTTTCATAAATTCTTGGTGTGTTACAGAATCCCTCTCACTAGTCACTGGTGGAAGCACCCTGCAAAAACACTAAAGATGACCCCTATTGCCGCAAGCTGGGCACTCTTCTAGGTCATGTGGACACTAAGGTCTCTTCGTCCCCTCTTTACCACACTGTTATCACATCACCTGGCCACCTGAATAATTCTTCTGGATAGTACGTCCACCATGAGAGAAATCCATCTGCCTCTTCCACTTGCTGGAAGAAATAGTACCTAAGACCGGTGCCGAACCACCCTGGTCCGCACCACTAGCTTCCCTCAGGTTCCGCTTAGTAATCAATGCCTGGTTCAAAATAGCATGCACTACAGGAAACCTAAAAACATTTACCAGTGCTATAATGTCATACTGAAGACCTTCCACAAAGTGTCTATCCCTCAACATTTCATTACCCACCAGAATAGGTGAAAAAGGTTGTAGCTCAGTGACGCAGGCACCATCACTGACATGGCGCCTTGCTGCAAATTCATGAACACTCAGGCTCAATCTACCCACAGCGTGTCTGAAAAAAGTCATAAAAGCCTTCCTGATAAACATCCCTCACCATGTCTTCGTGATGCTTAGTCTGGGTGGTACCATCCCACCATCTCTTGGCGGAATCACGCTGCATTTAAGTAACAAGCATGACCCTCCTCCCAGGTGGAATCCTTAGATGATCGAATATTGTCTTCATTGAATTCATCCATGATTCTACAGCCTGTGGCCCGCCATCCCCTAAAAACATAAGCGGATACTACTTCTCGAATATACGTGTCAGCTCTGCCATAGTTGTGGCAACTCACGGTGCTCCTTGGAAGGTCTGTGTGAACTACATGAAGTGCTCACGGAACTGTGCATCCACACCTATGTCTGGTATAACAGCTGGCACCACATCTGGCACAGCTGGAGGATCCATTGGTATCCCATGGCCTACCATCTCTAGAGTATTATTGTCAACACTTTCTTGGTGAAAAACCTGTGGTCGTCTCAGTGGAATGACTCTACAAGGTCAAACAAAAACCTTAATATAATTTACTATCGAGGTTTATTTTGTCCGGTTAAGAGTGAAAATGAAAAGGGTAGAGATCTGCAAGAAATGGCAATAAGAGACTAGATGGAATGTATAAAGTCTACACGACATGTACCCATAATCCCTTACATTTTCGGGTTTTGATGCTGGCCTGGGCGTGTCTCAACCCTAGGTACACTACATGTAAACCACCCGGTTTCCCCACCCATAAGGCCAAGTCCACACGGTCTCTCATCCGTCAAGACTACAAGGCGTGTCCCACAGGTACACGACATGTACTAGACAAGCTTCACTGACCCTTGTTGTTCGTGACACGGTCGGATACATGGATCACACTACACAACGTGTTCTAGAAGGACACGATGTGTACTTGAAAAGATAACACTGACCCATATTGTTAGCGACACGACCGGATACCAAGATTACACAACACGGCGTGTTTATAATTGACACAACATGTTTAAGCTATGATTTCTCAATCCATGTTGTTAGTCACACAGGCGGATATAGGGTCATAAAAACATAGCTTGTACAAGCAGTACACGGCATGTTCCATTGTAAAAACTAGAAGTCATGTATTCCCTTCCCCACGGCGGGTTACACGACATTATACTTGTAGAGACCCGAAGCCTGACATACATGGACATTACATTACTTTTTCAAAATACTTAATACATAAAAAAAAGACACACAAGGACCGTAATAGTTTAGTGTCAATGGAAACTTGGAACATAATCTTCTAATCGTGGTGAAAGATCTTCAACATCTCCAATAAAGATCTTCCACTTTTTGTTTCCTTACCTAAAACCTTTCTTTTGATCCTAGGGGAAAATAAAACAGAAATAGGGTGAGCTAAAATGATCAGTATGGGTAAGCATGGATAAAATAAAACATACCATATACATTTGAACTTTAAAACATGGACATAATGTATAAACATCAAAATCATGAGCAACGACATAAAACATGGAAGTACATAAGGCATACATCATAATGGAACATAAACCATGATAAAATATCATGGGAATAAAACATGTAATTTTGGAATCCATTAAGAACATGTAATGATTTCTGTAGTAGCCAAGGCATTGCTTCCAAGACCATCTTAGTGGACAAAGTCCAATTTTGAATCGAGTTCACTCCTCATTTCAGTCCTGCAACACTGAACCAGATTAACGTACCATTCTAGCCATGTCTATCTCGTGAGATATAAAATCGTTACCCAATTCATTAGAGGTAGATATAGGTCCCACCCATCTCATAGTGAAATCATTCTTACTTATGCCACAAATTAAACATACATCATTTATAATAACCCAACGAATAAAATGGGTTTCATAAACATCATCCCATCATCACATAACTCATATAAAATAAATGGATATCATTTAATAATAAGAAAAGTGAAACCATGTAAATCATATAGACATGATACTTGAAACACACACATGTGAAATAATGTCATCTTAGATGAAAATGGTTTTGATAAAACACTTGAAATGAATTCTTTAGAAAAATTACCTTTTTTCTTCTAAATCATTTTCTTTTAACAAAATGTCATGAAATTTTAAAATAAAAGGATTTTGTTGAATATAGTCATGAAATATTTTTTAGTAATCTTCATGAAAATAAGGCTTTATAAAACCTTAAAAATCCTTTCATGCCGTATACGTTAAAAAAACATTCTTCTCGTACTTTTGTCGGAAAAGTCAAAAAGTACCTTATAGGGTAAATAAAAGAATAATTCCTTCCATACCATGGGGTAAAAGTAAAAATGGGTAAAAATGACATTAAAAAATACATGAATACACTTTTATAAAGCATTGATAGGGACGATAGAAATAACCCCAGAAAATACTTACGAATAAGCAATCTCGGATAAAAATGAGATTTGCAAAATTATCCCTTACCTTAGGTCCAATATGCTTCGTACGTATCCAAACCTCCTGTATAATGATTTAAATAATGTCAATGACTTATGAAATAATCATATTCATTGTTATGATATCATATATGTTTCACTTATGACTTTTTATTACCCGTTCATTTGTAAATTTCATGATAAAACAACATTTTGGGTAAAATCATTTTATTTATTGTATGTGTTTCAACTTGTCATTCATGATATTATTTCTTATATCATGATTTACATAATTCCAGAATTTAAAACATGATTTATATATAATATATATTCATCATATACATATATATTATAGATCGATAAAAGGAATGAAATACACCGTTAATGGAGACAGTAGGCCATACGTACGCATGAATGCACTTTTCATTTCCCTTTTGAATTGAATGGAATTTAGTAAATGACATAAATATATATATATCTATATATAAATAAATCCAGTATCATTATTATGTAATATATTTCATTATTATTCATTATATATACTTTATAATCATTCATGAATGGTTAACATGGAGAGTGAATCTCATCGCGTCGTGGAGACGGTAGTCCATACGTACGCACGAGCGATGATATCATTCCCAATATCGTGGAATTGTATTAAAGTGTATGTATAATATTAAAAAATCAATATCAATTTAAAATAATCATATATATTCATTACTTTCACCATTATACACATCCATGTAAGGTGGTGGTGGAAAATAGATTACACCGCGGCGTGGAGACGGTATTCCGTCCGTACGCACACGCGGTGATTTCGTTTTCCGTTGGATGGATAGATGGTGAAGTAAGGTTGTTTCATAATTATAATAAAATATCATTATATTATTGATACTTATTTTATTACCTCATAATGAAAAAACTAAAAAAAGAAGAAGTGGAAGAAGAAATAATGTTGAAAAATCGGTAATGGACATCACCTCTTCTTTTAATCTAATATTTGAGACCTCCTCTTAGGGATCTAAAATTGGTCTTTAAAGAAGACTAGGACCTATAGGATGTTTCTAGGGAAGTGTAGAAGAGAATTTGGTAGGGTTTATCCGATCTTGAAGGCTCAAAGAGGTGTGAGGAAGAGAGGGAGGAGGTTCCCTTTTATAAGGGAGGAGAGGGGCACCTTTGGAATTACATAAAATATTATTTTATTATAAAGTCATATTCAGTTTTTAATAGCTCAAAATTAAAATATTTCGATGCTAAGGTTGGGATGGGTCGAAATCCTCTCATCCAATATAATTTAGACAAGTATAGGTCATTATATTAACCTTATCTTTTAGTTTTAACTCTTAGTTAATTAGATTGACATTTACCATGTCAATTTGTATTTTTATATCATATAGTTAATAAACATACCATATACATCCATGAGACCCCCAAGTAGTCCATTAATGATACAGCTATCATGATATAAGTATCTTGACAGAACCATAGATTTTTAGAAATATAATAACAATTAATAATATAATATTTGTTTTCGAAACTATTTTATGTCAAATTTGACACTATTTGGTAATTGATTTTTGTTAAAATCATAACAGAATTATTTGTTCGAAGAAAATTAATTAAATCAATTATAACATGTAATATTAACATAGAAAATTATTTTAATTTATAAATAGTCTCAAATTACATTTATTTGTGTATTTATAACATCAATTATGTCAATATTTCATTAATAGGATAATTACAGCATCATCATGGTATCATAAATAAATTAAACTATTTTAAGTCTAAAAATTACAAATAAAATACCATTATGTTGATAATATTTTTATACTTCTAATGAATATTTATAGTCGAATTTATCTTATGTATAACCCTATATTAAAAATGATTTAGTTATTAAACTTTGATTTTAACTATTTTAACACTTCTTTAAATAAATTGATAATAAATGTCCTAATCTAATCCAAGTGGGTCTAAATGGTCATATTTTATTCATATGGTTGGTTTTTGTCGAATTAAACTTATCCAATATAATTAGGACATGTGTTAGGGTAATAATAATACCACTTTTACCCTTAATTACCCTATTTACTTTTAACCATGGTTAAAAAAAGTAAAAAGTTACTTTTCAACAAAAATTATTTTCATCTCATTGAACCACATTTTAGTCCTTGATATTTACCATGTCTCTTGGATTTTTGAAATTCCACTCATATAAGTGGTAAAATTATGTTTTATGAAAAATTCAGTTTTTTTAACTACCACTTAGTGGTTTCACTATTCATCAAAAACTGAAAGTTTCCAGAAAAATACCAAAAATTAGGTCTAAGCTATATTTGATATTATGAACTAAAAAATGATGTCTATTTTATAAAATTCAAAACATATCATTTACATTAACTAATTTAAAAATTAATTCTCATCGTCAAAACAAATAGCGTGTTTTTAAGAGATAATAACTATCAAAAGATTGACACTTGTTTATATTTGGATTAAATGTGAAATTACATCCAATGAACTAAATTGTTTTAAATTGTAAAAAAAAATATTCTAAATATAATTTAAAACCACTCAAATTAATAATTTATCAGTATTAATTATTTCGATTAAAAAATTTGTTTTTAATTAAAATTTAGTAATTTTCACTATTCATCAGAATATGAAAGTTATCCGAAGAGTACTAAAATTTCACCCTATGCTAATTTCGATATTCCGAATCCAAAAATGAAGTCCATTTTGAATGATAAAATTTATAAAATTTAAAAGTGGGTATTACTATTCATAATGGCTAGTTCATAATAATATTATAATAATATCTCGTTTAGTGAAACTTGGTATTGCGTACTACACACGCTATCGAGGAAGGTTGTGATTGCGTGTAATGCAAGGAAAGTCAGGGATGCATGTTGTGCAAGCTATTTTTGGTGTAGCGTACAACACAAGACATTAATGAAATTAAAAAGATTATTTTTCATAAAATCTCAGGGTGTTACATTCTACCCCCTTTAAAATGAATTTCGCCCTCGAAATTCATCGGGGTTATAAATGGTTTACTACTTGAAAGTTTCTTTAATATAAACCCACATTGTAAAAAGGAAAACAAAAAGTTGTCTTTAAAAACTAATGTATGAAATGTAATGGTTACCCAAATTAACTCATCACTGGGTTTCCACGTAGAAGACCATAGGTGAAAATATGGATATGGAAGAAAAATATAACCATCTTGTTCTGATGGAGAGTGGTAGAGAACATGGCTATGAAAAAGCCAACAATCACAAAGCCATAAATTTGTGACGATCTAAGGTACCATCTGATTCATCAGATATAAGAGCACTAGGACAAAATTTTTTGGTTTTCAAGATCATTTCCCTAAAGTTGATGAAATTGGAATTAGAAGAAATACATTCGTGATTTTGGTACAGTCTCACCGTTGGTCGTTCTTTGGACAATTTTCACTTCATATCTTAAATAAATTATGTTGAATTTTTCATTCGTGAAGTGTTAGCAGATCATGTGATAGAATGATGGGTCATTACATCTGTTTCAAACAAAAGTATAGAAAAGTTATCAAAAAATACATAAGTCCATCTATAGTGAGATTAATCATATATGGTTCCTAAAATGGACTTATACTTCATATATCATACTGATTAATATAATAAAACGAGTTTCTACTAAACAGGGACTTCATATAGGCCAGTGGTAGGCGATAAAGGCCAGTCGTACTTCAGTTGTGGGTTTGAATCCCACAGCCTTGTCCGACGTGATGGGATGTCACCCGTCCTGCAGGTTTTCCTTTTTCTAAAACTACATTACTATAACATCCCATCAATAATATCGAAAAAAACTTCTATCCTTAAACAATACAATCTTATGCCCAATATAATCCATTCCAATCTTTAAGATTATCCAAAATACTACAGTCCAATCTCATATTACAGTGAAAAAGATTACCAAAGATCTCATATAACAAGCATGTTAATACCATCGTTGATCCACATATATCATGAGATATGTCTTGTTGGTCACATTCCAAACATTCGAAGGCCTTAAACATGTATTCTCTGGAAAAACAAATACCCATTGAATCATAGTGAAAACATGAATGCTGTCAAAAGTTTACGCTTTCCATATACCAAAATCCAAAAATTCTATATAATCAGACCATGATATAACCTTCTCCTTATATCATTCATGAGCTCATGAATACTATCAAACATTTAATTTTCTCCTTATCCCTTCATTATGCGCATATCATCTACTTTCCAAAAATATATGAATAACCTTTCATGGTTACTGGTACCATTAATCATACACATTCAACACATATGGAAAGACAACAGTGTAATAATCCTTAGATGTCTATTTATTCCATAGTATCATTAGATTACTTATACAACATTACACTTTATAAACATGTAATCATTCCACTACCTTCTTAAACCATTGACCAAGCTTCAACAATTCTTTCATCTCACATATCATTTGTAGTCTCATCATCATCATCAACATAAATACTACCCATACGACCATACTGACTCTCTTCATAGGACTTCCCCTTAGGGCATTGGTTTGAATAATTCCCGTACATTCCACATTGAAAACATTTAACCATTGTTGATGTCGTAGCAATACCATTATCCTCATCCATGGTGTTAACTGAACCTTTTCCTTTGCACTTACTGGTATTGTGTCCTTTTTTTCCACAGCCAAATCATCTTCCAGTTTCTTTGAGACAATCTCCCCAATTCCTCTTCCCACATGATTTACATGTGGGAAATTGAACTTTCTTTCCTCTATGATCATCATGAAACTCTATCTTTATCTTATTATCTGAGTCGGGAAAATTACCAAATTTGAGATTATTGATCATATTATGAGATTTCGGATTAGGCATAATAACGATGATTGGACTTCCAAATCCCTTTTCATTTGGTTTCTCATGAAGAATATCATTCCATTGTCCATTATATCCTCCATTATCGTGAATCTTCATGTTTCCAGCCATTTTCTAAAACACAAAAAGAATAGTGTGAGAGGCAAAAATCATGCTAGGGAAAACAACATAGTAAAGGGGAAGTAACCTCAATATCTAACATCTTAGGTTAAATTCTAATATCGATAGCGCAATTCAAGGACTATAACCTATACGTATACTTAACCTTAGGGACATCCTTAGATATACGTTAGACATATCTCTAGGGATCTCACTAATGTTCTCGCATCCTAGTTTCCAAAGGTTGACTACACCTTTCCTCTGATACCAACTGTAGAGACCTGTAGCCTGATGTACATGGACATTACATTACTTTTGCAGAATACTTAATACATAACAAAAACAGACACACAAGGACCGTAATAGTTTAGTGTCTTTGGAAACATGGAACGTAATCTTCTAATCGTGGTGAAAGATCATCAACATCTCCCATAAAGATCTTCCACTTTTTGTTTCCTTACCTAAAACCTTTCTTTTGATCCTAGGGGAAAATAAAACATAAAAAGGGTGAGCTCAAATGCTCAGTAAGGGTAATAATGGATAAAATAAAACATACCATATACATTTGAACTTAAAAACATGAACATAATGTTTAAACATCAAAATCTTCAGCAACGACATAAAACATGGAAGTACATTTGGCATAGATCATAATGGAAGATAAAACATGATAAAATAGCATGGGAATAAAACATGTAATTGTGGAATCCATTAAGAACATGTAATTAGTTCCATAGTAGCCAAGGCATTGCTACCAAGACCATTTTAGTGGAAAAAGACCCATTCTGAATCGAGTTCACTCCTCGTTTCAGTCCTGTAACACTGAACCGGATTAACAAACCGTTCTATCCATGTCTATCTCATGAGATATAAAATCTTTACCCAATGAATTGGAGGGAGATATAGGTCCCACCCATCTCATAATGAAATCATTATTTCTTGTGCCACAAAATAAACATACATCATTCATAATAACCCAACGAATAAAATAGGTTTCATAAACATCATCCCATCATCACATAATTCATATAAAAGAAATGGATATCATTTAATAATTAGAAAATTTAAACCATGTAAATCATAGAGACATGATACTTGAAACATACACATGTGAAATTATGTCATCTTAGAGGAAAATGGTTTTGATAAAACACTTGAAATGAATTCTTGAGAAAAATATCCTTTTTTCTTCAAAATCATTTTCTTTTAACAAAATGTCATGGAATTTTAAAAGAAAATGATTTTGTTGAAAATATTCATGAAATATTTTGAAGGAATATTCATGAAAATAAGGCATTATAAAACCGTAAAAATCATTTCATGCCATATACATTAAAAAACATTCTTCTCGTACTTTTGTCAGAAAAGTCAAAAAGTACCTTTTAGGGTAAATAAAAGAAATATTTCTTACATACCATGGGGTAAAATTAAAAATGGGTAAAAATGACTTTAAAAATACATGAATACACTTTTATAAAACATGGACATGGATGATAGAAATAACCCTAGTAAATACTTACGAATAAGCAATCTCGGATAAAAATGATATTTGAAAAATTATCCCTTACCTTAGACCTGATAGGCTTTGTATGTATCCAAACCTCATGTATAATGATTTAAATAATGTCATTGACTTATTACAGAATCATATTCATTGATATGATATCATATATGTTTCACTTATGACTTTATATTACCCGTTCTTTTGTAAATTCCATATTAAAGCAGCGTTTTGGGTAAAATCAATTTATTTATCGTATGTGTTTCGACTTGTCGTTCTTTATATTATTACATATATCCTGATTTACATAATTCCATAATTTAAACCATTATTTATATATAATATATATTCATCATACACATATATATTATAGATCTATAAAACGAATGAAATACACCGTTCATGGAGACGGTAGTCCATACGTACGCATGAACGTTGTTTTCGTTTCCCTTTTGAATTGAATGGAATTAAGTAAATGACATACATATATATATACATAAATCCAGTATAATTATTATGTCATATGTTTCATTATTATTCATTATATATATTTTATAATTTTCATTAATGGTTAACATGGAGAGTGAATCTCATCGCGTCTTGGAGAAGGTAGTCTGTACGTACGCACGAGCGATGATATCATTTCCAAGATCGTGGAATTGTATTAAAGTGTATGTATAATATTAAAAAATAAATATCAATTTACAATAATCATATATATTCATTACTTTCACCATTATACCCATCCATGTAAGGTGGTGGTGGAAAATAGATTACACCACGGCGTGGAGACGGTATTTCGTACGTACGCATGCACAGTGATTTCGTTTTCCGTTGGATGGATAGATTGTGAAATATGGGTGTTTCATACATATAATAACATATCAGTATAATATTGATACTGATGTTATTACCTCATAATGAAACATCTAATAAAATAAGAAGTGGAAGAAGAAATAATGTTGAAAGAATCGGTAATGGACATTACCTCTTCCTTGAAGCTCCTCATTGAGACCTCTTATTAGGGCACTAAAATATGTCTTTTAAGAAAACCAGGACCTCTATGATGTTTATAGGGAAGTGGAGAAGAGAATTTTTCAGGGGTTGTCCGAACTTGAAGGCTCAAAGTGGGGTGAGGAAGAGTGGGAGGAGGTGCCCTTCTATAAGGGTGGAGAGGGGCACCTTTGGAAAAACTAAAAATATTATTTTATTATAAAGTCATATTCGATTTTTAATAGTTCCAAATTGATATATTTAGAAGCTAAGTTTGGTATGGGTCGAAATCCTCTCATTCAATAGAATTTAGACAGGTTTAGGTCATTATATTAACCTTATCTTTTAGTTTTAACTCTAAGTTAATTAGATTGACATTTACCATGTCAATTTGTATTTTTATATTTTATAGTTAATAAACATACCATATACATACAAGAGAACCCCAAGTGGTCCATTAATGATACAAATATCATGATATAAGTATCTTGGCCGATCCTTAGATTTTTTGGAATATAATAACAATTAATAATATAATATTTGTTTTAAAAACTATTTTATGTCAATTTTGACACTATTTGGTAATTGATTTTTGTGAAAATCATAACAGAATGATTAGTTCGAAAAAAATTAAATAAATCAATACTAACATGTCATATTAACATATAAAATTATTTTAATTTATAAAAAGTCTCAAATTACATTTATTTGGGTATTTATAACATCAATTATGTCAATATTTCATTAATAGGATAATTGCTGCATCGTCATTTTATCATTAATAAAATAAATTATTTTAAGTCTAAAAATTACGAATAAAAACACCATTATGTTGGAAAGATTTTTACCTTTCTAATTAATATTTATATCCGAATTTATCTTATTTATTAACCTATATTAAAAATTATTTAGTTATTAAACTTTGATTTTAACTATTTTAACCCTTTTTAAAATAAATTAATAATAAATGTCCTAATCTAATCCAAGTGGGCCTAAATGGTAATATTTTGTTCCTAAGGTTGTTTTTGTTCGAATAAAACTTATCCAATAGAATTAGTACATGTGTTAGTTTAATTATAATAACAATTTTACCCTTAATTACCCTATTTACTTTTAACCGTGGTAAAAAAGTAAAAAGTTACTATTGACCAAAAATTATTTTAATCTCATTGAACTACATTTTAGTCCTTGATATTAACTGCGTCTCTCATATTTTCTAAATTCCACTGACAGAAGCAGTAAAATTATGTTTTATGAAAAATTCAGTTTTTTTAACTACCACTTAGTGGTTTCACTATTAATAAAAAATGAATGTTTCCAGAAAAATACAACAAATTAGGCCTAAGATATATTTGATATTATGAATTAAAAAATGATGTCTATTTTATCAAATTAAAAACATATCAGTTACATTAACTAATTTAAAAATTAATTCATGTCGTCAAAATAAAGAGCGTGTTTTTAAGAGATAATAACTATCAAAAGATAGGAAATTGGTTATATCTGGTTTAAATGTGAAATTACATCCAATGAAAAACATTGTATTAAATTGTAAAAATATATTATAAATATACTTTAAAACCACTAAAATTAATATTTTATCACTCTTAATTATTTCTATTAAAAAAGTTGTTTTTCATTAAAATTTAGTAATTTTCATTATTCATCAGAATATGAAAGTTATCCGAAAAGTACCAAAATTTCACCCTAAGCTAATTTCGATATCCCGAATCCAAAAATGAAGTCCGTTTTGAAAGGTAAAATTTATTAAATTTCAAAAAGTGGGTATTACTATTCATAATGGGTAGTTTATAATAATATTATAATAATATCTCGTTTAGTGAAACTCGGTATTACGTACTACACACGCTATCGAGGAAGGTCGTGATTACATGTAATGCAAGTCATGTCAAGGATGTGTGTTGTGCAAGCTCCTTTTTGTTTAGCGTACAACACAAGACATTAATGAAATTAAAAAGATTATTTTTCATAAAATATCGGGGTGTTACAATACTACATGGTGTGTACATATACATACACGACGCGTACTTAATTTTCTTTTTCATTTCTTCCCGAACAGAAGAGTACAGGGCATGTGTTCATAGAACCACACGCCGTGTTGTCTGGGTTTCCAAACAGTAAACCTTAGAAAATACTCCAGAGCCCCTTCTTCATTAATTTCAAGCGTCGGTATGCCAGATTCCACTCCTCGGGTGCACATACTCCTCGAGAACCAATGTTTAGCACCTGACCTTTCACATTATAGTACAAAACGTGAAAAAGGCTGGATCATGATCCACTAAATTCCGGTCCAAGAGAGACCATAATTCTCAGGAACCAAATATTAGGGTCCATAAACCCAGCTGTAACATGTACTAATACCCTATCAACAATAGACGTATCTATCATGGTACCTATTTCAACAACATGAATTTTCTAGAACAACATCTATCACCACAACATAAAATTTCTAATGCACCTACATGGCATGTAAACAATGCCTGGAATGTGATTCTAACATGTTCATAAATGATGCATGAGATGGAATACCCTCATCTCATCGAGTTACAACTAAATATAATCCAAGTATATAAAAATAGAATCAACACACCACATGTGCATCACAAAAAGGTGAAAATTGAATAAATTTTAAAAACCATAAATAGAAAATCCCAATTTAATTTGATCCAATCCGGCCTTTACCTGTACATAGGGTAGCTATACCCGAGTATGTTTTATTACAAAATCCATTAACAAGCTATCACTTTCTGTTGTCTCCAAATAATAAAATATCCTATATAAAAAAACCCTTTGATACTATTTGTAACATACTGGATCCGGGAGCCACACAATGGGTGCCCCAAACATGGTTGGTCACATGACCTCAAACGTATTTCCTCAAATTCCAGAGGCAGACGACGAGCAGTTGGGGCCTAGGACTGATAGTGGGGAATCTATGCCCTCATTTGTCAAAGTGTAGTATAACGGAAAAAAATAAACATACAAAAGCAGAAGCAGTAAAAATTATAAACCTGAATTGGAAAATGAAACTGAAGTAAAGGATAACCAACTATCATATTTATGATGATGCTACATGTCTCTAATTCTAAGAATGTATCCAAAACAGGACACACTGCAATCTGATACAATACATTACAAATTACAAAGTATAGAAAAATAAAACAAATTTTTCCAATAGGAACACAAGAGCATAACAAGCCAAAGCTGGGTCCAATGCTCTCCTACTCCTATACAACAATCATGTATTTGTGAAGGGACACTTTCCCTTATCAGTACATACAAAACTATAATCTGTTTGGGCCCATGACATGACCCAAAATGGGTGTGAGAAATTAATCCTAGTAGGTAACCACCAAAGGCATGTGCCCAACTATTAGTGAAAATGTACAGCAGCAGTGTGCAATAATGAAATGTAGTAAACATGGAAGTACTCAAAAGTAACCATTCCTACTACTTACATTTCCATTTTAATAATTATTTAACAATTCAATATAATTAAATTATGAGTTTTCGGAGACTCTGCCTCGAAAGACAATAATCTATATATGTTCCATAGTAGAAACCAAAACAGGCTATCTAAAAAGTAAAAGTTGATAATAATACCAAGAATATGCATTATCTTGGTTAGTACAACATAAGAAATCACCATAGAAAATATTCAAAGTAAAATATTTCCCTAGAAATTAATGTCCTTACCCTCAGGAAAACAAAAATGAAGCCCTTAGGTGACTTCCCTCAGGGATAGAAAATATTTCCCTCAGGAATACAAGATATCTCCCTCATTTGTGGAAGCTACTACCCACGAGCATAATAAACATTTCCCTCAGGCTAAACAAAACCATTCCATTACGCTAAATAAAACACTACCCTCATGGATAAGAGACGTTTCCCATAGACTAAACATAACCTTACCCTCATGCTAAAAAAAACTCTTCCCTCAGGAATTCCACATGAAAAGAAAGTAACTGGCCTGAGCCCAATGCATAATTAAGAAAATTATTTATGTTTCCTCTCAAGAAAACTCAAAACATGCTATAATCACCACATAACCACGGGTATCCTAGCCAACGGCTAAAAAAGGGAGACACAACCTCGGGGTGGCCCTAGATCAATGAAACGATATCAAACAATAGTTTATACTTATTCATAATATTACCTATGCAATTCTAGGTATCTCAACAGTCCAAGTCTCAACCATACGACACACCGGACATGTGTGCATGGAACAACGATACACAATATCAAATCAACCATTGGGATTAAACACAAGACCACATAGCTCAATCTCCTCTGATCGATATACGTGAAAGGAAACTCCTAAAAAATGAATAACGATGTAGATTTGAGATAAATGATTAGATGTTAAAACCTAAATAACATCCCTTAGGGAAATAATTCGATGGAAAGGATCAATAAGAGGGAAGACCTTACCCACGCGGTTCAAATGAGATCGACGGTGGAAGAATCCGAGTCCCGGTGAGTGATCGAGAGCACCTTCAAGTCTTGGCATCCTCTCCCACTGCTCATGGTGAGTCCTTTTCCTCCTCTATCGAATCAGCAGGCTGACATGTACACTTCAAGTACATGGCGTGTAATATCCTTTGTAACTATTCCAATGGAATCTATATTCCACTACCTCAATGTTCATTTACCAACTGATTACATGACCTATATTAATAAGTACACGGCGTGTACTATATTTTTTAACTGTTCCTTTGGCAGCTACGTTCCACCACCTCACTGTTCATCTGCCGCCTGATTACATGACATGTATTTAGTTTTTACACCCTTAATCACCTACAATCTTACATTCCCTATATTCTCATCCCACACAGCCAACGTACATGACATATGTACAAAAGTACACGGTGTGTACCCATAAATTTGTGATTATTCCAAAATTTCCCTGGTTTTCTCAAAAACAATTTGGGAAAAAGGAAAAGAAGAAACACATACCTCAATAATAAGAACTATGTTTTCCCATCGATTTCGTCTCAAGGTATAGGTCGATGTAGAAGTCCCCCAATCTGCGAGGAGGAAGTCCTTGAAAATTATCATAGAAGAAATCGATATACATGTCCAACACTAAAGTATATCTCATACTCTCAACATCAAATTATATGAGGGAAAGGCTATCGAACTAATGTGTGATCGACTGCACCCTCCTCTAGCTAAGTCCAACTTGTGCTGCAGTTGTTCCCTTCTCACTGGTGAAGGAAAACCTCTTCCCATCTGTGCGTACATACCGAAGTTTGTGCTTAATAAATTGATTATGAGAATGGATTGTGGATAATGATTCTATACCCATTAAGACATCATAAGGACTCAACATCTCTACTAGAAGATCCCAATAGAAGTTCTTGTTTTCTAGAGTAAGCTCACACTCCCAGCACAAGTGTGTAATCGTCAAATCTTCTTTCGTAGGAGTCTATAATCATAAGGATCGAACCAACGACCCCACCAGAATTAAAGAGATCCGAACAAGTGTCGTGTAAATGAATGTGTGACATTAAACTATGTCTATAAGTACTGCAACTAGGGTGGAATAGACACAGATCATACCTCTAATCATATCTGGGGCGTCGTGGTTGTAGGCCTCTTCTGCATGTAGTTGTGCTCGCCCCTATCAACCTACTTCATGTGGTTGGGGTGTATAACCTGGTGGTGGTTTCTGTAGAACCAAAAATCATCACCCACCACCTAATACACGACATGATCCTCTACCACGTATGTCTTCTTTCATATCTCCTCACTTGAATCTCTTCCTCATCCCCAGTGGGTCAGGCAGTCGTGAGCCATGTGGCCCTGGCTGCCGCACGTGAATCACACCCAGCCTCCTTGCTAACCTTCTCTGACTTGCGAGCCCCGCACCACTAACCCAACATCCCGAGGTTGTCTACTAGAAGGTATGGCATTCTTGGTCTTTTATGTCATCTGCCAACTAAAATATTCAAATGAATCTACAATGTTTCGCCTGGTGGTGGGTCTTGTTGTCGGTGTCTGCTCTATAAGGAAGATCTCCACAAAGAGTGCTCTCTATAGTACTCCATCATGCATCTAGATGCTGAGAGATACCTTTGAAGATCTGATCTCCCATTGAATTCCCTTCATGAAGGCCTGGGACCTGATGAAAGGGCTCCATACCATTTTGGTGGAGTAGCATGAGAGGTCGGTAAACCATGCCGAGTACTGGGACACAGTTAGGTTGCCCTGCTATATGCGTAGGAGCTCCTGAATACCCATTGAGTGTATAGTCAATGGGATAAACTTTGCCCTGAATAGACCATCAAAATCTACCCAGGGGAGGGTCTCATCATCGTGCGTCTGGAGCATCAGGCTCCACCATATCCCTGCTGCTCCCTGGAATATATTGGTATCTAGGATCACCATCTATTTGGATGGTGTCCCATCCATGAGAAATACTATGTCCATAGCCTCCTCCCAGTCCTCATCCACCTGCAGATACATCACGCCTCAGATCCTTAGAGGCTGGTGCCGCTAAAACTCATACAACGATCTCAGTCGGCATGCACCATCTTCTGGTGGGGCTCGTGGCAACAGCTGTCCAATGGGTAGTGGGTCTACTGGTTCACCACCCAAAGTGGCTAATGCCATAAGAGGGCCCTCCTTTGAGGACTCATCTCTCGCTGGGATGTCATCTTGTACACTGTTGGTAATCATCAATTGTTGTCTATGTAGCGGCATCTAGAAAGAAAATAGGTTCCCCATGGTCAAGATGTTATAACTAGTGAGATGACTCAAAGAGATAAAAAACCACATCCAGAAAAACATGCAATTAGTGTTTTTGTGCACCGAGTCAAAAATCAGAATTCGGGGTCATGGACTATGGTTATGTTGTCCAGCACACCAACACGAGATTCCCCAAACTAAAAACCACATTCAAACAACATAACACTATTGTTCCATTAAAAAAATATCATACTCTTAGTTTTTTGGTTGAATTGACTCCTTTGATACCTCTTTGTCATGAACCATCCCTAGAACTCATATCGTGACTACCCCTATCTCGCCTTGCTTAGACCAGTGGTTGGTTACTAGAACAAAAAAAGAGTATCCCTATAATAGGAAGGAATTTCATTTAATCCTGTACAAATTAAAAAACAAAGAACACCATAAGAAGAAACATTAAGTAAACTATTGTAGTAAAAAGTGTACTGAATGATAAGGGGCCATAATATAGGCCCAAATAAAAAGTAAAAGTTCAACTGAAAAGATAAAACTACTCGTAGATCAACCTACAAGGATCATACCTAATGGGAAGGTACAAATAATCTCTACAGAACTATATGTCAGTCTGTCAACTCCACATACTACCTAGTCCTGCCTCCCTCAAGCCTCAGCCCAGCTGCTTGTCATGTGCACAATACACAACATGGTCCGGGCGGATCCCATGCAGGGGTGAGTAAAACAATACCTAGTAGGGACCCCGAGACCCCCGAAGGTCTCACAGAATTTCAAAATGGAAAATCAAAATAAATGATCACAATCAAAATCACAATAAAATAGACACAACTCAAACCTAGTTTAAGTGAACTATTGAAGTACAAAAGAGTAGTCGTGTAGCTAGTCATCATATTCTGTCAAGAGGTAATGTTTCTGACCAAATGTAGTCTTACCCACATAGGATTGATAGGTTCAAACCACAGTAAGATCCACATAGGATCTACCCCAACAAGATTCGATAGGTACTGACCCCTACTGACCCACATAGGATCTGATCCACATAAGATTGGTATGATGTTGATCAATGACAGGCCGCTCTAAGGTAGGTTCTCATCCAGTCGCTCACTGATGATCCACATAGGGTCGTTAGAGAGATGATCCACACAGGGTAACTAAAATTTTCATCTAAATATGGTATCATGGTGCTGATCTACACATGATCATATGATGTTGAACCAAATAGGATCTCTAGGTGTTGAACCACACATGACCGCTCGATACTAACCTCCATATAATCTATCTCCACCCTCCGGCTCACTACCTGCCACTAGATTCCCACTCATCGTATGCTTCATTCATGGAGAACCTCTCCACAAGACATCAGTTTTATTTCTTCCAGCATAAGGTCCCACGATAATGTAACCTGATGATCTGTCATGTCATTAGGGTTCCAACATCATAAGGGTTCCAACAAAACATACAGCACGTCCACCGAACACCCGGTCTGTATGTTGTAGGAATTTTAGCGCTGAGGGCCCGTTTGGATTGTGATTGGACCCACCATAGTCTTACTCTATCATTCTCCAAAACTCTCGTAGATTTTTTCAAAAGGACCACCTTGTCAGTAGTGTCCTTATGCCACATATGGTGGGTCAGTCAGGCGCCTGGTCTGTTTGTTACTTCCCTTTCAATGAAACGAGGGGTGATCGCACGTCGGTAAAGCCCGACCATGTTGGGGATACCACAATATGTCAAAGGGACCACTTCCCAAAATGTATTCCAATGCCACTGATTTCTTGTCAAGCGATCACCTAGTTCATCTATTACGGGTGTTTTTTTATCCAGGGACCGGTTGGTTCTGGGCTCGGTCTGACTCGGTCCGACCGGCCCAACGCAAAGGGTTCTGTGGTCTACCTGACCTTGCCTGGGTCCGACTAGTTAATGGTCTGCTCGGTTCACTGGGTAGGAGACGTCGGGGTCAGAGCCATTAGGTTCCCGGGCCTAGCCCCCCGCTCGGCCGGCCCGCGCCGACTCGGTCCGCCTGAAGGCCGACCGTTGTGCCCAGCTGGCCTCGTGCTTTTAGGGATGTTCTCCAACCGGTTGTGCACTACCCCACATCATATAACGATTAGCCGTTTGGCTGACCTAGATTCTCCAACGAGGTGTGCCACACCCTCCTGTCACAGCCTTTCCCACCGGCAACACGTATAGGCTCCACCCCTTGTCATGCGCGGCCGGCTCGGGCCGGCCGCCATCGGCCACCACGTCGTGCTGTAGCACGTCACCTTCCACCACCTACGACCGGTTGCGTCGGCTCTTCTTCGGCAACCCCTGACATGGCGCACCGACTGTCTCTTCTAATGGTCACTATAAATGCTTTGATGTCCATTCATGGGGTCGTATGTGCCTATGGCTCTTCCGAGATACCACTGTCACACCTGACCCTCTATTTTATGTTGTCATCGAGTTGTAAATTCATTCCCAATGTACGGAGAATGAGAGAAGCGGTAGAGGGTCTGGGCCTTGTTCATTTGGCATGTTCCTTCTTCATTAATCTGATAGCAATCCTGATAGGATTTTATTCATCAAAGACAACATCAAAAATAAACCCCCAACTTGAAAAGACATTCATGGATGACAATCCAGGGAACCCCCTTTCATCATTGCCGTCAGTTCATGATTTGATGGTGCTCATCACTACTCTATGAATTCGGAATCGTCCTCCATGTGGTTTACGTCATGGTACATTTCCAGATCTTCATCGCTTTGTGAATTCGTGCCAACCCTTCACCCCGAGCTACATATAAATTGGAGAGGGGAGGGCGAGTAACAGACGTTGAAATAATGGGGTTTATTTAATTGAGGAGCCTTGCTTATTCCAATGATGCAGTTACTAGAATAATGGGGAGTCAAACTATTTAATGGATTGACTGGTCTTTGGTCCCTCCACCACCGCTCGTCCACTGGCGGAAAGGAAAAAAGAAAAATAAAATAACATTGTTATTTTATTATTCACTAAAATCATCAAAAACAATCTTTTTCTGTCGACCTTCTACGGTTGAATTGAAGCCACCTTTATGAAAATATCCATGTAGTAGATTCAACGGTGCCCTCATATTTTTAATTCGTGTACCAGTTTAAAATATAGAGAATTCCACCCTCATGTTTATTGAATGTAGCTTAAAAAAAGTTCAAAAAGTCATTCCAGGCATACCAGGCCTCAGAATCACAAACCATCAATTTTCGTACACTCTTAATAATTCCATATAACAAAAAATGTACATGTAAAATATTTTTCATTAAAACATTCCAATGCCACCATCACACACTGGATTCATGCCATTGAGACAGGATGGACAAAACCCAAGCCACACTAGAATGTCATGGTCAATAATCCATGCCAATGACATCGATGCCGCCAAGCCACCCCAGATCCACCATCGAGGCGTGCTAGAGAATCGAGCCACACCACCCCCAAAATAAGATTTAAGAGAAGTCAACACTGAGCAGTCGAGAAATTCTTTATTAGGGAAGGAGAAGCTCCTCATGGAGAAAAACCTAGAAGTGAACTGGATGAGAAACCCACCGCTCAGAGGCCAAGGGTAGTATTTTGATGTTACACTGTTTTATTTTTAATTAAAAATATCGGGGCTTGATTTTGAACCTCCCTTATAATTCCCTAATTATGATTAAATGATGATACAACCCTTTTATTCTAATTAATTCCTCCCATGTATACATGTTCCCATGGTGAATGTTCATAAGAGTTAATCCATTTATCTTTGTTATTCGTGTTTCTTTTTTATGGTATGTGTTCCATTTAAAAATTACTTATTCGGGTACATGTATTTATATGACATTATTAAATTCCATTTCATGAATAAATAATGATATACCACTCCCACATTCATCAACACATTTTATGATTTTGCACATGATGTCATTATACTATTAAAATCTCACAAAAATATTCCATTCCAAAATAATTATTTAGTGAATATCATACCCATTCCACAATCAATGGAATTCATCTTTATGCACATATAAATATAAAATGGAGACTTACGTGAATTTATTCCTCATTCCTTTATCATGTAATAAATGATGATGTTTTATGAATCTATGTTATTTGATTTATGTGGGACACAAAAGAATTATATTGAGAAGTTTATGAAGGGTGTTCTCTGATAGAACTCTAATGAATTGGGTAATGTTTAATATCATGATATGTCATGTTGGGTTTGGGTTTTACCGAATTCCTTTTTGAAATTTTTTCCATCATGTTTGGAAAGTGGATTTCTTAATTCATTTATTTAAATAATGAAGTGTTCTTAGTTGTTGCCACATTTCCCTGTTTTGATAATCATGAAATATAAATTCCTTTATTTTAATGTTTCTTTAATTCTCCATTGATATGAAAATTTACTAAATTTTTTTGTATTATTCATTTTTGTTCTTTTTACTCCCTTAATAGGCTTTATATCACACACCTTTCTTGTTTACATCATCAGGTTGTTATGTAATATTCATAAGCCCTAAATACACTATACCTCTTGATCTTTTGAGTTGTATTATGTGTAATTTTATTTAATAAATCATGTTTAAAAATGAAATCAAGAGCATGGGTGTTATAGTGAATCCATGTTGCTTAGAAGATTCCATCCCACTTGGACATATCAATCTATTATTTTATATCTGTTAAATTCCTCCACTATGGATTTCTCTTTTCTTATATTTTTCTTAGTTATAGAAATATGATTTATCGACCAATGAAGTATCAGGTTTTGATCATCATTTTTAGGTGATCTTGGTTTTACTTTTGATTCCCTGAATCTATGTTCTTCATTGTCGTTATATTTTGAGGGTGATTCATTTATTTACATACTATGGTTTGTGATCTCGAAAAAATGAATATAGTTTATTTATAATTGTTCAAATTTATAAAATACTATTCTATTAGGCCAACACACAATGCATATTAACTATGGGACCAATGGGAGAGGATAATCATTTGTTTTGATTACTCCATAAAACCCTTTGGAACCAACTATATTGAGACATGGACTATGGAAAACTATAGGGTGATTCAACCCTTGAACATTATTGAACTGAATTTTGCATTCAAACATGACTTCAAATGACATGGGCCCAGATGTTATTACATGGGATAAGATTGCATGGGAAAATGACTTGCATGTTTACTGAAATTACTTGTGATATGTAGATATGATATGGTTTCGTAAACCTAAATGATAATAGAATAAGACATAACATGATGAAAGAAAGGTATTTTAAAGATGAATTGTAATTAGATGAATTGACCATTTTAGTTTATTATGTAATGTTTCATTATACTTATCAACGTGTCCAGGGTTGTATTTTATAGTGAAGTTGTTATAGTATATGGCTATGTTATGGTGGAATGCTTATAGGGATTATCCTGGTTTTGTTGTCATGCTTATTTGGATTAGGAATCGTTGTCATGCTTATTTGGATTAGGCATGTTACGTTGTAATACATATAGGTCATGGAATGGTTATGTTTTTATTATTTAATGGCTTTTCCAAATTATTTTACAATTATTATAGTGTTTAGAAAAATTATACAAAAAAAATTATTTAGATGGATTGACCAGGTTATATAGTAACAATTATAGGGCTAGGCTCGATAATGCTAAAATGCTAATATATAGGGATTTTTGGATTCTGTGTTTTTCATGGACATATTCTTATGATTGGAAAGGAAATTCAATATGCTCAGAGTGAATATGGAATGTCACAAAAGAATAATGGTTTTTATACTCTGTTAATTCATTAATTAATATTATTTTTATCTATAAATATCATTCTCTTACTAGAAGGATTAATTTTATACTATATTAATTGATTAATTAATACTATTATTATATATTATATTTACTCTCTTAATATCAATCGAAATTTTTATACATAGCGACTGTGATACCCCATTATTCTAAAATAATATCATTATATTTGATGGCGTATATGACTGGAAACACCAACATTATGAGAAAATATAGAAATGGAAGACATTTTTATATATTTACTTCAATGTAAATTAAATATATTGAATGAATTATATTACTTGAAATAGTTAATATAACTTGCATTATTTGAAATATATATTTTAACCTCAATTACATGAAACTCTAGGTTTAAGATGCACTAAACACAACCTTGATATTAAAAAAATGTAAAATCTCAATATAATATTATTATTATATAAAAATTTTATAATTTTTTTTAAATTTTATTGTATAAATAGTAATATTAAAATTTTAAAAATTATTTTTACATATTAAAAATAAATATAACAAGAATAAATTAAAAGAAAAACTTAATATTTTGTATCAAACTATGTTTTCCAAAATGACTTTTTAATCAGTCATTGTGGATAAAAAATAAAATAACGTTTTAATAATTATAAAAAATTTAATATGAAATATAAAAACTATATTTGAAATCAAAACATCAAAATTATGTAAGGTTTAATGGTTTATATTTACTAGAATGTATAATATTTTGATAAATAGGTAAAAATCCAAAATTATAATTGAAAACTGCCTTTTCATTTATATAATTTTTAGTGATAATGTAATTTTTAAATTGTTTTATAGTAAAATTAAATAAATTTAAGATATATTATTAAAATTTAGTACATTTTACTAATTTGAAAATAGTATTTTGATATAAGAAAAAAATATTTTTTTAGAGTTTCTATTTAAATACCCACATTCTTGCCATTTTTTTACATTAACAATGAATATAATTTTAAAAATATATAATTTTTATTTTTAATAGTAGATTTTATATTTATAATGAAGGTAACATATAATTTTTCATATGTTAAACATTATTTTTCATAAAAATTATTAGTGAAAATATTTATTAATTAATTATTAGGGTAATGGTAAAAATGAATTTACTGGGGGTTTAACCAAGATGATAAGGATTTAAAATGTCCTAAAAACTCATCAATTAACAATTTTATATTAATTTATCTAAAATACTACCTATAGGTTAAATTAATTATAATTTTTGATGGTTTTTTCATGATAAAAAATTCACTATGATTTAATTGTTTTCAAAAATTAAATGTGTTCCACTCAACACACTTATAATAGCACACCCCTTCGCCTATTCCTTACACCTTCAAATCTCATTGTTTCAACCAATAACTAATAAATTCACTTCCCAAAATCACTAAACTAATATATTATTATGTAGTTTTGAAAAAAACATAAAATATAATACATTTTGTGAAAACAAATGGAGTATACAAGAAAAAGAGGTTACATTTTTCAATGAGCATTTTTTTTTAATTTTTCTTCCACCCACATCAATTTTCATTAAACCATTATGCTATAATTAAATTTATAAAATTACTATAGTGAGATTTTTTATGTTATATAAATGATATGAAACAATCCCCAATACCAAAAAATTAGTAATAAAATCATGATTCGTATGTATGGTGGACTAATTTCTTGTGAACAGATGTAATTCGTTTTGTCATCAACACCTATCACATTTCTGTATGATGATGGATATAAAGTAGATATATGAAATTTATAATGTAACTATTTTTAGCTATTAATTATATAATATATAACTCTTCATGTCCAATTACATATTTGATATGATAACCCAAATCATGAGTACACCTGAATACCACCTCACTAAGCATCGTGATTCATCATTAACTAATTCTTTACCTAGAATATGATAAGGATAAATTTATTTACTATCGATGATATAAAGAAAATTAAATTAATATTCATGTAATTGATTTAATACTATATAAACCAGGAATTATTTAATATCTTATCTTTTCTGTAACTTAATGACGATAACATCGTTCATGTATGCGTGGACAACCACCTTCATGGAGCTATATGACTATATTTTAATCAAAAAACCAGAAAGATAAAATATAAGAGTATATGATATCTTAATTAAGATATTGAAATTGATTATATAAAGATAAAAATTACTTACCACCTTTCCCTATTGATCTGTGAAAAATGGAAATGTTACTCGTTCATACATACTGCCTATTATCACGATGATTGTAATGTACATCTTTTTTTAACCATCATTAATGAATGGTTTTAAAAATACAAATTAATGATTATAATGAAATTTATTTAATTATTATTTTTATTAGTATGATGGAACTATATAATATTAACATGAATGTGAATTTTCGGGAAAACCATAATTGAATAAATAGGGTAAGTAACCCTAGAAAAATCTAAAATATTCCATGATTATTAGTGAATAGAAAAAAAGATGTCATAAATTGATCATTAATGATATTATTAATATTTAATTTATAATATAATAATGAAATTAAATTATTAATAATATTATAATTATTTTTAAACCATGTTAAACCAATATTTATTGTCAGGTAATGGATTTTACCTCAATTTATTTTCAATGATGTTTATTGAAATGTTAAGCTCATAGGATAATTTATATGGTGTATATAAATTCTATTTGACAGTTAATATCTACAATAAATAATAATTCATTGGGTTTTTGATTTAAATATAATTTTTTCCTTCACTGGGGATTTGAGAAGAATATTAACAAATTCTAAATAAATTTATAACTCAGTTTCTTTTCATTGGGTTATATTATGTCTTCATTATCGTTGATATTTTATGATTTTGTGTATAGATAAATATGATTATCATGTGTTTTATTTAAAAAATTTTATATAGATTTAATATTTATAAACATAATCAATTCATTTATTATTTATCACTTCAATGTTATGTTCATTTAAGGTTTTACTTCACAATTTCATTTTAATAGGTATTAATAGTATACAAATTTCCATTAATGTTAATTATTTTATCCATTAATAATTAACAATGTATACTTATTATTCAATTTTTATAAATTTTAAATCTTATTTTATATGTTTCAATGTTAATATAAATATAATTTGTGATATTTTAGTTTATATGTTTATTTATTAATGAAATGTTTGTTAAAATATTTTAATGATTCATTAAGTTATTTTCAAAATAAAAATAATTATTTTATAAAAAAAATTGTTTTTTTAATTTCAATTCATTATGAAAACGATCCATTTACATTATATTTACACTATTGGGGATATTTTTTATTGATACTATTTGTATTCATCCTCAAGATTGTTTATTATTATTTTTCAAAAGATATTATTGCCATTCACTTCCTTGATAAATTTTTTTTTGTAAATAACATTCCCTAGAAATGTTAACATTTTTGTGATAGTTAGACACTAAATTTACCTTAAAGATCCATATAATTCATTTTGGATATTTTTATTTATTAATACGTATATGATTACATTATAAGGTGTGATACATTGAATGTTATTTTTTTGTCTAGGTAAATATTCTTAATTATGTATCCTTTACACATTACATATATTTAATATTAATGGTTATTGATTAATGAATAAAATTGATTATTTGTAATATCATGAAGGATGTGGATCTATAATGATGTGTTTTCCCCGCTATTATATATAATTTTGATTAATCGGTATGAATGATGATAAAAATTAGTATGCTCTATTATAAGAGTTTCTACCTACAAATTTAAATCCAATAGTAAATTATATTAATTGTAAATGAATAGTGTTCCAAAACATGCTGACCAATAATTAAGCATATAATATCTTTACTATTTAGTTATTATAATTTTCCATGAAATATTTGATATTTGTTTTTGACTCTTTTGTCGGGGCACACACATATGTATGTGGAGGACACACGGCTATTTTTTGCCCCACATTTCTTCTTTCCAATGGCGGGTGGCACCAATTACTTATTCAGAGGCATTTGTTCCTTGATCGAAACAGGATAATGGGATGTCAGTTCTTCCTTCAATGGATTCCACCTCAGAACTAGCTACCTAATCTGGGTCTCCCTTATAGAATTAAGACGTTGTTCGTGAAACTCTTACCAGTTCCATATCAACATGTACACCAGTTAATTTACCTAATTATGTCAGGGAATTCTAAGGGGTCTAGTTAGGGTAGAAACCTTTAGTCGGGGGAGTAGTCACATTGGACATCACTGGCATATCTGGACCTTGGGACATGGGGGAATCTCGGTTTCTTCCACTTATAATAGGTCTTCTCAAGGGCACAAAAGCCCGAGGAATCCCACATCAAATTCAGGTAATAATTTTTCATATGCATGTATTTGAGGTTCTCCTCAGCTTCCCATGTTTGACATAGAGTATGCCAAAGGTTTAAAGTTTAGTGGAGAATGATCAGATTGATCTAAACACTGACTATAGTGAATCAGATGCTATGACACCTAGGGGAAAAACATATGCTAGGTGTTGAATTGGCATGATCTCACCCGTATGTAGCGGCCCAGATACATATCTGGATAGTTGATGGATGGATAAATGATGTGGATGGATAAAAAGGTGGATTCGACATGAGGATGATAGTGATGTTGTGCATGGGCCTTGAAGAGACCTCCTACGTATCCCAGTGGTGGGGAATCAATGTCTGCATAGTTTAGTGGGATGATGGGACACCTGAGGAGGCGACCCATGTGATTGGACGCATGAATGGGATCCCAAGGAAATAGAACATCTGGGATGGGGCATGACCTTCCCGAAACACATAGCATCGAGGGAGATATCAGGATGAGACATTATTGATGTTCCAACACCTCAGGGAGGATTCCTACCTATCCATGTGGTAAGGAATCTGAGTCCACATAGTTCATCTGACGATTACTTACCATCAATTATGGGCTTTAATGACTTACTACTGGATGGGGTCACAACTGCTTACCACTAGATAGGGTCGCAACAGCTTACTACTGGACGGGTTCACAATTCCTTACCGCTGGATGGGGTTACAATGGGTTACTACTGAATGTGGTCACAACAACTTACCACTTAATGGGGTCACAACATCTTACCACTAGATGGGGTCACAAGGCTTACCGTTGGATTGGGTCAAAATGGCTTACTACGGGATGGGGTCACAATGGCTTCCTACTAGATGGGATTGAACCTCATGGAGGGTTCTTATATACCATGTCTAGGAGATAAGGATCAAAACCCTTGTAGTTCAGGATGGTGGATGCGGTTTAATATCATGTAGGATGAAAAATTGGTATGCGGTTTAACATTATGGAGGATGAAGGTGGTACGATGTGAATTGGGGGTTGGAACAAGTGGTTGTTGGGCTTGAACCCTTGGGAGGTTTCCTACATACCGTGCTATGGAAAGGACCAAATTCCACGTAGTTCCACAAGAATGGGAACCAATGTGAAGATGGTCAGGACCTATGGGTGTTGGGCTTGAACCTTAGGAAGGCTTCCTACGTACCTTGCCTTAGCAAAGATCAAAGTCCATGTAGTTCGGAAGGGTGAGTGGGGCATACACTCTAGGATTCCCAGATAGGATGTCATAGTCAATGCTTAATATATGCCTAAATGAGTCATGCTTGTTGTGAGAAACAAGAGGCATCAAAGGCTTGATGATCACATCGCAAAGGGTGCATCCCTGGGAAGTGGAGTGGGGCTTACATGTGGAAAGTGAACCAAATATGAAACATATGCTTATGTGTAGTTCACATCCCGAATAGATGGATATTGGGACTTAATCCATGTTGGAGGCCCGGGTGGTGACAAAGCCCAGTGGGAGATGGATTTGGCACCCCAGAAGAGAAAGAGGAGCATGGATGTGACCTCTTGTAAGAAAAGCTAGGGTCTTAAACTAGAGTGGTTTCCCTTTCCCAGAAAACAGATATCACTATGATAAAAGGGATGTCATTCCATTAGAGTAATGATATCACTTCCGTGGAGACAAGTGGGTGTAGAGAATTCCAAATATGGGGAACCTTGCATGCAAGGCACATGGAGAGGTTATAGTTTAACATCATGTGCTGATGATGATGGTTCTTTGGCAGTATAACGTCCTGCAGTTCGGATGAGGTGGATGCGCTATGCATGCCTAGGACTTACATAATTGATAACTACCAACCCTTGAGGAAAGGAAGGAATTTAAAATGATGTTGAAGGTGATTGTTATTGATAAATCCATTATGGGGTCCAAATTAGCATGGCTATGAGAAGAATCCATAGACATTAGAGTGATTTGGTGCAGCTAAGGAACGACGATGGTGCATGTGGCTTTCGCATGGAAGATACTTGGGGGCCGATATGGAGCGATAATGGTGAATGGGGCTTATACAATGAAGATTACTGTAATATATTCCTCATATCTCGTCATGATGGAATTCCAACTCCCTATTTTGTTGGGGAATATAATTGGGGCTTATACCTATACAGAAGTGAACAAGTGGGATAACACCAAGGGCGTTGGAATAACTCCGAAAAAATGGAGATAAAAAGTGTGAATTACATGACGGACATTTTGAACGCAATGATGGTGGCATGGCGATGGAGGATATCAATTCACCATGTCCGAAACATCGCATTCATATCGTGTTAGCCTGAAATGGGGGCAAACAAATGAGAGTCAACTGCTGCTTCTGTTCAAAACACAAGACCTGACTCGAAGTGTTGTCTAACGTATTATGGGGTGTTGGCTCAAGATTGTAGGTGAGTGGATGCAACATTGGACCAGGCTGTTAGTGGGTACCTTAAGATATGAAAGAGGATGAAGATCTGAATGAAGGACACACAAAGAGTGAGGTGGTGTGATGGAATTTTTGAATAGATTCCAACAATCTTGAAATTATTCCACTGTAACCATGGCATGAGGAATATTATGCATAATACATGAGGCATCTCTTATTTGGAAGAAGATGAATCCTATTATTGATTAATAGAGAATACTACAGTATATAGTCATGTAGAGAGGACTAGTGGCATCTTATTCATGGTGCACATGGAATTTCTTTTCTGGAGCAAGAGGCATCCTATATTTGTCACATATTGAATACTACTATTTATTGTCATGTAGAGAGGACTAAAATTCATAAAGCACCATGAAATAGTTGGTGTTGGGACTTAGAAAAAGTTGGTCCTTTCTAGTTCAACCCTTCCTAGGAGTAAGGTGATGGGGTTTGGATGGGTTGGTTGAGGAATATGTCGAGTCAAGGAGTTTCATGGTGTGTAAAGGAGTATCTCAAATCATTGTATTCCATAGGTGGAAGGAGGCTATGCATAATGGAACAATGGAAAATGTCAACGCCCATGCCCAAAAAGATCGCGGTTTGACTGTCCATTCGGTATGGGGGTTAGTGACCATAGCGAAGGGACCGACCAGGAGTGTCAGGAGCACAAGAAGGCATTGACCCCGAGAGGGGGTTTGGGGGCACAACACCCGCATTATAGACCAGCGGGTGAATGCCTTTTTACTGTTGCACATAAAATTCTCTACATGCAGGATAGGCTGCGTGTAATATTGCACTATGCAGCACAGGTGCGCAAAAGATTGGGCATCGTGGAACTGTTGCGCGTAACAGGGAATGTTGGGCATAGTAGGGAAGGATTTTCATGCAAGAGGGAAGGATTGTGCGCAATAGAGAAGGTCTTCACACAAAATGGGAGATGCGCACACAATAGGGGGACATGTGTGCAATAGGGAATGAATTGGGTGCATTATGTGACGCGTGCCTGCAATATGGGAGATCTTCACGCAATAAGAGGTCGCACACTCAATAGGTGTGGGATTGCATGTAATAGGGGAGGTTGGCTAGATAAAGATGATCTTTTCATTCTAGAGGGAATTTGAACACAATAAGGTTGATTTGGGCACAATTGGGATGGAATTGAGTGCAATATGATGTGTTTTACTACAATAGGGAAGGTGTGCATGTAAGTGGATAGCTGCAACACTGGAGCGCGAAATATTGGGCACAATGGCACTATTGCGTGCAAAAGTTATGCCTTTCATGAAAAATTGGTCATGTTGGCACTTTTACATGATAATGGGATGATTTACGTTCAAGATGTGGGTTTTACGCGCAAGTGAAAATAATGTGGACTTACGCGTATTAGAGTGGATGCCGACCTCTGGGCCCTTCGTGAAGAAGGGGGTGCACTTGTATTTATAGGTGAAGCGTTGAATGTCAGTGTGCGTGAAATTCCAATACAATTTTCTGCGCAATTCCATTTTACGCTCATGATTTATTTTTATGTGAAAGATTCCTTTCTTACACGCATGATTCCCTTTTTACGTGCACATCTATACATTGCCTCAAAACAATCCCGGATGGTCATTTCCTATAGACCGACATCAAACATCCATAACTTCTGATCCGTAACTCCATTTGGGATGCACAACTATTCAAATCAATGCGTGGAGAATGAGCTACACTTCAGAATCATATAGGGAGGCATTTGCTGAATTACATGGATGTGTTTTCTAGTTTTAACAATATTATATACCGATGCATTTCATTATTAGTTTATTTATTAAATAGAAACTGTTTTTAGTTATTTTCATGGGAATATTAATTTCTCCTTATCATACCATGACCAGAAATGCTTAGTTAAATTCATTCCTCTAAACATTTATTAAGAGAAAAAGTAAAGTTCAACAAATATGTACAACAAACTGGAAAAGAAATTATAGATCATAAAATTCATACCTGGCTCCACATCCATTATAGGTCGATTCCTCTGCAGTAGTCTATTCCCACTCCAAGCCTTCATAGCACTTCATGATTATGGAATACTTCGTTATAATATTTAATTTATCCAATGAAATAATCACCTTAAGAAATTACTTGATAGAGGCCCTGGTGGGACCCAGCTTTGGTAGATCAAAGTAGTCTTTCCTTGAACATATTCATGTCGGGGAAGACATAACTTCAACCTTTTAGTACATATTTGTATTCCTATTTTTAACAAATTCACTATATGAAGTCATGGACATTTCAATATTATTTTACTTGTCACTTTTAGAGACATCTGCCCATTTTCATGGGATAAGAACAAATTGCTAACCATCAATCACTCTCTGTTCCTATTCATATTTTTATTAGGATAAATCATGGCTAAACATTATGGGTGCTCCCAAAAATCATGAACACTACACTCCTCCATCCTCATTGCACCTTCTCTGGTTAATGCATTCTGAGATGAATAAACAAGATACATATAGGCACCCTCCTTCATTCGAGAACCCACCTCCAACTGAGAGATATCCTCATTCTCTAGGTCTTTAGATTGGTTACAAGTAGAGATTGTGATCTTCAATCCACCAACAGATTGAAGATGAAAATTAGACTCCTTAATAGTATGCTAGAGAATAGCTTCACTGTTGGATTGACCATCAGAGGCTACCTCATGCACAACATATACACCAATTCAATTCAAGGGAATTGCCTTATGCCCAACAACAACATGCATTCCATCATCCACTATGCTAATGGAGAAACTTTCCCCACGATTCATTGATAACCCACAAGGACCTATAACTCCAGTACTACCTCCAGGATCAATGGCATCCACAACATCATGATTCACACCATATCCCAAGAGAATATATCGCATCATCATATCAAATACTACAACGACAATCTGATTAGATGGTACCCACGCCTGTTTCTCCAAAGTTGAACCACCCAATCCCCCAGACCAATGGAATTGTAATTCCAATCAGTATTGTAAAGAAATTTTCCCTGACCAATGAGCTTTCCAAGCCCCATAACCATACCAGAAGGCCTTCTATACATTTCTCCATTGTGACATTAATCAGCCAGATGACCAAGGTGGCAGAAAGTCAAGCAGTAATACACCCGTGATTCAAAAACAACATTTTTTCTCCATCGAAACATGACACCAACTGTAATCCCACCCCATTCAACTAGTGTCATCCAAACATTCACAAAAAATATGATAATTAATTGGGTGACTCACAGAAGATTTTTGGGAACCAGAAAAAATGAATCGACCCACTAAATTCCCTAACAAACGAATGATTTAAAGATTTTGAAAAGGAATTAGAAGTTGAGGAAGGCATACCCAAGTCACTATAGAAGGTGAGTCCTAATTAATACAAAGTACAAAAGACCAATTGAGAAGAATTAACCTGCATCTATTTCATCTATGAGGAGCTTTGGACCATGAACATATTAAATCTTCATCTGATGCAAAATGTATCATCGTGTGGCAATTATCAAACAGGCCCACGACTGCACGATCTAACAAGCCCCACTTTCTAAATTAAAATCGACCAAACTCATCCATTAAATGCCTTCGATGATTGAAGAAATTAAACCATGTCAAAACTAGGAATCACAAAGCGTCAAATAATTCTGATAATGAAATCGAGAGATGAGGGTCAACAAGATGTAGATCTAGATCCTTCAGGCTAAAATAGATCAATGATATCTTGGGCAGAAAACTGGGGTTAGATTAGGGGACAAATGTCGCCTGTAGAACCAGTTGTGGTGGAGCCAATCCATCCACCCCAAACATCTAGGAATTTGGGGGGGGGGGGGGGGTTATCTATCGTCAACCATCATCTAGGGTCTATCTCCTTATCATACAATGATAATGATGTTTTTTAAATCTCATGTCGGTTAAATAACATACCTATCCATTTATATTATTCATTATCCAATTATTAAAATATAAATTTTTTATGTTATTAACATTTCCATATTTATTATTCTATATTGAACCATGATCACTTTCAATATACTTGACCCCAAGTCAACATTTTATCTCACCATTATATTTTTTTACTTTCACAATAATTAATGATTCATATAACAAAATATATAATAGAATTTTCTAGAGGGAATAAATTTATATTAAAAAATATTAGGTATTTTTTAAATAAATTAAAACGGGATTAATGTATGTATCCATTTTATGAAGAATAATATACTATTTGGACTATCAAGAATGTGATTATTTGAATATTTGGCCTATTTATCAATGAAGGAACTAGATATGGGATACTATGATTTTGGTCTATATTGTTGGTATCAAATGATTTTCATTATAATTTATGGGAAATATATTTAGGAAGACATTGATTATGGAAAATAATCTAACGATATACATTGAGGATAGGTATAAGAACATCCCAACAATTTGGTAAGGAATATATTATATATCTCTTCCTAGAAATACATTTGTATTTGGATACTAAAATTTGAAGATGTTCTGGAATAGATGTATATAGGGTTAAAATAAAAAAGTATTTGACCAAATATATGGTGCCAAAAAAGAATTGGATAATTATTTTCATGTGGTTCATAATGAAAATTACAACAGTGGAAGTATGATTACTAAGATGGATGGAGATAAATCTCATCAAACGGATCCATTTTGAGTTCCTTTCGAAAAAATGTAATGGACTAGTTGTTTTAATTTGGATATTTATATATTAATTCGATATAATATTATCCATAATGGTTTTATATATTAGTTAATGATTCATGGAACTACATTTCAATATTTTTTTGATCAAATGATATATTAAATGTGAATAATAGTTCTTCATATATGACAAATTAATTTTTTTTAGGTAATCATTTCCTGGAGTTTGTATTAAATTTGAAATTCATCAAAGAACAAAGAAATGATGAAATGAAAATTATTAAAATGAAATGTATCAATTTATATTATTTCCTTATATTATTAGATCAATAAATAATTCATAAATGTTAGGAATGATATTTTGAAAAAAAATTCCCACTACATTCATATCGAATGAATCATGTTGCATTTTTAATGATCACATATTTATGGTTTTGGGATCCTTAAGATTCCATTAAATATTCAATTTTTTGTGATCAATGACATAAAAACTCCATATAATTATTTAAAAATATATTTTCTATCTATATCATTACATTCCACAAATTTTCTCCAATATAGAAACAATTTCATAAGTTATTAAAAATTAAATTGTTTACGTTCATATATCATTTATTAAGAGTATATTTTATTAACCCTATTGCAATGATGGGTTTTAAATATTTTTATTTAAAAATTTCAACACATTTATTAACACGATCAATTATAAATTATGATGATGATATTTTTTAATGTGGTGAGAATGTAACACCTAAAAATTCTAAAATAACAACATTACATATGACAACCTATGTAACACACAATAAAACGATTATAAGAAAATATAACGCCGAATGACATTACAATATTTTTTTAATAAATTAAATATATTTAATATCTTATCTAAAATGAATCACTTATTTGAGCTTGTTTTACATTCAATGTCGAGTTTATCTTGTGTTATGGGATACATTGACATTGGCCTATTTTACATGAGACACTGTGTTCAAATGAAATGTTAACTTATATGAAAATGATATTATTTTCTGTAGAAGTTATAACCAACCTATTAAATAGTTGTGTATAAATAGTACTAACTAAATTATGAAAATCATCATTATCTTTTGATTACAAATAAAATAATATTGATTAAAATGAAAAGTAAATATTTGATGAAAATCTATTTTTTCATAAAAGATTTTTTAATCTTTAATTTACTCAAAATATAAAATTAACAATTACTAATAATAAAAAGTATTATAAAAATGTGAAAATAATTTTTATATTTATAACATAAAATTTATAATAGGGTTAGTTTTTAGTATTTTTTTGAATTGATTCATTTTTTGATGATTATAGAAAAATACAATTTGAATAAAAAAAATCATTTCATTTAATTTATATAAAATTTTATTTTAGAGTTTATTTTTTTATTGTACAATTAGTTTAAAAAATATATATTATAATCCAATTTAGTTCATTATAATCATTTTATATTGAATTTTTATTTAAAAAAATTGTAATCTTTTGGACAACATATCTCTAAAAATACTCTTTCTCATCGCGACTGCTGGATAAATTTTCAATTATATTTCAGCACTTCTATGAACAAAATATGGAAAAATGTATAAAAAATATTGAATACACTAAATTTATAATTTTTATGTACTTAAATATAATTATCATTAAGAATGAATAGCAAAAAAATAAAAATTAGTTATCCTGTTTATGGTTAAAATGTATATACTGGGGGATAAACAAAGAATATGAGGTCTAAAATGACATACCAACATATAATAAATACATTTTATCTACATATTATTGATATTATCTATGTTGATAATACATTTAATGTTATGGAAACTTATCTTAAATTATATAATTTATATTATATTATCAAAATGTAATATAAATTATAAAACATTATTGATTATAATATCTAGTTTTTTTTCATTTGGATATGAATAATAATTTAATGAATATAAATTAGTAGAATAAATCTGTATATTGTAGTGTTTTTAATTTTTAGTGATGAATTTATTTAACTAAAAACATATACAATGTTGATATATATATTTTGGTGAATCATGGAGAGAAATTATGTTACATGAATTTAATGTCAATAATATTGATTATTTTAAATTTATAGTCTTATTCCAAAAAAAAATAATAGGTATCTATAAATTATAAATTTGGTTAAATGTGTTAATTCTTGAATTTCAAATCATTCAATATTTTATTAGATTAAAAATAATTTAATAATATAAAAAATACATTACAAACATTTTAGCATAAATAATATTATGTGAAATGATTTAGAAAATTGATTATGTACTTATTGGATGAGAAATAGTATAAAATATGAACTATGGGAAATTTTCAACCCCTTGACTCCTTATATGTATATTTTTTTCCCATAATGGAAAAACTGTGTTACCAAAGTAGTCGATTGAAATATTTAATAAATGGGTTAAACCAAATGCAGTATTTTAGAATGTTACATTGATTACATAAAATTTTATTAACTGAAGGGATATTAACATTATCATATAAAAAAACTAAAAATAGGGTGATTCAGTTCCACATTACAATATTATTATATATATTATATTTAAATATTTTATGTAATTTCAGGTATATCGTTTATCTTTCAAAAATATGGTAACCTAGTTTTTAAAATTAATTTAAATGATTGATCGTTGTATCTTGGAGAAAATATAACAAAATACCATATAATATTTCATCAATACATCCCTTATATTCAATAATTATCCAACGATCAACTTAATAATTACAAATATGCATTACATAATATGTATCTCAGTTTAGAGAAGGTATGCCCCATCTGAGAGAAAATGATACTTGAGGTAAGGTATTTCATAACTCCATTTCAATTCAATGGGTTCTATAGAATTTAAATTGCCTATGATATTTAAATTTTACATAAGTAATGACCACTGATTAAATTATTTTCTATTTCCAATTGTTTTATGTGGATATACAGTTGTTATAAAAATAAAATTTTAAATAATTATGACAACAAATATATGATGTTTTTATAAGTTATTGAACTATTTATGATATCATTGAGATATGATTGATTTTATTTGAATAATTATTTTTATAAGGTGTATATATTGTCATTTTGACAAGTTATATAACAAATCTTCTTTATTTAATTCAGTTTAATTTTTCAACTCAGAAAATTTCATCAGTGCGCTTTTGATTTGACCTTTACCAAAGTAGAAATGCTTAATCAACTCATGTTATTTTCTTCTTAAGAGATATCATACTCTATATTTTTTTATATTGAAATGATTATATTTTCATTGATCATATTATATAAATATTTTAATTAAAACTGTTGTTTCTATCAAATATACTTATGGTTCTCCATTTCAAGATAATGATATACAATTATTTATAAAGTTGTAAATGTTTATGTTAAAATGTCATTTCTTATAGAGATTGTATATGAAAAAATTGATTTTAGTGAAATTATATATATCTTATCATATTAACCATATATACTTTAATGTTTTATGGTTATTATTAGGTTTTTTTTTTTTTCTGAATTCCACTATTTGTTATTTATCAGGATAGATAAAATGTTTTTAATGAAATTTAATCATTATTCCTCATTAAAAAATTACCATTTTCTTGCATGGCCAAAAAAATCAAAAGAGTTTATGGAATTTTTTTCTTAAAAATTAATTTATTGTAATAATGCTTTTTTTCATATTAAATTATTTATAAAGGTTTATGTGGAATCATTTTGAGGAAATGTTTTCAAAACAACTCTTCTTGACTTTTTGAAATTGTGTGAAATAAATATAATATTATAATCTATATTTTAGGAACATATATTATTATTATAATATTTTTTCTTTTTGTTGACGATTATTTTTCATGATTTAATTTTTTAACAAGAAATTATGAATCCTTAATAAATTTGGAATTTTTTCATTTAAAATACTTTATTTCAAGATGAAAATGTTATGTCCCACATTAAATATTATGGTCAAATTGTGATTTATTTTTTCATAAATGAGGCCATCCTTTGAAGATATTTATTATTTCCTTGTCATGTATTCTAATAATACCATATTTTATCTATACCTAGATAGTAAATTATTATGTTGATCAGATGTTTATGAAAACCATTTAATTTCCATCGGTCATGATATGATGATAGGATTCATGTTAAATGTACTTGTGGCACATAGATTTATGGTTTTAATTATGTGATGGTTTTATATTTCAGAACAATATAATTTCTGGGTAACGTATAAACTAATGAATAATAGTTTGAATATAAACTATTGATGTGTTGTAACATTATACACTAGATACTCATGGTTATATAATAGTCATTCAATATAATATTTAATGATTTTTAGTTAATTATATCATATAAATGGAATGGGGACTAGGCCAATTCATTAAGGCACTATTCCCACTATTATAGTATTGGGAGTGTACTACGTATATGGAAATAATGGTATGTGGAGTGAATCCAATCAACTATGATTATTTTTTCAAACATTAATGATTAAGAAAAAAATATCTATGCTAATGATTATTACACAAACATAAGTCTTGTGATAATAATATGATTTCATGTCTCATGAATAATTATTGATTATTCAAAAATATTATGTATTTTGTATATTATAAATAGTACATAGTGATTCATGATTAATTTTAATTGACTAATTGGGAATTAAATTCACATATTATAATTATGATCCTATTAACATTTTAAAATTCACACTTATGACCATATAATAATATAACCTATATTTAATCTAACTCAGAATATGAGATAACATATTTATATATTTTTAATAACTATTTATATAAATAATGGATCATTTAATGATTCTATTGATATTATAGAATAAATAAAAATGTACTCGGTGGAACATTACGTTTACTTAATTTTTTCAGGTTTAATTGTAGAATATGATTTGTATCTAGTATCCCATTACTACAATACTATTTGATGCTTCAGTATGTTGTCTATTGTGTCATGTTCTAATATAGTTTTTATTCACTAACGAAATTTTAATTGATTTTTGGTGTTAGAGACCATGAGGTGGCCACTTTAACTAAGGGTTAATAAAAAAATTTGTATGACTAAATCATAAATAAGAATTCAAATTTATGTCAAAAGATGAAATGCACTAATCAAATTAAAAAAATTAAATAAATGCATAAACAAAAATGTATTTTCTTAAAAAAATTATGATACATGGGGACAAAGAATACTATAACTAGAATCTAGACAGGGACCTCAAACAATGATATATTGACATGTACTTGAAAACCCCTCTATAATAGAAATGTAAATTTATCACAAAATAGATCAAAAAATAGTATATCAATATATATATAAATATATAAACATAAAATATCATTAATAGTCTATGTGATCCTCCAAAAACCCTCCAACAAAAATTGAAAACTGTGCTTAATAAATCATATTGTATAGAATAATAAAACCAAATCATCCGAAAATGATTATGTTATTTATCTCCAAACTCATCATGGATTGATCATAAGTAAAACATAGTATTATGTATCATATAATCAATGAATATATATATGGGTAACCTATTTCCAATTCCTCTTTATTTTTTTTAGTTATTTAAAAACATATTACTCCCCATAAACATCCCTTCAATAAATAATTCCTTCCATTTACTGAGTAATTTTATCTCAGAAATAATATCATGTCATTATAAATCACTATTAAACAAATATATTCCATTATATATGGCGTAAATCTTGACTTGCCCCCATAATCTTCAACTCATAAATAACAAGGTAGAATTCTTAAATCCACCACAACAGTATTATAATCACATATTACATATGAAACTACAACTATTACATAATGAAAAGTTGGGAAATGTATTCACAACAGTCAGGTACAATTTTACTATATGGCCATATTCAATTATGACCCACATATAAATGTATTGTATATTGAGATACATATTATCCCATTAGATTCTATATTCTATATGTCAAACTATAAATAGAATATTATTCTCATGTAAAAAAGTATAACTAATATAAATGAGGTTGAAAATAGAATCCAACAATCCATTTAGTCATAGAAATGGGTGTATGGACAAAATTGACCAATTTTTTTATGATTTTGGTTTTCCTATAAACCTGGGATGTGAATGGTATGAAATCAAAAAAATAGAGTGGATATATAACACATAACGAAACTATATCTAGCCTATTTTCATCAATAAGTCTAATAATACTAACTCAATTTGAATCACACAAGAACCAGATATCATCTTTGGTATTAAATTTTACTAGAAATTTATAATTTAATAATATTCCATAATAAATAATAAATCAATGATTATCCAATTTATTTTTTAATGATAAATACCTTAATAATAAAATTGTAGTGTGTTGGATTTCATATATCTATTCTAGTTTTAAATTTTCAGATCATCATATATAATCATCATAAACCATCAATTTATTATTACTAATTCCATCACATTTCCTAATTATCCTTGATCTCTATAGAAATAACGAGTATAAAATTACATAATATTCATGAAAGATCCCATATTTTTTCAAGGAATGTTCCTCATATTATTTATAGTGGATACCTGTTAATTATATAGTAATATTGTTCTACTAGATTGTGTAATTTTTTAATTTTCTAGGATTGAAAATGAGAAGGGATAATGAAATCAGGATACAATAATTAGTAATCCCCATTAATGATTCAATCCATATTCCCTAAATTAAATTTAATATGTTAAGGGTTGTATATATTTAATAATTTCATGATAATAATCTATATCCATGACATGAACTATATTTTATGATTTCAAAATCAGGATATATGTTTTTAGATGAACTTTTATTTGGAAGGATTAATAATCTGACTCCCTAATTCACGTCTGGAATGATGTTGTGTCCAGATTTATTAATTAATTAAAATAAAATGTAATTATAAAACCCCCACTAATTGATATCCAAATTATTTTCCACCCTGAAATTTTTTTGAGTTATATTTTAATGAAATGAAATTTTTAATAGGTCTTGTAATATCATACCTAGAAATTTTTAGTCATCATTATTGTTATTCCCTCATTCAGGTTTTCCTAATTTTTCCATAATGTGATCTTCACATTGAGACTTCTATAGGAAGATTTATGATTGATGTAATTTACCAATAACATTTTATTATAAATCATTGATGGTGGTATAGAGTAACCTTTTTTTAAGTTTTATTGCAAAGTTTATTTTTGTCATATCTTCTTTAAACAGGTATTCTAGAAACAATTCTATTATGTCTGATTTATGTTCCCCAATATGTGAGATATATGAAAATATGCTTGAAACATATGCGAGTTACATATCTAAATAGGAAGTAATAGTAATTATTACTAAATAATAAGCATATACATCACTCAAACCCAATTAGTTCTATTACATTTGAGACTTCACATTCAACAACCAATGTGGACCGCTAACACATGAATGTTGGATATAAGATAGAATGTTGAATCTAGACCCAACTAGGATTACAAAATTACAATTGAAATATATTAACAATGTCAATTTATTTTGCATATGAATTGAAATTTTTTATTTAAATGTAACTATCAATATATTAAAATTATAAATTTTATGTACTATGTCAATTTTGAAAATAATCTAAACATGTGAATTAGTTCAATTGGTTTGAAAATATTCCACGTATTTTATAAGTGGTTCAATATATTTTAATTGTAAGTGAATTAATGGAATGAAGGATTGTGGTTATAATAAAATGGGAAATTGTAATTACTAAATAAATAATGTGAAATGAATTGGTACACTAATTATTATATTATGTAACTGGTAATAGTGTGTGTAATAGACTACTCTTGTTAAATATTTTGAATTTGTACTGTTTTTCTTATATAAACATTTATTACATGATATTAGATTGGTTTTATAAATGGATTTTTTTACATAATGTATTTCATAACTCATGATTACATTTGATTCCAATGGGATATGCTCATTAGAACAAACCACCAAATGAAATTATGGATGGTAACAAATTGGAAAATTAATAGATGCATGATAAGGTAATGTCTTAGTGTTAGATTCATGGTCTCATACTTCATAAGGGGAATATGTATTGTACCCACTGCCACGGTATATATGCATGTATATATACTTCTTATTATATATATAGGCATGTTTACACACTACATAAGGGCTATATGCATGGTCACTTGATGCAATAGGTAAATATGTATATTATAATTATGAACAACAAAGAGATCCACATTTGGGAAATTCAACATAAATATTTGAATCAGTTAGCAGTATGAGACTTTCATCATATCAATAAAAATCATGTATATAATAGATCTAGCCAATATCCTAATGATGTAAGATTGACGGACCTCAGTTTCAACGGTAAGGACATGAGTGGGTTTGTTTATTTTATTTTATGTATTAAAATATGAATTAATGCTTCGATTTATCCTCATATTTAAAGGACTATTTATATATGATGGGTTGTTTATACAGTATTGGTTATATCCTTTAGAGTTATACTCACATAAAATTTCAAATTTGTTTAGATCCTTTCTAGAGTTCATGAATGAATTGAAGGAAATGGGTATGTGTCCAAATAAATGATTCAATATATTTATAGAAGAAATTTGAGAATTATGTTAGGAATATGTATTTTTTTCATTAGTGGGGTTTTATATTATTTCACTAATATTTTCCTTCATCATAGAATTATGTAACATGGCATGAAATTTGGATTGTCATATATTATTACATGAAAATGTTATTTTTAATGTTGGTATTATTGGTTATTTATGTTAAAATAGTCTTCATTGGTTATTTCTGCATATCTACATGTGGATTTAATTATTATCAATTATCTCATTTTTCATTGGGATGAAACTCTATACCATATGGAATAGTCTCACCGAAATCTCCCTAACACCCTTTATACTTGAAGGTAGCGTCTGGAATATCAGGATGTTCACTTGAGATTTATTTATGACCTGACTAAATCATGTGGGGAGGGGATAATACAAGGAGATAACAAATAGGCATTACTGGATATGTATTTTTTATTTATTTAAAATTTAGAGATATTATAAAGGATATATTGATTTTTTCTGGCATTGAAATGAGAATGTTCATTAAAATAGTTGACCCATGTTTGTGGAATAAAAATTTCCTAGGGATAATATACATGTAAATGATGTTCCCATATAAAAATTGCCATGTTTTTTTAACTATGGTTGATTAACATATTTTTAGTTTTTAATTATAATTGCGAAAAAATTAGTCTACAGTAAGAATATAGGTTATTGTTCTTGAATCATGGTTAATATATAGGTAAATATACAAAAATTCCTCATTTTCATGAACCATATTGGATACCATATTACCATGATTAATGTTCTTGAATTAACATAGCCTGATGTGTGATCCCAATAACCTTGATTTAAGGACTAGAAACTATAATCATTCAAGGTAAATGTGGGAATTATTTTTCCACAAATATAGTTGAAGATAAATAATCATAACAGTACGATCAAATCAACACAATGAGATAGAAAAAATAAAAAAACATGTTATTCAAAAACGAAAATGTTACATAATATAGGTTTTCAATGTAGATAATATAACATTGATATCTAAATTGTCACATTGCTTCAATACCTATGGGATCAAAAACATCCACCACCTCCAAGAGTCTCATTCATTTTACTTGGACTAAGGAGGAAAAAATATAAACACACTTGAAATAAATGGCAGGTTGTAAGATAAAAAATAGATTAGGGTCTCACCATGTATTCAGTAATAAGTTAAAAAAATAATTAAGAAAAAAATGCGTTTAACATCAATAAAACATGGCCTGGAATTTCAATAGAATGCTTAATATAAAGATTGTTTTCTTTTCAGGAATATGGATTTCATTTCAATCATGGATTAAATAAAAACATTATATAATTTTTTTTATAAAAACAACTATGTATGAATAATGTTTTTTCATAATAATTGGGAATTTATAATCAGTTTCACCATAATAGAAGCGTCATAGTCATCCCTCCAAAGGCATGATAGTTTATACTTCTGAGATCTTCATAGATATCATATCAGTGAAAATGTATCAGATGTGTACACATGGCCTTTAGGTTCATGACAGATAGGTCTCACTAAATTCACATCAACAATATGTTCAGACAATCTAGGACACTTTGATTATCTTCATCATCAGTATATTTTTTGAGAATTATCATCATAGAGTGGTTGTCCAAATAACCCATTAACTACTAAGGTTAACATGTGCTCAATAAATCAAAGGGAAAATAGAAAATTATTTCCTTCTACATAAATTATCATTCACAATTCCATTACAAAATTTTCCTTTTTCCAAATGCCAATTCACATTCAAAACGAAATCATGCATTTTTCATCATTTCATGTATTTTTAAAATAAAAAAATCATAGGTATTTACCAATTAAATTTAATAAATTTTATAAAGGAAATTTAAAAATCATTTCATAAAATCTATAAATTTTAAAATACAAATGTTTTTCTAATTCCATTATAATTGGTTGTTTTCAAAAAATTCCATGAAAAATATATTTCAAACCCAACTCACATCAATATTTTTTTTCACAAATCAATTGAAATAAATATCGTACAATAAATTATAAATTGTTATATTAATTGAAAAAAATAAAAGAAATAAAATTCCTTTTATCATAGAATGAAACGTATGGAACATGGATTTTAAAATTTTGAAAAAATAGTATAAGATTTATACACCAACCCTAGAATAATTATCCCGTTCCATATAGTTTTAATCAATAAATCTCAAGAGTATCTATAAAAATCCAAGGAGAAAATAGATATATAGATATATGAATGTTATATAGGCACCACGTATCTATAGATTTTCACCAGAACCTAAATGATGTTCAATCATCACATGGATGATTTGGAGGGATTGGAGGACTCAAACATTCTCGAAGAAGAGTCTGTAGGTCATGAGCTAGGAAATTTAGAGTAAGAAAAAAAAAATCATCCAAATCAAAATCTTGAATCCAAGACTTGGGATTTTACATGATGTCTAAACCTATTACACATATGGTGTTTTTGATCCCCATATATACCAAAAAACACATCATTAATTTTTTAAAATATGTTTCTAACCTTGTCTTGGTGTGTAATATATGCATGACAGGTAACCTTACATGATATGTACCCAATTAATTAATATTCAAAGAATTAATGAAAAATATATTAACTCTATTATTTGACCTATAAATACCATGATGACTACAAAAACTGATTCTTTATGCTTAATATTCGAACAAAATCCTTAACATCACAATTACATGTATCCTACAAATTACATTATGGAATTACTCAATCAATGAAAAGGAAATAAAAAATGGTTAAAACATACCTTAAAAATTTTAAAATGGTGTTTGAACCACCCCTATATTAAAAAATTTCCCCCATTTAAATCCTATAAATGATCTTTCTTATCATAATAGTGTGGAAACTACTCTCTAATCATTGTTTTATACTAACATGTTTCAAATGCATTAGAACCATGATGTCATGGCACAAGGACCAATGGTCTCTTCTTCATTTGATGCGCCTTTGTATACTAACTAACTATCCAAAATGGATGTCTTGTTAGAAATAAATTAGGATAAACAACAAGATCACCCCATCTCAATACATGTGATGGATTATAGAAATATTGGTGTTTCTATGTTACATGGAATACACTATGTAAAAACATTAACAATGGAATAAGTTAAGAACATTAATCCACATACCCAACCTTATCAACACCCTCAAAATATCCTACAAAAATTGGATCATGAATCCATTGACTACCAAGATGATAATGGCCAATAAGAATTGAAAATATCGATAACACATTTCCACCAACAAAATACACGAATGGTATATGTCTATGATCTACATAAGATTTATAATGACTATGTGTCATCAACATCATATATTGAATAAACAGAATCATAACTATTCTCTCTTGGAACAATATAATTATAACCATGGAACATTAACCAATATATGTCTAAGATGTTATATATTTACATGTCCTTCAATACAAGGCCTCAAAAGGAGCCATTCTAATCGTGCACTAATAAAAATTCTTACAAAAAATATCAACCTATCCAAAAAGGTCATCCCAATATCTAGAATAATTTATTACTCATACAAAATTAATATCCTTAATAATATATATTTCCCCCAATTTATATCCACACATCATTGGATGGAATAAAATAATCAATTAAACTCGATATATTAGTTCATCCTTGAGGCCTCCCTAAAAGAGAGATGTAAAAAAAGGGGAATTCCAATCAGAGAATCTATAAGGTAGAGCTATTTGAACATGAAAAAATATATCTCATATATATTTCACATATCCGAAACATTGGTTTCATATTTTCTGGTTATATTGGGAGATGATATGTTCAGAATATTGATCACAACCCATATCACAATCTTATCTCTCTATATACTTGGAAACCGAATCAAATAGTCCACAAAGCTCTCATCCAACTTCCATTATTGCACAATTTATCTAATGAAAATGATAATTGATATAATTATATATCTTTATCTATTGAAATGTATATGATCGTGGAATAATAGAAGTGTTTTCTTATCTCATACCCAACCATCTGAATTTTGACCTCTTGTCATGAAACAAAATTGTAGTTACTCAATCCCTATCAATGATCTTATTATCATAAAAATAGACTATAATTTTATATAATAAATCCTAATGTTTATATTTATATAAAACCATATTGAGAATGGTTGAGATAAACTGAACAATGGCTAAGAAAACCACAAATCATATCTCTCAAACTCCAATATTTAACTGTGAAAATGGAATCCAACAAGTTCAACATATATGATCATTCAATCGTGTCACATGTTACAAGATTCCATCTATTCACATTATAAATTACATTCACATCCAATTATGTATAAGAAATGTTGAAATGAAAAAAATGTGGCTACACCAAAAAATTCCCTTTTGATGATAATGAATTCATTATTATAGATGTTACAACCTATGATCTTATGGACAGAATACACAGTCAACCCTTCTCGAAAAATGTGATGCCACTATGTCTTACTTTTATGCATCAAATTTTAAATTTAAAGATAATGTGGTGTATTATTCATCCCATGTGACCTAAGAATATGACATTTAGAAGAAATGATGATTTAACCCTAAATAAAAACATATCCCAAACCTATACCATATGTGTCACATATTACCAAATATTTCTACCTAGCCTCAAGATGAGTCAACACTGACATGGAATAAAAAATAGATTTTAGATAAACTAGATAAATATGAAATTTCTAATCCTAAAAAACACCACTCCCTTCTTTGTTATATATGTCATTGGAGGACCCAATTTCTATAAAACCCTCACAAACAGATGACAAGATCAAGATAAACCACATAATATTTGAATAAAGAAAAATGTATGTGGTTCTATCATGTCATAACAACTTTCATCTTTTTTGGATAAACATAATTTCCATGGTATAAGTCCACATTTCCTAAGAACCTTATATCTTGAATACATATATTTCATTTAAATTGATTTTCAAAATTTCAATTATTTCTCTACAATTATAGAACATATCTCAAGTGATTCCAATGATCCACTTATGACTAACACTAAACCCGAACATCATCCACAATGTCCACCAAGAATGTATCATGATAATCAATAAATATCCTATTCATCACATAAAAATTACAAATTGAGAATTTTATTATCCAAATGGAATAACAGTGTACTCATAATTTCTATACCCCCAACGAAAGGTATGTTTTTGATAGTGTGATTCATTTATTATCAGTAAATGATAACCAAATCAAACAACAATATTTGAGAAACATATATCCACTTTCAATTGGACAAATAGATAAAAGATCTATTGTATTATATAGATGTCCATTACAATATTTGAGTTGACTATATGTTATAAACACATAGTTGAAGTGTCCCATAATCATTATTAGAAAAAAAATAGAAATCTCCCATAGGTACAAGAATGGGAATATAAATAATATCTCCAATAGGTAATCTAACTCAATAAATAAAAAGTTCATTTATGTTTTTCAATAAAATAAGATAGAATATATACTGGATGGGTACCATGCACTTAATTAATAGAATACTCTACCTCCAAAAATAATGTAACACTACATAATTAGGATTGTAACAAATTGGGAAACATAATGGTATCCATTGGGAGATCAAAAATAAATGATTTCTACATTAGATCAAGAGAAAAACTAATATTATATTCCACAATACAAGATAAAAATTTATAAATCTACTAATCCTTTGGTATCATTCCCACTGAAAGATACGAAACACACCATCAGGTGTAGTAAATTTGACCCTTTGAAGATAAAAATCCATTCATTGTTTTTTTAGTAAGGAGCCAATCCATATTGAAAATGAAATCAAGAGGAGAAATTTCAAGAACCTTAAAATACCATGAAAGGTCATTCACTCATTCGGAGAACTTGAATTCAATATATTAGATAATTTTCTCTCTCTTTGTTTTTAGGGGATAACTAATATTCATCACAGAAGAAATTTGTTTAATATCACTACCTATTAAATTCACAATGCAGTTTGATAAAAATTTGTGATATGCAACAGTATGAAGAAAATAAGTCACTAAAGATGAAAATATTATGATTGTTTTTCTTTTATTCATTTCAACCATATCCAATTCCTCTAAATTCTCTTCCTCTTGATGATGATGCTTTTTGTAGTATCCTTTGGATGGATCTCCGTGGAAATTGATGTAGATGATTGATATTTATTAATTTTTTAAAACTATTATGATGAAAACTATTTTGAGAAGATTATATATAATAAAACATATAAATGTTTCTTGAACTCCCAAAGGAACCATATATAGGTGGTTCCGTAGAGAATGTTTTTTTGAATATCTTTGTTTCCATACTAAATGAAAGTAAAAGGACCTCATCCATGTACATCGTTAGGCCAAGATAAATCCTTCTTCAAGTATCCACCTTGTGTCATATTATTCATTATAATCCCCTTAAAGGATGTCATGGAATGACCACATAGAGAAAAATGAACCCCCATTAACCCTTACATACTAAACATATCATGTTTTACAATCAAATCTATATATAGAACATCAGTATAAGAATATATATTCAGTAACAAATCAATAGAGAAAAAATAATAAATTGAAGAACCATCTCACAAAAATAATTTAGTATCTTCTATTTCAATAAAATCTCTTGTGAAAACAATACAACATGAATAGATCAATTAAAAAATTCTACCAAGGGTTTCTCAGCATCATAGAGTAAGAAAAAATCAAAAGCCTTAGCTATTACCATAGAAATTTTATATAGAATAACATTTATGATAATTTGTCATTCCTTATACTCTAACATTGCATGGTTCTTCACTCTCACCATCATGTCTAACCATGTCCTGGTAGGTCCCTACATCTTAATAGTAATAAACATTACAATAATAGATTTCAGATTTTACAATAAATCTAATAAAGGACTGAACATTGTCAATCAATCATCATCCTTTTTAGGATCATTAGTCCCTTTGAATTCTTGTGAATTCTGTAGAATGATATCTTGAGCATGATTCATAATTTATTCTTATAAGGTACCACATTGATTTAAAAAACCTGAATAGTTGACGGAGTCTACAACAGAGATTGGATAGCTTGACCATATCCCCAACTAAATACCTTCCCATCGGTTGATTTTATCATTTTTTGATCATCAGAGTCATCCTAATTCAAAATATTTACACATATTCTCATAATAATGATGTTATACAAAATTATCAATAATCATATAATATATAACAGTCTAACAACCCAACAGGTATAAGATATCCTGAAATATTTTTTCTTGGGAGATTTAATCATCAATAATATTCATGTGAATTAAGAAACCAGACTACTTTTAACAAAATAACACACCAACAACCCATTATTTTATGTTCCCGATCAATCAATTATAACATGGGACATCAATTGATTTAACATAAATCATAATTCACAATTGGATTTTCTAATTTTCTAATTAAAAATGAAAATTTGAAATCAAAAAAAATCATTGGTTTTTTATCAATTAATATCTTTTTAAATAAAACCAATCATAGTTTTTCAATAGTTCAATTTAATACATTTTCTCAAATTTAATTGAACTTTTTTCACAATTTCCGTCAATGTCAATGTATACTCCAGTTTCCAATTCCATTCCAAATAATTATTTATCCCAATTTACATAGAATTTAATTATAATTAATAAATTTAAAATCAATATCATGCATCATTCAATTAAATGATATATCAGTTAGAAGAGAATATATAGAACAATCCACAATTAATCATTGAATAAAACACCCTAAACTGGACACTCCAATGAAGGACGAATGCGAAAATGATCTTAGAACTATACCTAGATTCATTATTCAATGAAAAAAGAGTTTATATCCATCAAATCATAGATGATCTATCAAATACTGAGGAGGAAATAATGACAGAGAGAGACATAAGGGACATATATACCACTCACCCGGAGAGATTCTCCACAACCAACATGACTTTCAATTATCAAAAAATTTATCTCAATGGGTGGAGGACTCCAAAAACATATAAGATGGGAATCTAGATCTTGATTAAAGAATCATGGATGAAGGAAATAATAATTTCATATAATTTTCCCGATGAAAAACATTACTCTATATTTTAAATGACATGTAACCCAATTACACATCATGTATTTGTTAAGTCCCACATACACCTAAAATCCATCATCATTTTATTAAAAATACCTTTTTAATATTAAAATGGAATGAATGATGCACATGATGTATATCCTTGCATGATTTTTACTCATTTAGATGTATTCTTTTAGTATTGGATTACCCATATTATAAACCCATTACATGACATATGGATCCCCAAAATACTATTCACATTGGGATTTTTTTTCTGAAAAGTTCTAATAAATACCTAACATCAACATTATATGCATATTTCCATTTCATTCCCGACATTACTCAACCAATAACAAATTATAATCAGGATTAGTGTTAAAATATACATGGAGGAAATGTAATAGGGTGTTAAATTTATTATTATTATATAAATGTTTATATAATGTTATATATATACCAATGTGAAATATGAAAAGTAAATTTAAAAAATCTTCGGTGAAATTTTTTAATTTCCTCTATTGTGAATGGTTAATTCAGGTGTAATCCTTATTCTAGGAAAATAATGTGTCAGTGGATTCCTATAGTTCTATGGACATCTTGGGATGATCTTTTTATGTGTCATGTTACCTAAATAGTTATTTGAACATTGTAGTGAAAATTACTCAACATAGTATTCATTTTGACTATAAATATTGTGGTAATCAGTAGACACCTATCACAATAATGTCTAAACATCGTGTCTCAAGGGGGATGTAGACGGATTGAAAATATCATGAATATTTACTATGGTTCATTTGAGTAACGAAAATGATGAAAGATGTTATTGTATGTTTGATTTCATATATAACTATTAAATTTTAGTTGAATTATCATCATGAATTCAATTGGTATAGTTTCTACAATGATGCTATGTTCTACATTAATTTCACTCAAAACATCATCCTGAACCATGGGACATGAATACTTATAACGATAAATCAATATTCTTAATTGATATAAGGAAAAAACGAATGGGTAGGAAATCATAGATATAGATTTATAGCAATGTGAGATATCATGTTAGGTCATAAATATGATGTTTCCAAGGGACATATATCTAGATAAAATAAGGGCTAACATAGACTAAGTGTTAATAAACATAATATATGGGTAAATTTTAAAGACGTACTATATAGAAATTTTACCAGCCTGTATCATTCTGATCTATCATTGAATAAATAAGATATCTAAAAGTACATTTGATTATATGGTGTGATACAATAAGAGAGAAATTCACACATGAAAATTAATTGACAGAAATTTTGATAATATGATGAATCAAGATCTCATCACTGAAGTAATCATGATATAAGCCTCAAGGGGATTTCAAGATTTCTCAACAAGATTTCAAAAGATATCATCTTCATGAAGAAAAAGAGTTTATCAAATGTATATCACTTTAAATTAAATAAAACATATTTTAATGTAGCGGGTAGCAATAGAAGGTCTGTATCTATGTGATGTTTTTTTAATATTATATCATATGGCCGCAAACAACCATTGTTTCTTTAACCTATAGTATAAGGTAATGAATATTGGTAAATGGTCCATATATAGCCTTTGTATAGTATCCCTCAACATTCATGATGTGTTATTGGATCAAAACTATTACAAGTTACTATTAATGACATAGTTAGTCCTCATCTAATAAGTTATTAGAGTTCCACTTGACACTCATTTCATGGTTGGGGATGTGGTGCACCAATATCTGAGTTTTAGTATCGTCTAGAGAATTCATCTCATGAGAAGTAGACTAGAGGCCATGTTTGAGATGTAATTCTAAGAAAGAATATATTGTTTACAAATATGAGTAATGATATTTGATCCTAATCTATCATAAGTGTAGTTAAATTGTCATCCCTCATTCTTGATGATTAGATTCATGCATATGTGTCTCATTCCATTTTTTTAATTAATTTTCCCAATTTATTAGATTTGGTTGTAGAAAAATTAGATGGTTTCATGACCACTTGTACACTATAATGGGTGATATATGAGGTAAAAAATAGTTATAAATTTTGTATTAAAATTAGATAAGTTTCGTCATTTTTAGATATTTTTTTCGAAAATGGTATTTTATGATATAATTGATTATATAAATTATCTATTTCAATAATAGGTTCACAATTACTATTAGAATAATCGAGTGACTATTTATTCACCAAAATTGGAAAATATATCCATTATGATAAATAACATTGTTACTCTGATCATGTATAAAAAATCAGTTTAGATTCAATTGTCTATTCACATAGATAAATATAATTATTCATGATTATGGTCACTCTTATCAACCTACATTTCCTGATGTACTATACCTTTTTGGTTGTCTCTCCTCAATATTTCTCTATCATACCACCAAATGTCGAGATCTACCTCACTATCATGTATTTTTAATTATCCAAACTAGTTTTTATCCCACCATACCATACAGAACCGGTGGATATTCATATGTTGATGATTTTTTTTGATGATGTAGGAGATTTGAATTTCATTAATCCAAGATTATCCTTATGGACCTCATCTGTAATTTTATCTATGATAGATGACAGTGAAACCAAATGTGTGAGGAATAATTGAGGCTATAGCATATAGTTCTCAAGATCTTGTACCCCCTTCAATGGATTATTTATCACAGTATTTAGCTTAATGGATCCCAAATCAAATCATATATTTAATTTATGTATGTGTATTACTTGTTGAGTATGTGACCATCTAACATATCATATGATGTAATTAGAATATGGTGTTATGATTTTGATTTAATGGTGATGTTGTATGATAAAAACAAAATTCATGATGTATTCATGGTTATAATGAATAAAAAAATCATTTTCTCATGGATCTGATTGTAGTGATTTTTTTATCAATACGCATGTACTCCCAATCTATATATTGTCATTCCATATAGGTGACATCATATTGGTTACAATAAGAGTGCATAAACATTATTCCATTCAATAAAAGTGTCACTTTTTGATCGATAGAGTGAAATTATTAGTCTATATTATTTCATTGTCTGGAGTATGAGTGAATCATGAGAATATTTATATCACGGTATCATTTGAGTATCCCAAGAATGTTATTCAGAATTCGAGACTTTGGGGCCTTTTTTTCTATTACTGAAAAATCATCATGGATTTCACCCACATTGTAGAGATGATTTCTTTTAGATCCATCGTAGGGGTGGTGTTTAATTTCCAATGACTTGGAATATTCTTTCTAAGCACTTATGGTTAGTTTCACCTCAGCAATTATTCTCACCATTCCCATTTTAGTAATGGAAAATACAATGTAATGTGATAATTCACAAGTTTATCTTGAAGTATTTTTGACTAGGGTGTTTAATTATTTCTTAGGGATATGGAATGTTTCATTCATATGATAGGATTTATATAATATATTGTTTGAAGATGAATATGACGGTATATGACATGAGATACATCTGGAAAAAACTTTTGGTGAGAGTTTTATGGAGTAAAAATATCATTACACTCATCAGTGTATCATTTAACAGTTGGACGTCAACATTCAATAGAGGAGTTAAGCTGATAATATGTATTCATTCTTCTACGATATTTACTACACACAAGATAATGGAAAAATAATTTATAATTCATCCTATAATATAATATATATAGGTTAAATATGATAATTTTTTGAGGAGGAGATGAAGATAGAAATATTTACAGAGTTGAAACTTGTTGATCAAGAGTATATGGGGTGAGAATCATTGATTTAAATTATTTTGTTAAACCCTTAATTTTAGTATCTATCATGAAATAGTGGTCAAAAAATACATAGGGATTATCTCTAAGGAACTAGATATTTGGTATGGATCCACCATTGGGCATGTCTAATGGAAATGGAGGTTTTCATTTATTCCAATGCTGTGAATGGCTTCCTATTGAATTTTATAAGGAGATGTTAAAAGGAATTCCTTAATGCATAATGTTAATTACATCCTTGTGTATAAAAATATGTTTCATTTTAAATATAGGCCATACTAGTGGAAACATATGAAGATGTTGATAGTGGTAATTTGGATTGATTTTTCATCATATAATAGGTGATGGATATACATCAATGAAAAAATAGAGTTATTATATACCTATCTTATTTAGGAATGGAAAATATTTAATGACACCAAAGAATTGTTTAAAATATTATACAAAACTGATGGATTAATGTAGTAGTATGGGAGATCATGTATTACCTTATTATGGTTTCACACTTCTTATTAATGAGGGTGACTTTGACTCTATATGACCGATCTATCAACAATGATAGTGATATAGTCTGATTGCATGGTGGTCCAATGAGTGTAGTTTTAAAATGAGTTTCACACATTATTTCATAGTTAAGGATGGGAATTTATAAGGTGTTGGGATCACATGAAACATTGATTATATTATACCCCCATCATATTGATAGCCAATATGAATGTATGACTAATATTTTGGAAGATGAATTACAATATCTCGTTTTATATTTCCATTTTTTCATGGGAGGTCTATATATAACACATCATGTCTTCAATTTAAAAAAATTTGAAGATTCAGTTAAAATTTATCATTTCAAGGACTTATTTAAAAGGTTATGCCATTCTATATTGTTTTCGAAAAGGTAGTTGATTCACCCCATAGTGTACCATGCCTTTTAATGATATTTATGATCTTATTTAATTGATCACGAAGTGTCTAGTTACAATAAAGACATAAAAAACATTGAACATTGTATATTATAGATCATATTTGATGTTTGATGTGAGTTTCTATTTTATTATTTAGTTATTGGTTTGGATAGTGAATAAAAAATAAACAATAGATGGAAATATATCACATAGATTTGCCATGATTTTTTAATATTGGAGACAATAAAAATAGAGACATGCCGATTCTGACTCCCACAATAGTACAATTCCATGAATGATGTGTGAAAAGTGTTAAAGAATCATTGGTAGCATCATAAACCTTCTCACTATAATATTGTTTATGTGGATGATCCTGATGTAGATGAAAAATCTAAAGTGTAGTGGAACATTATCATGTACTATAGTGAGAAGACTCACTTATGTAAGTTAGATAATTTAGTGTGAGTGTTATGGAATCACGTTAGAGTATAGGATGAGTCTTATGAGAGGGATTCAAATATACCATCATAGTGGACTAAGTTTTAATATTTATCCCATTGTAATTATTAAGAGTTCATATCTTGGATGGCATGTTATATAATGGGGAGGTTTTAATATCATGTATATTTCCTTGTATGTTTGTATTTTTTTGAACCTATCTAATTATATCAACTATCAATTTTTTATCATTAGTTTAAATTGAAAGAGGTTTTCATAAGGGAATAGATTATGTAGATGGTAATATGGATATATGATATAATTCACTATGTAAATTTTAATTAATGAAATATATTCCTTAGGAAATATTCCATTATTTTTTCTCAATGGATAATGATTTTTTGGAAGAATCTATTTAGGAAGACAGATTTAATTGACAATGTGTGCTTGTTATTAAAAAATTTATATAATAGAGAAGGTAATTATTGAATATTGAAACTAAATTATTTAAATTGAAATATTAGTCCATAATGCGAATATATTTTTCAGTATAATGATTTTTTATTTAACATATCTTGTAATTCCTAAACTCAACTCTATCATTTCTCTCAAATTCCTTCCCAACCATTGGTAGTTTGGGAAATTATCCTCAAAACAAGGGAATATTTCATTAGATAATGGTGCACAAATCGTATAATTTGAAAGAATTTTTTCGTTGGTTTCCGCTCAGTATTATTTTTTCATTTTCCATTTGGGAGAAACATATATATAGAATATCAAACGTATGACCTAGGAATAATTATTTGTGTTTGAAATGTCTATTTTATATTTATTTTAATGGTGGAAATATGAAAATAGTTCATCCAGGGTTTTTCATGAAATATTCATATCAATCATTCTTTAGGTGGGTGGCCTAAAAATCCATAATATTTTAATTAATTTCTCTTGTATGTATATACAACACCATACCGAAGAAAAAACATGTTCATAACCTAGTGAATTTCTTAATCGTTATAAAATTGATGAAGAATTATAAATATGACTCCCTTGAACTAGGATAGTTCTATTAACATGGACCTAGGAATTATGGTCACCTGAGTGGTCTACCAACCAATTTAATTAGATTGTAACTTTGAATATCAAAATTATGATCCATTTATGTTTTTGGAAATTACAATTGTCCTTTCATACCATCATGAATTAGTTTATCTACTAAATTGAGAATTCAGCTTGATATTAAATTCAAATAACAGGGAAAATGTTAATTAGATTATTTTTTGAATTACGATAAATGAATAAACATGTGAATTGATATTATTAAATTAACAATTCATCACCTTTCGTGAAGCTACACAAATGGATTTTACTTATATATAGCTTAACAACATCACTGATTAGTATTTTATAGACATATGAAATGGTAATTGGGATATTAAGAATATGAAATGTATTTTAATAATGAATTTTGTTATTAATATATTGGGAATATGTAAAATAGTAATTATAATGGGATATGTGATGTATTAACTATCTGGACTTATATTGTCTTACTTTTCCGGTTTCATGTTTGGTATTATAAATGGCTGGTATAGAAGATGAGATAATAGGAATCTTTAATATGATTGATACTTGAGGGAGTTGTACATAGCATTGTTCTATCAGATAAAAACATGAATGGTACCTTACCAAATGAGGAATGGATGTATGGTGTCAAAACACATAAGGGATATCATTATTTCTTCATATAACATAACAGAAAGAGGCATGGTACACCATACCAAAGGGATATATTCATGGGATAGTTCCACCTATTTGTTAGATGCATAGTTTTTTTTGATGTCTGAAGCTATGATGTATATTATATTCTAATCTAATGGGTGAAGGACAAAGTTTTTTTTATTCATCCTTTGTAGATTAATCTAGTAGTTCTATTGGGAATTCATCATATCACAATGAATCCAACGCATAACAGATATATATGACATCTTGTTGAAGTCGGTTTGGCTAACCCTTAGTGTCAATATTCGTCATTGAGTCAAAAAATTAATTTTGCAGGTTGATACGATCATAAGGTTGTTATTTAAGAAAATGTATAATAATAATAATGTAATAATTATATTTAGTATACATCTATAACTCATTAAAAACCATTCCTTAAATACAATATTTAAAAATGAACTAATGTTACAATCATAGAGAAAGTAGGTTGTATATAAGTATTAGTGACATTTCCATTTCTCAAAGACCGTTATGACTGAAAATTAACTTTTTTATTATCAAAACACTTTTAAGGATAATGTAAAAAAATTAGAGTTCCATCAAAACAAGCACAAAAAATCAAAATAGAAACAACACCGAACTAACTACAGGATCTGCCCCTCCCCAGCAACTGCGCCATGAAGAAGCCTCCACCAAAGCATGACTGTTAGGCAAGCAGTCTTGTGCAAGAATGCACGTGCATGGAACCGATGGCGAAGCCATACCATCTCGATTTTAAAAATCAAATTGGAATGCACCGGCGAAGGTTTTCTGCTCTTAACCTCATCTGAGGCAGATCCATATAGAGTGCTAGCAAAGTATCCCCGCAACATGAAATCTCATCCAAACATAAAGCTAAAGCAGAATCAGAAGCAGACCCAACACAAACCCAGCTTCCCAAGACCAAACAACAGAAACCATCCATTAAATAGGGTCATTAAATGGAAATTTGAGGTTCCTAGAATCTATTTCCCGAATCAATTTCCAGGATAAGGATGAAACCTGGATGTCTGATGACTCCATAATTAGGTTTTCAATCTCATACACCAGCCAGTCCCAGGACCCTATGTATTCCTCAATGCTAGTCTTCCTTTTATTGAAGACTCTAACCATAATTAGGGCATTATTATCAATCCACGAGAATTTATCCCCATTCAGAGTCACATTTATAGGCCTCCCCCTCATATTGGCCACTTCCTCATCAGTTGCATTAAGCAGTACGACCTGTTCAATCAATTCATCTTCAGAACATTGTAGTAAGTCCAGGGCTGAAACACCCTGGTCCCCTAAATTTTGGTGGAAAATAAATTCAGTGTGTGTCTTCTTGTAGTTAACCGATTTAGCAGAATGAGTCTCCATAGGAGAAGGTAAGGAGGAGTAATCCTTCTTTCCCTTCCTCCTCCTCAAACTCCTGTTACTCTTCGGACTTAAGTCTTATCTACCGAGCCCCCTGCCTTCCCTTTCACAAATCTTCACCACCCAAACAATCCAACTACACATAAGACAGAGCAAGAGAATCCTTTTCATCACCTTCCATCTGCTCCATAACAGCGGTGATCCCCTTCCCTTGATCCTCTATTTGAGTAGTGTACTGCTGGAGTGACCCGCCCCCCTCCCGAACACTATCACTGTTAGGACCAGCCTAGTCCTATCTCATCCTACTGGCCACCTTAGACAAATTAACAGAACTCGAACCAACATCATTCAGACCTTCAAATCTGTTTCTCACTTGTAAAGGGGTCAGATACTTCCAATTGGAACCTTTGATTTCCTCCTCTCTAATAGTAATGGTTGCCTCCTTGACATTTCCCTGCCTCACCTTGATAGAGACTCCATTTCCCTCATGCAGCACCTCATAAATGGAATCAGTGTATTACTCTTCTTCATCACAATCCCCCTAGTCCATACCAGAAGCGGCCTCATCCATTTGGGGAAATTCAACACTCATCCTCAAACTCTCCACATGAAACTGATCATTGCAGATGTTATTTCCGCCAAGGTCCTGCTTCAGCCTAGAGAAAACATCAGAAACCATCGAATTTCCCAAATACTCTGAGTCCTTTTTCTCCAAAAAATCATCAGAACCCACAGGTGGTGAAACAACCACTGAGTCGATGAGTAGAAGATTATACTCCACTGAACTCAATGTTTGTCGTTCCTCAAGACTAGACTATGTAGAACAATCCTTGACACCCCGACCATCACCTTCCATCGCCTTACCGTTCTAATTCAACTTGCACGCCTCCACACAAACTTCCTCGGCCTTTCCACTAGTTTTTCCAATCTTTAATCCAGAAACGCGAACACCCCGACGAAAGGTACCCGAAGAGTGACCCAACCGGTTGCAGGAAGAGAATAAATCCATCCAGTTCTCATACACCACTTGTTGCTTTCACCTATACTCCTCGCCGATAGTTACCCAAACACACTCAAAAGGGATCTTCGACACATCCATTACCATGCATATCTGCGGGTTGAAAGGATGACATACGGAACTAGTTCAGCTACCATTACACAAGAACCATCCAACAATATTTCAAGCATCCTAATAACAGAAGGATTTTGAAAAGATAGTGGTAGGTTAGGGAAACTTACCCAGACCGCAGCGGAAGGAGGATTTCGAACCATGTGGAATTCTAAAGACCAGAGAATTAGAAAGAAATGAAAGTCATTGCAGCTGCAGGGAGCACTCGACTAGGAAGTGATGAGGTCCTACTCCGAAGCAAATCGGACCATAATGTGATATTTATCAATAAAACCAACAGTCTCACTCTCATTAAAATTCAATGAATTGAAGATGACCATGTTGAAAGCATCCATCGATGGTTGCCTCTGCTTTAATCATGCAACTAGGGTGTGGTTTAAGAGTGTCGATGTTTCTGAAAACTCCACAGTCCACAACTGGAGGTTGGGAAAACCATCGACCAAATCCGGCACTTTAGGGCAAGGAAAGCATTCGGAAATGAAGGAAAAAAATCTCGATTCGAAAAGGGTAGAAAGGGAGAACCTGATTTGTTGAGGAGTGTAGAATATCACTCCCCCACCACAGGGGGGAGGAATCGGCTCAAAGGTTTTCGTCGCCTACGATGGCATCGGCGCCTCGAGTTCCGGCCATGGGTGATCCCTCAGTGACCGTTATGAAATGAATATAAGTAATAATATTTAATTTTATAATGATAATAATTTCGTAAATATAATTGTGTATAATTTTTATAATTATATATGTCATTTTTTGGATTTAAAAGGAATCAAATAACTTTTAGTAAGTAGTGGTCCATATGTCCACAAAAGGTGTTATCACTATATCAGTGTGTGATAATTTTATAAAAAAAATGATATAGAAATTTTTTAAATTTTAATTATTTCATTAATAACATAATTATTTCATTTTTATCATATATATTAATTATAATTACCGATATTTACATTCTTGTAATATATTTGTAAAGATCACTTCACATCACATCTCATGGCAGTAGTCCGCCAAATAGAAAAGCGGTATTATCTTATAACCAATGTTATGGAATGTAAAATGTTTATAATATATATAATTTATAAAAATTTATAATTTTTTTATGTTTATCAAATATAATATTTTATCAATCATTATTCTCATCTATGAGAGTTGATAATTGATGAATGAATGACATTGGATCATGAGGCGGTAATTGGCTCTAAATTGAATGAGTATTCTGTATCCCATTTTTTTGATATGTATGTAATTGTAGGTCATACCAATAAAAAAACTATCTATATTTAAGATACCAATGTTATTATATAATAATTTTATATAAATATTTCAAGGATTTCGTGAAGGAATTTAAAAAATTATTTTTTATATACATTATATTTTTTTAATTTATCCTCCAAGGTTTTTCACATAAAACAAGATTGTGTTGTTATATTCCAAAAATAAGAATATAATAAAACTAAATTCCATGTAATTTGTTTTGAGCAATTATAGGGATTTATTTTGATACTAGCCTCTGAGACGACACATGATTCCTAGTCTTGGAGTGGCCAAAATAAACATTCAAACAATTTTTATGGTTTATTAAATTATCACGCGAGGGGGTTTTTCTACCATTTAAAGCATTCTGTATATGAAAAATCCAAGGTCACCATTGAACTAATAGTATTATAATTAACATAAGAAGGGATTAACCATGATAGACGTAGGTCAAGGGAAAAATATTGTTTTGTGTCCTTTCAAAGAAAAATTTAACATTCATAATGAGTTTATTTCATTAGAAATTTTTTCGATGAAATAGAGTGATGAACTGAATGAATCTCCCCATAAATGAAACAACTTATTGGTGGTGAAAAAGTGTAATAGAAACACATAATTTTATTTTCATCATTTTATGGGATAACTTGACATGGAGATCAGATCTGGATCAAGAAAATCACTTTGAAACTCTATAGGATCGGCATTGATGAAAGAGGAATAATGAATGATGGTCGCCAATAACCTTGTGGACCCCCCTTAACATTGAGAGATATCTCTATCAATGAAAGATTAAGGAAATTAATGGATGGTTATTCTTTAGTGAATAATCATTATTCTTATTGATCCTATTTTCGAGGTAGGGGTTTATTTGTTGTTATTTTGTTCTGGTTACTTCTTTCTGAAACAACGAATGCAGACCAACCCACTATTATTTTAACGTCCCTGTTCCGGGTGCCACTCAACGGGTGCCCCAAACCTGGTTCGCCACGTGACCTCATGCGTGTTTCCAAAAATGACAAAGGCTTCCAACTAGCAGCGAGGGCCCAGGTTTGATAGTGGGGAAACTATTCCCTCATTTGTCAAAGTGTAGCATAGCTAAATACAAATAAAACATTCAAAGAACAGAGGATGCAGCAAACCATACACAACTGATATAATGAAAAGTATTGGATATAACCAACAGTAAAAAAATAATGATGATACATGTCTCATGTTCTATGAAAACGGCCAGAACATGTTATATATCAATACAATACAACCAAAAGTAGAGTACAACAAAACAAATAAAAATAGGTGCCAGCGGCATCGCGGGTCTAGGCTCGGTCCCATGCCCTCCTACTCCTCAGCAACAGTCAAGTACCTGTACAGGGACTGTTTCCCCTATCCACACCTTCAAAAATGTAATTTTTTTGGCCAAAAAGCGTGACCCAAAAAGATTGTGAGAAATAAATTCCCATTAGGCACCCACCAAAGGCATGTTCCCAACTACGTGTAAGCATGCAAAGACATTGTGCAATAGTAAATTGAAATAAAGTAAGATGTATTGAAAATTAACTAACTCAACCAGTTATGTTTCCACTTTAATATTCATTTTAATGATTTAATTTAAAATACCACCACAGTGAATATTCTGAGTAAACATCCAAATGTCCAGAGACACGTAGACTCCCTCCCTCGGGTAAAGAGAAACCAACACATGAATTTTCCCACAGGCTCACGGATATTGCCCAGAGGCGTAAATAGTGTCACCCATAGACATAGAATCATCTACCCACAGGCATTGTAACACCCGAGACTTTTATGTTATTAAATCATCAAAGGAATATTTTTCTACACAACACTTGCTTGGCTTGCTTTACACGCAATCGCGAACTTCCTCGATAGCTTGCGTCGTACGCAATACCGAGTTTCACTAAACAACAGTATGCTATTAAAACTAGCCGTTATGAATAGTAATAACCACTTTTTGAAATTTTATAAATTTTATTTTTCAAAATGGACTTCATTTTTGGACTCAGAATATCGAAATTAGCCTAGGGTGAAATTTTGGTATTTTTCTGAAAACTTTCAATTTTTGATGAATAGTGAAACCACTAAGTGGTAGGTTAAAAACTGAATTTTGCATAAAACTTAATTTTACCGCTTCTGCGAATGGAATTTCAAAAATCCGACAGACACGGTTGATATCAGTAAGTAAAATGTGGTTCAATGAGATAAAAATAATTATTTGGTGAATAGTAACTTTTTACTTTTTTTACCGCGGTTAATAGTAAATAGGGTAACTAAGGGTAAATATGATATTAATATTACCCTAACACATGTCCTAATTCTATTGGACAAGTGTAATTCGACCAAAAACAAACTTAGGAATAAAATATGACCATTTAGGCCCACTTGGATTAGATTAGGACATTTATTATTAATTTATTTAAAGAAGGGTTAAAATAGTTAAAATCAAAGTTTAATAAGTAAATCATTTTTAATATGGGGTTATACATAAGATAAATTCGACTATAAATATTCATTATAAATCTAAAAAGATTTCCTACATGATGGTATTTTATTTGTAATTTTTAGACATCAAATAATTTAATTTATTTATGACACAAAGATGATGCAGTAATTATCTTATTAATGAAATATTGACATAATTGATGTTATAAACACAAAAATAAATGTAATTTGAGACTTTTTATGAATTCCACTAATTTTCTAGGTTACTTTGATATATTAATGTTGATTTAATCAACTTGGTTCGAACATATAATTCTGTTATGACTTTCACAAAAATCATATATCAAATAGTGTCAAAATTGACATAAAATAGTTTTTAAATCAAATATTATATTATTAATTGTTATTGTATTCCAAAAAATCTAAGGTTCGGCCAAATGACTTAGATAAGGATATATATATTAATAATAAACAATTTGGGGTTCGTTTGGCATGTTATAGTAAGTGTATTAACCATATAGTGAAAGAAAACAAAAATACATGGTAAAAGTTAAATTATTTAACTTAGTGTTAAATCTAATTGATAAGGTTAAAATAATATCCTAAACTTGTCTAAATTCTATTGGTTGATAGGATTTCGACCCATCCCCACTTTATCTTCGAAATAAGACCCTTTGGAACCATTATAAACCGATTTTGACTTTAATATAAAATAATATTTTGAGATATTCCTAAGGTGCCCCTCTCCTCCCTTATAAAAGGGCACCTCCTCCCCCTCCTCCTCACACCAAATTGAGCACTCAAGCTCGGCCAACCCCTGCCCTTTTCTCCCCTCCACTTCCCTAGAATAGTCCTAGAGGTCCTGGTCTTCTCCAAAGACCACTCTTAGTTCCTTAAGTGGAGGATTCAAAGAGGCGTTCCAAAGAAGAGGTAATATCCATTACCGATCTTTTCAATTTCTTTCTTCTTCAACTTCTTCTTCTTTAGTTGTTTCATGATGAAGTAATAACATCAGTATTAATTACATACTGATATGTTATTATAAATATGAAACAACCCTAATTCACCTTCTATCCATCCTACGGAAAAATGAAATCACCGAGCGTGCGTACGTACAGAATACCGTCTCCACGCCGTGGTGTAATCTATATTCCACCATCACTTTACAAGGATGGGTATAATGGTGTAATGAGTAACTATTTATGATTATTATGAAGTAATATTGATACTGAAATAATATATATATACTCCAATACAATTCCACGATCATAGGAACGATATCATCACTCGTGCGTACGTACGGAATACCGTCTCCACGATGTGATGCGACTCGTTCTACATGATCTTCATTTCATAATGATTATATAAATGAATTGAATGAATGAATATGGTATATAATACACTAATACCATTCTGGAAATGAAGTATCTATAACCTAAAGATATGAATAAGAATTTATTCGACAAAACACGCATAAGAACAAAAAGTTATAAAGACTCGAGTAACAAGTAACAATGAAATATTACTAACAAGAAGCTAATAATATGACCATATATGATATCATATCAATATGTATGATTCTGGAATAAGTCAATAACATTATTTAAACCATTATACAGGAGCTTCGGACACATACAAGGCAAATTGGACCTAAGGTAAGGGAAATATCACAATCTCATTTTTATCCGAGATTGTTTATTCGTAAGTATTTACTGGGGTGTATTTTATCATCCACATCCATGTTCCCTCAATATGTTATATTGTTTCCATCCACTTGAAATAGTTTAAATCCAATTTTACCCTTAGGTGAGTTTTTAGTAAATAATATGAAAGGAATCTTTTGTCGTTTTTCCGTACGAGGTACTTTTTGACTTTTCCGACAAAAGTACGAAGAATGTTTTTTTAACTTATACGGCATGAATGGATTTTTAAAACATTACTTCAAAGAAGCTTCCTTTACAAATTTTCAAGTTTATTTTTAATCAACTTCTTTTATTTTAAAGTTGTATGACATGTTATGAAAGGAAAAATGTTTTTGAAGAAGAAAGGATATTTTCCTCAAGAATTCAATTCAAGTGTTTTATCAAAATTATTTTCCATCTAAGATAATAAAGGGTTCTGTTTCTATCCATATTTTTACATTGGTTTGACTATGTTGTGATGGAATTATGTTTATGAATTCCTTTATCATATATGAATTGATTTATGATGTCAAGATGTTTCAAGAATCCCATTTTTGTTATATGTGTTATGCGATGATGTATGTTTTATGATTATGTGGCACACATAAGAAAGGATTCATTATAAGATGGGTGGGACCTATATCTCCCTCCAATGCATTGGGTAATGATTTTATATCTCATGAGATAGACATGGCTGGAACGGAAGGTTATTTCGGTTCAGTGATACAGGACTGAAACGAGGAGTGAACTCGGTTCAGAAAGGGACTTTGTTCACTAAGATAGTCTTGGCAATGAGTCATGACTAACAAGAAATGATTTTCCATGATTATGTGTGCATGCCACAAAGATTCAAGTTTTATGTTATGATTATAGGGATCTCATTTTCACTTCTATGATTTATTCCATGTTAAGATATTATGATCACTTTTGCAGGTTTTAATTTTCAAAAAGATATGATAAGATTTTTATTTCCTTTATTTGCCCTTGGGGAGCATTTGAGCTCACCCTTTTATGTTTTCTTTTCCCCAGGTCAGGAAGATGGATATTAAGTAGAATATGCTAAAAAGGGACCCTAGATATGATGAAATAAATGGGAGACACTGTAGAAGATTTATGAACCAGTTGTTTATGTTTCCCCAGTTTCTAAAGACACTATACCTATACGATCCTTTGTGGTTTTGTCATATGTTGTAATAAGTGTGCTTCAATTTTGAAGTATTAACAATGTATGTAAAGTATGGGTCGTTACAGTTGGTATCAGAGGAAAGGTATAGTCAACCTTTGGAAACTAGGATGTGAAAGCCTTAGTAAGAACCCTAAGGATAAGTCTAAGTATAGAACACAATCTTAGAAATGGACATGAATAACCTAGGATAAGACCTTAAGCATGAGAATTTTATTCTTGAATTATGTGGTTTCCTATTATAATTAGTGTTGCTCACACTATCCTTCTTGGTTTTAGTCAATGGCTGGAACCCGAAGGAACCGTGTTAATGCGGAATGCGATGGGCAATGCAATGATTGTCCCCCTGAGCAACCAAACGATATGGGAGCTGGAATGCAAAATCTTGTAGCCATGCTCACACAACTTTCTCAAGCTATGAATCATGCAGGATTTCCAAACAAGCAAAGGAGGGAGAAACATTCTATTGAATCCTTCATGAGGCAGCGTCCACCTTCTTTCAGCGGGTCTACTGATCCATTAGTTGCTGAACAATGGATTAGTACTACTGAAAAGATATTTTCAGTTCTTCAATGTTCTGAACATGATAAAGTCATCCTAGCAGTGTATCGTTTGGAAGGAGATGCTGATCAATGGTGGAATCTTGTTAAGAATACGAGGCAAAGGGATGAAATTGAGTCTATGGAATGGGACGAGTTCAAGAACTTATTTTTCAATAAGTACTTCCCTCGTATTCTCCGAACAAAGATGGAGAAAGAGTTTCTTGAACTGAAGAAAAGAGATGATGAATCTGTTGGTACCTATGAAGCAAATTTTACAAGACTTGCAAGGTACGCTTCTGGTATTATTATCCAACCTGAGAGTAAGATCGATCGATTCTTTAGTGGCTTAAAACCAAGTCTTCGAAGGGCGTTAGCCATAAGGGACTTCAATAGCTACGAGGAAATCGTTCGATGTGCTCTCAAAGTCGAGATGGAGATTGGAGTAACCCATCAGTCACATGGGTTTGATAAGAAGAGGAAGATGGAATTCAAAGAAAAATCTAAAGAGCACACGGAAAAGAAGATGAACATTCCCTTATGCTCAAAGTGTGGAAAGAAACATGGAGGGAGTTGTCTTAAAGGGACAAGTAAATGTTTTAAATGTGGAAAAGAAGGTCATCGGGCATTTAAATGCCGTGATAATGGGAAGAAGATGTCTAATGATTCAAACAAAGGAAGGGATACACAGAATGATTCTACTACACTTCAATGTTTCAAGTGCAAGGAGATGGGGCATTATGCCAATCAATGCCCAAATCCAAGGGTTGATGATGATGGTCGACGTCAACAAAATCTTAAGGCGAAAGACAAAGGAAAGTCACATGCAATTTCTATCAGCGATGTGGAGTACGATAACGATGTGGTGAAAGGTACACTTACCGTCCACTCTAAAGTAGCAAATGTTTTATTTGATTCTGGATCCACCCACTCTTTTATTTCTAAAGAATTTTCTAAGGGTATCACCGTATTACCACAACAATTAGATGTTGAGTTAGCTGTGACAACACCTAATGGCACATCAATCGCATCAAAAGTTTATAATTCTTCTCCGATAGAAGTTTGTGGGAAAGTGCTTCCGGCAAATCTTGTGATCCTTCCTTTAGTGGAATTTGATGTGATTCTTGGCATGGATTGGCTTTCTCTACATGGAGCTCATATCAATTGCCAAAGAAGGGAAGTCACATTTCATATTCCAGATCAATCTACGATCGTCTATCAATGCAAGGATGAACATAACCTTCCAGTGGAAATTCCTTCCATCTTATGGGTCATGATTCCACTAAATGATGGTTATTTATCTCAAATGGTTGGAGAGAAACTTACGATTAAGAATATGCCCATTGTACGGGAGTTTGATGATGTCTTTCGGGAGGAATTACCGGGTCTTCCACCGAATCGTGAAGTTGAGTTTTCAATAGAACTCGTACCGGGTTCTTTGCCTATTTCAAAGACACCTTATAGAATGGCCCCAATTGAGTTGCAGGAATTGAAGAAGCAACTCCAAGAGAATCTTGATAAGGGATTCATACGCCCTAGTGCGTCACCTTGGGGAGCACCTGTTCTATTTGTTAAGAAGAAAGATGGATCAATGAGACTCTGCATTGATTATCGAGAACTTAACAAGATCACTATCAAGAACAAATATCCTCTCCCACGCATTGATGACTTATTTGACCAACTACGCGGAGCTCAATACATTTCCAAGATTGATCTTCGTTCAGGGTATCATCAATTAAGGGTCAAAAGGGAGGATATACCAAAGACGGCTTTCCGTACAAGGTATGTACACTATGAATTTATAGTGATGCCATTTGGTCTTACTAATGCCCCTGCTATCTTCATGGATCTAATGAATAGAGTCTTTAGAGACTATCTTGATCAATTTGTGGTAGTCTTTATAGACGATATTCTTGTCTATTCAAAGAGCAAGGAAGAGCATGAAGATCACTTGAGAATTATATTGAAGACCCTGAGAAAAGAGAAGCTTTATGCCAAATTTACCAAGTGTGAATTTTGGCTTCAAAAAGTTGCATTTTTGGGTCATATAATCTCAAAAGAGGGGATATCTGTGGATCCAGCAAAAACAGAGGTTATCGAAAGATGGTCAAGACCAACAACAGTAACTGAGATCCGAAGTTTTCTTGGTTTGGCTGGATATTATCGACGTTTTGTAAAAGATTTTTCACGATTATCTAATCCACTCACCAAGTTGACTCGGAAAGGAGTTAAGTTTGTCTGGACAGAGGAATGTGAAGAGAATTTCAAGGAGTTGAAAAGAAGGTTATCCAGTGCACCTGTGCTTACACTGCCTTGTAGTGGAGAAAGGTTTGTGATCTACAGTGATGCATCCAAGAAGGGATTGGGGTGTGTTCTTATGCAAAATGATATGGTGATAGCTTATTCCTCACGACAGTTGAAAATCCATGAGCAAAATTACCCAACACATGATTTGGAGTTGGCTGCGGTAATCTTTGCATTAAAGATTTGGAGGCATTACCTTTATGGTGAAAGGTGTGATATTTATACTGATCATAAATGTTTAAAGTATATTTTCACACAAAAGGAGCTGAATATGCGTCAAAGAAGATGGTTGGAGCTGATTAAGGATTATGACTGCTCAATCCATTACCACCCTGGGAAAGAAAACAAGGTGGCAGATGCATTAAGTCGACAAGACCATGCTAGTTTATCCATGATGAGGATCACAAAAGATCCAATATTTATGGATTTACAAAGTATGGATCTTGGAATTATAATGGAAGGGGAAAAATCTTATCTTTCTCAAATGAATGTTCAACCATCTATACATACGAAGATTAAGGAGGCACAGAAAGAAGCTGTCTAGTTACAAAAGAAGATGAGAAATGTTCCTGAATTCAACCTTGATTGTGATGGGATAATAAAGTTCAGGAATCGGGTTTGTGTTCCTCCCATCCCTGAATTAAAGAAGGAGCTGCTGGATGAGGCTCATAGTTCTTCATTCTCTATTCATCCTGGAAGCACGAAGATGTATAGGGACCTGAAAGAGTACTTCTGGTGGGATGGCATGAAAAGAGATGTTGCTGAATATGTCTCTCGATGCTTGGTTTGTCAACAAGTTAAAGCTGAGAGACAGAAGTCTAAGGGGATGTTACAACCATTACCCATACCCGAATGGAAATGGGAAAACATCACTATGGACTTTGTCACCGGACTTCCTAAAACATCCAAAGGCAATAATGCTATTTGGGTCATAGTTGATCGTCTTACAAAGTCTGCACACTTCATTGCTATTAGAGAGGATTTCTCTCTAGATCAGCTTGCCAGGATATATGTAAAGGAAGTGGTAAGATTGCATGGAGTACCACTTTCTATTATATCTGATCGGGATCCGAGATTTACCTCGAAGTTCTGGCGAAGTCTTCAGCATACTCTGGATACAGAGTTGAGTTTCAGCACTGCTTATCATCCCCAGACAGACGGTCAGTCTGAGAGAACAATTCAAACCCTAGAATATATGTTGAGAGCTTGCTCTATGGATTTCAAAGGAGGTTGGGATCAACACCTACCTTTGGTGGAATTTTCTTATAATAATAGCTTTCACTCCAGTATTCAGATGGCTCCTTATGAAGCTCTCTATGGAAAGAAATGCAGGACTCCAACTTGCTGGGATGAAGTTGGGGAAAGAAAGCTATTAGGACCTGATCTCATTGATGAAATGGCAGAAAAGGTCAGATCTATTCAACAACACATAAGAGCAGCTCAGAGTCGACAAAAAAGTTATGCCGACAACCGAAGAAAAGACCTAGAGTTTGAAGTGGGTGATAAAGTGTTCTTACGAATATCTCCCTGGAAGAGGGTTATGAGATTTGGAAAGAAGGGGAAGTTGAGCCCTAGATATATCTGTCCTTTTGAAATACTGGATCGTGTTGGGAAGGTAGCTTACCGATTGGCGCTTCCACCGAATCTCTCTCAAGTTCACGATGTGTTCCATGTATCTCTCCTGAGAAAGTACATACCAGATCCTTCACATGTACTCAGCTCAGAAGTTGTACCGCTGGAGCAAGATCTTTCTTATGAAGAACAGCCGATAGAGATTCTGGATCGTAGCGAAAAAGTCCTACGAAACAAGACCACTCGATTGGTGAAAGTTTTATGGAGGAACCACCAACTTGAAGAAGCTACATGGGAGCTTGAGGATTTGATGAGGGAGAAGTATCCTCATCTGTTTGTTACAAAGTGATGAATTTCGAGGGCGAAATTCTTTTTAAGGGGGGTAGAATGTAACACCCGAGACTTTTATGTTATATATATCATCAAAGGAATATTTTTCTACACAACACTTGCTTGGCTTGCTTTACACGCAATCGCGACCTTCCTCGATAGCTTGCGTCGTACGCAATACCGAGTTTCACTAAACAACAATATGCTATTAAAACTAGCCGTTATGAATAGTAATAACCACTTTTTGAAATTTTATAAATTTTATTTTTCAAAATGGACTTCATTTTTGGACTCAGAATATCGAAATTAGCCTAGGGTGAAATTTTGGTATTTTTCTGAAAACTTTCAATTTTTGATGAATAGTGAAACCACTAAGTGGTAGGTTAAAAACAGAATTTTGCATAAAACTTAATTTTACCGCTTCTGTGAATGGAATTTCAAAAATCCGACAGACACGGTTGATATCAGTAAGTAAAATGTGGTTCAATGAGATAAAAATAATTTTTTGGTAAATAGTAACTTTTTACTTTTTTTACCGCCGTTAATAGTAAATAGGGTAACTAAGGGTAAATATGATATTAATATTACCCTAACACATGTCCTAATTCTATTGGACAAGTGTAATTCGACCAAAAACAAACTTAGGAATAAAATATGACCATTTAGGCCCACTTGGATTAGATTAGGACATTTATTATTAATTTATTTAAAGAAGGGTTAAAATAGTTAAAATCAAAGTTTAATAAGTAAATCATTTTTAATATGGGGTTATACATAAGATAAATTCGACTATAAATATTCATTAGAAAGCTAAAACGATTTCCTACATGATGGTATTTTATTTGTAAATTTTAGACATCAAATAATTTAATTTATTTATGACACAAAGATGATGCAGTAATTATCTTATTAATGAAATATTGACATAATTGATGTTATAAACACAAAAATAAATATAATTTGAGACTTTTTATGAATTCCACTAATTTTCTAGGTTACTTTGATATATTAATGTTGATTTAATCAACTTGGTTCGAACATATAATTCTGTTATGACTTTCACAAAAATCATATATCAAATAGTGTCAAAATTGACACAAAATAGTTTTTAAATAAAATATTATATTATTAATTGTTATTGTATTCCTAAAAATCTATGGTTCGGCCAAATGACTTATATAAGGATATATATATTAATAATAAACAATTTGGGGTTCGTTTGGCATGTTATTGTAAGTGTATTAACCATATAGTGAAAGAAAACAAAAAGACATGGTAAAAGTTAAATTATTTAACTTAGTGTTAAATCTAATTGATAAGGTTAAAATAATATCCTAAACTTGTCTAAATTCTATTGGTTGATAGGATTTCGACCCATACCCACTTTATCTTCGAAATAAGACCCTTTGGAACCATTATAAACCGATTTTGACTTTAATATAAAATAATATTTTGAGATATTCCTAAGGTGCCCCTCTCCTCCCTTATAAAAGGGCACCTCCTCCCCCTCCTCCTCACACAAAATTGAGCACTCAAGCTCGGCCAACCCCTGCCCTTTTCTCCCCTCCACTTCCCTAGAATAGTCCTAGAGGTCCTGGTCTTCTCCAAAGACCACTCTTAGTTCCTTAAGTGGAGGATTCAAAGAGGCGTTCCAAAGAAGAGGTAATATCCATTACCGATCTTTTCAATTTCTTTCTTCTTCAACTTCTTCTTCTTTAGTTGTTTCATGATGAAGTAATAACATCAGTATTAATTACATACTGATATGTTATTATAAATATGAAACAACCCTAATTCACCTTCTATCCATCCTACGGAAAAATGAAATCACTGCGCGTGCATACGTACGGAATACCGTCTCCACGCCGTGGTGTAATCTATATTCCACCATCACTTTACAAGGATGGGTATAATGGTGTAATGAGTAACTATTTATGATTATTATGAAGTAATATTGATACTGAAATAATATATATATACTCCAATACAATTCCACGATCATAGGAATGATATCATCACTCGTGCGTACGTACGGAATACCGTCTCCACGATGTGATGCGACTCGTTCTACATGATCTTCATTTCATAATGATTATATAAATGAATTGAATGAATTAATATGGTATATAATACACTAATACCATTCTGGAAATGAAGTATCTATAACCTAAAGATAATAATAAGAATTTATTCGACAAAACACGCATAAGAACAAAAAGTTATAAAGACCCGAGTAACAAGTAACAATGAAATATTACTAACAAGAAGCTAATAATATGACCATATATGATATCATATCAATATGTATGATTCTGGAATAAGTCAATAACATTATTTAAACCATTATACAGGAGCTTCGGACACATACAAGGCAAATTGGACCTAAGGTAAGGGAAATATCACAATCTCATTTTTATCCGAGATTGTTTATTCGTAAGTATTTACTGGGTGTATTTTATCATCCACATCCATGTTCCCTCAATATGTAATATTGTTTCCATCCACTTGAAATAGTTTAAATCCAATTTTACCCTTAGGTGAGTTTTTAGTAAATAATATGAAAGGAATCTTTTGTCGTTTTTCCGTACGATGTACTTTTTGACTTTTCCGACAAAAGTACGAAGAATGTTTTTTTTAACTTATACGGCATGAATGGATTTTTAAAACATTACTTCAAAGAAGCGTCCTTTACAAGTTTTCAAGTTTATTTTTAATCAACTTCTTTTATTTTAAAGTTGTATGACATGTTATGAAAGGAAAAATGTTTTTGAAGAAGAAAGGATATTTTCCTCAAGAATTCAATTCAAGTGTTTTATCAAAATTATTTTCCATCTAAGATAATAAAGGGTTCTGTTTCTATCCATATTTTTACATTGGTTTGACTATGTTGTGATGGAATTATGTTTATGAATTCCTTTATCATATATGAATTGATTTATGATGTCATGATGTTTCAAGAATCCCATTTTTGTTATATGTGTTATGCGATGATGTATGTTTTATGATTATGTGGCACACATAAGAAAGGATTCATTATAAGATGGGTGGGAACTATATCTCCCTCCAATGCATTGGGTAATGATTTTATATCTCATGAGATAGACATGGCTGGAATGGAAGGTTATTTCGGTTCAGTGATACAGGACTGAAACGAGGAGTGAACTCGGTTCAGAAAGGGACTTTGTCCACTAAGATAGTCTTGGCAATGAGTCATGACTAACAAGAAATGATTTTCCATGATTATGTGTGCATGCCACAAAGATTCAAGTTTTATGTTATGATTATGGGGATATCATTTTCACTTCTATGATTTATTCCATGTTAAGATATTATGATCTCTTTTGCAGGTTTTAATTTTCAAAAAGATATGATAAGATTTTTATTTCCTTTATTTGCCCTTGCTGAGTATTTGAGCTCACCCTTTTATGTTTTCTTTTCCCCAGGTCGGGAAGATGGATATTAAGTAGAATATGCTAAAAAGGGACCCTAGATATGATGAAATAAATCGGAGACACTGTAGAAGATTTATGAACCAGTTGTTTATGTTTCCCCAGTTTCTAAAGACACTATACCTATACGATCCTTTGTGGTTTTGTCATATGTTGTAATAAGTGTGCTTCAATTTTGAAGTATTAACAATGTATGTAAAGTATGGGTCGTTACAGGCATGGAAGAGGTTGACCACATGCTAGGTAGCTCAAAGCCCACATGATAATAACTACACTACCCTCAGGCTAACGTGTAACCGGTCCATTCCCAAAATGTAAAAATGTAGTAAACAAGCAATTCCTCTTGAGGAAATTCTATATTACTACTTAAAAGGAATATCCTAGGGTATCCTGGCCAAATGGTTAAATAGTGGAACACACCCCTGGGGTGGTTCTGGATCCAAGCAATGATCCCAACAAGCATTTTAATAACATATTTGAATACCTAATCAGTTCTAGGTGTTTAATATTGCAACGAACTCGGACACATGACACCCCAACAAGGGTTCGTGGCACAAAAATGCACAAAACACACGGTAGTTAAAAAAACAAACACTAAGACACCTACCTTATACGCCAACGAGTGGTATACCTGAACGTCGACTCCAGAAACGCCTACGAACGACGTAGATCCGATGAAGAACAAAACATTATTTACCTCAAATAACTCATGTTGGGATAGGAATTGGTGAACAACATTCTAGGAGAAGAGATTTCTAACCCGCGTGGTTCCAACGAGATCATATGAGGCAGAATCAGATTTCAGACGCTCGATCGGTGGATCTCCAATGGTCCAGTCATCCACTCCCTCTCCTTCCTCCGGTTCTATGCCTTCCCAATGAACAAGGGAGACTACTGCCCAATTTAAGAAAAAAAACAAAGTACATGGAGTGTACTTCCAAGTACACAACGTGTAATCCCTTCATTTAACTGTTCCTCCAGCGGCACCGCCATACTGTTCACCTGTCAACATGAGTACACACCATGTACTCCTGAGTAGACGGGGTGTACTATCGCCCAGCTGGCATCTACTCCACCGCCTTACTGTTTTGGCATGCCAACTGAATACATGGCATGTACAAGACCAGTACATGACGTGTAGTCGGCTTCTACACCCTTTTCCACCGACATGGCTACACGCCCCGTGTACTCATACCTACAAGCCCAGAAGTACACGACATGGGGGAAAAGTACACAGCGTGTACTTACAAAATTTAGGATTTTCCCCATTTTCCATATTTTATTAAAAACACTTAACGAAAAGAGAAAAGATGAAGCATGTACCTCAAAGATAATAACCGGGTTCTAACAAACTTCCCCCCTTATAGAAATTCGTCCCCGAATTTCCCTTCCAAGGGTGGAGAAGATATAGTCATGAACAACTCCGGCCACAGAGCACGTACGTCGGCCACCCACTCCCAGGTCTCATCCAGCACTTGGCGATGCTGCCATAACACCCATATGAGAGGTACTAACCGGCCTCGGATTCCTTCGGGATCCTATCAACAATACGAATCATATTCTCCTCAAAGGACGCATCTGCCTCCAGCTCAACCTCCTTGGGCTGAAAGACGTGAGACGAGTCTGAATTATAGTGACACAACTGAGATACATGGAAGACGTCGTGCATGGAGTGGTATCGCTGCGGTAACCGCAACCGATAAGCAACTAGCCCGACTCTCTCCAGAATCTCAAATGGTCTCACATACTGCGGTAAATGTTTACCCTATCTCCTGATCCTCTTGTCTCCCAGCCTCGGAGAAACACACAGAAAAACCTGATCTCTGACAACGAACTCCGAAGGCCGTCGGCGGTGATCAACATAAGACATCTCATGAGACTGTGCGGTAGCCATCTGCTTCTGAATCAACTGGACCTGCTCAGACATCTCCTGCACGAGCTGTGGCCCCAGTAAAGCTGCATCACCTACCTCCATCCAGCACAAGGGTGATGGGCATGGCTTACCAAATAAAGTCGTGTATGGTTCCATCTCAATAGTCTCCTGGAAACTATTGTAATAGGAAAACATGACTAAGGGTATATGCTTATTCCAAGAGCCCCCAAAGTTTAGGACGCATGCACGCAGCTTGTACTATAACACCTGTATCGTATGCTCAGATTGGCCATCGGTATGAGGGTGGTAGGCTTTTCTCATAAGCACCTGTGTACCCAGCGCCCTCTCAAAAATCTGCCAGAAATGAGACTTGATGTGGGAATCCCTATCAAAAACAATAGAATGTGGGACCCCATGAAGGCGTACGATCTCTCGAATATACAGCCTTCCGAGCTCATCAACACCGAAGGTCTCCTTGATCAGAAATAAGTGAGCTACCTTCGTGAGTCTGTCCACAACAACCCAGACAGTGTCATTGCCATGAGGTGACCTCAGCAATCCAGTAACGAAATCCATCACAACATCATCCCACTTCCACTCTAGAATTGGTAACTACTATAACCGCCCAGTTGGTCTCTGATTCATCGCCTTCACCTGCTGACAGGTGGAGCACCTCGTAACAAAACCATCTACATCCCTCTTCATACCCAGCCACCAGTACTAATGTCTAATGTCGTTGCACATCTTGGTAACCCCAGGATGAACAACCCAAGCTGAAGCACTAATCTCTCGCACCAGCTCCTTGCGTATATCACCTGGAACCCACACACTTCCATGGAAACACAAAACCTCATCATCGCATATCATCCAACCAGGAAGAGGGTCCTCACTTTCCACCGAATCCCGTAGAACGAGGCCATCTAAATCAGTTACTTGTCTCATTCTCACTCTATCCAGGAGGGTAGAGGTCAAATTTAAAGAGGAAAGATAAGCCTTCCCCTGACCGTCATGCACCTCCAGATGCATCTCAAATAACAAGTCCATGAGCTGCCACTCACCGCTGGCCTCATGCACTACCTACATCTGAGTCTTCCTGCTCAGTGCATCAGCTACTACATTAACTTTATCAGGTGTATAGGCAAGCTCCAAATCGAAGGACTGTAGGTATTCGACTCACCTTCACTGCCTCAGATTCAAGTCACACTGAGTAAGAATATACTTGAGGCTTTTTTGGTCGGTGAAAACCACAAAATGCTCCGCCAATAGATAATGTCTCCAACATCACAACGCATGAACAACTACTTCCAACTCGAGGTCATGCGTCAAATAATTCCTCTCATGTGGCCTCAACAGTCGAGACCCGTATGTAACAACTCAGTCACCCTGCATCAACACTACTCCCATCCCAATACCTGATGCATCATAGTAAACTATGTATCTCATCCCTGGCTTTGGGAGTATCAGAATCTGTGCTGCTGTCAACCTTCCCTTCAGGTCTTGAAAAGCTTCCTCGCAAGCTTCCGACTAGACGAACTTCACACCCTTCTTAGTCAGACCTGTCAACAGTGCTGATAAGAGGAATAATTCATGTATGAAATGTCTGCAGTAACCAGCCAGCCCTAAGAAGCTCCGTATCTCGAACACATTCTCTGGTTGCTCCCAGGAAACCACTGCTCTCACCTTCTCTGGGTCTACTGAAACTCCTGCCTCATAGATGATATGACCCAGGAAGTGAATCTGGTCCATCCAAAAGTGGTACTTTGAGAGATTAGCATATAGCTGATTATCCCATAGTGTACTCAATACGATCTCAAGATGGGTGGAATGGTCGTGTCAAGTGGGAGAGTACACCAACATTTCATCCACGAATACTACCACAAATGAATCAAGATACGTATGGAACACACGATTCATCAGATCCGTGTAAAATGCTGGCGTGTTCGTTAGTCCGAAAGGCATAACCATATACTCATATAGACCATACCTACTCCTGAAATCCGTGAGAGGTATATCAGATGGTCTCACGTGCTGCTGATGATATCCTGATCTCATGTCAATCTTCGAGAACACTTGTGCCTCACGAATCTGATAAAAAAGATCATCAATCCTTGGTACGGGATATCAGTTCTTAAATATCAACTGGTTCAACTTCCAATAATCCACGCAAAGTCTGAGGCTATCATTCGCCTTCAATGAAAAAAGGACCAGAGAACCCAATGTAGAAGAACTGGGTCAGATAAATCCCTTTTCCTAAAACTCCTCCATCTACCTCTTCCGCTCCTATAACTCAGGTGTAGCCATCCTATATGGAGGAATGGACATGGGTGTTTCTCCTGGAACAACCTCCATGGACAAATCGACCTCTCGCTCCAGAGGTAGAGCCGAAAAGTCTTCTGGTAATACATCACTGAAACAATCAACAACAGGAGGGAAATCCTCCTAACTAGTCCCCTGGTCATCTAGAAATAAGCTCGCAAATGGGGCTGTGACTCCATCTCGCCCACGATGCTTTGGTCCAGCTCGACTCACCTGAACATATCATTCGCCCTCATATAAAAACTCTTCGCCCTCTCGTGACGTGAAACTCACCCTGTGACGATAGAAGTCCACAAAGGCTCGGAAGGGAACCAACCAGTCCATCCTGAGAATGACATCATAGCTTGTCATCTCTAGGACAGAGAGGTCCCAAAGGAAGTGACACCCACCAACCTCAAGGGGGAACTTCTTGTACTAATTCACACCATCCATTCTAGTCCTCAACGGAGTGTCTAGCATCATGATAACAGAAGAAGTAGAAACACAGAGCCCAAGGATCTCCACAACAGGTACATATATGAAACTATGTGTAGAATATGTATCGAAAAGTACTGAAGAGAAGACATAAGCTACTAAAACAGTACCTCTGACTATAGAAGGTCTGGGATCCTACTCATGCTGGGTCTGTTGCACCGCATATGACGGCCTAGTGCCGCAGCTCTACGACACAGCCTGGCTACCCTAAGCTGTCCTGCCTTGCTGCCTCTGAGATCCTAGTGTCTGGCTACCACGGCCACGACCACCATCTCTACTTGCATGCCCTGACATATTCCAGTTCACTGACTGGTAAGAAGCCACTGGTCATTCCCCCACATGTGGAGTCTGCACAGAACCCCTCTCACTAGAAACTGTTGGAAAACCCTCCAAAAGGGCTGCAGATGACCCATCTTGCCACATTCTCGGCACTCCACTCGGTCTCGTGGACACTGTGGACTCTTGTCCCCCTCTCTACCACACTGGTAGCACATAACTTGGCCACCTGAAACATTCTTCTGACTGGTACTACCACCTTGAGAGATGTCAGCCTGTCTCTTCCTCTTGCCGGTAGAAATAGTACCAGTAACTAGTGCTGAACCGCCCTGGCCCACACCACTAGATTCTGGAAGGTTCCTCTCTGTGATCAGCACCTAGTTTACAATAGCATGTACAGTAGGAAACCTGGAAACATTTACCAGTACTTGGATGTCATACCGATGACCATCCTCAAAACGACTGGCTCTCAATGTCTCATCACCCACCAGCACGGGTGAAAAGCACTGAAGCTCGGTGAAACGAGAAGAATAGTCCACCACTGACATAGTGCCCTACTGCAGATTCACAAACTCCCAATCTCTATATTCTCTCAGCGTCTTCGAGATGAAAAATTCATATAATACTGCCTAAAAGTCTTCCCACGACATGTCCCCGTGATGCTCTGAGTGGGTGGTAACATCCTACCACCTCTTGGAAGAATCACGCAGCATTTAAGTCATGAGCTTGACCATCCACCCTGGAGGCATCTCAAGATGCTTGAAAATATTCTGCATCAACCCCAGCCAAGAGTCCACAACCTTTGGTCCACCATCCCCTGAAAATGTAGGCGGATGCTACTGCTAGGAGATACGTGTCAGATCGTCCATAGAGGTGGCAGCCTGCGGTGCTCCCTAAAAGGTCTGCATGAACTGCATAATTCCTTCACGGACATGCACCTCTGTGCATGTGTCCGGTATAGCATTTGGTGCTCTATCTGGATCTGCTGGAGGATCCACTGGTAGCCCATGGCCCACCATTTCAAGAGTGTACTCGTTGACACATTCCTGGAGAACTACGCGTGGGCCTTTAGGTGGCATGACACTGCAAGGTCAAAAACAAGCCTTAGAACAAGATTATCAAAGACTGAAAAAGAAGAAACCCAAAAGGGAAAAGGAGGAATAAGGCATTAAAAATTTTAAAAACATGACTACACGACGTGTATACTAACTACAGGGCCATTACTTGACATCACTTCACATGCCCGGGTCCTTCTGCACGGCTAAGCCACACGGCTCCCGTTTGAACAAAAACTACCGAGTGTGTATTTCATATACACGACATGTATGGTGTTATTTTCCAACTGCCCATGTATATTGTGACACAGACGACTACTCGGCTTGAAACTACACGGGGTGTTACAACCGCACACGGCATGTGCACCACCCCATTTTCCAGTCACACGGCTTAGTCCACACGGTCTATCCATGGACAAGACTACACAGCTTGTCCCCAAAGGTACACGACATGTTCAAGGAATGGTGTCATCGACCCATGTTGTTAGTTACATGGCCGAGTCCCCATGTCACACTACATGGCGTGTTCATAACTGAAACTGCATGTTCTGTAAAAGAGTTCACCGATCCGTGTTGTTACGTACACGGCCGGAATCCGGGTCAACACTACACAGAATGTAGATATGGTACACGACATGTTTTTCCCAAGAACTTCCCTACCCCGTTTCGCCGACCACACGGTTTGTGAAACAGGAAAAGACTACACTGCGTGTACTCAGATTACACGGAGTGGACTCAGAGTACACGACGTGTACTTAAAAGTTCACTTTTCTTCCCGAAAAGAAGGCCATACACGGTGTGTTTAAAAATACTACACAGCGTGTATACCGGGTTTTCGGACAGTATGCCTCGTAAATTTCACCAGAACCCAGAAAATAATAATAAACAACACCTAGGTGTCAAATTGCGGCCTGTGAGGGCCCATACTTCCCACGAATCAAAGTTTGACATCTTATCTGTGTTATAATAAATAAACAGCCAATGATCAACCAAATTCTGGTCAATGGGGGCCCATACTCCCCAAAACCCAATGTTTGGAGTCCATTCTATAAACAGTCTTACACAAAATACCCTATCAAACAATAGGTATTTATCAGAGCTGCTATCACAACAACATGATTTTCTAGCACAACAACTATCACAACAACATGAAATTTCTAATGCACCTACAGGGCATAGAATTTTTCATGGAATGTGATTTCTAGCATGTTTATAAATGATGCATGTGATGGAATACCCTCATCCCATCAGGTTTCAAATAAATAGAACCCACTAATAAATTATAACAGCATAATCTCAAATGCGTCACCCAACGGTGAAAACATATCAACTATAAAATTTGCAAAATAAGAAAATTGGAATATATGAAGTAGAATAGCTTTTCCCTGTACACGGTTTACCTACTCCCAGGCACAGCTTATTACCAACTACAGTTCCCTTCCTATCCTTGACAATGTCTCCAAATAGTAAGTCAAAGAAATGAACCCCCACTGATACCACTTTGTAACGTCCTGGTTCTGGGTTCCCCAAACCTCGTTCGCCACTTGACCTCAAGCGCGTTTCCCCAAATGCCATAGGCTTCCGACTAGCAGTGAGAGACCAGGTCTGATAGTGGGGAAACTATGCCCTCATTTTTCAAAGTGTAGTGTAGCAGAATAAAAATAAAACATAAAATGAATAGTAAAAGTAGTAAACCATACACAACTGAAATAATCAACAGCATTGGATATAACCAATAGTATATAAATAATGATGCTACATGTCTCAGGTTCTATGATGACTTCCAGAACATGTTATACATCAATACAGTACAAATAAAAGCAGAGTTCAATAAAACAAAGCAAAATAGCTGGCAGCGACATCACCATCCTAGGCTCGGTCCCATGCCCTCCTACTCCTCAGCAACAGTCAAGTACCTGTATAGGGACTCTTGACCATATCCACACCTGTAAAAACGTAATCCGTTTGGGCCGAAAAGCATGACCCAAATAGGGTGTGATAAATAAATTCCCAGTAGGCACCCACCAAAGGCCTCTTCCCTGCTGCATGTAAGCATGCAACGATAACGTGCAATAATAATGTCCAATAAAGTAAGAAGTACTGAAAAGAAACTAACTCAACTAGTTTTGTTGACACTTTACTCTTCTTTTTAATCGTTTAATTTAAAATACAACCACATCAAATATTCTAAGTAAACGACCAGGTTTCCACAGACCGTAGACTCCCACCATCGGGTAAAGAGAAACCAACATAGGAATGATCCCACATGAAAACAGATATTGCCCACAGGCGTAAATTGTGTCGCCTACAAGCACAGAATCATCTGCCCACAGGCACAGAAGAAGTTTCCCATAGGCTAGGTAGTACATAGCCCACAAGCTAATCACAACACTTCCCTCAGGCTAACAGGTAATCGGGCCATGCCCAACATGTAAAAACAAAGTAAACAATAAATTTCTCTCGAGGAAATTCTAAAATTACAACTTCAAAGGCATACCCTCGGGTATCCTAGCCAAACGGCTAAACAGTGGAACACACCCCTGGCGTGGTTCCAGAACCAAGCAATGATCCCAACCAGCATTTTAATAACATAATTGAATATCAAATCAGTTTTATGTGTTTAATATAGAAACAGCCTCATCCACATGACACCCCAACATGGGTTCGAGGCACAAAAGCATACAAAACACACGGCAGTTGGAAAAACAAACACCAAGCCACCTACCTTATACTCCAACGCGCGGTATACCCGAACGTCGACTCCAGAAATGGCTACGAACGGCGAAGATCTGACAAAGACCAAAACTCGCTTAGCCTCAGATAACTCCCATTGGGAGAAGAATTGGTAAGAAACATGCTAGGTGAAGAGAGGGCATACCCGCGCAGTTCCAACGAGATCGTCCGAGGCGGAATCAGATTCCAGACACTCGATCGGTGGATCCCCAAAGTTCCGTCTGTCCACTCCTGCTCCTTCCTCCGGTTCTAAGCCTTCCCTGTGAACTGGGGAGGCTACTACCCGATTTAAGAAAAAATCAATGTACACGGCGTGTACTTCAAAGTACACGGTGTGTACTCCCTTCATTTAATGGTTCCTCTAGCGGCACCGCCATACTGTTCACCTGTCAACATGAGTACACGACATGTACTCCCGAGTACACGGCGTGTACTATTTCCCAGCTAGCGGCTACTCCACCGCCTTACTATTTTGGCTTGGCGACTAACTACACGGTGTGTACAAGACCACTACACTGTGTGTAGTCGGTTCCGACACCCTTTGTCCCCATCATGGCTACACGCCCCGTGTACTCATCCCTACATGGCCAGAAGTACACGGTTTGTGGAAAAATTACACCGCCTGTACTTCCAAAATTTTGGATTTCTCCTCATTTCCCATATTTTATAAAAAACCACTTAAGGAAAAGTGAAAATAAGAAGCTCGTAACTCAAAGAATAGAAATGGGTTCTTACAAATAGTTTGATCCACGGGGAAATGTTTCGTGCGAGAATGGGTTTTTTCATGTGGAGAGAGACTAGAAAATTGATCCATGATAAATATTTAATCCTCCATAAAACATGTTTATGAACTCCAATGTAGAGGTTTTAGACTGAGAAAAACCAGGCTCAGATCCCTCCATTATGGGGATTCTTGTGTTCTTCGTGACCGATACCCTATATCAACAGTAATATAACTTTGAAACTATAGCAGAGACAGTAACAAGGCTCTTGAGAGATAGAAAACAAACCACTAGAGCTAGTCTGGTGGCCCATGGAATGAACCAACGGTATACCAAGTCGAGTCGATGGAGGACCATGACAATGACCATTGGAGGGAGATGTTGTCCCTAGATGGTTGTGGGTTGTGTTTGTTTTTCCCCTGTGGTGTGCATCTGAGATAGAGGCAATGGTCCATGGGGGGCGCGGTGATGCAAGGGGTGACTTCAGTCAAGCACTGCATCAAAGGAAGCGGCTTCTATGGTGGGTCGATGAGTAAGTTGGAACGTGGTCTGTAATAGACCGCATGAGAATGACAGTGGAGAAACATAGCATACCACATTCTGCTCAATCTAGGCTCTAAAGAGTATACTGTCTAGACCCAAACTGACCTATCGATGCAGGTCAGGATGGATGGGAATGTCATCCCCTGGGTGGCCCTGCTAGTTAGCACATGTTTGACTAAATCAATCTAGAGGGGGTGATAATTGGGTTGTTGGGTGACTTGATAGGATAGGCCCACGTCGGAACTTATTGTGGTCTGGTAATGCCCAATTGGCCTGGCCAATGGTCCATGCCAGACTACGTCGGCCCCAACCCAATTGAGTCGAGTATGGTCACCTATAATGGTCCGGGTCATGCGTGACCCCGCAGCTGGCTTTTTATGTGCTGGTCCGACCATGTCAGTCATGGCCTAGACAGAAACCGACCATTGTTCACTAAAATGCTAATATTTTTCTGATTGGGCGTCTGATTGACTCACCTTCTACGGTGTTGGGACACCTGCAACATGGTTGTCCTATAGGAATAGTATATGTTAGATTTCATGGTCGATGATATATGATTGATGGAATGATATGTACATTCTCCCAGAATCATGTGGGCCAAAATTCAACTACTACCTATGACACGAATGACATAACAAGCGGGGCATCGGTGGCCGATTACCAGATAGGTCCTCGGTGGTCCAGTAAAATAGTAGACCTCAGTGGTCCAGTAGAATATAGGACCTCATTGGTCTGGTAGCTAAGGGGACCTCAGTGATCTAGTAGCCGAGTAGAAATTAGTGGTCGAGTAGTCGAGTATACCTCAGTGGTCCCATTGCTCAATAGACCTCAGTGGTCCTGTAACAGAGTACACCTTAGGGGACCAGTAGTTGATAATACCTATGTTGTCTAGTAGATGAGTGGAGCCCAGTGGTCCAGTAGCTAATCAAACCTCATTGACTAAACAGGGATGAGTCCCTCAGCAGTAAAAGATGACCTATCTTTATGACTGATAATATTATTTTCAAGACATTGAATTATACATGGTGAGAAAATTATTTTCCTTGTGGTTATTCCTTTTTGGTTTCGTGTCCCAACTGAGTATTTTTTTTTCTCACACCTACATGGGCTCCTGTAGAATGTGTTGTGTATCATGCATGTGATCGACACTTTGATGGATACCTTGGTTATCCGAGACAAGGTTCTTCTCAGTGATACCTAGTGAAAAAGTGTACTTCTCTGACTACAACAATATACACATCACCTACACATCAGGTAGGGTCACTAGAAGATGGACCATGGACGTTTTGCATTCCTCTTCTGTGTTCAGCTTGTATTCTGGCCACTTTGTACATTTAGTTTGTACTATACTCTCAGTAGTTTTCCTAGTGACATTTTTGGATTACATTGTGTTTACATTTCTAGGATTTTTCATTGTGTGTGTGTTGGTTTAATCAAAAATTCATTCCCTTTTTGGATTTTCCTTGTCGGTGCTAGTCACTAGCCACTAGACTATGGATGGAGGGTTGGGGTTGTCCTGACACATTCCCTAGAAGATGGTTCAAGAAAAAAGTGTTATCAGAGGGAGATCAGTTATACCATCATTTCTAAGAGTTTATAAATTAAAATTGTGAAACAATGTGATGTTTTTTTGAGTTTGGAATACAGGCATGGGAGTCAAGTGTCAGTGTGGTGGTGGACATATCTATACAACATGACCCTAAATACTGATTTCTATCTCGATAAATGAGAAAACAAGTTTCTAGCATCTTTAAATGTTCTCTCTTAATCTTTCTTTATTAGAGTCATCTCACTAGTCATAATCTATTAGTCGTGTACCATCTTGATCTCTTCGAGGATGCCTCTATGGAAAAATCCATCCATGATTCTATTGGACGACCAAGAAGAAAGACCACAGTGTAATGAGGCTTCGGTATAGGAACTGTTTCTTGATATGGCACCTTCGAGAAGTGTTCTATCTTTACAATTGTGCATTGATCAGTAGTTACTATGGTCACTATAGGTAGAGGATGCACGTAGACTCAGTTCCTTAAATTAGTTACATAGATAGATACCTCCTAGGTTCCAGGGAGATATAGATCCTCAAGTCCCTGAGGATTGGATAGAGGCCTTGATGACAATATTCCACATAGTGAGGACACCACATAACTAGATAAAACTTCTAGCGACAAGTATTCTGTAGGGATCAATAGTGATATCATGGAGATTCATTATCCAGACCCATGAGGAGGTGACACTCACCTAGTCTGACTTCGACTAAATATTCATGGAGGAGTTCATAATCTTGCGACATTGTGCCCAATACTCATACACGAGATGCTTTACCTATAAAATATTAGCATCATAGTGGATGAGTACTCTTGGAGGATCAAAAACCTCGGCCATTACTCTACGGATGTGGTACGAGGCCCTTTAATTAGGTCCTTGACCAATGAGAAGGGACTCCTATGAGAGATCAAGGGAACATTGATTTCCATCAATATCCCTAGGAAGGATGGGGTGCTAGAGTGATTTCTACTTGTGGATAGCTTCCCTGAAGAGTAAGAACCACATGTGGGAGCTTCCACTGGGTGACAGGTGGTGAAGTCATCCAAGGCATGTAGCCTACAAATTTCAAAAATTCCTAAATGGGAAAAAAATCGGGAGGATGACCCCATGACTCAGGGTAGGCGGTAAGAGAGTCCCCGGGTAGAGGGAGTCATTAGAAGAGTATATTTTCAAATTCTTGTGGAAGGCATGGAAAATGGATCAGTATTTCCCAACTCACCATGCAGAGGATCAACCGATAACCAAGGGACCATCGAGGCAGTGATAGAGATAATAATTGGGTGGTCCGCTTGGTTGAAGATGTGGTAGAGGAGTGGGACAAGAAGTAAGAAGTGGGTGTAGGTATTAGGTACTACCACCACCACTGTAGGTGGTACAAAATAGGATCAAGGTGTAATAGGATATGGGAGGGATCATATTCAAGAAATCGATTTCTATGGTCCCAACATCCCAGAGATGATATGAGGTACAATTTGTTCCTTCTACACTATAGTTGAAGTTCTTATAGACATAGGTGCCAGTCACTCTTTCCATTCCGTGAACCTTGTTCAGAGATAGATGATTTCAATCGATTTGTTAGGTCAATAGTTGCGATTAAAAACTCTTATGGGAGGATAATAAATGATCAAACAGTGGTTTCAATTGTGTGAGATTACTCTTGTAGGTGAGAGAATCAGTTGGGATCTCCTATTAGCATCGTTGAGTCCATATAACATCATATTATTTATGGAATATATATTATTAGTTCATTATCAGATCAAATGTTTTAGACACCCAATGCGGTGTGTCTGTGGAGATGGTAACTAGTTTTCATTTGTTAGTGAGAAGGAAAAGAGAACTACACGATATGGACTACCACATTGTAGAGAGAGGCCAATTATTCATTAGTTTTCTAGCATGACCCTCAGTGCATTGAATGAGACGAATACATTGTTTTCTATAGGGGTGGACACGTATGAGGACGTCTTCCCAGAGGATGTCCTAGGACATCCTCCTCATAGAGAGGCAGACATTTGCATTGATATGAAACTCATAGAGACACCAATATCTACACCTTCAGATCATATATCTCTTGAAGAGCTCTAGGATCTAAGGGTATAGTTTATGGAATTATAGAGTAAGCGGTTTTTAGGGCCCAAAAATTCTCCATGGGAGTCCCCAGGGTTGTTTTACAAGAATGAAAATCAATGAGTGAGGTTATTCATATACATCTAATTCCTGAACCTAGTGGCCAAGGAAATATGTATCCTTTGTCAAGGATTCATGACATCTTCGATCAGCTGAAGGGAGTGAGATGGTTCAAAAATACATACATTAGATCAGGCTATCACCAGCATTGATTATGAGATGATTAATTCTCTAAGACGACATTCAAATGTCACTACAGACACCATGGGTAATTATTTATGTCATTTGGCATGATGAATTCCCCAGCAATATTAATGGAACTCATGAACTGGGTCCTCCACCCATACATAGATTATTTTTTAGTTGCCAAAGTTGATGAAATAATAGTTTATTCAGAATATTGAGAATGAGAACACGTGACTCCTAAGGTTAGTTCTTCACACACTCTATGTGCACTAGGTTTACCTAAATCTCTTGAAGTGTGAGTTCTGGATAAAAAAGATCCACTTCCTAGGACATGTAATGTAAGAGGATGGAGTTGTGGTGGATCCAGCAATGATCGAGGATGTGGTTTCATGGGATCCACTAATGTTTATTATTGAGGTCAGGTGTTTCCTTGGGTTGGTTGGGTACTATTCGAGGTTTGTACCTATTTTCTACAGAGTGAAATAACCCATGATTCCATTTATATATAACAGAAAACCCTTCGTGTAGACATTAAATTGCTAGAATATGTTTTCGCAGCTAATGTTGTTCATGATGAGTGCTCTTATATTGGGGATGCTAGTGGAGGGAACTGACTACATAATGTTCTAAGATGTACTAGGAATTGGTCTTGGTTGTGTATTGATGTAGGGAGAAGTAGTGATTGCATAATAATCATGAGATTTGAGACCAAATGAGAAGAACTGTGAGACTCGTGACCTTGATTTGGTAGTGGTAGTCTTCGCGCTGAAGATTTAGAGACACTACCTTATTGGAAAATGATTCATCATATCATCTATTCATAAGATTCCTAAGTTAATGTTTAATTAGAATGATCTGAATCTTAGACAATGACGTTTTCTAATGTTCCATCAGAAATATTTCTTTGAGATAGACTATACTCCTGAGAAGGGGAACATGGTGGAATATTATCTCAATAGAAGATCAAGATCATAGCTACTGAATGATCCCTCAAAGTAGTTTTCCTCACAATAGATATCCTTCATTGATAGGGTGGATATATATTTTCTTCATTTAATGGTAGTTTACACACAAATATTTCAAGGATTCTGGGAGGCACAACATAAAGATGCCTGTTGTGAGACTAAATGTAACCAGATGTCCACGTGGAATGACTATGAAGTGTATTAAAAATGTGGGGATAATTTCATCCCTTTTAGGGGACACACTATAGTACCTTTGGTGTTGGGGGATTAGGTATGAAGGGAGTTATATACATTACCTTTGGTGGTACATATAGATGTGTCGAAGATGTAGTAGGACATTTGATGTTGGTACTAGTGGATGGGGATGAAGAAGGTAGTGGAACAGATTGTCTCAACATGCCTTATTTTTCAGCATGTGATGTTAGATCGCCAGGGTCCAAATTTCATAACACGCCACCTCAAGGTACTAAAGTAGATGTGGGATGGGATATCGAAGGACACTATGAAAATATTACCAAATAAGTCTTAGGGCATGATATGATCTTGGTGATCTTAGAAAGACTCATCAAGTATTCCCACTTCCTTCCCGTTCGATAAATGGGTTCAGTAGATATCTCATGATGCCATATCATGCAGACGATAGTTCGAATCCACAGAGTACCATCTACAATTGTCTCATATCACGATGCATGATTTACATCCCAGTTTTGGAAGGGATTGCAAGAGTCTCTTGGGATAAACTACTGTTGAGCACATCCTTCCACACATAGATGGATGGATAGATGGATTTGACCATATATACATAAGAGGATAGGATTCATCCTTTCGTTCTTGATTTTGGTCACAGTTTGGAGGGCCACCAAAAACTGTTGGAGTTTTCATATAACAGCAGCTATTAGTAAACCATTAGTGTGGCATCATTCATGTATCCATTGGGATGACCATGAAGGACTCTGTTATGCTGGATAAACTCAGAGGAGTCATCACTCAATGGTCTAGATATGGTACACACTACCACTGAGACTGTTCAGGTTATACAATAGCAGATGAGCACTGCACATAGCTGAAAAAGGTCCTATACAGATAAGAAATGGTGACCCATGGAGTTTGAGGATGGGTACCACATATCACTTTGGTTCCCTCCTTGATGAGTGATATAATTATTTTTCTACATTGGAAAGTTATCTCAATGGTTCATCAGACCTTTCCTAATTCTATGTAGAGTGGGCGAGGTGGTGTGGTGATTGGCAGTATTTTCGTTGTTATATAGGGTGTATAATGTCTTCAACGTATCCTGTCTGAGTAGATATGTGCACGACCATTCACACATCATCGACCATGTCATTCTATATATTGATGATAGGGAGACTTTTACAGAGTACTCGATGGAGATAGAGGATCGGCATGAGAGGATCCTTCATGGATGGTCGATTCCTCTGGTGCATGTTCGATAGTAGCATGTGATTCTCATGGACATCACATGGGAGCGCGATGCTCAAAATCATGATCAGTACCCCAATTTATTTGATTATCCCTTGTATGTATTATGAAGGAATAAATCACTAATGAAGGGGGTAATGTAATACCTCGAATTGTATGTAATTTTTTTGAAAAATTAATGGTGATTAGTTTGAGATAAATCTCTAAGACGACAAATGATTCTACGACCTGGAGTGGATGGGATACATTTTATAACTACTTGTAATGGTAATTAAATTATCGTTCTTGAGGATTTTTCTATCATTTAAACTGATTCTAGGACCAAAAATACGAGGGTGTCTTTGAACTCAGACCATCATGATTCACCTTGGAAGGACTTATAGTCAAGTAGTGTGAGTTGAGGGAAAGAGTTAATTTTCAAGAATTTAATGGAAAACTAAAATAAAAATAGAATGTTTATTCCATTTGAAATTTTTTTGCTGCAACATAGCGACGAGCTGACTGTTTCTTCGCATAAATCAAACAACATAACAGTGGTGACTCAGCATAACATAAATGTTGCAACATGTTTTCTACATTTTTTTGGAAAATAGTACATGGATATTATAAATGGATTATCCAAATATCTCTAAATATCTGGAGTATCACAATTGATGAATGAATAATGACGATCACCAACAACATAGATCACTCCCCCTACTCTTCGAGATTTATCAACCTAGATAAAGGATTGAGAACATTCACCGATAGATCACCTTTAGTGACAAAGCCTTCCTCGGATTTAAACTATTCTCTAGGTAGGGGTTTATTCCTTATGAATTTGTTTCCTATTCATTATTTCTAAACCAATGAATGTGGTCTAACAAACTAACAGGATGATCACATGTTGTTTTTTCTATGGGAATAATTTTTTTGTGTGGTGATAGATGGGATATTAAATCCATGTTCGATTCAAAAACCACTTAAAGACCTATTTAAGAATTATTTCTTCGATGGATGAAGTCGACATAAACATGGCCCTAATCCATCTATTTTGGGATTTCTTTTTCCTACATGAATGAAAACCCATATCAATGGTGAGGAAACAAGGAACACATGAAAGTGACAACAGCGATACCAGGACCCCGAACGATCTTGAGGGTCTGAAAGGGATATCTAGAGAAAGTCTGATGGACCACGGAAGGAACCATCGGTGCGTCCATGCTGTAGGCTGCCGCAGGTGAGAGAAGGTTCACAAAGGCAATGGAGGTCGTGGACTGCATGGCCCACGTCTGTGTAGGGGGGTAGTGTTAGTGAAGAATAGTATCCAAGGGATCAGTCCAATGGGTGTTCCGTAGTGTGTACATGCATGCTATCCATGATAGACCTTGTGATGTGGGAGCCGGATGGCCTCAATGGGCTGTATTGCTATGCAAACCATACGCCAGCTAGTGTGTGGGATAGACTGAATCTGGCCTACTGATGCGGGCCAGGAAGGTGTGGTAAACTGGGCTGCTGGGTGGCATGGTCTGGAGAATAGTTGGCCCGCCAGTGTGGACTAGGCCAGATGGGAAACTAAGATGTTGGTTGGGCCAACTAGTCAGAACTAATTTGACTAAGTCAAACATGATTGGGTGAGATCCTTGTCACTGGGCCACATGGAGGTCTGGACACACGACCAAACCGATAAGGGCCTCTGTGCTAGGCTAGACTAAGATGAACCATAACCAATAAAGTCCGGTTGTGTCGGCCAAAATGGGTCGGGTAATGCGAGACCCTCATGTCAGGTAGGTTAGGTCTGTTCGACCCAGTTGGACTGCTCCCAGATGCAACCAGACCCTGTTTACTAAAACACCAATATCGTTCAGACCCAACATCTAATTAACGTGTTGTCTATGGTGTTTGGACCCTTCAGATAACAATTTCCTTTAAGTGCATTATAAGTGTGTTTTTTGGAATTCGAGATATGACTGATGACTTGGGGAGAATACAATCCTAGAATAAAGCGCACTGGATAGTGGGAATGCTACAGATGGTTGTGACAAGAATGATATAATGAGTGAGACCACATTGGCCTAGTAGGAGAGCGTTCCTCAGTGTTCCAGTAGTAGATATGACCTTGATGGCCATGTAGTAGAGAATACCTCAATGGTCCAGTAGTCGTGCGGTCCTCGATGGTCATGTAGTTGAGTGAAACATAGTGGTCCATTAGCCAAGTGGACTTTAGTGGTCCAGTACCTGAGCATACATAAAAAATATAGTAGCTGAGCGAACATCAATGACACACAACATGGATGATTCTCTCTGTTGTACAAGATGATTTAGCTTTTATGACTGATAATTTTACATTTTAAACAATTATTTATACCCGGTGTGAGATGTCATTTCTTTGTGGTCTTTACATTATGGTTTGGGGTCCCTAGAGAACAACGTGTTACTCACCCCTATATAGGGTTTTTTTAAATGAGTTATGTCTTGTGTAGGTGAATGAGGATTCGACGGAGACCTTGGTTGTATAGGACCAATTGGTGCCTAGTGAGATTGGATGGATGGGCATAATTATATGGATACAAGTAGCTACCCTTCATATACCCTTCAGTTTGGGTCACGAGCAGTCAGACCATGGCAGTTGTACATTCCATTGTGGTTTTCAGCTTGTATTCTAGCCCCTTTATACTTTCAGTTTGTATTGTACTATTAGTAGTTGTCCTAGTTATAGTTGGGGTTTACATTGTAATTAAATTCCACATATAGATTTATGAGCTCGTTTATTGTATTAAATCAATAATCTTTCCCTTTTGGGATATTCCTACTTAGTGCCAATAGACAGTACCTTTCCTATGCAAGGCGAGCTCGGGGTAGTCACTACATAGGCCATTGGGGATGGGTCATAACATAGAATTCTAGAATTAGGGTAGGGAAGTATATATGTGATATTTATTTGTGTTTTGATTACAGAAAAGGATTGATATTTTTGAAGATGTGGGGAGATTGAATTCCTTTTTATAGTAGTGGATGAGTGGCATTCTTGATGATACTGAATAAGAATAACTATTTGGGTGTCTCTCGTACCTCATGTGCCTCCAAAATTCAATAATAATGGAGGGGAGTTTTTTTTAATGCACGCATCAAAAAATATATATAAAATAATTCATCATTTTGACAATAAATTCTTATGTGTCCTTATTTTATTAATTTTGTTTTTTATTAAGGTAAATTTTTTTCTGACCTTTGTAACTCAGAAAATAAGAATAAATTAATTTAAGAATAATTATAAAATATATACAAAAATAATTTAAATATAAAATCAAAATTATAATATAAAAATTTCCTTTGTGTTGGAAATTTATTTGGTCATTATTTCATGTAACTTGAAAAAAACACTTGCTAAAACCCAACCATGAAAATAATGTTTTTACTATTTAAGTTTCAATATGATCATTATAAATAATAATTATTTATTTTAATGCATCATATTATCTATTTATTAATATTAAAAATTATATTTAAATATAAAATTATTTTTATTTATTTAAATTAAATTAATAAAATATAATATATTATATAATAACAATAACATATTTTTGAAATTTTTTTATTTCATTTAATTTAAAATGTAAATATAAATATAATATTGGAATTTAATTATATAAATTTCACATATTTTTATTATGATATATCAATTTAATTAAAATATAACACCAAAAATCTTATATTTATCTTATATTTACTATTTTTGTATCATTCATCTTATTTAATTACTGACCTAATAATCAATGTGTTTTTGTTTCTTACGAATTTAATGTAATTATATCATCTATAATGTCCCATAAAGTCATAAATTTATATCGTATGGTCATATGGTAGTAAATATGTCCCTAAATAGTGTTTTGACATCTATTTTGTTGTTAGTACACAGTATATTCTATGTTGAACCACTACGTAAACATTTTGTTCCCTTAATCACTTTAAATAATTTTAACTATTTTAACAACTAATTATAGTAAAAATTTAATTTGCGCATATTAGATATCATAAATTATTCTATTTCCAAATTTTGAATCAATTTTCCAAAATAATCTAAAAAAATTGCATAATTTAATTTATATTTACTTCCATCAAAGTGTCGAAAAATCTTGAATTTATAGTAATTGTTTTCCAAAATATTGATTATTTTTATATTAAAATGCAATATGAAAAGAATAAATTTGAATTTAATTGGATTAATTTATTTAATATTTAAATTTTTATACATTAAATCCAATTCAATATATCATTTAACACTGTTAAAAATTAATGTGAAGAGACTATTTTGGATTATTTTGGATTGTTTTTCATTATTCATCAAAAATAATATGTTCTGGAAACTAGAAAATATATAATCTAATAATTTTTTTTGTAATATCTATGTATACATTATGTATATATATTTTAAAATAAATATATAAATATAATAATATTTTTGTTAAGACAAGTGCTCAAAAAAATGACACGTAACAGTTTTTTGGAAAAACAAGGATTCTAAGTGTAAAATAGGATTTATTCAAGTATTATTCCTATAATTTGTTGGATGACTGTAAAAAAACATTATTGAATATATTATATAAATATTCCAATATTTCCATTCACAAAAAGTAATTAATATAATTTTTTATGATAAAATTCATTCCTCCCTTTAAAATATTATTTTTTAAAAATATTTCTTTTTTATTCAATTGGTCTTCATATTCATATATAATTAATCGCTAATAAAAGAATTAAAGTATATATTTTCCTAACATACATAATCATATTTTAAACATCCGATTGAATTGTTTGGAAAAGATTATAGTTATAAATACTAATATCAATAGTTTGTGTTTTAATAGTAAACCCTGGTCTTGTGAGTGACATAATATATTGAAGAAAATTTTTATTTTGTGTATGAGAAGAAAAACTGAGGGTTGTATCTAATGCATGATAATATTATTTTTGAGATTTTTTTATGAATGTGAATATAGTTATTTTCTTTCAGAATATTATGGTGTTATATCAATCAAACACCATTAATAAATTCTATCATCTCAATTTGTAAATTTCATTTTAATAAAAGGATTGAAAGTGGAATATATTGTTCTTTAAATCCACATCATATAGAAAATTTACAAATAAATTTTTTAAAAATGGGGATAGGTTTATTTAAAGGATATATGAAAAAACATGTAACATGGCCACTATATAGTATTTAATTGGTGTTCAGTGATGATATGATAATATAATAAAAATATAATGGCCAAAAAATAAATTGAGTGATTCAAATCATCAACTAATATAATGTGAATGATGAAGAAAATGATACAAATCAAAAATCCACACACTAATGAGTGGTGGAAAAAGAAATTGTATAATTTTTAGATTATTTTAATAATATTAAATTTATTGGATCCTTTTCCATGGGTTAAATAATTATCATACCATTTTGACGAAGAAAAGATGGAAATAAAATACATGATTTGTATAATTTCGTAAAATTAAATTCCACTAAAACATCATATTTTTTCACCAAGTGTTTTCTGTTTATGATTAATTTTTAATGCTTAAAAAAATAAATTCATTATTTGAAAAATTTTGAACCAATAAATAAATAACAAGATATTCCTCCATCAATTAATAATTAATTAAGTCGAAAATGCTTAGAACATGGTATGATAGTTTCCAATATAAATAAACCAACATGTTATATTATAAAATTCAAAAAACAATATTAATATATAAATTTCAATCATACTTATTCTATAAATTAATTCACTTAGTATCCATAAAACGTTTCCATTTTATGTTTGAAACAAAATGATATGAATGTTTTGATCATAAATTCATCTCAGAGAAGTCAATATTTATTCCTAAAATAAAATCCAAAAAATTTCCTAAATATACTACATAACATTCTATAAAAGTGCTGTACTAAAAAAGACATCGTGTGGTCCATTGGAAGCAATGAAGCCCTTATCGTCTAATAGATATAGTTCTAAAATCCACCGCATAACAAAAAAATGATGAGTTATCACCCAAAATACGGGATATAAATTTAATAATGGAAAATTAATCTTTATAAATCACTAACAATGTAATAAATTTTCTACTAAAAATATTATAATGAGGGTTTTATGAAATTGATGTTTAGACCATCTTTAATCTTATATAAATAGGTTACTACCAAAAACACATAATTCCATTTGAAAAATAAACTATTATCGAAATTTATCTATACAAATATTCGATACAATCTATAAAATATCTAAAATCACACTACCAAATCTTATTCTAAAGTAATAAACATTACATTTACATCTTTGATGTAGATAATTAGGACCCAATTGTTTACATATTATATATATATATCGGTGTGTTTGTGTGTGTGTGTTCAACAAATATCCAAACTGTCTATATTTACACTATGAATCCTATGCGAAAAAACATATGCCACTAATGGATTTGAGTATTACTGGTCTGTTATACTATAAAAACCACAAAATGTATGAAATCAAATATACAACATTATCATGCAACAATTTTTCATATCCCCTCTATATCGGTTTTAAAATACAATAAATTATCATTTTTAATCCTGAATGAACTATTTTTCAATGTAGAAAATATATATAACCATCCCTCATCATGCACAAATTAGAAATTTGAATGAGAAACCTACTTGGAAGATGAATGCTAGATACATCCTATTTGTGCCACAAATTGGGGTGCACCTACATCAGGTGGCTCTAGGGAATCACGAAAAAAATTCTGGAAAATTATATAATGAATTAGGCTTTGGGGAATTACTTTCTCATGATATGGGAAGAAAGATAATACTTGTGGAAATATATTTTATCTTGAGGAAGATTTGATCTGAGTTACCAATTAGACCCTATTTTAATTATCCCTTATATGAGGATCTGACCAACACTATGCTGTTTTACCATTTAAAAAACTTTGACCCATTAGGAAAATAAGGATATAATTTATAGCTCTTATATTTGGATCAAATAATGATAATTTTTTCATTAATCCTTTTTAGGTCAATATAAGTCATCAAAAGGGTAAATCTGGAAAAACATGAAATATTTCTCATGAGGCAGAACCAACGAGACACAATCAAATGTGGCATTACAAGAAGAGGCACATCTAGATGAGGAAATGTTAGGATGAACCATCTACAATTGTCAGTGAGACATTTAAGGTGAGACACCTCTAGGCGAGAAATTATTTGAATAAGACACCATTAGGGAAACCTACCATAAGACACCAGACACCCCCATGCAAGACACCACCAGTCGACAAACCACTGGGGTGACACACTTTCAGTGAACTACTTATAGTTTGACATACTGATCATGAGACACTAGTAGCGAGCCACAACCATGGTGAGGAACAGTTGATGCTAGACACCTCCAGGGTGAGACACAATTGGCGTGAGACACTGGTAGAAAACATAAAAAATGGGAATGTTTTGAATGTGCTTAAATGCGTCACGTTTAATTACAAAGACACCACAAACCCCAAACCCCAGACTACCAATAATTTAATGGATTGGAAATGTCCAAGACATTAAATCAAATATCTCTCTAACAATTTTTTCCCTCATGAATTCATAACCAACCTAATTGGAAATAAGAGAAAGGGTCCAAACAACAATCCCACGATATACCTCTCAAGGATCTCATCACATATTTAGGAGTACCAACAAATATTCATGTAAAAGTCAGAGTGGAATCCTATACACCCAAGAACACATCTTTCAAAATATGATAACTAGGCCTTATCATGATATATGTCAACTCGTCAACACAAAAGACCACAAAACATACTATACAACCACAACAACCTCCTCTCACAAAGTCAGACTTCCATATAACTACTGCACCATAAAAATAAACTATACTATCCCAACCCATGAATTAGTGAATTCTATCCTCCATGTCAATATTTTGTCGGCTCTGTGTGTCACTGACTCACCATCATATGTTTAATTGCATCAAAATTAATTCTAATTGATTATGAATTAGGTCATCCACTTTTCATATGTTCGGAATTTATCACTCCTCAAAATGGTTAAAATATCCCCTCTTATGATAAATAGTGATTAAATAGCACATCACAAGTTAAAACATTTCAAGGAAAGTATCAAAACACCTTCGAATACATGGCACGCATCTGCGTCTCTCACTCATATGTACTCTCCTCCAAGCCACCATACATACACAACACACAAACCAATGGAATGGTCCATATAGACATATCCTTATCTTTAATATCCCAGATCTCTACTAGCCACTACACAATCATCGCATCATCCTCGATGTCTAACTCTCCCTAGTCATTGTCCTTGTAGTGATCATGAATATATTGAGAAATAATATAGATATAAAAAATGGCATGGATCCTCTCTTGCTATGGTGGAAACACTGACTGATACTCCACCTCTCCAACTATCCCTAATAACCCAAAGGGTCTAAATAATATTTATGTTTATTTATATTAATTTTGTTAAACTGTAAAATAAAAAATTAATAATTTCCTAAATAAAAACACATCATTATCAATTATAAAATATATCTTAACTACAAGGATGATACAAATAATTAATAATTTTATTATATAAAATATATAAACACTATCTTACACTTACATAACAATTGATACTATTCTAAAAACTCAACAAATAATATTAATGGTAAGATTAGTATTCCAAATTTTATATTCCAATGTTCAGATTACTATTACAATAGTAATGTTTATAATGGCCATTTCGGTTCTCTAAAATCTCTGAATACATCATATTTCTTTCATTTTACATTCAATCTTATTTTTACTAAATTATATATGTATTTTATTTCTCATTATTAATAATATTTTGTAGTTATTTTTTTCTGAAAAATTTTTCATGAGTACAGTTTTTCTTGATGATCAAGAACGTCATCTAAATCACTAATAGACCTCCATCCATCACAAAATGTTCCATATCTACATCACCTAGAAGATATATTTGAAAAGAGAGATTACTCATCCATATATACTCCTCATTAGATGTTGAAAAAAACACCCACACAAGACTATCCAGGTGTTAGGCAGTGAGTGCTCAACATGGGTAGGCATGTAATAAAATCACAAGAATATAAAATTTTATATATAGTATTAAACTCATCATACAATCCTATAGGTTTTCCAATGAAAAAAATCAATCAACAATGTGACTTTTTCTGCAACCTCTAAATTCATTTATTAGTATCCTCTATAGTCATTAGAGAAGGTGAATTTCCCTAATAAATTGAAGGAACTTCCCATTACTTATACGTTCAACAACCATTCATTTCATTAATCACTTTTATCTTATTAACAAATACAAAACAATCCCATATAACATTTATTAAATTATAGTTCATTTATTCCATTAGTACCCTGTAATCTATCAGGCACCACACGTAATAGGAAACACATCAACAATTATTCAGGATTTGAAAAAACATTGTAATGTAATGCACTTCACATTAACGACACATCATACCCAGACCTCTAGATATTATGTGATAATTTATGAATGTTATTAACGAAAAAACTATGGGAAAATGACACATTCAATTTTCTACTACCCATATCCAATTCCATTATGCACAATACCACTTACTAATCAAAACAAACCCCCCAACTCAAAACCACATTCGGAAACATATAATAGCACATAAAAGTTCTACTTCCCTACTGCATAATCACACCACGCCCATAATAGCCCCATTGTACAACCAAAGGTCATCCACATCCTCCACAATCACAAACCACATAAACCTCACACATCACATCATCTCTCATGCCAATGAAAAACCCATTTTAGATTCAATAATGAATCCATTAATTAGTTCCATAGGTTAATTTAGGGGTTATCACATTAACTATATGATCCTCTAGGATCCATATATTGTTTAAATATATGTTCTTAAAGAACTTATATATAGAAGTTTTAAACAAAGATCCAAACAATCCAGAATTACACAATGCATCTAGTAAGCAATCAAGGACCACCAATGGCCATGAGTTTCAGTGTTTTGTTATCCTATTAAAATCACAAAATGTAAGGAAATCATACATACAACATGATAACGCATCACTTTTTCATATCCCCTCTATATGGGTTTCTAATAAAATTAAATTATCTTTTCTAATCCTGAATAAACTATATTCGCAATGGAAAACACATATATAACCATCCCTCATGATGCTCAAATTATGAAAATGAAGTAGAACCGTACTTGGAAGAAGAATTCTTGAAACATCCTATTTGGGCCAAAAATGGGTGCACCTACAACAGGTGGCTCTAGGGAATCATGAAAAAAAATTAGGAAATATCAACAATGAATTGGGCTTGGGTGACTTCATTTATCAAGAGATAAGATGAAAGAACAATCATGTGGAAAAAATTCAGCTTGAGGAGGATTTGATCTGAGTAACAAATTAGATAAAATTTTAAATTTCTATTATATGAGTATCTGACCAACACTACACTGTTTTACCATTTATGATCCTTTGAAATGTTATAAAAATAAGGATATAATTTATATCTCTTATTACAGGATCAAATAATTCTAAATTTTTCCTTAATATAATCCTGTTCTATAAAAGTCATCAAAAAGGTAATTCTGGAAGAACATGGAACACTTCTCGTGTGAAAAAACCAGCAAGACACTATCAAACGAGGCACTACTAGAAGTGGCACCTTTAGATGAGGATCTGTTAGGATGAACAACCTACAACTATTAGTGAGACATTGTCAGGTGAGAGACATCGAGGCAAGACACTATTGGACAAGACACCACGTGGGAAACTTACCACAAGACACCAGAAACAACTATGAAAGACACCACTTATCAATAAACCAATGGGGGTGAGACACTTCTTGTGGACCACTTCCAGGGTGACAAACTTCTCTAGAGCCTCTTCGTGGGTGAGACACTGATAGCGAGACACTACAAGGGTGAGGTGCCGCCAGGGTGATACATAGTTGATGCTAGGCACCGACTGCGTGAGGCACTATTGGCGTGAGACATAGTTGGAAAACATGAAAAAATAGTAATGTTTTTAATGTGTTTAAATGAGCCACATTTAATTCAGATTTCACCCCAAACCCTAGATTCCCAATAATTTAAGGAATTGGAAATGTACAGGACATTAAATCAAATACCTCTCAAACTATCATTTCCCTCGAGAATTCAAAACCAACATACAGGGAAACCAGAGGAAGAATCTGAGAAACCATCCATCAATATATCTCTCAAGGATCTAATCACACATGAAAAAGTGCCATCAAATATACATGTCAATGTTGGACTGGAAACCTCAACACCGAAGAACACATCCTCTGAAATCTTCTAATCATGCTTTATCATCATGTATGTAGACATGTCAACCCAAACAGCCACAAAACACACTATACACCCAGAACCACCTCCACTCACATAGCAACACTGCCATATAACCACTGAACAACAAAAATAAACAAAACTATCCAAACACATAAATTAGGAAATTCTATCATCCATGTAAATATATTGTCACCTGTAGGTGGATTTGACTGACCCACACGAGTTTAATTGCATCAAAATTAATTCATATGGATTTAGAATTAGGTCATCCACATTTAATATGTCAATAATTTATCACCCATCAACAAGGATAAAATATCCCCACTTTTGATAACCAATGTTTAAACATAACATCACAAGGTAAAACATAATAAGGGAAATCATAAAAAGATCTTCGAGTATTAGGCACGCATCTACGTCTCTCAATCCTTAGTAATCAGCTACTACCCACCATTCCTCTACCACACATGATCCAATAGAATGATCCATACACACATATCCTTATTTAAAATATCCTTGATCTCTACTAGCCACTCAAAAAACAATGCATCATACTCAATATCTAAATCTCACCAGTTAATATCATGGGAGTCATCATGAATATATCAAGAAATCAAATAGACATAAATGATCTCATGGATCCTCTCCTCCCATAGTGGAAATACCAATTGATATTCCACCTCTCCAACTAGCCCAAAAATATTAAAGGGTCCAAATAAAATATCATCTTATTTATATTAAATGTGTTAATGGAAAAAATATAATATAAAATATTTTTATAAAACAAACACTTCTCTTTTCAATTTGAAAACATCTTTTAAAAATAATCATGATATAAATAATTAATATTTTAGAAATATAATATATATAAATTCTATGTTACTCTTATATAACTATTGATATGATTATAATAACTCGATCAGAATTAATAAGGGTAATATTAGTATTCCAAATGTTAGATTCCAATGGTCAAATTACAATTACCATGGTCATGTTTATGAAGGTCAATGGGATTCCTAAATACTATAAATTAATCATATTTTATTAATTCTACGTTCAATTTTATTTTTACTAATTTATATTTGTACTTTAGTTGCAATATTCAAAATGTATTATTATTATTTTGTATTGTTTCTTAAAAACATTTCATGAGTGCAGTTATCAGGGAAGATAAATCACATCAACTAAATCACTAATAGTCCTCTAGCCATCACAACATATTCCATACCTACCTCACCTAGATGAGATATTGTAATAGATAGATTAACCATCCATATATACTCCTCATTGGTTGTTGGAAAAAACACCCACCCGTGACTATCTGGGTTTTAGGCACATAGTTCACAACATGGGTTGGCATCTATTAAAATCAAAAAAATATACAAATGTATGTATAATATTAAAATCAACAGTCCAACCTATAGGTTCTCAAATGAAAAAACAATCTAACAACAATGCCGCATTTTCTTTCTACCTCTAAATTCATTTATTAAAATCTTCAACAGTCATTTTAGGAGGTGAAGTTCTCTTATTAATTAAAAGAGCATAACATTCCCACTATGTTCAACACCCATTCATTTAATTAATCACATTAATATCGTTAAGAAAACCACACCAATTAACTCTAATTTTTATTCAACAATTGTTCATCTATTCGATTAGTACCCTGAGAACTATCAAGCACCACACAGAACAAGAAACATATCAAAATTTATTCAGGATGTCAAGAATCATTGTAATGTAATGAACTTAACATTAATGAAACATCATACCAATACCTCTAGATATTGGGTGATGATTTATGATTGTTATTAATGGAGAAACAATCTGTAAATGAACCTTACAAATCACTACCAAGCATCTTCGGTCTCATCTTGGCCAACCCATCATACTAATTAAAGCGAACCCCCAACTCACAACCTCATCTAGAAACATAAAATAACACAACCAACATAGGATACCTTAATGCATAATCACACCACACACATTATAGCACCATTTTACAACCAAATTTCATTAACATCCTCCACACACATAGACCACATAATCCCCACACATCACATCTTCACACATACCAATGAAAATCACCATTTTAGATTCAATAATGCATTCTATATTTATTTTCACATTATAATATTAGTGTTATCACATAAATTGTATGGTCCTATGGCATCCATTTATTATCAGGACATATGTGGTTAAACCACTTTTATATATACGTTTTCAATGTAGATCCAAAAAATCAAGAATTACACAAAGCATCCATTGAACAAACGTTGACCACCAATGGGAATGAGTTTCAGGGGGTTGTTATCCTATAAAAAACACAACAAGTAATGAATTCAAACATAAAACATGATCCTTAATCACTTTATCATATTCACTCTATAAGTAATTATAAATAAATTAAATTATCATTATTAATACAGAATCAACTATCTTCAAAATGTAAATTATTTAAATAACCATACCTTATGATAAAAAATTAGAAAGATGAGGGGGAAACCTACATTGATTAAGAATGCTTGAAACATAATATTTGTGCTAAAAATAGTGGTGCACCTATAGATGGTGGCTCTAGTGATTCACGAACAAAACTCACAATTGAATTAGGATTTGGGGACTACCTATCTCTAGAGATAGGAAGGTGGAACAAACATTTGGAAAAATATTTCAGCTTGAGGATGTTTTTATTTAAGTAACAAATAAGATAAAATTTTAATTTTCGGTTAAATGAGGACCTGAAAAATACTCTGATATTTTAATATTTTGAAAACCTTTAAACCATTAGGAAAATAAGGATTCAATTTATAGATCTTATATTTTGATGACATAATTATAAAATTTTCCTTAATCCTTTTTAGGTCAATAAAATTCCAAAAAAGGGTAAATCTGAATGAACATGAACCACTACTCATGTCATGACCCGTCCTCGGTGCCCGTGCCGTGACTACCCCAAGCCCGCCTTCCATAGGCTATGGGCTGGAGACTAGCACCAAGGGGTAAATCCCAACAAAAAGGGAAGGCATTGGCTTTGAAAAGTAAACAAGAACCACAGAGTAAGCAAGCGGAAAAGTAAACACTAAGTAAAAACGGTACAAGCTGTGCTGAAAGTAAAAGGGGACGGAAATACAACCCCTACTGTAAAGTACAACTGAAAGGAAAAACAATAACTGAAAAGAAAAACGGCAGCGTCGAGCAATCCTCTGAAGGTCCCACCTGAAGGGTGGGTACAGATAGCCTCCACAGCTCCTTGGCCCAGCCGTCCGCTCCGAGTACGTCCCGCCCAGTGGTCCACCTCCAGGTACCGTCCAGCTCCGCACGCCTCAACCTCGATCAGCGCTGCCCGTCGTCTGCAACCTACACCACGAAGTGCGGGCAAAACCCGTGCAGGGGTGAGTATAAGCTACTCAGTAGGGACCCCGAGACCCCCTAAGGTCTCCCTAAATCCAAAAAGGATAATCCACAAAGGAAAGATACAATCACAAAGTAACATCTGACACGGCTTAGGTATATGCCCATACATATATCTATGTCATCAATCCCCGTTCGGCTCCAATGTCCGAGCCCAAGAACAACCCAGTCCACACAGGAAAGAAAAACGTATACCCACACAGAATAGCTCAACACAATCCAAAAAGGAGAGTATACAGTAAATCCACACAGGATAGCTCAACACAATCCACAAAGGAGAGTAAATAGTAAATCCACATAGGATAGCTCAACACAATCCACAAATGAGAGTAACACAAGGTTCAACTCACACAGGTATACTTCTTCGGATGACAACAAAGACGATCACTGATCCATCTATGTCGTCGGACCCACAAAGGATCGATAGGTAACTAACCCCCGCAATGACTTACAAAGGATCAGGCCCACACAGGACCTGTAGGCGCTGGCTCACACAGAACCGCTGAGCGCGGACCCACACAGGATTGGACCCACACAGGATTGGGCCCACACAGGAACGGACCCACACAGGACCTGTAGCACTGATCCACATAGGATCGCAGAGTGCCGTAGTCGTCGCAGTCCATTGAGGACCTCTGCACAGTCGTCGTCGGAGTCCACAGAGGATCTATGCACGGTCGTCGCTATCGAAGTAGCAGTCACAGCCAGCTCTAGGGTTCCCACACACAGCAATCTCGTTCAGGAGGGTCCGCTCCACGAGCCGAGAGGCCGATACATCAACTGACACAAAGTCCGAATTTGATGTATCCAAAAGTTTCGTATCGTCAACAGGAACTCAACGTCGCAGATGGCGCGTCAATCGGACGCCCAGTCTGAGAGTTATTGTCTTTTTCGTCCTAGGGGCCCAGTTGGTTTTTAAGGCAAAACCAACCCGACCGTACTCCACCTGCGTCCAAACCTCAGGCGGAGTATGCTAAAAGATCCGTCTCACAAAGAGGAACTCAACAAAGCTGATGGCACGTCAATCGGACGTTCGTGGCTCAAGATATGAGCGTTTCCGCTCTGAAGGCCCAGTTAGTTTCGTGTACGAACCAACCTGGCCGAACTCAAAGCATTCCTAAACCTTGAGTGAGATATACCGAAACGACCGTCTCGATCGAAGGATCGCGTTACCGCTGACGGCGAGTCGCTTGGAGGCCCGTAGCTCATGATATGGGCGTTTGAACGAAAAAGTCCGAAGACGGGGAGTCCGGGCCCGGGCCGACCCTGCCCGACCCCCCCCCCCCCCCCCGGGGGTCGGCCGAACCGGCCTGGCCCATTTCAGCCGAGCGGCCGAACGGCTGAGCCTCCACGGGGCGCTGCCCCCGCGGCCTGGTGGTGCCACGGCCCCCCGCGTGGGGCCGCGCTGAGTCAAGGACGCAGCTTCAGCCGCGTCCGAGGGCACCAGACCCGCACAGCTGCGGGTCCGCGGGTGCCGCCGCCGCCGCGGCTTCAGCTGTGGCGGCCTGTCTGGCGGCGCGCCAGGGCGCCGCCGCTCCTGGCTGCCGGCGCCGCCGCGCCGGCACCCCACGCCACCAACAAGTTCCGCGGGCCACCGGGATCGCTCCGGTGGTCCGATTTTATTCTCGTCTGCGCCGCTGCTCCTCCCGGGACTTGTTCTTCACTGCGGGATCGTCAAACATCCATTGAGGCATGTTCCGTCGTCGCCCGTCAAATCCGCACAAAACGAAGAACGAAGGAGGGTCGTCGGGCCGTGTTCGTTTGGCCCGCACCCTCCGCGTTAGAGATAAAAAAACGGGAGAATTTTTATTCCACACAGGAAACAACAATTTTAATAAGATTAAAATTGTTCACAATCCGGTTCTTTAATTTCTTTAAAGAAACATTGACAGGAATATAAAAAAAGGGGGTAATTTCCAAAATAAATCCCTTCCTCGTTCGTCGTCGCGCGTGAGCGTTCTTCGCGGAATTTCTCGTCGCAGAAGAGGGGGATCGTCGCGTCGTCGTGGGAAGGCATCGCGTCGTCGCGGAATCTGGCGTTGAGTTGGCGAACTCAAACGGTTGGTGATCGGAGATCGGGGTGGGGAAGAACGTCTCGGATGGGAGCGTCGTCGATTTCTGGGTTCGGCGTTCTTCGCGTTCTTCGCGTTCTTCGCGTTCTTTGCGTTCTTCGCATTCTTCGCAAGGGAGTAGAATATACAAGGGTCCTCTCAAATCTTCTCAACGCGCAAAACCAGAGGTCGTGCATTGGCCTTATTTTATTATTACGCCAATGAATTTGAAAACTGGTAAAGAAACGATTGAATTAATTCGTTGAATTAATTCGACAAAAGAAACTGCCCATTTAATTCACGAAATAAACCGCCCAATTTAATGGTCTATTAAGAATTAAGGAAATGTGTCAGTTGACTTTCATAAAGACGGGTTTTCACGGGTGCGTTTCTTAGCGGAAAGAAACGGCGGGGCTTGTGCGGGCCCCACCTCACAAATATCCTACCAAGGGGGTAGGATATTTCTGGATAGCATCCTATCCAGTTTAACTCAGTTCATGCCTCCATTAAGTGGCTTCAAGTAGCTTCCAAAGTGGCTTATGTGAAATAAAATAAATTTGTCGCAAAATTATTTTATTTCATAACTTTAAGCCCGAAAATTAAAAACCACACCCGAGCAAACACAACTCCGGAAGAGGCATTTCTAATCGAATACCGGCGCTGCGATTTCATCGGTGCCCTCAGAATTCGATTCCGGGCACCGGTTCAAAAGTTAGAAAAACCCGCTCGTCCATTCATTGAACGTACCCGAGCCAAACTTCGGAAAATGATTCCGGGCACACCGGGCCTCGGAATCAGGTGTCGTCAGAGACTGCGCTCTTGTAAAATTCCAAAGAAAATTAAGAAAAAAAAATTTCCTTGAAATTTATAGGTCTTTACATTACTCCCACCTCAGGGATTTACGTCCCCGTAAAGATACATCAAAAACTAGGGAAACAAATGTGGGTACTGGGCACATATCTGAACCTCCCACTCCCAAGTGCTCTCATAGAGGTTCCCGTGCTGCCATCTGATGCGCACAAGAGGAATCGATCGCCCACGTAGGACCCGCTCCTGTCGATCCTCTATCTCCACTAGGGCCTCCGCAAAAGTCACCCCATCATCCACGTCTAGCTCCCCATAGTCAATGATGTGCGTCGGGTCGTGCACGTATGTCCTCAGCTAGGATACGTGGAAGACGTCGTGCACCCGGTGCAACTAAGGGGGAAGAGCCAGGCGATAAGTCACCTCGCCAATCCTGCTGAGGACCTGGAAAGGCCCGATGAAGCGTGGAGACAACTTTCCGCCTCGGCCAAATCTCCTCAAACCACGTCAAGGTGAGACACGCAAGAAGACGTGGTCGCCATCCTGGAACTCTAGTGGCCTCCGCCTCCTATCAGCATATGACTTCTTCTGGCTCTGTGATGTCCTCATCTGCTCCTGGATGACCTGGACCTTCTCTGTCATGGCCCGAACCATCTCTGGTCCCACAAGTGCTGACTCCCCAGGGTCTGTCCAGCACAAAGGAGATCTGCAAGGCCTGTCGTACAACGCCTCGTAGGGTGCCATCCTGATGGTGGAGTGGTAGCTGTTGTTGTACACGAACTCCACCAAGGGTAGGTGGTCCTCCCAGCTGCGACCAAAGTCGAGGACACATGCGCGGAGGATGTCCTCGAGAGTCTGAATGGTCCTCTCCGTCTGACCGTCCTTCTTAGGGTGAAAGGCGGTGCTTAGACGTAGTCGCGTCCCGAACGCCTCCTGCAACCCCTTCCAAAGCCGGGAAGTAAAACGAGCGTCCCGATCGGAGACGATAGTCGATGGCACACCGTGAAGTCGTACAATCTCCTACACGTAGAGACGCCACAAGCTCTCCACTGAGCCCTGCTCTCGGATGGGTAAGAAGTGTGCCGACTTGGTGAGTCGGTCAACAATCACCCAAATGGAATCGTGACCTCTGGAAGTGCGTGGAAGTCCAGTCACGAAGTCCATAGATATGTCATCCCACTTCCACTCCAGGACCTCCAAGGGTTGTACCAAGCCTGCTGGTACCTAATGCTCTGCCTTCACCTGCTGGTAGGTGAGGCACTGCAAAACAAATTCTTCCACAACCTTCTTTATGCCCGGCCACCAGTGATGACGTCTGAGATCCTAGTACATCTTCGCCACTCCAGGATGTACCGCCAAAGGAGAAGTGTGGAACTCTCTCAGCACCGCCTCTCGTAAAGTGACTGGTACCAAGGTACGTCCTCTGAAAAGGACATCGTGCTCTGCTCCAAAGGAGAAACCATCAGGTGCCTGTCCCGAGGATATTTGTGCACGTCGTGTCTCACAGTCAGCGTCCCCACGCTGTGCCTCTTTTACCCGCTGCAGAACTGGAGGAGAGACTGTGAGAGACTGAAAAAAGGCTGCTCCGTCTCTATCCACGAAGGATATCTGCAAGGCGGCTAGCTGCTCTGCCGCCTCCTCAAGTAGCTGGATGCCCGTCCTCCTGCTGAGGGCATAGGCTACCACGTTCCCCTTCCCAGGAGTATAGACTATCTCAAAGTCATAGTCCTGGAGGAACTCTAGCCATCACCGCTGTCTCAGGTTCAGGTCCTTCTGAGAGAAGATGTACCTGAGACTCTGGTGGTCAGAAAAGACTATAAAGCGCCGCCGATCAGATAGTGCCGCCATGCCTTTAGGGCGAATACCACTGCTTCCAACTCCAAGTCATGGGTAGCGTAGATATGCTCATGCGGCCTAAACTAACGTGATCCATAGGAAATCACAGACCACTACTGCATCAGGACACACCCGAGTCTGGTCCATGATTCATCGTAGTAGACTACGTATCCAACTCCCTCCTCAGGCAACCTCAAGATAGGTGTGCTGGTCAACCTCTGCCTCAGCTCCTGGAAGCTCTGTTGACATCTGTCTGACCACACGAAGGGTTTCCCCTTCTTCGTCAATGCTGAGAGTTGGGCCGCAACTCTGGAGAAGTCTAGCACAAATCTCCGATAGTATCCGGCTAGGCCCAAGAAACTCCGCACCTCTGTCACGCTCTTGGGTGGCTCCCAAGCTAGCACTGCCTCGATCTTCGCGGGATCCACTGCAACTCCCGCCTCAGAAATGACGTGCCCCAAGAAGTGGACCTCACGTAACCAGAACTGGCACTTCGAGAGCTTCCCATAAAGCTGGTTCTCTCGGAGTGTGTCTAGTACAACCCGCAGGTGGTAGGCGTGCTCCTCCTCCGTCGTCGAGTACATAAAAATGTCGTCGATGAAGACCACAAAAAATAGATCGAGGTATGGCTGGAACATCCTGTTCATGAGGCTCATGAACACTACTAGAGTATTGGTCACACTAAAAGGCATAAACAAGAACTCATAGTGGCCATACCGACACCTGAAGGCCGTCTTCTGCACATCCTCGTCTCGAACTCTGAGATGATGATAGCCTGACCTGAGGTCTATCTTCGAGAACCACCGTGCTCCCTTGAGCTGATCGAAGAGGTCATCAATCTTGGGTAGCGGATACTTGTTCCTCACTGTCACCTAGTTCAGGCGACGATAATCGACACACAGTCGCAAGCTCCCATCCGCCTTCTTGGCGGACAATATCGGGGAATCCCAGGGTGAAACACTAGGTCGGATGAACCCCTTGCCCTGCAAGTCCTCCAACTGTACCCACAGCTCTCGAAGCTCATCGTGGGCCATCCGATATGCTGGAGTGGATATCGGGGCTGTCCCTGGGTATAGGCTAATATAAAAGTCTACCTCTCTGCGAGGAGGTAGTCCTGGAACGTCGTTGGGAAAGACGTCCACGTACTGATCCACCACTGCAGGAAAACAGGGACTCCGCACGTCAACTGCTCCCAGGATGAGGCTAGGAAACTGATGAGTGATGGGCTGACCTCTCCTCTGCGTGAGTCCATCCTGTGCTGCTAAGGCTCCCTTCTCGCCGGTGAAGGTGAACCTACTCCTGTCGGTGCACACACATCGCACCTTGCGCCTAATGCAGTCAATCTGAGCATGGACCGTAGATAACCAATCCATGCCCAAGATGACATCGTAAGGCCTCGACGCCACTACAAGAAGATCCCAGCCGAAGCTCTCGCCTCCTAGAGTAAGCTCACACTGCCGGCACCAGTGCGTAATCGTCGAGTCTGCACCCGTAGGAGTCTCTAGCCATAAGGATTGAGCCAACGACTCTGTCGGAATCTCCGAGCTCCGAACAAGGGTAGCGGCTATGATAGAGTGAATCGCTCCTGTGTCTATCAGAACTGCAGCAAGGGTGGAATAGACACAGATCGTACCTCAAATCATCTCTGGCGTGCCGTGGTCGTAGGCCTCCGCTGCCTAGAGCTGAGTCTGTCTCTTCCTGCCAGCTCCCTGTGGTCGGGGCGGGCCTCCTGGTGGTGGTGGTGGCAGAGCCTCAAAGAGTTTCCCACCACATGCTGCTCTGCCAGCTCCTCTGCCTCGTCCGCCTCCTCCCTGCGGACCACCACGGTCGACCCTCTGCCTGTGCCTGGGTGGCCCCTCCACTGTCTGTTTCCCCTTGGTACGACGGGTCGGGCAGTCACGAGCCATGTGGGCCTGCCCGCCGCACTCGTAGCACTTCCTGCCTCTCGGAAAACTGGCTCCGCGCTGAGTGCCCTGTACTGCTGAGCCAGTGTCCCAAGGTTGTCTGCTGGATGGTCTGGTCTGCCTGGAACCTTGAGTCATCCGTCGGCTACCTACTGCCGAAGACTCATCCACCTGCCGCCCTGCGGTAGGTCTCGCTGTGGACTCATCCAGGAAGCTCTCGATTAGGAGGGCTCGCTCCAGTACTCCAGATTGGGTCGGGATGCTGAGGGAGATCAGCGATGCCCTGATCTCATGTCTCAATTCTTGCTCGAAGGTCCGGGCCCGGAAGAAGGGGTCCCGTACCATGTCTGTCGAGTAGCGAGAAAGGTCGGTGAACCTCGCCGCGTACTGGGCGACCGTCAAGCAGCCCTGCCGCAGCTGAAGAAGCTCCTGGATGTGCACCACACTACGGGTGGCCGGGACGAACTCTGAGCGGAAGAGGCTATCGAAGTCCGTCCAGATGAGGGAGGCCTCATCATGTACCTGGAGCATCAGGCTCTACCATCGCCCTGCTGCTGCGTGCAGTAGGCTCACCGCGAGGATCACCATGAGGTCTGCTGGTGTCCTCACTAGCCTGAAAACACGGACGACTACCTCCAGTCAGTCCTCGGATGCCTGGGGGGCCGACTCCCCACGGAACCTGGGTGGTCGATGGCGCTGGAACTCGTGCAGAGCTCCGAGGCGTCGTGCGTCGTCAGCTGCCAGTGCTGGAAGCATCGGGGGCTCCGCGGGTAAAGGTACCGTCGGCGCCTCTGCTGTCAACGTGCCCTGTACCGAGGCCTCGTCACTCGGCGGGCTGTCGTCACGCTCTACTCTAGGAACCCTAGCTGGCTGATGTCGTCGTGCCATCCTGAAAAGGAAACAAGTATGCCACGGTAAGAACAGTATACCTGGTGAGCTGACACAAGTAATCACAGAGAAAAATTGAAACACACATGCAATCAATGTTTTCGTGCATCAAGTCGGAAATCAGAAGTCAGGGTCCTGATGTATGGATACATCGGCCGCCGCACCAACACCGGGCTCCCTGGACTAATAACCACACCCAATACGCTAAACACTATTTCTTCAAATAGATGAAAGATCAGAGTCTGCAGTATAACCGACCACCTCTGATACCAATTTGTCACGACCCGTCCTCGGGGCCTGTGCCGTGACTACCCCAAGCCCGCCTTCCATAGGCCAGGGGCTGGCGACTAGCACCAAGGCGTAAATCCCAACAAAAGGGAAGGCATTACCTTTGAAAAGTAAACAAGAATCACAGAGTAAACAAGAGGAAAAGTAAACACTAAGTAAAAATGGTACAAGCTGTGCTGAAAGTAAAAGGGGCCGGAAATACAAGCCCAACTATAAAGTACAACTGAAAGGAAAAACATCAACTGAAAAGAAAAACTACAACGTCGAGCCGTCCTCTGAAGGTCCCACCTGAAGGGTGGGTACAAATAGACTCCACAGCTCCTCGGCCCAGCCGTCCTCTCCGAGTACGTCCCGCCCAGTGGTCCACCTCCAGGTACCGTCCAGCTCCACACGCCTCCACCTCGATCAGCGCTGCCCGTCGTCTGCAACCAACACCACGAAGTGCGGGCAAAGCCCGTGCAGGGGTGAGTATAAGCTACTCAGTAGGGACCCCGAGACCCCCGAATGTCTCCCAAAATCCACAAAGGATAATCCACAAAGGAAAGATACAATCACGAAGTAACATCTGACATGGCTTAGGTATATGCCCATACATATATCTAAGTCATCAATTCCCGTTCGGCTCCAACGTCTGAGCCCAAGCACAACCCAGTCCACACAGGAAAGCAAAACGTATACCCACACAAGATAGCTCAACACAATCCACAGAGGAGAGTAAACAGTAAATCCACACAGGATAGCTCAACACAATCCACAAAGGAGAGTAAACAGTAAATCCACACAGGATAGCTCAACACAATCCACAAAGGAGAGTAACACAAGGTTCAGCTCACACAGGTATACTTCTTCGGACAACGAAAAAGACGATCACTGATCCATCTAAGTCGTCGGACCCATGAAGGATCGATAGTTAACTAACCCCCACAATGATCCACACAGGATCGGGCCCACACAGGACCTGTAGGCGCTAGCTCACACAGAACCGCTAAGCGCGGACCCACACAGGATCGAACCCACACAGGATCGGGCCCACACAGGACCGGGCCCACACAGGACCTGTAGCACTGATCCACGTAGGATCGCTGAGTGCCGTAGTCGTCGCAGTCCACTGAGGATCTCTGCACAGTCGTCTCCACTGAGGATCTCTGCACAGTCGTCGTCGGAGTCCACGGAGGATCTCTGCACGGTCGTCGCTGTCGAAGTAGCAGTCGCAACCAGCTCTAGGGTTCCCGCACACAGCAAGCTCATTCGGGAGGGTCCGCTCCACGAGCCGAGAGGCCGATACACCAACTGGCACAAAGTCCGAAGTTGATGTATCCAAAACTTCTGTATCATCAACAGGAACTCAACGTCGCAGATGGCGCGTCAATCGGACGCCCGGTCTAAGAGTTATTGGCTTTTTCGTCCTTGGGGCCCGGTTGGTTTTTAAGGCAAAACCAACCCGACCGTACTCCACCTACGTCCAAACCTCGGGCGGAGTATTCCAAAAGATCAGTCTCACAAAGAGGAACTCAACAAAGCTGACGGCACGTTAATCGGACGTCCATGGATCAAGATATGAGCGTTTCTACTCCGAAGGCCCGATTGGTTTCGTGTACGAACCAACCTGGCCGAACTCAAAGAATTCTGAAACCTTGAGTGTGATATACTGAAACGACTGTCTTGATCCAAGGATCACGTTGCCGCTGACGACGAGTCGTTTGGAGGCCTGTAGCTCAAGTTACAGGAGTTTGAACGAAAACATCCGAAGACGGGGGGTCCGGGCCCGGGCCGACCCAGCCCGACCCCCCCGGGAGTCGTCCGAACCGGGTCGACGCGACCCGGTCCGGTCCGGCCGGGGTGAAGCCCGGCCGGTCGGACCGGCCTGGTCCGGTTCGGCCGAGCGGCCGAACGGCCGAGGTGCCGCGGGGCGCCGCCCCCGAGGCCTGGGGGTGCCGCGACCCCCCGCGTGGCGCCGCGCAGAGTCAAGGACGCGGCTTCAGCCGCGTCCGAGGGCACCGGACCCGCGTGGCCGCGGGTCCGCGGGTGGCGCCGCCACCGCGGCTTCAGCCGCAGCGGCCTATTCGGCGGCGTGCCGGGGCGCCGCCGCTCCCGGCTGCCGGCGCCGCCGCGCCGGTGACCCGCGCCGCCGGCGAGTTCCGCGGGCCACCGGGTTCGCTTCGGTGGTCCGATTTCGTTCCCGTATGTGCCGCTGCTCCTCCCGAGACTTGTTCTTCATTGCGGGATCATCAAACATCCATTGCGGCACGTTCCGTCATCGCCCGTCAAATCCGCACAAAACGAAGAATGGCGGAGGGTCGTCGGGTCGTGTTCGTTTGGCCCGCACCCTCCGCGTTAGAGATAAACAAACGGGAGAATTTTTATTCCACACATGAAACAAAAATTTTAATAAGATTAAAATTGTTCACAATCCGGTTCATTAACTTATTTAAAGAAACATTAACGGGAATATAAAAAAAGGGGGTAATTCCCAAAATAAATCCCTACCTCGTTGGTCGTCGCGCGTGAGCGTTCTTCGCGGAATTGCTCGTCGCGGAAGAGGGGGATCGTCGCGTCATTGCGGGAAGGTGTCACGTCGTCGTGGAATCCGGCGTTGAGTCGGTGAGCTCAAACGGTTGGTGATCAGAGATCAGGGTGGGGAAGAACGTCTCGGACGGGAGCGTCGTTGATTTCCGGGTTCGGCGTTCTTCGTGTTCTTCGCATTCTTCGCGTTCTTCGCGTTCGTCGCAAGGGAGAAGAAGATACAAGGGTCCTCTCAAATCTTCTCAACGCGCAAAACCAGAGGTCGTGCATTGGCCTTATTTTATTATTAGGCCAACGAATTTGAAAACTGGTTAACAAACGATTGAATTAATTCGTTGAATTAATTCGACGAAAGAAATGGCCCATTTAATTCACGAAATAAACCGCCCAATTAAATGGTCTGTTAAGAATTAAGAAAACGCGTCAGTTGACTTTCATAAAAACGGGTTTTCGCGGGTGCGTTTCTTAGAGGAAAGAAACGGCGGGGCTCATGCGGGACCCACCTCACAAATATCCTACCAAGGGGGTAGGATATTTCTGGATAGCATCCTATCCAGTATAACCCAGTTCAAGCCGCCTATAAGTGGATTCAAGTGGCTTCCAAGTGGCTTAAGTGAAATAAAATAAAGTTGTCGCAAAATTATTTTATTTCTTAACTTTATGCCCGAAAATTTAAAACCACACCCGAGAAAACGGAACTCCGGAAGAGGCCTTTCTAAGAGAATACCGACGTTGCGATTTCATCGGTGCCCTCAAAATTCGATTCCGGGCACCGGTTCAAAAGATCGAAAAACTCGCTCGTCCGTTCACTGAACGTACCCGAGCCAAACTTCGGAAAATGATTCCGGGCACACCGGGCCTCAGAATAAGGTGCCGTTAGAGACTGCGCTCATGTAAAATTCCAAAGAAAATTAAGAAAAAAAAATTTCCTTGAAATTTACGGGTCTTTACAACTCATGAGGAAGAACCAACGAGACACTATCAAACAACGCACTACTAGTAGAGGCACATACAGATGCAGAACCATTATGATGAACCAGATGAAATGGTCAGTGATACATTTTTAGGTGAGACACCTCCAGGCGAGACATTATTGGACATGACACCACTAGGAAAACCTATAAAAAGACACCAAACACCACCATGAAAAATTCCACCAGTCGATAAGCCTCTTGGGTGGGACAATTCTAGTGATCCACTTCCATGGTGACACATTGCTCTTGAGACACAACGTGGGTGAGACACTAGCAGCAAGACACCATAATGGTGTGTCACCACCAGGGTGAGACAAGTTGATGCTAGACACCACCAGCGTGAGTCACAATTGGTGTGGGGAACAGTTGAAAAAAATGAAAAAATTGGAATGTTTTGAATGTGTTTAACAAAGTCACCATTAATTCCCAAGACACCCCACCCCTAAATTTATTATAATTGAATGGACTAGAATTGTCTCTATGATTAAATAAAATGCCTCTCAAACTTTTTTCACCCTCAAGAATTCAAAACCAACTAAAAGGGAAACAAGAGGAAGAGTCCGAACAACCATCCCTTGATATACTGATGAAGGATCTCAACACACATGAAATAGTCCCCTAAAATATACATGTCAATGTTGGATTTGAAACCTCTACACTAAAGAACCCTTCCTATGAAATTTGATACCTAGGCCTTATCATCATGTAAGTCGACATGTCAACCCAAATTACCAAAAAACACAATATACAAACACAACAACCTCATCTCACATAGCCACAATACCATATAAAAAATGTACAACATAAATAAACTACACTATTTGAACACAAAAATAAGTTAATTCCGTCCTCTTTGTCAATATATTTTCTGCTCTGGGTGGAACTGAATCACTCAAACGAGTTTAATTGCATCAAAATTAATTCCTATTGATTAGGAATTAGGTAATATTGTTTTCATATGTTAGGAATTTATCAAACCTCAAAACGTATAAAATATACCCTCTTATGATAACATTGTTTAAACATCACAAGAAAAGGTAAAACATAACAAGGAAAATCTTCAAAACACCTTTGGGTACTTGGCACACATCTACATCTCTCACTCCAAAGTACTCTCCTCCTAGCCACCATGCCTCCACAAAACATGAACAAACAGAATGGTCCATACACAAATATCCTAATCTCTAATATCCTAAATATCTACTAGCCACTCCACAATCATTAAATCATCCTCGATTTCTTACTCTCCCTAGTCAGTGTTATGGGAGTCATCATGAATATATCAAGATATCATAGAGAAACAATATATGCTGTGGGTCCTCTATAGCCATGGTGGCACCCCAACTGATATGCCACCACTCTAAATATCTCTAATAGCCAAGGGTCTATATAAAAAATTATAAAACTTACTTCCTCTTTCAATCCTCTGCTTCCCACATAAAAAAACATCAAAAACATGAGGTCCCGAACCTACAATTCATAGGTCATACATCATAAACCAATATAATATTTCATTCAGTACTATGATTATTACATCCTCTCTCATAAAATCCGATCTTTCTCTATCATGATCTATGCTACACCAAGTCCAACAATGGATGTCTCCCCCTCCTCTGTTCAGCACCACAATGTAGGACATTGTATCCCATATTTATCATAAAATAGGTCCATACCAATAAAAGCATGAAAGCTATTATTATAAGAAAAATTCACCATGGGTAGTTGTTTTACCAATTATCCATGAATTTACAATACACGCACTCAGAACATATCCGCAAATATTTTTTAGTATTATCTATCGGCCCATTTATTGGAGGGTGGAAAGCAATGCTGAGATATAACTGAGAGACAAAATCATGTTGCAATCCATTCCAGACACATGAGGTAAATTGTAAATCTAGATCCAAGAATATGGACATTGGAACTCCAAGTATCGATACCACCACATCAATTTACTTCATTGAAAAATCATTCACAATTAATGAATACTAGGTCGCTATGAGGTGGGCCAATTTGGAAAACTAATCTATGATATCACATATAGAATAAAAACCTCCATATTTTCTAGGTAACCATGTGATTAAATCCATCACTATATCATCTTATTTACACTCAAGGACCTCAAAAGATTACAAAAAAAACTAGGATCATGGTAATTCTTTTTTACCTACTAGAAAACTAAGAACATATCCCCATAATAAACCACTACATGTTTCATATCGGTCCAAAGAAACTGAAGCCTCAAGCCTCAGTACATCATTGGAATTAATAGGATTACATCCAATGGTGAGTTACGAAACACACAAAGGATTACATCATGCATCAGAAAAAGAATAAAAAATTTCCAAAAAATACCATCTAGTTTCAACTATCCTCCGAACATCCCTTTGGGGTATCACTATAGACTTCATGATCTCATATCACCACTTCCTATGAGTCTATAGACTAAGAATATTTCCCCTGATGCATTAGAAGAAGATTTCACCATCACCTATAAAAAAATACTTTCCTTTATCTTCCCCAAAATCTATGTTTAGGGTTGTAAACTCTTATATTAATTTCAATGTATCTGACGACTCTTGTACAAAATTCTTCTGTGAAATTATTCGAAAATCATTTATCCTGAAATTAACCTTGTCTAAGCTTATGGTGATCTATAAATCATAATCCTAAATAATATCCATCCACCACATCAGAAACAAGTTCACAACATGCTGCAAAATGATAAACCTCAAGCTCTTCTGATCTGTACAGACCAAAAAGTGCTCCCCATTGAGGTAATTTTTACACAAATATAGTTCAAACAAAAATGCTCCAAGATCCAGATCATGGGTTTAATAGTTACATTCATGTTGGAGTAACTTCGAAGTCCAATAAGAGATCACTACCTACTATTAAATCAGTTCGCATCCAAAGCCCAGATGGGATTCACCACAAAACACCTCGAACATCGACCCTTCCTCAGGAAACCAATGCATTGGAGCACCAACTAACGTACCCTTCAGGTAACCTAATGCTATCTGTCACTGATCACTATTCACAAAATCATGTTCTTTCATAGTCAAAGATATCAATGATGATTAAAATCTAGCTAAATTAGGTACACACCTTCAATAATATCAAAATAGGATATGAAAATATTAAACTGTAGCCATATTATTGGTCATTTCCGAAAAATATATAACATTAACCTTTAATGAATCTACTGCCACACCCTGCTGAAACACCACATACCTGAGGAAATTCACCTATCTTTTCCAGAACAAACACTTGTAAAAAATCCCATAGTTCTGGTTGTGTCATGGAACATGCAATACAGTTCTATGATTCTCGGCTTGCTCAAACTCTAACTTTGAGTCAGTTAAGATATCGTTGAAAATATGAAAAAAAAACCGATCCCAGAACTCATGGAAGACATAATTAATAATCCCCTCATTCATATCATGTTTTTTCATAACACCCAATGGATTAAATACAATCTCAATTTGTATATATATACATATTATGTAATTTTGTAGGATATTACCATCATTCGCCCTCATTGGTTTCTATCCAGACTGCAGGTCGACCTTATAAAACCCAATCAACCATATTAGTTGGTCAAAAGGGTAATCTATACTCAAAATAGGCTAACATTTTTTTGATAATCACCTGATTTAACATTCATTATTCAATAAAAAATCTGATCTCTATCATCCTTCTTTGCGAACAACACTATATCACCCCATAGTGGTAGATCGGGCCAAATAAAACCCTTCATCATCACATAATATATTTGAAAACACAAATCTGGCTACTCATAAGGTGGCATCTTATAATGATCCATAAAAATTAATAAAGCACCATGATACAGTTTTTCGCAAAATCAACATCATGTAGAGGTGGTATCTTTACAACCTCCTTTAGAAAAACATCTATGATCCTCCCAATGACCCCTAGAAACACTACAACTTGTGTTTCGTATAATTTCATCGATTTCACATCCAAAATTTACTGAAGGGTCTCTATACACTTAAACCCACCCCCAAACTTTGCTCACAAAAAGAAATAGCACATGAGAAATCCTCATCCAAAAAAACCGACAAACGTATAGAAGTAGTGGATAACAACACACAGAGATTACAACATGTAATGTATGATGATGAAATTTTATTTTTTCATATGTTGTATAAAAGAACATCATGACCCTAATTTTTCCTTTTCATCATTATACTCCCCTAACACACATCAAACAAGACAGTATGGCCTCCATATGGGTTTTTCTACACTAGGGGCCTAGGAAGACACTCTATTCGTTGTCCTATAGCGTGGGTAGAGGGGGTAAAACAATGAAGTGAGAATCTACAAAATTGGACAAGCATATAAATTGGTACAAAAAAATGATTGTACCTTGCACGATCTCGGGCCCTACTAGTGTTATTCCCTCCACTGCGTGAAATTGACCATTTCCAACTCCCCTACCTCTATGATGATCCCACCTCTGTTGCCATGCATGGGAAACGATCCGGGGATACGATGAGAATCATGGGGTTTTCCTCTACCTGCTCCATCTCCCCTTCCTAATGAAAAAACCCTACTTCCCTTTCTTTTGAAATAACATCAATTGTAATGGTTATCGATGAAAATGCTAAAACATTTCATATCCACCAAACTGAGATCATGGAACTACTATGCACCAACTCTAGCAATGACCATGAACCCCACTACAAAACCAATTTGATTAAAATATAAATTGGAGTGAAAAAAAGTCACTCATACTATAAGAACAAAATTATTTTTGCTGAGGTCATCCCCATGATGGTCGAAACCAATAATGTACCGGTGCCTTAGATAATCTTATAACAACTCTTTCTATATATAAACTATTATAGATCCCCTCTCATGGTAGTCCTCCCCATTAATGCATAATCTCGATCCCCTCTTACATTTTCTGAACCTACAAATAAGTTGGAAAAGTTAAAAGGATTAGTAATATACTGAATATAATGAGATATTTCATCCTCAAGACATATATCATGAGGCTCGTCATCTGAAAAACAGACTATGGAAAAATGAATAAGTTCTTTAAATTGGATCCCAAATCCCACACCAACGTTCACCAATGCTAAAGAGAGTGTAGGTCCTACGTATTCTAATACCTATTGGTTACTGAAAACAAATATTCCTAGAATCACATCTCGAAGACTGCCCCCAAAAAATACACCTCATTTTTCTCTCCCTGATATATCATCTACCACTGATGCACACCACCCAGCATCTGACTGACAGCCAAAGGTACCATGTACTAAATTGAGTCGTCGATCAAACTGTAATTGATCTCAAGCTCCTCCTACCAGCTCTAATCCATGACTTATGATACACTGACCTCATATATATCCAAAGAATACTGGTGCAATGTGTGAAATGTCTTCTCCAAATGAACATCTTCCTCAGTAGGACCAACATTTTGAAGATGAACTCGACTAGCCTGTTAATTGTCTACAACCTGAGTAGCACACAGATGATGAAAATGAGTTATAAATGAAAGGAAAATAAGTATTTTCTATTAACATGTGATTCGGATTTTTTATTCATATTTTATTAATTCATTTAAACCATATAAAAACCCAACTCAAACATGAACACAAGTAATTATGATGAATTAAGAACTCCAAGGTATCTACTCTACTTCCCGATCCATCACACATGGTCATTAAATAAGCCCAGAGTCTATGCATTAGATAATGTGAACCCAAAAATAATGTGTCTTATCTTGTCTCCATAGCTAGTGTCACACACCCTGGTAAACTGAAACTCCTTTCATACCACCCCATGAAATCCTCAATATGCTTAACTCCAAACACCATCCTATCTCCCAACCATCACCATTGTTACAACTCTATCATAACCGAGTCTTTAAAAAGAAACCCCTCTTGGGTTGTAAATGGAGAAAGGTAGAAAATTTCTCATGAAAACCACATATTGAAGGCCTTGGGTTGGTGACTAGCACGAAGGGTGTACTTATCTCAAAATAAGGGCGACATTAACTATTTATAAGATACAAGATCAGGATATAATATGAATCATATACCAAATACAGATAACATATATATATATATAATATCAAAAAACAATCCCACATGCTTGAGAAAGTTGAAATGATAAAAGATATTAAAGTCTGCAAATTAAACACCGAAAAGTATGGTAACAAATCGACACAACCACAATCCCACAGTCAAATCTTGTAACAATCAAAATGGTCCATGTAATTTTCTTAGTAACTTGAAAATAGTTTTATATACGTATATTGAGCATAACAGTATACTCTATAGGAAATCAAAAGACACATGTGCACATGTGAATGATGCACACTAACGACCCCGAGAGAAAATAACATAACCAAAAATCACCAAAATATTTAATATTCCTAAAAAACCTCACTAAGGAATCCTCACCATGTTACACTTATCAGTTAATATAATATATTATATATCCTACCAATGATAGGGTACCCCAAAAATCATTAGAACTGGTATAATGCTCTCACCCAACAACATACGTCCTACCGCTCCTATCCCATTGCATACCATATCACATCCTTCCTGCACACACCTTGACATTACAAAACATCCCACCTACTTAAACATGGGCTGCACAACACCCCCCCCCCCACACTCCAAGGTGTCACAAAACATTCCACCGACACTCATTTGGGCCGCAAAACAAATCCACCTGGAGATACCAATAACACATAACACATCACATATCTTCCAGAGGAAACTTATGAAAGAAAATTGCAACTCATCCCATAAACACTTGGGAAACAACCACCTCACCTGCAAACACCTAGGATATCACATCCCTCCGGGAGACACCTGGGACACAAACCAACTCACCCGAATAACATCTCATCCACCACAACCACTATCTAAACCACTAACAGAACTCTGACCATCACAGCTTGTGCCATACCAACATTTCATGGAAGAGAGAGTGAATAAGATCTGGTACCCAACCATACATACTCTTCAAATGATGATTGAAAAAACAACCCATGAATTAATATGTGGGTGTTTGAAACATATTTGTCAAAATGGGTGGGGTGGGTATTGAAATCAAAAGAACATAGAACTAAATTTATAATATCAAACACTCAATCCCAAACTATGGGTTCAAAAATGAACTAACCATCTCACAACATCATAAATTTGTTTGACATCTAAATGAATTTATCAGTATCTATAATAATAATTTGAGAATGTTACGATATTTTATGAATTATAGTAGCTTCACATTCCCTCTATGTTCAAGGACAATTCATTCAAAAAACTACTTTCTTCTCAAAAATCAAAACCAACCCATTCCACTCCTAGCATTATTAAGAAATTGATCATTTATTCCATAACTACCCAGGAAACTATCTGGTACCACACAAATCATGAACTATAGTAATAGTAATATAAGAGATATGGAACCATGGGTAATTATTGTAGTTCCATTACTGACACATCATACCATGACCTATAAACAAGGGGTGAAGATTCATGAATGTTATTAATGGAGAATTTGTTTTCTATTACCATAAAAATGATGATTGTCCTTCTTCAAACTCAGGCTGCCCAGACCACCATACGAACCAAAACAAACCCCCCCTACTCACAACCACATTCGACATCTTATTACAGGAAAAACAAATTTTTTATCCCTTACACATAATTTGAACACACCCATCACATACCCTTTATACAACCTTGAGTCATAAACTTCCGCCACACTCCCAAATCACATCAACCACACAGATCAAATCATCTCACATATGAAAGAAAATATCCTTTTCATATTTAATATATCATCCCTTATTCAATTCATATTTTTAATTTGGGGTTTTCAAATAAATTTTATCATCATAGGGAATACAGTTATTAGTTGAATAGAAATGATTTTCCATCTTTTATTTATAACCATTCAACAAAGATCCAAACAATCATGCATTCAAATAACTATCCAGTTCAGAAACAAGATACCCCAATGACTATGATTTTCAATGGGATCTAATCCAATAAAAATAATAATAAATAATGATATCAAACATACAATGAGAGCATGAATCACTTTTCCCCCATCGACTGTAAATTGATTCTTAAAGAAATAAAATTCTCATTATTAATATGGAATCATTTATCCTCTTAAGTGACATCATCAATATTCTTATAGCACATGTTGCACATTTTAGAAAGATAACGATGACACCTACTTGGAAATAGAATGAATTATTCTTCCTAGTTACACCAAAAATAGGGGTCAACCTACTGATGTTGACTCTTGTGAATCACAAAAATAGACTCAGATAAAAACTCAATGGAAGAAGGAATTGGGGATAATATGTCTCAAGGGAATGGAACCATGAATGAAAAGGGGGAAAGAAATATGGGGTGGAGGAAAATATGATCTAAGTCACCAATTATAAATAGTTTTAATTTTCCATAAAAGTAGGATATGACTAAGACTACATAGTTTGAAGAATTCAATGCTTTCAGACCCATATGTAATTAATGATATAATTTATTTCCTTTTAATCGGTCTCAATGTCTTTTAAATTTGTACTCAAATCCATTTTACATCAATTAATGATGTTGAAAGGGAAAAAGTAGAAAAAATTGAAGCACTGATCATGAGGCACCGCCTGCGAGACACTACCAGAAGAGGCACCTGTGCACGAGGCACATCCAGATGAGGCACCATTGGGATAAACATCTTTCCAATATTTCTGATACATAGCTAGTAAAAATACTACTAGTAAAGACACAAACTGACAAGAAACCACTAGAGAGACCTATATCTAGGAACACGACATCTCTAGTTAAGACATTGCCAGTCGAGTGACTTCTCGGGTGAGACACCACCAGCTAGCCATATACAGGGTGAGACACCGCCAGTGAGCTACCTCAACAGTGATACACTTCCTACAATACACTTATACGGTGATATTCCAAAATGGTGAGACTCCATTGGCATGAGACAACGTCAGTGAGAGACACCATTGGCACGAGACACCATTTAAAAAAAATGTAAAATTGGAAATTTTCAAAATGTTTTGAAATGAGTCACCTTGACATCCCTGGATACACGAAACACCAAATTACTAAAAAATGTAATGGAATAGTAAGGTCATGGTCATTAAAAATGTGAAAGTATTTTATTGGATCATCATACTAGAGTTTTTTATGGATAAAATCAATGGGAAGGTGATTCATTATGTTGTGGGGATGTCACCATTATATAAGTTAATTTAAAGGTAATTTTCAATTAAAACGTATCATTTAAAAAAAACATAATCTTACTAGTCATGTTTGAAAGAGGGAAATCAAAAATATCAGATGTAAAATGGGTTGTGGATAAATAATATTCTAAAAACTAATTTTTGAGACAAAAAAAATTTTGAGGGACTTTTTTACTGTTATTTAATCATTCACCCAAATTGACATATACCATGGAAATTAATTTTTAATAATGGTATTTAATATTAATCAATGAAATTATGAATTATCATTTATCCAAATTTTAGATTTTTGGTTTATATTTATAAATCATTTTATAAAATAACATTTTAAATTATTTGTAAAATAATTTTAATATATGAAACATCATTGCATAAATAATAGTTTGAGGAATTTTTTTTAACCGTACTTTTTTTAAATTTTTTGTTATAAAAATTATCAATTACAATGACATAATTTTTTTTAATATAATAAAATGATTTTATTATGACATATTTTTGTTATTGAGAATAACTCCCTTTTAATGGGTTATGAGAACCCATCATGGAATCAAATTGAGAGTACAAGAATGAAAGTGGAATCCTAGAATGGGTTTTACTAAACTATTACATTCATTATGTTAAAAAATTTATTAAATTAAAAATTTTATGGTGAATTAATATATAAAATTAAATAATTTCATTCTTTATTATTATATATATATATATATGTGGCTTTTTTAAAATTAATGGAAATACTATGATAATGATAAAATCAATAAGAACATAATTTTCAAAAAAACCATATTATTTAAAAAAAAAAAATTCATTATAATAACAAATAATAATAATAATAATAATATATACATTATTATGTGAGTAATTAAAAATTGGAAAAAATAACATAATTTATTTCCTAAAAATTAATAAATTTAATTTTTAAATGAAAATTCATATCATCTAAAAATGTCATTTCATAAAAATAATATTTGTTAATATTAACTCATATAATTTATATATTATACAATGTTAATATAATTTAATAGATATCTATATTGGTGTTTATTATAGAATAATTTATATTTTTATGTTACAATTATTTGTTCATTTAAATTTGGTGTAGAATTAATCTCTATTTTTTCGAACATTACCTCAGTTTTAAGTGGACTTGAATTTTTTTCATTACAATTACACATTTTTAACAAAGAAAATAATTATTATAGTAACATGATAAAATTTGAATATTTTAAGGAAAAAATTTCATTATAATATATATTTTATAAATATTCTAAATCTTCATATAATTCAGAAAAACATATATATTGCATAATAATTTCATAATTCCTATGAGAGTGATAATATTTTATTTATCTTTTATTCCTAGAATATAAGAATTTAAAAGGAATTAGTTGTGTAATGATGTAATAAATTACAATATGGATATTGTTTCTTGAATGTTTGATGATAAAATATGAAATATATGAAATATATTCTTACTACAACATCAATAAAGAATAACTCACAAACCACAATGTGTATATGATTGAAAATAACAAATAAATATACTGGGGAATAAATTATCTATATTTTATCAAATCTAATAATAATAATCCAAATTTATTATCAACATCTTATAATTACCCATTATTATCATATCCTTTTCATGATGATAAATATCCTGTATTGATTCAAGTCCAATCAAATTTAAAAATCCTTATTATCTCCCTCAAATTCATTAGTATTTCAACTAAATCAAAATATTCATTCATTACACATATTTTGATTACTAATAATTTTATAGTAAAATTCATCCTCTGCTTAAATTAATATTTTACATATAACATTCCCTCTTCATTAATGGTGTATGATAGCCAACAAGGTTAGACACTACAATTTTAACTTATCATAAAATACAGATTCTTATGGAAGTTCACATTCTATAAAATCAATAACAACAAAAACTATTACAAAATGAATACTTCTCTGTTTAAGTGCCCTAAAATTCTATTTTTCTTATAAAAATACGTTAAGACCAATATATTATAACTGATTTGTTTTTTAATTCTTTTATTCACTCCATTTTTCACTTTTTAATTATCTTTTTTAAATTTTTTGATTAATTTTTACCAAATTATGTCTTTTTTGAACTTTATAAATAATATAATATTTCATTATACAAATATATTTATTAATGCTTATTTTATTCACTTATAAATAAATTTAGAATTAAATATTTGATTCATTATTTACCTTTAAACATTCTGTGGTTGTTTTAAATTATTTATTTAGTTTTATAAATTCTATTAAATAATAATTTTTTGTACATGATATTTTACCCAAATATAATTTTCATTAATTTGTTTCCTAATTTCATTATTTATGTAATTATTTGTCAATTTAATCCTTAATTTGTTGAAAATATTATATTTTTATATTTATTTTCTTAATAAATTATTTCATTCTGATCTTATTATTTTCAATTAATAAAAAAAATCATTAAATTATTAAATATTTAATTAAATGTTATTTTGTTTAATTTTTTAATTTGTTTTTCAACTTTTTTTATAATGATTAAATTAATTCATATGGTACATTTTTTGTTCTTGTTAAGTTGATTTCAAAATTCACCTCCAGGATTTGATGCACCATTATGTTCCAACTACCTCTAGCCTCACCAACCATTAATCCAGACATAATGGTGGCTCTCAACCAACTATTGGAATTTTCCAACGGTGACTCCTGCACCCACATTGGGCAATGCCCATGTTTAATCCTCTAAACTACAGCCATTATCACCCCTTTCATCCACCACTACCTTTTCACCATCCATTGCTTCCAACCAACTGATGACTTATGTAACCTGTTACTTCCCACCCATAATAAGTCATTTGATACACTAGTGGCAGTGTGTGCCCCCTTCAACAAAAAAAATCCAAATCAACCCTCCACCAAATTAAGAAGAGAATCAAGACACATAATTCAAACAATTTACAAGACTCAAAAATTATACATTTATGCAAATATAAACAAACATTTCTCTGATAATCCAAATCTATAACACCACGGATGATTCCCTGTAGTGATAATTTGGACTCCCCCCTTATGGAACATAGAGATACATAGGAAAATGGGATGAAATCCTTGTTAAACTCACTATTCTATGTGTAAAACAATTATTGAAATCTTTGTATCACCACGTACTAGCACTAGACTCCAATTTTTCCCAATTTTTTTAAATGCCACATATTCTCACCTAATGAAAACATTTCTCAGCCACTGAAGTAATGGAGCCCACTTTTAATAAGGAAATGCATATTTCATCCTCATATATAGAGAATCCCTACACGCCAACCCTTTATACCTCACATTTATATGGGTGTCCCTTCTCCCCTCCTATAACTACATGATCACTTGATCCCCCTCTCTGTTTTCCTATTCTATATGAAGTCATATTCCCCACCCTCTTCTTATTTTCTAATTTTATTGAGATAATTATATCAAATAATATATGTACTAATAATGATAATAATAATATATATGCATACATATAATATATATTATTAATATATTACATTAATAGAATTATGTTATTATACAATTACATATATATCTATCTAAAAATATATGTAACAATAATAAATTTTAATATATTAGAAAATGTTAACATGTGTATGTTCATATAATTAGTTATTAGATTTATAATAATAACAATATTAATTATTATATATATATATATATAATAGTTACCTTTATGAAGTCTATGACACATTATTTATCCTTTTGTTTTTAGAAAATAAAACACAATGATCATGGGCGGTGATGGAATGAAAAGTAATAATGATGTATTTAATCAATTACTCAAAGTGAAAGTGGGGATATTGGAAAAGGTTTACCATATTCAATGGGATTTTTTTTGTATTATGGTGATGCACATGTCACAGAATGCCACATAGATCATCTTCCTACTATGATATAATTTATTTTTCTTTTAATAGTTTTTATAATAAGATGGATCTTCCTCAAACACATTTTTCTCAAACCCTCCTACCTAAGTAGAGTACATGACTTCATAACTTTCACACCACTCATTCCATTTCATATTCATTAGTATTTTCATTTCAATAAGTATTATGGAAAATTTTATTTTCAATTTATGTTTTTTTTATAATTGTGTGGTCTACACTTGTACTTTTTTTGTGTCATGGGATAAAATAACTAGTAATGGAGAACTAATTGGCGAGGCTAGAGTCAGAAATTGAATCCCAATGGTTCCTAGTTATTTACACATCCCTAAGATTATCATTTTCACTTTACCACCTTTAAATGATCATAATGTTGAATCAGGGTGTGTGAGATCACATTCAAGCACTGGATCAGATTATTTCCCGATATCCCTTCATATTTTCCCCCTTGTTCTCTTAACTCACTCAATTGACCAATGAGTTGAGATTTTTTTTTAATTTTTGATTCATTTATGATCACATATCTCATGATAAAATTCATGGATAATGTTATTTTATTATGATATTTCGCAAATTTAGGAGAGTACTCTTGTGTTGGGAGTAGTAATGTACCAGATTTATCAATGATTCGGAAAAAAAATTGTTTATCAAGCCATTGACTATTCACAGAGTTATGATGTGACTTTTTGATTTATTTATTCATTGGATCTATGATAGTTATTTTAGGGTTGATCAACCTGGTTAAAGACCAATACATACTAACCTTTCCTTCAATATTCTTGTTTCCCTAGTGATTCATCTATATTATCACTATTTCATCCATCTTTTGGGTTGACTTTCATAACTTTTTTACATATTTTTTTAGTCATTGAAAATTAAAAAACAGAAAATTAGTTTTTATAATTCCTTTATGTATCTTGACACTGATTCCATGAGAAATACCTCAACATTATCAAAATTTTAACATATTTTGTAATAAGAATTTTCCATTAACAGTCCTTTAAACATGGAAATAGACAACTTTTTTTGTCATTTCCAAGGATAAAATGTTTTCATTTTTCACTTTTTATATTCATATTTAAATTAGAAAAAATTAAAATAACATTAAAATGTCGAAATCAACCATCCACTTAGAGGAATATGGTGGGATTCATTCATATATAATCTGGGAATAGATCATCATTTTTCTTCCAAATGATTTTAAGTAACTAATTAGAGAATTTACGGAGGATATGAGACCCCATGGATGTGAATCCACTGTAAAAAAATTGAATTAATTATATAAAAATTTCCATGACATCAATAATGATAAAATAGAGTTAGACACATTTGAAATTGAAGAACAAATTCATTTAAGGATAGATATTCATTTTCCACATTATCGATATTTATTCATGAGTTGAAATGTGGTGGGATAATAAAAAATTGAATAATTTATGCATAACCTGCAAGATAATTATTTTACAACAGTTGTTTTGATAATTTTTTATGTTATTTATTTTTGAAATAATTGTTAATATGTGAATTGATTCATCGAGGAAAAGATTTCGTATCATTAAACATTGAATAAACATCCCCAAAGTTGAAGTGTTTTTTTTTGAGAACCAATAAGAGGTTGAATTCCTCACTCAAATCCCAAGAAATCTCATATGATTGAGGTATAATCATGATGACTAGAAAATTTCAATATTATAGGATATTGATAAATTTAGGGTATAACAATTATTTTTATTTGATTTGGATTATATTGAAGATGATTAAAATTATTTTTTATCCATATCCATAATTGGTGATGTAGATTACTTTTCCGATTACAAATAGAGTCAATAGAAATGTGAGGAGTAACATATTGAGGAACCATTGGAACATCCAATTATGGATTAAAAATCTCGTTTTAGATCTATTATTTAAGCATAATTTCTAGAGAAATTATAAGGAAAATGGGAGGATGTTATTATAATTTTAAATTTCAATTATGGATTTCATGTTCATGCTAAAGTGGAAAACAATTCCCATCCTAGTTAAAATGACTCACCACCATTTCCCACAAAACCACCGGCATCAAAATATGGGATGCAACAATACATTTTTTCCCACACTCTAATACTCTAGAAGTGGTCCACTAACATAGAGAGAGTGTTGCATGATTTTAAAAAATTGTTATTATATCAATAAAATAGTTATTATGTTCAAAAGAACCACATATTATAGTTCGTAAAAATGAATCCAAAAAACTGAGGTTGATTCACTAACTATCCAGTGTTAGACTGGTAAAAAATAACACTAGTTTAGGGGGTAATGCAAAGATGGTCCCATTTCATTTTATGTTTTAGTTTCATTATGGATAGTATTTTTTTTTAATTCATTAGTCGGAAAGTAATTATAAAGTAAATTCCATATGGAAGCTATTCATGACCAAATAGAAGATTCAAATTAGAGAACTCAGGATTAAACATTATATCTCAACCTCAGGTTTCATTTATTTTTTTCGTAACCTTCGTAGTTATTTATATTAAATTATTTACATATTATAGGTACCTGAAATAACTATATTATGATCTTACACAATGTAATAAATGGGTTATAAGGATGAACTCCATGATTTCAAATCATATACACTTTGGGAGGGACTGTTTTAATTATATCATTTGATATATTTTAACTACATGATCCAAGGAACTATGTGTGATAGAATCCCCCCCCCCCACAAGATTGCTATAATTTTTTAATCTTACATTACTTGTTGTTATCTTTCATGAATAAATTGAGATGAAAAATTGCGTGAACATCATTGTGATATTATTTTTAACTCATTGAATGGAAGAAAAAATAAAAAAATATAAATATATTGTAAAATAGGCTTCCATTCACATTCATTATAGAACCACTATACAACATTTTATATCACGATATCTTTTGAAATTTAATCTAAAATATTTTTTATATTTTTAAAATATAACATCATTAACTATTAAAAAAAATTAGTTGTTATTCTTATGATGGGTGGAGGTCTCTATTCTATATGTCTTTTTATTTTCTAATGTTTTTTAGTTTAAAAAAATTAACTTCCCTAATACATAATTATATAAAAATTCTATATTCATATTTTTCTATCTATTTCAAATCCATTATTCATTTATCCATCCATTAAAACAATCATTTGGGAAAATTAATAGTTTTATGTTTATGGGATAGGGGTTAATTAATTATATTATGAGCTTTAAATTCTAGAAACATAAATTTCCCGAAAGATATTTTTTAAAAAAAATCGAAAATATTCCAATTATTTTCATGTTCATTCATAAAAATCACATTTATTAAAAAAACAAATTATTTAACACCTATTATGTCTTTTGGATTCACATTCCATTTTAACTCAATCATTCATAGTGGATAATAACTTTATGGTTGTTTAGAGTTTCACCAATTATGATGTATTTGGATGAATGATTTTTGAGTGGTGTTGGATCACATTTTATTGTACTGTCTATATTTTAAATGAGAAATATTGTGATACATGATTGATGTTTTTTAATTATTATCATAAAATTTGGGAACTGTATGTTTATACAAAAACCATGGGGAATCACAATTTAAAAAATATTAGTCAACTTATGGAGCCAACTCAAATGATAATCATAGAAGTCCTTTGAAACTGGATTAAAATGAGGAAATGGTTTCTCATGGAGGAAATATGAAACATTAGGTTTTGTATGTGTCTGTGTAATCCCAATATACTTATAAAAGAAATGCATCTACATAGATCATTTCACATACACAGTAGGGTTAAAAAATATTAAAACCATTAATGTGACTAGTTGTAATAAATAATTTCATTAATGTGAGGTGAGTTTTGATGCTAGATAAATATGGTGGAAAATTTATTGAAGAAAATTATTTTATATTTATCAAAAAAATTATTCAAAAATAATTTTCTTCTATATTTTTTGGAACCCATGTGAAAATGAAAATTGAAGGGACCTTTTGTTATGATTTTATTTCCCCAATATCATATATTTCACCAAACATAGAATTGGAATGTGAACTGGAATTGATGTTTTATAGTTGGGGATTTCATACATATTGAAAAACATTTGCAATAATGGAATAGAAACTATGAAATAGATTTCTAATGTGTTCTTAAAACTATGAAATATCATATTTGGGAATTCATTAAAAATACTCAACTACATCAAGGTCCATTAATAAATAATTAAAATATTTACATGATTCACATTATTAATAATGTAAAAAAGTTTGTTTTTCAAAAAAGTCATAAATAATCTAATTGTTTTAGGAAACAAATATTTTTATGGGGTTTTTATGTGGATGTTTTTTTTCACATTTCCACATAAATTTAGGATTTATATTTTATTTTTATTATTAAAATAGGGTGTTCTTGATTAACTATTACCACCTATATATTTTTTTTACATTAAATTAGAACAACGATTTCTTATATAATATGTATTTTATTCATTTTTTGTCAACTATAAATTTTGGTGAAATTGAATAATATTTTCTATTTGAAAAATAATAAAAAAATAATAGTTTTTAAAATTATTTATATATGTATGTATTTATTTATTTAAATTAATTTCCTTAATTCATTCATTTTTAAAAGAAGTCTTTTTTTTATAAAAATAAATAATTTATTTATTTTATAATTTTTTTGTGTAATATAGTTTCAATTTAATAATTATAATGTTTAATAATTTAATTTTTTATATAATTTAAAATTAAATTTTTTAATAACTATATTAATACTATTAATTAATTCATAATTTCAATTAAATCCCTTAATTAGTAAATAATTAAATCACAATTTTTATTTTATTTTTTTAATTTTGTTTGTATTAATTTTTAGTTTATAATGATTCAATTAATTCATTTAGTACCTTTTTTTGTCATATGATTTCCCAAGTCTCCACCAGTATTTTAATGTCCATAATGTTCTTTATTCCACCAGCCACACCCACCACTAGACCATATCCAATGGTGGATCCCAACCCACCAAGTGGTATTGAGTATACTGTTTATAGGTGTCAAAACTATCCACTGCTATTGTTTTCATGGAAAATTAAGTAACTTTTAGATTATTTCTACATTTTAATTTATGAAAAATTATATTAGGTATAATGGAATGATATATCATATGTGAGCTCTAGGGATGTATGTTTTTTTCCCATAGATCAAGGGAATCTAGTTATTGATGAGATAATTCTATATATGACTAAAACATATAGGAAAATTCTTAACACAGATGAAAAATATAAAATTTATATTACTACAACAATATATGATGAAAAATAATTGGAGATTATGAGATTAACTATAGAAAATTAAATGGGGGATAAATATAATGATATAAGTGATGGAAAAAACAAAGTGAAGGAGACCAATTTTTATGTTTTTTACAATTAGTTCAATGATCTGGAAATTCATCAATATGATAATTTAGTCACAATATATAATCACATTATAGATTTTGTTGGATCTATTCAGGAAAATTTTGATTAAATCCATGATATATACATTGTTCAGAAAATATTGAGAAAGATCCCACATTTATACATTTGAATAGTGTCAAACCATGAGGAAAGTGATAATTTTATGCCTTATCAAGGTGATCGTATAAGTGGTTAAATGGCATACAAAATGATTGTAAATCCAAGAAGATATATTAATCTAAGTAATAAAGGAAAATGTATTAAATTTCCTATAAAAATAGGTTATTTTCAAAGATAGTGATGTTGGAGATGATGATTACTATTATCTTCATTGGATTATTAGGAACAAAATCAAGAGTGTAAAATGGATATTTGATGAAAAGTTTTCTTTGGATTATTTTTAATTGTGTAATGCAGGTCACATTTCAACTCAATGATGAATGTTAATTTATGGTTTTGATAATGTAGTAGAGATCATGTAGAGGTCATAGAGGATTTTCACATAAAATGGACAACTCATACTATCAAAGAAATTATATATAAATAAGTTCTTCAACGAAATTAAAGAAGATAAAAATGGATTTTTTGAGGATTCTTTAACTTAAAACTTGATGGACACACATTGAAATATTTAAACAATTAATATTGGAGAAATAATTCAATTGGAATTGTGTATCACTTTTTGGAACAATAAAGTTATCTTGATGAGACGGAAATTCAACGAAATAAAATCAAAATTCTGATAGTCATGTTGAAAGATTCAAGAATGATTGTGGATCAACAATAATAAAATATTTATTGACATCCGGGAGTATAAAAACTAACATTTGAAAACACTTGTGGCCCTAATGAAGTTTTATATTCTAATTCTATGATCGTTGAGAAGGAAAATTTTATTAATAACCAGTCATCGATACAGCATAAAAAGGTTATGCTATTTGGGGTCCTTAAATTAGAAGTTTTTTATTTAAAGAGTAAATTAGAAAATAAATAAAATTAAATGAAAATGAAGAATATATTATAAATTGGATTGATTTCAGATATAGATAAAGATGATGGAGATAAACAAGATTTTGAGGGAGTTGAGAAATCATTGAATGTGAAAAATTGAGATTTATTGGAAAATTTCAAATTGTATGTGATACAGAATCATCAATAGTTAGATAAGTGATGAGGGAAATAAAAAAGAAATAGAAAGATAGAAATATATATAATTTGACTATATTTCCCCGAAGATACGCCTTCAAATAAAATAATTAAGTTATAAGAAAATATTGATCTATTATCTAGAAGGAATCAACAGTCAAATATCTGTACAAATGATGGAGAAAAGTTGGAGAATGTACTGATAATATATTTCCTCTTATGAAATATCAATTTTGTGTCTTTATGGGTCATATAATGTTGTAATTTAGATAGTTTCAGAGCTATATCAATTGGGAAGATCATGGAAGTAATTAAAAGATAATAAGACCGTATTTTTCATCATATAGAAGAAATAATTTCTCGGGATATTTTTATCCGTGTTCTATATTTTTTAATAATAATATTCATTAAAGGAAGGGGAATGGTCAGAATATTAACAATAGAAATCTGAGACAATTCAATACTGGTCACCCAAGAATCATTACCAATAATAATTTGTACTTTACCATTGACTAATAATTTGAGTTTCATTCAATCATTAATGTCAGAAATTGTCTGGAGAGGAATTTTTTTCCTCAAACCAATTAGTATTAACATGGATGAAAGATGAGAAGATCAATAAACCCAATCTTAAAGAAATATATAAAATTTCTATAATGAAATATATCACATCGATCATATACATTAAATGATAATCTCATAGTAAGAGAACAAAATATTTGTTTTAAAAAATTACGAATGGGTTGATGGAATAGTTAGATTTAGAAATAACGGTTCTATAAAAATTAAAGCTTTTTTAAATTTATAATTAGATGATTTTAAGATAATATAATCTGAAGAACTCTATGTGGATATTTTATATCATAATATATTGAGTTTTAGAAAAATCTATAACTCATGAATGGAAGTGAAAATCAATAAGATGGGTTTCACCCTCAGTGGATAAACATGTAATTAACTCAAGATATAATGCATGAAAATAATAATTTATATTCAGTATATTGTTATTAAAAAACCTATTTCATAATAATTGAATAGGAAAACCTCATCATGAACCACCAAATGAGTCTCATTAATCAATAATGTATATAAAAAAATAACCTTTTTTAAGATCATCATTTTAATTCTCTATCTAAAGAATGATAATGAAAAGCCATGTGATTCATGAATTTGAACAATGATGGTAAATAATTCTTATCAAGAGTGGAAGAGGAAGAAAATCCTATTCTATATTCATTAATGGGAAATATATCAGTGGTGTTTCATCATTTAGGAGATTTCATAACATGCATCCAATTATTGGAGGGAGGAACTAATGTTCTTTTGTAGACTAAGCTGTTCAATAACTAGTAAAATATGTCATTTATTTTTTTAACCATTTTTCGATTCCATGGGTCCAAGGTTTACATGTTGGATGATGCATATGACCATTGCTCCACCTTGTTGTTCAATATAGGTTTGGGTTCTATACATGAATTTATATCTTTATAAGAGTTATCAAAATAAAATGGAAAATTTGAAAATAATATTTAGACACTAAATAATATAAAAATTATTGAATTTGAAATAAGATTCCATATTTGTATAGTATTTTATATTAAATTATATGGTTGATCAATTACAATCACATTTGAAGTATTTAATTACAATTTAACCTTTTTGGTTCACAAATAAATATGTGAAAATGGTTATATAGAAACTAGTCAGTATACCACCTTTCACCTATATATTGTTTGAAATTTTTAATTGATGTTACATTAGAATCAAAACATTTTTATAAATAACATGGATTTTTATGACATATGTTTTATTGTGTGTGAGAGAGGGTTATTGCAAAATAACTTCAATCATTATTAAAAAAAATTATTTAGGGGGAAACCCCAATGGTTCTCACACCCCTGAATAATAAATAATTCTAGTTTCTAATGGTAGGAGGACATTTGGGGATTTCAACCAATTATGCTTAGGAATTCACATAGGTTTAGATGATCAAAATTTATGATGATCACAATCATATTGGGTGAATTATTAACTACTATTACAATATCTTATATATTTAATATATATTCATGAATCCTTATGAATCACTAACATGGTAATGGTTACCCATATACTATTGACATTCCCGAGACCATGTTTTAATCAGAATAACTATGTTTTTCGTAGGTTCTCCCTTATTCACTTATTTAATTATGATACATTATTTTAAATCCATGTTCGTGGAATACATAGTTTGTTACATTCTATGGATATGGTAGATGTCGTTGAAATATAATTTTTCCTATATGAGTTGTCAATTGTATAATGTGACTATAAGAATCCAATCCCATGGATATATTTTGAAATAAATTATGGTCTTATAAGAGCACTACATTGTTCAGTTCAACATCAGGTGAAAATTCCATATATATAAGGAACAATCCATGAAGAGTGGTTCTAAATTTCCAATGATGACATTAATCAGAGTACATGTAGTTGGGTTATGGATATAATCAGAGTCCATGTAGTTGGGTTATGGATATTATTATTGTGCACTTTGAAACAAAAGAGGTATTTGGGGGGACTAATGAAATTTACGATACAATGAATGGACACATTATGATAATTTCCCTTTAAGTGATAACATGATTAAATATTTCATACATCCCAATGAGGTTTCCACATTGGGGGTTCCTCATCAAGACCATGGTATAATAATTTTATGCTTATAAACTCACATGATACATGTTGGATGTGAAAAACAATATATTTCTTAAGATATGATACATTTCATTTAAAATAAGTTTTATGGGATATAAATAATAAGTCATCCCATCAAGTGTTTTGATTACCAATCTTGTGGAGAATATTGTTTGGATCTAGGACCCCTGTAAGTGATCTTTCATATGCTCTTAACAATTGGAATCAATGTACTTCTAGTTCAGATAATCCCTAACCATATGATGGAAATAAGGTATAAGAGGGAATAGTATATTCTTTCACGTAATATTATTATTAAGTACAAATACATTTATTATATGTTTATGGAAAAGGATGATATAATCATTAAAGAATTTTTCTCCTCTTGGTCAGTGGTTTTGCGATATTTTTGGAATCACAACAATGTAAATTCACCTGGGATCTTAGTAATTATGAAGGATACATTCTTATAATATAAATAATAGGAAGTATATTTCACATAGATTAGTTCACTATTGAACATCTAATTGTCAGGGATTTGTGACTAGACACAACGGGGTATTTTTCCTATGATATAATAGTAATAATGACTTATTCCATGATGATTTCCCATATATGAATGTATTTATCATCTGACGATGGAATTGGATTGATAGAATACTCCATGGGAAAATTTGGTTCCTATAGAAAAGGGTATATAGAATATGGAGGGACATATAACTAGGTGGATATACATGTCACATATTCTATCATTATCCTATGATTTATGAATAGAATTGATGACCACGAAAGGACTGTTGAACATGTTGTGAAGGATGTGAATATACGTTAGGAAGATTGATACAAATTGGATTACAAGAGTGTGTAAAACATAACCACTAAAAAATTTCCCATTGTAAATGGTGTACTCATATGCATGTTAACAGTTGAGGGTATACATAGTGTATGTCTTATTAGGTTTACAAGACATAAATTGCATCTCCCAATATTATTTCTTGACTTTCCTAGGGTGTATTCCTATCATTCCCATAGATTATTCTTGAAATTTTATCTGTGTGTGTTATTTAATCAATGAAAACATGTCGATGGATATTCATTTTATCTTGGCATAAATATCCATGGTGATTCACATTATTAAAGAAAATATTTATAAAACTATTCATGTGATAAAGATGGACATGTCTTGGGTCGTTATAATGATAATTATTTATAAGTATAGTGTCATTTAATTGAACATGTACAACATGACCATGTTTTTTCACAATATAAATGTATACTAGTCTAAAGGAATCCACATGATAAGGAAGTCATATTCTCAGTGCATCAGGTGATCATATCAGACATGCCAAAGGATTGTTGCACAAGAAGGATGAATTGTCCAAGGTACTTTGTGAGATTAAAGAGTAAATGCTATAGAGATACAATATGATGGCTTGGAGAGACCATTGAGGATTTATATGAGCATTTAATTAGTTTTCATACATTTTTCTCACATGGGAAGAAGTTTTAATGGTTTGAGGACATCAACATTGAAGTTCATTTCAATGTGACACCGCCTAGTGTTTTTATGGAATTGGGAGTTCAGAATTATATATTCTCACATTTTGTCGATGGGATTAGCAGATGGAATCCATGTAAAATAGAAACCTCCTAGATGACATGAAGACATCACACAACCATGGGTATTTCATGTTCATATTGTACGATGAGGAGTACATATGTGGTATATTTATCTATATTCACTACAAAGGGGTTACATGATCTTATTTGTTAATGAAATATAATTTTATTAAAGGGGATAGATGTTGGTGTCTCATGAAGGAATCATGTGATGGATTGTCATTTTAGGTGCTGTTTAATTACATGGGGTCAATCTATTATGGCAGTATCTCACTCCTCTTCTACTCTACTCCATAATGCCTCATTTTTTACCTATCCCACACATCTCATGCCTGATTGTTTCAGGGGGGTATGTTATAATATTGGAAAATTTTGCCTATATTTTTTCCACATTGAATGATGAAGATTTTCAGTGCAATAGATTGAAGTAGTGGTTGATATACATGATCACCATTAGGTGATTATGTGATGGATTTGCATGATTGAATCAATGAATTCTATAGAGGATAGTCATTATGTATTCATGTTCATTGAATGATATGAGTTTTTTCATGTGATTCTAGATATATTAACATGGTTGGATTCATATGATCATAGGTTTTCTTTATTAAAAAATTTATAGGGATTCACATGTAACATCCTCGAACTCGGTTCCACTAAATAGTGTCCCATGTAAATTCTTCACATGACCTAAGACATGCCTCCCCATAGGCCAGAGGTTTCCAACATGTAGTGAGGGTCTAAAAGCCTCATGCAGAGAGAATAAACCCTTTACTAGAGTAAGTCTCACCTAAAAAACAAATAAAATAGTTTAAAAACATAGTCTAATCAATGGACAGTCATAGATTACCATATCTGAAACATGGTTCAATCCAAAACCAATAGTAAACATGTTATGCCCTACTACAAATCCTAGTGAAAAAAACCCAAATAATTAAAAACACAGAAATGTCAAAGATGGTTTGGACTCCATGCCTAGAACCTCATCAATGCACATCCCAAATACATATCAATTCCAAATTATAGGGCCTTTTTTGTTTACATGGGCATGAACCATGAAATATGCTCAAGTACCGACTGATGGCCAAAGTAGGGTGTTATTAATTCTCAGAAGCAAATCACCAATGGTGTCTATGAGATATCCTGTCTAAAAAGACTACTCATGGATGAATGAAATAAATGAAATGTAAGTGATGGAAAAATGTTGTCCACAAGATAATAATCTATACATAACCATTACTAAATTTAGTGTTAGATTAATTAACTGCATCTTCTTCATTACATAGAACATGTTCAAAATTTAATCCAAAGGTTAGGAATATGTTTCATTAAAATATAGTTCATGGAATATATATTTATTTATAAGGTAAAAAGTAAAATCTCTATATCAATAGGGTTAAAAAATAAAATAAAAAATTAAAATGTGCTCACCTTGAAGTGTTAGTCAAGGTGTAATAAAACAGTTTGGTGAACAGATCATCGCCCCTTTAACTATCCCATGCATTGTGGGTGGAGTTAGAGAATTAGTCCAACATGACCCATTGGAGGATCCTTCATTCATTCTACCACACCTCAGACCATGTGTACATGTTTTTTCATCCATTAACCACACAATAACCATATCAAAACCTCACTCAACCAATACATATAACAATCATAATCCATAACATTCAACAATGTAATTAATATTATTCCAAAACCGATTATCACATTTTCTATTTACATTAATTATCTAAATTATCCCCTTTCTCATTCTCATGGATATCTCACTAAATTTTTTTAATAGTTCCCTAATGAAATTCCATTTATCATATTCTTCAATTCTTACAGAATTTCCAATAAACGTATTCCTTATTTAACGTAAACTATGTCTCCAAGGAATTTCAAATAGATTTCACAACCACATGTTCTAATCTCAATTAACAAAATTATCCTATTTTTTAACCACACAAAAAAATATTTCAAGCCAATACTAAATATCAACAAACTATGACTAATTCCTTTTCACTTCCATTAAACATATCAATATAATAAACAAGGGCTATAAATTATCACACAATGGTCACACACATAACCAAATCCTTGACCCCGTGATTTTTGGCGCACCACAAATGTTTCCCTAAAAGGACAGATCAAACTAGATGTATCCCATGAGAACCATGAAGGTTTCTATTAATCATTTAAAACCCCATTAAAAATTCCTCACCAAAGGTATAAAAAGCATGTTAGTAATTTTCCATGAACAAATGAGAAAAACAAAAAATCTAAAACGAAAAAACGTGATATAACAAATAGAATAATTACATTGAATATATTGGTGAAAACCCTCATAATAATGGAATTACATTATGAATCAACCATACATCAATGCCAAGAACTCCATCCCACCAGAAAATATGGGTTCTAGATCATTTGATGGAGATAATTTAAAGATGAAAACCCTAAAATAGAATGATAAACAACAGAGGAAATAGATATACCTGACTCATTGTTCCATAATGGAAACCACTCCGAACGACTTAGGGATAATTGAGAATCACCCTTGGGATCCTTTGAGAACTCTTGTTCATCACTAGTGTTAAATGGGGGAAATAAATCATGAAAATCATGTGAGGTTTTAAAATCCAGTATCAATTTTTTATAATACAAACTTTACAAGTGTGCAGGGTTAAAAAACGTGGTTTGAATATCTACGAAAAAACCATGTTCTAGATATAGTTAACGGAATACTGGGTCATATGATTACATGGGTAGGCCACACCGTTTGACAGATCATGAACCAATTGTGTGTCATGCTTCTGTCCATTGTTGCATGGTAACATGGCAATTCTATATGGTTTTCTAACTGTGCATTGTGCATAGATTGGCCCGATTCACTATCTAATCATATCTCAATACATTGGAACATCCCCCAAGAACCAATATTCACCTCAAAACCATTTCACTACCAAAAAGGAGATATTGAAACTGAAATTTAAATAGGAACATTCGTAGATGATGTATGGGATATTACAAAATCGCCACCATATGACGTCTCATCCTCAGGCCCTCCTCCAAAGCATTACTGAAATTTCCAAGGAAAAGATATTAGGACAGTGCACCCTTATATCTGAATCTTCCTCTTATGTTTCTTTCTAAAACTTTCTATGATGCTATAACACATGAACATAGGGCACAATATTTTATATTGGACTTTCTCACTACGGTCCACAATTCAAACCGGATGCTCCTTGAAGGATGCACTGGCCTCAAAATCTACGTCCTTAATGTTTATCATGTGAGATGAATCAAGGTGATATTATCAGAGTTTCAAGACTTGAAAATAATTGTTTATTCCACCATACCACTATGGAAGTGCTAATTAGTAATCCTCTGATCTGATACATTCCACAATCTCAAATAGACCATCATACATGGGTTCTATTATTTCCCTACATCTGAATTCAATGGTGACACAACCTTGGTATCTCCTGAAGAAAAATTCAATAAATAAGTTAGTTGTATCAATCTATATCGAGTATGTAATTAATTATCATTTCACTAGATTTTTATTAATTTAAAAAAAATTATAATTTACCATCTCACAACTACAATAATATTTGACAACATAATTTCTATTAATAAGGGAATTATATTTTTATTCACCATTATTCCAATAATATACATAATTTAAAATTGTATGACAGTTGATGGGACACCATTCATTTTAACATAAATCCATGTCATTATAATCAATTTATTTAGATATTTGTGCTATATAATCATAATGTATGTCATCCCATTGTGATCTCCCTTCGTTTAGTGAAATTAATAATATTATTTATTTGAATTTGATGAATCAAATATATATTGAAATGAAATTCATAAATTTATGTTCACTACATTGAAATAAAATGATAAATCATAATATGTAAAAATAATACTATAGGGATATTATGTGTAATGTTAAAGGATCCATGAAAATTAACAATATGGTACTCATATTATAATTACCCTCACTTTTCTTCCATAGATACAAGATTTTATTAGAATAATATTATTTACATATAATAAATACCCATTCCAGAATAATAGAAGTTGAACATCATTTAAAACATGAAAACATAAACAAATAGATATCATGAGTCTCTAAATAGGTATTTCTTAACTAAAACCATTATTATACTAATCATTCTGAAAATAATTCTTAATAAAGGGGGAAAAGGAAGCATAATAATATTTGATCTAAAATCCGCACTAAGGGAAGACAATGGAGTCATTAATGATCATTTGGGAATAACATGAGTATAGATATATAAAGACAAGATTTTGACTTTTGAAAATAATAACCTACATATCATAGATCATAATACTGAGTCATGGTATAAATCACAGAAGTACAAATGTCATTAATATTAAAATATTCAAATAACATGATCTATTAAAGAATAACATTATTATAATAAAAAATCTATTAGCATAAAAATAGTGTCATAACATTTTAAACAATTATAAGTATAATAATGATTAGTTATAATGTTTAGGAAATTATATCATTGACTTACAAAAACATATATAAATGAAACATGGTATACACATAATCTTATGCACATGAAATCATGGTCCACAAATAAACTCATGGACATTAATGGTGGGACAATAACTAATAATATAGGTGTTATATCTTTTTCCACCCAAAATCTTATGTATATAAAAGAATAAAAAAGTATTACTCTTGTGGATATTAAATACATGTAAATGATTAATCTTATGGAAATGAAATCAATTTCTGTACAAGAAATTGCTATCATTAAATTAGGTTCATGCGTATAAAATTTACCTCATGAGTTATCTATCTATACCTAATGGATTTTATTGATATATAAGTTCTACCCACCAAATAGTGAAAATAATATTTATTTGTTTCACAATAACATAAAAAATTAATAATTTTAGAACTCTTGAAAATATATTTTTTTAAAACATTTCATTAAATCATAACCCATGTAAAACATTTCTTCATTTCATAATAATATAACCCATTTAAAAATTACAGATATCAATATCTTTTTAGAAATAATTCATACTAACCATAATTAAAAATAATAAGGATGATATTTGTGGATCATATACCAAATAAATACTAAGTGATATTATATTTGGTTATATTTGATGAATATAAATAACGTTAAATGATAATTAAAACACTTTCTATGAAAATAGAGTTTCCATTTCATAATCACTTCATTTAGTTATAAGAAATCTTAAATATTATGGAAAAAATTCATTGAAAATAAAAAATGAATAATTTAATTGAATATTGATATAATTAATTAGTTAGGATATATATAAACGTATTTCAATTATTATATGTTAAAAAACTTTTAATAATTTATTATGAAGTCCAGAAAATAAATCATTGGGAAACTGAAAAGATGAGTCCACTTTTTACCATTTTAAAAATGTAAAACATATTTAAGAATTAATTTAAACATTCATATGACAATACTAAAAAAATATCTAATAAAATTTTAGATAAAATTGATATGGAAGGAAAAAAAGTAGTGGGAAGTGATTAATAATATAAATTTGACATAAAACACAATTTTGGTGTGCTAAATAAATTTACCGAGGAAATGTATAGAAAAAAAGATTACAATGAAATTATAATATGTGATGAAAATTCATGAGTTTATTGATAGTTATATTACAATATTTGTTCATCAGAATCAAGATCACAATCAATCCCAATAATTATGTGTTCTTTCAAATACACATGAGGTTTCCAACAAGTAGTAAGGGTATTAAAGCCTCATGGGGATACTATAACCTCTTTACTAGAGTAAGTCGGAGGCATAAACATACTAAATTTTAAAAAAACAACGGATAGTAAATAATCGTTCATGAAAAATCTTCTCCCAAACATGGTACAAACTACAAACAATACTAAATATGTCATCTCATGCAACAAATCAAAGTGGAAAATCCCAAATAATGAAAAACGGTTAAATCCCCAAGAAGGTCCAGAATCCATGTCTGGAACCTCATCTATGCACATCAAAAATCCAACTCAACTCTTGAGTACGGGGAATTTTCCCATTACATGTCATATCACCAGGAAATAATATCAGGTACTGACTGATGACCCAAGGGGTGTGTTGGTAAAACACATATGGCTAGAAATAATGGTTTATATGGGATATCCAATCAGAAAAGATAGTTCCAGAAATTATGAAATAAATTAAAAGAAAATGAGAAAATAATATATCCCACTATTTAATAATCTATACTTAACAATTACTAAACATAGTTCCAGATTCATTATGTGCATCTTCTTCATTATGTAGTATATCTTCAAAATGTAATCCATAAGATAAGAATTAATGTTATTCAAAGAAGGTTCATAGAATTTATATTTTTTCATAAGGGAATAAGTCTCATCTCTATATCACTAGGGATAATACATAAAAACATCGCAATGTCCTCACCTTGAATCCTTAGTCTATGTGGCATGCATTTATTAGTAAAATATATCTTCACCCCGTTCTCTAGCCCATGCATTTTGGGTGGAGTTTGAGGACCAGTCTATCTTGGCCCATGGGAGGAGACTATGTCCTTTATCCCTCACCATTGGCCATGTAAACATTATTATTTATCCAATCACCACATAGAAAAGATATCACAACCTAACACAACAAATACATATATCAGTCATAATATATAACATTCATCATGTGAATTAATATTATTCAATAACCCATTAACACATTTTCTATTTACTTTACTTATCCCATTTATCACCCTTATCAGTCTCATTCCTACCTCACTAAATTTTATCAATAATTCCCACATGGAAATAGATTTTTCATGTTCTTCAATATAAATATCATTACAAATAAATGTATTCCTTATTTCATGTTTTTTATCTCTCTAAAGTATTTCTAATAGATTTCACAACCAAATGACGTAATCTAAATTTTCAAAAAATTATCCCATTTTTTTACCGTGCCAAAATACATCATAATCAATTACCAAATCTTGAAACACTACCAGTACATTAATTTCACTTCCATTAAACATATCAATATAATCATCAGGGGAAATACCAAATCATATCATGGTCTTGAACATACATAACAAATTCTTAGTCCCTACGATTTTCGGCATGCCCCATGGGTTTCCCTAACAATTTAAATCATCCCAAATGAATTCTATAGGAAATATTAGGGTTTAATTTCATCATTTAGAGACGAATTTTACAAATCCTCACAAAAGGTATAAAAATAATGATAATAAGTGACCAAGAACAAAACCAAAAAACTTAAAATATTTCTCAAAACTATGTGACATAACAAGTACACCACATAAAATGAATTTAATAGTGAACACCCTCATAATAGTGGCCTTATATTTCAATTAAACCATAGGTGGAATCCTTGACCTATATCCCACTAGAAAAGATGGGTTCTAGAGCATCATATGGATATAAGAGAAGGATGGAATCCTTAAACAAAAATAAGAAATAAGAGATGTATTAGACATACCTGGATCTTCAATCTTCAATGGAAGACGCTCCAAACGACTTATGGATAAAGGAGAATAACCCTTTAAATCCATTTATAACTCCCGTACATCACTAGGTTTGAATAGTGGAAATGAGTAGAAAAAATAATGTGAGGTTTTAAAATCCCGTAATGCTTTTTTCATAAATTTTCCTGACATTATAGGGGTGCATGGTTTAGCCACATGGTTTGAAAATCTACACACCATCCATGTGTCAGTCACAGTCAAATGAACGTTTGGTCATTTGATTATTTAGGTAGGCCACACAGTTTGACATATCATGCTTTTATTATTTTTTAATCCTCAGTCCATGGATGCATGGTTAGTTGGTAATTCCACACAGTTTTATAATTGTGAGATGACGACAGATTGGCCAGGTTGTACCATTTCTCATGTCTCGAACCATTATAACACATGATATAACTTTAATACATCTCAAAACCATTTAACTATGACAAAAAAATATTGAAATAAAAATTTAAGTGAGAACATACCACTATAATAATAGGGATATTACAACCTCCCCACATTATGATGTCTCATCCCTGCGCCCTCTTCCCGATCAATATTATGTTTCCTAAGAAAAGATATTGGGCCAATGAGCCCTCATATATGAATCTTTATCTAATTATTATATCTAAACATTTCCATGTTTCCATTAAATTCAAACTAAGGGCACAATATTTCCCAATATAACTTTCTCACAATGGTTCGCAATAATAATTGGATGCTTCTCTATGGATGCACTAGCCTTCAACTACAAATCATGAATTATTATCTACTGAGATTAAAGAAGGAGATATTTTTGATGTTACAAGACTTTAAAATCATTTTGCCTGTCACCATACAACTCTAGAAGAGCCAAATAGTAAGCCACTGATCTGATCCATTCCATAATCATAAATAGATCCAAATATCAGGGTTCCAACTTCCCTACTTCTAAATCTGATGGGGACCCAACATTGGAGACACCTTAATAAACATCCATTAAATAAGTTACTTGAAATAATATATATAATTAAGGGTGAAAAATAATTACTCTTATGGATATTAAATACATGTAAAATATTAATCTTATGGACATGAACTCCTATTCTATAATGAAATTTTTATCATTAAATTAGGTTCATCCATAAAATATTTACCTCATGATTTATTTATCTATACCCAATTAATTTTAGTGGTATATTGTTACCCACCATCATATAATAAAAATCATATGCATGGGTTTCCTAATGACATAAAAAATTCACAATTTCCGAACGCATGAAAATAATTTAAAAAAAACATTTCATCATAGCATAACACATGTAAAACATTTCATCATTTCTTTGAAATATAACCCATGTAGAAATTACAACATTCATGAAAATTATTAAATAATACATATAATCCTTCGATATAAAGAATAATAATGATATCCATGGATCATTTATCCATTAAATCCAATGTGATATTATTTTTGTTTATATTTAATAAATATTAATAACATTCAATGATAATTAAAACACTCTCAACGAAAATATATTTTCCATTTCTGAATCACTTCTCTAAAATATTATAAATCATAAATATTATGTAAAATAATTACATTGAAAAAAATAATGAATAATTTAATGTAATATTGATAAAATTAATTATTTACGACATGTATAAATGTAATTCATATCTTATATGTTAAATACATTCTTTTTATACATTATTAAGAAGTTAAAAAATACCTCATTTGGAAAATGATAATATGATTCCTCTTTTTAAAATTTTTAATATGTAAAAACTATGTAATAATAAATTTAAACATTCACATGAAAATATTATAATCCTTATCTAATAGAATTTTATAAAATATTGATGTAGATGAAAAAAAAATTTGCGTGAATTTATAGATAACATCAAATTTACTTTAAAACTAATTTTGATCTACTTAATACATTATGTGAGGAAAATAAATAGTAAATAAAATTATCAGGAAATTAAAAGAAGAGAATAAAATTAATGATTTTATTGATAGTTATATTACAATATTTATTCATCAGAATCATAACCATATACCACCCCAATAATTGATGAGATTGTAACATAAAAACTCATAAATATATGGTAGCATTTGAATCAAAATCCCCTGAAAAAAACCAAATACACAAATTAATATGATAATAAAATTCATAAAATAAACCATAAAATAAATTAATTTTATTCATATGTTGTAGAAAAATTAAACATGTTCTCAATTAGTTACCTATCTCAATGAAATAAAAGTGTGGTGAAAATCCCTTAAAAAGGGTTTCAGTTCCTTCATAAATGTCAAAACATACAATATAATAAATATAAATTTATTATAATAATAAAAATCCCAAAAAATATATATCAAAACACATGTGATTTACATATTACGTGACACCACAAATTTATTAATAATTAATTATTAAAATCATTGTTCTAGGTGACATCTGCTTTGACTTTCATATATAAATTGGTTATTTAGTTTTGTTTGTTTTAAATAAATCTTACTTAAATAATATAAATAATATATATATATAGCATTCATTAAAAATTGTTTATATTCATCCATAAATAACGATATATAATAATTATTTACTCTGTTTATGGAGACTGTCTATGGTTTGTACACTTGTACGATGTTTTCATTTTTATAAGAATATAATGAATGAAAGGTAAATTAGAACTCATATTTATAGATTAATAATTATATAATATATATTATATTAATCTATCTCATTTACCATCCATGAAAAAATAAATTATAAGTGAATGACATTACTTCGTCATTGTGGTATTCCCCAATGGCACACTAGCTACATTATCATTTTGAACTGGTTATAATGTATTGATATATATATATATATATGTGTGTGTGTGTGTGATATTATCATTCAAAAAGATTAATTATGTAATAAAAATAAAATGAAAAAAATTATATCATAAATATATAAATATATACAATGTTTTTATGAGGATGAGAGGTTTCTATATGTGGACACAATTATTCATTCGTATGCAAGTGTGATATTTGACGCTTCATTTTATGAGAAATGTGAAAAATAATGGATTTCTTAAAAATAATAAAAATGGTTCATTATATTTAGAATAATTATATTTATTCTTATATGATAAATAAAATAAACTTATGGTAAAAAGAAATGAATAATTAAAAATAAAGTGATCACTTTAGTGAATTTTCTTCGAATTGAAAGAAATGCTTTAGATGTCTCCCAAGGGATCATCGTGTTGGTCATTTGGGAATAAAGTTTACTCTACAATGTGTCTAATGAATTTTGAGAATAACATTTCCTTTAGAATGGTCTAACTATAAGGCTTAAAATTTTATCAACAAATGATCGTAGGGGTTAGCTTTTATAATTGAGGGAAAGGACACTCATGAAAATACAAAAAAAACTAAAATATAATATTGAAAATATAAAAATATTAACCCAATTGTCCTTACATTTTATCCAATTTTTGGTGATAGATAAGTTTTTATTAAAATAAATATTGGTTGGTTTCTATGTAATTTTTATGCTTATTATTTTTAAACCATTATTTAACAAATCTCAGTTATAATCATTATAAAATCATTTTCATTATAAAAATGATAAATTATACAAATAAATGTAATATTGAAAGATAAATGCTCAATAAATTAACTATTGACCTTATATTATCCCTTTTATAATCCTTCATTATTTTAACTATTATAATATAATTCAATGCAAAAGTATTTTAATGATATATCATTAATTTTATATGTGACACCATTAATTTTTTTGGACTTTATTATAATCAATTAAAAATAAAATTTCATTTCAAAATTTTTCAGATTAAGAATATGTCATATTCTCATAAAAATATATTTTACCTCCAATAGTAATTCCTATAATATAATTTTTAATATTTTTAATCACTTATTTGATATTTTATATAATTTAATAAATATAGTATCATCATTGATTAGGCATTTAATGATATTATTTAATACCATAAAACTATAAATAAATTACAATAAGATATTTTTTTATCAGTCCCATTATATAAAATGATATTCATTCAACACATTCATATTTCAATATTAAAACACATAATATATATTTAAAATAATGTGTTTCATTTCATATCATTCATTTATTAAAAATTTATATTAGCCATTTGAAAGGAAAATTGTTAGCCAATTAAATAATTTCAGTGATAATGTAATAATTTTATAAATAAAATAAATAAAAAATATTTATAATGAAAAATGGGGGACTTATATATTATTTTAAATAGAGAGTAACCTGATTTAGTATTTATGAGGTGATAAATTTTACCATGTGTACTACACATATTAACCAAAATAAAGTGGGCATATTTACCAAATTTTATGATCTTAAAATAAAAACTAATGGGATCTATCCTATCAAATTATAATACTATTAGTGGATGGGATTAATTTTCATTTATGACTCCAACATGTTACAAAATATTATTTGTCAAAAAAACAACTGTAAGAATAAATCATGGGATGGTCATATCCCATACCTAGAACTTAAAAGGAAAATGTTAAAATATTTGATTGAATATAAAATATCAAATATTAATTATAATAATTAAAATATATTCTTAATTAATTTTATTTTTAAAAATATATATTGTGATCGTAAAAACTATTGTTTATAAAAATACAAATTTTGTAAAAAATTGATAAAATACCAATTTCAATAAAATGGATTCTAATATAATTAATTGGATTAGATAAAATATTAAAAGGAAAAATATTAGTTTTCTTAAATAATTAAAATAATTGGATCTTTGAATATACATGAAACACAAATTGTTTTTCAATAAAATTTATTATTTTAAAAAAATATTCATAAAATCAAAAATTTCATAAAAATAAATGAAATTTACCCTAATATAATAATGATAAGATTAATTTTAAAAATATACTAAATTATTAAAAATTAAATTTAAAATTTCTCACTAATTAAATATTATATTTTATTAAAAATGAATTAAAAATTAATTTGAAGAGAATTTTTCTTTAAGTACAATGTCATATTTAAAAATTGAATACATAAATCTATATAATTAACAATTAAATGTATAATAAGTTGGTTATTTATTCATAATTTTCATGAAAATGAAAATACTATTCACAAATGTCAAATTTTTTAATAGGTTACAATGATAAAATTCGAATAATATTTCATGGTTTTTTTCATGTCATAAATACTATAATGTTTTTATTTTAAAATAAGAGGTTATTTCATTACATAACCTTTAATAAACTAAATCATCTGAATAAGAACATGTTCTTGGTATTCAAGGGTTTCATATTTGAATATTAGTTTTTGAAATTTGAAATTTTATAAATGGTCAATAATGCATCCTTTTGAAAAGTGGGAATGGAAAATATGAAAGTCATATAAAATAACACATAAATTTGCCTCCATGAAAAATAAATCCTTTTTGGAAACTAAATATTTAGTCAGAAGATAAAATTAAGGTATATTGATAATTGACTAGTATAAGGGGAATTTTCCTAATAATTTTAGTGATAAAAAAACCATAGTCAAAAGCGTTGAAATGAGGAAATTAAATTCAATAGAAATAACAGAAATATGAATTTTTTTTCTATTCCTTTTAATAATGATGATAGTTATTTACATGAGGAAAATAAAATATTTCTACTTGATTTCGTTGCATATCTTAATAATTATATCATCCTTTAGTTTTCCTTCAGAAAAAATCCACAAAATCACATTCTCCATGAAATAATTATCCATGAATATTTTTTCTTGATTTATGAAATAAATAATCATTTACCTTATCAAAAGATCCCTTAATGAATGAAAATACACAACTCTTAGCTCAAAATATTATTAATTCCAAAAAAAATATTGCAATATATATTATAAATTAATTTATACAACCTAAAAAAATAATCCCCAAGGGTCATTCGATATCTATTCCAAAATTGATTACAATGAAAATATTTTATGATATGTTTGACATTATTCAAATAAAATTAGAATGACTGGATTCGAAAAGTTATCTGAAGATAATTTAAGATTTCACATAATATCACATACCAAACATTTGAATAAACATATCATATATTATTATAAAATGAAAAAAAATGAATAACCATAATACCTTATTTCATATATAAAATCATAGTCTATAAAATGTAATCTGAAAAACAAAAAATACAATAAACTACATAAAAGGTTACCTAAATCAAATTTTATATAAAACCATATCATATTTCATGGATACCAATAATTTAAATTTCAATAATATCATTATCCCATGTAAAAATTATTATATGAACCACAAAAAAATTATATATTATAATTACATTAAAATTTGTTCACAAAATAATTTTTCTATTCAGTTAAATAACATTTTTAGTTATTTTTTCTAATAAATCTATCTATTTAAATCCATTGATAGAAACTAATATAGGAAAACCCATAGGTTTTTATTGATTCTTATAATCACAATTCAATTATTACAATATATTTACTATATAAATATTGAATTCAAATATATAAACACATTAATCATTCCATACTCTTCTTATAACATAAAATAAGATTCATCATCTAATTATGTAAAAAATCATTATTAAAATTTGAAATATTACTAATGAATTAATATTTATCGATCAAAGTTTAATAAAAATTATTAATTTTAATATATCCAATATGGTTGAAGAATACCATTCCTTTTATATTTCATTATTGTCTTATCTAAATTCATCATAAAAACTATTACACATAATAAGTAGCTAATTATCTTCTCAATAATTCCCTTAGGGTATCAATTTTCATAATCCCAATACATTACAGTAATATATAATTCCTCTATCAGGGATAAAATGGCCATACAAACATTAGAATCCTTTATGTAATCATAAAATATTATTTTTACTCATAAATTATATACATTATGTAATTTTTTCCCCACATAAAACATATTTCAATTAATCTAAGACATTTGATTTTTTTTATTCCAATACTCTAGTCATGTTTCAATCTAAGTCATAATTCCAAAATGGTATTTACGATGCCTAATATCTTACATACTAGATGTTTTAGGAAACTCATAGAAGATGAAACTGTTAATCATATGATAATATATATGATTATTTATATTCCTATGTACTATATTAATTATTTTAATCCAACTGTTTTACCGTAAAGACACTCATTCCATTGATAGTGAAATTATAAATTACCATTATTCATTATGGTTCCATACATTCAATAAAATCTAAAATTATAGAGTCAGAAAAAATCATCATTATTGGAAGTAACATTATCATGAGAAATTATCTTTACGATGTGTAATTCATGACACCTAATTATAGGATACCATATTATTATACATGGCCATTCATGATCAATACCAAAAATTTAGGATTCTTTAGTATTGATACACTTATCACTATAGTTCTCATATATGTTTTATCACCCAGGATTTTGAAGTTTTACAAAAAATTCCACTTATACCACCCAAAAAAATGAATGAAATAATCCACATATATTTCGTATTATTTATATGATAATTTTCTAAATACCATATTTATCCTTTAGATATTAGAATTGTAAAATTTTTGATGAAAACATGGACTCATAAAATATGGGTTCATAAGATTCTTATATTCTATTATACAGAAAATAACCCGTGTTATAAAAATCATTCCTAAAAAATTTCAATATTACTAATGGGAAAAAAAATAAAAATTGTTGAGCTTAGAATCACAGAAAGGATAAAAAAGTGATAAATATATGATAACATGAGCATAACATGACAAAAATGGCATGAGAAATAGATTACCACTATATAAAATCATACCATTTATATTATAGATCTTAATCACAAGTCATGGAACATTTCTAGGAAGTTCAACATTCACCATTCAAATATGAATTAAAGAAAAAAATCCATGAGAGAATAAAATTCTTATAATTCTTGAGTTTTTTTAAAAACATTTAATCATATAACTTTTAAAAAAATGTATAAATAGTATGAGGTTAACTCATTAACTAAAGGATATGAAATTATTCCCTTGAATAAATGTATTTACATAGAACCAGGTCATCACACACTATTATGGACACAAAATATGAGTCCATGAATAATCTTATTATCCTGAAAACATTACTACATGAATAATAATATAGACAAGAATTATAGGTCCACCATTAATCTTATCAAAATAAAATCCAATTAAAGACACCAAAATTTCAAGGAATTTTTTTTCTTAAATGCTTTGGGATTTTACGAGTCTGTGGCTTTTGACGGAACTTGATTTCGAGACCCAGTGTGCCTGTAATCAATTTCTGAAGTTCTGTTCAGGTACGTTCAATAAACGTACATGGAGGTTTTTTCTATATTTTTAACTGGTGCATAGAATTGAAATTTGAGGGCACTGATGAACTCGCAAAACCGGTATTCTCTTAAGGATACCTTTACCACAGTTGCGTTTTATGCGGATTGAAAGTTAAAAATTGGGCTTTAATTGAAAAGTTAAATAAAATTGTTTAGAACAATTTTATTCACCTTGGTGGTTAAATCCTACATGGGGAAGTTAATGGTGGGTCTTACCCCTGCATAACTTCCCATGTGTGGATATTTTTGAGGTGGGGCCCACACGATCCCCAGCCTTTCATCTCCCTTAAACCTCCCTTAAACTCTTAAATTTAACTCCCCTTGTTTAATTCTAGTCCACTCCCCCATTTAATTGGGTGGAGCCTCTACAAATTTCACCTCCCTCTCTCAATTTAATTCTTTGCCAACCCATCTCAACTAATTAAACCATTCTTCAATTAATTAATTAAGGAGTTTGATTTAATTTTAAAATTCATGGAATGTTATATTATGGGAGGGCCATTTTATTATTTTGGTTTGCAATATTGGTGGGAGTGATCTTGTGAGGATTTAGAAGGAAGTGTTATTCTCCAATGATGATCACCAACCTTCAACGAAGAACAAATTTCTTCCTCAACAAAGAACGCTCTACGATTTGAGGAATGCAACGTCACCAATGACGCTTCTTCATTGGGTACACTTCGATGACAATAGAAATGACACTGATCATCCCCGATCCCCGACCACAGCGGTGTTCGTCTTCTGGGGTTCGACGATGTGTGACGTATTTTCTAGGTAGGGGGTTGTCTTTGTGTAATTATATATATATGATTTGTACTTTTGAGCATGGAAATTTAATTTATTGAATGATTATTTGAACCACTAACGTGGTGGGTTCAGACTAGCGAACAAATCCAGACCCATCTTCGTATCGTTATTGATGCGCAGAATGTTTGGAGATGACTAAAAGGGGCCGGAACAGTGATTTGGAGCCTTCACAGTAATGTTTGGGACCCGAGATGAACATAGGTGTAGACGGTGGGCGAAATAGACAACCGGAGCGCGTCTGGTGGTCGCCAGAAGGAGGCGGCAACAAGAGGAACCATAACTGCTCATCCGTTCCAGGATTGGAGAGGCATGGCTTCATGCCGCACTAGCTGGCCGAGCCAACTAGGCCGGACTCGGACCTGGGTTGGGTCGACCCGGTTCGAGCCAACCCATGGTGAGTGGGGCTGGGTCGGACCGGGCCCAGACCCCCCTTAGTGGATTGTTTTTGGATAATTGACCATAACATGAGATAAGGACCTCCAATCGACACACCATTAGTTGAGTAGGATTCCTCGGATCAAGATGATCATTTTTGTATATTACACTCAATGTTTTGAAGAAGTTTGAGTATGGTCGGGTTGGTTCAAAATGAAACCAACAAGGCCCTCGGAGTGGAAACACTAACAACATATGGACCGGATGCCAGATTGACGTGCCGTCAACTTCCTTGAATTTATTTTGATGAGAAATTTAATCTGTCATACTCCACGTGAGGTTTGGACGTAATTGGAGTATAGTCGGGTTGGTTTATCTAAGAAACCTATCGTGCCTCTGGAACGGAAAAGCTAATAACTCTCAGACCAGACATCTGTTTGAAGAAACGTCAGCTGCATTAGTAATCTTGTTGAGAAACAGTTTCTTTGAGTATACTCCATGGGTGTTTGGGGTATAGTTTAGATATGGTCGGGTTGATTCGTACACAAAACCAACCGGGCCCCCGGGACAAAAAGGCTAATAACTCACAGGCTGGGCGCCCGATTGACGCGCTGTCCTATACGTTGAGAACCTTATGACGAGGAGGTCCTTTGTGAAACTCCTTATTGAGACATTGTGACACATAGAGTATAGAACAATAGCTCATGGAGTGGATATGCTCGGAGAAGAGCATACAGAGTGCGGAGAGCTAGTAGTTGTAGACCTGATGACTGCTTGACCGATTCGACTCAGAGTGATTCGACTTGCCCAATGGATGGAGCGCCCAGTTAGGCGATAGAACCACGATGGACGGAGCAACAGGTTTGGTGACAGACCCACAATACTCGACATGAGGAGTACCTTTTTAGGATATTACGGAGAGCACTGCTGTGTTGGGGCGGTAGACCCATGGCGGGTAGCACTACTATGTGGGGTTGACAGACCAGTGATACTCGACATGAGGAGTACCTAATCAGTCTATGGTTAATGAGTACTGCCTCGGAGTCGCGACAGGGCCACTGTACTCGACAGAGGAGGAGTTATCCAGTAGTTGTGGTTTCGATAATGAAAATCCTGGTTTTAGCTGAGTCAATTACCTTTGTGTTTTCCTCATGATTGAGATGGGTTTCTTGATAACTTAGGTATATGTATGGGTGTATACCTATATAATGTTTATCTGTTGAGATCGTTCTTTGTGGTTTATCCTCGTTGGATTTTGTTAGACCTTGAGGGTCTTGGGGTCCCTACTGAGTATCGTTATACTCACCCCTGCACGGGTAAAACCTCCACCTCGTTGTGTTAGATTTAGACGACAGGCAACACTGAACTAGGCAGAGTGTACGAGGACTGGACGGTACCCGGAGGTGGACACTCAGAGTGATGGCTCACTGAGAGGACCTATAGACGTGGAGTGCTGAGGAGGACATTTTTACCTACCCTTCAGTTAAGAACCCAGAGGACGATCCAATAGATGCTTCCATTTTCAGATATTTCTCTTTTCAGTTGTAATTCATTTCATATGTTGTTGTACATTTTTGTCGGGCTTTAATCCTGGCCCCTTTTTCATTCAAAACTTCTTATACTGCTGTACTTTGTGTTTTCTTCCGCTTGTACTCTGGTTGTGTATGTTTACGTTTTATAAAATAAATGCCTTCGTAGTTTTTAGGGAGTTACGCCTTTGGTGCTAGTAGCCATCCTCTGGCCTATGGAAGTTGGGATTGGGGTAGTCATGGCACGAGCTTTGAAGACGGGTCTTCACAAATTGGTATCAGAGGAATTTGTTCTACCATAGTACACTGGACTCTGAAATTTATTTCTATGAAAGAATAGTGATAAGGGTACTGAGTGTGGTTTTTAGTTCAGGGAGCCCAGTGTTGGTGTGGTGGCCGACGTATCCACACACCAGGACCCTGACTTCTGTATTTCAACTCAGTGCATGAAAACACTTCTTACGTGTCTGTTTTAAAAAGTATTCTTTAAGTAACCTCATACCAGGTCAGCTCACCTGGTATATTCTTTTGACCATGTCGCATCTGTCCGAGATGCCTCCACGCTGACAGTCAGTTGGAGTTCCGAGAGAGTACCCGATGACGGCCCACCGAGCGATGAGGCTCCGGTTCAGGGCCCTCTTGCTATGATGGCACATTCTGGTGGTATACCAGCAGCAGCACCACCGATTGGGCAGCATATTCCACCAGTCATACTAGCGGATGATGCACGATGACAGAGCGTGTTGCACGAGTTCCAGTAGTAGAGGCCTCCGAGGTTACAATGCGAGATATATTCCCAAGAAGCAGTGAACTGACTGGAGGAGATTTCTATAGTTCTACACCTAGTTTAGACATTAGTATAGCATATGGTGATCTTAATTACTGGTGTTTACTGGGGATTGACCATGAGGTTGTTCCACATAGTGATGAGGCTTCGGTACGTGGACCGATGCCTGAGATATTACCTTCGGGTAGTGTGCCAGCTATATCACTACATGTTGGTCAAAAATTTCAATCGTCAGTACCAATAGATGACACATGTAGGCTTAGTGCCTTACACATGTTTTATCATCAGATACCCCTCAGGTTATGAGGTGAGCCCAAATCACAGGCAGCTGAGGACAGGCTTGAGGAGGTGGCTGAGAGTTTTCTAGATCTTATACAGCTTCGACAGGACAACATGTCAGTAGATGAGTTTTCATTGGGGAATACCGATCATTTCGGGTACTCGATGAATACTATATGATCAGTGATATGGGGATAAGACTACTGAATGAGGTGAGTTTAAATGATATCGGAGCCAACACTTTTTCCTCAATGCATTCCCAATTATGCTAGGGTGATTGAGATAACCTTTGTGGTTGAATGTTCTTTGGCTGAACAAATACAGCAAGTTAATGTTAGCAGTGGGAAAGCACAGAACTGACGCTAGTCTCAACGATTTAGGAATTTAAAAATTTTGAAGATGATGAAGTGTTTTGGATAGATAAATCTTCATAGCAGCAGACGTGGAAGAAGAGCTAGGAGGGAAGCATGTGGTGATGTACATTTCGACATGTTACAACCAACCACCTTAGTAGTCCCCACCAGGCTCAAGGAGCAGGAAGGCAGTGGAAGAGAGTAGCTACATGTGGTCAAGATTTGTGACCCAAGTGCTCTGGGAATGATTTGAGGTACAGTTTGTGTCTGTTAATTGCTGTCGTAACAATAGACATTGATACGAATCATTCCATCCCTCTACGAATTTTGTCCCAGACCTAGAGTTTCTGGTTAATCTGTTGAGTTGACCCTCGCGTCTGGAGATACCTTTGGGAGGAGACTTAATAATCACACATACAGGGATGGTGTTATCTTACCATTGAGGCGATAGTTTCTATTGGAACCTCTTGGTGGATGTGTTGAGACCTTACAACATTAGTTTGGGTATAGACTAGGCAACCACAGTTCATACACAGATCGAATGTATTAGTCAAAAATGATGTGGTTTACCTACAACGTTGGGATGGGTTTTCCTTGGTCGGTGAAAGGGAAACCCCATGAAGCACTGGATAAAATCATGCTTAGGAGGGTGCATCTGATCAATCATTAGTCGTCCAACCTTAACCACATGGTAAAAGGAGTTTTGAGTTTTCATATCCAAATGGGAGACAAATACCACATGAGTTTGAGGAAGGCGACAACATTTTCCTACGGGTCTCACCTTGATGAGGACTATAGAGATTTGGCCAGGGCGGAATGTTATCTCTGTGTTTCATCAGACCTTTTCTGGTCATTAGCAAAGTAGGCGAGGTGTCTTACTGCCTGGCCTTTCCACCTCAATTACACTGGGTGCATGAAGTCTTCCACGTATATTAGATGAGGAGATACATGCATGACCTTTTCCACATAATCGACCACGGGGAGCTGGACATTGATGACATGGAAACTTTCACGGAGGTTCCATAGTAGATTGCAGATCGACAGAAGCGGGTCCTGACTAGACGGTCGATTCCTCTTGTGCGCATTCGATGGTAGCACGAGAACCTCCAGGAGATCACATGGGTGCGGGAAGTTCAGATGCGTGCTCAGTACATCCAATGTTGTTTCCCTAGTGTTTTTTGTAGCTTTAAGGGGACGTAAAAACCTTAGTTGGGAGTAATTTAATGCCCATAATTTTCAATAAATTTTTTTTCTTCAATTATTTACGATATTACGAGTCTGTGGCTTCTGATGGAACTTGATTCTGAGACCTGGTGTGCCCGGAATCAATTTCTGAATTTTTGTTCGGATATGTTCAGTAAATGTACGTGCGGGTTTTTCTATCTATTGAACTGGTTCTTAGAATTTAATCTGAGGGCACAGATGAACGTGTAGCACCGGTATTCCCTTAAGTGTATTTTTACCGCAGTTGCGTTTTATGCGGGTTGAATGTTTAAAATTGGGGTTTAATAAAAAAGTTAAATAAAATTGTTTAGAACAATTTTATATAGCTTGGTGGTTAAATCCTACATGGGGATATTAATGGTGGGGCTCACCCACACATAATTTCCCATGTGTGGATATTTGTGAGGTGGGTCCCACACGAGCCCCATCCTTTCATATCCTTTAAACCTACCTTAAACTCCCTAATTTAATTCCCCTTGTTTAATTCTTGTCAACTTCCCCATTTAATTGGGTGGAGCCTCTCCATATTCCACCTCCCTCTCTCCAATTAATTTTTTTCCAACCCATATCAGTTAATTAAACAAATATTCCATTAATTAATTAATGTGTTTGATTTAATTTGTAAATCCATCGCATGTTATATTATGGGAGGGGAATTTTATTATTTCGGTTTGCAAAATTGGTGGGAGAGCTCTTGAGAGGATTTACAAGGAAATTTACTTCTCTGACGAAGAACACCAACCATCAACGAAGAATGACTTTCTCCCTCGACAAATAATTCTCTACCATTAGAGGAATGCGAAGTCGATAATGACGCGTCTTCTTCAGGTGCACTCCAACGACAACAGAATCGACACTGATCTTCCGTGATGCTCGACCACCGCGACGTTCGACTTCCGCAGTTCAACGACATGCAACGTCCTTTCAAGGTATGGGTTGTTATTGTATAAATATATATACATGATTTATACCCTAGAGAATGGGTGTTTAATTGATTGAATGATTATTTGAACCACTAATGTTGTGGGTATGGACTAACAAACAAGTACGGACCCATCTCCATATATTTCTTGATGTGAGGAATGTTTTGTGATGATGAAAGGGGACCGCAACAGCAATTTGGAGCGTTCGTAGTAAAGTTACGGAATCGAGATGAATAGAGGTGCAGACGGTGGGAGAAACAGACCAACAGAGCGTGTTCGGTGGTCCGCAGACGGTGGTGGCGGTGCCGCCGTAGCAGACCACCGCAGCTGAGACGTGACTGAGGGAGGAAACGGAATGGCTCAGCCGTTCTGGGATTGGAGAGGCGCGGTTTAACATCACGCCAGCTGGCCGAGCAAGCCCCCCCCCCCCCAGCCGTGTCGGGGCGGGCCACACGGGTCTGGATGCATTAGTCGGGCCGGACCATGCCGGCCGGTTCGGGGCACGCCCAACCCTGCCGGACCCTGACCTGCGTCGGGTCGCCCCGGTTCGGGCCAACCCAGGGTGAGTTGGGCCCGGTCGGACCGGGCCCAGACCCCCCCTTTTCGGACCATTTTCTGTTAATTGCCCATAACGTGAGATACATAACTCCGATCGATGATCTATTAGTTGAATTGGATTCCTCGGATCAAGATGGTCATTTCGGTATATTCCACTCATGGTTTTGGAGAAGTTTGGGTATGATCGGGTTTGTTCGAACCCGAAACCAACCAGGCCCTCGAAGCGGAAACACTTATAACATATGGACTTGAAATCCGATTGACGTTCCTTCAACTATGTTGGATTCCTTTGGATGAGATGATTATTTTGGCATACTACACATGAGGTTTGGACATAATTGGTGTCTGGTCGGGTTGGTTTATCTTAGAAACCAACCGAGCCCCTGGAACTGAAAAGCAAATAACTCTCAGATCAGACGTCCGTCTGATGAACTATCAGCGACGTTGGTAATCTCGTTGAGAAACATTTCTTTTGAGTATACCTTATGGGTGTTCAGGGAATAGTTGAGATATGGTCGGGCTGGTTTGTACTCAAAACCAACCAGGCCCCTGGGACAAAAAGGCTAATTTCTCACAGACCTGGGGTCCGATTGACGCGCCGTCTAATGCGTTGAGACCACTTTGTCGTGGCAGTCCTTTCTGATACTCCTTCACGAGACTAAGTGACACATGGAGTATCAACCAATATCTCATGGAGTGGATCGTCCCATAGACGAGCTTAATGATTGCAGAGACCTAGTAACTGTAGACCTGACGACTGCTTGATCGATTCGACTTGGAGCGATTCGACTAGCCTAGTGGACGGAGTGCCCATTTTGGTGGAAGAGCCACGGCGGAAGGAGCGCTTGGTTTGGCAGCAGACCTGTGGTAATTTATAGGATGAGTACTTCTATATGCTATTAGGGGTAGTTCTACTGTGTTAGGGTGGAACACCCATGCCAGGGAGTGCTATTGTGTTGGGGTGACAGACCCGCGCTACTCGACATGAGGAGTACCTTAGCTATCTAAGGTTAGTGAGTAGCGCCTCAGAGTCATGACAGGGCCAATGTACTCAACAGAGGAGATGTTCTCCAGCAGGTGTGGTTTCAATAATGAAAATCATGGTTTAAGATGAGTCAAGGACCTTTTTATTTTCCTCATGATTAATATGGGTTACTTGATAAAATAGGAATATATATGATCATATACCTAAGTAAAGGTTATCTATTGAGACCATTCTTTGGGGTTTATCCTTGTTGTATTTTGCGATACCTTGAGGATCTCGGGGTTTGTACTCAGTATATTTATACTCAACCCTACATGGGAATGCCCGCACCTCGTTGTGTTAGATGTAGATGACAGACAACGCTGACTGAGGCAGGGTGTATGAGGACTGGACGATACCCGAATGTGTACACTCGGCATGACGACACATGGAGCGGACTGATATACGCGGAGTGATGAGGAGTACATGTGTACCTACAATTCAGGTAGGAACCCGGAGGATGATCCAGGAGCTGCTTCCATATTCTAGCTATTTATCTTTTCAGTTGTACTTCCTTTCAGTTGTAGTTGTACCTTTATGTTGGGCTTGTAATTCGGCCCCTTGTACATTCAGCACTTGTTATACTACCTTACATAGTGTTTTCTTCATCTTGTACTCTGGTTGTGTATGATTACATTTTATAAAAGCAATGCCTTCCGAGTTTATAGGGTGTTACGCCTTTGGTGGTAGTCGCCAGACCCTGGCCTATGGAAGGCGGGCTTGGGTAGTCACGACACAGACTTTGAGGACGAGTCGTGACAATCCAGGTCCATTTGTTATCTAATAGATATGAAATATTGGTGAAATATTTATCATAATGAAATGGAATATTGTTACATGTATGAAATTTGACACTATAAATTAGGTTCACATATATCCAATTAACATCATGAATATTAGCATTTATTAAATTAATTAATGGGAGATATTGGACAAAAAAATTACAGAAATTAAATCATACATATGTATTTCATATGATCCTATATCATTCATCATAACATATCCCAGGAAAAGAGATGGGTTTCATAAAAATTTCTATATTGGTTAACTTGTGGAAAAATATCATTATATATTAATATAATAAGCACTATAAATGTAAAAATATTAATAAAAATATTTCATAAAAACATAAATAATCTAGAGAATGAATAATCATGATATTCATGGATCATATACCTAAAAACCCGAATATAATATCATTATTTTTTTATTTCTGAATAAATATTCTTCTCAAATATCATTATAACTTTCTTGATGAACATATCCTTTCAATATCTAAAATACATATTTTAAATTTAAATATTGTTATAAAATTATGGAAATTAAATTATTTTATAAAAACATTGGAAATTTGTAAAGGATTATAAAAATAATTTAGCTTCCATGATGGTAGGGAATATCATTAATGATGTATATGTTATTGAAAACATTCCTTTAATACATTTGTAATATGTGAAAAAGTTCCTCATCCAGAAACTATTAAATTATTAATTTTAAAACTACATTGAAACAAAATAATAAATGGATAAAATTTACATAGAAATTAATTCTATAATAATAAAAAAATTCATTAAAGTTTTATCATAAATTTTGGATTTGCAAAAAGATTTTTAAACAATCAAGGAAATAAGGGGTATATTTGATAAAATATTTTTTAAAATCTCGTAAAGATAAATGTTGTTGAAAAATAAAGGATGATATATATTTTAAATAAATTTAAAAATCATAATAAAAATTATATTTTTATAATAAGGTACTTCATATGAAATCCTCCCCAAAAACATTATCGTATGTAATGTTGATAAACCATGAGATTGTAACATAAAAACACATAAAAATTTATTAAAAATCGAGGTGTAATTTCATTGAAATAATAAACATTGATGGGTATGAATATCCCCATAAAATAATAGTAATATTCCTAAAATAAATCCATTTAATATAGAAAAGAACTGTTAGAATAATCTTGTGGGGACATTATAATTTTTCTCAAAAAATTAACAGTGGGATTAAATTATCATTCTATATGTTTAAATTCATTGGTACATGATGGAACATACTGAATTATAGATATAAAATTGGTATAAATATATTGTAACATCCTAATAATATATATAAAAACATATATGATATTCTTATAAAATTTTATCAGATGTTTGAAAAAATTTCATTATTTAAATCTCTTTTTTCGGGTGATATATGCTTTATTTTCCATATATGTTTTTGTTTATGTAGTTTCTTCATTATATTTTTTTTATATTTCAATCATATTAATAATGATAATAATGATATAAATATCAGATATATTATTTATATTCATGTTTATTTTCATCCAAATTGTATATATAGAAAAATGAATTTCATTATTCGGGGTAACCATATTTCATATCTATGTACGAACATTTTTTTCATTTTTGAACAGATGTAATGAAAAAATGTAAAGAATAATTCTCCTTAAAATAATTTTTATAATGTAATATATAACATATGTATTCAATATATCTATCATTATTAACATCCATGAAATTAAAAAATATAAATAAAATCACATTGATTTGTGGTGGAGATAGTCTACAAATATGCATTCATGACATTATAATTTATAATTTCTTTTAAGGATTCATGATAGATTTGATATTATAAATAAATATGTATAATAATACCATGAATATATTATTAAATATTAAACCCATAAAAGTATATATCTATAGAATATGGTGATTATAATTGAATTGGATCATTATGTAGGGATGGAAAACCATATGTATGCACATGTGATACATTAAAAACCCATTGACAAGAATAAATGATTATTATTGATAAATCAAATTCATAATATAAAATAATTATATTTTTTATACTAGTGTAATAATTTATTAAATAAAGTAATTTATTTATTGGAGGAAAAATAATATTTAATTAATTTATCAGTTAAGTTGATTACCACTCGTTTGAAAGAACTACATTACCTACTATATTAATGGAAATATTTTTGCGATAGATGGGAAAAAAGATATATTTACATGGAATATAAGAAGTAGTTTCTTATGTATGTTTCAGAATGAATATTTATAGTGGCTGAATATCTGAAAGAAGGGGTTTATTTTAAAATTGAGGTAAATGGAACAATAAGAATTATTTAAATTATTAAAATATATTCAATTCATTACCAGTAAAATAAATCCAAATATATATAGATTCTAAATCTGGGTTGGATGTGGTTTATATATTTTTTAACCAATAATAGTTTTTCTTGTATATATGAAATTTTAATCATTATATTTTAGATTTAAACTATAGTTAACATATTTTAAAATTTACAATTGTAAACTGATTTTTATTTGTTAGAGGTTAAAATTTTTCTTATAAGGTTACTATTGGGTCATAAATGGAAAATAGATTTCATTTTTGAAAATATAATATCCATTTTGTAATATTTAATAATTTTAATGGGTTTTAAATACAGTAATAAATTATTATTTTTCAAAAATACCATTAATGTCAATTTCCACACTGTTCCTTTAGTTTTACCTAAATACATAAATAAGTTTTAATAAGAATATAAACATTTAACATTTCACTAATTTATCACATTCGTACTTTAAAATAATAATAAATAATTGGATGTCATATTAAACAAACATAAGAGGTTTAGAATGGTATATAACAACGTACGAAATTACGATATATTAATTATTAAATATGTACAAACACTTCAACAGCATCAATATCCTGAAATGTTGAGTTTATAATTTTTTTACATTCAACCCTATGTATATATTTCATTATATGAGTCATTTTGTTTAGCTTGTGTTACACACAACATCGAATGTATAAAAAATGTGAAAAAATATCATTACATAATAAAATTCTTTTAACCTACCAGATACATTGAAGTGTATTAATTGTAAAAAATACGTAATGAAAATTATTGTCTTCAATTGATGGTAAATCAAATAAGAGTAATTTAAAACAATAATAAATGATTCCTAAAAAGTGTATCTTTTTAAAGACATATTAACCATGCATTGTGGAGAAATTTTAAATTAATGTTTTAAAACTATTAGAGTTAATCATTTATTTAATAAAAAATATAAATTATCTATGTTTGAATATTATGGATTTCTCCAAGATAAATTTTTTGATGAATGTTGATAAATAATGATTTTTAATTGAAATTTATATATTCATTACAATTATTTAAAAAATAATATTACATTTTAAATTAGTTTGAAATTAAAATTAGTTATATTAAATATCATGAAACTCAATTTTGTTTAATATAATCATATTTATAATTAAATTCATTAAAACAAATCTGAATACTTTTAAAAAAATTCACCTTAAAAACCATCATTTTCATCATGTCTATGAAGTTAATTTTAATTTAGAATTATATATTTCTAGTGATTTAATTCTGAAAATGGATTAATTTTTTTCATTAAACATATTTTATTTTATATATTAATTTTATATTAATTTTTTTACAATAATAAATATTTTTAATAGTCAAATGTAATTATCATGGATATAAAAATAATGGATTATTTATGGTTAACCTAAGAAGATGAGAGTTAAAATATAGGCTACCAATATATAAAACACGTAGAAAATTTAAATAAGTAGACCTTATCATTTATAAGTTAACTAATGTAATATTTTATGTGGTTTTAATATTTAAAAAATATTGTAATGATTGAATGATCTCAAACAATAACAATTGTGCCACAAACCACACTTATAAGAGGATAATCACATTCATTTATTATTCACAACATAAAGCCATTTTGGTTTATTAATTCCTTTTAAAAATAGCATCCCAAAAAACTAATCAAATACGACATTCCATATATTGGATATAATTACATCCTATCATTTCATTATTGTAATCATAATGAAGATTCTTGAAAAAATGTATCTTTCTTCCAAAAGATTTTTTTTTCTTTAAAAAAAATAAATTATTTATAATATTTGATGACATAATAAAATAAATATATTTAATATACTTATAGGGATATATGATATGGTCATGATCTAAAAATACCTCCACTTACATCTAATGGTTAACGAAATCATCCTTCATGTGTACACCACATTACCCCTCAGGAACGGATGTCATTAGTTCTTCCAATACCGCATCTCACGATTTTATTCTATAGTGGATATAAAATATACATATATAATATTTTTTTAAAAATTACACATATATATTAATTATATGATATATAACGTTATATATACATAATAGTTTTTAAATTTCATCACGACTGATCACCCCTGAACTAACGACCAATCTAGAATGACTATTCATATAGTCTATGATATTGTAAGACCCTTGTCATTATAATTAATATATATATTGGATCAATCTATCCCATATTTTGAGTTATTACACAACAATAGCTTCAAATAGAATATTTATATTACTCCATATGAATCTATGTATGAAAATCGATGTTGAACTTCATCCTGTGGTGAGGAAGTTGTTTAAAGAAATCTAATTTGACTAGACCTTGTGAAAGATATTATAGACAAGGTTCAAGCCTTTTAGAATCATATAAAAGCTGTAACATACTAGATAAGTAAGGAATACGGAACTATTTATATTTATTAATTGTTTTGAATTAAATATTAATTTTACTTTAAAGAGGATGCTATGTTTGATGGCGTACCTGATACGAAACAACAAGATATTTGAAAACATATGTAGCACTATAATAATATAATATTATTATTTTAAATAGCAGTTAATGCATAGCCTTTGTATTGGTGGGAATGAATAGAAATAACTGAAAAAATATTATATATGTTTGTTAAATGTTTTTACAATTTTCTAATAAATTATAGAGGCTTACAATATGAATGAATCTAATTTGAGGCATAATTTTCTTTAAAAGGTCGATTAACACTTTTTAATGGAGAACCCTCATAAAATATAGTTTTTTTCACACTTATATTTTCTATTAGACAATATAATATTCTTTTTTAGATTCGGGACATCAAAATTTACATTGGATAAAATTTTGGTATTTTTATGATAAAATTCATTTTTTAATGAATAGTAAAAATACTGTATTTCAATTCAAACGTACCTTTTTATCTGATTTATTTATATGGATAGTTTATGTTTTTAATTGTTTTTAACGTTTAATTATAATATATGTTTTCTGTTTAATCAAATTTTTGTCATTTGAATTAATTTCCCTTTGAAATTGAACATAAACAAGTGTCAATCTTTTGAAAGTTATTATTTTTTCAATACACGGTTTTTATTTTGAAATCAGAAATTAATTTTAAATTAATTTCGGCCAATTATATGTTATTAATATTGAAAAATGGATTCTATATTACTATTCAGTAGTTCAAAATTGTGTAAATTTGTAACTTTTATTTTTAGACATTTTAAATATTTATTTCAGTGCATATTTTATTTACAATGATTAACGAACAAGTATAATAAATAACAGTAAAATATAATATTATAATAATATTAAATGACCATAACATGTGTTATAATCCTATTTTATGATACATATCTGACCATGGGCATCCTTGGGTCGAATTTGGGACCCCATGGATCCCCATGGGAGTAATAATGAAACTTAATATTAATTAATTTAAAGTAAAGACAAAAATGACATAAAAAATATCTTTTAGTAAATAAATTTCTACAAGGGGTTATATAAGTTACCATTTAGACTATAAATAATAATAAAAAATTTAAAAAGATTTCATACATCATTGTATTTTTTTATAATTTTTGTACATCAAATAAATTAAATTATTTATGACACAATAATGAGGCAATATTTACCTCATTAATAAATGATTTAAATAAATAAGATTACAAACATTACTATAATATCAAAAACCAGTCAAATTCTTATTGGATGATTTTATTTCGACCATGAGTCATCTTAAATTCTACTTTAATGATTATTTTACCTTTTTAAACTAAATATGAGTTTATAATAAAATAATTGGTTCAAACTTTTCTAAAGATCCCCTCCTCTCCATTATAAAAATCCCTCACTTCTAAATCATTCCTCACACTTCTGAACCCATTGGCTCATACAACCTATACTCCAAAAAGAACCCAAAATCTGTCTCTTTTAACTATATGCCTTTCCTTAGTTATAAAGGACTTCAAGAAACCCTTTTGGTTCAAATAAAAGAGAGTTACCCAATTTAAAGGAAATGTATTTTCTTAAGTTCTTTTGTATTATTTAACATCTCTCACCCCCTAAATTCTTTTTATTCGTTTATTTTGTTAAAAAAATATCATCCTCAATATACTAGTATGTTGTTATGAGAAGTATTTCATCTACACTTACAAACACCTCAATATAATAGGTGAAGAACATACTGTTTCTTTGAATGGCCAGGTAACACCTCACGAAGCGATTATTGTTAAATTATCTCCTATCGCCTCTCATTGTGAACATTAAGAAAGAACTGTTTTTATATATAATATATATTATGTCTATGGATTATATATTATAATGTATTTTTCATTTATAGCATACCTTTATGGTTTCCATAATGGGTAAATGCGATAATTTCATTTGAGGAAGTGAAGACTACCACCCCCTCAAAGTGATATGACTCATTAATTCCATATGTGGGACTTATAAAGGGTAGAGTTTATGATATTATATATGATATTGTACTGAAATGATAATATACTTAGGTATCATTATGTTTTAATTCCTTTAAATTAAGAAAATAGAAATGGAAGTTGCGTTCATGCGTACGTATGTCCTACCGTCTCCATAAATATGTCATTTCATTTCATAACATCAAATGTTATGTACTATTATAAAAATAATATAGTAGATATATATAATATATATGATATCTACTTCATTAATATCATTCTGATGATAATAGATATTTGACCACATGAACAACTTTTAATAAAAAGTTGTTCATTTTCACTCAAGTTCCAAAAATCGACGAAACTACCGTTAATAACATAAATGATTATATAATGTGTATAACATGGAAATAAGTGATATAAAAAGAAAAAAATTAAAATGGTTCTTAATCAAGTAGAAATTAACTTTTGTTTATTATTAAAGAGATTAATGAACGATCGAGTGAAGTTAGACACGAGGTAAGGGATTGCGTCTCAATCTCCTTTCATTGAGGAATGTTTTGTTTTATTCTCAACTTTCTTTTATATGGTGTATAAATAACTTTTACTTTTCATTTCATTCAAATGGAATCATTTCCTACGAGGTGTTTTAATAAATGGAAAAAAAATAATGTTTCTTTTTAATGTAAGTGGTGACAATGACCTTTCCCCCATCGCGAGTATTATTTGATCTTTGGCTTCCTTAACAAGAAGAAATGTTTTTAAATGAAAAAAAATACCATATACTCTTTTTACATATATTGGTAATAAAAATGGTTCTAATAATGGATTTTTTATGTCAATATATTTAAATGATATATTGTGATTAAAATATGGGAATGTTACCTTTCCTTTATTTTTGTTTCATGTGTTATGAATATGTTATGGTTCTTAGGCATTGTTTCTGCATATGGGTGGTTTCGTGATAAACCTAAGGCGGGTGAGCCCAAGATGGCACTCCAATGCATTGGGTAATGTGATGGAGGTAAAAATAAATGTTTCCCCTAACAGATATAGGGAATATACTCTGATGGGTATTCAAAATGTTACTCCCTATGTTGTTGTGACAGCTACAATGTAAGTATGTTATGAATTCCATAAGTTGCCTTTATGATTTATGATTTTTGTGTGTTATTCATAATTTTTCAGATTTCGTAAGATATGTTATGATCGAAAAGTCTTAGATTCATATATTTTTATTTATTAATGGGTTAATGTTTCCTTTCCTTATTTTATAGCCCTTACTGAGGTATTTATGCTCATCCTAGGTTTTTGAAATGTTTTCCACTGGACATAAAGATGAAAAGGGTTAATTATGGGATCAATGAAATGTCATGCAGTCTAATGCATGTAACTAGACAAGTTTTTTTAAGAGAATTTATTTAAAAAAATTGATATTGAGTAGTATTGTCTACATATAATTTTTATGTTAATAATTAATAGTGATGGAATAATTCTCTTAAACTCTAAACTTAAAAAGATCCTCAATGTTAATTATTAATTTAATTCAAGATTATGTCATGTTTAAGGCCTAGTACTTATAGTTGGTATCAGAGGTCGGTATAGACAACATTAGGGATTATGAGTTTTTGTTAAAAACATGGTCAGTCCCTAGGTCTATTATTTCAGTTAAATCCTTGTTTTATAAATTTTTTTAAAATCAAAGAATGTTAGTTACATATAGGAGTGGGATCTCAAACAAAATTCCTATCTCTTCCTAATGACTTGCTTGCAATAATTATTGCAAAGTCATGTTCGGATGATGGTGAAACATTATATAGCAAACAAATCACTTGAAAGAAGTTGTTTGAGATATCATACAACTCCACTATACCTTGTTATCATCATGGATCACGGGTTGTATTTAAATAAATCTTATTTTTACAATATTCTATTATTTTCAAGAAGGGTAAATATTATCAAGGAATTTACAAATATTTTACATTATCACTAGATTATTTAGAATATTATGATTTTGAAAAAGGTGCTGAAGAAAGAGACCCTTTCACAACCTATTTATATTTTCTTTTATAATATAGTCTCTCACCACATAGGTATGGTATTTTAAAATTGCGGTTAATTAAAAACATTAACTCAAATTCGGTCTGTCTTATTCATAGAAATCTTTTTTTATCAGATGTTTTGAAATTATATGTCATAAATGATTATTTTCCAAAACTATTTTTCTATGAATACCAATGTGACTGATTTTATACAAGGTGTATTTGAATGAAGGAAGAATATGATTTTTGAAAATCTCTAAATCATTTTTGCAAGGCATTGACCTTCAACCTACGCGAATAAGATAACGATGAATCAAAGTGGACACCATGATCAAGGTATATTGTTCTTTATTTTGGGGATCATTTCATTTTACCATATGGTTGTAAATTTAAATAAATGAAAATATATATAAGACATCACGAATTAAGATGTGAAGATCATAATTATTTGGGATGAAAATGAGAGGTACAATGAAACCATTGAGGTTAAAACATGTTTGGGTTATTTTTGAGTTTTATAAAATGGACAACTCACAGACCGTGTGACAACCCGTCACGTCAGACCAAATATGGGGATCCAAACCCAGAACCAAAGTGCGATGGGATTTATTTCCAACCACAAGACTACGTGTGAAGTCCCGGGTTAGTATGACTTATTCTTTTTAGTAAAATGATTTTATGGAACATGAATAAGTTGATTATGGGAACTTTTGTTTTATTAAATGGATATGCATAGTACAGAAAAATGATTTAGTGATTATGTTAGAAAGGGGGTTGTGGACGATGTTCTTTCTTTTGAGGAAAACACTATATGGCTAAGGAAGATAAAATACTATGGGATTTCAATTGTGGAATATTTGGTTGAAATTTTATTTTGGAAGAATCTATGTTTTTATTGTGGACATATGATGATTTGGTTTATTTATTAAAATGATTAACCTATAATGGAGAATATGTGATTAGGTTAAAAACTATTCAATATGATACTTTATGTATAACTTGTGTTATTTGGAGATAAATGTTAAGATTCATCTTAGAAGACTATGTAATTAAGTACTTATGAGAATTGGGTTACAATATTAGTTTGTATTACTTTTGATGAATTTTATGGGAAATTTATTATTGAATGGACTTAGTTGAACTTTAGGTTTTGTTTGTCAAATTTTGGAGATTCAGAGTAATTTTTCTTCTAGTAAAAGATTGCCCTTTTGGGGTATTATCTGAACATTCACCAACCATTTCGGTTTTAGGAGATTTCTAATGATAATGGAAATATATAGTTCTTCTTTTTTGGATAATGTGATTCTCTAGATGATGATTCTTTTTATTTTGATGTGGCCAAGCCTTTTTGAATGCTCATTGCTTGGAGAAATGATTATTTTTTTGGTAGCATCTTATTGAAGGATGAAACTCTAATTGAATGTAATTATATTTCCTTAGGTTCATATTCATTTTAGTAATTTGATTACTCACAATTATGAAATGGATTGTAAAAGAAAAACTTTTTTGATTTACGTTTCCTTCTATGTAATCAATGACTTCTTACACATCATAAGATTGTGATTTTCTAGTGGTTAACTTTCACTTAATCATATTTTCTATAACTCTCCATCAGAACATGAAAATTTGTTTTCTCTTCCATATCCACGTTTCCTATATGGAATCCATGTAAGTGTTATCTCGGGTGACATTTTTACTTTTATTTCTTTCATTTAATTTGATAGTTTTACTAACTCTTTTCTGAGGTGGTACATTTAGTGATGTTTCGAAGCCCAGTTTTAAAATTGTGAGGGCACAATTTCCAAAAAGGGGGGAAGGATGTAACATCCCATAAAAATAATGAATACGACACTTTTCGTATTTATTAATATTTGTGGATTAAATATTAATTTTACTTTAACGAGGATGCTATGTTCGATGGCGTACCCGATACGCAACAACGAAATTCTATGAAATGTTACATTACAAACTAATTATATAATATTCTTATATTAAAAGGTAGTTAACGCCTAGACATTATATCGGAAATAGTGAATATAAAAAAAATAGAATATTTCCATATATGTTTGTTAATTGTATTTACAATTATCAAATAAATGTTAGAGGCTTAAAATGTGAATGAATCTAAATATAGTCATCATTTTCTTTAAAAGGTCAATTTATATCATTTAAATGTAGAAAACGCTTTAAATATAGTTTTATCACTCTAATATGTTTTATTTGAAAAAATAAAATTACGCTTTATAATTAGGACATCAAAATTTACATTGGAGAAAATTTTGTTTTTTTGGATAAAATCTATTTTTTAATGAATAGTGAAAAATACTGTATTTTAATTCAAATCTGCCTTTTTTTATAATTTATTTATATGGTTAGATTATATTTTTAATTGTTTTAAAGTTTTATTATAGTATATTTTTACTATTTAATCTAATGTTGGTCATTGGAATTAAATTCACATTGAAATTGGACATAAACCAATGTCAATATTTTGATAGTTATTATTTCTTAAAAACACAATTTGGTTTTGAAAGCAAGAATTTATTTTAAATTTTGTTCGTTGACTTATATGTATTGAATTTAGAAAAATGGATTCCATATTTGGATTCATTAGGTCTAAATTGTGTAAATAGTTTACTTTTATTTTTAGACATTTTATATATTTACTTTAGAAATTATTTCATTTACCATGATTCAAGGGTAAATATAATAAATAAGGGTAAAATATAATATTACAATAATATTAAATTAACCTTAAATGTATCCTAATACTATTTCATGATCCATATCCGACCATGGGAATCCTTGGCTCGAATTTGGGACCCCATGGAGCCACATGGGAGTAATAATGACTCATTATATTAATTAATTTAAAGACAAAAATGACTTTAAAAACTATCTTTTAGTAACTATTTATTGAAATGGGGATATATTATTTATCATTTTGACTATAAATACTCAATGGAAAGATAAAAATATTTCCTTTATGAAGGTAATTTTTTTATAATTTTTTGACATCAAATAAATTAAATTATTTATGACACAGTAATGAGGCAATATTTACCTCATTAATAAATGATTTAAATAAAAACGATTATAAATATTAAAACAATATCAAAAACAAGTCCAATTATTATTGGATGATTTTATTTCTACCATGGGTAATCTTAAATTATAATTTAATTATTAGTTGACCTTTGGAAACCGAAGATGAGTTTATAATAAAATAATTGTTTCAAAATTTCTCAGAGCCCCTCCTCTCCCTTATAAAATGACATCGCTTCTAACTCATTCCTCACACTTCTCATGCCATTGTCTCACACATCCTATCCTCCAATAAGCTCCCAAGATCCCTCTATTGAACCTAAAAGCCCTACCCTAGGCATACATCACATCAATAACTCTTTTGGTTGAAACTAATGGGAATTACCCGATTCAAACTTAATGCCTCCTCTTAAGTTATTTTGTTTTATATTACTTATCAAACCACATAAAACCATTTTATTCTTTTATTTTATAACAAAAATAGTATTCAAAATATACTGGGATGTTGTTATGAGAAGTATTTAAATTACACTTACACTCAACTCCATCTAATGGCTGAAGAACATACTGTTTTTGTGAATGGCAATGTAACGCCCCACGAAGAGATGATTGTTCAATTATCTCATACCACCTATCAAATTCGACATTAAGATGGCACTGTATTTATATATGATATATATTATGTTTATTATTTATTTATGATTATTTATTTTACATTTATAGTATAAATTTATGGTTTCCATAATGGGTAAACACAATAATTTCTTTTGAGAATGTGTGGACTACCACACCCTCAAAGTGATATGACTCATTATTGCCTTATGTGGGACATATGAAGGGTATTGTTTTTGAAATTATATATGCTATTATACTAGAATTATCATATACCTTGGTATAATTTTGTTTTCATTCCATTAAAATAATAATTAGAAATGGAAGTAGCATTCATCCGTACGTACGGCTTACCGTCTCCATGAACGGTGAATTTCATTTCTTAACACCAAATGTTATGTACTATTATAAATAAAAAAATATAGTGTATTTATATGATATATATGATATCTAAACCACTAATATAATTCTGAAGATAATGGATATTTTACCACATCAACAACTTGTAATTATAAGGTGTTCATTATTACTCAAGTTCCAAATATCGACGAAACAACCGTTTATAACTTAAATGATTACATAATGTTTATAACATAGTAATAAGTTATATAAAATGAAAAATAAACATAAAAAAGGATCTTAAGAAAGTATAAATTAACTTCAACTTGTTATTAAGGATATTAAAGAACGATCGAGTCAAGTCAGATACGAGGTAAGGGACAATGTATAAATCTCCTTTCATTGAGGACTATTTTGTTTTATCCTCAACATTATTTTATACGATTTATAAATACCTTTGACTTTTTATTTCATTTAAATGGAATATTTTCCTATGAGGCATTTTACTAAACAAAAAAAAGACTATTTCTTTTTAACGTATATGGTGACAACGATCTTTTCCGCCACTATGAGTATTATTTTATCTTTTGCTTTCATAACAAGCCCTAATGTTTTTAAAAGGAAAAGAAATACCATATACTCTTCTTAGATATTTTTTTATTGAAAATGGTTTTGATAATTGATTTTTTATGTCAATATATTAAAATGAAATATTGTGATTAAAATATGGAAATATTGTCATTCCGTTATTTATGTTTTATGTGTTCTGAATATGTTATGGTTCTTAGGAATTTATTATGTAGATGGGTGGTTTTGTGATAATCCTAGGGCGTGTGATCCCTAGATAGATCTCCAATTCATTGGGTAATGTGATGGTGGTAAACATTAATGATTCTCCTAAGAGAATAAGGGAATATACTATGATGGGTATTCTAAATGTTACTCTCTATGTAGTTGTGATCACTACAATGTTTGTATGTTATGAATGCCATAAGTTACCATTATGATTTATGATTTATTTGTGTTATTCATAAATCATATGATTTCATAAGGTATGATATGATTGAAAAGTATCAGTTTCATTGAATTGTATTTAGTGATGTGTTAATTTTTTCCTTTACATATTTTATAACCCTTATCGAGATTTTTATGCTCATCCTATGTTTTTGAATTTTTTTACATTGGACTTAAAAATGAATAACGTCAAGGATGGGATCATGGAAAAGTCATATTGTCTAAAAAAAGGAACTAGACATGTTTCTTTTTAGAGTTTTTATTTTCAAAAAAAAATTATACTAAGTAGTATTGTCTATATGTAATTTTCATGTTGATATGTAATAGTTAGGGTCTAATTCTCTAAAAATCTAATCCTGAAAAGATCCTCAATGTGAATTATTCATTTAATTAAAGATTGAGTAATGTTTAAGTCCAGGTCCTTACAAGACCTCTATGTAGAAAACAATATAAGGGACTTGAAGTTTGACATTGAAGATAATGTCCTCCTTTGAATATCAACTTGAAATATAGACAATAGGTTTTGAATGTATGGGAAGTAAAGAACAAGTTACATTGGCCCCTTTTGAGGACCATGATCAAATAGGATCAGTGTCATATCTTCTTACACATCCACCAAATCTGCATCATATTTATGATGTGTTCTACAAATTACTCCGAAAGTTGTACATACCAGATCCCTCGCATGTAATGAACTAAGAGATGGTATAGTTTGAAGATGATATATCATATCAGGAGAATGTAGTAAATATTATTGACAAAAGAGTTTAGGTTCTATGAAATAAGAAAACCCACCTTCTGAAAGTGTTTTGTAATAACTATATGTATGAATTTTCAGCATGGGAACTAAATGAGTTGAAGAAGGATAAGTACCCTCACCTGTTTATGTAAAACGAAATTACAAGGGGAAAAATTAAAAGGGGGGAAGAATGTAATGACCCAAAAAAATATCAATGAAAATTTTCAATTATTATATTAATTTCATGTATAATAAATCACATAAATCTGAAAAATTAAAACTTTATAAAAAAATAATTAATGAAATAAGTGTATTTCATAATGTCAATGATCCAATACTGATGAAATAGTAACCTTATCAAAGGAATAGTAATATGACCCTTATGAATACTAAACTATCAAAATGAATAGATACATCATCCATGAATGTATAAATAAAATTTAGGTTTCTTATATATGAAATTATGGTATAATAATGTCATAACATAAGAAATTAAATGTTTGAATATTATTATTTATGTTTTAGTATTTTTCTATAGCATAAATTATTAAAGACAGATTTATGATTACTTTGATATGTTAAAATAATATATAATTTCATAAAATTTATTGATTAATTAATATTGAAATTTCATATTAATTTAAGATAATTTAATGTAACGTTATGTTATTTTTCAATGCATTATAATAGCCGTTATAATTTTGAAATATGTATTTTCCATGAAAATGATGATTTTTATTAAAATTTATATTAGTGAGATTTAGAAAATTATTATTTTAAAATGTAGTTTTATTTTTAAATCTAAAATTAAAAAAAATCGTGTAATTTTTTTGTACTATTCTAAAATACGTGATTTTGGTGAATAGTAAAATTATATAATGTACAATATATATATATATATATATATTATAAGATAAATACCCTATTCCTTGAGTCATCACTATTGTAATCACCATAATCTAGAACCATCATTCATTATTTTTTTAAATTTGGTGATAATTATCAAACAATTCATAGACCTGGGACAGAATAATAATCAAAATTATTTAATATTGGGAAAAACCCCTTCTCCTCTACTATAAATACTACCCCTCACCACCGCCATTAATCATACCACCCATAATTTGATCCTTGCCAAAATTTATCAAAATATATTCCCAAATAATCTACCCTATATGCAAGAGATCGTGGTCTCATCAAAGAAGACAATCCATTCTCCCATAGATGTTATGAAGGAGGATATATTAAATAGGTACAATCCTCAACATTTTTTATCAATAAAATTAATTTTATATTTGTTATCCAATTCTCTCCTCACATACTCTATCCAAATGATAATGGTAACTACATTATCAACCATATAATATAATTATGTATTGTTAATGGAATATCCATCATCAAAGTCATCATAGTATCTCCTTTATTCTAAAACATAAATCCTTGCCCACGATGTGTTAATTTAAAAGAATCTTCGTTGATACACTTTCATTTACTATTAATGTATTAAATGATGATTTTAATAACGTTATAATTTTTGAAATATTTTTTTTATGTTTATGTTACAGCGTTTTTATGTTATTGTGTTAACATATTTAAATAATACTATATGATATAACCAGACGAGTTTTTTGTTATCAAAAAAGCGACATAATTTACCTAAAACCATCGTCATTCAATTTTATATCATGATTCACCAACATACCATATAACTAAATTATTTATAATAAATTTTTAAATTATCAAAGATAATTAATAACAAATTATAAATATTCTAGATATTTATCTGTATTTTACACTATATTCTACTTTTGTATACATCTGAACCAATCATGAAAACTAAGAAGACTAAAAATCCCTAATAGAAACATTAAATATAATAACATTTAGATAAGAACATAATAAAACATAACAATACCCTAATGAATAAAATAAATATATAAAAGGCTCTATATTAGTTAATTACTTAATCTAATATGATTACATTGGATATTAAAGTGAGGAATGCATTCAAACATAATGTAAAGGGAATTCTTGAATGCAACTCTCTTTCTATGGGTTTTCCCTATTTCATATCATTTTCATTATGTATATTCCTTTGATATTCCATATAAATAATTTAGTAATAATGGAATTAATTTTTTTAAAATATAAATATTGCCAATCTATTATTATTTCAATTTAATTGATTTTTCAAAAATATTCATTCATTCAAAAAAAACATTTCATTTACATCTCGTGAGAATGTTTCTACTCCATTCATATTTGATGATTATTATTCCAGTTATGTTATTCGCTATATATTTTGGGAACCCCAATTTTTATTCCAGAATGTATGATTTATGAAATAAAGCCTATTCTATTCTATTGGTTCTTTTATGTTCAAGATTAATATATGTTATATATGGAAGTCATGATAATGTTAATGTAATAATATGACAGGTGATCAGTGATTTATATACCACAATGTAATGTTATTATGTTATGGGTTCCCCCAAAAAAATTATCTCTCTAATTCATTGCGTATTGTTATTTTTCTCAGGAGAAGGGTGAAATATTCCTTAATGTGATGCTAACATTGTTCACAACTATGTGTGGTAGTTTACAACTAAGACATGACGTTTCATTTTATGAAATGACACATTCCAAACCTTTTCTTAATTCATTCTCTCATTATTATAATCCTACAATATGTTATGATGATAATGATAATTATAACCCCATGTTTTATTAATTCATGTTCTTATCTATCCTCTTACTGGGATTTCAGATCACCTATTTTGTTGATTTATATCTTTAGGTGAATAGTTATTCTAAAGAGAACATTAGGTGCAATAATAATCTATAGAATAATGAATTTAATAAATGTTTGTGTTTTATTTTATTAATGTTATGTATGTTCCTAGTTGTCCATATACACTAATAATTTGTTTCCTAGATGTGTAATGATTTTATGTTTTTTTTCTATAATTGATGTAATAAATTATATTGGAAAAAGCATGGTTTTTATATTAATATCTGTGAAAAATTATTTATCAGTATTTTATTTGACGTTGTGTTATATGCAAACTTTTTTATGTGGATTTCTATTGCATAAAAAAATATTCATTGATTAATTTTTGCATAAATGTTATGATCTTTTCAACATTTTACTTCATAATGACATTTTATTCAATATTTTTTGTGCATAAATTTTCATTAAAAGAATTTATTTCATAATTTATTAATAATACCTATAATTTTACATTAATTATCTATACAAATTTAAAACATTTATCATGATAAAATTTCATTGAAACATTTTTAAAAAAAATATGACTTCATTTATCCTTTCTATAGGAAATTTGATTTATTCTAAAACAATGATTTCAAAACATCATCTTAAATAATTTTTAAACATATTAAAAATTATATAATAATGTAAATTTTATCCCTTTTTAATTTTTTTAACAACATTTAAATGTAATTTGAATGTTTTATAATTTTTTTTATTGAAAAAAATGAAAAGAATCATTGGTTTATCATATGAAAACATGGAAATTATTTCCAACATTCCTAAAAACACTAATATTTTAATGCATTTTTTATTTTAAATATATTTTATTTTAAATGAAAATAATTTAGACAGTATTTTTTTTACATATTTGAAAATTTCAATTTCAATGGAAATGATTTTAATAAATTTTTCATATATTGAAAAGTGATTTTCAAAAAAAATTCATAAAGAATGTAATAAATGATACATTATATTTTCAAATTCTTAAAAGAAAAAATCTCTTTCCATTACATATTAATAACGTGGGATATGTTATATTAATACCATCCTAATTATTTTGTCTTGATGGTTTAGAAATATTTTGACCAAGGATTATATTGAGATTAATACCCTTTTTTCATTTCATATCTTCATTAACAACCAAAGAAGCTTTAATATTATGATGATCATTTGATATTATATTTCCATTACATATACATATTATTTATCATTGATAACTGTAATGAATAACACATATATCATTTCTATATAAAATGTTCTATTTTGACAGTAATTTGTTTATCTGAGGAAATACTAAAAACATATATAATTTCTATATAAAATATTAATTTTTTCTACTTTTAGAAATTATATTTTATTAAGGGGACATCTTTTTTGAAATCCCATTCTAAAAATTAACTTAGGGTGAAATTTTGGGAATTTTTGATGCTATTGATTTTTTGGTGACTTGTGAGAAACCGAGATTATTTATAAATCATCTATATCATTTCAATCAAATGAATATAAATAAAATTTATTTCATCTTAATATTAGATCAATAACAATTATTTTTAAAATATGTAAATAATTATAAAAGAAGCATTTTTTTTTCTTGAAATAGGTATAAGCTCATTTTTATGCTTTAAATACATTTTTATAAATATTTATTTTATTTAATTTTACTCATTTATATTGGAAATAAATTAATAATATTATAGTAATGAAATGTAAATAATTATAAATCAATTGGCATTAAAAATTTTATGTTTTTCTTATTATATATTATTTATATTTCTATAGTGATGTTATGATTTTGGTGAATATTAAAAAACTATAGTTTATATGGAATTAAATATCATTTATGAATTTATAAGACATAAATACAAAATACAAATATAAAAATATCATGGATTTAATCTTGTATGAAAAATATTAAAAATTTCAAAAAAAATAATTTATGTTCTTTTAAAGTAGATTGTCTTTCATGTTAAATATGAAAATTAAATTCAATATCAAGATACTACTTATGAAATACTATAATAATAAATTAGTCTTCATAAAGATAATATTTGAGAAGGGGTAGTATTTGGTATAATTTCTTAATTAATATGTTGTCCAATTAATGATTTGGACGGATAGATACCAATTTCGGTGTTAGATAAAAAGTGATGTATCCAAATGTTTTTACAATGATTGTGTATGGTAATAAAACCCAAAACAATATATTAAGAAAATCATGTTAGAAATTTGAATTTATATACAAAATTAATTAATATATAAAATTATTTTAAAATTTTTAATGTTATTTTTATGATCATAATTTATTATTATTTTTAGTTATGGTATATTTACAATAATATTCTTACCGAACCCTTTCATAGTGTGTTTATAAATAGTAGAATAATAATTTATATAACCATCAATAAAATTAAAAATAACATTTATTGGATTTAATATGGAGTAAAATTAATTATATAGTTAAAATTAAAAAATTAATTACGTAAAATGAAATATATTCTAATTTAGAAACATTTATTATTAACATACTATTAATGAAAAGAAATACTATCAAAAAATGGTTATAAAATTATATTTTAAAAAAATGTATTATTAAATGATTTAAATATGGTTAAATATATAATTAGTGGACATGTGAATGAAATATGGTAGAAATTATTAACCATATCACATCTATTGGTTTTATGTCTTATTAGGTTATAATTATTTATCCATAATACATATAATACATTAATGTTATCTAAATTATCAAAATAGTTATAATTGGTTAAAATTAACAGATAAATGTTTAAAAACAACATAAACATTAATAAATATAATTTTTTAGATAATTATAACATATCATATTGCTATATTATATATTCTCCCATTTTTATTCATTAAAAATTAATATTAATTTAAATTTAAATTTTCTATTATATATTTCCCAGAGTTCCCCTCTCTTCACTTATAAAAAGGAACCACTTATAATATCTTCGTCACCAATTTTTACCATTATATCTAATAGAAAACCATCTATAATAAAATATAGGATTCCATACCCATAATATAAAAAATATTTTAACAACAAATATCCATGTCATTTACATAGTACGAGAAAATAAATCATCATCCATGTGTACATTTGGATTACCAACCCAACAAAGCAATTAGTTTCATTTTAAATAACCATTTCACATTAATGGTGATACTGAAGGATTGATTAATTTTTATGAAATATTATATATTATTATGGTTCTTTAATGGTGAAATGTTATTTTCAGTTAATTTTTTTATTTATTGAATAATTAAAAAGTTACTCGTGTACATATACAGACTAGAATTTCCCTTAAGTGATGTAAATATTTTTATGAAATAATTCTATTAATAGTTTTAAAAGTGAATATAATCTTTACATATGCTACCCAATAAAAGAATATTTTTTATCAAAATTACATACCCATGATCAAATTATGAAGAATGAGACTATAGAACCAGATCAATCATGAAAAACAATTAAGTAAGAACCAAAAAAATTATTTTAATAAAAAAATTCTCATAATTATAATTACAATCAACATTATATTAGAGGATTGATAACATATAATGGATGATAAGACATGTGGTATGATTTCTATATTAAACATTTGTATTCATGAGACACGTTACTTCATCCCAACATGTTACTTTTTATGAGGTATATTTACTTCCAATGATTTAATTTAATGATGATTCTAATTATAATTATGGATATTAACATATCACTCAATGGTACTGTTATTTTTGAAGTTTTCATTTGAAATTTTACTCTATTCTTAGTGATTTTATATTCATTATGTTTTTGGATTTTGATTCATTATACTTGTGTTTGAATTGAAAATATTTCCTGAACTTTTTTGATAAATAAAATTCATTAAATTAAGCTATGCTTATTCATGAATTATTTAATTAATATTACAATTTTCCTCTTTATGGTACATAATATTATCGGTAAATTATATTTGACAAAAACCAACATTATTTCCTCAATGACCGAGATTATTTTTGTTTTCTATCAAAATTCCTAATTTTTTATAAAATATTTTACAAAAAAAATGTGTTTTTGAACTAATTTTAATCCCTATTTTAAATTTCTTAAAAATAATCTTGGTAATATTATTTATTTTTTAAAAATTATCTTTTGTGTCACTACTAATAATTAGAATATGATTTTTTAGCATATAGGACATCAATTAAACAACCCAACATCATGAAAAATCATATTTTGAAATAATAGTTACATTTTTATAAGGATAAATTCAATATATTTTATTTTTATTGTTTTTTACAATCTTGTATATCATAAATAATTTATTTGCAATTTAAATGTTTATTTTACTTCAGATACATTATTGAAATGTTTTATTGGACTTTTATTCAATGATAAGTTTATTTATTGTTAATTTTTTTTATGAATACAAACCAATTATTTCATCCATACCCAATCTATTGAGGGATTATGATTATTTTAAGTAATAATAAATTAAAATAAACTTCTAATTCGTTTTCCAATGATTTTATAATAGAAATTTTATAAATCATATTTCATACAAATATGATACACGATTTAGAAATTTCTGGTGAAATTATGGCACACATATAAATGATTATTTATTTTATAATGGGTTGGGCCGAAATTATATATGCCTATAATCTATTCACTAATGATGAATATCTATTGATATGGTAATTACTATAACTGGGTGGGATCCCAAATCAGAAAGGGACCTTGTCCACTATGATAGTATGGATAATGGAAAAAACTAATGGCATTACTAAATTTGGAGTGAACCTAATCGACAATGATAGAATTATAAATTATCATTGACCTTGAAAATGATTTTTAATCATATTGTATTTTAGAAAAAAAAATTATATGAATAATGGTTTTATTTTATATCTATTGTTCTTTGATTCCTTTCTGATTCATTTCATATTATTATTCCGAATTACATTGATGATTCAGGATTATAATATATGATATAATGGGTATGTTTTTCAAATGATATGATAATGATATCATAACCTTAAAAAAATAGTATTATTCAATAATGTTTTATATCTCCCATGATTTCATGTAATGATCAATTGATCTCAATATTTCATATTTTATTCGTTTAATATGTTATGGAAATGTTTTTTAGGGTATATCTATATAGATTAATATGTACAAATATATTTGTGGGAGATATTAGTTATCATTCATAAAATAGTAATAGATTTTACCTAGTATATAATGATAATAAAACATTATGATAATTGAATAGTTCATAATATTAAATATGCAATATTCATCTAAAATGATGTAATATTTATTTATGAAATTACTTGGTTATGTCATTTGGTATCATGATAAGATTTAGAAAATAATTATATATTAGTATTTGAGGGAAATTTTCAATAGATAGGGGATAATATAATGTATTTGAGACCCTCCAAATGTTTTTTAGAAAGAAACTATGTGGTTATTGAAATAATATATCAATATCTATGATTTACATGTTGATTTAGTTTTTAGAATAGAAACATATATGGATAATTATATAAAAAATATATGGTCGTATATATCTTAAACAAAAGTATAGTTCATGGAGTGTCTTCCATTACATCCCTCTGGGTTTCATTATACATGGTGATATGATTGAGTTATTACACATAATCATTTTAATACATTATGATAAATTCCAGCGTACAATAATCATGGATGACCAATGATAAATATAATGTTTCATATATTGAAACGAAGAATTCATGATTTAGAGACATTATAAAAAGTGTTAATGATATGTGTTTTTCCATAATGAATATTTTTTATCAAACTATTTATTATTGGTTTATTCCATAGTTGGAAACTACGAGGGATCATGATGAAAAAATATTGTAATGAATGTAATGGGTTTACTCCAATGAAACTGAATGATTTGGTAATGAGATAGATATATGCGTGGTTGTACCTAATCAACAATCTATTTATATTATTAAAAACATGGGAGGGATTAACCAAATATCAAATAATAGTGAAAATAATTTTATGGAATTTTCATGTTGTAATGAAAATGTAGAAATAAATGTTCCATTTCCAATATTAAATTAATCTTAGATGAATCGCCATGTAAAATATCTAAAATTAATGATAAGATGTTTTAATTTTTAGATAAACGTTATTGTAAAATGAATTACAGTTTAATTTGATTTCTAATAGTGTTAGAATATGGGAAGTATTTATGTCAGGGCACTAATCCTTTGGTTTTCCGTTATAATATGAATTGACATATTATATTTCAAAAATCAATGTGAACTAATTGAATTATTTTTTATTAGGATGTGAGAATTATATTATAGACTTTTTAAATAAATAATATTATAGATATATTGATTTCTAAGAATCAAGAAATTATTCTATTGTAGTTTTTAAGTATTGATTTTTAATAATATTTTTAGTGGTTATAATAAAATAAATTCTAATTAGTGGTAATGGATAAATTTTGAAGTACACATGAATAAAATAATGATAGCAGTTACTATGTACAAGACATTTAGTGAAAAATATTTAGATGGTATAAAGAGATAATTGAAAATTATGGGAAAATTTGATAATGTTTATAATCTTGAAATGTGGTGATCATTAGATGATAATAAATTAGGTAATAATTATGTAATTTTTTCATAATTTTTTTAATTTAGTATATTAAATGATAAGTTGTTTGAATAAAGAATAATGGATGTGTTTTTTTAAAAGAATTTTTGTTTTCATACTGGTTTTATTGTGATTCAAGTTATAAAATGTTTTATGTGGATATTTGATCAGTGTATTTAGATGATTAATAAGTGAAATTATGATACAATTTATATTGACTAGGTAAAATTATTAATTTTGATCTTAGAATATAATATTTAATTAAATAATTCTGATTTTTAGGTTAATGAATTTTGTAACAAATTTTTTGGAGGTGTATTAATGTTGACTATTTATGTAATGATTTATGGTGACCTATGTGTTTTTTTAGTGATGATTTATAGATCTATGTATTCTATATATCTATACAAGATAAATTGTGTAAATTTATTTTTGTTTTCTTAAATATAATGTCAATGAAGGAATGAGTTTTCATTATTTTACGGATAGTAGAGTCAACTAAATGTAAATCACTGTTCTTTGGTCATAAAAACTCATCATCATGAAATCTAATATCAATATGTACGATATGTAGTTAAAATACATTAAATCAATAAAAATGTATCATATTGTTAAAATATATCATGTAATTTTATTTCCTCATTTTCTATATCATTATAATAAAAAATTAATTAACATTATGAAAAGGATTATGATTTTTTTTATCTTTTAACTTATTTTCTAAGGAATCGATCGTCTTTTCCCTCATTAAAATTTATTATTCATGTATATTAATATTCTAAAAAAATTATATATTTGACTCTATATTATTCTATAAAAATTAATTGTACCCTCCATATATATCATTTAACATCCCATGAATATATTCTTTATCTTGGAAAACAATAATGTGTAATTTTATGTTATCATTATATCTACTACTTCGCCTTTTCAATGAATTTTTATTATCACTTTTATTTAGCTGGGTTTTCAACAAAGGAAATTTCATATTTTGTTTTTTTGTTTAAAAATAAAATAATTTAAGGGGAACTATTTATTAAAACATTGTATAATGTTACAATATAATATCCTTAAATATACATCTCATTAAATAATTTTTTTTGTCTAATTTCATTATTGATAAGAAGCATCATGATGATAAACAAACATGATATATTATTATTTGAATATAAATATTATAAATTAGACATTAAATTTGCAGATATGAATATGAATAAAAAATCACTACGCAAAAATTTGTTTTCTGCAGTGGTTTTTTTCATTTTGCAGCAGTTTAAACTGCCGCTAAATCAATATACGAAAGTTTTGGAAAACCGCCGGTAAAACATTTTATGAAATAAGTAGCGTCGGTTTTTTAGAATGGTCATAAAACGAATTAAAGATGATTTTTTAGTGGCAGTTTAAACCGACACTAAATCATTTTTAGTTTTTTTTATTTTAATTTTTTTTAATATTTTTGTTTTTAATTAATTAATTAATTAATTAATTAATTATGTAATTAATTAATTATTTATTTATTTATTTATATTTTCGTAATTTATTTATTTATTTATTTGATTTATTGATTATTTATTTATTTATTTTTACAACGCTCATGCTCATATCCATACATAAGTCAATGTCGACGCACATGCCTATGCAATTTATAGAAATTCTACATTAAATGAGATTTGAACCCCTTACCTCATGCTTATTCTCCAAAGACATTACCACTCAAAAATGCTCTTCATGTGGTCAATAAATCAAATTTAATATACGTATACACATATATATTAATTGAAAAAACATGTAATACATAACATATAGATGCACATTAAATAATTATTAATCAATAATTATTAATCAATAAGGATTAATCAATAATAAATAATTTATACTTAATAGTTAATATTATATAATATATAGTATGTAATATGTAATATATAACATTTAATAGAGAAGTCATAATCTATAATACATAATACATAATTCATAATATATAATACGTAATACAGAATATATAATATATAATATATAATATATAAAAGATAATATATAAATGGTAATATATAATATATAATATATAATATATAATATATATTATATATTATATATTATATATTATATAATATATAGTATATAGTATATAGTATATAGTATATAGTATATAGTATATAGTATATATTGTATATTGTATATTTCATAATATATAATATATAATCTATAATATATAACATATAACATATATTATATAACTTATAAAATATAAGTAAAGTATAGATAATAAATTAATTAAAAAGTAATTGAGTATATGATAAATGAACAACCAATTCATAAAAAATTAATAAATAATTGATAAATAAAAAATAATAAATAATATATCATAAATAATATATCATAAATCATAAATCATAAATCATAAATAATATAATATTTATAATAAATAGTAAACAATCAATAATTAATAATCATTAATAAATAATAAATATTATTTAATATTTAATATTTAATATTTAAAAAATAATAAATAAAATTTAATTAATATTTAATAATTAATAATTAATAATAACTAATAATAATAATTGATCATTAAGAATTAATATTGAATATTGAATGTTTAATATTAAAAAATTTATAAATAATTAATAAATTATAAAGTAATTATTAATAAATAACAATTAATTAATTAATTAAAAAATAATAAATATTGATTTTGAATATAAATTAAATATTAAATATATATTAAATGAATAATAAAAAATAAATTAATATTTAGTAAATTTAAAATAAATTAATAAATAATTTATGAAAAATAATAAAGACTAAAGACTAAATAATAAATAAACAATTAATTAATTAATTAATTAATTAATAATTAATAATAGCAAATTATTTATATTCATCAGTAAATATTTAATATTCAATAAATTATTAATTTGTAATTAATAAATAATCATTAAATAAAAAGTAAATGAATAAAAACTATTAATAACTTAAAGTTTATTAAATTACTAAAAAATTAAAAAATTAATAAATAATAACTAATAAACACTAAATACTAAATACAAAAAAATAAATCATAAATCATAAATCATAAATCATAAATAAATAAATAAATAAATAATAAAATAGATAAATAAAAAATAATTAATTAATAACTAATAATAACTAATAACTAATAAATAAAAATTGATTATTAAAATTTAAAAATTATTAATTATTAATTAATAATTGATATCTAATTTTAACAGTCAATATTTAACATTTAATAAATAATTATTAAATAAAAAGTAATTATGTAATTATTAATTATTAATTAATAATTGAATAATGATTAAAAGATAAATTAATCAATAAATAAAAAATGAATAATAAACTAATAATAATTAACTAATATTTATTTATTTATTTATTTAAAAATATATTTATAATTAATGTGGACATAATAACTAAATAACAAATTAATATATAAATATTAAATATTATATAAATAAATAAATGAATAAAAAATAAATAATAATTAATTAACTAATAATTAATAAATATGTATTTAATATATTAATTTTAAAGTAATAAAGAAATAAATAAATGAATAAATCATAAAAAGTTAAGAACTTCTAAAAACCCTAAAAACAATGTAGTGACTCTAAAATATGATATCAAACTCCCTTTTCTGTGCCACTACTAGTCAAATCAGAGATCATGAAATGTGCTTTCATATGAATTATGGTACTAGCTGAACAGACACATGTATCGAATGTTATAACAATTTGAATTTTATGAAATATGTGTTTACAACTAAAACCCTTGTTTCTGAGGCCTTCTAGGCCTTTCTGGGAGAATAAAATTAAATACAATACTCTAAATGTTTTTACCTGACCTAAGTGTCATAGAGCACATTGTAGGATTAGATTTGATATGTGGTAGAGCCTAAACAGAAACTCGGATTAAAAGTTAAGTATGTTTAATGTTCGAGTTTGATTTTCGACTTTTGAATTTTGAATATATATATTTATCTTTGATTATCACATGATTGAAATCTTACTTGGTTTTTTCTCATTTTATAAACATTTATTTGACTGGTTATGAGGCTGAAAGTGACTCTCGAATCAGATGTTAAGGTCATTTGATGCCGATGTCGTTTCTTCTACTTATTAAAGATTTTTTTAGTTTAAAAATATTATTAACTAATAATTATAAATATTAATTAATTGACACATTAAAAATATTTGAAATTATATATAATAAACTATATTTAATTTTTAATAATAAATAAGTCTTAATTAATAATATATAAATAGTTTTTTTATTATTTTCTAAATTACAGCTTCGGTTTTGAAAAAACCGGTGCTATTTCGTGGTAGTATTTTCAAAAAACTGCTGCTAAAAAATTGAAAAGTTCATTATTTAGAAGATATTGAAAAAAAATTAAAAAAAATTGGGGCGGTTTTTAAGCCGTAGTTTTAAAAACCACTGCTAAATTTTTGATTGAATAACATTTAGAGGCGGTTTAAAAACCCACTGTGAAAAAACTGCCACAACAACACTCTTCTCTTGTAGTGAATTATAGAATTTATTTAAAATGGTCCAACAAAAAATATTTAATTAATTTCAAGTAATAATTATTAATAATATTGTAATTTCATTCTGTTGTTCAAAAATATTTTTTCTATAAAATGTTTTTATAATTTTTTTAGAATATTCAATAAATAATTTTTACTACTTTTATTACAAAACATTGATATAGTGATTGTGAAAGCAATAGAAAAAATGGTAAATGATTTTAAAAAAAATTAAATTTTAATCAATTATGGATGAATTATGGTGTCATGGGAAATTAATGTTTAATTATAATGTGTTATTATAGTTTGAATTGACTATATTATAATTCCAAAACTATATAAATGACTATAATGTCAATGTATACAAATATTTCCAAAACGACATTACATTGATTTTATAAAAAAATTATTTTTTAAATGATTTTAAATTCCTAGAAATCCCATTGTTGGCAAGGGGATTGATATTTATTTTAAAATACCATCAATAGACCATTTATTAAACACGTATGAAAAAATGATTATATTAAGGACCCTTAATGAGGGAAAATCATTGATAATACTATAAATTTAAATATTTTTCTAATGGTTAAAATAAAAATTTTAAGGGTAAAAATGAAAAAATGCTAATAAATATTATTTTTAGAGTGATTATTTACATAGAATCATACAATATGATCAATATATCTATTTGGAGTGACATGAGTATAAATATTAATTTACATTAACATAATTATTTTAGTGATTCAATGAGTTCCACTCTCTTCACATATAAAATGAGACCTCTTATCCTCCATTACTCAGAACATTTGATCCTTTTATGTTTTCAATGACTAAATATATCATCTAACTTAATTGTCACCAATTTTTTCATTATTTTTTTTATAAAATCCATCCTTTGAAGAACTAATGTTTATTACAAAAGCATATTATAATTGATGATTTATAAATCATGACCAGTATATAGACCCTAGCCTTTTACACATGTCACTACAAGATTTTATATAGTCTATAACATCATATTAATATCAAAGATCATCAAGTGTAGTGTCTTAGAATACTAGGTACAAAAAAAAACATTGAACTAAATACAACATTACATTATTTAAATATTACAATGAGTTAATTATTTCCATTTTTTATAAATAATTATAATATAATGTCACACCCCGGCTTATTTAATAAATTTATTTTATTCTTTCCATCATTTTTTAAATATTTAATCAAGATTTGGGTTAAATCCTGAACTAGATTTTGGAGTTTTTTCAAAAAACTCACATTTTTTAATTGACGTCGCTGAGTGCCCGTGTAGAGAATTTTGAATACCAAACACGACTTCACCCATGTAATGGAATTACTCGCCTTTCTGTGGAAAATTAAAATGAGAAACTTTGGTTACTGGATGTATTATTTATTATTGTTAATAATTTTATTATTATTATTAAAGTGAACTGAATATATAAATTATTTATATTTTGTAGGTATGATTATTATATTTCATATTAATATTAAAATTAAAAATACTTGATTAATAATAATAATAATAATAATAATATTATTATTCATATTGTAATCAAGGTGTTATTATCATTACTATTAATTTTATTCAAATGTTTTATTAATATTATTATACCTATTAAAATTATATTAGTGTTATTACTATTAATATTGAAATAAAATTAAAATGATATATTGTGTGACTAATGCATTAAAATTAGATATAATAATTTCAATAATAATAATATTATTGTTTAAATTAATAAGATTATATTTAAACATATTATAGTTTTTCAATTATTAAAATTTAAAATTATTATTATTATAAGTATTATAGGTAAAAATTATAACATCACTGAATGTTAGTAATTAATTTCATCAAGAGTTTTGATAATTATATTCATTATTACCATTTTTATATTGTTATTATTATTACTGTTTTAATTATATTTATTATTTTGTTTTATTAGTATTATTTTTTTATTTTATTTTATTTTTTTCTTTTATTGTATCTTTCTGTTTTCCCTCTATTTATTTTCCTCTCCCCTAAGCCTATGCTTAACTCCCTATCATGCTTCTATCCTTTACAGTGCACTGGCCACATCTGCCTCCTCCTATCACGGTAGCCTGCAATGCGCCCTCCAGTCGCTCCATCTCCGGGCTCGCACCATCCAGCTGACACAACTACTCCTTTGCAGCGCCCACCAGAAGGCACCCTCCACTCCCCTCTCCATGAATTATTATGTTCCTCCACCCATCCCCAGATTCCCTCCCACTGGATCGGAATAACCCCCCCCCCCCACCCCCAGCCTAGTGCGCCTCACTCCCGAGTGGCCCTCTCCCTCTCCCTATACATCAAGCTGCCCCCTACTCTGGTGATAGTGGCTCTACATCATCCTGGACAGCTCCGAGGAACCAAACCCCCTTTTTTTCCCAACATCTTCACCTACAGCGCTAGCACTGCCACTACCCCACTTTTCTCTAGTGCCCACTTCATATTCTCGGTGTCTGCTTTGTGCACCCCCTGACCCATGCTGTTGTTATTTCGTCAGTGTGACCCGAATCTGCTCCATCCATCCCCACACCAGCGCACCCCCTCTTCTCAACACTATCTCTCAAGCATTTATTGGAACAATTATCTCATCCAACCATCATCGACCTCTACTTTGACAGGCCCCCTACTTACATGTCCCTTTACCTCCGGCCAGACCACACTCCATGTGCGTACCACCTCTTCGACATCCTCCCCTCTTGGTAAAAATATTTACTCCTCCATTTGATGTAAGTTATTCCATGGCAGGGGTTTCTTTTTTTTTTCTTATGTACTTAAATGTTATTACGCAATTTCGGTGTGTTGGGTCAAATATATGTTCATGCGGGTTTTTTGAAGGTGCGCATGGTGCTTTGCACCATTTTTTGGCCATTCTTCAATGGTTTATGTACAGTCTATTTTTGTTTAAATTGAATTTTTAGATCTATGGTGATCTCTTGTAGTTTCTTGTTTCTTATTGATTAAATAATTACCCATGACGTTGTATAATAATTTTAGTATAATTGTTCTACTTCTTTTTTACGTGCTATGAGTGTTATATAAGGTGTGAGTTGTATTTTTGAATCATGTCAAGGTGGTGTTTGTTTTTAATGTTTATTTTAATTTTATTAAGTCTGTGTTTTTGCGTGATTATTTGTGTGGTTGTTACATTGGGTTTGTAAGGAAAAACCGTGATACAACTGTTACCAGCATGCCTGTGTTTTTATGTCTGTGCGAGGCATGATGTGCCATTGTGTTTGAACAACGAGTCATGGTAGGTCCCCCACTGCACTCACCTTTAAATTTCTAATTTATTAGTTGCTTGATATTTAATTATTTCAATAAATGTTAAATTGTATTATATAATTAACTTTGGAATAATTTCATGATGTAAACAATGTCGTTTATTTCATACAGGGAACCTGTATTATTTTCATGATGAACTAACGCACAATAGTGAAAGAATGCCCATTTTTCCTTTTAACATAATTCATGGAATTTCAAGTGTAGTTCTGGTTTAATGATAAATGATTTCTTATGATGAAGAGAAAGTTTTTTTGTTCTCTTGAAAAATGTGGTTTTTCTTTAAAGTTGGTGAATGCCTATTTGGAACTTTGATAAAATAAATTATTCTGAAAACACTCTTTAGGCTGACTCAGGGGTGATCTTGTTGTGTATGTGGATTGTGTGAGTTGTTGTGTATGGTGGTTATGCATTGTGATGGTTAAATGACTGTCATTGTTGACTCGCCCCTTTTTATTGCAGATGTTAACATGGGAACCTGGCATAGTAAGTGAATATTCAGAGAATGATTAATGCAAAAGTTTAGACTACACACTGGTTAGTGGCCCATATCATAGAGGTGTTATTTTATTTGTTATTTGGGACTGATCCCCTCGGTTAGGCCATGTAGGGAAACATAAGGCGTTATGGCGTTATGGCATCATTGACTATGGAATGCCTTCAAGATGAGTCACATGTATAGTATGTTCTATATTGTTCAGAAGATCCTAGGTTAGACCCATGTTTTATTTAGTATTTATTTGTATGTGTTGGATGATTGAGAAGTCTAGTTCAGTTACTGGCCCATGTGTGCCACTTCGTTTCTATTTCCCTTAGTGTGTGTTTGTGTGGTGTGCGTGGTTTTCTATTTGACAAACAACGAAAATTTGGATTTCTAAATTGTTCACAAAAAATAGTTTAAAATTCAATGCACCGATTCCATTCAAACATTAAACATGTTTTTAAATTAACAAGGGAAATAGAATGTTACATGTTTATGAAATTAAAGTGTGTGTGTGGAAACCAAGATTTTGTATAATTTAGTTCAATCCTAAAATTTGTAAATTCATTATTTAATGATAGTGAATTGGGAATAGTTTATTGGGAACACCTACTGTGTTTTAATACTCATGACTATAGTGTTTTCCTATTTTAATAGTTTTGTTGCATGGTTGACTAAACCATGCTCTCCATGAGAAAGAGGTGGTTGTGGTTTAGTGAGTGAATCCTGGAGTCACGGGAAGTTTTGATCATGGGAAGGATAGTTGGTTGTTGCTGGGTGTTCATTCATTTCATGTTGTTCAGCTACTTTACATTATTATACTTTTCTGCTGCTTCATTTATTTTCATTGGGTGAAATTGTTCCCAATTGTTTTCTATTGATGCCTTGTCACCTATCGCCAGCCTAGGAGGATCGGGAATGCGTCTTGGGCCATGTCGCGGACCAGCTCGGGTGACCAGTTCAGGGTCGACCCAGGTTAGTTCGTAAGAAAATGGTATCAGAGCAGGTTCGGCTCTTGAGCAGTCCTTGGTTTCCGAGTTCCCATCTTTATTTGGGGTTATCAGGATAAAAGGTGGATATTTTTCAGGACTCGTAGCATAGGGAAGAGAAGGATGTCATTAACCTGTGGTTGTTCTGAACCTCAGGAGACCATGGGATGTTTGACACTACTGGAATTCTACCCTTTACCAACAATTCAGAACCATTGGTAATGGCCAGGAAATCATTGGTATATTATATACCAACAGTTTCCCAAACCATGGAAATGAAATCCATGGATAAAGGCTTATACCAATAGTTTTGTGTACACCACTGGTATATGTGTTAAAGTAAGAGATATTCCAACAGTTTCACAAACCCTTGGTATATGTTACCCTTATACCAATGGTTCTAAACCATTGGTATATAGTGTACAATATACATCCGTATCATATACCAATGGTTTTTAAAACCATTGGTAAAAGTTTATACCAATAGTTATAACAAAACCATTATTATAATATACATCAAAAGGCTATACAAACGGTTTTCAAAAGTGATTGTATACATATGCTGCAGAACCACAGCAGCCAAAAACCCCCTCCAACCTACAAATCTCCATGACTTGCAAGTACAAGTACACAACCAAAATCCAAAAGCCTACTTGGGATGTTTAAAATTCCTCTAGAATTCATAAATATAGAAATTTAAAATCCATTCCTCACTCAATCAACGAGACAATAGAAAAATCAAGAATCCAATACATCCAAAATCCAATACATTCAGAATTTAAATGCAATAACACCCATAACACTAATACAAAATTAAAATCCAATACATCCAAAATCCAATACACATAATAGTATTCAACATTTAGAATTAATTACCAATACAACTAGAATCCAATACATCCTGAATTTCAAAATTTAGAATTCTAAAGAAATAAGACCCAAAACAGTATTAAGAATTTATAATTCAGTCCTCACTCAAACCACAACACCAATACACACAAGTGAAAAAGCCTACATGTTATAGGAAGCACATGGAATGTTTACTCATGTTCTTAAGTTGACTATCTTAAAATCAACAGAAAAACATGGGTAGAATGGAAAAGGATCATGATACCCACAAGATAGACAATGGTAGTGGTCATGTTATTAGACCTAAGATGAGTTATATGAATAAAATGGGATTTTTATATTCCTCTAATCACTATTTATCCATGTATAAATGGTTTCTGGTGTGTTAGTGGGAAACATTGGCCAATCTCGACATATGAGATGGGTTACTAGAATCGCTTACATGTTTTTCATAGACTTTTCAATTGGAATTATGGGGTATGTGGATAATTGTAATTTAGTCTCCTAGGTGTGATGTGACATGAATCCCCGTTTTGTGTAGTGGGTATGAATATTCAATTATGTATTTGGTTTTGGGTTCCTAAAGGGACTTTGGTTGGGTCCTAGAACCCACTTTTTGAGGATGCGATTGGCGTATTAAATATAATGTGTTTTAGAATGGCGGTATCAGTTCCTCACATTAGATGTGGATTGTGTGAGGCTGGACCATGGATCCTTGTGCTATAGTATCAATAGAATCCAAATCCATTTGGTCGGTTTTCCATATGCAAGTTGTTGTTTTCACTTAAAATCATATCTATTTCAAATAAATGTTAGAATGTTTGTGTGGTATCATCCACACCATGCCATGGATTGAGTAAATGATTACTCTTACATGTCACAAATGAGCCATGGATCGTTGTCCTAAATTATTAATAGAATCAGAATGTGTTTGGTCAGCTTTCCGTATTCTAGTTGTTGTTTTCACTTAAAATGTTGTCCATTTCAAATAAAAGCGAGACACTTTGAGTGGTACCGACCACACTATCACTCAAATTAATATGGGATTGACTCATACACGTCAAAAATGACCCATGGATCCTTTTTCTAAAGTATCAACACAATAAATTAGGTTTGGTTGGTTTTCCATATGTCTGTTGTTTTTGCTTAAAGCATTGTCCATTTTAAAAAAAAGAGACACTTTTGAGTGATACCAACCACACTGTGACTCATATTGAGGTGGGTTTAACTCTCACATGTCATAAATGACCCATGGATCATTTTTGTAATGTAATAATATAATCAAAAGATGTTTGGTAGGTTTTCCGTATAAAAGTTATTATTTTCACTAAAAATCATGTCTATTTCAAACAAAAGTGAGACAGTTTGAGTTGTAATAGCCGCACCATGCCTCAGATTGAGGAAGTTTTAACTTTTACCCGTAAAAAAGGTCCCATGGATTGTTGTCAAAAAGTATCAATAGAATCCGAATGTGTTTGTTCTGTTTTCCGTATGCAAGTTTTTGTTTTCACATAAAATATTTTCCATTTCTTATAAAAGTGAGACACTTTGAGTGGTAACGGCCACACCGTCCCTCGGATTGAGAAGGGGTTGACTCGTAGACGTCAAAAATCACCCATCTATCCTTGTGTTAATGTATTAACACAATCAGAATACATTTGTTCAGTTTTCAAAATGTTTGTTGTTTTTAATTACAACAGTGTCCAATTAAATCAAAAGAAAGACACATTGAGTGATACCAGCCACAATGTGCCTCATATTAATGCGTGGTTGACTCGCACACATCAAAAATGACCCATGGAGTTTTTTCCTAATGTATCAAAACAATCAAAAAGCGTTTGGTTAGTTTTATGTATGCATGTTGTTGTTTTCATTTAAAATCCCACCATTTCAACTAAAAGTGAGATAATTTGAGTGGTACCTAACACATAATGCCTCAGATTGAGGCGGGGTTGACTAGAACATGTCAAATTTAACCATGGATTATTTTCTTAAATTATCAATAGAATCCAAATCCGTTTGGTCAGTTTTCCATATGCCAGTTTTTGTTTTCACTTAAAATGTTGTCCATTTCAACTAAATGTGAGACACTTTGAGTGGTACTGGCCACACTATCCTTCAGATTGTGACAGGGATGACCCTTACATGTCGCAAATGACCCATGGATCCTTTTGCTAATGTATCAACACAATCCGAATATGTTTTGTTTGTTTTCCAGATGTATGTTGTTTTTACATAAAACATATTCCATTTTAAACAACAGAGAGACATTTTGAGTGATACCGACCACACTGTGCCTCATATTGAGGTGGGGTTGACTTCAACTTTTCATAAATGACCCATGGATCCTTTTTATAATGTATAAATAAAATTATAAGGCATTTGGTCGGTTTTCCGTATGCAAGTTGTTGTTTTCACTTAAAATCTTGTCCATTTCAATAAAAAGTGAGACGATTTGACTGGTACCGGCCACACCATGCCTCGGATTGAGGCGAGGTTAACATGTACACGTCATAAATGACCCATGGATTGTATTCATAAAGTATTCACAGAATTAGAATGTGTTTGGTCTATTTTCCGTATTCAATTAATTGTTTTCACTTAAAATGTTTTTAATTTCATATAAAAGTGAGACACTTTGAGTGGTAATGGCCACACGGTCCCTCCAATTGAGATGGGGTTTACATGTACAAGCCACAAATGACCCATTGATCCATGTGCTATTGTATCCATACAATTAGAATACATATAGTTATTTTTTCAGTTGTCGGGTCTTTTTACTTTAAACAGTGTCTATTTTAATCAAAATAGAGACACATTAAGGTATACCTTCCACAATGTGCCTGATATAAAAGTGGGGTTGAATCTTACTCATCAAAAATGACCCATGAAACATTTTTATGAAGTATAAAAACAATTAGAAATCGTTTCGTCAGTTTTTCATATGAAAGTTATTGTTTACACTTAAAATCCTATCAATTAATTATAAAAGTGAGACAGTTTGAGTGGTATCCGCCACACCGTGCCACAGATTGAGGCAGAGTTGACTCGTACACATCAATATTACCCATAGATCATTTTACAAAAGTATCAATAGAATCAGAATGTGTTTGGTTGGTTTTCCATATGCATGTTTTTGTTTTCACTTAAAATCATGTCCATTTAAAATAAATGGGAGACTGTTTGAGTGGTACTAGACACACCGTGTCCTGGATTGAGGCTGGGTTGACTCGTACGCATCAAAAATGACCCTTTGATTGTTTTCAAAATATATCAACAGAATTTGAATGCATTTGGTTGGTTTTCCGTATGCCAGTTGTAGTTATAACTTAAAATGTTGTCCAATTCAAATAAAAGTTAGACACTATCAGTGATAATAGCCACACTGTGCCTCAGATTGAGGCGGGGTTGATTGTTACATGTCAAAAATGATCCATGGATTGTTGTCCTGATGTATCAATACAATAAGAAAGAGTTTGGTTAGATTTCCTTATGCAAGTTGTTGTTTTCACTTAAAAACATGTCCATTTCAAATAAAAGTGAAACATTTTGAGTGGTACTAGACACATCGTGCCTTGGATTGAGGCGGATTTGACTCATAAACATCACAAATGACCCATGAAACGTTTTCCTAAAGTATCAATATAATCCTAATTCTTTTGGACAGTTGTTTATAGGCATGTTTTGTTCACATAAAATGTTGTCCATTTCAAATAAAAGTGAGACACATTGAGTGGTAATAGCCACACCATCTCTAGAATTGAGACGAGGTTGACTCATACACATCACAAAAGACCCATGGATCCTTGTACTAATGTATCAACACAATCAGAATATGTTTGGTTAGTTTTCTGAATTTCAATTTTTTTATTAAAAGATTCTCCATTTTAAAAAAAGGGTGACACATTGAGTGATACTGGCCACACAATGCCTTGGATTGAGGCGGGATGGACCAGTACATGACACAAATGACCCATGGATCATTTTCTTAAAGTATCAGTACAAGAAGAGTGTGTTTGGTCAGTTTTCCATAGTCAAGTTGTTATTTTCACATAAAATCCTATCCATTTCAAATAATAGTGAGACAATTTGAGCGGTACCGTCCACATCGTGCCTCAGATTGAGGCGAAGTTGACTTGTACATGTCACAAATGACCCATGGATCGTTTTTCTAAAGTATAAACTCAATCCGAAAGCATTTTTTCAGTTTTACATATGCAAGTTGTTGCTTTCACTTAAAATATTGCATATTTAAAATAAATGTGAGACAATTTGAGTGGAGCCGGCCACACCGTGCCATGGATTGAGGCGGGGTTGACTCTTACACGTAAAAATGACCCATGGATCATTTTCATAAAGTATCAACAGAATACGAATGCATTTTCTTAGTTTTCGATATGCCATAAGTGGTTTTCAGTTAAAATGTTGTCCAATTAAAGTAAAAGTGAGACACTTTAAGTGGTATCGGCCACACCGTGCCTCGGATTAAGACGGGGTTGACTCGTACACATCAGAAATAATACATTGGTCCTTGTGCTAAAGTATCAATACAATCAAAAATAATTTGGTCGGTTTTCCGAAGGTATTTTGTTTTTTCTTAAAATCATATCCTTTCTTCCTCTTTTAGATTAGGTTTTCCACTCTTCTCTCATATTATTCTGATGCTCTAAACCCCTATTTTCTGTTGGGATTTAGGGTGAATCTAGAAGAAGATGTAGATTGGTATCTATGACGCTGAATTAAGAGTGTGACTCTCTCCGGACTCATGGTAGGTGGTCGGTGCTAGGTACTGAAATAATAGTAATGGAATTTCAATTAGTCTGTGATTTATGGTGAATCTTGAAGAGAGAACATATAGGGATCAGTGACCTTATGATGTTGTGATTGGTGTGATGATGTTGGTGATACACAGTTGTGTGAGGTACCTAGTAGAGCATGAGAATATATGTGGTGGAGGTTATGAAATGTAGGAGAAGGGTGGGGTGGGGGTGGATGTCCAGTGTCTAGGAAAGATGGGGGTAGTCTGGGGTCTAGGAAGAAGGGTGGGGGCTGTCATGGGGGCTGTCTGAGGTCTAGGGAGGAGGGTGGGGGCTGTTTGGGGGGTTGTTCGAGGGAATGTCCGAGGGGCGTTCCGGGGGCTGTTAGGGGTCAAAGGAGGAGGGTGTGGGGGGGTGAGGGAAGTCTGGGGTCAATATAGGTGGGGTGGGGGATGGTTGGGGACTCGAAAGGCGGGTGCGGGGGGGGGGGGGGGGGGTGTTGTCTGGGGGCCTGTCCAGGGGGCTGCCCGGGCTCCCGGGATGAGGGTGGAGGCAGTTCGGGGGGCTGTATCGGGATCACGGGATGGTATTTACATATTTTATAAGAAAAATATTTCAAGGTTTAAAGAATAATTTCATTATATCAATGTAACTACCCATGATTTTATAGTACATTATTTATTCAGAGTAATTCAATAACTTGCACTACATGCAACACCGAGTTTTAGTGCACCATGACATACCAAACTAGCCGTTCAAAAGATGATATGAATAGTATTAACAATATTTTTAACATTATATAATCCTTATAATATTAGAATACATATTATGAGTTTCTTAGTCATAATTGAAGAACAAATACTTTTTTTCAGATAAAACAAGTATTTTTAAAAAATAGCAATTTTACCGCCTTTTAATGGTGATGCCTTTTTAAATCGAATATTTTAAACATTTATATATTAACTTTGAAAAAATAAACTTCTTCTTTAGAATCCGGACACAATAATTTAGTTTCAATAATGTGTTGGTGTTTTTCTGATAACATTCATATTTGGGTGAATAGTGAAAATACTATATTCTAACTAAAAACAACTTTATTAATCAAATTAATTTAGAGTGTTAATTTAAAACTTTTAATGGTTTTGAATTAAAAATAGATTATATTTTTACAATTTAATCCAATGAAGGTCATTTTATATAATATCACTTTGAAATTAGACATAATCAACTGTTAAACAGTTGATAGTTATTATTTCTTAAAAATACAGCTTTTGGTTTTGACAGTGGGAATTAATTTTAAATTAATGAATGAAACTTATATGTTATGGACTTGTTAAAATATACTTCATTATTGAATTCATAATATCAAAATTAGATTAGGGTAATTTTTTTTATTTTTCTGAAAACTTTTAATTTTAGATGAATAGTGAAAAACATTGTGAAATAGTTTAAAACTAAATTATTACTTAAATAATTATTTATTTTATTTAAATTTAGTTTATGTAAAAATAGATACAAAATACTTATATAAGTTCAATTTAATTCATTAGAGTCATCTTATAATAATTTTAGATATATTAAAATTTAATTGAACTTTTCACGGTCTTTTACCCACCTTCTAGGAAAATTTGTAAATTCACATAAAATGTAATTTTACCACATCAGTGAGTTGAATTTCGAAAATACTAGATACACGGTTAATATCAAGGAGTAAAATGTTGTTCAGTAATATAAAATTAATTTTGGGTGAATAGTTACTTTTTACTTTTATTTACCATAATTAAAAGTAAATAGGTTAATTAAGGGTTAAAATGATATTATTATCAACCTAACACATTCGCTAACTATATTGGATAAGTTTAATTAGACCAAAAACAACCTTAGTAATAGCATATGATCCATTAGGTCCACTTGGAAGAGATTAGGAAATTAATTATTATTTAATTTAAAGAAGAGTTAAAAGTGTTAAATTCCAAGTTTATTAATTAATCCATTTTTAATATAGGATTATACATAATATAATTTCGACTATAAATATTCATTAGAAATATAAATAGATTTAATACATCATGGTATTTTATTTATATTTTTTAGAAATTAAATACTTAAATTTCGTTATGACGCAATGATGATGTAGTAATAACCGTATTAATGAAATAATCAAATAAATTTTATTATGAGAATTTAAATAAATATATTTTCAACTTTTTTATGACATCCACGAATTTTATAGGTGACTATGAAATATTATGGAAAATTTAATTTATTTTGTTTCAAGCAGTAATGTTGTGATGACTTTCACAAAAATAAAATACCAAATACTGTCAAAATTGAAATTAATTAATATTTTAAACAAATACTATATTATTGGTTGATATAATATTTCTAAAAATGTAAGGTTATGAAAAAGGGATAAAATAATATTATATTTTTCATTAATGAGCCAGTTTAGGTTCTCTTTAATGTTTATAGTTTGTTTATTAACCATATATAGTAAGAAAACAAGAAGACACGGTAAACGTTAAACTATTTGACTAAGAGTTAAATCTAAATGATAAGGTTTAAATCATAACCTAAACCTGTCTAAATCCTATTGGATGAGATTATATAGACACATAACCACCTAAGGATTGAAATAAATTTATTTGTAACCATTATAAAAACGATATGATATTATAATAAATTAATAATTTAATCTTTTCTTAAAGTGACCTTCACCCCTCTTATAAAAGGGCACTTCCACTTCTCTCAAAATCACACCTCCAAAGCCATTTAGCTCCACCGAAACTAGCCCAAATATCCTACCATATTCTCGCACTTCAACCTAGAGTCCTAAGTTTGATCAGAAATCAAACCTAAAGAGCCCTTTTGATCAAATCAAAAGGAAGAACCCGCAGAAGAGGTAATGATTTCACCACCCTCTTTCAAGTTACTTTCATCTTACACTTCTTCATTTATTGTTATTTATATTATAAAATATTAACACCAGTATATTCTATATTCAATGATGTTATTATAAATATTTCACAACTATATTCTTTATTCTATTAATCTTATGAATGATAATGTCACCAAGTGTGCGTGCGTACGGCTTACCGTCTCCACACCGTGGTGTAATTTGTTATTCCACAATATGTTATTTGGATAGATATAAGGATGCGAATTATTTATATAAATAATGAAAATAACAAGATAATTGCTCTGTAAAATTAATATACCATCCAATTCTACACCTTGAAGTAAATTATATTGTCGCTCGTGCGTATATACGGATTACCGTCTCCACGACGCGATAAGATTAATTTCCACATTCACAATTCATCGACAATTATAAAAATATATATTACTAATATTTTTTTCATATATTTCTTTATAATGATACTGGAGATATATATATACATATACATATGTACATACATATATTTTAGACACTTAGTTATGTTCAATACGTTATGAAAACAGAAAAAACATTTATGTGTACGTACAGACTACCGTCTTCATAAACGGTGTTTTTCATTTCATATATATGTCTATTATACATATTTATATTCCAAATATATATTATATATAAATCATGTGTTATATTATGGAATTATTTAAATCATTATCTAAGTGATACAGTCAAGAGTAACAAGTTAAAACACGTACGATAAATAAAGTGATTATTACCCGAAATGTTGATTTAACATGGTATGTATTATTAAATTGGTATTATAAAGTCATAAATAAACAATGTATGATATCATAAATATCAATAGGGTTCTGGTATAATTTAATAAAATAATACGATCTTCATACTGAAGGTTAAACGTACAATCGACTAAAGGAAAGTGCAAGGTAAGGGGTTTTCATCTCACTCATTATTCCTGTGATATTCGTGCCATATTGCCCCTATTACTTTTTGTGTGGTTTATGTCCTACCCATAATTTTATTCTCTGTGTCATACACTTTAATTTAAGTGTATTTACATATTCATTGTATGATACCACTTTCATGGGGTGTATGTTTCGTAAGTTACCAAATTGGTAAGGGTTAATTTCACAATCTCTTTATTATCCGAGGTTGTTTTTACGTAAGTATCTACTGGGAAATATTTATTTTCCATGTACATGTTTCATTAAATAGTTTTCAAAGGGATTTTCTTAAGGGAAGTTTTAATAAAACATCATTTTAAATGTTTCAAAGATTTATTCTTATATACAATTCTCATTAATGTCCATGTTTACAAAATTATTTTAAGGATTTATTTAAACGGACATCAATGTTTTAAAATGTTAATTACTTTCAAAAGTTTAAAATTGTTATGGGACACTTTGATTAAAAAATGTATTTAAATGACTCCCTTTTTAAATTGTTTTACTTTTAATTGTTTTCATGAAAACAGATATTTTTTTCATAGAGTTTTACAAATTATTTTCATCATTGTAAAAATCCATTAGTGGATTTTAAACTTGTTTGAAGTTGATTTATTATGATAAATGTCTTCAGTATTGTATTGATGGTTTTGTGATATGTTTTATTGTGGGTGTTTTATTTTTATACCATTACTGGTTTATGGGTAATGTATTGACATTTTGTATGCCAATTTGAATACGAATGCTTATGTTATGTTTAAACATTTTTATATGAGTAAGGAATTGTAATTAGTAAGTGACTGGTGGAGCCTGCTATAGATCCTAGATGTTTTGGTTGGTCTCATGAGACAAATTAGTGTTTTGGCATAAGTCCTTGACAAAATATTATTTGTAGTCTTGGCCTAAGGCCCTGACTATGTGCTTATGATAGTCTAGCATTATGCATTCCATCAATATGAAAGTGGTTAGTGATATTTCATGTGATTATTCGACTATTAGAATATCAATGTGAATAATTAAATGGCATTACCACATTTTATTTCTTCCATTTTATGCTGAAGTTCAAGTTTAAAAGGATTTTGTTTTAGTTATACATTTCCTTAATTGATTATTCTTATTAATGAAAGTTTCCACTGTATTGTTATCCTTACTAAGCATCTGTTCTCTCCAATTTCTATGTTTTATTTTTCCCAAGAGTCCAAGAAGTGTATTGTGATTGATATTCAGGGTTAATCCAATGGAATAATAGCGTCCATAAAGGATTATTTATGTTGTTTTGTATGTTATAAAGTGTAGTGTAACATTCATATATGTAATCTATTTTTCAAGACTTCTAAATAGATCGGTCCTTCGAGACATGATTCCTTGTAATCATGCCAATGTATTCAAATAATGAACCGACATTGGGAAATTGGGGTCGGGGCATTACAGTTGGTATCAGAGGAAGTTTAAAAATAACCATGGAATATAGATGTAGATAATCTCAGATTAGAGCACATAGACCTAAGAAATAATTTGAGGATTAATATAGAATAAATTTCTATAATTTTGGTAATGTAGGGATTTTGTGAGTTTTCCATGAAAATAAATCCCTATCTGTAAACGAGTAGGTAGATGTGGCTCGGGAACAAATGTCCGTAGGTGTAAAACACGAAAACACCGCTTTGAGCTAGACTCGAATAGGAACTTGTGCACGACAACGGGCCTTTCTGCACTCTTGGTAACGACACTCCTAGGGGATATGCTTAGGATAATTATAATTTTCTTTATAAATCAATATGAAGTGTTTATGAGTATATAATTCCTCAATGAAAAAATCGTTATGATTATAGATTATATCCTTAAACCCTTCAATTTACATTAAGTATTTTACAAGTTCGGAATTATTGCAATTCATAAACTAACCTAGTTTATAATATTGTATAGAAATGGAGCCCAGTAGAAGGAATGTGAACTCCAATAATACGTATGATCCAAAGAGTAAGAAGGATCATATCTTTCACAGTATTAAGCTACTATTTATAAGAGAAATAGTCTCCCTTGTATTCTCAACATATGAAGAAATCGTATCATGTGTTAATAAGATAAAAAAATAATTCTCCGATTCGTATGGATTTGAATGGAAGTCAGAGATGAAAATGATAGAAGAGAGAATGATGGATAAAGGGAACAGGGAAAAGAAGAATTTTCCAATACGAAATAACAATGGGAAAAAACACCCTGGAACATGCCTGAAGGGAATGGGAGTTTTTTATAAGTGTGGAGAAAAAGGACACCATGTTCATGACTGAAATGGTATGAAAAAGGATTCAAATGTACAATGCTTCATCTACAAGGAGTACATACACTATGAGAACCAATGCCCAAATCATCAGAGATTGCCTCAAATGATGCTATTGGATAATAAAAAAGTTATGATACTACCACAGATGAGGAGGAGTGATTATAGTTCTTATGTTGTTATTAGGAAATTATGTCATTTGAGTGTTGTCTCAACAATGTAATCGTTATAATAATTATGTAGTATATAAGGATTATACTGCAGTACTATTTCATTAAGGACCTGAGATTGCGTGGAACCATGAAAAGTGACACAATATCAGGTTAAATTTTTGGAAAATATATGGTTAAGATAATGATAGACCAAAATATTGTTCTAATACCGAGGTAGTGATTTTGGAAAAATACATGATTGATTTGGATAAATAATATTGGATATTCTTGACTACCTTGAAACTGATTAATGATTCATATATTCCATCATTATTGGAGTTTACAACATTTTTGGATAGATGGAGTATATCCAGTATTCTATAAGGAATAAGTGATCATGAATGTAATCAATAAGGTTTTATGGTAATTCAAGATGTTACACTGTTTTAAAAGAATACATGATGAAGGTGTTCACATGTTATTACGCGGGAAAAAGGATCTTCATTGTGTTTACCTTCCTTATAAATTTTGGACTATGAGTTTGTACAGATGTATTATGGATAATTATAGTTTGAGATTATTATTGTACTACCCCAAAAGGACAACCTGGAGGACGGGCGGAAACCTGTCGCGTCCGGCAAGGCCGCTAGACTTGAACCCACAACCGAAGGGCGAAAAGGGTGTATCACCTACCACTGGCCCACGTGATGTCCTGAACTGAATAATTTAGTCTTTTATAAAAAAATTCTTGTAGATGAATTATAAATTCATTTTATTTGAACCCGATATGAAGAGGATAAATAGAATATTATTTTTATGTTCTATTATCTTTTAGAGTGAAAGATGAGTTTGTGGTAGAAATTAGTTAAAGGATGGGACTCTACTAGTAAAGTATATATTTTTGTTCTTCTCATATTCTATTAAAAAATTAATTCTTATACTTTAGTGAAGGTATCTTAAAACCAAAAATGTGTTATCCTAAAACCATATGTTTTGTTGAACCGATGGTATTTTAAATCATCATAGATTGATAAATTTAAGGCCCTCAATTTTATTCTTGTTTGTGATTGATGACCTCAATCACTACCTATAAATATTTATGTTTTTCCTCTTATTATATGTCTCTAATTTCCACTAATATTCTTTTAATCGAGATCATAATTTGGTGGTGACCCTTTAATTTCCCTTTTACTCTTATTAATACTAAATTTTATTAACCTAATTTTCGATGTGGGTTTTCCCAAAGGTATTTTATATTTTCATCCTTTTATTTTCGAAAAATAATTTCAAATTTCGAGGATGCAATTTATTAAAGAAGGGAAGAATGTAACGCCCCATGATTTCATTGTACGTTATTTATTCAAAGTATTTCAATAAATTGCACTACTTGCAACATCGAGTTTTAGCGCCCCATAACTTACCAAACATGCCGTTCAAAAGCGGTTATGAATAGTATTAACTAAATTTTGAACTTTATATAATCCCTATAATTTTAGAATCCATATTATTAGTTTCTTAGACATAATTTAAGAACAAATATATTTTTTCAGATAAAATAAGTATTTTTAAAAAATTGCAATTTTACCGCCTTTTAATGGTGAGGGCTTTTTAAATCCAATATTTAAAACTTTTATATATTTTGAAAAAATAAACATCTTCATTAGAATCGGGACTTATGAATTTAGTTTCAATATAGATTTTGTGTTTTCCGATAACTTTCATATTTGGGTGAATAGTGAAAAATACTATATTTTAACTAAAAACAACATTTTTAATCAAAATAACTTATAGTGTTAATTTATAAATTTTAATGGTTAGGAAGTATAAATAGATAATATTTCCACCATTTAATCCCATGATGGTCGTTTTAAGTAATTTCACATTGTAATTTGACATAAACAAGTGTCAATCTTTTGATAGTTATTATATCATAAAAATACATCTTTCGGTTTTGACAGCAGGAATTAATTTTAAATTAATAAATTCAATATCTATGTTTTTAATTTGGAAAAATAGACTTCATTATTGAATTCTGAATATCAAAATGATCTTAGTGTAATTTTTTTGTATTTTTCTGAAAACTTTTATTTTTTGATGAATGGTGAAAAACACTGAGAAATAGTTTAAAACCAAATTTTTGTTTAAATTATTATTTATATTATTTAAAATTATTATTGGTCAAAATAGATAAATAATACCTATATAAGTTCAATTTAATCCATTACAGCTAGATTATAATAATTTTTGATATATCAAAATTTATTGAACTTTTCAACGTCTTTTACCCACCTTTTAGGAAAATTTGTAAATTCCCATAAAACGTAATTTTACCGCTTCTATGAGTTGAATTTTTAAAATCCAAGAGACAAGTTTAATGTCAGGAAGTAAAATGTTGTTCAATAAGATAAAAATAATTTTTGTTGAATAGTATCTTTTTACTTATATTTACCACAGTTAAAAGTAAATAAGGTAATTAAGGGTACAAATTATATTATTATTACCCTAACACATGTCATAATTCTATTGGATAATTTTAATTCCACCAAAAAGCACCATAGGAATAAAATATGACCCTTTAGGTCCACTTGGATTAGATTAGGACATTTATTATTATTTAATTTAATGAATAGTTAAAATGTTAAATTCAATTTTTATTATCTAAACCATTTTTAATAAAGGGTTATAAATAAGTTAAATTATACTATAAATATTGATTAGAAATATAAAAATATTTCCTACATCATGGTATTTTATTTATAATATTTAGACATTAAATAATTAAATTTATTTATGACACAATGGTGATGATGTAATTACCTTATTAACGAAGGAATCAAATAAATGGTTTTATGAATATTAAAATAAAAATAATTTCAAAGTTTTTATGACATATAAGAATTTTATAGCTGACTATGACATGTTAGGGATAATTCAATGTATCTTGTTTGAAGTAATCACGTTGTGATAACTTCCACAAAAAGAAAATACCAAATAGTGTTAAAATTGACATAAATTAATATTTTAAAAAATACAATATTATTGGTTGATATAATATTCCTAAATATGTAAGGATCATCCAAAAAGGAATAAAATAATATTATATATGTCATTAATGATCCACTTGAGAGTATATTTAATGTTTAGAGTATTTTTATTAACCATATATAGTAAGAATACAAGAAGACACGGTAAAAGTTAAACTATTTAACTATGTGTTAAATCTAAATGATAAGGTTTAAATGAAACCTAAACATGTCTAAAACTTATTTGTTGAGAGGATCTCGACCCATAACCATTATGGATATAAATAAATTCATTTGGAACCATTATAAACCGAATATGATTGGATAATAAATATTTTCCTAAAGTGACCCTCACCTCTCTTATTAAAGGGAACCTCCCCTTCTCTCAAAATCACACCTCTAATGCCATTTGGTTCGGACAAAACCTACCCAAATATCCTCCCAACTTCCATCACTTCAACCTAGAGGAATTAGTTTGATCGTAAATCCAACCTAAGGTGCCCTTTTGATCAAATCAAAAGGAAGAACCTGAAGAAGAGGTAATGATTTCACCAACCTCTTTCAAGTTACTTTCTTCTTCCACTTATTCATTCATTGTTATTTACATTATATAATAATAAATCTTGTATATTATATATACTTTGATTTTATTATAAATACTTCAAAACTATATTCATTATTTTATCCATCTTATGAATGATAATGTCACCATGCGTGCGTACGTACAGCTTACTGTCTCCACGTCGTGGTGTAATTTGTTATTCAACACTATGTTATTTGGATGGATATAATGATGATTAATATGTATATAAAAAATGAATATAACATGATAATGTCTTTGTAAAATTAATATACCATTCAATTCCACACCATTAAGGAAATGATATTGTTGCTCGTGCATATGTACGGATTACCGTCTCGACGACTCGAAGAGATTCATTTCCACATTCATCATTCATCGATGATTATAGAAATATATATTACTAATACGTTTGTATTATATGTAATAATAATGAAACAATAGATATATAGATATATATATGTACTTATACATATTTTTATTCACTTAGTTCTGTTCAATACGTTATGAAAACAGAAACAACATTAATGTGTACGTACTGACTACTGTCTCCATAAACGGTATTTTCGATTTCATATATATGTCTATTATACATAATTATATTCCAAATTTATATGATATATAAATCATTTTTTATATTCTGGATGTATATAAATCATGATCTATGTTATTCAATCAATATTAACATGTTAAAACACTTACGATAAAAAAGTGATTATTACTCGAAATGTTAATTTAACAAGGAATTTTTTTAATTGGTAGTATAAAGTCATAAATAAATAATGTATAATAGCATAAATATTAATATGGTTCTGGTATATTAGAATATTATACTATGGTCTTCATACAAGAGGTTAAATGTACCCTCGACTAAAGAAATGTAGAAGATTAGGGGTTTTCATCTCACATTTTATTCCGATGAGATTCGTGCCATATTGCCACTATTACCTTTTGTGTGGTGTATGTACTTCCCATAATTTTATTCTCTATGTAATACACTTTAATTTATGTGTATTTACATATTCATTGTATGATACCTCTTTCATGGGGTGTATGTTTCGTATGTTACCAAATTGGTAAGGGTTAATTTCACAATCTCTTTATTATCCGAGGTTGTTTTTACGTAAGTATCTACTGAGAAATATTTATTAACCATGTACGTGTTTCAGATAATAGATTTCAAAAGGATTAATTTAAATGACTTTTTTTCTAAAACATCATTTTAAATGTTTCAAAGATTTATTCTTCTAAACCATTTTCCTTAATGTCCATGTTTTAAAAATGCTTTTAAGGATTTATTTAAATGGAATTGAATGTTTTAAAATGTTAATTAATTTAAAAAGATTCAATGACTTATGGGACACTTTGATTCAATAATGTATTTAAATTTCTACCTTTCTAAATTGTGTGAATTTTAAATTTTTTCAGGAAAAAGGGATATTTCTCTCAAAGAGTTTTAAAAATGATTTTCATCTATGTTAAAATCTTTTAGTGGATTTTAAACTAGTTTGAAGTTGATTTATTATGATTCAAATATTTAGTATTGTATTGATGTTTTTTTGATATTTTTTATTGTGGATGTGTTATTTTTATACCATTCATGATTTATGGGTAACGTATTGACATTTAATATTCAATTTTTAATACAAATATTTATGTGTTGTTTAATCCTTTTCATATGAGGAATGCATTGGACATAGTAAGTGATGGGGGAGTACGCTATAGCTTCTCAATGCATCAGTAGGTCTCATGAGAAAAACACCTGTCTTTCCACAAGGCCTTGACAAAATCTTATTTGTAGTCATGGCACACGGCCTTTACTATGTGGTTATGATAGTCTAGAATTATGAATTCCATCAATATGAAAGTGGTTAGTGATATTTCATGTGATTGTTCAACTAGTAGAATATCCATGTGAATAAGTAAATGGAATTATTTCATTTTATTTTTTCCATATTATGATGAAGTTCATGTTTTAAAGGGTCATGTTTTAGTTAATCATTACCTTAATTTTTTATGCTTATTTATGAAAGCTTCTACTGTATTGTTATCCTTACTAAGCGTCTAAGATCACCCCATTCTATATTTTATTTTTCCCAGGAATCCATGAAGTGTATTGTGATTGATATGCATGGTTACGAAAGGAAATAATGGCATTCATAAAGGATTATTTATGTTGTTTTGTATGTATTAAATTGTAATGTAACATTCATGTATGTAATCTTTTTTCAAGACTGCTAAATTGATTGGTACATTGAGACTTTAGTCCTTGTAGTCATGCCAATGTATAAAAATAATGCACCGACTCTGGGTAACTGGGGTCAGGGCGTTACAATCAACTTATAATCAAACCAAATTTTTTTTAAATTCCACTAAAAATTACAATTTCATTAAAATAGGGGGATTTCACAGCAAATCATCAAATCATGTTTTATTATTTATAGATAAACAAATAATGATAATTTGGTCTACCTAATCACACATATTTTCTGGCACAACAAATCAATAAACATTAAAGGTTAGTAATATCATTCAAAAATTTATCGAATAAATCTATCCCTCATCACCATCATCTTTATTCTCACCCTCATCCTCATTGTCGTCCCCATCATCGTCCTTGCCCTTATCCTATCCCTCGTACTCATCCTCAGTATCCTCAAAGCCCACCACCTCCTCCTCGGCCTCCTCCTCGGCCTCCTCCTCGGCCTCCTCCTCCTCCGCCTCAGTCTCCTCTTCGTCATCCTATCGAACACCTCTAGAACTACCACCTCATGAACCATATATAGAACACATTGATGACATATATTACTCAAAAGTAGTGCTGGCCTCTGGTGGAAGTGTTGGACGTAAAACTTCCATCAGTTTCATAAATGCTGTGTTTGACATAGCAGACTATAATACCATCTCTCTGACACATTTTTCACCCGGTACGTGCATTTACAAGCTGCAAATCGGTGTCACTACAACTTGTACTTGAGGTGGGACAATACCTTCTCAGAAATACAATATTCCAAGCCTGATAGAGTACTCTAATAGGGTGCTCACCACCCAACACCTGATGTAAGTGATAGTTTGGACCAAAATTGTCTGGTTCATGGGCATTGAGGGCCTCTAAAGAAGCCTATTACAAATATAGATATAATATTCAGTTACAAAGTATAGATTAAAAAATTAAATCTATAATATATAAAATACAATCTACTATTGAGTCTGTTCATTAACCACACTTCAATCATTCTTATTTCTAGTCGAGAAAAAAAAATTTCTTCAAGGCTCAAATCCTTCTATATTAAATTTATGCCTCTTCAATGACATTGAATATAAGAAACCAAAATTAAAGATATGATACCAAAAAAACAGTAACTTCATAACTAAAATTATATAACAACTTTAGAAATCGAATAAATTACGGAGGAAGAAATAGAAAGTACAAGTCTTAAAGAAATATTGTAAAATGTTATACCAGCTATCTCTCATGATTTGGAATCGTAGTATATACTAATGTGTGGATGTATTTCTTAGCATCAATGTTTTTTATTTTTTTCCAGATGCATCCAAAATAAAATTCAATAATTTTTATTAACGAAATACATGAAAATTTTCATTTAAATACTTCTAATTTGATTAAAATAGTTAATTGGCTAGTCTCCCAATGACTAATCTTCTTTCGGTACTATTCTAATTGGCAATCATCCATGAAAGGGACCACCTATAATTGTGTTCCCACTCTATCAAGTCATGCAATATACAACTAATGCATATAAGCTCTCCAAAGCTCACCTAAATCCTTTAGACATGCTGGTCGTGCACCCTCACCATCAGAGAAATTAAACCCACAGCTGGAAACAAAATATTAATTCATATAAAAAAAATTAATATACCACATTAAATACAGTTGATTTTTTTACCCTTATCTCTTCCCATGCTTTATCCATGACTTCATTTGGTAGCTGTATCCATGACAGCGTGCTAACAAGGGTGATGTACGATTATTTGGCAAGCATCCACAAAAAATACTGACATTTCTGCCCTGATTTTTCAATCTTCTAACAATCTTCGTTGTAGTCCACCATCAACTGCATTCGGCATTTCCACACTTCACACATGTGTGTATTCCCTTGACCCCACCTCCTATCAGTATCTGTATCTATTATGAAAGAAAAAAACTTATTTTTTTAATATATGTTTTAATGAAAATAAATAATGGTGTGCAAATTTGATAGGTATGTATAAGTTTACCTGTGGTAGTCTGATCAATGGGCGCCGCTGGATTTGCAGAAATTTTAGGAACACCCAGTACAGATGGAGTGAGCCTAATGTATGCTCCGCAGGGACAGACTCTTTCAGATCAAGACTCGAAGAAGATGGAATATAAAATCCCGGATAGATCGAATCAGTAGAAAAAGAAGAAGATATGGATGGCTGGTCAAATGATGGATGGGTAGGGGGAATCATCATCGGATATGATATAGGAGGGTGAGGATGGTCAGATGTAAAGGGTGGTGAAAACATGGGAGGCCTAAATATAATCTGTTCTTAACGACACACTGGGATAAACATGTGGGATGGATGTTATGTCAGTGGGAGGGGTAGGTTATAATAAATTATGTTGACCAGATCATCTATCTCTCGTACCACCCCCCTCGTACGAACACCCTCAGTACTGGGACCACTACACGACTGCTCGTCAAATAATTATCGCCAAATAGAAGGATCCAGAAAAAATGATTAAAAAACATTCATCACATGACATTATATATAATTTAAATAAAAATATTTGAAATAAAATAATCACTGAATGAACTATTGTTAGAATTTTCAACTCATTCATGTGACTATTGTTGTCCATAATCAGTTTCCATAACCTCTCATCAATTGGTTTCTATTCAAGCATTTGAAAAAAAATATGGAAGTAAATAGAAAAAGGATAACTAATGTGTAACCAAAAAAGACAAAATAAATGATAGGGAATATGGGGATTCATGGATAATCTAACTAACCATTGGTTTAGGTGAGCATGAACAAATATATAATGATGTCAAGAAATCGTAAAAGAAGTAATAATAAAATTTATTTTTTAGTAGGATGATTATTTTCAATGTTTTATTAGTCTATTAAAATCATGGAACATTGATTCTACCAGAATCACAAGTGGAAAAGCAATTATCAATGTTAAGGAAAAATTTAATTTAATTTTCTATGGTAGAAGATGCTGGTTTTAATATCAAATCAATTTTAATAGAACCAACCTTAACAACCCAACTCGAGGTAAAACAAAGGAATCAAGAACATTAATGGATGATTTCATATATTTCGGACCACAACTTCAGGATCATAGTCAATTTTGACAATTAAGCTATTGGATTCATCAAAGGAAATAAATGGATTGGTTCCAATGGCAGTAGGGATGTTGTCAATTCCATCATCACCATCATCAAAAATATGTCTTGGAATTACATCAACTATGAAACCAAATTCAGTTCGAAGTTGGCCTTTGACATAAAAAACATGTTTATACATTGATGGCAATACATATGGTTCTTCGGTATCAAGAGTGCGATTCATATTAATTACTCGAAATTCAAAATCATCAATAAATGATCCTTGTCTCATCATCGAATCAACCCAATGGCATTTCATCAGCGTGACTTGTCCATGTGAGTAATAATCAGACATTATTATTTTTTCAATGACTCTATAATAACCCACATTTTCAAATCGTATTCTTCTATCTGAATCACTGTAACAGCAATCTATTGTGGCAGTAACAATAACAACTTCATGTTGTTATCTCATATTCTTTTCTCGTTCAGTGAATAAATTTTTACCCATTGGTAACAATTGATTTACAGTCATGAACCACGGTATTAGGAACAAAAACCAAAGTTCTCATTTCCTCAGAGACAGAGTTATCATGCCAACTCAATACTATCAATATAAATGAATATTAAACTTAATTAAATATTGATTGAATTATTTTCAACAGTAATATTTTTACCTTCAATTTTAAACAAGGAGAAATCCCTTTGCTATGTAAAGCCTCCGTCCTTCTCAAATATAAAGAACGATGATTTCTATTTATCATTGTTTTATGTTCCCTTTAGATAAAAATCTGAATATTTGAACAGATATATATAAAAGATATAAATATTTAAATTAGTTACCTAATGTAGTAATCGATCAAATAATAGTTGAACAAAACTATGCGATGTGCCATCTCCCGCTCTTCAATGCTTAATGTCTTCATTTTATATGATCCATGAATTACTCAAGTTTGAAGAAGTGATGGAACACTAGGTTCAATTTTCTCATACTATTCTTCTTCATTTCTCATTGGCCTGTTCATTCTTGCAGAGAGATGAAACAAATATATTGAGCAGAAATCCATACATTCTTGATCCAAGTAACCATTCTTGATAGAACATTCGAGATGATTTATGATTCGGACATAATACATTAATGTTTATATATTTCATTCAGTTGGATACATACAACCAAAAAAATAGGTCCTCCGAGAAGTATTTAAGTGGGAATATAGATAGCCAGATGTGGCATGCATGTGAAAAATGATGGAGGAAATATTCTCTCCAACTCATACAAAATTAATGGTTCATCTATCAACATTTTTTTCAAGAAAGAAATGGGAAACTTCTTAGCACAATGATCTATAAACATATAGCACAACCGAATAAAAGTCACCCTTAAATTATTGGAAAAAAGATGACGGATTGAAATTGGAATCAACTCAAGCAAGAAGAACATGATAATCATGATTCTTTAACGATTTTAGCTTCAACTCTATTCTATTTATGCATTTAGATATGTCACTAGAATAGCCATCAAAAACTATAATAGTCTCTAATACTTACGAAATTTTATTTCATAGGTGTTATCATATAAGAAGCACATGGATATTTCCATTTATTTTCACTAATACGCACAGAATTCAATTCTGTTCTGATGCTCCAATCCACCAAGTCACTCAAAGACCATAAACCATCTTTTGTAATTCCATTATCATTTAGAAGTATCGAAAGCAACATTTCACATATATTCTTTTCATGGTGCATTATGTCTAAGAAATGACGTTACAAATTGGTTGACCAATAATTCAAATAAAAAAGATACTCATTTTCCTCAAATTGTAACTGGTTTCAGTGGAAACATTCTTTATCTTTATAGATCTCATTTGACCCTTCCCATATGAAAAAATAAAGTCTTTCAATTCATTAATAACATCAGTTCCAGACATACGTAGAGGTGGATCATCGACCTCTTTGGTATTAACAAGTCATCTACTATTATTTCTATATGGATGGACCATTGACAAGAATCATCGATATCCTATTTAACTAAAAGAACAACGATGTTTCAGTCGTCAGGATCGTGTATTTTTTATACAAACAGGACCTGACAATTTTTTCTTTTGTGCTCCCTTCGGAAATCATTGCATAAGCCAGAAAATCATTGATCGTCCACATAAGCGCAACACACATCTGAAATACTTCTTTCAAATTTGCATATTATGTGCACAGAACTACATCCCAAAGAAGTATCAACTATTTTATTAATGGTTTCATGTATATTTCAATATCAATACTAGGATCAGAAGGGCCAGATATGAGTATCCTCATGAATGTGAATGGTTTTTTGAAACACAACCATGAGGGATGATTTTAAATGTGTATAAAAACTAGCCAAGTGTTGGGCATTGTAAGCATATGTCCAAACGAATTCAAACCACTGCATTTAATACCAAACCTAACATTACACACGTCAGTTGCAAAATTAGTATATCGAGCATCAAATCTATTCCATGCAAATTCATCTCTAGGGTGAACCAACTCATCAGTAGTCTTTTTTCTCTCGGTATCTTTCCATCTCATTTTTATTGATATTCCACCAGATATAAAAATATTCTATAGTCTATGTATCAATGGAAAGTGCCACATTACTTTTTTTCGCACGTGGGATGGAGTTCCATCATATTTTGACCTCCAGCAGGATGTGCCTCATTTTAATCAATCATTTCTTTCAGCGGTTTTCTACTAGAATCAACTGAAATCTTTTGGGAAAGCATGTATTTTTTTCTTGAAAATACAAGTTCCTCAACTTACTTCCATGCCATATAGTGGTTTGATAGAATATCTGCATCATCTGATAGTAAATCCTTTAAGAACGTCTGAATGTAATCGATTGTTGTTTTAGAAATCCCATACATAGTTTTGCCATGAAACAGTCAGATTAAAAATTGTAGCTTTTTCATTTAATCGCACTATCAATATACTGGAGTCATGGAACCATTAGTAAATTTTTTCACCCTGACAATATCATCATTTTCCTTAGATGGATCATCTATCTTTATATTGAAGACTTCTTGAGTCGAAATCATTTCTTTTTCATGATGAAGAATAAACAGAAACTATTCATCTAACAAATTATCAAGTCTAGTCCTTTCATTTCGTTCATATGTAATTTGAGAATTCATTTTCTCCCCATTGTGATACCACTCATAGTAGTTTACTTGAAAACCATATTTGGATATATAGTAGATGACTTCTTCAGAGCTCATACTAGGTCTACCAACACAATTGGAACATGGGCAGTGTATGCAACCACTATCTAAAGCATTGTGAAATGAAAAATATAAAAAACTCTTCAAATTATATTGAAAATCTCTTGAGATCCTATCAGTTTCATACATCCAACTTCTATCCATTCTGTAAAAAGAATTTTTATAAGTCATTTTGTCATAAGGAATTCAATACGATTGATGTTTAATCGAAAATATATTTTAGTAAATGATAATTGAAAGAGTTTCTATTCAATATAGTGAACTATTAAAACAATTTAAAGATATACTACTTAATTCAGTTATGTGTGCCTAAATTTGAGGTGAGATGTGTTTTGTAATTTTTCCATTTATCAGATATCAAGAAGACACCATATACCTGATGAACCCACGTTCAAGATATTACAAAGTGAAGGCATTTCATGAAAGATGCAGAATGTGTAAAGAGAGTTTTTTAAATAAGTTATTGATGCTAAAAAATGGAAATATTGTGAAAATATAGAACATTCCAGGAAACCCAAACTAAATTCCATAGAAATTACCATATCACAAAAAAAAGGAAAACCACATAAAAAGAGTGTCTATGAAGACTTCAAATCAAGTAGATTCATATAATCATGACACTTGAATTGTATAACAAAAATAGAAAACAAATAAAACTAAAATTATTAGGTTTTTAATACCAGAGATGTCACCACCTGATTTAGGTTAAATCAAAATAGAAACAAAGAATAAGAGATGAAAAACATTAAAACTAAGTTAAGAATTACATATTTGGAGTGTAGAACTAAAAAATTATTAACTTCAGATAGATTTATAGGTAGGATGGAGTTCCTAGCCTCTATAAAGAGAGAGGCATCTAGTTTAGAATTCATGGGGGACTTCCCCAAGTCATCCTAAATCATAATCACTATGAATCGAAGGTATATTTTCCCAGAGTATTCTATGTCAAATCATCTTGAATCCAATGGGGTTTCCAAATTGAATTAAAAGTGATGTTTTTAACATGAATCCTTGGTTGGTTTCTTTAAGGAATTCTAAATCATTAATCAATGAAAAAGATCTCAAAAAGTAAATATATATTTATTTATATTAATTTTTAATAGGTCTAATTTATGATGAACATGCCTGAGGTACCATTATGTGTTATAGGTATCCCAAATAATTCACGCATGTCCAGAAACTCATTACTTGCAGCCCTATGGTCAAACATTCATTACCCAATTAGATCCCCTAGTGAAGTGCACCCCATAGGTGGAAGTATTTTAGGATTCTACACTAATAGGTTGTCCATGGATTGAAAAGAGGTTAAATTTCAAAAATTATACCAAAACATTATTTTTATATTTGAGATTAATATTAGAGTATGTCAATGATACGTAACTTCATGAATAACAAAAAAAAATGATACTTTTAAAGGATAGTTTATAAACAATATAGTATATACTGAGAGACATCTACCAATCAAGTATAAGTCATTGATTCAATATCAAAAAGTGTGAATCATTAAATTTTACAAACTCTATTGAAATAGGGAATAATAATAGGGATCTTTATATATTGTGAAATAAATGGGGAAAGGATGATAATTGAAGGATATCCTTATAACTATCTCTAGGTGGTGGGGGTTTTCCAAAAGGTTGGGGGAGTGTCCACGGGGGATGTCCAAGGGGGTGGGAGGGATGTCCAGGGGGAGGGGTCGTGTCCAGGGGGGTGTCCCGGGGGTGGCGGTGTCCAAGGGGGGCTCTCCAGGGGATGGGATTGCTGTCAAGGGGGTGGGGTGGGGTGATGTTTAGGCGGGCTATCTTGGGGGGTGGGGGCTGTCCAAGGTGGAGGGGTGGTGTTTAGGGGGGCAGTTCAATTGGTGGGGGTGTCCATGGGGTGGGGTTGTTTCCAAGGGGGTTGTCCATGGGGGGTGGGGGTGGACAACTCCCCTCCCTCCCTGGAGATCCCACACCCCCTCCTGTGTGAAATTTGTATAAGAAAATCATCATCAAATTTCTTATCCCATCCAAATATCTACCATACCACCGACAGAATACCCTATAACTTAGAAATATCCAAATTTTATACACAATCCCATATGAAATAATCGATATATAGACAATCTCATCAGACACCCTCATCCACATCCCAGCATAACACCCCTATAGGGTGTAACCATACCACATAGGAAACAATGAACTCACATTACAATTTCAAACTTACCCAACTACCTCAATAATATAAACCCAAAGACCCACTAAAACCATTATCCCGTTCAAATTCATTCCATGTACTACATGAATAAAAAAACAATGGATATCCCCATATATCATCTTATGACGAGTTGTCACTACAAATATTATACCAAAAACAATAAAAAACTAAGACAAGATCTTAAATTTATCAATAGAGAGAACAATATAAATAATACAAGTCAACGAAACAAGTTATCACATTATACATGAAATCGATGAATCATATTTTTACAACACTATAAATGAAGTCCCCCATAAAACTAGATTCATTATACAACTAATACCTATAATAATTGAGATAACATAATCTAAAAAAATAGGACCACAATTATTCAACACCTCAAATGGGTTTTCACTATCCACATTGCACACTAGAATGCCTTACTATCCAATGGAAAGGATTCCCCTAGAAGGAACTTCTACCCAAGGCCCTCATCACATTAAATAATATAAAACCTCACTCACATTATCATCTCTTACAGTAGGGTCCTATGGAAAGGGAACACGATAGGAAAAATAGCAATACAGAAAGAAGCATACCACACAGATCTCGTTTAGGACAAAAAAAAAAGATAACAAACAAAAAAAGATTCATGACCATCCACTTATAGATTAGAAGTTTCAAAGTAAATAATTGCCTAATTGCATTTATAGCTTCGAGAGATACCTTGGGGTGAAGAGAGAGCAGTGGAAATGATTAAGTTTATTGATGAAATTAGGCGGAGGGATTCTGGATGTGATGCTAAACCATTGGGAAAGATTGTATTTACAAAAATTTTTTAAAACTATTTGGTATATATACATATTTTTAATGAATTTCCCAATGGTTTTATTAAACCTTTGCGAAAATATAAGTCTCATCCCATCATTCCAACGGTTTGAAGAAACCATTGGGAAAATTTATGTATACCAACAGTTTATACAAACTGTTGGTATACAAGTGTTGGGAATACACAATTTTCCAGTATTGTGGGTTGTTAATGAATTTTGATTCTTATATTTTGTTTGGTATTGGTAATGGAAATGAAGAAGGTAAATGACTTCTGTGATCTTGCAAGTATTGGAAAACCATGTGCAGCCAGGGAATTTACCCTATAATGGTCTATGTGACAGTGCTGGGACTAGAGTATGGCTATCAACCATATGGCCGAGTCAACCATCATCACTAGTTTCCCCCTATTGAATCATTTCGGGTTTCCATGATTCATAAAATCATTGTGAAAATTTCTATTTTAGTAATTAAAATGGTAATGACCTTATTTGACAAATATTTTTGTTTTATTGTTCCTTAGTGTTCACCCCCACGAAGGTCCGATGGATGCCCATGGTGTAGATTTGAGTGGTACATCCTAAGAAAATCCTCCAGTTGATCATTCCATGGACTACGTCCTAGTGTTTTAGAAGACGAACACTCCCCTATTTTATGGGAAAGCTGATCCACTTGAGGCGGAGGAGTGGTTGTAGAAGATTGAGATGAACATTAGTTTCATTAGGTTGCCTGAGGAATTGAAGGTGATGTCAGACACCTTTATACATGAAGGTCCATCCTGGAATTTGTGGAAGTCTATGTCTCGATGCTAGACTTGAGAAGATCTCACTTGGGAGTTCTTCAATTCATCATTCATCTAAATATACTTGTCAAAGGTGATAATGGTGAATAATAGGATGGAGTTGTGTGGTCTTCAGCATGTTGTTAGATCGGTTTTGGAATTATTCTATCGTTTCATGGACCCAGCTCTATATCAACCAGGATATGTTGGAAAGGATCCCATGAATGCATGAAATTTTGATCTAGGATTATGTCCAGAGCTACAATCGAAGGAGGAATGGTTCAACATAATCACCATCCCTGGTGTGGTGGAGAATGTCTTTCATGCTGAAGCTATGTTAGTAGGGGTACAAGAGGAGGGGAATCCTCCCCCGACCAATCTAAATAGTGCAGAGGATGGAAAGAGGAAGAATGAGAAGCGCCCTAATGCTGGTTGGTCTACTAGAGGAATTAAAAAGTCTTTGGACATGCAACCAACACCTTCAGTGCATTACATTGTGAACTGTCATCAGTGTGGAAATAAACTTCACAAGAAGCCAACATGCCTAAGTGTTCCGAGACCCGGCCACACCTACAGATTTATGGGTCACATACAGTGATTCTGCTGAGGTGTTTCCCAGAAGTGCGCTGAAGCCTAACCTAACTCATCGAAGGTTACCTTAGCACTTCAGCAGAAGTAGGGCAACGTTTCGGGATCAGTTTTTAGGTTTTCTCATTGTATTGTTCCTTGGATGGAGTGGTCTTCTGCTATAGAATTTTGTGGTGTTTCTTTTCCATCATTTGTTAGAATGGTTATGGTTGAACCTCTTTGAAACCTTTGTTTTTAATATATGTGTGTTTAGTGAAATTATGGTTTATGTGTTATGTTTGGGAAATTTTGAATCCTGGCTGCGAGGCAGAAGACGATTCAATCATCGTTGCTCTATCCATAGGTTCTAGAGTGTAGATGGCGCATAGCAAAGATAACTTTAGCTGTGAAAAAGATCCATAGTTTAATCTTTTACTTTAGTATGGCATGGGTTTTGTTCATCCGAAGGTGTGGCATCGTTGAGGTAGCGGTGACAGTTGTTTTGATGCTATATTGGTCGAACCCTTCTCTACCCTACCATTGTGGTGGGGTTTTTAGTTCATTCCAGTAATTTTCACATTTGAGAAATCTCATCACTTCTTATGGTGTGGAGATCCACAGTTAGTCTCATAGAGTTACACTTGAAATAGTTTAGTGTGAGCTGGATACTTATGGTGGGGAGTCCGTCCGGGCCTCCCTGTGTCAGTATCAGATTTTTTTCTGTATCATTTGGTGGAAATGTGTCTCGTGCGTAACCAATTAGATTTATGTTCTCCCACCTGGGTAAAGGTCAGGATTAGAGTACACCCAATGGTTCTGTTGGACTAAAATTATAGGGATAGGTCTCTCTGGTGATTTATGTTTGTTCGTACCTTGGTTGAAATTGATGGGTTGGGATTTCCTTGGTGTTTATTAATGTGATTGTGTTTTAAGGATGAGTCATGTGTCATAGGTTTTCGGAGTCTGTTTGGAGAGATCAATTGGAGGCGCTAAAACATTTTTTGGTGTGTGACACTTGTTAAGTTTTATCTTAGGGTTTAGATCCTATTGTGGCATTCCGAGGGCAGAATGTTTTATGGTGGGGAGACATGTCACACCTCAACCTATCTAATTAATTTATTTCATTAATTATATTGTTTTTTAAAATTTTTGTTGTTCCTTCGGTTGAATCTCGAACTATATTTTTGAAATTTTTTTAAAAAAATGCGCATTTTTGATTTGACGTTGTTGAGTGCCCGGGCATAGCTCATTTTGGATATACCGCACAGCTTCTCCCATGATATGGCATGACCCGCCTTTCTTTAGAAAATTAAATTGAGAATCATTGATAATTGGATGTTATATTTATTGTTCTTAATGATTTTATTATTATTATTAATATGAACTGAATATCTAAATTATTTATATTTTATTGGTATGATAATTATTTTTCTTATTAATATTATTATAAATAAAACTTCATTATTATTATTATTGTAATCAAGGATTTATTATTACTATTATTATTATTATTAGGAGGTTTCATTAATATTTTCATAACCAATTTAATTTTATTAATGTTATTTATATTAATATTGAAATAAAATAAAATTGAAACAATGTGGAGATAATGCATTAAAATGAGACAGAATAATTACAATAATAATTTTATTATTTTTTCAACTAATGATATTATATTTTTTCTTGTTCTTGTTTTTTAATTATTCAAATTTTAAATTATTATTATTATAATTATGAAGGGTTAAAATTATAATACCTTTTAATGTCAATAATTAATTTCATCAAGAGTTTTTCTAATTATTTTCAATATTATCATTATCATATTATTATTATTAATGGTATAACTATTATTATAATTCGGTTTAATTAATTTTATTTATTTTCTTTTCTTATATTTTTTCGACTTGTCTTCTTTTTCTTTTTTTATTTTCTATATTTTCTTCTCCCCTAACCCTAAGATTAACTCCCTATCTTGCTTCTCTCATTTCCAGTGCACTGGCCGCATCCGTCTCCACCTGTCATGGTAGCCTGCAGTGCGCCCTCCAACCGCTCCATCTCTGGAATCACACCATCCAGCTGACGCAGCTCCTACATTGCAGCTCCCTCCCACCCAGCACCCGCCGCTCCCCTCTCTCAAACTTCTTTTGTGCCTCTACCTAGCCTTGAATTCCCTCCTGCTAGATTAGAACAACCTCCATCCGGGTGAGGCTTACTCCCAAGTGGCCCTACCCCTCCCCCTATCTAGCATGCATCCCCCTTCTCCTATGACATCAGCTCCTCCTCATCCTGGACAACTCTAATAACCTGAATCCCCTTTTTCCATATATATTCGCCATCGTCGCCTACACCACCGATACCTCCCTTTTCTCCAGTGCACACATCTTATTCATTGTGTCCCCTGTGTTCACCCTCTAATGCACACCGTTCTTCCTTCGCTGGCGTGACCCAAAGCCACTCCATTCTTCCCCAAGACATCATTCCCCCTTTGCTCAACACCAGCTCTGAAGCATTCTTTGGAACAATTATTTCATCAATCAATAATCATCCACTAATTTATCCGGCCCTCTACTTGAGGGTACCTTTACCTCTTCCTAGGCTGCACTCCCCATGCACACAACCTCTCCGACATCCTCCCCTCTTGGAAACAAAATTCCCTCCTCCATTTTATGTAAGTTGATTCCATGTCTAGAGATTAATTTTTTTCTCAATTACTTAAATTTTGTTACCAATTTCATTGTGTTGGGTAAAATTGAGTTTCCCAGGGGTGTGTTTAATGATATCATGGTGCATTGAACCGTTTTTAGGTGTTCTTCAATTGTTAAAGTAAGATCTCTTTGTGTTTTCATTTATTTTTAGAAATATGGTGATATCTTGAGGTTTCTTGTCTTTTGAGGATTAAATAGTTACCCATGACATTGCAAAATAATTTTATTAAACTTTTTTTTCATCATGTTTACATGATATAGGTTGTATACGAGGTGTGAGTTGTGTTTTGTAAACATGTCGATGTGGAGTTTGTGCTCTTTGTTTATTTGAATTTTTTAAGTCCGTGTTTATGCATGTTTAGTTGTGTGGTTGTTATAGTGTGTCTGTGAGGAAAACCTACAATACTGAGGTTGTCGACATGCACATGTTTGTGTGTATGTGAGAGGTGAGATATGCCATTGTGTTTGGACCGCAAGTTGATGTAAGTCCCACACTACACTCGCCTATGAATTTAAAATTTATTAGTTTCGTGATATTTTATTAATTTCAATAAATGAAAAAATTTATTAGATAACTAATTTTGGAATAATTTCTTGATGTAAAATAATATTTATGTTTTTTATTCGACATCAACATTATTTTCTGGATGAACTCATGAAAAATAGTGAATGAATGACCATTTGGCCTTCGAACATAATTCATAGAATTTCTTCTGTAGTTATGGTTTAATGATAAATGAATTATTCTGATGTGTGTTCAAGTGTTTTGGTTCTCTTGAATAAATGAGGTTTTTCATTAATGTTGGTGAAGTCTTGTTTGTCCCATTTATAAAATAATTTATTTTGAAAACACTCTTTGGGGTGACTCTGGTGTGATCCTGCTATCTACGTTGATTGTTTGTGTTTTTGTGTGTGGTGGCCAAGCATTATTTTGGTTACATTATTGGCATTGTTGGCTCACCCATTTTTATTTCATGTGTTGACATGGGAACCTGGCATTGCATGTGAATCTTATGATATCAACTTCTGCACTAGTTTATAATACGCACTTGCTAGTGGCCCATAACAAAGAGGTGTTCTGTTATTAGTGTTATGGGATTGGGCCCCTCGGTTAACCATGTAGGGAATCACCGGTAGTTAGGGAGTTATGACGACATTGAGTAGGGAATGCCTTCAGGATGAGTCACATGTATAGTACATTTGTGATTTTTCACGAGCTCCCAGGTTAGACCCTTGTTTTCTGTAGTTTTTATTTATATGTTGAAGATTATTGAGTTGTTTAGTTCGGTTGATGGCCCATGTGTTCCACTTCTCTTCCATTTCCCATAGTTTATGTTTTGTGTTGTGTGTGGTTTTCTTTTTTACTTAAAATTAAAATTTGGATTTCTAAATTGTTCACAAAAAACGTTTTAAAATTCAATGCACCAGTTCTTTTCAAACATTAAACTTGTTTTTCAATAAAAAAAGTTCAATGTACTGGTAATTTTTTTAGAAATTAATTTGTGTGTGTGTGGAACCCCATATTTTGTATAATTTAGTTCAATCTTGAAATTAGTAAATTCATTATTTACTGGTAGTAAATTGGTAATAGATTGTTTGGAACACCTATTGAGTTTTAATACTAACTCCTATAGTGTTTTCTTGTTTTGATAGTTTTGTTGTAGATTTGACTCAAGCTTTCTCAACATGGGAAAAAGTTAGTTGTGGTTTAGTGAGAGACTATCAAAGTCACTGGGAGTTTTGGTCATTGGAAGGTTAGATAGTTGTTGTTGGATATTCTTTCTTGTCATAATGTTTTTTTACTTTCCATTATTCGAAATTTTCTTTACTTCATTTTTTTTCACTGGACAAAACCATTTCCAATTGTCCTCTATTGATGCACTGGTGCTTGTCACCAGCCCGGGATGATCAAGAACGCCTCTCAGTCTATGTCATGGAACAGGATGGGTGACCAGTTTAGGGTCTACCCGGGATGGTTCATAACAAAATGGTATCAGAGCATGTTCAGCTCTTTATTGGTCGATGTTTTCATAATGGCCATTGTTATTTGGGATTCTCAATGTTAAAGGAGTATAATTTTAGGGACTCGAGGCATAGGGAAGAAAAATAAATCATTAACCCTTGAAAAATCCAAACCTCAGTATACCATGGGATGTTTGGGTTGGCTATGTCTTTTGATTTGTATGGTTTGTTCAGTATTGGGAAATGAAATGAGAGTCAGGAAAGTGACCTCTGCGAGCTCGCATGGTTTGAAAAGCCATGTGAAGCCAAGGACATTACCCGATAATGCTCTAGGTGATAGTGGTGTGACTGGTTTATGGCCACAAACTATATGGCCAAGTCACCCATCATCACAATTATCCCCCTAGTGAATCATTTTGGTGTTATTTCAATTAGAAAATCATTGTGAAAAGTGTTACTTTGGTATTTAAAATTGTAATGACCATGTTTGACCCATCATTTTGCTTTCTTGTTCCTTAGAGTTTTCCCCCACGAAGGTTCAATGGATTCCCATGGTGTACCTTTGAGTGGTGAATCCTTAGAAAATCCTCCTATTAATCAGTCCTGGGACTACATCCTTGAGTTTGAGAAGTTGAATCATCCACTATTTTAAGGGAAATCGGATCTAATTGAGGCGGAGGAGGGGTTCTGGAGGATTGAGAGTAACTTTAGTTTCATTGGGTTGCCTAAGGCATTGATGGTCAAGTTGGATACCTTTATTCGTGATGGTCGAACCAGGAAGTGGTGGAAGTCTGTGTCATGATGCAAGCCTCTATATGATCTCACATGGGAGTTCTTCAAGTTATCATTCATCCAACAACACTTCTCTGAGGTGAAAAAGGTGAGAAAAAGGATGGAGTTTTGCTGTCTTCAGCATGGTGTTGGAATTAATTTGTCATTTTGGTGACCTTCCATCATTTGATCCTGGATATGTTGGAAATGATCTGGTGAAAGATCGACATTTTGATCTGGGATTACATCATGAGATGCAATTGAAGGTGGAAGAGTTCATCATAATCACATTCCCTTACATGGTGGGGAATTTATTTCTTGCTGAAGTAGTGCTATCAGGGGGGAAAAGAGGCAGGGAATCATCCCCCATCTTTGGGAACCATTGTAGAGGATGGTGAGATGAAGAATGATAAGTGCCATGATGCTGGTGGGTCTACTAGAAGAATTATGAGGCATTTGGACCTGCAATCAACACCTTCGGAGCATAACGCCATGATATGTCATTAGTATGGCATGAAAGGTCATAGGGGGCCGACATGCCCGAGTGTTCCGAGACCCAGCCACACCTGTGGATGTCTGGGTCACTTGTATCCATTCTGCCGAGGTGTTTCCATGAAGCGCGATGGAACTAGACCTAGCTCATCGATGGTTACCTCAACCCATTAGCAGAAGTATGGTGATGTTTGGGGATCATTTTGATGTTTTATCTTTGTATTATTTGTTGGATGGAGTGGTCATCTCCTATAGTGTTTTGTGCTGTTTCTTTTCATTTAGTTGTTTGAATGATTATGGTTGAACCTCATTGAAACCTATGTATTTAATGGATGTGTGGTTGGTGAATATATGGTTTGTGTGTTATGTTTGGCAATTTTTTAATCCAGACTGTTTGGCAGAAGATTATTCAATCATCAGTTCTCCAACCATAGGTCTCAGAGTAAATCTGGCGTGTAGTCAGGAGAACCGTATTGGTGAAATGGGAACTAGTTTAATCCTTTTTTTAGTGTGGCATGGTTCGTGTTCTTCCAATGGTGTGATTTCATTGAGGTATCAGTGACAATAGTTATGATGATATATTGGTTAGTCCCTTCCCCCCTACCCTTTTGGTGGGGTTTTTGGTCCTTGTCAAAAGGTTTCTGGTTCGATAAACCTCATCAGTTCTTTTGGTGGGGAGATCCACAATGGGTCTCGCAAAGTTACACCATAAATAGTTTAGTGTGATCCAGATCATTATGGTGGGGAGTCTATCCAATCCTCCCATTTTCAATATTAGAGTTTCATTTAATGTATCATATGGTGGAAAGTGGTCTCGTGTGGAACCACTTAATTTTAGGTCCTCCCTCTTGGGTAAACATCAGTATTGGAGTACACACAAGGGTTCCATTAGAATAAGATTACAAGGATATGCCTCGAAGGTGATTTATGTTCGTTCATACCGTGGATGAAATCGATGGTCTGGGTTCTTCATGGTGACAATTAATGTGATTGTGTTTTTAGGATGAGTTGTGTGTCATAGGTTTTCAGAGTATGTTTGGATCGATCACTTGTCGGCGCTTAATCTTTTGTTGGTGGGTGACACTAGATAAGTTTTATCGTTGTGTTTAGATCTTATTATGGCTTCACGAGGGTGGAACATGTTATGGTGGGCACAATTTTCGCACCCCAACGTATTTAATTAATTTATTTTATTACTTCCATTGGTTTTTATAATTTTCATCATGGTTTGGGTTGAATCCTGAACTAGATTTTTGAGTATTGTCAAAAAAACGTGCGTTTATTAATTGACATCGCTGAGCACCCTGGTAGAGCAAATTTCGGATACCCACGCCAATTATCCCATGAAATGGCATGACCCACCTATCAGTGGATAATTAAAATGAGAAACATTGGTAATTATATGTTTTTTTGTTGTTTTTAATTATTTTCTTATAATTATTTAAAATGTGAACTGAATATCTTAATTAGATATATTTTATCAGCATGATTATTATTTTTCTTAATAATAATATTATTATTATAAATTTATTATTATTATAATTATTATTATCAAGGTATTATTATTATTACTATTGTTATTATTATTAAAAACTATTATTAATATTATCGTAAGCATTAAAATTTTATTAATGTTATTACTATTAATATTGAAATAAAATAAAAATGAAAAGAAGTGTGGATAATGCATAAAAATGAGACTGAATAATTTCAATAATGCTAATATTGTTTTTTCAACTAATGATATAATATTTAATCTTGGTCTTGTTTTTGAATTATTAAAATTTAAAATTATTATTATTATAATTACTATGGGTAAAAATTATAATAGCATTGAATGTCAATAATTAATTACAACAATAATTTTTCTAATTATATTAATTATTCTTATAATTATATTATTATTATTATAATTAATTTTATAACTATTATTATTATTAGGTTTTATTACATTTTTTTGTTTTATTTTATTTTATTTATTTTTTCCCTTATCTTATTTTTCTTTTTGTTCTTCTCTTTCTTTCCCTATACACTAACAATACACTTAACACCCAATCATGCTTCTCTTCTTTCCATCACATTGGGCACATCTGCCTCATCCTTTCCTGGAAGCCTACAACATGTCATCCAGCCGCTCTATGTCCGGTCTCACACAATCCACCCGATGCAATTCCTCCCTTAAAGCGCCCTCCCAGTCGGCACCCGTCGCTCCCCGCTCTCTAACGTATTTCGTGCCTCCACCCAACCCCTTATTCCCTCCCACTATATTGGTACAAACCCTAGGCTAGTGAGACTCAATCCTGATCAGCCTTCTCCCTCTCCCTCTCTAGCTCACATCCCCCTCCCCTGGGGATAGTGGCTATTCCTCCTGCTGGACAAATCCGATGAACTGAACCCCATTTTTCCATACATCTCCACTACCAATTCCTTCACCACCACAACCCCCCTTTTCTCTGGGGCCCACATCATAGTCACGACATCCCCTTAGTGCACCCCTTGACAGGTTCCATTATTCCTTCTTCGTTTTGACTAGATGTCGATCCATTCTTCCCCAAGCCAACATGCCATAATTTCTCGAAACTGGCTCTCTGGCTATCTTTGGAACAATTATTTCATTCATCCATCATCAGCCTCATCTTTGGATAACCCTCAACTTGTGTGCCCCTTCACCTCCATCCAAGCCACCCTCCATATCTGCACCACCTCTCCTACATCCTCCCCAAATTGTTAAAAAAATTCATCTTCATTTTATATGTTGGGTGATTCCATGGTCAGAGATTCATTTTTTTTCTCATGTACTTAAATTTTGTTACAAATTTCATTGTGTTGGGTTAAATTCAGCTTCTCACTGGTATATTTAAGGTCTATGTGGTTCTTTTCACCATTTTTCAGGTGTTTATCCACATTTGAATAATGATCCCTTGGAACTTCCATTTAATTTTTATAACTATGGTGATCTATTGTTGTTTCTTGTTTCTTGAGGATTAGATAGATACACATGACATTTTTTAATAATTTTAGTATACTTTTTTTCTACTTATTATCATTCTATGAGATTAATATGAGGTGTTAGTTGTGTTTTGAAAACATATCGAGGTGGTGTTTTTGCTGTTTGTTTATTTGAATTGTTTTAAATCTATGTTTATGCATTCTTAGTTGTGCAGTTGTTGCAATCTGTCGGCGAGGAAAACCCACGATACTGTGGTCATCAGCATGCACCTATTTTTTCGTCTTTGCGAGGTGTTTTGTGCCATTGTGTTTAGATAGCGAGTCGAGGTAGGTCCCCCACTACACTCGACTTTAAATTTAAAATTTATTAGTTGCTTGAATTTTTTTTATTTTCAATAAATGAGAGATAGTATTTGATAATTAATTTTGGAATAATTTCATGATTTTAAAAAAGCTATTTATTTTACGAAGGGAACCTTCATTATTTTCTGGATGAACTGACCCACAATAGTGAAGGAATTCCCTTTTGTCCATTGAACATAATTCACCTAATTTCAAATGTAGTTCTGGTTTAATGATAAATGAATTCTTCTGATGCAGGATCGTGTGTTCTGGTTCTCCTGAAAATTGTGGTTTTTCATTAATGATGGTGAAGGCCCATTTGGAAATATAATAAAATAAATAATTTTGAAAACTCTCTTTAGATTGACATAGGGGTGATCCTACTGTGTACATGTATTGTGTCAGTTATTGTGTGTGGTGGTCGTGCATTGTGATTTGTTACTAAATTGATATTGTTGACTCACCTATTTTCACTGCCTGTGTTGACAAGGGATCCTAGCATAGTAAGTGAATATTCTGTGAAAGACAGATTCACTAGTTTAGACTACACACTGGCAAATGGACCATAGTAGAGAGGTGTTCTTTTATCAGTGCAATGGGATAGGACCCCTCAGTTAGGCCATATAGTGCAAAACCAAGCATTAGGGAATTATGAAATCATTTAGTAGGGCATACATTCAGGTTGAGTCACATTTATAGTATGTTATTGATTGTTCACAAGCTCCTAGGTTTGACCTATGTTTTCTTTAGAGTTATATAGTATGTGGTGGACGATTTAGAGAACTAGTTCAGTTAGTAGCTCATGTGTGCCACTTCTTTTCCATTTCCCTTAGTGTGCGTTGTGTGTTGTCTGTGTATTTCCCTTTTAATATCAACTTAAATTTGGATTTCAAAATAGTTCGCAAAAATGTCTTAAAATGCAATGCACATGTTCCTTTTAAACATTAAACATGTTTTTAAATTTAAAAGGGAAATAGACTGTTACTTGTTTTAGAAATGAAAGTGTCTGTGAGGAAACCGATATTTTGAATAATTAAGTTAAAATTTGAAATTTGTAAATTCATTATTTAAAGGTAGTGCATTGGGAATATTTTTTTTGGCACGCTTAATGAGTTTTAATACTCAAGCCTAATGTTTTTTACGATTTTTTTAGTTTTGTTGTAGGTTTGACTTGTGATTTTTCGAAGTGGGTGAGAGTTTTTTGTGGTTTGGTGTGCAACTCTCAGATTTTCGAGGATTTTTGGTCATGGGTAGGTTAGGTGAATGTTGTTGGTTATTCTTTCTTTTCGTGTTGTTTATTTAATTTGAATTATTCTACATTTTTGCTGCTTAATGTATTTTCAATGGGAGAAATCGTTCCCAATTGTCCTATATTATTGCCCTGTCATTTGTCGCCAGCCCGGGAGGATCAGGAATGCCTCTCAGGCCATATCGCTGACCGACTCGGGTGACCAGTTTAGGGTCGACCCCGGTTGCTTCGTGATAGATAACACGGGGATAACATAAACTGAGGTATGAGCTAAATTCCTAGTAAGTGATTAATCACAATAAAAAATCCATAGCACCTTGGTTATAAGTCAAGGAACAATGATAAAAAATGGTATGGAACATATGCAATCATAACATATAAAAATGGGATCACATAAACATGGAGTCATAATAATATTTATGCAACTTAAAACACGACAATATAATGATTCAATTCTAATTGTATATAGAGGAGAAAAATTCATAGTCAACAACCAAGGCCATTGGACATTGAAGCCTGGGTTAATGTTAACCACCAAGATCGTTGCACATAACATCTCATGTGAATCAAAATTACCCTATTAATTGGAGGGCTATCTGTAAGAACCCATCTTAACAGCTTCATGATTATACTTTCCCCAAAACTAATCATACATAATAAATCATTCTTAATCATAAGGGTACCCATAGAATGAAATTGGTATGATTATCATGTCATAAATAATAAAGAATGCGTGTATCATAAAAGTGTCCATGAGATAAAGGATTTAGAAAATACATGGAATTTCATATGAAAAAATAATCATATATCATGGAAAGTGATTTCAAACCGAAGTGACATCTTGTAAGAAGAATATTTATGAATTTTTACAATTAAAACATTTTAGAATGGTTCTTACGAAAATAATAAAGGGTATTAAAAATTAAAAAGGCACAATATTTTATATAAAACAATATACAAACCAATAATGATTTTACAAAAAAAATTGTTTTATAAAAATAAATCTTTCTTAAAGAATATTATATAGCTCTCTTGAAATTGAGTAAGAATTTGGGATGTTATATTAAAACTGGATTTCATTTCAGGAAGTATTGAGGAGGGATGAATTAAAAAAAATCCCTGAAGGAGATTGATGAATGGATCTTTATACATTTTTTTAGATCAGAGACACATCATTTAAACAAAGAACATTAAAAAACAAATAAATTTATTTAGGTAAAATGAAAGAAAGAGAAACTCGAAAATATAATGGAGGTTTGTCTAGAATCCATTATCTTATGTAGAATTTTGTCCTTCAAATGATCTTAATATCCTGGATAACCAAATTACATTCATTAATTAATATTTCAAGAACCTAATATTCATGAAATTGAGTTATTATACTGTAATTATGTTCATTAATTTCTTTTTTTAAGGGATATGAGGTTCAATTCCATTGTTTGGGATTGATTGTTACCATGGTTTTCATGATTGGTTTAGTTATATAAATGTATGGATAAACATGTAAGATGAGAATGGCTATCCATAATTGAAGTTGTATGTTAATAGTGAACATCTCTTAGATTAAAAGGTCATAAAATTTAATTGATTACTTTTATTGAAGATGAATCACTATCTTAAACATTAATGATATGCCTTTGGGTTAAATTGCAATTTTTGACCACATTGAACAAATTTTTATTTATAAATTAATATCATGTGTAAAAAATATTCAAGAACCATAAATTATACATAATAAATATATTTTAGTCTCGTTTAACCATAAAAATGGTTTCTTGACTAGAAGTTATGATGATAATAGAAATTTAATCCCTCTCAACCTTGAATGTGATAAATTAACACATTTGAGGTAGTGTTTTCATTTCATGAATAACTTCTTAGAAAAGAAATATTATGATTAACTATTCCACTATAATGAATCCAATATAGTAAATTTGAAATAAAGGAGTTATAATAGAATTTTTATAAAATGTGATAGGAATAGAAATAGAAAATAATGAACTTGAAAGAAAATGAAATAAATGAAAAGAGGAGTTTAACTCTTAATTTTGACTTCCTTGAGAACATATTTAGGTTAGAGGGTTTGGTCTTTTAAAGATACCAAGGAATTTCATACATGGAATAAGGGATTAGGGAGTTATTTTACAAAAATTCATTCAATCAACATGGTTTGACATGAGTGAAGAGTAGAGGAAAAGATGGATGGTATTTACAGAGGAGGAGAGGAGGGGTTTTAAAATATTTTAATCATTAGTTAATTCTTTTTCATACAATGAATAGTATAGATTAATATGACCAAAATGGTAAATACATCAGGTTAGTTATACCCTATATCCATTGACCTCATCCATGACTCACAAATGATGAAAAATTCATTTATTTATCATTTATTGTAAATGATCATATTTTACTAATCACAAAAAATTCAAGTATTTTTAAAAATTATAATAAATGCCCTCAACTATTAATTGAAGTGCATAATAATAGAATTAACACAATTTTATGAAAATAATTTTCTAAACATGTGAAATTTAGTTTTTAATTAAAATCTTAATTTAAATGAAAAATAAAATTTATAAAAATAAAACATATTTTATATCGCTTAGAAAAATTAACTAATGTAGTAAAAAATTATCATATTATTATAATTCCTCAATATAATTATTTATTAATAAATTGGATGGAAATAATATATATTTTAAATTATTAAATTTATCATTCAATTGTAAATAAATATACATCACATAGAAGAAAATGAATAGTTAATTAATAATTTCATAAAAAATTATTTACTTATACTATGATATAATTAGATCATAGAGTCACATAAAAGATGGACAAATATTATTTATACATTCAATGATGAGGTTATTATTTATTTTCTCCATTTAATACTCATAAGTTTCTCATTAATATTACAAAGGTAAATTAAAATTTAAATCGGTATACATTCCTTAAGTCTTAGAGATACCTGTTATTTTTCTCATTATTCATTTATAAGGTTTGTTTTTTGTTCTATATGTAATCCTTCATGATTATACTATAACTCATAATTATAAGATTGTAACTTTATAGATAAAACGTTGGGTCCTTACATTATTCCCTTTTATGAAACATCTCCATCAAAATTTTGTTTTATATACTATTCTATAAACATTCGTCGGTACCATTACATAATTTCCACATCCAGTTACCTAATTTTCTCTTCTTTCATATGGTTCCTCTATATTACTTTTATAAGGACCTTGCCTTAATACATTACATAATTTTTCATTTACTTAATAAATCACTTCCATTCACAATGAATATTGTTTCATATGTAGAGACACATATAATAGGGAAAAAATTCATTCTCAACATTCCACACTAATACAGATTGGATACATTAAAAACTGTATTCATTTCTTCACGAATATAATAAATTACAATCTGAAACATGATTTCGATGAGCAATAATAATAACATTTAACATGGAATCCTTATTTTTCAAAAACATCCTTATAACCTATGAAAATATTTTATAAACATGGGATAGGAACAAGAAGCTCAGTAAGGGATATAAAAATATGGAAACAAAACATTACTCCATGAATACTTGTAATATAGGAAATATTTTTCAAAAAGTCAATATTTTCCACCATATATACTAACATTGTGAAACTTCATATATTCATGATATTTAAAAAATAATATATAACATCAAAAGAAACCTACAGGAATCGAGGGGAATTACTTACATAATCATGTAACCCCCGGGATTACCTTATAGTTTGTAACCCTCTCAACTACCTTACAATTTGTCTAACCATTTTAGTTACACTTGGCGTAACCATATGGTCTTCCTCTAAATTACAGATACCCAATGTATTAGAGGTAAATATAGGTCACACCCCTGATCATAATGAATACCCTAAAACTATAACATAATCATACAACATGAATAATTTCAAAAAATCATCGCTTTTTTATTTCATAAAACATAATTTTAAAAAGTGATTTTTAATGAAAATTCCCTAAAAAATATCTTATAATTGAAGTGAGAATCCATATAATGGAAGTAATATGTGTATACACTGTAAATAAATATAATAAAACATAATATTAATTAAATTCATCACATAAATTATTTTAATACCTCATAAATAATGATTTAGAAGAATAACCCAAATAATAGAAATTATGTCAAGAGTTCCCTTACATCAGGTTTGAAATACTTCAAACATGGTTAAACCTCCAGTATAATGGTTAAAATATTTTTATTATTATATTATAGAAATATTGTAATATTTATAACTCCTTATATGATCATTTCATAACATCATTTAACCCTTTAATTATAATTATTTTGTTCTTTTCCTTGTTTTAGGTACACTCTTTACATGATTTACAGGGCCAAATTTTATTTTATTTTATTTTCATAAGGGGATGAAATTATAGAAGTGGAATGAAATGATATTTATCTGTTTCAATAATATATAATGATACAATAAATAAATTTTTATCATGAATGATGATGGATCATTAAATAAAATCTGAATGATATATATTTAGAACATATTTTCTGTTTCCTTGATATTTATGAACATGTTTCATTATATAAATTAATTTACTCCATATAAGATTGATCTAGATCATAAAATAGGTTACATAATAAAAATTATATTCTGTTTCAACCATTAAAATTGTTTTACAAACAATTTTTAAGGATTTAATGGAAGTTGTACACACAACGCCAATGATTTTGGTAAAACGATACATGTCGAATTATGTTTTTATAAGAGGGGGAGGAGATGAAGTATGTTGAGGAATGTTTTACATCAAAATGATAAAATCAATAATATATCAGATTATAGATTTTTCATTCCTCTTTTCTAAGGGTACGTGAATATATTATAATAGAAGAAAATGAATTGAAATGAATACACATTAAAAAGGAAGAGGATTCATACCTCTTGATCTCTTCTAAATGAGATCCTTCTTAAGACCGTAGATTTTGGGATTTTGGTGAGACAGTAGGTCTTGTAATTGGGGAAGAGCCCTAGGTATGGAATTTCAATGGACTCAGCCAATTCTCAAGGCATGAGTGGCGTGGGAGGAAGAGTTGTAGGAGGGTGGTATTTATAGTGGAGGAGAGGATGAATTTTACATTATATTAATCATTACATTAATGTTTCTGTCCAAGACTATTAATATTATTCATTAATGTGATAAAAATATTAAATATAGATGTTGATTTCCATAAAAGTGGGCCTACATCAGTCATGATTTCATAAATAGTTAATTTAAGTAATAATTTGAATATATGATATTTTACCATATCGTACTATTTATCAAAAAATCAAGAATTTCGAAAAAATACCAATAACTCAACAAATGAATTTTTGGATGTATAGAATTCAAAAATATATTTTATTTTTTAAAAATAATTTTCTAAATATAATTAATTTATTTTTTATATATAATAATACATTATTCAAAAATTATCAATGTTAAAGCAATAACTCTTTTCATATCACCTTCAAAAATTAATCAAGATGTAAATATCATAAATCCAAAAGAAAATAATATAATAATAAAATTTACTATTTATTTGGGTCATATAACTATTCATATTACTATTTATATGATTATGCTTCTATTCACCAAATAATAAGTTGGTTCTATTAGATTCCAAATAAAACACTGATCAAAACCGTAGATGGATAATTCTTGAAAATCATACATAGAGGTGGAAATATTATTTAAAGGACTATTATAAATATTTACATAAAACTAATTTTCATCCATTTAATTTTTTTTAGAAAACTGTGGGGTGTTACATTATCCCCACCTTCTAAAAATTGCATCATGACAATTTTATATAATTATAAGAAAAGAGATGGTACCTTTCCATCAAATAATTTACATATTTCCATGTTGCTTCTTAAACCATTTGGTTTCACCACTATACAATTACCTGGTGGATTATTATGATCCACAATAATTTTTCCCTTCGAACAAGAATCTGAACCTATTTCTCTACATAAGAAGGGTTCTCTTCATGCTGAACTGCCTCTTAGCTCAAAACATGAGAGGAATCTGGAACATAGTTTCTCGACATAAAAACATCAAAAAAATGATGTAACTAATATAAACTCGAATGAAGAACTAACTAGTAGGATGCTGGTCCAACTATCTCAAGAATTTAAAAAGTTCAAATGTACCATGTTAATATATTTCCTTTCTTACCAAAATTAATAACACTTTTCCATGGATAGATTCTAAGAAAAAAAGATCACTTACCTCAAAAGAAAAGTCATTCCTCATAATGTATACATATCATTTCTACCTTCTTTGAGATTTTATCATGTGTTGTTGGATTATTTTCACTTTCTGAGCCACATCCTATAAAAATTCTAGTACCCACATCTTCATTTCCCCGACTTCATCCAAAAAATCGGGAGTTCTACACTTCATCATATAAATTTTTTTGAATGGTTCCATATGTATAAACTAATTAAAACTATTATTATCATAACACTCAACTAAAGTAAGATTGTGATTCCATGTTCCCTAGTAGTCTACTGACCAATCTCAATGCATATCCTCCAAAGTCTCAATAATCTGTTCAGACTTCCCATCTGATTGAAGATGAAAATATATACTGAAATTTAATTTGGTGCCCAAAAATTTCTAATGAACCTTAAGTAAGATAGTAGTGAACCTCAAATCCCAATCAGATACAATTTAATAAGGAAATACATGTTACTAGAAAATCTCTTTTATGCATAGTTGAGAATGATGATCCAAATACAATTTATCTCGAATAGAAACAAAATGTCCAGATTTTGTCAGCCGATCACAAATAATCCAAATCACGTTGTTACCAAGATATGTCTTAGTTAGTACCACCTCGAAGTCCATCGATATATTATCTCATTTCTATTAATGAAGTAGTAAAGTTTGAAGAATCCCCTTAGGTAACTCCTTCTTTTCTTTAACCTGTTGACATGTCATTCATTTCACAGTAAATATTTCAATATCTTCTTTTATTCTATCCCACCATTAATACTCCAAATGTTATTTGTACAACATTGTAATTCAAGGATGAACTAAAAATGGATAACTATGAGCTTTAAGAAGACAATAATTCTACTATAAATAATCACAAGGCACACACAACCTTTTACCATATCATAAAACACAATCTTTATCATCATTACAATCAGGAAACATACCCATTTTTTCCAATTATATATTTTTCTATACTCACAGTATTCCTTTTATACTATCATAATTCTATCTGATAAGTATGATTGCATTAAAACCAAGAACTAAATAGTGATTTTTCTTCCACTAATTACTTCTATGATAAAATGCATCAAATAATTAATCAAAAAATCATGTTATAAACACAACATAGTTAATGATGCAAGATGTTTTTGACATAAGGTATCGAACACATTGTTTGATTTTCTTAGATTTTCATTGATTCTAAAATTATGATACTTTATTAGGTCAATAAAACATATCTGCCTCATGTATAATTCATAATGAGTGAATATATACTTCAGAATTTTATGGTTTTTATATATTTGGCATTTCCATCAATACAAATGAACCCTCCAAATTATCAAGGTAAAAAAAAGCATCCAATTCCAAATCATGTGTGGAATAATTTGACTCATGAGGTCTTATTTTTTGATATGAATAAAAAATTACCTTATCAATCTACATAAAAAAACAGGTTCGGTCAAAGACGTATCATTATAGATGACAAACTCACCATTTTGGGAATGAATGGCCAAAATAGATCATTCACCAATCTCTTCATTAATTCTTATAAAAAACCATAAAATTCATCTATCCAAACTAAATTAGAACCCTTTTCATATTAATGTTCTTATCATGAAAGATTATTGTGCAATGTTTTTAACATACCGTAAATAATTAGATGTTAATTCAAGAATTCTTTGAATTTTTATAAAACATGGTGGTATTGCCCATTTATCAACCACATTCGTTTTGGTAAGATCAACTATTATTCCTTGATTATTTACAATGTTCTCATGAAATTAAATCTGTTGTAATGTAAAATCACACTTTCAAAATTTTCTATATAGTTTATTTTCCATTATGTTTTTTAAAACAAACCTTCGATGTTTTTTATGTTCCATTTTACATTTGGAATATACCACAATTTCATCAATAAGTAAAACCAAAATCTTATCCCAGAAAACATGAAATATTTTATTCATACAATTCATGAGTACAGTAGGTTCATCAGTTTTCCCATATTGAATAACAAAAAATACATAATTCCCATATCTAGTATGAAAAATTGTTTTCATGATTTCATCCTCCTTCACATTCAACTAATGGTATACATATCTCATGTTAATCTTGGAAAATTACTAGGATCCATAGAGATGATCGAATATGTCTTCAATATGAGGCAAGGGATACTAGTTTTTAATAGTGATGATGTTTAAGGTTATATAACCAAAGAAATGTCTCATGGACCCATCATTCTTTTTAACAAAAAAAAGGACTGCCCCATAGTGAACTGTGAGGATGATTGATTCCTCTATCAAGTAACTCTTACAACTGATTTTTCAATTAAATAAGTTCCATTTACGTCATTCGATATGGGGGTTTTGAAATTATATTATCATCAAGAACAAACTCAATTGGGAATTCGACTACCCGATCACGTATGACATCAGGTAACTCAATAGAAAAAACATCAAGGTATTATTGTGTCATAAGATTTTAATGGTTAATATTAGTTTATTATTGTTTTTTGAATTGATTATAATATAATTAAGTAACTATATATAAGAATATAATGTCAATGTATATAAATATTTCCAAAACGAAATAACAAAACTTTTATAAAAACAGATATTTCATTTAACTAATTATAAATTCATACAAATCCCATAGTTTACAAGGTGAATGAGACATATTTTTTAAATGTAATAAATAGTCCATTTATAAGTCACATATTAAATAATGATAATATTATTGACCCTTAATCATTGAAAATCATTGATAAAAATATAAATTTTATATGTTATGTAATGGTTAAAAAAATAGATAAAGGGTAAATAATGAAAGAAAATTTTTTAAATATTAATTTTACATGGATTATTTACATAGCATCACCCTATATGATCAATACATCAATTGGGAGTGACATGAGTATAAATAATAATTCATATTAACATAATTATTTTGGTGATTCCATGAGTTCCCCAATCCGCACATATGAAATGTGAGCTTTTATCCTCCATTAGTTACACATTTTGACCCTTATGGCTTTTCTATGACCAAATTTAACACCTAACTATATAGTCACCCATTTATTCATTATTTTTTCATTATAAAATGCATCATTTTAAGGAATGGGGTTTATTAAAAAATATATTCATCCGAGATGACTTATAAATATTAACTATTATAGAAGCCCCATCCTTTTACACCTATGATTATAAGATTATATGTATTTTAAAAAATAATATTAAAATACAAGGATTATTAAGTTTAGTGTCTTGGAATACTAGGTATAAAAAATTTTAAACAAGGGACAACATAAAAAACTCCATTAATTAAATTTTATAAAGATTTCATTAATTTCATTTTTCTTAAACATCCTCATAGTATATCCCAGGGATAACATGAACCAAGGGATAAGATAAATTCCTTGTAATTGATTAATCAATTAAAAAATTCTTATCAGATGGGTTAGATGTCAGGGAACAATGATAAATAAATTCATCAAACATATGAAATTATAACATATAGACATAGGATTATTTAATCATGGAGTCATAATAATAAGTATGAAAAATAAAAAATGACTTTAGCAAGATTCGAGGATAATTTTACATAGAGGAGGACAATTTATGGTTAACAACCAAGACCATTGCACATTAAATCAAGAGATAAGGCTAACAACCAAGAAAGTTGTATATAACATCTCACGAGACTCAAAATTACCCAATGCATTGGAGCACTATCTCAGTACACCCATATTAATACCTTCATTAATATTCTTTCCATATAAATAATCATACATAATAAATCATTCTTAATCATAGGGGTACCATTAGAATGAAATGGGTATCATAATCATGTCATAAAGAATAATGAATGGGCGTATCATAAAAGTGTCCATGACATATAATAATTAAAACAAACATGGAAATTAATATGAGAAAATAATACTATATCATGGTAAGAGATTTAACTCCGATGTGACATCATGTAAGCATAATATTTAAGAATTTTTATCATTAAAACGTTTTAGCATGGTTGAAAGGAAAATACTAAATGTCATTTAAAATGATTAGGGAATAATCATTGAAATAAAACCATAAGAAAAACTAGGAAGTTTTGAAACAAAATTGGTATTATAAAAATTATTCATTCTTAAAACATTTTTTATAGGGCTCTTAAAATTAAGTAAGAATTTGAGATGTTATATTAATACTGGTTTTTATTTTTAGGGAGTATTGAGGAGGGAACCATTTGAAAATTTGTAAATCCCTAAAGGATATTGATGAATGTATTTGGATACATTATTTTGGATCATTAAACAATCATTTAAAATATATACATAAAATAACAGATAAAATCATTTGGGTAAAAATGAATAAATAGAAACTCAAAGGAATGGAGTAGGTTTCTTTAGAGTCCCTTAACTTATGTCGGATGGTGTCGTTTAAGTGATCTTAATGTCCTGTAAAACCAAATTACATTAAATAATTAATATTTTTAGAAACTAATATTCCTGAAATTATTTTATTATTGCCCTTATATGTTAATTAATGTCATTTTTAAGGTTTAAGAGGTATAATTCCTTTGTTTGGGATCATTTGATACCTTCATTATCATGATTAGTTTTGTTATATAAAAGTACGGATAAACATCTAAGATGATAATGGTTGTCCATAATTGAGGTAGTATGTTAATAGTAAACATCAAGTAGATTAAAAAGTCATAAAATTTAATTGGAAATTTTTATTGAAGAAGAATCATAATATAAAACATTAATGATTTCCCTTTTGGTCAAATTGCAGTTTATGATCACCTCAAACACATTTTTTTCTATATATTAATATCATCAGTAAAAAATATTCCAAAACCATACATTATACATAATACATATATTATAGTTTTGTTCAACCATAAAAATGGTTTCTTGAATACAAATGAATACAACAATAGAAATTGAAACCATGTAATCCTTGAATGTGATAAATTAACACCTCTCAGAGATTGTTATAATTTCATGTATAATAGTCAGGTAAAAGAGAGATGATGATAAATTATACAATTATAATGATAAAATTATAGTAAATTTAAAATAATGGGGTCATTATAGCATTTTTATGAAAGGAGGGGAAAAATGAAATAGAAAAAAATTTACATGAAAGAAAATAGAATAAATGAAAAGAGGAGTTTAACTCTTGAATTTGACTCCATGAGAAAATTTTTAGGAGAGAGGATTTGTTCATTTGGAGATACCAAGTTCTTTCAATTATGGAATAGGGGATTAAAGAGTTATTTTAAAATATTTATAGAAGTAACAAGTCTTGTGAGGAGTGAAGAGAAGCGAAAATATGGGTGGTATTTATAGTGGAGGAGAGGAGGGGTTTACCCTTATTATACTCATTAGTTTATTTTATTCAACATAAAATGACTAGTATAGATTATTGTGATAAACAATTGTAAATAAATCATGATAGTTATAACCAATGTCCATTTAAATATTTCATGACTCAATCATGATGTAAAAATTCATTTATTTATCATTTATTACAAATACTTGTATTTTACTATTTAAAAAATTCATGTAATTTTAAAATTTTTTGAAAAATTCACCACAAACAATTTTTTATTAGTAGAATAAAAAATTTAACTTCGTTATATGAAAATAAATTTCTAAATATGTTAAACATAGATTTTAATTAAATTCATAATTTATTTGAAAAATTAAAATTTTAAAATTAAAACTACTTTTCTAACGCTTAGAAAAATTACTTAATGTAGCATAAAATTAACATATAATCATAAGTCATCAAAATAATTATTTATGAATACCTTTTATGAAAATAATTTTTTTAAATTATTAAAATTATCATAAAAATGTAATTAAATAGACATCATTTACAAAAAAACCAATAGATAATTAATATTTTTTTAAAAATTTCATTACTTATACAATGATATAATATGATCATAGTGTCGAATAAATGATGGATAAATTTGATTTATACATATATTGGTGAGGTTATTATTACATTGGCCTATTTACTATTCATAAGTTTCATAATACAATTCCTGAGGTCAAATTAAAATTTCCTTAGTATACATTCCATAACTCTTAGAGATAACTTTTATTTTTCACATTATTCATTTATTATATTTATATTGTTTTATATAAGTAATATTACTTGATTATTGTATAATGAATAATTATATGAAGGTAATTTTATCCATAAAACATTGGGACCATATATTCTTCCCTCTTACCAAACATTGTCTTCAAAATTTTGTTTTATATTATAATCCATAAACATGTTTGGGTACTTTTACATTATTTCCACATCCATTTCCCATATTTCTTATTCCTACATATGGTTCCTCTATATTACATTTATAAGGACCTAGCCTTATTACATCAAATAAACTTAAATTTACTCAATAACTCACTTCCATTCACATTGAGGATATTTTCAAGTTTTTCCATTTATATAATTGAAAAAAATACATTCATCACATTCCATATTAATACAGAGTGGATACCATAAATATAGTGTTCATTTCTTCCAAAATATAAATAATTTCAAAAAAACAAGATTTTTTATAAAAGATTTACAACATTTAACCATACTTCTATATTTTTCTTACATATCCCTATAAAATATATATAGAATATAACATCATTGGGTGAGAACCAGAATCTCAGTATGTGATTTAAAAATGTTGAAGAAAACATTACTCCATTAATACTTATAACGTTTGAAATCATTTTTGAAAGGACTTCTTTTTCAACCATATAAACATACTTTGTGAAACATGAAATATTCATGAGTTTTGAAAAATACATATATAACATAAATAGAACCCTAATGTTTTCTCAGGGCATTACATACATAATCATGTAACCCTATTAATTACCTTATAACATGTGACCCTCACAACTACCTTACAATTTCTCTAACCATCGTAGTAACACTTGGAGTAACTACAAGACCGACCTATAAATTACATAATCAATTCATTGGAGATAAATAAACGTCTCACACATCATCATAACAAATATGAAAAAACAATAACATAATCATACAACCACAATAATCGATAAAAATATTTCATTTGAAATTCGTAAAACATAATTTTAAAAGGTGATTTTAAAATAAAATCCCCTTACCAATATCATATAATTGAATTCAGAATCAATATAATGAAAAGAATATGTGTATACACTATAAATAAATATAATTAAACATAATATTAAAAAAAATCCTCACATAAATTTTTTATATATCACTTAAATAATAATTTAGAAGATTAAACCAAAGAATTTTAATTAGGTTAAGATTTACCTTAACTTAGGTTTGGAAAAAATGAAATTTTTTTAAAACTCCTATATAATGGATAAAAGAGTTTTATTAATATTTTATTGAAAAATTATATTGTTTATTACTCTTTATATTATCATTTCATAACATCATTTCCCCTTTAATTATTTATATTTTGTTTTTTTTTCATTGTTTCAGGTGCGTTCTTTCCATGATTTACATAGAAGAATTGTATTTCATTTTCATGTCGTATAGAAATAGAATTCTAGAAGTCTAATTAAATGGTATTAATATGTTTCAAAAATATATAATTGTTCCATAAATCATTTTCTTATCATATTTGATGATGGATCTTTAGATAAAACAGGAATGATATTTGTTTAGCTCATTTTTTTGTGTTTCATCGATAATTATGAACATGTTTAATTATATAAATTAATTTAATCGATAGTTGATTATTACAGATCATAAAATAGGTTACATAATAAAAATAATATTCTTTTTCAACCATTAAAATGGTTTGACAAACATTTCTTATTGAAGTAATAGGAATTGCACACAAAACAACCACGATTTTGGTAAAACAACTCATGTCGAATGAAGATTTTATAAGAGGGGAGGGGATGAAGTAAGTGGAGGATTTTTTTACATAAAATTATTAAATATATTATATATAAGATTATAGATAACTAATTTTTCTTTTATAATGGTATGTGATGAGATTACAAGAGAAGAAAAGGAATTGAAAAGAACAATCATTATAAAGGAAAAAGATTCTTACATCTTGATATTTTCTCCTTGAGATCCTCTTTAAGGCCTTTGGTTTTGGACTTTTTATGGGACCCATAGGTCTTGGAAATGGGGAAGAGCCTAGGAAAGATAATTTTAATGGTTTTAAGCAATGCACAAGGCGTGAGAGGCGTGGGAGGAAGAGGTTAACGAGGGTTGTAATTATAATGGAGGAGAGAACAAATTTTACATTATTTTAATAATTACATTAAAATTTTTGTCAATATCTATGATTATTTTTCATTAATATTTTGAAAATAATAAATATAACTTGTGAGTAAATAGTAAATAGATCTTGTGAGTTCTAGAAAAATGGTCTTACATAAGTCATGATTTCATAAATAGTGTCTTTAATAAATAATTTGAATATGTGATATGTTACCGTATCACACTATATTATCATAAATTCATGAAATTTAGAAAAATATCGAAAACTAAAACAATAATTTTTCAGATGTGTAGAATTCAAGAATGAACTTCATTTTTATAAAATTATTATTTAAATATGATTAATTAATTTTTTTAAATATATTCATACTTTTCTCAAAAATAAAACATTTTAAAGAAATAACTCATTTTATATCATCTTGAAAAATTAAACTAGATGTAAATATATTAAAGAAAAAATAAAATAATTTATTAAAAATATTACTATTCATTAGGGTCATATAACATTTCATATTACTCTTCATAATTTTATATTACCATTCACCAAAATACAATTTGGATCTGTCAGATTATAAATAACATACTGATCACAACCATAAGAAGACTGTTTCATGGAATTCAAGCATAGAAGTGGAAAAATTATGTTTAAAGGCTATTTATAAATATCTACATAAAACAAATTTTCATCCATTTTATTTTATTTTTGGTAAACCTTGGGGTATTACATTATCCACACCTTCAGTAAATTTATTCTTCACAATTTTATTTAATTAATAGACAAGTGAGGGTACCTTTTCCTCAAATAATTTTCATATTTCCATGTTTATTCTTTAACAATTTTTTATCTCCACCATATGTTTACCTGGTGGATTAACTTTTTAAGAAATACTTGTTCCCTTCGATAATGAATCATAACTAGTTTCTCTACATAACAAGGGTTCTCTTGTAGATGGACTGCATCTGGTCTCAAATAATGAGAAGAATCAGGTACATTCTTTCTAAACATCGAAAAATGAAAAAAGCATGTACATGAGGTAAACTCTGATAAAGAACTAATCAGTAGGTTACTGGTCCAACACTCTCCATAATTTCATATGTTATAATGAATTATGGGAATAAAATTCCTATCTTATTAATATTAATAACACATTTCCATGGTGAGATTCTATAAACAACATGATCACTTACTTCAAAAGAAAAGTACTTCCTCATGTTGTCAACATAAATTTTTTACCTACTCTGAGATATCCTCATGTGTTTTTGGATCATCATCACTTTTTAGCTGGTTCTGCTATTAATTTTATTACCATGAACTTTATTTTTCAAAATTCATCCATCAAAATATGGTGTTCAACACATCATTTGATACAATGCCTCAAAAGGTGCCATATCTATACTGTAACTAAAACTATTATTATATGAAAACTGAACTAGAGTAAGATTCTGATCACAACATCCTTGGAAGTCCATTTAATTAGGTCAAAGCATATCCTCCGATGTCTCAATCGTTAGTTTCGACGTGTAAAATGGTTGATGATGAAAAGATGTTCTAATATTTAATTGAGTTCCCAATGAATCTAAAGGCCCTTTAAAAGGTTATAAGTGAACATGGAATCTTGATCAGATACAATTTAGAGAGGAACTCCATGTATCATGACAATATAATTTAGGTATAATTGAGAAAGATGATCCAAATACATTGTATCTTGAATATAAAAAATATGTGCATATTTAGTCAGCTTGTCAGAAATAACCCAAATCAGCTTGTTACCTCGAGAAGTATTAGGTAATACAATAATGATGTTTAGGGAAATATTCTACCATTTCAACAATAGAACTGGAAAAGGATGATGCATCCCCTTCAGTAACTCTGACTATTCTTTAACCTATTTACAAGTCAAGAATTTCACAATAAAATTTTCAATATATCATTTCATTCCATAGAAACAGTAATACTCTCTAATCTCTATTTTTAACTTTGTAAGTCAAGGTTTAACTGAAAATTAATAACTATGAGTATCACACAGAAAACCATTCTTAAACTAGAAATCACAAGGAAAACACAACATTTTACCAAATCATGAAACACAATCATTATCATGGTTATATTCTGGAAACATACCCATTTTATACAATTCTACATTTTTCTATAGCTCACAGTATTCCTTCTATGCTAAAATAATTATATCTAATTATGATGAATACAATGAAACCATGAAAAAAATAGAGTTGTTTCTTTCACCAATAACTTCGATGCTAAAATTTAACAACTCAATAATCAATGGATCATGTTAAAAACATATCATGGTAATTGATGCATGATGTTTTTGAATCAAGGCATCAGCAACAATGTTTTCTTTTCCCAAGTACTAATTGATTGTGAAATCATGATACTTAATTAGTTCAAGCCATTATATCTACCTCTTGTTTAATTCCTAATGACTGAAAATATACCTCAGACTTTTATGGTCAGTATATATTTGACATTATCATATGTATAAATGAATCCTCAAAATATTAAATGAAAAAACATATGTTTCCAATTCCAAATCATTTGTAGTATAATTTAACTCAAAAGGTTTTTTTTGTGAAGCATAAGAAATTACCCTAACATTCTTCAGCAAATAAAAACCATGTAGCTTCAACTAAGAATATTCTGGATGAAAAAATCACCATTTTTGGAATGAAAGACCAATAACGGATCATTCACCAGTCTCTTCATCAAATCGTTAAAACAATTATTATATTATAAATCCAAACAAATTTTAAACCCTTTTCATGTTAACGTACATATAATGATAGATAACTGTGAAATGTTATTAACATACCATCTACAATAAACAACTAATACAAGAACACTATGAATTTTTCTTACACATGGGGGTGTTGGAAATTCATCAACCACTTTTTTTTGGTAGGATAAACTAATATTCCAACATTATTAACAATGTTCCTATGAAAATAAATCTCATGTAAACAAAAATCACACATTCTGAATATTCCATAGTGTTTCATTTCCTTTTGGATTTTAAAAAAAATCCTTAGTTGTTTTCCATGGTCATCTTTACTCTTAGATTGTACCAGAATGTCAACAATATTCCCAAGAAAAAAACATATCCAGAAACACATGAAATATTTTATTCATATAAATCAAGGATAGAAAAGGTGCATTAGTTAAACCTAAAATAATAATAAAAAATTCATAATACCTTATATAGTTTGAAAAGCTATTTTTTAGGATTTCATTCTCCTTCACCTTTAGGTAATGGTATCCATATCTCATGTTTATCTTTGAAAAGTAAGGAGCTCCCTGGAGATGATCAAACAAGTCTTCAATATGAGGCAAACAATACTTCTTTTTTAATATTCATTTTCTTCAAGGTTCTATAATCAATGAAAAGTATCATGGAACTATATTAATTTTTAAAGAACAAAATTGGATCCCCCATGGTGAAGTGTGAGGATGAATGAATCCCTTATCAAGAAAATCCTACAACTAATTTTTCAATTCAATTGGTTCCATTTAAGCAATTCGATTTCGGGGTTTTGAAAATGTATTATCATAATTAACTATGTCTATTGGGAATTTGACTCCCAGATTAGGTATTAAAATACGTAACTCATTAAAAAAACATGAAGGTTTTCATTTACCACTGGAACATCATTAATCTTAATAGTTCCATTATTTTCAACAATATGTGCAAGATAACTTCCATTTCCATCTATCAATAGTTTTTCACCATTGTAATATGTTATCAATTGTATGGGTTCATTATTGTAGACAAACTCTATCCTTTAAAAAATACAACTTAATTACCTCTAAGGTAAATATTAGCATAATAAATAGAAGTCCAATTAATTCCAATATTGACATCAAACTCTAGTAAGGGGAAATCAACATCGTTTGTAGGTATAGTCCTTCAACAGACAACAATAGAAATATTCTTATAATTCAACCATTTTAAAAAAAATTCTAATGGTGTTTTAATAACAATTTCAGGTCTAATTTGCAAAGGTGATTTTTTAGTTTACCATAATATTCCTAAAAATTAAAGGATTATATAGACCCAAAAAATAACAAATAATTAGAAAAATCTATTTAAACAGACAAGGTACCTCATACTAATTAATTAGTTCTCCCGAAATCAACTAATGTAGTCATAAAGGGTCTCACTACACCTTTATGGTACCTCTGTAAGTATGGTGTTGTCTCATAAAATGTTCCCCAGATATAATGTTCTTTTATGGTTCCTCTGTCCTTTCTCATGAACAGATTCCACCTCCATTTACTTTCTGCATTAGTAGGGCCACTTCTATCACAAACTGCTCAGTTCTAATCCTTACCACTCTATGGTGCAGATTCAGTAGGATATCATTCTATCTGTGCCTCTCCTCTTTATCATCCCTTTTTATTCTACATAAAAATATAATGAACAAAATATCTTAGTTAAAAGAAACAATAATCTATAAACGATATAACTTATCAAGTTAACTATAATGTAAAAATCATTTATGGTATTCTGTTAACATCATCCTAAACCCTAATGTTATCTACAAAATCATCTGAAACCGACTATTAGTACCTGACCATATTACATTACATGACCATGAATTTATTAAAGAACTCACTTACTTTCACATTGTGGATACATTAACATTTATATCTTTATATGATTGTGACATAATTAATATATATCACTCCACATTAATTAATAGTAGATTCCATAAAAACACTATTCATTTCTTCCAAAATATATAACATTATATCTTTGAAAAATCATTATAAAAAATAAATTGGCTACTTTATTTTTCTTACAAATCCATATAACCTATGAAAATAATTTTAAAACAAGGGCTGAGCAGAAAATTCTCAGTAATTAAAATAAATATAATCACAGAAAGCATTACTCAATGAATACTTGTAATGTATGAAATCATTTATGAAAAGACATACATTTTACCAATAAAACTTTCTTAATTTTGTGATATAAATGAGACTTAAAAAATATAGACCATAAATAGAACAATAAATATATATTGGGGTATTACTTACATAATTTTTTATCCCTCCCGGATACCTTATAATTTGTAACCCTCAAAGATACTATACAATTTTTGTAACCGTTGCATGTACACATGGGGTAACCATACATCCAACCTCCAATATACACATACCCAACGAATTGGAGGAAAATATAGGCCCCTCCATCATCATAACAAATTACCAAGAACCATCACATAATCATATAGAATGATTAATTTCATAAGAACACTACATTTGAATTTAATAAACAAAATTTTAAAACAGGTATTTAAAAGAAATGGCCCATACAATTATCATATAATTGGTGAATGAATAAATAGAAGGAAAGTAATATTTGTATACACTATATATAAATAATTAAACATAATATAAACAAAAAATCATCACATAAATGAATTAAAGACCACATAAATAATGATGTAGAAGGTAATCACATAGAATGGAAATAGGGATAATAATTCCCTTACATTGGGTTTGTATCACAAAAAACTTGTTTAAAACTTGTATATAATGGTTAAAAGTGTTATAATAGTATTTTATAGAAACATGATAATGTTTATAACTACATATATGATCATTTCGTAAAATAATTTAACACTTTAATGGTCATTATTTTTTCTTTCATTGTTCCGGGTCTGTTCTTTACCTGATTTCCTTGGCCGAATTATATTTTATTTTCAGGCCATATGGAAATGATATTACAAAAGTGTAATTAATTGTATAAATATTTTTTTCAGAATATATAATGATACCATTAATCATTTTGTTATCATATATTTTGTCGAATCTTTAGATACAACATTAATGACATTTGATTTGATCATTTTTTGTATTTCCTCGATAATAATGAATTGTTTCATTATTTATATTAATTTGATGCACATAAGTTCATTATAAATCATAAACGTGATTGTATAAATAGCATCACATTCTATTTTATCTATTAAACCATTTTTAAAAATATTAGTTTAGGATTTAATGGAAATTGCCAACACGACACCCACAATTTTGGTAAAAGGACCCATCTCAAACCATGTTTCTATAAGGGGGGGATAATGTATGTTGAATAACTTTTTCCATATAAATGAAAAAATAAATCATATATATGATTTTTGAGATTTCATACCTCTTTTATAAGGTAAAAAGAAGGGAGTATTTGAAAATATGAGGAATTGAAAAGAATACACATGAAAAAAGAAAGATGATTCTTACCTCATGACCTCTTATCCTTGAGATCCATTGTAAGGCCTTTGATCATGGCCATTGGTGAGAGAATTATGTTTTGGAAATGGGGATGATTATTTGGGAGGGAATTTGGCTGAACATAGGAAATTATCAAGGCTTGAGAGGTTTGGTAAGTAGATTGTAATGAGATTGGTATTTATAGTGGAGGAGAAGAGGGATTTTACATAATTTTAATAATTATTATAATAATTTTTTTCCTAACTATGAATAGTATTCCTTAATGTGATGAAAATGACAAAGATATCATGTGAGTTTGAAGTAAGTGGAATTACATCAGACATCAATTCAAAAATAGTGGATTTACCTGATAATTTGAATACAAAATATTTTACCGTATCTACTTTTTCATTAAAAATTCAAGAATTTATAGAAAAAAAATTCACACTAACCATTTTTGGACTTGTTGAATTATTAAAAAAACTCCCTTTTTTAAAATTTGTTTTTTTACTTGTGAATAATTTAATTTTTAAAAATACTCATACATTCCTAAAAATTAACAATTTTAAAACTCTATCTTATTTTATATCACCTTGAAAAAATAATATAGATTTCATAATCATATAACTGTAAGAAAATAAAATATTCAAAAAATTTATTATACATCAGGGTCATATTACTATTCATATTACTATTGATAAGGTTACGATGCTATTCAAAAAAAAAGTTGGTTCGAGTAGACTCCAAAAAACATATGGATAACAACTATAGATGACCATTTCATGAAATTAAAAACATAGATGTGGAATAATTTTGTTTAAAGGATAGTTATAAATATTTACAGAAACCAATTTTTCCTGCATTTCAAGTTATCATAAAAAAACCTTGGTCTGTTAAAACATTGACCAGGTGAGTAGTGTTGTTAGGCATAACATTATCTCTATTATTCAAGATCTTCCCTGTATGCTCCTCATATAAAATATAATTCACTAAATGTACCACCTCTTAGAAGATTATATGTGATGGATCTGGTATGTACATTTTTCAGATGGATAATTGAAGACATTGTGTAATTTAAACATGATAGGTGGGATTTATTGTCAATAGGACACATATCAAACATTATAAAGAATCTCGAAGGTGTCTATGTACAATAGAATTATCATTCCATTATTCACAAACCTCATGAAATTTTTCTTTGTAGATACGCCAATGAATACCTTGTCAACAACATTGAATGAAAGGTCACATCAAGGATTGTCTACATAACTCTTTTTTCAACTTTGGGAATCCTTGATTTGTTCTGGATAGATATAAACCTTATCCACAATTTCTTTTACCATTTCAGGTCACAAAATCTTACGATCACTGATATCATCAATAATGTTGATATTCTGCACCTCTTCCCAATAAGTGCTTCATATGGTTCAATTTGGATGCAAGAGTTGAAGCTAATTTTGTAGTAGAATTTGACCAAGGGATGTTGTTGGTCCCATCCTCCATTTATGTCCACTGCACAATCTCTCAACATGTCTTAATGTGTATGAAAGTTTTTCTTAGAATTGACATCACATTGAGAATGAAAGGACAAACTGAGGTTTAGTTTAGTTCTCAGAGCGTGTTGGATTCTTTTCTAGAATGTCATGGTCATTCATGGATCTACATTGGATACATTAGATTATGGTATTCTATTCAACCTCCCTAGATCTCTGATATATATTCGTTTAAGTTGATCCAAAGAGAATTCCACTTTAATTGTGATAATGTTATCTATAATTATAAGAGGTTCCACAATGACCCATATAGCATCGTTACTTATATATATCATTGGATGTCAAATTAAAAATTTTGGGTTGATGTTATCTAGTATCCTTGTTGTTATCGGCAGTGGTTTCATTATACCATTAGTGTTTCGTTTTTCAACATTCACCTGTTTTCATAACAGTAACATTGATGTATATTCAGAAATCTCATTCTTTATATTGTCCCCCCAAATTTTCTCTCATTGATCTTTATACATCTTTGTAATATTTGGGTGAATATAGAATGTCTATCAATGTGAATTTTTAAAAACACCTTGTTTTTATCTGGATTAGATGGTATACTCAATTTTCAGGAATTTTATACATCTCATTACTCATCAATCTTGAACACAATGGATTTCCCATTTAAAATAGCTTCTACAATTTTCTAAATTTCAATATCATTTCATGGAGCAACTTTTCTTTTCTCCATGATGTATGGTTGAGAAATCATTTGGGAAATTATTGAATCTGTTCCTCCATTAATGATTCCCATGTCCATCATCATCAAATCTATGAAGATTCGATCATTTTAAATTATCATATTGATAATGATAAATGATCTTTTCAACATTGAGCCCCCACCACCTTATTTACCTTACCGAGATAGTAGTGTAATGACCATACATAATTTTTGATGATCTATAACCATCATCACTGGTGAATATTAATCACTTTTTACTTTAATATATATTTTAGAATCGAGGGATATATATATATCTCAAACTTCTCCCTATAGAGATAACACATCTAGATTTTAAATGGAAACATCACAGTAGACAACTCTAAATCATTTTTGGGATAGTTTTGCTTAAGGATATTTAGCTACCATGAGTTATTGACTATCAATTAATTAATTTATATCATCGCCTGGCCTAATACATTCTTTAAAGCATTCCATTACACAATAATGACTTATCCAACTATAAGGTTTGTTTGTACAGGTGCAGTGATATGCCTCTTTTTTAGCTCCATTATGAATTCCTCAATTCGTGATTGAAGACAAAATTCACCCCCTTCTATGTCAGCTTTGGTCATTGGGTTTGAAAATAATGATATTTTCTTCCAAAATCTTCAATAATAACTTTCTATACTAAGGAATCTAAGGATATCCTTTACATTTGTCAGATTGGGCTACACTTCAATCACCTTTGTCGAGGAAAGGTATACATATATTCCTTTTCTGGAGATAATATTCTCCGTGAATGTTGCATCCACCATCAAGAAGTCACATTTACTATACTTATCATAATGGTTCTCATTTTAAAATTTCTTTTTTATGGTACTATAATGTTCCTCGTGTTCCTCCTTTCTCTTGGAGTAAATCTGTATATCATCGATAAATCCCAATACAAATTTCATAATGTAATCTCTAAATAATTGATTCATAAAATCCATTAATATTTCTGGACATTGTTGATTCAAAAGGGAATAATTGTGAAATCATAGTTTCCATACATCATTCGAATGGTAGTTTTTGGAATATATTCAGTCCTTACCTTTAAATGGTGATATCATGGCCAAATGTTAACCTTAGAGAAAAAACTGGCCCAACAATGCAGATCAAACAATTCTTCTATCTACGTTAGGTGATAAATGTTCATTATAATGATTTTATTGAGAACATAAAAATCACTATTGATTCTCATTGAACCATCCTTATTCCTGAAAAAGTGGATGGGTGATCCCAAGGGTGTAGCACAAGGGTATTTAAAACCCTTATCTTGATTATACTATATCAGATTGATCAACTCTTCTATTTCTATATTAGACATTCAATATGGTGTATTTGATATAGCAAGAGTTGGATAAAAAAGATAAACTGATAACTCGGCCACTCTATTAAGAGGAATACCTATAAATTCATCTGGAAACACATTTGTGTAGTCCCTTACAATGGGCATGACTTCTAGTATAATTCCCTCCTTTGTCTCAATCATTTGACCTAGATATAAACACACATAATGAATTAATATATACACAAGATAAAATGATACTAAAGGAGATACATCTTCCACCGTAAATGTGTAATGAATTAGAGGATGCTTCAGGATGTGAGGATTGGACTCCCTTTCCTAACAATTGATGTTGACTTTGTATAAATAAATCTAATCCATTCTTAATATATCATCGTAATCCACTAGCGAAATTTTGACATGATTTTATAGTCGGATCACTCCCAAAAAACATTAATAGGGAGGTTTTTTAAACCATTAATATAATAATTTCCCTATTCCAAATTTTCATAGATAACTAAACTACAAATTTTGAAGGGGTGTTTAAGTCATCCAACAAAAATTTCATGAATAGAATTAATGTGTAGAACAAAAATTAAATAGTATGTTATATATTCATAAATTAATAACTAGAGTACCTATCACCACATAATTCTTAGCACCACCTCAATAGTAGTGATATAAAAATCCATTCCCTGTTTCCTTGGAGGTTTTTGTGGATTTCCTACCAAACCCCTTGTATTAGAAAATTTTTTCGCATAATTCCCATGTTCATTATAGTTTTAATACTACAAAACAGGGTGAGTGTTGGTTTAAACCTTCTATTCTTGTTCATAATTAGTGGGATTGTTCATATATCATCAGTAAATTTTATCCAAATGTCCAATTAATTCATATTTGATGTAATTCTTGGTTCCCTTTATATAGTTTTCAGGAAGCTTCTTCCCACAATTTTGACACATGGGATGTTCGATAGTTTTTTCCTTCGTGGGATTTATTATCCAAACCAACCATATTAGATTCCATTTTCCGATTTTTTTTTCATTGGGCCCACGAGACCACTGATAGTCTCCAATTTTTAATTCAACATTTAGGGGTCAATATAAAATCTATTTATAACTGTCGAATTCACAAATTTCCCATAATTTTTGTAGACTCAGCATTAGCCTACTAAATAATCAATCCAATATTTTTCTGGTCTTCATAAAAATGATAGAGATGTATCATGAATTCTTTGTGATCTTTGATTCATATTCCATAATAGAATCATCTTCTTACTACATGACTCTGAGGATCTGTCTTTACTTATAGATGTGAAGGGATCAAGTTCAATATTTATTTAAAAAAATTAGGAATTCCTCCCATGATATGGAATCAATTTCCTCCATGGACTTCGTTTTCTTGATTAGTGTCCACCAATGATCAGCTTCGCCATCAAAACGATAGACCTCTAGATTGACTTCCTCATCTTACGAGAAATAGATAGAAGAAAATATCTATTCAATGGGGGTTCATCCACAATTACACGGGGAGGGAATTAGAAGATCCATTAATCATGGGTGGCCTTTTCGAAATGAATAATTAAAAATCTTTCTCTTTTCTTAGATGAGGAGAGTGTTTCACGTGATTCATATTATTATTCATAACATTGAAAAAATGAGCAAGTATAATCCAAAAATTGCGATCACTCATTCCCAACGTATCAAACATATCATTATGGAAATCATCACATTTCAAATAACATTTATTATTGGAAATTTTTCATATTTTTTCTTCTTTCAAAATTGATAAATAAAGTATAATTAGAGGCTCTTGGATACACATCTAATAAAAATAATAATGATAATTTAAATATAAAAGGATAAAATCTTAAAGGAAATGTGTATTCTATCTTGTGAATCCATAAGTTTCAATCTAGGTTTTCAATGATCTATTTCCTCATATTTATTCTTATTTTCGTTATTTTTTCCCTTAATAATCGTTCATACTATACCAATGTATTTACAAATTAAAAAACATTGGGAGTGTCGAAGTAAGAGTGCATGAATGATCATTTTCATGCACGAGTTCCTATTGGAGTCACGCTCAAGGATGTTTTTTCAGTTTTTACACATAGATACATTTATGCCAGATCCACCTCCACTTGTTTCTATCTAGGCATGGATAGATTTTCTTGACAAACGACTTACAATGTACATACAAAAATTTAGGGATTTCTTCTTTTACATTCTATTATCACTAAGGTTACTACTAAATTTCTCTATTAATGATCTCTAAAAATAACACGACCAAACAATAATATCAACTATAGTGACCCTTTCCTTTTAAACATAAAATTACATGATTTTATGAAAAATGAAACATCATCTTAAAAGACAAGGATCTTGAATTCTAGTGTCTTGATAGACTATAAATAGAAAACTGAAAACATTGCATTGAATAAAAAATTATTTATTTAAACATCAAAAAAGCTCATAGCATCCATTATTCCCATAAATAATTATAGGATAACCTGTGGATAACAAGAAATACCTGTATGAGCAGACATCCCAGTAAGGGAATAGGAATAATAATAAATCTTTAGAACATGGGTGAGATGGCATGACATAATGATATAAAATGGCATGAAAAATTGGAAATCATAACATATAAACATGGTATCATATAATAAAGGAGTAATAACAATTTATAGGAATATAGAACATTATTTTAGCATGGGTAATGTCTCATTTCACATAGAGCATTAATAATCAATGTTAACCACCAAGACCATTGCACATGGTAGCATGAGTCAAAGCTAACCACCAAGACTGTAGCGATTAACATCTCATGGGACTCGACTTTACCAAATGAAATGTATCACTATCTACAGACTCCCATAATATTAAGATCATGAATATTATTTCCACATAATGGGTCTGACAAAATAAATCATACATAAATATAGGGGTACCCCTAGAAAGAAATGGTTATCAAAATCATGTCATAAAGCCTAATGAATGGTTATATCGTACAAGTGTCCATGAAGGAAAGAAATTAAATAATACATGAATAATCATAAGATTAAATAAGAATATGTACTAGTAAGTTATTACAAATATATGTGACAACATGAATGAATTTTAGTTAAGAAATTTTAGAACTAAAACATTTTAGCACAGTTCTAAGGAAAATACTAAAGGGAATATTAAATTGGAAAAGAGAAATAAATTATATAAAACTATATGTGAACGAAGAAGTTTATAATAATAAAAAAAATTAGTTTTATAAAAATAATGGTGGATTTTAAATTATTATATTGTTCCCCTGAAATTGAGTTGCAATTTGAAAAGTTCCAATAAAACATGTTTTCTTTTTGGGAAGTATTTAGAAGGGATCCATTTAAAAACATGTATATCCCTAAAAGATAATGATGAATGGATCTTGATAAATGATTTAGGAACATATAAAAACTATTTTCAATATTTAAATAAAATAATTGATAACTTAATTTGGTTAAAAATAAGGATAGAGTAACCAGAAGGAATAATGGAGGATCTTGTAGAATCCCTTACCCGAAGTCTGATGGTGTCCTTCAAATAATATTAATATCTTTGGTAACAACATTAAATTTATTAATTATTATTTATATAACCAATTATTCATGAAATTGATTTATTATAAACTAATTAATTTCATTCGTGATCTTTTTGATGGGTTTAGTGGTTTAATGTCATTGTTTGGGAGTGTTTGTTTCCATGGTATTCATGATTTGTTTACTTATATACATGTTAGGATAAACATCTAAGATGAAAATGTTTTTATATAATTGATTTTTTATGTTATTATTGATAATTTATTAGACTAAATGGTCATCAAATTGATTTTTGTATTTATTTAAGATGAATAATTATATAAAACATTAAAGATAACCCTTTTTCTTAAATAGATATTTTTCATCATATCGAACTCATTTTTCATTATTAATTAATAAAAAATGTACAAAAAATTAAAAAAATAAATCAGATATAATAAATATATTATAGTCTAATTCAACCATAAAAATGTTTTCATGACTTGAATTAAAGAAAATAATATAAATTGAAAAATTATCATCCTTGCATGTGATAAATTAACACATCTCGTATCGTGTTTTAATATCTTGTATAAAAAGAGCATAAAGGATTGATGATGAATTATTATTATGTTATAATAAAAAAATTCAAATACATTTAAGGTACTCAAATCATCATATCATTTGGATGAAATTTTTTGGTGAATGAAAAAGAAATAAAGGAACTTGAAAGAAATTATATGTATCGAAAAGAAGAGTTTACATCTTGAAAATAACATTCTTGAGAACCTCTTTAGGGGATAGGATTTGGTATTTTCAAGATACCAAGGGATGTTAGACGTGGGAGAAGGACATAGGTATATATTTTAGAAAAATTTAGTCATGGGAGACATCTTGATATTAGTGACGAGAGGAGGTAAATAGGGGTGGTATTTATAATGGAGGAAATAAAGGGTTTCAAAATTTTTTAAGCTTTATTTTAAATTTTTTCCATAGACTATGAATATTATATATTAATGTTATTAAAAATTGTAAATAGAACATTTGAGGTTGAACCAATTTCCATTTACATCATCCAAGACTCATACATGATGCCAAAATTAATTAATTTATTATTTATTGTAAATTATCTTATTTTATTATTCACCAAAAATTCATGTTTTTTTGAAATATCCCAATAGTTGAGCACAACCATTTTTTATGTGCGTAAATAAAAAAACTCAATTCTATATGAATAATTTGTATGATTATTAAGATTAATTATTAATTAAAACCATTATTTATATGAAAAGTACATATTTAAAAATTAATATTTAATTTCTAACCCATTGAATAATTATTTAATATTTAATAATATCTTGTTATAATAATAATTCATCAAAATAAATATTTATTAATAAAATTATAAAAAAACATTCCTTTAAATTATTAAATTAATTATAAAATGGTAATTTATTAAACATGACAAAGAAAAATAAAAAAACATAATTTAATTTTTTTAATAAATTATTTAAATACACAATAATATAATTATCTCATAGTGTCATATATCATATTAATAAAAGTAATTTATACTTTAACAGTTGGGGTTACTCTTATATTGACCAGTTTTCTATTCATAAGGGTGCAATACTATTCTAATAGGCATGTTACTATTTCATCGATATATATTCCTTAACATCTATGAGATACATTTTATTTTAATCATTCATCATTTAGAATGATTGTATTGTGTTCAATATTATGTAGTATTTTATTATAATATAATTCATAATTATAATAAGGGAATTTTTTTAATAAAACATTGTTTTGATACATCAAGGTGTCGTTATTTTTATTTATTAATTTAGAATATATATATATATGGTATCAATTATTTAATTATAATTTATTAATATTAAATAAATTTAATTTCCATTTTCATAATGGTAGAATCATTTTCCATATCCACCTCACGAAAAGATAAAAAAACACATATTGAGTGTAAATGTGAGATACATCCTTCGTAAAGAGTTTCATTTCATTTTTCATCCAAAAATCAAATTAATAGTGATATTTTTTTAAAATAAATACTATATATGATATCTATTTTATTATAATGGTACAACGAACTTGAATTATTATTTAAATTTCTTTAATTTCTTTATCAAAAAAATTAAACGTCACTAGTATAGACATATGGACAGTCATCTCTATAAAGTCTGGTAATTCCATTTTCAACACTGCTTGATTTGAATTTTTATTATATTTATATAATTGTTATATATAATTCTAATGACATGATTGAATGTATGAATATCAATAAATAAAATTCAATATACATGGTTCAGTACTGATGAACCAGAACATGCATTAAAAGATATGTAATTATCTCTCAAAATAGGGATGTAAAATAATAATTAATAATTATATTGTTATATTAAATTATAATTAAATATTATTTGGTCTGATACATAGAATTTCGATTTTTTATTCATATACAATGAATAAATTTTTATTATATATTACGTTCGATCATATATTTGGGATGATGAAAATTAATGTATGGGATTTTAGTCTCCCGTTTATTAATATAAAACACTAGAACTGTTCACCACTTGTTTATTATATATTTTTTATTTAATTCATATTATTTTATTTTATTATTATTTGAATGAATGGTATAGGTATTTATAAATTAATCTAAGTGTAAATCTTCCCTAATGGTTATATTTTAATGTTAACAATGTGGTAATTAATTATTATTAACGAAAATTTTATTCAAAATTAAGGACACATTATTTTATTTAGAGGAATAATAATGACCCCCCATATGATAATGAAATTTATTTTATTATAATTTTTTTATTCATGGAATATTCTCATAATATAATAATTTTTCATCATTGTGGTACATAAAATTATTATGAAAACGTAGTTTTTTGAAAAACAGATTTCTTTCATCATCGTCAGAGTTTATTTTTATTCCATGTCCATGATTTCATTAATTTATATTCAATTTTATTAATATTCATCAATGTGTGGTTTAATTTATTTTTAATTATCTTGATTTTTAAAAAAAAATCTTCATATAAATCTTACTTTCCTTTTATGAATAAGGAACATTTAAATTTTTAACATAATATCTAATTGAATATTTTTTTATCAAACATGAGTTGAATAGAATTAGCAATGTAATGAAGAAAAAATATATTCAATCATGATTTATATTATTTAAATTAAATTTATAGTTTATGTTTTGCTAATTTAATTTAAGAATATTTTTATTGAAATTATTTGATAGAAAATAAAATTTTATTTTCATTATTTTTTATACTAGTTAACTTTTAACATAATTTTCAACTGTGATAATACACTTTGAGGTTAATTATTCAAAAATATAGATATATTCCAATTATTTTTTGACTATTAAATATTATCTGGTTTTATGTTTGTTATTATTAAACATTTGTCAACTATTTTTTCAATACGTATGATATAATATTTTGATGAATTGATTATGAAACCCATTTCCTTTTGATGTGATAAGCTACGTTGACATGTTTATGATATTTATAAAATATTATGTATGAATATAATTTTTTCAATCGTGGTGAAGGTATTATAATTACCTAGAATGAATTAGGTAAATATGTGCAATCTATCCTTTAATAAAGACTACAATTTGGGGTAAACCATGTTCAGTAAAGGACAATGTCCATAGTGATAGTCTTAGTAGTGAAACATGGATAATGATATGATGGAATGGGGAATGATCCCAATCCACTGTAAAATTGTTTCCATTGATCCATTAATAAGGAAATGGTTTTCTATTGTAATGTGTATGAAATAAACTTATTTACGATGACCATTTTATTCACTCATGTTTTATAAACCATGCATACTTTTTAATTTTTATCTTATGCTCTTCCTATATTTATTCCATGATTAATGTTAACGGTCTAGGATAGTCAAGTAATAGTTTTAGAATGATAATATATTGTTTAAAATAATTAATCTCATGTTATGAATAATTAATCGTGGATAGCTCCCATATTATCTTTTATTGTGTATGAGATCTTTGTATTAATTATTTTTGATTTCCCATGGATATGATGAATGATTTTTATTAGGGTACATATAAGAAGAGCAGTATACAGGGAGATATTGGTTGGATACATTAACTATCATTCATTATATAATATAATTATTTATGTACTATCCAAATACACTACGACTTTATAGTAATGGAAAGGATCATATTGATATGTGTTGAATATTAATATAAAATGATATAATATATATGTATGAATAGCATGGGTCACCTCATCTATTGTTGAAAAAGACTCAACCAATATTTTATTCGAAATCATTACATTATTTTTAATATGAAAAATGCAATAAGATAACGACATTTTATTTATAATCCATTGATAATTAGTTATATGATTTGAATAGTGTCTTATATAATTTTATTTGAATCATTGGACATTTGTGAATTCATTTTCCCTTACACATTTTATGTATAACTAATTTACCATCACACCTATTACAATATTTCTATTTTTTATGTATTCTAGAAGATGATTATTATAATATATTTTAAATACAATATATATAACCCATTTTATCATTGTTCCCAAATTATTTACAATATTATACTCAAACACCCTATTATTCTCATTCATTCTCTTGATTGTAAAAGATTTTTATAACTCTTTATATGTAGGGATATTAGTAGTAATTATGTCATCATATGTCAAAATTTCATAATTTAGTAATTCAATTTGAATTATTCATACACATATATTGGCGAATATCGTAATTATATTTTAGAATATTTACGTTAGAAGACATTTATAAATTGCAATTACATTTAAAACATGATTGTTCAATGTGATGTATATAAAACTAAAGTGTATTCCCTCAGAGTGAATGTGGTATTATACGATACTCATATCATAGAAAATAAATGGCAATGATAGTAAATTATAGAAAACTATGTTTCTCTATATTTATTTCTCTAGAATGGTACACTAATATAATTAGTTAACATCAATGTGTTAATTGAAATCTCATGTAAAATTCCAAATGGATTAATATTATTGAATGTTGAATTTTTAAAAAATTGGATTTATGAATAATATTTTTTAAAATAATAGTTTAGAAATTTTTTAGTGGAAATACTGAATAAATATATTCTTCAAAATAATTGAATATTTTATTATAAAATTAAATTTTTTATTATGTATTGGTGTATTTTTTATTTAATATATTGTAATAAATTCTTATGTAATTGTCCTAAAAATAAGTAATTAATGTGCTTCAAATTAATCAACTGAAATGTGTGTATTTTCACTCAAAAAAATGTATATATTTTCCAATTAATTATAATATAATATGTTCTCTTCACATCATTATATATTTCAAATGAATTTTTTTCCATTTTAATGGACTGTTCAGGATTATAGATCAAGTATTCTTGAGGTAGAAAATATACCGTTGGTTTATTCCCTCACATCCATATTATGGTACACCTAGTCAAATGAGGATTCTTCATAATGTTTTAAAAAAGTTCATGTGATGTGCTAAAAATATATATTCTGATGATCTATTTGAGCATGGTTTGATGTTCTATTGGTCTCATGGTGGAATCTCTACCTCTAAATAATATTTATCAATGCCCATATTTTTATATTGTTTTCTCAACTATATATGGTAATTCTATTTCATTACACTTTTATTTACATGGTTTAATTATTAGATGGATTTTACATAAAATGTTTATAACATTAGATATAGTCACTATTGGGATATAAATATTTGATAAATATGTCATGGATTTTTAATAATGAAGATGTAGGGGAATTGGATTCAAATAATCACATATAAACCAATATAATGTAATCATAATTATATAACATGTAAAATATGGGAATTTTTTTGGAAGGAACTCAAATAAATACATTTTTTAAAAATACATATTATGTTCGATATAATATAAGATACAAAACACCGAGCCTAAACAACCAATGAATTATTATTATTAATATTTGAATATTATATCCTAGTAGTTAAATTGTCGTTAATGAATTGCGTTAAAGAAATTATAATATATATAATTTTCATACTCAATTCTAATGAAATTGTTAATTCCCTTCCAATAAGAACTTGTTGTTTAATAGCACAATTTTATTCATTAATAATATATTATTAAAAAATATATGATTTATACCTTTATATGGCATAGTATTATTTTAAAAAATTCTAAAATTCTGAAAATTATTTCAAGAATGTAATTCCATTTTTTAATTCATCATGTAAAAATTATCATTGGTTGATTTGTTTATAATTTTATGAAATGATTCATTTTTAAATGAATAGTAAAAAGTGATTATTTGTATACAAAGCATATTATATTTTAATGTATTTATAAAGTCAAATTATATGTTGGTTTAGATTTAAAATTTAATTTCATTCATATTGATTTAATATACTCCAATAATTTTCTTTGAAATGAAAATTAATTTTGAATTTATTATAGAAATATTTTACACTTCAAAATTTCATTTATCAGAAGAAAAATCATTTTTTTAATTTGGTTTTGAAGGATTAATTATAATTTAAATTACCCCATATTTTTCAATTTTGAAAATAAATTTCCATATATAAAATCAATGGAAGAAAATCCATTAATTACTTCCCTTATATATTAGTCAACAGAGACTTAGTATATTTTTCACTACATTTGAGGGTAAATTATATTATTTATGTTAAAAAAAATAATAAGGAATATAAAATGACATTATTAGTTTCAAAAATAATTATTAGAAATTTTATGTTATACAATCTTATAAATAATTCATTTATAAGAAATTTTTTTTCATTTGAATATGATTATAACCATAATAATATTTTATTTAAATTAACGTAAAAATACACACTCTTTGTTTAGATAAATATAATATTTTTAAAAAAGGCATTACTGCTATGTATACTCTATTATAACCAGTCTATTGGATAATAATTTATTAAACATCATCATGTTAATTTTTTCGATTTTATAATAAATAATGAATTAGTATACATTCTTACAAAATACTGACGTATTCATTATTCAATTATTTTAAAACTAAAATAAATTATTTTAAAATTTTTATTAGTATTTTAATTTTAGATAAATTTTATGATTGATGAAATATTTATACTTTCATGTCATGTTAGATACGAATTTGACTATTTGTTTAAAAATTATCCATTTTTTATTTCATTAAAATTGAAATTACTTAATTGTTATATAAGATTACATTTTTGATATTTTTTAATAAATAATATTTTAGTGAATGATATTAATTTCACAAAAATAATATATTTATCCACATGATTATGATATGATTTATATTATCATCCATTATCTATTTATGGGCATTTTATTATTTTATTCTAATAGTTATAAAACTATATTTAAGAAAAAATCATATATATATTTTTGTTTGGAATTATTTGGAAATGAAAATTAGTTTTTATTATTTTATCATTTCTAAAAATTATAATAGTACACATCCCCATTCTTAAAAAAAAAATTCACTTTATCCCATTAATTCAATATTCCGTAACAATTAGGTTTGAAAATTCAATAATCAAATATCTTCCTAGAATCCGTCCATAAATTTTTTAGGTTTTGTTTTACGAATAATACATAGAAAAAATGATTCTCTTTTAATTAAAATGATATTTTAAAATAAGGCGAATAAAATGAACGCACTTAATGTGTCTGACTCTGGGTAAGAGTCATTATTTATCAAATATTCATTAAATATTTCCTCAAAACATTGTTTTTTCTACAATATCCATTTGATATTTTACTAAAAAATATTTCAATAAATTATTTAATATTCTTCTAGGATTTATATTGTTATATATTCCCATTTTAATATTTACAAAATATATTTAATGGTTAATTTCATTCATTTTCAAAATGTGGTTTCTATAAAAAATAATAATTTAAGGTTTTTATGAAAAATGAATGTATTTTCCCATCATTATTTTTTATTTAATTTAAACATAATTTTCATGTTTTCATGATGATTGAAACACAAATGTTTTTATATTATAGGTGATATGTTAACTTAAAATCACATTATTTAAATAGAAATGTTATTTTCCTAAATAATTATATAGAAATATCTATTGTTGTTCATACTGATATAATACAATAACTTTTTTTTTAAATTATGTTTAATGATTAAATTTTTTGTTTGTGATCCTTATTTAAGATAGGTTTTTTGGGCATTGTTTTTTAGGACGGATGGTTCCATTAAAAATTGTGGTTGGGTGAGCCTGTCATATATATTCATTGAATTTATTAAAGGGGTAGAGTTTACTAATTAGTTTTTTCTAAGGTATTATGGTGTTATACTATGATTGTTTAAAAGTTATAACTCTGATTATTATTTCTTTTTTAACTTTTATGGTTAATCCAAATATAATTTTTCTGTTTATTCCATGTGTATCTAAGAATGATATAAAAATTTTCTGCATCTGAACAACATTATATATCTATTCCAGCAATGTGTTTATATGGAAATATTCTCATTTCACAATGAAATGCTTTATATATAGAACATATTATTGAAGAATGGTAGAAATGACTGAAATGTTAATATAATTCTTTTCATGATTTGTTGGAAATTATTATTATTATTTTTTTCTGATTCTTATAATCTGTTGTAAAGAAATAATTGGATATATAAGTGGATATATTGGTAAGAAAATATTGACATTAATTCTAAATTTCATTTTGATACGGTTTTATTTTTATAATTATACATGTACTAACCCATTCATTCTCATTTTAATGTCCCACATTTAAATTTTATTGTCATCACACATTTGAAGGCGTTTTTCACTACGTTTAATGTTGATATAGTTCTAGGATAATTTAATGAAAAATATTTTAGTTATATTTTAATAAATTAAAAAAATTATTTTGTTTTTAATGTTTTCCTTTCCAAAAAATGAATACAGATTTCAAGAACCCAATTATTAATATATAGGACAATTATATAACATTGGTTTCACATCTTCTTGGAAAAATAAAACTAAATGATCATTTCAAATGAATGAATACGAATTATATATTAAATTCAAAAGAATATTCAATTTTTTAATGAAATTTCAATATAGTTATTATGGGAGAAGGGTTTAAAAACATTTAGATGTTATTTTGTTATTTTAACATAAGAGAAATTTAATCTATCACCATAATAGATTTTATATTTAGTATAATTTTGGATAACATTGTTTCCATGATTAAGGATATATTAGTGATTATTATCTTTATAACATGGTTTGTTATGATTTTGTTAATACGATCACATTACCATTTATTGGATTAGTATATGGTTGTATCTATAAGGATGTTTAGAAACAATGTATCTGAATGAAAATTTTGTTTTCTTATGAATGATCCATAAGTCAAAATGGGAGCTATTGTAAAAACACATGTGGTTAATCCAAACAAGATATATGAATTTATTATTTACAACATGTTCATATATGGGTTTTCCAATTTATCCATTAGGAGATATGTGATGTTCCTTGGATATTTAGGTCATATATAACATTATTAAAAAAACACCAATAACATATGTTTCATTAATGAGTATATAATATCTAGGGAAATTTATAAAATTAATTGGTACATGTTTTATATGATGTAATGGGGGTAAAAATTATAATCCATAGTACAATAAAGCGTTCAGTTATCCCCATGAATAGGAATGGTGTATATTTGAAGTTATCATTTTTAATGTTTTAAATGTGGCATGTATAGTAGTGATAAAAATCGATTTCCAAGATGGATTGACCATGAATTGGATTATAAATATCATCTAGATAAATTTTTAGAAATACCTAATTCCAATATAATTGAATATTTAGAAACTCAATGTGACATTTTATATGTCAGGATTATATCATGGCCTAGGCATTGATATTTTTGAATCGTACAAAATGGTTATTATTTTGTTTTAAAAAATGACGTATTAATATCGAATATATAAAATCCTGGATACTGTATTGTGAATGATGTTGAATGATATTGGTTTCCACATTTAAGGATTAAATTATTATTATTTAAGTATGGTCATAAATTTCAATTAGTTAGGAATACATTGATGATGATAGTTACTAGGAGACATTATTTGAGTTATAAAATATGTTTATGTTATATGTAACCCTTATAATTACCATGTGAAAAAGAAAATTGTGGAAGAATTGTATATTTATTTATTGGAAACACATTATCATTTATTTGATAATTTTTTGTGATGTTACAGGTTATTATGTATTTTGGTTGCAAATGAACGTTATGAGAGAACCTTTTAGGAAAAATTATGTCATTAATTACTGATATTTTAATATTATTTGTCAGGATTTTTATTACAATTATGGGAATGGTATAAGGATTCTGTTGATATAATATTTGTATAAAAATAATTGATGGAATTGAAAAAACATGTCACATACGGCATGTCCAAGAGACTTTGACCTAAAAAATGAATGGCAACAAAGGTGCATCACATACCATTGGCCTATGTGATGTATGATTTTTATGATATAGTTTTCATTATTTTAATCATTCTGACAGATAATGTTTGATTTCATTATAAGAAAATATATTATATAGAATAAATAACCCTATGGATGAATATAGATTTGGTTTTTATATGAATATTTTAATTTTCGAAGAAGTTCACTATTTATGGAATCAAATATGAATTTTGTAAATATAATATTTTCATATTTTATTTATTTAATAAATTATGAAATATATTTCTGAATTATATGTTAAGATTATATATTTTATTGATATATGTTATTTTTTTAATTGATTGACATTTCTGGAAGTTGTATGACAAGGGAAATTAATTTTTGTCAAATAAAATATTATAAGTGATTAATGTTTTTTAATGATAAGTAATAAATTAATTATGAATGGATATGGGATAAAATATAAATAAATATATAATTTCAATATTTTTGTACGAAAATTTTATGAATTATGAGAATATTTATTCATTAAATGTCCAAATAAGCATATTGGGAAAATCTATTTACTATTTCAAATTAATGAGTTTTTTATTCATTAGACACTTCATTCATTCTGAAAAAATATTACATTGTAGTAAAAATTTTATATTTAGTTACATATGTTAACAATATAATTTCAATATATAAAATACTAAATGAATGATTTTTATTTTATTCTAGTTATTTAGGAAAAAAACCAACCTAAAAACTCATTATTTGGAGAAAACTGATGAATTTGTTGTGGAAATTGATTAATATATGAAATACATTATGAAAAGTAATAATAATTCCCTATTTATTTTAGTATATACGATAATTTAATTCATAACTCTATGAAAATAATCCTTATATAAAATGATAATCAATTTACTTTTAATACTGAAAAATTAATGACTATTTTTCCCATAATAGATTTATGATGTAGTGATGGTAAAAATTCTGATGACAAAATTATCTATCACTCATTATCAAACCATGAATGTTATGTTTATCTTACATAACAATTTATTATATTCCAACATATGTTTTTATATAGAGACTTAGTTATTTTTTATTCTAGTTTACCATCATAATTTTCATTTCTCTCACATTCAAATGGGTTTTTTATAACCACATTTAAAATCTTGGATATTAAAAATGGTATTTTAGAAATTCAATTACATTGTTTTTTAAGATGATATAAAATTATTGGGATGGTATTTCAATAAGGGATGGTTATATAATATCATGCAATTATTTTGAAAATAATAAATATGTTTGATAGTGAAAAAGATACACAAAATTGAGTTTATATGAAGAATGAATTAGTAATATTTATATCCCACCTTTATAACCTATATGAAAATTGGATCATTAAAAATTGTTAAACACATTATAAAATAAAATATATTCATAATAAGGTAAATTTAATTAATTAAATCATCAAAAACAATAACCCATTTTTATGAAAGGTCATTATATTCTTCAAAAATATGTTATGAACAAAATGGGTTTTCATACTTTCCTTGAGTAATTATTATAATTAGGTTATGGAAGTAATTTAATATTTATTTTTTAAAAAAACTTAATATTATAAATGATCATTTCAAAATTATCAATAAATTATTATTTTATAATTTTCCTAAAATATTAACTTTCTAATCAATAGTTAAAATTATGATTTGTAATTAAAATTATATTTACTTTTCTGTAATTTAAAAAGATATAATATAAGTTGGATTAGTTATAAATTTTAATAAGTTATATGGTATTAAATATGTTAAATATATGTTTTTATTAAAAAATCTTTATACAATAATTTAATATAAAAATATTCCGTACATAAAATATAGATTAAAAAACACTATTCATTGATTTTTTGGATTTATTTTAAATTAAATTATATCGATCGAATGTTATGAATTTTTGAGAATAGGGATTCTATATTGTGAAATAATATATTCTATTTTAATAAATTGTTCCCATTTTTTTGGGCAATTTTATTAGTAAACATACTATATTTTGTAACCACAATTATGGGCAAATTAGGTAATTAGTATTAAAATTAAATTCATAAGGACTATAAAATGAAACTAATTCATGTATTAAATTTTATTATTTATTCCATTTCATGTATATTTATATCTAAAATCTGGTTTTAAATATGTTTTTTTCCATATTTTTGTGATTATAAAATATACAATATTTTACATAATGAAAAGTCTAAAATGAAACACTCTGGTTGTTTATAACATTAACGTTATTATTATAGGGATTACAAAGGGGTATGTTTAGATATAAGTAGAATATTTAATACCAAATTATTTATCTTCATAATGGTAATTTATTAATAACTATTATTAAATTAATTAATTATATAAATTCCTACATAATGATGAAGTAATAAATTTAAAATTGACGGAAAAATAACATTAATTATATCAAAAATATGAAAAATATTATATTTTTTGATAATTTATTTTATCCATTAATTTTATATATTAACATTACATGATAAGATGTTACAAAATATTTGGTTAAATTTTTAATTATTCTCTTCATGTTATTGAAATAAAAATAGTGAATAGATCTAAAAATTATCAACAATGATATTTTTTAATGAATATTATTTTTCTAAATTTTATAAATTTCTTCAATTAATATACTAATCGAAAAATAAGAAATTGTTTTTACTGTCATAATTTTTTCATTTATGGGATATATTCAATTAGTTCATGATATATTAACCCTCATATTGTGATAATTCTTGACGTAACGGTTTGTGTGGCATTGGTTAATGAGGGGTTAATACTGAATGATAAATGTTATAAGATAGTGAAAAATTATATAAATTCTAGTCATTTTCATGTATTTAACCCATACATATCCATTATTCAAAATATATTATTTTATATCCATTTGGAATTGAATTTTTATTTATATTAATTACTAATTCTGGTAAATTCCATGAGTTTCCCTCCTCTTTCATATACATGGAAACCTATTATTCTCGTCCATTCATTCATCGTGGAGAAATAGAATCATCAATTACATATATAAATATCTACCTATAATTTCTCCCCATATTCTATATGAATTTTTATTGTTAATAATACAAACCTATGAACGAATAATATATTTAGTAAATTATATTTCCCAACAAAGTGGAAGATACAGAATGTACTTATTGAGTCAGACTCTAGGTAAAGTGATTTTATTAAAAATCTATATTTAGGGACTAATATAAAACATTATAGTCCATCCATGTAGATATATATTTTTTCATACTATACAATTCAATAGGAATGAAATTTACATTAAAAATAATAATTTTGAAAAATAATTTTTTTTATATAAGTCCATAAAATTAATAAAAATCACCATGTTAAAAAAATAATTGAAATATATAATTTCATTTTCGGATAAGAATATATATATATATATATAATTTTAGTTAATTTATTTAAATAATAATAAACTTCAATCTAATGTATTCATATTAAACATTGTATATAATAGACTCTTTTATGTTAATAATCATCGAATTGTTTTGTTTTGAAATTTGTAACATAGTAAGTATGATCTATTTAAGATAAAGAAAAAATAAAACATGATGTAGTAAATCATATGTAGATGATATAAAATTTCACAATTTAATAATGTGTGAGGTCTCAATCTAATACTTAATGATCTCTAAAAGGGAATCTCTTACTACTATATAGATTATTATGAAACAAGACGATCCACAATGTGTATTGGGATTTAAAAACAAAATATCACAAATTTGTCCAAGAAAAAATACACTTCTGTAATTCAATGTTGTATTAAATAAGCTCTGGTCACACAATACATCTCCCATATATGTTCATTTGAATACAAATGAGAAAATTATAGAGAGGAATTTACAATTGGAGAATGGGATTTCTAAATATTCATTGAAAAAGTAAATAATATATTTAATGTAAATCATATACATAATGATGACTCATTTGGATATGATGTAATATAGTTTTGATCAATATGAATAGTTTTCCATTAAATAATTTCATTCAATTCATCATTAGAAGTTGCTCGAACAAGTTACATAGAATTTGTTGAGAAATTGGGGTTAATAGATGTATAGAAAAAGTATTCTATTTTTATTATATTGTAGAAGTGGGTTCCTCATTTCCCATTGTATAATTTTCTATTATATCATGAATTATAGGATCAAGGATTCTATGATCATGTATTTTCATCAATGTTATGTGTACATGCATGCATGAGGGAGGTTCTTTATGAATTTATAGTTTTCTAGGTTCAATAATCCATAGATCAATAATACATGAATTTATTTGTTACTCATACCAACCAATATAGGTCAAATATTGATCTCTAAATATTTCGGAAATAAAAGGTTATTTTTAAGTATATTGATTTAGAAATTCAAAAAAATCCTCCAAATAATGAGTTATTAAACTTGTTGTTACAGAATTATATTTGAAATTAAATATGGAGAACAAATTTAACACTTTAGTGGTAGCATCAATGGATGTAGATCATTTTCAGTGGTATAATGTTAATGGAGAAACATCTTCACCCGTTATATATAAATATATCATTTTCTCTTATAGATGATATATAAAATTTGGTGGTAGAACGATTGAAGTAATTGTATTATCGAGAAGATGTAACTTCTCATGGATGTAAGGGAGATTGTCAATCTAACCATATGATATAGAAATTACGATACTACAAGTAGAGTAATATAATGGTATATTAGTACTCTCAGTTTATCCTGAAATGTTAGAAAAGATATTTGGTGGCTCTTTTGAATAAAAGTAAGTCAAATGTTTCATTGGTAACATTGAGATATCATTGAAGTTATCACCAATTTATAGTAGAACAACGTGATATTAGATCACATTGCTCACTATTATGAACTAGAGGTAGAATATATTAGTAGAATGTGATATATAGTTGAATAATATAATTAAGAGTGGTATATCCTTATTTGGGAACATTTTTCATTTGATCTACCATTATAAAACATTAACCCTATTAGAAGAAAAACAAATATTAATTTTTTTACAAAAATATGAATTTCTCATCATTCTCACCACTTTTGACGACAATAAATCATGAAATTTAAAAAAAGATTAGTAATTTTAATAATAAATTTTAATAAGTTTAATTTTAATAGTTCATAACATATATAAGATGAACATACTTATGCTTTCAATCCATACAAGTATATAGTTTCACATGTTATTACATTTTCTTCTAAATGAAATTATATTCAATTTATCTCCATTTTGGGATTATCAAAATGGATATAAATTAATTTGAAATATGATAAAAAATGCAGTAAAAGAGTAGTTTCATAAGATAAAAATGTAAATAATTTACATAAATAATGGATTAAAAATAAATATACCTAGAAAAATATAATCATAGTTTGAGGAATTATCTAAACCCTATCTAGAAGTAGTATCTAATGGATTCTTCCCTAATCTTGGAATATGAAAATAAGTGGTATGGGTGTATGGGTATTTTGGAGTCCCAAATTCAATGGGAGACGTTACATGACAATGATTCCTGACTACTCTAATAAAAGGGAGTTAAATTTGAATAACTATAATATATTTTGTCTACAATGTTGTAAAAATGTATAATCAAAGACAAATAATTAGAGGAATATGATCTTGAGATGATGTGGGATCTATCAATATATTCCTAGTTGTGTATATTAATGGTTATATCGTCATTATAAACTGACAGATAAATCTACCCACATTGTCTATAGATATTAAAAAATAAAGTTTCTCTTAGATAAAATGAATGGTCATAATGGGAAAAGTCATTAACTATCTAAGTGAATCCATTATGGACCTAGACACACCAGTATTCCTTATTTTATCATCCTAGAATTTAGAATCATTATTGGGAGTATATGTAGTATAAATACATGATATAAAATATTTAATAGCTTATGATATTGTCTATATATCACTTATTTCACTTTTTTTAATCAATATCCTAGATATATATATATATACTTTCAATGTGTCTTCATCAAGTGAATAACATCTTCATGATAGGAAAAATAACCATACAATATTGAAAAAATGCACAATATAAATTTCAATATCATTAAATTTGTGTCTGCTAAACATGGGGTATGATATGGTTGAGATCAATAAAAAGTAACGTACTCCAACCACACAAAATGTGTCAACTCACACATTGTAATGTTAGAACTCATATCCAATCTGGTTTTTCAAATAACATTTTTCATCTCAATATTTTTACTAAATATCTATCAGTTCTATATTTAATAACATCCTAGGATGGATGTGATTTATTTCCAAAGTCACTTTCATCATGGTATCATCTCCACATAACATGGTATCCGAACCTGAGTAAGAGCTGAGTATCCCACCATGGTTTTTCAAAATACATTTCATAAAAGAAAAAATATAAAATATAATCACATAACTATAATGTGGTGGATAAGTTGTTGTAGGGGGAAGTGTATTCCACTTTCTTCACATATAAATAGAATTATCATTTACAGTATGTATTATAGCTACCATAGATAAAATAATTCCCATTGACCTTATATAAATATATTCTTTGGAAACAATCTATCTGGATCCCATTACCAATCCTAAATTTTCTGGGGTAAAATGATCAGATGGATTTCTGTAATCATCATCATCAGCATTATTATCATATGTCTATGAATATAAATTAACCATTTGAGTAGATCCTAGAGATGTAATCCCTTTATTAGGTTCCCGCTACTCATCTCATGTAGCATTAGTGGATCATCATGACTATTGTAATCCTATGTATTTGTATCGACATTATCCCTAGAAGCATTCTCAGTAAATGGAGATGGTATTTCATTCCTACAAATATAATTTTCCTAATTAATGGTTTTATTAATAGAGTTATAATGGTGAGACTTATCATCATCATCAGATCAGCTAGCATCATTCTTAGAGTCATCTGGGATAACAACTTCATTATCAACTATATCTGAAGATGATATCCAAAAACGATTTCCATTAGAGACCCTTGTCTCTTATGGATCATAATCTCCCCTCAAAAAATAATCTCTAATCTGAAGATAATATGGAGTACTGTAATATTTATATAAAGGAAGATTATATTTTTACCATGCACGTGTTACTACCTACTTCCATTGATACATTATCTGAATCTTCTTTTTCCACACCAGCTTATACCTCTTCATATATTTATTTATTAACATCATTATTACAGGAATACATTAAATCCTCATATGGTTGCATTATAAGATAAACTGTCTCTCTTGGTGAGGTGGAATACTGCATAGTATTAGACTTCTCATATTTATTGACAATGTAAGAAACTAATTTATTCAGCCAAGGTTTCATATTAAACCATTTCCTAATGCATGATATATGTCGTAGAAAAAATCCACCATAATTATTTGTATTATCCTCTCTTTCATATAATATGTAACTAAATTATTTCATAGCTCAAATGATCATCTGTTAGGCTAATAAGTATCAACTAGAATATATATTTCACATCTCCATTATATGAATCATAATAAATATAAATAGAGATATGTTATTTACACATTAATAATAAATTAGAAAAATACAACTTGTTACCAAATATTTTTAATGTTCCCCTTTATGGAAAAAGTCATGTAATTTATAAACATAAAAAGAAACCTCCTCTCACTATCATGCTTTACATTCCTATGACTTGGTTAAATAGAAAAAAATATTAAAACAAGAAATGGATCCTTAAATTAGAATTATCTCAGGTTATTTGTATTCAGGCTCCGTAGTCTTCATAAGCATTTCAGATTAATGACCCATTTTTTTCTAAACACATAAAATAAATGGTAAATACCATTCCTTTATTCACAATATTTATAATACCGTTCCATTCACTAAACCTATTCTCTTCATATTGATAAAACATATGAACAAATCTAGAGTATAACTGATGATATATCCTTGTGAACCATTTGATCCTTCCTTTGTTTGGATCAAATTACACACCACCATCTTGCTCAAAAATATCCAACTAGTATCAATATCATTTTATAGACAACAACATGGGACACGTGTTACAGATTAGACGGTTATATATCCAACCGAATTGATTCAAATATATCATTATTCTAGATACATGATCATTCATGAGATGAAAATACATATTGATTTACCATCACCATTATCTTATTGGAGAGAGAGGAAATGGTAGAAGTATACAAAAGGTCATGAGATGTGTGAGAAAGGATAATGGAATTTTCAAAATGGGAATATGAGTGAGAGTACTTTTATTCTAATTTTTGGTTAAATTTATCATTTAAGGGATTTAAATTATGAACAAAATACAATATAAATATTAAAAATAAATGAAACTGATAATAATTTATATATATATAAAAATATAGGTAGAATTTGGAATTCTAGAAGCTAATTGTATATTGGAATGGATGTATCTGAATGATACAATGAGATTGTTTCAACCATATCATGGGTTTAAAATAGATGTATGTTATGGTAGATAACCATGATTTCATTACTAAAAATCAGTATTCATGTTTAATCAATACTACAACTTTCAATGGTAGACAACCAATGGTATATTAGCAACTAATAGTTAATCATCCATTATTTATCGATATCAACTGGTGATTATCCGGGTGGAATATTTATCTATATGAACCGATATAAATCAAAGAATAAATGGCTATCCAATACTTACCCTAAAAATTTCAAGCATGATATAGATTATATTTTAAGATTCAAAGGAATTTTGAATATTTAATCAAGCTAATGTTCAGTACCTATGAACTGAAGAGTTATATCACAGTTTTGAAAATAATATCTCAAAATTTGATATATTATATTAATATATCTGTTTCTCAAATGAAAAATGGGGTTCATGAAAATGTCAATTGGACATGTATTTTCAAAATTTATAGGTTCTTGTCAAAATTGATATCCATAGTCTAGTAAAGGGTAATTCATCTATATAATATATTCACAAAAAATTCACATATCTATATAAACATATTTATCTAATGATAATGCAACAAAGCTCCATTTCTTACCAGTCACGGAATGTGAAGTCATTCTCAAAAAGTGACATGTTCTTGGGATGCATTATGTATCTTACATACAAACAAAAAATTATTCATCTAAATAGCATACTATATAAATTCATACCCATTTGAATATAATAATCCTAAATTGGTTTTATCATTAAGGTATATTATATTTTTAATTACCACAACGAAATTGTATTTTTTTTTTATTTTCTCGGAAATGGTAACACATAGACAAAGTGATCATTGAATCATGTTTTCTAGTATTTAAGTGTAGTAAACAGCATTCCATTCTTCTATAAAGAGTTTTATAAATATATTTCCACATTTAATAATGATAAAAATTTAAACGTTTACTAATTAGTGTATCAATAACATTAGTAGAATCCATGATAAATGTTTAAAAATATATTTTCTGTACATACTTTTATTTAAAATAATATATTAATATTTTTTAAAAATCCTACAATAATGAATGAATTTATTTTTACATAACAAACCCAATTTAAATTAAACATTAATAATAGTGAAAAATTAAATAATGAATAAATTTCATGAAAGCCCATAAATTATGTCATCAATATATATTTGGACATCCAAATAATCTTTTGAAACTCATTTTATATGTAATTTATGTTAATCAACCACTTAATTAACATCATTTCACAAAAAAAAATTCTGTTCATATTTTACAATGATCTATGTGATGTTTTTATGACATGTAATTTTTTTTGTAATATAACAACATTATTTGGAATTTTTGGTTTTTGATATATATGGTATTGTTTAAAAAATATCCTTAACTATATATCCTTTTATAAAATAACTATTGAAAATCATTTCATAAAGATTTAAATTTAATAATTTTACATCATAAATTATCTTTTTAATTCTTTAATGTATAAATATGGGAGAAAATGATTATTAATAAATGATTACATATTTTTAACTATATCTTTATGAAGAAAATATTTATTATTTCTATTTATTATGAATGACTCAAAACCATAGTTTATTAACACTCAATTAATGAATATAAATAGAGTTTCCTTTTTTCATCCAACTAGTTCTTAGGAACTATTTCATTACATATGGTTTAATTATAATTAGATTTCCATTCTCCAAAATTCTTCATGAATTCCTTGTTTTAATATCTTATGTTCATGTTGTGATATGAATGCATGATTTTTAACATGGTCTCTGTATAAATATAATGTCTATGTTCGTTTATCTGGGATTCCTAATACTAAATTATAGAGATGAAATATATATAAGTCATCTCAACTATCAGAATATAAAGGTTTGAAACCTCATTCTCGTCTATATATCTGATTTCAAATGTTCATTAGAACTAGTTGAATTCTTTTTGTGTGGTCTAGGTGAATTAAAATCCATATTAGAAATATCATCTTCATGATTTTCTTAAGGGTTCTTTTTCTCATATTGATTAGTTCATCCAATATTATTTGAATATATTAATATGTAATTTTTTCCCTTTTATGAAATACAAAATATGATTTACTGGTATTAAAATATTCAAATAAAACACCTTCATCCTAATTGAAAAAACATGTCTAAATTAAATTTTATGTTGAGTAAAAAAAAATTAGTCCCAAAAATATTATTTAATTAACTATTGGTTTTCTTCAACTCCATAATTCATAAGATGTATAATTAAAGTGAGGAATAATTCAATCCCAATTTATATTATGTAATGATGTGGTCATATCATTTTTCCGAAAAAAATGTAAATCATACTAATTGGGAATGGTCATGGAAATTTGATGATGGGTTATATTTCATATATCCATAATAAAATTATAAAATGGGGACCTAGGACTTTTAATTTTTTTGAATATAGATATGATTTAGGCCTTATGATTTAAACTCATTATTTTCAAACTCAATAAAATGAACACATATTCGGGTCATAATTTTATGTTCACTAATTTTTCTATAAATAGATAATATAAATGAAAATAAGAAATACCTTTACATTTAAGAGAACTGAAAAAACCATTTTTATATTAAATAATAATACACTCTAAAAAGGAAAAAATTTATAAAGATAAACCAGAAACTGTGCAATGTCTAAAAAATTATATAAAATCCAACTATAAATGATTAGATGTTGGGACTTAATTTTCTAGATTGAAATTTTTTGTGTAGTACTTCCCCTATTGATTAGGATCATAACATTTTCATTTTGGGAAATTTAATATATATAAATATTTTTCAAAATAATTATCAATTATCTATTTAATAGAGTGAAATAATAAATGGAATAGTATCCTATGAGAAATATAATATTCTTTCTGTAAAGCACATAAAAATTAATCATTATGAAAGAAATAATTTACTTACATATAAAAATAATTTTCATTTCACATAACTATAACACAAAAATATGTTTGTAACTAAATACATTTTTAATTTTTTTAATACATAACATCGTAAAAATCATAAAAACATAATTAAATTACAAGAGGAAATATTTTAATGTATCATCAAAATAATCATTTCAAATTAAAAAAGTAATAGAGTTACCAATAATTCCGAGTCCTCTAATGTTCCCCATGGAATTTTTACCAAAATTGATATGTCCATCATCTTAGATAATTATTTTCTCAAAACATTAGCAGTCCCGAGTAATAGTTTTGGAACATAAAATTATTTGTTACCATAATTTCTTACACAATGTTTCAAAAAGGTAAAACCAATAATATCATTTAAAAATTGATTTTGGTGGACATATTGTTTTGAGTCTATTTATATGAGTAATAAATGCTTTAGGAATCCATAATTATTTTACATGTTTCCTAAAATAGTATCCTTATATCTCATAAATAGTGAATTTATTTAGTATAGTAAAATAAGATCAACTAGAAGAATAAATAGAATTGAATCATGGGAAAAAATTTATTCTAATTTATATTACTCTATCTATGTTTCTAACCAATTAATGTAGTATATTTTTTAGTATTCAATTTACAAATAATATGAGTAAGGAAATATATTCAATTTTTAAATCTATAATGATATTTATGTAGCTATTCATTAAATATTATAATCTCTTTATTTTCATTAATGTCGTTGATCATTATTGTCCTTCTATGTAATAAGATTTTATCGGGTTCTCACAAACCACTTAGTTAGAGAATGTGAGTTGATAGAAACATCCCTATTTCTTGGACCTCAACGATGATTTATGCCGAGTCGGTGCATCCCCCTATCGATGGGGAGGGACTACTACCATCATTCTAGGGGGCATGGACTTCCTCCTTCTCTCCCATTTCTAACCCCAATTCCCTTACATATTTCCCAAATATAATGTTTTTCCCTTATGTACTAGACACACGTATTGGCTTCTCATAACATTCTATCTCATTCTCAAAGTCAACATATACCTCATATTTTCAAAATATGATGATGGTGTCACATTTTAATCAATATCTACTTTCAGTGGATTCATTCAATACGTTTGTTTTCAGATGTTGGGGATTAGAAAAATAGTCAACTATGTGCCTTCTTGAATATAAGAACATCATGATTCAGATGAAATTAGATAATTACCTTGTTTAGTCTCACTCTATATCCCCATTATATTTAACAAATTATTTTTATTCTTATTCATATAGTCATATTATTTTCAGAAAAAAAGTGATCCCCCGACAACATATATTTGGGTTCATTTTCCAAAACAATCTCTTCATCTTTAGAATCAATAAATTATTCAAAAGCTAGAGAATTTAGTTACTATATTTTCAGATTTAGATATTATAAATATATATTTCAACATCATATTTTACGTCAAGTAAGAATTGATGTTTAATTTTCAAGAACATGAGTACAATAATATTGGATTGTGGTTGGGGAAGAGTTTGAGATAGGAAAACTATTTTTTTGAATTGTGGACTAATTTATTCTCATTGAGTAAAGAAATAGTAACATTAGAGAATTTTTTAGGCACGAGAGCATGTATAATTACCATAATATGGATTTTTAAATTGGAAGTAGTGGTATAGTTTTAGTGAAAATTTGAGTCCAACTCTAACAAAATGAGTTAAAATTGTGTTTATGTTGATTGAGAATTAATTTAGATGGTGTAACATGTCACGACCCATCCACAGGGCCCGTACCTTGACTACCCCAAGTCCGCCTTCCATATGACAGGGGCTAGCAACAATCACCAATGGCATAAATCCCGATAAAAACAGAAGGAATTTCCTTTATGAAAGTAAAAAAACACAATAGAGTATGCAACTGAAGTAAACACTTAGAAAAACAAAGTATACAAGTATGTGCTGAAAAGTAAATGGTCCAGTATACAAACCCAACTGTAAAGTACACTACAACTGAAACCCTAGTACAACTGCATTAATGTAAATCAACAACCACTTAGTCGTCCTCCGGGAATCCCACTAGAAGGGTGTGCACAGATGGCCTCCTCTGCACGTCAGGTCCGTCCATCCGCTCCATGTACGTCTCACAAAGTGGTTCACCTACGGGTACCATCCAACTCTACAATCCTCCACCTCATTCAGTGTTTTCTGTCGTCTGCATCGAACACAACATTGTGTGGGCATAGCCCGTACAGGGGTGAGTATTCGATACTCAGTAGAGACCCCGATACCCCCGAAGGTCTCATAGTATCCAAAAAGGATAAACCACAAAAGAAGGATACAAACACAAAGTATCAACCAACTATACTTAGGTATATTCCCGTACATATACCTAACATAACAATCCATGTTCGGATCCAACTCTGCAGCCGAAGCACAACATGTTCCACACACGAAAGTAGTCAATCATTTTGATGATAATGATTGAAAGTCAAGATTTAGTTGACACATGTATACATCTTTCATATAGAGATATAGATGAACAAATGTAGTCAATGATTCCTCATCGCTGCCGAACCCATGGAGGATTGATGTACAGTTGTCATCGTTGCCGAACCCACGGAGGATTAATGTACAGTTGTAATCGCTGCCGAACCCATGAGGATTCGTGTACAGTTGTCTTCGCTTCCGAACCCAAGGAGGTTTCCAGTACAGTTGTCATCACTGCCAAACCCAGAGAGGATTCCAATTCAGTTTTCGTCTCTCATGAACCCACAGAGGATTCCAGTACAGTTGTCGTTGTAGTCGCAGCCAGCTCTAGGAATTCCGCACACATCACGCTAGATTCTGGGAGGGTCTGCTCCATGAGCAAAGGGGTCGATACATCAACTATAACGATGTTCAAAGATGATGTATCCCAATGATCTGTCTCTTCAAAAGAAACCCAACGCGTCAAACGGCGCGTCAATTGGTGTCCCAGTCTGAGAGATATTGGCTTTTCCGTTCAAGGGGCCCAGTTGGAAACACGCTCGTTCCAAACCCGACCGTTTTCCAAATATGTCAAAAACTCACATAGAGTATCTAAAAAGTACTACCTCATCTCGAGTGTCCCAATGCCACAGGCGGCACATCGATTAGACTCACGATCTTTATGTTATTGACGTTTAAGTGAAAACTGGCCCAGCCCATTAAGCCCAGTAGGCGGGTGGGTCGGCCCGACCTGATTTGACAGGTCCAATCCAGCAGAGGGTCGGACTGGCCTAGTGAATTGTGGGACCCGGTACGGTGGGGCACGACCAATCCCAAGGGGGAACGGCCCGGCCGGGCCCGGCTGGCTGCGTCTCAGCCAGATGGTCGAGCACTATGAGGGGGGGGGGGCATCGGTCTCCCAAATCGGCAGTTTCATGTGGTGCCACCCTCTTATCCAGTCGTCCGGTCTTCCCAGAGCGAGCGGCCTGCATGGGCGATCCGCGGTCCTTCGGCGCGACACCAGTGGGTTCCGCGGCTCCTTCATCCTGACCGACTGTCAAGTCGGCAGGTTCGCCGCCAAAGCGGCCCGAGGAGCATGGGCATTGGTTCTCCATATCACGACGCCCCTTTTGGCGCCACGGTCTCCCTTCATCCTGACTAACTTTTGTCGATCTCTTCTCTTTCGGTCGAGTGTCATGCGGTTGTGGGCCACAGTTCTTCTGCATGAGGCCACCGCCTTCACTCATCACCACCTTTCCAACATGGTCCCCATCACAAATAAAATAAACTATGGAGGTTCATTGGGATGTGTGTGTGTTCGGCCCGCACCCTCCATGTTATGATGTAGATGTTGACCGAATAAAATTCATAAAATTCAACGAAGAACAGGTACACAACATTCACTGAAAATTGTACTAACCCCTACCTCGAAATAAGGTTCTCTCATAGAAGGAGTCGTGGGGAGTCGGCGTCAACTCGCTGACATCGGGGAAGAAGGAACTGAGGATGGTGTTTCATTGACGTTCCTTGTGGGTGGCTTATTCTCCTTTGGCATGGCCACAAATCGAAGGATATGATCTTCGTTTTTTGATGTTCTTCATCAGAGTTGTTCACCGATGAAGAATGATGTTCTTCACCGAATGAAGAACACTATTATTATCTTTCTCTTGATCTTTCTAAAAACTCTCCCAACACAACTAATGCCCAAAACTAAAATAATAGATAAGGCTATTATATTATTCACACATGTAATTCTAAATTCATGCACTTTAATTAATTAAATTGAAGAGTTCAATTCATTAAATAAGAAATATTGGAAAATATTAATGGGAGAGAGGGAGGTGAAGAGTTCACACTCATTAAGGGGGAGTTTTAAAATTAATTAAAGGGGGGTTAATGGGGGAGTTTAAGTGAGTCGAAATGTTAGGTTTTTGTTTGTTCCCCACCACACAAATTTCCTCTCATTAGAGGTTATGTGGGTGTAGGCCCCACCTCTAACTCCCCTTTGGAGGAAATAACCACCATCCATAAATAAAATTGGTTACTACACATTTTATTTATTTTATTCTGAATCCCCAAAAATTAATTTTCAACCCACATAAAAAGAATCATCGGTAAAAATCTCCTTAGGAGAATATTGGTGTTGCGAGTTCATCGGTGCCCTCATATGTCGATTCCAAACACCGTTTCAAAAGATAGAAAAACTCGCACGTACGTTTACTGAACGTACCCGAACAAAACATCAAAAATTTATTCTGGGAACCCCTGACTCAGAATCAAATTCCGTCAGAAGCCGCAGACACATAAAATTACAAATAATTTGAGAAAAAAAATTCTATTGAAATTTTTGGGTCTTTACATTACCCCCACCTCAAGGATTTACGTCCCCGTAAAGCTACAAAACATGCTAGGGAAGCACATGGGGGTACTGAGCACGCATCTGAGGCTCCTGCTCCAATGTTCTCTCCTGGGGGTTATTGTGCTACCAGCGAAGGCGCACTAGAGGAATTGATCGTCCAATATAAGACCCTCTCTTGTCGATCCTTGATCTCCACCGGGACCTCCGTGAATATTTCCCGATAATCTATGTCCAGCTCCCCATGGTCGATGATGTGGTTCAGGTCATGAATTTATCTCCTCAGTTGAGATACGTTGAAGACGTCATGAACCTGGTGCATCTAAGGTTGAAGGGCTAGGCATTAAGCCACTTCGTCTACTCTACTGAGGACCTGGAAAGGTTTGATGAATCATGGAGATAACTTTCCACCCTGTCCAAATCTCCGTAGACTCCGTCAAGATGAGACCCATAAGAAGACATGGTCGCCATCCTCGAACTCCAGTGACCTCCCTCTCCTATCAGCATAGGACTTGTGTCTTCTCTAGGAAGTCTTCATCCGCTCCTGGATGATCCGCACCTTCTCCGTCATAGCTTAAACCATCTCTGGTCCTACAAGTGTTGACTACCCAAGGCCTGTCTAGAACATAGGTGATCTGTAAGGTTGGTCGTACAGTTCCTTGTATGGTTCCATCCTGATGGTGGAGTGGTAGTTGTTGTTGTACGCAAACCCTAACAAGGTTAGGTGATCCTCCCAGCTGCGATCAAAGTGAAGGACACATGCACAAAGCATGTCCTAGAGATTCTGAACGGTCCTCTACGTCTGAAATCAGTCTGAGGGTGGAAGGTAGTTCTCAAACATAGTTGCATCCCAAAAGCCTCCTGTAACCCCTTCCATAGTTGGGAAGTGAATCGATCATCTCGATAAGAAATGATAGTTGATGACACACCATGAAGCCGTATGATCATCTGAACATAGAGGCATCCCAATATCTCAAATGATCCCTACTCTCTGATCGGAAGTAAGTGGGCCGACCTGGTGAGTCAGTCAACGATCACCCAGATAGACTCATGCCCTCTATATGTACATGGATTTCCGTTATGAAATCTATGGATATCCCATCCCACTTCCACTCCGAGACCTCTAACAGTTTTACTAAGCCTGCTGGTACATGGTGATATGCCTTCACTTGCAGACAAGTGAGGCATCGTGAAATGAACTCTTCTACAGACTTCTTCATAACCAACCACCAATGTTGTCGTCTGAGGTCCTGGTACATATTCAACACTCTTGGATGTACCGCTAGAGGGGAAGTGTGAAATTCCCTCAGCACCTCCTCCAGTAGTGCAACAGGTACCATGGTACGTCCCCTGAAGAGGATGAAGTGGTACCCTCATTCAAAAAATACATCAGGTTCCCGCCCTGGGGATATCTGAGCACGTCGCGTCTCACAGACAACATCCCCATGTTGTGCCTCTCTAACTCACTGAAGGAGTGGAGGAGTTACTGTGAATGACTGTAGAAAATTTGCTCCATCTCTATCCACAATGGGTATCTGCAACGTGGCTAGCTGCTCAGTCGCCTCTCCTAGGAACTGAATTCCTGATCTCCTTCTGAGAGCATCAGCTACAATGTTCCCCTTCTAAGGAGTATAGACCATCTGAAAGTCATTTTACTGGAGAAACTCAAGCCATCGTCGTTGTCTCAGGTTTAGGTCATTATGTGATAAAATGTACCTAAGACTATGGTGGTTAGAATAGACTGTAAAGTGCTCCCCCATCAGATTGTGCCACCACATCTTTAGGGAGAAGGCCACTGCTGCTAAATTCAAGTCATGGGTACCGTAGTTCTGCTCGTGCTACCTCAACATCCATGAACCAAATCCGATCACTGCTCGCTCCAGCATCAGGACACACCCGAGTCCAGTCCACGATGCGTCGTATTAAACTACGTACCCTACGCACTCTTCTGGTAGACTCAAGATGGATGTACTAGTCAATTGCTACCTCAGATCCTGAAAGCTCTAATGACATCTATCTGACCACACGAATGGTTTCCCCTTCTTCGTAAAAGCTGAATGATGTGTTGTAACTATAGATAATTCTGGCATAAATCTCTGATAGTACCCAGACATACCAAAGAAACACTGCACCTACTTCACGCTCCTGGGTGGCTCCCAAGAAAGTAATACCTTGATATTCGTTGGATCCACTACAACTCCAGCCTTCGAGATAGCGTGTCCCAATAAATGAACCTCTCGAATCCAGAACTGGCACTTTGAGAGGATACCATAAATCTGGTGCTCTCAGAGTGTATCCTGTACAACCCAGAAGAGGTAGGCGTTCTCTTCCTCAGTAGTCGAGTAAATCAGTATGTCATCGATGACTACTACGACAAAAAGATCAATGTAAGGCAGGAAGATCCTATTCATGAGACTCATGAACACAGCTGGTGCATTGGTTACACCAAAAGGCATAACCAAGAACTCGTATTGGCCATACAGACACCTAAAGGTCGTATTCTGCATATCCTCGTCTCGAACAATGAGCTGGTGATAGCCTGACCGGAGGTCTATCTTTGAGAACCACCGTGCTTCCATGAGCTGATCAAAGAGTTCTTCAATCCTCAGGAGTGGGTGCATGTTTTTAAAAGTCACCTTATTGAGGCGAAGGTACTCGAAACACAGTCGTAAGCTCCCATCCGGCTTCATGGAGAACAAAATTGGAGAAGCCCAGAGTGAAACACTAGGTCAGATAAATCATTTCCCCTGCAAGTCCTCCAGCTATACCCGCAGCTCACAAAGCATATCGGGAGCCATCTAATATGCTGGAGCAGATATTGGTGTTATCCGAGTGTACAAGTCAATGTAGAATTCTTCATATCTGCGAGGAGGTTGTCCTGGAATGTCATTATGAATAACCTCTGCATACTGATCAACCGAAACAGGTAATCTCGGACTCCACACATCAACTGCTCCAAGGATGAGACTAGAAATCTGATGTGTGATTGGATGCCCTCTCCTCTGTGAAAGTACATACTGCACTACAAAGGCTCCCTTCTCACTGGTGATGGTGAACCTTCTCCCATCCGTGCGGATACACCGCAGCTTGCCCCTAATACAGTCGATCTGAGCATGGACTGTAGATAACCAGTCCATACCTAAGATGACATCGGAAGGCCTCGATGCCACTACAAAAGCTCTCAGCTGAAGCTCTCGCCTCCTAGAGTAAGCTCACACTGTAGGCACTAGTGTGTAATCATTTATTCTTCTCCCATAGGAGTCTCTATCCATAAGGATGGAGCCAAAAGATCCGCCGGAATCTCCGAGCTCTGAAAAAGTGCAACATCAATAAAAAAATGACTCACACCTGTGTCTATAATTACTGTAGTGAGGGTGGAGTAGACACATATAGTACCTCAAATCATCTCAGGTGCGCCGTGGTCGTAGGCATCGACTGCCTGGAGCTGAGCCCGCCTTTTTTCGCCAGCTCCCTATGGTCGTGGTGGACCTCTTGGTGGAGGTGGTTGTAGGGACTCAAAACTTCATCCACCACCTTCTGCTCAGCGGGATCATCTGTTGCGTCCACTTTCTCCCTTCGGATAGCCATGGTTGAACCTTTGATTCTGCCTAGGGGGTCTCTCTACTATTTTCTGCTCCTCTAAATGGCGGTTCGGGCAGTCTCAAGCCATGTGACCCTGCCCGCCACATGCATAGCACTGCCTACTCCTCATATAGATGGCTCTGTTTCGGGTTCCCCACACAACTGAACCTGTATCCTGAGGTCGGTCACATGATGGCCTTGTCCGCTTAAACCTCTGTGAAATCTGTCTAATGCCGGATGCAGAAGACTCTTCTATGTGTCTCCCTGTGGAGTGTCTCTCTTCTGGTGTCTGCTGAGCAAGAAAACACTCAACTAGGAGAGCTCGCTCCAGCTCCCCAGCATGAGTCGAGATTCTGAGGGAAATCGTCGATGCTCGGATCTCATGACTGGGTCCCTGCTCGAAGGTCCGGGACATTAATAATAGGACTCTTATCATATCTGTGGAGTAGTTTCAGAGGTATGTAAATCTTGCTGAGTATTGAGCTACTGTCATACTTCCCTTTCACAGATGAAGTAAATCCTGGATCCGCACCTCATGAATGGTGGCAGGAATAAACACCGAGCAGAAGAGACTCTCGATGTCTGTCCAAAGTAGGGATGCATCGTCATGTTCCTGGAGCATCAAGCTCCACCATCTACCTACTAATTCATTTAAGATACTCGCAGCAAGGATCACCATATGATCATATGGTGTTCCTACTAATCGGAAAACCCTAACGACAGCCTCTAGCCAATCCTTGGCTACCTGTAGGTCCGTTTCTCCGCAAAACCTGGGCAGCCTCTTTTGCTGAAACTTGTGTAGTGCGCACAAGAGGTGTGTACTCTCTTCTACTGGAGCTGGTAGTATCGGTGTCTCAGTTGGTAGTGGTACCACTGGTGCCTCTACTGTGATGGGGCCCTGCACCGAGGCCTCATCGCTCGGTGGGCTACCATCTCACACATAACTCAGAACCCTCGATGGATACCTTCATGGGTCCATCCTAAAAGGAAACAGGTGCTCCATGGTCAAACATTATACCTGGTAAGCTGACACAATGTAATCACAAATAAAAACTTTGAAACTCATTGAAATCAGTGATTTCTTGTACTGAGTCGCAAATCAGGGGCCAGGGTCCGGGTGTATGGATACCTCGGTCGCCGCACCAACACTGGACTCCCTAAACTGATAAGCACACTCAATACTACAAACACTATTGCTTCACAGAGAAGAATAATCCGGTTTCTGAGTTCAGCAGTAGAATCGACTCCTCTGATATGAATTTGTCATGACCCGTCCTCAGGACCCATGCCGAGACTAACCTAAGCCCGCCTTCCAATGGCCAGGGCTTGCGACTAGCACCAAAGGCATAAATCCCAATATAAAGGGCAGGAATTGCCTTTATGAAACTAAAAAAACCAAACAGAGTACGCAATTGAAAAAATCAGTAAGTAAAACTTAGTTCAAAAGTAATTGTTGAAAAGTAAATGTGCCAGTATACAAACATTACTGTAAATTATAATACAACTAAAAATCTAGTACAAATGCAGTAATGTTAATCAGCAATCACTGAGTCATCCTCCAGGAATCCCACCTTATGGGTGGGTATAGATGGCATCCTCTGCACCTCAGGTCCGTCCGTCAGCTCTGTGTACGTCTTTCCAAGTGGTCCACCTCCGGGTCCCATCTAGCTCCACAAGCCTCCACCTCAGTCAGTGCTATCTTTCGTCTGTATCCAACACAACGTTGTGCGGGCATAGCCCGCGTATGGGTGAGTATACGATACTCAGTAGAGACCATAGGACCCCCAATGGAATCCCATTATCCACAAAGGATAAACCACAATAGAAGGATACAAACATGAAGTATCAAAAAACTCTACCTAGGTATGTGCCCATACATGTACCTATGTTAATAATCCCAGTTCGACTCCAACTCTTGAGCCCATGCACAACCTGGTCCACATAGGAAATTAGTCAATCATATTGATGATAATGATTGAAAGTAAAGAATCAGATCACATAGGTATACATCATTTGTATATAGATAGAGATGATCAGATGTAGTCCCTGATTCGTCGTCGCTACAGAACCCATGGGGGATTCTAGTACAGTTGTTGTTGCTGCCAAAACCCCAGAGGATTCCAATAAAGTTTTCGTCGCTGCTGAACCCACGGATGATTCTAGTACAGTTGTCATCGCTATCGAACCCACGGAGGATTCCCGTATAGTTGTCGTCGTTTCCGAACCCACAGAGTATTCTCGTACAGTTGTCGTCTCTACCGGACCCACGAAGGATTCCAGTACAGGTGTCGTTGCAATCGCTTCCAGCTCTAGGGTTCCCGCACACAGCACGTTCGATTCCGAGAGGGTCTTCTCCTCGAGAAAAGGGGTTGATACATCAAATATCCAGAAGTTCATAGTTGATGTATCCTGAAGTTCAATCTCTTCAAAAGAAACCCAACGCGTCAGACAAACGCGTCAATCGGATGCCCGGTCTTAGAGATATTGGCTTTTCCATTATAGGGGCCCGGTTGGAAATACACTCCTTCCAAACCCGGACATTTTCCAAAGGTTTCCAAAACTCATTTTGAGTATCTCAAAAGAACAAATTCATCGCGAGGGTCCCAATGCCGTAGAGGGCGCGTCAATCAGACGCACATTCACTATGCTATTCACGTTTAAGTGAAAACGGGCCCAACCCGTTAAACCCAGTAGGATGGCGGGTCGGCCCGACCTGATTTGGCTGGTCAGACCCGACAGAGGGTCGGACTAACATGGTGAAGCGTGCGACCTGGCCCGAGGGGGCGCAACCCGGCCTGGCGCAGCGCGGTTTAACCCAGCGCGACCCGGTGAGGCGCAGCCCGGCTGGTGGAGAGGCTCGGCTCGATGGCCGAATGATGTAGGGGGGCGCGTCCCCATGGTCTCCCCAACTGGAGGTGCTGCCCTCCTATCCGGCTGGCTGAAGCCAGACGGTCTTCCCGGTGCAAGCGTCCCTCATAGGTGGCCCGCAGTCCTTCGGCGCGGCACCAGCAGGTGTCACAGATCCATCATCTCGGCCGGTTCACCGTTGAAGTAACCAGTGGAGAGCGGGCATCGATTCTCCGCAGCGCAGTGGCCCATGTGGCGCCACTGTCTCGTTCAACCCGCCCAGCTTTATCCAGCCGGTTCTCTATCGTCCGAGCAGCCCACGGTTGTGGCCGGTGGTTATTCTACACACAGCCGGTGCGCGGATGTCGCCTTCGCTCGTCGCCACCTTTTCAAAATGGTCTCTATTGCAAATAAAATAATCTACGCAGGTTCACCAGGCCGTGTGTGTTCAGCCCGCATCCTCCACGTTAGGCAGTATCATTTGTCTGAATACAAATCAGAAAATTCAATGATGAAAGGGTACAAAACATTCACATAAAATTTTACAAACCCCAACCTTGAAATAAGGTTCTCTCATAGTCGGAGTCATGGGGAGGCATCGTCAACTCATTGACATCGGCGAATAAGGAACTGAGGATGGCGTGTCATTAGAGTTCCTTACGAGTGGATCCTTCTCCTTTGGCTTGGCCGAAGATCGAAGGAGATGATCAGTGTCCTTCAGTTGTTCTTTGTCAGAGTTTTTTGTTGTTCTTCAGTGGTTCTTCATCGGAGTTGTTCGTAATGTTCTTATAATTTTTAAATGTTTTCATTCATTTTCTATTACATGCGCATAATACATTCTATTTTTCTGTGTTATCTCCAATTACAATTATATAATGTCATGATACTAGAGGTGTAGTTCTTTCTCAATTATTTCATCAAATTCCATTTATTATCATATTTACCTTTATATATATTTTTTAAATATAAAAACGTCCCATATAAAACATAGTGAATATTCATACTATATTAACCATATAATCAACATTATCTAAAGGTAATTCCACATCACATGGACTATATGTTTTGGTTTTTTCAACATAGCATTGTTTCAGATGTCTTGAAGTCCATTGAATTCCACATTGGTTAAGATATCGCCTCATATTTAATATGTAATTATTCTCCATACATCATATATTTCCAACTATCTATTTTTATGGTACTCTACTAATGTTTTAGGATTCTCAAATGTGTAGATATGTTCACACCCCTATCTTTCTGGTAGATATTTTATAATTCCCATGATAAGATCCTTTCTATAAAAATTATTTTCAATTTCTTGTGAAGTGTTAATATTCTCATAGATCATAGGGTACTTATTAAAATAGAATTTAATGGGATTCATCCTGAATGTATCATCATTAATATTATATGTCATTAAATATATGTTTTCAACAATAGATGTAGTTTCCGATGATATAACAAGGGTATTTCAAATTACTAATGTAATAGAACATAATGATATTTTAATCAATATATCTTTTTGAAAATATTAGAATACATAACTGAATGATTTATTATTACAATCATATGCACCCTTAGTGTAATCACTCTAAAAATCTCTGGTAGAACGATCTTTTTCATATTTATCTTCATTTATAGAATAAATACCAACTTTCATGGTCTCTAAATGATATATTTTTTTTATTTTCCATTTATAATTGTTGTTCCCATTAAAATATGGAGAATAGTTATTGGATATTTTTTTTATCTACGATTATACAAAAATATATAAATTTGAACAAAATATAAATTTTTTATCATTAAGTACTAATAGGTTCTATTAAAAATATTTTTTATGTAGATCTGATTCCAATTGTTTGACCACTTGGAATACTAAAGTGAGTGTATGAAATAATTTTGGAAATAAATTTTTCTTAAAAAAATATATAAAAAAATAACAATTTCAAGTAAAATTATATGTTTTAAAAAATAATATAAATACAAATTTTGATCACTTGAAAATATTCTCATTGACCAACAATTACAGAGTTAAAATAATTTTTAAATAATATTAACTTCTAAAATTATTTTACTTCTATAGAATGATTTACGTAATAATAGTTTATGTTATTCGTTGGATTATATATTTGGCTAGAATAGTAACACTTAGTAAACTCAAATTATTTAAAAAATGAAAAAACACAGATGATGTTGTAAATTAGTTACCAAAAAAGAGTATAATTAAATTTAAAAAGTGGTTGCCTATATCATTTATAAATAATCTCAAAAACATGGAAATAACCCACTATAAAACTTTTCATTATGAAATAATCTAATCCAAAAGAGTGATAAGGTTTTTAAAACAATATATCACAAGGATAAATATGTAAAAAGAATCATAATAAGAACATTTTGGTATAAAAAACCATAGATAAAATATGACCTCATAACATTTTTTAATGGGAATATAGAATATTAAAATAAAAAGAGTGTTTCCTGATCTCTACACTTTATTATAAGGGAATGTGTTAAAAATATATAGTGTAATTTAAAAACACTACTCATATATGAATTATAAATTGAAAAAAAAAATAGTTCTAGAGATGAAAAACATTATAAATTCTCATTCCGATTAGTTTTATATTTTTTGAAGACTATAGATTCATAATTGGAATTAGCTTAAAGATGTTTCACTTAATGTGTAGAAAAAAGGGGGTTATGATTTTCATGAAATGTCTTCTATATTTAACAATCATTAATATAGGGTTCTAAAAATCATTTGTTCTCATATGACATTGTTATATAATAATAGAGTTAATGAGTATTGGATCATGAATTTGACTCTTAGTCATATATTTATGGAAACAATAAGGATTCATCCTCAGCATTTATACATATAAGGGTCCAATAATCTATTGACGGATAATATAATACCAGTCAACATCCTCAAAACTGATCAATAGATATGGAAAAATATTTATTTTTAATTTTTGATTACCATCACATTATTAATGAGTTATAAATTCATGTGATTTAATCTATTAATAAATTCATAAAATATACAGTATGGAATTTTTTTTTAAAATTCTAGAGAGATATGGAAGAACTATTTAGGTAGGTGCACTGGTTGGAGATTTCTATAAGGGATATATTTTTACTAGAGGATTATCATAATAGATGGTAGAGCCCTCAAATATTATATATTTTCTATAGTGTCTTGATTCTAGAAGTACGACCATTGAGTTTATGGCATCATTAACCAATTGTTCTATAATTTAGTGGTTAGAGACTTTTATGGTAGAAACTTCTAATATCCAATATGGCACACAAGTGGTAGATAAATCAAATGTGTGATAATTCCTTCATATATACCATGTGATGGTATAAATTCTAAATTTTATATACATTTAACTAACAATAGAATATATGTTAGGATGACATCACTCATCTAATAGTTTTTGATGCTCTACTCAATGGTAGCATAACCTGTTGTAGGATTATGGGGGTTACAAGTCTTACCTTGTGGTAGTGTTGAGAGATATCATGTCTTATATAAAGTTATATCATTATAACTAACATTAGATCCATTCATAGACACCTTAATTATTTAATTTTGTAAATATATTATTTTCAAAAAACATTCCGCAATTTAGAAACATAATAAAAATTAAATTTTATTGTTAAAATATAGAGGTTCTCTAGAATTAATTTTTTAAATATTACTTTAATATATATATATATAGTCATCTTTATATTAATCTTATCCATTATTTATTTTTTACTAAACAATTAAAAAGGAATCATTTTTGGGTTATATATCTAGGTACATTGTGACATTTTAAACTAAAATATTGAATTAATGTTCCTTAAACATATATATCCTTAATGGGTTTTCCAATAGTCATGGGTAATTTTTTTATTTAAAGATTACTATACATGTTTATATGGTTCTCTTATAATATGTGTGAAATTCATTTACAAATTATGTTATTTCATTCAGAGAAGTAATTTTTCTAAATATTTTATTAACAATATTTAATAGTATTTCAAATAACCAATGGAAAAAACCCTTTAGTAAATATCTTTTTTCATGTGGGAATGGAGGCTCTATATTCATTATTTATCTTTCTTCTCATTGGAATTTCTCATCAGGATGGGTGGTTCAACTAGAATATGATGGTGAGTGATCCCATTATAGTACTTCAAACCATTGGGTAAATGTATAGAGATAAAAAATGGTAATATATTGTGATGATATTCCATGTATAATAATGTAAGATATTTTATGCTTAACTATGATGGTAATGCCAAGTGTAAAAAAGATGGTTATTAATTGTTTATGTACTAATGATATATAAATGATTCCTCATGTTACTTATTTTATTTCTCTGCAACATATTTGTTTTTATTAGATCTTTTAGATTTTACATCATAAAGATTGTGAATTCATCATTATATTATATAAATATAAAACATTGTGAAAAAATTGTTAGTTATTTATTGTGATTTCAATGAAACCATTACGAGTATGATTTTTTTTTAATTTTTCATATATCTTTTTTTCAAAAACCATTGTTTAATGAATGTGTTATTTTTTTAAATATTGTATTTATTTTCAGGAAATTTTTTATACGGTATAGGAAAATTTATATAAGTATTCATGGAATATTGGAATCATTCATTTATTGTATATAAAATTCTAAAATTCCTCTTTCATAACATGTTTTAAATTATTACCAATGATTTTAAGTATTTCTATGATCAATTGTGACATGAATATATATTTTTTAACATATATATATAAAATAAAACATGTAGTTTATTTTTTTTTGTGCGAAAAATATTACTTGTATGATGGGTCCAAATTATAATATGAGGGATTAATTTTTATGAGTTATGTCCCAACCCTATAAAACTATTAGACTTGATGAGCCTTGAAAACCAATAGAATTAATTATTATTTAATGTATATATTATAAGGGATTATTATGCATTAGTTTTTAGAGGCACTCTCATTTATGATGATTCCATTGGCACAAAATGATCCCATTAACATTTTGGAAATGAATAACATATTTTAAATAATGAATTAATAAGAATAATTTTATGAGAACACTATGAATCTAAAAAATGATTTCATGAAAAAAATGTTTTTATTGCTACAAACTAGTAAACATATGATTAAAAGTAGATAAGATAAATGACAATAAATTATATACGAGTTGATCAAATTAGTAAATGTAATATTAATATATTATGTATAAAAACTAATTATATTATATTTACGTCATTAAATATGTTATTAAATAGTAAATTTTGTTAAGTGTTCCAATCAAATAAATTTAATTTCTCTTTTATTATACCGAATACCTTATCATGAATTCAGAACACAATTATTGGGATATTTAAAAATATTCTAAGAATGAATATTCTTGAGAATGATGTTAGAGAAATTGATTTGATACTTTTCAAATAACATAGAGTTTTTATAAAATAATACACATTTATAATAACGATGCGAGTCATAATAAGATTAATAGTAGAGGATTAACATCATATAGATATATTAATATTAATTTATCAAATATTTTAATGAACATGTAGTTCAGTGTTATGAATCTGGTATAATATAGGGTATTATAATCATAATTAATTAATTTAAATGGTGTTGAAGTAATAATAATTTATTAGACACGTGGATGTATTGAAATATTCATTTAATATATCATAATGAGTTAAATTTTTCTAGAAATGAATTTTATATCAATTGATTGATGAATGAATGGTCTATAATTACCAAGGATGTATGATATATCATTGGTCATCAGAAATTTCTTTTTTTTTGGAAATCTATTATGATTTATGGTGTGGATAAATAACATTAAATTGGGTTTATATAGTTTGAAATTTATTTATGTTTGTCCCATAATGTGTAATGTGTTGAAATAATTACTTAATAAGATGATCATATTAAAATATAGTTAATGGATGTCTACAAAATGGATGACATATATGTTTTTATTTTTTGGGGGAATAGTTCATCAAGGAGAAGAATATAATTATTCAAATAGTAAGATTAATACTAATTAATTATTAAAAATATATATAAATGTGTTATATTTTTTTGTACGGGAAATATATTATTTTTTCTGAAAATTTCAAAAATAGAATAGGATATATTTAAAGATTGTTCTTGTTTAAAAAGAGGTATTATGTCCTACCCCTATTCATCGTATTAAATATTCTCAATATATTTTTTCATTAATTTATTTGTATATATTAAAAGTATAATATTAATTTTAATATCATTTTAAAAAAATTAATGATTTCCTATTAAATGATAATCTACTGTTGTAGGTGAATGAAAAAATATTTTGAATTGTGTGAATATAGAAAATTTTGATGAATATTGGAAACATGTGATATAAATAATTTAAAAAAATAATTTCATGTGGCTCTTGGATGCACATTCTATAATCCCTTTTTGAGATAATTTACTCGTACCCTTCCAACATGAGCAGTCTATGTTGTAGCATCCACATGTCTTTATCACTAAGGAATACACCATATAACCAATGATGGATGGATCAATGTGCACAAATTATACTTCATGAATAACTATGTAAGGTAAATATTACTTATATTAATTTATATATTTGTTGAATTGTCTAAAAAAACATGTACTTTATCACTAAAAATGGTGATTCCATTCAAATAATTCTATTATTCTAGAATGAATGGTGATGTATGTACTTGGTTATCATGTTTTAATATGACTACACATTTCTAACTCATACATGACATAATGTTTACATTTATGAAGATTATATTACTTATAAACATATTAATGTATGATTATATATGTATATATATATATGTAATTGATTTATATTGACTATTCTTTATATTCTCATGTTGTAGATTTATTCATAAATTGGGTTTTTAATTCATAAAAATCTCATTTCATAAAATTATAAACTAGGTGACCAATATAGTGGGATGATTGGAACAATCATATATATAATTATAATTACATTACATAAATGTCCCTAGTAAAAGGTTATTTAATATAAAATGTGATGTATGGGACCCCCTGTCTGAGGATTCATGAATATTATCATAGTTATTCTATCAATAGAGTCGTACACACTCATATTTAAAAAATGGTATATATATTTACACATGGGTTCTTGATTGGTTTTATTTAACCTCTTAATAGATTTGTCTTTCAATATGAAATGTGTCCCTCATTACATCTTATAATGAGTGGTGTTTTAGAGAGAATATGTTCAAATGAATTGGATTTATCTTCTTCTATAGTACTCTTAATAAAATATATATTAATATATTAAAACCCTATATTGATGCTAATATGGTATGATCAATTATATTTTCCCTAAAAACATATATTCCCACACCTTAGATTTATATTTTAGAATTGTTGAATATGAGGTGCTGGATTTTTATGGTGGGATCCTCTCATACAGGACAATAGATTTCTTCATCACTGTCTTTAAGATGATTTGAGATATTAGGTGTTTTTGGAATCTATTTTATACCCATGTAATCAATTGAAGGGAGATATTTATATTGGATGAAAAAATGAAATAAAAAAAATCTTATTTATATAAACAATTACCCAAGATACATTGATTATGTGAATATTTAGTGGGGGTATGAACTAGAGAGAATATTCTTCCTTGTTATATTTTTTTATTTTAATTAAATTATAAATCGATTTAACATTTCATTCCAACAAATCATTTATAATGATATTTTAAATTTTAAATTATGTTTATTTAGTTTTTTTGGAAACATTTAACATATATTTATACTAATAACTAAAAATATAATATTCACATGCATTTTGTGTATTGTTGAGGGATCCTTCTGAATGGACCATGATATTTTAGGGAATATTTAGTATATTATTTTGTTACCATAATAATAGGATAAAATTTTATGCTTATTCACATAAGATCCACATTTTAATATATTCAACAGTTTATATGGAATATTTTAAATTTCCCAGGGGTGTTGTTGTTATATTTATTCTCCATTTTGGTGTATTTTCATGAATTTATTTTAAATATTAAACTGAATATCTTTTAGAGATCAATATCATACAAGGAATAAAATTTTAGAATAAATCTTCTTGGTTGTGGTAAGAAACATCAAGATAGTTAGAAGTGTAGAATCCTAATATTTTAGGAAATATAGACTTTGTTAAATAAAATACATGATATAAAAACACCAAGCTTAAATGAACAATGAGATAATGTTATTTAAATAAATTCTATATCCAACCTGAAAAATTAGCAGGTGTGAATTGTAATTAAAAATATATGTCATATATATATATATACCATTCTTTAACAATACCAACAAATTGATTAATTCAAATGAAATATGTACTCATTTAAGAGTTATTTTTTTAGAAATATGATTTCTTTAGATATAAGTTTCCATAATTTTTATGGTTATTATTATAATTGTTTTTTATAAAATATAGACAGTTATATTTATAAAAAAATATCATTTTGGAAATAATCATACTAAAATATTCTTAGGGTAAAAAATATAATTCTTTTGAAAAAGACTATTTTTTCTATTACTAGTTAGACAAACTTCTTTTTTGGAAAAACTATATTATTTTCAACAATTAATGAACATCTATTTTGTATTAGATTTATATAAAAAAATAGTTATATTAAATTATTAAAATGTCTATTTTCATCATATAAATCAATATTGTAAATGTTTTCTTTATAAAAAAATTTACATAAGTTTCCATTTATAAGAAAAATTATATTTTTTTTCTATAATGTTATTGTCATCATGTTATACACACAAATATAATAACTAATTTCTATAAGTTAGAGAATTTTTTTAATATAATTTAATTGATTTTTTGATTTAGAAATTCATTTTCATGAAATGATTTATATTTTTACGTTTTGTTAAAGATGTTAATTTTTTTGTGAACATTAAATAAACAATGATTTTATGAACTATAATATCTTCTATGACATCTCTAATGCATAAAAAATAATCTAAAATATTACGAAAATTATTGAAAAAATAACATATGAAAATATAATATAATTATATTTCAAAAATACTTTAAAAAATAGAAAATGTATTTTATTCCATATTAAATATGAAAATAATTTTTTTGACGTAGATCTTATGAAACATTGGAAAAATAAATTTTGGTATCCTAAATATAATAACATGATATAAAAATGTCCTTTAAAGTAATTATTTAGTAAATATATTGTCTAATAGATTGTTTTATGGTTATTATTTAATTATTTTACTTGTTTATCAAGTGGATTATAAAAATTAGGATCTAATTATTGTGCAAGTAAATCAATTTAAAATTAACACATTTAATACATTTCTATTATATATTTCTTGGTTAAATTTTTTTTTTAACATGTAAATGTGTTTACTATGATAGTAATAAACATATATTAATTATCTGTATTTATCTATAACCATTTGGGGGAACATATATGAGATTGTTACTTTTATATTATTTTATTTAACCAAATGACAAACCTGCCACACTCTTGTTTTGGATAAGTGTAATATTTTAATATGGTATTATTCTGATTTTATGTTTTATAACAAATATTATTGGAATGATAATATATTTATAATATTCATTGTAATTTTTTAGAAGAAATAATTGAGTTAATGTATTTGAAAAAACATATGAAGTAATTATTCAAATATTGGAAATTTAAAATAAATGGGATTAGAAATATTAAAATAAATAAAATTTGAGATATATAAGGTGATAAAAAATTATTTCCATTAATAGAAAATTTATATCATATAATATCTTTTCTCAATTTTTCTTGTTGTATTTATGAATTTAACGTCATAGTTAAGAATAGTATGACAATATTCATTAATAATGATTTCTGTGATTAATAATATATTATATTATTTAAATACCATAAAATTTAATAACACGGAGGATAATATATGGTTGAATATGTTTTAAAATGTATATTTATAGGAAATTTTTGTGAATTTGGGTCTATAATGGTCGTATTATATTTAAATATTAGGTGAAATTAAATGAATGACCCTCCCCTTATATATAAAAGGCCACCTCTTAATCTAATTCATTCCCACATAAAAAATGAATTTGGTTCAAACAAGACCAACCAAAATATATGTCTAGAATTCATCTATACATTATAAAGGTTCTTTTTTGGGAGAATAACAATCATATAGTTATTAAGGGGCAACGAAAATAAAATTTTCTGAATAATATGTAACGTTTTTAATCACTCATTTATATTTTGTTTATTTTTCCACTACCCTAAATACATATTTATAAATTACAAAATAATAAATCCAATATGATCAAAAATTTTAAATATTATTATGTTGGTGGAATTACATATATCCAAATCCCTTACCGAAAATGGGGAAAATCATAATTTATGTGTACGGAGGACTACCTCTTCATGAACTGATTTAATTCATTATCCATCACCATCTTTTAATACATGAATAATATGTTTATATTGATGGTTATATATGTAATTTATGATCAATATCTCATTATAAAATGATAATATATCCTTTACATTCTTATATTTACATAAACATAAAAATGATAATGGCATTCATTTTTATGCGTGTATTACTACCTCAATAAATTTTTGTGAATAAATTTTTCCATCACATCACATGTATGGTGTGTGTATATATATTTATAAATATTTATTAGGACCTATATTATTCTATTAATAAAAAATAAAAAATATTATGTTTCTATAATGAATATTGAATTGTTGAAAAATTACTCATGTGTATGTACGACCTATAATATCTATGATTATAACATGGTAAATTTTTCATAATTGTATTTAATATTTGGAATAAAAAGTATAATTTATATATAAAAATTTTAATTATTTCATTATTTGTATTCATTATATGGTTTAGAAGTGAGAAAAATGACCATAGTAGATTGACCAAATTCATTTTTTAACTTTTGAACGGAATATAATTCGACATGAACTGGTAAGATTAAATAATATTATATAATATTGAAATATTTTTTCAAAAAAAATTACATTGAAAAATATTCTTTTGAATATAAAAATTATAAAAAATATTAACAGATAATATAAATAATACATTAGAGGAATCATTTTATATGTAAGGGTCAATCATTGAAATATCCTCTACTAATGTTCTATTATAAAATAAATGGCCAATGGCCCAAACTAATGTTTTTTTCATGTAATTTATGAATAAAATTTTCAATAGTCATGATTCTATAGTAATATTAAAATAACTTTAGAAAATAACATTGAAAATTTCAATGATACTGTTTTTCTTTTTATGCGATATGTTTGTCTAAAAATATTTCATTTCACAATGAAAATATCATTTTATATTATAATGATTTTATGAGGAAATATTTGATGATTTATGTCTATGATATAGTTTATGGACATTTTTTATGATAATCGTCTGTAAAATTGTTCAACAAGTATGGTTGGTGATAATGTTTACCAATGATGCGTGGAAACATTATTTATTAAAGAATTGTTTTTAAAAAATAACCACCGATTGGATTTGATACTCTAATTATGGTTGTTAAATATAATGGTTATTAAATTTTTTAGAGTAATGTGGAAAATTATTTTCCAAGAAACCTATAATACGTTTAGATGATTAATAATTATTTTAAATTGATCTTTTTTAAGAGATGATTCCATTTTTGGGCTAAAGTGTTATGCATTATGAAAAGGGTTCTCATATAATTTTAATTTTTTACTACACTAACATATTTGTTTCATTTATGTACATTCATAAGTTTTGTCTGACAATCCTTCATTCTAGTTTTCTTACAATATATCTACGGTCAAATTAAATCATGACGTTGATATTAAAATCATTAATATTATTCATGAAATGATACCATTTTTTAATTAAAATGTTATTTTACTTGAATTGGGAAAGTAGTTATATGTTCTCACATGTAATTTATCGTTTTAGCATGTATTTTTCCTTAATTTTATATATCCATAAACCATAAGTATCCTTACTATGGCAAGAATTTTAATTAAATCTCTAGTAATGTGTAATATTTATTACATTAGGATGGGTCTAGGAAGTTAGTATCAGAGGAGGTCATAGACATTATTTAAATATTAGGATATTTTCTTCTGATGAATTAGGAATATCTATTGATATTATAATTATTTTATTATTTTAAGGGTGACTAAATGATCAATTACTTATAAATTCTTTTTGAGCCCTTTTGTTATGAAATTTTATTTTATTAATGGTATATTTGGCGATGAGTTTTTTCAAGTATGAGTCATTAATGTTTTGGATGAAAAAATAAATGAATGAGATTACTATTACAGATAAAATGTTTCATCAATATTGAATTAATTAATGTTATTTTTATGATTTTTTAATGGTTTTATAATTTATAATCAATTTTATTATAATATTATAATAAATTGAAAAGGCTAATGGATGGGTGACAACCCATCACACCCGAACTGACCACATGGGATTAACACACAAGCAAAGGACTATATGGGTATGTCATCTAACAATGACCTATTAGATTTCCTTGTTCATATATTTTTTTATTAAAATAAATAGAATACAAAAATATTATGATTTTTTTGGATTATATGTTTTATTTTGTAGATATCTATTGGGTTGAAATGATATTTAATAATTAATTGTTAAATTTTAGTTTGGAAGATATTCATTATATTGGGAAACCAATCTTATTATGTTAAATTTAATACGATTCAATTTTATTTTAGATTAACGTAATAATTATATATTATAAAATATAGATATTTATTGTAGACTTATGTTGTATTATGGTTTTTATTGAAATTATTTGCATTTCTTGGATATTTTTTATTTAGGAAATTTCATTTTTTATATAATAAAATAATGGTGATTGATGTTATTTGATGATAAATGTAAAAACTTATCTTGAAAGACTATGTGATATAATTATTCCAATTTTTTAGCATCAACATTAGTCTTGAATAATATTGATACATTTTTATTGATATTTCTTGAATATTATGTGTTATTAATGAATTTTTTGGCATAATAGTAATATTTCATCATTTTAATACCAATTTATTTTAGTGAATTATCATATTTTATACATGCTAATTTTTTTTTTAATTCCATAATTCATGGGTAATATATTATTATTATATTTTTGATTATGTGCTTAATAAAAAGGTATTTTATGTCATTCATGCATGAAAAATTCATTATCATATTTTGGAGAAATATATTAGTTTGTGGTTGAAAGTGAATAAAGGATGAAGTTATACTGTTTTTTTAAGTGTACATACAGATGCTTATAGTATTTCATAAAGTAGAATTCATTATTATAAAAAATTTATTCAAACAAATTCAATATCATTTAATTTTATAATAATGAAATCAATGATCTTTTAAAACATATTAATATTACAAAATTGTGATGGTCAACTTTCTCATGACCAGTTTTTCACTCACTCTATATTACTCTTGGGATTTAGTATTCCCTTTAATATCTATGGGTTCACTTCCCACTTATATTATCATACATGGAATCATAGTATGTGTTACTCCAGATGACCTTAATATATCAATTTTTCCTTTTTAAAATATAATTATTTATTAATGCTTTTGTATTGTGGGAATTAAGAAAATGATATTTTCAAAAGTCATGTATAATATGAATGAGTGTCGTAACAAATTATGAGGATATATGTTCATAATATGATGCATAATATAAAAATATAATATTTTGAAAAATAAATACTATGATTGATATTTTAAAATATACAATATAGTAATCATAAATGAATAAGGAAATGTTCTTATTTGAATATGAATGTTATATCATATCTGTAAATTAGTAATAAAAAAATAATAAAATAATTTTTAAATATATAGATATATATATATTAAATACTCAATAAAAATTAATTCTTAAATTATTATAAAAAATACACTCAATTTTTACTTATTTTATGATTTAGAATTATGTACCTTCATTTACATGTATTCGTTATTTTATTTATTGAATATTATATTTAATTTTATGATCATATGTAAGTTTTATTTTAGGAATATTATATTATTTTTGAAATCATAATACCATAATTATCATAAGGTGATATTTACAAATTTTTCATAATTGATTTTTTTCCAATGAATATTGAGAAATAAAATAATTTATTCCAAACGTAATTTTTGATTAAAAAATTTTTGATGTATCATTTTATTTAAAAAGAGTTAAAAGATTAAATAGATATTTTATATTATGAATAACTAAATTAGGTAATTTTGAGTCAAATTTATAATGAATTATTTTACAGAAAACTTTTTTAATCATTAATATTCATTTTTATGAGAAAATATATTTTTCAAAAAAGATGTTGTCATTACATTTGTGAACATATTTTAATAATAATTTAAATAAATTATTGGAATATAATTTAATAATTTTGAATTTTGAATGGACTAATAAAACCAAATCTTACCAAGGAACAGTTTTTTAATGATATTGAAGAGCGTACATTTTTTCAAATAATAATAATAAAATATATTTATTAAATAGTGTATCAAATACCATATCTCCAAGAGATATAAATAATATAAACATTTTTGAAACTTATTAAGAATATTGATAATGTTAAAAATATACATTAATGTTTAATAAATAATTTTAATATTATATATTGGAATTTATTTTATATCAAATGGGAAAATCAGTTTCACTACTGATGTAGAACTAGCAAAGCACTGAATGAATAAAAATTGGATACTAAAAATAATAAATGGGGTGTGGTTAGTATATAATATAAAATTATTTTTTTAATAATATTTTTATGATTATATTTATGTTTGGATAGTAATTGAAAAGTTATATTAAATACATCTTACAAAAATTATTTTGAAATACTTATATAAGGCCAAAAACACAACATTACACATTAAATGTGTTGTCATGATATAGATCATAGTTAAAATAAATAAATAAATATTATAAATGGTTATCATGTTCATTATAATATTATATTAATTATATAAATTTTCATATGATCTTTTTTGGATAATTTTGTATGATTATGACACTTATTGAATTTTTTTAATGAAATGAACAACATGTAACACTTTTGATTGTAATAATTGTAATTTTTAGTTATTGTTAAAAAGAGATTATATATTAGACTATATAGAGTATTTTTAAATATAACTTATTTGTCTTCATCATGAAAATTTATATATAATTTTTGGGATAAAATAATTACCTTAAATTATTTGACAACCATGATGTAGTAGATATTCAATTATTTGAAAAATCAAACAAATGATAAACAAATATTAAAAAGAACATAAATTGGGATATTTTATGTTATCCAGGAATTATATAGGGTATAATGATATTATTAAGATCATAAATAATATGTTTCCATAAATTGATTTTTCATATTGATAATTTTAATATAAATGTATTGAATAATAGAAAAGATATAAATTATTATATTTTATTATGTTAGTGTTTTATTAATTTATTAAAAAAATAACCATTGTAATAAATATGAAATAATATAGATAAAATATGTTCTTAAATTTTCTCTCATTAATATTTATAGTCCATTTGAATTTATTTGGATCTATAATTGTTTAATTATATTTAAATATTTTGACAAATTCCAGTATCGCCACTCCCATCTTCTCTAAAAGGGACATCTTCTTCTCAATATTCCACACATTAAAATAATTTAGATCCAAAAATACATGAAAAACCCATTTCACCCAATCCCACCACCCCTTATAAATTTCTCTTTTAATCGTAGTACAAATCATAATGATCTTAATGTGTTAATAAAATGATATTGTCTGAATAGAAAAAAATCATTTTAATCATGAATGATAACTGTTTTTATTTTTCAACATCCATCAAACCATAATAAAAAATGATAAAATAATAAATTTTGTTGAAAATATATATTATGATTTTATTATATTATTGTCATTTGTTTTGTTCATATCCACATCCATCAAATGTGAATATTATTCATCTTTTTTGTGTATAGTGAATAACCACCTTGCAAACTGATGTAATTCACTTTCGTCGCCATATTTTTATACTGGTTTTAATCATATAATTAACTATTTTATATGATATTAATGAAATATTTATCATTAAAAAACATAACATATGATTAAAATTCATACCATTCTCTACCATAAAAATGGATAACGTTTTACTTGGTAGGTGTGGACGATCACCATCAGGAAGCGTTGCAATTTATTGGTCATCACCAAATCTGATAGATGATATAAAAAAGAACATATAATAAATTTATATAGAATATATTTCTATATTTTGATGAAATTATTTTTCATTTATTTCCATAATGATCGTATTAAAATGGAAAATTTACTCATTTGTACGTATGACCAACTATCATCTTGATAGTGACATCGAGATATTTTCATGACATTATTTCATATTTTGTTTTAAAATAACAATTGATGTATAAAAATTATAAATATTTAATAAATATTATTCTTAACATGGTGTATTAAATACCAAATTTTCTATATTTAACTAACCAAATTCAATTTAAAATTGAGCACCGAAAATCATCCAACTGGAAGTCATTTGATTATGTAATTATATGTAATATGAAAATAAGAGTTATAAATGTTATGATAATAATTTAAAAGGTTATTTAGAAATTAAATATTTATGAATTCGTGTTTATAATGATAAATAATATATGTGTCAAATCATACTAATGGTATAAAAAATTCTTATAAAAATTATATTTTAAAGATCCATTTTTAACAATTATTACAAATGTCACAAAGAATAATTTTTTTCATAGTTTTAAGGAAGGAAAATTCCCACTCTCATAACAACATGATTAATTTAATATTCTTTCAATATTTTATATGGAATATTTTATATAAATTTTTTCCATTTATTTTATTTTATTTTTTAAATAATTTATTTGAAAATGAAAGATAAATTATATATTAAAATGTTTTGACAATTAAATATTTAATGATTTTTTACCCTTATATGGTTATTTAACATTTTTTAGAATAATTATAGATAATTTTTTTAACCAAGGATGGGTATCTACGTAATTAACCACTGATATAGGATAACATTATTATCTATGGATGGGTGGTTACATTATAACCTCTAATGAATTGGGTAAACTTGAGGTTGAAGATGATTTTATTGTAAATTCAATTTTTAAGAGAGATGTATTTTTTAAAAAGATACATACCTATTGTATTTTTTAAGAGAGATGTATTTTTATCAATTGCATCTATTTTATACAATAATAATTAATATGTCATAATTTTTTTCATTAAAAAAAATCATTGATGTATTGGTTTTAGTTTTAACAAAATTATTTATTATAGATTTCATAGTATTTTTTAAATATCAATAATGTAACAGATTTTCTTGTTTCATGTGTATTCTTTATATTGGTTTATAGGTATTATATTATGGTTAGAGTCATACCTAAATATTTTTTACTTTTTATGATAATATTGTTATATATGGGATGCTTTAAAATACAATATTTATCAATATTGAAATTATATAACGTATTTAATTGATAGGTGTTTTTTAGGAATTATTATAATTTCAATTTTATATGACATAAATTCTTTTGATTTTTTTTTTAAATTTTTTATTGATTTATTGATCATAAATATAAATTAAATTGAATTTCAAATCAAATTCAAAAAAAAATTGTCCACTATCCAACATTTGTTATTAATATTGTACTGAGACTTCTTATAATCTATATTCCATTAATTATTTCAAGGGAAAATTTGACCCGCTGGATGATATGATAGCATTGGGTTTTTCTATTTCAATGAATTTATAAATATGTAATATAATCCATGATTATTAATGAACACTCTTATAATGTGTCATTAAAATATATTACAATAATCATGAAATAATATATTTCCATTATTATAATGGAAATTTAATTCCTGAATTTTAACTTAGGTTTCCATAATATTTTCTATATATTCTTGCATTGCATTATCTTTTCCATTTTTCATGGGTTTCCTTTACACCATATGTGAGGTGTAGTGGATTTTTCGTGTGATTCATTTAAGGGATAATTTAGTGTTTATATTATATAATTGTTTTTGTTATTTCATATATAAAATATGTTGAAAGTACTCAATATAATAATAAATCATTCTATTTATCAATGAATATTTGAAGAAACATTCATTTAATATTTAAATTATAGTTGAATAAAATTCTAATTAGTCAAATATGGGCCATTATGAATTATTATTAATATTTTATCCCATATCATTTATTTATTTGATAAATACAATTGATATTTTATAAAAACTAATTGATATACATTAATTGATATTCAAATACAGGAAATCATGTATAATTATTTTCATACTCAAGATACCTCATACATAGTATGATTTATAAATACTAATACCCACAACACAGAACTAAAATTAATAATTTTTTAAACCACAAGACAATCTTATAGCAGTTTTTCCTTCACATAGGAGAAATATAATTTAATACCATGTGGTGTTTCATGTTTTTTGATATGTTTAGGAGTATTGTTTTCATATTAATCTAGGATTTTTTTTGGAAAATTGATAATGATGGTGGGTATAAATGTGAATGAGTTTAAACTAAAAGTAGTATGAACAATAATTGGAAAGAAGTAAATTATTGTACTGGAGACTATGGAGGAAAAAAATTTATAAATTAATCTATTGAATTAAAATATTTTTTATATTTAATGACATAAGGTAAAATTAATTTAGTATAAAAATGTCAATTAATTAATTGATAATATAGATATGGTGAAATATATAATTGGAAAATCAATCTATAGTGAGATAATTGTTCAAATTAAATTAATTGAATAAAATAACACTTTAATAGTATTATCTCTAATAAAAGATTTCATCATTAGTAAAATAACAACTTATTTTAATTATTGAGTAAATATTAAATAAAATTGAAAATAATTTGTTAGTTTATAATAACATAATTATAGTTTCAATGGACATTAATTTTTTTTGTTTTTCTGAATTTTTTATGTGAATGATTAATAATTTCTGATTCTATGTATTAAATATAATTTAAGATGATATACATACGAGTAAACTATTTACTACAATTAAATGTCTCTCCATTGATATATATTAAACCTGGATATACAGCAGCAATTGATGATTAAAATTCACATGTATAAGATTATAGAGAATGAGTATTCATAAATTTTAATTTAAATTAAAAGAGGATAATATTACTTAGTAAATATTGTAGTCTAAGAATGAATAAATTATGAATAAGAAACCAAAAAAGTTTTTGTTTCAATGTTAAGTGTGATTTTTATACATTATTATAGAAGTAATTTATATATAAGGATATTTATAATTAAAAATAAAATCTCGAGGGTTGAATATGATTAATTATGACATTAAGTGTCTTATTTATGACTAAATGGGATCTATATATTTTTATTTCTATACCATAAATGTAATCTATGTGTAATTGTAATGTTATTTGAGGATTCTTTTCGATTTACACTTGGATACATGATTATATTCAAGGTATGTAGAACATTTTTGAAAATGAATCTATATTTATAAACCATGTATACTAAGTGGATAACCAAATATTATCAGTAAATAAACATTATATATTATTCAATAAGGATATGAAACCATATTTGGACATAAAGTTTCTTATATATTGGAGATATGGGAAATTGAGTATAGGATCTAAACCCCATACTTCATAATTATATTATAATGGGTATATAACATTTAATCTCACTAACTATTTGGATATATTTGCATGTGGAAAAATTTTATTAGATAAATTTTTCCAAAACAATACAATTTTATTTTAGATTTTTATATAACATATAGTAAATGGAATTATTATTTTAGGATTTTGATTGATGAATCCAGAAAAATAATTATCCAATTTAATATTTGTGTATTACCTATTTTTAATCTACAACATGTTCTTTACCCATATTTTTTCACATCCATATCCAATGACAGTTAACCCACAGTAGGTGTACTGAATAAGATGAACATTATAGTTTTATAGTATTTAAAAAAAATCATATTGTATTTATAATATGAATTTGACACCATCTGTGTACATTATGTTGTATGATATGGGGTAGATATATTTTACACTATATTTCACCATTTAGTACTATTATTTAAACTGATTGAGAACAAAATTCTCCTTTTATATAATAATATATTTTATCTATTAGTATTAGTATTTTAGTTGGGACTATTCATTTAATGGGAATATATATTCTAGAGTGTTCATATTTTTCCATTTTCATGAATCATTTATTAAAATAAATATGTGTTTTATTGATATAAATGTTTACTTTTACACCATAAGAGTACGTACAGGTTAATAACATAATAATAAAATCGATATAGTATTAATTTTGTTGATAAAACGAAGAAACTAAATCATTGGAAGTAAATGAGTTTACAGTGTATTATTATATTAAATATGTCTAAGATAATCATTTCATGAATGAAATGATTTGATAATAGTGCTTATCAACAATGGAATATTCACAACATCATAATAAAATTGATATATAATTCATTGTTAAAATATATAATTTGCATTAAATATTTTAGTATTATAATGTAGTGACTCCATTTTATTCATTTTTAAGAAATAATTATAATATAATAATGTGATTTTTAAAGATCACCCTTATTATTGGGATTTGTTAATTATTAATAATTAGCAAGTACATGTACTATATAATTTATTTAACAAAATTAATTTGATGTGGACTATAATAATCTATTAATCAATATATTATTAATAATTAATGATTTATTAAAAATATATATCATTCCATAGATAATTATTCTTCATTATATTAAATATTTTTAATATATCTAAAATTAAACCTATTAATAAATTAAAATATAAACATTATGAGCATTTAGTAAATTTTTACTATTTCAGTGGTTAGTATAAAAACTATAATTGTTGTTCTATGTAGACATAATTGAGGTATACCACTCTATACTAAAATCCCTCGGATAATATAGGTAAAAATAATGATTGTTTCATTCAAAATGGAATTTAAGAATGTAGTTTTTGGATATATATAATGAGATTTATAATCTTAATATTCTTTAAGGAAAATTAATAATGACCCTAATGACATTATCATTCTATAATTGAATATCTGTTGGAATGAATTAATATAAAACCTAAACTGATTGGAATGAGGCATAGAGAGTACATCAATCACTCTAAAATTATAGAAAACAGATAACAAAAGGAAACATATAAAGATTAATGAATTCATACTAAAATATATAAATTGAAAAAAAATTAATTGAATTCATTTTTTTATATCTTATCTACCAATAGATATATATTTCCCCAAATGTTCTAAAAATAAAATATTTACTAAAATTGATACCCATGGATGATTTTCATGATAATATAGTGTGTAGATGGTAATTTTTAATGAATTAATTTTGAATAAATTTTTCTAGATATCTGAATAAATGTTCATGGAAGAACAAAAATTAATGACCATGGTGTTTAAAAATATTAGTACATAGAAGATGATCCACTCACTCAGATTGATCATATTTAGTTATTTTACATTATGTATCCAAATGTAAAATATAATTAGGAAACTTTAATCCTATATCCACTAAATTAATTATGCTTTCATCACTAATAATTATATAAAGAAATTCAATTCAAGGTACATCAAAACTCTATGTTATTGGACGAGATATAGAAATATAAGGTTCTTATTATTATAAAAAACCGAATCCACATCTAACACATAGATGAATTATTATGTATAATATCTATCAATAAATATATATTTTTAAATAAACACCACTATACGGGTTATACAATGAACTGTCATCTATTTATCATCATATATATATAATAGTTTGGAAAAAAATATTGAATTTTAGAACTGTTCTCATACAAACTTGAAGAAATGTAGGAATAAATTATTTGGATGATATCCAAAGATAACATTATAGAAAAAAAAATTAATAATATATATATATATATTTACTACAACTGATTTTACATATTATTTGTAATACCATAGACAGTATCCTATGATGAAATCACTACATGTCCAAAAATAGTTCCTAATTAAAAATCAACTTATCAAAAATAAAAAATTATATTTATTTGTGAAATTATATTTGGTAAAATTATTTCAACATAATAAATATTAATTTCAAATATAATTTTGGGATGTTTTTCCATTTTCATGAAATAGTATACTTTAATGTGAATAGTAAAAAATAATATTTATAAAAATTATAAATTTATATAAGTAACAAATTGGTCACTAAATCACATATTAATAAATTATATTTTGAAGAAGTAAAATAATAGATTTTAAATATAATATGATGAATTTTTAAAATCTATGAATAAAAGTTAAATGACACGTTTAAAAATTTCAAATAAATTTTTTTGTTTACTATAACATATTAATAATTTTGTGAATATAAATTTTAGATTTAATTGGAAGAAACATAACATTTTTTTAGGTTAGTGTAATAAATTTTTGGTCTTAAAACGCAAATGAATAATTTTATTTACCCCACACATAAATTATAATGTTGTAAAAAACATTTTTAAATTCGGAATTTTTACGCATTACATTCATTTATATCAACATTAATATTTCTCAAATATTATAACATCTTATCATATAAAAAAATATTTAATTAATTATATGTTGGTATAATTCATTAATCATATAAATTCTATTTTATAAAAAATTGATTTACAAATCTAAATATTAGTTTCTAAGGTAAATTGTTAATTTAATAAAATAGTAACACTTTATCAATATTATTTATTTTTATATGAATATATGTTAAATTTAGGACAATGATGTGATATTCATTAAAATATAAAATATATACAATCCCTTAATTGATAATTATTTTAAATAATATTTATAAATCTCGGGTATTAAAAAATCATATTTTCATAAATACTTTTTTATATAAGTTATATGTATTTATATAATAGGAATTTTTGAAGTGGTCATTATTTGATGTATGTTATGTAGGTACAAAACATTGAATCATCTCTATCAAAATTACCAAGACAAGTGATATAATATTTATAATGATGATTCACATTAATATTTACTCAATATTAATTACTGTTTAATTTTTTATATAATATGGGATGAATTGAAAACTATAAATTTCCCAAACAGATCAACAATAATAACAATTTTTTGAACTATATACCGATTTTTCTCACATATATTTCCACAAATACCACACAGAACATACAGAACCCTTGGATTATATGAATGATGAGTGGTTTTCAATAAATAGTTAATACATGAACCAAACTCATTGATATAATACAAATTTTGATATGGACATGAGTAATGTCCATACATAAATGAATATAAAAAAATTAAATTTGTTATAGGTTTTAGGAAATTCGTTTATTTAATTCATAATAACTTAAATGAAATCAAATAAATATAATTATATATATATATATTGTTATTCATTATATTTATAGATTTTATTAAATCACATTTTCAATATTAAGAAGTAAGAATATATACAATATCTTTATAATGTTTTTAATTTTCACCCAAAAGATCCATTTTTTTAAAATGTGAATTTTTTATACAAATACTTTCAATGTGTTAATTTTAAAAAATATTATTTAAATTCCCAAAATAATATTATATATATTTTAATTTACACTTTTTTTAAATAAATCCTAATTTATTTCAAAATAATTTTTTTGGAAACTAAATACATGCTAACAGTAATAAAAAATACATCAGAAATTATTAAATTATATTATCATTAATATGTGAATAAATTATTTTTATTTATTATATTTATAAAAATATTAATTTATTTCATAAATTTAGATATTTTCAATAGGATTCTTTCAATAGGAACATTATATTTTAAATAAAGAGACAATTTTTTATTTGGTATCAAAATATAATTCTTTAAAAGTAATTATTTATTATATATATATAATTACAACAAGATTTAAATATTCTTATTTTATAAAAAAATAATATAAAAATTTATACTACTCGGGTAAAGATAAATACAAAATTTTATACAAACATAAACCTTATTAATAAGGTTTGGGATGGTTATACGTTAATGAGGAGTATTGGGGTATAGTTTTGGTTGTGTTCTAGTAAATATTGAACAACTCCCATATATATCTCTTCATGAGGATGATTAAATGAATACACTCTTATCTTTGGTGAAGGGAAAATTTAAATGATTCAATCTCCCTCATAATCTCAAATAATATGGATTTATGGGGTATAATCCTATTATTCAACAACCTTTCTTTTATGTTTGTAATTTATTCATCATTGTAAGTATTATTATATAAATATTATAGGGGTTACTATATAACAACTATATTATCATTGGTTTAATTAATTAAATTAATTTTAATGTAGATTTAATTTTTTTTTAAAATTTTTTTTTTTCAAAATAACAGAATAAAATATTGTGCATCTGCTTTTATAAAACATTAGTTATTTTGAAGTCATTTATTCATTCAATGGTTAATTTCTATTCATAAGTTCTGGGTAAATAAATTTTCACACCCTTTGAAATATCCACATGAAATTTCATTTCATATAATAAAATCGATTAAGGGAGTTTTGTATCACCACCACCTATAGTTCCAGTGGTTTGTCCTCAATCATTTCGTTCCACAATATTTCATCAATGAGGTTAATTTCATTTTTTTCATCACCATGTCTCTAATGTATCTTATTTTCACTATATTCTCCAACATATAAAAAGTAATTCACTAATTGAAACAAACATAGATTTAGTATTTGTGAAAGGACTGGTATACATATCCAATGAGAAATAGATATAAGTAGTCATATAATTTAGATAGGTCTTGTGGGCGTTATATACAATAATCAACAACTCCAATTTGATTATGTATATCATGGTGGTTTATGTATTGATAAAAATTATATAACATCTTCCTAAGGCTTATAAATTTCTCCCAATGTGATATTTAAAGGATCAATTTTTCTATGATGTCATACTCTATATCACATCGATAAGGTTATGAAAATATTTTTATTGATTTTTTACATATTTCATACAATTATTAATGGATTTAACCTTCTTTTCCAAATTGTATATATCATCAACTAACATCAACATCTTCTTACTATTATTGGAACAATATATATGTTTATATCACCTCATCCCATATAGAACCACATAATATAAACATTGAATTATAAAAATGAAAATTTAATTATACTGGAAGACATGTATGGGATGTTTCTGATTCCAATATCTATGAAAATCCACATAAAATTTTCACATCATATAATTTAGAGTTTTCATTGTTCTCTCAGAATGAAAATATATCTATGATTAATATGAATTTTAAAAATTCATCTTTATATAAAATTCTCACTAAAGCGTTATATAGATCATTTTTGAAAACTCATATAATAGTCAAATATAATGGATAGTTTTACACCATGGAGTCTTACTACTTTCCATGCCTATATATTTGTATGTATTGTAGTGAGTCGGTCATGAGAGAAATATTATTTGATTGTAATGAAATTCACAATCACTGGAAATATATTTTCTATTACACATATGGGGTTATTTTTATAGATAACATAATGACTATAGTGATGGAAATAATTGTTATGTTTATTTATTTATATAATAGTACTGGAAATAGTTTCTTCATAACATTATTCATAGGTCATTATTCCTTAATATGATTTAATAGAATGTGTGAGGATGTAATTCAGAAATATCACTCTTTATATAATGTGACCTTAATTTTTTCACATTTTTAGAAAAAAATTATCTATTAATAATAATAGAGAATGGTGACATATAAAATAATCCAAAAGTATACTGGTTCACCCAAGTTTTGATAGGTAACACAGATAGGTTACGTAACTTATAAATCCATCTATATGATTGGTGAAAACCAAAATATTTTCTTCCATTATAAATAGTTACAAAATATATATTTGGGCCTCAATAAAATTTTTATTATTATCTGGTTATGATGTTATTAGAGAAGTTTTGTTTTTAGTTCATTTTGTGACTTTTAAGACAATCATTGCATATTCAATAATATTGTATCAAAATCAATAATCATCATGGATAATGTTGGAGAATCATTTTTAATCCTATATTATTACACTTTATTTCCCATTGCATATTTCATTGTATATTTAATTAATGATCATTGAATTGATCTAAATACATTCATTAGCGCATGTTCATCACCTCTAGTCAGACTAAAAGATTTTGGTGTTTATGATCCATACATGTGTCACACTTCTCCATATATATATATAATGTACCCAAATCATGAGTGATATTTTTTATTAAACCATTCATATATAATTTTCATGGAAGTTATATTATTGGATGTTTAATAAGAGGGATTTTAATCTAATCATGATTTTTTGTACAGAAGGACGAAACCCAAACCATTTTACAAAAAATCAGCATAGGACACAAATATATCACCAATGGTGGAAAATGTTATCACATGTGCTATAATTAGACTCTTATTTTAATATTTATTAATATAATTGATTTAATCAGTCCACACTAACCACACTCCCTTTCGATATATCATAATAATGTGCATGAATATCCTGAAATTTTTCTCAGAAATTGATTATAAAATACTTAAACTCAATGTAAAATACAAATCACAAACATAGATAATTGTCATGTGAATATATAAATATCTAATGTTCTCTACGAGCCAATTTATGTACCATTAGTGATGTTAACATTCACTAAGAATGTTACAAAATAAATCAAAAAACATGATTTTACTATAAATTCAAAACAATATTCCATATTGTAATATCATTTATACATCATTCATATTTTCTTCAAATTACTACATGTTTTATGACTAGATATGAATATGAACTTTATAGAATATGATAAGTTTATTAATGTAATCTGCATCATATTTATTAACTATGTTCATTATGAAACATAGAAGTATATTGAATTTAAATAAAAACACGATGAGTTAATTGTTCCAATACCAGTTAAGAAATAAATTCCCAGAGATATTCTATTTCAACATGTTATATATATATAATATCTTGAAAATAGGTTAGCTATAGGAATGTATTGGGCATTGTGGTTTTGGTTGAATATTTCTTCAGTAGGTGGAACCTGATGCTAGTTAATTGTTATGATTTTTCTGAGCTGAGGATAAAAAATATATAGGTTCATTAAACAAAAATTTTCCCTAATGAAAAATACTACCAGTCCCCATAGTTATACACTTTGGAATATGAGGAGATTATCTATATTTTCTTGTTATTTAATCATATCTTTTAAAATAGTGTTTTATATATTCCATAAAGAGTATTGGATAGTGGGAAATCTATACGTATTTGAGTCATGTCCCAACCTATGAGCCACCAAACCGTGCCTTGATATAGTTTTCCACATTACCAAACAGATGCCTCCTCTTATGCTAGAGGCTGGTAACTATCAACATGGGTATGATAAGTCATTCATGGGGATATTATACCGTCATAAATTAGAGTAAATCACATGTGGATATAAATGAGGAATATAAGAAGCATATGTATAACTAGAAGAATACTCATGTCATAAGATTACATAATAGGATACAAAATACCCAATATAAAGGGAAAATATTCTATTCCAATATTCATTTCAATTATATAAACTGAAAATGAATGAAAAAATACTATGAATACCCAAGAGGTCCCTGAACCATGTCTATCTCCCTCCTCCATGATCCATCCAAAATCAGCCACATTTATCATGGCCTTTACCCTTATCCATTCGTGAAACAATTTAATATATTTGGGTACTGATCTGGCATCCAGAGCAGGTAGTGAGTAAAACATAATAGAACACCACCAATGGTGTCTAAAACGTTTCAAGTAAAAAGATAGTGCATTCAGTTATATAAGGACATATGTATAATGAAATAATAAATAATTTATCACACTTGCATTTGTTCTTATATTACTACATTAACTCTATGGTTCCCAAGAGACTGGTACCCAATACAAGCTTTGTCTCATGCCAGAGCCCGAATCGTTCCTAGTGTAATATCATATTTTAATAGCTACGTCTCAAAAAATCTCACTATATTCAATAGAACTATAATATCATAGTACATGATTCAACTCATACCAAAGTTCAAATATTCTTATGTGGGGCCATAACATGGAGTATGATTATTTAAATTCATTAATTTCACCTATTAAATTCAATTTCCAATTTTTCAATATCACATCATAAGTAAGATGACCATGTTTCCATGATTACTTCAAAATATAATGAAGATGTTCCCATTTTATTTCCTCATGAGTATAATGTACATGTTACAATGTATACTTCTCAATTTAGAGTGACCATGATCCCATTCTATTTAACCATAAGTATAATTACAATGTCAATTTTTTTCTTCATAATTTAAAATGACTATTTCCCATTCATTATCACATAAATAATTTATCATTAAATTATCCACCTCAATCACATTTCTAATTCAACAATTAGTTAAACACATGTATACCATTAGTTAACTAAAAAATTAACAAAGTGCATCAAACACTTATTTAATTTATCAAATAATTATTCAATATCACAATTCATATTCCATAATTGCTTTTAAAAAATTAATTATATCATTATATTCCCAAATTTCTATAATAAGTCCCACAATTAATTTTCTAGATTATATTATCAAAGGCACATAATTAATCTATATTTAATTATCTCAACATACACATATCAAAATCCAATAATAAATCCCATGATTAACTATCTAGATTACAACCCTTACCTATTCTAATATATTTACCCATATTAATTATCTAATGTAGAATCCCTTTTTGTCACGATATAATCCCCAATAATCAAATATTTCAACAATTATTCAGTAAAAAAATCAATATAAATTACACAATTAAGGGAAAACTATTTCAAAAGGAAACAACCAATTAAAAAAATTTCTTATACATATCAAATCCATTGCAATGGGAAATATATTTATAACATATTCCATTATTCATCGAAGGACGTTTTCTAAATAGAAATTCACAAAATCTGAGCATCACAACAACGTCGATATATGTTTTAGATCTAAATCCCTAATCAAAAATTAAGATCAAATACATCAAGATATAATAAATGTAGATCTATACCCACAATATTAAATCAATATCTCTCTTCATAGGTTTATATCTAAGGAAACATATGATATCATCCATGAAATGATAAAAAATGTTATAATAAATAATGTGAGAAGCATTGGGCTGAAATCCAATTTTTTGAAAAGAGTAGATATTTAATTCTGAATTTTGATCTATAATAATAATGCTTGTTTTCCATTGGAATCCCTCTGGGTAAATTGGAGAACCTTCCATTACCCTAAAGAATGTAAAATCTCGAGTTAGTGCCTCAGAGGAGGTGAAACAGTTCATTCAATGTTGAAAACAAGTGAGATCTATAAATTTTGGATCATACTATCATCCTTCACATGGTATAGTCATGAAATTAGAAAAATCTTCTATGAACCATGCATTATCCAATTCATCATGGGGGAAATTCAAATGGTATCATTTTACAGCTTCTCAGACGATGAATTATCCATGTTGAAGACACTGCCTCCAAATACCATAGTGCACACAGTTTCTTCTAGGCATGCACACAGTTTGTACAAACCGTGTGCCAACAATGAGCAACAAAGTTTCTCCAAAATACTCTTATACTTCACCCAAATTCACCCCAATACATAACACCCATCCAAGGTACATATGTAAAAAAAAAAATTACGTGGAATCACACCCGAGATAACTCCAAATACGGTCAAGATATTCCAATCTACCCACCTTATAACAACTCATCTTTGAGTGGAAATTCCATGCCATTATAAGATTCCGAGCCAACAAGATCGGGCCATTATGCCATCAAATCTGCTACTCTTTCCCAGGTTTCCTCTTACAAATGCTTATGTTTCCATAACACACGTACTATCAGCATGATCTTTCTCTAAATCACATTTTCACTATGATCCATCACACATATCACATCCTCCTCAAAAGAAGCATCTATATCAAGGTCAACCATCTCCACATCGATCACATTAAAATGGTCAAGGTGACATCGCAAATGTTTTAATACAATTAATCCATCATGAAAATCACTATATCTCTGCGGAAGAGACAATCCGTATGCATCCAACCCGATTCTCTCAATTATCTCAGTGGCTCCAACAATCTTGGCCACCAACCTGCCCTGCCCTTGTATCCTGCAGTTTCTAAACCTAGGCAAAACCTGAGGGAAAACAATATCACCCCTTATAAACTATAGGATTCATCCCCTTATATTAACATAAAACATCTATCTACTCTGAGCTATATCCATTGGTTTTCAAATCAACTATACCTGCTCATAAGTAACTTACCTGAGACTTGGTCCCAACAAATCTGAATCACCAACCTTCATCTGGCATAATAGTGATCTACATATTCTACCATAAAGTGCAGCATATGGTTCAATATAAATAGTTTCCAAAAAACTGTTGTTATATAAAAACACCTCTAATGTGAACATATGTTCCAAAAATCCACTAAAGTCTAGAACACATGCATGTAGAATATCCTATAGAAGTTGTACAGTACGTTATGTCTTCCCATTTATACGTGGGATTAATTTCATACTGAATAATACATGTGTGTCAAGTGATTCATACAATACCATCCAGTAGTATTAATTAAATCATGATGAAAGATCTGATTTTATAGTTCATGGCACTCCATGCCGACAGACTATCTCTAGAATGAATAGTTATCTCAACCATCCAAATGTAAAGGTTTCCCCGATATGCATGAATCATGCTACCTTTTTCAGTCAATCTATAATGACCCAAATAGAAACATTCGTCCTATGCATCTTTGGGATAAACACCAAAAAATCCATGGTCACATCATCCCACTTCAATTCTAGAATATTCAATAGCTGTAGTAAACCATTATGTCATTGATTCTCCAACTTCACCTACTAGATGGTGAAGCGTCTTCTCACAAAACCATCTATCTCATTTTTCATGAATGGATACAAAAACATTAATCATTTTTCATGCTACATTTTGGATAAACCATGATGAACATCCCATTTTTAGGCATAAAAATACTACATGTTATCCTCTCACATTCTCATAGGTACTACAACTCGATTCCTCACATATGTGATCTCATAATCTTCAATAAACCAGTATGATGATGTCACATGGCCTATAGATATTACCCCCAATCATATGAACTCTGGATCCACATAATTTCTATCCCTAATCACTCTCTAACGTGTATAATCCAATGTAATTAATACCAGAGTCATCTTCTCTTGATTCTCTTGAACTACCACGTGAATTTATGCCATGAAGGGGATCACCTTCCACACTGCAATCAAATCCTGAAAATCCCACGTCTGAGTTATTCAACCCAAGGAATATATATACCCATTCAAAAATCAAAATTCATCACATAATCCACCCATTTTCGCTATCAAATATTCATATCACGTTGTGAAAATATAAACATATCATGATCTCATGTTCTATATGAAGTTTATATTTTTGTCCTAAATGATATTGTATCCGTCACTTAAGATCATAAACTAGTACATCCATATTGAGTCCATGCATAGGTTAATTCAGTTTGTGAGGCATCAACTACCAAGACCCATAGTCCACAACTCGATCTCCCCGCATCAGCAAAACTCCAAGATCGATCCTAGAAGCATCACAATAAAATGTATACTATTCACCTGAATTAGGTTGGATCAAAATTGATTCTGAATTTAATAACTTATTCAAATCCATAAAATCTCCCTCACTAGTCTTTTACAATTAAAAAATTTCCCACTTTTTGGTGAATCCCAAAAGCGGTTCTACCAAATGAAAAAATTCATTGATGAATATACTATAATATCTAGCTAATCCAAAAAAGCATCAGATATCAAAAAAAATATTCGGATGATCCTATGAAACCACAACAAAAAGATTCAATGAGTCCACTCATGTACATTCCTCAATGATTATGTTCTCTAATAAGTGTACGTGATCAACTCAAAACTAACACTTTGATAGTTGGCATATAGCTGAGGCTCTATCAGTGTTCCCAAGATGATGTAATACTTTTGGGCATGACCTTTAAGAGTCTACGTATACGCTATGATGTCATCCTCCAGAACCAACCTGAACTAAACCAGATATAGGTGAAATATCATGTTCATCAAATCCATATACATTATTTGTCCATTTGTCATCCCAAACTGAATCTAGTAAAATTCATAAAGGCCATAATTTTTTTCTAAAACTACTCCTCTGTATATTATAAGTATGCACTCTTAACTAATGATACCTTATTCTCTAATTTATCACTGAGAACACACAATATCCCTTCAGTTGGTTACACATGTCATAAATATATAGAAATTATTATTAGTTCTTCACAATAATTTTGGTAAACATCAGGTAATCAATACATAATCATAAACTCATGTCATCCTTCCTTGAAAAAAAAACTGGTCTCCCATAAGGAAACAAACATGTATGTATAAATATCATATCCTCCCACCACACCAACTATGTTAAAAGCTCCTGAAGCTCTTTGGGTGCCACTCTGCATAGTCAAATATATACTAGCTTAGTCCCCAATATGAGCTCAATATTGAATTCCACATAACTCTTAGGTGGTATCCGTGAAAAGTCATTAGAAAAAAACATCCTATGAAACTCCACTACTAGGGGAAGGACATATTGTCCAAATCCACCATCATCCAACAATATACTAGAATCATTGGTTGTGATATCTCCCACTTTCGATTAATTTTCCATGATCAGCCTTCCTGGATATCTATTTCTGTATGTTGAATGTAAAATTCACCCATATGAGACATAATGGTTAGTCTCCTATAGTAATAATCAATGTGAGATCAATGTACAACTAGCCATACTATTCCATTAATTAGGTAAAAGCCTAGCATATAAACAATATAAAGATCCCATAATAAATGGTATTCATGGATCTCTAGTGAACATCCCCTGAATAGAAATATATCTCATGATCTTACTCCCTACGGTGTATCTATTTTCATAACCCCGCTCAGAAACACCATCTTTAAGTTCAGACCATTAACATGTTTTTTGATATTATGAAATCAGTGCACAAATATCAAACAAGGAACCAGATAAATTGGAAACTACTAGAGTTGTACCTCTCACTATTGATGGCCCAACATCTCTATCCCCAAGTGTAGGTTGAATATCATGTAACTGTACCACCCATCTTTCCAGTGATGTCGTCTGAATCCCATGAGTAGCACAACTCTACTAATGTGGGTGCTCCTACCCATATGAACCATGTCCACTACCTCTACCACCTCTGCCAGTGGAACTCATATTGGAATACTAATATGCAATAGACGATCCACTTCCCATATTCTGAATCTAACCTGCAGATCCTTCTATACTAGTCTATCACTGTGACTTGCTTAAATTCAAGAGATTTCATATCATGCAGCATGATCGACACTCTACTCGTGGTTAGTAATAGTGTCAGGGATAATGTCCCCTCTTACCACAAGGATGATTGGTCACTCCAATATCTTCATGTCCATCTTACCATCCTCTATGTATACTCATCTTTTCATAGCATTGGCTTATGTATTCATAACGATGTTTCCTTCTATAAAGAGTATTACTTCCTCATCATCTAGTAACAACTACATATCCAGTTTTGGAAGCCTCCATCAAGTTCCCTTAACCATGAATGACTAATCCACCTCTTTTGTATTATCAGTCATCCAAGAGATATTATCCTATGAAATAATACCACACTTATGTCCATCCGGAAAACATTTCATCATAGATTCATAATCCTCAGCTGATGATGGAGTAAAGCATTATTGATTTGTGTAGCGTCTAGAATTTTTCATCAATGACATGCTCCCCTATATAAGATGCATGGACTCATCACTTTTATCATATATTGGCATCATTTGATAAAAGTGTTCCGAAAACCATTCCATGATATCCTTCAATAACATACCATTAGTCTATTTGGTTCTCTCTTGAATGTTCCATCAGTAATTTTTGGATACCCATAGTATATAACATACCAACATGACCCTCCTCTAAAATATAGTATACAAATGTTCATGTATTGTGTCCATGGACTCAAACCATAATTTAGCTCCCTTAGGTGCACCCTTTTCAATATAAGTTGGAGAGTTCTACAACTGAAACTACCCTATTATCTTAGACATATATTTCCCAACTCACCTTGGGCCTCTTTTCAAAACATTTATGAAGTGAGTGAAGTTCTCTAGAAAATTCTCATATTCATGTTCTACTTGAATGATTGGTTCCTCTAGTTCAAAAACTAGAAAATAATTCCTAGTCACATCCCTTGTTCACCACCATAATAATAATTATTGAGGAATTATCTCTACAATTCAAAAAAAAATGTCTCATTTATCATTTCACAACCTTTTAAATATTATATAAGTGGAAATAATCAGAGTAAGATTCCATGTTCACTATCTGCTTGTTCAAAACTGAGGCTCTCTCACTACCCTTTACTACTATACTACATTGTTTTAGTTAACAAATTTAAACATGCTATCATAATGAATATTCTCAATCAGACACCTCAATATTCGATTTTCAAATCATTTTTAAAACCAATTTTAATTCAATTTAAGAACAAATTTTAATTTCAATCTCATAAAAATGTAAAATTGTTCAATTTTATCAATGTATCAACATCTTATTTTCTAGTGAATTTCTATAATGATGGATGTCACAATATCCCTGAGTCCCTAGAATGATGCATGCACGATCAACTCACATGCCATTTTAGACCTTGAATCAATACCAAATAAATTCTTAGAAACAATAATAACATCACACCAAAAGTGCATCACCGAAGGTGAAATTACAATAAATTGTACATGAAATCCATAATAACAAAAATACCTCATAGAGTACCTTGGTTTTCCCCAATACATGGGTTTACAACTATCATTAACAATCTCATTACCATTCCTTGAATCTTTATAGTATCTTGGATACATTCCCAAAAACAGTTAGACAAATGAATAAGAATGAAAACTGGAGCTCTAATACCGCTTATTAATGTCCTGATCTGAGTACCACCCGACAATACCCCAATCCGGTTCACTACATGACCTCATGAGCACATACACATAAGCTAAAATTTTCCGACTAGTAGTGAGGGTATAATAATTCATTCATGAAAGTCTATACACTTTTTTATCATATTAAAACACTATAGATAGTAAATAATCAATTGAGGATGTATATATATAAACAGAACAATACAATTTTTACAAGAAAACAAAATAAGAAATACAATACTCATCTGGAAGGGAAAAAATTATATGCCAATATAAGTGTCAAGTGTATATAATGAAACTGTAGTTGAAGATGACACAACTCCCCTAGCGGGTCCTGATACATGTATGGTTCCCTCATCCAAGATCCATCCCAAATCACCCTCCTATCCCAATGAATTTTACCTTATCTAGTCCTGTAACAATATAATCTATTCATGTACTAATCATGAAGACCTTGTAAGGTGTGATTACAACTCACTAGGCCATCACAAAAAATGTTTAAAAAATGTCTCGTAAAAATATAGTGTATACATGTGTATATGTAAATAGGTATGTTACAATAAAAAATAGTTTATCGCATTCTCATTTATTCTTATCTAACTACATTCACATTGTGGATCCCAAGGGGACACATACCAAAATACTAGCTTCTTCTCATGTCGGATCCTAATTTGTTCCCTAGGTAATATCATATTGTATTTTCTACTTCACACCCGAGATCAATGCATTAAAATGTGTTGTTATAACTTATTACCTAATTCATATCATTTTAGAGTTGAAATATTATCATTCGAGGTCGTAATTCAGAGATCCATTATTCACATTCATTAATTTCACCATTAAAATCTATGTGGACAAAATTACCAATATCACAACATAGGTAAGATTGCCATGTTACCATTCTTACTCTTCAATATGATGACCAGGATCCCAGTCTCTTTACTCATAGGTATAATTACCATGTTAGCTAGTAAACATCTCAATTTAGAATGACCAGGATCAAATTCACATTACTCTTATGTATCATGTCCATGTAACCATTTTTACTTATCAATTTAGAATGACTATGTTCCCATTCATTATCACATAATCAATTTATTAATTAATAACCCACGCCAAACCCCTACTAATTCAAAAATTAGTTAAATATATCCATTCAATTAATTAACTCAACAATTGAATAAGTACACCTACCAATTAATTATTCCATAAATTAATTAATCAATATCACAATAATTATTCCACAATTAATTTTATAGAAATAATTATATCATTATAATATCATCATTCCTTAATTAATCTAACGAATAATTATCTAGAACATATTATCAAAGGCACATAATTAGTCGACATTTAATTATCACAACCTAGCCATTTATCGATTTTATAATTAATCGCTTGAATAAAAATGTTTATTTAAAACCATAATTCTTATAATGAATTTCCATAAATTAATTATCTAATTTGGAATCCCCTTAGGGTCATATTTAATTCCCAAAACAATAATTTATTTCAAAAAATAGTTGATGAAATAATTAGATAATGTAATTTATCCAATTCAAGGAATACAATTTCAAAAGGATGCCAGAGATTATTCAAATTTTCATATACATATCAAATCAATGAATATTTAAATTATATTTATACCACCTACATTGATTCATTGATTGAATTTTTCACAATAGAAATTCCCAAATATAGGGAAGAAAAATGTTTTAGATATGTCTTAGGGATCTAAATCCCTAATCCAAAATCATGATTAAAGACATCAAGGTCTCAAAAATCTAGATCTGCCGAAACAATCCTAGATCTAGATATCACCCCATAGATTTATGTCCAATGAAACTGTTGGTATCTTCCATGAAAACATAATGGACTGATACTGGGAAGTATATGAGAATCATCGGGATGAAATCCACTTTCCGAGAGAAGAGTAAATATTCAATTAGGGCATCCAATATCAAGGAATGGTGTTCATAAGGACATCGAATACCTCAAGGCCGATGGAAGAACCTTTTTCCCCTAGGAATGTGAAATCTTGGGTTAGGGCCACATAGGAGGCGAAACATGTCATTAAAATTTGAAAACATGTGACCTCTATAATATTGGGATCTCACAGTTGGCATATGCATTGTTTAGTCGCACGTTTAGAAAAATTGTGATCTAACCCTGTTTTAGCCACTACTTTTTGGGGAACATCACACACCAACTTTACATAGACTCTAATACTATTCATTGATAATGTCGAAGACATTTCCTCAAAATACCATTGAGCACAATGTTTATATTAGGCATCCTCATATATTGTTCAAACTATGTGCCATCCGTGCACAACCTAATTTCTCTAAAATTTCCTTTAGACTTCAACCAACCAAAAACTAGGAGTTAACTCCCATAAAAGAAAATTAAATAAAAAACATACCTAAACCATTCCTGGGATAACTCTAGAAAAGGTAATGATATTACATTACGTTAGACTTACTATATAGCCTATTGACTATGATGATGACTATAAAAATATTCATGAAACAGAATAGAATATTTTATGATAATTGGATAGTATTCATATATTACCTTTTCTAGAGTCTCAATCATTAGAAAAATAAACACTTTATTATAAATTAAAAATAGAAATTATTGATATGATAATTTTAAAGGAGCTATATCCATATCCTGACACTTGTATATAATGGGTGATATCCATGATAAATATGATGATTTCATTCCCCAATAAATTTATGATTTACCTATATAGGGAAATAATATACATAACCTGTAATAGAATACAATTCCACTTATTTCCTGACCCATCCCTCAAATGATTCCCCACCAGGGCAGGAAATGAATAAAGGGAGATAATGACCCTCGAGTACAGACTATAATAGGCCCTTGGTTGGATACATTAACCAATGGTGTAAAAATCACACAATATGAGAGGCATTAACCATTATAAGAATCCTGATCTAAAAATAAGATGAATCATCCATAATAACTCCAAGAAATATATAATATAAGAATCCAAATACCATTGCACATTCATGAAAAAATTAAAACTAATTTAGAATGTGTAATTTATACAACGTGAATAAAAAAAATGCAAATAAAGCTACACAAAAACCATCCCATTTTCTGATTTGTAACACATAGCCTGGTCTATGTAATCCTCCAGTAAACCTAAATATAATATTATATACATTGGGTGTGCATAGAATTTTAACCATTTTGAAGTCCAATGTTTCTCATGCACATGTGAAGAATCTAACTAATTCCCCCATGAGAACAAAACATAATACAACAACACCTAAACACATTTACTAACCTATCATAGCCTCAATAAAGAACAATCTCGATGTAATTAATGTCAAGTAATATAATATGATATAATATACATTGACTATATGTTACCCCATAACACTTCCCTACTAGTATGCCATTCTCTCCCAGTGTGTGACGTCCAAGTGCTCCCATCCCATTCATATAGCACATCGCATCCCACTCGTAAACACCTGGGCTTCACAACTGATTCTTCACACACACTCATGGGCCTCAAATCCCACCCACACACGATTGGGCCCCCCAAAACGTAACCACACATCTCATATCAATGATACATGGTAAAGAACATCACAACTCATACCGAATACACCTAGAAAACAATCACATCACCCACAAACACATAGGCTATCACATACCACCGAAAGAATCACAGTCCACTAACCACCTCTCCCACAAATACCTAGGTAAAAAAAACACCATATAAAGTACTAAAATAAATATTTACATCACATACCATTCAATAACTACATTGAATATTAGAGATAGTGAAAATGAGAGGGTACTCATCCATCTATACTCCTCACCAGATGTTGGAAAAAAACAACCCCACCCCCTATGCATGACTATATAGGTGGTTGGAAAATAGTTCTCAACATGGGTGGGGTGTGTATAAAAATGAAAATAATATAAAATTATATGTATAATATCAATAAATCCATCCCTACCTATGAGTTCCCAAACAACAAACCATATCAAATCATCATCTATTTTACAACATCCTTTAAATACTCAACACCACATAATAAACAGAAAAGTAGTTTCACATTCCCTACAAATTCTATTTAACCATTTCCATTCCGTTAATTATAGAAACCAAATCCACTAGAAAAATCATTAAACTATTATTGATTCCTTAGATAACTACCCATGAAACTATCAGGAATGTCACATAACATGTTTCATGACAAATATCATTCATGAGGTTAAAATCCATGGTAAATTAATGCACCTCACATTAATGACACATTATAACATGACCCCTAGATACGAGTTGAGTCTTTCTACTTGTTATTAAAGAAAAGACTCTCCAAAATTACTTATAATAACTTGAATATCCTTATTCAAACTCATCTACAGAGATTATCATATTAATATAACCAATATCAAACATACAACCACATTTGGAAACATATTACACTACAACCAGATTCTACAACTCTCCTATATGATTACACCTAACCCATCACAACTCTAATGTACAACCACATGTCATATACATCCCCCATATACGAGATCCACATCTATTACACACATCACATAACATTTCATAACCTCACATAACATAGAAAAAAACATTTCATATTTAAAAATTCATCCCTATTTAGTTCCACTTGTTAATTTTGGGGTTCTGAAAAAACATGTATGATCCAGGGAATCCATCTATTAGCTGAATAAACCTCGTTAGTGAACTTTTATATATAATCCATTAACAAGGATCCAATGAGAATTAATTCCCAAAACCATCTAATGTGTAAAAATGGAACCCCAATGAACATGATTTTCAGTGGGTATTTAGCCCATACAAACCAAAAAATTAATAATTATTGAAACAGAGTAAGACCATCCATAACATTTCAACATACCCAATATATAGATTCTTAAACCTATTAAATCATCTTTATTAATCCGTAATCAACAATATTCACAATGAAAAACATATAAATACCCTTTTGACATGATGCGAAATTTAGAATGACAAAAGAGAAACCTACATGGAAGAAGAAAGTTCACTGCTTCCAGGTTGCACCAAAAATAGGGCCAAAACGACATCTTCTGACTCTCTAGGGAATATATAATAAAAACCCGGAAATCTCACTCATTAAGAATGTTTATGGGTGTTTGGTCACTTGATAATGGAAGAAGGAATGATCAATGGGGGAGATATTTCATCATTAGAAAGATCTGATCCAAGCCATAGATTACATAATGTTTTTGTTTTATTGTAAATGGTGCATCTGACCAAGAATATAAGGTTTAACCACGTCAAATCATATGAAACCTTACTGAAATAATGATAACATTTATATCCTTTTAATCATCCTCAATTACAATTAATTTTTTTATCTTAAATATTTTTACATCAATTAAATACATCAAAATGTTAAAAAAATAGAAGAACTGGAAACTATTATCTCTAGGAACCACTAGAGATACACCGTCAGATGAGGCACTGTCAGTGAGACACCTCCAAATCAGGCACCGCCATATGAGATACTATTAAGATGAATCACTTACCACCATCAATGAGATGCCACCAGATGATACACCATCATAGTGACCTACATCTAGGCATGAGGTTCCAGTAGTTGAGATACTACTAGTCAAGTGACCACCAGGATGAGATACCCCCATAAAGACACCTCCAGTTTGAGACACTGTCATTGATCGAATACCAAGGAGAGACACCAATAGGGTGAGACAATATTTTTGTATGACAATGGAAGTGTTGGAAATCATCGATGCGAGGAACCATTGGAAGACATGGAAAACTAGGAATTTCTGTAATGTCTAGAAATGACTCACCATGACATCCTAGAAACCCTCAAAAACCAAATTTACAATAATGTAATGTAATGGGGAGTTTAATTACATAAATTAGATAACTCTCAAACTATTATATACAAAGGGAATTCAGAATCTACAAGAAGGAAAATAGAGAAAGGGTCTAAACAACTATCCCATGACATAAAATTATAGGATATGATCCTAAAAGAAACAAAACGATCATATAAATGTGTCAATGTTCATAGATGAAACACCCAATATTGTTTGAAGAATAGAGTAGAAGCCTCTACAATCAAGAAAGTCCCCCTCTGATATACAATATCCACATTTTATCATCATTTTGGTTGAAATATTAACCCAAACAACTACAAACAACCTTTCCATGACTACAAAAAATACATCGTCCAAACACACTATTTATGTAATCCAATACTCCATGTCATGATAATATCAGCACTGGGAATATCTATTTCACCTTCATGGGTTTAATCACATGACAGTTAATTCTTCACAATTAGAAATCATGACCTCCCCTTTTCATATGTAAGGATTGTATCGCACATCAAAGCCCATGTGAAAAAATATCATCCAATTATCAACAAGGTTAAACATCACATCATAATCCAAAACATAAAAAGGAAAAACATAAAAAAACATTATGTTCTGGTAATGAATCTTCATCTCCCCATCCCATGTACTCCCAAAAATTCTACCATGCATCCACAACAAACAAAATAATTGAATGGTCTATCCACACAATGTCATTTATCAATGAACCATGATCTCTACTAGAAACTCCAGGAATTCCACTTCTTCTTCGATACCTAACTCATCCCAATCAATGAAATTAGATTCCTTTTAAAGATTCTGGAGAAGCTGAGAGCTGAGAATGATTTTGTGGACCCTCTCTAACCATGGTGGTAATTCCATTCAATATATAACTTCACCAACTGGCCCCGGCACTTAAATGGGAACTAAACAACAAAGAAAAATAGTACACCCTCTATAAGTCATATGCTTTCAATTTCAATGGAAAACCATCATATACACGTGATCCCTAGGCTTGAACTACAAGGGTCTCCTTCCGTGATCAGAATAAGATTTCTTCTATTCCTATACATCTTTCATCCTCTAACAAATAAGCTATAAATTCTCTTTCATGCTTAGTGCAACATCAGGACCAAGAGAAGATGTCTCCCAAACCACTATCCAGCTAAAATGAGGATGAAACGGTATCCCATATAAACTGTCAAATAGTTCCATTAAAATTGTAGATTGAAATATGATATTATAATAAATCTTCAATAAGGGAATGTGTTGTATCTTAGTTCCACCAAAGTCAAATATGAATTCTTGCAACATATCCTCCTACTTATGAAAATTTCAAAACAACTGCCCATCTGTCTAAAGGTGTGATGTAGTGTTAAGAATTAGTTCAGTACCAAAAGCACACTACAATCCACTCCAGATTCATGATGTAAAGCATGTATCCTAATCCTAGAAAATTGAACCCATAACTCCATGAAACCATACTAAATTATTTATCAGATTATTAAAGAAGGAATGTACTATTCTTGACACCATGTTGACTATGATATAGGCCAATTTCTTCAACTAATCCAGGATCACCAAGATAGCATCATACAATCCCTTCGTTTTGGGTAACCCTTTGATGATATCCATCGATATTTTATTAAATTTCCTCTTAGGGAAACGTAAAGCTAGAAATACCCACGAGGAACATTTTGATCATCAATTACCTATTATAAAATAAAGAACATCACCAAAAACTCTACCACATACCATTTCATCACATTCCATGAAAATATAATCCTCATGCCATGATACATCATGGGAATTCTTGGGAGTACCACGAATGGTGAGATATGAAACTCACAAAGTACCCAATCATTCATCGCTACAAAAACATACATTTTTCCCCAGAAAACCATTTATTTCCATTCCTTGACCATCCCTCTGGAGAATCACCATGGTCACAATGATCATACATCATGTCTTCATCTGAGTCTCCCCACTAAGACTCCTCCACCTAATTCTTTAGAGAATATTTCACCATATTTTATCACTAACAATTTTTATCCTAATATACTATTTCATATAAGGGAAGGGATTCCAATTTCTTCATTACCCTCGATGATTCGGCACATTCTCAAAAAAATCCTTTTGTGACTTTCTACTTAATGAATCAGCCATCCAATTCTCCTTTAATAAGGTGTAAGAGATATAAAAATCATATCATGAAGAAACTCAATACCCATATGTGTTCACATGTTCTGATCACATAGTGAAAAGATATAAATCATGAAACAGTGATCCTTGAAGGCAACAAAGCAATTCTCCAATGGGGTAGTTCCTCTACAACATCGTTGAAAATAATTATAATAATAGCTCTAGATCATGGGTGTAATTATTACGTTGGCCAAGGTAAAAAAACTACAACCATAAGTGATCACTTCACTCTACCACATTATCACACATCCTAAGCCCAGACAGGAAGAGTCAAAAAACAACTCAAACATATCCCCTTTCTCATGTAACCAGAGCACTAGAGTAATGAGAAACATCTTCATCGGGTAACTAAATGTTTCCTATCACTTACCACTCCACACAAAATCTTATTCATTCCAAGTAAAATATTACAATAGGGAAACATATCCATATAAATTAGGTACAAACCTATGATAATAGACAGTTAGAACAAGGAATGTGTAAAGACATTATACATTATTGGGTGTTGTCCAAGAAATAACTTCTTCAATCATTATAAGATCTACTGACACAAGCTTCTGAGACACCTCATTCCAGAAGAAATCCGCTTATCATGTTTATAGCATACACTAGGAAGACATTCCCTAGAGCTGGTGGCATCATAGAATGCTCAAAAATGCTATGAGAATCTTGCAGTACTCCTCCTATGACTCTAAATATATTAAGATATAATTGAACAATTCAATGGAAAACAGATCCTACAACTCATGGAACATGGATTTCATAAGCCCCATGAAAATATCTTGTGTCTTCGTAACACCAAATGGAATGAATACAAACTCAATGTTCTCAACCCTACATTTGAAGAACATCTGTAGGATATCACCTTCATTAAAACAACCTGGTGATATTCAAACCACAGATCGATCATAGAAAACAAACTCACCCCAAATAAAAGGCCGAAAAGATCATTTATCAATAGATGATGATAGTGGTTATTGAATGTCACATGATTCAACCAATGATAGTTTATACACAACCTCATACCAATATTTTACTTCTTGGAGAACAACAATGAGAACCCCATGAAGAAAAATTGGGATTGATAAAACCCTAATGTATCAGATCATCTATCTTAATCATCAACTCCCTCAACCCATAAGGTGTCATCTGATAAAGACAGATTAAAATCTGGGATGCATTAAGATACAAGTCTATCTCAAAGTCAACGTTGTGTCATGGGGCTAGTGTCATAATATCTTCATGGAAAATATTAAGGTACTCTGTAATGACATTGCGAACAACCACCAACCCATCATCTACTATATCAATATAAAAATCTACCATAAATTAATTAAGGGGCTTTAAAAATTTACTTACAACCTGATAACTCTACTCACTAACAAAGTCGACATCCTGGCCAGCCACAACCGAAAACATGAATCTCTTATTAATTAATTTAAAAACAAAATAGACAGAATATAACCATTTTATGTATAGGATGAAATATTATTGAAGCATCTATATAATGAAAATATTCCCATAGGTCTGATGACATCCCTTCATCTGTCTACACCCTCAGTACAAATCAAACAATCTAGTCTGGCATACCAAACACTAAAGAAACATGAAAACTCTTTATTCTTATTCCCAAATCATTGGATAGAGCGGGTTAAAAAAGGTGTGAAAATCTCTTGAATCAAGGAAGATGCATACAAGTGTACTAAACAAAATGATTGTACCTCTAAGGATCTCTTTCTCTTATGGGATTGCTGCCTCCATTGAGTGCCACTGAAGATGCTTGGATCTTCTACCTCTATGTTGAAGACCACCTCCAGATCCATGCTCAGATCATATTCCCTAATCATGAGGAATATTCAGATGTCATACTCTACCCACTCTATCACAGCTTAGTATAGAAAAATACTACATCCCTAGCTGTGGAAATGGTCTCACTAGAGACTGCTGTTTAGACTGGCACTAAACCTATCTAGCTCTACCAAACTAAGATATAGGAACTAATAAGAACTAACTCTGTCGATGAACATGGACCCCAAAAAAAATCACTATAGTGAGAATCTACTAGTAAATGCATTGTAATGACTATCACTAGAATGTCAGAAAGGGGGCTGCTGAGGATGAATCAAATCTGTTCAAACCTCCAAATGTCCAGACACCAAAGATCTTCAACTGATAACTCTTCCTCTCAGAGAAATTTATTGTATCCCTTCTTATAGTAGAACTCCTCACACGTGCAACCAATGGATCACTTATTCTTTATTCTAAACCTATATATTTTTTTGGTAACATAAAAAGAGTTACATCATACTAAATAAAAGGATGGAATGCCTCCTCATGTTGTCTCTCAAGGGAATCCTCAAATGAAGAATGGTCTAGGAAAAAATGTAGAATGTACATGAACTAGATTCCCAACCCCAACAAGTATATACTCCCCTTAAAAAAGGAGAGATTATCCTATCTCTTCTTAGACGTCTTGGTTGATGAATGGAACTCGTTCTGAAACTCCCTCTGAAATTCATCATACAAAACATCTTCCTCCTTATGCTCTCCAAGATAGAGCATCCACCACTAATGCATGTCTCCTCACATCTGACTGACTTATAAAGGGATCCAGTACTTTGTTGGGACCCGAATGAAACTAAAAGTGTTCTAGATATCCTATATCATGCTCTTTGTCTCCTCTTCAGAAACACTACCCTTGTACTTTCCCAATTCCTACCACTAGTAATTGTGCTCCATCCTCTACCACCGATCATCCTATATGATAGGATCAACCCTACAACAATCAACCAAGAAATCATGTTGAACATCAACTACTTGAGGCACATGCATATAATGACCAATAGCCATTGAGAAAAGGGAAAAATTATTTCCTAATCCTGAGGAGTATGGAATTACTATTATAATTTAATATAATTCATTTCATCCTACACAAAAAACCCAATTCCAACAAGAAATGGAGTCATTATAATGTATGTACCTTTTCAAGTTATCTAAAATACATGCAGTTCAGTCTCACTTGGCTGTTCAATAAGACCTGAGTCTTTGAACTGGATGATAGGGGGCCAAAAATCCCATTTCATAGCTTGTCTATCGAGCCTATGTCACTATAAATTATCAACTAGAATTGTTTCCATACCAAACCTTCTAATAATTACTATTCATAAATCCATATATCATCAAATATCTCAACCATCACCTCTGACACCACTATGTCATGACCCCCACCCTCAAAAGATAACCCTCTAGTGTTCTAGGTGAAGAAAGGTAGGAATTGACAACCTGAGCCCCACCTCTTGTCGGCCCCGAGTTAGAGAATAACACCAAGGGTTTACAAATATCACAACATATAACATATTAACCATTAAAAGAAACAGGAATGGGGGGAAAGATGAATAAACCACAAAAATTAACATACATATATATAAGAAGAGTCCAAAAACCATCCAATATGCCTGAAAAATTTTGAACTAATACAAAAAAAGTAAATTCTCCATCATAAATACCCCAAAGTAAGAAAGAGTAATGACACATCCATCGTCTCAATTCCTGAACAATTAAATCCAAAAACAATCCAAATTATCATCCATGAATCCTAAAAACCGTTTTATATATGTATGGTGTGTATATAAGTATACTTAGTGGAAAGTCAAATTGTCACATAAACATGTGAAAGAAGAATACTAATTCCCCCATTACAATATAGAAAAACTGAACAACAGCTAAATAGTTATACTATCCAAACCCAACCAAACTAAATAACACTCACCTAGTAACATGCATAAAATAATATAATATGTAATAAACACATCGATGATGGGGTACCTCACACCACTTTCTCACTGGTTTTATACTCTCACACAACATTGTAAGTCTTGATAATGTTATCCCTTCCATATACTACATCACATTACACCTGAACACACCTGAGCCTCACAAAAAATCCTTCCCACACACACCCATTTCTCAATACCAACCACATACACATGGTCCTCATAACACTTCAAATCACATCTCATCTTGAGGAAACCTACGAAAGAATATCACAACTCATCTCCAATACACTTAGGATACAATAACCTTTTCTGCAAACACATGGGCTGTCACATCTCCCCCGAAGATAAATTGCCCACAAAACACCTCACCTGTAAACATCTGGGCCACCACAAAACCAATTTAAACCACTAATAGACCTCCAACCATCACATCTTATGTCATACATACCTCTAGAAGAATAGACTGTGGAAAATAGGGGGCACCTAGCCATTATACTCTTCACTGAATGTTGTAAAAAAACACCCACTATAAGATTATGTTGGTGTTCAACACATAGTTCTCAACATCGGTGAGGCGCATATAAAAGACACAAAAATATACTAATATATATATAATATCCAACAATCTAGAAAAACCATTAGGATTACAAATATAAAACCATCCCACATTATCATTATTTTTTCTTCGATCTCATAATGAAAAACACCACACAATAAGCCAAAAATCTAATTTCTCTTTCCCAAAAAATTCCATTTAACCAATATTATTTCGTTAATAAAACCAAAAAATTCCACTCCGAACAATATTAAAAAATTATTTATTCATTCCATAACTAACAAGAAATCTATCAGGCATGACATATAACAAGAAACACGGATACAATCATTCACGAGGTAAAGCACCATGACAAATTAATGCACATCACATTAATGGAACATCATACCAAGAGATATATATATGATGTGAAATTTTATAAATATTATCAATGAAATGACTCTCGGTAATAACCCTTACAAACTATAATGTCATTAAAACTCATCTTCCAAGTTCAACATATTAATAAAACCAACCCCCAACACACAACCACATCCATCAACATATTACAACACAATCATATTTCACAACCTTGTTGCATAATAACACAACACCCATCACATAACCACTTTACCAACACATGTCATCCACTTATTCAATATACACAAGAAAAAATATACTACACATCACAACACCTCACGTACAAAATCAAAAAAGAGTTCATATTTAATATGGAATCCCATATTTAATTCCAGTTGTTAATTTTGGCATTATAATAGAAAAAATATGATCCTAGCGAATCCATATATTATCTGAATATAAGTTGTTAACCACCTTTTATATATAATCAATCAACATTGATCCTAAAAATATGCATTTTAAAAAATCATGTGTTCAATCAAGGTCCCCATACTACAATTATTTTCAGTGTGTACTAAGCCCATACAAATCACAATATCAATAATAAAAATAACACAGTATGATCATGCATCAATTTTCTCCATAACATGTATATAGATTATTAAAAAAATAATTATCATTATCTATCAGAATTCAATATATTCAGAAGGTAAAACATATATATCCATCCCACATGATGGAAAATTTAAAAAGAAAAAGAAGGAACCTACATGGAAGAAGAGCGATCATCAATCCTTGGTTACACCAAAAATAGGGGTGCACCAACATGAGGTGACTCTACATGTAATCATGAACCAAAGGGAAGAAAAATATGGAAGGAAAAATATTTGGGGACATCTGGTCTTAAGAGAAAAGAATAAGTACTAAAAAGTGGGAATGATATTTCATCTTGATGATGATCTGATTCGAGTAACAAATTAGATAAAATATTAATTTTCAATTAAATTCAAATTCGATCGACAATACATGATTTGACAATATAGTATCCTTTTATCCATTAGTGAAATAATGATATAATTTATGGACTTTGAATCCATCTCAATACCATTTAAAATTTTCATTAAATACAATTTATTTCAATGAAATGCACAAGAGGGAAATAATGGAAAAACGTGAAACAATACTCATGATGTTCCACCCGTGAGATTCCATTAAATTAAGTGATGTTGGACAAAGAAATATTAGTGATACACCAAAAATCAAGGTACATATGAATGATGCACCACCATAATGATCCACCACCCACCTTTAGTGAGACACCTTTCGACTAGACACTGCTAGGTGACACAACATCAGTGGTGAAACAAAAAAGGTGACCTTCTTCCATGATTAAGGCACCTCCCCGAGAGACACTACATGTGGAGTGATATCTAGGGTGAGTGATCACCAAGTATCATCCATCAGGGTGAGAAACCACTATGAGCCACTTCCATGGTAAGAAACTACTAGGATGCAGAATAGCTTGTAGGAGACACCACCAGCATCAGACAACCATAGAAATCCTAAAAAAAAATTAATTTTTGAAATGGTTTTGAAATGATTCACCTTGATATCTATGGAAACCTAAAAAAATTGATTTTTATTTCATGTAATGGACTAGATTGTTTAGGGCCATAATAAATTATGTGATTGTTTCTAGATTTTCAACTAAATTCATCACAGAAATATTGAAAGGGGAAATTATATATGTAAGAAGATTTAATTTCAACATTTATCATTTTTAATGTTATATAATTTAATAGTGTTTGAGGTATTTTTTGAATTTTTATACTAATATCATGTGACATGAATGAATACATAGAACCAATACTAGATAGTATGTTTTCTCTCCAGGGATGATTAGATATAGTTGTTCAAACCATTTCATTTTAGGTTCCACCTTAGATGTTGATATGTTATATTAAACCAAATTATCATTATGAATTGGTGGATGTGGTAAATTGTTAGTTTAGAAGTCCCCATACATATTCAATTGGTATTCATAGCATCCTAGTTACCTTCATTTGAAACATTTTACAATAGTATGATTTTTGTGTAGAGTATTCTTATTTTCCATCACGTTTGTGGGATTAATGGATCAATATTTTCAATATTTCTTCCCTTCCCACAAAACATATTGTTTTTCATTGTCCTCTTTAAAAAATATATGTCGTACAACCTATATCATTTATAATTTTTTTTATTTTCATGTATTTCCATTTTGAGATTTCTACATCACACCGGTATAATATTAATCAATTCTATGGATTTTATGATGTGACCCATGAGACACTTATTATTATCTAATATGTATCTATTATTTCGGATAAGATAAAATAAAACATTACTATATTTATGTTTAGTTTATAAATATGTTGATGTATTTGGTATTGTACCACTAAAGAAGTGGCTATATTTATAATATGTTTTGATGAAAAACCTTGTTTCTTGTCATGAATGGCTTCCGATTTTTTCAATATATGGATATATTTATTAATAATTCTTTTTTATTCTGACCAAAATACTCCATATAAATTTTATGTAATAGTATACAATGTAAATATGAATTATAAAACATTTTCTAGTGTACATTTCACTATATGCCCATTATCCCTTATTATAGATTGATAATCTTTATCAACATCCACCATTAGTTAGATTCATCCCCAGTGTGATAGAAATATATCATTACATTCTATTTATTGGTGAACTAATAGAAAAAGAAATTGTTCCATATGATTATGTCTATTTATCTATTACTATGGTTTCAAAAGACACAAAATTAGATGGTGGATTTTATTAAATAAAACTCTCAATTGATACTTTTCATTTCATTGGGGGGGGGTTATATTTTTTATATCATTCAAATTTATATTCAATAATATAACTGGTTGAGTTTGTATTTTCATGATGTTTTCAACTACACCTCCACTCTAGTTGGTCATATCATTTGGTAAATCATTACATTTCCCATAACACTAATTATTAACAATTTTAATCTTATTGTAATATCTTAAGAAATATAATGATAAAATTATTGATAATAATTTTTAATCTATTAGGAAAATAAAATTATTAATATATAAAAGGTAACCCATAAATGATACAGATTTAGTAACATATGAATTTAGAGTTTCTATATATGTAATGAAAGTTCAATTTCAATACAAAATTTTTAAATGTTATTTCTTAAAATTGTAATAGTTTATAATGAGATTAAGAAATTACAAGATCATATTGTATTGGTGTTTCTATATAGTTATTCAATAAGTCAATGTTCTATTCATGAGGTGATGATTATAGGTTATTACACCAAGGAATAACTATTTTACATACACATCCTCATGTTGTATCCATATTGGGATTTTGATTCTTGTAATCCACAAGAAATATAGTTTAAATAATTACTATTTTTTTTACAGTTATTCATATTTGTTATGTCTTCAATAATGATTTTGAATTCGAATCCCCAAAAATAAATATACCTTTTAATGAAACCATCATTCATGACCACATTATATACATTTTATTTATGTATTTAATATATAATTATATATTTAATATAATTTCAATTGATTGGGAGTCCTGGTGTCCTCTTTGATTGATATACATACCACAATAACCTGAAAGTGGTGTAAATCAACAATATTTTAAACAAATTTTCAATTTACATGAATTCTATTCATTATATTAAATTACATGGGATATCGTTGGGAAGTAGATACGAAATGGGAGTCCTGTAAATTCCATTATGAGAATAATCAATGAATTATATGACAAATGTATTACTTTTGTGTCAAGATATATATCCAGGTAATATAAATGGGTTATAAACAAAATCATTAACTACAAATTACATTATAATATTATAACAATAAGGAACCATTGTATTGTGGAATCAATGTAAAACTAGACATCATAAACACAAGATATGTCTAACAACTGAGACATCAAAACATAGTTTTATTAGGATCTAAATATGTTCAGAATTCATAGTATATTAATAGATAAAAAATTTATTTGATGAACCAAAGGGATATGAAATTTTTTGAATTTCTTTCAGGTTTATATGGTGTATATGAATCTACGTTCCACATAGATCATACTAGATAAGAATGTCAATTATTAATTTTTATCCCAAAATTATTGAGCACAAATTAAACATATATAACTCTTAAATTAATAAAATTTTGTTACAAATATTTTAACAACATATTATTTAAATAGATATGGTTATTCAGAACACATAAGTATGGGATGAAAAATACTATGTCAATTTTGTAGTCTAAATTGTGCACATAAAGGTTCTTCAATTTCAATAATGATAGTGAGAGTTGATATCTCATTAAATTTTTTTCATACATATATAAATGTGATACTTATAAAAAAATTATTTGATTTTAAATTGGAACTGTAAAGTCTTTGTTAAAATAATTTAATTTAATATCCTTGATGGGGATTAGAATCCTTTACCATGAGGGAGAACATAAAAAGTCATGAGCATATTATGATCATTGGTATACCTTTAGAGCGAATTAGAGAGGTAGATGTCGAGTAAAATAATACTAAATAAGATATGAGTGAGGATGAGTGGGGGTTGTGTCTATATCTATATCAATAGAGAGGTGAAATATTCACATCATTCTAAAAATAGGTTTTGGAATTTTTTAATAAAATAATCAATAATATAATCTTATGTGTGGTGTTCTCAAAAGTTTATATGAAGGATGAGTTGTTTTTTATAATTTCATATAATAATAACATAAATCATTAATATAATGAAATTTATGTTGTAGAATTGATTCATGTATGTAAGAAATTAACATTTATAAATGAACAAATAATATACTCTTTCATTATTCTTAGTTAATTTTGGTGACCTTCTAAAGGGATTTGAGTGGTATATGGAGAGTAAAATTATTGATAATGGGATTTGATTGATGATGATCTAGGTTTATTATTGAATCTATATAAAAATAGAGGATAAATAACTATTAAATTTTACATCCAAATCAATTTGTTTTAGTATTTTCAGAATCCATTTTTGGTCAAGTGGTAATCAAATAAGTGATTTCAAAATTCAAACAGAAATCATTGTGCCAAAATAAACATGAAAACATGAAAAAGAGTGTATAGAAGATCTATTATTCAAAAATTCCATGAATACCATCCCAATTATATTCCCACCAACTAATCATCCCACCCAATCCATCACAAGAAAATAGACACCGAAAGAGACCTCAAATAACTATAAACCCCAAGAAGAATGAACCGAAAATGATCTCCATAAAAAAACAGTTGAACAATGAGACCTAAATCTGAAACTCACATAACTGTTATTAGATAAATGGAGAACCAAAACCAAATTGCTAATTCAAACATAGAATAAAAAACCCTAGTTTCATAGCCATTGAAAAGAACACTATATTGAAGTGAAACCATCCATCATGCACCTAACTATAAGAAAAATATCATCCCTAAGAATTCATTCCTAAAATTTACGCTATAATAGACATGAAAACAAACTTATTAGTGGTCCAAAAACATATTTGAATCCACCATAGTAGACACCTTCAAAAATATTGTCTGCTGTACAAACCCACCTCCCGTGACACCTTGAAAAACCCACCAATAAATACTCTCTAATAGAAGAGTGCTGGAATCATGCAGCAAGAGCAGAGTATAGAGTGTACGAGGGCCATAACTAAACAAGAGACCATTAGAATGACCACGATACTCTAACATAGATCCATCACGAAGAGAACAAAAAATAATGGGATGCAAACTACATGGAGGACCAAAATTACAGGAACCCATCTTTGTTTCCAAGAATATAAACAATGAAAGAAACTTTTCAGGGACACCGCCATCATAATATAGAATCCAAAACAACTTAATTAGAGGATCTGTTACACACATGAAAAGCCGAAAATCATAGTTATTCAATATTATAAACCATAGAATGTGAATGGAAAAATTCATTATGGAAAATAGGTGGAAATTGAGATAGCTTGGACAAAGATACCTCTTTCCCCCATTCTAAACATCCCTAAAACACCGTCATGATTTCCCAAAAATGGTGTATTCAATTGTGGATAAGGTTATAAAAGAAAATGAAGGTTCACTGAAGAGTAGAACCAAATCCAGGTGAAGGGAGATCAAAAAGAAAGGAACCCTTTAACTGTGAGACCATAAAGTTGGTCGGAGAGACTTGTTGGGTGCCACCACCTATAGAATCACATGCCACTAGAGTATTATATAGAATAAATAAGGTGGTTTTTATTTGTGATAGTTCTAGAAACAATATTTAAGGTCATAGTGGGAGAGTTATAAGAGGATGACAAGGGAACTATAATGAGAGAATAATAAATGACATTAAATATTCAAATAATAATATACAATTTTAGTACTCTTAGTATGTATGTAAAATAAAACAAAGTAATTAAAAGCTATTATTTCCTGTTGGAAACTAAATATCTTATCCAGGATTAATATAATAGTATTGATTACATCAATATTTGCATATTAGTGTATCATAACACATATTTCTTATTTATAAATGATTTAATTTTTATCAACAAATTTTACTAGGTCAAAAAATATGAAAAAACAACAATTATAAAAAAATCATCATAATGAATTTAAAAACAATATCATTCTTCCTATAAATTTTTTTAAACATATGAATTTTCAATTTAAATTTAAAATAATTATATATGAGAATATGTGTGGTTTTACAACACAAACTTCATCATGAACCTTATAAAAATTTATATTAGAAATTACAAATTTATATTATGATACATATATATTAATCTAACAAAATTAAATAAAATAACATATCATTCAAAATTAGTTAAATAATAAAAATTATATTTGTAATTAATTTTATATCATTCCCAAAAAATGAATTTTTAGTTTCCTCATATCAAATTTCAATTCATTTCAAATTCTCTAGTTATTATTATATATATTTGATGTAATAATGATAAAGGTATATCTATTGTAAATTTTTTTAATAAAAATTAAATATAATAAATCATAATACTATAGTATTCATATATTACCCATAGTTAAACAATTGTATTCTATAAGGGTATAATGTGTGAAGAGTAGCATTGAAGGGGTTGTTATACAAGCATGGTTGGGCATAAGGTTTTGATAAACATGATTTTATACCATAAATAGTTTGTCTTAAGTTTCAATTTTTTATGTATAATATTCACATTGTCATGGGAAAAGGACAATAATACCATCTGTAATACCCTGAGAATTTGGGAAATATTTTGTCGAATTAATTTAATCATTTGACATTTTTGATTTCATGCAATTATGAAAAAAGTTTAATATATTTTAAAAAACTAAGTCAAACATTATATTCATATTAAAATAACATGGAGTATGTTACATGGAATATATACATGGAATATGTTATATTAAACACCAAATTTTTGATATTTACAATAATGACTGACATAGTGTATGTTTTATGCAACACTGAGTTTTCATGAAACAACAATTATTTTTATAATTATTAAAACAATATAATTTTTACCTACCCATTATAACTAGTAATATAAATTGTTATAAGTTATTTTAAAAAAAATTATAATGGTTTTATATAATTAAAACATATTGACAACTAAGGGTGTTATTTTTTGTATAATTGTTATGTGTTTAAAAATATTATTCTTTCAAATGAACTACTTTTAATGTCCTTCTATGGAAAATAAAAAAAATTAATTCTAAAAACATATTTGAATATAATTTTATAAAATAATATTCAATTTTATAATTTATAAAATAGAAATTACCCATGCGAGATTTTTTTGGGATTTTTTGGAGGAACTGCATTTTTGATGAATAGTGATAAATATAGGATTTTAATTCCAAACTGAATTATTTTAAATTTATTTATATGGATTAATTGTATTTTAAATTGTTTTAAAAGTATAATTAGATTATATTTATTTAAATTAATAAAATTTAGTTCATTGGAATCAATTTCACTATGAAATTATGTATAAAAACGTTGCAATCTTGTGGATGTTTTTTACATTAAAACCTACAATGTTGTACTTTCAATGGGATTAAGTTTAAATTAATTACCTCCACATATATGATAAGAATCAATAAAAATGGATTCACTATTTTAAATAATGATAATTTATAATATCAAATATTGTTATCTTAGTAATTGACTGAAAATATTATTGAAAGTGATTATAAATAATTTTAGTAGTTAAGAGAAGAAATTGGTTAATAGAGTACTAAACCACAAATTTATGAATCAAAACTACCTAGAAACTTCTAAAACACTAATTTTATTGATATTATTCGGCCATTATCCTTTCACTATTGTGATTTGTGGTTTTTATGTCTATTTTATGTTAAACCATTGGTTCACCTAACTAGTTTTCAAAAATGCCAAGTGTGTCTTTAACCTTCCCTATAAAAGTCTCTCATCTATCCATTTTATTTTCACTGATAAATACACATAGGATAGTCCATTATCTTCATATTAAAGTTAAATAAGTACATAAATTTTAAATTTGTGCCTCAAATTGTGTATAAATAATTCTAAAAATGACTTTTGGTACAAACTATAAGGAGTTACCTGATTATGACGTAACACCTTTCTTCAAGCTCATTTATCATTTTCATTTCTCCACCACATAAAATATCTTATTCCATGACTTTATAACAAAAAAATAATAACTATAATATTATTTATAATCTATATTTTACACCTAAACATACACAGGCATCCATCTAATGGGTAATGAACATATTGTTACTGTGTACAAAAAAACAATCATCACACTAAACAATTATTTCTCATTTTTCTTTTACCACCTCTCATGGTGGATATTATTATTGAAAAAATTTATCTATATGTCCTATATTATATTTATTATTTATTTAATCTTATTTATTAATTTTACAACACATATCATGTCATATTCCATTTGGTGGAAATACGATAATTTTGTTTGAGGATGTGCAAACTACCACCCCCTCAAAGCGATGTGAATCATTCACACACGATATGGAATGCATTATGGATGGGTTTGGTAATTATATATGTTATATATTATGTAATTATTTGACTAGAATATTTATATATATACATATATATACATATATTTTATATACATTGTTTCTTTCAATATAACAATATAAAAAAGAAACGTAATTCATGTGTACGTACACTTTACCGTCTCCATGAAAAATATATTAAATTTCATACATCTACTTAATATAGGTCATTAAAATATAAATTTATTAATATAAATTATATTTATATCATGTTTTAAAGTATATGAATCATGATATATGTACAAGGTCAAATGATATAATAAATTAGGAAACTAGAGAAAAAAACTAAGCAAATATTACCCAAAGCATAACCTTAACAATAAATTTCAGTCAATCGGGAAATATAAAGATATAATAAATCCATATACACTACTAGATATAATAATATCATTATATAAAATATGTTTAGTAAATTTATATAAATTATACATGATTTTTGATTGATTACGACATGATTAAATAAATAAGGTATGTGAATTTCATCTCACAATTATTTTTCTGAGATACATGCCTTATTCACTTGTAACATATTTTGGGTGGTGTATTTATTGACCATTAAGAAATTATAATTCCATTATAAATAATTTTATGATTATTTACAATTCAATTTTGTAATTTTTATTTCATTGGTTTAAAGTTTAATAAGATTCCAAATAGGTTAAATAGTTTTGTATCAAATTTTCATCTTTGACACTCATGTTTGGTAATGCAACTAAATTATTTTTTGAGTTGTATGTAAATAAATTTTACAAGGTATCTCATAAATCAACTAATTTTCATGAAATATTAAGATTCATTGAATATCCATTTGATACATCGAGAGTATGATCAAATTTTACAAAATGATTAGTGTATATTTAAATAATCACATCTCTTTTCAAGATTGTCCACGAGTGTAACGCCCCGACCCTAGTTGCCTAGAGTCGGTGCATTACTTCGTAACATTGGCATGATCACAAGAAAGATCAAATCTCGAAAGACCGATTGGTTTAGTAGCCTTGGAAACACTAGATATATTCATAAGTTTTACATTACATCATAAAATGAAAAACTACTACAACAACATAATGTCTCCATAATCCACACTACTATCCCCTCATAATATCCCTGCAGGTCATTCATAATTTACTTCTTCATATCCTGGGGAAAAATAAAACATAGAAAAGGGGTGAGCTCAAATGCCCAGTAAGGATAACAATATAGCGGAAACTTTCATAAATAAGAATAAACATTTAAGGCAATGCATTACTAAAACAAAAGCCTTTTAAAATTGAACTTCAACATGGTATGGCAAAAGTAAAATGAAATAATGCCATTTACTTATTCACATGGATATTCTACTAATCGAATAATCACATGCAAAAATCAATAACCACTTTCATAATGTTGGAATGCATAATGCCAGACTATCATAACCACATAGCCAAGGCCTCGTGCCAAGGGTACAAATAAGATTTTGTCAAGGCCTTGTGCCAAGACACTAGTTTGTCTCATGAGACCTACCGATGCATCGAGGAGCTATAGCGGGCTCCACCCGTCACTTATTAAGTCCAATGCATTCCCATATGAAAAGGTTTAAACATAACATAAACATTCGTATTAAAACTAGCATACGAAATGTTAATAATTTCACCATAAACTATGAATGGTATAAAAATAGCACATCCACAGTCAAACATATCACAAAACCTTCAATACAATATAGAAGTTTTGTATCATAATAAATCAACTTCAAATAATCTTAAAATCCATCAAAGGATGTTGACATAGATGAAATCAAAATTCTTTTTAAAGAAGTATCTCCTTTTATTTTGAAATCATTTAAGATCCATAAAAAATAAAACATTTTCTTTGAAAATATTCTTATAAGCTTGTATGGAAAGCTTCGACGATTTTATAACGGCGGAAAATAACCGCACCCGCCGTATAAGTTAAAAAAACATTCTTACCTTAATTCAGTCGAAAAGGTTAAAAAGTACCTTGTTTTGAAAACGACGGAAAGATTCCTTTATAAACCTCTTATAAAAAGTCAAACAAGGGTATAAATGACTTTAACCCATATTCTTGTAAATAGTAAAAATGTTTTGAAATACATTTCAAAGAAACATGGATGTGGATGATAAAGTGATCCCAGTAGATTATTACGTATAATACAACCTCAGATAATGAAGAGATTGTGAAATAACCCTTACCTTGTACTTTTCCTTGGTTGGGGTAGGTTAACCTCCTGTATAATGGTGACATAATTGTTATTAAATTATACAAGAATCGTATATATTAATATGATATCATATATGATCTTTTAACATTGATTTGTTAATAATATCTTAGAATTATCGTCGTTTCGGGAGTTAACTTACTCATTTTCTTTTATATGTTTTGTTACATAAGCCATGGTTGTTGTATCTTATTCATATCCAGAATGATATACAGTCCTTAAACATCATTTTTAAATCATCAAATGATAATTATACTTGAATGGATACGATGGAGAATGAATCTCATCGCGTTCGTGGAGACGGTAGTCCGTACGTACGCACGAGTGACAATATCATTCTTTTGATATTAAAATAATATATAAATGGATGGTATATCATATATACAGAATCATTAACATGTTATATTTATTATTTACATGAGTTACACATCATTATTATACCCATCCAAATAATATTATATTGAATAACAATTACACCACGACGTGGAGACGGTAAGCCGTACGTACGCACGTATGGTGACATGTTATTCAAAGGGTGGATAGAATACTGAATATGATTGTACCATATTTATAATAACATCACAGTATATGTGAGATACTGGAGTTATTATTTCAGAATGGTAAGAACAAAAGAAGAAGAAGTGGAAGAAGAAATGAACTTAGAAAAGGGTGGTGAAATCATTACCTCTTCTTCGGGTTCTTCCTTTTGATTTGATCAAAAGGGCTCCTTAGGTTGGCTTTCTGATCAAACTAAGGCCTCTAGGTTGTATTGAGGGATGTTGGGAGAGTATTTGGGCAGAGTTTGGCCGAACCAAAAGGCTTTGAAGGTGTGAAGAAATGAGAAGGAGGAGTGCCCTTTTATAAGAGGGGTGAGGGGCACCTTTGGAAAAGTTAGAAATATTAATTTATAATAAATTCATATTCGGTTTAAAAAGGCTCCAAAGTTGACTATTCAAAGGATGAGGTGTGGATAGGTCGAAAACAACTCATCCAATAGAATTTAGACAGGTTTGGGTACTTATATTAACCTTATCTTTAAGTATTAACTCTAAGTTAATTAGTTTCACTTTTACAATGTCTCTTTGTATTTTTATATAATATGATTAATAAACTTACTATATACATCCAAGCGACCCCCAAGTGGTCCATTAATGATTAAACTATCATAATATAAGTCTCTTGGCCGAACCTTAGATTTATAGGAATTTAATATCAATTAATAATATAATATTTGTTTTAAGAACTCTTTTATGTCAATTTTGACACTATTCAATAGTTGATTTTTTGGAAACTCCTAACAGATTGATTACTTCGAACAAAGTCAATTAAATCAATCCTAATATATCATATTATCATATAAAATTAGTTTAATTCGTTAAAAGTTTCATATTATAATTATTTGGGTATTTATAATATCAATTATTTTAATTTTTCACTGTTATAGTAATTACTGCATCATCATTGTGTCATAAATAAAATACATTATTAAATGTCTAAAAATTATAAATAAAACATCATTATGTAGGAAATCTTTTTAGCTTTCTAATGAATATTTATAATCGAAAATAAAACATGTATAACCCTATGTAAAAATTGTTTTTCTAAAAGATATATGCTTGTGTCATTTTTGTATTCATTTTAACTTAATTAAAATAAAGTGTCATTATCACTTACAAGTGGATCCATGGGGTCCCAAAATCGACCCAAATATTCCCATGGTCGACCATGTGTCAACAAATAGGGTTAAGACACGTTTTAGGGTAATTTAGTATTATTATAATATTATGTTTTAACCCTTATTTACCGGATTTACCCTTAACCATGGTAAATAAAATATTTACCGCAGTAATTATTCAAAATGTCTAAAAATAAAAGTTACCTATTTACACAATTTGAACATCCTGATTCCAAATATGGAATCCATTTTTCTAAATTCAAAACACAGAAGTGGCAGAAATTAATTTAAAATTAATTCCCGCTGTCAAAACAAAAAGCGTGTTTTTAAGAGATAATAACTATCAAAAGATTGACACTTGTTTATGTTCGGTTTAATTGTAAAATTTTGTCTAATGACCAACATTATATTAAATTGTAAAAATATATTCTAAATATACTTTAAAACTACTCAAATTCATAATTTATCACTATTAATTATTTTGATTAAAAAAGTTGTTTTTAATTAAAATTTAGTAATTTTCACTATTCATCAAAATATGAAAGTTATCCGAAATGTACCAAAATTTCACCTTAGGCTAAATTCGATATTCCGAAACCAAAAATGAAGTCCATTTTAAAATATAAAATATATATAATTTCAAAAAGTAGGTATTACTATTCATAACGGCTAGTTTGATTGGTTTTGGTGTGTGTTAAAACTCAAGGTTGCGTACAACACACGCTACTATATTATTCAAAGAAAGTGTACCGTGGAAGCTTGGGATGTTTCATTTTAAATTTTTGATGTCCCCATTTAGTCAAAAAGTTTAAAATATTGTATTTAAAGAGGGTTCACTATTAAATTTGATAATACTGAAAATGAATTTGTTCTTGCATTATATCTAAGAAACTCATAATATGGATTCTAAAATTATAAGGATTATATAAACATTAAAATTTATCTAATACTATTCATAACCTCTTTTGAATGGCTTGTTTGGTAAGTCATGGTGTGCTTGAACTTGGTGTTGCATGTAGTGAAAGTTATTGAATTATTTTGAAGAAATAACACACTATGAAATCTTGGGGTGTTACATTCTCCCCTCCTTCAATAAATTGCGTCCTCGCAATTTGAAATTGTTTTTCGAAAATAAAAGGTTGAAAGTATAAAATATATTTGTTGGAAAACCCACATCGGAAATTGGGTTACTAAAATTTAGTCTTAATATGAGGAAAAGATAAATCAAAGGGTCACCACCAAATTATGATCTCGATTAGGAGAACATTGGTGGAAATTGGAGACATATAATCGGAGGAAAAACGTAAATATTTATAGGTAGTGATTGAGGTCATCAATCACAAAAAGTATAAAATTGAGGTCCTTAAACTCATCAATCTATGATGATTTGAAGTACCATCGGTTCAACAAAATATAGGGTATTGGGATAACACATTTTTGACGTTTCAAAATATCTTAGTTGAAATCCCACATCGAAAAATGAATTAATGAGGCCTCTATTTAAAATAAAGAGTCGAAAGTATGAAGATTACCGAAAATAACACATACTAGGGTTCCATGTAGGAAAATATGGATATGGAAGAAAAATCTAACCATCAATTATCTGATGGAGAGGGGTAGAGAACATGGCTATAAAAAGTCCAACAATCCCAAAGCCATAAATTAGTGATGATTTAAGGTACCATCTAGGAAAACATTTTTGTTCAAAGTTGCTTTTCTTAATATTGATGAATTTATTTATGAGATTGGATAAGATCATAAGGAGATATACTTACTTTATAATTAGAGTTTTATCCATTAATAAATTTCTACCACAAACTCATCTTTCACTCTAAAAAAAATTCTATTTACACTATTCGTATAGGGTTCCAAAATAAACGAATTTATAATTCATCTACATGATCTTTTAATAAAAACTACATTATTTAATCCAGGACATCTCATGGTCCAGTGGTAGGTGATACACCCTTGTCGCCCTTCGGTTGCGGGTTCAAGTCTCGCAGCCTTGCCGGACGTAACGGGTTGCCGCCCGACCTCCGGGTTGTCCTTTTATGGAAATCCAAAATAATCCAAACTAGAACTATCCAAAATACTTCTGTCCAAACTCATAGTCCAACATTTATAAGGAAGGTAAACATAATATAGATCCTTTTTACCCCGTAATAGCATATGATTACCTTCATCATGTATTACCATATTCCTTATTGATTACATTCATGCTCCCTTATTCCATATAGAAAGCTGGATATACTTCATTAATCCAAAAATGTTTTAAACCCCAACAATGATGGAATATACAAATCATTAATCAGTTCCAAGGTAGTCAAGAATATCCAATATATTTTTTTCCAAAATAATCATGTATTATTCGAAAATCACTACCTCGGTATCAGAACTATATTATGGTTTATCATTCTCTCAACCATATATTTTCCAAAAATTTATCCTGCTATTGAGTCACTTTTCTTTGTTCCACACAATCTCAAGTCCTTAATGAAATAGTACTGCAGTACAATCCTTATATACTCCATAATTATTATAACAATTACATTGTTGATACAACACTCAATTGACATAATCAACATAAGAACTCTAATCATTCCTCTTCATCTGTGGTAGTATCATAACTTGATTATTATCCAATAGCATCATTTGCGTCATAGTCTGATGACTGGGACATAGGTTCGCGCAGTGTCCAAAATACTTGCAAATGAAGCATTGTACATTTGAAACCATTTTCTTACCCTTGCAGTCATGTACTTTGTGCCCTTTTCCTCCACACTTATAACAAACTCCCATTCCTTTCAGGCAAGTTCCAGGGTGTTTCTTTCCACAGTTACCACATATGGGAAAATTCTTCTTTTCCCTCTTACTTTTATCCATCTTTCTCTCTTCCATCCTTTTCTTCTCTTACTTCCCTTCAAAGCCATAGGACTCAGTAAACTCTTTACTTATCTTATCAACACATGATATTATTTCTTCATATGATGACAATACATGGGAGACTATTTCTCTTATAAATTCTAGCTTAAGACCATGAAAGATATGATCCTTCCTTCTCTTTGAATCATGTGCATTTCTGGAGTTATCATTCCTTCTACTGGGCGCTATTTCTAAACAATGGCATAAACTAGATTAGTTTATGAGTCAAAATACATAATCCCATACTTATAAAACACTTAACATAAATTGAACTATTTATGGATATAATCCATAATCATAAAAATGTTTTCTTTGAGGAAGTATATACTCATAAACCCTTCATAATAGTTTGTAAAGAAAATGAGAATTATCCTAAGCATATCCCCCGGAGTGTCGTAACCAAGAGTGCAGCAAGGCCCGTTGTCGTGCACCAGTTCCCGTTCGAGTCTAGCTCAAAGCGGTGTTTTCGGGTTTTACCCCTAGGTACATCTGTGCCAGAGCCGCCTCTACCTGCTCGTATCCAGACAGGGATGTATTGCTCGGAAAACTCACAAAATCTCTACAATACCAAAATTCTAGGAAGTTCTTCTATACTAATCCTCAAAGTTCATCTTAGGTCTACGTGCTCTAATCAGAGTTTATCTAAATCTAGCTTCCAAGGTTTGTACTAAACTTCCTCTGATACCAACTGTAACGCCCCAACCCTAGTTGCCTAGAGTCGGTGCATTACTTCGTAACGTTGGCATGATCACAAGAAAGATCAAATCTCGAAAGACCGATTGGTTTAGTAGCCTTGGAAACACTAGATATATTCATAAGTTTTACATTACATCATAAAATGAAAAACTACTACAACAACATAATGTCTCCATAATCCACACTACTATCCCCTCATAATATCCCTGCTGGTCATTCATAATTTACTTCTTCACATCCTGGGGAAAAATAAAACATAGAAAAGGGGTGAGCTCAAATGCCCAGTAAGGATAACAATATAGCGGAAACTTTCATAAATAAGAATAAACATTTAAGGCAATGCATTACTAAAACAAAAGCCTTTTAAAATTGAACTTCAAAATGGTATGGCAAAAGTAAAATGAAATAATGCCATTTACTTATTCACATGGATATTCTACTAATCGAATAATCACATGCAAAAATCAATAACCACTTTCATAATGTTGGAATGCATAATGCCAGACTATCATAACCACATAGCCAAGGCCTCGTGCCAAGGCTACAAATAAGATTTTGTCAAGGCCTTGTGCCAAGACACTAGTTTGTCTCATGAGACCTACCGATGCATCGAGGAGCTATAGCGGGCTCCACCCGTCACTTATTAAGTCCAATGCATTCCCATATGAAAAGGTTTAAACATAACATAAACATTCGTATTAAAACTAGCATACGAAATGTTAATAATTTCACCATAAACTATGAATGGTATAAAAATAGCACATCCACAGTCAAACATATCACAAAACCTTCAATACAATATAGAAGTTTTGTATCATAATAAATCAACTTCAAATAATCTTAAAATCCATCAAAGGATGTTGACATAGATGAAATCAAAATTCTTTTTAAAGAAGTGTCTCCTTTTATTTTGAAATCATTTAAGATCCATATAAAATAAAACATTTTCTTTGAAAATATTCTTATAAGCTTGTATGGAAAGCTTCGACGATTTTATAACGGTGGAAAATAACCGCACCCGCCGTATAAGTTAAAAAAAACATTCTTACCTCAATTCAGTCGAAAAGGTTAAAAAGGACCTTGTTTTGAAAACGACGGAAAGATTCCTTTATAAACCTCTTATAAAAAGTCAAACAAGGGTATAAATGACTTTAACCCATATTCTTGTAAATAGTAAAAATGTTTTGAAATACATTTCAAAGAAACATGGATGTGGATGATAAAGTGATCCCAGTAGATTATTACGTATAATACAACCTCGGATAATGAAGAGATTGTGAAATAACCCTTACCTTGTACTTTTCCTTGGTTGGGGTAGGTTAACCTCCTGTATAATGGTGACATAATTGTTATTAAATTATACAAGAATCGTATATATTAATATGATATCATATATGATCTTTTAACATTGATTTGTTAATAATATCTTAGAATAATCGTCGTTTCGGGAGTTAACTTACTCATTTTCTTTTATATGTTTTGTTACATAAGCCATGGTTGTTGTATCTTATTCATATCCAGAATGATATACAGTCCTTAAACATCATTTTTAAATCATCAAATGATAATTATACTTGAATGGATACGATGGAGAATGAATCTTATCGCGTTCGTGGAGACGGTAGTCCGTACGTACGCACGAGCGACAATATCATTCTTTTGATATTAAAATAATATATAAATGGATGGTATATCATATATACAGAATCATTAACATGTTATATTTATTATTTACATGAGTTACACATCATTATTATACCCATCCAAATAATATTATATTGAATAACAATTACACCACGACGTGGAGACGGTACGCCGTACGTACGCACGTATGGTGACATGTTATTCAAAGGGTGGATAGAATACTGAATATGATTGTACCATATTTATAATAACATCACAGTATATGTGAGATACTGGAGTTATTATTTCAGAATGGTAAGAACAAAAGAAGAAGAAGTGGAAGAAGAAATGAACTTAGAAAAGGGTGGTGAAATCATTACCTCTTCTTCGGGTTCTTCCTTTTGATTTGATCAAAAGGGCTCCTTAGGTTGGCTTTCTGATCAAACTAAGGCCTCTAGGTTGTATTGAGGGATGTTGGGAGAGTATTTGGGCAGAGTTTGGCCGAACCAAAAGGCTTTGAAGGTGTGAAGAAATGAGAAGGAGGAGTGCCCTTTTATAAGAGGGGTGAGGGGCACCTTTGGAAAAGTTAGAAATATTTATTTATAATAAATTCATATTCGGTTTACAAAGGCTCCAAAGTTGACTATTCAAAGGATGAGGTGTGGATAGGTCGAAAACAACTCATCCAATATAATTTAGACAGGTTTGGGTACTTATATTAACCTTATCTTTAAGTATTAACTCTAAGTTAATTAGTTTCACTTTTACAATGTCTCTTTGTATTTTTATATAATATGATTAATAAACTTACTATATACATCCAAGCGACCCCCAAGTGGTCCATTAATGATTAAACTATCATAATATAAGTCTCTTGGCCGAACCTTAGATTTATAGGAATTTAATATCAATTAATAATATAATATTTGTTTTAAGAACTCTTTTATGTCAATTTTGACACTATTCAATAGTTGATTTTTTTGAAACTCCTAACAGATTGATTACTTCGAACAAAGTCAATTAAATCAATCCTAATATATCATATTATCATATAAAATTAGTTTAATTCGTTAAAAGTTTCATATTATAATTATTTGGGTATTTATAATATCAATTATTTTAATTTTTCACTGTTATAGTAATTACTGCATCATCATTGTGTCATAAATAAAATACATTATTAAATGTCTAAAAATTATAAATAAAACATCATTATGTAGGAAATCTTTTTAGCTTTCTAATGAATATTTATAATCTAAAATACAACATGTATAACCCTATGTAAAAATTGTTTTTCTAAAAGATATATGCTTGTGTCATTTTTGTATTCATTTTAACTTAATTAAAATAAAGTGTCATTATCACTTACAAGTGGATCCATGGGGTCCCAAAATCGACCCAAATATTCCCATGGTCGACCATGTATCAACCAATAGGGTTAAGACACGTTTTAGGGTAATTTAGTATTATTATAATATTATTTGTTAACCCTTATTTACCGGATTTACCCTTAACCATGGTAAATAAAATATTTACCGCAGTAATTATTCAAAATGTCTAAAAATAAAAGTTACCTATTTACAAAATTTGAACATCCTGATTCCAAATATGGAATCCATTTTTCTAAATTCAAAACACAGAAGTGGCAGAAATTAATTTAAAATTAATTCCCGCTGTCAAAACAAAAAGCGTGTTTTTAAGAGATAATAACTATCAAAAGATTGACACTTGTTTATGTTCGGTTTAATTGTAAAATTTTGTCTAATGACCAACATTATATTAAATTGTAAAAATATATTCTAAATATACTTTAAAACTACTCAAATTCATAATTTATCACTATTAATTATTTTGATTAAAAAAGTTGTTTTTAATTAAAATTTAGTAATTTTCACTATTCATCAAAATATGAAAGTTATCCGAAATGTACCAAAATTTCACCTTAGGCTAAATTCGATATTCCGAAACCAAAAATGAAGTCCATTTTAAAATATAAAATATATATAATTTCAAAAAGTAGGTATTACTATTCATTACGGCTAGTTTGATTGGTTTTGGTGTGTGTTAAAACTCAAGGTTGCGTACAACACACGCTACTATATTATTCAAAGAAAGTGTACCGTGGAAGCTTGGGATGTTTCATTTTAAATTTTTGATGTCCCCATTTAGTCAAAAAGTTTAAAATATTGTATTTAAAGAGGGTTCACTATTAAATTTGATAATACTGAAAATGAATTTGTTCTTGCATTATATCTAAGAAACTCATAATATGGATTCTAAAATTATAAGGATTATATAAACATTAAAATTTATCTAATACTATTCATAACCTCTTTTGAATGGCTTGTTTGGTAAGTCATGGTGTGCTTGAACTTGGTGTTGCATGTAGTGAAAGTTATTGAATTATTTTGAAGAAATAACACACTATGAAATCTTGGGGTGTTACAACGAGAATGTTGCTTTGATGAAATATTATTATCCATAACTCAAGATGTCTCATGAGATTATTTAACATCAGTTTATTCTAGATATATACATTTATTTGTGTCATTTCATCACTATTTGGTACAAAAATATATTAAGAATTCATTATAATAAAATTAGACTATATTTCGCTATTTGGTCAGAAATATGTCTTATTTTAGAATCCATGTTTTAAAAAAATCAATCAAATTTTCAAATTAACCTTGTAGTACATTTTATATAAAAAAATTATTAATTATTTTTATTATTTTAAATCTTCTTCTATATTTCTCCTACGTTTTTTAAAAGAAAATGGTTTTCAAAATGCTTTCAGGAATCATTAATATGTTTTTGAGTAAAAGGATTTGATAAAAAAATAATGATTTATTAAGATTTTTAGGAATTATATTAAAGGAAATATTTTTCAAAGAAAATTCATTATTGATTAATATATTTTGATGTTAAATGGTTTTCAAAATGGTTTTCATTTATTAAAAATCATTTTTCCTAAAAAATTGCTATTTTAATCAATATGTGTTTTTAATTTATCTTTCAAAATTATTTCCCATCCAAGATAACATCCATTGGTGTCGCTCATGCCATTATATGGTAATGAATCAATGAATCAATTATTTTTCATTCTATTAATGATTAATATTTTAATGGATTGATATTTATGAATCACAATACTCTTTAATGGGTTAAATGCTTCTGAAACACTATTATTTTCATGGGTGGGGATTATGATGCCTTCCACTTTTCCATATGTAATGACATAATGAAAGGTTCATTCTTTCCATCACATTTCATGGGTCATGAAATGATTATTCATTATAATATTGTGGTACTCGTTTATATTGGTTTTTATTTATTATGTTGGATCTATATCTTTATATAAAACATTAGGTACTGATGGATGACTCATCCATATATATATTCCATACATGAACCTGATTTCAAGGACAATATAGTATTCATGAACCTGATTACATGTTCCCTATGATTTTCATATACATGGTTTCATGTCCATTCATTTATGCATGAAATTAATTACATGATAATAGTGTTATGAGTCTTCCTTATTATGTGTTCACAATGTTTTTCATGGACCTAATTTAATTTCCATTAATTTATGAATGAACATAATTAAATATTCAAAATGTTCTAGATGAACCTAATTACATGTGCCCAATGGTATGCATGGACCTGTATTTATATACATATGGTTATTCATCATCTTAATTACACATTAACAATGTTATTCATAGACCTGGTTTCATGTCTATAAGTTGATAATGGACCTCCATTACATGTCCTTATCTAAATGAGTGAACATGTTTATACTTATACTTGTACAGAACTTTATAAATTAATGTGAATGCCAAAAACTCCATGTATTATTCCAATATTTTCCTTTTAGGAATTATGATCTTATTTATCTTACGATTCATTTATTATTAACTTCCAATATTTATTATGATCTCTAATATCTAGGGTATGATATAAAATTGTTATTATCAAGTTTTATAACCTTTTTTTAATGTTTTTGTTACACATTTCCTTTATTTACCCTTATTGAGATTTGGAGCTCACCCCTTATTTATGTTTCCATTCAATAGTTTATGAAGAATTTTTTTCAATATAAGTAATAATGGTGGAGATATTTAATCTTGATTTAAAGATCGTTCACAAGTATAGAAAATTATGCTTATACGTTAGCTAATACACTAAACTATTATGATCTTTAGGCATTTATTTTTGTAATGTACAAAATCATCACCTAAAATGATAAAATATCCATATATAATAATTATGGGACACTATAGTTGGTATCAAATGAATGTTTTATTCAACCTTTAGAAACTATAATGTGGAATCATATGTGAGGTCTATATATATATATTTATATTGATTTGTCTATGGATGTCTCTTAGGATGTTTATAATGACGAGTTAAAAATTAGGAATATATTAGTGAATTTTGGTAAAGGATAGAGTGAGTGGTTTTCTATCAATAAATAAACACCTATATACTACAAGTGGATAAGGCTCTAGAACAGATGTAATTAGGAGTGACAACACTTACAATATGTTCTAGGCTTACTCTCGGTGATTAGGTACATGATAATAGGTCATGTTCTACACATGGATTGACACTCTTAGGGGAAATGATTTATAAATTCACACTCTTCAAGAACCATAATGAATTATTAGAATCTATGTTTCTAATGAATAACCTAGAATAAACTTAAGGTGTTATATACCAGGAAAGGTGTCCGGATTTATATATCTTAGATTAATTTTCCATGATTATGGTGTTTTCTATTATGTTTTATGTTTCTCACCATGAACATTAATATTTTAGTCAATGATGGAATAGAAATTATAAGGATATCATTGAATGTTTCAAATGATGAATATAGGGGCAATATAAAAATTTATTTCCCAATTGAAAGTCTGATTAAGAGAATATGATGGTGGTGTGAATACTGGACATACTCTTGAACATATAGTGGCTGAAAACAACATGTGAAAGTTATGTGATGTTCTTATAATATTCTTTACATTAAACATCACAATAATGACAATATTATGGTTGAGTAACATTAATACATGATTCATTTATCATATTCTAGAAATATTGTTTTAAGGAATACGTTGATATGGCTTGGGTAATGGTTTGTTACTATTGTTTTATGATGAATGTATTTATGTTTTGTTATTAAAATTTTAATTTACATAAATCATGAAATATAAATGGATTTTATTATAAGATAACATTTATTATATAAAAGGATATTCTGAGTGGTGATGAAGACAAGAAAAAGTGATTTCTCGGAAAATTAATATATTGATTAAAGGAATGTATCCCTTAACTGATTCTTGAAATATATATAATGTTGTTTGGAAAATGATATATTAGATATGAATAATTAAATTTGATTTTATATATTACACTAAATATAATTATTGATAATTTGTTATCTTTCATCAAGTATTATTCTTTCCACTGCTTGGATTTATTGAATTTAAATTGTAGTCATTTGAATAAGGAATCCTTCTTATTCTCTAAAATGATTTATGGTAATTTTGGTCAATACCATGTTTCAAGAGGAATTATGATGACAGTATTCACATATTTTGAATGTGACAAAAAAGTGGTACTTTGTGATATATTGGGGATCAAGTTTAATATGATTTAATTTTATTCTTTCTAAAGTAGTATCTTTTCATATTTCCAAAGTGTTATAAGATTGAAAATTTATGGATGTTTTTTGATTAACATCATATGAAGATGGAAATAATAAAGTGTTATATCAACTCAAGTGGACTTATGAATAATGGATAACACAATATTACAACTTTGTGTTGATGATAACTAATATAAAATTGGATGGAATATCATGTATCTCATGGTTTGTTAGTTATTTTGGAAGAAAATATTTAGATACATTTTTTAGAAGGAGGTGAAGTGGATCAAGGAACAAAAAAGGGTGGTGTTGTCTTTAAATCGTGCATGTAAATACATTACAAGAAAATTATTTAGATTTTGGATAAAAATATTGAAATAAATTTCTTTTCCTACTACCTTAATTTTTTTTAATTGATGAATTTTAAAATCATCATAGATTTGTTGCATTGAGGCCCTGAATATATCATTGGTCATTCTGTTTTTGGTGATTGATGACCTTAATCACCCCAAAGGAATATTTATGTTTTTAATACATGTCCACGTGCTTACATCCCACCTACATTATCCTATGTTGGACTCTAGTTATGAGTAACATTGGGTAACCATTATAGTTCCAACACTCTTTTTTAATGAAATCTTTAGTGTACAATTTTACAATTTGGGTTTCTATGAGAATTTTAAGGGTTAAATCCATCTTATTTGGGGTTGAATGTAACATCACCTGATTTTAGAAATTTCTATTCAAATTAATTTAATGTTTTTATTTCTTTCATTTCATGCAACACTAAGAATAGTATTTATATATATATATATATTAAACCACCGAGTCAAATAATCATTTCACAAGTCATCGTCTTGGAATAAATTACATGAATTTTAAACATTCATTATATTACATGTAAAACTGGCATGATGTACATTACACAAAACATAAAGATGAAATTCGTTACACGCAACACTTAGTTTCATGGTATCATCATTCTATTGTAATAATTATTTAAATAATATAATTATAAAGCATCCATTAAACATCTTAATATTAATAAAAATAAGAAATATTAAAATATTTATATAATTTTTTTATATAAAAAAATATTGACAATAAGGGATATGATTTTTTGTAATGATCTTGTATGATTAAAAAACAATATTCTAAAAGTAACTTCTTTTAATGCCACTTTATGAAAATGATGAAAATATATTTTTGAAAAATTTAGATATAGAATTTTCTGAAATAATTTTCATCTATGAATTTATAATATAGAAATTATCTATGGGATAATTTTTTGGATTTTTGGAGGAACAGTCATTTTTGGATGAATAGTGAAAATTATCGAATTTTAATTCACAAACATCGTTTTAATATAATTTTTTATGAGATAAAATTATATATTAATTTGGTTTAAAAAATTAATTAGATCATGTTTCTAGGAATTAATCATATTTAGGTTATTGGAATCTATTTTACATTGAAATTCAGTATAAAATCATATAAAACTATTGGATGTTTTTACTTAAAAACCTCATATTGTCTTTTAGAAAATATGATTAATTTTAAATTCAATTATATATTTTTAATGATTACAATTTTTGAAAATAAATTACATATATTTAATAATATTAATATATAATTTAAAATAAGGTAAAAAAATTTTGCCCAAAAAGATTACTGATTGTGATTAAAATTAATTACGATGTTTAAGAAAAAAATTAGGATAATAATGTTTTAAACCTAAATTTATTACCAAAAAAGACATAGAATCTTTTTCAATACGCATTGTAATTACATTACATATCTATGAACATTACATTATTTATTTTCATTATATGGGTATTACTTTGGTTGGGTTAAAATGTGGGTACACATAACATGTTTTCAAAATTTCAAAGTGAGTCATTTACCTTCCTTATAATAGGCCACCACCTCTCCCTCTTATTGAAACCTATCAATCCAATTATGGTTAGAAAATAACATCCTAATCCACTTCACATCATGAAACCCTTACTCTTTAAATCCTCTATTTGGGAAGAAACCAATCCAAGTAAGCGTTGGAAAAAATCCAATATGAGTTACCCAATTAAGATGTAATACATTTTCTCAATTTCATTTATTTATATCTTTTCCCAAACCCCTCCACTATCATTATTCAATTATTTTATAAAAAGACAATTATATTAGTTAATCTAGGATGTTTTTACTGTATGTATTCATCCTAAACTTACATAGACATCCTATTATAGCAATGTCCACCCCATTATCATGATAATGTATAATTTTGACCTAGCATGTAGGGTTTATCTTTCTGTAAGATATGAGTCTCAAACAACCTAAAAAAATTCTCTTTAGGGTTTACTTATACATGACCCCATATAAATATATCATTTGTGATCATCTTCATTAGATCTGGGGTTTTTTATAATCAACACATATAAGGGCCCACCATTCACACTGTAACATCACATGGACACTATCTCAAATACAATTTTTAATGGTCTAATCTTACCAATGATCGTGATATTTTCCCCTTTGGGACAAGAACAAGAATTGTTTCTTTATGTAGGCTCTGGACCAAAGAAATCCCCTAGTAAAAGGCCTCAGGATGTAAGAGGTATCCACACCACCTTATAAAGGGGTGCTTTGTTCTCCTCCTCCTTCAATGTGGGATTGTCATTATCCCACTCAACAATAAAGAACCATCATCCCCAATAGAACATCAAATGTGAACTAGATCAGATACCAATTGTAACAAGACAGTCCATCCCCAGATCATAATACTTTCTACCTTTATCCATTCCCATACGGTTTTTCTTTCCCATGGCTCTGGCCCTCATACATCCCCTAGGAAAATGCCTCATGATGCAAGGGATCCACACCACCTAATAAAGGGTTGAATCTTTCTCCTTGTCCTTCAATGTGGTTGTGGCATAAATAGATTTTGGAAATACCACATAGGAGGAGGAGGAGTACAAATCACCTCTTTTTAAGGGGTGTGGATAGATCTCCCATCATGGAGAGCATTCATGAGGGTGTATGAGGGCTAGATCATATGGAAAGAATAACTGTGATGGAAGAAGACATATCGGACAAGATCATGATTGTGGGTTGGATGAGGACATTACAAATGGTAACAAAGCTAGCGTCCATTTGATGTGACAGTGTGTAACTTAATCACTTATAGGGGTGGATTGTTGAAATACCACATAGAAGGATGGGATCCTGTAACACCCCTTTATATGGATGTGTGGATACCACTCATATCATGATGCATTTTTCAGGTGGATGTGTAATGGACATAGCCCGGGGAAAGAACCACCAAGTGGTAAATTCACAAAGCAGATAATATCATGATCATGGGCTGGATTGGGCCAATAAAAATGGTATCTGGTGTAATTTTCATTTTATGTTCTACTGAGGATAATGGTCCCTTATGTGGGTGGATTACAACAATACGACATCAAACGTGGAGGATCTTTCCATACCCCTATATAAAGTGGTGTGGAAATGTAACATCCCAGGTAAATAAAGAATAATATATTTTCACATTTATTAATATATGTGAATTAAATATTAATTTTACTTTAAATGGGTTGCTATGTTCGATAGCGTACCCGATACACAACAGTGGATTTTGTTGAAATCTTACGTTGTACACTAATAATATAATATTATTATTTTAAATGGTTGTTAACTCCTCACCATTTCATTGGAGGGAATGAACGAAACTAACTAAAATATTATTATACATGTTTGTTAAATGTCTTTACATTTATCCAAAAAAAATTTAGAGACTTAAAATGTGAATTGATCTAAATTTAAGCATAATTTATATTAAAATGTCTATTTAGCAACTTTTAAATGAGAAACATCTTTAAATATAATTTTTTCTACTTTAATACATTATAATTGACCAAAAAAAATTATTATTTTGATTTGGGACATCAAAATTTACTTTGGGTAATTGTTTGGTATTTTTGTGATAAAGATCATTTTTTAATGAATAACGAAAATATTTTATTTTTATTCAAAACTTCGTTTTAATATAATTTATTAACATATTTTTATTATCATTTTATTTGGTTTTAAAGTGTAACAAAAATAAATTTTTTCCATTTAATCCAATATTGGTCATTGGAATTAATTTCACTTTTAAATTGGACATAAAGAAGTATTAATCTTTTGATAGTTATTGTTTCTTAAAAACACGCTATTTGTTTTGATAACGGTAATTAATTTTAAAATAATTAATGAATATTATCTGTTTAGAATTTGGTAAAATATACATCAATTTTGAATTTGGAATATCAAATATATTTTAGGCTGAATTTTTGGAATTTGTCTGTAAAACTTCAATTTTTGATGAATAGTGAAATCACTTAGTAGTAGTTAAAAACTGACTTTTTCATTTAAATGAAATTTTACCACATCTGTGAATTGAATTTAAAAAATCCAACATACATGGTTGTTATTAGTAAGTTAAATGTGGTTCAATAAGATGAAAATAATTTTTGGTGAATAGTATCTTTTGACTTTTACTTACCGTGGTTAAAGGTAAATAGGGTAATTCATGGTTAAAATAATGTCGTAATAATTCAAAATTACCTTAAAACCTATCCTAAACTTATTTAATGATTAATTTCTGACCATTGGCATCTTTGGGTCTATTTTGGGACCCCATGGTGCCACATCAGAAAGATAATGACACTTTAGATTAATTAATTTAATGTAAAGGCAAAAATGACATAAACAAATATCTTTTTGTAAATTAATTATTATATGTTGTTATATATATTATATTTTCGACTATAAATATTCATTGGAAATATAATAAGAGTTACCATTCCATGGTTTTTTTATACTTTTTAGACCTCAAATAAATTAAATTATTTATGACACAATAATGATGTATTACATACATCATTAATAAAATATTTAAATAAATAAGATTACAATATTAAAATAACATCCAAAACCTGTCCAATTCCTATTGGATGATATTATTTAGTCTATGATTAATCTTATAGTCAACTTTAATGATTTAATGACCATTATAAACCTAATATCATTATATAATAGAATAATATTTTCACACATTCCTCGAGAGACCCTCCTCCACCTTATAAAAGGAGACCATTTCTATCCAATTATTCACTACTCTCAACCCTTTTGTCTCATCCAACCTATTCCCAATTAATCTCCCTACATCCATATCCTCCTCCTAGAATCGTTACCTTTGGCATAAAGAACCTCAAGAAGTCATTTTGGTTCAAAGCAAAGGGAGTTAATCAAATTAAAGGTAACAATTTCTCGTAACTTCTTTTATTTTATTTAACTTCTCCAAACCCTAGAATATTTTTATTCATTTACTTTATATCAAAACCAGTATCCTCAATATACTATGATGTTTTTATGAGAAGTATTAGAACTACACTTACACACACCTCCATCTAATGGATGAAGAACATAATGTTTCAGTGGATGGAAAACTAACGCCTCACGAAACGATGATTGTTCAAATATCTCCAACCACCTCTCATGGTGGCTATTATGATTGAACTGTATTTATATATGATATATATTATATTTATGTTTTCTTTATTCTTCTGTAATTTCAATTTATATCATACCATTATGGTTTTCATTATGGGTATACACGATAATTTCATATGAGGAAGTGCGGACTACCACCCCCTCAAAATGATATGAATCGTTCATACCATATGTGGTACATATAAAAGATAGATCTAATGATATTATATACTAGATATATATGATATATACCATTTCATAACTCTATATGTTATGTACTATTATTAATACATTTATATACTAGATATATATGATATATATGATTTCAAAATCATGAATATCATTCTGGATATAATGAACCGTTAACCACATGGACAACATGTGATTATAAGAAGCCCATTTTTGACTGAAGTACCAAATATCGACAAAACAAAAAATATTAACATAAATGATTACATAATGTTTATAACATGGTAATAAGTGATATAAATGGAATAATAAACTTGAAAAAGGTTCTAAAGAATGTAGAAATTAACTTTATTTTTTTATTTAAGAGATTAAATAATGATCTAGTCAAGTCGAACACGAGGTAAGGGACTTCGTCTCAATCTCCTTTCATTGAGGCGTATTTTGTTTTAATACATGACATTATTTTATATGTGGTATAAACACCAATTAATTTTCAAATAGAATATTTTTCTGTGAAGTGTTTTACTAAATGAAAAAAAAGGAATGTTTTTAACATAAACAATTACAACAACCTTTTCCACCGCCGTGAGTACTATTTGATCTTTGGCTTCGTCATAAGCCATAATGTTTTAAAAAGAAAATAAATACCATATAATCTTTAATATATTTTCATTTTGAAAATGGTTTTGAAAATGGATTTGTTATGTCAATATATTTATGTGATATATTGTGGTTCAAATGTGGAAATGTTTTCTTTCCTTTATATTTGTTTTCTATCTGATAATTTTATAATGGTACATGGACATTTGAAAGGGGGTTACATGATAAACCAAATGACGTGTGGTGTTGTGAAAACCAGGACAAGTGGTTACATTATAACCTCCAATGTTTAGGGTATGGATGTCAGCCGTATGGATATTCCATTTATAGATATGTGTGGAATTCGACTGTATGGTTATTCCATTTATGTATGTTTATATACCAAGTTACCTTAATAAGGTATGTGTAATAACCCGAGATTTTATAAGATATATTCTTTTTAATTTCTTTCATATCTTATGTTCTACGATAGACTAAGATTATCTTGTGTTATACGCAACACCGTATTAGCTTGCAGTATACGCAACACTAATCCTTTATCGTGATACAGACAATTTCATGTTTGTTTGATATTATTTATTCTACGAAACATTGTTTATATATATATATTGAATGTATTTTTTTACGCAGCAACAAAGGAGTCGTGCACTACACGCAACCCTGACTTGCCTTGCATTACACCTTCCTTGATATCGTGTGTTGTACGCAATACCGAGTTCTACTAAACAACGATATATTATTGTAATATTATTATAAACTTGCCGTTATGAATAGTATTAACTAAATTTTGAATTTTATAACATTATTATTCATCTTACACATTTTCTAGAACATCTTATAAGAACAAAATGAATTTTTCAAGTAAAATAAGTATTTTTAAAAAAATTGCAGTTTTGCCGCCTTTTGATGGAGCACCCAATTTAAATCTAGTTTTGGCATGTTTATAACATAAATTTTACAAAATATAATTATTCTTTGGAATCAGGATATAAAATTTTTCCTTGGATAAATTTTTCATATTATTCTGATAACTTTCATATTTTAATGAATATTAAAAACACGCTATATTTAAATTAAAAAAATCTTTTTTCATCCTAATAAATTATATGGTTAAATTATAATATTGAATGGTTTTAAGGTATAAATAGAATATATTTTTACCTTTTAATATAATTTATGTCATTATCATTGATTTTAAATTGAATTCGTAGGTTAAATCAATTCAATCTTTTGAATGTTTTAAACAACAACCCGTTTTCATTCGACAACAGGATTAATTCTAATTTAATTTTTGAAACTTCTGTGTATTGAATTTGAAAAAATTTATTCTATATTTGGAAGCAGTGGGTCCAAATTATGTTAATAGTCTACTTTTTATTTTTTGGAATTATGAATAGTAGCTACTGTAAATTTTATTTACCATAGTTAAAGGAAAATCGGGTAATTAAGGGTAAATATAGTATTATAAAATTACCGTAACACAAGACAAAATTATATTGGATGGCTAAAAGTTGACCCATATCACCTAAGGGTCGGATTAGATTTATTATATGGACTTTTGACCATGAAAATAATTTATTTATTATTAAAACCAAAGAGAGTGACAACATGTCACTCTCTTAAATCGTATAAGTATAATAATTCTAATATAGTGATAAACATCATAAAACTTCGAACATGAATAGTCCCCAGAAATATAATAAAATTATCTACATCATGATAATTTATTTAGAATTTTTAGGTATTAAATAATTGTCATTAATGGTGATACATTAATGATGCAGAAATTATTTATTAAGTGAAAAATCAGTAATATAGTTTTTATTGAAATAATAATACCCATTAAAAGACCCAAAAAACTGACCAAAACTTATTGGTAGTGTATATATACACCTTAATCATCCCATTACATAATATATAATCGTTTGGAGTTTTAAAAAAGTGATTATGACACTTATATTATTTTATTTTAAATGATGCAAAAGTTGTCACCTTCATAATTTAATAAATATAACAATTTAAATATTATGATTTTAAGATGATATATTCTAGTAAAAGTATTATTGTGAAAGGTAATAGATTTATATTCATCATAGAATTTTAGTTTTAATTTTTATGCCTAAAATAAGTATATTAAATAATTATACAAAAATGTTGTAGTAATTATTTTATTAAGAGATAAACCAAATAAATGGTTTTAAAAATAATAATATAAATATTATATGAACTATTTAATTTTCGCCACTAATTTTCTAAATACGTATGACAATTTATGAATCTATTAAATCTTTTAGCTCTAACATATCTTCTGTATATATTTTATTTAAATTCAAATAAATGAATAGTGTCAATATTGACACTATTCTTATTTTATAAAAATATTATATTATAAAATAGTTTAAAAATCACAAAAATATTTAAAAATTATAAATTTATATTTATATGGTATAAAATGTTATTAAGTATCCAATTATCGACAATTCACAACAAATAAGTAATTATTTTTTATAATTTAATATTTATAATGTTATTATCACAAATAAAATTAAATTGATTAAATAAGGATAAATAAAGTTGATAATGTTTAAAATAAATTCCTAACATGTCTAAATTTAATTGGTTGATGAGATTACAACCCTATCGCATTTAATATTTGAATATGAGTCATTTTTGGAAGTTTTTAAGTGGGTTTAGATTTATTATAAATTAATATTTTAAGATTTCCAAAGGTGCCCCTCTCTTCCTCTTATAAAAGGGCACCTCCTCCCTCCCTTCCTAACACCAATTTGAGCTTTCAAGCTCGGCCAACACCTGCCAAATTCTATTCTCCACTTCCCTAGAAACATCCTAGAGGTCCTGGTCTTCTTCAAAGACCATGTTTAGTGCCCTAAGAGGAGGACTCAAAGAGGCGCTTCAAAGAAGAGGTAATGTCTGTTACCGATTCTTTCAAATTTATTTCTTCTTACACTTATTCATATTTAGTTGTTTCATTATGAAGTAATAACATCAGTATAACTCATATACTAATATGTTATTATAATTATGAAACAACCCTATTTCATCATCTATCCATCCTACGGAAAATGAAATCACAGCGTGTACGTACGTACGGAATACCGTCTCCACGCCGTGGTGTAATCTGTTTTTCCAACACCACTTTACTTGGATGGGTATAATGGTGTAAAGAATAACTATACATAGTTATTATAACATCATAATTATTATGATATATTGTATCATACTATCCAATTCAATTCAATAATTATGGAAACGATAATATCAGTTGTGCGTACGTACGGACTACCGGCTCCACGACGCGATGAGATTCATTCTCCATGTTAACAATTTAAGAATGATTATAAAGTATATATAAGAAATAATAATGAAATATATTTCATTATAAATCTACTAGATTTATGTATATATATATATATGAATGTCATCTACTTAATTCCATTCAACTCAATAAGGAAACGAAAACAGCGTTCATGCGTACGTACGGCTTACCGTCTCCATGAACGGTGTATTTCATTCCTTTTATCGATCTATAATATATATGTATATGATGAATATATATTATATATAAATCTTGTTTTACATTCTGGAATTATTTAAATCATGATATAAGTAATAATATCAAGAAATGAAAAGTCGAAACACATACGATAAATGAAATGATTTTACCCAGAACACTTTTTAACATGGAATTTAGAAAAGAACGGGTAATATAAAGTCATAAGTAAACCATATATGATATCATAACAATGAATATTATTCTTTAATAAGTCAATGAAATTATTTAAATCTTTATACATGAGGTTCGGATACATATGAAGCATATCGAACATAAGGTAAGGGATACTTTTTCAAATCTAATTTTTCTCCGAGATTGATTATTCGTTAGTATTTACTGGGTTTATTTCTATAATCCATGTACATGTTTTATAAAAGTGTTTTAATGTATTTTTAAAGTCCTTTTTACCTATTTTTTACTTTTACTACATGGTATGTATGGAATCTTTCTATTACGAGGTACTTTTTTACTTTTCTTGAAAAAGTACGAGAAGAATGTTTTTTTAACTTATATAGGACGAACATATTTTTATAGTTTTATAAAGCCTTATTTTCATGAAGCTTCCTCCAAAATATTTCATGACTATTCTCAACAAAATCCTATTATTTTAAAATTGCATGACATTTTTTGAAGGGAAAATGATTTTGAAGAAGAAAGGATATTTTCCTCAAGAATTCATTTCATGTGTCTTATCAAAACCATTTTCCATCTAAGATGAAATTACTTCATATGTGTATGGTTCATGTATAAATTATCTATGATTTACATGGTTTCAATTTTCTTATTATGAAATTATATCCATTTATTTTATATGGATTATGTGATGATGGGATGATGTCTATGAAACCCATTTTATTCATTGGGTTATTATGAATGATGTATGTTTGTTTTCTGGAACAAGTAAGAATGATTTCATTATGAGATGGGTGGGACCTATATCTCCCTCCAATGCATTGGGTAAAGATTTATATCTCATGAAATAGTCATGGCTAGAACAGAATGTTAAACCGGTTCAGTGACATAGGACTAGAATGAGGAGTGAACTCGATTAAGAAAGGGACTTTGTCCACTAAGATGTTCTTGGCAGCAATGCCTTGGATAATATGGAAATAATGTCATGTGCTTAATGGTTTCCACAATTACATGTTTTATTCCCATGTAATTTTATTATGTTTAATGTTTCTTTATGATCTATGCCTTACGTACTTCCATGTTTTATGTCATTGCTCCAGCTTTTGATGTTTGAACATTATGTTAATGTTTTTAAGTTCAAATGTATATGTGAAGTTTTATTTTATCCATGCTTACCCTTACTGAGAATTTGAGCTCACCCTTTGTATTTTTTCTTTTCCCCATGATATAAAGAATGGTTTTAGGTAAGAAAAAAAAGGGAATGATCTTTATGAGAGATGTTGAGGATCTTTCACCACGATTAGAAGATTACGTTCCAAGTTTCCAAAGACACTAAACTATTACGGTCCTTGTGTGTATGTTTTTGTTATGTATTAAGTATTCCACAAAAGTAATGTAATGTCCATGTACGTCAATCTTCGGGTCTTTATAGTTGGTATCAGAGGAATGTTTTAGTCAACCTTTGGAATCTAGGATGCGAGAACTTTAGTGAGATCCCTAGAGATATGTCTATGGTATATCTAAGGATGTCCCTTAGGTGTAGTATACGTATAGGTTATAGTCCTAGAATTGCGCTAATGATCTTAGAATTTAACCTAATATGTTAGATATTGAGTGTAACCCCCCTTTAATATGTTTTTTCCCTAGCATGATTTTTTCCTCTCACACTATTCTTTTTGGGTTTTAGAAAATTGCTGGAAACATGAAGATTCACGATAATGGAGGATATGATGGACAATGGAATGATATTCTTCATGAGCAACCAAATGAAACAGGATTTGGAAGTCCAGAAATCATTATTATGCCTAACCAGAAATCTCATAATATGATCAATAATCTCAACTTTGGTAAGTTTCCCGACTTAGATAATAAGAGAAAGATGAAATTTCATGATTATCATAGAGGAAAGAAAGTTAAATTTCTCTCATGTAAATCATGTGGGAAGAGGCATCAGGGAGATTGTTTCAAAGGAACTAGAAGATGCTTTGGGTGTGGAAAAGAAGGACACAAAGCCAGTGAGTGCAAAGGAAACAGTTCAGTTAACATTGTGGACAAGGATAATGGTATTGCTACGACATTAACAATGATTAGATGTTTTAAATGTGGAATGTATGGGCATTATGAAAACCAATTCCCTAAGGGTAAATATCATGAAGAGAATCATCATGGTCATACAAGTAGTATTTATGTGGATGATGATGAAGAGACTACAAATGAAATATGAGATTAAATAAATGATGAAGCTCAGCTAGTGGTTTAAGAAGTTAGTGGAATTTTTGTATGTTTATAAAGAATAATGTATGGTACTATGGAATAAAGAATCATCTAAGGATTGTTACACTATTGTTTTTCCTAAAGTATATGAATGTATATGTTGAATGCTACCGGTAACCATGGAAGGTTATTCAGATATTTTTGGAAAGTAGATGATATGCGCATAATGAAGGGATAAGAAGATAATGAGATATTTGATTGTATTCATAAGCTCATGATTGATATAAGGACTAAGTGATATTATGGTTTGATTATATATAAATTTTGGGATTTTGGTATGTGGAAAGAGTTAAATTTTGACAGCATTCATGTTTTCACTAATGTTAAATGGGTATTCATTCTTCAAGAAAATACATGATTAAGGTGTTCGCATGTTTGTAATTTAACCAACAAGATATATCTTATGATATATTGGGGATAAATGATGGCATTCACGTGATTGTTATGTGATATTTCAAGTAATAATTTTCATTATACTATAAGCTTGGACCGAAGAATTTTAGATAAGCCTAAAGATTGGAATGGATTATGTTGGACAAAAGTTAGTATTGTTTAAGGATAGAAATTTTTTCGATATTATTGATGGAATGTTATAGTAATGTAGTTTTAGAAAAAGGAAAACCTGCAGGATGGGCGACATCCCATCGTGTCGGACCAAGATGTGGGAATCGAAGCCACAACCGAAGTGCGACTGGAATTTATTGCCTACCACTGGCCTACAGGAAGTCCCTGATTAGTGAAACTAGTTTTATCTTATTAAGCGGTATAATATATGAAGTATAAGTTCATTTTTTGGAACCATAAATGATTATTCTAACCATATGATGGACTTATAACTTTTGATAACCTTTTTTTTGAAACAGATGGAACGACCCATCATTCTATCCCATGATCTTCTAACATATCACAGATAAAAAATTCAATTTCATTTCATTAAGGGATGAAGTGGAAATTGTTAAATTCACAAACAACAGTGAGATTGTACCAAAATCATGTAATTGTTTCTTTTAATTCATCAACTTTAGGGAAATGATCTTGAAAACCAAAAATGTTGCCTTAGTGACCTTATATCCGATGAATCAGATGGTACGTTAGATCATCACAAATCTATGGCTTTGTGATTGTTGGCTTTTTCATAGCCATGTTCTCTAACACTCTATATCAGAACATGATGGTTATATTTCTCTTCCATATCCATATTTTCATCTATGTTATCCTATGTGGAAACCCAATGATTATTTTATTTGGGTAACTGTTACGTTTCATACTTTAGTTTATAAAGAAAAGTTTTGGTATTCCTTTTTACGATGTGGGTTTCAATTAAAGAATCTTCCAAGTAGAAAACCATTTATAAACCCAATGAATTTCGAGGGCGAAAATCATTTTAAGGGGGGTATAATGTAATAACCCAGTATTTTATAAGATATATTCGTTTTAAGTTCTTTCATATCTTATGTTGTACGATACACGAAGACTATCTTGCGCTATACGCAACACCGTATTTGCTTGCAGTATACGCAACACTAATCCTGGATCGTGTTACACACAATTTCATGTTTGTTTGATTATAGTTATTCTACGAAAAATTGAGTATATATATATATATATTCAATGTATTTTTCATACACAGCAACAAAGTATTCGTGCACTACACGCAACCCTGACTTGGATTGCATTACACCTTCCTCGATAGCGTGTGTTGTACGCAATACCGAGTTTTACTAAACAACGATATATTATTATAATATTATTATGAACTAGCTGTTATGAATATTATTAACTAAATTTTGAGTTTTATAACATTATTATTCATCTTACACATTTTCTAGAACATGGTATAAGAACAAAATAAATTTCTTGGGTAAAATAATTATTTTTCAAAAAATGCAGTTTTGCCGCCTTTTGAGGGCACACCCACTTTAAATATAGTTTTGGCATGTTTATAAGATAAATTTTACAAAATAAAATTATTCTTTTGAATAAGGATATAAAATTTTACCATGGATAAATTTTTCATATTATTCTGATAACTTTCATATTTTAATGAATAGTAAAAACACGCTATATTTTAATTAAAAACAACTTTTTTCATCGTAATAACTTATATGGTTAAAATATAATATTGAATGGTTTTAACATATAAATAGAATATATTTTTACCATTTAATATAATTTATGTCATTAGAATTGATTTTACATTGAATTCGTAGGTTAAATCAATTCAATCTTTTGTAATGTATTAAACAAAAACCCGTTTTCATTCGACAACGAGATTAATTTTAATTTATTTTCGGCAACTTCTGTGTATTGAATTTGGAAAAATGGATTTCATATTTGTAATAAGTGGGTCCAAATTATGTTAATAGGATACTTTTTATTTTTGGAAATTATGAATAGTAACTATAGTAAATTTTATTTACCATAGTTAAAGGTAAATCGTGTAATTAAGGGTAAATATAATATTATAAAATTACCCTAACACATGCCAAAATTTTATTGGATGGCTAAAAGTCGACCCATATCACCTAAGGGTTTGATTAGATTCATTTTATGGACTTTTGACCATGACAATAATTTAATAATTATTAAAACCAATGAGAGTGACAACATGTCACTCTCTTAAATCGTATAAGTATAATAATTCTAATTTAGTGATAAACATCATAAAACTTAGAACATGAATAGTCTCCAGAAAGCTAATAAAATTATCTACATCATGATAATTTATTTCGTATTTTTAAGGATTAAATAATTGTCATTAATGGTGATACATTAATGATGCAAAAATTATTTATTAAGTGAAAGATCAGTAATATAGTTTTTATTGAAATAATAATACCTATTAAAAGACCCAAAAACCTGACCAAAACTTATTGGTAGTGTATATATACACCTTAATCATCCAATTACATAATATATAACCGTTTGGAGTTTTATAAAAGTGATTATTACACTTCTATTATTTTATTTTAAATGATTCCAAAGTTGTATCCTTCATAATTTAATAAATATAACATTTTAAATATTGTGATTTTAAGATGATAAATTCGAGTAAAATTATTATTCTGAAAGCTAATATATTTATCTTCATCATAGAAATTTATTTTTAATTTTTATGAACAAAATAAGTATATTAAATAATTATACAAAAATGTTGTAGTAATTAATTTATTAAGAGATAAACCAAATAAATGGTTTTAAAAATAATAGAATAAATATTATATGAACTATCTAATGTTCTCCACTAATTCTATAGATAAAATTGTTTAAAAATCACAAAAATATTTACAAATTATAAATTTATATTTATATGGTATAAAATGTTATAAAGTATCCAGTTATTGACAATTCACAACAAATAATTAATTATATTTTATAATTTAAAACTTATAATGTTATTATCACAAATAAAATTAAGTTGATTAAATAAGGATAAATCTAGTTGATAATGTTTAAAATAAATTACTAACATGTCTAAATTTTATTGGTTGATGAGATTAAAACCCTATCTCATCTAATATTCGAATATGAGTCATTTTTGGAAGTTTTAAAGTGGGTTTAGATTTATTATAAATTAATATTTTAAGATTTCCAAAGGTGCCCCTCTCTTCCATTATAAAAGGGAACCTCCACCCTCCCTTCCTCACACAAATTTGAGCCTTCAAGCTCGGCCAACCCCTGCCAATTTCAATTCTCCACTCCCCTAGAAACATACTAGAGGTCCTGGTCTTCTTCAATGACCAATTTTAGTGCCCTAATAGGAGGTCTCAAAGAGGCGCTTCAAAGAAGAGGTAATGTCCGTTACCGATTCTTTCATCTTTATTTCTTCTTCTACTTCTTGTTCTTTAGTTGTTTCATTATGAAGTAATAACATCAATATCACTAATATACTGATATGTTATTATAAGTATTAAACAACCCTATTTCACCATCTATCCATCCTACGGAAAACAAAATCATCGCGCGTACGTACGTACGGAATACCGTCTCTACGCTGTGGTGTAATCTGTTTTTCCAAAACCACCTTACATGGATGGGTATAATGGTGTAAAGAATAACTATACATAGTTATTATAACATCATACTGATTATGATATATTGTATCACACTATCCAATTCAATTCAATAATTATGGGAATGATATCATTGCTCGTGCGTACGTACGGACTACCGTCTCCACGACGCGATGAGATTCATTCTCCATGTTAACCATTTAAGAATGATTATAAAGTATATATAAGAAATAATAATGAAATACATGAAATTATAATGCTACTGGATTTATGTATATATATATATATATATGAATATCATCTACTTAATTCCATTCAACTCAATAAGGAAAAGAAAATAGCGTTCATGCATACGTACGACCTACCGCCTCCATGAACGGTGTATTTCATTCCTTTTATTGATCTATAATATATATGTATATAATTAGTATATATTATATATAAATCATGTTTTACATTCTGAAATTATGTAAATCAGGATATAAGTAATAATATTAAGAAATGACAAGTCGAAACACATACGATAAATGAAACGATTTTACCCAAAACACTCTTTAACATGGAATTTACAAAAGAACGGGTAATATAAAGTCATAATTAAACCATATATGATATCATACCAATGAATATTATTCCATAACAAGTCAATGACATTATTTAAATCATTATATAGGAGGTTCGGAAACATACGAAGCAAATCAGACATAAGGTAAGGGATAATTTTGCAAATCTCATTTTTATCCGAGATTGCTTATTCGTTAGTGTTTACTGGGTTTATTTCTATCATCCATGTCCATGTTTTATAAAAGTTTTTTCATGTATTTTTAATGTCCTTTTCACCCATTTTGACTTTTACTACATGGTATGTATGGAATCTTTCTATTAAGAGGTACTTTTTGACTTTTCCGACAAAAGTATGAGAAGAATGTTTTTTTAACTTATACAGAACGAACGGATTTTTACAGTTTTATAATGCCTTATTTTCATGAAGCTTTCTCCAAAATATATCATGACTATTCTTAACAAAATCTCTTTATTTTAATATTGCATGAAATTTTTTGAACAGAAAATGATTTTGAAAAAGAAAGGATATTTTTCTCAAGAATTCATTTCAAGTGTCTTATCAAAACCATTTTCCATCTAAGATGAAATTATTTCATATGTTTATGGTTCAAGTATAAAGTCTCTATGATTTCCATGGTTTCACTTTTCTTATTATGAAATGATATCCATTTATTTTTTATGGATTATGTGATGATGGGATGATGTTTATGAAACCCATTTTATTCATTGGGTTATTATGAATGATGTATGTCTATTTTGTGGCACAAGTAAGGATGATTTCATTATGAGATTGGTGGGACCTATATCTCCCTCCAATGCATTGGGTAAAGATTTATATCTCATGAGATAGACATGGCTGTAACGAAATGTTAAACCGGTTCCGTGATACAGGACTGGAACGAGGAGTGAACTCGATTCAGAAACGGACTTTGTCCACTAAGATGGTCTTGGCATCGATGCCTTGGCTAATATGGAAATCATATCATGTGCTTAATGGTTTCCACAATTACATGTTTTATTCCCATGCTATTTTATCATGTTTAATGTTTCATTACGATCTATGCCTTACGTACTTCCATGTTTTATATCATTTCTCAATCTTTTGATGTTTAAACATTATGTTCATGTTTTTATGTTTAGATGTATATGGTATTGTAAAGACTTGGAAATTTCAAGGGAAATTTTTTTCTAAATTTTATACGATATTTTACAAGAACGCAGTTTCTGACGGCGCATGATTCCGAGGCCCGGTAGGCCCGGAATAATTTTCCGAAGTTTAGCTCGGGTACGTTCAGTGAACGAACGAGCGGGTTTTTATAACTTTTGAATCGGTGCTCAGAATTTAATTCTGAGGGCACCGATGGAATCATAGTGCCGGTATTTTCTTAAAAACACCTCTTCCGGAGATGCGTTTTCTCGGGTGTGGTTTTTAATTTTTTGGGCTTTAAGTTAAGAAATAAAATAATGTGGTATGCCAAACATTATTTTATTTCACTTAAAACCACTTAAAGCCACTTTAAGCTGCTTAAGCTGAGTTGAAGCAGATAGGGTGGAACCCAAAATATCCTACCCTCTTGGTAGGATATTTGTGTGGTGGGGCCCACACGAGCCCTGACGTTTCTTTCCGTCCAAGTAACGCACCTGTGAAAACCCTTTTTAAATAAAGTCAACCGACACGTTTTCTTAAAATTCTAAACGCCCCTATTAATTGGGCAGTCAAGTGGTACCATTAATTCATCGAATTAATGGTTTGTTACTTAACTTATAATTTTTTAAATATTGGCATGAGAATAAAATAAGACCAATTCTTGTTTTCTCTTAAGGGTTTCTTGTTGAGAGAATTGAGAGAAGCTTGAAGATCTTCATCCTCCATCGCGAAGAATGCGAAGAACGTGAAGAACGCGAAAAACACCGGCTTCCGACGAAGGGAGAAGAAGAACGCCAAACCCTCGGAGATCGACGACGTGACGTCGACAGTTGTCCCTCTATGACGCTTCTTCCACGACAATCCATCCCCGTGACAATCTTCGATCGACAACTTGAGGTAGGGGTTTTACGTTATTTTCCATACGTGATTATCTTCCGTCTTTTATTTACGATATTTGGACCACATGATATCAGTTAATGGGAGGAGGTCGGACTGCACAAACACGGTCGTCCCCCTCCCTTTTTTTTTCTTATTGTTGCGGATCGAATGAATTAATGCGGTGTCGTCACACCGTGCGGGATCGAGCGGCAAGGATGGGCGACAACGTCACACCACGCGGGATCGAGCGACAAGCATGCGCGACATCATCACGCCGTGCGGGATCGAGCGACAAGAATGTGCGACATCGTCCCGCCACACATTCAAATTTTGAACTCTCGTGCATGGGTATTTGATTGCATGGTGTTCGTATAATTTATTTTGGATAAATTATACCCTCATCAAGGATTAAAATAATGTGTTTATTATTTTCCAATTGATAACACCTAACGCGGAGGGCGCATGCCGAATAAACACGGCCCAACAACCCTTCGTAGCTTGTTTATCGATGTTCGGATCAAATTACGACGAAGAAGAATTCCGACATGGGGTTTGAGGGACTTGTAGTGAAGATATGGGCCTGGGAGGACCACTGGCGAAGACCGCATGGAAAACGGACCAACGGAGCGCATCTGGTGGTCCGTAGAAGCTCCCACCGGTGCGCCGCCAGCAAAACCCGCCGCAGCGGAAGCCGTCACGGCGAGGTCGGTTCCGCGGCCGTGAAAAACCGAGGGGCGGGACGCGGCCAGCATGCCGCGTCCGGGTGACGCGGGCGGCCCCCGCACGGAGGCCTCGGTTCCCTCGCTCGGCCGGTCGACCGAGCCGAGCCGACCCGCCAGGCCGGGTCGCGCCAAGGTCGGGCCGGGCCGCCCCGGCCGGGCCGGGCCGCGCCCATCCGGGTCGGGCCGACCCAGGGGGGGTCGGGCCGGGTCGGTCCGGGCCCATACCCCCCATTTTCGGACCGTTTTCAGTCTTATGCCCATATCATGGGATACGGACCTCCGATTGACGTACCGTCAGCGGATATGTGATCCTAGGATCGAGCCGGTCGTTTCGACATATTACACTAATGGTTTCGATGAAATTTGTGTTTGGTCGGGTTGGGTCGTACACGAAACCAACCGGGCCCTCGGAGCGGAAACAGGTATATCTTGAGCACCAGACGTCCGATTGACGTGCCGTCAACTTTATTGGAATCCTCATGATGAGACGGAACTTTTGGTATTCCCTAACCGAGGTTTGGATGCATTTGGTGTATGGCCGGGATGGATTGTACCCGAAATCCAATCGGGCCCCTAGAGCGGGAAAGCTGATATCTTTCAGACCAGACGTCCGTTTGACGAACCGTCAGTTGATTTGATGATCCCTTTGAGAAACGGTCCCTATGAGTATACCCTATGAGAGTTCGGGGTACAGTTGAGATACGGCCGGATTGGTTCGCACACGAAACCAACCGGGCCCCGGGGACGAAAAAGCTAGTAACTCACAGACCGGGCGTCCGATTGACGTGCCGTCTACTGCGTTGAAACCCCTATGACGAGGCGGTCTGTTGAGATACTTCTTCGTGGGAATTTTTTTTACATGGAGCATAGACCAGTAGCTCGTGGTGTGGACCCTCCTAGAGGTGAGCTTGCGGAGTACAGAGACCGTGTAGCTGGCTGAGGCTTGAAGACTTCTTGTCTGATTCGTTTCGGAGTGACTTGCATATCCCAGTGGGGAGCACTACATTGTGAGGTGGAAGACCCACGGCGGAGGAGCACTACTGTGTGAGGTGGCAGAACTGCGGTACTCGACAGGAGAAGTACCTCTGTAGGCTATGAGGGGGAGCACTACTGTGTGAGGTGGCAGACCCATGGCGGGAAGCACTACTGTGTGAGGTGGCAGGCCCGCAGTACTCGACAGGAGGAGTACCTCAGCAGTCATAAGTTGGTGAGCAGTACCTCGGAGTCGTGACAGGACCACTGTACTCTCCAGAGATGGAGCTCTTCATTAGTTACAGTTTCGATAAAAAAAATCATGGTTTGAGCTGATTCTATGACCTTTGGGTTTCCTCATGATTGAGATGGGTTACTTGATAACTTAGGTATATGTATGGGAATATAACTAAGTAGAGGTTATCTGTTGACATCTTCTTTGTGGTTATCCTTCTTGTTTTTAGTGAGACGTTAAGGGTCTCAGGGTCCCTACTGAGTATTGTTATACTCACTCCTACACGGGCTAAGCCCGCACCTCGTTGTGTTGGTTGTAGATGACGAGCAGAGCTGATAGAGGCTGAGTGTTCGAGGACTGGACGGTACCCGGAGGTGGACCACTCAATGAGTCATTATCTCGTGGTGGATGATCCAGGAGATGCACTATCCGTACCTACCCTTTAGGTAGGATCCATGGTGGATGATCCAGGAGCTACGCTAACTGTACCTACCCTTCAGGTAGGATCCGAGGAGGATGACCTAGGAGATTCTTCCTTCCTTCTAGCTGTTTGTCTTTTACTATTGTACTTTGTTTAGTTATAGTTGTACTTTTAGTTGGGTTTGTATTCTGGTTAATTTACCTTTCAGCACTTTCTTTTGTACTTGGTGTTTTACTTCCGCTTGTACTCTGTGGTGTTTTGTTTACTTTTATAATGGAAACGACTTCCCAGTTATCGGGATTTATGCCTTTGGTGCAAGTCGCCAGCCCCTGGCCTATGGAAGGTGGGCTTGGGGTAGTCATGGCATTGGCCCCGAGGATGGGTCGTGACAAATTGGTATCAGAGGGGTCTGTTCTACCACATATCTTATACTCTGATATTTTACTTTCTGTGAAGAGATAGTGTTAAGTATACCGAGTGTGGTTTTCAGTTCAGGGAGTCCAGTGTTGGTGCAGGAGGCCGACGTATCCATACACCCGGACCCTGAAAACTGATTTCCAACTTTGTGCACGTAAACACTGATTGCATGTGTGTTTCCATAAGTTTTAAAAGTCAGCTCAAACCAGGTCAGCTCACTAGGTATAAATCTTTTGACCGTGTCACGTTGTTTCTTTCTGGATGCCTCCCTGTGGACGACAAGATAGAGCCCCGAGAGTGGTACGTACTGACAGCTCGCTGAGCAACGAGGCCTCAGTACAGGGACCTATCCCAGTTGAGGCACCAGTGGAGGCACCAGCGGTACTACTACCCATTGGGCCACAGATGCCACCAGCCCCAGCAGCAGAGGGTGCATGTCACTTGAGCGCACTGCACGAGTTCCAACGCTAGACGCCACCCAGGTTCCAGGGATGGACGGACCCGCAGGCAGCTGAGGATTGGCTAGAGGTTGTGGTGAGAGTATTCAGGCTAGTGGGGAAGCCAGCATACTTCATGGTGATCATTGCTGCCAGCCTTCTTCAGGCAGCAGCCGGCAGATGGTGGAGCCTGATGCTCCAGATACCTGACAAGGCGACACTTCTATGGGCAGACTTCGAGAACCTGTTCCGGACAGATTTTGTACCAGCCACCCTTCGAGCGGTGCATATACAGGAGCTACTTCAGCCGCGTCAGGGCAGCATGACAGTGGTGCAATATTCAGCGAGGTTCACAGACCTCTTGCGCTACTCCACAGATATGGTACGGGACCCGTTCTTCAGGGCCCGAACCTTCGAGCAGGGACTCAGGCGAGAGATTAGAGCTTTTATTGTTTCTCACAGAATCCTGACACAGACAGGGGTGTTGGAGCGAGCCCTCTTAGTGGAGAATTTCCTTGCTGAGCAGTCTCCAGCAGCAGGACCCACCACTAGCCGGAATGCGGCAGAGTCTTCTATAGGAGGCAGTAGACAGATGACGCAGAGATCCAAGAGGACCAGACCTACAGGTGGTCGAACGCATGACTCATGGTCAGTAGTACGAGGAACCAAGGGGAGGTATAGAGCCAGACCTGCCCTGCAGTGCTACTCTTGTGGCGGGATTGGTCACATGGCACGTGACTGTCTGACCCGACATGCATATGACCAGCGGATAAATGAAGAACATCCCAGGCAGATGCAAAGGTTCGATCGAGACGGACCGTAAGGAGCGTAAGGTCGAGGAAGAGAAGATGGTCGTGCAGCTGGAGGTGGACGACGCTACGAGGTGTTTCCACCACCACAACTAGGAGGTCCACCCCGACCGCAGGGGGTTGGTGGACATGGGAGAGCTCAACTTCAGGCAGCTGAGTCCTACGATCATGGAGCTCTGAAAGCAGATGGACAGGAGCGAAACTAGTGGATTTGTCCCTTGTACTTCTAGTTCCATATTGTTGTTGTATTCGTGTCTTTGTACTATAAGCTTAAATAATAAAAACACACTTATCTTTGTTTGCTTTCTTGTCCTTTTGTTTGGTTGATACTGAGTGGTCCCGGTTAAAACTGTTGACTTGACCCTCACGTTCTATATTTGTACTGGAGGAGACCGAGTGACCTCACACTAATGCCGACAGTGTGACTCGACCCTTGGAGGCGAGAGTGACAGTTGGATCTCTTAGTAGTTACATCGAGGCCTTACAATGTCATCCATGTCATGAATGCGTCATTCATGTCAGGATTGACTGTATTAGGCAATGGGAGTGGTTCATCCAGGGGATGAGACCGAGTTTCTCTTTTCGGAAAAGGAGAAATTTTAGCAGCTCTTTCAGATCATATGCAAATAAGGTACAGATCATCCATGAGCGGATGAAGACTGTACAGTGCAGTAAGAAACAGGAAACCGGCTCCAGTCTTAGAGACTCGAGCTTGTTAAATGTTTAAAGAAGAGGAAGATTTAAGAGGAGATGAGTCTGCGGAGCAGCAGACGTGGAGGCAGAGCTGGGAGAGCAGAATGAGATGGTGTACATCTTAACATGCTACAACCACCCGCCTTAGTTATCCCCACCAGGCTTAGGGAGCTATAGGGTGGGGGAAGAATGTGGCTGCATGCGGTCAATGAGTGTGACCCAATGGTTCTAAAAATGATTCCAGGGACAGTCTGTATCCACTACTAGTTGTTGTAGTAACATAAGTTGATATGAACCATTCCTTGATTTCGAAAATCTTGTTCCAGACCTAGAGTTTCAGGAAGCCGTGGACTTGACCCTCACGTCTGGAGATACCTTGGGAGGAGACTCGATAATCACACATACGCCGACGGTGTGGTCAAACCCTCGAGGTGAGAGTTTCGGTTGAATCTCTTAGTGGCAGCGTCGAGGCCTTACGACGTTAGTTTGAGTATGGAATGGGAAATAACTGTTCATACTCAAATTGACGGTTTTAGGAAAACGTCGGGATGGGTTTTCCTTGGTCAGCGGAAAGGAAACCCCAGGCAGCACAGGATAAACTCATGCACAGTAGGGTGCGACCGATCACTCTTGAGTCAGTCAACCTTACCCTCGTGCCAGAAGTCGTTTTGAGTTCCAGTTCTAAATAGGAATTGGAGACCTCTGGAGTTCGAGGATGATGATCACGTCCTTATACGGGTCTCACCTCGACGAGGTTTACGGAGATGTGACCAAGGCGGCAAGTTATCTCCGATGTTCAGCAGACCTTCTTAGGTTCTCAGCTGGGTAGGCGTGGTGGTTTACCGCTTGACCCATCCACCTCAGTTGCACCAGGTGCACGACGACTTCCACGTATCTCTACTGTGGAGATATGTGCTCGTCCATTCGCATATCATCAACTATGAGGAGCTGGACGATGGCGATGGGGGGTCTTTCATGGAGGTTCCAGTGGATCGAGGATCGACAGGAGCAGATACTACGAGGACGATCGATTCCTCGGGTGCACCTTCATTGGCAGTACGGGAACCTCCATGTGAGCACATGGGAGAGGAAGGCTCAGATGCTTGCTCAATACCGCTTTTGTGACCCGAGTTTGTGTTGGAGCTTTACGAGGACGTATATCCCTGAAGTGGGAGTAATGTAAAGACCCTGTAATATCAAGGGAAATTTTTTTCTAAATTTTTTTTGGGATTTTACAAGAACGTAGTTTCTTGATGGCGCCTGATTCCGAGGCCCGGTGTGCCCGGAATCGTCTTCCGATGTTTAGCTCGAGTACGTTCAATGAACGAACAAGCGGGGTTTTCTAACTTTTGAATCGGTGCTCGGAATTGAATTCCAAGGGCTTCGATGGAATCGAAGCACCGGTATTTCCTTAGAAACACCTCTTCCGGAGTTGCGTTTTCTCAGGTGTAGTTTTTATTTTTTTGGGCTTTAAGTTAAGAAATAAAATAATGTGGTATGACAATCTTTATTTTATTTCAATTAAAGCCGCTTAAATCCACTTTAAGCTTCTTAAGCTGAGTTGAAGCGGATATGGTGGAACCCAAAATATCCTACCCTCTTGGTAGGATATTTGTGACATGGGGCCCACACGGGCCCCACCATTTTGTTCCCTCTAATTAACGCACCCGTGAAAACCCTTTTTAAATAAAGTCAACCGACACATTTTCTTAAAATTCTAAATGCCCCTATTAATTGGGAAGTCAAGTCGTACCTTTAATTCATCGAATTAATGGTTCGTTACTTAACTTAGAATTTTCTAAATATTGGCCTGAGAATAAGATAAGACCAATTATTGTTTTCTCTTAAAGGTTGCTTGTTGAGAGAATTGGGAGAAGCTTGAAGATATTCATCCTCCTTCGCGAAGAACGCGAAGAACACGAAGAACGCCGACCTCCGACGAAGGGCGACGAAGAACGCCAAACCCTCGGAGATCGACGACGTGACGCCGACAGATCTCCCTCTACGATGCTTCTTCCACGACGATCCATCCCCGCGACAATCTTTGATCGGCAACATGAGGTAGGGGGTTTACATGATTTTCCATACGTGATTCTCTTCCGTCTTTTATCCGCGATATTTGGACTGCATGATATCAGTTAACGGGAGGAGGCCAGATCGCACAAACATGGTCGTCCCCCTCCCTTTTTGTTTTTCTTGTTGTTGAGGATCGAATGAATTGATGCAGTGTCGTCGCACCATGTGGGATCGAGCAGCAAGGATGCACAACAACGTCACACCGTGCAGGATCGAGCGGTAAGCATGCACGACATCGTCACACCGCGCGAGATCGAGCAAAAAGAATACGCGACATCATCACGCCGCGCATTCAAATTGTAAACTATCGTGCGTGGGTATTTGATTGCAAGGTGTTCGTATAATTTATTTTGGATAAATTATACCCTCATCAATGATTAAAATCATGTGTTTATTATTTTCCAATAGATAACACCTAACGCGGAGGGCGCATGCCGAATAAACACGGCCTGACAACCCTCCGCAGCTTGTTTATCGATGTGCGGATCGACGGACGACGACGAAGAAGGCTGCCATGGCGTTTGAGGGCCTTGCATTGATGATCGGGTCCTGGGAGGACCACTGGCGAAGACCGCACGCAAAACGAAACCAACCGGCCCCCGGGGACGAAAAGCTAGTTACTAACAGACCGGGCGTCCGATAGACGCACTGTTTTTTGCGTTGAGACCCCTATGATGAGGTGGTCTGTTGAGATACTTCTTCTTGGGACTTTGTGTTACTTGGAGCATTGACTAGTAGCTCGTGGAGAGGACCCTCCCGGAGGCGAGCGTGCGGAGTACGGTGATTGTGTAGCCGGCTGAGACCTGACGACTGCTTGTCCGATTCGTTTCGGAGTGACTTGCATAGCCCCGTAGGGATCACTACATTGTGAGGTGGAAGACCCACGGCGGAGGAGCACTACTGTGTGAGGTGGAAGACCCACGGTACTCGACCGGAGGAGTACCTCTGTAGGCTATGAGGGGGAGCACTATTGTGTGAGGTGGCAGACCCATGGAGGGAAGCACAACGGTGTGAGGTGGCAGGCACGCGGTACTCGATAGGAGGAGTACCTTAGCAGTCTTAGGTTGGTGAGAAGTACCTCGGAGTCATGAAATGACCACTGTACTCTCCAGAGATGAAGCTCTTTAGCAGTTACGGTTTCGGTAATAAAAATCCTCGTTTGAGCTGAGTCTATGACCTTTGTGTTTCCTCATGATTGAGATGGGTTACTTGATAACTTAGGTATATGTATGGGCATATAACTAAGTAGAGGTCATCTGTTGAGATCTTATTTGTGGTTATCCTTGTTTGTTTTAGTGAGACTTTAAGGGTCTCGGGGTCCCTACTGAGTATTGTTATAGTCACCCCTGCACAGGCTATGCCCGCACCTCATTGTGTTGGTTGCAGACAACAGGAAGAGCTGACAGAGGCCGATTGTTTGAGGACTGGACGGTACCCGGAGGTGGACCACTCAATGAGTCAGTATCCCGTGGTGGATGATCCAGGAGCTGCGCTATCTATACCTACCTTTCAGGTAGGATCTGTGGTGGACGATCCAGGAGCTGCGCTATCTGTACCTACCCTTCAGGTAGGATCCGAGGAGGACGACCCAGGAGTTGCTTCCTTCCTTCTAGTTGTTTGTCTTTGTCTGTTGTACTTTGTTCAGCTGTAGTTGTACATTCAGTTGGGTTTGTATTCTGGCCCATTTACCTTTTAGCACTTTCTTTTGTACATAGTTTTTTACTTCCTCTTGTACTCTTTGGTGTTTTGTTTACTTTTATAAAGGCAATGACTTCCCAGTTATCGGGATTTACGCCTTTGGTGCTAGTCGCCAGCCCCTGGCCTATGGAAGGCGGACTTGGGGTAGTCACGACACGGGCCCCGAGGACGGGGCGTGACAGGTATGTTTTGCTTTATCCATGCTTACCCTTACTGAGTATTTGAGCTCACCCTTTTTATGTTTTCTTTTCCCCAGGATATAAAGAAAGGTTTTAGGTAAGAAAAAAAGGGGAAGATCTTTATGGGAGATGTTGAGGATCTTTCACCATGATTAGAAGATAACGTTGCAAGTTTCCAATGACACTAAACTATTACAGTCCTTGTGTGTCTGTTTTTGTTATGTATTAATTTTTATGCAAAAGTAATGTAATGTCCATGTACGTCAAGCTTCGGTTCTCTACAGTATGTGTTCGTTATATATGGTTTATGGAAATATTTTGGTATCAAATGTGTAAGTAATGATATTTTATTTAGTTAAGGGTATTTACTACTTCATAAAGGTGAAAAGTATTACTTATGATAAAGTATTCATGGTTAACATGTTGTTTAGATAAAACTAGAAGTTTTCCTTCTTTTTGTATCCCTTACTGAGCTTTTTATGCTCATCCCATGTTTTTGAAATGTTTTCAAAGGGCATAATGTGGAATAGGTTCCTGGATGGGATCCTGGAAAAGTTATGATGTCTAAAATATGGAACTAGAAATGACACTTTTTTCAAGAGTTTATGTTTAAAAAAATGTAAACTGTGTAGAAGTGCCTAATTTATAATATTTTGAGATGTAATTTTTATGTCCAAATTCTCTAAAACTCTAAACATGAAAGTGTCATAGTTATTTTTGAAGTGATAAGTGTTTATTAAATTTGTGTAAAAAATATTAAAGGTATTAGATAACCATTGAGGATAAATTATGTTATGGTTATTTTTGAGGAATTTTTCTTTTTTTTTATTCTTATGAAATTGTAATGTTTTTAAAAAAGTAAAACACACAGACTATGTAACAACCCGCCACGTCGGAAAAATCCACAGAAATCAAATCCACAACCAAAGTGAGATTGGGATTTATCACCTACCATTAGAATATGTGACGTCCCTGGTTAGTATGGAAAAAATATTTTTACATAAATGATTTTATTGATCAAGAATAAGTTTATTTGGGATTATTTGTATTATCAAATGGAAATTATCGGTATTGGAAAATTATTTGGTCATTATGTGATAAATGTTATTTTGGAAGACATTCTCTCTTTTGGGAACACTATATGGTTAAGGGAAAAAATACCTTGGGATTAAAACTGTGGATTAATGGTATAAATTTTAATTTGGATGAATATATGTTTTTGTGTGTGAACATATTGTGATTTGGGTTATTTATAAAAACAATTAACATATCATAGAGAATATGTGATTAGGTTAATTACACTTTAGTATGAGACTTTATGAGTAATAGATGTTTTTGGGGATAAATATTAGTATTTACTATGGAAGACAATCTGATTTAAATCCTTCTGAGTTTTGGGATTCAATATTAGTTTTAATTAATTTGATGAATTTTAAGGAAAATTTTATATTAAATGGTCTTTCTTGAACTTTGGATACTTTTGGTTGAATTTTAGAGATTAAGAGTAGTACTTATTTTTATAAAGAATTATTCATTTAGAGATTATATGATCACGTGATAACCAATTTTGTTTTTTGTTAATGTATAAAGATATGGGAAATATATGGTTAATATTTTGTGGATCATGTTATTCTCTAGAAGCTGATTCTTGCGTACGTACGGCCTACCGTCTCCATCAACGGTGTATTTTATTTCATTTATCTATCTATTATACATATGTATACTGAATATATGTGATATATAAATAATGTTTTTCATTCTGGAAGTAAGTAAATCATGATATAAGTAATAATAATATCATGAACAACAAGTCCAAACAATTATGATAAATGAAATGATTTTACCCAAAATGCTGATTTAACATGGAATTGACAAAAGAATAGGTAATATAAAGTCATAAGTGAATCATATATGATTTCATAAATATTATTATGGTTCTGTTACATGTGAATAATATGTTTAAACACACTATACAGTAGTTTTAGACATGTGTGGAAGAAATTGGATCTAATGTAAGGGATAATTTTTTAATCTCATTTTTAACTGAGATTTCATATACGTATTTATTTAATGGGGTTATATTTTTCAACCATGTCCATATAAATGTTTTTCATATAGTTATTAATATTCTTCCATGTATGTTTAAAGTCATGTTTAACCCTCTTTTGCTTTTACATTGTGTTATGGAAGGAATATTTCTTTTGTTTACCATACGAGAAACTATAAGGACTCGGACTTCAACCTTACATAATATTTAATCGAATGAATAATTCACATTGAGGATGTTTTCATTTTTAGTGTTTTATAGAATTAGAACATAACTATTACATCACAAAAGATTAAAAATTAGACACATCAACACAGTTTCTATTTATTTTTACAAAACATGAACACTCAAAAAAAGAGTCATATATAGTTCCATGTTTAAGACAACATTACTTTTCTATGATCCCATCCATGACCCTATTCCACATTATGTCATGTGAAAATCATTTCAAAAACATGGAATGAGCATAAAAAGCTCACTAAGGGAGACAAAAAGAAGGAAAATTGTTAGTCTTTCAAAACCCCAGGTACACCATGAATACATTATCATAAGTAATACTTTTGACCTTTATGTAGTAGTAAATACACTTCACTAAATAATAGTTCATTGCTTATCATTTAGTAACCAAAATATTACAATAAAACCCATATAAAAAATTAATAAATAAAGGTATATTGGGACATAAACATACTTAAATGGAATAACCATACGGTCGAATTCGACACATATCACTAAATGGAATATCCATACGACCGACTTCCATACCCAATGCATTAGAGGTTATAACGAAACCACCCATCCAGGTATTCATGGCACCACCCGTCATTTGGTTTATCATGCAACCACCCATCAAATGTCTAATTACCATTATAAAATCATAAGTCATAATAAAAATACAATGAAATGAAAACATTTCCACATATAAATCAAAATATATGACATAAATATATTGATATAAAAAATCCATTATCAAAACCATTTTCATAACAAAAATACATAAAATAGTATATGGTATATATTTTCTTTTAAAAAAATTACAGCTTGTTAAGGAAGCCAAAGATAAAATAATACTCGTGGTTGTGGAAAATGTTGTTGTCACTACTTATGTTAAAATAATCATTCCTTTTTGTCGTTTAGTAAAAAATTTCATAGAAAAATATTCCCTTTGAAAAGTCAGGGGTGTTTATACAACGTATAAAAGAAATTAGTGTATTAAAACAAAATATGCCTCAATGAAAGGAGATTGAGACTAAGTCCCTTACAAAAATAATTTTTTAAATAAAATAGATCTATTATGTGTATTCAATATAAGAACACATATCGAAAGTATAAATACATAAAAAACTCATTACTCACATAATCGAGGTATGACATAAACATGAAAGTGAATATCAACGCATAGAACGAAAATTGGGTTAAGAAGTTCCATTACCTCGTGTCCAACTTGACCCGATCGTTCCTTAATCTCATAAATAATAAACTAAAGTTAATTTATACTTGATTAAGAACATTTTTCTTGTTTATTATTCCTTTTATGCCTGTTATTATCTTGTTTTAATCATTATGTAATCATTTATGTTAATAATGTTTGTTTTGACAATATTTGGTACTTGAGTAAAAAATGAACACCATATGTTACAAGTTGTCCATGTGGTCAATAGTACATTATATCCAGAATTATATTCAGGATTTATATATCATATTTATCATATTTATCGAGTATATACATGTATTTATAATAGTACATAACATTTTTAGGTATGAAATGAAAAGCACCGTTCATGGAGATGGTAAGTCGTACGTACGCATGAACGCTACTATAATTTCTCTTTCGTAATTTAATGGAATTAAAACATAATGATACCTAGGTATAATATAATTACAGTATAATATCATATATAATATCATTAACTATATCCTTTATACATCCCACATATGGCATTAATGAGTCACATAACCTTGAGGGGGCGGTAGTCTGCACTTTCTCAAATTAGATTATCGTATTTACCCTATATGGAAACCATAAAAGTGTGCTATAAATTAAAAATATAGAAGAATAAAGAAAACATAAACATAATATATATCAAATATAAATATATTTCCATCATAATCTCCACCATGAGGGGCGGTTGGAGGTAATCAAACAATCATCGTCCTGTGAGATGTTAGTTCTACATCCACAAGAAACATTATGTTCTTCATCCATTAGATAGTGGTGTGTGTATGTGTAGTTAGAATCCTTTTTATAAAAACATACTAGTATGTTGAGGATAATATTTTTTTTACAAAATAAAAGAATAAAAATACTTTAGGGGATTGAGAAGTAATATAAAAGAAAACAATTTAAGAGAAACTGTTACCTTTAATTTGTGTAACTATTTTTGGTTTGAACCAAAGGACTTTTTCAAGTGCCTTCTGCCTAAGGTAAGGATTATAGGTGGAATAGAGGGATGTATGGAGCTTAATAGGGTAGAGTTTGGTCGAGCTAAAAGGATTGAGAGGTGTGAGGAATTGGTTAGAAGTGGTCTCCTTTTATAAGGGAGAGGATGTTTTCTTTATGAAAGTGTGAAATTATTATTTTATTATATAATAATATTCTGTTTCTAAATGTACAAAAATCACTAATGTAGAATATAAGATGACTCATATATGTAATAAAATCATCCAATCATAATTCTACATGTTTTGGATAATATTTTTCTTATTATAATCTTATTTATTTAAATTAGTTATTTATAAGGTAGACACTGCATCATTACCATGTCATAAATAATTTAATTTATTTGATGTCTAAAAATTCTTAAAAAAATACGATGATGTAGGAAATATTTTTATATTCCCATTGAATATTTATAGGCAAATATATTAATTATAAAACACCGTATAAAAAATAATTTAATAAAAGATTTTTTATTATGTCATTTTTTCCTTTACATTAAATTATTTAATCTAAAGTGTCATTATCTTTCATATGTGGCTCCATGGGGAGCCAAAATAGACCCAAACATTAGCATGGTAGTAAATTTCTCATCCAATAAGGTTAGGACATGTGTTAATGTAATTTTGAATTATTAAATTATTCTTTTAACCTTGAATAACCCTATTTACCTTTCACCGCGGAAAATAAAAGTCAAAAGTTATTGTTCAACAAAAAATATTTTAATCTTATTGAACCACACTTAACAAAATAATAACAAACCTGTATGTCGGATTATCTAAATTCAATTCATAGAAGTTTCAAAAATTTCATTTAAATGAAAAGTCAATTTTTAACTACTACTATGTGGTTTCACTATTAATCGAAAATTGATGTTTTTTAGAAAAATAAAAAAAATTCAGCCTAAGCTATATCTGATATTCCGAATTCGAAAATAAAGTTTATTTTGAAAAATTAAAAACATAAAATTAGCCTTAATTAATTTTAAAATTAATTCCCATTTATCAAAACAAATAGCGGGTTTTTATGAAACAATAACTATCAAAAGATTGATATATATTTATGTCCAATTTCAAAGTGAAATTAATTTCAATGACCAACATTGGATTAAATGGTAAAAATATATTTTAATTACACATTAAAACCAATTAAAAAGATAATATATCTATATAAATAAATTAGAATAAAACATAGTTTAAAATTAAAATACAATATTTTCACTATTCATTTTCAAAATGATCTTTATCGGAAAAATTCAAACAATTTCCACACAAAAAAATTTGATGTACCCATTATAAAAGAAGGATTTTATTTGGTCAATAAGAATGTATTAAAGTGATAAAAACTATATTAAATATGGATCACCATTAAAAGGCGGTTAATCATCCTTTTAATGTAAATTATGCTTAAAAGTAGATTCATTTACATCTTAAGCCTCTAACATTTATTGGAGAAATGTAAATACATTTAACAAATATTTATAACCATACTGTAGTTTATTATTGTTCATTCCTACCAATACAACAACTAAGAGTTAACTACCATTTTAAATAATATTATATTATTAGCGTGAAAAGTATGATTTCAAAGAAACTCATTGTTACATATTGGGTACGCTATAGAACATATCAACCATTTTAAAGTAATATTAACATTTAATTCAAAAATATTATTAAGTAGGAAAATATATTATTATTCATTTACTTTGGATTTTATATCCTTCCCCCCTTTTGAGAAATGTGTCCCCGTAATTTTACTTATCAAATTAAGTGGGGGTAATTATCCCTGAGATCATTTTCAGATTATCACATTGCCTCTTCAACCATATGATTTTTCCACAAAACATATACCTAGTGAATTACCTTATTTCGCAACACTTTCTCTCTATATCAAGAATCAGGAATGGTTGTTCTTCATAAGAGAGATTCTATTCCAACTTAACTACCTCTAGGCTCAAAACATGAGATTGATCTCGAATAGGCTTTCTCAACATCCAAACATGATAATCATTGTGTACTTGGGATTAACATGGAGGCAAAGACACTTTCTACACAATTGATCCAACATTATCCTGAACTTAATATGGTTCAATAAACCTTGGACTCAACTTTCCCTTATTACCTAAACGCATCACACTTTTCCATAGATAAACTTTAAGAAAGACATGATCACCTACATTAAAAGAAAGTTCCTTCCTCCGATTATCTGCATAAATTTTCTATCTACTCTGAGCTATTCTCATGTGCTTCTGAATCAGCTACCTTAAAAGACATGATCACCTACCTTAAAAGAAAGTTCCTTCCTTGTTTAAGACAACTTTACTTTTTGATGATCCCATCCTCAACTATAAGGACATGTCCTTAAACGTTACATAATATTTAATTAAATGAATAAATCACATTTAGTTTCTTTTCGGGTTTAGAGCTTTAGATAATTAGGATATAACTATTACATCTCAAAATATTATAATGTAGACACTTCTACACAGCTTCCATTTTTTTTAAAAAACATGAACTCTTGAAAAATAGTGTCATGATTATTTCTATATTTAAGACAACATGACTTTTTCTTGATCCCATTTCTAACCATATTTTACATAATTTCCTGTAAAAACATTTCAGAAACTTTATATGAGAATAAAAAGCTCAGTAAGGGAGTCACAATGAAGAAAAACTATTAGTTTTGTCAAAACAACAGGTATACCATGAATACTTTATCATAAGTAATACTTTTAACCTTTATAAAGTAGTAAATACTCTGCACTAAATAGAAGATCATTACTTACCCTTTTGTAACAAAAATATTATAATAAAACCAATATAAAGAACACATAACATATAATGCTATCTTGGGACATAAACATACTAAAATGAAATAACCACACGATCAAATTCCACACATATCACTAAAAGAAATAGTCATACGACCGACATACATACCCAATGCATTTGAGGTTGTATGTAACCACCCATCCTGGTATTTACGGTTCCTCCTGTCATTTGTTTTATCATGTAACCACCCATCAAATGTACATGTACCATTATAAAATCATAATACATAAAACAAATATAAAGGAAAGAATACATTACTACATTTCAACCCCAATATATCACTTAAATATATTGACATAAAAAATCAATTATCAAAACCATTTTCAATACCAAAATACCTAAAAGTTTATAAGGAATTTAATTTCTTTTAAAAAAATTACGACATGTTGAGGAATCCAAAGATAAAATAATACCCACGGCGGAAGAAAAGGTCATTGTCACCACATATGTTAAAAGTAACATTCCTTGTTTTCATTTATTAAAATTCATCATTGAAAAGGATCCCATGGATAATTTAAGATAGTTTATATAGAATATAAAAGAAATCCATGTATTAAAACAAAATATGCCTCAATGAAAGGAGATTTTGACAAAGTCCCTTACCTCGTGTCCGACTTGACAAAGTCCCTTACCTCGTGTCCAGAATTATATTGTATATTATGCTTTAAATTAGATTCATTCACATTTTAAGCCTCTAACTTTTTTTGGATAAATGTAAATACATTTAACAAACATGTATAATCATATTTTAGTTAGTTTCGTTCATTCCAACCAATACAACAGTGAGGAGTTAACTACCATTTAAAATAATCATATTATATTATTAGGATGCAACGTAAGAATTCATAGATACTCATTGTTGTGTATCAGGTACGCTATCGAACATAGTATCCCTTTTAAAGTATAATTAATATTTAATTCAAAAATATTAATAAATATGAAAGTCCTTTATTCATTATTTACATGGGATGTTACATCCTTCCCTCCTTTGTGAAATTGTGTCCTCATAATTTTTATTCACTTATCAAAATAAGTGGGGGTATTTATCTCTCATAGCATTTTCAGATTCCCATGTTGCCTCTTCAACCATATGTTTTTTCCTCAAAACCTTTACCTCGTGAATTACATATTTCTGCAACACATTCTCTCTATGGTCAAGAATCTATACTGGTTGTTTTTCATAAGAGAGATTCTCTTCCAAATAAACTATCTCTGGGCTCAAAACATGAGATGGATCTGGCATATATATTCTCAATTTTGAAACATGAAAAACATTGTGTACCTGAGTCAAACATGGAGGTAAATCCACTTTGTTTGCCACTGATCCAAATTTCTCCAAATTTTCTTAAGTTCAAATGAACCTCGGACTCAACGTTCCCTTCTTACCAAAGCGCATCACAATTTTCCAAGGAGAAACTTTGAGAAACACATGATCACCTACCTCAAAAAAAAAGATCCTTCGTCCTTTTATCGGCAATTTATTTTGTCTAATCTAAGCTGTTATCATGTGCTTCTAAATCAACAGAAATTTCTATACCATATTATTTAATAATTTTGATCCCATCAGCTTCCTTTCACCTACTTCATCCCAAAAATATGGAGTTCGACAATTCTCTCCATATAATGAATCAAATGGAGCCTTTTTTATACTGGAATGAAAACCCTTATTATATAAAAAATCACCCAAAGAAAGATGTTGGTCCCAACTTCCTAGAGAATCCGACAAGAAATCACGTAACATATCCTCCATTGTTTGAATTGATCATTCTGATTTCCCATTTTATTGATAATGAAAAGATGTAATAAAATTTAATTTAGTACCCAACGACTTCTGAAGTCCTTTCCAAAAGTTAGAAGTAAACCTGGGATAACGATCAGATACAATGGAGAGGGGACCTCCATGCAACCTGACTATCTCCTTAACATACAACCAAGAGAGGTGACCTAGAGACAATGTGTCTTGAATAGGAAGGAAATTAGCATATTTACTCAATCGATCCACAATAATCCAGATCACATTATTACCTTGAGATGTATTTGGTATCCCTACAATGATGTCCATTGATACATTTTCCAATTTCCACTCTAGCACCGGTAATGGATGAAGCATTTATTTTTGGTAATTGCCGCTCTGTTTTAACCTACTGACAAGTAAAAATATTCATAATAAAATCAGCAATATCACTTTTCATTCCATCCCAATAATAATACTCCCAACAATCTCTGTACATCATAGTACTACCATGATAAAATGAAAATAGAGACCTATGAGCATCACATAACAACTCATTCTTCAACTATGAATCACAAGGAACACATAATCGCTTTCCAAACCTCAAAAAACAATCAGTATTAATGTTAAATTCAAGAAACATACCCTTCTGAACCAACTCTACCATTTTAGGTAACTCACTATCTTCTTTATGTACATTGTTTATTCTCTCTAATAGAGATTATCTCACTGAAACCTAATACAAAAATAAGAATTTCCCACACCAACAACTTCTATGCAAAAGTTCATCAATTCAAAAACCAAAGGACCTTGTTCCAAATGCAGCATGGTTAATGAATCATTACTTTTTCGACTCAAATAATCAGTCACTTCAATTTTTTGTAATCATTTGAGATGTAATAGTTGTGTCCTAATTCTCTAAAACTCCAAACCTTAAAAAATCCTCAATGTGAATTATTCATTTAATTAAATATTATGTAAGGTTTTAGGCCGAGTCCTTATAGTTCGTATCAGAGGACGGTTTATAAAACTTTAGAAGTTATGGTATAGTTAAATAAATGACCATAAGTTAATTTATGGTAATGTAGAAATGATAAACAATTTAAAGATTACCATATTCCTTCAACGAAGATATTTATGTGTTGAGAATGGTCTTTCGTAGAGGAAACATGGCAGTTGTGATGGGAAGTCATACAGAGGGAAATGACCATCCAAATCAACATCCTGATATGGTCAGAATCAGAATTCAATAGTTTAGTGAAGTGATGGAACAATTGATTCAGGTGATAAATAGTGGTTGTTTTTATTGGTGATATTTTGGTTTATTTTAAAAGTAAAGAAGAGAATTAAATTCATTTAAGGATTGTCTTGAAATCCTTTAAAGAAAAGAATCTTTTTGGGAAATTCATAATGTGAGAGTTTTGGTTTGCAAAAAAATTCATTCCATGGTCACATTGTTTCAAAAAATGGAATAACTATTGACCCAAATAAAAAAAAGTTGTTGAAGAATGGACAAGACCCACAAATATAACCTGGAATCATAGTTTTCTAGGCTTGGTAGGTTTTTTCTAGAGGTTTTTTGAGAATAGTTCACAATTATCTAGTACAATGACTAAGTTACCTCGAAAAGGTGTTAAGATCATTTGGACAAAATAATATGATGATTGTTTTCATGAATTGAAAATAATATTGGTGAATGCTCCAGTTTTAGCACTACCTTCCAGAAATGGTGAGTTTTTTTATCTAAAGTGATGCTTCGTTGAAACAACTTGGTTGTGTCCTTATGAGGAATGATTATGTAATTTCTTATAAATCACGTTAGTTGAAACACCATGATTTAAATTACCCTAAACATTATTTGGAATTAGCTGTAGTTGTTTTTTGCTTTATAAATTTGGAGGCATCATTTGTATGCAGTTAAGTGTAAAATATATAATGATCACAAAAGTTTGAATTACATATTCTCTGAGAAATAATTGAACCTAATACAGAGTATGTTGTTATAATTAATCAAGTATTATGATAGCATGATCCTTCATGATCCGGGAAAAGTAAATAAAGCGGCTGATGCTTTAAGTCAAAAAAATAATGATTCATTAACCATGCTACGTTTGGAATGAGATCCTTTGGTTTTTGATTTGATGAACTTTGGAATAGATGTTTTTGGTGTAAGAAATTATTCTATTTTGTATCAGGTGTCAGTGAGATCATATCTTCAGAATGACTAAAGCAAGCATATAAAGAAGATACCAAGTTACAGAAAAAGTTAGAGTTGGTTCATAAGGGTATGATTCCTGAATTTAACATTGATAATGATTGTGTGTTGTGGTTTGGAAAGAAAATATGTGTGACTTGTGATTCACAGTTGAAAAATGAGTTTTTATGTGAATCTCATAGTTCTACGTTTTCAGTTAATCCTGGTAGTACTAGGATATACAAAGATCTTCAAGAGTATTATTGGTGGGATGGAATGAAAAGTGATATTGCTGATTTTACTATGATGTGTTTTACTTGTCAGCAGGTTAAAGAAGAGCGGAAGTTACCAAAAATAATTCTTTATCCTATACCGGTTCCATATTGGAAATGGAAAAATATATCGATGGACTTTGTTGTGGGATTACCGAAGAAATCTTGAGGTAATAATGCAATCTGGGTTATTGTTGATCGAATGACTAAATCTGGTAATTTCCTTCCTATACAGGATACATTATCTCTAGATCAACATTCTATATTGTATGACAAATAGATAGTCAGGTTTCATGGAGTTCCCCTCTCCATTTTATATGATCGGGATCCAAGGTTTACTTATAACTTTTGTATTGGCCTTCAGAAGACGTTAGGTACTAAATTAAATTTTAACACATCTTTTCATTCGTAATCAGATGGGAATTCAGAATGAACAATTCATACATCATAGTATATGCTACGTGATTATTCACAGGAATTCTAGGGATTTTGGGAAGAACATAATTATGTGGTTTAATTTTAATATAATAAAACGTTTAATTCTAGTATACAGATTTCTCTATTTGAGGCATTATATGTAAAGCATTTTCAGACACCAGCTTTTTGGGATGAAATATGTGAAAGAAAGATAATGGGACCATAATTGGTAGAATAAATTGAAAATAAAGTTCATTTTATTTAGAAACACATGAGAACAACTCATAGTAGACAGAAAAGTTATGCATATAACCAGAGGAAGTAACTTTCTTTCTAGGTAGCTGATCATGTCTTTCTCAAAGTTTCTCCATGGAAAAGTGTGATGTGTTTTTGTATGAAGATAAATTTGAGTCCGAGGTTCATTGGACCTTATTAAATTCTGGAGAAAGTTGGATCAGTTATATAAATAGTGGCTTTAACTCCATGTTTATCCCTGGTACACAAAGTATTTCATGTTTCAATGTTGAGAAAATATATGCCAGATCCATCTCTTGTTTTGAGCCCAGTGGTAGTTCAATTGGAAGAGAATCTCTCTTTTGAAGAAAAACCAATATAGATTCGTTACCATAGAGATAATGGTTTGTGGAATAATTTTATTCACTATATAAAATATTTTTGGAAAACCCATATGGTGTATGTGGCAACGTGGGAATCATAAAATGCTATGACGGATAAATACCCACACTTATTTTGATAAGTGAATAAAATTTGTGAGGATGCAATTTCCCAAAGGGGGAAGGATGTAACATCCCAGGTAAATAAAGAATAATAGATTTTCATAATTATTAATATTTTTGAATTAAATATTAATTTTACATTAAAAGAGTTTCTATGTTCAATAGCGTACCTGATATACAACAATGGGTTTCCTTGAAATCTTACATTGCACACTAATAGAATAATATTATTATTTTAAATAGTAGTTAACTCCTCGCCATTTTATTGGCTGGAATGAACAAAACTAACTAAAATATTATTATACATGTTTTTTAAATGTATTTACATTTATCTTATAAAAGTTAGAGGCTTAAAATGTGACTGAATCTAATTTAAAGCATAATTTACATTAAAAGGTCGATTTACCACCTTTAAATGGAGAACCTACATTAAATATAGTTATTTTTCACATTAATACATTATAATTTACCAAAAAAAATTCTTCATTATATTTGGGACATCAAAATTTACTTTGGCTAATTTTTTGGTATTTTTCTGATAAAGATCGTTTTTTAAGGAATAATGAAAATATTTTACTTTAATTGAAAACTACAATTTAATATAATTTATTTATATAGTTATATTATCTTTTTAAATGGTTTTAATGCGTAATTAAAATATATTTTTTCCATTTAATCCAATTTTGGTCATTTGAATAAATTTTACTTTGAAATTTGACATAAACAAGTGTCAATCTTTTGATAGTCATTGTATCTTAAAAACACTCTATGTGTTTTGATACAGGAATTAATTTTAAATTAATTAATGGAAATTATATGATTATAATTTTGAAAAATAGACATAATTTTTGAATTCAGAATATCAAATATATATTAGGATGATTTTTCAGTATTTTTCTGAAAAACTTCAATTTTTGATGAATATTGGAATCACTTAGTAGTAGTTAAAAAACTGACTTTTTAATTTAAATTAAATTTTACAACATCTATAAATTTAATTTCGAAAATCAGACATACATTTTTGTTATTATTATGTAAAATGTGGTTTAATAAGATGAATATTATTTTTTATGAATAATAACTTTTGACTTTTATTTACCATGGTTAAAGGTAAATAGGGTAACTCAAGGTTAAATGAATAGTGTAATAACATAAAATTAACTTAACACATGTCCTATTCTTATTGTATGAGTAATGGCCGACCATGAGAATCTTTGGGTTTATTTTGGCATCCCATGGAGCAACTAATGAAAGACAACGACACTTTAGATTAAATAATTTAATGTAAAGGAAAAAATGACATAAACAGAAATCATTTAGTAAATTTAATTTTATATGTTGTTATATAAATTATATTTTAGACTATAAATATTCATTGTAAATATAAAAAATTTCCAACGTCATGGTAATTTTTTTATAATTTTTAGAGATCAAATAAATTCATTTATTTATGACACAATAATGATGTAGTATTTTCCTCATTAATAAAAGATTTAAATAAATAAGATTATAAATATTAAACTAACCTCCAATTCCAATCCAATTTCTATTGGATGATTATATTTCAACTATGAGTCATATTTTCTTCTACTTTAATGATTTTTGGACCATTAGAAACCGAATATCATTATATAATAAAATAATATTTCCACACTTTCCTAAAGATCCCCTCCCCCTTATAAAATGAGACCATTTCTAACCAATTTCTAACAACTCTCAAACATTTTGGCTCATAAAAATAATGCCCAATTAATCTACTTACAACCCTCACCTCCTCCTATAATCCTTACCTTTGGCAGAAAGAACTTCAAGAAGTCCTTTGGGTTAAAACCAAAGGAAGTTACCCAAATTAAAGGTAACAATTTCTCTTAACTTCATTTCTATAATTTTACTTCTTCAACCCCTAAGCTCTTTTTATTCAATTATTTTATTGAAAAACTAGTATCCTCAATATATTATGATGTTTTTATGAATATCATTCAAACTAAACTTACACACACCTCCATCTAATGAATGAAGAACATAATGTTTCTATGGATGGAAAACTAACACCTCATGAAACGACGATTGTTCAAATATCTCCAACCGCCTCTCATGATGGCCATTATGATGGGACTATATTTATATATGATATATATTATTTTTATGTTTTCATTATGCTTCTGTAATTTCCATTTACAACATACCTTTATGGTTTCCATTATGTGTAAACGCGATAATTTCATTTGAGGAAGTACGAACTACCACCCCCTCAAGGTGATATGACTCGTTCATACCATATGTGGTATGTATAAATTATAGATTTAATGATATAATATATGATACAATAATGGAATTATAATACTAATATGTATCATTATGTTTTAATTCCATTAAATATGAAATAGAAATGGATGTAGCATTTATACGTACGTATGGATTACCATCTCCATGAACAGTGCATTTCATTTATTAACTATAAATGTTGTGTTCTATTATAAATACATGTATATGTTGGATACATATGATATATATGGTATACAAATCAGGAATATAATTCTGGATATAATGAACCATTGACCACATGAACAACATGTGATTATACGATTTCTATTTTTGACTCAAGTACCAAATATCGACAAAACAAAAATTATTAACATAAATGATTTTATAATGTTAATAACATGGAAATATGTGATAAAAATGGAATAATAAACATGAAAAAGGTTCTTAAGAAAGTATAAATTAACTTTAGTTTTTTATTCAGGATATTAAAGAATGATCGTGTCAATTCGGACATGAGGTAAGGGACTTCATCTCAATATCTTTTCATTGAGGCATATTTTTTTAATACACAACTTTCTTTTATACACTCTATAAACACCATTGAATTTTCAAAGGAAATATTTATCTATAAAGTGTTTTACTAAACAAATTAAAGGAATGCTTCTTTTAACATAAGAGGTGAAAATGACCTTTCTGCCCCCGTGAGTATTATTTGATCTTTGGATTCATCAACAAGTCGTAATGTTTTTAGAAGAAAATATATAACATATAATCTTTTATGTATTTTGGTATTCAAAATGGTTTTGATAAAGGATTTGTTATGTCAATATATTTATGTGATATATTGTGGTTGAAATGTTGAAATGTTTTCATTCCTTTATATTTTTTTTATGTCTTATGATTTTATAATGGTACTTAGAAATTTGATGGGTGGTTACGTGGTAAATGAAATAACGGGTGGTGCTTTGAATACCCAGAAGGGTGGTTACGTTATATCCTCCAATGCATTGGGTATGGAAGTCGGCCGTATGGCTTTTCCATTTAGTGATATGTGTGGAATTCCACCATATGGTTATTCCATTTATGTATGTTTACATCCCTTGTAACATTTATATGTTATATGTTATTTGTTTGGGTTTTATGGTAATATTTTGGTTAAAAAAGGGCATTTAATGATATTTTATTTAGTGAAGAGTATTTACTACTTCATAAACATGAAAAGTATTACTTATGATAACGTATTCCAGTTTTACCATTTTTTTTGAAAAAACTAACAGTTTTCCTTCTTTGTGTATCCCTTAATGAACTTTTTATGCTAATCCCAAGTTTATGAAATGTTTTTTATAACACATAATGTCGAATATGGTCAAGGATGGGATCAAGGAAACATCATGTTGTCTTAAATATGGAACTAGACATGACTGTTTTTTCAAGAGTTCATATTTTGTAAAAAAATGGAAACTGTGTAGGAGTGTCTCCTTCTAATCTTTTGAATGTAATAGTTATTTTTGAATTCTCTAAAACTCGAAACCAAAAAATATCCTCAATGTGAATCATTCATTTAATTCAATATTATGTATGTTTTAAGGATGGGTCCTTATAGGAAACCTCTTCCATCATGAGGCATTTTCATGGGGTATGTATATATGCCAGATCCCAGGGAACGAAAAAGTATGAAACATAGTACCAAAGTGAAAAATATAATGATATTTTGTGGTACTAGTCTATTATACAAACATCTACTGAGTTCCAATAATATTCTTTATATTTATGGTGAACTACCTCCTCACTAAACAATGATGGTTCATTTTTCTTTTACCACCTCTCATGGTTGATATAAAATTGGAAAGTATGATTATATATGTAATATATTTAAATTATTATGTCATTATGATTATGTATTTATTTCACAACACATGAATTCTTTATAATGTATTTGTTGTAATTATGATAATTTCGATTTTGGAAGTGTGGATTACCGACCCCTCAAAATGATTTGATTCGTTAACACACTACATGGAATGTATGATGGATGGGTTTAGAAAACATATATGATATATATGAAATAATAATTATACTATAATAAAGATAAATATACATTTATATACATATATTTCTGGAACATTATATAATTTTAGATGATAATAGAAAATGGAATCATCATTAATGAATGTGTAGAACTTGTCATCTCCATGAACAGAGTATTTCATTTTATACTTCTATATTTTATAGATTATTGTAATATAAGTATACTGAATAATTATGATATTTGTGTATTTTTTTAAATTTTGTAAATCAGGATAAATGTTTAATGAAGAAGGATATAATAAATTAATACACAACAAAAAAAAAGTGAGTATTTTTAAGAACCCGGTTCTTATTTTCAAGTACGTTTTCATTTTTCTAGAGTTTTTGAGAAAAATGAATTTTTCTATATATTTCAGTAGTACACACCATGTACTTTCTGAGTACACACCGTGCACTCTTCCCCGGCTTGAAGCTGTGTGTTGGCCGTGTCTGGCCCACACACACAATGTGTAATGCTGAGGTGGAGGCCGGTTAATTTAGAGTGCAAAAGGTTGAAGTACACGCCGTGTACTCTCTTTTTTATCATTAAATGGACCGGGGTCACGCCTAACCCCCATATCCACCTTCTTCTCTAGTTTTCGTCCGTCCGAGAGCGATCGTACAGCCAGATCTTCGACGAGCTCCCGGCTCGCCGTCCGATCTCCGATTTGAGCACGGTTGATTGCATTGGAATCGCAATGGCGAGTTATTCCTTCTGCTTGAGCCTTGTTTCTTGATTCCTCCTCATTTCCATGTTATCGTGGGATGAATGTTTTGCGCATTTTTTCAGATCTACATTGTTCTAAGAGGAATCTGTCATCGTGGTTGACGTATATCGATCTCCTAGGATCGAGGTAGCTCGTTTGTGCCTTTCTTTAGAAAGTTGATGAATATTATGTGAAAATTTCCACCAATACCCGTGAATGGGGTATTGCATGTTTCATGTTTTTCCCCTGCTGTTTGCATGCTATTATTTTTTACTTTAGTAGAGGCTATTACTTGTGATTAGAGTAATTTTTTTGTGCTCAGATTGCTTTTCCATTCTTGTTCTATCTATTTGTAATTTTTCCAGTTGCCATGCCTAGTGTTAGGAGAGTGGAATTGTTGTTTTATTATTGCTGTTGAGCCTTCATTGTTATCCAAGTAGTTCTTGAGGGTTACTAGGACGATGCACGCGCACTGAGCATGATTAGTTATACTCAGGACTGTGAGAACCTAGAGTAGTAGACCAAAGGGAGAATTGATGGAAGGGATTCTCCAGAGTGACTTTTAATTACAATGTGAGACAACAGGGGGAATTGACGTTGAGTGCTTCCCCAGAAAGTCTGTAGATCCTCGACGTGGGCCACATGGGGAGTTGACATTGAGTGCTTCCCTAGAGAGCCTTTATCATGATACGACACTATAGGGGGAATTGATGGTGAGTGCTTCCCCAGAAAGTATGCTTAATTACATAGCTGAACCAGAGGGGTGAGACTGTGTGTGCCTCCCATAGGGTTGCTAGTACCATTGGTTGAACCATAGGGGTTTGGCTGTTAGATCTACCCAGAGGGTTACCTATTTTCTTCTAGTTTCTGGTTTCTTACTTGTGTATCTAACTTGTTATAACTGTGGATTGTAGCTTCTTGTTCTTTTCTATTTACTACTTCTTGTTTTATTACTGCCATGTATTCATTGCCTGTTAGGAAAAAATCTTTGGGTGATTGTCTACTGGAATTGTATCTCACACCCGGTTTGGGCCATGCTTTTGGGCCCAAGAAAACTATGTTGTTGCAGTTATATACAAGGGAAAGCGCCCTTCTACTTCAGGATCTTGATGGAACCAGGAGCTGTGGAGCATGGGATCGAGTCATGGCTCGCGATACTGAGGAGATTAATTTGTTTTCTTTTGCACTTGGATTCAGTTCTATTTCAGCATGTTGTTGTGTTGGCTATTTTCCTTATATACTTGTACCTACTGCATCATTGTCATCAAAGTTATATATCTACATTGTTTCCGCTATTTGGTTTCTGTTGTTATGCATGTTGTTTACTGCTTCCACTATTTATTATTGTTTTCTTTCCTTGAATAACTTACCGAATGAGGGAATAGTTTCCCCACCGACTCACCAAGGCCCTCATTGCTAGTTGGCAGCTTCTGGCGTTCAGGGAAACGCGCTTGAGCTCATGTGGCGAACCGGGTAAGGGGAACTAGTGGAGGGGCTCTGGACTCGGGACATTACAAAGTGGTATCAGAGGAAGGTTCATTTCTATTGCATTACTATTTGGATACTTTAGCCAGGGATAGGATGGATTCGTTACTTGGAATTAAGATGTGCTCAGGAGTAGCTAACCCATGTACAGGGAAAAGCCATACTACCTCGTTAAATGCAGTTGATGGTTTTGAGATTTTATAGTTGATCTGATTTCACCTAGAGTGATTCAAATGGCTTGTGTTATTACTGTTTTGATATTGCAGTTCTATTACTGTCGCACCATGATGAGATGAGGGTATTCCATATCATGCATTATATAGGCACTTGTAGAAATCACAAGTCATGCATTCTTTCCATGCCATCTAGGGTGCATTAGCAATTTCATGTTGTTGTGATAGGCTCTGTGTAGATTATGCATGCTGTTGTGATAGATTCTTGAATGATTCTCTATTGTTGTGTTAGAAAACTGTTGTTTTGTTCTTTGCTCAAAATGAAGGCCAAATTTTGGTTCTTGAGGTGTTATGACCCCCCTCGGATCGGAATTTGGCATCTTTTCCCTTATTTTTAGTGTTTTTGGAATTCTGTGCAGTTTCTGAGCTACTGTCCAGAAAAACCTAGAATACACGACGTGTACTTTTTAGATACATGTAGTGTAATTTTCAAGCCATGTCACTGACCATGTGAGAAGAAAACGGTGTTGTGGGAGTTACTTTGGGAACACGTCGTGTACCATTGGTACACGCCGTGTGAGTTCGGAGACGGGTACCCGACTGTGTCACTAACAACACGGTCCGGGGAAGCTCGGGTAGAACAAGCTGTGTCCATATGGAACACGCCATGTAGACCTATCAAAGAACCCGGCTGTGTCATGAACAACATGGGCCGGCACGACCTTCTTTTCCGCATGCCATGTTTGTTCGGAACACGCCGTGTAGTCTTACCCAGGCACCCGACCGTGTCACGAACAACATAGAATGGTGTCACCTTTACCTATACATTTCGTGCTTGTTCGGAGCATGCCGTGTAAGGTCCATCTGTGTGGATGGCCATGTACTCAAATCAAAGACCACCTAAGCCTTGTCTAGTGCACACCGTGTTTGTTTCATACACGTCGTGTAGTCTCGGGTTGAGTCGGACCATGAGGGTTAGCCGTGTAAGGGGTCTCGGGCATGGGAATAGTTATCAAGTACACGTCGTGAGGGGGGGGGGGGTCAAGACGCTATGTAGTTTGATGTGTACATGACTAATAGGGTGAGTGTACATGCCCATGTCAGTGGTTTAAGAAGACACACCATGTAGTTTTAAACATGTCGTGTAGTCATGTTTTACAATCTTGTGTGTTTTTCTTCCCCTGTTCCAGTTTTGTACTCTTGTGCTCTCTGTCCTTGTTTTACTAATCTATGGTGTGATTTTGATCTTTTAGAACTATTCCATAGAGATGTCCTCCGGTATTACGCCGATCGTCAGGCAGTGATCAGAAACCAGATAGGGCTGATCAGGGACTTCCTATCGATCCCCCAGCCGAACCAGCCTTGGCACCGGTTGTTATACCAGTCGCGGGCACTGATGCGTAGTTCACGGAAGGTTTTATGAGGATGATGCAGGCCTTCATGGGAGCACCGCCTCCTACCTCTCTATGGAAGACTTGACGCGGGTCTTTCAGCAGCAGCAGCATCCCACGTTCTTGGGGGAGGGAGGACCTCAGGGTGCAGAGTCATTGCTGGAAGCCATGCTGACTATATTCGATCATCTAGAGATGCCTCCATAGAGGTGGGTCAAGCTCACCACCTACATGCTCCGAGACTCTGCCAAGAGGTGGTGGGATGTGATCTCACAGGCGGGTCATCAGCAGGCTATGGATTGGGAGGAGTTCTGGCGCGTGTTCTACGACTACTTCTACCCGGAGACTATAAAGGACGATCGTGCCCGGGAGTTCATGAGTATAGAGTATGGTACTCTCTCTATCATGGAGTATTCCTCCCGTTTCACTGAGCTAAAGTGTTTTACACACCTTTGGGATGGGAGTGGGGTGTTCTTGGAGAGGTATTTTGAGGATGGACTCAGGCGGGAGATCCACTCGCAAGTGAACATCTTCCAGCTGACTTCCATTACATCCATCGTCAACCAGGCACTAATTGCGGAGCGCAATCTGAGAGACTCTGGAGATGTGTGTCTGGGCGGTTCTACTTCCAGAGCTAGCTTTCCTTCAGATGACAGTAAGAAGTGCCGTAGAGAGCCTACACGTGGTGATTTGAGGAAGCAAGACGCATCAGCAGGCATCCAGGTGACATGCTACCAGTGTGGCCAGACAGGGCACATGAGCCCGTAGTGCCAGAGAGACCTTGCGGAGTGCCGATCTTGCGGCAAGATGGGTCACCTTTAGCATTTCTTCCAGGTTTTCTCACCCGCAGAAGGTGACCGTGGTTCTTCCATGACTCCCCATTCAGGAGCATCCCCACCAGTCTCTCACCAGTTAGGGAACTGGAGTTCTTCCGGCCATTTTGGCTGAGGTGGAGGTTGAGGCCGTGGCGGTCAGCCACCAGTTCCTCAGCACCAGTAGGGAGGTCAGCTCAGAGTGGCCAATCTGGGGCGCAGGGCCGTGGTGCAGGCCAGTCTTTTGCCATGGAGCAGACATATCATGAGTAGGACCCCGACACTTCTAATTTTCGAGATACGATTTTAGTAGCCCCATTTTTATCTTCACACCTTTTCGATACTGGTTCTACGCATAGATTTATCTCTGTTGTCATTGTGGAGAGCCTTGGACTCTGTATCTTTTCTTCTGTCAACTTGTTGACACTAGACACACATTTGGGAACAGGGACATCTAGTGTATGCCAGTGTATAGAGTTCCCTCTTGAGTATGCAGGGTGTCACTTATTATGGGATCTCTATGTCCTAGAGGTGACGGGCTATGATGTCATTCTCGACATGGACTGGTTGATTCCCTTCCAGGCAGTCGTTGATAGTTATCGATGGAGAGTCAGTTTTATTTCACCAGAGGGTGAATCTTTCCTTCATATAGGCGAATGTGATGTTCGGGAGAGTCGGGCGGGACTCGAACATCCTGGTCTAGGAGGGGTGACCGCCCAGATTGCTATCCTCTACCTGGATGATCAGGGGACTCCACATTTGGGCATTCCTCCAGTGTTGGATCGCTTCAGGGATGTCTTTCCAGAGGACTTTTCAGGTTTTCCTCCGAAGTGTGAGGTAGACTTTTCAATAGATCTCGTGCTAGGAGCGGCACTGGTGTCCATTCCTCCCTATAAAATGTCGACACCTGAGTTGCAGGAGCTCAAGAATCAATTGGAAGAGCTATAGGGTAACGGTTTTATCTGACCCAGTACTTCTCCTTGGGGTTCTCCTGTTCTGTTTGTGAAGAAGGCAGACGGTACCCTTTGGATTTGTGTGGATTGTTGGAAGCTGAACCAGCTGACAGTCAAGAACAGATATCCATTGCCGCAGATTGATGACCATTTTGATCAGCTTCAAGGAGCTCGGGTGTTCTCGAAGATCGACTTGACGTCCAGTTATCATCAGTTGTGCGTTAGTCCATCAGATGTACATCTGACAGCCTTTAGGAGGAGGTACGGTCTTTATGAGTATAGAGTCATGCCTTTCAGACTCACGAACGCACCTGTATTTTTTGTGGAACTGATGAACTGAGTGTTCCATCCTTACTTGGATTCCTTCATTGTGGTCTTCATGGAAGATATCTTGGTGTACTATCACACTCGACACGACCATGCCACACACCTTGATATCGTTCTGAGTACACTGAGAGAGCATCGACATTAGGATAAACTCTCGAAGTGCCACTTCTGTATGGATCAGATTCACTTATTGGGTCACATAATCTCAGAGGTAGGAGTATCTGTGGACCCAGAGAAAGTGAGAGTTGTAGTTTCCTGGGAGCATCCGAATAATGTTTTTGAGGTACGTAGTTTCCTAGGGTTGGATGGATACTATAGACGCTTCATTTGAGACTTTTCTCGTCTAGTGGAACCTTTGAAAGGTCTGACCATGAAGGGAGTGAAGTTCTAATGGTCAGATTCTTGTGAGTCAGCCTTTCAGGAGCTGAAAGGGAGGTTGATGTCAGCACCGATACTAGTCTTGCCAGAGCCAGGCAAGAGCTACACTGTTTACTGTGATTCTTTGGGTATCGGGCTTGGAGCTGTGCTTATGCAGGGAGATAGAGTCGTTGCGTATGGGTCTCGGCAGCTAAGGTCACATGAGAAGAACTACCCTATGCACGATCTGGAATTGGCAGTTGTTGTTCATGCCTTGTGCTGTTGGAGACACTATCGTCTGGGGGAGCACTTTATGGTCTTCACTGACCACAAGAGTCTCAAGTATATCTTCAATCAGCGTGATCTGAATCTGAGGCGGCGCAGTTGGGTCGAGTATCTTCATGTCTTTTGATTTCGAGCTTGCTTATACGTCGGGAAAGGGAAACGTCGTGGCAGACGCGTTGAGCAGGAGAACTCAGATTCAGGCAGTTTAGGAGGCCAATATTGTGTGGAACCTGATGGCTCTTTTCTCTGAGATGTATCTGGAGGTGCACGACAGCCGGGGACAGACGGTTCTATCTTCTGTAGCAGTTACCTCCACACTACTTGATCGGTTATGGATGAGGAAGCTATCAGACTCGGAAGGCTTAGTCCTGTAGGAGAGTGTGTCAAGAGCGGACCCTCTTCTTGGATGGACAGTGGGCGAGGATAAGATCTTGCATTTACAAGGATGCATATGGGTGCCAGAAGACATACGCGAGGAGCTGATGCTGGATTTCCATTCCTCAGTTTGGGCAGTTCATCCTGGCCTCACCAAGATGTATCGGGGTCTTCATCACCAGTACTAGTGGACATGTATGAAGAAGGATGTTGATGGTTTTGTCAGGAGATATCCTACTTTTCAGTAGGTGAATGCAGAGCATCAGAGACCAGCATGCCTTTTATAGCAGTTACCCATTCTATATTGGATGTGGAACGATGTTGCGATGGACTTCATGACCGGGTTTCCAAGATCTCTTCAAGGAAATGATGCTATTTGGGTTGTCGTCAACAGAATTATGAAGGTTGCTCACTTCTTGCCGATCAAGGATACCTTCAGTGTCGATGATATAGGAAGACTTAAATCAGAGAGATTGTTCGTCTGCATGGAGTTCTGCACTCTTATTTTTCAGACAGAGATGTGCGCTTTATCTCTCGGTTCTGGCAGGGACTTTAGAAGGCCTCGGGTACACAAACACTTTTGTGTACAGCTTACCATCCCCAAATTGATGGATACTCTGAGCGCACGATCTAGGTGCTTGAGGATATGCTCCGGGTTTGCATCCTTTATTTTGGAGGTTTTTGGGAGAAGCATATTCCTCTGGTGGATTTCTCCTACAACAACAGTTTTCAGGAGACCATTCAAATGGAACAATATGAGGCCTGTAAGGTAGGCCATGCCGATCACCCTTATGCTAGCTGGAGGCAGAAGAGGTAGCTTTGCTAGGACCTCGTCTTGTTCAGGAGACTTCATAGCAGATAGAGGTGATTCAGAAGAGGATGGATACAGTGCAGTCTCGACAGAAGTCTTATGCTAATCAGCGGAGATGACCTCTGGAGTTCGAGGTTGGTGATCAGGTTCTCCTACGTGTCACACCGAGGTTGGGCCACAAAAGAATTTGGAGATAGGGTAAGATTTCATTGTGGTACGTTGGGTCGTTTGAAGTCTTGAAGAGAGTGGGGCCGGTCGCCTATCGGTTGCAGCTACCTCAGAGGTATTAGTCCATGCATGACGTCTTCCACGTCTCTCAGCTCCGATACTAATTTTTATACCCATCTCATGTCTTTCAGCCCAAGGAAATCAAGCTTGATGTGGATGCATAATTCGACAAGCATCTTATCTTGATTTTCGATCGCAGTACGATGTTTTTCTGCGGGCGGTATGTTCCTCTGGTATGGGTGCTATGGCAGCACAGGTGAGTACAAGACGAGACCTGGGAGAGGGAGGCCAAAGTACGATCGCAATGGCCGGAGCTGTTCAGGGTTTCTTCTTCTCCGACTTGTTAGGGAAATTTGGGGAAGAATTTCTTTAAGGGGGGAAGTTTGTAAGAAACCAGATCTTCTATTCTAGTATGTTTTTACTTTTTCAGGAGTTTTTGAGAAAAATGAATTTTTCTGGAAATTTCAGAGGTACACGCCATGTACTTTCTGAGTACACGCTGCGTACTCTTCCCCAGCTCGAAGCCGTGTGCTGGACGTGTCCGGGCCACACACATGGTGTGTAAGACTGAGGTGGAGGCCAGTTAATTCGGAGTACGGAAAATTTAAGTACACACCATGTACTCAATAAGTACACGCCGTGTACGTTTTTTTTCATTAAACGGACCGGGTTCATGCCTAACCCCCAAAACCAACTTCTTCTCCAGTTTTTGTCTGTCCGAGAGCGACCGTATGGCTGGATCTTCGACGAGCTCCTGCCTCACCGTCCGTTCTCCGATTCGAGCACGGTCAATTGCGTTGGTATCAAAGCGGTGAGTTCTTCCTTCTGAATGAGCCTTGTTTCTTGATTCCTCCTCGTTTCCATGTAATCGTGGGATGAATGTTTTGAGCGTTTTCTCAGATCTACATTTTTATAATAGGAATATGTCGTCGTGGTTCACGTATATCGATCTCCTAGGATCGACGTAGGTGGTTTGTGACTTTATGTAGAAATTTTATTAATATTATGTGCAAATACCACCAATACACGTGAACGGGGTATTGCATGTTTCCTGTTTTTCCCCTGCTGTTTTCCTGCTTTGCTTGTTGGGTTTTGTAGAGGTTATTTCTTGTGATTAGAGTAATTTTTTTGTGCTCAGATTGCTTTGCCATGCTTGTTCTGCCTGTTTTTCGTTTTTCCAGTTGCCATGCCTAGCTGTAGGATAGTGGAACTATTGTTTTATTATTGTTGTTGAGCCTTAGTAGTTCCCCGGAGAGTCTACATAATTACGTAGCTAATCCAGAGGTGTGAGACTTTGTGTGCCTCCCTTAGGGTTTCTAGTACTAGTGGTTGAACCATAGGGGTTAGGCTGTGAAATAAACCCAGAGTGTTACCTATTTTTTTCTCGTTGTTGGTTGCTTACTTGTGTACCTTACTTATTAGAACTGTGGATTGTACCTGCTTGTGCTTTTCTGTTTAATGCTTCTTTTTTTATTACTTCCCTGTATTCATTTACTGTTAGGCACAAATCTTTGGATGATTTACTACTGGGATTCTATCTCACACCCTGTTTGGGCCATGATTTTGGGCCCAAGCAGACTATGTTGCTGCGGGTATAGACAAGGGAAAGCGCCCTTCTACTTCAGGATCCTGATTGCACCAGGAGCTGGGGAGCATGGGACCGAGCCGTGGATCGCGATGCTGAGGAGCGTACTTTGTTTTCTTTTGCACTTGGTTTCAATTTTATTTCAGCACATTTTTGTGTTTTATGTTTTCCATAGATACTTCTACCTACTACATCATCGTCATCATAGTTATATATCTACATTGTTTCTGCTTTTTGGTTTCTGTTGTTATGCATGTTGTTTACTGCTTCCGCTGTTTATTGTTGTTTCCTTACCTTGTATACCTTACCGAATGAGGGCATAGTTTCCCCACTAACTCACCAAGTCCCTCGGTGTTAGTCGACAACCTCTGGAGTTCGGGGAAAGGCTCTTGAGGTCATGTGGCGAAGTTGGTACGGGACACCATTGGAGGGGCTCCGGACTCGGGACGTTACAATATTACCTGAAGAATGACAATAACATTAAATTTAAAATATGGTGGTATTATAAATTAATAATAAATATGCATATGATATAATATATAATAATATGATTCTGTAAAATATATCTAATAAATTTAAATTTATTATATAGCTTGATTGAATGATTATGATGAGAGTAAAGACACAATATAAGGTAATTTCAAATCACAATTATTTTTGTTAGATACATGACTAATTAACCACACACTACATTTTTGTGGAGTATTTACATCCCATTAAATAATTACTCATATATTTTAAATATAATTAAGTGTATTTACACATTAGTTTTATGATCATTGTTTCTTAGGGTTTATGTTTCAAAAGATACCAAATCATTAAAATAGTTTTGTATCAATTTTCATTCATTGAGTCTCATGTTTGTTTATGCACCAAAATAAACTTTTGAGGGGTATGTACATGGTTTTTACATTTTATATAGTTAATCATACTATTTTCATGACATTTTAATCTATATGTAATTTATTTTTATTAAATATATATATATATATTATGATACAGGGTTAATAGGTGATTATAAGTTTTGGAAACTGTCTCAACGCTTTTTGAGATTGTCAATAAATAAGCTTCATTGATGAAATATTTTGATACATATATCGAGAGAAAACATGAGTTTAATTATGATCAATTTACTCAATATATATACATGTATTAGTATATTTTTTCCACTCTCTGGTACATATGATAAATAAGAAAATATTTTCAATAAAATCTGATAGTCGTGTTCTCTTTTTTCGGAAACATCGTTTTTTCAAAAATCATTCTTTCAAAAATGTTTACAAAAATGATTTTAAATTATCATAGAAATTAATTTGTACAGAAACAAGATTAAAAAAATGTTTCATTTTTTTAAATAATTATTTATAAGTTTCCAAATTACATTCAAATAAAATGTTTTTCAAAAATTATTCCAATATTCGTTTACCTTCTTTCAATTAAAAGGTTTTCAAAACATTTTCATGATTCATTTATATATTTTAAAATTATATTCAATGAAATAGTTTTAAAAAAAAATTCATGATTATTTTAATTGTTATTGATAAAAATGGGTTTCCAATGTTTTAATGTTTTAAAAAACCATTTATTATGAGGAATGGATATATTCTTAAAGAAAGTTTTTTAATAGATGTTTCAAAATTACTTGTCATCTAAGATAACATCTATTTGTGTTTCTCATTACATACTTGGTGAAATGATTCAATGCTTCCAATCAAATCCTTTCTATTAATGGTTAATTTTTTAATGGAATAATTTTTATTATATTCATTTCTATTTCATAGGTTATATGCATTTGAAATCATATAATTTTCACTGGTGGTGATTATGTGGCATACCAAATTCACATTAGTAATGATATGATTATATGTTCATGATTCACATCTTCTTTCTGGGGTTATGATATGATTATTTTTTTAATCATTTGGATGTCTTAGGTTTGATTTTTTTAATGTTTTGGGTTTGATCTATTATCCCTCTAATGCATTGGGTAATTATGGATGACTCGTAAGTATATATGTTTAGCGTGAACCTAATTTCAAGTTCTCTATGTTATGATTAAACATGAATAAATGATCAAAATGTTATTCATGGACCTAGTTTCATGTTCATATGGTTATGCGTGGACAACATTACATGTTCAAAATGTTATGAGTGAACGTTTTATGTGTTTACAATGTTATACATAGACCTGGTTTCATGTCCATATTTTTATGCATAAACCTAATTACACGTTCATAATGTTATGTGTGATCCTGATTTCATTTTCATAATGGAATTCTTATAACTAGTTTCATGTATGTATGGATATGAGTGATCCTTATTACACATTATCAATGTTTTGCATAGACTAGATTGCATGCCCATAGTTAGATTTGGATTACTAATTTAAAGTCATTAATTATTGATTAATCCTATTTCTACAAATACATATTCACAAAAATATACACCAATTTTTATTCCACAAATTCCATGTCTTATTCAAATTTTATGCTTCCATTATTTGGGCTCTTATGTCTCATCTAATCCATGTCTTATAAATTTCAAATATTTAGAATGTTCTCTAATATGAAGGGTTTGAACATCAAATATCATACTCATGTTCTATAAACTTATTTTCATGTTAGGATTACACGTTACCTATATTTAACCTTACTATGAATCTGAGATGAGCCTTTTCTTATGTTTCTTTTCCACGAATTATGAATAATATTTTTAGATGGATGTATTAATGGTGGAGATCTTTATTGAAGTTGTGCGGATTAATCACTATAATAAATGATTTGGATTCCAATTTTCCAAAAACTATAAAATATTATGGTCCTCAAGAATCTTTTTTTGTATTATACATAATGTTCATCTAATCTATACTAATATCCATGTATGATAAGCATGGGTCAAAATACCATCTCCCTATGAAACAATGATAAATTTACCTCATTATGAATGATTATACAAATTGAGGCAATCAACTATTCCATTTGAGTCTGTAGGACTTTATAATTACAGTTATAATTTAATAATTTATATTTATTGGAGAATGATTATATTGTCAAGGGTTATGATGGTTAAAGATGCTTTAAGTATAATAATCAAAATATATCAAAATATTATAATTTTCCATTATATGAAACTGAAATAAAGTACTTGTGTTTTATGTAATTATATTTATTAATAAATAAATTATTCTTTTAAAATAATTTATATTTATAAATGTTTAAGTGGTAATTCAAAAAATTGAAAAAAAATTTATATATATATTTATTTCATTATTATTTGTCTCTCAATTAGAGACCATTGTTTATTGATATTAGTTTCATAATATGGTAGGATTAAATATTTCTTAAATTCAACACATTATAAATTCAAAATAAATATTTTTTGTGACATTATAAAATCTGATTACTTTATGGCTGAATAGTGAAAACTATATTTTGTCATAATTATAATTTTCTGTGAAATTCTCATAATATAAGCTTGATTTAGAAATTTATATAAATTGATGATATATTAGTAATAATTTTATTATTCAATAATATTACATTGACCATATAAATCAAATTATTATCATTATTGAACAAATTCATTTTTTAATAAAAAAAATTATTTTTAAATCATTATATAAAAATAATTTTTTTATTATCATACTTGTTTATGAAAAATATTAAAGATTATATTTATTATAAAAAAATTCATTAATAAATATATATTTATTATGATATCCAAAATGAAACAAAAATTAATTGAATAATTATTGTCCATGAAATTTTTCGTAAATTACATGTTCAGTATTACAATAATTTATTAATATAATAAATAGAATTTTATTTATAAAATTAATTAAATATTTTATATTATAAATCCCAATTTCTGTTATTATGAAATTACATTTAATCTAAAAGTAATTATTTAACAAAGGTGAAATTAGATTTATCACACTAAGGGTTAATTAACATATCAATTTTTTAATATTGTCGAAATGGTTATAACATGAGGAAGCAATGTATGATATACAATGTTTTTGTGTGGATCAATATGATATTTGTACCTAGAGTGTTATTTTCTATATATGTAGACTTTAGTATAGAATAATTATTTTAACGTATTAAAATATAAAATATTTTATAAAATGACAAGCTCATTACATATAAAAGGATATGACATCCTCTAATTGTCTCCCCTATTTCTATTATTTGAAATAAAAATACTCATCTGTAGTCTATCCAAAACAACCAATCCCCAACCTAGAATAATTTGTATCCTAAAAAAAGACAAGGATATGTATTCTTATAATAGTACCTATATGAGGAAATCATATGGATTATAAATATTCTCAACCCAACTAATCATGTTATTTTTTCCACACATTGACATAGTCCCGTCAATAGATGATGGAATTATAAAACTTGAATTTTTTCATTGAAGAAGATTGATTGTAAATCATAAAATATATATATTCATTTTATTCCCCATCTACATCATTAATGAATGACATTTCATCGTAGAGTATCTGTGTACTTCCTTGAATAAAAAGTGACATGTCTTTTCCAAGACCACCTAACATAAACAACAATGAATTTATATTTAATATGTAAAAATTATATTCTAGAAAAAAAATATTTAATGATAATAATATTTGATGTTTTATATGTTTGGTAAATAATAAAAGTCACAGTTCAATAAAATTTTATAATTTGACAAATCAATGTTGGATTCATAAAATTTTCCTATTATTAGATTACCATTAAATCTATATAAGTGTTTTTCTCATTGAATAATAATGTAAATAAACAAAACAAAAATCAAGATATGATGAATTTATTTTAAAAAAACATTATACAACGTCAATATGAGAGAAGTGTAAATAAAAAATTAATTCTAAAATAGAGAGAAACAACCATTAGTTGAAAATATATTAGTAAAAAATTAATATTTGAATAATTATACTATATAAAATAAGATATTTATGTATAATGATCACCAATTCATATTTAAATAATAGAATATAAATATTAATTATTTTATAAAGATGTGTTGGGTGAAAATGGACATGAGGTATTGGATTTTCTCTAATTTAATTGTTGCTGATCAACTATACAATATCTTCATTGTTCTCCCTTTGACAAAATCTTTGTATTATAAGAGTCATTTATCTATTTAAAATATGACTATTAAATATTTTCCATTTCAGATCCCCATATTCATTATTATTATATAATTGTTTTTAGTTCCCATTGAAATCCCTTCATTAGGGTAATCATGATTTAGTGGATCATTCCTATTTCTTGTCTCTGAAAATTCATCACCACATTCAGTAATAAGAACCCTCTTGTTTCAGTTCTGATTTATCAGAAACAATATTCTATTTATTAATATTTGAATATTGATTAAATATTTCATAATACATATCAAATGTGTTACCCTATTATTCATTCTTCTATTAGATTCATGTACTTTATATTCTATATATTTAGTCTATGTTAAAGTGAAATTATTATACTATAATTTGAATATCTAAAACAACATAATTATACTATTTTTTGGGGAGAATATGGTCATGGATTCATTCTAAATAAGGAAACTTACTTCCTTATCATTATTCTTCTAATGTTTACTACATACGTATTGTTTAATTGCCACACATAAAGAACATAGTGATGATTTTTTATATTGGGAGCTCTCAAAATTAAATAGAAATCAAATGTATTTAGTTAATCATTATATGTCATGAGATGATATGTAAGGGGATATGGAGTGAACATAATCTACCATGAGTCATTTTCCACATCATTATGATGGCCTTAAGATTGACTCGTGACATATTCTTATGATGAATATTGTAATGTTGTTTTATAAAATTCATTGATTCCATAATCTTATTATTTCATTTCAATATACTTTATTCCCTCAATATGATCACAATATTTGTGATATTATGATATGAAAAATATATATTATGTTATTGGTTGTTATTATATATAATCACTTAATGATATTTATAGCTTTCTCATTTCCTTATGTATTATCCTAGGGTATTATAAACCTTTTAAAAATGTATTTTGGACTTAAGATAACTTTTTGTAATTTTAAATAAAAATAATTTATTTATTATTAATATTTTGTATTTATATTTAAAGTAATTAATATACACTAGGCATCTAGATCTAGTGTTAATAATTTATGGAAATGAATACCATACATTTAAATAGTGTGTGTTTATTCATTATTTAATATTGTTTGTAACTAAGGGCATAGTTATTTTTTGACACTATCTGTATAGTACATTGGTTAAATCCGTTAAAATAGTTTTAATAATAGTATATAATTCTAATAATTTACGAAAGATTTCATTATATGTTTCTGTGGAAATTAAATCTTCATCTTGATAATACACGGGGATATAGGCTATCACACCAATGCAATTAGGGTTAATAACATCATAATTGGTGGACTGTGTATTAACTAGATTATCAAATGGTGATGCATATAGAGACAAAAATACACAATTGGTTCGAAATTATTTGAGGGTATTCATTTATTGGTCATATACTATATATAAATTGATTTGAAGGATATATTTCATAGATTTATTGATGTAACAAGTTGAGAAATATTATATAACCAAATATAATCAATCATAGGATAAATTAGGATTGATATTGATTAAAATAAAGAATTATAGTATTTTATGATGTTGTATAATTGTAAATAATTTTAATGTCGAATTCCTTTTATTATATTGACAATGATAAACCCTATATGATGTTTAATGTTCATCACTCAAGATAACATTTTTTTGAATTAGTAATAGTTGATACCCCATAGAATCTTGTTACCATGAATTCCATGTAAAATTCAGATGTAGTTCGAATGTGTAACCTAATAGAATCATAGATTAAATGAGAAGTCATGAGATCGTTCCAAACTGGGTATCAAAAAATAATAATTTGCAAAATTAAATTATATATGAATAAAAAAATATAGGAAGAGAATGTCTCATATATGTTTATGTGATAATGTTGATTTTTGAATGAGGATCCACTATCATTGAGATAAAAAATTTCATTGTATATAATTATGGGAATTTCTCAATAGAAAAGGATGATTTATGATATGTGGTAGAAAAGGTAATCAAGTTGAAATATTTCAATGAGAAAGAAAGAGATCCATTAACCATATATGTAAAAAATAGAATCCTTCAAAAGAATCCCCTATCAATTATATGTTTTATAGTTGAGTAATTCTAGAACTATAAAAACAACATTACTAATCTAAGAGATAAATGTTAAAATCAATACCCACATCCTCGTAGACCATGTGAATATGTATAAGACTATGAAACAGCAAAAAGTTATGTTTTTCATACTTATTGATTGACATGTATAATTTCGAATCAATATATATATATATATATTAATTAAAAATTTTAGCAATTCCTTTTTAACTATTATCTTTTAAAATAAACACACTATGTGGTATAATGATTCGATCAATAATATATTAATCTTTATCATGAATATGGGGGTATGATTCATTTTTACCTTGTTAACAATAATATTGATAAATAATTTTTATTTTCATGAATTTTTTTCTATGTAGATATAGAAAAAATTAATTATCGAAATAATGAAATAATATTTCATGTAACACTATCATAAAAAATCCATGAAATTATGATAATCCAAAAAAATTAGACCATATCAATGGAGAAAATAATTATTATGGATAATAGAATTTTATTAAAAATATATGTTTCGTTTGATTCTATTGTAATATTTGAATGGAAATAGAACCTAGTTTCATGAAATGATTTTAGATTACCATTTATATTTTTAGTATTAATAAATAATTAATATTAAATATACATAATTTATTTTTTTGGATTTATAATAAAATTAAATTTGATTTATGTTCTATTAATTTATTTCCATTATATATAAATAATAGTTCTCTATTCAATTATGATTAAATATAATGTATATGATATTTAACCATAAATGTTTTAATCCGATATAAAAACATTATTTAATTATAGATGAAAATTTTAATGAAGATGCAAAGTTCCAAGCATAATAAACAAAGTACAATTGCACATCATTGAAAATATTAATGATAGGTATAAGATGAAAATTAGGAAAATGGATTGTGTTACATAAGATGTGAATGTAAAATTGATCATTTTTCGGAAACTATATATAAATATTAAAAATGTTATAGAAAATATGGTTGTCGTTAATATAAAAATATAAAAGATTTCCACAATTGTAATTTTCGATTGAGGTACTTGTGTTAAATAGCGTTATATGTGTCATATATTATTTTTAAAATATTTATACTTTTTAATTCAAATGATATTTAGTAATTAAAAATATATTACAAATTTAAAATAAATTATTTATTTTGATAAAAAATTATCATTAAAATTATTATTTGAAAATAAAATAAAATAAAATACTAATATTAATATATTTAGGAAATTAATTTAGGAAAATAATGTATATTAATAATATTTACATAATGTAATTTATAAAATTTAATGCGATTTTTTATAAAAAACATCATTTATATACTATATTAATTTATTAAATAGAATTAATTTTAGGTAAAATTAATATTAAGACAATTGGTCATTTATATTTACTATAATCTAATTACTATTTGATGTGAAATTGGATTTAGTAATCCTAATGTTTAAAACATTTTTTATTCTATATATAGTGTTTAATGAATTTTTTATACCTGAATTTAATATAGAATTATTTAAATATTAGGACATTAATTTGTTCATGTGAAGATAATTTTTTAATTATTCATGTCACCATTAAATTATGAATAAATTTTTTGATTTTTATTAAATAATTTTATTGGCTGAATTATGAAAAATATTTTTGTGAATTTTTTTTTGTAAATTATTAGGATGGTTTCATATGATATGATTGAACAAAAATTTTATAAATTTTAAAGATATATAAAAAGAATAAATTTTTTAACTCTATAATAATGAATTAAAATATATTTCATATGGTTATTTTTTAAATATTCGGATAATATTTTATCCAAAAAAATGTTTCCTTCAACAAATGAAATTAAATAATTTTATAGAAAAATTACTTTTCATTACAGATTAATGGAAAAAATTAGTATTTTATAAAAAAAATTATTTAAAAATAAATAAATTTATAATCTAATACAAAACATAAATTTTATTCCTAAAAGGAAAACATTATTAGAAATTATTTTTTATTGTTACTTACTACATGACAAAACATAATTTTAGAACACTATAGAAATTTTATTTATAAAAATGATTTAAATATTAAAAATCATCAAAGTAATATTAGATAACAATGAAATTTTTTATTTCATCAATTAAATGTACTTAGTGATTTTCATAGTGGATTTATGTAACTATGGGTGTGATTAGTTAAAAGTATTTTAACATATAGAAAACTAATTTAACAACTGAAACCACATATTAAAATTTATATTTTAGGGACAACCCACCTTATCACTTACTCTAAAAAATTATTTACAATTTCATATCCTTTGTCCTTGAATATTGGAATGAAATTATTGAAAACTATATGTATTTTACAAAAAGTGTCACACTCATTTATTATAAAAGGGGATCACTTAATCCAAAAACCATTAATGCATCATACACACCAAATATCCTAGATAATGTAACTGACCATTAAAAGTCAAACAACGCATACACCAGATCCTTCCATCCTATTGTGAGGTTACGAAAGAAGACATAAAAATTATTTAATATAAAAAAATCATAAAACAAGTGAACTTAGTGAAACAAAAGGCTAAATATGTATCCATAAAATCAAAAAAAAACCCATCTAAACTATATTGTGTGAATAAATTGATTCCTACAAGTTTCCCTATGAACAAGACACACCTTTAAACCCACCCAACCCAACAGAAAATAAAAAAACAAACTAAAAGGAAACATTATTATCTTCTATTTACATGTATAATACAATATAAAATCTACAAATTCCAATGAAAAAAATTAGGGTGTGAGAAGAATTCCTACCAAGATACCACTAATGAGTCTAGATATGGACTCATATCAAAAAAAGAAATAGTTCCAGTTCTAAACAACATATTTACATAACATTTTAATAAATCCAATTCATTTGTAATCCAATTACCATTTTTTAATATTGACCTCTTATACTATCAAAGTAGAAATACGTAAAGTAGATGTGATAAAATTGGAAGTAAAATCCGTGCATCAAGAGGTATGAAATTAATCTCATATCCATGAAATTTCATATATTGTTAATATATGTGATACAACCTCATATCTATACATGGGATTCACAATACATGATAAAAAAATCATGCGATAAAATGCTATAAATATAATATAACCTCATACTGATCCTCTTTATATAGGACAAAACATATTACCCACTGAAAACTGATACAAGAATTATATTGGATCTATCCAATATCAACACATGCATAATCAATCATTTTTTAAAAATATAGCTCCTATAATTTCAAAAATACTTAATGTTATCAGTGCGTCTTTCTTATTGAAACCATGTTTCCCAATGTTCCAACTATCAACGTAAATATAAAAATTATTCACATAATTAAATTAAAATATTATTACACTAAAACCAATATTCTACTATTTCTAAAAAATTATTTCAATATAAATAATATCCTTTTATGGGAAAAATGTTTTAAAAAAAACCCTTTTTATTAAAACATTTAAAGACTCATATCTCATCAATTAAATAAAAAACGTAATTTATTTTATCATTATTGATATTAAATTCATTGAATCATAACCATATATATAAACACCAACAATAAAATCATATAAAAATTAAATTCATTGATCAAAGTGATTAGAAATCATGATATTGGCTGTAGAAACTCAAGTAATGGTTAGAAGTGGCCAAAGATCGATAGAGAAAAATATCTATCCATTAATATGAACACAACCACAACCAAAAAAATTATTTTAACCAAATATAAAAATGAACCAAAGGAAACACTTACGCAATGTGCCTCACCATAATACCCTAATGACCAGTCATTGATCTATGCAATTCAGATAAATGGGAGTCACCCCCTGTTTCCAGTAATAACTTCTAGGTTTATTGAAATTTCCCTTGTGGAGGGAAAACAAATCACACAAGAACCACCATAAAACCCTAACACATGATGAACACAAGTTTCATAATCCCATTAATCATTACGTAATCCAAAAAGATGATGTACAATGTAATTTTGTCACTTTTCAAAAAAAAACTAATTATCTCCCATTATAATTCATGAACATGTATCTAGGAATTTCATTCTTTCACACCCAATATCAAATCATTAAATATTCTAGAAAATTATTACACATCGTGATATTCACTTTCATATCAGGAAAATATCCAATAGACTACAAAACCTTTTGTTTTGTTTAGTGACCCATGATTATCATGGATGTATAATACATATTTTCATATGAATATTCATCATATTAAAAAAGTTCATGTGTGAGGTCTGTAATAGTATAGTGTCCATGTAATCGTGGAATATATCAATTTACCTTCATGACTAATCTTAAATATTTCCCAAACAATGACCCACATTATTACTCATACTCAACACCTTTAATCATAACCATGGAAATTGAATCATAAGAATGGGTGAAAATAGATGCTTAGTAAGGGTAAAAATTGAGATATGTAAGCCCAAGCATGATAACAAGGGTAAGAGAATGTGATCATAAAAATAGAATATCATGACCTGTATAACAAAGATAATAATCAAGATTCATGAATCAAATAATATCAATTCGTAAGACATGAATAAAAATGGAACTATAATGTTATACATGAAAGAATAACACATGAATGAGGAATTTAATTGTAGCAGACACATAAGAATAACAAATCATATATCAAGGATATCAGTTTAGACCATCATAACATGTTCAGTTTTGGATAATCACCCATGTAATGTCTATCGGATTGGTTTAACTTCCCATGTTACCCCTTGTTATTCAAGAACTAGTTATAACCCTTCTAAAATCTTTTTTTCATTATTTCACTATAACTAATATAACCTCTTTTTTGTAGCATTATTTTAACTCATATATCCTCTTATATTCAACCTCTCTCTACAACCCAAATACCCTCATGTTTTCTGTCTTGGGCTAGAACATGTATACCCTCTTGTTTTTTACCATGAGATACAAACCATACACACTCTTTTTTGGGACTGGGATAAAACCCACCAACCATGTGATGTCTTTTATCAATTATCATTATGAAAATAATTATCGGGAGATATATGTACGACCCTCATCCCTTGAAAATCATACCTTCATGTTCCATAAGATAATAAAACGACAATCACATCATGATCCATAAAAAGATTTGAGTTTCAAAAAAATCATATCATAACCACTAGAAAAGTTATTGATAATAATTTCATAGAATAATCACCAATTGATTGAAGTTGGTTTCGTAAATATGTTATCATCATATAACCTATTGAAGAGAAATGGGTTCAATAATATCTTGGCATCATAATGATAAAACTTTTGATGAATGAATATGAATGGTGTCCATAGATCATTTCCATATGAAATCGTAAACTATATAAAATGATATCCTTACTGCTGGAGAATGGTTTTTAAATTTATCTTATAATTTTTTTTAATCTAAATATAATTTCTTTAAAAATAAAATTTTAAATCATAAATCATTTCCAAGAATCATTTTCATTTCAAACCACATATAAAAATATAAAATTCTGATTTAAAAAAGTGCTAAAACATTACATGAGGAAAATATACATTTACCTAGGAAAAAAATATTTTATATAGAATAAAAAAACATACAAAACATATTTCATATAACATATATATCAAATTACATAAACCATTAATTGAAATAATCGAAATTCATTCTTTGATATTTTTCTTTTGAAAAAATATAAGGGGTTATATAAAAATGATTTATATTACTATTAAGAAAAAAATATATTCTTAACAAAAATTATAATTGAAAATATATTTGAATAAATAAAAAAAAGAATATTTGAAAAATAATTTAATATAATTCATGAAAATTAAATTTAAAAAAAAACACTATTTGGAAGGACACAAAATTTTCTCTCAAAATTGAAATAATGTCATATTTTCCAAAAAACATTTCATAATTATCATTAAATCCAAATAGTGGAATCATGGTGTAATTACATGAATATAAAATTAGTAACCATATGAGAATAAATTTTATTAGGGTTTTTTAGAGATGAATCATAGGAATTAAACTACTGATGTATAATTATAAAAAATCCCGATATACGGGGAGATTGTAGTAGGAAACATTTACAACCTTGGTAATCATCAATAATAATACCAAAGAAATAATATTATTAGATGAAAGATAAAATATAATTAAAAAAGGATATTCATGATCTAACATATCAAATTGTATTACATATACCTCTTAGAATAATATAAGTATTTACCATGGCATGTGTCTCAAAGAAGGTAAGTTTCAGAAAATCTACTTTACTGATTAGGTATCTCTCAAACCACAACCCTCCAGAAAGAGAGATAATAAAATGGATATATTAGTACTCATAAAATTAATTATAATATTTATATAATTTTTTCATCAGATTATACACCCCACAAAGAATAAATGTGTGGTGAATATTGCATAAGCATCAAATAAATAAAAGTGACATTAGAAATCCCCATAATACTTCTGTAATTTAGAAATCCTAAAATATGTGAAAAAATAAAATAGATTGAAAATTTTAATAATATTATGTCAATTAAATTCATTATATATAAGATTATATTTAATTATATACAAAAAAATATGTTTTTAATAAATCATATATCACATAAAAATAAAAGTAAGATGAAAAAACCATTACTTTATGTCTTGACTTTATTCATAGACATTATAATATACTGTATAATAAATATTCCACTATCATAAATCTACCAAAAACTCTATTAGTGTATTTATTAACATATTTTATTTTATTGTGACCTTAGAATACATTCATATAAATAGTTCCTCGTTAGTGTTACATTTTGGGAAATAATATATTTGTTTTTCAAACAAGTTTGACTTGTTAATTTTCTTCTTCATATTTAGATCCAGATTTGCATATATCTGGAATTTAAAAAATGAAAAAAATTAATAAAAATAAGTATATACTTATTTATAATATTATTTAATATTTATAAATTAGAAATGACATAAACAGTTCATGGAGATAGTAAGTTTTACATATGCATGCAAATTCTTTCAATTTTCTTGCTGTATTGAGTAAACAAATTCAATGATACACGTGTGTGTATATATTTATATATATATTATATTTAATATATTATTATTATGTCACAAATATATCATTTTTAACATGAATATTAAATACATTTTTTGTAAATGATTAACAAATCACATCATTTTGAGGAGGTGGTAGTCCATATCACCACAAATGATGTTATCACATTCCTGCATTACTAAAAAAATAATGTTATGAGTTATATTGTAAATAAAAGAGAATATATACATCAAAAATATACTATTAATCATTTCAAAATAGTAATTACATACTTATTATCATCCTTATGAAGTGGTATAAGAAGAACGAATGATGTCGGTTCACGAGACAGTAGTCCTTCCTACACACATATGATGATTGTGTATCTCATTTGATTGATGTGTGTGAAACTAATGGTTTTAAAGTTAATATATATATATATATATTATTTCTATTTATAAGATATTAAATAAATATTTTTAAAAAATTATTTCATTTAGAATGAAATAAATAAAATGTTCTTAAGGAACGATATTACCTCTTCTTTGGGAAACTCCATTGGTTTTCACCAAAATACATATTTCATGGATTTATGGAAAATGTCTGGCCTGCATTATATTGGGGGGAAATTTGGAAGTATATTATGGTTGTTTTTGTACAGAAAAATGGCTTTATTGTGGGAACAAGTCATGGGATGAATTCCTTTTTATTGTTGAGGAGATGTGGCATTCCTATAAATATAAATAGGTAGTCACTATTGAATGGTCTCCTATGAATAATGTCCATACAATAATTGTAAATTTTATTAAAAAGGGTTTATATGTTCTATATATTTTTAGGAAATGTATTTTTGAAAATTTTCAAGTTCATAAATTCTTTTACGATTATATTCCCCCCACTAAGTAAACATGTTTTATTCTTAACTACTATAACTAATTTAAATTAAATTCAATAATATATTTTTTGTCGAAATACAATTAAAACATTTTTTATATTATATAATAATATTATTAATAATATCGAGTCGATTTTCAACATTATAATTACATAAGTGTAAGAAATTAACTCACAATTAGTCCCACTAATGTGGTTAAACTGCACGTTTTTAGTGTGAAAAATTAAAAATGATTGAACTATTTTTATATCTAATTTCAATTTTAAATAGGTTCCAACAACCAAAATTGAATTATTGCAATTATAATTTATCTAATTGTTCTTAAATAATGTTATTTAGCTACATAAATATTATTATTTTAATACATAAATACAGTAGGTGAAGACTCATTTTTTAAATAATATTCAGTATTTTTTACTATTAATGAAAAACTAAAACCTCTTCGAAAAATTTATAAAAATTACCTAATATATATTTTGATATTATTATTAAATTTATTAAAATTATTTATTTAATAAAAATCATTACATGGTCTAAAATTATTTTTGAAATATGTGCACTATTAAATGACGGTAAAAGTAATTTTGGGAAATATATATTTTTATTACTAAAATTGGGCTTCTTTTTATATATTGTCCAGAAAACACATATGAATAACATTAAATAGTTTTAGTAATATAATATATATATATAATTAAATTTTTAATCAAAATTTTTATTATTAATTTATAATTCTAAAATAATTTTTATTTCATAAATATAAATTTCCTGAAAAATATTTCATATATTATTAAAAGAGTCATATATTAATTTCTAGTTAATTGAACCAAAGAATTATACCAATATTCATGGGTATACAATATTTTAGTAATTTAATTAATCTTATTAATTACACTATTCCAATTATTTGTGGATAATAATAATAGTAATATTAATAGTATATTGTAGTTTGGTAAAACTAGGACATGAATTTACCACAATATATTTATGAAACATGGTATTATTTGTATCCAAAGACACGTATAGTATTTAATGTACTATAATATCATCCAAGTGTTTCTTGTAACAGATGAATACTTTTGTGTTTCTTGCAAAAAAACAAAAAATAGTTCTTTCTTATAACATAAACTATATTCAGTGTTCCGTGAAACCAATATTATCAAAGAGATTAAATTAATTTGAAAAAAATAATACCTAAGGGTGTCACATTTTTTACCCCATAAAATGACCATTACGTTAGGAATTTATATGGCCTATGAGATGTATAATAAATGAACTTTCATTTATTACATCACACATAGTAAAAAAAATTATAAATATGCCATTAGAAAAGTAATGTTATAAACAAAATAGTTACCAACAGTAACTCAGAAATAGGTTTCCATATAAAAGAACGTAAGTGAAAAGTGGAAATATGTGCATCAATGATAAAAATATCACACAAATAATTATTTTGAGATTAATTGGAAATCAATTAGCATATTTGAGTGATGTAGATGAAGATAACGATCAAAAATCATTTAATTTAGTGATGACATAAGGGACCATTTATGTATTGAAAATGAAGGTAACCAGATAACATTTTATTCAAGATCACTTTCTAAGAGTAGAATAATATTTCACAATATGATATACATACTTGACATACTTCCATTTCAAGATTACAATATACCCGTTTTTATGGCTTAACTAATTTCTACTTCATACCTTACACCATCAAATAGAGTTGAAATTTTTACCCCTGATGAACTAGAAGATCATACGATCCTTTTGTAGAATGATATGTGAATCTATCTATGAACAGTTGTCAAAAAAAATATTGTTAAAAACAAACAACCAAAATAATTTAATAATTATCTAGTGATGTAACACCTTGATCTATATAACAATATTCAATTTTCGAAATAATAAATTTCATAAATGTATAAACTTTTAACCTCTAGAATGATAAAAATCCAATGTATTAAAAAATTTCATAGCAACTCTCAAAAAATAACCTTCATGTTGATCTCCTATATCAAGTATCTCTTGTCTGTCACAAAAAAAATATGTGAATAAAGATAGCATTTATTCTCTTCAAAACATATTAATAACAATAAATACATATTGAAATCATACACTCTTATGAAAGATAATTTATACTTTATTCCATAAATATCATATTAAATAATTAAATCTTGTCTATTTTGAATCATGGATTCATCCTTGAACTAGTAGAATATTAATTTGATTTCAATTCATACAAAATTCATGTTGATATAGATAATAAATTATTTGAGGTATAATAAGTAACACTAATGGTTGGATAAAAATATTTTCATAAATATTATTTTCACCAAATCCCAAATGAAATTCCCTGCCAGGGAGTTCCAAAATTCTCATGATTCACTTCATTGATTATGATTGTATAAGAATCAACTATTTCAGTTTTTTTTAGATTTATTTTGGTATTGATCACCATTAGTTACCTTTAAATTTGGTATTTTTTTTGAATAATTCCCAAACACCATTACACTAAAACACTAAGGTGTGGGAAGTGCATTATGTTGGGATTTCTCATTATTATTGACTAAAGCTACATTCTTTAGGTCAATTCAGTATCCAGTGGCTAAATGTCAATCCCTTAAACAGAAACAACATTAATTTTCCCCTTAATAAATCTTCATTCATGCTTCATTACAAAATATATGTATAAATTAATGGTAATAATATTTTTCCTTATTTTATAAATTTTCCATTAAACTCTATCTTCCTTGTATGGTCAATTCCATGATATAAATCTGAAACTAAAACAATCATTTACACCATGATATAATATCCAATAAAATCCTCCTTGTTACTAAATTCTCTTATAACCAATGCCTTTTCAGTACATGGCTTGAAGACACTAATTAATTGTTCAATTTCTCATTTAGTATCAATGATAATAACTGAATTGTGCCTCACACACCGTGAAAAGTTTTCATCACAGGTTCTAAAAGATTCATTATCCTTTTTTTAGGATCAAGGAATTCATTATATATGTTTGTAGAAATAATATGAGGACATTACTCATTGAAATACAATTTATTCAAATTATCACAATACATTAAACCAATTTATTGTTATCTCTTTGTATTCATGATAAGATTCTACCATTTTCCCACCTCACCATCCAGATAGTAGACTTCAAAAGTAACATTTTATATGCTCCTAACAATATAGAATTGAAAATATCAACTCATTGGTAATAATTCATTGATCATTACCTAGTGGATTAGAAGTCCCACTAAAAGAATGGGGTTTTTCTTCATTAATGACAGAACATATGGCTGTTCTCTCCATTTCTAATTTGGTGGTTTAAAGTGATTCATATCCTGCGAATGTAGTGTCTGCCTGGGAAAGTGGATTTTCATTCAATCTCACAAAACATTTGGTTTCTCAAGAATAAATTCTTTGAATAATATATTTAATTCCACATTAACATGGTTCCTTTGGGTTTTAGTCATTCCCTAAATCTATATAATATGTTGTGACAAATAGTTATAATACTAGGAGATACATAATCATAGAAATCACATATATTACCTGAAATTTTTGACGGCATATTAAATTTATGGAACCTTATATTTATCCTTGATATTATAGAGTGACTATATATTTATGTCCTTTATTGTTTTTTATAATGAGATTTTAAATTCCAAATGAATGAACCCCAGGATTTCCATACCATGTGTACAATAATGCCCAATGTCGTGATCATTTTTCCAATAAAGTCTACCTCAATAAGATGTTTTCATTGTTTTTACACATATACCTATATGGTATACATTTAAATACATTAGTAGTATTCATATATTGATGTATTTATATGAAAACACTTGTTTTGTCCATCACCAAAATTCAAGGACATTATCCTATATTTAACACATACTTAGACATATCATTCGAGACATCCCAATAAAATGAAATAGAAATATACCAAGTGATCTCATTAAATTTTTCACAACCATGATTAAAATAGTCTACTAAAAATTTTCCTTGAAACCTTATATAACCAAATAGGGTAAATATACATAAGCATTTTATAATTTTAGATGAATATTTATTAGATTACAAAAGTTCCATATAAAGGACTATAATTGTTTGTTATCTATTAAAATATGGGGAAAACCAAAAAACAATTTGATATATCGTAATTGTTTCCCATAAATATCATCCCCTTTGATAATCCTACTCATAAACTCTCTTTTTAACTTGGGGAAACATTACATAATAAAGGGAGATATAATATGATCAGTAATGGTAAAAAATGGACACATGCAAGCATAATCAGAAGTGTAATTGTATGAGAACAATATCATAACATTATAAGATCATACAATACATATCAAATATCATAATTAAGATTCATTGTATAAATATTGGTAGTTCACTTGATATAAATTAAAATAGAATCAAGAGTATAAGGCATGAATGAATAACATCTGAAGAAAACATGAATTTTTGGTAGAAAAAAATAATATAAAATCATATTTCATGGATATAGACAAAAAATGTTATAACATGTAACAATTGGGATAATAAATAATGTACCTACTTTAGGATTACGATAACAACCCATTTTCCATATTTTTTGGGCCTATGGTATAATATGTGTACCCCCCGCCTTTCGAGACTAGGATACAACCTTTCCACCATCTTTTATTCAATCATATGATATAACCCATATACCCTATTATTTTTGGGAATCTGATACAACCCATACAACCACTAATTTTCATCATTGGTATACAACCCTTAACCCTCTTGTTTTTAGGATTGATTAATAAACCACGAATCCCCTATTTTCATTCTATAAATCATGTACCCAATAATCTCATATACCGATTATCATTAAAAAATTCATTGGAGGAAGATATAGGTCTCACCAATAACCTATTATAATCGTACATAAATATTCTGAATGATAATAAAACATTAATCATATCATGACCCACAAAATGACACAGGTTTCATAAACATTATATCAATACCTATAGAAAAGAGTCGTGTTTCCTAATCATTTCATTATAGAATAACCCTTGAATGAAACTTGTTTTCATAAGTTTTTTTACCACAAAAGAACAATTGTAAGAGAAACATACCTCACAAACAACTTATAATATTATTTTTAAACCATTAAATAAAAGAATAAGAATTATTTCCTTTGATAATATCCATAGTAAACCATAAAATATATCAAATGATATCATCTTAATTTAGTAAATATATTGAATGAAAATAGGGACCATTTATTAAGGGAAGTATCCTTTTTTTTAAATAATTTTTATAACATTAATCATTCTTTAAAATAATTTTCTTCGAAAAACACTTTGAAAACATTTTAATTAAGAATTAATAATAATTTAATACATTTTATGTGGAAAATATCATTTCATCCTTAAAAATGTTTTTTAATAAAATAAAATAAGAATTAAAAATCTTATTTACTAGAAAATATTATTTAAAACACATAAATTTATCTTTGAATTCATTGATATCCTCTTACTTTAAAATAACCAATTTAAAAAAATATAAATAAACATTTGAAAAAAAAAATTAAAAATATTTCAACATTAAAACTTTTTGAACAAAAAATTCATTGAAAATATATCTTTGAAAATATAAATGGATATTTTAAAATCATTTAAAATAATAGTTTAATGATTATTTTTGATTAAGTGGTTTTTTAAACACAAATTCTTAACTAAAAAGATAAATAAGGGCATACATTCATAAATTTATTTTTCTTATTTATCATACTTATCAATGACTGTGAAATTTTACAATTAAGCAAATATATCATTAAAAATAATCGGAAAGTTAATTGTTGAGGTTTCATGTGTTATGGATCATAATATTTCCTCAATTAAAGAAAAATCCCAAATAATCTAGATAAATTATGTTTTCTTAGAAATAAATTGGTACCACTTTTGTAACATTGAATCGTATCCCCATTAAATTATACTCTTAAAATAAAATAAAAATACTATTAAATGAGGTATATTCATGATATAACATGTCAATTTGGACTATTTAATCCTCAGAGAAGTATAATGGTGTATAACATTGCGTGTGTCTCAAGTAATAAAATTGTGGAAAATCACTTCACTAGTTTAGAAACTATTAAAAAATAATACTCATTAAATGTAAATTATAAAATTTATATATAAATAAAAATAAAATTAAATATTTTATTAATATAATTCATTCATAGGATGTATATAAAAAAATAAACAAGTAGATAATATGGAGTTGTTCTCAGAGAAATAAAATAACAGGACTAGAAATCCACTTACTACTAGAGTAACATTTCAATCATGATATCAGTGAAAGTATAACATCAAATGATAATTTTAACATAATACAAATTATTAAACTAATTATAAAAAATTTATTATGGATATATATACAATAGACAACAAAATTACTTGATAAATATTTCATATATCTCATAGTAATATATGTGAGATGAGAAAACCATTAACATATAACTTGACTTGACTTAATCACTAACAAACCTCTTATATAATATATAAAATATTTTAATTAATTTATGTAAAAAAATATTATTATATATCAAACTATATATTACTTCATTATGACCTTATATTTCCTTATCATTAACTATTCCATCTTAAGGCAATGTTTCAGATATCAATCTCTTTATTACTCATACATGTTTTGATTTATTATTCTTGGCCTTATTAATTAGATAATATTTTAATAATTTAGATAATATAAATATAATATAAATATAATAGATATTCATAATATATACTTTTATAACAAAATTTAAATTAGAGAAATATCAAATAAGAAACATGGTTCGTAGAGACGGTTTTCCTTACGTATGCGTGGACGTTCTTTCCATTGTATTATCATATATAAAGAAATAGATTTATATGATGTGTATATATATAAATATATATTCAATACAGTATAATTAATATTTTATTAATATTTAATATTTTCAATAAACAGATTCTTAATAAATTACATGAAATGTTTAAACAAATAACATCACATTGAGGAGCCGGTAGTCTACACATCAAAAATGTTGTTATTATATTCCCTCAAAATTGTAATCTTAATGGTATGTGTAATATAATATTTCAATAAAAATAATTATATAATATATATATATATACATTAATATATGTATTTCCATCATTATTCCCACCCTTAAGAGTTGGTAATGGAATAAAAAATGACATCAGTTTATGCGGTAGCAGTTCATTATATACCCAAACATTGATTTTGTATCCAAAATGATAGAGGTGTCTCTGAGTGTAGGTATTACCATTAAATAAAAAATAACCTATAATTTTTTGGATACTGTATTTATTATATATATATATGAAATAATAATAATTTATTGGGTGTATAATGACATAAATCAAATGTGATTAATGAAGGACGTCGCCTCTTCTTTGGGTAAATCATTTTGGTTTTCCCCTCATAGATTCTTTGGTTTCAATTATACCCAAAGTGGGTGCCCGATAAGTAAGGGAGAAAATTTAGGAACATATTTGGGAAGGGTATTAATGATAAAAACGGATTTAGAGTTTTGAATAAGTGAGGTGGTGAGTTCCCTTTTATATTGGAGGAGGAGAGGAATTGGGGTATATATATAAATGTGAACTCCATCGACATGTCTATCTTACATCATAGACCTCACATTATGTTCCATGTTTGATAAAATGGAGGATATGGTCTAGATATAGACATAAAATGGATTTGGGACAAGTTTCTAGTCCATTATACTTAAATTATCAATGTTTGACCACTATGTATACTTGTTTTTTCATTATTCACTGTAATTAATATCAATTAGATTCACCAATATATTTTTTCAAAAACTATGTTTATCTTAATATAATATAAAAAAATTATTCAATATATGGAATCCATTATATTAAATAAAATCATATTTTTGTAAGAAATTAATTACAAGTTAATTCCCAGATGAGATGAAATAATGTGTTTTCAAAGTGAAAAGGATCACAAGAATGATTTTTTATATTCATTTTCTATATGAAATTTGTTCCAGTGACCTAAAGTAAAATAATTTATGTATCATTGATCAAATAATATGTTAAAACAAATGTAAAATAAAATTTCAATATATAAAAAATTTAGAAGAAAAAAAATTCAATTAAAAATCAATAGTTTCCAATATTTATTAAAATTGAATCTTTTATAGAAAATTAAAAAAAATAAAACAATTTAAATTATCATATTACAATTTCAAATAAGATTTTTATATTTTCAAATATAAATTTTACAATTTTCAACTACTAGATTTAAAATATATTCACCATATAAGGGCTATAGTATTACATGTTAGAATATATATATATATTTATTCATAAAATTTGATTTATTCTTATCTGTTGTCCAGAAATCACGTTATATAAAATTTAAATAGTTTACTAATAAAAATATACATATATACATGTAATAATAACTACAATAATATAATAAATAATTTTTCAATAATTCAATAAGTAATTTTTTTCCATATTGTTGTATTCTATCATAATGTTTACCTATATTTTCAAAATGATTTTATATTCATTTCTCGTTAATTGGTTACAAAATAATTCTTCTTATATACAAGATAAAATTAAATATTAATAATTTAATTATTCGTATTCATAACCCTTAATCCTATTGTTATGTGACATAATTAATAATATTTCAATAATAATATTTGTTATAAATTTTAGTCTTTTTAATATAGGTCTTGCTTGCAACCCAAGATATTGAAAGAATTCTCCATTGTCTCTAGGACATGCCATATAATGTGGGGTATAACAAAATTCTATACTATGTGTTTTGTTTAGCGTATGAATAAATTTGAGTTTCATGTAATGAAAACCAATAATTTTTCATTAAAACAATATATGCTATATTCTATGTTCCATGAAATGATAAAAACAAAAATGATTGAATTAATTCTAAAAAAATTTAAAAATTTATTATGGTGTCATAATATATGAATAAAATCTCTAAGACACGAAATTTTTTATTATTTGAATGTGCAATGAAGCCCTCTCTGTCATTGACATATTTATACCCATACTTCTTTAATTAAAATAATCATACATCCCAAATAATATGGTCTATTAAACAAAAAAATGGTTCTATATATTAGATAGGATTAAATAATCACCCAAAAAAGAATGTAAAAAAATAAAAACTGTGGAGTATATAAAATGAATTAGAGGGTGTTACAATCACCCCTCCATTAACAATTTATTCCCCTATGGATCATTAATATTCATGGACATTCAAAAAGTGAAGTCCAGGGAAAAATCAACATCAATTCCCTATCCAATATATCATTTCTTTCCCATTTGTACTTTCATTGTTTATAATCTGGATGATTTATTTTTTCACACAGTACCCTCTCTGAGTGATCCGTAATATTAATTGGATCATCAACTAACGTTTTTTCAATCTAAATGTCAATATATTCTATCTTAATCACATGTTAATGATTTGAAATATTCATCATAGGATGGGAAACATGAATTATGTCATATATAAGAGTTAAACATGTCTGATATTCTAACTAATGGTCCAACTTTCTTGATCATCCATTTTCTCAAAGGGTACCACAAACCATAACGAAAAATCATCATTTATAAACAACTGAAGAAGTCTAATTTGATGTCAAATTCGATGAAATAAATGACAACCAACTTCAAACATCCATAGTTAATAAAAATTCGTCAAATAATATTTCTAATGACTATGTTCAATTTTTAATCTCTATATATAAATTATACCATCACTATCATCTCCCTACAAAGACTAGGCGAAACAAAAAACAACTCTACAAATTATTCAAGGCATTAGGGATATCTAGATGGTTTCTATTCTAATACATGAAGGGATCCATCCTAATAATGATCCAATACCATTTTTTATTGGAAAATGGTAAAAGGGGGAAATTAGTGCCTCATGGTTCTCCAGCATCAAGAACACTATAAAAGATAATATAATATTTAACTAGGAATGTAATATATGTTTATCCATTAGTATATAGATATTAAATAATAGCCATTATATTTTTGGAACCCATTGACTTATATAGTCAATTATAGAAACTGTATGTGATATTTGGGTCCTTATTAGATACAATGATAAATGGAGATCTATGTTGTCTCACAATATCTCAAACATACAATTACACACTATGTTCCACATTATTCACCTCCATGAGAAGAATTAAATTATTTTAATTTTTATTTCATCAGTGATCACCCAAATTATGTCCTTCCACACATAATTTCATTTAAAATAGATGAGAAAATCATTATAAATAATATCCAATATTTATATCAGAGTTGGTATGGTATGATAGAAACCATAAGGTTGATAGTGTTCATCCATTATTCTCTAATAGTTAATACACTATATTAAAAAATGAAAATTCAGCACCATATAACATATATCTAATAATGAATTCAAATGTGATGATATATCTTGTTATCCCCACGGTGTGCGAGCCAACACGATTGGTTTCTAATATCCAAAAAAACCACTCTTTTGGAGAATGAATAAAAAATAATATAATATAGAATCCAAATGTTCCAATAAAAGAATGATACTACTAACATGTGGTCTCCCCACCATAGAGGATTTCCTTATAGTGTTGGAACTAGGTGTTTGTCTCTACCTTGATAGGTAATACCACTTCCATATAAAATTCAACTATCATTGAATCCTTGCACCCCTATCCAACACCAAATTCAAATCCCAAGCTCATTTCATAAAATCTAATTATCAGATACAACCCCTTAAAAAATTACATCATGACTTGTGTGGGTAATTTTCAACTTAATGCATTAGAAACCAAATTCCATTCCCTGCAGAATGCATAATTTTAAAATAAAAATTCAAATTTTATGCAGCCTAATGTTTCTTTTACAATGAAATATCCCCTATATAAAACTATATTTTATCATCAGTTGATTTGAATACATAGAAAACTACCACCCAATGATATTACATCTCCATATTTCTGTGGAATTCATAACCCTTTCCTACTCAAAATCATTTTGGGTATTTTTTACCATAAGGTCATAATTTGATGGAGATACATACCACCACCAGGTTCCAATGCATCATGAAACATCCCAATATAGTCCCATAAGCATAACAAAAAACACCATATCCTTACTATTGTTTTAGAGGAATCTAATATCGTGGAGAAATAAACCTTCTCTTCAACTCCTCAAAAGATATCTGATAGTTTTTATTATATTCCATCATTATGACCCTATAGGTCAAACTAGTAATCTAAGATTTTATCATGGGGAAATAATTAAAAGAGCCTTTATAAATACAAACAAAACATAAGAATAATTTCTACGATTCACTTTTCCATGTTTCTGTCAAGACCTCACTCCATGTATCATTTAACAATCCACTCATATTCTCTTCTCAAATATCACATAGCCCAAAAATTTCACTTTTCATATCAAGAACTCACAATTTTCAATCATATCATATATTAAACATTCCATCAAGTTTAAAAGAGTGGTATCCAAATCGTTTATGTGCTCCCCCTATGACATGGATTACCCAAAACTATTATCCATGAACACACACAAAAATTATTCCAACAGCTGATGAATAATATGATCCATCAATGTCATAATCACTACAAGAGTGTTATTTTGGCCAAATGGAATAATCGGAATATCAAAATTCCTATATATACTTATAAACATTTCAATTGGTATATTATATTCAAGGACATTGAATTGATGGTTCATTGACCACATTTTAATAATTGAAAAAATCCCCCTCAATGCTGATCAAAAAAGGCATCTATACTATGAATGCCTGGGTGTCGTTACACCTGGTCCTGCGGCTGGGGGTGTACATAGAGGCGCTCGGTGGTGGGTGACGGCCCTCCTATACCATGTAACCCCTTGGGCCTGAAATCCCAGTGTACTTTTTGGCCCACGGGGCATGGGTGAGTTGGTTCAAAGGCGGTGGCGTCCTGTCATTGAGGTTCCGGGTTTGAGTCCTCGCAAAGGAAACGCGCACTATACGCCAGAGAATTACTCGTGGGCCCCTCTACCGCGTGTGGACCTGGCCTGAAAGCCTGGGTGCCATTACACCTGGGCCTACGGCTGCGGGAGTACATAAAGGAACTCGGTGGTGGGTGACGGCCCTCCTATACCGTGTAAAACCTTGTGCCTGAAAACCCAGTGTACTTTTTTCCCACGAGGCATGGGTGAGTTGGATCAAAGGCAGTGGCGTCCTGTCATCGAGGTTCTGGGTTCGAGTCCTCGCAAAGGCAAGACGTACTATACACCAGCGAATTACTCATGGGCCCCTCTACCCGCGTGGAACTGGCCTGAAAGCCTGGGTGCCGTTACACCTGGGCTTGCGGTTGGGGGAGTACATAGAGGCGTTCGGTGGTGGGTGATAGCCCTCCTATACCGTGTAACCCCTTGGGCATGAAAACCCAGTGTACTTTTCCAATGAGCATGTACCCTAGTGGTACATGCTCCTGCTTGGCATCCCAGAGACCCAGGATCAAATCTGGGTGGGGGCGATTTTCCCAGGTACTGTAGCAGTACTGTAGCAGGTAATGTTGCAGCGGTGGCAATGTAGCAGCGATAGCATTGTAGCGGCGGAGGGACTGTAGCAGATACTGTAGCAGTGGTGGTACTGTAGCATAGCAGGTACTGTAGCTGTACTGTTCACTGAGGGGTCTTTTGGGCCATTAAATTGAGATTTCAAGCCTTGTATTCAGGACACTTGGCCTTGGGACTTCGGGTTATGTAATGGGTCTCATCTTCCCAGTTTAAAGAGGTCTTTGCTTTCAAATAATAAATTGAGGCTTCGTCCCCAACCTTTAAAAAAAGAGAATTAGTGCCCCAAATTTTTTATTAAATATTATTACATGTGAAGCCCATGGTAACACACTAGTATGAATAATTAATTTAGTTTCTAAATCATCAAACTGGACCTCATGTTTTAGCTAATCAACCAGATCCGTTCGGTGCTATGTAATATTAATGTGCATCGTACCATGGAGTTGGTCAACAATGTACGCGAACTCTATATGGGCTGGAATAAACAAATATTGTGGAATGTCATAGGGGTTGGAATTCATCATTTTAGGAAGTCTAACAATCAACCAAGGGTCAACTGGATCATGAAATATCATTGATAACTAACATGATATTACACCTATACAAGGACCAACATGCTATTTCATATGGGTCAAGAGTACCACATACCCTAAAAGTTTTCATTGAACCAACCGTTATATAACAATTATAACCAATCATAGTAAAATAATATATGGGCCTTAACACATATCATCCAATCCATTCCTATAATCATGTACATGATTTCATGATAAAACCCCAATAAAGAATCATTCGACATTAATGATGGCAATAATCACACACAAAATTGGAAACTAGAATCAATATATAGACTTCTTTCAAAAATGTGTATATGTATCAAATAAATTATGTTTAAAATATGAATGGAATCCCATCTCGTAATACGCCTTTTATTTTTATCATAATGAGTATCTCTTCTATCAATAAATGATTTCACCATAGAGGATAAAATAAACAGTGTAACTCTATTATTATATATCTCTATCTCGGATTCCTCTTAGACAAAATAATTCGCTAAAAGAAGTATTATTTTATCCACATGACTATCCCCCATAGCACTATAATTTGACGAACAAACCATGGAATAATCATTAAAAATATGTGAACCCTTGGTATGGGTGGATTCTACCATACTTACTAGGGATCTTATTTCAAGTAAATACTTCAAAATTCTCGATCATCTTCTACGATGAGAATTCCTAGGTACCTCTTTATAGCTAGTCCATTTATGACCAGACCTCCAACACTAATAAAAAACAATATTTTGGTTTCCCTATGGTAACCTTGATAATTATCATGAATTGTACTTTCCAAACCTGTGTTTCCTTTCCATGAAATAAGACACACTCTAGTTAACAACTACACCAACAAAAGCATCTCCCAAACCTATCCTCAAAATATGATTTCCTCAAACAATAATCTTTATCAACTACCTAAAAATGATTAAAATGTACATTAGAATCATCATTAATTTAATGTCATTCCATAGTCCAAAAAGAATCATCCAGGCCTTTTGGTACTCATTTGTGAAATGATCTACTACCAACTACACTAGCTCAATAAAACATGGTGAATACACCAAAATGGTTTGATACACTTAAGCCATGGATAGAATGTATACTGTAGTTTTGCCATTTAACATCTCGGGGTGAAAATGATGATTAAATATTTTATTGAATTATTTCATGGTAAAGTACACTTGTATATTAGAATGTACAATAGTGTCCCACCATATCCTTCCCTGTCCACTAATCATGTATATTGAGAAACTCACCATCGAGTGTTATGAAGTATTTAAGATATTGAGGATCTTCTCATTCCACTCATGACACTCCTAAAATTCATGTGGTCATTTTTTTCATTACAATATTTGTGGATTTTACCCTGCAACCCAAGATCCATCATCCACTAGATGATTTTTTTTTCTATCACACACCTGACCTAGCATTTGAATATAATAGACTAAAACTTCTACCAATGATGGGAAAATTATGGATTATCATGAATAACCTATTCCATTAAAACCTCTATCATATTTGGAATACTGGTTCCCAGAGGGAATTTATAATATTAAAATTATAATAACCAATTATATTATCAAAACATTCCAAAATCATAGTAAAAAAATTATAATTCCATTCAATGATTTATTCAATAATAAATTTAGAGAAACATAGGATTCTCTCCAAAAAATGAATTTTATAAAATGAAATGGTTGAATTAATTAACCACCCTATATTTCTATTTAAAATTACACCAAAACCCAGGTTCAACCATATTAAAAATTTTAAACAACCCATGGTAAATCGGGTTCTGTCAAGGGATTGAGTTAGCCTATCTTCTTTTCTACACAAACTATCCAAATTCATATGGTCGTAACTCATGTCATCCAACGACAATGAACAAAAATATAGGAATGTTAAAACACATCAGGATAAAAACCCCCCTCTAATACCAAATTTTAAAACAAAATAATGAAAACAAGAAAATAGACACGATATGACATTCCCATGGTTTGGTAATGAATGAAAACATATAAAAATTGTATATGACTATACAATAAATAAAACTACATTACTAAGATGTACAATAATACATAATTATATCCATAATTTCTAATCTAAACCGGATAAATATGATCATAGGAATAAATAATCAACATGATGTATTCATTTCAGCAATAGTCACATAAAATCCAGCCAAAACAAAAGTAAAATTTAAATGGATAATAAAATATGATACAATATTCCATTCAAATTATATTTATATTAAAATAAAAAATATATTACCCAAAAATGGAAAAGGTTTGGGGTGAGAAAAATTACTTTTAAGATTCCACCATTGAGTCAATGTAATTTATAATATCATGGAGGAACAAATTTCTCACTTTTATAACAAAAACAGTATTATGAATCAAATTTCTAATTATTATTCATTATAAAAATGATTTCTAATTGGTTTTCATAAAATCCATTCATATTCTAAAACCATAAGTAAGAAAATTAGTCTGGATAATACATGAAATAATATCTATCCATAAATGTAAGAAAGTAATAACATATTTATGTAATCACATATATTCCAAATCTTCGGGATACAATCTCATCTAAAATCATTAGTGAAACAATCTATGATAAAAAAAATCATGTGACAAATGACCATAAGTGAAAAAAGAACCTTATATTGGGCCCAAACCTATAGGAAATTTTACAATAGTCACTCTGATACCTAAACCTAAATAATTTTAGATCCTCCCAATATCGAGTCCTTTTGTGGTCCATCAATATCAAAAAGGATACCTCCTAGTGGTTCCATAAAAAATAACGCCACACATATCAATTTATTAATTCAACCATAGTTCCCAATGTTCATAATTTCAAAATAATTTTTGAAACCTGGTTCATAATAATATAAAAACTATCAAAACAAATACAATACACATAAATATATGAAACAAATTCATAAAAACGGTAGAAACAAAATATTCTTCCACAATAGTTCTTAGAAAACATGGGATCGTACTTTTAAAGATAAGGCATGACATGAACTTATTTTGGGCCACTATAAATCAGTTTAAATTTTTTAAAATATACAATTTCATATATAAAAAACACATAACCAAATACAATGCTGAATTAGAAGGAAGACAAACCCAGAGAGGTGCATGATAACAATACTGATTAACAATTGATGAATAACGCGATCTAGATTACAGGGAATAACACAAAATTGAAAAAGATAAATTATACGCCATGAGAAATGAATGTAATAAATTTATGAAATATGAATCCACACCCAAAACACTATAAATGACCAACTATTGATGATTACATGGTAATGAATCCAATTTTAGTCATGTAATGTATGACGTACATGTATGAAAAGAAACTTCTATCCATTTTATAAAAGATGATTATAGACAATGAAACATCCTAAATCTATTACAAAACATGTTAAAATTTTACACCCTCTATAAAGGTTAAAAAACACCATGAGCCCACACTGATAAATGAATAACATAACAACCACATTTAGTACTTGACACATTAATACATGAAATCTCTTTAGTAAAATAAACATCCATCATTGAGAATATACTCATTATCCCAATATAATTCACTCTTTATCCATTAATCCCTCAAATTCACCCATAAATTTATTATAAAAAACTATTTCACATGGTATTACCTAAATACATAAAAAAAAGATACAACAATAGATCCATAAGGAGTTTCATAGTAGAGAACATCATAAAGAGGAAGAATACTCTCATCCAATGATTTCATGTGAAATTCATCCTCAAAACCCCTCGACTCACACCTATAAATGAATATATGAAAACACATTTATTTTAATTATTATAATGTTTTAATATAAATATTTAATTAATATTTTATTCCTTCTTCTTAAACCCTTCTCAAAATTTAATGCATAATTTATTGTATGTGATGACTGCCACAAACATGAATAATGTGATAAGGTTTTCATTTACACCTTCAATTAATGGTTATAAATGTTTAGGAATATATATAATTTGGAATTTTTTAAATTTTAATTAATATTACATTATATCTATCATAATTGATACACCCTCGCGTTATATAGAGGATGAATGTTTCTTTTATCATTACATTTAGACAACATCCTCTATGAATGAGATGTTATAATCATTTAATGTGATAGCCATTTCCTTCAAAAATTGTCACATTGTGGGTTTTAGATGTTGGAGTTGTTTCTGTGGAGGCTTTATGAGATTCATTTTTTGGTTGAATGTTTAATATAGTGTCAGTTTTGAATTCACATTGTGAAGGTGGTCCACGATTAGAATTGTTGGGTCACAACCTCTGTAGTATACTACATTCAAGTATTATATTTTATTGTGGGGGTCATAAAACTAATTCATGTTATTTATGTAATTATAGAAATATAAAGAAATAAATGTCGGTGAGTGATATTTTATTACAGTTTTATGTTTTTTTTAAAATCCTCTGGATTTCAAATTGTGAATTGAATAGATTATTTGAATCCTTTAGGATAGAAGTTATTTTTTAAAATTGGAAGGTTCTTATTTATTCAGTAGCATCCATATATATCATAATTTTTAAGATCTATAATTTCTTTTTTTTAATTGTTCACTCATTTCTTGAGGCTTCGGCTTTGTTCCTTAAAGTGGATGCCTTTGGTGATTGGTGGTAAGAACATAAATTATTAATATTTATTTCACTTCCATTCTTCATAATAGATCCCATACTATAGAGATCCTTTTTGATTGTATTGTGAGTGGGGATTAATTTTTGTTAAACCTTGATGTAATTAAGGATGACCTTAGGTTTTTGGGTTTGGTTATTATTTAGGGAATATCTTATTTAACCTAAAGTGTGAAGTGTGATTTAAATTATTCCATCAAGTAGATAATCTCTGATTTATTATTTCTGTGTATCATAAAGTTGGGTTTTACTCTATTATATCATTCAGTGGTGGTTGGTTCATTATTAATCGATATAAATTAAAAATTAGTTTAAATTGATGGGGAGTGAGAATAATTATCATGTTTTTATTTCTTCTATATATTTTTATGGTTTTTATATATGGGAAAAAATCCCATCAAAATTGTTGTTTTTTTAAGTTCTCTTTGTGGAGATTTAAAATGCATTGTGGAACCTTTTATATTGGTTATTTTTTTAACATTTCCCTAAATGAGAAATAGATTATGTACGTAAATAAATATAAGATAATTGTTTAACCAATATTTCTACTTTCTATGAGTACGCCCCTAAAAATAATGATAAATTCAACAAAAATACATTAAAAAATGTAACACCCCAAGCTTCCATTGTATGCTTCTCTTTGAATAATACGATAGCGTGTGTTGTACGCAACATCGAGTTCTAACACAACACAACAAATCAAACTAGCCGTTATGAATAGTAATACCTACTTTTTGAAATTTTGAAAATTTTATCTCTCAAAATGAACGTCATTTTTGGATTCGGAATATCAAATTTTTCCTAGGGTGAAATTTTGGAACTTTTCGGATAACGTTTATATTTTGACGAATAGTGAAAATTACTAAATTTTAATTAAAAACGACTTTTTTAATCAAAATAATTTATATTGATAAATTGTGAATTTGAGTGGTTTTAAATTATAATTATAATATATCTTTACCATTTAATACAATGTTTTTCATTGTACATAATTTTACAATTAAACCAGACATAAACAAGTGTCAATCTTTTGATAGTTATTATCTCTTAAAAACACGTTTTTTGTTTTAACAATAGGAATTAATTTTAAATTAATTTCTGCCACTTCTGTATTTTGAATTTGGAAAAATGGATTCCATTTTTGTAATCAGGATGTTCATATTGTGTAAATAGGTAACTTTTATTTTTAGACATTTTGAATAATTATTTCGGTAAATATTTAATTTACAATGCTTAAGGGTAAATCTGGTAAATAAGGGTTAAAACATCATTTTATAATAATACAAAATTACCCTAAAATGTATCCTAACCTAATTGGTGGATACATGTCTGACCATGGGCATCTTTGAGTAGATTTTGGGACCCCATGGAGCCACTTGTAGTTGATAGGGACACTTTATTTTAATTAAGTTAAAATAAATAAATAAATTACATAAGCATATATCTTTTAGTAAAACAATATTTACATAGGGTTATATATGTTGGATTTTAGACTATAAATATTAATTCGAAATATAAAACGATTTACTACATAATGATATTTTATTTATAATTTGTAGACAATATATAATTTAATTTATTTATGACACAATGGTGATGCAGTAATTATTAAATTAGTAAAAAATTAGAATAATTGATATTATAAATACCCAAATAAATATAATTGGTGACTTTTTATAAATACAAATAGTTTTATAGGATAATATGACATGTTAGGATTGATTTAATTAACTTTTTTCTAATTAATCATTATGTTATCATTTTTTGAAAAATCAATTATTGAATAGTTTCAAAATTGAAAAAAAGATTTTTTAAACCAAATATTATATTATTAATTGATACTAAATTCCTAAAAATCTATGTTTCGGCCAAGAGACATATATCATGATATTTGTATCATTAATGGACCACTTCGGGTTCTCTTGAATGTATATTGTAATTTTATTAACCATATAATATAAAAATACAAAGAGACATTGTAAAAGTGAAACTAATTAACTAAGAGTTAATATTTTTAGGTAAGGTTTATATAGTAACTCAAACCTGTCTAAATCCTATTGGTTGAGTGGTTTTTGACCTATACCCACCTTAACCTTTAAATAATACACTTTGGATCCATTATAAAACGAATATGAATTTATTATAAAATAATATTTCTAGCTTTTCCAAAGGTGCCGCTCACCCCTATTATAAAAAGGAACCCCCCTTCTCATTAATTCACACCTTCAAAGACTTTTGGTTGATCCAAACCCTACCCAAATACTCTCTAAACTTCCGTCAGTACAACCTAGAGGCATTATTTTGATCCGAAAGCCAACCTACAGAGCCCTTTTGATCAAATAAAAAGGAAGAACCCGAAGAAGAGGTAATGTTTTCACCACCCATTTTCAAATTTATTTCTTCTTCAACATCTTCATTCTTTGATATTCCCATTCTAAAATAATGAATCCGGTATCTCCTATATACTGTAATATTATTATAAATATGGTAAAACTATATTCATTATTCTATCCATCCTTTTAATGACATGTCACCATACGTGCGTACGTACGGTTTGCCGTCTCAACGTCGTGGTGTAATTGTTATTCAATATATTATTATTTGGATGGGTATAATAATGATTTTTAATTCATTTAAATAATAAATATAACATTATAATGATTCTGTATATATGATATACCATCCAATTATATATTATTTTAATATCAAATGAATGATATTGTCGCTCGTGCGTATGTACGGACTACCGTCTCCACGAACACGATGAGATTAATTCTCCATCGTATCCATTCATGTATAATTCTCATTTTAGCATTAATAATAGTATCTAAGGACTTGATATCATTCTATATACGAGTAAGATACAACCTATCAATGACAAACACAGCTTACATAACAAAACATATAAATGAAAATGAGTAAGTTAACACCCGAAACAACGATAAAACTAAGATATTATTAACAAATAAATATTAAAAGAATATATATGATATCATATTAATTTATATGATTATTGTATAATTTAATAACAATTATTTCACCATTATACAGGAGGTTAACCTACCCTCAACCAAGGAAAGGTACAAGTTAAGGGTTTATTTCATAATCTCTTCATTATCCTAGGTTGTTTATACGTAATAATCTACTGGGATTTCTTTATCATCCACATCCATGTTTCTTAAAATTGTATTTCAAAAAATTATTACTATTTAAAATAATATGGGTTAAAGACATTTATACCCTTTTTTGACTGTTTATAAGCGTTTTATAAAGGAATCTTTCCATCGTTATCCAAACAAGGTGCTTTTAAACCTTTTTGATAGAATTAAGGTAAGAATGTTTTTTTTACTTATACAGAGGGTGCAACTATTTTCCACCGTTATAAAAACGTTGAAACATCACATACAAGCTTATAATAATATTTTCAAGGAAAATGTTTTATTTTATAAATATATGACTCTTAAATTATTTCAAAAAAGAATGATATATTTCTTTCAAAAGAGTTTTGATTTCATCTATGTCAACATCCATTGATGGATTATAAGCTTATTTGAAGTTGATCTATTATGATACACAACTTCTATATTTTATTGAAGATTTTGTGATATGATTGAATGTGGATGTGTTATTTTTATACCATTCATGGTTTATGGATGAATTATTTACATTTCGTATGCTAGTTTTAATACGAATGTTTATGTTATGTTTAAACATTTTCATTTGGGAATGCATTGGACTTAATATATGAGGGGTGGATCCTACTATAGATCATCGATGCATCGGTAGGTCTCATGAGACAAACTAGTGTCTTGGCACAAGGCCTTGACAAAATCTTATTTGTATTCTTGGCACGATGCCTTGGCTATGGGGTTATGATAGTCTGGCTTTATGGATTCCATCATTGTGAAAGTGGTTATTGATATTTCATGTGATTATTCGATTATTATAATATCTATGTGAATAAGTAAATGGCATTATTTCATTTTATTTTTTACATACTATGTTGAAGTTAATGTTAAAAAGGATTTTGTCTTAGTTATTCACTGCCTTAAATGTTTATTCTTATTTATGAAAGTTTCCGCTATATTGTTATACTTACTAGGCATTTGAGCTCACCCATTTTCTATGTTTATTTTTCCCATTATGTGAAGAAGTAAATTATGAATGACCTGAAGGGATAGTATGAGGGCATACGAGTGTGGAATATGGAGACTATGTTGTTGTAGTTTTAATTTTATGATTTAATGTAAAACATTATGAATATATCTAGTGTTTCCAAGGCTACTAAACTAATCGGTCGTTTGAGACTTGATATTTCTTGTGATAATGACAATGTTATGTAATAATGCACCAACTCTGGGTAACTGGGGTCAGGGTGTTAAAGTTGGTATCAGAGAAAGTTTAGTATAATCATTTGAAGCTAGATTTAGATAAACTCCGATTAGAGAAGATAGATCTAAGATGGACTTTGAGGATTAGTATAGAAGAACTTCCAAGAATTTTGGTATTGTAGAGATTTTGTGAGTTTTCTGAGAAATACATCCATGTCTGGATACGAGCAGGTAGAGGCGGCTCTGGAACAGATGTACCTAGGGGTAAAAACCGAAAACACCGCTTTCAGCTAGACTCGAACGGGAACTGGTGCACGAAAACAGGCCTTGTTGCACTCTTGGTTACGACACTCCTGGGGGATATTCTTAGGATAACTCTCATTTTATTTACAAATCATTATGAAGCGTTTATGAGTATATACTTCCTCAAAGAAAACATTTTTACGATTATGGATTATATCCATAAATAGATCAATTTATGTTAAGTGTTTTATAAGTATGGAATTATGTGTTTTGATTCATAAATTGAATCAGTTTATGCCATTATTTAGAAATGGCGCCTAGTGGAAGAAATGGAAACTGTATCAATGCACACACTCCATGTAGGGATTTACCTCCTACTCAAGATAATTATAGTGGAGATGGTGATGCAACTAGTGCCGATCAGCTAATCACCATATTGGGACAACTCACTCAGGTTATGAATAATAACCTTACCTGTATGGAGTACCCTGATCCACAGCGTGGAGGATCAATGTTAGATCGATTCATGAGGAAACAACCACCAATGTTCAATGGGACTACAAATCCCTTAGTTGCTGAGAAATGGATAAATTCTTTAGAGAAAAATATTTCAGGCTTTGGGGAGTAGTGAAAGGGAAAAAGTTATCATGACAGTTTACCGCCTCACTGGGGATGCTGATCAATTGTGTTCATTGATTCAAATCATGAAGGAAGGTGATGAAGTAACAAATATTGAATAGAGGGAGTTCAAAGATTTGTTTTTAGAAAAATACTTTCCTCTAGACCATCGAGGATATATGGAAAGAAAATTTCTGAGTCTGAGACAAAAGGAGGATGAGAATGTCTCAAAGTATGAGGCTAACATTACATGATTAGGAAAGTATGCTAGAGAATATATACGTAACCCAAGAAGTTAGATTGATCGTTTCTTTGATGGGTTAAAACCATTTCTTCTTCGAGCATTAGTCTCACAATCCTTCTCATCATACGAAGACATTGTCTCATATGCTATCAAGACAGAAAAGGAATTCTCTAAGTCTTATGACTTTAAAGAAAGTAAGAGAAGAAGAGATCTGCTGATCAATCTGGGAATGGAAATAATGGGAAGAACGGAATGGTTGAATATCCATCCTGTGGTAAATGTGGGAAGAAACACCCTGGTACTTTCATGAAGGGAATGGGTGTATGTTACAACTGTGGTGAAAAAGGCCCCCAAGCTCGTGATTGCAAAGGGAAGAAGGAAGCTACCAATGTTCAGTGATACAATTGAAGGGAGATGAGACATTATGCAAATGAATGTTATAAGCATCATGGGAACTTACCTCAGAAAAGGCCAAGGGATCAAGGAAAAGCTTTTTCTATCACTACTGCTGAGGTAGAAACTCCAAAAGACATGGTGGAAGGTAATATAATGGTTTCCTCAAGTTTAGAAAATGAATTATTTGATTCTGGATCATCGCATTTTTTCATATCTTCCCAGTTTTTTAAGAAAATTAGATATTTACATTTTTATTTAACAAGGGAGTTTTCAGTTAAAACTCCTAAGGGAAGTATCATTGAAACAGTGTTTTTCGAATCAGTCCCCATTAGAGCACATAAATGTTCTTTATCCATTGATCTCATCGTCATACCTATGATTGAGTTTGATATAATCCTTGGTATGGATTGGCCTTCAGACCATGATGTGATGATTTATTGTAAGAATAAAGAGGTTACGATTTTTGATGATGATGATAAGGAACACCTTATATTTAGAGCATAATCATCACAACCTAATTCTTATCTAGATCCACCCCCAGTAGCTCAACTAAATTCAATTATTGGGGAGGAAGATAATGAAATGATTGTGGGTGAAGAAAGGAATGTTCAAATAGAGTATGTACCTATTGAGAAAGAATATGTAGATGTGTCTCCAGAAGATTTACCTGGACATCCTCCAGAACGATAAGTTGAGTTTTCCATTGATTTAATTCCTGGGTCAAGGCCTATATCGATGACCCCTTATAGAATGGCCATGTTAGAATTAGTTCAACTAAAGAAACAACTATAGGAATTGAGTAATAAGGGATTTATTCTCCCTAGTGTTTTTCCATGAGGAGCCCCTATTCTTTTCATTAAAAAGAAAGATGGATCTATGAAGTTATGTATCGACTACAGGGATATCAATGCTATAACAATAAAGAACAAGTATCCACTACCTCCCATTGATGATTTATTTGACCAACTACGTGGATCTCAATACTTTTCAAAGATTGACCTTCGATCTAGATATCATTAGTTGTGTGTGAAGAAGGAAGACATTCTGAAGACAGCATTTCGAACCAGGTGCGAGCATTATGAGTTTACAGTAATGCCTTTTGGATTGACTAATGCACCCTCTGTATTCATGGATCTGATGAATAGAGTTTTCAAGGAATATCTCGATGAATTTTTGGTGGTATTTATTGATGATATCTTGGTATACTACAAAATATACGAAGATCATGAAAATTACTTGCGCATTATCTTGAAGACTCTGAGAAGAAATGAATTATATGGTAATATTAACAAGTGTGAATTAAGGCTTTAGGAGATTTCTTTTCTTGGCCATATTGTCTCTAAAGATGGAATCTCTGTTGATCCTTCTATGACCAAGGAAATCCAATAATGGCTTTCACCGACGAGTATAACTGAGGTACATAGTTTTATTGGTTTAGTAGTGTATTATCGACATTTTGTCCAGAGTTTTTTCCGGTTGGCTAACCCGTTAAAAAAGATCACACGTAAAGGGGTTAAATTTGATTGTACAAAAGAGTGTGAAGAATGATTCAAAGAACTGAAGAGATGATTATTCAATGCTCATATATTGACTCTACCATCAAGGAATGATGGGTTCGTTATTTATAGTCATGCAACAAAAAATGGAATTGCTTGTGTCCTTATACAGAATGATAGGGTTATTGCCTATGCATCACGACAGTTGAAAATTCATGAACAAAACTATCTTACCCATGATCTCGAGTTACCAGCTGTGATCTTTTCTTTGAAGATATGGAGGCACTATCTCTATGGTGAAAAATGTGATATTTTTACTGATCATAAGAGTTTGAAGTATATTTTCTCACAAAAAGAACTCAACATGAGGCAAAGGAGATGGATTGAATTACTCACGGATTATGATTGTACGATACACTACCTCCCAGGGTAAGCAAACATGTTGGAAGATGCTTTGTGCAGAAAAGGCCATGGAGTTTTGAACAATATGAGATTTGAAAGGGATCCAATTTTAATGGATCTAGTGAATATGGACATGGGAATAACCATGGAAGGTGAAACATCAATTCTTTTTCAAATAGTTTCCAAACCATCTTTACTAGAAAGGATTAAGAGTTCTCAGACCGATTATGACGAATTTCAAAAGAAGATTAAAGCTGTGAATGATGGGAGATTGAGAGACATTGTGTATGAAGAAGGAATTTTGAAATTCGGGAAGAGACTTTGTGTTCCCGATATACCTGATCTAAAAACGGTAATTTCCGGATGATGCTCATAGTTCCAATTTCTCTATACACTCTAGGAGCACCAAAATGTATAGAGATTTGAAGGAACATTTTTGGTGGGACAACATGAAAAAAGAGATTGCTGATTTTGTTTCAAGGTGTATGGTTTTTCAAAAAGTGAAAGCTGGAAGGAAACAACCTGGAGGAGTCATGCAATCTCTTCCCATACCTGAGTGGAAATTGGACAATATTACGATGGACTTTGTCATAGGGCTACCAAAGAATCCTAGAAAGAACGATGCAATATGGGTCATTGTTGATCATCTTACCAAGTCAGCACATTTTCTTGCTATAAGTGAAGATCTACCATTGGAACGTCTAGAAAGACTCTATATTGATGATGTTTTGAGTCTTGATGGAGTACCCCTATCGATTGTTTCTGATCATGATCCCTGTTTTACTTCAAGATTCTGGAAATGTCTTTAGAAATCCTTGGATACTGAACTTCAGTTGAGCACTGCCTACCACACTCAAACAGATGGAAAATCAGAACGAACTATTCAAAACATAGAAGACATGTTGAGATCCACCTCACTTGACTTTCAGGGTATGTGGGATCAATATTTACCTATGGTAGAATTTTATTATAACAATATCTTCCATTCGAGTACACAGATGGCACCATATGGATTGTTATACGGAAAGAGATGTCGCACACCAACCTGTTGGGATGACGTTGGTGAAAGAAAACTTGTAGGCCTAGAACTAGTCGAGGAAATGATGGAAAAGGTTAAGGTAATCCAAAACCATATCAAAGATGCTCAAAGTAGGAAGAAGAGCTATGCCGATTATTTAAGGAAGGATTTGGAATTTCAAGTCGGTGATAATGTTTTCCTGAAGGTACCTCCATGGAAGGGAGTCATACGTTTTGGTAAGAAAGGTAAATTGAGTCCCAGGTACATTGGAACTTTCGAAATTCTAGAACGAATTGGGGTTGTAGCTTACCGATTGGCAATGCCGCCAAGTCTCTCCAAATTTCACGATGTGTTCCACGTATCTCTATTGAGGAAATACATGCCTGACCAAACGCATGTAGTCACCTTTTAGGAATTATAACTGGAACCCGATCTGTCTTATCGCGAATAGCCCATCAGGATTCTTGATACGAGAGAACAATTACTGAGAAACCGGACGACGCGTCTGGTAAATGTTTTGGGGAGAAACCATAAAATAGAAGTGGCAACGTGGGAACCCAAGGAAATTATGATGAAGAACCACCCGAGTCTTTTCCTGAGGTAGTATTCTAGAAATTTTGAGGACGAAATTATTTGAAGGAGGGGAGAATGTAACACCCCATTCTTCTATTGTACGCTTCTATTGGATAATGCGATAGCGTGTGTTGTACGCAACATCGAGTTCTAACACACCACAACCAATCAAACTAGCCGTTATGAATAGTAATACCTAATTTTGGATTTTTTAAAAATTTTATCTCTCAAAATTAACTTCATTTAAGGATTCGTAATATCAAATTTAATCTAGGGTGAAATATTGGAACTTTTCAGATAACATTTATATTTTGATGAATAGTGAAAATTACTAAATTTTAATTAAAAACAACTTTTTTAATCGAAATAATTTATATTGATAAATTATTGATTTGAGTGGTTTTAAAGTATATTTAGAATATATTTTGACAATTTAATACAATTTTGGTCATTGTAAATAATTTTACAATTAAACCGGACAAAAACAAGTGTCTATCTTTTGATAATTATTATCTCTTAAAAACACATTTTTTTAACAACGGGAATTAATTTTAAATTAATTTCTTCCACTTATGTGTTTTGAATTTGGAAAAATGGATTCCATTTTTGGAATCAGGATGTTCATATTGTGTAAATAGGTAACTTTAATTTTTATACATTTTGAATAATTAGTTCGGTAAATATATTATTTACCATGGTTAAGGTTAAATCCGGTAAATAAGGGTTAAAAAATAATATTATAATAACACTAAATTACCCTAAAACGTGTCCAAACCTAATTTTTGGATACATGTCCGACCATAGGAATATTTGGGTAGATTTTGGGACCCCATGGAGCCACTTGTAGGTGACAGGGACACTTTATTTTAATTAAGTTAAAATAAATACAAAAATGACATATGCATATATCTTTTAGAAACACTATTTTTACATAGGGTTATAAATGTTGGATTTTCGACTATAAATATTCATTAGAAATATAAAACGATTTAATACATAATTATATTTTATTTATAAATTTTATATATTATATAATGTAATTTATTTATGACATAATGGTGATGTAGTAATTACTAAATTAATGAAAAATGATAATAATTGAATTTATAAATACCCAAATAAATGTAATTTGAGACTTTTTATGAAAAACAATAATTTACAAGGATAATATGACATGTTATTATTTATTTAATTTAATTTTTTAGAAGTAATAAATCTTTTATGATTTTTAGAAAAATCATTTATTGAATAGTGTCAAAATAGACATAAAATAGTTTTTAAAACAAATATTATATTATTAATTGATATTGAATTTTTAAAAATATAAGGGTCGTCCAAGAGACTTATATCTTGATAGTTTTATCTTTAATTTACCACTTGGGGGTCTCTTGGATGTATATAGTATTTTTATTAACCATATAATATAAAAATACAAAGAGACATTGTAAAAGTGAAACTAATTAACTAAGAGTTAATACTTAAATATAAGGATAATATAGTAACCCAAACCTGTATAAATACTATTGGTTGAGTATTTTTAGACCTATAACCACCTAAAAATTTAAATAATACACTTTTTAGCCATTATAACCCGAATATGAATTTATTATAAAATAATATTTCTAATTTTTCCAAAGGTGCCCCTCACCCCTCTTATAAGAGGGCACTCCCCCTTCTCATTAATTCACACCTTCAAAGCATTATTGTTCGGCCAACCCCTGCCCAAATACTCTCTAAACTTCCCTCATTACAACATATAGGACTTATTTTTATCAGAAAGCCAACCTATGGAGCCCTTTTGATCAAATCAAAAGGAAGAACCCGAAAAAGAGGTAATGTTTTCATCACCCTTTTTCAAATTCATTTCTTCTTCAACTTCTTCTTTCTTTGTTATTCCAATTATAAAATAATGAATCTAGTATCTCCTATATAATTTAATATTATTATAAATATGGTACAACCATATTTAGTATTCTATCCATCTTTTGAATGACATTTTACCATACGTGGGTACGTACAACTTACCGTCTCCACGTCGTGGTGTAATTGTTATTCAATATATTATTATTTGGATGGGTCTAATAATGATTTGTAATTCATGTAAATAATAAATATAACCTGATAATGATTCTGTATATATGATATACCATCCAATTATATATTATTTTAATATCAAAATAATGATATTGTCGCTTGTGTGTACGTACGGACTACCGTCTCCACGAACGCGATGAGATTCATTCTCCATCGTATCCATTCAAGTATATTTCTCATTTGATGATTAATAATAGTATCTAAGGACTTGATATAATTTTTTATATTAATAATATACACCCAATCCATGACAAACACGTCTTATGTAACAAAACATATAAAATAAAATGAGTAAGTTAACACCCGAAACAACGATAATACTAAGATATTATTAACAAATAAATATTAAAAGATCATATATGATATCATATTTATGTATATGATTATTTTATAATTTAATAACAATTATTTCACCATTATACAGGAGGTTAACTTACCCTCAACCAAGAAAGGTACAAGGTAAGGGTTTATTTCCCAATCTCTTCATTATTCGAGGTTGTTTATAGGTAATAATCTACTGGAATTTCGTTATCATCCACATCAATGTTTATTAAAAATGTATTTCAAAACATTTTTTAAATTTTCAAGAATATGGGTTAAAGACATTTATACCCTTTTTTGACTGTTTATAAGAGGTTTATAAAATAATATTTTCATCGTTTTCGAAACAAGGTGCTTTTTAACCTTTTTGACAGAATTAAGGTAAGAATGTTTTTTTAACTTATACGGTGGGTGCAGCTATTTTCTGCTGTTATAAAATCATTGAAACTTCCCTTACAAGCTTATAAGAATATTTTCAAAGAAAATGTTTTATTTTATAAATATATGAATCTTAAATGATTTCAAAATAGAATGATATATTTCTCTAAAAAAGAGTTTTGATTTCATCTATGTCAACATTCTTTGATGGATTTTACACTTATTTGAAGTTGATATATTATGATACAAACCTTCTATATTGTATTGAAGGTTTTTTGATATGTTTGATTGTGGATGTGTTATTTTTATACCATTTATGGTTTATGGATGAAGTATTTACATTCTGTATGCTAGTTTTAATATGAATGTTTATGTTATGTTTAACCCTTTTCATATGGGAATGCATTGGACCTAATATGTGACAGGTGGAGCCCATTATAGCTCCTCGATGCATCGATAGGTCTCATTAGACAAACTAGTGTCTTGGCACAAGGCCTTCACAAAATCTTATTTGTAGTCTTGGCACGAGGCCATGGCTATGTGGTTATGATAATCTGGCATTATGCATTCCATCATTATGAAACTGGTTATTGATATTGAATTAGATTATTCGATTAGTAGAATATCAATGTGAATAAGTAAATATAATTATTACATTTTATTTTTGCCATACTATGTTGATGTTTCAGTTTAAAAGGATTTTGTTTTAGTTATTCATTGCCTTAAATGTTTATTCTTATTTATGAATGTTTCCGCTATATTGTTATCCTTACTGGGAATTTAAGATCACACCTTTTCAATGTTTATTTATACCAGTATCTGAAGAATTAAATTATGAATGACCTGTAGGGATAGTATGAGTGGATAAGAGTGTGGAATATGGAGACTATGTTGTCATAATTTTCATTTTTATGATTTAATGTAAAACATAATGAATATATCTAATGTTTCCAAGTCTACTAAACTAATCGGTCTTTCGAGACATGATCTTTCTTGTTATCATGCCAATGTTATGAAATAATGCACCGAATCTGGGTAACTGGGGCCAGGGTGTTACATTAAAACTATTAAATTTTTTTTGACGTGTTCTGATGTGTGTCCATATTTTGGACATGAAATTTTTGAAGGAAATTAGATGTCGTGGGATGTGTGGTCTTTTTGTTTTATAATTTGGTGTGGTAATATGATGGTTTTTCTAGTCGTACCATTTGTGTGACAAGATGATGGGGTGATTTTTTATTGTTTTTAGGATGGCAAGGTGATGGTTTATTTAGCAACACTGTTAGGGTGGATAGGTACTGTGTTTTTTGGAAATTATTTTTTATAAGGGTGGTGATACATTGATTTGTTATGATTTAGGGGTGGAAATGTGATGGCTTTTTTGGGTGTTCTTATCAGGTGGTGAGGTGTTGGATTGATGATATTAATGAGCTTCACGTGATGCCTGGATGCATTATGATTAATTATCGAGTAGTGGTGTAATAATTGGATAAAAATGTTTTCAATGGATGGGATTTTATATGTTTATTGGGATGGAAATGATGAATGAAAAAACGAAATTTTTCGTTCTGTGGTTAAATGTGGTAAATGATTAATAATGAAACAAATGAGTTGGATAATGGGATAGGGTGGTGGTGTGAGATGGGGATTGCAGTTTTTGTGATTTTATTAAATTAGTGGTTCCCCTTGAATTTCTATATTGGTGAGTGGGTTAGTGTTTTCAAAAATAATAGGTTGGTCATGATATATATATATATACTTGTATATTAAATTGGATTTCAATATGCCCCCATCACCCTCGCACACTTGATATTTTCACAAGAATTTTCAAAAGGAAGGTGTATTTCCTAGAATTATGGCCATGAGGATTGATGGATTTTTCAATATTTTATGGATCATTTAACCTATTTTGTCCAATGTTTGATCAACAAGTAATCATTTTTTTCCTTAATCGATATAATTACTATTATCTAAATTCAATTTTTTAGAAAAAACTTTGCTGAAATTTCTTGAATTTGATATTTATTTCTATTCCATAAATAGAATCTATTTTTTAAAATTCTAATCATAAATGTAGCCTAAATTAATTTATAATAAATCTCACAAATAGGACAAATGAATGGTTTTTAATGTGAAAAAAATCACAATATTAAAATGTTATTATATCCAATTTCAATGTATTTTTTGTTCCAATGACAAAAATTGTATTAATTAATTTATAATTGATATAATTATTTTTTAATAATATTATCAAAATATAATACTACTATATAAATAACATAGATAAAATGGTAGATTTCTATTAAAAATATGTATTTTGTATTTTTTATAAAAAAACAAAACATTTCATAAAAACACCAAAAACCAGATAAATTATATATTTATATACCTTTTTTAAAATAGTTATTTATTTTTTTAAATAGAAATTATTATATATAAAAATGTAGATTCAAAATATGTGCACTATTTAAAGGAGGTAAAATTACTTTTTTTTAATACAACTTTTTATGCATAAAATTTGATTTATTCATATCCCTTGACTAGGAAACATATTATACGAACATTAAATAGTTTATTTAAGATAATATATATATATCATTATAAACATATTAAAAACATTTTTAATTAATTATCTATATTAAAATATTTTAATTTCATTAATACAGTTTTCCAACAAAACATTTACAATATTTTGAATAGAATATAATTATAATATATGTTTACTTTGTTATCACATAATTATTCTCAAATCAATGTTTAAGCCATATTGTTAGGTTTTAAGTAATCTCATTCAAAATTACTATTCCAACAGCTTAGTGACAACTATGATAACATTTTAATAATATAATCTATAGTACATTTTAGTTTGATAAAAATACATCATGCACGTAACAAAAGCCACCGAATGAACTAGACATTGTGTGTAACACCGACCAAACATAGTGTTGTGTGTAGTAAAATATTTTATATATAGTGTGTGAATCATAAGATTAACATGGTGCTTTCAGATGTAAAATCATAACTTTGTGCATTCATATGGAAATATCTATACTTACTGATGCATGAAATGATAAATATCTAAAATATTAAATTAAAATTAATAAAATATTTCAAAAAACACAGCGTGCTTTAATTTAGTCATAAAAATGGAAAGACTCAACATCAATCATTCTATAAACATTGGATAAACCCTTATATTTATTTGTAACATTTATATCAATATTACATTGATTTAAATAAACATACATTCCTGATTATTGGTTCATTTTTCCTATAACATTATATCCATTCCCACGATGCCCACAAACTCAACCAAACAAGGAGGTCAAAATAAATAAACAAGAGAGTACCTAATATTTGTAAAATGATTTTGCAATATTCCCACCACAGAAACGTTATTTACATAAAAATACATAATATTCCTAGACATTCAAAAAGTCGACAACATTAATTCATCTTCATCAATACCCTACCCCACACCCCATGGCTATTCGATCTGAACTACCATAGTACCGAGTCTAAGGGATTAATTTTTCTACACAATACCCTTTATTAGAGATCCATAATCTAAATTGGATGCTCAGCTAAACTAGATTCATTTGCAAGATCATTATCTTCTCTTCTAATATCATGTTATGGGTATGTAATATTCCTCCTCTTATTTTAAATATTGAATATGTCATGGGTATATGTCAAATGAGGTTCTAATTTCATCAAATATGCCACCATTCCTACTTATCTTATTATCTCAAAGGGCCCGCATAACAATGGTTCTAACATTCCATTCGTACAGAGCTGACAATGTGCAATTTTAGGTGACACTCTATGAAAAATATGTTCACCATCATCAAGCACGAATAGTATATGAAAATAGATTGAATATTATTTTTGAGGACATTGTTCCATAATCTATCTCTTTTGGATTAACTACAATATCTCTATCATCTATAGAACTTGAATCAGTCCAACAATGAAACACACTCCAAACTCTTCCAAGCATAAAAGAAATCTACATGGATAACCAAATAAACATTAAAGGGATGTATCATAATAATTTCTCAAAAAAAATTGTAATTGGAACACTAGAATATGGGAACCAAATCCCACGATCCTCAAAAATCATGAACCATAGTCATAATCACATCCTCACATACCTAGAAATTCCTCTTTGCTTTTCCCTCAATATATAGATCATAATAAATTATCAATATATTATAGGAACTCATCACCACCAATAATCCATTCCATGACTCGGATTTTTATCTCAAGTCCTTGTCAGAAACAACATTGTTGGGAACTCCATTACATCTGAAAATATCGCAAAAATACATTTATCCAAAGTTTTCTACATTCATTACCTCCATGAGAGGGTGTAAATTCATTGGTTTTTTGAGTCAATCAATGATCACCCTAATAAAATTCTTCCTAATAGAACTCCCCTCATAAACAAAGAAGAAATAATTATAAATATTATCCCCCATATATATTAGAATGGGTAAGGGATGAAACAAACCAAAAGGTATTCAATATTACTCCTAAATTCTATAAAATGTAAAACAACGCAATGAATGATCTAAAATTCACTGCCTTATACCCTACCACCATTACTAAATTTTGAATTCTTGATTCATCCTTGTTTCCCAAGGGTCCATGATCTAGAATGATATTTTTCTGATATCCAACAACTCATACCATATGAAAAAATAGAACACAAATTCATCCATAAAAACATTAATTTCTACAACGATACAAAGACCACTCACATGAGGTCTCCTCACCATATAGGAATTCACAAAAGAGCTAAAACTCAATTTTTTTCAATTGATTGAGCTAATAAATCTCTTCAATAGATAACTCATATTTCATTTCATTCATGAACACCTATCCACTGATCTATTTGACTCCAATGCTAATCTAAGAAAACATACTCATCAGATACCACTCCATAACCAATTCATTCTTGGATAAAGTTAATAGTTATATACATAATGCCTTAGGAATGACATTTCATTTCCCTAGATTATACACTATTTTAGAAAAAAAATGTTACTTTACCATGTGTATCTATCAAAATTTCGTATCCCTTTAAAAAATATATTTTAGGCTTAATGATCATAATACATTGAAATCATACCAAAAAATATGTTTTTCACCATATTTTGAGGGCATGCATAACCCATGCCATTTAAAATCACAGGTCGGGTAGTTCTTCTCATGAGGTCCTAACATGAATGAGATATAGTCCACAAATAATTTCATATCCCTCAAGAAAAATCAGAATCATGTACTATATGCCTCATAGAAAACACCATACCCTCAACTATATTTTGGAAGAATCAATACTAATGGATAAATAAACATTAAATTCATCTCGTTAATGGATATCTAATATTTCTCATTGCATTCTAATATTCTAACCCAATGGGTAAAACTATTCGTCAAAGATTTTATCAGGGATAAATAATTATAAAACCTCTATAGTAACCAAAAAAATCAAACAATATTCAGTCGGAATAATATTTTTGGGCTACTCCTTGGACATCAGTACCTGTATCATTTTAGGATATACTGAGATAATCTTCTCAGATATCACATTCCGAATAAATTTCACTTCTAAGAACAAGAAATAATGTTTTGGAAGCTTATAATTTATTTTATATTCCATTAATGTCCAAATAATGACTTAAAAATGGTCATCATGCTCCTCATTTGACTTAGAGTACCCAAAAATATTATCCATGAGCACAACAACAATAGAGCACGATAATTGATTAATTACATGATTCATCATTCCCATAATCACTAAAAGTGTTTTAGTTCAACCAAATGGAATAACCGAAACTAAAAAATCATATAAAGGATCCTAAGAATTGTCTTAGGTAAATACACTTATTAGACACTCAATTAATTGTACCTTGACAACATGTTAACCTTTAGTAACCTACATTCCCAGTAAATCTTGTAATAAAGAGAATTTGTAATTATAAAATGATATTTGTTCTTAATCGTCTCCCTATTTAACTTTTTATAACAAATTAAATGTATTAAGCCCTTGTCTTCCTTCTTACCATTACTTACAAGAGAACCTTATAATGAAACACTAGGTTGAATAAAAGCATTAGTATCTATGACCTCAAATAGGAATTTTGGTTCCACCTACTCAGAAGGGTCAATTAAATATGATTGAATAGAAGTGGTAATCATACCTGGGTATTGGTAAATAGTTTATTTTACCTCTCTCTATGGATTCTATCATAAAAAACAGTTGGAATTTACTTGGGGTACATAATCACTGTGGTATTAAATCTATCAGCCAGCCAACTGTAAATTGAATCCATAACTATATCTTACAATTAAAATAATATTAAACATGTATAAAAAATCAATTTATTTTAGTCATGATATAGAGTCCCACTCACCCTTAATTACATGAGTGATAACATCAATATATAAAAAATGTACCTATCCATGATAAAATTCAATCTAGTACAAAAGTCTTATATTCCAATCAAATATAACAATAAATAATAATATTTAATGATAAAGAACCATGTAGCCCCATTATATTTCATTGTAATCTATCATAACCTGACATGTGGGACATAAGAAATGTACTTTAACTTCATTCAGAAAATCCATAGAAATATCACAAAATTATGGTATAAATTATTTTAGATATCCCAACATGTAAAATATATTTTATTATATATCTTAATGTGTATAAATTTTATCAATAAATTATATCTCTATATAGGGTGAAAAAATGTATCTCTTGTAGAATCTATCCATGTCTCAAATTCATCTTCGACATAATCAGTCTCAAAATGAAATCTAGTTTTAGCTACATAAACATCCTCCATGGACTGAGGATTTGACCCACCTCCCATCAAAGGATTGGAATGAACATGTGAACCCATGGTATGTTTGGATTACCCCTTAATATACAGTGATGTCATTTCATTTAATTAGTTCAGATAGTCCGAGCATTAGAAATGATTACAAGTCCCAAGTGCCTCTATAAAACTGGGCTAGTTGTTACTATACCAACTACTCTAATAACATGTAATATCTTTTTTTCTTGATGGTACACTGAAACATATGATTATGATAACATATTATCCTTGTGATTCCATTTCAAGGAATGATATACAATCTAGTTAACCACATTAACCATTGAAGCTCTAACAAATGATATCCTAAAAAATAGGATATCCAAGACCATATATGATTGTCACCTACCTCCAAAAAAGTCATAATCCACATGAGGATCAATATATACTATAACATCCCTCCCCTTCTCATTGTCTTCGTATGGCATTGAAACATTCATTGGCCTCAAACAACAAACCCAAGATGAAAAAGGTTATAAATAAATTTATAAGTGCTTCAATACACATTGAGGAATGTTTCCACTTCAATAATAAAACATCTTACCAAACAATCCATATCCAAGGAAACCACTATTCTATTAATGATAACAATAAAATTACACTCAATATTAAATTTATCAAAATAATAATAAATCAATATACCATGGTTGAATAGTACAATATCATCCTACACAAAAGATGATAACTATATCAATACACAATACTCTAATGAAAACTACTATAAGCTCAAACTCCATATTCATGCCATGTAACATGATGAATCACTCTCGATGAATGGTAAATTACCATTTCCAATTTTTTGATAAAAAATATGAATAAGAAAAAAATTTCCAAAGTAGGGGATACTAATGAAACATTGGATAATTTCCGCCAATGAAATTTCAACAAACACCACTAGGATATAACATGTATTAAAATTTATATAAAATAGTTTATATAATACAATTCCTATAATAGCTTATTTTATAATATAGAAATTTTTTATATCTACCCATTTTCCAAAAAAAATATTGTTAATTAATGAAAGAAACCAACAATGTTCTCAAAACCATTCCGTCAATAAATTTTTTGAATACCCCATTCCAAAATACATATCCATATATCCACACATCTACACATTCATGAATCATTATGATAGTTCCATACTCATGATTTTTCTCTCATCAATCAACCTGGTCATCACATGGTAATTAAATCCCTGGTTTAATTACACATTTTTCACAAATCACAATGTCATATTTAAACCCATCATAATAATGCAATATGAAAACACAATACCATGTATACCCAAAATCAAACTCAATTCCAAAAACAAATTAATGAGAAAACAATTTTAAAAAATAAACATTAAACTAAAAACATTTACAATAAAAAACTTAAAAACCCAAACATTTAATCAACAAACTTTTCTTATGAAATCAAAAAAAAATATTTCTTATTGTGAATATTTTAAAAATCATTAAAAAACCATACTACACAAAAATTCAAAATTCCTTATTAATCCAAAAACAATCACATTAGAAGGTTGCTAAAATGAATTTCAAACCAATTTCAAAATCAAATTCCTGCAATTTAATAAATTTGAAAATATGGGTCTTAATTCTAAATCGAGGAGCCATGCATGAATCAACATACATCATGATTTATAGAGAAAATGATGAAAGGAACTGAAACTTCAATAAAACAAGGTTAATACTCAAATACATACCTTATATCTCATTCATAATCATCAACTAGAACAAATATAATCAGATTTGGAATCCACATTCACAGATCTATCTATAGTGCATATAGATCTATAATCCAATAGAGAATGATAATTAAATCTTAGAAAAAAACATCAATAACAACTATAAACAACCACATACAAGGTGAATATGTATTCAAATCACCAAATGAATACTCCAGATCACTAGTAAAATGATATGGAGAGGTTACCCCAACATTGTGAGGGAAAAATTATGAGTTTGGACTGTTTTCAGGGAAAACAAGGCATTAAAACATTAAATTGACCATGATCAACATTTTTAGGACACATGTATTTAACATTTCATGACTTCGTAGCACATTTTGTCAAACCATGCACAAAATATTTTCCAAACAATGACTCAAGGATGAACCACACATAGTTTCCTTACATAGTATTCTAACCTTGTTCCAACTGTGAAAAAATTCCACACTCCAAAAAAGCGTCGGTTCTCCTAGGATTTTCCATGGCATGGTAAAACCATACACCATCGTTTCACATTCCCTTTATACCAAGATTCCCTATGCACTATTTCATTTTTCTATATCTAGATTATTCCAAACATTGATCCAAAATATCACCTAAAAAATACCCAATAACCTCTAATAGTTCTTCAATCTCATCCAAAATTATACCATATAAATTACATACTTAAAAAAATTAAATGGTTCGTACTTTAAACTGGATGTTCTACATTCTCCCCAACATTAATATTTTCATCCCTAAAAATTAGAAAAACATAATTTCCTTGAATGAGTTTTGGCCAATTCACATTCATTTCTTTCATCTGTTCCTAATTTTCATCTTGAATATGAACATGTTCCCACAAAACCCATTATAGTCCAATGATATCTCAATTTAATAATTTCACCTTCCTTTCCACAACCCACACTAAGATGGTCACCAATGAATCATCTATTTATAGTTCAACCTGATCCCATCAAATCACATGGTCATAATTGGTCATATATTATTTCAATGAGATAGAAGAAATATATTATTCCTCACACAGAACCATGGTGGAAATGAAAATCGCTATAATACCTCACCCTCCTATTCTAGTATATCAATAGAGCCTATGAATTGTGGGGAAAATTTTCCCTATATTCCATAATATGATTTACAGACCTTAGAGCTACCCTCAATAACACTTGAATACTCACCTATAATTAAAATGGTTATCGAAGATGATATACATAATATTTATTATGAATTCGAGCCTTCTCCATTAATTTGCAGATCAACTGAATCTCCTCTAATGTTTATTGGATAAGACTTATCCAAATATGTGAAGATTCACCTTTTTCCAACCAAAAAAGTCGATTATGGAAAGGAATATCATACAATGCTTTGTAAATTGAGATGTTTATCGAGGATTGATAACTTTTGTTATCCGATAACACCAGTAAGGACACTTTCTCTTCCCATGAGCCACCTAAAACAATTACACACTCATGTAACATGTTTTATAATATGATTATCGTTTGTTATGATTTCCCATCCATTTAAGGATGATAGACCATACTCAATTTCAACTTAGTTCCAAAGTATAACTATAAGGATTTACAGAAATTAGATGTCAAATTTTGATCATTGTTTGACACAATTTAAAATGGCATGTCATTCCTCTTTACCACTTTTCTTATATAGATTTTTGAAAAGTCCTCCACATAAGACTAATTAATATGAATGAACTGCTAGGAATTTGTGAGTTGATCTAGTATCTCCCTTAGGGTATCATGTTTCTGAACTATTCTTAGGATATCCATAATAAAATCCATTACTATCTATTTTCTTTTCCACACATGAATGTGAAAAGAGAGAAACATGCAAGTTGTTCACTAATTCCCTACCTTAACATGCAGACATGATAATCTTCATGAAATGAACTCATCCACCTTCTATTTCGTTCAATTCAATAAGAATTATTCATTAAAATCCTTGGTCAATTTCATTATTATAGGATTAACATCCCACAGTGAATGGTGTTTAGCATCAACATGTTGTTCACGATAACTCATATGTACGACCATCGGAATTTTAAACCACAATACTGAACACCAATCTAGAATCCAAATATCAATGGTATCCCCACCATTATGTTATGTATTCATCAATACACATTCTAAATAAGATGTTTGTGCCTCTTTAACCGTTATCACCAAAAGTGTAACAAAAACCAATGGGATGATAATCATTACATCTCTTCATCCTTATCATTACATTTTCATTTTTTCTACAACGAACATCTACCGCCACTTCACGGAAGCCTCTTTTCCAACATAGCATATGAATTTCTATTTAATGCATATTCTATTGAATTTCCCTTACCTGTTGTATACATCATGTTAAATCCAAGCATTTAGGGATACTCTATCCATTTTATTTTCTCTATTTCAAATGTGGGTTTGATAAAATATTCATCAAAAAATAATTATATGTAAATATATTAAATTTCTCACTGAGGAGTCTATTATGACGAGTCATCAAATCGGGGAATACGAAAACAAAAATTCAATTCGTGTGTTGGGTAATTCATCCCATGCACTCACAACTACGTTGATATGTAATAAAAAAATGATCAACCATCATAATAACACAACCCAACCTGGATCCTGAAGCATCACAACACACCATATACCCATAATTGGATTATGATAAAATCAATATCAGTGTAGACGTATGGTTAACTTTCAATCTTAAAAATAATACAAAAATTCATCATCCCATAATAATGTAACATTATTTGTTTTCAAATAAATCATCTAAAAATCTACTCAAGAGAAGTCATGTACAATGAATCCATAAAAACAAGCTAGACCTATGAAACTCTATATCGTAAAGATGATTGTTGGAGGTTGCCAATAGATAATAGCTTTTATCATATCAGAATCCATAAACACAACATTTTGATTATATTACATATCCATAAAAAATACCTCATGCATCCAAAAAATTATTGAGAATTTGGAATATAGATATGATGCATAATGGTGCCTAAAATTTGTCTCTAGGTGTTTCTCCTGCTCTACCATTGACCTTGAATTCACCATTATGTCATCCACCAACACCAACATTAAGGAATCATGATATATCTTAAAAAATATTCAAAAATTACATAAAAATCATTTTATTCAATTGTAAGTACAATTGGCAGATCAACATACTCATAATGGCAATATCTTCTTCTAGAATCAATATTCTGAATATCTTCAATCACAACTCGCAATTGATAAAACCATGATAAAAAATAAATCATAGAGAACCAAAAATTTCATCACAATTGATAAAAAAATCAACCATTGTGGAAGTGTATTCATATTCTTTTTTATAACACAGTTATTCTTATGATAATCCATATACAACAGATGATTTGCATCCAATTTTTTAACAAACAACGGAGATGTTTTCCACAAGGAAATGCAATGCTGAATAAAACATATGAATTTCATCTATTAAAATTACAATTTTATCTTCTATAGTTCTGTTGGTTCCACCAGATGTGATATAATGGAAATAAGACTGGTCCTCATATTGGGATCCTTCATAAACATCACTTATCTTATAAGTGGACAACCTGGGGAATTTTTGTGAAACACATCCCGAAAATGATCACCCATAATGGGAAATATTTTTTTTCATCATGTAAATTAATTACATTAATAATTATTAATAATGGTATTATATCATTCCATCTAATGGCTCCAATATACCCATTGTTCCTGCAATTACATTTCAGTCCCCTCAACAAAAATGTTTCACGCCATATGATGTTGTAGAAATGACCTTTCTGTTATAACATTCTATGTGATCCATGGACATTTTCATCCAATAAATAACCAAGATTATATCAAAAACATTATTTTCAATCATAAATAAATATGATATCATCATAGATCTATTAATCACTATAGAACATGTTCTGCCCATAATGGCTCAATGTTCTCTTTCACTAAGACTAGTTTTATGTTTAATCATACAAGGAATTATCTCAACTTTAAAACACATATAATCAATAGAATAATGAGAAATTATACAATGGGAAGAAACAATATCCAAAAATGATATACTAATAGTATAATTAAAAAAAAATCATACCTTTCATCGTAGATGGTCCAGACTGATCATCCATAATAACCAGTTAAGCTCTATATAACATCCTTATTGCAATAGATGTCACTTCATTTCCTTGTTGAGATTTCAGTGGGTGAGGAGTCATGTAATTCCTATAATCTCTATGTTTAGCTCTATTATCCTGCAAATATTAATTATGTTTCCTTTTTCCCATTGAATCATACAACAATTTCCACACATGAGAAGTGATCTGAACACACGAACTCAATGAACTACGATAATAACAATGATGTTGCCACATCTTATTGCTATTGTGGAATACTCTCGGTGCTTAAATACACTCTCTAAATATGTTTTTTAGTGAACCACATTGGAATCATCCATCAGGGATATAGGGTTATGGAAGAATATTTAATGATCCATCTGTTTGATTTTGATGCATTCTCCCACATTGGAAATAAGTGTCCATCTTCTGTATTCTCCCAAAATTTGGGTTCCCACCATTTCTAGTGGGTATCAACATGATTCCTCTTATCATAAATCATGTGATGTCTCATTCATCTACATTCACTCTATTGACCATCACTGTATAATCTGTAATATAGAGCATGGAAATCTTTAAGTGAATCTTCTATCTCGATCACCATTCAAATATGTGTGACTTCAAGGATGCACTAGAAGAAACATCATGTGTAAAGCACATCAAGATCAAAATTTTATCAGCATAATTCAGGAATGAAATATTTTCCTACATCAATCATAATAAATTGATAATTCCTAGAATTCTAAAAGAATGAGGAAAGAATTGTTTTTTGAAAAATTACCTATAATCCATCCATGAAAGGCCATTGTATAATTCATCCTAACCCAAAAAATCCCACCATTAAAGTGAAGTATCATTCTCCTTGTAAGTCACTAGCTTGACATTCATCTCTATTTGAGTGATAATGAAATTGAGCATACGAATCATCATATTCAACCACAACTCTTCATTTTTTGGATTTTAATCACTGTGAATGATATGTGCATTAAATTTTTGTAATCAGATTGAATTATCCACCGACATTGGATCATCCCTCATATTCACTCGATTTATATCTTAAAATTCTTTGACAATACTCTGAACCATTTTTGGATTCACATGTGAATCAGAAGAAACCACATTCATAATAGCTTCCTCAGGTTAGATTCTATGATGTATACCATGCGCCATTCTATAGAAACACAAAATTTTTTAAATCTCTTGATATCTATTAACGTATGGACAACCTTTTAAAATTCATTCATAATATTCTATAATGAAAATTCATTCCAAAATTAAAATTTTAAACATTCAACAATTTCATAAAAATAAATATGTTATTTTAAAACTAACCCATTTTCAAAATCCCACAACTAATTTTTTTGTCAAAATATATCATTTTAAAACAAAATATTCATTTTTCAAAAATTCATACATTAAACCAAATCAAATATCATCATTGACAATGAAATATGCCCTCCTAGTGGGTATTCATTTGTAAATTTCATGTCATGAACATATCACTAGTCTAACCAATGATAATGTGATTTGAAATCCTCTTAGTTTATCCAAAATACATTTGTATGCAACTACATAGTAGCTTTATGTTCATCATAAATAAGTTATATATGATCATGGTGGGTTTTTTAATAGATATATCAAAACTCTTGGCTACCAAGGAACCAACTCCACGATCAAACTCTAACTCGATCCCATACATCACGAAGCCACACTCGTGATGTGTGATACATTACTTTTCTCATCTATTAATATGTATAATCTAAAAAAGAATCAAATATCCAACGTAGGGTCGAATAATGAATATCAGTAGATATTCTCAATTTCTTCCCTACTCACACAACTTGTAACACCCCGAGCTTCCACGATACGCTTCTCATTCAATAATGCAATAGCTTGCATTGTACGCAACTTCGAGTTCTAACACACCACGACTAATCAAAGTAGCCGTTATGAATAGTAATAACCACTTTTTAAAATTATAGAAATTTTATATTTCAAAATGGACTTCATTTTTGTATTCGTAATATCGAAATTATCCTAAGTTGAATTTTTTGTAATTTTCTGAGAACTCCCAATTTTGTAGGAATAGTGATAAATACTTAAAACAAATTTTTTAATAAAAATAATTTATTGTGATAAATTATACTATTTAGTGGTTTTAAAGTATAATTATAATATATTTTTACCATTTTATCCAATGGTGGTCTTTATAATTAATTTAACATTGAGATTGGACATAAACAATTGCCAATCTTTTGATATTAATAGTTTCTTGAAAACACGCTATTTGTTGTGACAGCGGGAATTGATTATAAAATTAATTAATGCAAATTATATGTTTTTAATTTTGTAAAATAGAAATCATTTTTGAATTCCGAATATCAATTATAGCTTAGGGTGAAATTTTGGCCTTATTCTGAAAAACTTCAATTTTTGATGAATAGTGAAACCACTAAGTGGTTGTTAAAAACTGATTTTTCGTTAAAATGAAATATTACCACTTCTGTGATTTGATTTTCAAAAATCCGACATACATGGTTTTCATTAAGAAGTAAAATGTGGTTCAATGAGATTAAAATAATTTTTTGGTGAATAGTAACTTTTAAGTTCTTAATCGCGATTAGAGGTAATTAGTGTAGTTTAAGGTAAAAATAATGTCTTAATAATATGAGATGAGCTTGACACTTGTCCTAATCCTATTTGATGAGTCATGGCCGACCAACACAACCCATGGGTCAACTTGGGGACCCCATGGAGCCACTTTAGTTAGAAAATGACATAAATATCTTTTATTTAATGTTAAAGTAAAAAATGACACAAACATAAAATGTTTTACTAAAACAATTTTTAAATGAGGTTATACAAGTCATATTTTTGACTATAAATAGTAATTGGAAAGATAAAAAGATTTCATACATCATAGTATTTTGTTTATAATTTTTAGACATTAAATAAATTAAATTATTTATGACATCATTATGATGCAGTGATGACCTCATTATTTAACGATTTTAATAAAATGAGAAGATAATGTAAAATCCAAGGCATACACTTGTCCAAAGACAATTGGATGGGTAGATTTCGAACCCTTATCACCTTAAACATGAATTATATAAGTGTGGGACCTTTATAATCCGAAAAGCATTGTGTAATAATGTAACATTTCAATCTTTCCAAAAGAGCCCTCCTCTCCTCTTATAAAAGGCCCCCACCTCTACCACCTTATTCACACTTTCAAGCCTTTTGGATCGGCCAACCTTTTCCCAAATAGTCTCCCAACTTCCCCCTCTTACTCCTAGAAGCCTCACTTTGGGCAGAACTCTTCCCAAGGAAGCCTTTGGCTCAAATCAAAAAGAGTTACCCGATTTTGGGGTAATGTCTTCTCTAATGTTGTTTTGTTTTATTTTTCTTCTCAAACCCCCTAAACTCTTTTTATTAATTTCTTTTGTAACAACACCAGTATCCTCAATATACTAGGATGTTTTTATAAGAAGGATTCGAGCTAAACTTACACACACATACATCTAATGGTTAATGAACATACGGTTTCTGTGGATGGCGAATTTCTGCCTCACGAAACGAAGATTGTTCAACACTCATATAACACCTTCAAAGGTGGCCATTAAGATGTCACTATTTTTATATATGATATATAATATGTTTATGTTTTACTTATGCTTCTGCATTTCTCATTTATGGCATACTTTATGATTTTCATTATGGGTAAAACGCGATAATTTCTTTTTAGGAAGTGCAGACTACCGCCCCCTCAAAGTGATTTGAATCGTTAATGCCATATGTGGGATGTATAAAGGATGGAGTAAATGGTATTATACACCATATTATACTGGAATTATATTATAAATTTATATCATTATGATTTCATTCCATTAAATACGAAATAGAAATGAAAGTAGCGTTCATGCGTACGTACGGCTTACCGTCTCCATGAACGGTGCATTTCATTTCTTACCTCTAAATGTTACGTAATATTATAAATGAATGTATATACTGCATATATAATATATATATGACATATAAATCATGAATATAATTCTAGAGAAAATGGATATTCTACCACATGAACAACTTGTAATTATAAGAAGTTTATTGTTGACTCAAGTACCAAAGATCGACAAAACGATAGTTATTAACTTAAATAATTACATAATGTTCATATCATTATAATAAGTGATATAATAAGGACAATGAAATTGAAAATGGTTCTTAATAAGGTATATATTAACTCTATTTTATTATTCAGGAGGTTAAAGAACGGTTGAGTCAAGTCAGACACGAGGTAAGGGAATTTCTTAACCCAATTTCTATTCTTTGGGAAAATCTCCTAGTTTCAAATTATGTCATGATATTATTATGTCCTATCTTGTATTTTTACATTATTTATGTGTACTTATAGTTAATACACATTATAGATGTACTTTATTTAAAAAAATGATCTTTTTAAGTACTTCGTCTCAATCCCCTTTCATTGAGGCATATTTGGTTTTATACACAACTTTCTTTTATACGGTGTATAAACCCCTTTGACTTTTACGTTTATTCAAAAGGAATCTTTTTTATACGAAGCGTTTTGCTAAACGACAAAAGCGAATGTTATTCTTTCCGTACTTATGCGGCGACAACGACTTCTCCGCCGCCGTGACCATTATTTGAGTTTCAGCTTCCTCTACAAGCCATCACTTTTTTTAAAAGAAAAATAAATACCATGTTTTACCTTTATTTTATTTAGGTATTGAAAATGGTTTTGAAAGTGTTTTTATTATATCAATATGCTGTATTGATATCTTGTGATTGGATTGTGGAAATTTTATGTTTCCTTTATGCATGTTTTATGTGATACGATTATGTTATGGTTTATGATATGTTTAAACCTATTCATATGAGGAATGCATTGGACTTAATAAGTGACGGGTGGAGCCCGCTATAGCTCCTCGATGCATCGGCAGGTCTCATGAGACAAACTAGTTTCTTGGCACAAGGCCTTGACAAAATCTTGTTTGTGGTCTTGGCACGAGGCCTTGGCTACGTGGTTATGATAGTCTGGCATTATGCATTCCATCATTATGAAAGTGGTTATTGATATTGCATGTGATTATTCGACCAGTAGAATATCCATGTGAGGAAGTGAATGGCATTATCTCATTTTACTTTTTCCATATTATGTTGATGTTCAAGTTTAAAAGGATTTTGTTTTAGTTATACATTGCCTTAAATTTTTATGTTTATTTATGAAAGCTTCCGATATATTGTTATCCTTACTGAGCATCTGAGCTCACCCCTTTCAATGTTTTAATATTTTCCAGGATGTGAAGAAGTATTTTATGAATGACCTGCAGGGATTGTCTGAAGAGGATAGAAGTGTGGACTATGGAGACTATGTTATTGTAGTTTTTCACTTTATGATGTAATGTAACGTTTATGAATGTATCTAGTGATTCCAAGGCTACTAAACTAATTGGTCTTTCGAGACATGATCTTTTGTGATCATGCCAATGTTACGAAGTAATGAACCGGCTCTGGGTAGCTGGGGTCGGGGTGTTACAGTTGGTATCAGAGGCAATTTAGTACTAACCTTGGAAGCTAGATTTAGATAAACTCTGATTAGAGCTCATAGCCCGAAGATAGACTTTGAGGATTAGTATAGAAGAACTTCCTGGAATTTTGGTATTGTAGAGATTTTGTGAGTTTTCCGAGCAATACATCCCTGTCTGGATACGAGCAGGTAGAGGCGGCTCTGGCACAGATGTACATAGGGGTAAAACCTGAAAACACCGCTTTGAGCTAGACTCAAATGGGAACTGGTGCACGATAACGGGCCTTGCTTCACTCTTGGTTATGACACTCCCAGGGGATTTGCTTAGGATAATTCTCATTTTCTTTACAAACCATTATGTAGGGTTTATGAGTATATACTTCATCAAAGAAAACATTCTTATGATTATGGATTATATCCATAAACCGTTCAATTTACAATAATTATTTTAAAAGTTTGGAATTATTCATTATAATTCATAAACTAACCTAGTTTATGTCATTGTATAGAAATGGCGCCCAGTAGAAGGAATGTGAAATCCAGCAATACGTATGATCCAAAGAGTAAGAAGGATCGTATCTTTCACGGTATTAAGCCAACATTTCGAAGGTAAATAGTCTCCCATGTGTTCTCAACATATGAAGAAATAGTATCATGTGTTAATAAGATAAGTAAAGAATTCTCTGAGTCCTATGGCTTTGAAGCGAAGCAAGAGACGAAAGGGATGGAAGAGAGAATGATGGATAACGGGATGAGGGGAAAGAAGAATTTTCCAATATGTGGTAATTGTGGGAAGAAACATCATGGAACTTGCCTGAAGGGAATGGGGGTTTGTTATAAATGTGGAGAAAAGGGTCACCAGGCTCGTGATTGTAAGGGAAAGAAAGAGGCTATCAAAGTTGAATGCTACAATTGTAGAGAAATGGGTCATTATGCAAATGAATGTCCTAAGCGTCAGAGAAACTTACCTCAGAAAAGGCCAAGGGATCAAGGACAATCTTATGCTGTTACTACAGTTGAAGTAGAATAACTAATGTATTGGAGCTTTTGGACTCATGGATTATATTATGGTTATTAGAATAATGTGATATATATACATAATGATTGTACTGCAGTACTTGTTGATTTCATTAAGGTTTTAATATGTTGAAGGTAATTATATTTTTAGTATGTGACAATAAGAGAAACTTTACTTTGTTTGGGGAATCTGATAAATTGATTTTGGAATTAAGAGACCTTTTAGAGAAAGTCTGGACAGAGGTATTTTGGATAACTATAAAGGTTGGAATGGATTAATTTGTACTTTGGATAGTATTGTTTAAGGTTAAAAAATTTATGAAGATTATTTTTGGAATATTATAATACTATAGTTTTAGGAAAAGGACAACCTGTAGGGTGGGGCATAACCAGTCGCGTCGGACAAAGCTGCAGGAATCGAACCCACAATCATAGTGCGACAGGCCTTTATTTCCTACCACTAGCCTACAGGAAGTCCCAGGTTATTACAAAATAATTTTACTAATCTAAATGGTATGTGTTAACATTTGGAACCTTATACAATTAGGATAAATAGAATATTTTTGAGTTCTGTTTGGAGTAAAAGTTGGGTTTGTGGTAAAAATTTATTAGCGAATGAATGTATACATAACAAGTATGTATATTCTCTTACGTTCTTAGTAAATCTCCTAAATAAATACCTCAACATTATAAAAGGTAACTTAAAACAAAAATGTTGTCGGTTAGCTTTTCCAACTGGGGATTCAATGACCGTTCAACCAATTACAAGTTTGTGAATTTCTTATGGTTAAACTTTCTCCTAATCATATTTTCTATAACTCTCCATCAGACATTGATGGTTTGTTTCTCCACCATATCCATATTTTCATAGAATCCTAGAATGGGCGATATCGGGTGACCTTTGTACTTATCTTGCTTTATTTTAATGTTATATATTTATTAACCTTATTTCCGATGTGGGTTTTCCACAAAGGTATTTTCTCTTTTCAACCTTTTATTTTCAAAGAATTTTTTTTTTCAAATTGCGAGTACGCAATTTATTGAAGTAGGAGAGAATGTAACACCCCGAGCTTCCACGATACGCTTCTCATTCAATAATGCAATAGCTTGCATTGTACACAACTTCGAGTTCTAACACACCGCGACTAATTAAAGTATCCGTTATGAATAGTAATAACCACTTTTTAAAATTATAGAAATTTTATATTTCAAAATGGTCTTCATTTTTGTATTCGTAATATCGAAATTATCCTAAGTTGAATTTTTTGTAATTTTCTGAGAACTCCCAATTTTTTTATGAATAGTGATAACTACTTAAAACAACTTTTTTAATCAAAATAATTTATTGTGATAAATTATACTATTTAGTTGTTTTAAAGTATAATTAGAATATATTTTTACCATTTTATCCAATGGTGGTCATTGGAATTAATTTAACATTGAGATTGGACATAAACAATTGCCAATCTTTTGATATAAATTGTTTCTTGAAAACACGCTATTTGTTGTGACAGCAGGAATTGATTATAAAATTAATTAATGCAACTTATATGTTTTGAATTTTGTAAAATAGAAATCATTTTTTAATTCCAAATATCAATTATAGCTTAGGGTGAAATTTTGGCCTTTTTCTGAAAAACTTCAATTTTTGATGAATAGTGAAACCACTAAGTGGTTGTTAAAAACTGATTTTTCGTTAAAATTAAATATTACCACTTCTGTGATTTTATTTTCAAAAATCTGACATACATGGTTGTCATTAAGAAGTAAAATGTGGTTCAATGAGATTAAAATAATTTTTTGGTGAATAGTAACTTTTAAGTTCTTAATCGCGATTAGAGGTAATTAGTGTAGTTTAAGGTAAAAATAATGTTTTAATAATATGAGATGAGCTTGACACTTGTCCTACTCCTATTGGATGAGTCATGGCCGACCAATACAACCCATGGGTCAACTTGGGGACCCCATGGAGCCACTTTAGTTAGAAAATGACATAAATACCTTTTATTTAATGTTAAAGTAAAAAATGACACAAACATAAAATGTTTTACTAAAACAATTTTTACATGCGGTTATACAAGTCATATTTTTCACTATAAATAGTAATTGGAAAGATAAAAATATTTCCTACATCATAGTATTTTTTTTATAATTTTTAAACATTAAATAAATTAAATTATTTATGACATCATTATGATGCAGTGATGACCTCATTATTTAACGATTTTAAAAAAATGAGAAGATAATGTAAACTCTAAGGCTTACACTTGTCCAAAGACTATTGTATGGGTAGATTTCGAACCCTTATCACCTTAGACACGATTTATATAAGTGTGGGACCTTTAGAATCCGAAAAGCATTGTGTAATAATGTAACATTTCATTCTTTCCAAAAGAGCCCCTCCTCTCCTCTTATAAAAGGCCCCCACCTCTACCACCTTATTCACACTTTCAAGCCTTTTGGTTCGGCCAAACTCTGCCCAAATACTATCCCAACTTCCCCCTCTTACTCCTAGAAGCCTCACTTTGGGCAGAACTCTTCCCAAGGAAGCCTTTGGCTCAAATCAAAAAGAGTTACCCGATTTTGAGGTAATGTCTTCTCTAATGTTGTTTTGTTTTATTTTTCTTATGAAACCCCCTAAACTCTTTTTATTCATTTCTTTTGTAACAACACCAGTATCCTCAATATACAAGGATGTTGTTATAAGAAGGATTCGATCTACACTTACACACACATACATCTAATGGTTAAAGAACATACGGTTTCTGTGGATGGTGAATTTCTGCCTCACGAAACGATGATTGTTCAACACTCATATAACACCTTCAAAGGTGGCCATTAGGATGTCACTATTTTTATACATGATATATAATATGTTTATGTTTTACTTATACTTCTGTATTTCTCATTTATGGCATACTTTATGATTTCCATTATGGGTAAAACGCGATAATTTCATTTTAGGAAGTGCGGACTACCGCCCCCTCAAAGTGATTTGAATCGTTAATGCCATATGTGGGATGTATAAAGGATGGAGTAAATGGTATTATACACCATATTATACTGGAATTATATTATACATTTATATCATTATGATTTCATTCCATTAAATATGAAATAGAAATGAAAGTAGCGTTCATGCGTACGTACGGCTTACCGTCTCCATGAACGGTGCATTTCATTTCTTACCTCTAAATGTTACGTAATATTATAAATGAATGTATATACTGGATATATAAGATCTATATGGCATCTAAATCATGAATATAATTCTGGAGATAATGGATATTCTACCACATGAACAACTTGTAATTATAAGATGTTTATTGTTGACTCAAGTACCAAAGATCGACAAAACAACCGTTATTAACTTAAATAATTACATAATGTTCATATCATTATAATAAGTGATATAATAAGGATAATGAAATTGAAAATGGTTCATAATAAGGTATGTATTAACTCTAGTTTATTATTCAGTAGGTTAAAGAACGGTTGAGTCAAGTCAGACATGAGGTAAGGGAATTTCTTAACCCAATTTCTATTCTTTGGGTTAATCTCCAACTTTCAAATTATGTCATGATATTATTATGTCCTATCTTGTATTTTTACATTATTTATGTGTACTTATAGTTAATACACATTATAGATGTACTTTATTTAAAAAAAATGATCTTTTTAAGGACTTCGTCTCAATCCCCTTTCATTGAGGCATATTTGGTTTTATACACAACTTTCTTTTATACGGTGTATAAACCCCTTTGACTTTTACGTTTATTCAAAAGGAATCTTTTTTATAAGAAGCGTTTTGCTAAATGACAAAAGGGAATGTTTTTCTTTCTGTACTTATGCGGCGACAACGACTTCTCCACCGCCATGACCATTATTTGAGTTTCAGCTTCCTCTACAAGCCATCACTTTTTTTAAAAGAAAAATAAATACCATGTTTTACCTTTATTTTATTTAGGTATTGAAAATGGTTTTGAAAGTGTTTTTATTATATCAATATGTTGTATTGATATCTTGTGATTGGAATGTAGAAATGTTATGTTTCTTTTATGCATGTTTTATGTGATACGATTATGTTATGGTTTATGATATGTTTAAACCTATTCATATGAGGAATGCATTGGACTTAATAAGTGACGGGTGGAGCCTGCTATAGCTCCTCGATGCATCGGCAGGTCTCATGAGACAAACTAGTGTCTTAGCATGAGGCCTTGACAAAATCTTGTTTGTGGTCTTGGAACGAGGCCTTGGCTACGTGGTTATGATAGTCTGGAATTATGCATTCCATCATTATGAAAGTGGTTATTGATATTGCATGTGATTATTCGACCAGTAGAATATCCATGTGAGGAAGTGAATGGAGTTATCTCATTTTACTTTTTCCATATTATGTTGATGTTCAATTTTAAAAGGCTTTTGTTTTAGTTATACATTGCCTTAAATTTTTATGTTTATTTATGAAAGCTTCCGCTATATAGTTATCCTTACTGAGCATCTGAGCTCACCCCTTTCAATGTTTTAATATTTTCCAGGATGTGAAGAAGTATTTTATGAATGACCTGTAGGGATTGTCCGAAGAGGATAGAAGTGTGGACTATGGAGACTATGTTATTGTAGTTTTTCACTTTATGATGTAATGTAATGTTTATGAATGTATCTAGTGATTCCAAGGCTACTAAACTAATCGGTATTTCGAGACTTGATCTTTTGTGATCATGCCAATGTTACGAAGTAATGCACCGGCTCTGGGTAGCTGGGGTCGGGGCGTTACACAACTAGGATAAAACATGTTATCATATTTACATAAAAAATTTTACAAAATGTAATTTATAAAATAGAATATTTCTTTATATAAATAATTTCCCGATCAAAAAGTTTTCCCACAAAATGGATTTATCAACGATAGCAACAAAACAGTTTTTCAAAAATATTCTGTATTTCTATTATTGGCCTACCCAATTCAAAACTACATATCCCCATATCTACACTTCTACACATGCATGATTCACTAGGATTGTTCCATTATCATGAGTTTCTTCTCGCCGATCTACAAAGTCATCACATAGTAAGAAAATCCCATTTTCAATTACACCTTTTTAACTGAGAAAAGGTCATATTTTACAATGACATGTAATCCAATAAGAATAAACACCACCATGTATTCCCAAAACTCATTTTAACAGGAAAACCACTACAATTATAAATAATTACATTAAAACAAACATTTTATTGAAATAATTTCAGTTAAACCATTTCAATAAAACCATCATTTTAGTGAAAAAAATTTCTCATGAAATAAAAACCAAACAACCAATTATAAAAGCAAAATTTTCAAACAATTTAATAATTAATCATTCAAAAAATATTCAATGTTAAAAAAATATATAAAACCATAACTAAGTAATGTTTCTACAATGATTTACACACCAATATCACTAACAAATCCAGTTAACATAATAAATTTTAAATTGACACATCAGATTCTAAATAGAGGATTTGATATTGACGGCACCGACTTCATGATTTATCACAAAAACTATGAACGAATCATTAACGAAAATGAATCCTAATTAAAACTCCAAAACCCCATATTATGCATCTTCCCATATCATCAAATAAACCATATGAAATAATATTTGGAATAAAAAATCCTTGATTTATCCAAAGAGTAGATCTCTGAAATGAATACTGATAGAGATACATGTCGATAAAAATGCACCATGAATAACTAATAATTATCACTAACGACAAGAATACAACATTAAATCTCTAATAGATTCCCTCAATTCAATTAAAAATTATTGGGATGGGTTCTACATCCTTTAAAAGGGAAAATATTATATTTGGGTCATTTTAGAAAAAATGAGGCATTAAATCATTAAACTGACCTAAATATACTTTTTAAGGAACTAGTTTTTTAACCACATGCAACATTGTCACATGGTGTTGAAATCGATGCACAAACCATGTGAGAGCCACAGTCTCATAGATGAAAATATCATGGTTGAATCAAACTTTTTTCAATCCATACACCAACAAAAAAAATACCACTATACAACATTGCCCACATTCTCCTAGGAATCCACATGGTTTGGGAAAACCATGCTACACCCATTCACATTTACTTTATCCCTTAATCAATTGTCCATAGCTTCTAGTTGGTGTGGAATAGTTTTCCCAATTCATTCATCAAATATGAACCGATATAAAACCTCCAAAATGCTCAATAATTCTCCAATTTTTTCCAGTACTCATTCGTACACATTACACACTTAATAAGCATAAATAAATGGTTATATACAAGAAAATGGGGTGATATATCATTCAGATGTAATTACATGGTCCCAAATCAAAATTTTAATACATAAGGTACTCATTACTGACAACATATGGTGTAAATACACTAGCTTAGTAAAACTGTTTTAATACTTCATTATGGAATGATCCCCCTAATCCTAGTGTTGAAAATCTTATTAATTTGATGAATGTAATGACCCAGTGTGTGAATTTTGATTACATATTATATTGAGTTGATCCCATGTATGGTTCCCATAAAACATTGACTGTATAATAGAGTTACATCCTCTCTTTTCTATTCCATCTTGATTATACATAAAAAACACACATTCCATTCTTCTGGTGTCTTCAAGAAAGAGATGGTCCTATAAAACCTCTCACGAGAAATCTTATTGTTGAGTCAAATGTTATCTTTTGACCTCTATATTTTGTTTTGGAAATCACAAATGTCTTTTTAATCGTATCGTACTGACTCTGTCAATCGTATCATACTGACTCTGTCAATCGTGTCGTACTGACTCTGTCAATCGTATCGTACTGACTCTGTCAAATGTATTGCACTGACTTTGCTATTCATATGTTCATTACATGTTTTGGTACTTAGTCAAAAACACTTGTTTCATATGAATCGTACCATTACTTATCATAGACATATATCTTGTTTTGACCAATACAATGTCGTTGAGTTATTTACAAACTAATCAAAACGATGTCGTGATTTCTGTTTCAATATGACTGTTATGATGCCAGGTGTCCATGTACCACCGAGTTTATTGGAGAAATATGACTGTTGGAGGAAACATGTCCATTAGAACCTGAGGCCTATAAATAGGAGGTCATTTGAAGCCGAGAAAGAGAACGAATGAGACGTTGTGGAATAGCTGTGATTCATTGCTTCAATCAAGATTCTAGAGATAGATGATGTGACTTCTCTCATCTTCTTTGTGCGTCTGATCATCCTATCGAGGGATTTCAAGTAATTGAAAGACAGAGGTACTGATTACCTACAAAATCGAGGGCTTCCAGGGATAGGCAGACGGACGGACCGATCATCGTATCGAGGGCTGCCGGGGATAGGCAGACATACATTCTGATCATCGTATCGAGGGCTTCCAGGGATAGGTAGACAGACGTTCCAATCATCATATCGAGGGCTCACCAAGGTGTTGGTGAGACAGAACTTTTATCCTAGGTGAAAGGATAACCCTTCTCTTTGGGTTAAAATAATTGTAATTCTTTTACATTTCTGTTGTTACTTGTATTAGAAAGGAATTTGTATTTTTTCCTTTCTTCTTTACATATTCAATTGTAATTGTTTCAATTACAATCATTCTATTACATATTGTATTGATTGATTCTATACGCTTTAGGGTAGAATCATTCGTCTTTGTATTGCTCTGATTATTGTGTTAATCTTGATTACAATTGTATTACATTACATTAGTATTACAATACATCATACCTTTTTATATTCTATACAATTGTGGGTGTTTGTATTTGTATTAGTTTAAGATCATTTAAACTAATCTCTTAGTTGCTAAAACTCAACTGTTTTTAAACATACAATTCACCCCCCTCTTGTATTATTCCATCTAATAGACATACATATCTATATATTCGATCCAACAATTGGTATCAGAGGGAATTTTCCACTGATTTGTATTACTAGCATTATTTCTTACATATTACTATCTTAAATACTTACTACACTAACGTGTGGAGTGGAAAAGTTTTTGTTATATTAGATGGCAAGAGTGAATATCGGGTCAATAGACAATCTGAATCCTTCTAGACCACCAATATTTGATAATAATGATTATAAGTATTGGAGAGATCGTATGAAGATTTTCGTTATTAATACTGCTGTAGACAACTTTATAATGCTTACAGGTGGTTAAAAAATTCCTGACAAAGAAGTCAGTACTTTCACCAACCAAGAGAAGCAAGAATATCAACTGAATTACTAGGTACACAATACTTTATTATGCTCTATGACCGGGAATATATACAGTCAGATATCTTCATGTGAAGCAGCCAACTGTATTTGGAAGAAATTAGAAGTCTCTCATTTTGTACATCCAAGGTTATAGAAACAAGGAGAGCAATGCTTCGAGCAGAGTTTCATGGATTTTTTTTCCTTATGGAGAGCCAATATGGAAAGTGCAACAAAGGTTTATGACAATTGTCAACAGCTTACAATCTATGGGAGAAAAAGGTCTTGATGATGAAGCTCTAGTCAATAAAATTATAGATATAATGCCAAATGAATGGGAGTCAAAAAGGACAACTATTGATGAAAATAGAAAAGTTTCCCATATTACTCTTGATGAACTCTTTGGAACTCTTCTATAGCACGAGACAAGAATGAAGAGAGGTGATGATTTCAACAAGAATAAGAATGGGAATGGAAGTGTAGCCTTTACATCTAAAGCTAAAACGCTTGAAAGGCTTATAAGGTCTAAATCCAAGAAAGTTGTTATATCTGATTCAAGTGATTGTAATCTTTCGGATAATGAGTTATCCAATCTTGCTCGAAGGATGAACAAGATTGTGGAAAAGAAAGACTTCTAATATAGATTCAAAAATAATTATATGAAGGATAGGAAAGATTCAGAGTTAACTTGTTATGGATGTAAGATAGCAGGACATATAAGGCCTGATTGTCCTTTACTGAAAAGGAAAGATAGAAAGGAGAAACACTCTGAAAGAAACAAGAAAAGGTATTATAAGACAAAGAAAGTCATGAAAGGAAATGATACGTGGAGTGCAAGTGGTAGTGATTCCTCAGATGATTCTTCAGAATATGAGACATCAAGATAGAGGAATATCACACTTAGCTAGATAACCAATTGAAGATCATTGTCTCATGGCTAAGGTACATAATGCTGAAGCTATTACAAATGTCTCCTTAAATGAAAATTTTACTAATAATATATATTATCAATCTTCAAATGATGAATCATCATCATCAGAAGATGATACATTACCTTCTTTTAAAGAAGTCTCTAGATTTTCTAAATTACTTGAAAATGAAAATTCTAAACTCAAGAAGAGGCTTGATAAAGCAAATTATAGAATTTTAATCTTGACTAAAGAAGTATAGGATCTTTCTAAAGATCTTGATGTGAAAACTTCTGATTTTGAAAGTATTTTAAGAACCCTTGAAAAAGTTAAATTTGATAAGGATAAACTTTCTAAAGATCTTGAAACTGTAATTTCAATGAAAAATATTTTAGAGCCTAACTCTAGTTCAAATTCAAATGTTTTGGAAAATAAGAATTTGGTTTTAAAACTAAAGTCAGAGGTTTTACCCTTGAAGAAATGTTTGTCAAACTTTACTCATGGAAAGGAAAACTTTGATAGGATGTATTCTCAAATTAGACCTTTGAGAAATCGTTCTGGTCATGGTTATACTTATTCCAAACCTATTTTTAGCAATAACTACTTTGTTCCTCAAAAAACCACTTTCTGTTCTAAGTGTCAATGTGGTGGACAATGGAGAAGAGATTGTTCTCTTAACAAAACTTAATATTTAGGATTTCATAAAGCACATTTTTCAAAACAAATGTGGATTCCTAAAATTCTTTTATCTAAACATTCTGGATCCAAACAAGTTTGGATTCCGAAAAACTAATTGTTTCTTTTTCAGGAAAATGAGAAGTGTACCAATAAGAATATTTGGTACATGGATAGTGGTTCTTCTTGACACATGACTGGAAACAAAGATCTCTTTGAAAAGGTTATCAAAACAAAAGGTGGAAAAGTCACCTTCGGAGATAATGCTCAAGGAATGATTGTTGGTATAGGTAATATTTCTTTTCGTGGAAAAGTTCTTATCTCAAATGTTTTGTTTGTTAAAGGTCTTAGACATTATCTCATTATCATAAGTCAATTATGTGATGAAGGTTACCTTGTGAATTTTATAAATGATATGTGTCTTGTTCACAATTTCAAGGATGAGTTCATTCTATCTTCCCATAGGCAAGAGAATGTTTACACTATTAACTTAGAAGACCTTAGGAGCCAAAACATACCCTGATTAAATGCAAAAGAAGACCAATCATGGATATGGCATAGAAGACTAGGACTCTGTAATCTTAGAAACCTTCGTAAACTCTCAAAGAAAAGACTTGTAAAGGGGCTACCAGACCTTAGATATGATTCTTCAAAAGTCTGTGATCCTTGTAAATTTGGCAAGCAACGTAAAACTAGCTTTAAATCAATTAATGAAGATTCAACTTCTAATGCATTACAGCTAGTGCATATGGATCTTTTTGGTCCTTCACAATTTGGAATCATTGGAGGAAAAAACTATGTATTTGTTTTAGTTGATGAATTTACAAGATTTACATGGGTCTACTTTCTCACAACAAAATCTGAAGCATTTTACTATTTCAAAACATTTAGAGCCCAAGTAAAAAATGAGAAAACCCTACCATTGATAACTATTCATAGTGATCATGGTGGTGAATTTCAAAATTTCAGATTTTGAAACTTTTTGTAGTAAGAACGGTATTACTCACAATTTCTCAGCTCCAAGAACTCCTTAGAAAAATGATCTTGTTGAAAGAAGAAATCATATTCTTCAGGAAATGACTCGAACCATGTTGAGTAAATACTCAATTTCTATGCACTTTTGGGCTGAAGTTGTTAGTACAACCTGTTATACTATAAATCGTATTATAACTAGACCATTTCTTAATAAAACCCCTTATGAGTTATGGACTGGACGAAAACCTAATGTTTCATACTTCAAAGTTTTTAGATAAAAAGAATTCAATCTAAATACAAAAGATAATCTACACAAATTTGCAGCAAAATCTGATGAAGGAATATTTCTAGGTTACTCCACAACTTCTATGGCTTATATGGTTTTCAATAAAAACACTTGTACTGTTGAAGAAACAGTACATGTAAAATTCGATGAAACTGGTCCTTTTGTTTTCAACCAACCACATTCGTACATCCTCGTATTTGTTTTCTAGAAATTTTTATCAACCATTATTAGTAGATCACTCTGATGAGGAAAATGTTCAAGAAAGTATTCTTGAAACATTTATCAAAGAAGATTCTCAATCATACATTGATGAACAGGCTTTACAAAACCCAAATCAATTGTTTCTTAGAAATAATCCCAGTGATAACATCATTGGTGATGTAAATCAACCTGTAAGAACCAGAAATTCCTTAAGAAATGAAATAGAACAACTTGCTTTTCTTTCCCAATTTGAACCTAAAAGCCCATGTGAGGCCTTAGGTGATGATGATTGGATCAAAGAAATGCAAGATGAACTAAATGAATTTGAAAGGAATCATTTCTGGACTTTAGTTGGTAGACCTAAAGAAACAACTGTGATTGGTGTAAAATGGGTTTTCAGAAACAAGTGTGATGAAAATGGAATAATTGTAAGAAATAAAGGAAGACTTGTTGCTAAAGGCTATAATCAACAAGAGGGAATAGATTATGAAGAAAAATATGCTCCTGTAGCTAGACTTGAATCAATTCGTATTCTATTAGGCTTTCCAGCATTTTTCAATTTCAAAATATTTCAAATGGATGTCAAATGTGCTTTTCTAAATGGTTTTATTCAAGAAGAAGTTTTTGTCGAACAACCTCCTGGTTTTCAAGACCTAAAACTTCCTGATCATGTTTTCAAACATACCAAGGCTCTATATGGTCTTAAACAAGCCCCAAGAGGATGGTATGATAAACTTACAAGATTTATTTTACAAAACAATTATACAAAAGGTACAGCAGATCCAACCCTTTTTATAAAAATGGAGAAAAAAAATGTTTTGATTGTTTAAATCTATGTTGATGGCATCATATTTGGATCAACTCAGAAATCTTTAACTGATTATTTTTCATATTTAATGAAATTTTAGTTTGAAATGAGTATGATGGGTGAGTTAACATTCTTTTTAGGTTTTCAAATTTCTTAAAACCAGAAGGGACAAATATATCTCAACATAAGTATATAAAAGATTTACTCAAAAAGTATGATTATGACAAAACTAAAAGTATTATCACTCCAATTGGTACCTCAAATACTCTTGATCTTGATGAAACTGGGAAACCAGTAGATCAAACAATCTTTAGAGGTATGATAGGAAGTTTGCTATACTGGAAAGCAAGTCGACCCGACTTAATGTTTTCTATATGCATATGTGTGAAATACCAATCTAATCCAAAAGTGTCTCATTTAAAATCTGTAAAGAGAGTCTTTATGTATGTAAAAGGCACTACGGATTTATGTCTTTATTACTCATCTTGAAATGATTTTGTTTTAAAAAGTTTTTCAGATGCTGACTTTGGCGGTTGTAGAATGGATAGAAAAAGTACATCTGGAACATGTCATTTCTTAGGAGATTCCTTGGTTTCTTGGTCCTACAAGAAACAACACTCAGTTTCACTATCCACTAATGAAGATGAATATGTTGCAGTGTGAAGTTGTTGTGCTCATGTATTGTGGATGCAGTACACACTCACTGATTATGGATTGAGTTTTTCCAAAACTCAAATTCTTTTTGATAATACATGCGCCATAGCTCTTAGTAAGAACCCAGCACACCACTCTTGTTAAAAACACATAGATGTTAGGAATCTCTTTCTTAGGGATCACACACAAAAAGGAGAAATTATTTTATAATTTATCGGAACACAAAAACAACTTTTTGATATTTTTACAAAACCTTTATCTTCCGATAGGTTTGAATTTATAAAATAGAATCTAAGAATGATTACATTAAAATAATCATTCATATCTACTTCATGTTTTACAAATATCCTTACAGTAAGTAACTCCTCTTGAAAGGGGGAGGACATCTCTTACTATGTTTTGTTTTTTTCTTTTTATTTTATGATATTCTACTCTCCTGGTATGTGTTTTTGTTTTTCTGTTTATCGTATTGACAGTTTTATCGTATCATTTACTTTTATGTTTATCGTATTGATAATCTTATTAAATAATTTTCTTTTCCATCGTATCGACCAATGATTGTAATGATTTTCTTTTCCATCGTATCAACCGATGATGGTAATGATTTTCATTTCCATCGTATCGATCGATGATGGTAATGATTTTCTTTTCCATCGTATCGATCGATGATGGTAATGATTTTTATTTTAATCATATCGACCGATGATGGTAACGAGTTTGTTTTCCATCGGCTTGTCAGTTCATGGTAACGGAATTGTTTTCCATCGGCTTGTCAGTTTATGGTAACTAGATTGTTTTTCATCGTACTTTCAGTTCATGGTAACGAGATTGTTTTCCATCGTATTGGCAGTTCATGGTAATGAGATTGTTTTCCATCGTATTGTCAGTTCATGGTAACGATATTGTTTTCCATCAGCTGGTCAGTTCATGGTAACAAGATTGTTTTCCATCGGCTTGTCAGTTCATGGTAACAAGTTTGTTTTCCATCGGCTTGTCAGTTCATGGTAACGAGTTTGTTTTCCATCAGCTTGTCAGTTCATGGTAACGAGTTTGTTTTCCATCAGCATGACAGTTCATGGTAATGACTTTGTTTTCCATCAGTATGACAATTGATAGTTATATTTTATTCCGTATGGTTGTGTTTTCGTTTTAACTCTCTTAAAACCAACAACTACCTTACGTTCTCAGGCAGGTACTTTCCATTCTTTTATTATTATTTTTATTTCGTTTTTATTCCTAACCATTGATCTGTTTTCCTCTAATCGTGACCGTAGAAGATCAACGGTCATCCTTGTATCGCCTATAAATAGCCCCCTCCCCAAACCCACATTGTTTTTTTCAGCTTCTGAGGTGAAGCTCTACTCCATTGTTTTATGTCATCGTACGATCTCTCATCAGCAGCATCCTTATGTCTCAGTCTTCTGCAAACACCCCTGCCGATATGTCTTCAAAGGATTTCTCAGAAAAAGATCTTTTAAGGGAATGTTTAGTCTCTCATGACTTATATGATTCGTATGAATCTACTATCAAGAGGATTATATTGTTTCAAGGATGGGAGCATTTGTGTGTTGAAAAGCCTGTTTCTCAATACCCGGTTATCTTTGATGAAGTCTGTCAGTTCTATAAAACCGTATATTTTGACAAGAATATGACTATGAACTTTGTTGTGTACGATAGAATGTTATCTATGTCTGTGAAACAAGCGGATCATTTTCAGAATGTCCCAATAGAAAGGGATTCTTTCTATCCTTCTCATAAACTACCAGAGGAAGTCGGTACGTTTAATAGAGATAGTGCTGAAAAGTCTTTGTTTGTTATAAATGAAGAGAAGAGAAAGGTGGCTCATCTTTCTCCGGACAATCGGTTTGTAACTCTATGGATGCAAGGTATTCTTATCCCAAGAAGAGGGGATAGAGAAACTCTGAAGGTATCTGATATCTTCATGTTGGTCAATCTTGTCAACATGACTTAAGTGAATCTCATGGGGTATGTTTTCGAAACAATTAAGAATGTGAAGTCAGGGGAAATCAAATATCATTTGATTATGTATCCATCAATTATTAAAAAGTTTATTCTCAAGAGTATGACGTTTTGCAACATCCCTTTCAATGGAACACTGATAGATCTAAAACCTTCTTGGATTAGTAAAAGTACTATGTAGAAGTTGAATGATTGTTTTGATCAGAATTCAAAACTTTTTGTCCGAGATATAGAAGCTGAATTGGCTCAGAATCTATCGACACCTATGCCAGCCAAAGAAATTCAATCTAATGTTATTACTCAAAAGTCTAATCCTCAAACCAGCTCAAAGACTAAGAAGAATCCAATGTACAGTAAGGAGGTTGTAGCCAAATGGAGAAAGGATAAGGAACAGAGAAAGGAAGGTGATCCAAAGTTAGGTCTTGACCCGGCTGAGGCTTTTGCAGAAAGAATAAGGGTTGAAGAAACCCTTAAAGATGAAAAGAAAAAGAAAACTGTGTTGAAAAGAAAGGCTCAAGACTTTGATATCTCGAAAGTCATGAAAATGGTTGAGGATGCTAGTGCTCAACTGACGGAAGAAGTACATCAAGAGCCCATCGTATAGAATCTTCCTGAGAATGAAAAAGGAAAACAAATGATGGAAGAGATAGAAGAAGTGGAAGAGGAGGAATGAGATTTTCATTTAGAATTCCTTCAAAGTTCGAAGAAAAGTATGGAGGAATCCGTTCAAAAGCTGAGTGAAGGTGTTTAACAAGTCCCTCATGCCGATCAAGCACGAACTCCAGATAGAGTTTCATCTGAAGAAAAGCAAGGTGTCGAATCCTCTCACACTGATAAGGTTGTTGTCATTAGTGATAAAGTGGAAGAAGAAATAAAGTAGAATGAAAAAGAAAAAGGAAAACAACTAGTTGTAGATTCAAGCCGATCGAATGAACTAGCTTCGTACTATGAAGATACTGATCCAGAACATACAATCTCTCTCAAGAAGAGTGATTACATTGTCCGTGTTTTGAGAAGGGTTGAGAAGACAATTCCATATTTCCTGAGGTTGTAAGGGAAGATTGATTTTATTAGTGACAATCAAAAGAAGAAGTTTGGATCTGTAAAAGAATTAAGAAAGAATGTTTTGTTAGTTGAATCCGATTTGAAAGTTCTTTCAGAAAGTTCGGTTTCTCATAAGAAGGCCTACAATAAGATGACCAAGTGGTCGTACAAAACAGAGAGCTCAATCAATGATCATGAGATATCAATTGAAGATATAAGAAGGTTGTAAAATGAACTTGCAATTGCTTTTAATAATCTTGACAGAGAAACGGTTGAAAGGTTGAATCTTTTGCCTTCTCAAAGAGCCGATGATCCTTCAGTGAAAGACTTGCAAGAGAGAATGAACTCTTATCAATCTAAATTCTCAAAGGTTTCATCTTTCAAGGATGAAATGGTTTTATTAAAGAAACAAAATTATGTGTTATCCAAGGATAACAAGAATATGCAAAACATAATTGATTCTCTTGAAGAAGTAATCATAGTTCGGGAAGAGACAATCAGAAATCAGGACAAACCCTTTGCCGATCAACAAGACCTTCTCAGGTCTCAGGGTGATGCTATTTCTGAAGACAAGAAGGAGATAAAAAAGATGAATGCGGTTCTTCATGAGTTGATCAAAAAGGAGAAAGAAAGAGAAAACAAGTGACTTATATTTTGTTCTCATGTTTAGTATTTTTTGTTTTCGTATTGAAATTTCTTTTATCCATTTTCTTGTGTTTATTTTCTAACTCCTTCATACAATTCATGATTACCCCTTTCTTTTTGTAAATCAAAAAGGGGGAGAATTTTTACAAAGGGGGAGAATGTTTTATAAAGGGGAAGAATGCTTTACAACACTCTTAAGGAAAATCTATGAAAACAATCCTTAGGAAAGTCCATACCTAAGGGGGAGTTATTTGTATTCAAATTCATATTCAGAAGAGTTTCCAATAACTCAGGGGGAGATAAGTATTTCTTGTTATATTTACTTTATGTGTTGTGATTTCCAAAATTGGAGATATTTTTGAGTCAAATGCTATCTTTTGACTTCTATATTTTGTTTTGGAAATCACAAATTTCTTTTTAATCATATCGTACTGACTCTGTCAATCGTATCGTACTGACTCTGTCAATATTACCATAATGACTCTTCCAATCGTATCGTAATGACTCTATCAATCATATCGTACTGAATCTGTCAATAGTATCGTACTGACTCTGTCAAATGTATTGCACTGACTCTACTATTCATATGTTCATTAATTGTTTTGGTACTTAGTCAAAAACACTTGTTTCATATGAATCATACCATTACATATCATAGACATATATCTTGTTTTAACCAATACGATGTCTTTGAGTTAGTCACAAACTAATAAAAACAATGTTGTGATTTCTATTTCAATATGACCGTTATGATGCCAGGTGTCCAAGTCCCTCCGAGTTTTCGAAGAAATATGACCGTTGGAGGCAACATGACTGTTGGAACCTGAGGCCTATAAATAGGAGGTCATTTGTACTTGAGAAAGAAAACGAATGAGACGTTGTGGAACAACTTTGATACATTGCTTCAATCAAGATTCTAAAGAGAGAGATGTCGTGACTTATCTCATCTGCTTTGTGCGTCTGATCCTCATATCGAGGGCTTTCAAGTAATTGAAAGACAGAGGTACCGATTACCTACAAAATCGAGGGCTGCCAGGGATAGGCAGACGGACGGACCGATCATCGTATCGAGGGCTGCCGGGGATAGGCACACGGACTGACCGATCATCGTATCGAGGGCTGCCAGGGATAGGCAGACAGACTTTCTGATCATCGTATCGAGGGCTGCCAGGGATAGGCAGACAGACGTTTCGATCATCGTATCGAGGGATCACCAAGGTGTTGGTGAGACAGACCTTTTATCCTAGGTGAAATGATAACCCTTCTCTTTGCGTTAAAAGAATTGTAATTCTTTTACATTTCCGTTGTTACTTGTATTAGAAAGGAATTTGTATTGTTTCCTTTCTTCTTTACATATTCAATTGTAATTGTTTCAATTACAATCATTCTATTACATATTGTATTGATTGATTCTATACGCTTTAAGGTAGAATCATTCATCTTTGTATTACTCTGATTATTGTGTTCATCTGGAATACAATTGTTTTACATTACATTAGTATTACAATACATCATCCCTTTTTATATTCTATAAAATTGTGGGTGTTTGTATTTGTATTAGTTTAAGATCATTTAAACTAGTCTCTTAGATGCTAAAACTCAAAGGTTTTTAAACCTACAATTCTCCCCCTCTTGTATTTTTCCATCTAATAGACATACATATATATATATATATATTTGATCCAACACTTAGATTTGTGTTTTCAATGTTTTACAAGGAAAATTGGAAGATTATTCTTTTTAAACATAGGTCCATCACCCAATATACATTCTTTTTTACCAACAAACACTTTTCCAAAATTATGAATATTGTAGAAAAAAACTTCTACTATAGATTTGTCCAATGGAGGATTTTCATGTATAACCTATCCAAGATCTTCCTATCTTATATTTGGAAGTGATATTCTTAAAGGAATTTTCTAATATAATAAGTAAAATAACTAATTAGATCATGAACGCATTACAAAATTAGTGAAAATATTTAATAATAAAAATCAATTGTTTAGGATAAAAATAAATAAAATTAACTACTAATTTTATCCACAAAATAAATTTCCTAAAATAATATGTAAATTTAAAAAATAATCCAATATAGTCCACTAAAAATACCCCAAAACACATGTATCAAACCTGGAAAAATTCATAACGATACATAGTCAATCCAATTCAGTTATGGCCATCAGCCAACCTGGTATATTTTCTACACTTACTGTCAGAGTTTCAATGGTCCAAACACATTTCTAACCCAGAAAAAGAACAAAACTCAAGATTTTCTAACACACGTCAAGTTAAACCTTCACTCTGATACCTAATTGTTGAAAACAAACCTTTGCAAACCAAACCATGATCACATGCTAGATTTTACATGGTGAGGTAATGAAAGAAAAAAAAATCTTGTATATTTCCTATTAATTTATAAAGAAATATTACTACGAGGAAAATTCCTATTAATCATATTTATATTATCCAATCCAAAATCTCTAAATATGATTGTATGAATTAATAAATAATACCATGTCATTATGTCACCAATAGCCTGTAGGACCCCGTGAAATCCTTAGAAGAAAGGGGTCAATTAGTGTGTCATCTTTTTCTTTTAATACAAGGATATTGTTCCCACAGTGGTAGGAATTAATTAATATGTTAAAACTGATGGGTAATGAATGAAATACAACCACAAGAATAAGATACCTCACAACACTTTTACTTGGTACATAACTTAGGGCTACATCGAAGGAGAATACGCTGACAGGTTGTCAGTCGTACCTAAATCCACTAAAATTCACTATATATTGATTACAATGTTAGAGTATAATCACTCTTTCATAGGCTCACTATCATTAAAGATGTTAAGGATAGATCATTTCTCCTCTTGGGTCACTCCTGATGAATCACTCTAGCTCACTGACTTAGGTGAAGTCCCACTCATTTTATATATGTGAAGGTCTCTTCAATATATTTTCTTTGAAGTGTTTTCCTATGCTCAGCACGAAACTCTTCTTGCATTGAAGTCATAAATTGGTGCACTTGAAAGAACTAAACCACTAAACCAGATATTCAGAATTTGAAAACAGGTTACACAGATGATTGTGCGCAACACCAACCCTTTAAATGAGAGATACAAATTTTGTGCGCAATATTTGCTTTTCGAGTGGAAAATATTTCATGCAATAGTACCATTTTCGTGCAGCTGAATATTTTATGGGAAGCCTACACATTTATGAGAAACTTATTTTTTTCACGCAACTCAAAATTGTATGTGCATCTTCAAATTATATGCACAACTTATGCTTTTTCGCACTCCTCATACATTTACGCGCAACTTCCCCCTTTTCACACTTCTCCTTTTTCGCACACCTTTTACGTGTATCAAAACTCAGATTTTCCTTGAGTCTTCTTCTATACTAAATGAGGGGGGTCACCTATTATTTATCGGTCTTACCAACCCAAGCACGCAATACTCCACCTTGTCGTGCAAAATTCTCATTCTATATGCTATATTTTTCGCGTAGGAACCATTTTTCGTGCATATCTTCGGATTTATGTGAACCTCTTGCCTTTCCCATTTTTCATTTTTTTGATCCCGAAACATCTTTTCCGCGAGAAAACCAACATGAATTCACTATTGTGCATAAAACCAATTCAGCATGCAATCCATGTTTTTCGCGCACCACTCCAATATTTCGCGCAGCTCATGCCTGTGCCATTTTTTTGTGATCAGATCCTGAAACATACCTTACACACATGTTTCAAACACACCTAACCTTTTGCACACAAAATAATTTTCTAAACACAAATTTTCACATTTCCCGATTTTCAGGCCCAAAAATTTGGAAAACACTAGGAAATGATGCCACATTCGATACCATTTATTTCGTAAACAGTATGATCGCTTTATAGGAAAACATTGTGAACATCCAATATTAATTGACAACAACCACAAACCAAACTCCAATTCTTGAAAAAAGACCATTGTTCCAACATATCCATGTCCAAACCATAACAACGAAAAGGAAAAGACCAATGGATAAGCAAACCAGAAATATGAATTACTTTTATTTATATATATCTAAATATAAAAAATCTATTACCACTTAATGGAAATATTATTGTGTGAATAAAACACCCAATAGGATACCACAACATTGTATATTAATGGTATAATCTCATGATTTAAAATATTATCACATTAAAAAGAATATATTTACAAATATAATTCATAAATTTGATTTATTTATAATTAATCGTCCATTTGGTTTTCATAAAAACCATTCTTATTCAATAAACATAAATATATATATTAAAAGAGATAATATAAGAAATGATATCCATCCATTAGTAGGTATCAAAATAATCACACACATATGTAATGAGCTATATTGAAATAATATTTTATACAACCTGAAATAAAAACCTATATGAAACAATCCATCAAAAAACATTCATGTGATAAATAACTATAAATTACAAATCACCTCATTTTTCACCCAATCATATGGGAAATCACATTATAGACACTCAAAAACCTAAACATAAATAATATTATATTAATCTGATATTGTGTCCTTCCATAATCCTTGAATAGACAAAAAAGGTTCTTACTAGTGGTTCCACATACACTATGTCTACCCATTTCTCTTTCATTATTCAGCCATGGTTTCTATTGACCCAATTTTTAAAATAAATTTCAAAAAAAAGCTCAAAATTTAATAAAACATCTTCTAAACCAAGTCCAAATAATTCAGTGTTTGAAAAAACCCATTTCAAATATTAAAAATATATTTTCAGCGGAAAAACTCTTTAGAAATAATTTTATTTCCAATCAATCGTTCAAAAAATATATCACTTAGAATTAAACGAATACATTAAGAGGTGAACTATAATAAACCTAATGACTTATCAATGAACTATGCTTGCTAGAATAAAAGGAATATCCCAAAATTGTCCCTATAAAATTATAGGTCAAGGGAAACGATTCTTACGGATGAAAGAAATAAGAAATAAAGTGGGAAATAGGATAAAATCCAATTTCTCAATGATTACTTGTCTTGTAATCAAAATTTTAATTCATTTAATACATGAAACACAAGTATGAAAAAGAAACCAGAATCAATTTTACTAAAGACTTATTTTTGAATATTGAACTTTTTGAACTAGTTACACAATATGTAAATAATTCACAACATGAATCAGTGGTTTCAATACTCAATGAGCCCACTCTGATAAATATCTAGACAATGATGGAACCCCACTACATACCTAATACATTTATAACTAAAATCTAACAATTAAAATTAGAATTCATCAATAAGAATTTTGTTATTTTCCCATGAAAAATAAGTATATATCTAAGAATCTCACAATCACAGACAAACATGGATGATAAGAAATGCATGAAAATGGGATAACCAATAAAGTGTAATGAAGAGTTACAACTAAGGATACCTATGAATTTTCATAAGGGAAAACACTAGAAGGATATGAAATACTCTCAACTGGATTCTTCTTATCATTTTCCTCTTAAAACCCCTTCATACACATCTATCAATTAATATTTGAAAAAAAATTATTATTATTATTATTATTTTGATATAATATTGTAATATATATTTTATATCTTATTCCAAAATAATAGTAAAAATTTAATCCATAATTATAGTATGTGTTGACTACTACCAATATAAATACAATAATAATCATTTTATTAACAAATTCAAATAAAATTTATAAAGGATTATGTAAAAAAATAATATAATATTTCTGAAAAAAAATATTATTGAAATTTATTTATCATATTTTCATCCCTAAAAATAGTCTATATAAGAAGAAGACATCTTATATCTATACAGGAATACTATCGCCTCTATGAAATGTTAGGTTTTTCTTCAAGAATTTAATGGATTATTCCATCCAAGCCTACCACATTATTGGTTTTAGGTGTAAGAGTAGTTTTTGATGAGTATTATGGAGGTTATATGGTTTTTGGAGGTGTATCATTACTTTATTGTGTAATTCAAAATGTGAAAGTGGTACGTGACATGGATTTTCGGTTCACATGTTGTATAGAATGCTTGTTTGATAGCTTGTATGTTTTTGAGGGGGGACATGTAATTAATTCACGTTGTGTATCTAATTAATTAAATTTAATTAAATAAAACATGATTATAATTTATTTTAATTAATGGTAGGTATTTTTTTTGAATCATCTTTATTACACATTTTGTATTGAAAACATGTTTTGAACCTTATGGGATCCTTTTTAATTTTCCTCTTTTCAATATTATTTTCTTCTTACATGTATCCAAATCTAGTTTTTTCTAGATAAACCCTGTTTTATATGAAGGTATATTCTCTCACATGTCAAAATATTTGGATTTTTTGGTTAAGGTGGATCCACATGGTGATTGGTTTTAAGACATGCTCTTATTCTATGTTTTTTTCTTCCATTCTCCATCAGAGATCTATTATGGTAGTTAGCCTTTTTTGTATTTATTATGTGTTCAGGTGAATTTATTATAAACCATGACGTGGTTTAAGATGATCTATTGGTTTGGGATGTTTTTATAGTTTTGGGATTCTATTATTCAAACTAAAGTTTTTGGTGAGTTGACAATTATTCTTTCAGGTAGGGAATCCCTCAAATTTCAATATCATATTTCATGCACGAGGGGGTTTCTATTTTTTTTCTATTGGATGTTTGTTATTCATACCTAATGTTTATAAATTTACGAATTAGTTGAAATTTAAAAGGAAGGGTACATTTTTCATGAATTTCTATCTTTGATATAGTTGTGATGTCGTGTTTGTATGGGTTGAATGGCCCACTTGAAATTGTTGATTTTGTGGGATATTTTGTGCTGATTTTACTTGAGTTTTTACAACATTTTGTTTTTTTATAAATATTTTCCTAAAATATAAATTGGTTAAAAAATTAAATTTTTTCTAGAATAATGGTTTCACATGGATTTGTATCTTGTTTTAGAAAACCTCCAAAATAATGCGAACTTTGAAATAGCATCATTGTTAAATATGTAAAATCATTTTCTATCTATGCTGATGTGTGGATATATTGTGGGTAAAAAAGTAGTGGTGGTAATTTTGTGTGGGGGATATGTGTTGTTTTTTCTAGAAAATATTTTGGTGTTGGAATATCATGGATTGGTTGTTCGAGGCATGGCATTCACAAGACGATTGTTGTTTTGTAGTCATTATCATTGGGAAGTGAGGTGCCAGTTTGATTATTCATTATGTTAGTATGGGTAATATATGGTTTTTTTAGATATTATTTTTTGGAGGTTTGGTGATATCTTGTTTAGTGGTGAATATTTTGTGGCGATGTAGTGGCTTGTTTGGCTATTTTTTGGGGTGGCAAGGAGGTGGATCGACAAGATTTATGTATCTCTTATGATGTATAGATGCATTGGTTTAATGATTGAATAGTTAAGAACTTATAGTTTATGGTTTTTAAATTTTTTTAGTTTTTTTGTTTATTGGGATAGAAATGACTAATGAAAAAATAAATGATGTGTGTGATGGATTAATTTGGTTGATGATTAATTATGAAACACATGTTATGGATAATGGTACAATATGGTTGTTTGAGATTAATATTGTGGTTTTAGTAGTTTCATTCAATTAGTTGTTCCATCATAAGTTTTATAGTTGTGAGTTGGTTATGGTTTTTATGTGGAACAATTTTTTGTTATAGTTAGATATATATTGTCGTATATTACATATTATTTCTATATACACCCCAAAATCATCATGGTCTATGTAATTTCATCCATATTTTCACATGGATGGTGTATTTACAATATCATAGTCATGGTGATATATGGAAGTATTCCCTATCTTATTTTACCACTATTCCATAAAGTTTATTGCATGGGTTGTGGTGATGGAATGTATATCAATGTACTAGGTGATGGACTAAGTTTTTTTTTTGAAATATGTGATATGACCATGTAGTGGTGTTGTGTCCTGGGAGTTTTTGGTAGAGATATGATATGACTATGCACTGGGGTGGAATATAGTGGGGGTTATTCATGGTTGGATAAGGGAACAAGTTTTATATCATTCAGGTTCGGGATACCCCCCTACTCATTTTTTTGTAGTGTTTATGATGTGATGGCCTATGTTTCTTCATGGAAGATGGGATGTGACAATGATTTGGGGTACTACCCCATGTGTCATTGGGTGAGCTGATATGTCATTAGGATATAGGTTGGTTCTCTTGGTATCAACAGGAATAATGTAATCTCACTATTCTTGTGGAGAGGTGGTATATGTTATTAGCAGGATATGGGATTTCCATGATGTACAATGCTGGGCTGTGAGAGCATAAAATCATTGGAAAAGCTGTGTTGGGTACCCTTTATCGATATGATTATTATTATGTTATTATAAATGGATTAAATTTATTGGTGACTGTTCCTTGTATTGTATGAGATGTTTATTCTACATGTTTATGTGTCTTTTCTACAATTACCTAATGAATCCATTAGTTTTCGTCATTCACATGTGCATGAGAGACTTTCATTTTCATACATAGTATAATTGTATCCTCCTCCAATCTATATAAACTAATTTCATATTTTCTATAAGGATTAGGAGGGTCATTATAGATAATAACATATCATATCTTTTTGAACAAATAGTAGTATCCCTTCTTAAGCTATGCGATTAGGTTTTTACTTTCATAGCCATTTATCTATTCATTGTTATTTATACATGTATTGTGAGATGGTTTTTATTTCGTTTTAAATTATTTATGACTGTTTTTATGAAAAAAAATCATCTTATGTCATAATCCTATATTATTATATTGGGTATTGAATCAAAATTCATTTTGTTTTTATATCATCTGTTCAAGTTCAAATGTGTGTGACTATTAGGCATGGAAATTAGGGGTTCATTATAAATCTCCCTTAATTGACGTTCCATTAGTGGGAGGGGGTTATGATATAGTGGAATCATATGGATTTTATCTAAGAGATATGATTGGAATTTGATTTAATAATAGTTAATCATTAATGGATTGATATAGAAATAATTCTATTTTACCATCGAGCATGACACAAGATAGTGATACAAGATTGGTAAAGGATTTTAGTACCTCAATTGATCCATTTCATATACTAAGAAATTATTGAATGAATATGTGATATTGACATTTTTTAAGATATAGACCTTGGAGAGTTACATCCATCATGATAAATTGTGTTACTATTTGAGTTGGATTATTTTGGGAAGGATACATGAATAAAGTAAATTGAGATGAATCTATATTATATTATAGACTAATGGGATTTGTAAATTATTTTCGAATTTTCTTACATGACTCATGGAGTGAGTTCACATGTGAAACAAGAAGTTTAGGTTCATCAAGATCATTTGGATGATAAAAATGAAGTTCTTCCATTGTATTATGATGATGATAAGGGGAGTGAATTGTGAGATTTTTAGTTGGATGATTTTGGGAATGTCACAAACCAACCTGGGATGCCATTAAATGTTACAAATGTCTAGATCCATGTCATGGACCAAAGGGCTTTCTGAATCCCCATGTGTTCAAAACATGTGATGATAATCAAATTAATCATAAATGTATTTATTTTCTCAAAATAAATCCAATATAAAATAAACTAAGTAAACATGAATCATAACCACGAATAAGTAAAAATCAATAAATATATAAGAGATTTAGATAAACAAATTTTTATACAAAATAGAAGAAAATAAAAAATTGAAAATGAACCATGCGGACATGTTCTCTTGGTCACAACCAAAAAAGACCCTTCGGCTACAATGTTATAACCGAACAAGAAAAGTGCACTTGTATAATAGATCGAGTTTATCAATATAGAGTTTTACAAATAAGGTGCGAGCATAAATATATCATTTGTCAATCACCACAGAATCCATGAAATTCAATTCCCAAAATATTTTAAGAACACTAGTTAGAATTCAATAGTAAAATATGATTTTAAATCCATTCAAGCAAGTAATCATAGTTTTCCACAAATTTCTGTCTTTTAAAACAACACATGAATATTTCTTTTTAAAAAACTATTTCACATTGTACAGTCCATTTAAAAACTAGAACCAAAATAAAAATCAAAACCAGATTATGAAAAATAGGAAGTGCATCAATTGATGGAAACAAAACAGGAAGAAAAAACTATTAAAGACAATATACATCATGTAAGAGAAATAAAAAGGACATATAGAGAGTAATCATGTGAGATTCATAATCCTATTTATAGTAAATCCATAAATCAATTCAGTTTAGACTCACCTACCCGCACATGCTGAATCTATATAAGAAATAACAACTAGATTCTACAAACAAGCCAATTAAATGGATCATTCATCCTATCATCAACAATTCAAAGGGATATAACCTATCTAATTGGGGTTGACAAGAAATAATTACTCAACCCTATAGAGTACACCCACGAATCCCAAGATAATAATAATACTCATTAATACTTGCTATAGGTTCCATAACCAACAATGTCCTCAAGCATGAGCCACTATAGAGGAAATCATCCCAATGTTAAGCAGTCTCTGAATAATAATGTATTTACCATGCATGAACCACTATAAGGGATCTCATCCTGGGGCCTATTGGTTTCCAAACATAATCCAACATCAAGAATACACAAGAATAAACATTTCATTCACAAGTTCTAAGAGAACAATCAATTAATTTGAGTTTCAAATAGAATTTCTCCAAACATTATAATATACCACGATATAATTCACACTAACGGATATTTGAATACAGTTTTCAAAAAATTTTATGATTTCTAGAGACCCATTCATAACATATATTTTGGAACCAATTTAAAAAAAAGGTTTTGATTAAGTCCTCACCACACCTCACAGAAAAACCAATATTTCAAAGACAACACAATGTGTTAATCATGACATTATTAATTACATTCAAAATTCATTTAAAAAAATGTTTCTATACTATATCATAATTCATTATACAACACCATTTTCCTAGACACTATACTCATTGGGCCATTACATTACCAAATAAAATCACTTTCTATGCCAAAGTGAAAACATATATAAATTTGATAAGTTTAAAATGTGCCTCTAAATCATTTTTTAAACCAATAAACCTCAAATACTATCAATCATTGATTTAAAACAAATAATAAATAAAAATCTCTTAAAATACCAAATGATCCAAGAAATTTAAAGTACCTCTAAAACCACTTTTAAAGTAACATGAAGAAACAACGATCCATTTAGAAATCAAGTAACTATCAGGGTAAATATAAAGGGTTTTAGGGAAGATCCCTTGAAAACATTTCTCATAAAAGAACCCATTTTCATCCCTGTTCCAATCGGGTCTCAAATAGCCATTAAGAAATCACAATATGAAATCCAACCATTAATATGGGATATGCCCCATTAAAAATTCAAACACACCCCAATGTTCCTTTTTTTCATGATTATCACCACCTCCACAATCTACAAATTCATTTTATGTTCACGCTAAGGAATTTCATATACTAGAATACCCATTTCTTTTAGAAAACCCACATTCAACATGCTGCCACTTTTCAAACAAAAAAAAATTTCTATAAATCCCAACGAAGAAGAATTCATGCATTAAAATGATTTTTTTTAGAAAACCAAATTCCAAAACATGAATACATTAAATCCAATTGGAAACAATTTTTTTAAGAACCATAAATTTAATATAAACCGACACAACAAGACACACATAAGAGTAACATCATAAAAGTCACCAAATTCTATATATAACACCCAAATAACAATCCAAATACAATTACAAAACATACCCAATAGAAAACATCTTTTGAAGCACAAAATTAAACAATAAAATTTTAATGATAATTTTATGAAACATGTGTCAAGAATAAAAATATTTTCATAATTAATATAAATCCTGAGAAAATATTTCTTGCCAATTTACCATTTTCAAAACACCTAACCAATCCTTAATAACACATCACAAGGGAACACTATAATAAATCACATAAGAAAGCTAAAGAATCAAATGCAATGTTACAAAATGGAAATGGATTGAAAAGCATACATCAACGATGTCATAATTAAATAAAACATCAAGAGAAGAAATAACTGAACTCGAGAGATAATCCAAAGACCCCAAAATCCAAGAAAAATAGGATGCACATCATCTATAACACTTATGGTTACGCTAAAATAAATCCAACCATTGGAAACTGTGAAATTAAGAGAGAGTAGATAAAATAGGATCAATTTGACCAGAATCCATGAAAAAATCACAATATACCCTTCAAAATCATTTCATTGTAAATGGAGGGCCAAATGATGGATGATTTAGAGCTCAAATGTTGAACACTGTTCGAGAAATGGAACAGATACAGAAAATAGGGTCAAATAATCATACAGTGAAAGTTGTAATTTTCATATTTTAAAGACCTGGGAAACTAAAATAGTTTGGTTGAATGGTATTCCAAACTATGTGATATTTATTTACCCCCCACTACCCAAGAGGAACCAGTCATAAGGTTATTACACATGGTTTTACAAACTGTGTGGTTTCCAATTTCATAAATAAACATTTCAAGCATGGTTTCTTGGTTGAGTGTGCAGATTATCCAATAACTATACATCAATGATGTGATACCTACTATCAGGCATGAAATATGCATTTTTTCACTAAAGAATCACCCAAAAACATAAAAAACATTAAATGTAAAACTGATATCTCACCATAAACGTCATCTATATTAAGAAATTCCATGAATAGAAAAAAAAATTAATTCTATGGCCCATGTTTGATAATACTCCCCAAAAAAAATACTATCTTCCTACATAAAGTATCACATTCTAATGGTAAAACATATCAATTCCATATAAAAATAGTAGTGAACAAAATAATAATTTGTGGTGTTAGCCTTAGCTTCACCCACCATACCTGATCAATTCTATATAGAACCACATAATATTTAGAAATAGGAGAACAAAATAGAGTTATACTGACTATATGAACATAACTAACACCATGTAATGACTTATGATTATCCTAATGTGTGATATCCCAACAATAGCACCTCAGGGATACTAGTGAGGGATCTCCCAACATGATATAACCCAATCATGTCTATACAGGATAAACAACACCACTATAGAACTGTAAAATCCCTATATAGTCCAAACCCTAACCATAAGGGAAAACCACCAAAAGGAAGTCGAATCAAATACTAAATTAAAACACAATCTTCAATCATCAATTTATATCATCCTTGATATCCCCAAAAATAAAAACAAAATATATATCATATTTATAAAAGGATTAAAATTTATATATGCACATACCATGAAAAAATTGATACTACAACAAATCATGACCATTTAGTCTTTTATAAATAACATTCAACACATCAGAAAAATATAGGAAACTAAAATCATTTCCACTTAGAAACTAGAGAGAATAATTGGGATAGGGTTCCTACACCTCCTCAATTTTCATAACTATGAAAAAACATAACTTTGATGTCTACAACAAAAGATATGATGTTTGAAGTATCCACTACCTCATAGACAACAGTTATCATCTTATGGTCAAAGCCACCTGATCATAAAATATTCTTATAAGCATCTCTCAGTGACCCAATCAACCACAATGATTACATAAAGTTAGAAGGTTGTGACATGATGGTTTTGGATTTTTTTACTGATAGAATTGAAAGAACTTGAAGGACATGTCTGGAGACCAAAAAACCAGAACTGACAAAGGTAATTTATCTTGAAACATGTTCCTCTTTCACACACCACTTGTTACACGGGGAATATATACTTGAATGACATTACCGTAATCTCAAACAGAAATCTAGCGTTGGTAATATCACATTATCCACCAACATATCGAAACAATAATACTTGGGGTGATAGAGATTCCTCCTGGATCTCAGAATGAAGACCCTAAATAATAAAATGATCCTTCAACAGATCATGAGGCACTACCATCAGGGAAAATGAATCTAGCTTCTAAAAGTGGTAAACATAGGATTTCAATATCTAATGGCCTTACTGAATACTCATGATCACATCCAATTTTTTTCGTTACCTCCTCATGTAAGAAAATGATGTAACAAAACAATGTTTCATTAATGGAAATTCCTCTTTATCTAGTTAAATGTATCTTTATATAAAATGTTTATATAAAATGTCAACTTCATTAATTTTATGTTAAGAGTTGTGACTGTTACTTTTATAGCCATTGAACAGTGATCACATGATTAGTATAAATATAGGACTTTAACATATCCAATTTACTCTGACAAAAGAAGCCATGGACTCGCCCAGTAGAATATCTCCATACGGTGCCCATTTTTCGAAGCTCAGAAAATAGGTGGCATCCATGGTATTCTCTCTTAACCAATTCCACGTTGAGCTTATCATGTCAATCCCAAATGGGACCATCTACGGGAAAAGTGGATGTTTATAGAGGTTCCGACTCGAGCGATGTTATCCAAGCCACCCCAAGAGTCTGTCACCATCTCACACCTTACCCTTAGGTCTTATGCGGCTGTTTTAAGGTTTTATGTAACAAATCTCTAGTACTATGTTTATTTACATTATTTTTATACATCATAGAGAATATACTTTCTTGTCATAATTGATACATTGCAAATAGTTTTTAAAGTACACGTAGTGTTTTTAGTTATTATTTAATGAAGAAATCTATTTTATTATATTAAAGTATTTTTGAATTAAATAATATTTTAATAAAATATTATTATAATTAATAAATAAATTTTATTATATATAAATGATCATATAATTTTATGGATGCAATTATAATTTTTATTAATGTTTGAAATCCATTTTTGTCAAAACCCATGGATTTTCCATAAATGTCGGTTTTTATATTAAAAGTGAAAATTAACATATTTAAAAAATTATTTAGATAAAATAAATGTTATTTTTGGAATCAGGACATCGAAATTATTCAACGGTGAATTTTTCATAATTTTCTGAGAGGGTCAAATTGTTTGGTAAAAATTATATACCGTTTAAATATATAATGTGTTTTATGACATCATAATGATGCAATAGTGATGTAATAAAACACAGTAAGCATTTTTTTCGGCCAATATATGTTTTACCATTAATATAATATAATTTTGGGTTTGTTTGAATTATTTTACAAAGCATTAATGGACCCCTCAAGACTTATTAAACATCTTGTCTTTTTAAATTATTTTCCATGGGAGTGTGACTCACCTCCACATAAGCAACCCCATTATTTTAAGAAGTTTGGACTTTGGCCATAAAAAGTATTTTTTGCCTCTCCCCTTTTCCAAAAAACCATTGGAAAAAACAATATCTGATTTGTGGTTTGGATTAGTTTAATGTAAGGGGTCCCAATCCAATATAATAAAGAATTCCTTCAGCTTTCATATATAAACCCACCCAAGATCCAACTTCCTCCTCGCTAAAAGCCTTTTTAGTTTTTACAAACTCTTCCCTACTCTCTCTAAAATCCTATCAAGGTGACCCAAGCTCTCAGGAAGCCTCTGTCAAGCCTCCCTCATGCCTTTGGAAGCACACTACCAAGTAAGGGGTTTTTCTTCCTTTCTCATTTTTTTCCAATTTTCATTAAGTTGTTTTTCCCTTTTAATTTCAATTATTAATGTTGGGGTACGGTTTCACACCTCATTCATACATCCCTCTTCATTTTTGAATGATGGGAGACCCCTTTCTCTCTCATTAAATGCCTCCCATGTACACCTGTTACTAGGCCAAAATTCCGAAAGGAACTTCTCTCTCCTCTTTTACATTCAAGAAATACTTTTGTATCATGAATATAAATTCCATTACAATTTTTGGGACATGTATCTATATTAACTCCTTACATTACATTACATGTAAATATGATGAGGAACCACTTATCTCTCATCAACCATTTTTATGAATTCTTATGTCACGCTGTTACGCTCCCGAAATCGCACCGATTTTCTAAGCCAACGCCATTGTGTAGTGAATACCATGCCCTTTTCTCCAGCAAGAGTATTAACCTTTATGAACATTTAAATATTGATTATAAAGTTTCATGTATTAATTCCGTATTCCTTTATCTTGTAATAAATTATTATGTTTTATGAATCAATGTTTTATGATCAATGTGGCACACTTATGCATGAAATGAAGTGTTTAAGAAGGGTTCTCCCTTATAGCGCTCCAATGCATTGGGTAAAGTATAGTATCATGATACATCTTGTGCAATGATTATTGACTCATGCTAATTCAATTGCAATGAGGTTTTACTCGTGCTTCATGTTCAATAAGGATTTACTCATGCTCCAGGTGCAACACGCCTTGGCTCATGCAAATTCCATGTTAAGTGTTTTTTCCACATTTCCATGTTATGATTATCATGCTTTATCATGCCTTTATGTTCATGATTATCTTGTGCTATATTGATATGAATATTCTCTAACATGTATTATACTCTTCATGTATTCAACTTTTATTCCCTTACTGGGCTTTATAGCTCACCCTTTTCTTATGTATGTCCTCTGGTTATCCTTTGCAATGCTAAGTACGAAGGAATGTAGAGGTCATGATAAAGAAGTTTTCAATAATGATTTGGTATTTCATGATTTAAGTTGTTATGTAATGATGCTAATCTCCGATGACAGTAGACCTCCCTATCTTCCATGTTTTATCAAGTGAATCATTTATTTAATAAATCATGTTTAAGTTTGTAATAAAAGTATGGTTGTCATAATTTGTATCAAAGGGTTGGTTTAGTTATTTTTGGGATTAGGATTAGAAAACCCTAGTAAAGCCTTAGAGATAAGACTATGTATAATAAAATAATCCCTATGTTTTGGTAAGTACTTAGTAAGTGGTTTATCAAGAAAATACATCCTTGTTTGGATACGAGGAGGTAGATGCAGCTCTGGCATAGATGTATCTTAGGGGTAAAACCAGAAAACACCACTTTGAGCTAGACTCGAACGAGAACTGGTGCACGACAACGGGCCTTGCTGCACTATTGGTTACTAAAATCCTGGGAGATATGGTTTGATAAATTCATAAGCTTAGTATGAACCCTTATTAAGGGAATTAAAATAAAATTCCCCAAAGAATATATATAAGAAAGTAGATCATGAAAATCCTAGATTGAAGCTTATTGACTCATGAGTTAAAGAAATAAATGATTATTTATAATTCAGAAGCATTTTTTTGAACTACCCTTTATGTGTTACCCCCTAACGTTCCTTTTATTCCAACCAATGTCCAGTAATAGGAGGACTCGGGATAAGAACCGATGTGAAGATCAGTGTGATGACTGTAGTAATGAGATTCCCAATCCAATGGGAGCGTGAATCACAAACATTGTCATGCTTCTCTCTCATCTAACTCAAGATTTTAATAGATACACGGGTCAAGTGGAACATTCAACCCCCCTATGAAATAAAAAGTTGTTATCGAGAGCTTCATGAGAGAAAGGCCTCTTACTTTTATTGGATCATTCGATCCCACGATAGCTGAACAATGGATCAACTCCATTGAAAAGATATTCTCCATCCTTCAATGTTCTGAACAAGAGATGGTTCTCCTCGCGGCTTACTGTATGGAGGGTGAAGCTGATAAATGGTGGATGTTGATAAAAAATACGAACCCTGAGGAGGAGATCGAGGCATTGGAATGGAATAACTTCTAGAAGATATTTTTCTATAAATATTTTCCGTGCAACCTCCGACGTAATATGGAAAGGGGCTTCTTTTCCCTCAAGAAAAAAGATGAAGAATCTGTTGGTGCATATGGGGAAAACTTCACAAGGCTTTCACGATACGCTTCCGGCTTTGTTGATACCCCCGAATGCAAGGTTGACCACTTCTTTGGTGGGATGAAGCCCAGCCTGCGAAGGAATTAGTGATCCGTGACTTCGACAGCTATGAGTAAATTGTCTGATGTGCCCTCAAGGTCAAAATGGAGATCGGGGAATCAAAGGGGTATCATGGGGAAAAGAAGCTTAAGGTGGACTTAAATTAAGGCTTTCTAATGGATAAATCAAATGGTTCTATGAAGATCCAACACCACACTTTCCAAAAGTCTGGAAAGAAGCGCCCTAGAAATTTCCTCATGGGGACAAGGAAATGTTTTAGGTATGGAAGAGAAGGACACCTAGCTGTTAACTATCGTCAAGAAAGACCCGCAGCTGCGACAGAGGAGAGGAACACTCCATTCGAACCTCAACGCGTTGTTCATTGCAAAAAGTGCAAAGAACTGGGGAATTTTTCAAATCAGTTCCCTAAAACAAGGGGTTTTGAAGGCAACCAACAAACTCCAAGGAAGCAAGGAAGATCTTTTTCCATCACATATACCGAGAGAACCCCGACAATGAAGTGTTGACATGTACTCTAGTTATTCATTCAATAATAGGGAACATAATTTTTTATTCAGGTTTTAGGCATTCTGTTATATCTCGAAAGATTAGTTGAACAATCCCAGCACCACCACAAATCATGAAAGTGAAGATTTCAGTGAGTACAAATAATGAGGAAATCATTGCATCCCATGAATATAAGTCCTCCCATATTATAATATTTTGATTGAATTTCCCTGTGAACCTCATCATACTCCCTCTGGTGGAATTTTAAGTAATTTATGGCATGGATTGTATTTCCGTATATAGAGACAACATAAATTGTCGGGAGAGGGAAATCACACTCTATATGGAGAATCGGCCCCCGATTCATTACAAGTTTAAGGAGGAAGATGAATCTACTTTAGCTACATCATCTCATGCAGGGATATTAATTCCATATGAGCATGCGTATCTGAGGAACTGCCTGGTCTTACTCCAAAAAGAGACGTTGAATTCTCAAATGAACATATACCAGGGGCTCTACCAATATCCATGACTCCATATAGAATGTTTTTCCTGGTTCTTGAAGAGCTGAAGAAACAACTAAATGAGAATCTGGATAAAGGGTTTATACGCCCAAGTGCTTCACCATGGGGTGAACCTGTCCTCTTCTTCAAGAAGAAGTATGGTTTAATGCGGCTTTGCATATATTATCATGAACTTATCAAAATCACGATAAAGAACAAGTATCCTCTTCCACGGATCGATGACTTGTTAGATCAGCTGTGTGGAGGACAATACTTCGTCAAGGTAGATTTGTGGTCGGGATATTATCAAGTAATGGTGAAGAGGGAAGATGTCAAAAAGAGTGCTTTTCATACAAAATACAGGAACTATGAATTCATAGTAATGCCTTTCGGACTCACCAATTCTCCAACAATATTCATGGACATGATGAATAGAGTGTCTAGAAATCACCTAGACAATTTGTGGTAGTCTTTATAGATGATATTATAATATAATCCAAAAACAAGGAGGATCATGAGGAGCATTTATTAATTGTACTAGTGACTTTGTCAAAGGAGAAGCACTATGAAAAGTACAGAAAGTGTGGGTTCTGGTTGAAGGAGGTCTCATTCATGGGACAAATCATCACATGAAATGGGATATCTGAGGATCCCTCCAAAACAAATGCAATTGAGGGATTGCTGAGGCCAACATTGGTAATGGATATCCGTTGATTCTTGGGGTTAGCTGGATATTATTGATGATTTGTGAGAAATTGCTCACGATTGTCCAACCCTCTTACCAAGCTAACTCGAAAGGGAGTAAATTATTCATGGAGTGATGAATGTGAAGAAAGCTTCAAGGAGTTGAGAAGGAGGCATATCACTGCGCCCGTGCTCAATTTACCAACAAGTGGGGAAATTTTTGTGGTATTCAGTGATGCATCGAAGAAGGTATTAGGATGTGTGCTGATGCCGAATGATAAAGAGATATCATATTCCTCAAGACAGTTGAAAGTCCATGGGCAAAACTATCCAACGCATGATCTGGAGTTGGCAGCGGTGGTCATTGCCTTAAAAATATCGCAACTTTATCTCTCTGGGGAGAAATGTGAGATATATGGTGACCACAAGAGTCTTAAATATATATTCACACTGAATGATCTTAATATGCGCCTGAGAAGATGGATCGAACTCATCAAGGATTATGATTGTTCAATACATTACCACCCTGGGAAACTAAACAAGGTGGTAGATTCCCTAAGTAAAAAGGACCCGACAATTCAGTCAATGATGAGAATTGAGAAAGATCCAATCTTCCTAGATTTGATGAAGATAGACATGGGAATCACAAATAAGGGAACATCATCAATCTTTTCACAAATAATTGATCAAACATCTCTTTTGGAAAGATTAAAGGATGCTCAAAAGGATGATGTGGGAATTTAAGAAAAAGTAGAAGCTATCAAAAAATGGAAATCCTCGGAGTTTAATATTAATGAAGAAGGAATTGTGCGATTTGGGAAAAGACTACGTGTTCCATCATGTCTAGAGCTGATGAAGGGAATTTTGGATGATGTACAAAGTTCAAAATTTTCTATTCATCCAGGGAGCACGAAGATGAATCGAGATCTCCGAGAAATTCTTTGGTGGGATAAAATGAAGAAGGAGATCGATGAATATACATCAAAATTCCTTGTGTGACAACAAGTGATGGAAGAGAGGCATATGTCTAAGGGGATGATTTAACCATTACCCATACCTGAATGGAAATTGGAGAACATCACCATGGACTTTGTCACTAGAATTCTGAGGAAAACCAAAGGCAACAATGAAATCTAGGTGGTCATGGATCGTCATACAAAGACTACAAACTTCATTGATATTCGAGAGGATTTATCATTGGATCAACTTGAACAGATTTATATCAAGGAAGTGGTAGGGATGAATGGATTACAACTATCTATTATGTCTGAATGAGATCCAAGATTCACCACTAGGTTTTGGAAGAGTCTTCTAAATTCTCTGAATGCTGAATAGAACATCAGTACGACCTATTACCCTCAAACTGATGGCCAATCCGAGCAGACTATCCAAACACTTGAGGAAATGTTGAGAGCGTGCTAAATGGACTTTGAAGGAGGATGGTATCAACATATTCTCTGGTTGAGTTCTCTTATAATAACAGTTTCCACTCGATCATCCAAATGGAACCTTAAGAAGCCCTCTATGGGAAAACATGCAGATCAGCAGCATATTGGGAAAAGTTTGGTGAATGAAAGCTACTTGGACCAGAAACTATCTAGGAAATGGTGGAGAAGGTGAAAACCATTCAGTAGCATATCAATGTAGTACAGAGTCGACAAAAGAGTTATGCAGATAATCATCAACGAGACCTTGAGTTTAAAGATGGATGCATGGTTTTTCTACGCATATCTCCATGGAAGAAGGCCATGAGGTTTGGAAATAAAGGTATGTTAAGTCCATGGTACATCGGCCACTTCGAGATTCTTGATCATGTCAGGGTTGTGTCCTATCGACTAGAACTTCCTCCTACAATGGCCAAAGTACATGATGACTTTCATGTATCCCTCTTAAGGAAGTTCATACCGGACCCTTCACATGTACTCTCTTCTGAGGTCGTACAGTTGGAGGATGATCATTATTATGAGGAGAAACCAGTGAAGATCTTAGATCGTAGAGAAAAATTTCTACGAAATAAGACAATTCCCCTCGTCAAGGTGTTGTGGCGAAACCACAAGTTTGAAGTAGCGACTTGGGAATCAGAGAAAATGATGAAGCTGAGTTACCCACTTCTGTTTTATTATGGGAAAAGTAAATTTCTAGGGATAAATTTCTTAAGGGGGGAATATTGTAATGACCCATTGTTTGATTAATGGAAATTCGTCTTCATCTAGTTAAATGTATCTTTATATAAAATGTTTATATAAAATGTCAACTTCTTTAGTTTTATGTTAAGATTTTTTACCTTTACTTTTACAGTCATTGAACAGTGATCACATGATTAGTATAAATATAGGGCTTTAACAAATCCAATTTACTGAGACAAAAGAAGTGATGGCCTCATCCAATAGAATTGCTCCATACGAAGCCCATTTTTCAGTGCTCAGAAAAGAAGTGGAATTATTGTTATTCTCTCTTGACCAATCCCAAGATGAGATTCATCATGTCAAGATCTAATGGGGTCGTCTACTGGAAAAGTGGATGTTGATAGAGATTACCACACGAGCGATGTTATCCAAGCCACCCCAAGAGACCGTCACCATTGCACACCTTACCCTTAATTCATATGCGGCTGTTTTATTGGGTTATGTATCAAATCTATAGTACTATTTTAATATAAATTATTTTTATACATAATTGTGAATATACTTTCTTGTCATTATTGATACATTGAAAATAGTTTTTGAAGTATAAGTATTGTTTTTAGTTATTATTTAATTAAGAAATCTATTTTATTAAATTACAGTATTTTTGAATTAAATATTATTTTAATAAAATTATTATAAAATTATTAAATTAATTTTATTATATATAAATTATCATATAATATTATGAATTAAATTATAATTTTTATTATGGTTTTAAAGCCATTTTTTTCAAAACACGTAAATTTTTGATAAATGTCAGTTTTTATTTTAAAAGTGAAAATTTACATATATAGAAAATTATTTAGATCAAAATAATATTATATCTAGAATCAGGATGTCAAAATTATCGAACGGTGAATTTTTCATAATTTTCTGAGAAAATCAAATTTTTGGGTAAAAATTAAATACAATTTAAATATATAATCTGTTTTATGACATCATAATGACACAATAGTGTTGTAATAAAATAATATATGCTTTATGTTTGACCAATATATGTTTTTCCATTTAAATAATGTTATTTTGGATTTTTTTTACTTATTTTAAAAATCATTAATGGACCCCTCAAGACTTATTAAACATTTGGTCTTTTTAAATTATATTCCATGGGAGTGTGACTCACCTGCACATAGGAAACCCCATAATTTTATGATGTTCATAATTTGGCCTTATAAAATATTTTTTCCCTATACCCTTTTCCAAAAACAATGGGAATAAACCATGATCTTATTTGTGGTTTGGATTAGATTGATGTAAGGGGTCCCAAACCTACATAATTACGAATTCATTCACCTTCCCTACATAAAGCCACCCATGCTCCCACTTCCTCATCACTTAAAGCCTTTATAGTTCGTCCAACCTTTTCCCTACTCTCTCTATAATCATATCAAGGTTCCCAAAGCTCCCAAGAAGCCTCTCTGAAGCCTCTCTCAATCCTTTGTAAGCACACTTCCTAGTAAGGGTTTTTCTTCCTTTCTCATTTTTGTCCAATTTTCATTAAGTTGTTTTGACCTTTTATTTTTAATTATGAATGTTAGGGTATGGTTTTGCACCACCCTCATACTTCCGACTTTATGTTTGATTGATGTGAGACCCCTTTCTCTCTCATTAAATGCCTCTCATTTACACCTGTTACTATGCCGAAATTACGAAGGGAACATCTCTCTCCTCTTTTACATTCAAGTAATATTTTTGAATCATGAATCTAAATTACATTACAATTGTTGGGAAATGTATCTATATGACCTCCTTAATTTCCATTACATGTAAATATTATGAGTAACCCCTTTCTCCCTCATCAACTATTTTTATGAATTCTTATGTCACGCGATTATGCTACCGAAATCGCACAGATTTTCCAAGAAAATGCCATTATGTAGTGAATACCATGCCCAATTCTCCATCAAGGGTATTCAACTTTATGCACATTTACTTATCAATTATAAAGATTCATGTATTAATTCCACACAACTTTATCTTTGAATAAATTATTATGTTTTATCAATCCATGTTTTATGATCCATGTGGCACACTTATACATCAAATGAAATTTTTAAGAAGGGTGCACCCTTATAGCGCTCCAATGCATTGGGTAAAGTATAGTATCATGATACGTCTTGTACAATTTGTATTGACTCATGCTAATTCAAGTGAAATGTGTGTTTACTCTTGCTTAATTTTCAATGATGATTTACTAATGCTTCATGTGAAATGATCCTTGGCCCATGCTAATTCCATGTAAAGTGTTGTTGCCACATTTCTATTTTATGATTATCATGTTTTATCATGCCTTTATGTTCATGTTTATCATGATCTCTATTGATTTTCCTATTGTCTAACATGTATTGTACTCCTCATGTATTCTATTTTTATTCCCATACTAGGCTTTATAGCTCACCCTTTTCTTATGTATGTCCTCAGGTTATCCCATGCAATGCTAAGAACGAAGGAATGTAGTGGTCATGTAAAGGAATTTTTCAATAAAGATATTGTGTTTCATGTTTTTGGTTGTTACGTAAAGATCCTAATCCCCAATGACACAAGACATCTCAATATTCCATGTTGTAATAAGTGAATATTTTTGGTAATAAATCATGTTTAAGTTTGTAATAAAAGCTGGGTTGTCATAAATGATATGAAAGTAATATTGGACACCTCCCATGTCATCCCAACTATCATCGATGATGGAGAAATCACCATCCACATGTCAGAATATCTACCTTAAACAGACTCCGAACAACATTCACTCTAATAGATTCAAGAGGTCCAAATTATCTGAAGATATGATCTAATTTCTCATGACATTCCACCACCTCTAAAGAACCCCAACAACCCAAAAAGTCAATCAAAAACTAGAAAGAACCATAAACTGGGAAGATATCACATGAAACATTATGGTCCTTTCTTGGAAGAATATTTTGAAAAATATAAGGAACAAAAACTAAAAATCAACAACTACTAAAACATAATCAAATATAACATCATGAGAAAAAATAGTGGGCCAATGTTAAACGTATACAAGAAAAAAAGAAATTCCCCTTTTCAAAAACCAACATTCATTTCAATTCCAAACCGCCTTCTTCCAAATAAACATTCCATATACAAAAACCCATTTTTCACAAAACAACACCCCATACTTTAAGGAAAACCCATCCTTGTAAAATTTTCATTTACAAAATTATTTAGAAACAAAATCAATCTAAAAATTTAAGTCAAATACTTATTCATGGAATCATCTAAAATGTGTAATATGGGATCATCCCACTTCTGGTCATATAGACCTTTAATTATTGGAAACATTATCTTTTCAAACATTCCAACATATATTAGAATGTTCATAATGAATACAAATAATGACACATACCATCTCATCCTTAAACCCATGATATCTCTTAATTATCAAGACCATATAACTTATTCATAAAATAAATTATTTTAAATCAAAAACCATTAGAAATAAATAATTTATGTAAAAAAAATAAATTTACATTTTAAAATTCCATTCATACTTACTAAAAAACCAAACACAACTCAAATAAACAAAGGGGTGGAGGAACTAGTGCCTATATGAATCCTAAAAACATGGTTAGTGGGCCATTCCCCAATTATGAATTAATAATTGAGTGCAATTTGAACCATATACTCACAAATTACATGGTTCACTACTCCATGTTAGATCAAAATACAACATCAGTACACGTCACTTTTCATTCTTCATAAACACAAACCAAAACTAACCAAAGGGTCATATCCCAGACTACCCATGGACACTCGATGTCTAGAATGTGAAATGGTTCATGAAGTCCATCATGTACATACCTCTTGAGTCGCTGCTGCCCTAATCTCAGATCTACCTATAATCTCAAATAATCACACTAGGATCTGATAACATTTTCTCCAAAACCATAATGGTATTATAACCAACCCATCACCTGACAGGGTCCATGATATTGCCTGAAATCACTCTCCATCACAAGAAGCTAGAAACTAGTGTCAGGAATCAATGTAATCATAATGGGAATGTTTTTTACAAAACAAAAATTGATCAAATAAAAAATTGAGCCTGACACATAACCAAAAAAACTAAATGAAAATAAAAAAACAAATCCAGATACAGAAACTTCTAAAAAATGGTATAATAAAAATAATACTACGACTGAAGTTTGTTGACACGATCTCCATATGACCACATGGTCACATACAACTATAAGATAAAATTTCTCAAAAGGAACCACCAAACCATATACAGTAACATAAAAACAACATAGGTCTACTGACGCCAAGTGGAACAATTATGGTTTTGGCTTAATAAGTATAGTAGGTAATCAGAACATAGTGCAAGCATTTACAATACCAAAAAAACCTATAAACAGTAGTTTGAAACAAATATAGAATATATGGTTTCATATTATTTCTAGAAGGAATACCTAGAAATCATGAAATTTCCTTTTCCTCAAACGACATATGTATATTTCATTTTCAAAAACTATTTCTCATTCCACAACCCATTTTAAAAATAAAACCCAAATATATGTATAAACTAGATAACCAAAAATGGGTTCTAAAGAAAGTGAAGGAAAAATTAATGAATGTGAAACTAGAAAATACAATATCGAACAGGCAACAAAAATATAAATAATATATAAATAGTAATCATTATTATATCATAAAAATCATTGGAGGCAATTCTTAGATGTACTCATTTTGGAATTTCAAGACAGTGTATGGTGAATATCCATAATAAATAACCAACATATCACTCTAATGTAGCAAATCCAGGGTCATAAACCACATGGCCTCACCAAATCCATGTGGTAAAACATTCCTAATTGGGGTCAATAAGAAACTATCACTCAACCATGCTGATGATGCCCCAAAATCCACAAATAATAATAATATTTCGTGACACATGGTATATAGAACATAACCAATAGTATTTTAATTCTTGAGATACTAGAGGGGAACACATCATTTGGCATAGTAGTCACCAAATCATAACATTATTCCCATACATAATCCACTAGAAGGTATCTCATACGATGTTCAACAGGAACCAAACCATAAGCCAACACCATGAATACAGATGAAAACCCATTTATATAGAAAGTATCAATATGGTTTTCACATAAACAGAGTTTCAAAAAACTTATTATTGAACATTCTGAAATACCATGTGGCTTTCATGCAACATAATCTTTCAGTTAATTTTTTAAGACTTTCCATGATGCAAACTATCCCATGTATCAAATATGTTTGAAACCAAATCTTCTAAACATCACAACGTACTCATAGGGACTTCAAATCACATCACATAAAAACCAAAGTTTAATAGAAAATATTGAGTGAGAAATATGCCTTCAAAAATTCTAATCTACATACATTTACAGATACATTTCAATACAGTTTAAAAATTCATCATTAATAAACACTTCAACATACATAATACCAAGAAACCATTTACATAAAAACTCTTTCAATTCCATATTTAAATAATAATACAATTAAATAAGTATCCAACATGAATTTATGTCATTTATAAATCTATCCACATCACAAAATTTCAACCATTCCATCATTCCATATATTCACCAAAACATATCGTAAAATTTCAATGTAGTGAAGAATTAAAGAATTAAATTTGAAACAAATTTAAAAAAAACTAAAGCACCAATTTACAATTTGGATATCAAAATAAATTTTGAAAAAGAAATATGTATGGGAGGAAGGCCACATAGAAAACCATGGTTCATTGAATAACACATTTTTATCCATGTTCCAAATTGGCCCTAGACAAACATTTAGAAAACAAATTTGAAGTTTGAACATTTGAATGAGAAAATACCCTTTACTAATTCTCAAAAGGTCATAAAATCCATATTAAAACATACTTTAAACGCCCATTACAATTTAAAACACATTTGATATGGTGTCCAAGGAAGATCATATACCAAAAAACCCCATTCCTTTTTGAAACTGAACATTCAACACATTCTCAGTTTTCATACATGTCATAAAAAACATATATGATTAAAAATGAATAGGAATACATTAATATCATTAAATTTCATTAATAAAACCAACATACAACTCATACATACTTCAAATATCTTTTAAGCAACCATTTAATTAAACATCATTTTATTTTAACCCCACAAAACAAGCCATATGTAAGTGTCACATAATAAAAGTCACCCAAATCTAAATAAAACACCTAACTAAAAACCAAAATGAATTTTCAAAACATACACATTGGAAAACACCATCCAATGAACTAAATTTCACCTTACAAGATCAATTGAAATTTTATAAACCATCTTACATGCATTCAAATCTAGGAATAAATAACAAAACCCATAAATAAACTATCAACAATTTACCTTCATAATATCTCTAAATCTATCCATTATAAATGATAAAAATAATGGGAAACACATTTTTAAATAATATATGAAATCTCATGAATAAAAAAGAATGTTCTAAATAAGAAATAGATGGAAACAAAAACATAAATGATTCCTAAATGCAATAAAAATAATAGATATTTACTAGATGAGCTTGAGAGACAATCTATACAACCTCACATCCCTGAAAAATACCCGAAATTTAATTCCAAACTCATAGGGTTCTATCAAAATGATATATCAAAAAATAAAAAAAATTCAAGAGTGAAAATAAAAATTAGGTATAAATCAAAAAAATATTGTTCATAACTCACTATATAACCTTAAAAATGTATCCATATAAATAGGATGGACAAAGAAGGGATACGTCGGATCTCCCATGAGGTGAGTATTTCAAGAAAGGGGGGAGAAACCCGATATAGGGTTATATACTCAGAAGAGAAAATAGGTAATTTAAAACATTAAAAGGAAAAATAAAATCATAGAGATTGGACACATGGTTTTCCAAACCATTCCCCAATTGTTTTCCTCCAATTTTCTAAGAGAAACTTTCTGCACAGTTATGCTTCACAGTTTGTCGAAAAATGATTCAACCATGTGGTTTTCACTGTCCAAAATCAAATTTTTTCCACATGATTTCCTTAGATATGGTGTATAGTTATCCCTACCCTTGTTCCAACCATGTTCTACCTACATTCATGAAAGAAATACGCATTTTCTACTAAATACTCACTCGAAAACATGTTAAAAAAATAGTTCAACTAGGATATCTACCAAAACCATTGAAAATGATCTAATTCCAAGAGAGGAATAAATAAATTAAAATTCCAGGATCTCGATGTTATAATTAAGAAAAATTGAGTTTTTTTGTTTAGATGGAGTGTTGTATATCGGATATGAAGACCTATTTCACATTAATCCAAGACTTCGTGGGATGCTGGGTTCTGTTGGGAGATAGTAAAATGTGGGGAGATGTGAATTAGTTATGTATATTGTATTTGGGTTGGAATATGGATGAAGATGTTTCATGGGATGAATTTAAAAAAGATATTTAGGAAGATCTCCTTTGATTGACCACGATGGAATTAATGATGTAGAATAAACATTGTATTCATCATGTGAGTATGTCTATGTTGCAGATTGGAATCAGGTTCAAGGTTAATATTATCTTTTCTCGAGTACATTTTCCAAATGAGTTGTCTTTTACACGATATCTTGAGAATTTATGTGTTCCTTCTATCCAGTATAAAGTTAATCATTTTACATTTCCAATGTATCTTGTGGTTCAAAAGTAAGAGGAAGATATCATGAGTAAGGAAATGTGTGTATTATTTTGAAAGAGGGTATTCAAAATGTTTTCTGAAGGTGAAATGATTTCACAGGTAGGTCATTGGAATCATGACCTCAAAGGATTTAACAACAAGATAGTTGACCTCAGTAGCATCCCTTCATGACATCTGGGGCTATTAATTCCTTTCTTTTCATCGGTACATCATGATTTTTTTTAAAGTGGAGTTCATGGGAATCACTACAATTAATTCCCAAATATTCCTCAAATGCAATTTAGTGGAATAAGATATGATGAATGACTTTTTTATAATAAATTTTACATGATATGGTTTCTAGAATTTGTGTAGAGTGATTATTCTCTACTGGGAGGATATAATGTGGGTTGAGGTTGACCTCTGGTTTCTCCTCTTGATTAAGGACGTTAACCATAGTGTGGATTTATAGGTTGATGTTAGAAGATCTGTAGGAGATTGGGTATTTTTTTGTATGCTTTATATATAATAGTTCTAGAGGGGCCATAGATTATTTGAGGTGCACTTAATTTATCATCTACCCTATATATTGCCATCGTAGATTCCATATTTTTTCACTCCTTTGTTGAACCTTCTATAGTCTATGATTTGGGAGAAGATGTAGAGTGAATTTATGTTCCTTATGGGCTTATTACTCCAATTATAAGATAGGACAAAATATCTTATGTGTTTTAGGGGTATATAATGATTATTGATCCACATCAGTCCCATGCAGGTCTTTTCTAGATATATATGTAGTCATATGATGACATCCTAACTATCTATTGGATGTTTTATTTATGTTTTGTCATCAAATACCACCCTAGAAGAGTCATGTTCTCATATTATGGTGAATAATATGTGTTTTTTAGTGACCATTTTTATTCTATTGGTGGTTAGGTTTTGAAATACATTCATTAAATTATGGATGATTTTTCAGTTGAATTATTGGAAGTTATGATAGAGGGGACCGAAATATTAATTGGGGAATTTTTTATGTTTTTTCCAAGGAGGTTGTGATCTACCCCTAAAAATTATGTTGAAATTTTGATTGACGTCTAACCATGTGATTCAATGGTTTTAATGGATTGATAACATATGGAACCTGTTCAACGGTGAGGGTTGAATAATTTGATAGATGGTTTTTTTATTTAAGGGGTTTATCTATTCAAGTGTCTCTCCATGGGGTTCTCTAATGTTTTCTTTCAATAATGATGATGGTAGTTTGAGGTATTAGATAGAATACTTGTGGATGAATCTTTTTTTGGTAATGAAATATTTCCTACCTTCAATGATGTATTATATTAGACAATAAATGAGTGGGGCATAATTATTTTCAAATGATCGATCTATGGTTGGGATATCACCACTTGTGGATGAAGGATGGAGATAACCAAGAGACATAAATCAGATCATAATATTTGATATTTGAGTTTGTATTCATTTTTATTCGAGTCAATAATTTTATACTTATGTTCATGGTAATCTTGAACTATGTATTCAATGAATTACTAGACCAATTTTTTGATATGTTCATCGATTTCGTTAGAATCTACATCATGATAGCGGAGGAGCATTAAAACTATATCATAGATATTTTATTTGTTCTTTTATTCGAACATATCAATATATTATTGTAAATTTTTTTAATTTTAAATCAATATGTATATTTCACCAGGCATGTGGTTCCTCAAAATGGTTTATCATGAAGCTTGATGAAAGAAGATATAGTTGTTTCATTGGAAGATCCTAAGTGAATGGAATTATTTTATAGTCCTTGGTATCAATGTATATTATAATTTTATTGTGCATAATATATATTTATTTATATCCCCATTTATATAACCAACCAAGATGGGCTATTATTTTGGGTGGAACAGTCAATTCAATGATGATTATGATTTACTAAAGGGGATGTTGGTCATTACTCGAGTGCTTCAAATTCTTGAGGAGGGTGTGATGTTTTATGTGTTTTATTCCACCTAAAATCTAGGTATATGATTCTTTTAGGTATTAGGGGGAACTTATTTATTATGGGAGAATGAATTTTCATCCCTAAAATCATAACTATTCTACCCAATATATTACGTTTCGTGTAGTTTTGTTTAAATTTTTGTTGGATGGGATTACCTCACCAGGGGTGATTTTTGGTCTTCATGTATGACATGATCTAGAGATATATATTTTTAGCCTGATATTTTTGTGGTAGTGGAGTGGGATAACTATTTTTAATTATTATTATTTATATATCTTCAACTCGTCATGATAATTTAATTTTATCGATGGTTAATTGAATTGGATTTTGTGGAATGATTTTTTCAATTAGATTTTGGATTTCTGGAATTGATTAGGGAATTTAGAAATTGTACACAGATATCAGACGGTGGTTGATGGTTGAGGAATTTTATTTCATGTGATGTTTCTGGGAATAATATTTTGAACAACACAAGGAACAGAAAACCAAAATCAACATCTACTAAAACATAATTAAATAGAAAATCATGAGAAAAAACAATGGGCTCACAGTCAAACACATAAAAGAAAAAAAGAAATTCCCCTCTTCAAAAACAAACATTAATTTCAATTCCAAACCACCTTCTTCCAAATAATCATTCCATATATGAGAACCCATTTTTCACAAAACTACACCACATATTTTAAGGGAATCCCAACCTTGTTAAATTTACATTTTCAAAAAAATTTAGAAACAAAACCAATCTGATCATTTAAGTCAAATAAATATTCAAGGAATATTCTAAAATGAGGCATATGAGTTCATCCAACTTTTGGTCATATCATCCTTAATTTTTTTGGCAACATTATCTTTTCACACATGCCCACACATATTAGAATTTTCATAAATAATAAAAATAATGACACACACCATCTCATCATCAAACCCATGATTTCTCCTAATTATCATGCCCATATACCTTATTCTAGAAATATTTTTATAAATAAAATACCAATATAAATAAATCATTTCTATCATAAATTATATTTTCATTTTAAAATTCCACTCAGACTGACCCAAATAAACCAAACACAACTCAAAAAAAACAAAGGGATGGAGTAACTTGTTGCCAAGTGTATCCTGAAAACATGGTTAGTGGGGCATTCCATAATTAAGAATTAATAAATGAGTGTAATATGAAACCTGTACTCACAATAAACATGGGTCACCACTCTATGTGAGATCAAAATATTACACTGGTACACGTCCCATTTCATTATTCATCCACAAAAACAAAAACTAACCAAAGGCTCATATCCCAAATTACCCATGGACACTCGAGGTCTACAATGTGAAAAATTTCATCAAGTCCATCATGTAAATACAACCTGAGTCTTTTTAGTATTAATCACATATCTACCTATCATCCCAATTAATCATACTAGGATCTGATAACATTTTATCCTAAACCATGATAGTATTATAAAAAACCAGTCACCCAACATGGTCCATGATGTGGCATGAAATCACTCCCAATCACTAGAAGAAAGAAACTAGTGTCAAGAATCAATGTTATTGTAATGTGAATGAATTTTACAAAACAAAAATGGATCAAATAGAAAACTGATCAGACAACATAACCAACAAAAACTAAATGAAAATAAAAAAAATATCCCAGATACAATAACTTATAAAAAGTGTTATAATAAATATAATACTTAGACCGACCCATGTTGACATGATCTTTATATGACAAATTATTCACATCTAAAAATAAATAAAAATTTCCCAAAAGGTACATCCAAACCATATACAATAACATGAAAACAACTTAGGTCTTCTTACGCCATGTAGAATAAATATTGTATTGGCTTAATTAGTACAGTAGGTAATCGCAACAGAGTCCATGAATTTCCATTAACAAAAAATCCTTTAAAAAGTACATTGAAATTAATATACAATATATGACTTCAAATTATTTCTAGAAGGAAAACATAGGAATCATGAAATTTCTTTTTTCTCAAATGACATATGTATATTTAATTTTCAAAAAATGCATCACATTCCACAACCCATTTTAAAAATAAATCCCAAAAACATGTTTAAAACAGATAACCAAAAATGGGTTCTAAAGAAAGTGAAGAAAAAATAAAAGAATGTGCTACAAGATAATACAATATCGTACATGCAACAAAAATATAAATAATATATAAATATTAATAATTATTATATCTTAAAAATATTTTGTTGAAATTCTTGGATTTACTCATTTTTGAATTTGTAAACATTGTATGCTGAAGATCCATAGTCATTAACAAACATATCACTCTAAAGTATCCAATCCAGTGGCATGTACCACATGGCCTCACAAAATCCATGTGGTAAATTATGCATAATTGGGGTCAATAAGAAACTATCACTCGTCCATGTCCATGATGCCCAATAATCCACAAATAATATTAATATTTCATGATTCATGGTATATAGAACATAACCAATAGTATCTTTATTCTTGATACACTAGAGGGGAACACATCCTAATGTCTAGTAGTCTCCAAATCATAACAATATTTCCATACATAATCCACTAGAGGGTATCTCATACTCAGTTCAACAGGTTCCAAAACATAAGCCAACACCAGGAATGCACATGAAAACCCATTTATATAGAAATTTCCAATATGGGTTTCACCTTAATATTGTTTCAAAAATCTTATTCATGAACATTATGAAATACCATTTGGCTTTCATGCCACATAATCATTCAATTAATATTTTAGGCCACGCCATGGTGCCCAATATCCCATATGTCACGTCAGTTTGAAAAAAAAATCTTCTAAACATCAAAAGGTATCAATAGGGACTTAAAATAACATCAAATAAAAACCAATGATTAATAGACATGATTGAGTTCCAATTTTTCCTTCATGATTTACAATCCACATAAATTTACAAATGCCTTTCAATTATGTTTATAAATTCATCATACTCAATACCAAGAAAGAATAAAAAAAACTCATTCAATGCCATATTTAAAACATTAAGTAATGAAAAATCTACCAAACATGAATTTAGGTCATTTAGAAATCTATACACATCACAAAATTTGAACCATTCGATCATGCCATCTATTTACCAAACATATAATAAAATTTCAAAATTTCCATGAATTAAAGAAATAAATTTGAACAAATATTAAACTAAAATGAAGAAAAAATTTACCATTTCGACATCAAGAATCCATTTTGAAAAAGAAATAGGTATGGGAGGAATATCCCCTAGATAGACATGGTTTATATAATAACACATTTATATCTATGTTCCAAATGGTCCGCACGCATTCATTAAGAAATAACATTATGAAATTTGAATATTTTAAATAGAAAATCTCCTTTAAAAATTCTCAAAAGGTCATAAAATCCATATTAAAACATTCATTAGACCTCAATTACAATTTAAAGACATATTTGATGTGCTGAAAAAGGAAAATCATATACCAAAATACCCAATCCTTTTCGAAAATGAACATTCAAAACATTCTCACTTTTCATACATGTCATAAACACATATATTAATAAAAATGAATAGAAATATTTGAATATCATTCAATTTCATTAATGAGAACAACTTCCAAAACATACTTACTTCATATATATTTTAAATAACTGTTTAATGAATCATTACTTTCTTTCAACATAACAAAACAAGCCATATGTAACAGTCACATAATAAAAGTCACCCAAATCCAAATAAAACACCCTACTCAAAACCCAAATTCATTTTCAAAACATACCCTTGGGAAAACACCACAAAAGAACTGAATTTCACCTTAAAAGATAAATTGTAATTTTATAAATTATCTTACATGCGTTCAAATGTAGGAATAATTAATGAAACCATTGAAAAATATCAACAATTTACCTTCATAATATCTTTAAATCTGTCCAGAAATAATGATAAAAAATTGAAACACATTTATAAAACATATACCGTAGTTCATGCATCAAAAAGAATGTTCCAAAAAATAATTAGAAGGAAACAAAAACTTCAATAATGTGTGAATGCAATGGAAATAATATATAATGAATAGATGATCTTGAGAGACAATATATACACCCTAACATCCCTGAAAAATACCCAACATTTAATCCCAAACTTATAGGGTTCTATCAACATGAAATATCACAAAGGGGAAAAAATTAACGAGTTAAAAAATAGTATTGGATGAAATAAAACAAATACTGTTTATAACTCACTATATAACCATAAAATGTATCCCTAGGAAAAGGATGGAAAAATAAGGAATACTTGGGATCTCCGATGTGGCATGTATATCAGGAAAGGGTGGAGAAACACAATATAGGTTTATAAAATTGGAGGATAAAATATCTAATTTTAAACATTTAAAGGCAAAATAAAATCATAGAGATTAGCCACATGGTTTCCCATTCCATGGCCCAATTATTTTCCCATCATTGTCTATGTGGAACTTTGTTTACCATTATGCCTCACGGTTTATCGAACAATGTTCCAACCATGTGGTTGTCACTTTCAAAAATCAACCTTTTTCAACATTATTTCTTTTGAGATGGTGTATAATTTCCCCTAACCTTGTTCCAACCATGTTATACCTTTATTCATGAATGAAATACCCATTTTCCTTGAAATAGTCACAAAAAAACATGTAAAAATAAACAGTTGAAACTGGGATATCTACCCAAATCATGACCAAAAGATCCAATTTCAAGATAAGAATAATGAAATGAAAAATCCAGGATCGGGGTGTCATAGGTAAGTAAAAATTAGTTTTTTGTGTAAATAGATTGCTTTATATAGGAGATCAAGATCTCTTTAATGTTTAATGTAAGCCTTAGTGGGATGTAGGGTTCCACTGGGAGTTAGTAAAATGTTGGGAGAAGTGAATTCGTTATGGATATTGTATATGGGAGGGGATATGGAAGAAGATGTTTCATGGGATGAATTTCAAAAAGAGATTTAAGAATATTTCCTTCGATTGAACATGAAGTAATTGAAGCTGTAGAATAACCATTGTATTCATCATGTGAGTATGTCTGTTATGGATATTGGAATCATTTTCAAGGTTAATATTATCTTTTCTTGAGTACATTTTCCAAACAAGTAGTCTTTTACAAGATGTCTTGAGAAGTTACTCGTTCCATATATCTACTATATGGTTAATTATTTTACGTTTCAAATGTATCCGGTTGTTCAAAATTAAGAGGAGTTTATCCAGAGTAAGGAAATATGCGTATGATTTTGAAAGAGTTTAATCATCATGTTTTCTCAAGGAGAATGGATTTCAATGGATTTTCTTTTGAATCATGACCTTAAAGGATTCAAAAACTTGATAGTGGACCTTAGTAGAATCTCTTCATGACATACATGGCTATTAATTCAATTCTTTTCTTAGGTACAACATTTATTTTTTTTGAAAGTGGAGTTCATCGGCATCACTACAATTAATTACCAACTATTCCCCAAAGGTAATTTCATGGAAGAAGATATGATGAATGACTTGTTTATAATAGATTTCTAGTAAGATGGTTTCAAGAATATGTGTAAAGTGATTATGCTATACTGGGAGTATATAATGTGGCTTGAGGTTGACCTCTGGTTTCTCCTCTGAATTTGGGACCACAACCATAGTGTGGTTGTATAGGTTGATGTTTGATGATCAGTAGAAGAGTTGGTATTTTTATTTTGAATTATTTATATCTAATAGTTCTGGAGGGGATGTAGATTGTTTGAGGTATACTCAATTTATCTCCAACACTATCTAGTGTCTTGGTAGATTCAAGAGTTTTTCACTCCTTTATTGAAAATTCTCTAGTCTATGATTTGGGAAAATAAGTAGAGAGAATTCATGTTCACTGTTGGTTTATTACTCCAATTATAGGATAGACCGACATATTGGATGTGTTTTATGGGTATAGAGTGATGATGGATCCACATCAGTCTCATGAGGGTTTTTATTGATATAAATGAAGTCATATGACGACATCCTAACTATCTATTAGATGTTTTATGTATGTGTTGTTATCGAATACCACACTAGAATGTTCATTTTTGCATATTAGGATAAAAAATCCCTGTTTTTTTCAGTGACCATTTTTTTCCACGGGAGGTCAGTTTTTGAAGTGGCTTCATTCTATTATGGATAACTTTTTAGGTGGATTATTGGAAGTTATGAAAGAGGGAACCACTATATTCATTGGGGATTATTTTATGTTTTTTTATAAAGAGGATGTGATGCTACCCCTCAGCATTATGTTGAAATTGTGATTGAAGTCTAACCATGTGATTCAATGGTTTTAGGAGATCAATAACATAGGGAACCTTATCAGTATTGATAGTTGAATAATTTCATAGATGAGTTTTTTATTTAAGGGTTTTGTCTATTCATGTGTCTCTCCATGGGGTTATCCTATGTTTTTATTCAAGAATTAAGATGGTAGTTTGAGGTATTATATATACTAATAGTCATTGAATCTGGTGTTGGTCATGAACTATTACCCAGTATCAATGATGTATTATATTATTCAGTAAATGAGTGGGGATAGATTATTTTCAAATGATCATTCTATTGTTGGAATATCACTAGTTCTGGATGAAATATTGAGATAACCAATAGACCTGCATCAGATGGTAATATTTTATATTTAAGATTGTATTCATTTGTCTTTGAGTAAATAATTTTATAGTTGTGTTAGTGGTAATGTAGAACTCTATGTTCAAATAATTACAAGACTAATTTTTAGTTATGTTCATCGATTTCATTATAATCTAATTCATGTTATAGGATGAGCATGAAAACCATATCATAGCTATTTTATAGGTTCTATTATTTTTCCATACCAATCAAGTTTTGTAAATTTCATAATTTGGAGTAAATAGGTATATTTTACAAGTCATGTGGTTCAATAGAAGGGGTTATCTAGAAGCCTGATGAAAGAAGATGTGGTTGTTTAATTGGAAGACCCTAAGAGTATGGAATTATTTTCTAGTCCTTGGTAACATGGTATATTATAATGTTATTGTGCATAATATGAATTTATTTTTATCCCCATTGATAGAACTAATAAAAAGGTCTAAATGTTGAGTTGAACTATCAATTCAATGACGAATTTGGTTTACTAAAGGGGAAATTGTTCATTACTTGAGTGATTTATTTTCTTGAAAAGGGTTTGATGTTTTATGTGTTTTTTGTCACTTAAAATATAGGGTTATGATTTGTTTTTAGGTAGTAGGGGAAGTTATTTATTATGGAACAATTAATTTTCATCCCTAAAATCATAACTGATCTTTCCATTATATTGAGATTCTAGTAGTTTTTTTAAATTGTTGTTGGGTGGGATTACCTAATCGGGTGTGATTTATGTTCTTTATAGATGACATGATCTGGAGTTATTAATTTTTCATCCAGATATGTTTATGGTATTGGATTTGGATAATAATTTTTAGTGATTATTTTTTATATATCTCCAACTAATCATGAAAAGGCAATTTTATCGATGGTGAATTGAATTGATTTTGTGGAATGATTTCTTCCATTAGTTTAGGGATGTCAGGAATCGATTGGAAATGTTGGAAACTTTACACAGAGATCTGACTATGGTTAATGGTAGAGGATTTTTTTTCATGTGATGTTTTATTATTATTTTGTACATATGTTAGATGAGTTTTATTGGGGAGACACAAAAGATTATGGGATGCATGACCATGATGGCCATAGGGATGCTCCAGAGGGATGGTCAGTGTATGGTTGGAAAAAAATGTTATTTCAAGGGGGACTATTTGTTTTGTTTGTAATGAAGAATTGAGTTATTCATGTGTTTCATTGATCATAATCAGTGGTACCGTAAGGAGTATTGGAGATTTATTTTTGCCTGATTATGAAATTTCATTTTCCATGGATGAATTGGTCAGTGGCATAGTTTCATGTGGAGGTGTTTGTTTTACCAGCATGTAATTTCTGACCAACATGATCGTTGTAGTTTTTTTGTTTCCTTTTCATGTTACTGAAATGTTATAATAAGAAATATTGATGAACTTTTTTATAGGGGGACCCAAATACTTAGAAGGATTAATACTATATTGTGGACCATGGATCTGTTTATGAAATCATCCATGTTTATATAAATCAAGGAATCATTATCATTGAATATTTTCCAAAAAAGTATTTAGATTTTTTGGTGTGGTTACATTGAGTTATATGGTCTTTTTATTTGAATCATTATAAAAATTATACTTCATGAGTATAGAGGGGATCAAAAAATTATTGTGGAACTAAGTTAAATCTCATAACTTCATTCCACCATCAGATAGATGGGTGGATGGATCATACAGTCCTAATGATTGAGGACATATTATGGGAGTGCATACTTTGTGTTAGAATATTTGGGGAAAACTATCTGCTTAGTTTACATTATATATAATAAAAACATGCTTTTATCCTTTATCATGGCCCCGTTTGGGGATTTTTATTTGTAACAATGTGGATCTCCTTTTATATTGCCATAGGATGAGTATGTCAATGTTATTGTTAATGATGTTGTGCATAGATGAACAAAGAAGGTTCAAATATATTTTGAGAGGATGGTATGAGTGAATAAACTGAAAAAATAAAACATCACTAACCAGAGGAGGACCTTTGAGATAATAGTTGGGTACCATTTTTTCTTAACAATGTCTGCTCAACATGGTTTTTGGATGATTATTAGGTAGAGAAGCTTTATCATAATTTTTTGGGAACATAAAGTGATGTATAGATTTAGTGATATGATGTATTGGTTAGTGTAGTAACTAGATTTAAATATGATCTATAAAATCATCTTTCTCTCTTAGCTTTATCAGTCACTTCATGATGAAAACCATGGCTTTTCTTGGGGAGCTATTCTAAAAGAGAATGATGAGGCATTTTTGGAGGGGGAAATAGGGATCAATGATTTCTAAAATAATGATATATTTATATGGACCCCTCCATTGGTTCACATGTTGTAGATGCATGGTGTCCTAGAAGAGATTACATGAGAGCGAATGATAGAGTTTCATGCATTGTACTCAAAAATATTTTTAGTTTTCTTGATTCTTTTTTATTGTGATTTGATGGTTTTGTCTCTGAGTTTTATTAGTTTTATTTTTTTATGAGTGTATTTTGATAGATAATGTTATGAAATATAATATAGGGACAACCTAATTCAAATTTTATATGAATTACACTAAGATGGAAATAAACATTTATTGGAGAGATATGGACATTTATATTTTAAACACCCCAAGCTACCATGGAATATTTCCCATTGAATAATGTAGTAACATGCGTTATACGCAACATGAAGTTTTAAAACACCATGAAAAAATTAAACTAGCCATTATGAATAGTCATACCCACTTTTTGAAATTTTATAAATATTATTTTCCAAAATGGTCTTCATTTTTTGATTAGGAGTATCAAAATTATCATAGGGTGAATTTTTGTATATTTATGAAAACTTTCAATTGTTGATTAATACTGAAAAACAGAGCGTTATTGTTTAAAATTGTATTATTTATTTAAATAATTAATTATATAATTTTAATTTATTTTAGGTCAAAATATATACAAAATACCTATATATGTTCAACATAATTCATTGGAGTCATTTTATATTAAGTATAGATATATAAAAATTTATTGAACTTTTTTACCGCCTTTTATCCACCTTCATAGAGCATTTGCAAATTTGAATAAAACATAATTTTACCACATCTTTAAGATGAATATCAAAAATCTCAGAGACACGGTAGACATAATTATGTAATATGTAGTCCAATATGATGAACATAATTTTTGGTGAATAGTTACTTTTGTCTTTTATTTACCATAGTTTAAATTAAATATGGTAATAAAGGATAAAAAAGATATCATAATTACTCTAACCATGTCAAAATTCTATTGGATACGTGTATTCCTAAATAAAATTCCTTAGGCGTGAAATAATATCTCCTTTTCTCCACTTGGATTAGATTAGGACATTTATTATTATTTTATTTAAAGAAGAGTTAAAAGAGTTATATTCAAAGTTTAATAACTAAACCATTTTTAATATATTTTTATAGAAATTAAAAATAAGAATATAAATATTAATTAGAAATATAAAATGATTTCCTACCTAATGGTAGTTTATTTATAATTTTTATCCATTAAATTATTTAATTTATTAATGACACAATGATGATGCAGTAATAACCTTATTAATGAAATATTAAAATAATTGATACATTAATTATCCATATAAATGTAATTTGAAACTTATGATGAATAAAACTAATTTTATAGGTTAATAAGACATTTTTTAGTTGATTAAATAATTTTTTTGAAGTGATAATGTTTTTATGGCTATCAAAAAAATAAAATACTAAATAGTTTCAAAATAGACATAATTGAGTTTTTAAAATAAATAATATATTATTAATTGATATAATATTCCTAAAAATATAGGGTTATTAAAATGGTCTTATATAATGTTATATATATTAATAATGAACCACTTGGGGTTCTCTTGTCTTTTAATAGTTAGTTTATTGACCATATAATATAAAAATACAAAGAGACATGGTAAATGTCAAACTATTTAACTTAGAGTTAATACAACAAGATAAGATTAATATCACGACGTAAACCTGTTTAAAATCTATTGGTTGAATATTTTTAGACCCATTCCATAATTATCTTCAATGTAATTTTTTTGGAGCCATTATAAACCGAATATGATTTTTTTATAAAATAATATTTCAAGATTTTCCAAAAGTGACCCTTAACTCTCTTATAAAAGGGTACTTCCAATTATCTTAATTTCACACCTCCAAAACCGTTAGGCTCAGCCAATACCTTCCCAAATATCCTCTAAAATATCCTCCCTTAAACCTAGAGGGCATAATATGTTCAAAAATCCAAATAATGGATCCCTATTGATCAACTCAAAAAGAAAAACCTAAAGAAGAGGTAATAATTTCACCAACCTCTTTGAAGATCTTTTATTCTTCCAATTCCTCTATCATTATTGTATCCATACCAAAATAATAAATCCAATACCTTCTAAAAACTATGATTTTATTATACATATGGGAAAACTATATTCGTTATTCTATCATCCTAAAAATAACAAAGTCACCATATGTCTGTATATTGGGCTTTCCGTCCCCACATTGTGATGTAGTTTATTATTCAAAAACTGAATTATTTGTATGGGAATAATAATGAGTATAACTGATGTAAATAATAAATATATCTTTTTAATGATTCATTATGTAACACCCCAAGATTTCTTAGTGTGTTATTTCTTTAAAATAATACAATAACTTGCACTACACGCAACACCGAGTTCAAGCACACCATGACTTACCAAACAAGCCGTTCAAAAGAGGTTATGAATAGTATTAACTAAATTTTAAACTTTATATAATCCTTATAATTCTAGAATCCATATTATGAGTTTCTTAGACATAATGTAAGAACAAATTCATTTTCAGTATTGCACTTTTACCAACTTGTTATAGTGAACCCATTTTAAATACAATATTTTAAACTTTTTGAGTAAAGGGGGACATCAAAAAATTTAAAATGAAACATCCCAAGTTTCCACGGTACGCTTTCCTTTGAATAATACAATAGTGTGTGTTTTACGCAACTTCGAGTTCTAACACACACCACGACCAATCAAACTAGCCGTTATGAATAGTAATACCTACTTTTTGAAATTATATATATTTTATATTTCACAATGGACTGAATTTTTGGATTCATAATATCGAAATTAGCCTATGGTGAAATTTTGGTACATTTCGGATAACTTTCATATTTTGATGAATAGTGAAAATTACTAAATTTTAATTAAAAACAACCTTTTTAATCAAAATAATTATTATTGATAAATTATGAATTTGAGTTGTTTTAAAGTATATTTTGAATATATTTTTACCATTTAATATAATTTTGGTCATTGGACATAATTTTACAATTAAACCGAACATAAACAAGTGCCAATCTTTTGATAGTTATTATCTCTTAAAAACACGCTTTTTGTTTTAACAGCGGGAATTAATTTTAAATTAATTTCTGCCACTTTTTTGTTTTGAATTTAGAAAAATGGATTCCATATTTGAAATCAGGATTTTCAAATTGTGCAAATAGGTAACTTTTATTTTTAGACATTTTGAATAATTATTGCGGTAAATATTTTATTTACCATGGTTAAGGGTAAATCCGGTAAATAAGGGATAAAAATTAATATTATAATAATACTAAATTACCCTAAAACGTGTCCTAGACTTATTGGTTGATACATGTTCGACCATAGGCATCTTTGGGTCGATTTGGGGACCCCATGGTGCCACTTGTAGGTGATAGGGACACTTTATTTCAATTAAGTTAAAATGAATACAAAAATTACACAAGCATATATCTTTTAGAAAAACAATTTTTACATAGAGTTATAAATGTTGGATTTTAGATTATAAATATTCATTAGAAAGATAAAAAGATATCCTACATATTTATATTTTATTTATAATTTGTATTCATTAAATAATTTAATTTATTTGTGACACAATGATGATGAATTAATTACTATAATAGTAAAAAATTAATTTTATTGATATTATAAATACCCAAATAAATAAAATATGAAACTTTAAATGAATTAAACTTATTTTCTAGGATAATATGATATATTAAGAGTGATTTAATTGACTTTTTTTGAAGTAATAAATCTGTTATGAGTTTCACAAAAATCAACTATTGAATAGTGTCAAAATTGACATAAAAGAGTTCTTAAAACAAATATTATATTATTAATTGATATTAAATTCATAAAAATCTAAGGTTCGACCAAGTGACTTATATCATGATATTTTCATCATTAATGGACCAATTAGGGGTCTCTTGGATGTATATAGTATGTTTATTAACCATATTATATAAAAATACAAAGAGGCATTGTAAAAGTGAAACTAATTAACTTAGAGTTAATACTTAAAGATAAGGTTAATATAAGTACCCAAACCTTACTAAATTCTATTGGTTGAGTTGTTTTCGACCCATCCCCACCTTAAAATTTAAATAATCAACTTTTTAGCCATTAGAAACCGAATAAGAATTTATTATAAACTAATATTTCTAGCTTTTCCAAAGGTGCCCCTCACCCCTCTTATAAAAGGGAACTCCTCCTTGTCATTTTTCACACCTTCAAAGCCATTTGGTTCGGCCAAACTCTGACCAAATACTCTACCAACATCCCTCACTACAACCTAGAGTCCTTAGTTTGATAATAAAGCCAACCTAAGGATCCCTTTTGATCAAATCAAAAGGAAGAACCTGAAGAAGAGGTAATGTTTTCACCACCCCATTTCAAGTTCCTTTCTTCTTCCACTTATTCTTTCTTTTTTCTTAACATTATAAAATAATAACTCCAATATCTCACATAAACTATGATGTTATTATAAATATGGTACAACTATATTCAGTATTCTATCCACCCTTTGAATAACATGTCACCATACGTGCGTTCGTACGGCTTACCGTCTCCGCGTCGTGGTGTAATTGTTATTCAGTATATTATTATTTGGATGGGTATAATAATGATGTGTAACTCATGTAAATAATAAATATAACATGTTAATTATTCTGTATATATGATATACCATCCATTTATATATTATTTTAATATCAAAAGAATGATATTGTCGCTCGTGCGTACGTACGGACTATCGTCTCCACGAATGCGATGAGATTCATTCTCCATCGTATCCATTCAAGTATAATTATCATTTGATGATTTAAAAATGATGTTTAAGGACTTGATATCATTATGGATATGAATAAGATATAACAAACATGGCTTATGTAACAAAACATATAAAAGAAAATGAGTAAGTTAACACCCGAAACGACGATAATTCTAAGATATTATTAACAAATCAATGTTAAAAGATCATATATGATATCATATTAATATATATGATTATTGTATTATTTAATATCAATTTTTCACCATTATACAGAAGGTTAACCTACCCCAACCAAGTAAAAGTACAAGGTAAGGGTTATTTCACAATCTCTTCATTATCTGAGGTTGTTTATACGTAATAATCTACTGGGATTTCTTTATCATCCACATCCATGTTTCATAGAAATGTATTTCAAAACATATTTATTATTTACAAGAATATGGGTTAAAGTCATTTATACCCTTTTTTGACTTTTTATAAGAGGTTTATAAAGGAATCTTTCTGTCGTTTTCAAAACAAGGTCCTTTTTAACCTTTTCGACAGAATTAAGGTAAGAATGTTTTTTTAACTTATACGGCGGGTGCGGCTATTTTCCGCCGTTATAAAATCTTCAAAGCTTCCCTTACAAGATTATAAACATATTTTCAAAGAAAATGTTTTATTTTATATGGATCTTAAATGATTTCAAAATAAAAGGAGATATTTCTTTAAAAAGAATTTTGATTTCACCTATGTCAACATCCTTTTATGGATTTTAAGATTATTTGAAGTTGATTTATTATGATACAAAACTTCTATATTGTATTGAAGGTTTTGTGATATGTTTGACTGTGGATGTTCTATTTTTATACCATTCATAGTTTATGGTGAAAGTATTGACATTTCGTATGCTAGTTTTAAGACGAATGTTTATGTTATGTTTAAACCTTTTCATATGGGAATGCATTGGACTTAATATGTGATGGGTGGAGCCCGCTATAGCTCCTCGATGCATCAGTAGGTCTCATGGGACAAACTAGTGTCTTGGCACAAGGCCTTGACAAAATCTTATTTGTAGTCTTGGCACGAGTCCTTGGCTATGTGGTTATGATAGTCTGGCATTATGCATTCCATTATTATGAAAGTGGTTATTGATTTTGCATGTTATTATTCGATTAGTAGAATAACCATGTGAATATGTAAATGGAATTATTTCATTTTATTTATGCCATACTATGTTAAATGTTCAAGTTTAAAAGGCTTTTATTTTAGTTATACACTGCCTTAAATGTTTATTCTTATTTATGAAAGTTTCCGATATATTGTTATCCTTACTGGGCATTTGAGCTCACCAATTTTCTATGTTTTATTTTTCCTAGGAAGTGAATAAGTAAATTATGAATGACCTATAAGGATATTATGTGGGGATATGAGTGTGGATTCTGGAGACAATATGTTGTTGTAGTAGTTTTTCATTTTATGATGTAATGTAAGACTTATGAATATATCTAGTGTTTGCAAGACTACTAAACCAATCGGTCTTTCGAGATTTGATCTTTCTTGTGATCATGCCAATGTTATGTAATAATGACCCAACTCTGGGTAACTGGCGTTGAGGCGTTATAGTTGGTATCAGAGGAAGTTTAGTACAAACCTTGGAAGCTAGATTTATATAAACTCTGATTAGAGCACATAGATTTAAGATGTAATTTGAGGATTAGTATAGAATAATTTCCTAGAATTTTGGTATTGTAGAGATTTTGTGAGTTTTCTTAGCAATACATCCCTGTCTGGATACGAGCAGGTAGAGGAGGCTCTGGCACAGATGTACCTAGGGGTAAAACACGAAAACACCGCTTTGAGCTAGACTCGAACGGGAACTGGTGCACGACAACGGGCCTTGCTGCACTCTTGGTTACGACACTCCCGGGGGATATTCTTAGGATAATTCTCATTTTCTTTACAAACCATTATGAAGGGTTTATGTGGATTTACTTCCTCAAAGGAGAAATTTATATGATTATCGATTATATCCATAAACTATTTAATTAATGTTATGTGTCTTACAAGTTTGGGATTAGGTATTGTTATTCATAAACTAATCTAGTGTATGCCATTGTTTAGAAATGGCGCCTAGTAGAAGGAATGAGAACTCCAGTAATGCACATGACCCAAAGAGAAATAAGGATCATATCTTTCGTGGCCTTAAGCCAGAATTTATAAGAGAAATAATCTCCCATTTACTATCATCATACGAATAAATAATATCATGTGTTGATAAGATAAGTAAAGATTATACTGAGTCCTATGGCTTTGATGGGAAGAAAGAGAAGAAAAGGATGGAATAGAGAAAGATGGATAAAGAGAAGAGGGAAAAAGAAGAATTTTTCCATATGTGATAACCATGGGAAGAAACACCCTGGAACTTGTCTGAATGGAATGGGAGTTTGTTATAAGTGTGGTTGAGAAGGGCACAAAGTACATGACTGCAAGGGTAAGAAAATGGTTTCAAATGTACAATGCTTCATTTGAAAGGAGTTTGGACACTATGCGAACCTATGTCCCAGTCATCAGAATATGCCGCAAATGATGTTATTGGATAATAATCATGTTATGATACTACCACAGATGAATACATGATGAAGGTATTCATATGCTATTACGTGGTAAAAAGGATCTACATTATGTTTAACTTCCTTATAAATGTTGGACTGTGAGTTTGGTCAGAAGTATTTTGGGTAAATTCTAGTTTGAGATTAATTTTGGATTTCCATAAAAGGACAACCCGGAGGTCGGGCGGTGACCCGTCACGTCCGGCAAGGCTGCGAGACTTGAACCCGCAACCGAAGGGCAACAAGGGTGTATCACCTACCACTGGCCCAAGAGATATCCTGGATTAAATAATTTAGTTTTTTTTAAAAGATCTGTTAGATGAATTATAAATTCGTTTATTTTGGAACCCTGTACGAATAGTATAAATATAATTTTTTTACGAGTGAAAGATGAGTTTGTGGTAGAAATTTATTAATGGACAAAATTCTAATTATAAAGTAAGTATATCTCCTTATGATCTTATCCAATCTCATATATAAATTCCTCAACATTATGAAAAGGAACTTAGAAAAAAAATGTTGTCCTAGATGGTACCTCAAATCATCACTAATTTATGGCTTTGGGATTGTTGGCCTTTTCATAGCCATGTTCTCTACCACTCTCCATCAGATAATTGATGGTTAGATTTCTCTTCCATATCCATATTTTCCTACATGGAACCGTAATATGTGTTATTTTCGATAATCTTCATAGTTTTAACTCTTTATTTTAAATAGAGGCCTCATTAATTCATTTTTCGATGTGGGATTTCAACTAAGATATTATGAAACGTCAAAAATGTGTTATCCTAATACCCTATGTTTTTTTGAACAGATGGTATTTCAAATCATCATAGATTGATGAGTTTAAGGGCCTCAATTTTATAATTGTTTGTGATTGATGACCTCAATCACTACCTATAAATATTTACATTTTTCCTCCAATTATATGTCTCTAATTTCCACCAATGTTTTCCTAATCGAGATCATAATTTGGTGGTGACCCTTTCATTTCTCTTTTCCTCATATTAAGACTAAATTTTAGTAACCGAATTTCCGATGTGGGTTTTCCCACAAAGATATTTTTTATTTTCAACCATTTATTTTCGAAGGACAATTTCAAATTGCGAGGACGCAATTTATTGAAGGAGGGGAGAATGTAACACCCCAAGATTTCATAGTGTGTTATTTCTTTAAAATAATACAATAACTTGCACTACATGCAACACTGAGTTCAAGCACACCATGACTTACCAAACAAGCTGTTCAAAAGAGGTTATGAATAGTATTAACTAAATTTTAAACTTTATATAATCCTTATAATTCTAGAATCCATATTATGAGTTTTTTAGACATAATGTAAGAACAAATTCATTTTCAGTATTGCACTTTTACCAACTTTTAATAGTGAACCCATTTTAAATAAAATATTTTAAACTTTTTGAGTAAAGGGGGACATCGAAAAATTTAAAATGAAACATCCCAAGCTTCCACGGTACACTTTCCTTTGAATAATACAATAGTCTGTGTTGTACGCAACATCGAGTTCTAACACACACCACGACCAATCAAACTATCCGTTATGAATAGTAATACCTACTCTTTGAAATTATATATATTATATATTTCAAAATGGACTGCATTTTTGGATTCAGAATATCTAAATTAGCCTAAGGTGAAATTTTGGTACATTTCGGATAACTTTCATATTTTGATGAATAGTGAAAATTATTAATTTTAATTAAAAACAACTTTTTTAATCAAAATAATTAATAGTGATAAATTATTAATTTGAGTGGTTTTAAAGTATATTTAGAATATATTTTTACCATTTAATATAATTTTGGTCATTGGACATAATTTTACAATTAAACCGAACATAAACAAGTGTCAATCTTTTGATAGTTATTATCTCTTAAAAACACGCTTTTTGTTTTGACAGTGGGAATTAATTTTAAATTAATTTCTGCCACTTCTGTGTTTTGAATTTAGAAAAATGGATTCCATATTTGGAATCAGGATTTTCAAATTGTGTAAATAGGTAACTTTTATTTTTAGACATTTTGAATAATTACTGCGGTAAAAATTTTATTTACCATGGTTAAGGGTAAATCCGGTAAATAAGGGTTAAAAATTAATATTATAATAATACTAAATTACCCTAAAACGTGTCCTAGACTTATTTTTTGATACATGTTCGACCATAGGCATCTTTGGGTTGATTTGGGGACCCCATGGTGCCACTTGTAGGTGATAGGGACACTTTATTTTAATTAAGTTAAAATGAATACAAAAATGACACAAGCATATATCTTTTAGAAAAACAATTTTTACATAGGGTTATATATGTTGTATTTTAGATTATAAATATTAATTAGAAAGATAAAAAGATTTCCTACATAGTTATATTTTATTTATAATTTTTATACATTAAATAATTTAATTTATTTGTGACACAATGATGATGAATTAATTACTATAATAGTAAAAAATTAAAATAATTGATATTATAAATACCCAAATAAATAAAATATGAAACTTTTAATGAATTAAACTAATCTTCTAGGATAATATGATATATTAGGATTGATTTAATTCACTTTGTCTGAAGTAATCAATCTGTTATGAGTTTCAAAAAAATCAACTATTGAATAGTATCAAAATTGACATAAAAGAGATCTTAAAACAAATATTATATTATTAATTGATATTAAATTCATAAAAATCTAAGGTTCGTCCAAGAGATTTATATCATGATAGTTTCATCATTAATGGACCAATTGGGGGTCTCTTGGATGTATATAGTATGTTTATTAACCATATTATATAAAAATACAAAGAGACATTGTAAAAGTGAAACTAATTAACTTAGAGTTAATACTTAAAGATAAGGTTAATATAAGTACCCAAACCTGTCTAAATTCTATTGGTTGAGTTGTTTTCGACCCATCCCCACATTAAAATTTAAATAATCAACTTTTGAGCCATTATAAACCTAATAAGATTTTATTATAAACAAATATTTCTAGCTTTTCCAAAGGTGCCCCTCACCCCTCTTATAAAAGGGCACTCCTCCTTCTCATTTCTTCACACCTTCAAAGCCTTTTGGTTCGGAAAAAATCTGCCCGAATACCCTACCAACATCCCTCAATACAACCTAGAGGCCTTAGTTCAATCAGAAAGCCAACCTAAGTAGACCTTTTGATCAAATCAAAAGGAAGAACCCGAAGAAGAGGTAATGTTTTCACCACCCCTTTTCAAGTTCCTTTCTTCTTCCACTTATTCTTTCGTTGTTCTTAACATTCTAAAATAATAACTCTAGTATCTCACATATACTGTGATGTTATTATAAATATGGTAAAACCATATTCAGTATTCTATCCACCCTTTGAATAACATGTCACCATACGTGCGTACGTACGGCTTACCGTCTCCACGTCGTGGTGTAATTGTTATTCAATATATTATTATTTGGATGTGTATAATAATGATGTGTAACTCATGTAAATAATAAATATAACATGTTAATGATTCTGTATATATGATATACCATCCATTTATATATTATTTTAATATCAAAAGAATGATATTTTCGCTCGTGCGTACGTACGGACTACCGTCTCCACGAACGCGATGAGATTCATTCTCCATCGTATCCATTCAAGTATAATTATCATTTGATGATTTAAAAATGATGTTTAAGGACTTGATATCATTCTGGATATGAATAAGATACAACAAACATGACTTATGTAACAAAACATATAAAAGAAAATGAGTAAGTTAACACAGGAAACGACGATAATTCTAAGATATTATTAACAAACCAATGTTAAAAGATCATATATGATATCATATTAATATATATGATTCTTGTATAATTTAATAACAATTATTTCACCATTATACAGGAGGTTAACCTACCCCAAACAAGTAAAAGTACAAGGTAAGGGTTATTTCACAATCTCTTCATTATCCGAGGTTGTTTATACGTAATAATCTACTGGGATTTCTTTATCATCCACATCCATGTTTCTTCGAAATGTATTTCAAAACATATTTATTATTTACAAGAATATGGGTTAAAGTCATTTATACCCTTTTTTGACTATTTATAAGAGGTTTATAAAGGAATCTTTCCGTCGTTTTCAAAACAAGGTCCTTTTTAACCTTTTCGACAAAATTAAGGTAAGAATGTTTTTTAACTTATACGGCGGGTGCGGCTATTTTCCGCCGTTATAAAATCTTTAAAGCTTCCCTTAAAAGCTTATAAGAATATTTTCATAGAAAATGTTTTATTTTATATGGATCTTAAATTATTTCAAAATAAAAGGAGATATTTCTTTAAAAAGAATTCTGATTTCATCTATGTCAACATCCTTTGATGGATTTTAAGATTATTTGATGTTGATTTATTATGATACAAAACTTCTATATTATATTGATGGTTTTGTGATATGTTTGACTGTGGATGTGCAATTTTTATACCATTCATAGTTTATGGTGAAAGTATTGACATTTCGTATTCTAGTTTTAAGACGAATGTTTATGTTATGTTTAAACCTTTTCATATGGGAATGCATTGGACTTAATATGTGATGGGTGGAGACCGCTATAGCTCCTCGATGCATCGGTAGGTCTCATAAGACAAACTAGTGTCTTGGAAAAAGGCCTTGACAAAATCTTATTTGTAGTCTTGGCACGAGGCCTTGGCTATGTGGTTATGATAGTCTGGCATTATGCATTCCATCATTATGAAAGTGGTTATTAATTTTTCATGTGATTATTCGATTTGTAGAATAACCATGTGAATATGTAAATGGCATTATTTCATTTTATTTATGACATACTATGTTAAAAGTTCAAGTTTAAAAGGCTTTTGTTTTAGTTATACATTGCCTTAAATGTTTATTCTTATTTATGAAAGTTTCCGCTATATTGTTATCCTTACTGGGCATTTGAGTTCACCCATTTTCTATGTTTTATTTTTCCTAGGAAGTGAAGAAGTAAAGTATGAATGCCATGCAGGGATATTATGTGGGGATATGAGTGTGGATTATGGAGACAATATGTTTTTGTAGTAGTTTTTCATTTTATGATGTAATGTAAGACTTATGAATATATCTAGTGTTTCCAAGACTACTAAACCAATCGGTCTTTCGAGATTTGATCTTTCTTGTGATCATGCCAATGTTATGTAATAATGCACCGACTCTGGGTAACTGGGGTCGGGGCATTACACATTATATATGATATACCATCCAATTACATATGATTTCACCATCAATATAATGATATTGTCACTCATGCATATCTATGAATTACCGTCTCCAAGAACGTGATGAGATTCATTCCTCATCGTAATCATTCAAAAATAATTTTTTTTCGGATTAAAAATAAAGATTAAGAACTTAATATTATTCTGTATAGGATTCAAATACATCATATTCATAACAAAAGTGGCTCATGTAACCATGAATATAAAGTAAAACGAATCAGTTAAGACCCAAAACGATGATACTACAAAAAAATTATTAAAAAAGAAATATAAGAACATCATATATGATATCATAATTAAGTATATGATTCATTAATAATTTAATAACAATGATTTAACTATTATTCAAGAGGTTTACATACCCTCAACCACAGAAAAGTAAAATTTAAGGGTTAATTCTACAATCACTTTACTTATTCGAGGTTGTTAATACATACGTATAAACTAGGACATCTTTACCATCCACCTAAATGTATTCACAAAAACGTTTTTCATAACATTATTAATTTTAACTTGACTATGCGTTAAATTAATTTATATGATAATATGACCATATATGTTTTGAACGAAATATTTTCTTCATTTTCCAAACTATGTACATTATGACCTTTTTGACAAAATTATGGTACAAATGTATTTTTATAACTTATATGGTGGGTGCGGCTATTTTCCCCATTACAACAACATCAAATCTTCCCTTATAATCATAAAATTATATTTTCAAAATAAATGTTTTCATTTATAATTATGTGACTTTTATATGATTTGATAATATAAATTGGTATTTATATCAAATAGTTTTCATTTCATCAATGTCAACATCATTTGATGCATTTTATACATGTTTGAAGTTGATTTATTATGAAACAAATCTTTCATATTGTATTGGAGTTTTGGTGATATTCTTGATTCTGGATGGTTTATTTTTATGCCATTCATTCTTTATGGTTAATTTATTAACAATTCTTATGATAGTTTTAATATTAATGTTTATGTTATGTTTAAACCATTTCATATGATTGATGCATTGGACTTAGTAAGTGATGGGTGGAGCCCACTATAGCTCTTAGAAAAATCTTTTAGGTGTCATGACACAAACTAGGGTCTTGGAACCAGGCCCTGACAAAATCATATTTGTATTCATGGAATAAACCCTTTATTATGTGGTTAAAAAGTCTTGCAGTATGCATTCCATCATTATGAAATTGGCTATTGATATATCATGTGATTATTTGACTAGTTGAATATCCATGGGAATGTGTAAATGATATTATTTGATTTATATTAGCCATATTATGAAGAATTTTATTATTATAAGGCTTTTGGTTTAGTCTTATAAATTTCATTAAATGTTTATACATATTTATGAAAGTTTCCTCTATGTTCTAATCCTTACTGAGAATTTGTGCTCATCTCTTTCTATGTAATATTTTTCCCAGGATTTGAATAAGTATATTATGAATGACCTACTGGGATTTTCTAATGGATTTGAATGTATTAAATGGGGAAAATGTTGTTTTTGTTTTAATTTTATAATGTAATGTAAAACTAATGATTATATCAAGTACTTTCAAGGTTACTAAACTGATCGGTATTTCATGATTTGATCCCATGTGATCATGCCAATGTTCTGTAATAATGCACCAAATCTGGGTATCTAGGGTCACGGTGTTACAGCTGGTTTCAGAGAAAGTTTAGTAAAAACTTTGGAAACTATAGTTACATAAACTCTAACTACGAAACATTACCCTAAGATAGACATTGGGTATTAGTGTAGAAGAACTTCCTAAAATTATGGTAATGTATAGATTACGTGTATTTTCCAGGAAATGCATCTCTGTCTAGATACTAGAATGTAGAGGTGACTTTAGCACTGATGAACTGTAGAGACCCGAAGCTTGACGTAGAAAGATATTACATTTCTTTTTCGGAATACATAATACATAACAAAAACAGACACACAAGGACCGTAATAGTTTAGTGTCTTTGGAATCTTCGAACGTAATCTTTTATCATGGTGAAAGATCTTCAGCATCTCCCATAAAGATCTTCCACTTTTTGTTTCCTTACCTAAAACCTTTCTTTTAATCCTGGGGGAAAATAAAACATTAAAAGGGTGAGCTCAAAATCTCAGTACGGGTAAGGATGGATAAAATAAAACATACCATATACATTTTCACATAAAAACATGAACATAATGTTTAAACACCAAAATCTTGAGCAACGACATAAAACATGGATGTACATAAGGCATGGATCATAATGGTACATAAATCATGGTAAAATAGCATGGGAATAAAACATGTAATTGTGTCATACATGAAGCACATGTAATGATTTCCATAGTATCCAAGGCATTGCTGCCAAGACCATCTTAGTGGACAAAGTCCCTTTCTGAATCGAGTTCACTCCTCGTTCTAGTCCTGTAATACTTAACCAGATTAACTTACTATTCCAGCCATGTCTATCTCAGGAGATATAAATCTTTACCCAATGCATTGGAGGGAGATATAGGTCCCACCCATCTGATAATGAAATCATTCTTACTTGTGTCACAAAATAAACATACATCATTCATAAAAACCCAATAAATAAAATCGGTTTCATAAACATCATCCCATCATCACATAATCCATATAAAATAAATGGATATCATTTCATAATAAGAGAAGTGAAACCATGTAAATCATAGAGACATTATATTTCAAACATACACATATAATATAATGTCATCATAGATGAAAATTGGTTTTGATAAAACACTTGAAATTAATTCTTGAGGGAAATATCCTTTTTCCTTCAAAATCATTTTCTTTTCACAAAATGTGATGCAATTTTAAAAGAAAAGGATTTTGTTGAAAATATTCATGAAGTATTTCGGAGTAAGATTCATGAAAACAAGGATTTATAAAACCATAAAAATCCTTTCATTCCATATATGTTAAAAAAACATTCTTCTCATACTTTTGTCGAAAAAGTCAAAAAGTGCCTTGTAGGGTAAATAAAAGAGAGATTCCTTCCATACCATTGGGTAAAAGTTAAAATGGTTAAAAAGGACTTTAAACATACATGAAACCATTTTTAGGAAACATGGACATGGATGATAACAATATCCCCATTAAATACTTACGAATAAGCAATCTCGGATAAAAATGAGATATGCAAAATTATCCCTTACCTTAGGTCTGATACCCTTCGTACGTATCTAAACCTCCTGTATAATGATTTAAATAATGTCATTGACTTATTGCAGAATCATATTCATTGTTATGATATCATATATGGGTCACTTATGACTTTATATTACCCGTTCTTTTGTAAATTCCATCTTAAAGAGATTTTTGGGTAAAATCATTTCATTTGTCGTCCGTGTTTTGACTTGTGATTATTCATATGATTAATTAGATCACGATTAATTAATTCCAGAATATAAAAAATTATTTATATATAATATATATTCAGAATATACATATATATAATAGATCGATAAATGGAAAGAAATACACTGTTCATGGAGATGGTAGGTCGTACGTATGCATGAACGTTGTTTTCGTTTCCTCATTGAATTGAATGGAATTAATTGGATGACATAAATATATATATACATAGACCTAGTATCATTATTATGTCATATATTTCATGATTAATTATTATATATACTTTATAATCATTTATGAATGGTTAATCATTGAGAATGAATCGCATCGCGTCGTGGAGACGGTATTCCGTACGTACGCACGAGGGATGATATCGTTCCCATGATCGTGGAATTTTATTGAAGTGTATGTATAATATAACAGAATCAATATCACTTTACAATAATCATATATAGTTATTATTTACACCATTATACTCATCCAATTAAGGTGGTGGTGGAAAATAGATTACACCACGGCGTGGAGACAGTATTACGTACGTATGCACACATGGTGATTTCGTTTTCCATAGGATGGATAGATAGTGAAATAGGGTTGTTTCATACACATAATAACATATCAGTTTATGAGTTATACTGATGTTATTACTTCATAATTAAACAACCTAAGAAGAATAATTGGAAGAAGAAATAAAGTTGAAAGAATCGGTAATGGACATTACCTCTTCTTTGAAGCGCCTCTTTGAGACCTCCTCTTAGGGCACTAAAATTAGTCTTTGAAGAAGACCAGGACCTCTAGGATGTTTCTAGGGAAGTGGCAAAGTGAATTTGTCAGGGGTTGTCTGAGCTTCAAGGCTCAAAATGGTGTGAGGAAGAGAGGGAGGATGTGCCCTTTTATAATGGAGGATAGGGGCACCTTAGGAAGAACAAAAAATATTATTTAATTATAAAGTCATATTCAGTTTTTAATAGCTCAAAATTGAGTTATTTCGAAGCTAAGGTAGGGATGGGTCGAAATCCTGTCATCTAATAGAATTTGGACAAGTTTAGGTTTCTATTTTAACCTTATCATTTACATTTAACATTAAGTTAAATAATTTTTCTTTTACAGTGTCTTCTTGTTTTATTACAATATAAGGTTAATAAACATACTATAACAAGCCAAACTAACCCCAAGTTGTTTATTATTAATTTATATAACCTTAACTAAGTCATTTTTCCGATCCTTAGTGTTTTAGGAATAAAATAACAATTAATAATATAATATTTCTTTTAAAAATTATTTGATTTCAATTTTGACACTATTTGGTAATTGATTTTTTTGAAAATCATAACAGAATGATTAGTTTGAAAATTTTTAACTAAATCAATACTGACATGACATATTAACCTAGAAAATTACTGTAATTCATAAAAAGTCTCAAATTACAATTATTTGTGTATATATAACATCAATTATGTCAATACTTTATTAATAAGATAATTATTGCATCATCATTGTGTCATAAATAAATTAAATTATTTTAAGTCTAAAAATTACAAATAAAATACCATTATGTAGTAAATCTTTTTAGATTTCTAATGAATATTTATAGTCCAATTTATCTTATGTATAACCCTATATTAAAAATGATTTAGTTATTAAACATTGATTTTAACTATTTTAACCCTTGTTTAAATAAATTAATAATAAATGTCCTAATCTAATCCAAGTGGGACTAAATAGTCATATTTTATATCTATGGTTGTTTTTGGCCGAATTAAACTTATCAAATATAATGAGAACATGTGTTAGGGTAATAATAATATCATTTTTACCCTTAATTACCCTATTTACTTTTAGGCGTGGTAAAAAAAAGTAAAAAGTTTCTATTCAGCAAAAATTATTTTCATCTCATTGAACCAAATTTTAGTCCTTGATATTAACTGTGTCTCTCAGATTTTCAAAATTCCAATCACAGAAGTGGTAAAATTAAGTTTTATGAAAAATTCATTTTTTAAACTACCACTTAGTGGTTTCACTATTCATCAAAAAATGAAAGTTTCCAGAAAAATATAAAAAATTAGGCTTAAGCTATATTTGATATTATAAATTCAAAAATGATTTCTATTTAACCAAATTCAAAACATATCAGTCACATTAATTAATTTAAAAATTAATACTCGTCGTCAAAATAAATAGTGTGTTCTTAAGAGATAATAACTATCAAAAGATTGGCACTTGTTTATGTCTGGTATAAATGTGAAATTACATCCAATGACCAAAATTCTATTAAATTGTAAAAATATATTCTAAATATAATTTAAAACCACTCAAATTAATAATTTATCACTATTAATTATTTCGATTAAAAAAGTTGTTTTTAATTAAATTTTAGTAATTTTCACTATTCATCAGAATATGAAAGTTATCCAAAAAGTACCAAAATTTCACCCTAATCTAATTTCAATATTCCGAATCCAAAAATGAAGTCCATTTTGAAAGATAAAATTCATAAAATTTAAAAAAGTGGGTATTACTATTCATAATGGCTAGTTCATAATAATATTATAATAATATCCCGTTTAGTGAAACTCGGTATTGCATACTACACATGCTATTGAGGAAGGTCGCGATTGCGTGTAATGCAAGGAAAGTCAGGGATGCATGTTATGTAAGCACCTTTTGGTGTAGCGTAAAACACAAGACATTAATTAAAAAGAATATTTTTCATAAAATCTCGTGGTGTTACATTCTACCCACCTTAAAATAAATTTCTCCCTCGAAATTCGCCAGGGATATAAATGGTTTACTACTCGAAAATTTCTTTAATAGAATGCCACATCGTAAAAAGGAATACCAAAACTTGGCTTTAAAAATTAATGTATGAAACGTAACAGTTTCCCAAATTAACTAATCACTGGATTTTCACGTAGGAGATCATAGATGAAAATATGGATATGGAAGAAAAATCAAACCATCATGTTCTGAAGGAGAGTGGTAGAGAACATGGCTATGAAAAAGCCAAAAATCACAATGCCATAAATTTGTGATGATCTAGGGTACCATCTGATTCATCGGATATAAGGGCACTAGGACAAAATTTTTGGTTTTCAAGATCATTTCCCTAAAGTTAAAGAATATGAATTAGAATAAATACTTACTTTATTTTGGTACAATCTCACTGTTGTTCGTGCCTTGAACAATTTCCACTTCATCTCTTAAAGAAATGAAGTTGAATTTGTTATTAGTGAAATGTTAGAAGATCATGTGCTAAAATGATGGTTCATTCCATCTGTCTCAAACAAAAGGATAAAAAAAGTTATTTAATATACATAAGTCGATCTATAGTGAGATTAATCATATATGGTTCCTAAAATGGAATTATACTTCATATATCATATTGCTTAATATAATAAAACTTGTTTCTACTAAACAAGGACTTCCTGTAGGCCAGTGGTAGGCGATATCACTTCAGTTGTCGGTTCGATTCCCATAGCCTTGTCCAACACGATGGGATGTCGCTCATCCTGCAGGTTGTCCTTGTTCTAAAACTACATTAAAATAATATCCCATCATTAATAGAAATATATGTTCTATCCTTAAACAATACCAACTTATGTCCAACATAATCCTTTCCAATCTTTAGGCTTATCCAAAATACTACTGTCCAATATCATATTATAGTGAAAATGATTACCAAAGATTTCATATAACAAACATGTTAATACCATCATTGACCCCATATATCATGAGATATGTCTTGTTGGTCACATTACAAACATTTGAAGGCCTTAATCATGTATTCTCTTGAAAAATGAATACCCATTGAATCTTAGTGAAAACATGAGTGCTGTCAAAAGTTAACTCTTTTCACATACCAAAACCTCAATCCATGTTATGCTTATTTCCTTATATCAGTCATGAGCTCATGAATACTGTAAAAAAATTCATTTTCTCCTTATCCCTTCATTATGTGCATATCATCTTTTTTCCAAAAATATCTCAATAACTTTCCATGGTTACCGGTACCATAAAATTATTGAAAACCACAATAGACCAATACAAAAATATTCCAATATTCCACGATAATATATACAACATTATTTTGGAATCCCATTACATAAACACTTAATCATTCCACCACATCATTTTCATATTCAACATCTCCAATAGTGATCGCATGTGACTTCCTTTTGTCCTTTTCCTTAAGTGGTTGCTCATGTTGATCATCACTAATCCTTAGATTAGGCCATTTATTAACATAATGCCCCATTTCCTTGCACTTGAATCATTAAAGTGTTGGTGGTGCATTCTCTGCAGTCTTTTCATTATTCACATCATTAGAAACCATTTTTAATTACTTCGACACTCAGCTACTCGATGACCTTCTTTTCCACACTTAAAACATTTTCTAGTCCCTTTATGACAATCTCTACCATGCTTGTTTCCTCACTTTGAGCATAAGGAAACATTCATCTTCTTTTCACCATTATTCTGAGATTTCTCCTTGAACTCCATATTTCGTTTCTTGTCAAAACTAAGATATTGATAAGCAACACCAACTTTCATTTCATCCTTGATAGCACAACGCACAATTTCTTCATAGCTACTGAAGTCTCTTGTAGCTAATTCCCTTCGAAGATTTGGTTTTAAGCCACTAAATAATCGATCAACTTTACTTTCAGGTTGGATGATAAAGCCAGATGCATACCTTTCAAACATTGTAAAATTCTCTTCTTATACACCAACCGATTCATCATCCTTTTTCTTTAGTTCAAGAAACTCATTCTCTATCTTTGTTCGAAGAATACGAGGGAAGTACTTATTGAAAAATAAGTTCTTGAACTCGTCCCATTCCATGGACTCAATTTCATCTCTTGGGCTCGTATTCATGATAAGATTCCACCATTGATCAGCTTCACCATCAAAATGATATACTGCTAAGAAGACATTTTCATGTTCAGAACATTGAAGAACAGAAAATATCTTTTCAGTGGTACTGATTCGTTGTTCAGCAATAAGTGGATCAGAAGACCCACTGAAAGAAGGTAAACGTTGCCTCGTGAAGGACTCAATAGAATATTGTTCCCTTATCTGCTCATTTGGAAGTCCAGAATGATTCATAGCTTGTGTAAGTATAGCAATGATATTTTTCACTCCATCTCCCATAAAATTTGTTTGTTCATGAGGACAATCATTGCATTTTCCATTTCATTGATCAACACGGTTCCTTCGGGTTCCAGCCATCGTCTAATACCCAAAAAGAATAGTGTGAGAGGAAAAAATCATGCTTGGGAAAACAACATAATAAATGGGGAGTACCTTCAATATCTAACTTCTTAAGTTTAATTATAAGATACTAACCGCAATTCTAGTACTATAACCTATACTTATACTTAACCTTAGGGACATCCCTAGACATACCTTAGAAATATCTCTAGAGATCTCATTAAAGTTCTCGCATCCTAGTTTCCAATGGTTGACTAAACCTTTCCTCTGATACCAACTGTAGAGACCCAAAGCTTGACGTACATAGATATTACATTACTTTTGTGGAATACATAATACATAACAAAAACAGACCCACAAGGACCATAATAGTTTAGTGTATTTGGAAACATGGAACGTAATCTTCTAATCGTGGTGAAAGATCTTCAACATCTCCCATAATGATCTTCCACTTTTTTTTTCCTTACCTAAAACCTTTCTTTTAATCCTGGGGGAAAATAATACATAAAAAGGGTGAGCTCAAATGCTCAGTAACGGTAAGAATGGATAAAATAAAACATACCATATACATTTGAACTTAAAAACCTGAACATAATGTTTAAACATCAAAATAATGATCATCGACATAAAACATGGAAGTACATAAGGAATAGATCATAATGGTACATAAATCATGATAAAATAGCATGGGAAAAAACATGTAATTGTGGAATACATTAAGAACATGTAATGATTTCCATAGTAGCCAAGGCATTGCTTCCAAGACTATCTTAGTGGACAAAGTCCCTTTCTGAATCGAGTTCACTCCTCGTCCAAGTCCTATAATACTGTACCAGATTGACTTACCTTTCCAGCCATGTCTATCTCATGAGATATAAATCTTTACCCAATGCATTGGGTGGTGGATAGTTTTTGTAAATGAATGTAGTTAGTGGTGATGAAATGTGTATCATGTGTGTTTCAGTTGTCTTGTTAGCAAGGTAATATTATATATATATAATGATATCCTAGAGCGGTGAATCAAAGGGATTCTTTTCTGACCCCATTACATGTAGGATTCGTTTTGAATTATCTGGGGTGAGAATCATTTGATAGATATCTGATTTAAAAGAACATGCCATCTTAGACCATTAATTTATGGATTTTTGGTTTTTTTGTTGTGTCACAATAGAAATGAAGAAGCTATATGGTTATAGGAGGTGTAACAGAGATATAGTGGGATATTCACCTTGTGAAAGGGGTATTCGACATCAATTGTTTTTTCACAGCTGGAGATTTCGACCAATTTTAGGGTTTGTATATGGAAGAGAGAGAAACTCTTGGACCATATTAACAACTGTGGAAGTAATTCATAATGTGTACTTTAATAAAGGTTAAGGTAAACTATTTTTGTAGAAAATCATGGAATTATTATGGAATACCAATGATTTCATGGTAATAATGGAATAACCAATGTGAATCCACCAAGATATTGGTTAGATTATAATTATTTTTTTTCTTATTTGTTTTAATTCTATGTCTTCCCTGTCTATTTCTATCTCAATTTTTTAGGATCCAAAATCTCCGTCAATGCCGCATCCATCCCTTTCACCACAAAATCAAACTTCTTATTCTTGGTGATGTATGTTGGCAATCCTTGCTAGGTCATTCTCTTTATTTTTGTTTTTTTTAATTTTCATATTTGGACATCATCATTTGTGGTGTTGTTTTGGTTTGGGTTGTGATTTAGGCAGAAAATTTTAAAAACCATGATGTGGTTTTGTTTTATCTATGAGTTTTTTTTGTGGTTATGGTTTAAGGCATTTCGACATTTCCCTTCAGTGCACAACATGATTTAATGAATTCTTTGATTTAGGGAATCCATTGTTTCTAGAAATTATTTAACATTTGGGATGGATGTACCCTATTTTTCATTGGGGGGTTTACTTCAATAACATAATAATTGTAATTTTATTTTTTAAATGAAATTTATTAGTAAATTGGAATAATTACCATTTTTTCTGATTTGATATTGTTGTGATGTTGTGTTATTTAGGGATGAATTACTCGTTTAAATTATCTTTCATTAGTGGGATTGGATTACACCAATTTAGAAAGTGTTGTTGATTATATTCTTGTTGACATGTGTTTAAAATTCCACTAAAATGGAAGTTATTTAAAAACATATATTTTTATAACAAATGAGTCAACAATGTATATATTTATTCACTATTAAATTTAGAAAATAATGTGAATTATTATAAAATAATATTTGTTAAATCTATATAATGATCATTGATCTGTTCCAATGTTGGATAATGGTTTGCAGAAGAAATTTTTTGTTGTGATTCGGTGTGTGTGATGTGTGGTTTTTTGTCCATGATTTTAGGAACAAGGGAGATAATTAGTTTTGATGTGAATTGGGGAGGAATGATTATGTTTGAGGTGTGGCTGTCCTTTTGGTTGGTGGGGTGATATAATATTTTTCTATACAATTTGGATAGATAGGAAATGGTTTCATTTTTCATTCATTTATGGAAGCCTGGTGACATTTTTTATAATGTTCATTTATGGAGGTAAGGTAACAAGTTTTTTTCCAGGCTCTTGGGGTAGTGAGATTATGGCTTGATTTAAATGATGACCTTCATATGATGTTTGTTTATGTTGTCCTATATTCCAATTTAGTGGTTGAATAAATTTTTAATAATATTTGAAATAAATGGTACATGGTTTTATTTATAAGTTGAAAATAAATAATGGAGAAATAAATAATATGTTGGGTGGTTTTGTATAGTTGACACTTTATAATAAAATTATTTATATAGATAAACAGATTGATCGGTTATGTGATATGTGGCTTGTGGTTTGTGTGGGGTTATAAAATTATCGGTTGAAAAAAGTGGAATAATTGTAATTTTGGTTAGTGTTTTATTGGTAACCTATATGATGTGATTTTGTGTAGATAATATTAATATATAGTATAATCTTATTTTTTTAATTATAAACGCACCCCTCCCACCTCAGGTACAATGTATCGACTCCGGTATTCTGAAATGGAGGGTGTATTTCACAAAATCAATGTAATAATGGTGTAAAGTTTGATACTAGGTATTCCATACACTATATTCTTGGATATTATGTACAAAGAGTGTGTGAAGGATGTAGCTATCCTAGTGAACTAGGTGATGCTCCATATGTTTTTGAGAAAGATGATATGTGAATGTCATATTATTGGGTGTCCCTTGTGTTTTAAAAAGATATGTGATATGACCGCGCTATGGGTGTCTTATTGAAGTGGTGATGCATGTAAGGAGTAGATAATGGGGTCTATTTCATGACTGTTCATGATACTCAACTTCATTGGTCAGGGAAGTGGTTTTGCTGTATGGCCCATGTGTCATTAAGTGAGTAAAAGATGGGATTAGCCTATGGGTCAGTGGCATAGTATTCTTCGGGTGATATGAGATGTGACTGTACATTGGGGAATTTTCCTATATTTATGAGGTAGTGATGTTATGTGACTATACATGTGGGGTGGTATTATATGTTATTTAAAATATATGGGATTCCCAAGATATATGTCACTAGAGTGTCATAGTAGCAGATCAGTGGAAATTTTTTTTGGGTGTCCTTTATGGATATATAACATATTATGTTAATATAGATAGTTCAGTTATTTATTTATAGTTTCATGGTGAGGATTGGATCATCAAATGACTGGTTTTTTTTATTCTGGTTCTACTATTTATTCATAGGTTAATTACTAGGAATATTTAGATTGTTCATGAAGTAATTAATTCCTTCTCCTAAGTATACTTTTTTTCACACACTACGAATATAAACTAACATTACAGTTTATATGAGTAGTATTCCTATCACATTTTATAGTACTATATAATACCATTCTATATAGTATGTGTGTTGTTTCATTATATATGTTTTATGATACTTACTATTGGAGAGATTTATCTGTATAGGTATTATTTATACATTATTTGTGGGATGTTTTTTTGTTCTTTTTGTATAATTTTATTATTTTTTATAACAGTGATTCAACTTATCCAATGATACTATATTATTGTAGATGCCAATTCCACCCATTTATGGAATTTTCTATGTACTTTGTACTATTATCTATCTAAGGGCCTACTCAGTGATGAACTCGACAGATATTATCTTTCTCCAGTTACTTTGTTTTCAAGGACATGGGGGATCATTAAAAAGTAAACTATATATAACTGACAAAAAACATTCATAGTATATCTTAAATATTATTTGTTAAAACATTAATATTATTTAATAATATATTGGGTTTCCAATATGTGAAATCAATATGATAGGGAAAAAGCCACATTAACAACTTTAAATGGAACTGTTAATAGTCCTTTCATTCCTTTGGTACATTTAATGTGGATAATGTTACTATGTACCTATCATATTAATATTCATATGAATATGAATATAAATATGAATGGAAATTTTATGGGAATTTGTAAAAACATCCACTTCATGGAATACGGTCCCATGAGAAACAATGGATGAATCCAAACCATATTCTAATATCCCAAGAATTTTATGGGATCAAGTCCATGGAAATAAAAAACAAGGAAATAATATGAATTCTAATGAAATAATACAATAAATTTTACTGATTTTGAGTCCTACCATAGTTCATTTATATCATAAATATACCAATATATGTGTCTAACTAATGAATATTTTCAGTTTTCCATAACCCAATTCAAAAAAGTAACCCAATGGATCATTATTTTCAAATAATTTCGGTAACAAATTATCAAAATTTTATTAAATACATTTATATGAAAATAATCATATCTACAATGCATGAAAATAAATTTTATTGTATGAAAAGTAATTTCATAAAAAGTAAAATGTGGGTAAAACATATTTTAAGGAAAATTCATATTAAATTTTATTATACATGAAAAATTGATATAACTAAAAAAACATTTATAAGTTTAAAATTTACAAGAAATATAAAAATATCCAGGGAAACTTTTATGAACATTGAGTTATTCATATCTTAGAACCATGGTATTTAAAAACCTACCATGATAAAGAATGAAAAATAGGTGGCCTTTGAAAAAATACATTGGAATCAGGGAGATCTAGATATAAAATTCCTTGATCAAAAGGAAAAATAAACAATTTCAACATCAATCCCAATAGTTCTAATAAACTCCCTCTAATTGTGTTCTTATGTATCATGGAAAAAAGTGAACAATTATATATCTAAACAGTTGATGAAAACTATAGTTGAATTATTATATGAACTATAATATATTCACCTACAATGATTATGAATCAACATATAATTGATGAGTTATTCATCTATAGAAACATATACGGGATTTTTTACAAAAAAAATTTATTAGGGGAAAATTAATCATAAATCCCACCACAATTATCAGGGTAATTTTCCTATAAAATAATTGTCAAAATTTGGTCTCAATGTTACATGACACGATAAAAGAAACTATGTCCAAGCCATGTAGTTGTTTTTTATGAGAAAAGTAAAATCCAAATATCATTCATAGAGTTGATATAGGGGTTTTCAATCATCTTCCTCGCCATGAAGAATACTACTATCCAAACACATGCACCTTAATTATTTTTATAGAACTTGAAGTATTAGACAAGCCATCCTTCGACCACAACTATTTACACTAGAACCCTTAGAGTCATGAAACACCATTACCACTAACCATTTGTCTAGAATATTACACTAATGTTTTATCTAAATCATTTAATAATAATCCATCAACTCAAAAAATCCATAAAAAACACAAAAATAAAACACAAATATAATAATTAATCATAACTATAAAATCGAGGGAATCAAAATTCTCCTCATCCCTGAATTTTTTCCCTCATAAGGTTTCCAATATTCATAATAAGAAAAATGATACAATGATGGTTTTCTCATCAATGATTATTTCTCTATGTCTTATGGTTTTCCCATATACAATGACATGTTGTATTGAGTATGATGTTTGTTTTAGCACATAATGCATTTTATCGATGATTCATATTAGAAACCATCTTCTCAAACAGAGAGGTGAAGAGGCCAATTGTAACATAATTCAATTTGGTAACATGCAATTGGATTATTTAATACCACCTTATATTTTAATACTAAATCATGACATGAATTAATGTCAACTAATATGAAATATCATGAAACTTGTAATCATTTACAGGATGTCCAGTGTTTTTAGAAGGGAAAAACTAAGATTCCAATATACCATGTCTATCCAATTGCGGATGTATTCTATGTTGAATTACTCTATAAAAAACATGTCACTAGATACATAAATAAGTTTTACATTACATTATGAAATGAAAAAAAGACAACATTGTGTCCCTTTTAACACACTAATATCCCATATCCTATTCAAACAACTTAATTGTAGTATAGTTCTTCACATCTTCGGAAAAATAAATATAATAAAGTGGAGAGCTCAGATTCTTAATAAGGATAACAATTATGCGGAAAATATCGAAAATAAGCATAAATATTTAAGGAAATATATAAGACTAGAACATAAGCCTTTTAAACATATACATAAGCATTATATAGAAAAGATAAATGAAATAAATGCATTTATTTATTCACATGTATATTCTACTAGTCAAATAAACACATGTAATATTAATAGCTAATTTCATATTGATGGAATGCATAGTGTTAGACATAATAACCACAGATTCAAGGCCTCCTACATAGATGATAAATAAAACATTTGTCAACGACTTATTCCAAGACACTAATTTGTCTTAGTAGAACTTTTGATGAATCGAAGGGCGTTAACGTGCACTGCATAACACTTACTATGCCCAACTCATTCCTCATATGAAAAGGTTGAAACAAAATATAATGATTCATATTTAAAACTAACCTACAAAATGTCTATACATCAACCATAAATAATTAATGGTATAAAAATAGAACATCCATAGTCCAACATATCACATAACCTTCAATACTATAAGAATGATAATAAATGAACTTCAAACAAGCGTAAAATCCAACAAATTATATTGACATAGATGAAATAAAAACTATTTGATTGATATATCTATTTCTATTTTAAAATTTGCTAAATGTCATGTAATTATAGAAGAAAACATTTTTTTTGAAAATATTATTATATTCTCATATGTGAAGCTTTGATGTTTTTAAAATGGCGTAAAATAGCCACACCGAACGTATAAGGTAAAAAACATTAGTTCAATAATTTTTCAAAAACAACCATAAAGTACCGTTTTTGGAATACAACAAAAATATTCCTTTCAAATAATTTTATAAAAAGTTATAAAACGGTATTAATGAAATTAAACTACAATATAAGAAATAGTAAGAATCATTTGAAATACTTTTATAATAAATAAAGATGTGGATAATAAAGAAGTCCTAGTAGATACTTATGGATAAACAGCCTCATATAATAAAGAGATTGTAAAATTAACCCTTACATTGCACTTTTTATTAGTGGAGGGTATGAAAACCTCTTGTAAAATGGTTCAATAATGACTATTAATTTATACACAAACTACATAAAAAATATGATATCATATAAGATCCACAAATATTTCATTGTTTATAATATTTTAGTAGTATCATTGTTTCAGGTGTTAACGGATTCATTTTATGTTATACATTTGGTTACATAAGTCTTATTATGTATGGATATAATGTATTTCATTCATATTTATAATTATATTAAGTTCATAATCAATATTTTCAGTCATCAAATAAAAATTATTCTTTAATTGTTACGATAGTGGTTGAAATCTCATCGCGTCGTGGAGTCGGTAAACCGTATGTACGCACGATCGAAAATATCATTGTATCGATGGTGAAAACATAATTAATTCGATGTTATATTATATATACAGAATCATTAACATGTTATATTTATTATTTACATCAATTATACACATTATTATTCCCATCCAAATAATTTAGTGTTGAATAAAAAACTACACCACGACGTGGAGACGGTAAGATGTACGTACGCACGCGAGGTGAATTTGTCATTAATAGGATGGTTTTAATAATGAATAGGGTTGTACAATATTTATAATAATTTCTCGGTATGTATATGGGACTAGATTTATTATTTTGTTATGGAAACAACATAGAATGATGAAGGGTCAGACGAAAAGAACATGGAAATAGGAGATGAAATAATTACCTCTTCTTCGGGTTCTTCCTTTTGATTTGTACAAAAGGGATCCTTACGATGGATTTCTGATAAATTTAAGGCATCTAGGATGAATCGATTTTATTTGGTAGGATAATTTTGTAGGGTTTTTTTGAGTCCAAAGTTTTTGAGGGGTCAAGTTATGTGAAGGAGAAGTACCTGTTTATAAGAGAGGTGAGGTTCACTTTAGGAAAAGCTTAAAAAATTATTTTATTATAAAATAATTTTAGGTTTCTAATTTTTAAATATGGATTTATTTCTAGGATAATGTGGTTATTGTTTGAACTACTCTCATCCAATACGATTTAGACAGTTTTAGGTCACCATATTATCCTTATCTATTAGATTTAACCCGTAGTGAAATAGTTTAACATTCACCTTATCTTCTTATATTTTTATAATAAATGTTTAAAAAATGTACTATAAAACTCCAAGAGAACATAAATTGTTTCATTAATTATATATATAATCTTATCTACATCATTTGAAAGAATGATTTATTTTTAGAAATATTATTTCATTTTATAAAATAGATTTTTTTTAAAACATTTATGTCAATTTTGTCACTATTAAGTATCTGGTTTTTGTGAAAGTCATAAAATCTTGATTACATATAAAAAATAACTTTATTCAACTCTAATATTTCATATTCACATATAAATTTTTTATATCTCATAAAAACATTCAAATTATATTAATTTAAATTTTTATAATATCATTTATTTGATTCTTTCATTAATAAGGAAAATAGTGCTTCATTATTGTGTCATAAATAAATTTAATTATTTAATGTATAAAAATTATAATTAAAATATCATGATGTAATAAATCTATTTATATTTCTATCATCTAGAAGCAACAATTTGATGAGTAAAACACCTTCATCATGGGTTGGGATTAGATTCTAGAGCATTTGGAGCAGTAGTATAGAGGGATCATAGTGGCTGAGGACATAGAGTGGTTTACATACCATACTCGTTACTCCATTAATATTATATGGGGGGGGGATTTAGGGAATGATGGTTTGAGTATGGAATAAATATAGAGATATATGATTGTGTGATTCCCTTGCTTGTCTTCATAAATTACATGGATTTATATCGAGTACTTTTAATCGACATCCTCATATTAGAGGGATTCAAGAATGATGGATATTCAAGTGGGATCATTGGGATGATTCATCAGTAAATGTTTTTTGACCCTATATAATAGGATCTCAGAGTATGAAACTTCTTCTAAATCATGATTAGTCCCATTGCCTGTGTAAACAAAGAGGGAAAGGGAATCCTAGAGAGGTGTGGTTCAAGTATTATGACAAGTGAGGTCATATGATATTTGACTTAACGAACAAATATGTTTAGGAGCATAGGAAGATATATGACAGATCTCCATACTAAAGACAACACCATTATTAGGGATCTATAAAGAGAGTGAATGGTGGTTCCAAAGGAGTTGGATCTGGTTTCTTAGGTGTAGTTGTGCACGGTGGATGATGCCATGATATTCTTTTATAGACACCACCAGGAATCCCAGGAAATGCTCTGGGAGCTATCAGTTGGGGTTGTAGAGAACAATAGTCTTTGTAGGCATAAGAACTTGTATTTCACTTTTTGATTTGAGTCATAATCTATGATTATTTGACTCCTTAATGAGTCTTAATATACATTGGTTTCGGTAATTAATTTATCCCAATAATCGGGGTAAAATAGATGGATATCCTATTTGCGGTTTTAATCCATCATCTTCATCTTAAAGTTTCTACAATGAATTATTCTTATGTATATTTTATTTTGTGTAGTTTGAGATTATGATTTGTGGAGAGAGGTTCACATGAGCCATTTTGGCAGTCAATGCTGAACCTTATGATGTCATAATGTGTATAGATTGGCTTTAAATTTCCTGATTCGAAGTTGAAAATCACTAAAGATGATTCGGATACCTTCAAACTGATGTGATTATATTAACCTTTATAGGCATGAAAAATTTGATGACATGAAAAGTCAGTTCTGCGAGAAGGTATCTGATGCTTGTAACCCATCAATTGGTGATTTTAGACCTTGTTGAACCATGAAAATTCTGTATTTGTATTCCATTAGTTGTGTAGTATTTTATTGACCTTTTCCTAGAAGATGTTTTGGTATTACCTATGAGTAGGGAGATAGATCATTCATTTATTGGTAGACATAGACAACTACGGTTACTTTTGAGGCATAATAGATGGACCATAACGAGTTCTAGATAATTTTGTTTCTATTGGATAACCTCCATGATATGGGTTTCATTATTTCCTATTTGTCCACCAGTGAAGCACCAATTTTTTTTGTGAAAAATATGTATGAGGGATTTTGGAATTAGGGGGATCAACATCACCATAACAAACCATTAATAAAGACAAACTAAACCATGGAGATGACTGAGGATAATTTTGACTAGTTGTGAGGTGTAAGATGGATCTTAATGACTGTTCACAAGTCCATCTACCACTGCATGATGGTTCAAAAATCTAATATTCTAATGATGGAATTATGATGACACTATATAAATGATCAGTTCATTAAGATGTCTTTTTCTTGGTCAAATTACCCTATCATGTTCATGGATTTGATGAACTAGGTCATCCCACCATATATAGCCACCCTATTTGTTGTCTTCTTCATCAACATAATCATATATTATACATTATAGGATGAATATGGAGATCACTTATAGTTGGTTCTATATTTTCATCTGCATCGCATGATTTATGTTAATCTCTTGATGTTTCATTTCTAGATTCAATAGGTTCATATTCTGGGCCATTTCATTTCTATGTATTGTTTATCCATGGACCTAGTTTACATTTATATAGTACTATCTTGGGATACACTAAAGTGAATGTTGGATGTTTTGTTCTTTCTAGGTTTTGTGGTGTAGTACACGAGGTTTATGGAAGACATATCTAAGATTTCATACCCTTTGACGAATCTAAAGTAGTAAAAAATATCTATTACCATAATATAGTAGTGCAATAGTGCCTTTTAGGAGTTGAGGTTGATATTGAAAATTAGTAATATGTTGAGACTACCAGAGGATAACATGATGTACATATTTTATTGTGATGCCTCTTGAGTTTGTCTTGGATGTGTATTGATTCGATGGAATGTTGACATAATATACATGCCATGTTAGTTGAGGAGAAAAGAAAAGTAATACAATAGTTATGACCTAGACCAAGAAGTTTCAGTCTTCTGCATGAGGATTTATAGGCCCTATATTTTGGGTTTCACATTGTAGTTTACATAGAGTAATGGATTATCGAGAACATCTACACATAGAGAGACATAAACATGAGGTAGTGATAGTATTTGGTGTTCACTTAGGACTATAAATTAATTATTCTCTAAACCCCATTAATATGAAATTTCATAGTGTATTCCCTTTGAAATAATTTTCATACTATCTTACTATTAGATGCTTCTGTGCAGTTGGATTCTATACTACTATACATGGTAGGGAAGTTTGGTATATCATTTCTTCAGTTCATGGTGTCGATTCCACTTCATCTATTAATTGTGAGAGAGTCCCATTAGGGAGATATATATTGTGAGTTTTTAGGTGACCAGATATTCAAAAGGGACACCAAAATTGATTATATGAAAGATGAAATCACATCACCCATTTCCATGGATTCAAGGCGGTTCAAGTCACCATGTGGGTGGAGGTGATGTAAGAGATCCCAAATTCTACTTTGGATATATATCCAGGTGTTTGGAATATGTAAAAATACATTTAGTGTAAGATTATGTGGTATGGGATGATAAATAGTGTTTTCATGTTCATCTCACATTGTCTAACCTTTTAAAAAGTGATGGATGAGGACCAGAATATAGAGGGATTTATTTATCCCCTTGATATCGTGGAGTGGATGTTAGAAGGAATATCCATGTACATTGTGATTGAGATTATTCGAACACCGAAGATCCATGATTCTAAATAGGTGATAGTTGAAAGACATATGATGTTGTCCCACTTCCTTGAAATTAGAGGGAAAATTTTGGTGTTGTTTTTTTTTCAATTTTACAAATGTGAGATTGTTCTCCTTCATAGGGTTGCCTCGAATATTGTCTCTAGTCATGAAATATTATTTACATCATGGTTATGGATATGCATGAGGTATGAATTCATGACCCAAATGAGGATGACTAGTTCCTAGCACTTCTAGATGAATAGTAAGACTAGCTATATTATCTAGATGTTTGAGGATATGTTGAGGGATTGAGTGCCAGACTTCAAATGAGTCTGGTAGGATCACTTTCCCTTGTTATAGTATTCATTAAATTATAGAATCCATTTTACCATTTGCATGGATCTCATAGAGGCCCTTTGTGGCAGGCCATTTAAGTCACCCATCTGTTAAAAAAATATGGTCTAGACATAAATTATTGGTCTAGAATTATTATAGATGATGAAAAAAAGGTCTAGGTTATCCATAAATAGTGGACGATGACACGGATTAAGAAGAAATATTATGAAAATAATTTCGCAGGCCCGAGGAATTTTATTTTGAAGACAACATTTTCCTAATCATATCACCATCAAATGGATTAGAGTGGACTGGTGGTTTATAAAACTTATCACCAACATTCATTATGTTAATCAAGATCTATCAATGTTTTAGCGAGGATACATACATCTCATTCAACCAAAAAATGTAAGATAGGGTGAAAAACATATTCCCCTAGTATTTTATGAGTTTATTTTAGGATTAACCAACACACTACATCATCTAGAGAGATTTTGATATCCTGGATGGAGACAGGTTTTTGGAGATCCTTGTAGAAATTGACGACAAAAAGGAGAGGACCATGTATGGACTGACTACCCCCTTGGATCACTTTTTTGTTGGACTATGGGGACATACATGATAACTACTAGGAGTGTTTGATATATTTGTGGTCTTTGTATCATGAGGTTAATTATTTTCTTTTTTGGGATTAAAATATTGAAACATGGAATGTATTAGCTACATGGTTTTTTTATTGTATGTATTTGAAGTATATATACACATGTTTCAAGAATGGTTGTTATGGTGGACTGATATTTTGTGGTCCCATGTTCTTTAAATTATATATTACATGCATTTTGTTTTTTAAATAAAATGGGATATCCCATAAATTGATGTGATGAAAAAAAAATATGAACAATAATGAGTCAATAACATCGTTTCTACCTTATTCGCAACCAAAAATAAGTCTTTGAAGAGTATTCAAATATCTTGTCTATTATTAGAATGTATAGAAAATTAATTAGCTGATTAACTTAATTAATCTATTCATATAATCAATATATAATATCATTTTAATATATCGACCCAGATAATTCCCTAGGGTTAGCCTTGTAACTCTTGTCCAGTAATGATATTCACATTACCTACTTCTATTAGAAAAATCACATCATAGGATATTAAAATTCCTAATCAAAGAAGACAAGAGAATAGTGAACACAATGAATTCCTTATATTTATAGAGAAAATTCATTTCAAATATGAATAATCCAATATATTGGTAGGACTCGTGAATCAACAGATTACAACAATTTTGAATAAATTGATTGTGTAGTTCAGTCCCATCAATTGACATTCAGCAATTGTTTGCTTTGCGTGCACTCGTGAAATGGTTTAATATATTATTATGTGATTTAATAACCCCATATATCCTTATTATTTATCACTAGCCATGAACACTTTGAACTGATTGATAAACATTAGATTTCATTTTTTTCTTCCTCAATTTCATTATTTTCTACATTGGATGAACCTTTATATCCATTTTCGACATTTTTAGGTTGCACTGAGCTCAATTAGCCTTGCAGAATCATGATGAATCCTCATAAAATGTATGTATCGACAATATAGGCGTGTTTATGGAGATATTAAATGATTGAGAAGTCTATCATGATGAATGAATATCAAATCATTAATGATGGAAGGACTAGAGGCAGGTAAGAACTCTGTAGAACCCTTAAAGACCAATGGAAACCTGTTTCTGGCCACTGCATGGCCCAATATGATAGATATGGAATAGATAAAATGATTTATTATAGTAGATAGCTGATATTACTTGTGTTATTTCCATATAATTAGCATGATGTTCAAATAAGGATTTGTGGAAGAATCCCTATTATACACTGTGTTGCTCGAAAAACAGACATCATCTTGGGTCTTGGCTATGATGGCTATTGTTTCAGGGTATAATAAGTATAACACACCATGTGTTACAACAACATTATATATGAAATATTTCTCAAGGATTCAACATGTAATAATTGAATACATCGACATGCGAATACAAGGCATGACCTGTACCAAAGTACAATGTCTTGTCTGCAATACTGAGACAAAAGATTTATTCATAGACATAGCCAAGCATAAAACAAGACACAAAGTGTCATGATAACTCCATGTGTTTGCCCCATACATTGTGTATGCCTACATTGTTTTTTGGCCATGTAACAACATGGACATGACACGATGATAGATCAGTAATACGCAACATGTTGGTCTCCTCACTTGTTGTATACCACTTGGTTTCATTTCAAGAATCATTAATCCTATATATCTCATTTGTTTGAAATTGTTCTCTGGTACATGAGTAGCCTATTTTTATTATTTATCCACATAGATCATGATAGTTTCCTCCATTATATATTTTACGATAGGTTCAATAAAAATTCCAACCATAACTCATATATTGGAGTCCTCCAACAATGGAATTGCAAAGGTAGAGGACCACCATAAACACTTTAGTGTAACCCCCCGTTATCATTGCTTCATGCACCATAAATATCGAGTTGAATCCACAATCGAAAAATTGGAAGGCATCCATTACTATAGAGACCCCCATCACACCATTTTGTAGGTCCTATACATATAGAGTGGAACCCTCATCTATATGGTCATAAGTCCTATACGTATATAGTGGAACCCCTATAAAATAAGAAATATGTCCTCATTGAAATTGATTGGAATCCTGTTGTAAGGAACCAGAAATTTATCAAAGGAATTTATCCATCATTATTTAAATGTATCATTCTATAAATCACATAAAATAACTTTGAGACCATAGAAAAAACATTATAAATGAGTTATTAAATAAACAAGAAGTATTCCCAGAATTTATGGAACCAATAGCGATGAAATAGTATCTTGACAATAATAATAGTTAAATGATCCTTCTGAATAATAAATAGGAGAAATGAATAGAAACTTCACCAATTAATGAATTACTAATATATATGAATCTTATAAATACAAGTATGTTATAATTATATCAAAGTCTAAGTAAATAAATATTTTGAAAATTATTAATTAATGGATTGTATATTTATAATTCATAAATGTTTAATCTCAATTCTGTGATTATTTAAATAATATAAAAAAATATTTCCATTAAATGGATTCATAAATTAAAATTTTAACACCTTATGATTTTATTATGATTTTATAAGAACATATGTATATTGTACAGGTGTTATGAAATCTATTATAATTTAGAAATATGTATTTTCCATTTAAATGATGATATAAATTTTAAAATAAATTATTCATTTTTATAAAATTATAATTCATAAATGAAGTTCATTTTTTTATTTCTGCGCTTCAAAAAGAATTTGCGGTTAATTTTTGGAATTTTTCTAAATTACATGAATATTTTCTGGATAGTGAAGTACAATAATTTACTATATATATACATTATATTCTAAATTTACTATTTATAGTGTTATCATTGAGGTAAGAACCATTGGTTAGAACTAACCTGATAAAATTACTATATTTATTCTCAATAATCAACATTATTTCTTATATTGAGATATATAATAATCTAATGAATTAAATAAAGAGAAAAAACCACTCTTCTCCTCTATAAATAATACCCCACACACCCTCTTCTCCTCACACCTCTATATCTTTGAGACATTCAAAACATCTTCCCATTACCTTACCAACCACCTCTTTCACTTCAAGGAGATCTTGGTCTCAACAAAATAGTATGAATGGGTAACATGAGGAGGATATCAAGAGTAGAATTGATGATGCAAATCAAATATCTTCCTCTTTTAATTTCATTTTGATTTAATATATTTTATTATTATTTAAAACCCCCCATCATCCAAATTACATGATAACTCACATACCATAGATATATGTTAATTATATCATTCCAATCAAAAATCCGTCATTAAAATCCTCCATATCAAACATTTATTATAAAAATGGAATCATCACATGTGATGTGTCAATTTACTGTATTCAAGGGCAATGAGCATTAATTTTATATAAATGGTTTAATGTCTATTAATAAAATAATTCAATGTTTTATGTAATTTTTTTTCATACAAACCTATTTATGTTCTTGAACTAATGTTTATACATAACACTATATTATTAGACCAAATGAGTCCATTGTGATCGAAAAACTATCGAAATTGAGATAAAACAATCATCATTAATTTTTTTATAAGGATTCATCCATATCATATTAAATAAATCATTAAAAGATCATTAAATATTAAAAATAACATTAATAATATATAATAAAAATTCTATATATATATATATATCCTCAATTTACATGAACATCCAATTGTGAATATATGTGAACCAATCATAAAAACCATGAAAATGAATGATACCGAACTATGAAATTAAAACCAATAAATCATCGAAAAGACCATAAATGAACTTAGTAAACTATAATGAATTAAATAGAAATATTAAAGGATATTTATTTTTAATTAATGAATCTAATTTGATTATATAGGATATTAACTTGAAGGAAGATTTCAGACACAATGTATTGAGAATTATCAAAATGAACTCTCTTTCATCGGGTTTTCCCACATTCACCCCATTTCTATCATGAATATTACATTTATATAATTTATTCATCATTATATTACCTTTAATAGGATATAATTGTTTTCTAAATGAGTTTCTAACAAACACAATGTTTTTCAGAATAACTTTTGATTCCAGAAACACATATTTTACTTCCCTAGATTTTTTATTATTCACTGAAGGTGGATCTTTCCAGAATGTTATCCCCCTATTATATTGGGAACCAAATTTTTATCAATTTATGATTATGAAATGAAACTTATTAATTTTATTGGGATATTTTATAGTCAATATTTATATATGTTCTATGTGGAATGCATGATAATGTAAATCTTACGACGTGATGGGTGTACTCAGAAATATATAGTGCAATGTAAATGTTATGATGTCATGGGTCTACATGAAATTATATATAACTATAATGGGTTGGGTAATGATATGTATCACATGATAAAAGTGATATATGAATGAAAAATATGCTAGATGTTTTTCATAACTATGTGTGGTATTTGTCGATAAAACATGATTTTTCATTTTTATACATTGCCACATTCGAGGACATTTCTTAATGCATCGTCTCATGATTGTGATCCTATTATTATTTAATGGTGATAATGATTATGCTAAACAAATTTATATTTTTTATGGGTTTCATAAATCTTATTTCTCAGCTTATAGCTACCCCTTTTGATTTATATCCTATAGAGATTACATATTCCATGGAGAATTCAAGGGGCAATAAAAATGTAGATAAGAAGGAATTAAAATTATGAATAAATTGTATTTCTGTCAAAATATTTAATATTTATAATTATACTAATACACTAAACCCTTTGTATCCTCATTTTGTATTGATTTTATGTTGATTGTCATTAAAATCATGTAATAAGATATTTACGAAAATCTGCGTTATTATACTCGTGATGAATATGGGAACGAGTCCCCTATAGATACAGACCAAGTAGAACACACAATTCCAATATAGCATGGGACCTCATATAACACCACATAATGATAAATGGTTAACTGAAAGAAACTATCTGATTCATGTCATCATGGTGAGACTTTCTTTCTAGAAGCCTGCATGGTTTGAACTCCACAGTTAGGCGTTCTTGTCCTGGAGTACTGACCATGATGGTTGAAGATCTATAAAGGTATAATGGTGTGTGTGAATGTTGAGAAAACACACATAAAATGACACATGTTGGACTATGATGACATTTAGTAGTTAGATGACATATTTAGGAACATGGGTGGGACCTCGGGTGGACCCAAGGGTGGGGACCACGTGTATGTAGGGAACTGATGGTATCTTGCAGGCAAGGACCCAACGACCTTCTTATAGATGGGTGTTTGTGCTATCACTGGGACCCGGTTGTAAAATTTGGTATTGGTGGAGGATCCTAGCCTTAAGCGAGTTTCACTTCCTATGTTGAGATGTAGGTTCCATAATGAGGATGTTGTTATCAAAAGGGGGTGTGAATGTAACAACCCAGAATGATAAATGGTTACATTATTAAAGGATATGACTCATTCCTAGAGGGTTCACCTTCTTTTTCAAGATCCTACATAGTTAGAAATCCATAGTTATGTGTGCATGTAATGGAGTAGTGGTGATTATGGGTGACCTTCTAGAATGTTTCCGTGTGTTTCTTTGAGTGAGGACAAAGAAAAATGGAAATGATATGTGTAGGACTATAGGGACAGTCATTAGTCAGATGACTAGTTTGGGCATGTGGGTGGGGCCCGGGGTGGGGACCTAGTGTTTGTGTGGAAACTGATGGTACACGGTGGGCCAGGACCCAATGATAATCTTAAGGCATGGTGTTTTTGAAATCACCAGGACCCAGTTGTCACACATCATCAACTAGAGTGGGTATCCCCATCATCTTTGGAGCAGGCCCACAATATATTTTTATAGCATGGATAAACTCTGGCGCACTATGGTGAAATTACTCTAATTTTATATTATTCCTCCAAAAATATGAGGCATATTTTTAAGATATAAGAATCTACCCGATTAGATATTGGAAGAAACATGAGATACTGAGAATCTTCAATAGAATTTCTGAATGGTTGGAAACCTTTTTTTCCAAGATAGAGATGTGAGAGGGATATCCCCTTTTTTCCCATTTCAGATTATTTTAACTGAGAATATATATACATATTTATCCATATCGTTGGATTTGGATAGTCTCTTTTCATAGATTTCAAAAAAGAATGGTTTATTCCATATTTTTTTGTTGTTTAGCTTCTCATGGTTGGATGATGTTACTCTTCTATTATGGGTGGAAAAGACTGGATGTGTAGTTTTCATACCCACTCTGTTGATACCATTTTTCTTGGATGAGGACACTTTTTCTCATGATTAGGGTTTATTTTCTTCCTATTTCTTATATAAAGTCCTTATATTTATATTTTCTCTCAATATTATCCCCCTTTTAGCATTAAAGTCATCATACTGTGAACATATATTGTAACAACCCGATCCCAATATCTCTGAGCTAGTGCATTAATTTTTATATTGGAATGATATAAATGAATTAAATCCCAAAGGAATGATCATTTTTTAATCTTGTTGAAACTAGACACATACATGATACTCATATTACACTGGGAATGGTAAAAAAATACAATACAAAACAAAAACTAATAAAATGGATCCACCACAACTCAATAAAATTTATGGTCTTCCTAAGCTGTTGTAGGTAAACAAATGAATATGGTGAGTTCAAATGCATAGTAAGGAATACAATTAGAAGAAGAAAGAATATAAAATAATTTAATTTTTATCTTATTTTCATAGTCAATATGGCATGGTTAATAAATGATAAACACACAATATAAATAAACTATGAATTAAACTGCATCCATAGATTTTTTCCCTTGTGAAAACCTCATGGATCCTAAAAACTGGAAATTAAAAATGAGAAATATTATTAATGGGATACCAGGTATAAGTAAAATGAATCCACTATACCATCAAAATGATTTAATTTGGTGGTAGATACCTGTCTGATTCTAATTTGGAGACAAATGTGAAGGGTTTGTTGGCAACTAATTTTCCTCTTGAGACTTGTCGATGCATCGTGGACCCATAGAGGGCCCCACCTATAACATCATTTCTTAATCCTTATTTATATATAGTTTTAATACATGTAAAATATTTCTTTTTAATAACCATATATTGTAGAGGATAATGATTCATCAATATTTCCATAGTCCAAACAATATCCCAAATAATCAACGTATATAAAATGTTATAATACCTAAGACAATAATCATATCCATGAAACTAGAATATGGATATATAATATATTTTAAATTTAAAATGAAAAATCATCTCAAAGGGGTATTAGGTACACCACATATGAATGACTTTCTGCACAATACAACGTAAATCATAGTAAAATGGAAACTGAATCTAAGACCATTCCAATATTGTAATCAGTTAGGATAATAATAATCATGTTAATCACAAAATACCATTAATATAAAGATTATCATGATATTATATACCAAATTGAAGTAAAAATAGACTAAATATATGATATAAGTGGCGAACAATGGACATCTCATTAAAATCAATGTGAGAAAATAAACCCCTTACCTTATGACTGAATGTGTTTTCCCATGATCAAAATGACCTAAATAATCAAATATACCTTCATCAATTATTAATCATAGGACCACATATACATTTAATTGAGTTATTATAACCTTATTGGTTTAATTCTTAGTCATTTTTTATTTGTTTAATAGGTGCAATTTTATTTATTTGGAATCATTTTCATTCTTAGTTTTCATGATCAATTTACATGTATTCATTAATGGAAATTTGTTTGAAATGTGTTTAAAAATAAATAATTATTAATATATATTATTAGTTACATTAATGATATATAAAGGAAATTATAATTATTTGGGGATATATACAATGATGATGACTCATTATTTAAAAATAAATGATAACTTCTCGGAAATACATGGCATTTTTTTGGATAGTGATCTTTTTTGGTATTATTATTTTATATAATGAGTGTGTAAAAAGTATAGAAAAATATACATGGTAAAATAAATATATTATGATCTGGTTTAACCATTGATAAGGTTTCATGTCCCTCCTTTAATATCATAATAGAAATTTATAACTCGTTATCCTTGAATGTGATAAATTAAAACATCTCGAATGTTATATTCATTTTTACTATGAGTAGAAGGGAAAAAGAGAGATTATGGTGAAGTATTCGACTAGACTTATAAAATTATATTTCATGTAGGTTTTTTTATTTCTCATAGCATTTGGATGTGGGAAGGTATGGATAGAGAAAAAAATGGATCTTGCAAAATAAGTTGAATGAAAAATGTAGAGAGGTTCACCTCTAGAGTACTCATCCTGGAGAATCACTATATAGACATTTTCATTGACTATTTTTCAGAACAGATAGTCTTGGTCATGGGGGTAAGGATTTTGATGTGTATTTGGAAGATCTTATGAAAGTCTCAAATATTTAGAGGTGTTGGGGAATGAGGGGGGGGGGGGTTCTGTAAAGTTTATATAGTGGAGGGGTGGAGGGTTTTCTTAATATTTTAATCATTATTCATTATTTTACCCTAAGACATGAAATAGTGTGGATTCCATGACCTATACTAGTATTATATGAAGGAGGGTTATAGATTTTTGTGCTAAAATTACTCATGATGTTAGGTTTAATGGATTAAAATTATATTTTATTTATACAGCAAATTAATGTATTTTACTATTCACCACAAATACCTACACATAAAAGATTCATCCCCATTTTCAAGGTGCCTATATTTTATTATAAAATTCACGTGTAAGTTTACCATTCATATGGTAATATTACGATTCATAAGTGTATGTTAATATTTAAAAGGGTATTTTAATATTAAAAATGGTATGTTACTATTCATGGAAAATTAACTTGTTTTTATCAAACTATAAATATCACACTGATCACAACCATGTTTGTTTGTTTTTTGAAATTGAAAACACGGAAGTGTAAAATTTACATTTAAAGGATATTTTATTACTATCACCTATAATAACTATATTTTTTTATCATAGAAAATCAGTGCTTCATGAAATATATGTTATCAAATGAATTGAATTTATTTATGAGAAACATACCCTAAAATGTTTGGGGTGCTATATTCTTTCCCACAATTGGAAATTCAGTCCTAGAAATTAAAGAAAATTAAAAATATGTGGGTGGTTCTTCTTCCTAAGATACCCAGGTTCTCATGTTGCCTCTTCCAGGTTATTGTTTCTTCAACGATTATTTACCATATGAGTCGTCAAATTTCTCAATAATTACGCTCTAGTGTCAAGAATCTCAATAGGATTTTCATATTTAAAAAAAATCAGGTTCTAGATTATTTCTTCAAAGGAGAGTACATTTTTTGGGTATGGAATGTATTTATTTAAAAATTTCAGGTGGAACTCAATAGGATTTGTAGGGAGACGTGGTGGCATTAATAAATGGTAAGCTAAAAATCTACTTCATTCTATAATTTCAAATTGTCAGATGTACCTGGGAAAAAATTTCCATTTCTTACTGATCCATAAAAAACCCATCCACAATGATACATTTAAAAAGACATAATCAATTTCTTGAAATTCCAAATTCTTTCTCCAGTTTTCAGCGTAAATATTTTTCCTACTTTGTTATGTATTAATATGTGCATGAATTCTCTTTACCTTTGCAGTTGTCTATTCGATATGTTCTAAACCTATAATTTTCCTCTCACTATCTTCATCCCAACAAGTTGGAGTTTTACCCCTAGTATCATATAATGATTCATATGGCTCCAATTTAATACTAGAATTGAAAACATTGTTGTAGAAAAATTCCACCATATGAAAGTATTGATCCCACATTCAATGAAAGTCAATAGAGCATGATCTTAAAATGTCTTCCAATGTTTTAGTAGTCCATTCAAATTGACCATTGGTTATTGGGTAGTAAAGAAGTACACATATTTAGATTAATATCCAAAGCCTTATTGTTACATTTCTATGATTTTGTTTTAAAATAAAGATCTCAATCAGACACAATTGATATAGGTGCACCATGTTGTCTTAAAACTTCATTAATATAATATATTCTTACAAGCTTATGTGGTAAATCCTCTCTTATTATAAAGAAATGTGATTATTTTGTGAGGCGATCAACAATTACCCATATTGCATCATTCCTACAATTTGTCTTTAGTAGTCATATGATAAAATCTATCATAATTTCATCGCACATACCCATGGGAATAGATTTAGGTTGCATGACCCCTCATGTATGACATCTCTCGACCTTCACATGTTTCAAAACAACACCCATTGATACATAGACAAAAATTTCTCACATTATGTTATTCCACCAAAAACGATTCTTCATATCACTATACATCATAGTGCTACTGGGGTGTAGAGTGAAATTTATGCTATGATAATATTCTAATAGTTTTCATTTTATGATTAGGTATATACAGAACACATAACTTCTTCAAAAATATATGAACTCCATCTACATAACCAATGTCTTCCAATCTTCTATGATTAACATCCTAAAGATTCTTTGTAAATTCTCATCATTGGATTGAGATATTTTTATCTTCACTAGTAATGATATTTTTTCACTCATTTTAAATTGAAATGATTTTCCATTTCTATAACCATTCTCATATCCATCATTATTTGATCCATGGATATGTGATCTCTCTAAATCCTCATTTAGGTCTAATTCCAATGATATTTCCTACTTAATGCATCTTCCAAAATATTTTCCTTTCCTGGTTGGTATTGTACTGAGCAATCATAATATTTGAGTAACTCAAGCCATCTCATTTTCCTCATATATAGTTCTTACTTTCAATAAATGAATTCCAAACTCTTCTAATCTGCATATATCTCATATCATTCATTGTAGAGATAATGGATCCATTGTAGTTGGGGTTTGTCATAATGGAAAGAACCTAATAACCCAACAATAAAAATGGGGGGGGGGTCAAAACCCATTGGGTGCTATTACTGTAGTATTATTGTAGTGGTACTGTAGTAGTAGAGGCATTGTAGCAATGGAAGACACTATAGTTGCGGTAGACACTATAGTAGCGGTGGACACTGTAGCAGTGATGAGTACTGTACCAGGTGGATACTGTAGTAGTACTATTCATAGAATGGGATTTGGGCCAAAACATTGGGCCTACGGGCCATGTTACGGGATACATGTTCACTGGGCTTTTAGGCTATGTAATGGGTCTCCCACTACCAAGTTAAAAGAAGTCATTGTTTTGATTTAATAATAAAATGGTGCCCCATCCCCAACCTTTTAAAAAAAGATAATGTCATTATATTTTTCAGATTATAGATTAGGTCTAATAACCCAATATCATGAGCTGGATTATTTTTCACATGATTCACCTACTACCATGATGCATAAAAAGTAACATTGTCATTTTTCATTACGATGCAACTGATTCCATTCATTGATTTTATCACCGTATATCAGAAATATATCATTATCATTTGCATAAGTCAAAATTGGATGATTATCCAACCTTATTTTCAATTCATCAAATAATTCATTACAATAGTTCACCCATAAAAACTTAACCCCATTAAATTTGAGCTTTGTTAGTGGGTAAGACAGTCGGGTGAAATTATGAAAGAAACATCGATAGTAACCTACAATGCCAATAAAACTACGTACATTGGTTATGTTCGTTAGCATGATCCATTCATGGATTCCATTTTATTCATAAGATCAACTATTATTCTATCCTTAGTGAAAAAAATTACAATACATGAAACTGATTAACACAAAAATTTACACATTCTAGACATCTCATATAATTCATTTCCTCTAAATATTTTCAGAATAATCCACATGTGAATCTCATGGTCTTAATATCTTTTCATGTAAACCAATTTATCGTCAATAAATTCCACAATAATTTCATCTGGATATTCCTTGAAAATACTATTCAATATAACTGTAATATAGGGGGCATTAGTCAGTCCAAAGTGAATTTTTGTAAACTCGTAATGTCCATACCTAGTTCTAAATGTTATCATTAAAATATCATCCATCCACATGCACAACAAATGATATCCATATCGAATGCTAATATTCAAAATATATTAGCCTCCAAGAAGTTAATGAAATAAATCATGAATGTGTGGAATAAGATACATCCTCTTTATTGAAATAGAATTGATTTCCCTTTAATCAATGCATAGCATAATGGACCCATATATATTCATGACAATGAAGATATGGGCTCCCCATTGAGAATTACTAGGTCATATAAATCCCTTTTCACTCAATTCCTTTAGTTTTTCCTTAGATCCACTAATAACATCGTGGCCATTATATAGGGAGTCTTTGATATTGGTCTTCCCTAGGGAATTAAATCTATAGTAAACTCAACATCCCACTATAGAGAATGTCATGGTAAATTGTCTAAAAATACATCTATATATTGTTGCACCATATGTACATCATCAATTAGAAGATCTGTATCCTCTTCCGTATATATTTTTTTCTCTCCCTCTTCTTGAATTTTATTCACTGGAGATACTAGTAGTGGATCTAGTTAAGAATCATTTTGTGAGGATTCAGATCTAAAGATAATGGATTCTACTCTATTCTCAAAAATGTAACTTCTGTCACATTGCATATATCATGCTATCATTATTTGTCTGCCAATTCATTCCAAGAATTAAATCAAATTCAATCATTGGTATGATGATTTTGATAGAAACTAATTCACATTTATGTGTAAAGAGTTGGACTGATTGAATCATTCTTGTTGTAATGATACATCCTATATGATTTTTGATTGTCAACTCCTTTATTAAATCAAATTGGACATGCCTAATTTTCATGTAAAACTGTGATGATTTAAATGAATTTGATGATCCAGAATCAAATAAAGAATTAAATTTGTTGGAGGAAATAGTTAATGTCCCTTCTACAACATCATTAGGAACTTCATCCTCAGTGGTTGTAATCTCATAAGCTTTCCCTTTCCCTCATGGTCTTTTTTGAGGCATGTTCCCTTGGAGATTAGGATAATCATTTTTATAGTGTCTAGTATCTCTAAAATTGTAGCATTGAACATCATTGACTTGTCTTTTCCCCTTGTATTCACTAGATCGATGAACATTTTATAAATACTTATAGTAAACTCACATGCCCTTTAGTCATAACCCAAGATGTTTCATTCAAAAATTCTCACATAAGGGAAATTTCTTCATTTCCATCTTCATCACTGGTGCTTTAGATTTAAAATGGTTATTAAAATGCCTATTATTATCTTGATTTACTGTGACTAAATTTGATCTTGAAAATTCCTTTTCTGTTTTAATGGAACTTAATACAATTTCATCATATGATGCAATTGTTTGAGAAGATAGTTCCCTTCGATGAATTGTCTTATGACGATCAATGAAATTATCACACTTGTCTTCAAAATCAATTGATGGAATATAGTCTCATGATAATCCATGGATGAATCAAAACCATTTTTAAATATAATAAGAATTTGTTGGGATCAAGTCCATGGAAATTATAAACAATGAATTAATATTAATACTATGGAATTAATTCCATGAATTATATTTATTTTGAGTCCTACTATAGTTCATTGATGGAACAATTATACCAACTGGCATGTCAAACGAATGAATATCTAACATTTTCTCTATCCCAAATAAAAAAAGGATCATAATGGATCATTATTTCCAAATCATTTAGGTAAAATAAGATCACAATTTTATTAAATAAATTTATTTAAAAAATAAACATCTCTACAATGCTTGAGAATCAATTTTATAGTAATAAACATCATTTCATGAAACACATAATGTGCTTAAAACCAATTTTAATAAAAAATCCTATTATGTTTCATTTCAAACCACAAAAATGATATAATTAAAAAAATATATGTTTTAAATTGATAAGATATATAAAAAAATCCATTGTAATTTTTATGAACATTGACTAATTCATGTCTTAGAACCACTATACTGAAAAACCCACCTTGCTAAATAAGGAAAATATGATGCATTTGAAATCATACTTTCGAATGAGGGAGATCTAGTTTTAAAATTCCTATATTGTTTTGAAAAATAAACAATTCCAACATCCATTCTAATAGATCTAATAATAACCCTCTATTTTTGTTCCAATAGATCATTGGGAAACTAGAATAATTATATATCTAAAAAGTCGAGGAAAACTACAGTGGAATAATGAAAAGAACTATAATATATTCAATTACATTGATTGATAATATACAAATTATTAATTATTTAACTTATATAAAAACATGTATGGTATAGTTTAAGAAAAATATTTATTAGGGTGAAAATAAATCATAAATCCCACCATGATTATTAATGTAATTTTCATATTAATATTTTTAATTTTGTCTCATAGCTACAGAACACAGTTAAAGAAACTATGTCCCAGCAAAGAAGATGTTTTTTACGAAAAAAAGAAAATCCCCATAGCATCCATAGAATATCTATAGTTGTTTTGAATCTACATTCATGCCATGTTTAATATAATGCTTCAAACCCACACACTATCAATGTTTTTATAGAGCCTTAAACTACTAGACAAGCCATCCTTCAACCACAATAATTTCAACTAGATCCACCATTGTAATGACACACCATTCCCAAAAACCATGTTTCTAAACTATTACACTAATGTTTTTTTAAATCATTAACTAATCAACCATCAACTCCCAAAATCCATTAAACCCTCAATATGAAAACACCAGTATCATAATTAATCATAACTTTTACATAGAGGGAATAAAAATTCTCCCCATCACTGAATTTTATCCCTAATGTGGTTTTAAATATTCTCATTAAGAAAAATGAGACAATAATGGTTTTCTAATCAATGATTATTTTTCCTATGTCTCATGGATCACCCATCTATAATTCCACATTATATCGATTATGATATTTATTTTAGCACATAATGAATTTCTCTAAGATCCATAATATAAACCTTCTTCTAAACCAGATAGGTCAGGGGGAAAAAAGTAACATAATCCAATTAAATAAGTTGGAATGGTAATATTTAATACCTCCTTAGTTTTTTATCCTAAATCACATTATAATCTAATGTCAACTAATGTGAAATCTCATTAATATTATAATATTTTCTCAGATGTTCAATGTTTTATAAAGGGAAAAACACCATGATACCAATATTCCATTCCTACCCAATTGTTGAAGTCCCATGTGGGGAATTGATCTATAAAAACCCAAATTACTAATTTTGATACCCCAACCCCAATTACCTAGATTTGGTGCATTATTACATAACGTTGGCAGTGTAACACCCCGAGATTTTATAAGATATATGATTTTTAATTTCTTTTATATCTTTTGTTATACGCTACAACAAGATTATCTTGAAACACTGTATTAGCTTGCAGTATACGCAACACTTATCATGGAGCGTGTTACACTCAATTTCACGTTTGTTTGATTGAAGTTATTCTACAAAACATTGAGTATATATATATGTATATATATTAAATGTATAAATGTAATATGGATAGATTCTATTATACACAACAACAAAGGAATCTTTCACTACACGAAACCCTAACTTGGCATCCATTACACGTAATCACAACATTCCACAATAGTGTGTGTTGTACGCAATACCGTGTTTCACTAAACGAGATATTATTATATTATTATTATGAACTAGAAGTTATGAATAATAATTCCCACTTTTTGAAATTTTATATATTTTATCTTTCAAAATGGACTTCATTTTTGTTTTCAGAATATCGAAATTACCCTAGGCTGAATTTTAGGTATTTTTCTGAAAACGTTCAATTTCTGATAAATAGTGAAAACTATGGGAAACTATTTAAAAACCAAATTTATATTTAAATAATAATTTATTTTATTTAAATTTATTTTACATCAAAATTGATACATAATAACTATATAATCTCAATGTAATTCATTGGAGTCATTTTTTAATAATTTTAGATATATAAAAATTATATTGAACTTCTCACCGTCTTTTACCCACCTCTTAAGAGAGTTTGAAAATATACATGAAACATAATTTTACTGCATCTATGAGTGGAATATCGAAAATCCGAGAGACATGGTTAATATCAAGGAGTAAAATGTGGTTCAATATGATAAAAATAATTTTTGCTTAATAGTAACTTTTTACTTTTATTTACAACTGTTAAATGTAAATAGGGAAATTAAGTGTAAAAATGATATTATTACTACTTTATCACATGTCCTATTTCTATTGGATAAGTTTAATTCGACCAAAAAGAACCTTAGGAATAGAATATTACCCTTTAGGTCCAGTTGGATTAGATTATGACACTTATTATTATTTTATTTAAAGAAGAGTGAAAACAGTTAAAATCAAAGTTTAATAACTAAATCATTTTTAAAATAAAGTTATACATAAGATAAATTTGACTGTAAATATTAATTAGAAAGATAAAAATATTTCATTCATAATTTTATTTTATTTATAATTTTTAGCCATTAAATAATTAAATTTATTTATGACACAATGATGATGCGGTAATTAACTTATTAATGAAATATTAACATAATTGAAGTTATAAATACCCAAATAAATGAATTTGTGACTTTTTTTTAATTCCAATAATTTTCTAGGTTAATATGACATGTTAGTATTTATTAAATTTACTTTTTTATAACTAATAATGTTTTTATGATTTTTACGAAAATCAATTACAAAATAGTGTAAAAATTGACATAAAATATTTTTTTAAAATAAATATTATATTATTAATTGTTATTATATTCATAAAAATATAATGTTTAGAAAAATTAATTATATTAGGATATATATATTAATTAATAACGATGTGGGGTTCGTTTGTCTTGTTATAGTATGTTTATTAACCATATAGTGTAAGAAAACAAGAAGACACGATAAAAGTTAAATTATTTAACTTAGTGTTAAATATAAATTAAAAGGTTAAAATAGTTACATAAACTTGTATAAAACATACTTTTTGAGATTAGTTCGACCAATACCCACTTTAGCATTGAAATAAATCAATTTGGAGCTATTATAAACCGAATATGACTTTATTATAAAATAATATTTTATGTTTTTCTAAAGGTGCCCCTCTCTTCCCTTATAAAAATGGCACCCCTTACCTCTTCCTTTCACACCATTTTGAGCCTTTAAGCTCCTCCAAACCTCGCCAATTCTTCTTCTAAACCTATCTAGTTATATCATTGAGGTTCTGGTTATCTCAATAGACCATCTCTAGTGCCCTAAGAAGAAGTTTAAAGGAGGCGCATCGAGGAAGAGGTAATCTCTTATACCGACTCTTTCAAGTTTCATTCTTCTTCTACATCCTCTTCTTTAGTTGTTTCATTATAAAGTAATAACATCAATATTAATTATATAATGATATGTTATTATAAATACGAAAAAACCTATTTCATCTTCTATCCATCTATAGAAAACGAAATCACCACGTGTGCGTACGTACGGAATACCCTCTACATGTCGTGGTGTAATTAATTTTTCCACCACCACCTTACATGGATGGGTATAACAGTGTAAAGAATGAATATATATGATTATTATAGAATCATACTGATTTTATGATATTATATCATCAAATAAAATTCCATTCAAGAAATATTGGAATGATATCATCGCTCGAGCGAACGTACGGATTAGCGTCTCCACGATGGGATGAGATTCATTTTCCATGTTAACAATCCAAGAATGATTATAAAGTATATATAATAAGTAATATGAAATATATGACATAATAATTCTACTAGATTTATGTATATATATATATATCTATCATCTACTTACTTCCATTCAAGTCAATAAGAAAGGAAAATAGCGTTCATGCGTACGTACGACCTACCGTCTCCATGAATGGTGTATTTCATTTCATTCATCTATATATTTTATATATATGTACTGAATATATATGATATATAAATAACTATTTACATTATAGAAGTATATAATCATGATATAAGTAATAATAATATCAAGAACAATAAGTCAAAACACGTACGATAAATAAAATGATTTTACCCAAAACACTGCATTAACATGGAATTTACCAATGAATGGGTAATATAAAGTCATAAGTAAAACATATATGATATAATAACAAGTAATATGACACCATAATAAGTCAATGACATTATTTAAATCATTATACAGGAGGTTCGGATACGTACAAATCATATCAGACCTAAGGTAAGGGATAATTATCCCAATCTCATTCATATCCGAGATTATTTATTCCTAAGTATTTACTAGGGTTATATTTTTCATCGATTTCCATAAATTATTTTCATAATGTTTTTAATATTATTCCATGTTTTTTAAAGTCAATTTTACCCTTTGTTGACTTTTAGCACACTTTATGGAAGGACTCTTTCATATGGTTACCATATAAGGTACTTTTTGACTTTTCCGTTAAAAGTACGAGGAGAATGTTTTTCTTAACTTATACGGCATGAATAGATTTTTACGGGTTTTTAACACCAAATGTTGATGAAGTTTACTCTACAATATTTCATGTTTATTTTAAATAAAATATTTTTCTTTTTATATTTCATGACATTTTGTGAAAAGAAAAGTGTTTTTAAGAAAAAAAGGATATTTTTCTCAAAAATTAATTTCAAGTGTTTTATCAAAACCATTTTCCATCTAAGATTATAATATTTCATATTTCTATGTTTAAAGTGTACTATCTCAATTATATACATGGTTTCACTTTTCTTATGATGAAATTATATCCATTTTTTATATGGAATATGTTATGATGAGATGATATTTATGAAACCCATTTTTATTCTTTGGGATATGATGAATGATTTATATTTATGTTGTGGCACAAGTAAGAATGATTTCATTGTGAGATGGGTTGGACCTATATCTCCATAAAATGCATTGGGTAAAGATTTATATCTCATGATATAGACATGGATGGAATGATAAGTTAATCTGGTTCTGTGATACGGGACTGGAATGAGGAGTGATCTCGATTCAGAAAGGGACTTTGTCCACTAAGATGGTCTTGGAAGCAATGCCTTGACTACTATAGAAATCATATAATGTGATTAATGTTTTTCCACAATTACATATTCTTATTCCCATGCTAGTTTATCATGTTTAATGTTCCTTTATGATCTATGCCTTATGTACTATCAAGATTTATTTCTTAGGAGTGTGATGTTTAAACATTATGTTCATGTTTTTTTAAGTTCAAATGTATATGATTTGTTTTATTTTCTCCATTCATACCCTTAATGAGAATTTTAGATCACCCTTTATATGTTTTCTTTTCCACAGGATTTATAGATTTGTTTTAGTTAAGAAAACAAAAAGGGGAAGATCTTTATGGGAGATTTTGAAGATCTTTCACCATGGTTAGAAGATTATGTTCCATGTTTCCAAAGGCACTAAACAATTACGGCCCTTGAGTGTTGGTTCTTGTTATATATTAATTATTCCACAAAAGTAATGTAATTTCCATGTATGTCATGATCTTTGGATATCTACAGGAATAACCACTCAATATCAAGTCTCGATATTACGATTAGTTTAGTAGCCTTGAAAGTACACGATACATACATAAGTTTTACATTTAATTATGAAATTGTAAAATAATGACATTTTGTCCCATTAGAACACACTCATATACCTTATATTATTCTTTTAGGTCATTCATAATATACATCTTCACATCCTGGGAAAAATGAAACATAAGATAGGGGTGAGCTCAGATGCTCATTAATGATAACAATATAGCAGAAACATTCATAAATAAGCATAAAAATTTATGGATATTTATAAGATTTACACACAAGCCTTTAAAAAAACATCAGCATATTATGGAAAAGATAAATCAAATAATTCCATGTACTAATTCACATGGATGTTATTCTATTAGGACCATCACATTTAATAACAACAGTTAGCATCATAATGATGGAATGCATATTCCCGAACTTCATAACCACACAGTCGTAGAATAGTGCCAAACCTCATTTAAAACATTTTTAATGCGTTGATTCAAGACAGTAATTTGTCTCATGATACATACTAATGCATCAAGGGGATATTGTGGGACCCTCCCCTTAATTAATAAGTCTGATGCATTCCTATTGTTAAAAGATTGTTATATAACACAAATATTTTCATTTATAACTAGCATAGAAATTTCCATTTTTTTAACCATAAACCATGAGTGGTATAAAAATACCACATCCACAGGGATACATATCAAAAAACCTTTAATACAATATGGGAGGAAATAATTCAACATCCCAAAATCGTAAAATCTAATAAAGAATGTTGACATCAATAAAATCGAAACCATTTTAGAGATATATCTGTTTCTGTTTGGAAATCATTTAAACGCAATGTATTTATAAAAAACATTTATTTTGAAAATATTATTATAATTTTGTAAGGTAATCTTTGAAGGAGTTATAACTGCAGAAAATAGCTTCACCCTATGTATAAGTTAAAAAACTTTTTTTAACTTGATTTGTCAAAAGGGTCATAATGTACCATTTCAGGAATACGGTGGAAAGATTCCTTTCACTAAATTTTATAAAAATTCAATTAAGGTATAAATCACTTTAACCCTTATTATATTAAATAGTTAAAATGTTTTGAATTACATTTTTATGAAACATGGATGTGGATGATAAAGATGTTCTAGTAGATACTTATGTATAAAAAACCTTAGAAAATAAATATATTGCAACGTTAACCCTTATATTATACTTTATCATTGTAAATGGTACATTAAAATTGTATATAATGGTTAATGAATTATTTTTAAATTATACAAGAACCACATAAATAAATATGATATCATAAGAGATCTTCTAATATTTCCTTGTTAAAAATATTTTAGTAGTATCATTGTTTCAGGTCTTAAATGATTTAATTTCCATTATATGTTTTGTTACATAAGTTTTATTTGTAATGGATATAGTGTATTTGATTCATATAGAGAATTATATTATGTTCCTAAACATTATTTTGAACCATCAAATGAAAACTATTATTGTGTGGTTACGATGGTGGATGAAATCTCATCGTGTCATGGAGACGGTAAGTCATACGTACGCACCAAAGACAATATCATTCTATTGATGGTGAAATATTATGTAATTAGAGTTTATATTATATATTTATAATAATTAAAATGTTATATTTTTTATTTACATCAATTATAAAAATTATTATACTCGTTCAAATAATGATGATTTAAATAACCAACTACATCACAACATGGAGACAGTAACCCATACATACACATGTATGTTTACATTGTCTTTAATAGGATTGATAGAATAATGAATGTGTTTGTAACATATCTATAATAACATATAAAAATTTATAAGGTACAAAATTTATTATTTTTGTATGGAAACAACAATGAAAGAGGAAGTGGAATAAGAAAATATCTTTGAAGTATGTGATGAAATAATTACTTTTTTTTCTTGTTCTTCCTTTTGATTTGAACATAAAAGCACATTAAGTTGGCTTTACAATCAATATAAGGCCTATAAGATTAATTTATGGTAGTTGGGAGGATATTTGAACATGTGTTGGCTGAGCCAAAAGTCTTTGGGGGTGTGAAATTAAGAGAAGGATAAGTAACATTTTATAAGAGAGTTGAGGGTCACTTTTGGAAATGATTGAGATATTATTTTATTATTAAATCATTTTATGTTTCTAATTGATAAAAATGGATTTATTTAGGAGATGAGGTTTTTATTTTTTGAAATAATATCATCCATCAGGTTTTATACATTTTATGGTCACCTTATTAACCATATATTTTAGACATAACTCTTAGTTAAATAGTTTATCATTTAAAATGGATTATTGTATTTTTATAATACATGGTTAATAAAAATACTATAAAATACCTAGGGAACGTAAAGTTGTTCATTATTGATATACCTATCCATATATATGTCCTTGGAACAAATATTAAATTTTTTTTAATATTACATCTTTTATTAAAATATTATTTGTTTTGAATACTCAATTATGTCAATTTTGACAATATTTAGTATTTGGTTTTTGAAAAAGTCATATAAAATAAATATATTCAAAAAATATATATTCAATATACCCTTAAATTCTATATTCACATATAAAATTTGTGGATTTTCTAAAAAAAATTAAATTATATTTATTTTAATAGATATAATATAATTTATTTGATTCATTCATTAATAAGGAAAATACTGCATCATTATTGTGTCATCAATATATTTAATTATTTAAATAATAAAAATTATAAATAAAATATCATGATTTAGTAATACATGTTTTATTTCTAATGAATATTTATAGTTGAATATATCTTACGTATAAATCTATATTTAAAATGTTTTAGTTATTAAAATTTTATTTTAACACTTTTAAATATTTTTTAAATTAAAAATAACAAATGATTTAATATTATCCACGTGGATAAAATTGGATTATATTTTATACCTATGGTTATTTTTGGTATAAATACACTTATCCAATTTAATTAGGACGTGGTTTAGGGTAATTATAATATCTTTTTTACCATTAATTACCCTATTTACTTTTAACCATGGTAAATGAAATTTAAAAATTTCTATTCCCCAGAAATGATTTTCATCATATTGAATAACATTTTAGATATTGATTTCTACATTTTCAAAAAAAAATTCAAAATTCAATTAACAGATGTGGTAAAATTATGTGTTAATCCAATTTGAAAATATTCCTTGAAGGTTAGTAAAAGATGATAAAAAGTTCATTAAAATTGTTATAACTAATCTTATTATAAAATGAATTCAATGAATTTCATTGTACTAATATAGTTATTATGTATCTATTATTAATTTTAAAAAAATTAAATGAAAATATTTTTTATTTAAAAAAATTCACTTTTAAACAATAACACAGTGTTTTTATAAATCATTAAAAATTGAATGTTTTCAGTAAAATGCCAAAAATTCTTCCTAAGATAATTTTGATATTCTGAATCAAAAAAATGAAGTCCATTTTTTAAAATAATATTTTTACAACTTCAAAAAGTGTGTATTACTATTCATAACTTCTTTTTAAATGGAATGTTTGATTGGTCATGGTGTGCTACAACTCGATGTTTCGTACCACTCAAGATATATCATTATTCAATGAGAAGCGTACCATGGATGTTTGGGGTGTTACATTCACCCCTACTTCAAATAATTTATTCCTCAAAATTTCTAGAATATTAATCCACAAAAAGATTCAGGTGGTTCTAAATCATATGTTCATTAGGATACCATGTAGCCTCTTCTATTTTGTAGTTTTTCCAATGAACTTTTATTAGACGAGTCGTTCAGTTTCTCAAAACTAGTTCTCCAGTATCAAGATTCATGATAGGTACTTCACAATAAGATAGACCAGGTTCCGGTTAAATTTCATTATTGGTGAGTACATGTATTGGGTGTTGCATATATTTTATCATCAGTGATATTTGGAACAAATGAGGAACATTGGAGAGACTTGGCAGCATTGCCAATCGATAAGCTACAACTTCAATTTAGACTAGCCTTTCGAAAGGTCTGATATACCTGTGACTCAATTTACTGTTCTTACTAAATCTTATAACACCCTTCCATGGAGATACCTTCAATAAAACATGATCACTTACTTGAAATTCCATATCCTACTTTCGGTTATCGGCATAGATCATTTTCCTACTTTGAGATGCTATAATGTTCATTTTGATAATCTTTACCTGTTCCATTATTTTCTCAACAGGTCTGGAGCCTACGAGTTTTCTTTCACCAACATCATCAAAACATGTTTTTGTGTCAAATATCTTTCCATAAAACACATTATATGGTTCCATTTTAATACTTAAATGGAAGCTATTGTTATAGGAAAATTTTATATGATGTAAATACTAATCCCACTAACCTTGAAAGTCATGTGGGAAAGATCTAAAAATATCTTCCAAGGTTTTAATAGTATATTCTGATTGAACATAAGTTTGATGTTGGTAGGAAGTGCTAAAATAAAGATTAGTATCAAGGGATTTCTGAATAATTTTCCATAATCATGATGTAAAATGGGTATCACATTCAGAAGCAATTGATAGTGATACACCATAAAGTCTTACATCTTAATTAATATATAATATTTCTAAACATTAAAGTGGTAAATATTATCTTATAGAATGAAATTTGTTGACATGGTAAGATGACAAAAAGACCCATATTACATCATTCCTTCTAGGAGTATTTGGTATCCCCCTAAAAAATTCCACTATAATATCATCCCATTTACACTCAATTAGGGGAAGATGTTGCATGACACCTCCAAGATTTTGACTTCAACTTTCACCTATTGAAAAACCATACATTTTTAACACATAATCTGTAATTCCCTCTTCATGTTCTCCCCCCAAAAATTCCAGAACAAATATCTAAACATCTTAGTGGTACTATGGTGTATATGGAATTTAGACCTATTTTCATTATCCAACAAATTCCCTTTTAGATCAGGTATATTTAGAATACAAAGCCTGTTTTTAAATTTCAAAATTCATCATCATATATGATTCCAATCGATATCTTATCATTCACATATTTAATATTTTTTTTAAACTCCTCATCATCAGTATGAGAAAATTTTATCCATTTAATTAAAGATGTTTTAGAAATCATTTAAAAATGTATTGTTGTTTCACCTTTCATTATTATTCTAATATATATGTTTACTAGATCCATGAACATATGACTCCCTTCAAATATAATCATGTTAAAAACACCATGATCTATTCAGCTCAAAGAATTCTCCACCTTATTTTCACTCCCCGTGTGGTAGTGTATAGTGCATTCACAATCCTTGAGTTGTTCAATCCAGCACCTTTGCACATGTTGAGTTCTATCTGTGAGAAAATATACTTCAAACTATTTTAATCAGTTTATATCTAACATTTCTCACCATAGTGGTAGTGTCTCCATATCTTTACAGAAAATATTAAAGCTGCAAAGTAAAGATCATGAGTTCAGTCATTTTGTTAATGAATTTTTAGCTATAATAATGGATAATAAAAACTCTATAATTTTACATAAGGACACTACTAAGTCATTTATTTGAAGCATCACTATAAATAACTAACCCATCAATTCCCTATGGTAGAGTCTAGATAGACGCATTGACTAATTATCCATTCAATTATTCAAAACATTCTCCATAATTTTTTCCCCAAAAAAATTACCCCTTGGCATGTGAGATTGGTTAATAGGTTAGACAATTGAGTAAAATTCTGGGTGAAACACTGATAATAATCGACTAAACCAATAAAAATGTGTACCTCAGTTACACTCATTGGTTTTGGCCATTAATGTATTTAACTTATCTTTGAAGGGTCAATAAAAATTTCATTCATATAGGCAATATGACAAAGAAGATATTTCACCTCATGCCAGATTTTAATCTTGCTAAATGTCCCATATAAATCATTTCTTCTAAATGTAAATAGATTATTGTTCAACTGATTTTCATCATCTTCGTTTATTCTGGAGTATACTAAGATATAATCAATAAAGACCACTAAAAATTTATGAATATATATCTTGAAAAAACTATTAATTTGAACCCATAAAATAGTGGGAGAATTAGTCAGTCCAAAAGGCATTACTGTAAACTTGTAATGCCCATACATGGTACGAAATGTTGTCCCTGGAATGTATTTCTTCTTTAAAAAGAACTGATGATATCCAGATCGAAGTCCAATCATTGAAAAATATTGAGCAAAATGAATTTTATCAGATAAACCATCAATTCATGGTAGGGTATGCTTGATCATTTTTTATATCATTGATCTACCTCTAGTCAATGCAAAACCGCATATATCAAACTTTCCTCTTAACAAAAAAAACATAGGCTCTCCATGGAAAAACACTAGGGGTGAAAAAATCATGTATTCCTCATTTTTTCTAGTTGTTTATTCAGTTCCACTAATTCCACATTGTAAATTATATAAGGGGTTTTTAATATAGTCCTTGAACCTGGAAATATGTCAATGAAAAATTAAATTTCCCATTTTAGAGTATGTTCAGGTAAATCCTCTAGAAACACATAAATATATTCTTGAACATTAATTAACTCTTATATTTTAACATTATTTTCCTTACACATTGTTATTTTAGTTCCTTAATCCCCAATAAATTAATTTAGTAGATCTACTGGGCAAGAATTTATATAAGAATTAGAACGTGAAATTTCATCTCTAAATATAAGGTATTCTTTATCATCATCAGAAATTGTATCCTCCATCTTCATATAATAAATTTTCACATCATGGGTATAAATACCATCCATATATAGGATTATATCAAATTCAATAATGCGTATGACAATGAGTTCAGCAGATAAAGAACATTTATATTCCTTAAGGATAGCTGATTCAAAAAACATTATTGCAATGATACTTTCGTCAGTAGTTTTGACTATAAACTACCTTGTGATGTCAAATTGGAAATATCTAATTTTCATGGAAAACAAGGAAGATATGAAAGAATGTGTTGATCGATAAATAAATAAATCTTTGGCTAAATTTGAGGAAACAATTAATGTACATTCCACCACGTCATTTGGAACTTCAACCTCATTAGTTGTGATCACATAAACTTGGTCTTTCTCCATTAGCCATTTCTGATGTAAATTTTCATGACAGTTATAAAATTTATTGTCAAAATTCTCCATTTCTTTCCAACTATAGAATTCAACATTGACATCCTCTCTCTTCCCCTTGTAATCACGTTCTTGGTGGACTTTTTCAACATACTTGTAACAAACTCACATTCCCTTTAGGCATGTGCAAGGTTGTTTCTTCACAAATTTTCTATGGGGTAGAATTTCAACTATTCCCTTCATCCCCTTATTTTTATTTCCTGAGTGTTCGATAGATATATTGTAGAGACTTGGAACGTAATCTTCTAATCATGGTGAAAGATCCTCAACATCTCCCATAATGATCTTCCCCTTTTTTTTCTTACCTAAAAACTTTCTTTATATCCTGGGGAAAAAACATAAAAAGGGTGATCTCAAATGCTCAGAAAGGGTATGCATGTATAAAATAAAACATACCATATACATTTGAACTTAAAAACATGAACATAATGTTTAAACATAAAAAGCTTGTGCAATGACATAAAACATGAAAGTACGTAAGGCATATATCATAAAGAAAAATTAAACATGATAAAATAGCATGGGAATAAAACATGTAATTGTGGAAACCAATAAGAACATGATATTATTTCCATATTATCCAAGGCACTGCTGCCAAGACCATCTTAGTGGACAAAGTCCCTTTCTGAATCGAGTTCACTCCTCATTCCATTCCTGTATCACTGAACCAGTTTAACTTTCCGTTCCAGCCATGTCTATATCATGAGATATAAATCTTTACCTAATGCATTGGAGGGAAATATAGGTCCCACCCATCTCATAATGAAATCATTCTTACTTATGACTCAAAATAAACATACATCATTCATAATAACCCAATGAATAAAATGGGTTTCATAAACATCATCCATCACCACATAATCCATATAAAATAAGTGGATATAATTTCATAATAAGAAAAGTGAAACCATGTAAATCATAGATACTTTATACTTGAACCATACACATATGAAATAATTTCATCTTAGATGGAAAATGGTTTTGATAAGACACTTGAAATGAATTATTGAGGAAAATAACCTTTCTTCATCAAAATCATTTTCTTTTCAAAAAATTTCATGCAATTTTAAAATAAAAGGAATTTTTTTGAGAATATTCATGAAATATTTTAGAGGAAGTTTCATGAAAATAAGGCTTTATAAAACAGTAAAAATCCGTTCGTGCCGTATAAGTTAAAAAAACATTCTTCTCGTACTTTTTCCAGAAAAGTCAAAAAGTACCTCACAATAGAACGATTCCATACATACCATGTAGTAAAAGTAAAAAATGGGTAAAAAGGACATTAAACATACATGAAAACACTTTTATAAAACATGGACTTGGATGATAGAAATAACCCCAGTAAATACTAACGAATAAGCAATCTCGGATAAAAATGAAATTTTAAAAATTATCCCTTGCCTTATGTCTGATATGCTTCGTATGTATCCGAACCTCCTGTATAATGATTTAAATAATTTAATTGACTTATTAAAGAATAATATTCATTGTTATGATATCATATATGGTTTACTTATGACTTTATATTACCCTTTCTTTTGTAAATTCCATGTTAAAGTGTGTTTTGGGTAAAATCGTTTCATTTATTGTATGTGTTTCGACTTGTCATTTCTTGATATTATTACTTATATCCTGATTTAAATAATTCCAGAATGTAAAACATGATTTATATATAATATATATTCATCAAATACATATATATTATAGATCGATAAAAGGAATGAAATACACCGTTCATGGAGACGGTAGGCCGTACGTACGCATGAACGCTGTTTTTGTTTCCTTATTGAGTTGAATGGAATTAAGTAAATGACATTCATATATATATATACATAAATCCAGTAGCTTTATAATGTCATATATTTCATTATTATTGCTTATATATACTTTATAATCATTCTTAAATGGTTAACATGGCGAATGAATCTCATCATGTCGTGGAGACGGTAGACCAAACGTACGCACGAGCGATGATATCATTCCCATAATTATTGAAGTGAATTGGATAGTATGATAAAATATATCATAATCAGTATTATTTTATAATAAATATTTATAGTTATTATTTACACCATTATACCCATACAAGTAAGGTGGTGTTGGAAAATAGATTACACCATGACGTGGAGACGGTATTCCATACGTACGCACGCGCGGTGATTTCATTTTCCGTAGGATGGATAGATGGTTAAATAGGGTTGTTTAATAATTATAATAACATATCAGTATATGAGTGATATTGATTTTATTACTTCATAATGAAACAACCTAACAAAAAGAAGTGGAATAAGAAATAAAGAAGAAATAATTGGTAACGAGCATTACCTCTTCTTTGAAATGCCTCTTTGAGTCCTCCTCTTAGGGCACTAAAATCGTTCTTTGAAGAAGTCCAAGACCTCTAGGATATTACTAGGGAAGTGGATAAGAGAATTTGGCAGGGATTTTCCTATCTTTAATCCTCAAAGTGGTGTGAGGAAGAGAGGGAGGAGGTTCCCTTTTATAAGGGCGGAGAGGGGCATCTTTGGAATAACTAAAACTATTATTTTATTATAAAGTCAAATTCGGTTTTAAATAGCTCCAAATTAATTTATTCTTAATCAAAGTTGGGGATGTGTCTAAATCCTTTCATCCAATAGAATTTAGACAAGTTTAGGTTCCTATTTAAACCTTATCATTTAGATTTAACATTAAGTTAAATAATTTTACTTTTCCTGTTCCTTATTGTGTTCTTATACTATAATGTTAATAAACATAGTATAACAATCCAAAACAACCCCAAGTCGTTTATTATTAATATATATATCCTTATATAAGCCATTTGGCCGAACCCTAGATTTTTAGGAATAAAATAACAATTTATAATATAATATTTGTTTTAAAAACTCTTTTATGTCAATTTTGACACTATTTTGTAATTGATTTTTCTGAAAATCATAACAGAATTATTAGTTCAAAAAAAGATAACTAAATCAATAATAACATGTCATATTAACCTATAAAATTATTTTAATTTATAAAAAGTCTCAAATTACATTAATTAGGGTATTTAAAACATCGATTATGTCAATATTTCATTAACAGGATAATTACTGCATCATCATTGTGTCATATATAAATTAACTTATTTAAAGTCTAAAAATTAAAAATAAAATATCATTATGTAGGAAATATTTTTATATTTCTAATGAATATTTATAGTCGAAATTATCTAATATATAACCCTATATTAAAAATTATTTTCTTATTAAACATTGATTTTTAATATTTTAACCCTTTTTTAAATAAATTAATAATAAATGTCCTAATCTAATCCAAGTGAGCCTAAATGGTCATATTTTATTCCTAAGGTTGTTTTAGGTCTAATTAAACTTATCTAATAGAATTAGGACATGTTTTTGGGGTAATAATAATAACAGCTTTACCCATAATTTCCCTATTTACTTTTAACTGGGGTAAAAAAGTAAAAAGTTACTATTCACCAAAAGTTATTTTTATCTCATTGAACCACATTTTACTTACTAACATCAACCGTGTCTCTAGGATTTTTGAAATTCCACTCATAGATGAGGTAAAATTTAGTTTTATGAAAAATTCAGTTTTTTTAAACTACCACTTAGTGGTTTCACTATTCATAAAAAATTGAATGTTTTCAGAAAAATACCATAATTTCACCCTAGGATAATTCTGATATTCCGAATCCAAAAATGAAGTCCGTTTAGAAAAATAAAATTTACAAAATTTTAAAAAGTGGTTATTACTATTCATAACGGCTAGTTTTAATAATATTTTAATAGCATATCGTTGTTTAATGAAACTCGGTATTGCGTACGACGCAAGCTATCAAGGAAGGCTTCGGTTGCGTGTAAAGCAAGCCAAAATAGTGTTGTGTGTAGTGAAAGATTCCATTGATGATTTATATAACATAAAAACAAAATATTTCTCATAAAGTCTCAGATGTAACATTCTACCCCCCTTAAAATGAATTTCACCCTCGAAATTTGTCGGGGTTATAAATGGTTTACTACTCATAAGTTTCATTAATAGAAACCCACATCGTAAAAAGGAATACCAAAACCAATATTTAAAAACAATAGTATGAAACGTAATGGTTACCCAAATAAACTAATCACTGGGTTTCCACATAGGTGAAAATATGGATATGGGAGAGAAATCTAACCATCATGTTCCGATGGAGAGTGGTAGAGAACATGGCTATGGAAAATCCAGCAATGACAAAGCCATAAATTTGTGACGATCTAAGGTACCATATGATTCATCAGATATAAGAGCACTAGGACAACATTTTTGGGTTTCAATATCATTTCCCTAAAGTTGAAGAATTTGAATTAGAATAAATACTTACTTTATTTTGGTACAATCTCACTGTTTTTCGTGCCTTGAACAATTTCCACTTCATCTATTACAGAAATGAAGTTGAATTTGTTATTCATGATGTGTTAGAAGATCATGTGATAGAATGATGGGTCATTACATCTGTCTCAAACAAAAGGTTAGAAAAGTTATCAAAAAATACGTAAGTCCATCTATAGTGAGATCAATCATATATGGTTCCTAAAATGGACATATACTTTATATATCATACTACATAATGTAATAAATCTAGTTTTTACTAAACAAGGACTTCTTGTAGGCCAGTGGTAGGCGATAAAGGCAAGTCGCACTTCGGTTGTGGGTTCGATTCCCACAGCCTTGTCCGACACGATGGGTTGTCGCCAGTCCTGCAGGTTGTCCTTTTTCTAAAGATATATTACTATAACGTCCCATAAATAATATCTAAAAAACAATACTAACTTTTGTCCAACATAATCCATTCCAATCTTTAGGATTATCCATAACATTGCAGTCCACTCTCATATTATAGTGAAAATGATTACCAGAGATTTCATATAACAAGCATGTTAATTCCATCGTTGATCCCTATATTTCATAAGATGTGTCTTGTTGGTAACTTTCCAATCATTCGAAGGCCTTAATCATGAATTCTCTTGAAAAATGAATACCCATTGAATCTTAGTGAAAACATGAATGTAGTTAAAAGTTAACACATTCCACAAACCAAAATCCTCAAAATTCTTTATACTCAATCCATGATATCACTTAGTCCTTATATCAATCATGAGCTCATGAATACTGTCAAACATTTCATTTTCTCTGTATCCCTTCATGATGCGAATATCATCTGCTTTCCAAAATATTTTAATCACTTTTCATGGTTACTGGTACCTTAAAATTATTGAAAACCACAGGAGAATAATAATAAAATATTCTAATACACAATAAAAGTACCTCAACAACATTATTCTTGAATATCGATACATAAACACTTCAATCCATCCTCTTCAATTAGAATAAGTCCTTCCTTGATTTAGAAGTAACATTCTAGGTCAGGGCATTGAGTTGGGTAATGCCCATGTTCTCAACAAATAATAAATTGAACTCCATAATAGTCTTTCACTTTATGACCCTTTTCTCCACACAGATAACACCGGTCCCTCCATTTGAGGTATTCCTCAAGGTTCTTCTTCCCTTCTTTAGAAATCTCAATCTTCATTTCTTTATGCTCCTCAACATGCGAACATTCATAATAGTCTATCTTCCTCTTCTTTGATAAATTAGGCATACCACTAAATTTCACCTTGTTAATCATATATCGCGATGACTGATTCGGCATAATCAGAATATCTTTCTTTCTAGGAATTACACAATTTTGTTGCTCATAGTCACCAATTTTTCCATTGGATTCAATGTTATCCGAATTCCTTCTGCTTCCCTCCATTAACGAAAACACAAAAAGAATTCTGTGAGAGGCAAAAATCATGCTAGAGAAAACAACATAGTAAAGGGGTAGTACCCTCAATATCTAACATCTTAGGTTAAATTATAAGATCGTTAGCGCAATTCTAGGACTATAACCTATAAGTATACTTAACCTTAGAGACATCCCTAGACCTACCTTAGAAATATCTCTAGGGATCTCACTAACGTTTTCGCATCCTAGTTTCATACGGTTGACTAAACATTTACTCTGATACCAAATGTAGAGACCCGAAGTTTGACGTACATGGACATTACATTACTTTTGTGAAATAGATAATACATAACAAAAAGAGACACACAAGGACCGTAATAGTTTAGTGTCTTTGGAAACATGGAATGTAATCTTATAATCGTGGTGAAAGATACTCAACATCCCCTATAAAGATCTTCCCCTTTTTTTCATACCTAAAAACATTCTTTATATCCTGGGTAAAAGAAAAAAATAAAAAGGGTGAGCTCAAATGCTCAGTAAGGGTAATCATGGATAAAATAAAACTTACCATATACATTTGAACTTAAAAACATGAACATAATGTTTAAACATCAAAAGCTTGATCAATGAAATAAAACATGGAAGTAAGTAAGGCATAGATCATAAAGAAAAATTAAACATGATAAAATAGCACGGGAATAAAACATGTAATTGTGGAAACCATTAAGCACATGATATGATTTCCATATTAGCCAAGGCATTGCTGCCAAGACCATCTTAGTGGAAAAGGTCCCTTTCTGAATCGTGTTAACTTCTAGTTCCAGTCCTGTATCACTGAACCGGTTTAACTTTCCGTTCTAGACATGTCTATCTCATGAGATATAAATCTTTACCCAATGAATTGGAGGGAGATATAGGTCCCACCCATCTCATAATGAAATCATTCTTAGTTGTGCCACAAAATAAACGTACATCATTCATAATAACCCAATGAATAAAATGGGTTTCATAAACATCATCCCATCATCACATAATCTATATAAAATAAATCGATATAATTTCATAATAAGAAAAGTGAAACCATGTAAATCATAGAGACTTTATACTTGAACCATACACATATGAAATAATTTCATCTTAGATGGAAAATGGTTTTGATAAGACACTTGAAATGATTTTTTGAGGAAAATATCCTTTCTTCTTCAAAATCATTTTCTATTCAAAAAATTTCATGCAATTTTAAAATAAAAGGATTTTGTTGAGAATATTCATGAAATATTTTATAGGAAGCTTAATTAAAATAAGCATTAATAAAACTGTAAAAATCCGTTCATGCCGTATAAGTTAAAAAAACATTCTTCTCGTACTTTTTCCAGAAAAGTCAAAAAGTACCTCGTAATAGAAAGATTCCATACATACCATGTAGTAAAAGTAAAAAATGGGTAAAAAGGACTTTAAACATAAATTAAAACACTTTTATAAAACATGGACATGGATGATAGAAATAACTGTAGTAAATAATAACGAATAAGCAATCTCGGATAAAAATGAGATTTGCAAAATTGTCCCTTACCTTATATCTGACATGCTTTGTATGTATCCGAACCTCCTCTATAATGATTTAAATAATTTCATTGACTTATTAAATAATAATATTCATTGTTATGATATCATATATGGTTTACTTATGACTTTATATTACCCGTTCTTTTGTAAATTCCATGTTAAATAGTGTTTTGGGTAAAATTGTTTCATTTATCATATGTGTTTCGACTTTTCATTTCTTGATATTATTACTTATATCCTGATTTAAATAATTCCAGAATGTAAAACATGATTTATATATAATATATATTTATCATATATATATATATATATTATAGATCGATAAAAGGAATGAAAAACACCGTTCATGGAGACGGTAGGTCGTACGTACGCATGAATGTTGTTTCTGTTTCCTTATTGAGTAGAATGGAATTAAGTAGATGGAATTCATATATATATAAATATATATATATATATATATATATATCCAGTAGCTTTATAATGTCATATTTTTCATTATTATTTCTTATATATACTTTATAATCATTCTTAAATGGTTAATATGGAGAATGAATCTCATCGCGCCGTGGAGACGGTAGTCCGTACGTACGCACGAGCGATGATATCGTTCCCATAATTATTTAATTGAATTAGATAGTATGATAAAATATATCATAATCAGTATTATGTTATAATAACTTTGTATAGTTATTCTTTACACCATTATAACCATCCAAGTAAGGTGGTGTTGGAAAATAGATTACACCACGACATGGAGACGGTATTCCGTACGTACGCACGCGCGGTGATTTTGTTTTCCCTAGGATGGATAGATGGTCAAATAGGGTTGTTTAATAATTATAATAACATATCAGTATATTAGTGATACTGATGTTATTACTTCATAATGAAACAACCTAAGAAGAAGAAGTGGAAGAAGAAATAAATATGAAAGAATCGGTAACGAGCATTACCTCTTCTTTGAAACGCCTCTTTGAGTCATCCTCTTAGGGCACTAAAATTGGACATTGAAGAAGAACCGGACATCTAGGATGTTTTAGGGAAGTGGAGAAGAGAATTTGGCAGGGATTGGACGAGCGTGAAGGCTCAAAGTGGTGTGAGGAAGAGAGGGAGGAGGTGCTCTTTTATAAGGGAGGAGAGGGGCATCTTTGGAATAACTAAAACTATTATTTTATTATAAAGTCAAATTCGGTTTTAAATAGCTCCAAATTGATTTAGTTTAAAGATAAGGTGGGGATGGGTCGAAATCCTCTCATAAAATAGAATTTAGACAAGTTTAGGTTCCTATTTTATCCTTATCATTTAGATTTAACATTAAGTTAAATAATTTTACTTTTCCCGTGTCTTCTTTTGTTCTTATACTATAAAGTCAATAAACGTACTATTACAATACAAAAGAACCCTAAGTTGTTTATTATTAATATATATAGCCTTATCTAAGTCATTTGGCCTAACCTTAGATTTTTAAGAATAAAATTACAATTAATAATATAATATTTCTTTAGAAACTATTTTATGTCAATTTTGACACTATTTTGTAATTGATTTTTTTGAAAATCATAACAGAATTATTTGTTCGAAAAAAAGATAATTAAATGAATAATAACATGTCATATTAACCTATTAAATTAGTGGAATTCATATAAAGTCTCATATTAAATTTATTTGGGTACTTATAACATCAATTATGTCAATATTTTATTAATAGGATAATTACTGCATCATATTTGTGTCATCAATAAATTAACTTATTTAATGTCTAAAAATTACAAATAATATATAATTATTTAGGAAATCATTTTAGCTTTCTAATGAATATTTATAGTCGAATGTTTCTTATGTGTAACCCTATATTAAAAATTATTTTCTTATTAAACATTGATTTTAACTATTTTAACCCTTCTTTAAATAAATTAATAATAAATGTCCTAATCTAATCCAAGTGAGACTAAATGGTCATATTTTATTCCTAAGGTTGTTTTTGTTCTAATTACAATTATACAATAGAATTAGGACATGGGTTGGGGTTATAATAGTAACATTTGTACCCTTAATTACCCAAATTACTTTTAATCGTGGTAAGAAAAGTAAACAGTTACTATTCACCAAAAATTATTTTCATCTCCAAGAACCACATTTTACTTACTGACATCAAAAGTGTCTCTCGGATTTTTGAAATTCCACTCACAGAAGTGGTAAAATTATGTTTTATGAAAAATTCAGTTTTTTTAAATACCACTTAGTGGTTTCACTATTCATCAAAAATTGAATGTTTTCAAAAAAATAAAAAAATTCCACCCTAGGCTAATTTTGATATTCCGAATCCAAAAAGGAAGTCCATTTTGAAAAATAAAATTTACAAAATTTCAAAAAGTGTTTATTACTATTCATAACAGCTAGTTTTAATAATATTTTAATATCATATCGTTGTTTAGTGAAACTCGGTATTGCGTATGACGCATGCTATCGAGGAAGGTCGCGGTTGCGTGTAAAGAAAGCCAAACTAGTTTTGTGTGCAGTGAAAGATTACTTTGATGATTTAAATAACATAGAAACAAAATATTTCTCATAAAAGTCTCGGGTGTTACATATCTTCTCCTCTTTTATTGATTTAATGTCATATGAGTTAGATAATTATCTTCGTTTCATTGTAGCATATGAGACTATATCATCGTATGAGGAGATGGATTGTGAGACTAATGCTTGAGGGAGAAATGATTTTAACGCACAAAATAATTTATCAATCTTAATCCATAGATTATGTATACAATTTTTTGCATGCCTTGCTATCCTTGTATTTTTATCCTCATACATTGAGATATTATCATCACCATTTTTCTTTATAATCAGAAATTGAATTTCCATATCCACTCGAAGCTCACAAGGATATTATTTTTCTAAAAAAATGACTTTATACTCCCTAAATTCCATATTTTATATATGATCATCTTCCATTATGTTTTCAATTATGGAGTACCATTGATCCGCATCACCTATGAGGCAATAAAATTTCATGATAACTTCTTCCCTTTTTGTACTCCCTAGAGCCTAAAATATTTCCTCTATGGAACTTATCCTTTGTTTATTTACAAATTTATTTTTATTCCCATTGAATTTTGGTGGTTTTATATTCTAGAATCATACATACATTGATCCTTCACATTGTGGGTCATGGTTCTCTGTATGGGTAATGTTATTATTCATAACCTGTTTGAGTTGTCCCATTATGGTTATAAGAAATTTCTCATTAGTTGCATCCTCAAATCCACTATAATTATTTTCGTAAGAGGGTTAGCCTGATATAAATTACGTGCATTGATACAGTTTACGTTCCTTACACTAGTAACCATTACTAAATAATGGAATACACGAGAATAGTTTATGAATAACAATACAAAATTCCAAAGTATGAAAATACCTAACATAAATTTATAAATTTATTCATATAGTCCATAATGAAAAAATTCTATCATTGAAGAAATATTAACTCATATGTCCTTCATAATGGATTGTGAAGGGAATGTGAATAAAAATGAGGATATCTTCTAGGAGTGTCGTAACCAAGAGTGCAGTAAGGCCCATTGAAGTGCACAAATGCACATTCGAGTCTAGCTCAATGCGCAGTTTTCAAGGTTTACGCCTAGATACATCTGTTCCAGAGATGCCTCTACCATGTCATATACAAATAGGGATGTATATCATGGGAAATTCAAAAAATCTATCTATTACCAAAAATTTTGGATGTTCTTATATACATGACCTCAAATTTTATGTTAGGGTAATGTTCTGTATTCATAGTTTTTCTGAATCATGTTTCCATGGTTTTTACTATACATTCTCTGATACCAATTGTAACTCCCCAAGCCCAATTATCCAGAGTCGGTGAATTATTATATCACATCAGCATGATCATAAGAGATCATGTCTTGAAAGTCCGATTAATTAATGTCTTTGTGTGTTCTAGATACATACATACATTTTAAATTATATTATGAAATAAAACAACAACAACATTGTGTTCCCTTTGAACACATTAATATCCCTTAGCCAATTCGTGATGGTTAAATGTAATATACTTTTCCGCATCGCAAGAAAAATAAAATATAAGAATGGGGTGAGACCAGATTCTTAGTAAGGATAACAATATAGCGAAAACTATCAAAAATATTCATAAAATTTAAAGGAAATGAATAATATTAATACACCTTCCTTTTAAAAATAAAATTTATCATAATATTGAAAATTTAAATAAAAAAATTTCATTTACTTATTCACAAGGGTAGTTTACTAGTTGAAAAATCACATTTAATATCAATAGCTAATTTCATAATGATGGAAAGAATAATTCCATATATCATAACTATATAGTCGAGTCCTTGTTCTAATACTAATTTTTTTTCAAGTACTTGTGCCAAGACACTAATTTTACTCTTGAAATCTATATAATCATTGAAGGGATATAGTGGACCACACCCATCACTTACTAAGTCAATTGCATTCCTCATATGAAAAGGCAGAAACATAATATAAACCTTCATATTTAAAACTAACCGGCGAAATGTTATTATTTTAATGATAACCCATGAATGGTACAAAAATAGAACATCCACAATCAAATATATCACAAAACCTTCAATATAATATGGAAGATAATAAATCAGCTTAAAAAATCATTAAATCCAATAAAGGATGTTGACATTGATTAAATCAAAACCCTTTGAGAGTAATATCTTTTTCTATTTTGAAATAATATATAAATTATATAAATATAAAAGAATATATTTATTTTGAAAATATTCTTATAAGTTTATAAGGGAAGCTTTGTAGTTGTTAATACGGTGGAAAATAGCTTCACCCACCGCAAAAGGTAGAAAAACATTCTTTCCATAATTTGTCGAAAAGGGTCATAAAGTACATTTTTTGGAATATGACGGAATGATTAATTTCAAAACATTTTATAAAAAGTAAATAATATGTATAAATAACATTAACCCATAGTCTGGGAAATGATAAATTTTTTTGAAATACTTTTTTAAAAAGCACGGATGTGGACGATAATGATGTCCTAGTAGATACTTATGTATAAACAACCTCGAATAATCGAGAGATTGTAAAATTAACCCTTACCTTGTACTTTTACTTAGTCTAGGGTATGTTAACATCGTGAATAATAGTTAAATATTTGTTAAAAAATTATACAAGAACCACATGTGTAAATATGATATTATATAAGATCATATAATAATGATTTGAAAATAAAATATTTGTACTATCATCATTTCGGGTGTTAACTGATTCATATTCATTTATATGTTTTATTATGTAAGTACTCTTTGATATGGATTGGATTTATTTGATTCATATGAAAATTTAAATTAAGTTATTAATCATTATTTTGAATTACCAAATGAAAATTATTCACGAATGTTTACGATGGGGGATAAACATCATCGTGTCATGGAGACGGTAAGCCATATGTACACACGAGTGAAAATATCATTCTATTGATGGGGAAATATTATGTAATTGGATCGTATAATATATATATGGAATCCTGAAAATTTTATATTAATTATTGACATCAATAATAATAATTATTATACCCTCACACAATAATGAAGTGTTGAATATCTAACAACACAATGATGTGGAGATGGTAAGTTGTACGTTGGCACGTATGGTAGCTTTGTCATTCATAGTATGAATAGAATAATAAATATGGTTGTACCAAATTTATAATAACATATCATCATGTATAAGGTACTGGATTTATTATTTTTCTATGAAATCCACAATGAAATAGGAAGTGGATGATGAAAATAACATTGAAAGAGGTGATGAAATAATTACCTCTTCTTTATGGTATTCATTTTTATTTGAACAAAATGGCTTTTTATGTTGGCATTAAAAAAAAGTAATTCCTCTAGGTTTAAGTGATGGTAGTTGTGAGGATATTTGAGTTGGGGTTGGAAAATACAAAAGGATTTGGGGGGTGTGAAATTTTTAGAAGGGGATGTACCATTTTAACAGAGTGGTGATGGTCACTTTAGGAAAAGCATGAAATATTATTTTATTATAATATAATTTTCTATTTATAAAGTTTGAAAATAGAATTATTTTGAGGATAAGGTGCTTATGGGTTCAAATAATCACAAAATATTGGTTTTAGTGAAATATAGGTCACCATAATAGCCATATATTTTAGATTTAAGTCTTAGTTAAATAGTTTATCATTTACCATTTGGTCTTGTATATTTATAATATATTGTTATTAAACATACTATAAAATACCATGAAGAGTTAAAGAGGTTCATTATTGATATAATTAACCATATCTACATTCATGGGAATAATATTAGATTTTTTGGAATATTATATCACTTAATAAAATAGTATTTGTTTTAAAAATGCATTTATGTTAGTTTTGACACTATTTGTTATTTGGTATTTGTGAATGTCATAACCACTTGATTACATCAAATATAATACATTTTATATCCCCTAAAATTTTATATTCACCTAAAAAATTCATTTATGTCATCCAAACATTCAATTTATAGTTTTTTTGATATTTATTATATCAATTATTTGGTTATTTCATTAGTGAGGAAATTAAAGCATCATTATTGTGTCATAAATAAATTTAATAATTTAAGGTCTGAAATTTATAAATAATATATCATCATTTATTAAATATTTTTAGATATCTTATTACATTTATAGTTGAATTTATTATTTCTATAACCCTATATTAGAAATTTTTTTGTTATTAAAATTTGATTTTGACACTTTTAACTCTTCTTCAAATAAAATATAATAAATGTCCTAATCTAATCCATGTTGATAAAAAAGGATCATATATTATTCGTATGGTTTATTTTGTTTTATATACACATATCCAATTAAATTATTACATGTGTATGTACATCTATAATGTCCTTTTTACCTTTAATTACCATATCTAATTTTAATCCTTGTAAATAAAATTAAAACATTATTATTCCTCAAAAATTATTTCCATAAAATTGAACATCATTTTACATACTGAAATCATCTATGTCTCTCAAATATTTGAAATTCATTTCACAGTATTAGTAATTTAATGTTTTATTAAAATTTTCAACTTTTCCTAAAAATGTGATATTTTAATAGAATTATGATATTGTATGTTATATTAAATTTCTTCTAAAGGTAGTTTCTATCCACATTATCCACAAAAATCATGAATATATCCCTATTGCATATTGACTAGTTTATGAATGGATAATTAAATCCTCTATTCTATCTATTAAATATTTTTCATTTTTATATTATTATTTTTTAACTAACTCCTCGTAAAAACATTCAAAAATAAGAATGTAAATAGTGGATCCCTAAACAGAATAATAGAAATTGGAAATCTAAGGAGAATCATGGTTTTTTTGATATAAAATATCTAGAGCCCTTAAACATTCTTTGTATCATTAATATAAATTTATATATATTATTTTTAATGTTGATAAATGATCACCTAAACCACATCATCCAATGTTGGTGTCCGAGTTAAACAAATGATGTCATCCAAATATATCACTTCCCACATTAAGCCGTTAATGGGTAATGGATGTATTATATCTGAAGGTATCTACTGCTCCATCTAAGTATTATAGAACATATGTCATCTTGACAAAAAAATTTCAATTGAAAAATCATCCATAAAAACAAGTATTGAAGTATGAGATCACAATATATCATAGTAGTAAAATAGTTCATGGAAAAACTAATAAAATTTCCCTATAAATAAACAATTTTTTGATAGATATCATGAAAAGAAGAATTTGTTTCAATAAATAAACACCATAAATATTCCATGATATTTCAATAGGGGACTGAACACCATTATGGATTTTACTAAATTTATTATAGTACTTGTTTCTTTGTTTCCAAATCAAAATTCTATCATCTTGAGACAAATCAAATTCCACCCAAGAAATATACACATATTTGTTAAGAGTCCTGACATTAATGATCATATCAGAAAACAAACACATCATCGTCCACTAATCCCATAATTTCTTCATTGATTGAATTCGTAAATGTTTGGTCAATTATTATGTGAATAAACTCAATTTTATAGTTATATATGCACTAAAAATGTAATATACAAATACACGCAACCCAATGTCATTTCATATCATTTAAATCTCGTTATTAATGAATATACCTTATGCTCTTATGATTTAATATTTTATAAATTCCTCTTTAATGAAATAGAAGCACCATTTTTTTATATAATTCATCTTGATGAGAAACATAAATTCACTAGTAGCATAGATATTCTCATGAGGGAATTTTTTGTGATTGACTTAAGCATAAAAAAATACCATCATAAATACAATGAAAATTCATGTAGCTAAGACATCATATAAATAATCAATTACTAAATCTAGTTATCGATGGAAAAACTTGAGGAAAAGTTAAATCACATTTTGTTGATCAAATTATCTTTAAAATTTATAACATAATTCAATCAAAATAATCAAACACATAATCACAGTCATCATAGATGAATTCCTAGAATATACCTCAAAAAGTATTTAATTTCATGTTAATTCCATAAGGATATAGATATCATAAACAATTATGGGATACTAATAATACATAAAATCATGATTCATTTTCAAATATATGGTTATTCAGTTTATTGATATAATTTATCAAAAACTCTTACTTCTTCTATCCAAAACCCAAAGTTAGAATGATTTCCATTTAGAGGATGATCATTTAATATTTTTTAGTTTAAATAAAGATGAGCATTGGGTTAAATCATGAATATGGGGACCACAAAAATTTATTCCAAAACAATTAATATGAATGATTCTTATAATTGAAAAATTAAAAAATTCATCATATCCATAAACATAAAGTAGTGTTAATAGAATTAAATGGAATTTCTAAATATATCAAATTTCCATTCACAGCCTAAATGTAGTTTTTGTAATAACTTAATCTATGATTCCTAAATTATTGAATCCTAAATGATGATCAATTGTAGAAAACCATTTTCACCCTATAAATTTTAATACAATTAATCAATCATTAGTAAATGATATTTATTCCTATGGGTATCATGAAATAGATTTTCGATTAGCATAACGAGTGATTCTTATTTCTTCTTTATTTTAATCTTGTTTTGGTGAAGTCCATGGTTGAATTAATTTGTGAATAAATCCATTTTCATCGATATATTTTACAATAACTTTAATCACATTCAAAACAAAATGTTTTACATTATATTATTTCAATGAAATGAGAGACCACCCTAGATTCATGTTTATAGATAACTCAAATTCCATTAAATGATGTAACCTAAAAAACCCTTGATGAAAACCCTAAGGGTATATTTATACAACAATTGAATGTGAATATATATAATTATGGTTGAAAACATCATGGAAATTATGTATCAACTAAAAATATGTCATTCTTGATTCGTAAAATTTGGTCTTACTATATAGTAAATTAGTCTAACTAACAATTAAAGACACGGGAACACTATTAGATGATATAATATAAACCTATTGAAAATAAAAATTTTATATTTCATTAAATAAATAATTATATTTTAGTGATTATATATTTTTGATTATATTGTGGTCTTGAAATTGAAAATCCTATGAGACTATATGTCTTGTGATCATTAAATTACACTCAAAACGTTTGATACCTTGATCCATCATTTATCCCAACAAACAGTAATGTTCCACCATGAATGATATATGTTTATAGAAAAATCCACCAAAAAATTAATTCAACATTTAATATATAAATAAATTAGTTACACCCTTATAAAAAAAGAAAATTGTAAAAAAAGAACATCGTACACCTCAAAGTAGCCATCCTAGCTTCTAATTCATATAGTCCAAACCATGACTTAATAATTTATATGACCTCAATTTCCTCCCAAATATTACAATAATTCATATTCATTCTCATTGGAATGAAAATAAACACACCACTAATATTATGAATCCAATTATTCATGAGTGCCTCTTATAATATTATATTTTAGATTCTCGAACATTATTAACTATTAGCTAGTGTGGTAGAATTATATGATTAGTATAGACATAATGGGAAAAATCAAAAAGAATAGAATTTTTTAGTATCATGGTTATAATATATATATATATATATATATGTGATACTGATTTAAAATTGTGAATTATAGAAAAGTATAATAATATGAACTTCTTAACATCCATTGAAACTCATTAAACTATCTCTTATTCATATCCATGGAAAAGGAAACAAAATAAGGGTGAGAGAAACTTCTCTAAAATCAATATGTATTTTGTAATAGAACATTATTTAATTTGAAAAATATATATTTAATGTTATATAACTAAAAACGCATTACATTTTACCACTAAATTGCAAATAAAATGGATTCATTGATATAATCATTGAAGCAATCTCATGGAAATTAAAAACAAAACTTTAATGATGGAAATGAATAATTTTTTGGAATACTTTATTAGGAAATTTATACATATACCTTAATGGAAATTTATATGAAAAGTTATAACTATTGGTTACAAACTGATCTAGTATTCCAAATATAAATCTTCTAAAAAGTTATTTGATGAGATAGATTAAAAATTCTAGGTATAATCTCATTAGTCTTGGACAACTAATATATCTTATTATAACAGTCGATACATTGAGGGGTTATCCATAAAGAGTCCCCACCCAATCCAATATGTCCAAATAATCCCAAATATATTTAATAATGATTTTATTTATGATTAATTTTTCACCTCTAGATTCTAGTAAGTATCCCCTTCTTGATGATTTTTAGGTATATTATGTAAATAAATGATGGTTGGGAGAGTTTTGGGAACATTTAGACATTTTTTGAGGATCTTATATAGTTTTGAAGTTAGTTTATGGTTTTTAAAAACCATGTATCATCTATAGGAATACATTCACTGTGATATAATGGAAAAAGAGAAGGCACAGTAGTAGCACACATTTTTTCCAACCCATGTTCTTTGCTAGTAGAAACCATATGTTTTGAAAAAAAATTATTTTGTATTTTTTAGGCAATGGAATCAGTATGATTATCACATGGCCTAATGGCCTTGATAGGAAACTATGTGAGGTTCATCCTTATGGTGGTGGTTGTTTCATGGTTAGCACATTGTTATCCAAAATGTGGGACAAAAATGTGTGCACAAAACTAAATAGATCTGAAAAACGAAGATATAGTCCAGTTTAAAGTTTTAATTCATTTTTTTCTCCAAAAACGTCCCTAACTTGTGATCTTCCATCTCAAATGTCATGGAAGGTTAAATCATCAATCTAAAGGTGATTCAATCTCTTCCCATAGTGATTCGAAGATGTATTCTCATAGTAATGGATCATTCTTGATCGTTCATGCCAGTTTTCATAGATATACTTCACCTTTCCTCTCATTTTCATATATATATGACCTTTTTGAATAGATATATGGCTATAGATTCCAAATATGATTATAATTGAATTATGTTTTGATAGTGGAAGAGATCTATGACTGTTTTGTGGACATTTCAATCCGATTTTGTGACAATTTCCATTACATTTATCATTTTATCCAAAAATCTCAAGGTAGGTGGATTCAATCTCATCTGCTCTTTCCAAAAATGATTATCATAGTTTCAAATTGGTTTAATTATTTGATTTTTATTGTGATTTTTTGGTGAAAATAATTATATAAATCATCTTTTGTGGAGAATTATGGTTTTTGATGAAATTTGGGAAACATGGAATTTGGTAGTTAAAAGCTCCTTGGTTTCTTGAATTTGATATTTTTATTTTAATATTTTGTTTTCCTAGATTTTTAATGGATTCTTGGAAAAAGCATATCAATAATAGTTTTTTCAAATGGTTTTAGCATGGACTTGTGCATTCTTGGTAGTTAGTGTTCATATTTTATTTTTATTCCTGATCATAATATAACAAGAAGCATGGTGCAAAAAATGAAATGGACAAATTAATATAATAACCTTGTCATGAATCGGTTGATTGAAAGACACCACTAATGAGTATGGAACTATCAAAACAAATCATGCTTCGTTTTTTGTGTGGATATGTGAAGTAGATAGATTATAAAAAAAGGAAATGTGAAAAGATTTATGGAATTTTTCAGATTCATTAATTGGGAATTGGTGTTTAAAAAATGAATTTACATTGGAAATTTTTTATATGTAATTATAAACGATTTTGGAGAATTATTTCTATAATCTATTTTATATTAATGTTACTATCTTTCCAATCATTGTGGTGTGATTTGGGAATTCGTTGGGGGAAAAATGAGTTTTAGTACTCCCCCCTACTTTGGGATATTAAATATATTGTATATATAATCTAATAGGCCATGGAAAAAAGTAATGTATCACACATGCTCATCAATAAAATTTGACCCCGAAAAATTTTGGCGGATAATGATCTTGGAGAATGTAGATCTTGGTTTATTTTTTATCATTGAGTTTCAATGTTATGACGTCCAATATTAACATTAATGTTATATTTTCCTTCTATTATGTTATGTGGTATTACATTCAGTATGATAAATAAAATTTTGAGTTTTATTTCATTTATATCATGAATTATATATTTGAAATTTTTTTATTTTTTGGTTGGTAAGTTGTTTTAATTTCAAAGGGAAAATTTTACCGTTTATATATTGAATCACTTTGTCATTTATTTCCCGCCATTAAAACCTTGGGGATGTTTTATAGGGCCATATAATTCCTCACTACACTATCAAGAAAATGAGAAGGGGTATGATTTTACAACTTGTATCTATTTTTTCAATACAAAATCTATTAAGGATATATGGTACCCGTTTGGTCCTTCCTATATTTCATTAACGTGTGGAAGTAGTCTTGGATGATTGATGACTTGTTATTGGTTTTCTATATTGTATTTCTAGTCAATCTTGTCCATTCCATCAATGAGGATCATATAAATGAGTGGGATTTTTACTGATTGAAATGTAGATAAAAAAATGCAGCTAGCCTTTTTATGCTAAACATCATGTTACAAAGGTGTTGGGTACATAAGCATTTTGGAGACACTTTTAGGATTCTGAAATATCTTTATCATGGGTATATCTAATGAGTTGAACATGGAATAAATTATAAGGGTGACTTCCTGCTATGAGTTCATCCATAATTTTGAGTCATTATTAATATTTAATGAAAACATGTTGATTTTTGAGAATAGAGAATTTGTTTTTAAAATAATTATTTCAAAAAAGATAATTGTGGTGGTATTATTATAAATGAATGATTTTCAATTGAAAGTTGTAATTTCTAAAAAATTGTTGAATGTGGAAAATATATGGCTTTGGAATGAATTGTTATGATAGTTAATGTGGTATAATTTAAAATTATAATCCTTCATTTTCTAGAGAGTGAGAAAAATGATGTTTTTTCATCATATAGAAAATCGATCCCAAAAGGAATTATATAAACCAACCTGGATGAAGCTGCAGAATATGTGGTAGCACTTGAGCCACTGGTGAACCAACAAATATTTCATATTATCATCTTCACATTTTATATTGCAGAAAAAGAGAACTGGAGGGATGATCTTTGATATTTTGATCATTCAATCATGTTCTAGAAGCATAATCAACCCATAATTCATGGGGTCTTTGAACCAGAAAGAGTAAACGGGTGGCTGAATGGGATGAGTCATATCATCGATTTCATTAGTACACTAGTTGAGCTGAATGTCAAGATGGTGGTGTACACACTTGGGGATCTTTCATGATAGTGGTGGGAACGAGCAGTATAGGCTAAAGTGGATCAATGCCTTGGTTGGGAGGATTATTAAGAATTATCATACAAATAATTATATCACCATATATTCATGATCTAGATAACTAAAAGTTTATTCAACTTGATGGCCAAAAAATATCTATATCATAGAATATGCAATTAAATTCATGAATTCAGAGAAAATTACCCTAGAGGATGCATCTAGTGAATCCTTAAAGGCACACATATTTTAATCGATGCTATGGTATGAAATTTTCCCAAATATATTCATGATATATATTAAAAACTATATAGTGATGCTCAATAGAATGATAGTGGCTAAAAGTGACCTATCATGAGATGTGGGAGGTGTAATTACGTTAATACCCATGGGAACTAGTGGGAACACTAATGATGGGGGAAATGGAATATAGAAACCTTCTACAAGGTGGGGGTGTGTATAAAAAACAAAATGCTTAATCAGTGAATCTTACTCTGAAACCCATGACTAAAGATGGATGTTTCCAAATTGGTTTCTTCGAACACATCAAGAGAGATAGTACACAAACATAAATGTAATTCCATGATTGAAACAAGAAGGGACATCTTCAACGCTAATATCACAGTGCTTTGACGACAGATGCTTGTGACACATTTTAGTTATAGTAGGCATCATTTTCTTTGTAGGGGTGATGGTAGTCAAATCAATCGGTTCAATAGAAAAAAGATAGCTTGGGTGATTCTAGGATTACTATTATTCCAGAGTAAGGGAAATCTTTTCAATGTATCACAGAGTATAATGTAGCAAAAAAAATTATTTGTGGGTGTGTATGTGACTTTGTATGATCTAGCTGAAACATCTATAGTGACAGGAATGATTGTTATGAGTTATACACTTATTAGAGTTCTGTTTTATAATGTTTCATCTAATTCCCTTCTAGATTCTATTTTTATTTATTTTCAATTTTTAAAACATAAGATGATTCCATCTATTATAAAACATAAAACTAGTCTCTATAGAAGTTAATGTTGATCCATTGTATGTAGATAATGTCCTATAAATGTTTATGGAGTTGAACAGAAATGGGCTTTATCTATATTGGAGAAGGATATATTTTATATATTCCATGATATGAGTTGGTTCACCATGTTCTAGGATCACATTGACTGTTATAGCAGAACAATTAGTTTCATGATTGAGGATGACAACATGCATCTCAATAGTGTAGAAATAACTATAAGGCATGTGAAATAGGTGTGTTAGCACAAGATGTTGGAACAATCTCATACAAAATGGAAATGTAGAATTTGGAGTTTTTTTAAGAGTAAAGAGTACCATTTTTTCATCAGTTTTTTACATGTTTCCTGATAGGTTTCAGGTAAATTTCACAAGGTTACAACCAATAAGCGATGTAGAGGATACTATTGAACTCCACCAAATACCAACCCTAATTCCTTGAAATTTTGTAGTATTTTACCAATATAATTAAGTGATATTAATGTGTATTTTTAATATCTAGAAATAGAATGCTTCATTCAGCTGATCATGACTCAGTGGATAGCATCGGTCTGGTTATTGAAATAGTTGGATGGAACTCTAAGGTCGTGTGTGGATTATCACAAGAATAACTATGTAATGATAATGAATAGGTATCCACTTCATTGGATTTGGTATTTTTTTACAAAGAAAATGTGGCTCATTGGTACTCAAAAATTATACACACTATCATGAAATCACCAACTATATTTTTAGATATGAGATTTCTCAATGATAGCTACTACTAAGATTAAATATTTATTTCCAATACCAATTTTGAGGAAGATTGGGAAGCTGTACAAGATCAAGGACAAAATATTTAGGCATAGTATGAAATTCCAAAATCATTAATCATGATTCTAAAAAGATTAAAATTTCATACCCTATATAGCCCCCAATGAAGGTTGTTGGCCTTTGTATATGAATAATCGTTGATAAGGTCATCAAAGAAATTGATAAGATTGTCCAATGATTGGATGTACTCATCCGCATTGATATTACTTTAATTTAATCCATGTGGTAAAAGAAGGTATTTTTTATAGATCTAGTCCCTTTGTTCTTTTCTATAAACACTACGAAGGTCTCTTTCTACGATTTTATTCTTCTTCTCATCTGAGGCCATGAGTTTAATGGTATCATCATGCATTTCTTCATTTGAAGCTATTATAAGGTCTCGATGTTCATTCCCATGTGACACTTCCACATTTCAAAATTCACCCCCCTATAGTTGTATTTTAGGATCCCTATTCTCAGTTATTTTCATTTTTGATGATCCGTGATCTTCTTACTTCCCTGAACCTGGTCTGTAGTTGCATTATCCGTCACCTTGTCCCTATTGACTGACCATGTCCCCATCTGCTTCGATAGTAAAGAATATTAATTTCACCCTTTAGATTTATTTTCCTCTCCCACAATCCATTTCCCTGCATCATGAGCACCCTTATAGTCCTTCTTATTCCTTTGGCGATGAATCTTTTTGACTTGAGTTCCCTTCACACATTCCACTGAAAGTTGACTAGATATCTCTTCGTCATAATCGTCCTCAGATAACAATGGTGTATACACATCCACTACCGCTTGTAGTTCATGCCCCTTGACCAGACTTGTTTCATATTTGTACCCTTCCTCATCCAAACTGTCGAACCAGGTACTTAACATAAGAGATGGAACGCTTCACCTATGAGTCCTCCTAAGATCTCCCTCCTCATCATTATGAGACTCCAGGGACCTGCACCTCCTGTTACCCATTGACACATCCTCTACTGGTATTTGGTTCATCACTGTGGGATGATCCCAAGAACTAGATTTCAAAACTCCTTCATAAGAGACAAAGTCAATCTCCGCTACAGTCTTCACCGAAGAATAATGCCCCTGGATAGCCAGATCATTCTTCAGATGTATGAAAATATCTGCTACTCTTGGTTCAGAAAATCCTGGATCTTCAACATGAGAAGGATTGGTCATAACGGGGTTATGGAGACCCAAACCCCCTTGTTCAACTATAATCTTACGAGTTCCATCCTCTGATATTACCTCATCAACTGTATGATCGTTCCCATGAGGATACACCTATTTGATATGCAACCCATTACGATAGATATTAGCAAGGTATCCTAGCAACACCCAGTACACATAGTGGTCAGTCCATTATTCAAAGACAACTATTGTTTTCTACCAAATCTCTTATCCAACAGTTATCCACACCCAGTCCACCGGCAGCATTGAATCATCTACCTCCACACATATGCGGGGACATATTGGTGTACTCATGGAAAAGGGTAGATCACGAGAAATGATTGGAGAAAACATTGGTAATCTTGAGAGACTGTCATTTTTATAACAAATTATCAATGTGTGATTTTTGGATACGATAGGTACACATTATTTTTCAAGTTATTTTTGAATGGGGTGTTTCAATGGATACCAAAATGATTTAAGATGTTATATATTAGGAACCAACAATGAATGTATTTGATCAACATATTTTTCTTGATCTAGCTATTTATTACAGATTATTTTTTTCTTGAGTTATCAAGGAAATATTAACATATAAAAACCTTGAAAATGAAAGGGTTCCATTCCAATGGACTGAAGAATTCCTGAAATCATTTCACGTGATGAATTTTCTCCTTTGATCAGCACCATTCTTGATTTTTATAGAATCAGGAAAATGGTATGTAGTGTATTGTGATACTTCGTTAACCTTGTTGTGATGTGTTCATTTGCAAGTAGAACATGCAGTTTCTTAGGGATCTTGATAGTTAATGGGGCATAATATGAACTACCATACACATGATTTAGACATAGCTAAAATCATCCATGCTTTGAAGACATGGTGTAATTACCTCTTTGGATAGGAATTATCGATTATTAATTATTATAAGATCCTAAAACAAATTTCATACCAAATATATTTGAATCTGAGGTAGATATGATGGACTGATTGTCTCCAAATGTTTTACATTGACTTGATGTATACCCCAGTTAATGTATATCCCAGTTATTTGTTTTAGTGGGTCTCCATCAAATGTAAGGTGTCTGAGATTTTTTCATGCTTCCTAACATGCTAGAATGTTATGGGAGAAAATCAATGATTAGAAGGTATGTTACAGTATCTAAATATTCTACTAAGGATATGAGAGAAAATACTTATGGATTTGTTTTCATAGGTCTCTCAAGAATGGTTTGGAAGCACGATATTATATGGTTGATAGTAGATCAGTTAACAGGTTGTCCCTTTTAAACCTATTCTTAAAACTCATACAGTAGAGTGTCTATACAAAATCTATATATGAAAAGATTTAAATATACATGGAACACATGATTCAATAAATAATAATGAGGTATGAGGTTTAAGTCTCCATTATGGAAATATTTAAATAAATATCATTTGACTAAATTGATAATGAGTACAACATATCATCCTCAAATGGATAGGTAATCTGAAAGGATTATACAAACATTTGAAGAGATGTTAGGATCTTGTGTAATGGATTTTTGTGGCTCTTGGGATGAAAATATTTCATTGGTGGAGTTCAAATATAAAAACAGCCACCAGGAATCGATACATAAGGCTCTTTTCGATGAATTGTATGGGTATCCTTATCATTCTACACACTATTTAGAGGAAACATATGATAATTTAGTCGTTGTGTTGAGCCATTTCCATGAAATGATAGAGAAGATTCGATTGATCCGTAAATGGATGGAGATGGCTCATAGTAATCATAAATTATATACAGATCATTTTCTATGGTAGTTTTCACTCATAGTGAGTGATTATGTTTTATTTAGGATATCTCCAAGGCATAGACACTAATTTTTTGGGATGTATTGAAAGATATATATTCAGTGAAAAAGTGATTTTATGTTACTCGAATGGGTTAGTGAGCAAGCATATCATATTGAATTTCGATCATGGCTTAGTGTAATTCATAATACGTTCCATTTATCTCATTTGAAATTTTTTTAGCCAGACCCCAAATATGTTATTTGACGAGATGACATTGACCAAGATTTAGATGATTCATTGGAACATATCCTGGTGTGGATTTTGGATAGGTTAGGGAAATTGTTGCAAGTAAAAAAGAATCGCTCTAGTGTAGGTTTTTTAGTAACATTTCCTAATTCTGGGAGCTACCTAGGAGCATAAGAAGGATATAAAATAAAAATGGTAGGAACCCTTTTAGGGAAACTATTGATTTCAGTATTTTGGGGATGCAAAGTCCAATGGTGTGGATAATGTAAAAACCTCTATTTATGGAATGTAACACTTTCCTGTAGATATTTATGTATATAATTTATATATATATATATTTTTTATAGACATCAGTATATTGGGAGTGTTTTGGTGATTTATATAGGTGGAGAATTAGTGTAAAGCTTTGAAAACCCATGTAACACCAAAACGAAAGAATACATTGTGATACAGGGGTAACAGATAAGTCACGCTAGCAACACATGGTTTGTCCATATCATGTGGCTTCCTAGTATAATACTAGGATTACAAATAATAGAATTTTTCATTTTGAGGTAGTGTATTTATAATAGTTTTAACATAGTTTGAAGACCAATTACGGAAACCATGCATGGTTCATCATTAAGTAAGTTGTTGGCGCATGAATAGTGATCAGTTCTCCTAACCATGTGACTAATCAATGCATGGAAAGTGGAATAAATCTTGGACTGCTTAAATGTTTAATGCCTTTTCCCCAAAATGGAAATAATATAGTATTTTCCCCATATCAATAATCATTGAATGTTATCCCATGGATCTGGAGGTGATCCGAAGGATTCCCTTGGGGATTTGAAGCCTGATTCTTGTGGTAAGGGATCATTCTTGAACTTTATTGATAGTTTTCAAAGATATACTTCTTCAATTATCTTGTTTTCATATATATAGATATACGCTTATTGTTGGAAGATATAAAGATCAGGATTCCAAATATGATAATATTCGGCTTTTTTTTGTTAGGGGAAGATATCTAAGATTGTATTGTGTAGTTTTAAACCCGATTTTGTGATATTTTTCATGTCATAAACCATTTTCATGATAAATCATGAGGTATGTGGCTTCACTCTCAAATAATTATACAATAATATTATGAAATAGTATCAATTTGGTTTAATTAATTTATTTTTATTATTTAATTATGGTTAAAATATTGATATAAATCATCATTAGTGTTGATTTATGGTTTTTGGTAAAATTGGGGAATTTTACTATTTTGTTAAACAAACTAACATGGATTATTGATTTTATTATTTTAATTTATTTAATTTATATATTGATGAAATTCTTTTCTCGAAAAGGGTTTTCAATTAAAATGTTTTTTTATTAAATTTTTTTTGGAATGCATTTTGGGAAAACATTATAGTGTGTGTTCATACTGTATCACAAGGCTTGCTGAAAATATGGCCTTGGTCTTAGTGCCAATGGTGTAATTGATCATGGGATATAATTTCCTATTGATCATTTTATAGATCGAAGAGAAAATTCTCATGAGTATAGATCTTTCATAACAAATTATGCTAGGTTGGTACTCAGGATATGTGGAGTCTATTGGGTATGCCAAAAAGGGAATGTGATATTATATAATGAATTAGTATGTTTCTTTCCATTAGAACTGGTGTTATTTGATAAAACTATTTTACATTGGAAATTGTTTATATTTCGTTATAAAATATTTTCTAGATATTTTTTTATATTCTATTTTATAAAAATGTTTTAATGACTTCAATCCATGTGGCATGAGTATGGATGTCATTGGTGAATATAAAATGAGTTTTAGTACTCAATGCATCTTTTAATTTTTTTTATATTGATTATTTCATATACTATGACATAGTAATAGGTAATGCATCACACATATTTAAAACTACTTTATGAAACTTGGGATATTTGGTGGATTTGGAGCTCACAGAATGTGGAGTTTGGAGTCTTGTGGTTGTCTTTGAGTTTCAGTAGTTTGAAATCCATGGTTTACATTGATGTTCGTTTTTTATTCCACTATGGTACATAGTTTTTTTAAATTGATAAATTAAATGTTTGTTTTTGATTCATTTATATCATTCATCATATATTAGTTTATTTTTCTATGTCATGGTTGGTTAGTTGTGTTAGTTTCAATGGGTATGTCTTCCCCCATGTGTATTGAAGCCCTTCGACATTAATTTTCATCCATTAAAACCTAGGGTATTTTCCTTAAAGACAATAAATATCTATCCACTATCTAATGCTAATGATAATTGGTGTGATATTACAATCAATATTTCTTATCATCAATTATATATTTTTATTAATGGATGAGGAATTTTCCGTAATGCCTAGGTAAATCAACTTACATTCCAAATAAAATACCTATGTAAAAATGTTATATGATAATCTAAATTGTCATGTAAATTATAAATTAATATGGATATTAGGTATAAGTTTAATATAAAATTAATAATGATGATAATGAATTTATTCTCTCATTAAAATGTTAGTAATGAAAAAATAAAGTGAAATTATAAAATTATAATCTGAATTTGAAATTAATCAACTCCAATACCAATGGATTAACATATTAATATTTAATCATAAAATGAAATTATTTATTAGTAAATCACCATATTAAATTTCAATGTGGTATTATGTATATCATATGAAAAAATTATGTTCATATCATTGAAAAAATTCTTCTATTAAGGAAAATTGAGACTATATACATTCCCTTATGAATCATAGTGGTTGAATGTGATTTAACATCTATTATTGTTGTATCAAATTTAAATATAAATATTAATAAAAAATATTAACAATTATAATAAAATACATTTTTCTTCAATAACATCTTATTAAACATTCGTTAATAATATTTTCGCATTCAAATTGTTTTAGGTGTAAATTTCAAGGTGTTGCATTCATTCATTTTAATGAATGTTATAGTTAATTTTTATATTATACAATTGGATCTTATAAAATAAAAAAATATTGAAATAATTATCTTATTTCTGAATCAATTTTAAATTTAAAAAATCTTATTAGTTGGTTTGGAGAAATAATATATTTTACGATCATGTAGACAACTTGTATTCTTGATATATCAATAACATTTCCATTTTTCAATGATCATAGTAGAAATTATGTCAGTAATATTTTCTCATTAAATATCTTTAATTATCACATTTATACCTTACTATATACGTTTATATAAAATCTCATTAGTTTGGTGATGAAAAGTGATTCACACCTCTTTGTGAATGTAGTAGTCCACGTATAAACGAACAATGTTATAATCATTAAATGAGTCAAAAGGTAAGAATTAAAAATGATATATTATATTTTTTGTATTAATAAATTTCTTAATTATTATCATAATTATGTCATGAAAATATCATAAAATCATTATCCTTATCATTATAATCATACATGTAGTGTATTATTGAATGACGAACCATGACACATTAGACGTATACAGGACCAATGTAATTGTATCACATATATAATAGAATCATAAAGGTTATATATATGATATAAGTAATAAATATGTATATTTATCATAAATACCCTATATATTGAATATATAAATCATTACACTAAAAAAAGAACGGTTCCAATAGAAGAAATGACGAAATCAGTTTGCATTACAGTAGTCTACAGTACACATGAATGGTTATTTCCTAACGCATTTTCAAAAAGTGGATATTTTTATAGATCATTTAAATATTTTAAAATTGTCTCATAATAAAAAATAAACGTTTTTATTATAAAATTATTGTTTAATTAATTATTGATGATGGTGTATAGATAACAGAATTAAAATTCTTCTTGAATAACATAAATTTTCTTCATGTATCTTCATTAGGTTATTAAGAAAACCTTCATATGATGGATTCCATTAAAAAAATTGGCTTTTATGATTATAAGAGGTATTTTAGGAATTTATTTGGTGAGATAAATTCTGAATAAATCGGTTTTTAATATATGATGATTGTAGGAGAGGGTGTAACCTTTTATAAGAAGGGTGAGTGGAACACTTGTTATATTTTGAAAATATTCAATCATAACCATGACATTATCAAGCCAATATAATTCAAAAAGTTAAATTCCAAATAATATAACATATAAGGTATGAATATTTCAATGAAAATGTTTTTCTACAAATTTTATAGTCCTCTTTATTCCTTCTTCCAATATATTAAACCATATTAAATATTTTTTTCCATAAACACAATAATTAATATCTCATGTTTTCATTCATTAATTTGGGAAAAAATAAAATTTCCCTTATTTTAAATAAATCATTATAATTAATACGAAACATTAACCCTTTTTTTAAAATTCATTTCAAATATGTGTAATAATTTTATTTAAAATTGATTAAAAAATTTTTTATGAGGAATCATTTTTGAATGTGAACATCTTTAAAAACATACATTGTTTTTGTATTGAAAATCAAACTGAAAATGATTCAAATGGAATTAATTGGATTAATGGATATATATATTTGAAATAATTTTTATTTAAAGTAATTTAAAATTTATTCTAGAATTATAAAATCATTTTATAGAAAATATTATTCTCAATTACAATATAACATTTTTTACAAATTTATCAAAAAATGGAACAGTGTAGAAAAATCGCAAAAAAAAATCAAAAGATAATATATATATATATATATATTGATTTAATTTTTTTTTATTATTTTAAATATATTTCATATTTTTTAATGATTTATTTTATGTTATGAGAGAATGAACTAAAAAAGGTCTTTTATAAAAATTTTGTTTTTCAGAAAACATTTATTTTTATTATAAATAATATAAATATTATTCAATACCAATAGATAAAATTAATCTTCATATTTATGTTATTATTATTCATAAATTCTAAATCCATAACATGGATATAAATATTATATTAGATAATAATATTGTAGTTACATGCCATGTTTCATTTAATGTTAGTGTTGCATTAAATAGATGTTGACCATAGTGTTACATGTCATTGAATATTTTGAAGGGATAGAATTTATCTAAAAATAAATATATCATAAATTCATGATGTTTCATATTTTTTATTAATATTAGTTCTTGATGTCACATATACTATTGAATACAATAGTTATCATTTTGTAGCATAAAGTTGTTACAATCTCCCTACAATAAATTAATTGTATCTTCTCAATCTTTACATAATATAATTAATAAAGGGTTAGATATTTTAAAATTATTTAAGCATGTATCATAAAATATTTAATAAAATATCATTTTAATAATACATAAATCGATATAAAACAGTCCTGTGTAGAAAATCATAAATAGGTTTCTCTGTAAGAGGACTCCTTGGGAAGTGAAAACATTTACATTGAAGAGAATGTTGACATCAAAATTCTAAGGAGGTTGATAGAGAAAATTTGAATGAGTATGATAATTACCACTAATACTTAAATAAAAAGTTTGAAAAATGTTTTAATTTTTAAAAAATGATCATAATAGGGGAAAATATTATTTTGTAGTTCTTTTGTTAGGATATTAGAAATCCATTCAATGTCTATAAATATGAGGAAATATAATTACATTATTTCAAAGGAATAATTTCATCCTTTAGTTATCATTTAAAAAACATCCACATTATCTCAAACTAAAAAAATGAATATCCAAAAAATATATTTTTATTCACGTGGCACTAAAATTCACTTTTAATAGATTATCATGTCTATAAAAGAACCGAATGTTTTCCTTTTATGTCTAACTATTTTAAAAAAAGTAATTTTGATATAAAAATTTATCAAATATAATTAATTAATCTCTAATCCAAAATTGTAACAACATTATTTATTTGGGGAAATTTATTTTTCAAAAATTTCATGAAAAAAATGATATAATAACATGTAAATATTTTATTGTAGTGGTTGGAGTAAACCCTAATCAAAATTTGGTTGTTATTTAAAGACCCGTTGAATCTTATAATGGGATGAGTTTTCTCCATGTATGCATTTTTTATTTGAATATCATTCAAATTTTTTTGATGAAAATCAATAAAAAAACTAATAGATAAATAATATTTTTAATAATAATTTAAATACAAATATTTCTTTTAAAAAATGTCTAAAAATAATATTTAAAATATATTACAATACCATTAATGATAATTTTTTAAATAATGGTTATTAATGAAGTTAATCATATATCTATAATTTGTAAATAAATTTTTACAAAAACAACCTCTTCATATACTAAAAAATGGTTGTATTCGCCTATATATAAAAACACATTATAGATGCTTTACTACTATAACAGAAATTTTGAAAATTTTTGTTTAAGGAATTGAAATTAAGATCAAAAAATGATTCATATACCCACAATAGTATCTTGAATACTTTTTTTAAATTAAGACATGTATTATTAAAAAATTTAACATAATCATTACATGCCCTTTTTTTCTCCAAATTAACATAAGTAAAATACATTTCAAATTTAAATATTTAATAAATATAAAAGAATACATATTATTTATTTATTTAAATTTAGGTATTTTCTTTGTTCTCAGGGAAAACCATTACAATGGGGAATTGGATTGAGTAATCCTATGTTCCTGAAATTTAATAGAATATAAAATAAGTGGATATCAATGATGCGATTTATTTCCTTAATTAAATATTAATTTCAACTCAGAAATTATTTTTTGTATTACATTATTTTTCACACATAACACATTTCAAATTACTCTAATACACATTATTTTCAATGTAATACGCATTATTTATAATATAATTTATTCATTGTAATCCTCTAAAAAATCATTTATAATGGTTTGTAATGAAAATATTAATTATCCAATCATTGTTACTAGGGACTGAAAAATCATGTTCACAGTAAATTAAACTAACATGAACTAATTGATAATTTTATCAATTGAAATTTTACATTTTTAGACTGGCTACACCTTTTTATATCAATCGCAATACCACATCCATATATCATATCAATAAGACGATGTATTTATATGAAAACCCTTAGATTTCCATTATTTCAAAAACATTATGATGTTTCCCTATAATTTCCTCAATCTATATCATAGATTAATGTTCTATTATATATATTTTTCATCAATATTATTCCCATGGTTTAGGATAATCTTTATATTTTTTCAATTGTATCAACCATGACCACAGTGGCCCTCGGTCTTTGCCTATACCTTATTAAATTTGTATATATTCAAAGGGTCGAAAACCTAATTGATTAATATTATAGTTGTCTTGGTAAAATAGATACGTACAATATTCTCTATTTTTATTTTTAGAAAAAAATAAAACCTGACAAAATAAATTGGACAATGACTTTGAAATCTTATTCGATGACCACTTCTTTATATTCTATTGAAATGAAAATAGTATGGGTGAGCTATAATTCATAGTAACGGTTATGTAAATTGAAATATATCCTTAATAAACCATTAATATCAATAGGTAATGTTAAATAACAAAAAATGTCCTTTTAATTAATAATCTGACAATAAAATGCTTCCATAGATAATATCATTGTTAAAATCTCTTGAATATAAACAACTGAATTCTAAATGAAGGAAATGAATAATTATTAGAAATAATGACCCATGAAAATTATCCCTATAAAATAAATAACTCAAAAATATGGTATAAAACTAAAGGGTACAAATTGATCTGGAATGACCAATTATACTTCTACTATTAAGTCCTCTTGAATGATAGTATAAAAATACTGGGTAAATAATCCAACTGTTCGGATGAATGATTTGTCTCAAGATATGGGTTAATGCATCCTGGAGATAACTATTACTAGGACCCATTTATGTATACATTACCAATTAATTCCACATATATATAAATAACCAATTTATTTTCAGAGCAATATATTATATATTCAAATGTTTATATAGACTAAGGTTATATATTGTTCAATATTTCCCTAGTTAATCAAATAAAAGTTAATGTAATAAAAACATGTATAAATTTTATATATTTTATGTAATTATAATATCCACTATAAAATACTATTTTTATTAAAAAAATCAATTTAAAATGAAAAATGATACATTTATGTGATTTTCTCAAAATGAAGATAACAAAAAATGAAATTGATATTTTACAATAACATTTAGCACATTGAAATGTTCATGACAAATAACCATCTATAAAATGATTTAAATTTTAAAAAAATATATGAGATATTAATGAACCATGATATTAAATATCATTGTGAAATTATATACACCATAAAAAATAAATTAGGTGTATAAAATTACAAAATTTCTCATTAAAGGGAAATTGACATGAAGTACCTAACCTCACACTTTGATTTGGATTAACATGCTATAAAATCTAGTGTAGTGGTACTAAATTAGTTATACAAATATTATAGAACTATATTAATATTTATAGTATCATATGTTATCCTTTTATAACAGATTTTACCCGTCCATTTATAATCTATTGTTATTCTCATTATTTATGGTGTTAGTTTCCTTGTTTTCCCAATTCATCCATGTCATGAATGATTTTTTATTTCTATATTTAGTGGAATAATCATCATAAAAATAAATAGAATAAAATGAAAATATTATTTATGAATAAATATACATTACCAACCAAAAATTAATTTTTGTTTTCGTAAATGAAGTATGTTACTACTAAAGAGGCAGAAAGCGATACATATGCATGAGTAAAATTTTAATTATTCAATGATCATCATATAAATGATGTATGAAATTTGTTATCATCACATTATAATGGTAATGTCATAAATACCATTTTATCTACATATATATATTATCCATTTTGTTTGCGAAAAATATAGAGTAACATTGATTCCTCAAGGTGGTAGTGCACATGTACACGAACAATGTTATTATATATACTTTATTGAAAATGTACGAAATAAATAAATATTTTATATTTCAGTAATGATAAATATTAAATTAATATCATTATTATGTCATGTATATCATATATAATAATTAAAACTATAGTGACTTGTAGTTAACATATATGAATATTACCTCATTTTAGTTGAATATTATTTACATAACAAAATCACATCCCCAAAGAATAAAATAGGTATATTCCATAAGTAACAACAAAAATAGTCATAAATATCAGTGAAATATAATCACTATTATCCACTAATATGTTCAACTTTATTTCTCCATAAAAACATGTCATCATAACCTTGGGAAAAGAAACATGTGAATGTGTGAGAATAGATTCGTAGTAATGATATACATGGGAGATATGTTAGAATAATAATGAGCATAGTTGTACAATAATATGATAATAACAATATAATATAATTCATTTATATAAAATATATTCATCTAGGGTCATGGAATAAATATAGGGCGTTTATAAGACATTAATCAAAATAAAATAAAAAAAATAATCCACGAAAGAAACATACATCAATAGGACAAGGAATTGAAGCATAAACATATGAATATAAAATATAATTTCTATTCTACCCACCAAAAGATTCATAAAATAATGTTGATGGGTTAACATTCCATGTACAGTCTTTATCATTGGTATAACAACCTTATACAATTTTTTTATTATAATAAAACATATGTACCATCATGTTATCGGGATTGGGTTAAAACATGTGTACACTACCATTTTATAGACTTGGATTCATCCCATATACCTTCTTGATTTCAATATTTTGTTACAAACCATATACATTATTTTTTTCAAGATAGACCTATGACTCATATACCGTCTTGTTTTGTATATTTGGATGCAACCAGTGTACCCAATTATTTTGATGAATATGCTAAAACATTTGTACCCTCATAGCCCATATAACATTTATCATTATCCAACTCTCTAGATGGAGATATAATTCCCACCTAACATATAATAAAATCATACGTCTGGGCACCACAATATAATAAAATATTCATCATATTAAGACCCATAAAAAAAAGAAGGGTTTCATAAAGATCATATAATAAATATCAGAAAATAGAGAATTTTACTAATCATTTCATCAATGAAAAACCCAAGAAATAATGCATATTTCATATGTTTTTTTCATGGAATAAACTATATAAGAGAAAAAAATTATAAACAAATTTTCATACTAAACATAATCCATTCGAAGAAAGTATTTTAATAGTGTCCATGTTTCAAATAACTTGTAATGCCTAAAATATATCAATGGTTTTAATCTTAGAAGATAAAGGATTTGTAAATATCATTAAGATCACTTTTAATGGGAACTAACCTTATAATTTATGTTATTTTGTAAAACATAAATAAATTATAACTAAATTTATTCTGAAATGAATTAGAAAAATTATGAATTATTCTTGAAAAAGAATTTAAAACATTTTTTTATAAAAATACCATTTTCTCTTGGTTTTTTAGAACATAAAAAATTTAAATCCCTTCCCACCAAAAATATTTTTTTGTTCATTTACAATATCATATGAAATTTTTGTAATCCTTTTCATTAAAAATATCCTTTTGAAAACTTATAAAGGAAAATTTGAAATTCATTTATTTTTTTTTTTGTAAAAAATAAAACAGTTATAAAAACAATGAATTTTATAAATATGAAAATAAATATTTTTAAATAATTTAATATACTTCTTAAAAAAAATTAAAAAAATATTTTTTGATGTTAACAGTTTTTGACCGAAAAGACAAATAAAGACATTTTCACAATTATCATGTGTAAATATGTGTTGATAAATTGTATGATTACATTAAAATATCATGAATAATAATATGGGAAAAATAATTGTTATATTTCTTGAGTTTTTATGTATAATATTCCTTCATTAGAATCATAATAAACAACAATCCCGTTAAAATATGACATTGTAGTAATAAAATGTTACCACCATTGTATCATTCATTTATAATACACATTTACTAATTAAATTAATTGTAATGTAAAATATCTTGAAAATAATTATAATTATTAAATGAAATTTCTAACATAAGTATATACACGTCGTATAAAAATATATGTTCATAACTTTCATGTGTCTCAATGAAAGAAAATTGAGTCAAAATTACTTCCCAGAATTTGGATCTTTTGAACCATAAACCACATAAATTATAGAGGAAAATGGATATTGAAATACATGTTAAATTTTTCATAATATTCATATAATACATTAATGTGTTGTATATAAATTCCAAAAAATGACTAGTTAAAATGGAATAAGTATTGCAGAAATAATGGTGAGACAAGATATCACATTAACACTTGAGTAACATTTCAATCATGAAATGAATCAATGGATAACATAAATGGAATAGTTTAATGTCATAATATAAATTAAATAAATGATATAATATTTTTTATATAAATATTTACAACAATAAAAAATATTATTTTTTAATATTGAACGTATCACATAAAATAATGTTATATGAGAATCTCGTTACCTTACATCTTCAATTTCATCATACATATTCAAACTTGTTTCCTAATAAATGTAATTATATTATAAATCTACCAAATAACCATATTTATATATACTATATTGTATTATATTTTATTATGACCTTATATTACCCTTTTATTAATAATTATATTTTATGGTTATGCTTCGGGTAATAACTGGTGTGTATTAATACATGATTGGACATGTTATTATTGGTAATATTACATAGATAATGATATGTATTATTTACATAATGTAAAAAATTATATAAATAATGTTTGAATTTCATTATATATTTATTTATAAGAATATATAAAATATTAACCTAGGATATTAAATATACTATTCATGGAGACAGTTGGACGCACATAAAAATAAATGGTCTTTACATTTTCATATCATCTGGAAATAAATGGATGGAACAGATGTATATATATATATTCTATCATTAAATAAAAATTTACTATTTCATAAATATGAAATATTTTATATAAACCCATAATTAATGTATTCCGTATAATGTGTTAACTAATCACCTCAGTTATGGAGGTAGTAGTCCACACATCCACAAATGAAGTCATCAATAATGAAAAAATTGTGTGCACGAAGTCATGTGTTATATAATAATTTAATAAGAATAAATAAATTCTTAATATTATATTTATCATATAAAAATTGTATGACCATAATTATTTTCAACCTTATAATGTGTTTATCAAATAAAGAATAGTATAAGTCCCATTTAATGTAATATTATATGAGTGTTGGTCATAAAAATAAAATGAAAAAAATCATTATACAGATGATTTTGATGATATCATAGAATCAATGAATTTGAATAATTCATGTGTTTGAGAATTAAATAAATTAAATGATATAGTGGAAGGATGTTACCTCTTATTTCTGTATCTTCTTTTGGTTTGCACCCAATAAATTTCATGGACTGATCTGATCCAAAATTGAAGCCCGTAGTATGAAATTAGGGATTTTAGGATGATATTTGGTCATTATTAGGACTATTAAATGTTGTTGATATTTTTAAATAATTGAGGGGGTGAGTTCCCTTTTATAATAGAAGAGGATTTCCATATTTGTAAATAAAAAAAGGTAAAAATTATTAAGAGATATCCCTTACAATATTTTTTTTCAATAATTTGAAATATTTGATACAAGGGCGAATATGGTTGATTTCAAATATAAAACGTGTTTTTAAAAAAAATTTAGGTCATTTATCCATTTACGATTAATGTTTGAGCACTAATTAAATTTGTTTTCTCATTAACAACATTAATTAATTTTAATAACATCCCATAATATTATTAGCCAAATATTCATTTGTGCTTATTTTAAATTATAAATTATGGTGATTAAAAATATTTAATTCATTTTTTTAATTATAATTACATAATTGATAGAATTAAAATTAAAATTTATCTAACTGATTGGACAATGCAACTGTTCTATAAAGTGAAAACGTTCGTAATATTGAAATGTTTTTCTATCCAATTACAATGTGAAGTTTGTTCCAATTATCTAAAATGAAATAATATATTTATAATTTATTTAATTATATGTTAAAGAATAATTCAACTATAATTTTACAATATAAATAATTTTTATAGAAAAATAATTTATGAATTTAATGTTATTATTTTAACAATTCATCAAAAAAATAACCTTCTCCGAAAAATATGGATGAATCGCCCATAGTAAAATTTCAGACTCCTATATCAAAAATGAATTTTGGTTTCTCAAAGAAATTTTATAAAATTTTCTAAATATTTATTTCAAATATATGTGACATTAAAAATATTAAATATTACCCTTCATAAAAATACCACATTGCATTTATAAAATTGGAATTATTATTATATTTTTTCTCGAAAACACGTAAGATGAAAATAAAATATTGGATATAATTTAATATCAATATTTTTCATTAGAATAATATATAAATTTTTTAATTAAATTATTTATGTAAATGATATTTCATTTCATAAATATAGTTTTTCAATAAATGATTCACTAAATTTTCTATGGTTTTTTCATATATAGTTAACTGGAGACCATTTTATTCATATTATATTAATCTATAGTCCAAATATTAATAGTTAAATTAATCTTATTCATATTCACCATTCCATCAACTATATGAAAAAAATAAGAATTTCTCTATAGTAATATTATTTAATTTTTTTATGTTGGTAAAATATGTCTTGTGTGTAACACAATCTATCAATAGAACAAGAAATTTTTAGTAGCACATTCCAAACATATTTCTACAACTACCGATATATAATCTATATTTTCATGAAGTACATATGTTAATTTATTTTATGTGTAATGTAAACAAAACATAATTCTTTCATATAATAGAGTGCAAATTCACTATTGTGTGAAATTAAAATTACAGAACAAATTCAATTACATGAAAAAATTCATTAAATCATAGGGTGTTACATTATACCCCCTTTGAATTTCTCACAAAAAAATCATCATGGTTGTAAGAAGATTAATTCAGTAATTTTCCGTTCATATAACCATCATCTTAATAGTGAAGTCTAAAAACTAATTTTAAAATTCAATGTTAGAAACAAAATTTATACCTATAGTAACTCATGACTAATTTTCCCCATATACGAACATAGATGAAAATTGAAAATATGGGCATAGAAGATAAAAATAATAATAAATTACTTATATAGTGTGATATAGAACATTGATCAACATATATGTTGAAAATAATAAAGATGATGATATAAGAGACCACTTAATTCATTGGAAACTAGGGTACAACAATAACAATTATGGTTTTATAATCCTTTTCCTATAGTTGATTAGCTTTCCAAAAAGAGATGTACCTAGCTGATTTCATTCCATTTCATAAGTAAAATCTCACACTTTGGAAATTAATTTATAAATCTATAATTTCTCTCTTACTACATGAAATAAATGTGAAATTGTTATCCTTGAAGCACTTATGGGTCAAACGATCCATTTGTAGAATGATGAATTTCTTCATCTATCTTCAGTTATATTCAAAAAATGTAGTTATCCCTAGTTATGTAGTATGCATAAATAATCATGTTTTAATGTAATAATGTAATATCTAAAACCTTATTCAATGTTCAACATACCCCTTTTCATAAATGGTTATCCAATTGACCTATCTCAAGTATGAAAATCGAAATCATTTTTAAAAAAATATCATGGAATTTCTCAAAATATAATTCTCATAGATAAATAATATATTCGATATCTCACCTATCAAATAGAAAACACGTAAATATATTTACGTTGTATTCTCTTGATTCATGGTAATTACTATATATCCTTATTTAAAACATACATTCTTCCAAAAGATAATTGACCCATTATTTTTAAAATTGGTTCTAATATTATAAATACATTTCTATTTAAATCATGGGTTCCTCGTTGGACTATCATAATACCATTATGATTACATTTAAACCGAAATTCATATACAAATAGATAATCAATTCTATGAATCATAACAGTTTCCACTAAAGTCTGGATAATAATATTTTCACAAAGCTAAGTATTCACCAAATTCCACATCAAATTAGTCAATAGGGAGTGCCACAATTTTTAGGATCCACTCAGTTTGTTGGGACTTCAATTAAATTCATGATTTTCATTTTTTACATAGAGGTTTTTTGAATTGATAAACATTATATATCCCTATAATAGGTAATTTTTTAGAATTATTTTAAAACTCCATGTAATTGAGACCTTGATGTTTGTGTGGTGCATTCATTGGGGATTTCATATTATTGTCATAATTATCTGAATTACTCCCACCATTTTAGCATTGAACTACTGGATGACCTCATCTTCAACACTTAATAAATTAAATAATCCACGTAAAAAATTATCTTAATTATTCTCAACACTCTCAACACATAAAAGAATGATCATATTTTTTTCCATGGTTCATCGATCTTTTTAACGTCATATTTAATTTCCTGTCAAAACTACTAGATTTATATGAAAATACAACCTATATATCCAACATGATATCACATCGTGAAATTTTTTCATGGAAATTAATTTGTATTATAGCCATCTCCATTCATGTACTTGTATTCAGGTAACCTATGAATCGATCAATTTTTCCTCTGAGTAGGATGATAATACCTAGAGTGTACCTAGGAAGACATGTAAAATTTGATTCATATCCACCAACAGACTCATCATTCTTATTCTTATTCTCTAGAAATTTGTTCCCCATCATCATATGAATAATAAAAAGATTTTAATTATTCAAAAATAATTTCTCTCTCTCATCCAAACCCATGGATTTAATTTGAACTTACTTCCACATATTCTTAATAATATTACACTACTAATCTACCTCACCTTTAGGATGGTATGACACCATATTTAAATGTTCATTCAATGAAAAAATAATAATTGAAAATAATTTTTCAGTGGTACTATTCCATTTTTCCTTAATATTTGGTTAATAAGATCTACTTAAAGAAGATGTATTTTCCTCGTGAAGGACTCCACATAATGATTTTCAATTTTTTATATCATTTTTAATTCAAGTACGATTCATATCTTGAGAAAGATGTTTGAGCATAGAAATAAAGATATTTATTCCAATACCAATAATATCAAGAATATTAAGAGTTAAAAAAGTTCTTATTCAAATGAAATTTTTGTTAGCTTGGTTCCTTTGGGTTCCAATCATTGAATGAAACCAAAAAGAGTAGTGTAACAAACAATAATAATAGGGGGAACATCATAATCAAGTTAATCACTTATAATATTTCTAAATTATGTAACATTCTTTGATTTATGTATCCTTAGGTTTATCCTATTACATTCATATTCATCATCAATTTAAATTAATTATTTTGGTTAATAATGTGTTATCGAATTACCAACACATATCCCCTAGGACTGTCAAATAAGGATTTCTTTAAGGCCCACTATCATGCACTAGTTCCCTTCACGTCTTGCTGAATACTATTTTTTAAGGGTTGTTACCCCTATGTAAATATATTATGAATGCACAAACACATTTATTTTCCAGAAAAATATTTATTTATTGGAAACAATGTGCCCTATTATTTACTAACACTCTTGGACTTTTTCAAACACATTAACTCATCCTTAGACTTATCCTTATTGGCATCCTTAGACACATCCTTAGAAATATCCATTGGGATATAACTAAATTTTTTCATCCTAGATTCCTTAGTTTGGATAAAAAAATTCATTTGATTCCAAATATAGTAACATAGACATAGAATTCATTGATATTGCATCATTTTTTATGATTTATTTAGCATATTAAAAAGTTAATTCTTGAGGACCTTAAGAGTTTAGTGTCTCTTGAAATTGGACAAAATTCATTTAACATTGTGAATGATCTTCAATGTCTCCCAAAAAGATATTTCCCATTAGTAATTCTACACAGGTCCTCTCTTTGTAACATTAAGAAAAGAACACTACGAAAGAGTAATCATAGATGCTCAGTAATTGTAAATAAGGAATACATGAAAGAATAATCATGAGAATAAGGGTATGAGAATAAGAATATATCATTTCAATATCACACCATACACATCAAGGATTCTAATCGGGATTCATGGAATAAATCAAGGTAGTTCTTAAAAAATAAACAAAATGGAATAAATAGTATAAGTCATTAAATCATACCATGGGAATAAGAGATGGATTGGTGGAAGACACATATGTATTTAAATTATTTTATAATGGATACCCACCAAGGGATTCACAATATGATAAAATTGGTCTAATCATCCATGAAACTAGTTCGATTTGGAGATAAAAACCAGTGTACACTTATTTTTAGGCATGGGATAGAACCTATGAAGCCTCTTATTTTTAAAAATGTGTGAAACAAATCTACAACCATTTTCTAAATAATTTGATACATCCCATATACCCTCGTTTTTTCTGTCATGTGCTACCACCAATATGCAATCTTATTTTCTTGAATGGGTGAAATAACATATACCAACATGTTTTCAGGCTTGGGATATGACCTGTATAACCACATTTTTCAGAATTGGGATATAACTCATGTACCCACAGAGATCATATTCCATTTATCATAATAAAATTTAATGTGGGGATATAGGTCCAACATTTATCCTATAAAAATTCATACATCCAAATGTGAAAAGTAAATAATAAAATTTATGATTTCAAGACCCATTAAATGATATGGTTCCATAAACATCATCTCATAACTTATAGAAAAGATTCATGTTTCATAACCATTTTGTCATGACCCCCTCCCACCAAAGATGCCCCTCCTGAGCTGGCAATGGAGAAAGGGAGATAATGACCACCGAGTCCCACCTCCAGTAGGCCCCGGGGTGGCGACTAGTACCAAGGTTATGAGTTTTTCCCAAATATGGGAGGCATTACCCTTTTTATTTTTAAAGATCGGGAAATAGGACAAGTCAAACACCAAAAAGGAAAAAAGGTGAAGTGTATAGAAATAAACTCAAAACATTCCCACATGCATGTTTAAACAATTTTATAACAAGGTACAAGTACATGAAAGCTCAAAGTACAATACCAAAAGAAAACAAAGGTACAACAACAGCAAAAACTCCAACTATCTTACTAGATGGGTCTCGCACGGTCCTGGTAGTCCTCCTAGAAACCTGGAAGTAAACATAGGGGGAGTATACAAGTATACTCAGTAGGGAAACCTAAAGCTCTCTTGCACAAGTGGGGAGACATCCTAATGTCCTGTGAGAACAACAGAAGAAACCTAGCAAGGAATTCTATCCACCCAACCTCACCAGCCACACTCACCAAAACACAATCACAACAGGTAGAAGTAGTATATAAGAACAAGAGTATTGGGTACCCTGCACCATTTATCTTTAGTTAGATGCTCTTCCTAATGAAGAACGTCCTGACGCTGCCACACTATCCCCACCTGCACACACCTGGGCCTCCCAACCACATATCTTGCCCGCACACACCTGGGCCTCACAACCACGTATCTCGCCCGCACACACCTGGGCCTCACAACCACGTATCCCACCCGCACACACCCGGGCCTCACAACCATGTATCTCGCCCGCACACACCTGGGACTCATCCCGATGATTCTTGGGAAACTGTAGACCCTGCCCGATGAGTCTTAGGCTTAAACCAACCCAATCGAAACCTACCCAAAGAGTCTTAGGTGTAAGGTCGCCTCAAGCCATCACAGCCTAGGGGAGAAGGAGCAAGAAGGAGCTAGTAACTAAGGGAAAAAAACCATCTCCCATGAAATGGGAGTGTTCGGCACTAAGTTATCAACATGGGTGGGGTGCGATAAAACACAAAAGATACAGATATATATATGTATACAAACACACGACCCAACCTATGGATTCTAAACAGGGAAACTGGGCACGTGTCTCGGCACTACTATCACGAAGTATGCATATAACAATCAACCCCAACCCCATTTAGGTTTTCACATTTCAACATAATTAGTATATTTTGTTCCTTAACTACTGGGAAACTATCCACAACCAACCACATCAAACGTTCATAAAACATATCCCTGCCATCCACAAATCATGTTAGGAAAAACATGAGCAAGATAACAAAGCCCTTATTATCAACCAACCAACCCCATTGATTATTATAACCATTCCATTACCACGCCCCACAATTCACTAACTCTTCCACTTTAATTTATTATTCACAACCCACTATTCATTTACAAACAAGCCCATCCCTACAGCCCCGCTGCCGACCACCATAACCACAACCACACCGAATCCACACATCCCCATCCCTTTAATACCATTTATCACAGCCCCACTGCCCATAACATTCACACCAACCCAAAGCCAAGCCAATCGTATCCCCGCTACTCACCCTTTCCACAACAACCCACACAACACCCTCAACACACGCCTCATAGACAAGCCAACACCCACGTGTTCATTATTCCATTTTGTTTAACCTGGGTGATCACACAAGCGTTCCAGATTTTAATAGCCAACTTTATGTGATTAACCAATTTCCACATTCCGCAAAGATCCAATCATAAAAACGGTCTATAAGGATAGGGAAACATTTAATTGCACAAGCAAAGGCCCCCAACGACCGTTATTTTCAGTAGGAACAAGCCTATTCATTTCACAAAATAATATCAAATGATATAAAGTAACAACAATCACAACATACCATCCCCGTTATATAAGCCAGTTATTATCTTCATTAAACTGGTTCAAAATTGTTTCACGTAAACAAGAGAACACCCACCCCGCATGATGGACAAATTAGAGAGACGATGGTAAAATCCCTACTTCAACATGTTCTTGATCGCAACACTCCCCTGGATCAACCTTAGAAGACGTCCGTCGGCGTCCGTCACTTCTGTCGGGTCCCGGAAAAACCTTCTCGGTTGGATGTCGGAAAGGAAAGGCCAAAGGAAATACAACATATCCAAGCTTGGAAGCTCCACCTCGTCGTTACAATCTCATGGCTGCTAACGGATCGTAAATCGGAGCTCAGACGAAGAAGTTATGGAAGGAAAAGCCTTCGAGTCTATTAAGAGAGCTCTGCTCAGATGAGAGGGGAGGAGAGGTGTGAGTTGAAAGGAGGAGGGGACCCCTACTTTTATAGGCATGAAATGAAAAAGTACACGACCTGTAATTTATGGTAAACCACGTGTACTTGGTTATTTCACACGGTCTCCACGCGGCTTCCAACACGGGTCCGCGGCCATTGACTGGTCAAGACACAGTTTGAGGGTAACACATACGTGGGGAAGGACTACACGGCATGTAGTTTAGACACACGGTGTGTACTCATTTATTGCACAGGACAAGGACACGGCTCCAACACGGTACACGACCGTTGACTGGTAACGCGTATGCGGGGAAGGACTACACGGTGTGTAGAACTGGACACACGGCGTGCACCCATTATTCCACACAGCAAGGACACGGTCTGCAACATGGGGTATACCCGGGAAGGGGGTACACGGAGTGTACTCAAACTACATGGCGTGTAGTTTCAAAATTCTGAAAAGTGTGGGAAAAGTCCATTTTACCCTCCATAACCCTTCTTGACCTTCTTTTTTACGAAGGAATGGGCTAGAGAGGTCCGGGAAATTACACATTTCAAATTATTATAACACATGATAGAAATTAGTATTTTTATGTTTTTATCATTGTAGAAATATTTGATGAGAAATGGGTTCCATAGAAATATTACATGCTAAAAATAAACTATTTGAAGAATGGATAATAATATTTTCCTTGGATCATATCCCTAATAATGAATAAACTAATTCAAATTATATAATCATTGATTGGGAATTTTTTTGGATATTACTTTGAGTGTTTATTAAGTGATATACACAATCTTTTAAAATACATTTTAAAAACACAAAAAATTTGAAGAATCATTTTCCTTGAAATCCACTTTTAATATATATGATTTAATATTCTAATAAAATTTGAAACATTTCATGAAAAAATTTATTATGGGAACTTTATAAAATTCTTTTTTATAGTATAGTACATTTTGAAATGATTTTTCCTTGAATATATTATTCAAAACACTTAAAAAATCATTGAAATCCTTGAAGTAATTTTGAATGGAAATAATCAATTGAAAAATTATAAAGGAATATTCAAAAATCATACAAAATAAATTAAAATCCTAATAAAATATTGAAAATAAATCAATGAAAATATATTGGAAAACATATAAAGGACTATGTAAATATCAATTTAAACAATTTTTTAACATAACACATTTTTTTTAAAAAACTGGTATTGGAATTACAAATATTTTCAATTGAAAAAGAAATTAACATGATATTTTCATTGAAATTATTTTAAAATTTTCTTAAGTACAATGATTGGAAACATGGTACCATTAAATATCGAGGTCATTAATAAATACTGGTAAATAAATTTCATATTTGTTTTTGAGATAAAGATTGTATAAACCCTTGTTTTTGGACTGGATGAATTCATAATGAATTTTAATTTTGAGGATTACTATATGGGTAATTTTTAAAATAAAACATCAGAACATAATTCAGATATATTGAATGCTTTATAGTGTGTAAATTTAACCATGTTTTTGGCCATAGAACATTCCTAGGTAGATCGAGATGTTTTTGGAGCACCAAACATATAAAATAATATTTTTATGGACAAGAAGAGGGTACACGGTTTTTCAGAAACAATGTAGCTCTTAAAATGTAATCATCAGAATTATTTCTAGGGAGACATGGACAAAATAGTGTATATGCATGGTATTCTTAATCATGTTCATATCCCCACGATTACTGGTTTGGTAGTACCTAAACACTATTCCCTACAGGGTTTCCAGAATTGTTTCTAAACAGTATTGGATGAGTCATGTGGGGTGCCTAGTTTGGGGTTTATGGGCGGAACATTGTTATATGAACTACGTTGAAAAAATCACAAACTAGGACCCTATATAAATATTTTAATTATTTTAAATTAAATTAAAATAAATTAAAATATTACTTAAACCTTACTTCCACCTTACATGGGTTGTGTGATGCACCATCCCCCTCCCCCATTGGTTTTCAGCTTGTGCCCTCCCCAACAACACTCTTTGTTTGACGATTCAAGTTGGTTTCATCATGGTTCTAGTCTGATTTGATGAGGTAAGGCCTTCTCCAAACTCATCCTCCTTTACCTCAACTAAATATGGTATTTTTGTCACCTTATACAGTTCTACTGAAACCCTTGGATAGGGTTAACTGAAAATTATGTTGATACATCCTTTTTTAGGGTGTGTGATCCCTCAATTGGGACTCTTGGGATTGTGTTTCGGACCCCTCCACATAAAGATATGAATATGTGTTCATTCTGTCTTAGCACCTTCATTATTGGTAAGGTTTTATACCATATATTTTGTTTCTCATCCATAAATTGAGAACCTTACGGTGTTTTGAGTTCCTAAAATTGATTAATTGGTGTTTTAATCATCATTGGTGGTGAATACACACATACACCTGTATATATATATATATTACATTCTCTTGTGTATTACCACTTGTAATATTGAATATGTTCATTGTATTAATGGATATATATCTATATATGTATATGAACGTTTGTGTAAATTAGTACGTGGTGGATTCTTGTTGTTTCCTTCTAATATGACATGTATCTGAAGTCGCATGGGTCTTCTACTAAATGTGGGATCCCTATCCATGACATTTTATTTCTATAAATCATTAAGAGCTTCATTAAATAAGTTACATTTTGAGTTTCATTGAATTATAGAATTAAAATTCTTGAATAAAATTCATAATGGTGAAAATTTAATTACAGATCAATAAAGTCATGTTTTTATAATAAAACCCCTCTAACAGAGGTTCTCTCTCTTCAATCTAGAAATAAGTGACAGTTGTTATATCAATATTTTCATTGGTATTAGTGTTCCATATGTCATATTTTTGGAGAAGATTATGGTATGTTAGTTCATGGACCCTTTTATGTTATTAATAAATATATCTCAAGTGAGTTAAATAAGGACATGTCCATATAGTTGTTTTTAAGAATGTAATTCGTAATATATCTCTTATTTCCCATGTGAGTTATGTTTAATTCTATGCCATGGGATAGATTTTCATGCTTCAAAAACACACTGGGTTTCATATTCATTATTAATTTAATGGATCTTTCCATGGACCCCCTCATGTGTTCCTTCTATCCCATGTCATGTGATGAGAATCATTTAGTTGTTTTTTTAAATATAATTTTAAATAAAATGGATTAAATGGGATGGGATGAGTGACCATGATCCTTGGCCCTTAACATGTCTTTTATTGATTAAGAATTAATTTTCAATATATGTATATTCCCATGAGATATAGAAAATATTATTCCATGTAGTAATTTTTTTAAAATCTTGAGAATCATGTTATCAAGGATTTTATATGTGACTAATTGTTAGCCTTGCCATGATAAATTGATCGTGCCTTTTCTATATGTTGAGGTGAGGTGCACATGTGATGTTCTTTCTATTGACTAGGACATATTAGATCATTATGATTAAATGATATTTGAAGATGGTGGATTTAATTATTAGGATAGAGAATCCCTTATAAAGATGTCCCCACATGAGTAAATGGATGTATGGGCCTTAAGTGGTTGTCCATTGCATAAATCACCCTCTTGCGGTGACTTTGTTGAAGTATGATCTTGGTTTTGACCTTGTAATGTTAAATGTATTGATTAAATATATATATATATTTATTTATTAAATGGTTAAGGGCCTTGGGTGAAAAATGTATTCATATTAGAATTCCATGGACACCCTCTATTTCCTAGAACAATGTTAATTTAATGTGTGATATGTTGATTTCTAATAAAATGAAGTCGGCATACTCATAGAAGAATTTGAGTTATCAAAATATTGATACATGGATTCAGATTATAATTCCATGAATGGAATTATAGAGGCTCTTGAATTATCAGCATATTGATACATGGTTTCTTATTAGTATTACATGGATAAGCTCATAGGGTCATATGACTTATATGCCGAGTGATACATGGATAGAGTAAAATGAGGGATTTTGTGGACACTCTATAAGGTGTAATACATATATATCATGGGAGAAACAATTTGTTTCCATCTTGGAATACAATGGAAGAAATTAGATGATAAATAATTTATACCTCACATTGAGCGATACCAGGTTCCTAAGGGGTTCTCTATGGACGGGCTTTTAGGGTGCCTGTTGTTATAAAACCTCAAATGATACTTGAATTCCATCATAGGAATTTATAGGATGTTATAATGTTAAAAAATTTATTATTGAATGAAATGTATCATGTTAAGCATCTCCCATTCCAATGCAGAAGCTTGTATTAAGTCCTGATTATGCTATGGATAACATGGTTAGACACCATTGTTTATATATTTATGAAGGAAGTTGGGCTATATGACGGGTCTCAAGACATATTTAATTAATGAGTTGAAACCAATTTTGATCATGGAAAAAGGAAATAGGTACAACTATTAAATAAAAGTAATATAACATAAATGAGTTTGATTAAACATATATGAGTATACATGTAATCTTGAACCTTATATTTTTCTTAATTTTGAGTACTTACATACATATTATATAACTTCTTTTCACAGTACATGATTTTAAAAGAACATGACTAATTGGGCTTGACCTTATGGGTTCTTTCCTACTATGATTTATATATCACACCGTACATGATTACCACTGGTACCCCAATAGACTTATTTATTTGGAGGGATATGAACCATTCATCTACCAAGATGTTGAGAGAAAAGGACCGAATTGGATCTCATGATGATCATGGAGATCAATGAGGGTGTTTTGATTTCATTTTCATCATTTTATAATAAAATGTAAATAATGTTGTTATTTATGATTTTATCTTATGTATCATAATATAGAATGCATGCATTGTATAAATGGGGGTTGGACATACACTTTTTTTGTTGATATTTCATATGTCATATTAATTTTAATTAATTCATTATTCTTTATAAAATGATATATGAGTTTTACAATTTGTATACCACATTTCACTATATGTATAACATTATATAACCCCCCAATAAAGTACATTTAAACCAATTCTTCTTTTCATTAGAATATTTGTAAGGGAAGACGCGTTTGAGGCCATGTGGCAGCCGGTCCAGCTACTGGTTTATTGGTATGTTGGGTCAGGATGTTACAATGTCGTATTAGAGGTTTTATTACTTTTGTCTTGTTATTTTGGACTGGTCGACAAGAAAATATTTTAACTGATCACTCCATGAAATGGAAATGACCAAGTGGGAAAGGGTTAGAATTTTTGTTTATATTTTTATATGTTACAGTTGATATGATTTCATCATGATTGAATGATATATTTTCTAGTGATTATTGAATTATTTAATTTAAGGTAAATTTTTCCTTATCCAAGTATGGATATGAATTATCGTGGAATGTATCATTATAGGTGCTTATGAATTCAAATTTCATTCATATTCCATCCAATGAATCTAGATTATTTGGTTGACTGTTATGTATGATTGTGTGCCTTGACTGATTCCATTCTTAGTTTTGTACATGTTGTGGTAATATTTTTGTGTTTATATTTATTTAGCATGTCTTTCTTGTGGTGTAACATGATTAGATGATATATTCAATGACGTCTCCACATTTAGAATGTTATTTGTTGTGTCAGGATTTTTTGTTATAGCATGATTCTTTGTAGCTAATTTTGATAACATGCTAGAGATATTTTGATTTGTGAAATGGTTTCATGGGAATAATGTGTTGGTTTCTATTTATGTAAGATACAATTTCCATTATATGGTGTATATGAAAATTATAATATGAAAATAGTAAACATCATACTCAAACCATCTATCTACCCTTATGAATGATTAAAGACATTGTTGACTTGAAAAATGTGATACTAAAGTTAAATATCATAGTTGAATGTTTTCAATTAATTGGATCCAAATGTCATCTGTAAGGTGTGTGGGAGACTTATAAATTCGTATATGGATGACCATATGAATGAGCCTTTATATAACCATAGTATATTTGTTGATGGTTATGATTATGAAGTAATTTATGTTTTCAAATAAAGTGGATTGGTTAAATTTAAAAAGGTCAATCAGTCCAAAATAGGTCGGTTGGTGCATGATTTTATAAGAAAAACTATTATGGTGTTTATTATTTTTAATGTTAATTATCTGTAAATGGTTTTCTTTTTGAATAATCTAGGTTTGTTTAATGGTACCCACATAGGTATCCTTGTCATCTAAAATGATTTTATATGAAATTTTTTTATTATTATTATGTAATATCAATGAATGTTAAGTTTTTAAAATGAAGGTTTTGGAGACATGCCTTTTTTTCAATAAGCTATTAGCTAAAGTGAAAACCAATTTCCTTGTTTTTTATAATATTGCTTGTTTATTGGTTATTATTGGATCCAATTTGTTAAGGTTGATGTGATTTTAATAAATTAATTGAAATTGGATCCTAATGTGGTGTACCTTGATTAAATTATCGACTAATGGTAGTTTAAATGTTTCTAGTGGTATACCATGGAATGGATATGTGAGCATTGATTTGTATGTTGTTTAATTTTAGTAATGGATTAAATAAATAAGGGAGATCTTGAGCCTAGTTGAATTAATTTTTTGTGAACTGAAGCTATGGTAAATTATTTTGCTCCATAAAGGGCTATCCTATTATAGATATAACCCTTGGAGGTTGATTCCAATCATTATTCTATAATGATTCTAATTTTTGGTGTCATTCGAGTGTTGTTGTCCCAATTAGGTATTTTTTATAGGGACATCCATGTTCATATGGGTGTTCGTTGTATATTAACCCTTCACATGGGAGGGATCATTGAGTTATTCTTGGATTCGCATGTAATAAATTCCTTGGTAATGGTCAAATAGTAATGAGATCATGTGAATCTTTATATTCATCAATAATATATTACATGGTGTGTTGACATCTGATAAAATGCGTGTATGAGAGGAGTTGATTTTAATCTAGTTTTTGCATGATCCATCTAATACTTGATTGCATATGGTGGAAAACCTATATATATTACTCATTTTATGTCATTGATTCTTAAAATCTAGGGGTAGTATGTGTTGGTATATAAAATAACCATTGATTTCCAAATTATGTAATGAACAATATGAGTTATGTTAGGTAATTGAGCTTTCAGCTATTGAATTTGACATCAGGTCATCTCTAGAGTAGTGTAACATAAGATTTGGAGAGCCAGGTTGGTCCCACTAATCAGTATGTCTATCCATTACTTTTTTATTACACGTCGATCTGTTTCATTTCAGCTTTAGGGACCAATGATAAAAATTTATGTGATCATTAATTGGGAGAGAATCATATTAGTTGTGTAGGTTATGTGTGTTTCAAAGAAGAAAGAGAAAAACCAATGAGGGTCATTGGGATTTTTTTTCAAGTGCTTCTAAGGATTGCATGCTGGATTCAGGTCAGTGCCTACTCGATAGTACTATGATAAAGTAGTTTCCTCTATGTGAAACAACATTAAATAAAATTAATTTTTGAATTGTTTTTTCTGGTAAATTTTAAATGAACATTAATTCATTGGGTTTTATAGGAAATGTTTTTTAGTTGATGATTATTTTGTAGGTGAAGTCATGTTTATTATATAAAATTCGAGTAGCTGTGGTTTGGCCATTTCTCTTGGTATTATTTTTGTGTACACTTCTAAAATAGACGAGCATGTCCACTATCTTGGTTTCATCCTTGACGCACTAGGATAGTATCAGTATTATGTCACACTAATTATTTAATTATATAAATATGTTTTGATAAGTATAAATATGTTTTATTCTTGAAGCATTGGTTTTTTTTATGCTTAGTAATTCCAAAGTTATAATTGGGTTTCCTTGTGGTAATTATATAGCTGGTCTTTTGGACACCAACTATTTTCTATGACGTGACCACCATGATAATGAGTTTCTATGCTGGGTCAAATTTCTTAGGTGGATGTTTTGGAATTGTATCAATGACTCAAATGATGAATGTGAGATGAGATAGATAGTTATAGTTATGTGGGATCCAGTGGGTTTACTCTGATGTTATCTCATACATGATTTTAGGATCACATGTAATTAATTCTAAGTAGTGTCACCAGTGGACTCAAACTGAACTATGAAATCATTTGGGTTGAAATAAAATATTTTTAAATATCCACGTTTTGATATGTTCTTGGAATGTAATCAAAATCCAGGTTTTATCTTCAGTGGATTTGTTTTCTGAATGTGTATGATCTTTGAGTGATGGCATTCCAGTTTTATGACAACCCTGCTTTTTATTACAACTTAAACATGCTTTATTACATAAAACTTCACTTGATACAACAAAGAATATTGAGAGGATTAGTGTCTTTTGGGCTTAGGATCATTACATTAAAACTTAAAACATGAAATACAACATCATTATTGAAAACTTCCTTTACATGACCACTACACTCCCTCGTACTTAGCATTGCATGGGATAACGTGAGGACATGCATAAAAAAGGGTGAGCTATAAAGCCCAGTAAGGGAGTACACATGGAATAACATGAGGAGTAAAGTACATGTTAGGCAATAGGCATGTCAATAGATCATAAGATAAACATGAACATAAAGGCATGATAAAGCATGATAATCATAACATGGAAATGTGGCAACAACACTTAACGTTGAATTAGAATGAGCCAAGGCTCATTGCACATGGAGCATGAGTAAAACCTCAACGCACATGAAGCACAAGTAAACCCTCATTGCACCTGAATTAGCATGAGTAAACACTCATTTCACTTGACATATCATGATGGTATACATTACCCAATGCATTGGAGCTCTATAAGGGCGCACCCTTCTTAAACATTTCATTTCATGCATAAGTGTGCCACATGGATAATAAAATATGGATTCATAAAACATAATCATTTATTCCACGATAAAGGCATGTGGAATTCATACATGAAACTATACAATAAATAAGTAAATGTGCATAAAGGTGAATACCCTTGATGTAGAAACGTGTATGGTATTTACTACACAATGACATTGGCTTAGAAAATCGGCGCGATTTCAGCAGCGTAACGGCGTGACATAAGAATTCATAAAAAATGTTTGATGACAGAGAAAGGGGTTCCTCATCATATTTAAATGTAATAGACTGTAAGGAGGTCATATATATATATGTCCCAAAAATTTAAATGGAATTTAGATTCATGATACAAAGGTATTTCTTGAATGTAAAAGAAGAGAGAGAAGTTCCTTTCGGAATTTCGGCATAGTAACAGGTGTACATGGGAGGCATTTAATGAGAGAGAAAGGGGTCTCCCATCATTAAAACAATAAGAGGGGAGTATGGGGGAGGTGTGAAACCATACCCCAACATTCATAATTGAAATTAAAAGGTCAATACAACTTAAAGAAAATTATCAAAAATTAGAAAGGAAGAAATAACCCTTACATGGAAGTGTGCTTCCAAAGGCTAGAGAGAGTCTTGTGAGAAGATTCATGGGAGATTGGGCACCTTGGGAGGATTCTAGAGAGAGTGGGGCAGAGGTTGGACGAACTCCAAAAGATTTTAGTGAGGAGGAAGTGGGATCTTGGGTGGGTTTATATAGGAAAGGTGATATAATTCTTTATTATTTAGGTTTGGGAGCCCTTAATTTAAAATAATCCAAACCACAAACCATACCATGGTATTTGCCCATGGGATTCTGTAAAAAGAAAGAGGAAAACAATATTTTACATGTCCAAGGTCCGAACTTATTAAAAACTTATGGTTGCTTATGCGGTGGTGAGTCATACTTCCATGTAAATTAATTTAAAAAGGCAAAGTGTTGAATAAGTCTTGAGGGGTTCATTAATGCTTTGAAAATTAAGTCAAAAAAACCTAAAATTACATTATTTTAATGATAAAACATATATTGTCCGAACATAAGGATTATGGTATTTTATTACATCACCATTGGGTCATTATGATGTCATAAAACACATTATATAATTAAATGGTATTTAATTTTTACCCAAACATTTGACTGTCTCAGAAAATTATGAAAAATTAACCGTTGGATAATTTCGACGTCCTGATTCCAGAAATGAAATTTGTTTTATCTAAAAAAAATTCTAAATATGTTAATTTTCACTTTTAAAAAAACCAACATTTATCGAAAATTCACGTGTTTTGACATAAATGACTTTCAAACCTTAATAAAAATTTTAATTGCATTCATAAATTTTTAAGATCATTTATATTTAATAAAAAGTAATTTAATATTAATAATAATATTTTATTAAAATAATATTTAATTCAAAAATCCCTAAATTTAATAAAATAGATTTCCTAATTATATAATAATTAAAAACACCATTTGTACTTTAAAAACTATTTACAATGTATCAAAAATGACTAGAAATTATATTCATTATTATATAAAAAATAATGTACATGAACATGTTACTACTTATTTTTCACATAACCCCTTAAAACAACCGCATAAGACCTAAGGGTAAGGTGTGCAATGGTGATAGACTCTTAGGGCGTCTCAGATAACATCACTCGAGTGGTAATTTCAATCAAATTCCACTTTTCCCGTATACAGTCACGTTCGAGCTTGACATAATGAAGCTCAGCTTGGGATTGGTCAAGGGCGAAGCCCAACGACGCCACCTCTTTTCCAAGCTTCGACAAATGGGTTTCTTATGGGGCAATTCTACTGGATGAGGCCATCACTTCCTTTGTCTGAGTAAAAATTGGGTTCGTTAAAGCCATACAATTATAATAATCATGTGATCACTGTTAAAAGACTATATTAACAATGGTAAAAATTCATAACATGAAACCAAAGAAGTTGACATCTTATAAAAACATTGTTCATAAAGAGACATTTAACTGAATCAAGAGGGATTTTCCATTAATGAAACTTTGGGTCGTTACAATATTCCCCCATTAAGAAATTTCGCCCTCGAAATTTTCCTTTTCCCACACTAAAACAAATGTGGGTAGCTCAGCTTCATCATATCCTCTAACTCCCAAGTCGCTTCTTCAAACTTGTGGTTTCTCCACAACACCTTGACGAAGGGAATTTTCTTATTTCGTAGAACTTTTCTCTACGATCTAAGATCTTCACTGGTTGCTCCTCATAAGAAATATCATCTTCCAATTGTACCACCTCGGAAGAGAGTACATGTGAAGGGTCCAGTATGTACTTCCTTAAGAGGGATACATGAAAGACATCATGCACATTGGCTATAGTAGGTGGAAGTGCTAGTCGATAGGCCATAACCCCAACACAATCATGAATCTCGAAGGGGCCGATGTACCTTGTACTCAACTTCCCATTCTTTCCAAACCTCTTGACCTTCTTCCCTGGAGATATGAATAAAAGCACCATGTCTCCAACTATAAACTCAAGGTCTCGTCAACGATTATCCGAATAACTCTTCTGTCAACTCTGGGCTGCCTTGATATGCTGCTGAATGGTTTTCACCTTCTCCACCATTTCTTCGACCATTTCTAGTCTATGCAGCTTACGTTCACCGACCTCATCCCAACATGCCGGTGTTCTGCACCTTTTCCCATAAAGGGCTTCATGTGGTGCCATTTGGATGGTCGAGTGGAAACTGTTATTATAAGAGAACTCAACCAGAGGAAGAAGTTGATCCCATCCTCCTTTAAAGTCCATTGAGCATGCTCTCAACATATCCTCAAGTGTTTGGATAGTCCTCTCTGATTGGACATCAGTTTGAGGATGATAGGCCGTAGTAAAGTTCAGTTCAGTATTCAGAGCATGTTGAAGACTCTTCCAAAACATAGAGGTGAATCTTGGATCTCGGTCGGACATATTAGATAGTGGTACTCCATGCAACCTTACCACTTCCCTAATATATATCCGTTCCAGTTGATCCAATGAGAAATCCTGTCGAATAGCAATGAAGTGTGCAGTCTTTGTAAGATGATCCACAACAACCCAGATTGCTTTGTTGCCTTTGTATTTCCTTGGAAGTCCGGTGAAAAAGTCCATGGTGATGTTCCCCCATTTCCATTCTGGTATGGGTAATGGTTGAATCATCCCCTTATACTTCGGCCTCTCTTCCTTCACTTGTGACACACCAGGCACTTTGATGTATATTCCACGATCTCCTTCTTCATATTATCCAACCAAAAGTTTTCTCGTAGTTCTCGATACATCTTTGTGCTCCCTGGGTGAATAGAGAATTTTTAACTATGTGTATCATCCAAAAGTTCCTTCTTCAGCTCCGGACTTGATGAACACATAGTCTTTTCCCAAACCGCAAAATTCCTTCTTCATTAAGACTAAACTCCGAGGATTTCCCCTTTTTGATAGCTTCTAATTTTTCTTGAATTCCCAAATCATCCTTTTGATCATCCTTTAACCTTTCCAAAAGAGATGGTTGAGAAATCATTTGTGAAAGGATTGATGATGTTCCCTACTTTATGATTCCCATGTCCATCTTCATCAAGTCTAATAAGATTGGATCATTTTCAATTCTCATCATTGATAGAATCACTGGATCCTTTCTACTTAGGGCATCCGCCACCTTGTTCGCTTTCCCAGGGTGGTAATGTATTGAATAGTCATAATTCATGATGAGCTCTATCCATCTTCTATGGCGCATATTAAGCACTTCTTGTGTGAATATATATTTAAGACTCTTGTGGTTAGTATATATCTCACATTTCTCTCCATAGAGATAATGCCGCCAGATTTTTAGGGCAAAGACCACCGCCGACAACTCCAGATCATGTGTTGGATAGTTTCTCTCTTGGATTTTCAACTTCTTTGAGGAATAGGATATCACTTTATCATTTTGCATCAGCACACAGCCTATGCCCTTCTTTGAGGCATCACTGAATACCACAAAAAGTTCCCCACTTGTGTGTAAAGTGAGCATGAGCGCAGTGATAAGCCTCTTTTTCAACTCCTTGAAACTTTTTTTGCATTCATCACTCCAAACAAACTTTACTCCCTTTCAAGTTAGCTTGGTAAGAGGGTTGGAAAATCGTGAGAAATTTCTCACAAATCGTCGAAAATTTCCAGCTAACCCCAAGAAGATACGGATATCCGTTAACGATGATGGCCTTAGCCATACCTCAATTGCATCTGTTTTGGAGGGGTCCACATATATCCCATTGATTGTGATGATATGTCCCATGAATGAGACTTCCTTGAACCAGAACTCACACTTGCTGTACTTTTCATAGAGCTTCTCCTTGCGCAAAGTCTCTAGTATAGCTCTTAAATGCTCCTCATGGTCTTCCTTGGTTTTGGAGTATATTATAACATCATCTATAAAGACTACCACAAATTTGTCAAGGTAATATCTAAAGACTCTATTCATCATGTCCATTAATATTGTTGGAGCATTGGTGAGTCTGAAAGGTATTCCTATGAATTAATAGTGCCCGTATCTTGTACGAAAAGCAGTCTTGGGGATATCTTCCTTCTTCACCCTTACTTGATAATATCCTGACCGCAAGTCCACCTTGGAGAAGTATTGTGCTCCACGCAACTGATCAAACAATTCATCGATTCTTAGGATAGGATACTTGTTCTTTATCGTGATTTTGTTAAGTTCACGATAATCGATGCAGAGCCGCATTGACCCATCCTTCTTCTTGACGAAGAGGACTGGTGCATCCCATGTTGAAGCACTTGGGTGTATAAACCCTTTATCCAGATTCTTTTGTAGTTGTTTCTTCATCTCTTCAAGCTCAACAACAACCATTCTATATGGAGTTTTGGATATAGGTAATGCACCAGGAATAAGTTCAATTGAGAACTCAACATCTCTTCTAGGAGGAAGACCAATTAGTTCCTCGGGAAACACTTCCTTGAATTCCCTCACAATAGGCATTTCCTCAAGGATGGTTTCTTCTTTGGACTCAATCATCTGAGACAGATACGCGTGCTCGTAGGGCAGTAATATCCATGCTTGAGATGATGGAGCTAAAGGAGATTCATCTTCCTCCTAACACATGTAAAGAATCGGGGGTCGATTCTCCATATGGAGTGTGATTTCCCTCTCCTGACAATTTATGTTGGATCTATATAAGGAAAGCCAATCCATGCCAATAATTGCATAAAATTACACCAAAGGGAGTATGACGAGGTTCGCCAGGAAATTCAATCCACAGATTATAACAGGGGAGGACTTATATTCATGGGATTCAATGATTGCCCCATTTGTCGTACTCACCGACATCATTAATTCAATGATTTTTGGTGGTGCTGGGATTGTTCTACTAAACTTTTGAGATATAAAAGAATGTGTAGAACCTGAATCAAAAATTGCATTCGGTATTCTTGAATGAATAACCAGCGTACCTGTCACCACTTCGTTGTCGGGGTTCACTTTGGCAGAAGTGATGGAAAAAGATCTTCCTTGCTATCTTGGAGGTTATTGGTTGCCTCTGATAACCCTTGGATTAGGGCATTGATTTGCAAAATGACCCAGTTTTTTGCATTTATAGAATTGAACAACGCGTTGAGGTTCGAACAGAGCGGTCCACTCCTCTGTCACAACAACGGCTCTTTCTTGCCGACAGTTAATAGCTAGGTTCCCTTCTCTTCCACACCTGAAGCATTTTCTCGTCCCCTTAAGGAAATTTCCAGGGTGCTTCTTTCCGCAGTTTTGGAAAGTGGGGTGCTGGAACTTCTTAGCACCGTTGGATTTATCCATCGGACCCCCAGCATTGAGGTCTACCTTATGCTTCTTGTCCCCATGATACCCTTGTGATTCTCTGATCTCCATTTCTACCTTGAGGGCACATCGGACAATTTCCTCATAGCTGTCGAAGTCACAAATCGCTAATTCATTCCGCAATATAGGCTTCCGCCCACCAAAGAAGCGGTCAACCTTGCATTTGGGGGTAACGACAAATCCAGAACCGTATCGTGAAATCCTTGTGAAGTTTTCCTCATATGCTCCCATAGATTGTTCATCTTTTTTGCTTGAGGGAATGGAAGTCCCTTTCCATCTTAAGACGGAGGGTGCGCGGAAAATATTTATCAAAAAACATCCTCCGGAATTCCTTCCATTCCAAAGCCTCGATCTCCTCCTCAGGCTTCGTATTTTTGATCAATGTCCACCATTGATCATCTTCATCCTCCATACGATAAGCCTCCAGGAGAACCTTCTCTTGTTCAGAACATTGGAGGATGGAGAATATCTTTTCAATGGAGTTGATCCACTGTTCAGCGATTGTGGGATCAGATGATCCACTAAAAGTTGGAGGCCTTTTCCTCGTGAAGCTCTCGATAGTGACTTGTTCCTTCTTAAGGGGGTTTGGACGTTTCTCTTGACCCGTGTTTCTATTCAAAACTTTAGTTATCTAAGAGGGAAGTGTGACAACGTTCGCGATTCCCGCTCACATTGGATTGGGTATCTCCTTAGTACAATTATCACACTGATATTCACAACAGTTGTTAGCCTGAGTCCTCCTATTACCGGCCATTGGATGGAATAAAAGGAAAGTTAGGGGTAACAAATAAAGGTTAATCCAATGAAAAAAGTTGAAGACTTATAAATAAACTTTTATTTCCTTAACGCATGAGTCTATAGGATTCAATCTAGGTTTTTCATGATATACTTTCTAACCTATATTCTTAGGGGCATTTTTCCCTTAATAAGGGTTCATAGGAAGATTGTGAATTTATAAAAACATATCCCTCAGGAGTGTCGTAACCAAAAGTGCAGCAAGGCCTATTGTCGTGCACTAGTTCCTGTTCGAGTCTAGCTCAAAGCGTTGTTTTCGGGTTTTACCCCTAGTATACATATTTGCCAGAGCCGCCTCTACGGGCTTGTATCTAGACATGGATGTATTTGTTTGATAAACAACTTACATAGTATTTACTATAACTTAAGGATGTTTTTATTATACTTAGTCTTGTATCCAAGGCTTTACTAGGGTTTCCTAATCCCAGAAAAACTAAACCTATCCTCTGATACCAACTATGACAACCCTGCTTTTTATTACAACTTAATCATGCTTTATTACATAAAACATCACTTGATAAAACAAAGAAGATCGAGAGGTTTAGTGTCTTTGGGGATTTGGATCATTACATAAAAACATAAAACATGAAATACAACATCTTTATTGAAAACTTTCTTTACATGACCACTACATTCCCTCGTACTTAGCATTGCATGGGATAACTTGAGGACATGCATAAGAAAAGTGTGAGCTATAAAGCCGAGTATGGGAGTACACATGAAATAAAAAGAGCAGTAAAATAAATGTTAGGCAATAGGCATGTCAATAGAGCATAAGATAAACATGAACATAAATTCCTGATAAATCATGATAATCATAACATGGAAATGTTGAAACAACACTTAACATTGAATTAGCATGAGCCAAGGCTCATTGCACATGGAGCATGAGTAAACCCTAATTGCACATGAAGCACGAGTAAACCCTCATTACACTTTAATTATCATGAGTCAACACTAATTGCAATTGACGTATCATGATACTATACTTTACCCAATGCATTGGAGCGCTATAAGGGCACACCTTTCTTAAACATTTCATTTCATGCATAAGTGTGCCACATGGATCATAAAACATGGATTCATAAAACATAATCATTTAGTCCATGATAAAGGAATGTGGAATTCATAAATAAAACTATACAATCAATAAGTAAATGTGGATAATGATGTATACCCATGATGGAGAAATGGACATGGTATTCACTACACAGTGACATTGGCTTAGAAAATCGGTGCAATTTCGGCAGCGTAACGGCGTGACATAAGAATTCATAAAAAATGGTTGATGAGAGAGAAAGGGGTTCCTCATCATATTTACATGTAATGTAAAGTAAGGAGGTCATATATATACATGTCCCAACAATTGAAATGGAATTTATATTCATGATACCAAAGTATTGCTTGAATGTAAAAGAAGAGAGAGATGTTCCTTTCGGAATTTCAGCATAGTAACAGGTGTACATGGGAGGCATTTAATTAGAGAGAAAGGGGTCTCCCATCATTAAAAAAATAAGAGGGAAGAATTGGGGAGGTGAAAAACCATACCCCAGAATTCATAATTGAAATTAAAAGGGCAATACAACTTATAGAAAATTGACAAAAATGAGAAAGGAATGAATAAACCCTTACTTGGAAGTGTGCTTCCAATGGCTAGAGAGAGGCTTGTGAGAGGCTTCTTGGGAGCTTCGGGCACCTTGGGTGGATTCTAGAGAGAGTAGGGAAGATGTTGGACGAACTCCAAAGGATTTTAGTGAGGAGGAAGTGGGAGCTTGGGTGGGTATATATAGGAAAGGTGAGAGAATTCTTTATTATTTAGGTCTGGGACCCCTTAATTTAAAATAATCCAAACAAAAAACCATCCCATGGTATTTGCCCATGGTTTTCTGGAAAAGGAAATAGGATATCAATATTTTACAAGGCCAAGGAACCAACTTATTAAAAAATCAGGGTTTCTTATGTGGAGGTGAGTCACACTCCCATGGAAATTAATTTAAAAAGGCAAAGTGTTGAATAAGTCATGAGGGGTTCATTAATGGTTTGAAAAGTAAGTCAAAAAAACCCAAAATCACATTATTTTAATGATAAAACATATATTGTCCGAACATAAGGATATGGTATTTTATTACATCACCATTGGGTCATTATGATGTCATAAAACACATTATATAATTAAATGGTATTTAATTTTTACCCAAAAATTTGACTGTCTCATAAAATTATGAAAAATTCACCGTTGGATAATATCGATGTCCTGATTCCAGAAATGAAATTTATTTTATCTAAAAAAATCTAAATATGTTAATTTTTACTTTTAAAATAAAAATCAACATTTATCGAAATTTCACGGGTTTTGACAGAAATGGATTTCAAACCTTAATAAAAAATTTTATTGCATTCATAAATTTATAAGATCATTTATATTTAAAAAAAATTAATTTAATATTAATATTAATATTTTATTAAATTATTATTTAATTCAAAAATACCATAATTTTATAAAATTGATTTATTAATTAAATAATAATTAAAAACACCTTTTGTACATAAAAAACTATTTACAATGTATCAAAAATGACTAGAAATTATATTCATTATTATATACAAAAATAATGCACATTAACATAGTAATACTTATTTGTTACATATCCCCTTAAAACAGCCGCATATGACCTAAGGGTGAGGTGTGCAATTGTGACCGACTCTTGGGGCGGCTCGGATAACATCGCTCGAATGGTAATTTCAATCAACTTCCACTTTTCCAGTAGATGGTCATGTTCAAGCTTGACATAATGAAGCTCAACTTGGGCTTGGTCAAGGGCGATGCCCAATGACGCCTCCTCTATTCCGAGATCCGTCAAATGGGCTTCGTATGGGGAAATTCTACTGGATGAGGCCATTACTTCCTTTGTCTAAGAAAAAATTTGGTTCATTAAAGCCTTACATTTATACTAATCATGTAATCACTGTTCAACAGCTATATTAACAATGGTCAAAATTCAAAACATGAAACCAAAGAAGTTGACATCTTATAAAAACATTTTTCATAAAGAGACATTTAACTGGATCAAGAGGGATTTTTCATTAATGAAACTTTGGGTTGTTATAAGTTTATTAAAAATAACTAGGAAATAATAAAAATGCAAAGAGTTTATTTTTATATGAAATTTGAATTGTGGTAAAACAACTGATTAGGAATTCACCTCTTTATAATGTTAAATCTTATTTTGGGATCACCCTGGATAAGGTATTTAAAATGAAAAAGATGTGATTGTGTATTCCATTAAACAGGCTCTGATAATACCCTCATTGATGTTTCGATTAGTGATAGAGTGTTCACTTGGGTTTTTTTATTCCGTGTGTTTCTTTTTCTAAATACATACTTTGAGGTGAAATGGATGTTTGGTTATAGGACATGAAAATTTTAAGAAAAAATCATGACCCTTTTAGTTTGGGTGATGTATTCGTTGTTTCCCAAGGTCTTCTTGGGGATGACATTTTCTAAGGTGGGGAGTTTGTAATATCCCATTCGTTTACCAAAAAATTCCATGTGTGTTTGAATTTTGGCGATTACTAGAATTGTCAATTTTTTTTAAGGAATTTTAGAATAAAATTTCAAGAGTTGGAATTCCTCTATGTGTAATTTTTGGACTTGGGTGAAGGCCCAAAAACGATCCCATGTAGCTTGAGGATTTTTCAGAGCACCAGGCTAGGAAAAGTATGATTTAAATTCCCATGATTCTAAATTGGGTTTTCCTGATAATGTAAGGCCCAAAAGAGGTAAATTTGAGGTTTATTTCTGGTGGGAAGTGGTTTTCCCATAGGCTTCACACATTTTTCCTAATCATGTGCCTATCCAGCACAATTATATGTTTGGGTAGTCCAAACAACAATTCACTGCACGGTTAGAAAAAGGATTCTAAACCGTGTAGGATAAGACATAGAGGGACTATGTTCCAATTAAAGGGGCAAACTTGTGTTGCATGATTTGATAAACTGTGAGGCCATCATTTTACACCGAGAACCTATATTAAAAAATTATTTATTAAAATTATATTGAAATAAATTAAAATTTTACTTAAACCAAACCCCCGTACCTAGGTCAAATGACACCCCAACCCCCTTCCCCCTTGGTCGCATTCTAGTGTTATCCAAAAGACCCCACCCGGTTGGACAATTCAAGGTGATTTTTAGGTGTCTCATCTGATTCAATAAGGTAAGACCTCCAACCTACTCCTCCTCCATCATCTACACCCATTTTTGTCATTATGTCACCCTTTACAGTTCAATAAAAACTCTAGGTTAGGGTTAACATAAAATGTGGTGGTTTCATGAGGTATTAGTGTGAGGTTCCTCCCTCTGGTGTGTTGAGTTCATGTTCCAACATCCTCAACTAAAAGCAACGTAAATAGGATTGGTTTGGAATTTCATGTACATATTTTGTAAGGTTTTATACCTATTTTTTGTTTCTAACCATTTAATTGAGATTCGTAATGTCTATTGAGTCACTAAAATTGATTATATGAAGTTTTAATTATCCTTGGATGTGTTCACACACATACACATGTATGTATATATTTATATATCATCATCATGTGTAATCACTTGTAGATATAGGAATACATGATTTGGATAAAATGATATTATATATATATATATTCTTCATGTGTATTCCCTCATGGTGATGGGAATAGATGATTTGGATTAAATAGTATATTATAAATAAATGTGTGTGTGTGTGTAAGAATGTATGTGTGAGTGAGTGTGTGGAGGTTTAGAGTGGTCACTCCATAATCTAACAAGTGTTGTATGTCATCAATGTCTTCTATAAAAAGTAGCATCCATATCCCTGATCATTTATTTTTAGTTTTATTAAAGTCCTTATTTAAATAAGTGAATTATTAGTTTCCTTAATTTATAGAACTAAAAATATGGAATAAAATTTATAATGGTTGTAAATAATATGATGATGACTAAAGCCATGTTTTTTTTAAAAATCCCATCCATCAGAGGTTCACTATATTCAAACCAAACACTAATGATTATTGTTATATCATGATTAGTTATGGTTTTAGTTTTCTATATATATTCATATTGATGATGATTATGGAATGTTAGGTCATGAACCAACATATTTTATTAATTAATGTTTCCCACATCATTTAAGTGGGGACTTGGCCATATATTTGTTGTTAATGTTGTTATTATTGTTATATCACTTTTTTCCCATGTTAGTTATTCTTATTTATATTCCATGAGATGTACTATTATGATTGAGGAATCCATGGGATTTCTAATTGATTGGGACTTGAATTTCTTTTTTTTGGACTCCCTTTGGTGTACCCTTTACCCCATTTCATGTGATATGAAACATGGAATTGTTTTATAAATACAATTGTGAGTTAAATTGATTAAATGTGAAGGGATGACTGACCCAGACCCTTACCCCTAAAATGCCATTTATAGATTAAGCATTAATTTAAAATGTATGGATATTACCATGTGATATAGATAATATTATTTCGGGTGGTAGTTTATTAAAGCATTATAATCTTGTTATAAGGTATTTCCCGTGTCTGTAATTATTACCCAATCCTCTATATCATGACCGTTCCTTAGACAACTTTTTGGTGGGTTGTACATGTAATGTTATTTGTCTTGACCGAGACATATTATATAATTTGTACTAAATGATATTAAAGAACACAGTTTGAATTATTAGGCTTGAGATGACCTTATAATGATGTAACCACATTATTAAATTAATGTCAAAACCTTAAGAGGTTATCCAATGCTTGAATCACCCTCTAAGGGTGAGTTTGTTAAAAGATTATCTTGGTTTTGACCTTTTCAAGATAGATGGATTGTTTAAATATAATTAATTTTATTAAATGGTTAAGATCCTGTGGTGATCCCTGGATTTCTATTAGGATTCGATGGACAAAAAAAATTCCTTTAACCATGTTTATGCCTACAGTGATATATGCATTCATAATAGATTTCATGGATATATACATTGTGGATTCCGAATTATGAATAGAGTAAAACATTGATTCATATTGGAATTCTAGTAGGGAACTTCACGAGGCTTTTGACTTATAATTCAAGTGATTCATGGATTCATATTATAATTCCATAGATAGACACATAAGTGTATTTGACTTATACGATGAGTAATACATGAACCGTTTATATGAGTGATTCCATGGATGAACTCAAGGGGAAATGATTATATGTCATTGGTGATACATAAGGATACCATATAGGACTACCAATGTTGGACCCATATGATATTCACTTTATAACCCACATAGAGAGATACCATGTTCTAAAGGATTTAAATAGGAATTGTCTTGTATGGTGTTTTTTGATATTGTACTAAACCACGTATGAATTTAAAGGATGTAATCAGGTTCTAAAAATACTTATTGAATTAAATGAATCATGAGATGAGACACCCATTCCAAAGAATTATCTTGGTTTAATTTTTTATTATGTTTATGCATTTTTATTATATCTTTACGAGGTACATCACTCTTTGAACGGAGGCTCGAGACTTATTTAATTAATGAGTGGAAACGACAATGTAAATTTGTAAATTGAAATAGGTAATACTATTGAATAATATTTTTATCATTTATATGATACTGATTAAATGTATTTGTGTATACATGGATTCCTGGACATTATGGTTTTCTTACATTTGAGTACTTACGTATTTGTTATATAACATCATGCACATTTCTATATTTCCGTTGAATAGGATGGATTGAGGATGACAATGTGGGTTATATCCTAATGATATTTATATTTCATACCCCTCTCACATACCATTTATAACCACATAAGCCTATTTATATCTAGGGTTATATACCTTTCTTGTACCTAGAAGTTGAGGGAAATGAATGAATGTAGATCTTGTGATCCCCTTGGAGATGAACCTTAGGGAATTTATTTCATTTATATTATTTTATACTGAAATATACATAATTCTGTTATTTACAATTTTATCTTATGTATCATCATATTGAATGCATAGATTGAATGAACTGGTGTTGGCCATACACTATTTTTAGTTGATAATGAAATAGTCTAACACTGTTTAATTATTCGTTCAAACATATATCGTTCTTATGTGATTTTTTCAGTCTATTTAATTTTTTGAACACGATTTATTATGGTATAGTCTCCCCATATAACTACCATTACACCCTCGTATTTAGTTAGATGGCTTTAGTGTATGGGGAGACATAGATGAGGACATTTGAAGACCAATCCAGCTACCAGTTTTGTTTTATGTAAGGTTGGGATGTTACATGGATCATAATATATCATCAATATAATAATAATGACAAATAATCCTAATAATTAACATTCATAAAAAAATAATCATTCCCAATAAATGATGAGATTTTAGTAAAATACTATTTTTATATCGATCACATTGAATAATAATAATCCCCATGATTTAATAATATAAAATTACATAGAAAATATCCTGGAAAAATTAATATTAATATCAAAACATGGCAATGGGATGTATATACACATCGTATATAAATATAGGTGAAGAACATGGAATGTGTCTCAAAGAAGTAAAATTGATGAAAATTACATTAACAATTTAGTAACATTTGAAAAATAAATCCCATGAAAGATATATCATAAAATAATTATGTAAATAACCAAAAAAATTGATATTATTTATAGAATTAAATCATTGGAATTATATATATATATATAAATAGTGGTGAACACTGAATAATTAATACTGAGATTAAATTGAGAATAGAAATCATCTTACTACTTGAGAAAACATTGAATCGTGAAATTTTATGATAATTAAATAAATAGAAACATCAAATATAATTATGTAAATTAAATTTATTATATAAAATTTCATAGGACATTGTATACCATAAAAACCAATATGATTATATAATATTGCATATATCTCGTAGAAATAATAGTGAGATGTGAAAAAACTTTCCTTAAGTCTTGATGTTCATCATACATATTAAAACCTACTATATAATAAATATATTATTATAAAAAAATCTACCAAATAACCATATTTGTAATTATAATAATGTATATCATTTTATTATTACCTTATATTATTAGCTTATTTACAATTCTATGTTTATCTAATGTTTTGGGTAATAACTGCTTTGTTTTTCATACATGTTTTGACATGTTATTCTTGGATATGTAACATATAAAATTATTTACTTATTTCAAGAATGTAAGTAATTATATAAATATAATATATATTTTATATTTATTTTCTATAAAAATATATAGAATAATGAAATAGAAAATGAAATACATCATTCATTGATATGACATGTTGTATGTGTGTCAAAACATCGTTTCCATTTTTTTATCATATCGAATGAAATTTAAGTAAATGATGTATAAATATATATAAATTTTCATTATATTATAAATAAGATCTTATAAATTTCACATATTTTAACTTAGCCATTACTTAATGCATTCCCATGAAATTTTTCAATGAATCAAATAACTTCTTTGTGATTGTAGTCTAAGCATCAAAAAATGGTGTTATCATATTCTTAAAAATGGAAAGCGTATTGGTATGTCTTATATAATAATTAAAATTGCAGAAATAAATCATAAATATAATATATATAATATAAAAAAATTATATCATTATTTTTACCATAATATGAGGTAATGGATGAACGGAAAAACCGGTTTTGGTGGTAGCAGTCCGCTGTACAAATGAACAGGGATTATGACTCCCATTTGATAGAAGTATGTGTGATTGTAGGATATACTATAAAAAATATTTTAATATTTACGATAATGAGGTTATTATATAATAATGTAATAAGAATAGTTAAGGGGGTGTCCAATGAAATAAATCAATAATATTTGTTGATGGATGTATCCTCTTTTATTGGAAAATCCTTCTAGATTGCATAAAAGAAATTCATGTATTGGAATGATTCCCAATATGATGCCTCTATAATGTATGGATGGAAGTTTTGATGAGATATTGAATTATTTATGCTGATAAAAATGAATTTATAAGTGAGACAAGTTTAATGGTGTGAGTTACCTCTAATAATAGAAGTGGTGGGGTATTATTTTAAAAATAAAAGGGTAATCACTACTAAGGGGTAAAACTAAAATAATTTTAAATAAATATTGGTCCACAATCTATAAAATATAAAATTGGTTAGTGATTTTTCCATAAAATTGGTTTTTTACCAAACTATTGGTAATTTGTCCTTATAATATTAATTATTTGACGCTAAGAAAACTCATTTTTCCTTAATCACTTTAATTAATTTTAATTACATTACCTAATATAAATGGTAAAAAACTAATTTTAGATTATAGGAAATTATAAATAATTCTGTATCCGAATATGGAATCATTTTTTCAAAATTCAAATATCATTAGTGGTAAAAATTATTTGAAAAATAATACTGCAAACATAAAAAAGAAAAAAAATAATGTGAAAAAGCTAAAAAGATTACAATGTTTTTATATTCAATCGATGTGAAATTTTTTCCATTGACCTAAATTTGATTAATTGACATATAATTAATGTAATTATAATTTAAATCAAATTTATATTATAACATAACTATATAAATAAATTAGATGGGAAATCATTTAACAACTGAAATTATGAATTTTTATCTATTCAACAAAAAATGAATCTTCATTAAAAAATGCCATAAAATAACACAATGTAAAATTTTAAATTACTCATTAAAGAATTAATTATATCATTTCGAATATAAATTATAAACATGTGAAAAATTATATTAACAATATGTGTCCTATTAAAGGTCATCAAAATTACATTTTAGAAAAGTACATCTTGTTATTAATAAAATTATATTTAATACTTTAAAATTTATAAAAAATAAATACTATTAATGTTAAATAGTTTAAATAATATATATTTATATATATAAATATATAATTAAAATAATTTATCACATAAATTATTTAATTTAATAAGTTTTATTCGGTTTAATTGGAGTAATATAGTGTTTGAGGTCATGGTTTCCTCTATTTAATAAATGGGTTTATTGAAAATAATAGATAATTGTTCAAAAAAATCATAATATTTACATGTTTATTCCAAAATTCCAAAATTTAGTTAGTATTATTTATAAACACCATTTCCACAATAAGGTGATAACTATAATTACAGTTTAATAATAATATTAATAGTTCATTGAACTATGGTAAAACTAGGTCTTGCAACCAATTAAAGATATCCAATGAATTCAGATTTGTTTTAATATTACAGAATTATAATATTTTCTAGATCGAATGGTGATATATGTGTTTCACTAAGCATAATATTAACATTTTGTTTCATGAAATGCAATCCCATGTTTTTTCTTTCATATTTCAGAATTTATATTTAGTGTTGTGTGAAATAAAAAATATCGAACAGATCAAATTAAATTATTTAAAGAATATTTCAAAAACTCTTATGGTGTTATAATCATTATCCCTATTAGATCCCACGTAAGGAGTTAGTGGAATATGAATCACATCAGTTTGTATGGTGGAATACATTTTTAAATAGAAGTGATTTTAACATATACATTGCGGAATGGAAATTAGAAAACGTATGCATAATATAATAAATTTAGAAGTATAGTTTTTACAAATAACACATACTTAATTTATATCCATACTTATTAAAAACCATGAAATTTGATAATGGGATAAATAATAACATCATTTCAGGAGGCGGTAGACCTCTATAAACACAAACAATGATTTTATAACCCATTTGATGGATGAGAAGATTGTTATAGATTAATACCTTGTTATAACAACATCACAATATATATAAGATAATGAGTTATTGTATGATAATTTTTTAATAATATTTAATGGTCGTGGATAACTAAATATTACCAAAAATACTATTAATGAGTAATGCATCTTCCTTGGGTAAATTTTTTAGGTTTTAACAAAATACATTATAGGTTGGATTATTCCCAAAATAAGGCTTATAGAATGATAGTAGGAAATTTTGAAATTTATTTTTGAATTTCATTCTCCTGACCTGACCCTATTTGTGAATAATTTTGAAACTACCCCAAGCCCAACTCCATATCCCATGGGGTTGCAATATTTATGTCATATACAAAAAATATTACACATATGGGAAAATCATATGTTGGGATCAGTGTTTATATAACACCCAAAACATTTAATGGGATGTTAATCATAAATACTTTCAATTCATTAGATAGCCTATATTTCATGAAGCACTATGTATCTATGATACAATAGTTAGTTATTATAGGAGATAGACATAAAATAGCCATTAAACATAAATTTTCAACTTCTGTGTTTTTAATTTTGAAAAAACGGACAGACATGGTTGTGATCAGTGAGATATTTGGTATATGATAGATTAATGTTAATATTTAGTGAATAGCAACATACCATTATGAATATTAACATACCTTTATTAATATCAATATACACTTATGAATATTAACATTACCGTTATGAATGGTAAAAATACACTGAAAGTAAAGAATAGACACCATAAAAAAGAAGATGAATATTTTATGATTTGGTATTTATATATTAAATTATGAATTTAATAAATAATAAAATTTATCATACATAGAAAATTTATTTTGAAAAATTAAGTCCATTTTTGTATTCTACACATCATAAAATTGTTTGAGTGATGTTTTTTTTATTTTCCTGAAATGCATGAATTTTTGGTGAATAGTAAAATACATAAATTTACTGTATGAATAAATTATATTTTAAATACACAATTCATAATATCATGAGTGGTTTGGGAACCAAAATATTGAACTCAAATACACTTATTAATATTTTAGGCCTTGGAATCCTCACTATTTCTTGTCTTTGGGTAAAATATTAATAAATGATTAAAATATTAAGAAAACCATCCTCCCCTCCACTATGTAAACCACCCTCACACGTTCTTACTCCCACTAAACTCAAGAATTTATCCTTATCTCACCTCGGAAAAATAAAATTCCCATGCCAAACCTCATGTCCAAGACCTTTTGGTCTCACAAAAAATGCCATAAATAATGTCTTCAGGGAGATTCTCTTGGAAGAGTACTCAAGAAGTGAACCTCTCTTCCATTTTTTCATTTTCATGAACATGTTATATTATTATGTGGCTCTCCCATCACCTACCCAAATCGTAATGCTATGATAATTCTACTACCTTACATGAACTATAATATTATTATTAAAATAGAATATTCCATTATTATTTCTCTTTTCCCCCTTCACTTACACGAAAAATGAAATTATCATTTGAGATGTTTTAATTTATCACATTCAAGGAAGATGTATTTTTAATTTATATAATATATTCAATAGTGGTAATGAAATATTTTTAATTTTGGAAATAGATAATAATATATGTATTTTACCTTATGAAATGTTCTTGAATCAATGCACACTAATGATATAAAAAAATAATACAAAACAAGGTCATTAAGCACAAAACTACCAAGTTAATCCAAGCATTTATCATTAAATTTTATCTAACGAGTCATCCTCATGGTATATAATGTAAAATAATTATAAGATCAGTTAAAATTCATTATTTTAACTAATAATATTTTTTAAAAATTCTGTATGTTATGCAATATTTCAAACGATCTTCCATTCATGAATACAAGTAAACTGATCATAGAAAACAAGGAAAAAATGATTCCAAATACACTAAAATTGAACCCATTAAACATGTAGAATGTAAATTAATGAAGATAATTAGGTAAAAAAATCTATTAAATGTAGATGAGGTATTGTAATTATTAATTAATAAAGCTAAATTTGATTATTCAGGACACTAAGATTAATCGATAACAAATTCTGGTATCAGGTAATGGGTTTCTCTACTAACTTTCATTTCTACGAGATTTCCTTTGTTCTCCCCTTATTTCCTGTATGTGGGGTATTTTATCTTCCATTTTAAATATAATATCATGATTATTTTTAAATCTATATTATTTAGTGATGCACTTGATGATTATTATCACTATTGGTTACAATATTTGAAGGGACATTATTTCGGTTTCCATTTCATTGTGATTTACATGGTATTGTGCTCCTAACCATTATTTTGTGGTGTACCTCCTTCCCATTTTAGATCATTTTTAATTTGAAATTTTAAATTTATTATATATATCTAAATTATGGTTAGGGATATGATTATTTTCTTAATACATATACAATTTTTGGTATGGTGTTTATTTGGGATGTTGTTTTAACTATGAAAATATTGATAAATCATTATCCTATAATATATATGTATATAAGTAGGAAAATTTTAATTTTATTAAATCTATATATAATTAAGGATTTGGTGATTGTGTTATGGATGGGGCCCACTATATCCCCTCAATGCATCGACAGGTATCATGGGACAAATCAGTTGGAGGAAAACAATTTTAGTTTGTTTCTAAAATATAATAAGAAAAGTATATATGCATAGACATAAAATGTTTCGATAGAATAGTGGAATCATGTGAACTATACATGACATCCAACAAATATTCATTATAATTATTCATTTTTAGTTATTACTATCGATGAGATTTTCAATATGAAAAAAATCAATGGATGCAGTTTCATTATAAGTTTATTAATGGGATGCATTTTTCATTTATTCTACTATCATATTGACTATTCCAATTTTTCTATGAATAAATTATTGTTGATTCATGATTTTTCTATTTGTAACCCTTAATACAAATTATATATCACCCCTTTCATATGTTAACATTCAATATGTTTGAATAGAAGACCCTTTATTATGTTATCATGGATACCGTTTATTAGTTTTTGTTATATATTTTACTTTCATACCATTCCCAATGTAATGTGAGTTAGATGTATGTTTATAGTTCTTCAAGACAACTAAAATGATCGTACCTCGGAGATTTCATTCATTTTAATCACTCCAATATAAAAAATTAATTCTCTGGCTTTGGGAATCTTGGGTCAAGTTTTTTTAGTTTGTACGAGAGGAAGTTTAGTAGAATCCTTGGAATTACATTTATGAAACATAGTATAGAAAACATAACCAAAATATAGACATTGAGGATAATCATAGAATAACTTCCATGAATTTTGTTGACGTAGAGATATTTTCGGTCATTCTAGAAATTAATGACCAATCTATATACTACAAGTGGATGTACTTCTGGAATAGATGTACCTAGGAGTAACAACTCCAAAATAGAGTTTCAGGCTTTACCTGAGGTATTATGGTACACAAAAAATGGTCCATACTGTGCACCTGGTTTGACACTCCTATGTGATATTATTAAGATGATTCTCATTATTATTACAAATAATTTTGAATGATTTTTTAGTTAATAGAAAAAATGTTTATGATTCGGATATTAGACACGCTTAAATTTTAGGATTTTGGTAAATGTTCTCTAGTTATAAATTAAGAATTATGACCTAATTTAGTGTATGAAGATTTTTACAGTGGCGTATAATTCAAGAAGGGATATTAATACCTATGGAAAATGAGATAATTTCTCCCCCGAGTAAGTCAAAACTGTCAATGATAGAGTAGATCAGATCATTACCATATTGGAACTACATTCTCATGTTGTGACGAAAAACCACACAATACCTATACGTGATCATTTCATTCCACTGAATCCCCAATCATATAGTGGGAATAAGAAGGATGTGGTATCATAGTAGTGGATCAAGTCACTCAAAAGGATATTTCAGGAATTTAGATGCAATGAAAATGAAAAGTAGTACTGGTAGTATATTTCCTCATGGGTGATGCAGATCAATGGTGGTCCTTACTCTAGAATACCACATATGAAGAAGAAATAGAATTTATGTGATAGAGAAATTTTAAATAAAACTTGTTCAAAAAATATTTCCCTCATGAAAAATGAACTGTAATGAAGAGGAAATTCCAATGATTTGTATATTATAGATTATGTATGTGATTATGAAGACAAGAGTGATCATTTCATTAATAGTCATATTCCAATTCATTGAAGGGGGATTTCTTCTCAAACATTTTCATAATACGATGAAATCGTATTATGATCCATTAAAACAAAAAATTAATTTTCTAAATTGAATTTATTCAATGTAAATCAATATAAGAAAAGGCATTATAATAACCATGTAAAATCTGAAGCACCAATATAAAAGAATTAAATGAATCAATTTAAATTATACAGGAATTGTTGAATGAAGTATCCTATATAAAACATGATGGGAATGGGAGTTTTCTATATGTTTGGAGAAAAGGGTCATAAATCTAGAGAATATAAGGGGAAGAGGCATGTCAATTATGTTCAATACTACAATTGTTGAGATACATGAGACTAAGAAATCGAGTTTCCACTACCCCAAGTTAACATGCCTCTAAAAAGTGAATGGGATAAAGGGAAATCTTATGAGATTACAACCATAGAGGTTGATGTTCATAATCTTTTAGTCGGAGGATAATTTATTGTTTCCTCAAAAATAGTTATTTCATTATTTGATTCTCTATGATCAGAATCATTTATATATACAATGTTTTCAAAGAAAATTAAACATCTCCACATTGATTTAATAAAGGAGTTGGTAGTAAAAACTCTTATGGTATGTATTTTTTCAACAATACTGATTTGATCAGTCCCTCTCATGACACATAAACATGAATTAGTTTCTAACCATATCATCATAATAATAACGTAATTTGATTTAAATCATGCTATGAATTGGCTGTCCAATTCTGATTTGAATATATATGTAAGATGAAAGAAGTTACAATTTTTGAGAATGGTGTTGAATTCCGTATATTTTGTGAAAAATCTTGACCATCTTTTTCTTATCTAGATCCACCCCAATAGCTCTAGTGAATGAAATTCTTGGAGAGGATGTGAACACAATATCTATGGGAGAGGAAGTAAATTGTCAAATTGAAGACATACCTAAGGTGAAATAATATATTTATGTATATCTATATGATTTACCTAGGCATTCTCTAGATTGAAAAATTGAGTTCTATATTTATTTAATTCTTGGTGCAATACATATATCATAGACTCCCTATATAATGGCCACTATGAAATCAGTGTAGATAATGAAAAAACTTGATTAATTGAGTGAAAAATGATTTATTCGACCAATTGATTCTCAATGGGGAGAACATATCATATTTTTCATGAATAAAGAAGGATCCATGATTATAGTCATTGAATATAAGGAAATAAATATTATTTCAATAAAGAACAAATATCATCTGCCACACATTGATGATTTATTTGATTAACATCATTAACCCCAATATTTTTCAATGACTGGACTTCGATATGGATATCATTTTGTGTGTGTGAGGACTAAAGATATTTCAATGATAGAATTTTGAGCCATGTATGAGCATTATGAGTTTACAATAATTCCATTTGGACTGACTAATGTACCCTATGATTTTAGGGACCTAATTAATACTATTTTTGTGGAATATCTTCATGTCATTTTTGTGGTACTTATCAATGATATATTGGTTCACTAAAAAAGCTATAAAGATCATGATAATCACTTCTAAATTATTTTGAAAACACATAGAAGAAATGAATTATATGGGATGTCTAGTAAGTTTAAATTTTGGCTTCAATTAGTTACATTTTTTTCCATATTTTCTTTTTGGATAGAATTTTAGTTGATCCTATGATGAAAAAGTAAATCCATGAATGGCTCTTGAAAATGAACATAACCAATGCACAATGTTTTATTAGCTTAGTAGGATACTATCAATGTTTCGTTCAGAATTTCACCTAACTGGCTAACCCACTAACCAAGAAAAAATGTATCAGGGTTATGTTTTTATAGAAGAAGGAATGTAAGGAATGTTTTTCTGAGTTGAAAATAAGGTTGGTCAATCCTCCAATGTTTACTTATCTATATAGAAAGGAATTTTTTTGATATTCAATTATTCTTTAGTGATTAGACTCGGTTGTATACTTATGAAAAATATTTATGTTCTATCTTATACATCATGGTAGTTAAAAAATCATTAGATAAATAAACAAAATCATGATCATGAGTTATAAAATGTAATCTAGACTATGAAAATATGGAGACATTATGTTTTTCATAATGGTTGGGGTTGTGGCCTCATTTTATTATTAAGGAAAAACAATTACCTCTTTTATCTGGGTAGAGGGAGACCCATTACATTGCCCGAAGGCCCAATGGGCATGTGGCCCATTATATGGAAGTTAGGCCCAAATTTTTATCACAAGGCCCATTATGTGAATAGTACTGTAATAGTTTTCAACTGCTAAAATACCCACCAGTACTATAGTTTACACTACTGCTACAGCCCCCGCTGTCGCAACAGTGCATGTCGTTGCTATAATACCTTTTCTACTATAGTACAAACAAAGTATTACTTTAGTACCTACGCCCAATGGGGTTTGAACCCCCTTTTTCATGTAGGATTATGGGGTTCTTTCCAATCTTCAAAAACCTAACTAAAATGGAGACATTATCGCTACGGTGAAAGATGTGAGATATATGTAGATCACAAGAGTTTCGAATAAATTTTTTCATTGTAAGAACTAGATCAGAGGAAATGGATATGGCTCAAGTTACTCAAATTTCATGATTGTTTAATAAAATACCAACTATGAAAGGAAAATATTGTGGAAGATGCATTAATTAGGAAATATCATAGGCTTCTAATCCAAATGATGATTTTGCAGGATCTTATATTCATGGATCTACTAACGATGGATATGAGATGTAACTCCCCAGGATTTCATAGAACATTATCTCATTAATGTAATTCAATAGGTTGTGCTACACGAAACACCGAGTTTGAGCACACCACAAATTACCAATCTATCTATTCAAAAATCGATTATAAATAGTATTAACTGCATTTTGAATATATAAGGCCCTAGCCTTAAACCTTACTTAATCTTGAGTTATTACAATATTTCACATTGAGGATCTTTTCAGGTTTAGAGTTTTAGAGAATTAGATCATAAAACATTCATTACATTCCACATTGAAACAAAGTGGTTACATAAAAGATAGTATTCAATTTTCCCATCAATGGAAACATATTTAAAATAAAACATGGATTCTTTCTTGACACTTCCTTGACACTATCATCATATCATGTACCCTTCCCTTGACCTGTGAAAAACATTTCAAAAACATGGGATGAGCATTAAAAGCTCAGTAAGGGATATAAAAATATGGAAAGGAAGCATGAGTACATGTAAACATAAGAATGAAATCATACTTTACCCATAAAACATAAGCACTTTAACATACCTCATAAAATTATGAATAAATCAGAAAAATCATAAGATGTAAAGGTAACATGAGGCATTCATAACATTCTTACATAGGGAGTAACCCTCATGGTTATTATTGGAATACCCACCAGAGTATATTCCCTAAATCTCTTCGGAGAAACCTTAATGTTTCACTCCTTCACGTTCCCCAATGCATTGGAGAGCTATATCGGGCTCACCTGCCATTAGTTTATCACGGAGCCACCCGTCTTCATAACAATGCCCAAGAACCATAATATAATCTTATCACATAAAACATGCATAATGGAAACATAACATTTCCACCTTTCAATAACTAGATATCAATACAACACATTGATATAAAAACATTATGAAACCCATTTTCAATACCAAAATAAAATAAAAGTAAAACATGGTATTTATTTTTCTTTTAAAAAGAAGGTATGGCTTGTAGAGGAATCCAAAACTCAAATAATGGTCATGGCGGCAGAGAAGTCTTTGTCGCCAGATACGTACGACAAAAACATTCCCTTTTGTCGTTTAGTAAATGCTTCGTATAAAAAATATTCCTTTTGAATAAACGTAATATCAAAGGGGTTTATACACCATATAAAATAATGTTATGTATAAAACAAAATATGCCTCAATTAAAGGAGATTGAGACAACGTCCCATACAAAGACGATATTCTTGAATTAAGGATAAATCAATTACATAATTATGTGTGACTAACGAATACACCAAATATAAGTGGATATTAAGTGTACAAAAATCAGAGGAAATTCACACATATTCATAGTATGACATATTCAAGGAGTACAAGTTTATCCCAAGGAATCAAAATTGTGTTAATAAGTTCCCTTGCAAAAATTCGACAGCCTAACGGCGTCAATTCAAAATTTAGAAAAAGAGTTGATGAGAGATAAAAAGGGTATCTCATCACTTGGACATATAATTTACATCCATAATAATATAGAAGAACATACCCCAACATAATTGTATATGAATTAAAAGACATAACAAAAGATGTCTTTTAAAAAGAGGAGGGTGAAATGTTCCCTTACCGACACGGGTATCTTTCGAAACATACACCCCGTGAAAGAACAAAAATACAACATTGATGTAAATTCTCAAAAATGAAAGTATATTACACAATGATTAAAATAATGGGCAGTACATATACCACTCAAAGGAAATTGTGGCAAATGTAGCATAAATCTCACAGGAATAAAAGTGAGATGAAAAATCCCTTACGAAAACTTGGCAGCCTAACGGCGCCACTTAAAACTTCCAAAAATGGATTGATGAGATAAAATAGGGTCTCTCATCATATTGCAATAAAATTTAAAGAAAGAGGAATATAAAATAACATCCCACATCATAACAAAGATGATCTTAAAATGAGTAACATTAAGGAGGGTACTTAAAAAGAAAGAGAGAGGTTAGATCTCTTACGAAAATTCGGCAGCCTAATGACGCCACTCAAAACATCCAAAATGGATTTATGAGAGAGAATAGGGTATCTCATCATATTAACAAAAAAAATTACAGTATTAGTAATATAATATAATATCCCAATAACAAGAAATATGAGATTTAAACGGAATGACATAAAATAGTGTACTTAAAAAGAAAAAGAGGAGTAGGATCCCTTACCTTGGGTCCGACATGACTCGATCGTTCTTTAATGTCATGAATAATAATCTTGAGATAATTTACACATTATTAATAACCTTTTTTAAGTTCATTATTCTTTTTATATCACTTATTGCCATGTTATAAACATTATGTAATCATTTAAGTTAATAATGTTTGTTTTGTCGATATTTGGTTCTTAAGTAGAAAGTGGACTTCTTACAATTACATGTTGTTTGTGGTCAAAGGTTAATTATATGAAGAATCATATTAATTATTTGGATATCATATATATCATATATATCCATAATATATATGTATTTATAATAATACATAATCATTTAGAGGTAAGAAATGAAATGCACCGTTCATGGAGACGATAAGCCGTACGTACGCATGAACGCTACTTTCATTTCTATGTCATATTAATGGAATTAAATCCAAATGAGAGGTATGTATATTTTAATTCCAGAATTATTTTCACCATTTATATGTAACAAACATCATATATAATAACTTTAAATCCATCCTTTATACATCCCACATATGGCATTAACAAATCAAATCACTTTGAGGGGGCGGTAGTCCGCACTTCCTAAAATTAAATTATCGTGTTTACCCACAATGGAAACCATAAAGGTATGCCAAAAAAGAAAAATACAGAATCTTAAGTAAGACATAAACATATTATATATCATATATAAATATAGTGTCATCTTAATGGCCACCATTTAAGGTGTTATATGAGTGTTGAACAATCATCATTTCGTGAGGCAGAAATTTTCCATCAACAGAAACAGTATGTTCTTTATCAATTAGATGTAGGTGTGTGTAGGTGTAGCTCGAATGATTATTATAAAAACATCCTAGTATATTGAATATACTGGATTTGTTACAAAAGAAATGAATAAAAAGAGTTTAGGGGGTTGGAGAATAAAAATAAATCAAAAGAACACAAGTGAAGACATTACCTTAAAATCGGGTAACTCCCCTTGGTATAAGATCAAAGGCTTCCTTGGGAAGAATTATGCCTAAAGTTAGGCTTCAAGGAGTAATAGAGGGATGTGTAGAGACAAAATGGGCAGGGTTTGGTCGAGCCAAAGGCTTTGGAAGTGTGGGTAAGGAGGTAGAGGTGGGGGCCTTTTATAAGCGGAGGGGAGGGGCACTGTTTGAAAGTAAAGAAATGTTACTTTATTTGAAAATGAGTTTCGGATTTAAAAGGTCCCACATTTATTTAATTCGAGGATAAGGTGATAAGGGTTCGAAATATACTCATCAAATAGGTCTTTGACAAGTTTATGTTATAGTTTTAACATTATCTTTTCATTTTATTTAAATCCTTTATTAATGAGCTAATTGCTGCATCAACATGATGTCATAAATAATTAAATTTATTTAAGGTCTAAATATTATAAAAAAATTATAATGATGTATTAAATCATTTTATCTTTTCAATTAATATCTCTAGTAAAAAATATGACTTGTATAACCCCATTTAAAAATTGGTTTAGTTTAAACATCTCATGTTTGTGTCATTTTTACTTTAACATTAAATAAAAAGTTATTTATGTCATTTTCCAACCAAAGTGGCTCCATGGGGTCCTCAAGTTGACCCATGGATTTTCTTGGTCGTAAATGACTCATCCAATGAGGGTAGGACATGTCTCTAGGTCATTTCATATTATTAAAACATTATTTTTACCTTAAACTACACTAATTACCTCTAATCGCGATTAAAAACTTAATAAGATACTATTCACCAATAAATTATATTATTCCCATTGAACCACATTTTACTTATAAATGACAACCATGTATGTCGGATTTCTGAAATTCAAAACACAGAGGTGTTAAAATTTCATTTAAACGAAAAATCAGTTTTTTTAAGTACCACTTAGTGGTTTCACTATTCATTAATAATTGAAGTTTTTCATAAAAATACCAAAACTTCACCCTAAGCTATATTTGTTATTCCGAATTCAAAAATGATGTCTATTTTAAAAAATTCAAAACATATAAGTTTCATTAATTAATTTAATAATTAATTCCCACTGTCAATACAAATAGCGCGTTTTTAAGAAACAATATCTATTAAAAGATTGACACTAGTTTAAGTCCAATTTCAAAGTGAAATTAATTCCAATGACCACTATTTGATTAAATGGTAGAAATATATTCTAATTTTACTTTAAAACCAATTCAAAAGATAATATAATCATATAAATAAATTAGATTAATAAGTGGTTTTGAATTAAAATACAACATTTTTCACTATTCATTAAAAATTGAACTTTTTCAGAAAAATAACAGAAATTTACACAAAGTAAATTTTGATGTCCCGATTCTAAAGAAGAATTTTTTTTCAAATATAACACATAATGTTGTCAAAAAGTGTATATAAAATAGGTTCTCCATCAAAAGATGGTTAATCGAGCTTTTAAAGAATATTAGAACGTTTACGCTTAAAATTGGATTCATTTGCATTTTTAATCCTCTAACATTTATTGTAAAAAGTAAAAAAATTTCACAAACATATATAATAATTTTGTAGTTAGTTCTATTAATTCCCGCCATCAAAACACCTAGGCGTTAACTACAATTTTAAATAATATTATTTTATTATTAGAGTGCAACATAAGATTCCAAAGAAACTCGTTGTTGTTTGTTGGGTACGCCATCGAGCATAGCGTCCACTTTAATGTTACATTAATATTTTATTCACATATATGGATAAATGTGAAAACGTCATACTCTTTATATACCTGGGGAGTTACATCCTTCCCACCTTTTGGGAATTGCGTCCTCACAATTTCAAAATTGGGATTGGAAACTTCATTGAAAATCCCACATCGGAACAAGAGTCGGTAAAACAATCACTTTAAAATAAAGAAAGCGAAATACATAGGTCACCCGAGTTAATCCATACTAAGATTCAATGTATGAAAATATGGACATGGAGGAAAAAAACAAAGGGTCATGTTCTGATGGAGAGTGATAGAAAACATGTTTAGGAGAAAGTTAACCACAAGAAAATCACGAACTTGTCATGGGTTAAAAGGTATTCGATTCTCCAGTAGGAAAAGTTAATAGACAACATTTTGGTTTTAAGTTTCTTTTTATTTAGTAATTTATTCATAAGGAAACATAATCACTTATCATGTTAACTTCCAAATTTTGTTAGATTTCTTACACAAACTCATATTTTCTCCAAAAGACGAGTATTTAGGAAGACTTGTTCACATTAAGAGTACTATAATCAACTTCTAGAAAATCACCTAATTCAAAAAAGAGAACTATATACTTCCCATGTATTTAGACATTAACAAAATCCAAAACCAAAAAGGTTAGTACAAGATCCGATAATCCAAAAAAGGATAACCCTTTATAAAAAATAAAATCTATTCTTAATCTCCAAAACATGTCCAACAAAACCCAAAGTTCAACAAGGACCATCCGATAAACAATTTTTCCATAAAATTCTTCAAAGTAAACCAAACTAAGATTGAAACCCAAATATTTTAAGGATTTATTCACATAGTCTTCCAAGTTAAATCGCAACATTTATCTCCAAACAACATCAGTTGCTCTTAATGTATCGTATTGAAAAGTAATTAACCAAATCACATATCATCTATGATAGGATAATAAATTTCCATAGATAACCCAAAATCAACTTACTCTTAATTCATAAAATCATCTAACTAAAAATAATCAGTCAAAATAACCAGGGACTTCACGTAGTCCAGTGGTAGGAGATAAATAGCACTCGCACTTTGGTTGTGGGTTCGATTCTCGCAGCTTTGTCCGACACGACGGGTTGCCACACGGTCTGTTTGTTGTCCTTTTTCCAAAACTATATAATTCTTACAACATTTCCAAAAACGAGATAAAATCTTCAAAAATAATCATAACATATTTAAACCTCAAGTTTATCTCATGCCTTTCATTTTCCATCATAAAATATAATAACCTATAATTACCTCAAAATTAAGGATCATATAAACCCTAATGGTTACCTTTATAATTATTACCTAAACTTCCACATCGATTGGTCATCTCGTACATGATGCATTACAGAACATACCAAGGTACAAGTGGTTGACCATGACTCCTTGATTGTTGGTTTAGAACAACCACGAGTTTCCTCATTGAATCCCCCTATTTGATCCAGTCTCTTAATCAGAGAACCACCACAGTTTCCTTCAAACCTACTGCCACTTTGGTGCCTTCTTGATCCATCCATTCACTAAAAACATAAATGTCAATGTGAGTATATCAACAAAACCATCATGTACTATTGAGGAAGATAAACACTAAGATATACTTACTCAATCACTTTATCTAAAACTAGGACTCTTTCTGAAATCCTAACCATTATGATAATGTCACTTATGCCTAGAGAATACCCTAACCTCTAAAGTTATTTAAACCGACCTTGGATAGAAACTATAAGGCCCTAGCCTTAAACCTTACTTAATCTTGTGTTATTACAAGATTTCACATTGAGGATCTTTTTAGGTTTAGAGTTTTAGGGAATTAGATCATAAAACATGCATTACATTCCACATTTAAACAAAGTAGTTACATAAAAGATAGTATTCATTTTTCCCATCAACGGAAACATATTTAAAATAAAACATGGATTCTTTCTTGACACTTAATTGACACTATCATCATATCATGTACCCTTCCATTGATCTGTGAAAAACATTTCAAAATCTTGGGATGAGCATAAAAATATCTGTAAAGGATATAAAAATATGGAAAGGAAACATGAGTACATGTAAACATAAGAATTAAATCATACTTTACCCATAAAACATAAGCACTTTAACATAACTCCTAAAATAAAGAATAAATCATTGAAATAATAAGAATTAAAGGTAACTTGAGGCATTAATAACATTCTTACGTAGGGAGTGACCCTCTTGGTTACGATTGGAATACCCACCACAGTATATTCCCTAAATCTCTTCGGACAAACCTTAACGTTTCACTCCTTCGTGTTACCCAATGCATTGGAGAGCTATATCGGGCTCACCCGCCCTTACTTTATCATGGAACCACCCATCTTCATCACAATGCCCAAGAACCATAATATAATCTTATCACATAAAACATGCATAAAGAAAACATAACATTTCCACATTTCAATAACAAGATATCAATACAACACATTGATATAAAAACATTATGAAAACCATTTTCAATACCAAAATAAAATAAAAGTAAAACATGGTATTTATTTTTCTTTCAGAATGAAGGTATGGCTTGTAGAGGAAGCTGAAACTCAAATAATGGTCACGGTGGCAGAGAAGTCGTTGTCGCCGCATACGTATGACAAAAACATTCCCTTTTGTCGTTTAGTAAACACTTTGTATAAAAAAGATTCCTTTTGAATAAATGTAAAATTCAAAGGGGTTTATACACCATATAAAATAAGTTTGTGTATAATACAAAATATGCCTCAATTAGAGGAGATTGAGATGAAGTCCCATACAAAGACGATATCCTTGGATTAAGGATAAATCGATTACATAATAATGTGTGACAAACGAATACACAAAATATAAGTGGATATTAAGTGTAATAAAAACCAGAGGACATTCACAAATATTCATAGTATGACATATTCAAGGAGTACAATTTATCCCAAAGAATCAAAATTGGGTTAAGATGTTCCCTTGCATAATGTCGACAGCCTAATGGCGTCACTTCAGAATTCGGAAAAATAGTTGATGAGAGATAAAAAGGGTATCTCATCACTTGGACATATAATTTATATCCATAAGGATATAGAAGAACATATCCCATAATAATAGTATGTGAATTAAAAGACATAACAAAAGAAGTCTTTTAAAAAGAGGTGGGTGAAAGGTTCCCTTACCGACATGGGTATCTTTCGAAACATACACCCCGTGAAAAAAGGACAATACAACATTGATGTAAATTTTCATAAATGAAAGTATATTACACAATGAGTAAAATAATGGGCAGTACATACACCACTCAATGGAAATTGTGGCAAATGTAGCATAAATATCACAGGAATAAAAGTGAGATGAAAAATCCCTTACGAAAACTCGGCAGCCTAACGACGCCACATAAAACATCCAAAAATGGATTGATGAGATCAAATAGGGTCTCTCATCATATTAAAATAAAATTTATAGAAAGAGGAATATAAAATAACATCCCCCATCATAACAAAGAGGAGATTAAAATAAGTAACATAAAAGAGGGTACTTAAAAAGAAAGAAAGATGTTAGATCTCTTACAAAAATTCGGCAGCCTAACGGCACCACTAAAAACATCCAAAATGGATTGATGAGAGAGAATAGGGTCTATCATCATATGAACATAAAAAAATACAGTAAGAGTAATATAAAATAATATCCCAATAATAAGAAATATGAGCTTTAAAAGGAATGACATAAAATAGTGTACTTAAAAAGAAAAAGATGAGTAGGATCCCTTACCTCGGGTCCGACATGACTCGATCGTTCTTTAACGTCCTGAATAATAAACTTGAGTTAATTTCCACTTTATTAAGAACCTTTGTTAATTTCATTATTCCTTTTATATCACTTATTTACATGTTATAAACATTATGTAATCATTATGTTAATAATGTTTGTTTTGTCGATATTTGGTTCTTAAGTCGAAAGTGGACCTCTTACAATTACATGTTGTTCGTGGTCAAAGGTTCATTATATCAAGAATGATATTAATGATTTGGATATCAAATATATCATATATATCCAGAATATACATGTATTTATAATATTAAATAATCATTGAGAGGTAAGAAATGAAATGCACCGTTCATGGAGACGGTAAGCCGTACGTACGAATGAACGCTACTTTCATTTCTATGTCATATTAATGGAATTAAAACCAAATGAGAGGTATGTATATTTTAATTACAGAAATATATTAATAATTTATATGTAACAAACATCATATATAATAACTTTAAATCCATCCTTTATACATCCCACATATGGCATTAACGAATCAAATCAATTTGAGGGGGCGGTAGTCCGCACTTCCTAACATGAAATTATCGTGTTTACCCAAAATGGAAACCATAAAGGTATAACACAGAAGAAAAATACAGAATCTAAACTAAAACATAAACATATTATATATCATATATAAATATAGTGACATATTAATGGCCACATTTGATGGTGTTATATGAGTTTTGAACAATCATCGTTTCGTGAGGCAGAAATTCGCCATCCACAGAAACAGTATGTTCTTTAACCATTAGATGTAGGTCTGTGTAGTTGTATCTCGAATGATTCTTATAAAAACATCCAAGTATATTTATTATATAGTATTTGTTACAATATAATTTAATAAAAAGATTTTATGGGGTTGGAGAAGCAAAATAAAACAAAAGAGCCCAAGTGAAGACATTACCTTAAAATCGGGTAACTTCCTTTGGTATAAGATCAAAGGCTTCCTTGGGAAGAATTATGCCCAAATTGAGGCTTTAAGGAGAAAAAGAGGGATGTGTAGAGACAAAATGGGTAGGGGTTGGCCGATCCAAAGGCTTTGGAAGTGTGGGAAAAGATGTAGAGGTGGGGGCCTTTTATAAGAGGAGGGGAGGGGCACTCATGGAAAGTAAAGAAATGATACTTTATTTGAAAATGCGTTTCAGATTTAAAAGGTCACACATTGATATAATTATAGGATAAGGTGATAAAAGTTCTAAATATATTCATCCAATAAGTCTTTGACAAGTGTATGTTATAGATTTAATATTATATTTTCATTTTATTTAAATCCTTTATTAATGAGGTAATCGATGCACCATCATGATGTCATAAATAATTTAATTTATTTAATGTCTAAAAATTATAAAAAAATTATCATTATGTAGTAAATCATTTTATATTTCCCATGAATAATTATAGTCAAAAATATGACTTGTATAACCCCATGTAAAAATTGTTTTAGTTTAAACATTTAATGTTTGTGTCATTTTTACTTTAACGTTAAATAAAAAGTTAATTATGACATTTTCCATCCAAAGTGGCTCCATGGGGTCCCCAAGTTGTCCCATGGATTGTATTGGTCGTCCATTACTCATACAATTAGGGTAGGACATGTGTCTAGGTCATTTCATATTATTAAAACATTATTTTTACCTTAAAATACACTAATTACCTTTAATCGTGATTAAAAACTTAATAAGTTACTATTCACCAAAAAATTATTTTAATCCCATTGAACCACATTTTACTTCTTAATGACAACCATGTATGTCGGATTTTTGAAATTCAAAACACAGAGGTGGTAAAAGTTCATTAAAACGAAAAATCAGTTTTTTAAGTACCAGTTAGTGGTTTCACTATTCATAAAAAATTTATGTTTTTCAGAAAAATACCAAAACTTCACCCTAACCTATATTTGATATTCCAAATTCAAAAATTATGTCTATATTACAAAATTCAAAACATATAAGATTCATTAATTAATTTAATAATTAATTCCTGCTGTCAAATCAAATAGTGTGTTTTTAAGAAACAATATCTATTAAAAGATTGACACTAGTTTAAGTCCAATTTCAAAGTGAAATTAATTCCAATGACCACTATTTGATTAAATGGTAAAAATATATTCTAATTTATCTTTAAAACCAATTCAAAAGATAATCTAATCATATAAATAAATTAGATTAAAATGTGGTTTTGAATTAAAATACAACATTTTTCACTATTCATTAAAAATTGAACTTTTTCATAAAAATATCATAAATTTACACAAAGTAAATTTTGATGTCCCGATTCTAAAGAGAAATTTTATTTTGTCAAATATAACACATAAAGTTGTCAAAAAGTGGATTTAAAAGAGTTTCTCCATCAAAGGTGGTTAATCAACCTTTTAAAGAATATTAGAATGTTTACGCTTAAAATTGGATTCATTCACATTTTTAATCCTATAACATTTATTGTAAAAAGTAAAAATATTTGACAAACATATATAATCATTTTGTAGTTAGTTATATTCATTCCCGCCATCACAACAGCTAGGCGTTAACTACCATTTAAAATAATATAATTTTATTATTAGAGTGCAACGTAAGATTCTCAAGAAACTCGTTGTTGCGTGTTGGGTACGCCATCGAGCATAGCATCCCCTTTAATGTTATATTAATATATTATTCACAAATATGGATAAATGTGATAATGTCATACTCTTTATTTACCTTGGGTGTTACAGAATATTATATACTATATATATAATTTTAAAATCAATATAATGTCTTTCTTAAACATAATATAAGAACTGATTCATTTTTCATATAAATGAAGTATTTTATCAAAAATGCAATTTTTCCACCTTTTCATGGTGAACCCTTTTTAAAATGATTATTTTACTCTTTTCTATTTTCAATTTGATGAAATTTAATTCTACTTTATAAGCGTGACAAAATTATTTAGTTTGGATAAGTTTTTGGTACTTTTCAGATAACATTCATAATTTTACGAATAGTGAAAAATACTCTGTTTAATTGAAAAAACTTTTTTTAATAAAAAGAATTTATAGTGATAAATTATGTATTTGAATTATTTTGATGTATAATTAGATTATTTTTTTATAATTTAATACAATTTTGTTCATTATATGAAATTTGAAATTTAAATTTTACATAAACACATGTCAATATTTTGATAGTTTATACTTTTTAAAAACCCACTTTTTGGTTTTGACAATTATAATTAATTTTAAGTTAATAAGTGAAAATTAAATTTTTTGAATTTGGTAAAATATGCTTCATTTTTGAATTCGAATTATCAAAATTAGATTAGAGTGAAATTATGGTATTTTTCTGAAAACATTAAATTTTAGGTTAATAGTGAAAAACAGTACATTAATATTTAAAACAAACATTTTATTTCAATAATTATTTATTTTTTATAAATTTACATAAGTTAATAATGATATATAATACCTATATAAGTTAATTTTAAATCTATGAAATCATTTTATAATAAAATTAGTTGTATAATAATTTATTGAACTTTTTAACCTCTTTTACCCACCTTCTAGGCACATTATAAAATTTGTATAAAACATAATTTTACTCTATCTATGAGTTGAATTTCAAAAATATAAGAGATATGGTAGAAATCTAGAAGTAAAATTTGATTCAATAAGATGTATTTTTTTGGTGAATAGTAAAATTTGACATTTACTTATCACGGTTAAATGTAAAGAGGGTAATTAAAGGTAAAAATGATATTATAATTACCAAATCACAAGTCATAATTCTATTATATTAGTGTAATTCATCCAAAAAATCCATATGTATAATAAATGATCCTTTAGGTCCACCTGGATTTGATTAGGACATTTATTATTATTTTATTTGAAGAAGATTAAAAAGTGATAATTTCAAAGTTTATTGCCTATAATGTATTTAATATATGGTTATACATACGATAAATTCGACTATAAATTTTCAATATAATGATAAAAATATTTCATACATAATGGTATTTTATTTATTATTTTTAGAGATAATATAGTTAAATTTATTTATGACACAATGATGATGCAATACTTACATTCTTAATGAAATATTAAAATAGTTTATATAATTAATATTAAAATAAATATAATTTAAATTTATTGATTCCATCCAAGATATTTCTAGGTTAATATTACGTGTTATGGTTGATTAGGTAAATTTTGATGGAAGTGATAATGTTGTAATGACTTTCAAAAAGACAAAATACCAAATAGTGTCAAAAATGACATAAACTATGTTTAAAAACAAATACAATATTATTTGTTGATATAATATTCACAAAAAGTTAAGTATTGTCCAAAGGGACAAAATGATATATTATATGTAATTAATGAACCACTTGAGGTTCTCTTGTATGTGTAGATTATGTTTATTAACCATATAGTGTACGAATACATGAAGATGTGGTAAAAGATAAACTCTTTAACTAAGAGTTAAATAGAATCTATATGTTTAAAATGGTATCCTAAAAATATCTAAAACATATTTTATAAATGAATTTAGACCCATAAGTACCTAAGGGTAAACAAATTCACTTGGATCTATTATATATCAAATATGATTTTATAATAAATTAATATTTTAATCTTTTACTAATGTGACAATCACCCCTCTTATAAAAGGGAACTTTCCCTTCTCTCAAAATCACACCACCAAAGCCATTTGGATCGGCCAAACACTACCCAAATATCCTCCTAACTTTACTAACATCATCCTTGAGTCCATACATTTATTAGAAATAAATCCTAAGTGTCTCTTTTGATCAACTTAAAACGAAACACCTGAAGAAGAGGTAATAATTTAACCACCCTCTTTTAAGTTCTTTTCTTCTTCCACATCCTTTTGCATTGTTGTTTACATTCAAAAATTATAAATTTAATATCAGATATATAATGTGATGTTATTATGAATATGGTACAACCATATTAGTTGTTCTATCCATCCTATAAATGACAATGTCACCATACGTGTGTACATACAGCTTACCGTCTCCACATCATGGTGTAGTTTGTTATTCAAATACATAATTTTTTTGATGGGTAAAATAATGAGTATAACTGATGTAAATAATAAATATATCTTATTAATGATTCTTTAAATATGATATACCATCTAATTACATACAATTTCACCATCAATATAATCATATTGTCTGTCGTCCGTACGTATGGATTATTATCTCCACGACGCGATGAGATTCATTCTAACGTTCACCATCTTAAGATGATTATAAAAATATATATTATTAATAAGTATTTAATAAATGAAATAATAATTCTTATTTATATATATGTATGTACTTATATATATTTTATTCACTTATTTCAGTTCGATACGATATAAAAACTGTAACAACGGTTATGCGTTAGTACGCCCCACTGTATCCAAAAATAGTTCCTTCAATTTCATATATCTATGTATTATAAATATATATATTCTAAAGTTATATGATATATAATTCATCTTTTATATTCTGGATGTATATTAATCACGATCTAAATGATATGATCATGAATAACATGTCAAAACATGTTCGATAATGAAAACGATTATTACCCAAAATTTTAATTTAACATGGAAACCATTATTAAATGGGTAGTATAATGTCATAAATGAATAATTTATGATATAATAAATATGAATATGTTTATGGTATAATTTAATAACATACTTAGTCACTATACAGGAGGTTAAACGTACCATCGTCCAATGTAAAGTGCAAGGTAATTGTTAATTTTACAATCTCTTTTTTATCCGAAATTGTTTTTACGTATGTTTCTACTGGGAAATATTTATTATCCATGTACATGATTGATAAATGAATTTTCAAATGGATTATATTAAGGGAATTTTTACAAAAACATCAATTTAAATGTTTGAAATATTTATTCTTCTAATCCTTTTTCATTAATGTCTATGTTTTCAAAATGGGTTTAAGGATTTATTTATATAGACACGACTGTATTAAAATGTTAAATCCTTTCAAATGATTCTATGTGGAATGTGACACTTTGATTAAAAACTATATTTTAAATTACTTCCTTTATATGACATTTAAATGATTTCATGGAAAAGGATATTTATCTCAAATATTTTTACTGATCAATTTCTTGTTTATCAACATCCTTTACGATATATTATTCATGATTGAGGTTGATTTGTTATGATAAAAATATTCCATATTGTATTTATGGTTTTGTGATATTTTTTACTGTGTATGAGTTATTTTTATACCATTAATGGTTTATGGATAATGTATTGACATTTTTTATTCTAGTTTTAATACGAATGATTATGTTATGTTTAATCCTTTTCATATATGGAATGCATTGGACTAAGTATGTGATGGGTGGATCCTGCTATAGCTCCTCGATGCATCGATATGTCTCATTGTACAAACTATTTTCTTGGAACAAGGCCATGACAAAATATTATTTGTTTTCGTGGCCAATGGCCTTGACATTATGTTTATGATGTCTGGCATTATGAATTCCATCATTATGAAATTACTGTTGATATTACATGTGATTTTTTGACTATTAGAATATCCATGTGAATAAGTAAATGGAATTATTTGATTTATCTAATACATATTATGATGAAGTTTATGTTTAAAAGGATTTTTTTTAGTTTTATACATTGGATTAAATATTTATTCTTATTTAAGAAAGTTTTCTCAATATTGGTATTCTTACTGAGCTTCTGAGATAACCCCTTTCTAGGTTTGATTTTTTCCAGGATGTGAAAATGTATATTATGACTGACCTATTGGGATAGTCTAAGGTATATGAATGTGATCAATGGATACAATGTTTTTGTTGTTTATCATTTTATAATGGAATGTAACATTCATGTATGTAATCTATTTTCCAAGACTGAAAAACGAATAGGTCCTTCTGGACTTGATTCTGTGTAATCATACCAATATATACAAATAATGAACCGACACTGGGTAATTAGGGTCAGGGCGTTACATGATAATCTTTATAGAAGGGGAAAAATAATTCCTCTTATAAATGATTGTTAATCCCTGATTACTAGTGATGATAAAAATATCTCAAACTGATGATTAGAATATATGAGGAAACATGAAGATGTTAATGATGGTTGATTGGAAGATATAGTGTATCTGGATGGAGTTCTAAAATATTTATGAGGATATTTGTTCCTTATATACCTAATCATAAAGAAGAACAATTATAAGATGCTCATATCGCAAATTTCTCTCTACACCTTAGTAGCACTATAATGTATTGAGATTTTAAGAAACATTTTTGGTTGGATAACATGTAGAGAGAAATTGCTTGCTATATATCAAGCAGTCTAATTTAGTAACAAATTAAGGTCAAGAGACATCAACCTAGAGGGATCATGCAACCTATACCTATTATCTATGTGTATGTGGGGTGAAATTATGATTGATTTTTTCATTGGAAAACTTAATACAAATAGAATGAATGATGAGGTATGGGTAATTCTTGATCTTCTCAGAAAATCATCACATTTACATGTTATAAGAGTGGATTTACCACTTTAGAACCTTGGAAGATATTATTTTAATGAGTTTTTAAGACATCATGGTGCTCCTATATCGATTTTTTCTGATTGAAATCCCCTATTTACATCCAAATTATGGAAAATTGTTTAGAAGGATTTGGATACAAATCTTCATATGATTACTTATTATCACCTTCAAATCGATGGACAGTTTGAATGGACTATTCTAATAATTAATGATATTTTAAAATCAAGCTATATTGACTTTCAGGGTATGTGGGATAACCACTTTCATTTGAGGAAATTTTACTAAAGAAATAGTTTCAATTATAGCATCAAATTGGTGCCAGATGAATCATTATATTGTAAGTCATGTTGAACTCCTACTTTTTGGGATAAAGATGGAGAGAGAAGACATATAGGATGATGACATATCCAAGAGACATCTTTATAGTTTAAGATAATTCATCCTCTATTAATGCAAACCAAGGTATGAAAAAGTGTTATGGTGGAAATTGTAGAAATTATTTGGATTTTCAAAAAGGAGGTCATGTCTTTCGAAATGTATCACCATGGAAGGGTTTCTTATAGTTCAGTAAGAAATGGAAACTATGCCACATGTACATTTTACCATTCAAAATTATAGAAAGAATTATAGTTGTAGCTTAAAATTTAGCAATGAAACCACGTCTCTCAAAATATCATAATGTGTTTCACATGAAATTGTTAAATAAATACATGCCAGACTCAATAAATAGTTAACGGTCTATGGAGAGACTATAAAATGGAGGAATAAATATGGGAACCCATGGATTTTAGGAATAAAAACTACCCCATATTTTTAATGGCCTTTAATTTCGAGGATGGAATTTTCGATGGAGGGAAATAATATAACACACCAAACATTTTAGGGTATGTTTGTCTTAAATAAATTCAATTTTTAGCTAACATATTTTGAATGAATCACTTATTATATATGATATAACACTTATTTATTAAATTAGATAGCCATAACCAAGCCATCGACTATAAATTTGTCACTTCTGTGTTTTGAATATCAAAAAACATACATACATGGTTTTGATCAAGGTGATATTTGTAGTCTAATAAAATCAAGTTATATTTCGGTGAATTATAACGTGCCCTTATTAATAGTAACCCACCCTTATGAATATTAACATACACATATTAATCAAAATATTAACCTTATTAATGGTAACATTACACATGAATGTGAAAATAAAATTTAAGCTCTTTAAAAATGAAGATGAATATTTTAAGTGTTGGTATTTTTGGTTAATAGTAAAATACATTAATTTCCCATATAAATAAATTATAATTTAAATAAAATATTCATAAAATAATGAGAGTTGTTAGAACTAAAATATAGAACTCACCTGAACTTATTACTATTATAGGTCATGGAATCCTCACTATATCTTTTCTTACTATAAAATAATAATATAATGATTAAAATATTATGAAAACCCTCCTCCCCTCCACTATATAAACTACACATCACCCACCCCCTCTTTCTCCTACACCACTCAAGTTTTGATCCTTGCTTATGTTATCCAAAATAAACTTCCCAACCCATCCTCCTAGGTACATGTCCATCTGGTCTGACAAAAAATCAAGAACAAAGGCCATATAGAGATTCTCAAGAGAAGGACTGAAAAAGGTGAACCTCACTGCATTTTGCATTCATCTTATTTTACAAGTACCATTATTTTTCCCCTCTCCACACCTCACCACATAAAAATGAAATGATAAATCCATAACTCTACAAGGACTATAATTTTATTATTCTAATGGAATATTTCATCATCATCCCTGACATTTAATACTACTACACTGATGATGAATATACTATCTGAGATGTGTTAATTTATCACATTCAAGAATGACAGGTTTTAAATTTCTATTAAGATATTAAATGAGGGTCATAAAAACTTAATAATTGTTAAAACAGATCATAATAAATTTATTTTACCTTGAGTAATTTTCTATAATCCTTACAAACTCATAATATAATATAATTATACCAAAAAAAATTCATTATGCACAAAACTGCATTGTTTATCCGAGAAGCTATAATTTACTTTTAAATAATGATTCATCATATTTTATATACACCAAAATCATTATAATATACTATATATATTATTAATTTTACTAATAATATAAAATATCATTTCGGGATGTTTAACCACATTTTAAACAAACATCTATTATTGAATACAAGTAAACAGATCATGAAAACGAAGGATGGAAATTCATACAATTCAATAAAATTGAACACCTTAAACCCATAAAATGAATGAACCTAATAAGGTTTTAATAAATAAATTAGATTTATTTGTGGTCCAAGAATTATTAGTTATTGAATCTAAATTTGATTATTTAGGTCATTTATATCAAGGGAGAACACATTCAGTTATATGGTTAGAGGTTTCTCCTCTAAATTTATTTTTAGTGAGATGTCCATTGTTCAGCACTTATTTATTATATGTAGTGTATTTTTACATCCATGTGATATATAATATCATAATTATATTTATATTCATGTTATTCATGGATTCACTTTATGATTATTTACTCGATTCAATACATTAATGGAATAGGCTTTGTTTTGATTTCCATTTTAATATGACTTACTTTGTATTATGCACCAAATCATTCATATGTGGTGTACATTTTACCAATTAATGATACTTTTCTAGTTTAACTTTTATATTTATTATATATCCATATTCCAATTTCATGGATATGATTATTTTCCTAAGACACATTAAATTTTACATACGGTGTTTATTTGGGAGGTTATTTTAACTATGGAAAATTTTAAAGAATATGTATCCTCAACACTATATGGATATTGAAAAGAAATATTTTACTAATTTTAAATCTATATATAATTTTTTTTGGTAATTATGTAATGGATGAGGCCCTCTATGGCTCCTCAAAGAATCGACATGTCTCATGAGTAAAACCAGTTGGAAACAAACCCTTAATGATTGTTTCCAAATCAGAATCAGACATGTATCTACCCACAAACATAAAAAATGTTGATGGTATAGTGGTATAAAATTCCAGATACATGATATCTAATTAATAAGAATTCACATTATTCATTTTTAGTTATTACTATCCATGGGTATTTCACAATGACAAAATAAATGGATGTAGTTTCATTCACATTTTTTTAATAGTGTGTGTTTTTCATTTATTAATCATGTCATATTGACTATGAAAATTTTATTAAAATTCAATTATTTTTTATTCCTTCTTTTTCAAATTGTTACCCTTGCTATGCATTATAACTCACCCCTTCAATTTCATAATGTTCAACTGGTTATTAAAGGTATAACATTTACTATGTTCTCATGGATGCATTTTATTAGTTGTTATTATGTATTGTATTTTGTCACCTTTACCAATGTAATATGATTTTCATGAATGTATATATATTCATCAAGATTAATAAAATAATTGTCCATTCAAAATTTCATTTATTTTTATATTGCCAATTTAATAATTAATGCATTGGCTCTTAGATTTTGGGGTCGAGTTGTTATAATATATATACATAGTAATAAGAATCTATCCAAAAAGGGGAACATGTTTGAGAGGAAATATGAATATAAGGTCTCTATATAAGAAATATAAGAAAACTCTGCCCAAATCATGAGAAAATGTAACCTCATCCAAGAAAAAGGGTCTCAACCCAGTGGGTATGAAAACAATATGTACAATCTCTTCCACCAATAATAGAAGAGTATCATCATCCAACCCTGAGATCATAAACACATAAAAAACACGAAACAAACCATTCATATTATAATCTAAAGTGAAAAAGATTAACCAAATACAATGAAATTGATTCAGATGAATATATATTCTCAGTCAAAAAAATCCTAAATGGGAAATAAATTGTATCTCCCTCTCATGTAACAGCCATGGAAAAAGGGTTTCCAACCATTCCAAAATACTAAAAATGATCCAGAGTATCTAACATTTCTTCCAATAACTAATCAGGATAATTCACATACACCACCAATATGATGAATAATTTTTGGGGAAAATATACAAGTAGAGAAATTTCACCATAGTGCGCCAGGAATGATCCACACTATACAAATCTATTGAGGTCCTCGACCAAAGATGATGGTGGTGCCCACTATACTTTGTTGAGGTGTGACAATAGTTTCTAATGATATCACAAACTACATTACTTATCATGTTGATGGGGTCTTGTCCCATCAGGTACCATTTGTTTCCACACAAACATGTGGTCCCCACCCTCGGGCCCACCCATGTTCCAGAACTGGTCATCTGACTAATGACTGTCCTTAGAGGCCTACACAAGTCATTTACAGTGTTCTTTTTCCTCAATCACAATAATCTTGGGAAACCTCTTAGATGTTCACTAATACTCATCACTACATTAGCCCATGCATGCATAACAATGGTGTTATAAACATGTAAGATATTGAAAATGAAGGTTCAACTGATAGTTATGATCCATATCCTTTAGTAATATAACTATTTATCACAATGGGGTACCTACTATAGAATGTTGAGGTGTGACAACTAGGTCCCCACCTCGGAGCTCAGCATGGGGCCCACCCATGTACCAGAACGGGTCATCTGACAAATTATTGTCCCCGAATGCCAATACATGTCCTTCCAGTGTGTTTTTTACTCATTCACACACTTCCCGATAACATCACAGAAGGTCACCCATCCAGATCACTACTCTAGTACTAGCACACTTAAAAGTGGTGTTCGAATAATGCAGGCTCAAGAAAAGAAGATCAAACTATGTTGACATGAGTCATATCCTTTTTTCATTTAACCATTTATCATTATGGTGTGTTAGATGTGGTCCCACACTCTTTCTCAAATTCGGTTCCACTTGGTATATATCAATAAGGGACTCGTTCCCTTATGCATCACCAGTATAAAAACCCCAATTTTTCGTACATATCTAATTGCATTAACATAAAGACTAACAATATGATATCACTAGAAAATGAGGATCAAAAATTCTTACTGTATCAGTATAATTTGGAACAATCATTACATTTACAAAAATAATATGTAAACATATATTTAATTTCATATTTTATAGCTTTTTATTGGCCCATTAATTTTCCCTTGGACATGTAATCACTATAGGATATACATCAAAAGGGGTAACCTATAATCCAATCATGAGGTTTGATAAGAAAAATAAACAATATAAAATGGGTTTAACATAATCATTATCACCATTAAATAGGATAGGATAACAATCATGGGAGGAAGCATTAATAATAGTCATGGAATGTGGCAATTAATAGAAATGAAAAATCATGTTTTAGTCGTCAACTATGACACATAGTTTTGAAAAAATATAGCATCATCTTCATGAATATTTAACATTTCTCATGTGATAGATCTACATACCCAACACATTAGGGTTCTATATAATTTCATGCACAACCATCACATCATAAAAATTACATTGAACTATATAATTCAGTACACCCGTCACATCATAAGATTTACATTATCTTGCCTACCACTTTGAACATATATAAATCATGACCATAAAATAACCCATAGAAATTAATGGCTTTAATTTCATAATCATACATTGATAAAAATTTGGTTCCCAAAAGATTGGGGGGATAACATTATTTAATCGTCCACCTTCAGTGAAAAATAAAAAATCTCAAGAAGTAAATGGTGTGTTTTTTTGAATCAATAGTTTTTTTGAAAAACATTGTGTTTTTCATAAACTCATGTATAAAACATTTATATCCTAGAAGAGTTAATATAAGGATTAAAAAAATATATTAATGTAATACTAATACTGAAAATGGGTTGAATGTGGGAAACCCCAAAGAAATAGTGTTGGGTTTGATAATTCCCATTACCTTATGTATGAATCATTCCTTCACATTACTATCACGTTTAATCACATTACATTCATTAATTAAAAATACAAAACCTCTAATAGATTTATTTGATTCATTATAGTTCTTTATGTTCATTTATGGTCTTTTCAATGTGTTATGGAGTATAATTTCATTGATAAGTATCGTTAATTTTTATGGTTCTCAAGATTGGTTCACTTGTATTCATGAATGACATTTCGTGTAAACAGAGGATAAATATACAGAATTTTTATTATATCTTCCTAATGATATTTCTGAATATTTAACGAATTTTTAATGAATTTTTTTATATATAATGAGGATTAATCATTATATTAAATTTAATGGTGATTGTTTTGGCATTATTTTTGCGTTATTTCGATCACAATGAACTCATTTGGTCTAATAATTTACTGTTATGTATAAATTATTTTTGTAGAACATGAATAGGGTGATGTCAGAAAAACTTCTTAAAACATTTAATGGTTTTATTAATATTTTATAAGACATTTATGTAAAATTAATTTTCATCACCCATGATTACTGTAAATTGACACATTACATGCTTCGATACCATTTTTATAATAAAAGTGTGAGTTGGAGGATTTTAATTATGGATCTTCCATTAACATGATATAATTAATGTATATGTATGGTATGCCAGTTATCATTTAATTTTGATGATGGTATGTTTAGAAATAATTAGAAAAGAGATTAAATCAAAATGAAACTAATATAGAAAGAGAAAGGATTTTCCTCTTCAATTCTATTATTGAGATCCTCCACACGGTACATATGCATGGTATTTTGATGATACCAAGAGCTCTTGATGTGGGGGTGGGGCTTGGAATGTTATTAGGATGATGTTTTGAATTTATCAAAGCATTAATTTTGTGAGTTGAAGAGGTTATGGGGGTTCATATTTATAGTGGAGGAGAGGGATGTTTTATCATTATTTGATTCATTAGATTATTATTTTTCTCTTGACAAAAAATTTTGTTGATTATTGAGAATAAATATAGTAATTATATCACATTGGTTAGTAAAAATGGTTCTTACATAAATTATGACTCAATGACTAGTGTATTTTGTTTATAATTTATATATATAGTAAATTTGCATTATTCACTATTCACAAATAAATAAAGTAATTATGAATAATCGCAAAAATTAACACTAACCATTTGTCAATTTGTATAATTTAAAATTAAACTCCATTTTATGAAAAATAATTTTATTAACATGAATAATTAAATTTTTAATTAAAATCATTATTTACATGGAATATATATATTTTATAATTATAATAGATTTTATAACACTTTGAAATTGTACAAAAGTTATAAAAAACATCATAAAATCAAAAGACAATAAAATATTATTTTATGAATACGTTTTATGGAAATAAATTTTGTTTTAAATTATTACATTAACAATAAAATTGAAATTCAATATTTTTGACTTATAAATACACCACAAATTAATTAATAATTTTTAAAACATTTATTTACTTAAACATTGATATAATTATACCATCCTTTAATTTATAAGATGCCTATATTTTATATATACATTAATTGGGGATGTTCCGATTCATTTTTCTTTTTTATTATTCATAAGGGTCATATAATGATTCATATGGACAGGTTACTATTTCATCGTTATTGGTTCCTTAACTTCATGATATACTTCTGATTTTTTAACAACTCGTTTATACTGTTTTTTATGGTTTTCAAGAAATTTATGTGATTTATACTATGGGACATTTAAAAAATGATTGTGAAATTCTTTTGATAAATGATTGGGTCATTCATTGAGATTCCAATATAGTGCTATGGTGACATATTCCCTATTTTTTAGGGGGGGGGGTCCACTTTGTATATATAAAACCTATGAAAAAATTGATGGGGGTTCTACTCTAAATTTATAGGACCCACACAATGTTGTGATGGGGGTCACTCTAGTCATGAAGGGCCTTCTCATTTTTTTATTGTGGGTTCTACTCGATCATTATATGGCATGCACCCATGATAATGAGCGGGTTCCGCTCTAGTTTTTGTGGTGGTCCTCTACCTATTCAGTGCCATTGTTAGGAGTTGCCTAAATATGATTTGAGGTTGGAAAATTTATCATGATATCTAAAAATCCATTGTGGAAGGAACTATCAGGTTCTATGTGGATAAATAATTAAGATAGTAAACTCATAAGATGAAAAACATGTTCAAACAAATAAGATACATAGTATTGACATTTGTCGAAAGGGAAACAAATGGTATACAACATTTGATAGGACCTAAAAGGTGTGTAGTACTGCTCTATCATCTAGTCATGACCCTCTAGGTACATGTCCCACCAACCATGTAGACATACACAACGTGTGGTGGAAATACATGGAGTTCCCATTCCACTATGTGTCATGTCATATGCTTGGCCATGTTGGTGTATCAATCTTGGGTCTCTATACTCAAGCCCAAGATATGTACATTGGTATAGGTCATACCTTGTCTTTACATTCCCATTTATTGAATAATTACTTGATGAGTCCCTCAAAAAAAGATCATATTGAATTTTGGGGTCCCACATTGGGTGTTATACTTATTATCCACTGAATCTATAGCCAAAATTTCCATGACCCAAAACATTTTTTTGTTTATGGAGCCACAAAACGTATATTTGGGATTTCTACACAAATCCATATTTGAAAATTTTGCTTCTTATATGGAAATAACATAATTTTTATCACCTCCTCAATTTCATAAATCATTATATCTATTCAATATCTATAAATTTGGGTCATCTGGTGGTTAGAAACTAGTTTCCATTGGTCTTTAGAGGTTCAAAGCAGATCTTACCCACCTCCGGTCATTCATCAATGACTTGATATTCGACCATCAAAACATTCACCCAAAAAAATTTATCTTTCCATAAACATACCTATATTTTTGATCCTTTCATTTTGTGTGGATTCATCATAATTATGCACTGCTAATTGGGCTCAGTACAACTTAAATATTTTGAATAGCTATAGAGAGGTTCAACAAATGTAGAACGTAATGAAATTGAAGGAGAAAAAAATAAAATCGAATTTATATCAATCAGTTCAAATTTATTTTGTCCTATGATCCATAAAAAGGATATATGAGGTTATGAAACCAAATAGTAAACAAGTAACCAATTTCACGAGTTCACAAAAAGGACAGAATTGGTGAAAATTAAGGGATGGGATTGAACTACATAATCAATTTAATAAAAAAATTTGTAATCTAATGTTTCATGATTCCTACCAATATACTGGATTTTCAATATATTTAAAAAAATTTCTCTATCAATATAAAGAATTAATTGTGTTCATTTCGATATAATCTTCATCGATTCAATGTTTTAGTATCCTCTGATGTGATTCCTCTAACGGATGTAGGTAAAGAGAATATCATTATTGAGAAAGTGTTATGAGGATAACCCTATGGAAATCTCCTTGTTGATATGTTAAAATTAAATTATATTTATATTATTTTATTAAATTAATTATATTAATTAGTTAATAAATTTCCAAAATTTACTGATAACAGAAAAGATATGTGAATACCCCTAAAAGATCTATTTTAGGTAGCGCATATGGTGAAATAGATGTTATGGACTCAATCTTGTCCATATATTTTTTTCAGATCTTCTATTTAAGGGTTATCCAAAAAAATTTATAAAACTACATGCAAGAAATATTTATTTTTGAGAAAATGGGACCATAAAATTGCATGACGTCATAACGAAATTTCTGGAAACATGTGTAGAAATATTTTACAGACTTACATGGAAAAAACTATGTATCTATATCATTCCATTCTTCAATATTTTCATCCCATAAAATAAAATAAAAAAAACTTTTGATATAGAGCCCATAACTGGATCTCCGACTCCTAGGAGAAATCATCTAATTTCCTAAAGATCCACAACAAGCGATCCAAGGTGATAGTTTGTCTATACAGGATCCTCTTCTGATGTTCATAAAATTATACGAAGATCTCAAAAAAGGTGTATCCATTCCTGATAGCCAAATCTCTCTAGACTATAATGTGTGTTGGTTCATGGATAACTCACCTCAACAGAAACACGTGGAATATGTTTTCCACTCTCTCTAAAATTGAGTGGAGGAATTGGATGTATATATCCTCTCCAAAATTTTTCAATATCTTGATTGTTTAGATGAAACTAGGTGATAGGTTTCATCCCCATCCAATCCACTCTAATCTGAATCATGATGATACTATCATGAAAATGTGGTCTCGAAAATAAAATTCCATGGGCCTGTGATGGATATCTGTATAATATTTATTTCATGTCTGATCCCTCATCATCACTTTATTGATGACCTAGTCCTTTTTGTCATCAACTATAAGAATTATAGACCGATAATGTATGTCTATTGAATATTATTCTAACACATGGGTGACCTACATGGCCTCCCATAAAGGGCCTCAATGGGTTATGTGATAATAGTAAAGTGGATTATATCATTCTATGCAAACTGTAATAGTATAAATTGATCATACCAGCCTCATTTTAACAATGAAACTCCATCCCTCAAGATATCCTCAATCACATAGATAGTGAAGTTTGTCTTTCAATTCATCCATGGGTGAAATAAATTATTCTTTTTCATTTAGTTCATGAATTTCTACCTCATACATATCCATAACCATGATGTAAATTAATTTTCATGACCATAGAAAATCTTCACGGTCACCCCATTGATATGAATAATCAACAATTAGTAAAATTGAAAAAAAACTCCACCAAAATTTTCACCCAAATTTCATGGATGTGTGACAACATCATTAGTCAGTCAACTATCACCAAGATGGAATCATTGATCATTGATGTTTGAAGAAGCTCAGTCACAATGTACACAGATATGACTTCCGACATCAACTCCTAGATTTCTAGGGGATAAATAAAACCTTCTATATCTCGGTTCTCATCAGTCACCTTATAATAGGGTTTTCAATGTGATATGAACATGAAATCAATATATGTCATGACATACCACATTATCATTCACTAATGGTATTCGTACATATTTCCCACACTTGGTTGTATATCCAAAGGATAATTTTGGATCTCTTACGTCACCCCCCCCCCCACATGGTTTCTAGAACCATCTTGCATCCATGGAAATGGATGATATGATTCCATCCTTCATAATTACATTTTTTGAGTCACTTGTGAATATTTGGTCTCTTAAGAACTCACAATTTATATCTTCCTGATGAGACCCTCTCATAATATATAGAAGAAGAAGAGTTGACACCATGAATTGAAGTAATTATATACCATCCTTCTCTACCAAGTAAAGCTATATATAATCCAACTTCACATAATCCTTTCAAACCATGATATTAGGAAACATAATTCAAAGGGTATACTCAATGAGATTTCACATTCATGGGGTATAGTGTATCATTAATTCATATTCCAATGAAAACACACACTACTGTCACTATCTATGGTATATTTCTCTTTATGTATAGAAGTGTCTTATAATATATTGGTCTGAGTAAACTATGAAATGAAACCAAATAAATAGTTCCTCCACATCCTTATGGAGAAGAACGAAACTTCTTGGCCTAGGTTATGAATTTTATTTTACTTTTCATGGGTCCAAAACTACCTTGACATGTATGTGATATCTACCATCTATCGATTCAATACACATCCAAGCCCTACTCATGTGGAATCACAATACATAATGTACTACATTTTTTCCTCTCGTAGTCTCAACATAGTACCATTTTATAATATTAAGCTCAACTCATAAAAGGAACTCTTGCACAACTCTGTCCAGGTAATAGATATTATTTTCAACATTGGTATTGTCAAAGGGGATGAAATTCTAGAGATGTCATCCACAACCCTCATGTACTAACCCACCAAACCACGAAAGCATAGAACATCCAAAATTATATTAATTGTATCCCATGATAGTACCACATAAATGTAAACTAGGTCCGTGGAACAAAAAAAAATAGAAATTACATGCCCCAGAATGTGAACCTCATGAATCAATAATTGAATCTTCGAGAGATTTACGTAAATCTTGTGATACAGATGAAAATATATAAAAAAATTGATGTTCTCTCCATGTTCATCCTCCAATGTATAATATTTTATTTTTTTAATGATGAAGACAACCACATGGTGTTCCAAATAAGGCTGGATGACCTAGTTCATCAAATATAATAAAAAGATAGGGTAGTTTGACACAGCAAAGGGAATCATAAAGAAATCATAGTCTCAATTGCAACATTATAATTCCATCATTGGAATATCATCCTTGAGAACCACTAAATAGTAGTAACTGGACCGATAACCAATATTTTAGAGCCATCATACACCTCACAACTAGTCTAAATTATTGTCAATCCTCACTAAGGGGTTGTTGGTTTTTGTTATGGCATTGTTATGGTGATGTTAATCCCCACAATTCTACAATCACTCATATAACGTTTCTTGCAAACAACTTTGGATCGTTCCAAGGGGACAAATAGTTCCTAATGAACCCATATCACGGAGGTCCTCCAATAGAAACAAAAAACATTATAGCTCAAAATGGTCTGGCTAATGTGCCAAAAATGAAATTGGAGTGGTCACTGTCTAAAAAGCGATGCAAGATCCATCTCCCCCCTCGTAAGTAGTCCCAAAACATCCTCATGTAAAAGGTCTATGTAATACTTTACAACTAAAGGATATATGATTCATAATGTTCCTAGTTCACCACTTTCTATACTCACCAACAGATGGGTCATGGGATTCTGCTTCCTTCTTACATAACCTACTTTTCATGTCATCAGATCGGTCTTTCCTATAAAGATGAATCACATCACATCTGTTTAAAGGTTTCTAAATCATCTTTAATGATAGTCAATGTGGGATCTGGAAATGTAAAACACATCTACACAAAATATGACATAATAATTTTCAACATTGAGGAAAAAATGACCCATGTGAACTTCTCTCCACCAATCTCTATCTCAAAGTACCAACAAATAAATGACACATAAGAAGAATTCCATGAAGAAGCCACATGATAATGATGACATATTAAAACCACAAATAGGATCTCAATATATTTAACGCTAATTTTTGAGATAAATAAATGATTGATACCTATGTATACTAATAGATATTACTGAGTAGAATTAACATAGATCGTGCCTCTAATCATCTTTTGCAATGCAGGTTCTTAAGATTCAAAAGGCTCTAGTTCTCTGGAGCCCCAACTGATAACTCCCAGAGCCTTTCATGGGATTCATTGTGGTGTCTATGAAATAATATCATAGCATCATCCACCATGAAAAAATACTCCTAATTTAATAGATCCTTCTCCCTAGGGACTACCATTCACTTTCCTTGGAGATCCTTGATCATGGTGTTGTCTCTATCATGGAGATCTATTTGCAATATTCTTATGCTTCACAACAAGTTTGGTCAGTAAGTCTAATACCATATGACCTCACTTGTCATAATAATTGAACCACCCCTCTCTAGGATTCCATGTCCATATTCATTTTCACTAACAATGGGACTAATACAGATCATTAAAAGTTCTCCTACTATGATATCCCATTATCCAGGGCCTACAAGCTGTTACCGATGATTCATATCTATGACCGAACTACATTGTCCATCATACTTGAATCCTTCTGATAGGATGATATATATCACATGTACTCGATCTAAAACCATGGAATTGAAGGGGGATTAAAAATGGAAGTACAATTTCATACATCTCTCTGTTGAGTCACTACTAAAACCATCGTGCCCCGAGGGGCCAATCGCGTATCAAGCTAAGGGAGTTACAGGTATGTTATGTAAACCTCTATATTAACACAGCCACTATGATCCCTCTGTAGTGTAGCTCCTGAAACATCATAATCCAATGTCAACCCATAATGAAGGTGTTTTACTCATCAAATCATAGTTTTTGGATGTTAGAACATGATAGTGACAACTCATAATGCTTTAGGGTAATGAGACTCTACTAGTGCCCATATTTTCTGTGGTAATTTATATCTCCCATCAAAACTACATAATCCATCATTTTGGGATGATATTGAAGTCACATACAATTTAATCTATCAATTCCTCAACATCTTGAGGATATGGATCATTGTGAAACCACAACGCCCTCTAGTTCTAGAACTCATGGATTGTGTCGATCCTACGTGAATCTTAAACCTGCTCGGATGGTATAATATAATACATTATATGTATTGGTGCGACTTCATGGACATTTTCAAGATGAATCTCATTTGATAGATCCGGAACTATGTTCTCATAACTCATTGTATCATCATCAGGATCCAGAACTAGTATAATGGATGCTTATCACTATGGAGGTATCCTGGAAATTAATAAACAAGTACTATGTTTTGAAAAAAAATATATTAAATTGTGATAACACATGAAGGGAAATCAATGAATCCACAAAATATTATTTATGTTCCATTTATCCCCTATTCAAATTTCTCAGTATTCCATGTCATCATGAAGGTAGTTGAGGGAATATTAAATGGATATATTGGTCTCCTATACAAGCAATGATTTCCTAGGCACGAGATCCCCACTCATGAATCTCTATAATTTTTTATCTAAATCCAAATCAAATCCTCATAAAGAGAACAATACTGACACCATCCCAATGGTCCAACCACCTCTGACACTAATATTTCATGAATTTATTCTTATTATGGCTCGATACCTAACTAGTTGAAGTCGACCTCAAAAAGATAGGGGTGGCGAAAAGTGCCAAAATATCATGTCATAAATGAAAGTACTCATCAAATGAACATGTACATAGATGCTTGCTCGTATAAAATTATAAATTATGGGGAACATTAATAAGATGATAAATATTCAAAAAAGTAATTCAAGCATGAAAACCATCTTGGGTGTAAAAAATATGAATGTGAAAATTGAAACGTAAAGAGAAAAAATACACAATCAACTAGAAATATGACCTAAACAAGAAAAACTAAAAGTCAAAATAGTGATACAGGGGAGCTCCTAATATCTATGAAATGACCATGGTCTATGGATCCCTATATTCATATTATCCTTTGAAATCACCACCAACGTGTTCACCGTATTCATAAGACACACCCTATTTGAGAAAATCCTATATAGGGGTGATTATATACATAACCAATATGATGACAATAATGATGACATGGTGATTAGTATGGGGAAAAATATGAAAATAAATACAATATAAAAAAATAGGATGCAGCTCAACATAACGTAAGAGAAATAGTAACGTCGTCCTTGCATAAGAAGATCAACATGATTAGTAAATGAACTATACATCGTGTCTTCTCCTCCCATTGAAATACGTTAACATCATCAAAATATTAGAAGCTGAGCACAAAATACACATGGAATACCCCACGCATATTTTTTACACTTTGTATGAGGGTAACCATATTTAAAGGATTGTATATAGTTGAATTTATATTCTATGTCAAAATATTCCTAAATTACGGGGAAAGGGAATGCCAATCTCACGTATCACCCCAAAATATAGTGTTTCTAAAAGATTAAAAAACCCAACAACAATCCCCAATATTTCATTCCTCTTCCCATAAGTAAAAGTGAGGGGGCACATGGATATATACCATATCAGACATGCATGGGGGATATATACAGTTGGGGGACTCCAACCCCAGTGCATCAAGGGATTTCGACTATGTATGTATATGTAGGTGACCCACATCCAATATGATTAGGGGGGTTCACTCTTGGGTAGTGGGGAACCACATCTTTTCTGGCAGGGATTCCACATGGTAGGTATCCTGATGTCTCATATTCACTAATGTAACAGGAGGTTCCACTCTATAATTATTATGACTATATCATGTTATAAATCTTGAATCTCATGTTATTATTTATTTTTATTTTTATTCCTTTAATTTCCGTTCTCATTAAAATATTTTCATATGAATTTTAAAAAGGTTATCATATTCGTAATTACAATGATACGTGGGGTTAATATCACTATATAGAGTTTTAAATAATGTTTTTATTATTATTTATGTTTAAGTATTTATGGATCTATTCTTTTGAGGACTGTATAGCGAGAGATAATTGGATATTATATGTTGGATGTCTCATTAAAAATTACAAAATGATATGTTTTCAAGGCTTATATAAAAATATATATGTTTTTGGTTATATGGGATTAAGATAATTTAATCCCCCAATGTATATGCTGAGATTCTAATTAAGAAAATTTTGATAATATATCCCAGCATTTGTGGATATATCGGGGGAAAATTTTACAAATAAATAATTACATATAAAATAATGTATATCAATATTATAATATAATATTAATGTATAAAACATGGGACATAATTGGTGTAATATTAATTGAATATATGCTGGATTATCTCTCATCCTAAAAGGATTAACATTTTTTCCTTTTATCAATGACCATATAAAGGATCAGTAATAAGGTTGAAAATATTATCATGAATAACATGTTTTGAAGAGTTATGTGAGATGAACATTAATGATAAACATATTTATCTTGTATTTTATGATAATATTGAAATAATGGATAATTTCTACACCTATGATGGTTCTAATGGATTAGGATTTACTATATGTTGTTATAATTAGATTATATTTTATAATTTGTTAATATAATTATAAAAATAATTATAAAGATCAATCAATTTATTATAATGTTCATCAAATGTTCATTGTTTCTGATGCCAAAATTGAGATTCTCTAATGTTTGTGTTGAATAATAAGTTCATGAATAAATAATATGATTCATTTAATGATTCCATTTTAATATTCTAAGGGAATATTAGTTATAAATTTCATTAAATCTAGATAATTCATGAAAACTATATTATCAAATTTCTATGGGAATAGTTCTTAATAATGGTAGTATATAACATCCTTTTTTGGAAAGAATGAAATTCAAAAAGAATTAAAAAAATTTCAATTTAAGGTTGGTTTGATTTACTGAACAAGCATCATAATAGGATTACATGAGTTGTAACACTTTAATGTGATGTTTTTACACACGGTTTATTTCCCAAGGGGTCCCGCAATTGCTCTTTCATGATCTCAGAACATCGGTTCCTTATATGCCTCTTAATGGAAGAAGACAGAATGGTTAATTTTTTGTATTATGTATTGTGGCCCTTGGAGGAAGATATGTGGCCAGGTTCAGTGGATAATGATGTTACAAATGGTTTTTTGTAACCACATAGGAGGATCCACATGACTGTAAGGATGCATTCAGGTTGCTGGATAGAGTGGAAACACATGATTTTCATATGTTTTCCCAAACTATATGTATGAACCATATGACCATCCTCTTTAGAAAGTATTACAAAAATGGCTGGGGCACAATTGGTCCAACCTTGTAGCCAAACTATGTGCCTCATTAAATTGGTGAATTTATTGTTTTTCGTTGACATCCTTATTTCTCTTATCCTTTATTCTTTATCCCCTCACCCACAAGCAACAACTCCATCATGGATCTCATCCATTCCTCCTCTTGCGATATTGGTAACTCCTTCATTGATCCTATTATATGAATAAAATAATTTTAGTTGAATATCCATTAGTAAATTAAAAAACCCTTAATTCCATTATTCGTTTATCATCTCTCCCAATGTGCTATTTAGGGGTGACCAAATTCACCTTATATTCAAGCAGTTCCTCTAATTCATTGATTTATCTCAAGAATTCCTCAGTCAATTCCAAATAATAAACATGTGGGACATCGATGGTATATGTTAGATCATTTATTGCTTTATCACTATTTTATCATTTTCAAAAATCTCATATTTTGTTTCACACCATACTTTCTGAATGTTTCTTAAAAACAATAAAATTTCAGCAATTATTTTCAATATAATACCTTATATTGTTCATAGACCCTTATTTGGGTGGTTGGAGGTTAAGTGATAAACTAGATCCACCCAATTAGGGATATTTCTCTGAATCCCAATTTTTTACAAATTATCTTCCGTGTATAGTGCCACACCATAGGGTATATATATATTTTCTTATTAAAATTGAGATGCTCATCTAACCAAAACAACCTTTGAGGTGGTATGCATTATTCCTTATGATAGTATTATATTTACCTAATTTGAACATAATAAAATGTTTTAATAAAAATGTAACCTTTTCTAATGATACCAACAATGAGGTGTTCTCTCATAAATTTTAAATGATAGGTGTATTTTTTAATTCTATCATGGACTTATTGTATGAGTGTTTTACCATAGCCCCTAAAATTTAGTAGTTGAGTATGCACTTTTGACATGTGTCCAATGAGATTCTCTTATAGCTAATTATTTTGAGATGTGTTGTGACATTCACATGTACATGGCCATACCATTCAAAAATGTAATGGTAAATGAGTGTTCCCCTCCCAATGAATTTAGGTTTTATATTATGGAGTACACATTGAAATTGACTTCATTTTGTGTAATTTCATTTATTAAATTAATTATAAACATTATGAGTGACCCAATGGATTCATTTAAAATAATTATAATGATGGGAATGTGGTGTTGTCAATCAGTTTCACTACTAGGAATTTTATACATCCAGGGAAATACTGGTATTCATTGAAGGGATCATCATGCATTAATATTACACATTATGAGTGATACTACTTATCGAAATCAGAGACCTTGTATATGATCATTGGATATATGGTTTTAACATACCACGAGTGGGAAATGGTATCCTACATGACATACATGTACATCATAATATGTTTTCTATCAGACTTTAGGCTAGGAGTGACACTTGTGAGTCTAATCATGGATATCATTGGATAGAATCCTACACCAATGAGAATTTATGGAGCTCATGGTCTGATGCATGGGTTCTTTATAATGTTTATACTAACACGGGCCAAGGATGAAACTTATTTGGTTTTGGTAATTACCTTTATAGTAAAGTATGATTTGGTTTATTTGTCCAAGGGATTCATCCACCATGCCAAATAACATTATTGGGTTCAGAAAATATCGTGTTACCTATTTGAAAGGGATTTCTATAAATTCCCCAATATTTCACTAGTACATGTTTCTTATGGTTTAGAAATTTAATGATTAGGAGGATGTAGGTATGGTTATTATTTGTGTCCCTAAGGGACCTGATAATGATTTATTTATTTTTATACATTTCATCAATAATTTTGAAGTACCTTTAAAATTATTGTATTATTTACCCAAAATGGTTTATTCATTTGAAACCATTGGTCATGGAATATTGATTATATATAACACCTGTCTGAGGACACCATTGAATGGGGTACCTGAGCATATATTCTTGATCACTGGTCCTTGTATTATGCCTTTTGATGTTCTTTGTACCTTGATGATAGGAAACAAATATAGATATAATACTTAAGAGGTTTATAGAGTTCACCCTAATTGGTTTTAATTATTTTCACTATTCATGTAATTTACTGTATTATGTTCCCCGATGAGTGTTTACTAATTGTTTATGTATCATCATTTGAAAATATATTAACTGTTTTATACTAGAATTATACATTTATATTCAGTTGATATTATTCTTTTAATAATTAGTCCTTTATTTAATACATATTTCTCAATTGACTGTTACATATTTTCTGATATATCATTATGATACTCTATTCATTTTTATATATTCATCCTATGGTACCATTATTAGACTCCTAATTTTGGTTAACAGACAATAAAATTCATGGAGGCATGCTTGGGGTATTTTTATCACCGGTCCGACTACTGGTTTTATATTATGTCAAGCTAGGACATTAAAAATTGGTATCAATGATTTATTTTCCATTATTATAATTTTTCAGGGAAGTATAACGGATACTAGTACTATGTCAGTTCATGGTAAGTTGTTGTTCTGGAGAGTGATCAACCCATGTACATAGAAAATTCAATGAGGCATGGGGCTGGACTATTGTTCAGGATGTTAATTCTTATAGTTTATATTTATTTCACCATGACTGAATGGAGTTCATTCTCTATCATACTGATTCAATGGATTTATGTATCTACCACTATCTTGGTAAGACCATAATGAGTAATTAGATTCATAATAAAAGGCACATAGTCATCGAAACTTCCTCTCATATTCTATTCTATGTGGATTAAAATGTTGGGATGATTAAAAATTTATTATAATGTTCCTCGCGTGTTGTTTTACAGCTTTTTTTAGTACATGTTTGGTGTTTTTTAACATTATTATCTTCACATTCATTGAAATCTAAATCCATTATTTGTAAAATATGTTTATGTGTTTAATTAGAATGCTTTACTACATTTCTTTTCCACCGTTCCATGATTTTAGTTTTACGAATAACATGTTTCTTTCATTACCAATGTTATGTAGTAACCTTATATGGTTAAATTTTTTAGGCATCTCTATTTTCATTACTTCTTAATCATTATTTAATAATTATTCTAGTCATTTATAGTTATATATTTTTAAATGTAAAATTAGTCTTTAAGGCGGTATCATCAATCTAAATGATTTTTTTATATATTAATGGTCATAACTTATTACCCATTCACATAAATTTTGATCCATGAACCATTCATTCATGGTGTTGAAATTTTTATTGTTTTTGTTAATAGGATCCAATATCCAATTTTTAAAGGGAATTTGGGATTTTTAATTGGAAATAATAACCCATGTATTTGAACTTCTATATATCCAAATTAAATACATAATTGAAATTTAATAAATGTTATCGATATTGATTTATTTTACTCCAAGAAAAAATTGATTTGACAATATGGGAGTAACAATCAATTTGTAAAGTGTATGTGAGCATTATAAATTGATATGTGGTTTCCCATATAATAAAATATTCTATTGTGGTACTTATATATTTAGAAAATATTTTAAATATTAATTTTGTTAATTTTTTACAATAAATGATTTGGTTGCATTATAAAATAATTTACCTATATTACGTGGGAATAATGACCAAATAGAAAAATTCATAATTACACAACTGATCCTAAGTATGTTAGTTGGGGTATGATTATTATGAGATAAATCTATAATGGATTTTTTTAATCATATAGTTTTAAATAACATCACTGGGTTCATTTTGACTGACCTATGGTGTCTCAATCCTTACCCTACGAGGTCACTTTTATTATGTTTCTTCCCAATTATTAACCCCATGGGTTATTCATATGACCTATATCATTGGACATTAACATATCCACATCTTCTTATTTGGTTTTATAGATATTAATATAGTGAAATCTTCCATAACTAGTTTAATCATTAATTAATAAAAGGACACATTAATCTACTTTGAGCTATATTTATATGAGGCATTGGTTCATTATTATTCCAATTAAAACATAAATTGTATTTTCCTATTCATATTTCAATTAAAATTTTATTAAACATTTCCAATTTTGAAGTCTTATAAATAAATTAAATATGTTTAAAATGTGGGTTTGGTGATAGATTACCAAATGATGATAGAATGAAAATTAAATAATTGATTCTTAAAAGGATGTTTAATATAACATGTTTTTCCTTGCTTCCATACCTAAATAAAATTCATATAGATATTTAATATTTATTGATATTTGATTTTCTTTAAAATTAGAATTTGAAATGTTCAAATAATATACTATATATTTATATAATGACTTAAAGTTAATCATAAAGTGTTGTTCTAGGTATAACACTAATGTATTGATAGTTTGGTGTTCCTTATTATTACCATAGAATTAATGAATTAGCATTAACCATATTCATTTTTCTATAGCGTGAAACAAAATAATAGTAAATTAATCATAGTGACATTTTCCCACAGCACCCCCTTATATGGTTGATTCATTTTTTGTTGTAAGGTATTGTTTGTTGATGTTAGTTACCTCAATACCCTTTAAGCCATACTAATTTATCATGAATATTTTTGTGTATGTGGTATTGTTTTTGTGTTATAATACAATGATGGAATATTAGGTTATATGATGAAACCTTTTTCCATTAGGGTGATTGTGGGATTTTTTGACCCATGTTAAGGGTTTTATAAATTCGTAATTATTGTGTATAGTTGGTTATGCATGGGTAAGGGATTATCATCCTCTTAATAATCTTTGTGACCATTCTATTTCGTCATTTTTAGTGTGGATCAAGCAATATTCTCTCATCTAGTTTTCCTATAATATGGTATGGGTATTCTACTTTATGTTTCATTATTTAGTTTATTGATAATATAATATGTATGGATGATATCCCCATGGGATGAAAAATAGATGTTACTTTTTTTGTAGGGTAGTATGTGTTGTTACATGTGGTAAGTGTCATGTTGATTAAATGGAGGTGTGAGCTATTCAATTTGGTGGGAATTGTTTTTCTCTAGAGTTGTTAAAAATTAACTATAGCTCATCTACCATATAGGGAAATATGGTTGTTGTGGGAAGTCTAAATGAATCCTAATGACCGGGGAGACACTCTTAATTGGAATGGGTTCCTAGACATGCTGATCAATTTTTTTGGAATTTATACCTAATGATATAGTGCATGTGGGAATAGTTCTAAATGAGTGGATCATGTATGTCTAACTGTGTCCCTGCTCTAGCATTATTTTAAGTGGATCTGTTATGTTACACCATTGGTCTAATGCTGGATGAAATCTTATCGTCCTCCTCTATGAAATATGTTTCGTGGTCGATGGAACATATTCCCATGGGTTATATTGATGTTATGAAAACTACTAAGCAGGGGCATGTCACTTCAATTTGGTTAATCATAACCTATGAGTATAATGATCACAAGTAATAGGTCTTTTTAAAATGATCAATTCTATTTCTGTATGCCCATGGGGAAGGTGGGTTTTAATCCACATTGATTATTGTGATCATGGACAACTGTGAAGTGGTGGCTATGTATGCAAGCTTTGAAAAACATTAATGGTCGTGGATACAATTGGTTGGATGTGCTTGGGAAACCAAGGGTTTCTACTACTCGTAAAAGCAACATTGTTGAGTAAAATAAATGTGTTGGAAAGAGTATCCATGATCTTATATGGAAGTAAACCTATAGTGTCTTTCTTTTCCTTTTATTATTGTACATTGATATGATTGGTTTGTGCTGATCTATGATGTTATTTTTGCTGTAATAGATGTCTATTTGGTCCTTTTGGAGATCATCCAATCCTCTTGGTGTAGTCTCATCTTAATGATGACCATTTCCACTTTATTTAAAACATTAGGATACACTGAGAGTGAGATTTGGGTTTACACAACACTAATTTTAAGAGGCCATTAGGATTTAGTTGTGGATTTCATAAGATTTGTGTGGAGTTTATTTTTTCTATTGATGTTTTGGTTCTCCCTATGTGATAAAAAAGTTATATAATAGATACACCTTGTTGTAACACATAGATACAAATTCGTACTAAGACATGATACTATCGACTAAATTCAGGGTTCTGATACCTAGAAACCTTCATCATGTACTGATGCCTCACATGAATGTTCTGGTTTTCGACCTACCTTGGATGAGATCGTTGGTTCTCAATAATGATTCTTAGGGTATCATGAACCATGTTCAGCATAAAATGTGGTGCATTAACATGTAATGATCTACGTGTGTTTGATTGGTAATGTGACCATAGTCGTGAAGGGAATTAAATGAGAATATATTTTAGGCTATAGACTTCATTGAAGTCCATTAACATGATTTACAGACAAATGATTCAAAAAAATCGTAATTTTTTTGTTTAAAAGGAATCAGTTATTGTAACAGCCCGAGATTTTATGAAAAATATTCTTTTTTATTTCACTAATGTCTTGTGTTGTACGCTACACCAAAAGGAGCTTGCACAACACGCATCCTTGACTTTCCTTGCATTACACACAATCACAACCTTCCTCGATAGCGTGTATAGTACGCAATACTGAGTTTCACTAAACAACGATATGCTATTAAAATATTATTAAAACTACCCGTTATGAATAGTAATAACCACTTTTTAAAATTCTGTAAATCTTATTTTTCAAAATGAACTTCATTTTTGTATTCGGAGTATCGAATTTAGCCTAAGGTGAAATTTTGGTACTTTTCGGATAACTTTCATATTCTGATGAATAGTGAAAATTACTAATTTATAATTAAAAACAACTTTTTTAATCGAAATAATTAATAGTGATAAATTATTAATTTGAGTGGTTTTAAAGTATATTTAGAATATATTTTTACAATTTAATACAATGTTGGTCATTGGATGTAATTTCACATTTAAACCAGACGTAATCAAATGTCAATCTTTTGATAGATATTGTTTCTTAAAAGCACGCTATTTGTGTTAACAGCGGGATTTAATTATAAATTTAATTAATGCAATTTCTATGTTATGAATTTGGTAAAATAGACTTCATTTCTGAATTCGGAATATGAAATATAGCTTAGGATGAAATTTTGGCATTATTCTGAAAAACATCAATTTTTGATGAATAGTGAAACTACTAAGTGGTAGGTTAAAAACTGAATTTTGCCTAAAACTTAATTTTACCACTTCTGTGAATGGAATTTCGAAAATCCGACAGACACGGTTAATATCAAGGACTAAAATGTGGTTCAATGAGATTAAATAATTTTTGGTGAATAGTAACTTTTTACTTTTTTTACCACGGTTAATAGTAAATAGGGTAACTAAGGGTAAATATGATATTACTATTACCCTAACACATGTCCTAATTCTATTGGATAAGTGTAATTCGGCCAAAAACAACCTTATGAATATAATATGACCATTTAGGCCCACTTGGATTAGATTAGGACATTTATTATTATTTAATTCAAAGAAGAGTTAAAAGAGTTAAAATCAAAGTTTATTTACTAAAACATTTTTAATATGGGGTTATACATAAGATAAATTCGACTATAAATATTCATTAGAAAGATAAAAAGATTTCCTACATAATGATATTTTATTTATAATTTTTAGACTTTAAATAAATTAATTTATTTTTGACACAACGATGATGCAGTAATTACTCTTTTAAAGAAATATTAACATAATTGATGTTATAAATGCTCAAATGAATGTAATTTAAGACTCTATATGAATTAAACTAATTTTATAGGTTACTATGATGTATTAGTGTTGATTTAATCAACTTGGTTCGAACATATAATTCTGTTATGACTTTCAAAAAAATCATATATCAAATAGTGTCAAAATTGACACAAAATAGTTTTTAAATAAAATATTATATTATTAATTGTTATTTTATTCCTAAAAATCTAAGGTTCGTCCAGATGACTTAGATAATGATATATTTATTAATAATATACAATTTGGGGTTCGTTTGGCATGTTATAGTAAGTGTATTAACCATATAGTGAAAGAAAACAAAAAGACACGGTAAAAGTTAAATTATTTAACTTAGAGTTAAATCTAATTGATAAGGTTAAAATAATAACCTAAACTTGTCTAAATCCTATTGGTTGATAGGATTTCGACCCATACCCACTTTATCTTCGAAATAAGACCATTTGGAACCATTATAAACCGATTTTGACATTAATATAAAATAATATTTTGAGGTATTCCTAAGGTGCCCCTCTCCTCTCTTATAAAAGGACACCTCCTCCCCCTCCTCCTCAAACCAATTTGAGCACTCAATCTCAGCCAACCCCTGCCAAAATATCTTCTACACTTCCCTAGAAACATCCTAGAGGTTCTGGTCTTCCTCAAAGACCAATTTTAGTGCCCTAAGAGGAGGTCTCAAAGAGGCGCATCAAAGAAGAGGTAATTACCGTTACCAATTCTTTCATCTTTATTTCTTCTTCCACTTCTTCTTATTAGGTTGTTTCATTATGAAGTAATAACATAAGTATCACTCATATACTGATATGTTATTATAAGTATTAAACAACCCTATTTCACTATCTATCCATCCTATGGAAAAAAAAATCACCGCGCGTGCGTACGTACGGAATACCGTCTCCACGCCGTGGTGTAATCTATTTTCCACCACCACCTTACATGGATGGGTATAATGGTGTAAAGAATAACTATATATAGTTATTACAACATCATATTGATTCTGATATATTGTATAATCCACTTCAATTCAGTTCAATATTTATGGAAATGATATCATCGCTCGTGCGTACGTACGGACTACCGTCTCCACGTCGCGATGAGATTCATTCTCCATGTTAACCATTTAAGAATGATTATAAAGTATATATAAGAAATAATAATGAAATATATGACATTATAAAGCTACTGGATTTATGTATATATATATATGTATGTCATCTACTTACTTCCATTTCAAGACAATAAGGAAAGTAAAAACAACGTTCATGCGTACGTACGGACTACCGTCTCCATGAACGGTGTTTTTCATTTTATTTATCTATATATTATATATATATACTGAATATATATGATATATAAATCATATTTTATATTATGGAAGTAAGTAAATCATGATATAAGTAATAATGATGTCAAGAACAACAAGTCAAAACACCTACGATAAATGAAACGATTTTTACCCAAAACGCTTGTTTAACATGGAATTTACAAAAGAACGGGTAATATAATGTCATAAGTGAACCATATATGATATCATAACAATGAATATGATTCTGGAATAAGTCAATAACATGATTTAAATCATTATACAGGAGGTTTGGACACTTACAAAGCAAGTCGGACATAAGGTAAGGGAAATATCACAATCTCATTTTTATTCGAGATTGTTTATTCGTAAGTATTTACTGGGGTGTATTTTATCATCCACATCCATGTTCCCTCAATATGTAATATTGTTTCCATCCACTTGAAATAGTTTAAATCCAATTTTACCCTTAGGTGAGTTTTTAGTAAAGAATATGAAAGGAATCTTTTGTCGTTTTTCCGTACGAGGTACTTTTTGACTTTTCCGACAAAAGTACGAAGAATGTTTTTTTTAACATATACGGCATGAATGGATTTTTAAAACATTACTTCAAAGAAGCTTCCTTTACAAGTTTTCAAGTTTATTTTTAATCAAATTCTTTTATTTTAATGTTGTATGACATGTTATGAAAGGAAAAATGTTTTTGAAGAAGAAAGGATATTTTCCTCAAGAATTCAATTCAAGTGTTTTATCAAAATTATTTTCCATCTAAGATAATAAAGGGTTCTGTTTCTATCCATATTTTTACATTGATTTGACTATGTTATGATGGAATTATGTTTATGAATTCCTTTATCTTATATGAATTGATTTATGATGTCATGATGGTGTATGATTTATGATTATGTGGCACACATAAGAAAGGATTCATTATAAGATGGGTGGGACCTATATCTCCCTCCAATGCATTGGGTAAAGATTTTATATCTCATGAGATAGACATGGCTGGAATGGTAGGTTATACCGGTTCAGTGAAACAGGACTGAAACGAGGATTACTCGATTCAGAAAGGGACTTTGTCCACTAAGATAGTCTTGGCAATGAGTCTTGACTAACAAGAAATGATTCTCTATGATTATGTGTGTATGCCACAATAAGTAATGTTTTAAGTTATGATTTCATTTCACTACTATGATTTATCCCATGTTATGAAATTATGCTCTCTTTTGCAGGTTAAGATTTCCAAAAAAATGTTATGTTCTTATGAAAATTATGTGATTGATATTTCTTTTTTTTACCCTTACTGAGCATTTGAGCTCACCCTTTTATGTTTTCTTTTCCCCAGGATATAAAGAAAGGTTTTAGGTAAAAAAAAGGAAGATCTTTATGGGAGATGTTGAAGATCTTTCCCCACGATTAGAAGATTTTATTCCGAGTTTCCAAAGACACTAAACTATTACGATCCTTGTGTGTGTGTTTTTGTTATGTACTAAGTATTCCGCAAAAGTAATGTAATGTCCATGTACGTCAAGATACGGGTCTCTACAGTTGGTATCAGAGGAAAGGTTTAGTCAACCATTGGAAACTAGGATGCGAAAACGTTAGTGAGATCCCTAGAGATATTTCTAAGGTATGTCTAGGGATGTCCTTAGGGATAAGTATACGTATAGGTTATAGTAATAGAATTATGCTAACGATCATAGAATTAAACCTAAGATGTTGGATATTGAAGGTACTCCCCCTTTATTATGTTGTTTTCCCTAGCATGATTTTTGCCTCTCACACTATTCTTTTTGGGTTTTAGACGATGGTTGGAACCCGAAGGAACCGTGTTGATCAATGCAATGGACAATGCAATGATTGCCCTCCTGAACAAACAAATGTTATGGGAGATGGAGTGAAAAATCTTATTGCTATACTTACACAAGCTATGAATCATTCTGGACTTCCAAATGAGCAGAGAAGGGAACAATATTCTATCGAGTCCTTCATGAGGCAACGTCCACCTTCTTTCAGTGGGTCTTCTGATCCACTTGTGGCTGAACAATGGATCAGTACTACTGAAAAGATATTTTCATTTCTTCAATGTTCTGAACATGATAAAGTCATCCTAGCAGTGTATCGTTTGGAAGGAGATGCTGATCAATGGTGGAATCTTATTAAGAATACAAGGCAAAGGGATGAAATTGAGTCTATGGAATGGGACGAGTTCAAGAACATATTTTTCAATAAGTACTTCCCTCGTATTCTTCGAACAAAGATGGAGAAAGAGTTTCTTGAACTGAAGCAAAGGGACGATGAATCTGTTGGTACCTATGAAGCAAATTTTACAAGACTTGCAAGGTATGCTTCTGGAATTATCATCCAACCTGAAAGTAAAGTTGATCGATTTTTCAGTGGCTTAAAACCAAGTCTTCGAAGGGAATTAGCTATAAGAGACTTCAGTAGCTATGAAGAAATTGTGCGTTGTGCTATTAAGGTAGAAATGGAAGTTGGTGTTACATATCCATCTCATGGTTTTGACAAGAAACGAAAGATGGAGTTCAAGGAGAAATCTCAAAATAATGGTGAAAAGAAGATGAATGTTTCCTTATGTACAAAGTGTGGGAAGAAGCATGGTGGAGATTGTCTTAAAGGGACTAGAAAATGTTTTAAGTGTGGAAAAGAAGGTCATCGAGCAGCTGAGTGTCGAAGTAATGGAAAAAGGGTTTCTAATGATGTGAATAAAGCAAACACTGCAGAGAACGCACCGCCAACACTTCAATGCTTCAAGTGCAAGGAAATGGGGCATTATGCTAATAATTGCCCTAATCCAAGGGTTAGTGATGATCAACATGAGCAACCACTGAAGGCAAAGGACAAAGGGAAATCACATGCGATCACTATTGGCAATGTTGAATATGACAACGATGTGGTGGAATGATTAAGTGTTTATGTAATGGGATTCCAAAATAATGTTGTATCATTGAGTGTTGCAATATTTATTGATGTGGTATTCAAAGTGATTGGGATATTTTTTGGAAATAAGATGATATGCGCATAATGAAGACGAGAAAATGAAATGTTTAATAGTATTCATGAGCTCATGATTAATATAAGGACTAAGTGATATCATGGTTTGAGTATATAGAATTTTGAGGATTTTGGTATGTGGAAAGTGTTAACTTTTAACTGCACTCATGTTTTCACTAAGGTATTCAAGAGAATACACGATTAAAGACTTTGAATGTTTGGAATGTGACCAACAAGACATATCTTATGATATGTGGGGATCAACGACAATATTAAATCTCTGGTAATCGATGTCACTATATTATGAGAGTGGACTGCAGTATTATGTATAAGCCTAAAGATTAGACTGGATTATGTTGGACATAAGTTAGTATTGTTTAAGGATAGAAGATTTTCGATATTATTGATGGGATGTTATAGTAACGTAGTTTTAGAAAAAGGACAACCTGCAAGACGGGCGACAGCCCATCGTTTCGGACAAGGCTGTATGAATCGAACCCACAACCGAAGTGCGACTGCCCTTTATCGCCTACCACTGGCCTACAGGAAGTCCCTGTTTAGTAGAAACTAGTTTTATTATATTAAGCAGTATGATATATGAAGTATAAGTCCATTTTAGGAACCATATATGATTAATCTCACTATAGATTGACTTATGCATATAATTTTTGCTATCCTTTTGTTTGAGACAGATGGAATGATCCGTCGTTCTATCACATAATCTGCTAACACTTCACGAATAACAAATTCAACTTCATTTATTTAAGAGATGAAGTGGAAATTGTTCAAGACACGAACAACAGTGAGACTGTACCAAAATAAATTAAGTATTTATTCTAATTCAAATTTTCAACTTTAGGGAAATGATCTTGAAAACCAAAAATGTTGTCCTAGTGATCTTATACCTGATGAATCAGATGGTACCTTATATCATCACAAATCTATGGATTTGTGATTACTGGCTTTTCCATAGCCATGTTCTCTACCACTCTCCATCAGAACATGATGGTTAGATTTCTCTTCCATATCCTTATTTTTTACCTATGTGGAAACCCAACGATTAGTTTATTTGGGTAATCGTTACATTTCATACTTTAGTTTTTAAAGCCAAGTTTTGGTATTCCTTTTTACGATGTGGGATTCTATTAAAGAAACGTTAGAATAGTAAACCATTTATAACCCCGACGAATTTCGAGGGCGAAATTCATTTTAAGGGGGGTAGAATGTAACAGCCCGAGATTTTATGAAAAATATTCTTTTTTATTTCACTAATGTCTTGTGTTGTACGCTACACCAAAAGGAGCTTGCACAACACGTATCCTTGACTTTCCTTGCATTACACGCAATCACAACCTTCCTCGATAGCGTGTATAGTACGCAATACTGAGTTTCACTAAACAACGATATGCTATTAAAATATTATTAAAACTACACGTTATGAATAGTAATAACCACTTTTTAAAATTCTTTAAATCTTATTTTTCAAAATGAACTTCATTTTTGTATTCGGAGTATCGAATTTAGCCTAAGGTGAAATTTTGGTACTTTTCGGATAACTTTCATATTCTGATGAATAGTGAAAATTACTAATTTATAATTAAAAACAACTTTTTTAATCGAAATAATTAATAGTGATAAATTATTAATTTGAGTGGTTTAAAAGTATATTTAGAATATATTTTTACAATTTAATACAATCTTGGTCATTGGATGTAATTTCACATTTAAACCAGACGTAATCAAATGTCAATCTTTTGATAGATATTGTTTCTTAAAAGCACGCTATTTGTGTTAACAGCGGGATTTAATTATAAATTTAATTAATGAAATTTCTATGTTATGAATTTGGTAAAATAGACTTCATTTCTGAATTCGGAATATGAAATATAGCTTAGGATGAAATTTTGGCATTATTCTGAAAAACATCAATTTTTTTATGAATAGTGAAACTACTAAGTGGTAGGTTAAAAACTGAATTTTGCATAAAACTTAATTTTACCACTTCTGTGAATGGAATTTCGAAAATCCGACATACACGGTTAATATCAAGGAATAAAATGTGGTTCAATGAGATGAAAATAATTTTTGGTGAATAGTAACTTTTTACTTTTTTTACCACGGTTAATAGTAAATAGGGTAACTAAGGGTAAATATGATATTACTATTACCCTAACACATGTCCTAATTCTATTGGATAAGTGTAATTCGGCCAAAAACAACCTTATGAATATAATATGACCATTTAGGCCCACTTGGATTAGATTAGGACATTTATTATTATTTAATTCAAAGAAGAGTTAAAAGAGTTAAAATCAAAGTTTATTTACTAAAACATTTTTAATATGGGGTTATATATAAGATAAATTCGACTATAAATATTCATTAGAAAGATAAAAAGATTTCCTACATAATGATATTTTATTTATAATTTTTAGACTTTAAATAAATTTATTTATTTTTGACACAACGATGATGCAGTAATTACCGTTTTAAAGAAATATTAACATAATTGATGTTATAAATGATCAAATGAATGTAATTTAAGACTCTTTATGAATTAAACTAATTTTCTAGGTTACTATGATGTATTAGTGTTGATTTAATCAACTTGGTTCGAACATATAATTCTGTTATGACTTTCAAAAAAATCATATATCAAATAGTGTCAAAATTGACACAAAATAGTTTTTAAATCAAATATTATATTATTAATTGTTATTTTATTCCTAAAAATCTAAGGTTCGGCCAGATGACTTAGATAAGGATATATTTATTAATAATATACAATTTGGGGTTCGTTTGACATGTTATAGTAAGTGTATTAACCATATAGTGAAAGAAAACAAAAAGACACGGTAAAAGTTAAATTATTTAACTTAGAGTTAAATCTAATTGATAAGGTTAAAATAATAACCTAAACTTGTCTAAATCCTATTGGTTGATAGTATTTCGACCCATACCCACTTTAGCTTCGAAATAAGACCATTTGGAACCATTATAAACCGATTTTGACATTAATATAAAATAATATTTTGAGGTATTCCTAAGGTGCCCCTCTCCTCTCTTATAAAAGGACACCTCCTCCCCCTCCTCCTCAAACCAATTTGAGCACTCAATCTCAGCCAACCCCTGCCAAAATCTCTTCTCCACTTCCCTAGAAACATCCTAGAGGTTCTCGTCTTCCTCAAAGACCAATTTTAGTGCCCTAAGAGGAGGTCTCAAAGAGGCGCTTCAAAGAAGAGGTAATTACCGCTACCAATTCTTTCATCTTTATTTCTTCTTCCACTTCTTCTTCTTAGGTTGTTTCATTATGAAGTAATAACATAAGTATCACTCATATACTGATATGTTATTATAAGTATGAAACAACCCTATTTCACTATCTATCCATCCTACGGAAAAAGAAATCACCGCGCGTGCGTACGTACGGAATACCGTCTCCACGCCGTGGTGTAATCTATTTTCCACCACCACCTTACATGGATGGGTATAATGGTGTAAAGAATAACTATATATAGTTATTACAACATCATATTGATTCTGATATATTGTATTATCCACTTCAATTCAGTTCAATATTTATGGAAATGATATCATCGCTCGTGCGTACGTACGGACTACCGTCTCCACGTCGCGATGAGATTCATTCTCCATGTTAACCATTTAAGAATGATTATAAAGTATATATAAGAAATAATAATGAAATATATGACATTATAAAGATACTGGATTTATGTATATATATATATGTATGTCATCTACTTACTTCCATTTCAAGACAATAAGGAAAGTAAAAACAACGTTCATGCGTACGTACAGACTACCGTCTCCATGAACGGTGTTTTTCATTTTATTTATATATATATTATATATATATATACTGAATATATATGATATATAAATCATATTTTATATTCTGGAAGTAAGTAAATCATGATATAAGTAATAATGATGTCAAGAACAACAAGTCAAAACACCTACGATAAATGAAACGATTTTTACCCAAAACGCTTGTTTAACATGGAATTTACAAAAGAACGGGTAATATAATGTCATAAGTGAACCATATATGATATCATAACAATGAATATGATTCTGGAATAAGTCAATAACATGATTTAAATCATTATACAGGAGGTTCGGACACTTACAAAGCAAGTCGGACATAAGGTAAGGGAAATATCACAATCTCATTTTTATTCGAGATTGTTTATTCGTAAGTATTTACTGGGGTGTATTTTATCATCCACATCCATGTTCCCCCAATATGTAATATTGTTTCCATCCACTTGAAATAGTTTAAATCCAATTTTACCCTTAGGTGAGTTTTTAGTAAAGAATATGAAAGGAATCTTTTGTCGTTTTTCCGTACGAGGTACTTTTTGACTTTTCCGAAAAAAGTACGAAGAATGTTTTTTTAACATATACGGCATGAATGGATTTTTAAAACATTACTTCAAAGAAGCTTCCTTTACAAGTTTTCAAGTTTATTTTTAATCAAATTCTTTTATTTTAAAGTTGTATGACATGTTATTAAAGGAAAAATGTTTTTGAAGAAGAAAGGATATTTTCCTCAAGAATTCAATTCAAGTGTTTTATCAAAATTATTTTCCATCTAAGATAATAAAGGGTTCTGTTTCTATCCATATTTTTACATTGATTTGACTATGTTATGATGGAATTATGTTTATGAATTCCTTTATCTTATATGAATTGATTTATGATGTCATGATGATGTATGATTTATGATTATGTGGCACACATAAGAAAGGATTCATTATAAGATGGGTGGGACCTATATCTCCCTCCAATGCATTGGGTAAAGATTTTATATCTCATGAGATAGACATGGCTGGAATTGTAGGTTATACCGGTTCAGTGAAACAGGACTGAAACGAGGATTACTCGATTCAGAAAGGGACTTTGTCCACTAAGATAGTCTTGGCAATGAGTCTTGACTAACAAGAAATGATTCTCTATGATTATGTGTGTATGCCACAATAAGTAATGTTTTAAGTTATGATTTCATTTCACTACTATGATTTATCCCATGTTATGAAATTATGCTCTCTTTTGCAGGTTAAGATTTCCAAAAAATGTTATGTTCTTATGAAAATTATGTGATTGATATTTCTTTTGTTTACCCTTACTGAGCATTTGAGCTCACCCTTTTATGTTTTCTTTTCCCCAGGATATAAAGAAAGGTTTTAGGTAAAAAAAAAGGAAGATCTTTATGGGAGATGTTGAAGATCTTTCCCCACGATTAGAAGATTTTATTCCGAGTTTCCAAAGACACTAAACTATTACGATCCTTGTGTGTGTGTTTTTGTTATGTACTAAGTATTCCGCAAAAGTAATGTAATGTCCATGTACGTCAAGATACGGGTCTCTACAGTTGGTATCAGAGGAAAGGTTTAGTCAACCTTTGGAAATTAGGATGCGAAAACGTTAGTGAGATCCCTAGAGATATTTCTAAGGTATGTCTAGGGATGTCCCTAGGGATAAGTATACGTATAGGTTATAGTAAAAGAATTACGCTAACGATCATAGAATTAAACCTAAGATGTTGGATATTGAAGGTACTCCCCCTTTATTATGTTGTTTTCCCTAGCATGATGTTTGCCTCTCACACTATTCTTTTTGGGTTTTAGACGATGGCTGGAACCCGAAGGAACCGTGTTGATCAATGCAATGGACAATGCAATGATTGCCCTCCTGAACAAACAAATGTTATGGGAGATGGAGTGAAAAATCTTATTGCTATACTTACACAAGCTATGAATCATTCTGGACTTCCAAATGAGCAGAGAAGGGAACAATATTCTATCGAGTCCTTCATGAGGCAACGTCCACCTTCTTTCAGTGGGTCTTCTGATCCACTTGTGGCTGAACAATGGATCAGTACTACTGAAAAGATATTTTCATTTCTTCAATGTTCTGAACATGATAAAGTCATCCTAGCAGTGTATCGTTTGGAAGGAGATGCTGATCAATGGTGGAATCTTATTAAGAATACAAGGCAAAGGGATGAAATTGAGTCTATGGAATGGGACGAGTTCAAGAACTTATTTTTCAATAAGTACTTCCCTCGTATTCTTCGAACAAAGATGGAGAAAGAGTTTCTTGAACTGAAGCAAAGGGACGATGAATCTGTTGGTACCTATGAAGCAAATTTTACAAGACTTGCAAGGTATGCTTCTGGAATTATCATCCAACCTGAAAGTAAAGTTGATCGATTTTTCAGTGGCTTAAAACCAAGTCTTCGAAGGGCATTAGCTATAAGAGACTTCAGTAGCTATGAAGAAATTGTGCGTTGTGCTATTAAGGTAGAAATGGAAGTTAGTGTTACCTATCCATCTCATGGTTTTGACAAGAAACGAAAGATGGAGTTCAAGGAGAAATCTCAAAATAATGGTGAAAAGAAGATGAATGTTTCCTTATGTACAAAGTGTGGGAAGAAGCATGGTGGAGATTGTCTTAAAGGGACTAGAAAATGTTTTAAGTGTGGAAAAGAAGGTCATCGAGCAGCTGAGTGTCGAAGTAATGGAAAAAGGGTTTCTAATGATGTGAATAAAGAAAACACTGCAGAGAACGCACCGCCAACACTTCAATGCTTCAAGTGCAAGGAAATGGGGCATTATGCTAATAATTTCCCTAATCCAAGGGTTAGGGATGATCAACATGAGCAACCACTGAAGGCAAAGGACAAAGGGAAATCACATGCGATCACTATTGGCAATGTTGAATATGACAACGATGTGGTGGAATGATTAAGTGTTTATGTAATGGGATTTCAAAATAATGTTGTATCATTGAGTGTTGCAATATTTATTGATGTGGTATTCAAAGTGATTGGGATATTTTTTGGAAATAAGATGATATGCGCATAATGAAGACGATAAAATGAAATGTTTAATAGTATTCATGAGCTCATGATTAATATAAGGACTAAGTGATATCATGGTTTGAGTATATAGAATTTTGAGGATTTTGGTATGTGGAAAGTGTTAACTTTTAACTGCACTCATGTTTTCACTAAGGTATTCAAGAGAATACACGATTAAGGACTTTGAATGTTTGGAATGTGACCAACAAGACATATCTTATGATATGTGGGGATCAACGACAATATTAAATCTCTGGTAATCGATGTCACTATATTATGAGAGTGGACTGCAGTATTATGTATAAGCCTAAAGATTAGACTGGATTATGTTGGACATAAGTTAGTATTGTTTAAGGATAGAAGATTTAAGATATTATTGATGGGATGTTATAGTAACGTAGTTTTAGAAAAAGGACAACCTGCAAGATGGGCGACAGCCCATCGTTTCGGACAAGGCTGTAGTAATCGAACCCACAACCGAAGTGCGACTGCCCTTTATCGCCTACCACTGGCCTACAGGAAGTCCCTGTTTAGTAGAAACTAGTTTTATTATATTAAGCAGTATGATATATGAAGTATAAGTCCATTTTAGGAACCATATATGATTAATCTCACTATAGATTGACTTATGCATATAATTTTTGCTAACCTTTTGTTTGAGACAGATGGAATGATCCGTCGTTCTATCACATAATCTGCTAACACTTCACGAATAACAAATTCAACTTCATTTATTTAAGAGATGAAGTGGAAATTGTTCAAGACACGAACAACAGTGAGACTGTACCAAAATAAATTAAGTATTTATTCTAATTCAAATTTTCAACTTTAGGGAAATGATCTTGAAAACCAAAAATGTTGTCCTAGTGATCTTATACCTGATGAATCAGATGGTACCTTATATCATCACAAATCTATGGATTTGTGATTACTGGCTTTTCCATAGCCATGTTCTCTACCACTCTCCATCAGAACATGATGGTTAGATTTCTCTTCCATATCCTTATTTTTTACCTATGTGGAAACCCAACGATTAGTTTATTTGGGTAATCGTTACATTTCATACTTTAGTTTTTAAAGCCAAGTTTTGGTATTCCTTTTTACGATGTGGGATTCTATTAAAGAAACTTTAGAATAGTAAACCAATTATAACCCCGACGAATTTCGAGGGCGAAATTCATTTTAAGGGGGGTAGAATGTAACAGCCCGAGATTTTATGAAAAATATTCTTTTTTATTTCACTAATGTCTTGTGTTGTACGCTACACCAAAAGGAGCTTGCACAACACGCATCCTTGACTTTCCTTGCATTACACGCAATCACAACCTTCCTCGATAGCGTGTATAGTACGCAATACTGAGTTTCACTAAACAACGATATGCTATTAAAATATTATTAAAACTACCCGTTATGAATAGTAATAACCACTTTTTAAAATTCTGTAAATCTTATTTTTCAAAATGAACTTCATTTTTGTATTCGGAGTATCGAATTTAGCCTAAGGTGAAATTTTGGTACTTTTCGGATAACTTTCATATTCTGATGAATAGTGAAAATTACTAATTTATAATTAAAAACAACTTTTTTAATCGAAATAATTAATAGTGATAAATTATTAATTTGAGTGGTTTTAAAGTATATTTAGAATATATTTTTACAATTTAATACAATCTTGGTCATTGGATGTAATTTCACATTTAAACCAGACGTAATCAAATGTCAATCTTTTGATAGATATTGTTTCTTAAAAGCACTCTATTTGTGTTAACAGCGGGATTTAATTATAAATTTAATTAATGCAATTTCTATGTTATGAATTTGGTAAAATAGACTTTATTTCTGAATTCGGAATATGAAATATAGCTTAGGATGAAATTTTGGCATTATTCTGAAAAACATCAATTTTTTATGAATAGTGAAACTACTAAGTGGTAGGTTAAAAACTGAATTTTGCATAAAACTTAATTTTACCACTTCTGTGAATGGAATTTCGAAAATCCGACAGACACGGTTAATATCAAGGACTAAAATGTGGTTCAATGAGATGAAAATAATTTTTGGTGAATAGTATCTTTTTACTTTTTTTACCACGGTTAATAGTAAATAGGGTAACTAAGGGTAAATATGATATTACTATTACCCTAACACATGTCCTAATTCTATTGGATAAGTGTAATTCGGCCAAAAACAACCTTATGAATATAATATGACCATTTAGGCCCACTTGGATTAGATTAGGACATTTATTATTATTTAATTCAAAGAAGAGTTAAAAGAGTTAAAATCAAAGTTTATTTACTAAAACATTTTTAATATGGGGTTATATATAAGATAAATTCGACTATAAATATTCATTAGAAAGATAAAAAGATTTCCTACATAATAATATTTTATTTATAATTTTTAGACTTTAAATAAATTAATTTATTTTTGACACAACGATGATGCAGTAATTACCCTTTTAAAGAAATATTAACATAATTGATGTTATAAATGATCAAATGAATGTAATTTAAGACTCTTTATGAATTAAACTAATTTTCTAGGTTACTATGATGTATTAGTGTTGATTTAATCAACTTGGTTCGAACATATAATTCTGTTATGACTTTCAAGAAAATCATATATCAAATAGTGTCAAAATTGACACAAAATAGTTTTTAAATCAAATATTATATTATTAATTGTTGTTTTATTCCTAAAAATCTAAGGTTCGGCCAGATGACTTAGATAAGGATATATTTATTAATAATATACAATTTGGGGTTCGTTTGACATGTTATAGTAAGTGTATTAACCATATAGTGAAAGAAAACAAAATGACACGGTAAAAGTTAAATTATTTAACTTAGAGTTAAATCTAATTGATAAGGTTAAAATAATAACCTAAACTTGTCTAAATCCTATTGGTTGATAGTATTTCGACCCATACCCACTTTAGCTTCGAAATAAGACCATTTGGAACCATTATAAACCGATTTTGACATTAATATAAAATAATATTTTGAGGTATTCCTAAGGTGCCCCTCTCCTCTCTTATAAAAGGACACCTCCTCCCCCTCCTCCTCAAACCAATTTGAGCACTCAATCTCAGCCAACCCCTGCCAAAATCTCTTCTCCACTTCCCTAGAAACATCCTAGAGGTTCTGGTCTTCCTCAAAGACCAATTTTAGTGCCCTAAGAGGAGGTCTCAAAGAGGCGCTTCAAAGAAGAGGTAATTACCGTTACCAATTCTTTCATCTTTATTTCTTCTTCCACTTCTTCTTCTTAGGTTGTTTCATTATGAAGTAATAACATAAGTATCACTCATATACTGATATGTTATTATAAGTATGAAACAACCCTATTTCACTATCTATCCATCCTACGGAAAAAGAAATCACCGCGCGTGCGTACGTACGGAATACCGTCTCCACGCCGTGGTGTAATCTATTTTCCACCACCACCTTACATGGATGGGTATAATGGTGTAAAGAATAACTATATATAGTTATTACAACATCATATTGATTCTGATATATTGTATAATCCACTTCAATTCAGTTCAATATTTATGGAAATGATATCATCGCTCGTGCGTACGTACGGACTACCGTCTCCACGTCGCGATGAGATTCATTCTCCATGTTAACCATTTAAGAATGATTATAAAGTATATATAAGAAATAATAATGAAATATATGACATTATAAAGATACTGGATTTATGTATATATATATATGTATGTCATCTACTTACTTCAATTTCAAGACAATAAGGAAAGTAAAAACAACGTTCATGCGTACGTACAGACTACCGTCTCCATGAACGGTGTTTTTCATTTTATTTATCTATATATTATATATATATATACTGAATATATATGATATATAAATCATATTTTATATACTGGAAGTAAGTAAATAATGATATAAGTAATAATGATGTCAAGAACAACAAGTCAAAACACCTACGATAAATGAAACGATTTTTACCCAAAACGCTTGTTTAACATGGAATTTACAAAAGAACGGGTAATATAATGTCATAAGTGAACCATATATGATATCATAACAATGAATATGATTCTGGAATAAGTCAATAACATGATTTAAATCATTATACAGGAGGTTCGGACACTTACAAAGCAAGTCGGACATAAGGTAAGGGAAATATCACAATCTCATTTTTATTCGAGATTGTTTATTCGTAAGTATTTACTGGGGTGTATTTTATCATCCACATCCATGTTCCCTCAATATGTAATATTGTTTCCATCCACTTGAAATAGTTTAAATCCAATTTTACCCTTAGGTGAGTTTTTATTAAAGAATATGAAAGGAATCTTTTGTCGTTTTTCCGTACGAGGTACTTTTTGACTTTTCCGACAAAAGTACGAAGAATGTTTTTTTTAACATATACGGCATGAATGGATTTTTAAAACATTACTTCAAAGAATCTTCCTTTACAAGTTTTCAAGTTTATTTTTAATCAAATTCTTTTATTTTAAAGTTGTATGACATGTTATTAAAGGAAAAATGTTTTTGAAGAAGAAAGGATATTTTCCTCAAGAATTCAATTCAAGTGTTTTATCAAAATTATTTTCCATCTAAGATAATAAAGGGTTCTGTTTCTATCCATATTTTTACATTGATTTGACTATGTAATGATGGAATTATGTTTATGAATTCCTTTATCTTATATGAATTGATTTATGATGTCATGATGATGTATGATTTATGATTATGTGGCACACATAAGAAAGGATTCATTATAAGATGGGTGGGACCTATATCTCCCTCAAATGCATTGGGTAAAGATTTTATATCTCATGAGATAGACATGGCTGGAATGGTAGGTTATACCGGTTAAGTGAAACAGGACTGAAACGAGGATTACTCGATTCAGAAAGGGACTTTGTCCACTAAGGTAGTCTTGGCAATGAGTCTTGACTAACAAGAAATGATTCTCTATGATTATGTGTGTATGCCACAATAAGTAATGTTTTAAGTTATGATTTCATTTCACTACTATGATTTATCCCATGTTATGAAATTATGCTCTCTTTTGCAGGTTAAGATTTCCAAAAAATGTTATGTTCTTATGAAAATTATGTGATTGATATTTCTTTTGTTTACCCTTACTGAGCATTTGAGCTCACCCTTTTATGTTTTCTTTTCCCCAGGATATAAAGAAAGGTTTTAGGTAAAAAAAAAGGAAGATCTTTATGGGAGATGTTGAAGATCTTTCCCCACGATTAGAAGATTTTATTCCGAGTTTCCAAAGACACTAAACTATTACGATCCTTGTGTGTGTGTTTTTGTTATGTACTAAGTATTCCGCAAAAGTAATGTAATGTCCATGTACGTCAAGATACGGGTCTCTACAGTTGGTATCAGAGGAAAGGTTTAGTCAACCTTTGGAAACTAGGATGCGAAAACGTTAGTGAGATCCCTAGAGATATTTCTAAGGTATGTCTAGGGATTTCCCTAGGGATAAGTATACGTATAGGTTATAGTAATAGAATTACGCTAACGATCATAGAATTAAACCTAAGATGTTGGATATTGAAGGTACTCCCCCTTTATTATGTTGTTTTCCCTAGCATGATTTTTGCCTCTCACACTATTCTTTTTGGGTTTTAGACGATGGCTGGAACCCGAAGGAACCGTGTTGATCAATGCAATGGACAATGCAATGATTGCCCTCCTGAACAAACAAATGTTATGGGAGATGGAGTGAAAAATCTTATTGCTATACTTACACAATCTATGAATCATTCTGGACTTCCAAATGAGCAGAGAAGGGAACAATATTCTATCGAGTCCTTCATGAGGCAACGTCCACCTTCTTTCAGGGGGTCTTCTGATCCACTTGTGGCTGAACAATGGATCAGTACTACTGAAAAGATATTTTCATTTCTTCAATGTTCTGAACATGATAAAGTCATCCTAGCAGTGTATCGTTTGGAAGGAGATGCTGATCAATGGTGGAATCTTATTAAGAATACAAGGAAAAGGGATGAAATTGAGTCTATGGAATGGGACGAGTTCAAGAACTTATTTTTCAATAAGTACTTCCCTCGTATTCTTCGAACAAAGATGGAGAAAGAGTTTCTTGAACTGAAGCAAAGGGACGATGAATCTGTTGGTACCTATGAAGAAAATTTTACAAGACTTGCAAGGTATGCTTCTGGAATTATCATCCAACCTGAAAGTAAAGTTGATCGATTTTTCAGTGGCTTAAAACCAAGTCTTCGATGGGCATTAGCTATAAGAGACTTCAGTAGCTATGAAGAAATTGTGCGTTGTGCTATTAAGGTAGAAATGGAAGTTGGTGTTACATATCCATCTCATGGTTTTGACAAGAAACGAAAGATGGAGTTCAAGGAGAAATCTCAAAATAATGGTGAAAAGAAGATGAATGTTTCCTTATGTACAAAGTGTGGGAAGAAGCATGGTGGAGATTGTCTTAAAGGGACTAGAAAATGTTTTAAGTGTGGAAAAGAAGGTCATCGAGCAGCTGAGTGTCGAAGTAATGGAAAAAGGGTTTCTAATGATGTGAATAAAGAAAACACTGCATAGAACGCACCACCAACACTTCAATGCTTCAAGTGCAAGGAAATGGGGCATTATGCTAATAATTGCCCTAATCCAAGGGTTAGTTATGATCAACATGAGCAACCAATGAAGGCAAAGGACAAAGGGAAATCACATGCGATCACTATTGGCAATGTTGAATATGACAACGATGTGGTGGAATGATTAAGTGTTTATGTAATGGGATTCCAAAATAATGTTGTATCATTGAGTGTTGCAATATTTATTGATGTGGTATTCAAAGTGATTGGGATATTTTTTGGAAATAAGATGATATGCGCATAATGAAGACGAGAAAATGAAAAGTTTAATAGTATTCATGAGCTCATGATTAATATAAGGACTAAGTGATATCATGGTTTGAGTATATAGAATTTTGAGGATTTTGGTATGTGGAAAGTGTTAACTTTTAACTGCACTCATGTTTTCACTAAGGTATTCAAGAGAATACACGATTAAGGACTTTGAATGTTTGGAATGTGACCAACAAGACATATCTTATGATATGTGGGGATCAACGACAATATTAAATCTCTGGTAATCGATGTCACTATATTATGAGAGTGGACTACAGTATTATGTATAAGCCTAAAGATTAGACTGGATTATGTTGGACATAAGTTAGTATTGTTTAAGGATAGAATATTTTCGATATTATTGATGGGATGTTATAGTAACGTAGTTTTAGAAAAAGGAAAACCTGCAAGACGGGCGACAGCCCATCGTTTCGGACAAGGCTGTAGGAATCGAACCCACAACCGAAGTGCGACTGCCCTTTATCGCCTACCACTGGCCTACAGGAAGTCCCTGTTTAGTAGAAACTAGTTTTATTATATTAAGCAGTATGATATATGAAGTATAAGTCCATTTTAGGAACCATATATGATTAATCTCACTATAGATTGACTTATGCATATAATTTTTGCAAACCTTTTGTTTGAGACAGATGGAATGATCCGTCGTTCTATCACATAATCTGCTAACACTTCACGAATAACAAATTCAACTTCATTTATTTAAGAGATGAAGTGGAAATTGTTCAAGACACGAACAACAGTGAGACTGTACCAAAATAAATTAAGTATTTATTCTAATTCAAATTTTCAACTTTAGGGAAATGATCTTGAAAACCAAAAATGTTGTCCTAGTGATCTTATACCTGATGAATCAGATGGTACCTTATATCATCACAAATCTATGGATTTGTGATTACTGGCTTTTCCATAGCCATGTTCTCTACCACTCTCCATCAGAACATGATGGTTAGATTTCTCTTCCATATCCATATTTTTTACCTATGTGGAAACCCAACGATTAGTTTATTTGGGTAATCGTTACATTTCATACTTTAGTTTTTAAAGCCAAGTTTTGGTATTCCTTTTTACGATGTGGGATTCTATTAAAGAAACTTTAGAATAGTAAACCATTTATAACCTCGACGAATTTCGAGGGCGAAATTCATTTTAAGGGGGGTAGAATGTAACAGCCCGAGATTTCATGAAAAATATTCTTTTTTTATTTCACTAATGTCTTGTGTTGTACGCTACACCAAAAGGAGCTTGCACAACACGCATCCTTGACTTTCCTTGCATTACACGCAATCACAACCTTCCTCGATAGCGTTTATAGTACGCAATACTGAGTTTCACTAAACAACGATATGCTATTAAAATATTATTAAAACTACCCGTTATGAATAGTAATAACCACTTTTTAAAATTCTGTAAATCTTATTTTTCAAAATGAACTTCATTTTTGTATTCGGAGTATCGAATTTAGCCTAAGGTGAAATTTTGGTACTTTTCGGATAACTTTCATATTCTGATGAATAGTGAAAATTACTAATTTATAATTAAAAAGAACTTTTTTAATCGAAATAATTAATAGTGATAAATTATTAATTTGAGTGGTTTTAAAGTATATTTAGAATATATTTTTACAATTTAATACAATCTTGGTCATTGGATGTAATTTCACATTTAAACCAGACGTAATCAAATGTCAATCTTTTGATAGATATTGTTTCTTAAAAGCACGCTATTTGTGTTAACAGCGGGATTTAATTATAAATTTAATTAATGCAATTTCTATGTTATGAATTTGGTAAAATAGGCTTCATTTCTGAATTCGGAATATGAAATATAGCTTAGGATGAAATTTTGGCATTATTCTGAAAAACATCAATTTTTGATTAATAGTGAAACTACTAAGTGGTAGGTTAAAAACTGAATTTTGCATAAAACTTAATTTTACCACTTCTGTGAATGGAATTTCGAAAATCCGACAGACACGGTTAATATCAAGGACTAAAATGTGGTTCAATGAGATGAAAATAATTTTTGGTGAATAGTAACTTTTTACTTTTTTTACCACGATTAATAGTAAATAGGGTAACTAAGGGTAAATATGATATTACTATTACCCTAACACATGTCCTAATTCTATTGGATAAGTGTAATTCGGCCAAAAACAACCTTATGAATATAATATGACCATTTAGGCCCACTTGGATTAGATTAGGACATTTATTATTATTTAATTCAAAGAAGAGTTAAAAGAGTTAAAATCAAAGTTTATTTACTAAAACATTTTTAATATGGAGTTATACATAAGATAAATTCGACTATAAATATTCATTATAAAGATAAAAAGATTTCCTACATAATTATATTTTATTTATAATTTTTAGACTTTATATAAATTAATTTATTTTTGACACAACGATGATGCAGTAATTACCCTTTTAAATAAATATTAACATATTTGATGTTATAAATGCTCAAATGAATGTAATTTAAGACTTTTTATGAATTAAAATAATTTTATAGGTTACTATGATGTATTATTATTGATTTAATCATCTTGGTTAGAACATATAATTCTGTTATGACTTTCAAAAAAATCATATATCAAATAGTGTCAAAATTGACAGAAAATAGTTTTTAAATCAAATATTATATTATTAATTGTTATTTTATTCCTAAAAATCTAAGGTTCGGCCAGATGACTTAGATAAGGATATATTTATTAATAATATACAATTTGGGGTTCGTTTGGAATGTTATAGTAAGTGTATTAACCATATAGTGAAAGAAAACAAAAAGACACGGTAAAAGTTGAATTATTTAACATAGAGTTAAATCTAATTGATAAGGTTAAAATAATAACCTAAACTTGTCTAAATCCTATTGGTTGATAGGATTTCGACCCATACCCACTTTATCTTCGAAATAAGACCATTTGGAACCATTATAAACCGATTTTGACATTAATATAAAATAATATTTTGAGGTATTCCTAAGGTGCCCCTCTCCTCTCTTATAAAAGGACACCTCCTCCCCCTCCTCCTCAAACCAATTTGAGCACTCAATCTCAGCCAAACCCTGCCAAAATCTCTTCTCCACTTCCCTAGAAACATCCTAGAGGTTCTGGTCTTCCTCAAAGACCAATTTTAGTGCCCTAAGAGGAGGTCTCAAAGAGGCGCTTCAAAGAAGAGGTAATTACCGTTACCAATTCTTTCATCTTTATTTCTTCTTCCACTTCTTCTTCTTAGGTTGTTTCATTATGAAGTAATAACATAAGTATCAATAATATACTGATATGTTATTATAAGTATGAAACAACCCTATTTCACTATCTATCCATCCTACGGAAAAAGAAATCACCGCGCGTGCGTACGTACGGAATACCGTCTCCACGGCGTGGTGTAATCTACTTTCCACCACCACCTTACATGGATGGGTATAATGGTGTAAAGAATAACTATATATAGTTATTACAACATCATATTGATTCTGATATATTGTATAATCCACTTCAATTCAGTTCAATATTTATGGAAATGATATCATCGCTCGTGCGTACGTACGGACTACCGTCTCCACGTCGCGATGAGATTCATTCTCCATGTTAACCATTTAAGAATGATTATAAAGTATATATAAGAAATAATAATGAAATATTTGACATTATAAAGCTACTGGATTTATGTATATATATATATATGTATGTCATCTACTTACTTCCATTTCAAGATAATAAGGAAAGTAAAAACAACGTTCATGCGTACGTACGGACTACCGTCTCCATGAACGGTGTTTTTCATTTTATTTATCTATATATTATATATACATATATACTGAATATATATGATATATAAATCATATTTTATATTCTGGAAGTAAGTAAATCATGATATAAGTAATAATGATGTCAAGAACAACAAGTCAAAACACCTACGATAAATGAAACTATTTTTACCCAAAACGCTTGTTTAACATGGAATTTACAAAAGAACGGGTAATATAATGTCATAAGTGAACCATATATGATATCATAACAATGAATATGATTCTGGAATAAGTCAATAACATGATTTAAATCATTATACAGGAGGTTCGGACACTTACAAAGCAAGTCAGACATATGGTAAGGGAAATATCACAATCTCATTTTTATTCGAGATTGTTTATTCGTAAGTATTTACTGGGGTGTATTTTATCATCCACATCCATGTTCCCTCAATATGTAATATTGTTTCCATCCACTTGCAATAGTTTAAATCCAATTTTACCCTTAGGTGAGTTTTTAGTAAAGAATATGAAAGGAATCTTTTGTCGTTTTTCCGTACGAGGTACTTTTTGACTTTTCCGACAAAAGTACGAAGAATGTTTTTTTTAACATATACGGCATGAATGGATTTTTAAAACATTACTTCAAAGAAGCTTCCTTTACAAGTTTTCAAGTTTATTTTTAATCAACTTCTTTTATTTTAAAGTTGTATGACATGTTATGAAAGGAAAAATGTTTTTGAAGAAGAACGGATATTTTCCTCAAGAATTCAATTCAAGTGTTTTATCAAAATTATTTTCCATCTAAGATAATAAAGGGTTCTGTTTCTCTCCGTATTTTTACATTGATTTGACTATGTTATGATGGAATTATGTTTATGAATTCCTTTATCTTATATGAATTGATTTATGATGTCATGATGATGTATGATTTATGATTATGTGGCACACATAAGAAAGGATTCATTATAAGATGGGTGGGACATATATCTCCCTCCAATGCATTGGGTAAAGATTTTATATCTCATGAGATTGACATGGCTGGAATGGTAGGTTATACCGGTTCAGTGAAACAGGACTGAAACGAGGATTACTCGATTCAGAAAGGGACTATGTCCACTAAGATAGTCTTGGCAATGAGTCTTGACTAACAAGAAATGATTCTCTATGATTATGTGTGTATGCCACAATAAGTAATGTTTTAAGTTATGATTTCATTTCACTACTATGATTTATCCCATGTTATGAAATTATGATCTCTTTTGCAGGTTAAGATTTCCAAAAAAATGTTATGTTCTTATGAAAATTATGTGATTGATATTTCTTTTGTTTACCCTTACTGAGCATTTGAGCTCACCCTTTTATGTTTTCTTTTCCCCAGGATATAAAGAAAGGTTTTATGTAAAAAAAAGGAAGATCTTTATGGGAGATGTTGAAGATCATTCCCCACGATTAGAAGATTTTATTCCGAGTTTCCAAAGACACTAAACTATTACGATCCTTGTGTGTGTGTTTTTGTTATGTACTAAGTATTCAGCAAAAGTAATGTAATTTCCATGTACGTCAAGATATGGGTCTCTACAGTTATCATTCATGAAATGCAATGTCCATCTAAATGAGTGTTTGATGGGTAGTTAACCATGACTTGTTTGACTTGGCTCCAATTTCTATTATCTTATGTAATCATTGAGAAACCTCTTTTGGAACATCATAGAGTGAAGGAATTTTTACCTTTTTCATCTAATTATTTTCATGAATTTATGTCTCAACCATCCATTTCATCTATAACCATAGTGAAAAATTTATAAGAAAACTATAGGCCAGCTAAAAATGGTACTTATAATGGTTGAGTACCATGGTTTGGGGGTTAGTTGTTAAATGATATAACCTATGATGGGAAGTTTCATGGGATAAATGATTAATGATATGATGATTCTATCTTTTATTCTGTTTGATTGTCTAACGTATGCACCATATCGCTGTTACAGCTTAGAAGCAAGTGATAAATCATGTTTCAATGGTTTTTATGACAAGTTAAGAGACGTTATTAGAGTATGATTGGAATTTATAATGGAAAGAAATATATTTTTTAATAGTATAATGACCCTAGTAGGTTACGTGTTTCATCTGTTGTCTCCCCATGGGTTGTCAAGGAGAATAAGTTAATTGTTGGGGAGAATATAGCATCCTGGTTTTTTGGACAAGATTAAAATCCAATGAAATTTTAATTTTATCATTGGAGGGGTAGTGTGATTTACAAAATGAGCAAAATAATTGATTACTACGTGTTTTAATAAATACTTGGGTTGTTTTGATACATGGTTTATGTGAAGTGGGGCCCCTCAAGGATTTCATCAGGTTTCACGATCATCTGGTCCTAAATGCGTGCCTAAATGAAGAAGTAAGTAGAGAACATGGATTGACTAATATGATATGGCCATAAGAAGAATTTTTTCATCCTTGTCCATTGGAGTGGGTGGGGCCTCACGGTTTGGAGTAATCATGTGAGAGGAGATGAATGGATGTGTGTATTTCTATAGGTTTTTAATATAGGGAAAATGTATAATTTTGGAATTTTTCCCCAAACCATGTGCATAAACCATGTGATCTTCATCCATACGTAGAATAATGAGCACTATTGGATCATGGTTTGACCAACCATGTAGTGAAACCATTAACCACATTAAAGGGTTAAATTTATTGTTTGATCCCTTCATCATTATTTCCTTCCAGGTCGTACATTTATTCCCTGACCACGTACATCACCTCAATCAGGGTACTCTTTAATTCTTCCTCTTGTTTTGGTAGAATATCTTTCATCAGTCATGTGATTAGAATTTATACATGTATATTAGAGAGGCCATAGTAATTTTAATTTTCACCTAGATTCTATAACTCATTTAGCTTCTCTCAGTCTATATTATTTATTTGTGGCATAATTCAACCTAATTTTGGAGATTTTGTCTATTTATTTTTTTATCGAACCCTATAGAACATATCCTTGATATTTAACATGTGATTCATCAATGGTATAATTTTGATGGTATATACATTTTACATCATTTTTCCTAGGTTTATCAACTTTACTGGCTGTGACTAATCCCATAATTTTCCAATGATGATTAATAAATAAAATTTGATGAATTAATATTCATATCATTTCTTCTAATTGTCTATATATGCTTATTGTGGTGGTTATTGGTAATATCCTCAACCTAATCCACCCCTTTAGGGAGATTTCTTTTAATCCCATATTTTATCATTTTTTCTTCCATGGTTAGAGCCACCCATTAGGGTTTGACCTTATTTACATATTAATAATGATATCCACACCTACTGTAAACCAACTTTTAGGGGGAATCTTTATTTCTTGTATTATTGCTTCATTTTCCTAAAGATAACCAAATGAATTGTTTAAAAAAATCATGTTTTCTAATAAAACCCATCAATGAGGTGTGATGTATTCAATTGGAAAATATAATTGTATATGTTATGTCTTGTTGGAGTTATGGAATTAGTGTTTTTTCATGTCCCTCAATGTTTTTCAATTCAATATTCCTTCTTAAATATTTTTGAAAGAGATGGAATTCTATGTAAATCATTTTTAGATGTGTTACTAAATTCTATTGTGCCTTGCCTTACCTTTCAAAAATGTAATGTTAAATTGGTGTAAACCACTAAATGTAACATTGTTTCATATAAGGTAATACTCATAGATGTGGAAATAATTTTTTTAATTTAATTAATTAAATTTATTATATATTCACAGAGCGATACATGGGTATCCATTAATGTAATTACAAGGATGGAATTATCATACTTATGAATAGTTTAAGAGATGAATGGTCTATTTTTTGAGGGTGATTATAGAATACTAAGATGAACTAACAATTAATTACATTTATATGATTATGAGTGATATATGTTCCCTATGGGATACTACTTTGATGATATAATTAGAGAGAATGTCGTAATAGATAAGAGTGATACATGGTCATATTCGTCATATTCAATGTAGAATATCAAAGGCCATTGTCTCACATTAAGCCAGGAGTGACACTTTTGTGACTATTCATAGATCACATTGGATAGACTCTAATGGTAGAAAGAATTTATGGATCTCCTAATGTTATTCATGGGTTCTTATTAATGATTCAACTCATGTGGTCCCATGATTCTAGTTATTGAGTTTTGGTAATTATTATTATCATAAACGCAAAAACAAAATATCCATGGGACACATCGTCCTATAAAAATTTCATTCTTGGGATTGGCCCATCCCTTGTTTCATGGTTTACAATTACATTAACCACTTCCCAGGTCTCCCAATTTTACTAGTTTCCAATTGTTCATAAATTTTTTATTTATATTGAAGTATGTATGTTTAGGCTAGATTTTCTTGAGGAACATGATCTGTATTTATTTATTTATTTATTCCATCTTATTTGTTACTTTTTATATAACTCTGAAAAAACTATTTTATATGAACAGACATGTTTAGTCAATATACAACATTGGTGGTGTCCTGCTAATTATATCACACACACTTATTGTCCTTCCATTGTAGTGGGATACCTGAGAATATCTTCATGGTTACAAGTTTGAGGATTGTTGCATGTGATGTGTTGTGTATATGGAAGACACGAGTATGAGGCTGAGCTAGTACCCATTGAGATCATGGAGTTTTCCATCATGGATTTTATTTATAATCCATATTTGTGTACTGTACATTATTAAATTTCTTTCTTAGTTTTCACTGTTTTAATTTATGTATCATCATCTTTACATTCATTAAATGTTATATATTTTAATTCCCAAATTATATTTAGCTAATATCATTCATCCATTTCATTGTCTTTAATTTATTACGACTTTCTCTTTAGTGTGTCCCATATTTTCTCATATACAGATGTACTGCATTGATCATGACGGTATATTCATCCTATTATACAATCATTACACCCTTACTAGTAGTCGAAAGCCTATGAAGCAAGGGGACGCATGGTTGAGGCCATGTGAATAGGTATTTTTTATATGATGTCGAGTAAGGACGTTACATATTATACAAACATGACACAAATCAAATACTGAATAAATCATCTAAAATAATAATGATCAAGTATTTAATATATATAACAATATTAAAATGAAATGTAAATAAAGAGAAGGGTTCTTAATGATAGGTGTATAAACAAAAACAACAATATAAAAATAAATCTAATGTATCCTCGATATGTAAGTCATTTAATTGTTGTAATATATAATCTGGATGATGGTCAATGGATCATATTAATTCTAAATGTGTAGGATATCCAAAGAAGTTATCTGAATTATGATACAACATTGATGTTGTGGGAGACACCGTATATTCATTACTAATTAAAGTTGCTCAATAGTGGATGATATCCTAGTTTACTATATATAAAAACAAAACTATAAACAACACAAAAATGTAATACTTAGAAAAAAATTTATTTTCATTCATTCATTATTATAATTTAATTATATATATTTAGATAATTATATATTAACCAATTAAAATTGAAATATAGAATCTGAATGAGGAAACATTAAGAAGGTATATATTTTATTCCAAAATGCCTCACATTTATGATGTAGCCATTTTTATTTCATGCCATAACATCACAATATTCAATATGACCTCATCATTTCATATAGTCCTCATTCAATCCCTATAGAAAATAATTTAAAATAATGGATTCACAAAAAATAACATTAAGGTAAATATAAAATGATAGAAAGAAACTAATTAGTCCCTGTAAATTTCCAAATAATTTTATTTATGAATATAAATATTGGGTGTAAATAAATATTTCTTTATCATTGAAATAAACATCACTACCCTTGGAGTTTCATTAAATTCTTCATAAGAAATAATATTGGGAAAAAATGCAAATCATAATAAATTATTTTCCATATGGAAAATCTTATTATTGATTTTTAAAAAATTATTCCTTTCATAAGAAATAACTATCATAAATACTCATTTAAACATAATCATAATGTATTAAAAGTGAAATAATATGATTATTTTGAAATAACATATGAATCATAGAAAAATAATATAGGTAAAATTGGAAAAAAAATTCTTATCTCATTTAAAATGAAATATATTACTATAAAAGATATTATAATATATATAAATAATCCAAAATGTTAAACTCCATCCCTCTAGAAAATAGATTATACTGTTACATCAGATATAATGTTTATTATAGTATAACATATATATATGTCCACGGTTTGTAATGAATCCACCAATAATTGTATTATCAAATAACCACATTCCATAATTTATATTTCCCAACATCCATAACATATTCATATAACATTAATTGTTACATTTTCCTCGACACATTCCTTGGACAAATTAAAAAACAAACCCTAATATCAAAATATCCATTAAAAAACTGTTTTAATACACATAAAATAATGGATGATAATTTCTCTATGATGAATACATGATGCATTTTCTTGTTTCCAAACATCAAATAATAATTATTGCTACCAAATGATCAATGATGACATATACATTTGTATATAAAATTTTCTTTTCATTTTTTCACAAATAATCTATATAATCTTTTTAAATAGAATAAATTTTTATTAACATGAATGAATGTATTTATCAACATAATAGCTCTTTTATAATTCATATTATCTATATAAAATCATATAAATATAATTTATAATTTTTTCTAATAATAAAAAATGTCTTGAAAATAAATCATAAAAAAATAAAATTACAATTTTTTGTTAATGAAACCATTACATAATGTTTGAATCAACACATAAAATCACTATATAAAAAAAATTATTCCAATTATTTAATATCTTTATAACCATTTTATGAATTATTGATCAATTTATTTATTTTATTAAAATTTTATAAATCATTGCATAATTAATCAGGTTTATATCATATGTTTGATTATATTTGAAACAAATATCAATAATAAAAACTATATGTTTTTTATGGAAAAAGGGTCATCAGAAAATATTCTAAAAAATAATAATGGTGAAATAATTATAATTTTATTCAATTATTATAAATTTAAAAACATCCATGGTATCTTTTTATAAAAAATGAACTATGTTTCAATCATGTAGACAATAGCTCGTACATGAGAATGAGTGGAATTTATAATATTCCAAGAGGATAATGAAAATAACGTAATAATGATATTATATTTATAAATTGATCACTACAACGAAAATGAAATATTATTTCATTAAATATACTTTTATAATAAATCCATGTATGATGGTCAAAAAAAATTAATCACACCACATCATGGAGGTGGTAATCCTCAAGTACACATAAATAATTTTATCATATTACAGTAGATCGAAATGTTAGAACATATATAATATATTAAAATTAATTTTTTTAAATTATTTCATTAAGATAATATATATTTATATTAATATAATGCATCATTATATATAGCAGTGAATGGTGGGGATAGTTGATGTTTTACATATGTTCGCAAGGTGTTAGTCTATAGAAAACATGACTATTTCGTTCATATAAAATTTCAGGGAAGAAATATATTGATATAGTTAAATAAAATAACATAAAAATATGTCATTAAGTTGATGATATTGATGATTGAAATTTAAAATTGTTTTACATGATATGACTTGTAATTACATTACCCAAGAAGCTTGTATTCAATACATTATTTTATTACATCATCATGATTACGTGGAACATAATTTGAATGACCAAATAGTTTAGAAGTCATTAAATGAAAAATTAAAATCATTAGACACGTAAAAAAACTTCTAAATAGTACCTACAAACCCAATTCACTTTTATAATAAATAAATAACATCCTTCAATTCTTATTCAAATATTTATTCTTCATAATCTAGGGAATGAAACATAATAAGTGCGATCTAAAAATCTCAGTAATGGTATGTAATGTATAATCAATAATCAAACCAATAAGAATAACAGGACAACAAAAGGTAAATAACAGATAACAAATTCCATTCAAATAACAATATAAGTTTATATTAAAATATAATGTTATCGAAATGAAACTCATGCCTTCCAAATAAATAAAAAGAGAATAAAATCAATCCATAGATATTATGAGGAATAATATAATTTTTTAATAATAAATACATATAAATGAATGAAATTATTAATAATTCCACTATATATTTCCTAGTTAAATGGTACCTTTACCAACAGTACCATTCACAAGATATTTTACAACATTTCAGGTAAAACCCCATCTAATTTGGCCAAATGATTTATCTCATGTAACTAATGGTGCATTAAGGGTATATCTAAATGTAGGACACACCCATGTCATACCAATCCATAAAATTTAACAAATTCATTAAAAATGTGTTTCATCAAAAGGTATCTATATTTTAGTGAAGATACAATTTTTTTAATAATTCCCTATGTAATCAAATAAATATCAAAATGTAAAATGTATGTAAAATGGTATATAGTTTTTGGAAAAATAATATCGAATGTTTGAGAAGATAGACCATTAAGGTAATTTAAAATTAAAAACCATTTGAATAGTTAATAATTTTCAAATTTAATTATAACAATATATAAAGGAAGTCATATTTCAAAGATAATCAATTAATTTTTTGATGAAAATAATAATGAAACATCCCTAAGTGTCCCAAACCACATGAATACTTTAAATCATAATTCCCATTAACTAATGATTTTTATAACAAGAATAAAAATAATTCATTATATATTGTATTAATTGGGGATGTATTACAATAATATATATAATTACTGTTTATGGTGAATACCTCATGAAAAGAATAGAAAGACAAGAATCCCTTACCATAACCATCCCTTTTTTTTGTGTTAGTTATTCTAATATATTGTGGTTTAAAATTTGTTACATACATATATTAGAATTATACTCATGTTTATAATATATTATATTATCTTCTTTCTGAATTTTATTAACCATTTTCTAACACTCTTTCATTATTATAACTATTTCATGTGTTAATTGAATAATTTTATCAAGTATTTTTTGACGTGATAATTGTTGTTCCTATTTCATATATCTTGATAGAAAAAATTCCATAATGTATACCAAGAATTAACTGTAATCTATATTTGTTAAATATTTAATTATAATATTATATTATATTTGGATATAATAGATTCAGCGCACCATTCATGGAGACAGTAGGTCAAATATACGATTTAACATTACATTTGTTTTATTTTCATACTAAAAGAATAAAAAATAAATGAAAAATATGTATATTATAATTCCAATATCACTTTTCTGTTATATATATTAGATATTTTCATTATAATTAAGCATTATATATTCCGTGTTTAGCATGAACCAGTCACATCACATTAAGGCGGTAGTAGTCAACACAAACACAATTGATGTTATCGTATTTACATAAAATAGAATGTATAAAGTTATGCATAATAATATAATAGAATAATACTAATGGCACTATAAATATAATTTTTATTAAAAAAATTTATAGTACATGTCACACCCTGTCCCGACATCCTACGGACACGATTATTTTTTATTGATATTTTTTTGTCTTTTGTTTTCAAAATGATTAAAAATATTTTAAATTAAAATCAAAATGAATGAAAATAAAATAAATTAATTTTTTTATTAATAATAAAATTTTAATTTTTAGTTAATAACAATAGTATTATTTAGTTTATTCATACTATTATTATGTTATTAAGAATATTTTTATTAATATTTTTAGATTTTATTATTAATATTATTAGGTTATTTTTATTTATTAATGGTTTATTTATATTATTTAATTTAGTTTTATTTATCTCTTTTCTATTTTATTTTATTATTTTCCCCCCTCATTTCCCTCTTCCTCCCCCTACCCCCTCAACATGTCGGCCCCCTCCCCCTACTCACTTCATCTCGCACGACCCACCAGTGGTCCCCCCCACCCCTCATCAGAACACCTTATTCCCTTCTCATGGGTTACTCATATTGACCTCCCTTCGGGTGACTTCCTTCCTTGTAACCTCCTCTTTTCATGACCCCGCTAGCCTAGCACTTTCCGCTTGCACTGCCGCCTCCTGAGCTCCCTCTAATGCTCAGATTTCAAATGGGTTTGCTAAGGATTTTGGTCTGATCCTTCAAGGTATGGGTTTCTACCCTCTTTTCCTTCCATTTACGACAGATTTGAGGTCACCCCATCGCCATATTTTAAATTTCTTGAACCCTAATGAGTTTGGGTTTTTTATTTAGTATTGTTATTTAGGGTTTTTTGGGTTCCTTCAGGGCCAATTCTAGCCACTATCATCAAGGGAAGTGGGTTCTCCATGGTTTTCGGAGATTTTATCCATAATTTCATCATTGTGGAGATATTTTAATTTAAGGGTTTTATTTTTTTTAGATGTTGATAAATTTCATCTGGGGTACAGATTGGGTATTAGAAGGGTTGGGATGTGCAATTTAATTTCAATGGGTGTTTAAATTTAATGTTTTTTTGAGGTGATTCCTCTTTGTATGCATGCAATATGTTTTATAAATTGATAAATATTTTATTTAATTGGTTTTTGGAATATGAGAAATGTTTTGAAAAGGTTTTTGATTTTTTTGGTTGGTGTGAGATATTTTTAGGGGTTTTGAGGTATTTATATTTAAAGAAATATTTTCAATGGAAAATGAATAATTTGATAATATTATCCTTGTTATGTGTTTTGTGTATAAATTGTTGAGTAATTGAATATTTGAAATGTACTTTTTAAAATTGATTCAAATCTCGAGTACGTTTAAGATGGGGTTATGCCCATTATCATGGTTTGATTAGTGTTTTTCTTGTTTACTGTTTTAAATTGGTATATTTACATGGGATATGATTATTATGAGATTCATTTTCTATTATTATGGTTTTAATGTTTCACAATGGGTCCTGGCATGAATGGGTTTTCAGTAGGAGAAAATGGTATCATGAAAATGGTAAATGGTTTTAAATTGAGGTTAAACCTAAAATGATTACAAAATAGAGTTTTTAATTTTAATTCTATTGGTGTTTTTAAATTTATGAGTTTCATATAGTTATATAAAGTCCATGTTTGACCATTTTATGTGATAATAATTTTCAATTTTTGAACCCTCATGTTGGGTATGAGGTTTATGTTCATATTCTTGGTGCTTGTGTTATTAGTATCTATATATTGTGTTGTTGGATGCATTTGATTTATTAAATGATTTAATTATTTCTTTATTAAATAATTGAATCCATATAGCAGTGTTTAATTCAGGTTTTGTTATTTCATGTGGTTCAGGGTTGTGCGAATGGTCCCCTGAGAACAATTCTTGTGGATTTTGTTACCTCCCACTGATCGCAAGGTAGTTCAAGATGATTGAATTCACCGCCACCTTACTAAGGTATGATTTTATTCGATATTTATAGTTTCACACCATGTAAATTCATGTCATTATTTGTTTTAATCATTGTATTATTTTTTGGATGGGGTTTAATAATACATTGTGCTTTCGAGCCATCAGGTCTAAGGCGACTTACCTGTGTGTGCTTAGGTATGTATATTTGTATATGTGGGTTCCCTCATCATATGTATAATCAATTATGGAAGTGACTGTACATTGATGGGATTATGTGTTCCTATGTATAAATATTAAAATGCATAAGTAGGTGAGTGATGATTTGTATATGCATATAAGTATTTCCGTAAGGATCCCTGTGAACTTGTTCATGGCCTTGAAAATGTGTTCATAATGTCCAGGTGTCCTTAAATTAATATGATCATGCATATGCTAAGTGAGGGAGCATCATCCTTTATTTATAGAGTGCCAAGGTTCAAATGTTTAGTTTGGTTCCACACTGAGGTATGACCGCTTTTTCTATGCATTTAATTTTAATCACATAATTTATTTCCTGTTTTAAAAATATTTTTTATATTTATGCTATATACAAAAGCTATGAAATCTAGTTGTAGTTGGTAGAAATGATTATGACTTTGTTTTTTTAATTATAATGTATTTCTAAAGCCCATTGGTCTTATGTGACTTTTCATGAAAGGCGACTTCCTATGTGGTCTTGAATATGTAATGAATACATCTAATGGTGTTTGAGATTTCAGTGAGTTGGTTAAAAAATGTGTTCTGTGATTGTATGTTTCCCCATTTGGATCCTTAAGAATGGTTTTTGAAAAATAAAAACCACTCTTAAGTTATGCCCCTAGTTTTATGAAATTTATGAGTGTTTTGAATGTGTTATTTTTTATATGTTCATCGAAAAGAGGATTGATCATTATTGTGTGATGGAAAAATACAGATGTGGTCTAGGAGGGAGAATAGTGGTGAGAGGTTCCATGTGTCTAAGTAAAGAAAATTATAATTACATGTATGATTTCGTTATCAAAACACATGTCTAAAATTAATGGTGCATAATGGGAAAAATGTGTCTCTAGGTTAGTGGATTAAGACTAGTATGCTAGATGATGCAGAAGTGGTTCATCACGGTTTCATATAGAATGATTGATTCTACATCACTAACTAAAAATTTGGGATGATTGGTAATCACAATGTTTATTGTGTCTTCCTTAGTAGTGTCTCATGCAAGAGAACATAGATTGATGTGTTTCATATGCCACATTTCACTGAGCTACAAGAATCCTAGTTCAGCAACTAAAACTTGCCACATAGGGATGACCCCTGGATCTTGTGATTCTACTTTCATTTTATTTGTGTCATACTTGATGTCTAATTTTGGATAATATTTTTTTAATATAAACTGGTTTCCATAAATTTCTATATTTTAATTCATAATATTCTGAAAATATAGTGTGAGGTAAATGATTTACAAGAGTAATAAAACATGTTACCTGAAAATTAATAGAAGGAATAATATTATTTTATTAGGTCTTATTTTGAAAACTACCATTTTTTGTATTTCATATAAAAAATTCTAGGGAATAAGACATTATATTATCGTGGAATTACTACTGAGAATCTTGGATCTCACAGATAAACTATTTCTCGATTTTAGATTCTTCTAATTTTGAGTCGATCTTATTGCAAGTGTGCTTCTGTGTTTGGTGGTGACCCTTGAGGTCACATGGAGGAATGATTAGCCACCTAGTTCAATTTTTAGTTCCACTGATAGTGTTTTTTTTGTTATATTTTAATTTATTATTTTTTTTCATTTTTTGTGGCCAAATCATTCCCAACTATTTTATTTTGATGCTCGAAACTAGTTTTCACCCTATATGGATCGGGAACTACCTTCAGGCATTGTCGTAGGCAAACATGGGCTACTGGATCAGGGTCCACCCGACATGGTTCACAAGAATATGGTATCATTCGGGACATTGTTATTTGGGATGATAGGTAGCGTGAATATTAGGATTTTATGGACTCAAGAGGTAGGTTCAAGAATGACATTATTAATTAATTCCCATCCCGAGCCATGAGTTTTCAGGAATAGTCTGGGATTTGAATTTTTATCATGGATTGTGTAGATAAATGATGAAAATGGAATTTATATGGCTTTTGATGACGAGAATTAATGGAGTTGTGATCTAGTAAATGTTCATTTGGATTGTTCATGATACTTCTTATGGTAGATGCTTGTTCGGAGCATGGTTTACTAAAGGTATTGGTTGAGCCATGTTGTCTTTAGAAGTATGATTAAGGTGTAGAGGTATTTCCGTCTTTTTGTGAAGGAGTGGTTAAACTCTTGTAAATTCATAAAGGTGTTAATTAATGGGAGTTATATCATACCAAAAGTGTCTAAAAGGGTAAAATAATATATTAACTAGAAATTATTGTCTATTTAATCCTCCACAAATCAAAAATATGTCCATTTTAATAATTTGGTTCTTTATCTATTAATATTCCCTAATTTTTCCATTTGGGTTCTTATTAACACATCTATTTTTCCAACCAATGTAATTTATCCATTATTAATAAAAGAATGTGATATTTATTATAAAATTTATATCCACTGAATAATTAATAATAAATATAATTCATAAAATAAATATTCATTATTTTTTAATATAATAATTTTTAAACATATGCATGTGATGTGTTAAAACACCACTTAAACCGAGAACCAGTTAACATATTTTTTACAATATATTTTTCAATATGTTAATAAAAAAATCAATTGGTTCATTAATATATAATATTTAATATATTATAAACCTTAGAAATATCTTGGAAGAATATTAGAATTTTATAATTTTAAAATCATTTAATAAAATATCATTTATTGTAAAAAACTATAAAGTCAATTTTGACATTAGTTGTTTAATTTCCATTTTAAAATATCAGTATAATATAGGATTTAAAATCTTTTTTCTTTCAATATGAATAATATAATATATTAATCTAAAAATATAAATAAATTCAACAATTCAATCCATTCACATCTATTTTAATATTTATAGTATCATTTTTTAGTTAATTATTTCCACAATAATCAGTACAATGTCGTTTCTTAAGAATATAAATTATCTAAAATGTATCTAAAAATTAATGAAAAATAATTATGATACAAATATCATATTTATCTTTAAATAGGGTATGTATAACATGAAATAAGACTTTTTTATATATCATAATGTTTATAAATATTAAAGGTATTTTATTTTCCATTTTTAGGTTTTTCCCTAAATGACTTTTTATATAGGGAACCTCCATTTTTTAATATTCCAATAACCCATAACATTTAAATCATGTGATGGATATGGTAATAAAATGTGTATGTAATTACTTTTGTAATGTTTCCTGGTCATTTGGATCCTTCTGATTAAGGTTTTGTCCCTTGTTAATATTAATCTTACCATAATCACTGTAATTAATTTTAATCACTTTCACTAATATTTTGGGACAAATACTTATTTGATCATATCAGAATAAATGTAATCTACTTACAACTACTATTATTTTTTAAAAAATTAAATCCACATATATTAGAATATCAAATTTAACATCAATCCTACATTCATGGTGAGAAAGAAGGTTTTTAAATTAGAAACATTATAATATTCAATAAGTTTTCCTATATAATATTAATAATGAAAAAAATTCAAATAACCTAAATTGGATTAATATAGGAAAAATTGGTCTATTATGACCATAAAAAATGCTTAAAACATAATTTAAAATGAATAATTATTTAAATTAAATGGTTGTTTTACACTAATCTCTTGTATTATTAATTGTTCATCAAAAAATTATGCTTCTAAGAAAAATATCGAAAATTAACCATATTCTATTTTTAATATTCTAAATAATTTGTTTTCATTTCGACAAATAATAATTATAATATATTAAAATATATATTTTTTCAAATATTCGAGCTATTAAATATTGTTGTAACATTGATTTGCATGTAATGAAAGGTAACTCATTGTGGTTTTTAGTGTAATCTTAACATTTTGTTGTGTTTAAAGAGAGAAAAAATAGTAATTATTCTAAAATTAAAATATTATAATTTCATGGGGTGTTATATTCTCCCCACCTTATTTATGTTTTATCCTCAGAATTTAATGTTGGCCTTGGTAATCAAGGAATTGATATTTGAAAATACTAATATTTAAAAACCCACATCATGAAAATAATTAAAAAAACATCATCAAAATATAAGATAATATAAATTAAAATGGTCACGTAACTTGGATACTTAATAAGAAAACATAGGTGGGAAATGGAAACATGATTAGAATGGAAATAATCTATCAATCGTGTTCTGATGAAGAGTTCTAGTGAACATGGTTTTGAGAATGTTAACAATCACAAGCTGTAAATCCGTTATGATCTATGGGGCCATTTGATTCATCAGAAAAAAAGGAACATGTAAACAATACTGGCTTTCAAGATAAATTTTCCTATAGTTTAGTAATTCATTCACACTTGAAGAGTTGATTTAAATACACTTACATGGTACATTTTTATATGCACATTACTATCTGTTGGTCTTTCATTGAAATATTTATTAATCAACACTACGCACAAGGTTCATCATTTTCGAAATTAATATATCAATCTCTAAAAAAAAATACAAAGTTTAACACAATCCATCTCATAAAATGTAAACTTTTCCAAATTATAATAATCCAAAACTTTTAGAATTATGGTAATTAAATTTATTAAATTAACATATTATAAATCCAAACCACAAGCAGAATATTTCCAATCATCGCATTCCCATCATGTGAACATTCTCATCATGTATTCTCTTGAAACATGGAATCAAATTGAATTTCCATAAAAAATTATTGGAAACGTGGATTCTTCCTTACTCATTAAGTGAGACTCATGTTTATGGATGTATTCCATAAATTGAAAAGTGTTGTAAAATTCATTTATGATATCATAGACTGCTTGTCAACAAGTCATTAATCTATTCATTCAATGTGTGAACATGTCTAAATTAATCATTGTATCATCAGTGTCTCAACATCAAGAACATATTTAGGGTTTACATTCCATCAATCATGTTCTTATGAAAATATTAACATTCAAATGAATAACATTTCGTTGAACCATTAAACATATGATCTCAAATATTTATGGTAAATGTATTGTAGAACAATTTTCATTTATACCATAATTCTTGTAAAAAGTGAATTTCATATAAAATATTAAAAGGAATAGGAATATAAATCATCTTTCTTCATCTGAAGTGGTATCATAACATGATCATTATCAACTTTTAGGGTTTATTCAAATGATGCCTGCGAAATGTTTTGTTATAGTGTCCTATATTCTTGTAGTTGAAGCATTAGACATTGGAATCTACTTTATTTCTCTAGCAGTGATGAAAATTGTGGGTTTTATATCCACATATATAAAAAACATCCGTTCCTTTTTCAATTGTACCAGAGTGTTTCTTTCCACAAACATCACCCGTGAGAAAATGCATTTTCCCTTCGCCTTTTTGACTCACTCACTTTTTCATAATTTTTATATAGAATATTCTTATCTCGGTTTTCCTCAAAAACATATGACCTCGAGAATTCATTACCCAATTCACTATAAAATGACAATATTTCCTCATATTATGAGAATTTATGGGAGACTATTTTCCATTGAAATATTATCAGAATACTATGAAATATTTGATCCTTCTCACTCTATTGATAAAGTGCATTGTTGTGGTTTACATTCCTTGTATTAGGCACCATTTATAAATGATTACATACACTATGTTAGATCATATCAAAATGTATAATCTTAATATTATAAAAATAATCAACATAAACTGATTAGTTTATGTGTAGTTTACTCATAATCATAAATATGGGTTATTTGGTCATGTACTTACATTTTAACCCATCGTAAAGATAATTAATGAATATATGAACTATCCTATTAATATCATTTGAGAGTGTCAAACTGGGTATGCAGTAAGGCCCACTGACATGTACCAGGTTTCCCCATGTTAGGCATGGGACATCTTGTAAGAGTTGTTACCCCAAGATACATATGATATCGAACCATGTCCACTTAAAGAATCTATAAAAGGTTGTATTTCTAGGAATAAACACATAATCACTAACATTTTCATATTAGTAGATGTTCATGTATAATTATATTCAATTTAAATATTGGGATTTTACTTCTTAGTCTATTTTTTATATATCTAGTTCCCAAAGTGGATACTGAACTTCCAATGATACCAACTATAATGCCTCCACCCATGAAACATGGAGACTGTGCATTATTTTATTATATCTTCACTATTACCAGAAATAAAATCTGTAAGGATCCAAAAATTTAGTAGTCATGGAATACCAGATAACATAAATGATACCCCTTATACATTGGTAAATAGTAAATAAAAACATGATATATAATAAAATGAAATAAATAGAATCCGTGAATTCTAATTCAAATAATTATTTTTCATAATTTGGGGAAATGATACATAATAATGTTGATCTCAAATACAATGTATTGGTATGTTTATTGAAATCAATAATGAACCAATAAGAATAAATTATCATAAAAAGGTAAACAACTAAACAAAATTCCATTAATATAACTAGATAAGGCAATATCAATATGGAAAGGTCAGAAATAGAATGTCATTACATATAATTATATAAACTAAGAATAAAATGTACCCATACATATGTTGTTAAAAATAGAATTGATGAATAATAACTAAATCTAAGGGAGTAAAATTCTTAATTATTGGATTCCACATTTCTTAGGTACATGTTGCTTTTATAGTTAGCATAATTCACAACACGATATACTACATATCGGATAAAAATTCATCTGATTTTCAATAATGATTCTACTCATTAGACTATCGATGCATCTATGGGATATATATAATCCAACCCACCCATTTCATAACATTACAAAGTGTTTATAAAATTTATAAACAATGTGAATTATCAAAATTTAAATATGTTAAATTTATGATATGAATTTATAAATAATTGTCCAATTATTCAAACAAATATCAAAGAGAACACCATATGTAAAATGATATACCATTTATCAAATTATTTTACCAATTTTTTAAGTATATAGATATTAATGGTAATTTACCAAGTACTATTTATTAAATTAATATGGTGTCTTTGAAAACAATGTTAACAATCATAAAAGGAACTAAAATTTCAAGGATATTCATTAAGAACTTTTTTTTAGGAAAATAGTATTAAAACATCCTAAAGTGTCCCATACTACATGAAGTAGTTAAATTATAATTCCCATGATAATTTTTTTTCACACCATGATGGAAAATTATTCATTATATAATGTATCGAAAGTGTTTGAACTGCACAAAAGAAGTAAGTGTTTTTATGGATTAGGCCTCATGGAATCAAACGAAAGACATGAATTTGTTATATTATCCTTCCTTTTATTGTGTGGATTTATCCTATTCTATAGTGTTTTAATATATGTTAATATATTATACCAGAACCATAATCTTGTTTAAATATTCATATATTAATTTCATACAATATTTTATTACACTTTTGATACCAATAATTAATTATTTTTACTATTTTAGGTGTTAATTGTATAATTTTATAATGTATGTTTTGAAATTTTATCTATTTTTACATTTTAAAATATCATTATTTAATCATTTACAAGATTTAAACCATAACATAGTTATCTTATTTATTCAGTACATATACATTTTTAATAGTCCATAATATTTGGTTGTAATTAACGAATTGCACAGTTTATGGTGATGGTAGGAGAAAAGTACCCATTAATGTTAATTTTATTTCATCATCATATTAAAATAATGAAATATAATTTATTCGTATGGGTATTATAATTCCAGTTTCATATATAAGTTATATATTTTACATATTCATTTTAAAACCACCCTTTATACATTCAATGTTTACCATGAATGGTTACATCGCTTTGAGGCGGTGATAGTTCACATTATAATAGATGATGTTATCATATATAAATTAAATGAAATGTATAAAGTTATGTGTTATAAAATAATTACATTAGAATAAATAAATTAAAAAGATCATATATTTCATAAAAAATCGACTTTCCTTCCTAATGTCCACCATGAGAAGTGGTAATGGAAAAAATAAAAAAGCATTTTTTTGTGATGTAGTAGTTTATTGTGCATATAAAAATATGTTTCTTACCGATTATAAAGAAGTCTGTGTATGTGTAGGATGAAACCATTTCATAAAAATATCCTATTATCTTTATTTTTTTTATTTGAGGGATTGGATAATGGAAAGAAATGTAATCATATTAAGGGTGTTTGTTACCTCTTAATCAAGATAATCCTTTTGGTTTCCCCAAAGTGCATCCTTGGTTTTATTTTTTACCAACTGGGGGATTATAAGATGTGGGGAGGGAGTTTTATGATATTTTTGCATAAATATTTTTCATGACAATGTGGATTTATAGGTGTGATTAATTGGTAGAGTGTTTTCATTTTTATAGTGGAGGAGGAGTGAAACTTTTGTAAATACCAATTGGTATTCATTAATGGGAGTTCTACCTTTCCAATAGTGACAAGTAAAATGATAAAATAATATAGTAAATGGTAATAATGACTTATTAAAACCTCCACCAAAGAAATATTTTTGATTTAATATGATGGTTCATTAACTTTCATGATTTCCAAATTTAATCATGTGATTTTTATTAACGCATACAGTTTTCCAAACAATTTAATTTATTCATTATGAGTAAACTAATGTGTGATTTATTAGAAAATATTATTCCATATATTTATATATATGATATCTAATAAATAAATAATGAATTATTTGTTTTTGATGACTCAATTTTAATACAAGTGTGTGTGACTTGCTAAAACACTACTTAAACCCAGATAATGTAGAAAAAAATTTTACAATATATCAGACAATATATTAATTATAAATTTACAATTGTTAAATTAATTAGTAATATTTATGATTTGTTTATAGTAAAAAATTCTCTTTTTGGAAAATATTATTTTAATTAATTTTATATCATTTAATAAAATATTAGTAATTGTCAAATAACAATAATGTAAATTTTGACTTCATTTATTTAATTTTATTTATAAAATATCAATATAATATTTCAATTCAAATATAATAAGATTGTTTATTGGTTAAATTGATATATTAATATTCCAATTAAAATAAATTCAATTTTTCAACCAATTCATATTACATTTAATATTTATGGTATCATTAATTTTAGTTATTTATAATCTAAATAACCACTATGATGGAGTTTCATAAGATTATTAAGTAAATATACCATCTATTATTTTTATTGATAAATTATTAAGAAAAAATAACATATTGTACTTAAAAATAATAATTATAATAGAAAATATGATTTTTTACATATCTTAATTTTTTATAAATGTTAATGGTCATGAAAGTTCCCCTTTTTTCCATACACATACTTATATATGGGGCTCTTCTATTTTATAATAATCCAATAACCCATAAAATTAAAACAATGTGGGTATGGGGATGAATTATTGGTATCCAATTCCTTTTTTACCAGGTTCCCTATCATTTGAGTTCTTAAGATTAAGTTCTAATCCCTTATTAAGCTAAATCATTCATTAATCAACATAATTAATTTTAATCACATTCACAATTTTTTTTCTCAAAAATTAAGTTTATACTATTAGAAAAAAATATATTATACTAATTTTAAATATTTATGTTTATTTGTAAAAATTTAAATCAATTAAGGTTTAAAATTATGACTAATACAAATATCACACATGTGGCGAGAAAGCTGGGTTTTAATGCACGAACGTTCTAAAGATAAATAAGTTTTTATATCTATTTTAAATATAAAAATGATTACATTGATGTAACATGGATTAATATATAAATAATTGTTCAATTTTGACATTAAAAATAAGTAAAAATATAATTTTTCATTAATAATGATTTACAAAAAATTAGTGTTTTTAATAAAATGCAGTATTATTAACTATTCATCAAATAATTAAACATCACATAAAAATAAAAAAAATATCTATAATCTAATTTTGACACATTAAATTCAAAAAATATGTTAATTTTGAAAAAAAAAATTATAAAATATTGAAAATATTGTTTTAAAGTTGGTGCCCCATTAAAAGTTGTTAAAAATCTGTCTTTTATGAAGCAGAAGCTAAATCATTATGGTGTGTAACGTATTCTTAACATGGTTTTTGCTATACCGAGAGAAGAATAATATTGTTTATAAAATTAAAATTTTTTAATGTGTTGGGGTGTTAAAAAAATTATTTTTTAAAAGTATAAAAATTAAAATTCTGAATTAAGAACATTATTTCTTCATAGGACAAAAAGTTGAAGATTATATGTTAGGAATTACTAGGAATTTTTGTACAAAACATGAATGTATGATGTGGGTATGGATTTAATGAAGGACATGAATATGGGTTTTCCACCAAATAATTATCATATGTTTTGAGGATTGGAGCAGAGGAGGATTCCATTTTTATGTGTGGGTGGGGGAACTATTGGAATTACATAATGTTTAAAATTAATAAATATTAATTTTAAAAGAATATTTTATACAAATTGATATATTTATAGGATGAATCCATATTCACTAATAAAATGGTATTTTAAAAACATTAGTTAATTTTATCACCATTATATATTTTCTATCTTTTAGTTAACCCTTTTGAAAATTTCCATTATATCAACGGGTTTTAATCATTAGAGGTTAATAATAATAATAATAAATGACATGTAACATGAAAATGGTCCATGGACGATGTTTCAAACTAGATCCAATTGACATGATAGATTATTTTTTCTTTTTAAATTTTAAATCATTATATAATATATTAATTATCATTAATTTTCATTAATAACGTTTTTGACCAGATTGTTAACATTGATATTAAATTCATTAAGATAAATATAAAATTGGAATATAAACATTAAATACATACCTAAGGATACATGAATATATCTTTAATAGTATATTTACAATATAAATCATCAATTTTATCATTATATTATATATCCATAAATAATTTTCATTTCTATTTCTATGACATGCATAAGTATTGAGTCTCGGTTGCCGAGGAAAATAAGTTAATTATACAATAAATAAATATTAAAAATAAAATTACATAGTAAAAAATAATTTATATTTTCATTATTTATCTATGAATTGAAATACAAAATTTTTTCCCTTTGAAAAAGATTTATAAATATTAAAAAAATGACTATGACATTTTATTTTTTCTTAAAAATTTGAGTAAGGTCATTACAAAATGAAATTAGAATGAAATTGTTAATTTTTTTACTCAATAATGTTCAGGTTAAGAAATATCATAATAAATAATATAAAAAACTATTAATGAACGAGTGAGGCATTATCACATTATTTTTTTCAATAAATAATAAACATACAATAATATAGGTGTCAAATATTTTCTATTAATACTACAATAGCCACTAAAATTAATATAGAACAATATATAATATTAGTTTCTCTTGAATAAAAATATTGATCATGTTTTTAAAGAATTAATCATGTGATTTAGCTGAATTAAATTTAATATTAATCACATAAAATCAAATGAAATGTAGACTTCCTTAATATTTCATTATGTATAGAAATTATTTTATAATATTCCAAGAAAAACGATGATTCAAATACCATTAATTATATTTTTTTTTCATAAATTAGATTTAATTATATATTAAATCTAATAACAAATTTAATTAGACCTTATAAATACCTGAAAAGACAGTATATTTTTCAAGAAAAGATGTTATTTTTCACAATTCAATAAAAATCATTATTTTTATAAAAATTAAAACATTCGATCATTAGATATTTTTTTAAACAGTGAATTCAATAAATGATCTTGTTTTTTTTATTAAAAACATATAAAATATAAATTTATATATTAAATAAAACATCATAATATTTTTAAAAAAAAATTGTTGGAAATATATCTTTTACCTCACAATGAATAGATTCAGATTATTTAAACTTACAATATATATATATATAATAATTAATGAATATTAATAAGATATGGAAATAATTTTTTTATCATTACCATTGTTTTTATATCATCTCATTTTTCTATTGTATATCAATTAAATTTTAATAACTATACAAATGTTTGGGAATTTTTTATCATCATAGAATTTTCAAACCCAAATATTGATTCATTAATAATATGTTTTTTCTTAAAAACCTTAACACAGAGAAACACATTATTCTATGACACATTATATCTTTGTTCGTGAATTTTAAATGTATTTTCATAATATGAATGATTTTATTTCAACTAAATTACATTAATGAAGAAAAAATGAGATTCAACAAGAATATATTTTTGTAAAGAACAAATGAAATAAATAGTGTTCCTGAGATAAAAACATGGGAATTCCCATGTGGAAGGGAAATTATCATTATTTATTCATGATTTGAAATTGACCATTAAAAAAGGATTTATTCCTATTTCATGAAAATCATTATAACAATTTTTTTAAATTATAAAAAAATATTATCACATTTTTGGGATGAAATGTATAAAAATATTTTATCTTTATAAATTTTCAACCACCTTGGATCCACATATGTGTGACACGGAACAATATTCACCTTCTCAACAATTTATTATTACAATTCATTTCCCAATAAATTTATTTCCCAAAAATCATACCAACAATATAAAATTTGACACCACAAACCATATTAGTCCCCAGTTAGTGCCATCTATATTCATGATTGGAAATTATAATTAAAAGAAAATTGATACAAATATGGATGATAATTGTTATGACCATGAATATTCATTAAACATTCTTGAATAATATCCTTGAATTTCTGAATTTTTCACACTTATTGTCCCTCAGATTTAGGATGAATGATTTTTCTTAAATTAAATTTAGTACCCAAATAATTATGAATTACTATAATGAAATTTCATGTGACACTGAAATCACATTCAGATATAATGAAAACATATTCCCCATGTAGTCTAATTTTTTAATGAATCTGATTATATATATATATAAATTGATTTTATATATTATATAGATTATTTTCAAAACTGGACATGGAGGTAACAATGAATTCTGGGGCCCAATGTCACTAGATAAAATTATTAGAATATATCATATATAATAAATGGAACACATGTTCGGTTTCAATGAAAATGTAATATTACTCCCAAAATGGGGACCAGATCAGAAATCTATGGGAACCGTTGAGTATAGAGAACGATTTTTACAATAGAAACGACAAAAAAATTATTGGTGTGGGTTTTTTTGAAAACGGAATCACAATCATAAATGAATGAAATAAATTCAATATTTTTTTTGTTTTATGAAATGACACAATTTTTCCTTTAAGTATAAAACTATAGAAATCCTTCAGGGTTGGAAACTCAATCAGTTGAGATTTAAACATTTTTTAGAACGTTTTATATGAGAATGTTGGAAGATCAGGATCAAATCATGGATCAATGTGCTAATGGAGTTCATGGTTCTCACCAATGATTGAAAAGAAGTGTTATTTTAAAAAATTTATCTGTACAAAATATAATAGGTTTTTGTTTATGATTTCCAACCCATTTAATAATCCAAGAGAGTCTAGGATAAATTCCAAGGATATAAGTGATATTTTCACCGTCATTTGAATTATATTTATAGATTTTAATTATTTATCAAGGCGATTTATTCTTATTCAATAAAATTTTTATATGACAACAAATGAAGTCCAAATTAACAAAAAGATGAGTTACATTCCTAAAATTTTATATCTTATATTTTCCCCCTATTTATTCATTCGGTCATCATTGGTATGTCTATGTCAAACAGTTTGATGATTACTCAGTTTCTGATCATTGAAAAACCATTATTCAGTGCATTGGATCAAAATAGTGTGTATTGCATGTGACAGAGGTTAAATTTAAAGTGCTGATGATGATTGACGCCATGTCATTGGAAAATGTGATCGGGGGTGAGAGTTCATTATTTATCCTGAGGATTTTATGGTGATTTAGATAACTATCCATTCAATGATGGTATTTTTAGGTTTTGTTTCATATTCCGAGTTCTGGTGAGAGAGTGGTGGTAGGTCATGGATGAGCTTGATCTGAGATCTATGGTTCAATTTTTAGGATAATCATGGATCAAGTAGGGAATTAAGTTAAATTGAAGATAAACCTATAAATGTTGAAAGTCCCAACATAAAGGGTATATAAATTAGGATTTCACATCCCGGGGGGCACATTCTTTAGTGACTAGGGTTTCAGGATGGAAATAATGATAACATGGTATGTGACACTTATCACACGCAATGCGGCCCAACCCAGTAGGCCTAGCATGTACATTAGTAATAACACTAAAAAGCGAACATGTACCCAATTAGGTGATATTTCAGGTACATAGACATGGATATTGAATGGTCTACATAGTCCAGTCCACAGACATGGACACCCTAAATGGACATTTCCATGTGACATAACGATTATTGTATATGGATCTAGACATTGTGTACTCCTTCAACATGTTGTGTATACAAATAAATGCATTCCCTGTGAATCTATTTCTCATGGTTAAGCATGGGCATAGATAAAAACAACATATACCCTCTAGTACACACTGTTTTCCCAGTTCAATAGTGTTTTTCATCTTCTCTTCCTTATTTTGGACACGCACAGGTGGTGTGTGTTCCCTTGGTACTTTTTCTCAAGGGTACAGTGAGAAATTACATCCACATCATAAGATTGTGATCCCCTCTAGAGGTCTAGTCTCATATTGAGATGTAGTGCCCCTGTGTGAGATTTTAGAGTAATCTTATATGTTTTATGTCCCTATATAGTGATTTTTAGAAATATTGTTACCACTCTATGTTGTTAATTTATCCTCCTTCTAGAATCCTATTAAATTAGGGTTGGGGTATCATTAACATATGATCCACTATATAGAGGGTTGATCCAGATTGGGTTTGTGGTATCCCCTAGTGGTTCTCGGCATGATCCCCTATCATTATATTAGTGTCCTCTTAGAAGATATATATTTATTGTGTAGGGCCCAATGATATTGATAAATTAAATTAGTTCATCTGGTGATAGCTTTTCTTGTGGTGGGGATTTTCCTGGAATGGGTGTTTATTATAGTTGAATCTTGTGGTTGACAATTTTTTTCATCACCTAGGGTCATGATGTCTTTCCTGAATATATATGGGTGTTTATGTTATAATAAATTTATTATTTTCTATTTAGTTGAATATACTTGATGGATTGTTCTATGTTTTTTAGGGTTTCATTATGTGTTTTTTATTCTAGAAAATGCATGAACCTTTCTTGTAGGCGTCATGTATTATGTAGATGACAGAAATTTTAACCATGTCATGGGTGTATAGGGAGAGTGTGGAGAAAATCTGGTGATTTTTGGAAAAAAGTGTTTATCGATATCATGCCTTTTATTTTATTCCTCTCCCGTAGAGATGGTTGGAGATATTACAATGCCTTGTTGGGCTTGTATATGGCCCCTTTTTCAATATTTAGTACATTACTTCCATACTCATCTTCAGGGTAATATATTTATTCATTCATTATTTCCATTATTTTTCAATTCATTATTATGTGGGGTTTGAGATGGTTATGTGTTTAGATGTACTATGGGATAACTCCTCCTAGTTTTTTGGAAATTCCAACACATTGATATTAGACTGCCCCTAGATAATTAGAGGTTGGAATGTCTAGTCATCATTTAGACATCAGTGGATTTGATCATGAAATGTGGTATAACAGGGTACATATTATATCATAAGACCATATTTGATGAGTCTTATTTAGTAAAATAATATTTAGTGTTTCGAGTTTGGATTTCGGGCCAGAGAATCCAGTGTTGGTATGAAAGATTGTGCATCCATACATAAAGAATCAGACCACACGCCATTTAACTCTATAAAAATTAACAATGGATGGAAGGAATATTTTAGGAACATTTATCATATTGAAATGATTTTTGTATTACATGTAATTATTGAGACAGTACCCATGATAGAATCTTTTGAATGTGGTGAAATATATTTTATTTCAAGATGAAACTATGCATAAATCCATCCTAGAATCCACTACATGATCACAGGGATGATCCTCCTAGTGATGGGGACGAACAAAAGCTATGTGTTTTTCATGAGATTCATAGGTAGTGAACTCCTAGATATTGAGGTTACCTAAAATGCCAGGTTGTTGAGTACTGGGTAGAGGAAGTCACTCACATTTTACTTCAAGTGATGATTCTTAAAGGTCATATGGTAGTCCTCGTAGTGTTTACTCTTCTTCGATCTGATGAGTGATGGTGGAGATTAGTGACCCAATCACATGATGATACAACTCTCTCTTGGATAGTCATTGAGCATCTGTTCTAGGAGGAGTAATATGCAGTCATGTTTCTATCAGTATGAATACTTGATATTAAACATCTATCGCAGGGAATCCTGATTGTGGAAGAGTACATTGTGAGGGTTACCAATCACTCAAATTTATTAATGGATATAGTGGAGGAACATTTATATTGGGATCAGACAATTGATCAAGAATTTCAAATGGATATTGTGTATTGATTGTTACCTTTTTTACATTCATAATTATGGTGGGGTGTTTGAGCGAGCCTTATTGGTGGAGAATATTCTTGAAGACCAGGCTTAAGTAGTGTGAAGTAGTAGTGGGAAATTAGTAGTTAGGACTTAACCATCATGTAGCTGATGATATTGGTAGGAATAAAAACAATTTATACCCTTTAATATGTGATCCTAGGACACATGGTTAGTAGTAGAGGGATCTCAGTGTCGGTTGAATCATCCATGGATGATTAGGTATTTCGCTAACGACGACCGGAAACATCTGGCTCAGGATTTTCCAACCTATCAAACAACTAATCGATAAATTTTAAAGGGAAGTCCGATGTAGAGATATTGGTAGCTTCATGTTCTTATTCATGGAGGAATAAATGGAAAAATCGTTGGAGGGGAGTTTGAGGTGGTCTGTGGTTTGACCTATTAAAACCAATATGCTCGGCTACTCCACTCCACGATCAGTGTGCTGGTGGATAGGGATGAGTCCAAATATAAGATACTATGTCATATTTTCCATAGGTTCCCCAAATTATTTGAGGTATGATATGTATAATTTATAATATATATAGTACTAATTGACACAAATGTGATTCATTCCTTCTTATCATCATCATTAGTTTGAGACAGATATTATGGCTTATCCATTAACTTAAGCACTGCAAATTGAGACTCCAACATGCAATGACTTGGTAATTAGGAACTAATAAAGATAGTGAGATATGATTCATTGAGGTAAAAGTTGTTTATAGGATCTATTTGTTGAAAAAATGAGTCTTATTGAAATCATATTGCATGTTGAATGTCTATCAAAATTTAATGCCCATATTAAATTTTGTAGATATAGAATGTGATGTTTCAATAGTGATTTAAGAGTTATTCCATTATTGGTGAAAATGATTCCTTAGTGTAGAAGGATGATCTTAGGAACAGTAAATTGAACTTTATTTCTCATTAGTTGTCTATCATGACACTTGGAGTAGAGGATACCTTGGGATATATGTTTTATATAGGGTTGGAGGAGTATGATGGTCTATTTCAGAAGGACGTACTAGGATTACCTCCCTACTGAAAATTATATTTTTATTTGATTTTTGAAACCACTTTTTGTGTAAATGGGAACCGGCCCATACAATAGATTACCAGATCACCAAAATAAAAAGATAGAAAAGACAGAATACACTTTCATATAAAATTCAAAATCGCACAGAACATCTCGGGACACAGATCCTTAGCGAGCGAGCCTCCTCTAGCCACACCCCTATCATCGACCCACCTCGTCGACATCTACATCACCTTCGCCACACATCACCTATGAGAACCCACTGGACATCGCCGCCGATGCTTTAAACAACATCAAAACCATCATCTACTTCATCAAAATTCAAAATTCAAAAGATAACTCAGATAGTGATCCCACCCGTGTCACGCATACTCAGTCGCATCACAGCCAACAACCACCATCATCATCGCTGGAACCAAACCATACCTCACCGGTGCCAAATGACCGTCTTCACCATCAATCTCTCGAAGTCACCCACTGCAACTCACTTCCAATAGAACCTTGGAGACCACCGCCCAGATCCACCTCGGAGAGAACGGTGGAAGCCTGCATCTAGAGTAGTGTAAAAATGGGCTTTTGAAGGATCAATCATCGGTATGATCACCTCCGGTAGGAGACCTCGAACCAGGGAATGTGATAAACAGAGTAATGACTTGTCCAGACACCATCCTAACAATTCTCACCTTTGTCACAGCCATCCTCGTTGCATCACAATCCATCCTAAGCCGACACCACAATGCCAACACTCCAAAGTCGAACCAGCAACAGAAGATCAAAAAACCCCAACAGAATAACACCGAGGGTGAGGAAGAAAGAAAGAGGATGAAACCCTTCGGGATCATTCTCATCAAATGGACCAAGAAGTCTAGACGACTTAAACTTCGTCGCCGCATCGAACCACGCTTCTACTACTTAACGCAGAAACAAGCCATCCCAAATCAAACGAACCACAAATCGGTTCACACAGTAGCATCGAGCTTTCATCCAATCATGAAGACAACATGTCCAAAAAACCAAATCGAACCCACCACAATCCAAAATACTGATTCATACCTCATGAAAATTGTATCTCTCTAGAATGATCTACAATAGAAAACGAAATATGTTTCCCTTCGCAGCTGCCAAGACCGCTTTAGGTGCCACGATGACCCACCCAACGCACTCGCAGCCGGCACTGGCAAGGCACCAACCCTCAGGTCGTAGATGGTTCTCAGCTGCTGGACCTGCATCGCGCTTCCAAATAATCCCTAGCTGGATCGAGGGGGATGGGGTGAGAAAAGGGCAGCAACAAAGAGGTTGAAGGTGGTTGAGCCCACGAGTCACCGCTGAAGGAGAAACGATTTGTGAAATCCAATGTTTCCAATTTTTCATGCACAGTGTTTTTCTCCATGATGTAGAACCAGAGCATGAGGTTATTCAAGGATTACCGACTCTTTATTTTGGTGAAAATGAATAATAATTATCCACTATCAAGGATTGAATAACACATTGAACAGTGGAGAGGGGGTTCTTTTTCTGTAAGATTAACCTCATATCAAGATATCACTATTTGTGAGTACTTCGTAAAGTCATTAAGAATGTTGAATAGCCTATAATAGTTCCAAAGAATCATAAAAAAGATCATTAATACTTTATTGGATAACTTTTCTATAGTATTCCTTGATTAAATCCAAATGTATTTGGAATCCGAGGAGGAGAACATGGGATAATTAATGATGGACCTGAAAACACTCCAAGAGCACCAAATTTATTGGAATCACATAAATATTCAATTTTGGATTTCAGATTTCCATATTCTATGACACATAATATCGGAAGGTATAATAGTAGTTGATCCATCAAATCTTAGGTTAGTTATTTATTGGGAACCACCCATAAGCGTTATTGGGGTGTATAGTTTCCATGGACAAGTAGAGTACTATCCTAGGTTTTTACCTAATTTCTCCAAAGTGGATACAGATTTTATGACCTTGAATTAAAAGTTGAATTCCTATATGTGGAAAAAATGATCTAGTAGTTAATTCTTGTTCTGGGGTCATGGTAAAGGTGATATCCCATCATTATATTTCTAGAGGAGGGTGTTGAGTATGTAGTCTTCTACTATGCCTCATAGACCAGACAAGATTGTGTTCTAATTTACAGGAGGGTGATTATTTCCTATGGTTCAAAATAGTTGACCACTAATAATATGAACTACATAGCCTATAATCTTATGTTTGTAGTAGTAGTATTTACAATAATGGTGCATAATCATTACCTAGTGGACAATTAGTTTTATTATTATGAACATAAATGTATCATGTATGTCTTCCAAAAATATGTTCTTAAAACGAGGATATTGTTGATTACCTCTAGGAATATGAATTATATATTTTATAAACTCATCCGAAGTGGTGTGGTATAATATTATATTTATAGGATATCATTTACTCAGTTATTTGTAGAGTTATTGATGAATTTGGTCATATTGTAGATTTTATTTTTTATTCACGGATAGTGATTCATATCTTTATTTGACTGTTAATACCCCCCCCCCCCCACTCCATGATTCTGGAATTTTTGTGATGAAAAGAGTGTAGATTAAATCTATGATCCCTCCCATACTCACATATTTACCAGACATGCTCCTGATGAATATATTGTACGTGGGGATAACTCAATCCTTTGTATATATGGATGGTGGTACCATTGATGTTGTAGAATGAGGTGTTGTTGGAGTTTCGGGCATCCATTTTAGAGGTACCAACAGGTGTGGAAAATATGTATTGGGGCCTATGACATCAATTTAGGTGGCCATGATTAATGAAAGGAGTTTTAAAATATGTCTCTTGATGTATCATGTGTTAGTAGGTGTATACATAGTACTAGGTTCAATTGGGTTAAACACAACCCCATGAGGTACCCAAATGGAAGGGGGATGGGATATACATTGAATTTTTTAGAGATTTACAACATAAATCTATGGGACATGATTCCATATGGGTAATTTTAGATCATTTACCTATGTCATCCCACTTCCTAGACATTCATGTAGAGATATTAAGACACCTCTAGATGCAAGAGATTTTCAGACGCTATGGAGTTCCTTCAATAATCATCTCAGACTGTGATTCCTGATTCTTATATTAGTTATGGTGGGGATTTCATGAGGAATTTAGGATTAGTTATGATAGATCATAGCATTTCACTATAATACTAATGTCTATATAGTGTGTACCATTAAATTCTTAGTGGAAAAGTTATGCGTTTTCCTATAGGACTGTGGCAATAGTTGGGGGGCTCATTAAACCATGGTGTAGTTTTCATACAATGTAATATACCATTCCACCATTCGTATGATTCCAATAGATTATTTTTATGGATGCACAAATATATAACCAAATTGTTGGACTAATATAAGAGGGAAAACTCTCATGGTCCTAGGTTTGGTGTGAGCTACTATAGGGAAGATTCATATTATCCAGGAGAAAATGAGTATTGTATCGAGTTTCCATATTTCTTTTCCTGATAGATGACAGAGTAATTTAGAGTTTTAGGAGGGATACCATGTCTTCAATATGGTTTCAACATGATGTGGATTGATGATATTTATCATTGGTAGAATGTTATCTCTTAAATTCATTTGTCCCTTCTAGAATCTGTATTGTCTTGGTGAGGCGACATACCACATAGCTCAACCAATGTACTTGGACTAGGTACATGATGTCTACCACATGTCACATAAGAGTAGATACATGCACATACCATTACACATTATCGAGATGGGTGAGATGGAAGTTGATAATGTATCTTACTTTTTAGAGAACCTTGGAGGGTTCGATGATCAAATGGAATGTGTCCTATATATGAGATCGATTCCCCAGGCATGTGTCTGGTGGAAGTAGTAGAATCGTTATGAGATAACCTAGGGGTGGAAAACAAAGATTCTAGCCCAGTGCCCTCAACCTTTTTTGTAGGGTTTTATTTTTTCAACTAAAAATACATTATGTGAGTATAATTTAATGAATAATATTTTTCAACTATTGTTTCTACATTATATAAATATTATATTAAAGAACATTTCCTATGATGGAATTCTATTTTGATGCATGGTGTCAGTAGAATAAATTTATGATATATATTAAATATATTAAATGTCTTACGCATGCTGTTTCCCTATGAAAGTAATAAAAATCTTGAAAAGGTCCTATGATAGAAATGTGATGTCACTATTGTGGTTAGATGATGTGTTTTAACCATGGAAAAACATAACCTATATCGTTGGAGACCATTTGTGAAAATATAATCACTAGTTTGAATGAATTAAAGGAATTAAATAATTTATTTATTTATTTTTGATACAAAGGACTAATTTCTTCTTTAAATACATGCTTATAGAAATTCCTCAGCGATGGTAACTCAATCTCTAGAGATTCAGAAAACTGTTAGATATCTTTCAGGGAGAATGAGGAAAAAATAGGATCATATCATGTATCATTATGTAGATGAAGCAAATGCATTTTTTCAATGATGGAAACAAAAATGATATTCTTCAAAGATTGATCAAAACTCCATGTAGGATGTTTTACATTGTGAATTTCAACCCATTTCATAATCCTGGAAGTGTGTAGTTCAATTTAATGAATAGAATTGGAACTCTCATAATTGGTTGATGTTAATTGATGCAATTTTATATTTTTAAATGTTCATATATTCCACATCATTTATTTCTTTCTATGATTATTAATTGAGGAAAAAAATGCATGAGTTCATTCATTAAATTTCATGGATTAGGGATTTATCCAATATTTTTTAATCATTTATCGTTCGTATTTCATTATCCAATGGTTCAAAAAATGAAATGTTTCCAATAATTCTGCTAACATTAATTAGTGAAATGGGTCAACAACATGGGTAACACATGAAAAGGTGGAATATATTCGAGGGTCAATGAATATAGAGGATGGATTTAGGGAGAATGATAATAGATCGATAGTTCTCCAATTTTTTAGAGCAGTATACCATGACAGAGATTTCAATTTTGACGATGATGGTGTTTTTTTAGATCAATTTTGGAAGCCTCATTTTGAAATTAAAGTGGTGATAGGGCCCAATAATCTGAGAGCCATGATATATTTCATGATTTCTGGTGGAAATCTATACAGATTAAACATAAGAGTAAAAATTGATGATAACCCTCCACCTCTATAAAAGAAGAATCAATATAGCATGTAAATTAGTATTACTTGTCATGTGGGGCCTCTTCAGTTCTAGATAGTCTATTGAGAATAAGATAATGATAAAACAATGTGTGACACCTATCAAATGATGTGTGGACCTTCCTCTCTAACTCTACATATACTTAGGTAATTAAATTGACATTAAAAACAGGTAAAAAGACATGAAGCACGCCGTAAAAATGGACATAGACATAGAATGGTGTAGACATTCTAGTACATTTACCCATCCATCGTACATGGACATAACCACATGACATGGAAAGGATACCATGTTTCTCGAAACATCATTTAATCCTTATACATGTCATGTATATTAAATCTTACATTACATTTGAATCTCTTCCAAATAAAAAAACATGCGGACAGTTGGACATACTTTATACTCTCTAATACACATAATATAATCCCATCAACTGTGTTTCTAGACCATCATTTCCATAGTTTGGACCTGTATTGGTTTATTACATTCCCTTGGTCTATTAACACAATGATATAGTGTCAAATTACATCCACATCATAGGATTGTGATCCCCTCTATAATTCAATTCTTGGATGGATTTGTATTGTCTCTCTATGATACGATTGTTCCATTATCTATCATTAATGACCAGTCGATGTGGTTTATATATTTATCATGACACACCTGATTTGGGAATTGATCCTACATCTATATGGTTTTATCATTATGGTTGGTGGTATCATTGACATGTGATATCATACATATCATGTTGATCCAAATTGGGTTAGTGGTGTCCCCTAGTGGTTCTAGATATGACCCCAAATCTATGTATCCCAATATTCTTAGAAAAGTGACATTTCAGTGGTATGGGCCAATGATCTGTAACTCTTCATCCCTTTTCTCCAAATATGTCTTATCTTATAGAGTGGATTCTTCTAAAAAGAGAACATCTTCTAGTTGATTCATGTGCCTCATAGTTTTCTAGGACCACCTAGTGGTGTTTTGTCTTTCTTGAGTATATCATGGTGTTTCAAATGTATATTTATTGTTATATTTTTTATTAATCACACTATACATTTTGTTTTTTGTTTATTTATTTTTATGTTTCATATTGGGTGTTGTAATACACACTAAAACATTGGATTTTCCTGTATATATAATGTCATATGCAGACGACGACTCTTTTGATAGTGTCCAAGGAGGATACAGAGAGGTTGTACATAGATAGATCCTTTTAGAATGAGCTGTTTATTGGCAGATTTCCTTTGACATTAGTATTATCTCTTGAAAAAATATATACTTTTTTAATAGTTTGGTTGGGTTTGTATTTGGAGAAATCATCCAATTTTAAGACTTTACTATTTTATTGTGTTATAATATCACTAATATATGTGTGCATTGGTTGGGTTTTTTACATTTCATCATTGTTTGGGATTGGATACGTGTTTATGTGTGTTGGTACTTTAAGAAAATTCCACCCATTTATGGTATATGAATACTCAACATTTTTCGCCATCCCCAATACTATTAGAGGTTGGTTCGAGATGGTCATGGGTTGGTTCTCAGATGGCCAACTCACAAAAAATTATATCTATCATATAATGTTTATAATTATTATTAATTAACATATTTTCTAAAATTTGAATAAAATTATAACATTAGTTAATTAATTTAAAAACCATCCACTGAACAATATTAATATTACATGTCTTTCATATTATCACCATCAAATTTATGGATATATTCCCCGTTTTACATTTTGGTTTTAAAAAATAATACTAAATTTTCTTTTTGTAATTTTTATTTTGATTAAACTGAAACAGATGTAAAACATTTATATTGAAAATTTTAAAATCCATCTTCAATGATACACACAATAGATGTTTTTGATGCTCTCCATATAATGTTTTTCAACTATGGTATAAAATAGTGATTTATGAGCCTCACTGAATTATTAATATTTGAACAGGGGGCCACATGATTATTAAAACATTTTTCTATATTTCAAAAATGTAAATTTTAATTATAAATTCATGTTTCATACCATTAATATTGATTTACTTTTTTCCATATAATTTTTTTCCTGGTGTTATTTCATAACCTTATTTGATAATTTGAATTAAATTAAATCCTACAACAAAATATTGTTTATTTGGAATGCACAGTTTCATTGCCAAAAATCACTAAATTATTATCCAAAGGATCATGTTCTAGATATAGAATGGATAAATTAGAATTATCCTTCATACTAAAATTATCTGATATTAATGATAATTTAAAAATATGACAACAAAATGTGTATTAATGATATATTGTCAATTCCATTAATTGTGTATATCTCATTTTCTCCACATTCCATGCGAATATATATTTGATTATTATAAGATTCATATATATTTTTCAATATACCACATATAAATTTCATCTCTAAATTTTTATAGAAAAAACTACTACCATTGTATTAGTGTATTGTTTATGGTGTTTTATATAATTGTATTTTAATTTATCTTATGAGTATGAAATTAGAATGTCAATATACATAAATAAAAACAATACACTTAAAATAATAAACACAACATATATCAATGTCACAATTGTATTGGACATTTTAAAACTATACCATTCACTAATATTCTTTTCAAATTCACAGATCAATCACTACATTTATTTCACTATAATATGCTAACTTCTTTTAGTGTTAATTTTCTCCGAGGGATTCATAATGAAGTAATTTTATAAAAAACAAGTATATAATTTCATATAAATCATTGAAAATATTAATCTCATTAACATTTTTACGACTTTCTCATTCTTCAGGCACTATAGTTATAGCCGTATCAAAAATTATATATAATAATTCATTAAATTTACATGAAATGGAATCAATTATATGAAATTATAATTTATAATTTGAATTGAATATATATTATTTTATTTTATTTATGTATAATAATCATTATATTTTTTTATGATCTTCATAAATTTTATAATAATCTAAAATATAATTTAAAACCATAACAACCAATTTATGGAATTATTCACTGAAAATACATTCCTAATTTTGTTGAATGTAGATGTATCAATTGATAACCCCAAGGAAATAAAAATGAAATTCCAATACTTATTATGAAATTTTATCATTGGGATTTTATACCCCATCACCATTAAGAGATGAAAACTGGACATGAAATCCACCCTTGGATAATGATAACCTCTATGGAGTTGATAAAAAATTCATTAATATGTTGAAATACTTACTCATTCCAAAAATATATGTCTTTAAAATTTATAAAATTATTTCAAGGACACATGTAACCATAAAAAAATTAAAATTTAATATAACTGACTGTCATGGTGAATTTATAAGATGAATGAACCCATTTTAATGAAGTTATTTTAACTACATTCTCAATTATATAATTTTTACATGAGACAAACATTATGATATTTTAAAATTATTCAATAACAATGATCACAAAAAAATCATGATATCTTGATTAAGAATATTATTATAAGGCTTGTAATGAAAACATATTGATATAAATTTTCTACATTAACCTCATTAATCTTTATATATTCCATATCTAAAATAACATTATGATGAAGATAATTATATCAGTATGCTGATATTATCTCAATATATTTATATGTTATCAATCAAATTAATTTATTAATATATAAAAATGAAAAATAACTTTTGAAAATAACATCTTTTGATATAAAAGAAATCTTATAATGATATACTAAAAGAAAATTAATGAATATAATAACATCAAATTCTATAATAGTCAAGGGAAAAATTAGTACAGTGAAACCCTTCACATATGATAATATAAATATATTTTTAATTTTTTATAAATTATTCCCCAAGGAGATTATAACAAAAAAAAATTAAATTATGTCATGAGGTGATATTTTTATTTTACCCATAATTTTGTAAAAATGAAAGAATTTATAAAGTCCAAATCATGAAATACCATAGAATAATCTAAATTAAAACCCTATATGCATGTTAAATATTTATATGATTTTCCATCATCTTCAAAATTATTTTCAAATGATAAAACTATATCCTTATACTTATAGTCCCACTACATCAAATGGTTTGTAATTTTTCTATAAAATAATCTACATGATGACTATGTTATTTACATTAAAAATCATTACTTCTTGGTATTTAAAATTATACATACCACAATAATGAATATTTTAGTTGGAATAATGAAACATATTCCCAATGTAAATAGATATAATGAACTTATAATATATTGTAAAATAATCTATAGGAATAATTGTTTTCAATCATTGTCACAAATAAGAAAATTGAATTTCTTAATATCAAATTTCACTGATAAATATTTCTAAATTTTCCACATCATGCCACACATTCCATACTTGTTTTTATAGAAACCTATATAATTATAAAATCAAATGTAAACCATAATGGTACAATATAATGGTTTCTACGAAAATTTAAATTCATGATAAGAAAGTTGTTTTTACTATTCTTTTATTAATCCATAGTAAAATCAGTTAATTTTACAATTAATATTCTGGATAAAATTTTGCATGTATCACAAAAATCATAGGTTTTTATCATTATTCATAGCCATATAACCAACTTTTTTTCATGATTCCAATTATGTTCATATCAATAAGATGTGGAGCTACATTACAAGACTATTTATCATGAAATGTAATCTTAAATGTTCCACATTCTAAGGAATCTATCTCTTCCTATTATTTTGTATTATTAATCAATCACCATTGTTGATAGTAATACCATTATGAATTATAAATAGAATGATTTTTATCTCAAGGAACTAGAAATCAGATTCATCAAAATATAATTCAAAATAAATTAATACATCCCAAATCTGCCAATATGTCAGAAGTTCCATTGAATTCTGAATAGTGATGTCTCATAAAATTCACCAATATCAATATATTCCCTTATGATATATATATTTTCTATATAAAATTTATTCATCATCTATATGTATCATACATTAACTAATCCATTATATTTAATATACTACTCAGTTTAAATTACAACCATTCTTGGTTTTTAATTTGGAAGGACATTGTCCTCAAGGTGCCTTTCTACATTTGATTTTTCATCATAGATATTATTTAATTAGATTAAATTCACATGGAACCATGTTATGTTTTTGGAAATTTATTAATATATAGTTGACTACCAACACAATATTCACTCATCCATCTTTGGAAAAAAATCTGAATATTACTGGTTTATATACATTATAATTATAAAATTTAAATTCAATATCATGATTTCCATTAACTAGTATATTATGTGGGAATCTAAATATATTCTTAATGTATAATATTATTGAAAAAAATTTATTGACACCAAAATAAAGTCCACATATTGGATAATATCTATATTGAATCAAAATTTATGAATTTATTTTCATTAATTATTGAAGACCATTTTGGTTCTTTATTGGTTATAATTAGTTCATCCACATTGGAAAAGGAAATGTTACTTCATATAATTGAAACATTCTCTGATTTTGTATTTCCCCATTATAAGTAACATTAAATATATTTAAAAATTTCATTTCATGATATATATTCATTATTTTCCTCTTTACCTCATAGGTTTCACTACTCATCCATAAAATCCTATGGAAAACAATTTAAAACAAGTAATGAGAAGAAAAATATCATCACATCAAATATGAAATGAATGAAATAAAATGTATATTCAATTATTTTTTATAAAAACATTCCAATTAAAAATTAAATATAGGGAAGAAATTAAACATTTTTTTACCAAATATATAAACAGTTTTAAGAAATAATTACATAAAAAATCATTATAATTATTAACCACGAAATATAACCAATAATTTTTTCATTTCATTTATGTAAAATTCATAATAAATAATGTTAAAAAAGTGATAAATTTCTTTATTAAGATATATCACTAACAATCCTTTTAAAATAATTTCATTGTATTATATTCTTAAAATCATTTGATTTTTATTAAAACCATCTCTAATAATGTTTAATTCATTTAGGGAAATTATATCAGAATTATAATATTTATTTTTTGAATGGAATAACATAACTAATTAATTATGAAAATATATTAGGAGAATCCTATCCTTTTTAATCTTTACCTTTTCACAATACACGAGAAATCCTTATCAAGATCACTAACCATCCATGGTTTATAATGGAAAAAAATATAAATAATTCATAATGCAACCATTCATAGGCGTATATAAATCCAAAGAAATATAGAACGATCATAATAGAGTATCAGATCAATTTCCATATTAATATTTATTGGAAACATAATAACGAAAATTGTTTATATCGAATTATTAATTCCATTTATTAATTTTTGTAAAAATTCACATAAAATTGGGAATTCAGGTTTTTCAATGAATGACACATGAAATATTATAATTTAATCCAACCATAAAGTTATTAATATTGTTAGTTGAAGACATATCGGAATACTATAAATTATAATAAAATATTCTATTTTTTCAAAACGTTTATTGTAAAATACATAAAAATAAACTTCTAAATAAAATTGATATAAATTTTTATGTGATATAAAATTTACATTGTAATTAATTCATATCCACATAATTACCTATATAAATTAAGTTTAATAATACAGTACTTGAGGAGAATGGAGTATAAAATTAATATTTATAACATTAAAAATATTGTTTCTAATGTGATGTAACATTACATTGCATCGGACTCACCATCGTAATTAATCATCATCATAAATATTTATTTAGTAATTATTTAATTTAAAAATGACCTTACTATATTTTATTAAACAATTAACCTCTTTTAGAAAAATTTTTACATTCAACTTCAAAATCAATTATGTCCATGTGAGGTATTTTAATTATATCTGACTTCAATGAAAAAAATGTCCATGATATGTTTAAAATGTTCCATGATTCTATTACTAAATATTTCAAAAAATAAAAACAGAATATTAAAATTTTAATGTTTTAATTATAAATTTTGAAACACTCTATAAATTACTTTTTAGATGATAATTTCATTACATTAATGGATATGAGAGGTCGAATACACAAAAGAGTAATGTTACTAATTTTACATTGAGATTTATTGAATGATGATAAGTATAATTTTATATTTACAATAATATTTTTATACAATTAATATAATATTATTTTGTTATATATAATTCTATATTGTATCTGTATTTTGTGATCAAGAAAAATGAATCAACCCGCTTAATGTAGATAATAATCAAAATGTACACATGATCATTGTAATAAAATTTCAATGAAATGATTATTATGAATGTTTTGGTTATATTAAATATTTATAATGATAATAGTCATTAATATAATATATTTACATCAATTCAATCATTATAACCATTTATTAAAGGTTTTTTTGAAAAAAATACATGGGTTTGTGATGTGATAGTCATATGTTCAAATTGATGATGTATACTCTCAAACATAATGTAAGATTTATATGTATATAGGTTATTATTATTCAATAAAAAAATCATAGATTATGGAATAAAATTATTTATTAATTAATTTTTCTTGATGAATATTATATGGATGTAGGAGAAGAAATATAATGAAAATCATTATGTAGGAATTATATCTCTTATCTCAAAAACCTTGTTATTTTTGTACATAATATCATTCATTGAAGGATTTCAGATCAATCAATGCCCTCATGGAAAGAGGGATAGTCATATGAAAGTTATTTAGGTAATTATTCTCAAATATAGTCTTCCAAACTTGTTTCTGTAAGAGTATAAGAGGTTAGCTTTTATTAGTGATTGTAGGTGAACTATTCTAATTAATTATATATATATATATATATAATTCAAATGAAGTATTGTCTCTAGGATTATATATATATATATATATAATATTGGAAAAAAACTATTCAATATATTATTATAAAAATAATATTTTCATTAATAAGATACATTTTCATTAATTTATCACTATATTATCCAATGTTCACTATTTTCAAAATTAAATATGAATCCTGTTTTTTTTAAATTTTGGTGTGAGAAATGATATATTAAAAGGTATTGTGACCTTTATATAAATAATAGATGATATTTTCAACCATTCCCAATAACATGGTTGAATATAAAACCTCTATAAATTTGAAATCATTTAATAAACTTTTGTTTATTATAAAATATTATCAAATTTTTTTATAACTATTCATATTTCTGTGATAGTAAAAACATCACAATGTTAATGGATTTTTTTACTTTTATAACATCTATATTATATCATATATCTCTAAAGTATTATCCGAAACTATGATTCTTCATAATATTATTCTTATTTTTAAAACCATTTATTAGATTTTTTCTACTCTCGGTATAAGGATTGAGTCAGTGTTGTAAAAGAATTTAACCTAATTATTTCATAAAATAAGTGAAAATAAATTTATGTATTAAATAAATAATTTATATTTCATTCAATAATATGTTATTAGGAATACCCCATATTATTTTCTATGAAAAAACTAGATAAAAGAAAATAATGAATATGAAATAATGAATATATTCGAAATTTAATATTAAACTAATATGTTTATCAATGACATGTGGAATAATATATAAATACATTCAATTATGTTACAATAATTTATGGATGAAAAATATCCAATTTAATCATGGTTTGTGTTAGTGATTATTTTAGAGTTTGTCACAATATATTTATCATTAATTTCTATATTTATATTTGATGAGGTGAAATGAATTTCTAATAACTACTCATCATTATGTGAAAAATTAAAAGAAATCCATTTAACAAATTTGAATATAAAATTTTCAAATATGGAATCCATATTTCATTATTTAATCTCTATGAGTGGTATGATATTATTTTGAATTAATCCCACAATTCCCTATCAGAATATTTTTTCAATGAATGTTTTTCTTAACCACATGTATGTTTTTAAATAAAATTCAAGTATAATATTGATTGATATAAAATTTATTGTATCATTTTTTTAAATAAAATTACCAAAATTTTAAATTATTTAATATAGTGTTTGAAATTAAAATGTTTTTACATTAAAGGTCAATTTTCAATATAAATATATATATTCCATTATTTATTAATAAAATGAAAAGTATCAGAAAAAAACAAATCATCCTAAGATAAAATTTTATGGATTATTTCATAAAAAAATATTTTTTGTAACATTAAAATACTAAAATTTGTAACTTTTCCTTTTATATAGGACGTCATGAGTCATTAAATTTTTTTATAAAATATACGTTTTTTTCCTTCTGATTAAAAAATTATCTAATATTATAATAATGAATACAATTCTACAAAATCATATTAATGAATATTAATAAAAACTCAAAATTAGTTATTTTAATGTAATATGATTTGATAAATCCTACCTTCTATGAAATCAAATCAAGAATTATTTCATTGAATGATGTTTCATATACACTATCCTTGAAAATAATTATTGAAATGGGAAAAATATGTCGGATAAATGAATCACTATTAAATCATAATTTTCAACAAAATCATAAAAATTTTCAGAATTTTTTTTTAAAAAACATGACATATAACATTGGTTAAAATTGATGATGTTTATTAATAAATTCTATATCAAATATCATTAGTTATGTGCATGATGGAACACTAATTAGGTTGATGTAGTTTTCTATAATGAATGATGAGATTTCTTATTCTTACAAACCACATAGAGAGTATATATGTTGATTTTGAATTTGCATTTATTATTATGTATACAGTTGTGCAATTGGAATTGAACTAGATAAAACTAAAGAAATACTTTGCAGTATCAATACTAATACAACCATGTTAGAGGTAATAACTTTTGTTATAAACCACATATTTTTGTGGAAATATCATGATGGATGTAGTAATAACGAATTCATTGAAGAAAAATCAATGAGTATGATTGGTATAAAAAAGAATGTCATTTAATTTTTTTATAAATTAAAGGATAATAAATGAAAATAAGTAAATGTTCATGTGTTAATGTAGTTTGATTTTATTAAAATGATATAAATTTTTGTTGACATATTGCGAATGTTCAGAATGAAAAATAACCAACTTCAACCGGAGGATGATCATTAGTCACCCATCTTCATATGTGATTAAGTGTTTATATAAATTGATTGGATGTAAAGGTGAGTTAGGGTGGAGATTCAATCCATGTGTTTTATGTGTTAAAATGTGTTTTATTAGCAATGTTTTGAGAATAAATTTATGAAAATTGAAACCAAATTTTTGCAAATATAATTTCAGTTCCTAGAAGTTCAATTTATGACATGTTAAACCATAATTTTCAATTGGAATCCTGAGTAAAGGGATATTCAAGTGGCGTCAAAGGCCTTTCAATTATTTCATGTGGTATTATGACAAATGGAATGTTCTTAATGTAATTAAATTTATCATCATCTTTTTCATACAATGAAGTATTTTTAGAAAAAAAAAGATTAGAATTAATAAATATAACGAATGATTTTGTTTTATAATAATGGGATCTAATTATATTGTATCATTGAATATGGTATCAGTAAATTAAATGAATCTAAAAAGTGACCATACTATATAGCAACTAATCATAATCATGTATAAATTTCATGATAAAGTTGAAAGAATGTAAAGGATTATTTATTTATAACAATCATATGATTATTAGTCAAATTAAAAATAAATCATTTTATATTTATTGATTTGTGGTAATGAATCTAAATATTTTTTCTTGATTATCATAAAAATTTACATGAATTTTTGAGACATGTGTAATAAATTACACACATGGTTATTCATTATTTATCATATAATTATCTTCAATTTTTATAACTAAGTATAAAAGGATAAATATTAAAATAAATAAAATATTGTAATTTATGGAATTAATTGAACATTAAGAGTGGGATATAAACTGTAGAGGTTATATCTACAGACTCCTCTTTCCAACATTGCTTCTCCAACTTAGTCAACATGAATTTTTTTTTCATTATTCATAACAATGTTACTGATTAACATAATATAATCATTTGAAATATAGCTGATAATTGATGTGCTTTTGACATTGAATAGAATTCATGTGAATGGGGTTCAATAATTTTGTATAGTCAAAATGTTTTGGAATATGTGATAATGAATGAAAAGTTATAATGGAGATATTAATTTTCCTATGAAAAGGAAATTGTAGTAAAATATGATCAAAAAGGGTTTTGCACATCCCCACCATCTAGAAGATAATATATAAGTGATTTAAAATTCATAGAGATTTGTTTATTATAAAATGTATCAAAATTGTCTTATGATGGATGTTTATATAAAGTGATGTTTTTTATTTCTAAATTTTATGAATAATTATACAAATATTGGGGAGCAGAATTTTATAATTTAACCCAATAGTGTTCTTTTAATAAGTGATTCCATAAAGGAAAATATGATAATAAAAAAATTATTCAAATTTGATGTTGTTAATTTATTTTAAAATTTTGATAATGATTTCCCATAATATCCATTAATGTATTTATAATCAATATTGTTTCATTTTAGAGGATTAATTACAAGTGAATTGAAAAAACATTTAATATGGAAAATTTAATGATTAATTTCAAAATAATAAATTTTTTAAATTAGAATTTCTTTGTAAATTTACTCAAATACATATTTAAAATGAAATTACAGGAAAAAAAAATCAATTATATTTTTCTTTTAGACCATTGTATGTTATATCATATCTTAATCAATAGAAAATTAAGATTATTTTTTGGACAATATAGTAAATTAACAATGATCATATGATTTTTATATATTTTGGTATATGTTAAATCCATTTGACATCGTTAAATGTGGTGATAAACATGACTTGTAGGATTTTTCACTATGAATAACATTTATCAGAGTTTCATAGGGAGATAGTATCATGTGGTTATTCCCCTAACCTAGCCCAATTTTTAATTCAATAACTAACACATGAGAATATATATTTGATATAATCTCAATATCATTGTGACCATTCCATAAAATATTTTCATCAAATAACCCAGTGAAAATATTACTATCATATACCATACTCGTTGAAAATTAACCGGTTTTATAATGAGAAATCAATCTTGTGACATCTAATTACATACTTTAAGACAATTCTATACTAATTATTCATTTTTCAAATTATTTGGTTGTATCTTCGGTTTCTATAGGATAGAGATCATTTTTATAGGGAAAACAACCTAATGATCATTGATTTGTGTTTTTTTGAAATAGTGGAGTCTGTATGAAAATGTGATATGTCCTTATAGGTTTCTCCCCATGTTCATTGAATGAAAATCGTGGTTATCCATTTTCTTTTAAAAACTATATTTTTCATTGTCTAGAGGAAAAATATTCTCTTTTTAATGGTATTAAACATCATTTAATTTGTACGAGACATATGCTTTGAGTCTGATACAGATCTTGATAGGAATACACTATGTGTTTTTTCGTTAAAAATGTTCCATGGTTAATGTCAAGTCTTTAATAGAAAGGCTATGAGGATTAATTTGTATTTGAGCATTGTATATTACACTATGTGTAATGATATTACATGATTTATTTGTCTCATGTTTTTTCTTTCTATGAATGACACAACTTATTTATTATTTCATTCGATTGTACAATTCATTACTGCCGACCTAGAGTATCGCTAGATATATTATGTGGACTTGTAACATTTTTGATCTATTTTATTCTATGATTGAATTTCATTGTGTTCATGTGGCATATCTCTGACTGAATAATCATCATATAATTTTTTATTTTCATCTGATTCTAGTGCACCCTCTACATTGTGTTTATATGTATGTTTGCAATTTATATTGATTCATATTGATTCCATCTAGATCCACTATGATATCTTCAGGTGTTCGTTGTTTGTTGTGTTGGTTATGGTGTAGCATGGAGACATATTGATGTGTGGAATATTTAATCCCCTTAATTTAATATTTTCTTAATTTCATACAATTTTGCTATCTACAGAAATATTTTATGGCTACTATCACCGTCAATGTATTCTTTAATGTTTTTTGATCCCATTGTGGGTGTGTGTGACACCTATTTTTAATTATGTGGTTCTGTATCTATCATATGATGGACGAATTACATTCCACTATTTTTATAAATTGATTTATAAATGAAATTTAACAATTGATTGACGAATGTGTGTGATTGAATTTTTTTACATAAAATATGTTTTTTCCTAGTTTTGGAAAACAAATGTATTATCAATGCATTGTTACATGGTTTTTTGACATGGTTTTAAATTTTTTATTTTGATGAATTAGTTTGGAAAAAATAGAACATGGAATCCTTCTGTACTTTTGTATAACATATATATAAAAATCCACATGCACTGTTATTTCCAAGGGGTCACTCATGTGGTGTTCCTCTACCCTAGGTGCATTATTCTAAAAAATTTACTGGCTAGTTGGGAGGTTCAGATTCATGGGTGTTATTTTGATTCCTTAATTTCATTCATATATCGTAGATATTGATACATGGGATTTTTTATATTATATGTATGTGTGTCCTAACTATCAAGAAAAACATTGCTCTTTAGTGTGATTTATATTATGATTTTTTATTGTATTATTTTAGTTTTAATGTTAGAGATTGATATGATATGTGATGCATTATTTGTTTTGTTTGATTTTATAAACCTATATTGATATATGTAAATTAATTAATTTAATAGTATTATAACTATTTTTTATGAATTTTAGAAAAAGGGAAAATTAATATTTTTTTCATGAATTTTATATACAATCCATAAAATGTTTCTCATGATGGGTTTCATTATAGCTATGAATGTTCAGCCTTTTATAAGGTCCTTTCGTTGAACTCCATTGTGGTGTCCTTTTAAGCACGTTTCCTCACACCCTTCCGACCACTTCAATGGTGTGTATACCATTATATCACATTCTATTGAGGAAAAAGTCAATATGAAATAGTGAAGTCATTAGGTTTTTTGTGAACAATATCTGTGTAACTTGTGGTGAGAAGGTGGGAGTTTTTCTAGACTCTCACATTGAGATGGTTATGCTGTTTTTTTGTTTTGTTTTCCAAATTATTTTGGACTTATCTCCTCTAAATTATTTTGACTCTTTTTTCAATTTAATGATTTATTTTTTCCTTCTTCAATTATAGAATATATGTATACCTTCCATTAATATTAACTATTATATAGTTTTGGCATATTGATGCTTCAGGTTGGGAGAAATTGTATATATATTTCTTATATAAGGACTTTGTGCTAGTAATCATCCCAATAGGATTAAAAAATTACCTATAGCATGTGTAAATTAGGGATGGATACATTTTTGAGATGGTATCTTAGTAGGGATAAACATTATTTAGTATGATTGGAAGTCTCTCCTCATGATTCCATTGACTGAGATGATTGTTAGACTGAAAATATGACATTCAGGACATGAGAGGATGGTTATAATAAGTTCCTAGTCAGCTCTTACCGTTTTGAGTCTCTAGTTACCATGGGATTTAGAGTTTTTGGTCAACTATTTTATTCTATTAATTTAAATTACATTTTATTATTACTGATATTTGTTTTGAACTATAATTATTCAATTTTCATGTTCATTATTCTCTTATTTTGTAAATTGATATTCCATAGAGATTTGTACCATAGGGTTCCTCAGTAGGGTGAAATAGATTCTATTTCAGGGAATCCATCAATAAATGAAAATCTAATTAAGGCCATATTGCATTGAGTCTATGTATTCTACCAAGATGTACAACCTTTCTAGAATATAGTCTTTACTGTACCTTAACATTCTGTAATATGTACAGATTTTCCATGGGAGTTATTGTACATGATCACATAGTACATTACGTATATAAATGAACCTCTTTAGAACGAGTTCAAGATTTTAATTATAAATTATATCATTTAGTTACATGATTCACCTGTGAGTATCAAGGTGATGTTGACAGCATTAAGACATAAGGGTCGTATAGTTCCATAGTGTAATTCCATTTTACTTGTTTATCAGCATGTGGGATTGGACTGTAAGGGTTTCAAAGATAACATTTTAAAATAATTTTTTCTATAGTATAAGATGAAGGAAAAATTGCTTCAATAGAAAAATTTAATTGAGGGAGTGAATGTATGGTATTATCACACAATAATCAATTTTATGTTCTAGTTTGATTTCCTCAAGAGGTTTTATTGAATGAAAAATATGATGCAAAAACATAAATTTAGTGTTTCGGATTAGATATCAGATCACATGTATTAAATCTAAATATTTAGACATATACTAACATGTTTTACAGGGATACGATGGATTAGATGAATGTGTAAGGGACTATTGGTTATTAAACCCCTTATATTCCCCATAGTTGAATCACTATGATCTCTCATGGGAGGAAGATGATGTGGAAAGATCATCAAAGCAGTGTTGGCGGTGTTCCTCAGCAGCATGACCCATTTCATACATCTAATGAGAGCTTGTAGGTAATTTACATAGAGTGGGTTTTGAGGTCTAACCATTCTATAAATTCCCTCCAAGAGCCTAGGATTATTTATTTGATTTAGTAGTTGTTTCCAATGAAATTTAATCTTTTGTTAATCTTCTTGTTGTTTTTCAGATCATTTTTGAAGTTCCCATAGACGTTTCTCTCTAAATACTTTAGATGGTGAGGTATATTTTTCAATTGATATATTTCCTGATACAACTTTGTTTATGATTCCTACATATCATATCTCAATAGATGAGTTCCATGATCTAATGATCCAGTTAGATGTTCTGATGAAGAATGGTTTTTCCCTACTCATTCTCCTTGGGCAGCCCTAATGTTTTTTCAAAGAAGACAGATGAACCACTCCCATTGTGCATGGACTATTACAATTTTTACTAGGTAACTATTTCAAATAATTATTAAATGGTATTTTTAATTAATTTTATTGATCAGCTAAACATTGAAAATGGTTATGAAATATTGGTAATTATTTTTGTTATCATCAACTTAGAGTATCAGAGTCTATTATATAGAAGATGGATTTTGGATGTCGGTATATACAATTATAATATCTTGTGATTCTATTTTATAAAACTAATAAAAAAACAAATTTATTGATTTTAAAAATCATATATTCTATTAATACATTGATACTTTTTTAGTTCCAAATGATGATCATTTTTTATTTGAACCAAAAAATGGGAAAGAGCACCACTAGTTTTTTTGAATCATAAGAGAATAAAATTTTATATAAATCATTCAAACTAAAATTTATATATCAAATATGTGATGTTTTTAGGTAATTATATTTCTTAGAAAGACGTATCACTTTATTTTATCAATGTGAAGGTATTCATTTCATTAGAAGAAACACATAATATCATTTAGATTTGTATCTTCCATGGTCCTACTAAATATTATTTATGATACATCCATTATTTCACAATTTCTATATCACCTTTGACTTATCCTTAAATTGAATAGTATAAAATTTGAATGGGATGAAAAGTATCAGTTTTACATCAATGAGATGACATGAATTATTCATTATCTTCTATTTTTATCTTACCAGATTACGAAAAGGGGTATGTTGTTCTTTGTGATTTTTGGTGTTGTTTTTTATGTAGGATTACAATGTGTTGGGTTATCTACCTCTCCAACTTCAACCACTAGTTAATAATTAACCTAATAATTATTTATAACATGTTACAGTTATGTATTCAAATAACTATTAGTAGCATTGTCTTTATTTAGATAGTTTAAAATTATATTATGACCATTAGATTATGAGATCAATATTCTCTAAAAAATATGTGATTCTCATAATGATGAGGTGGTTGGTATAAATTAATATTTTTTACTTATAAATAAAAAGAACAATGGGGAAGATTAATTTTTTATGGACTATATTTATATTACTGTAACATTGTATGATTTTCATGAATTAATCAAAGAGTATAACCTTATGGTTATTTTTTCATGGATTTATATAGATGCTCAAGGAGATTATTATGGTATTGATAAAGCAAGTAGTCAGTTAACATTATCTCTTATTGAAACAATTTGGTACTATTATTAATAATATGAAATGTTCAAAAAAATTTGATAAACACTTCATAGTTTGGAGACTCTATGATTATGGTTCCTCTCTTCTGATGGTATTCTATTTTTTGGGATCTATTTTTTATCCCATCTTATGTTAGGATCATTGATTTTTTTGTATTTAATAGTTCATTTTGGGTCATACATCATGGAAAAAATGAAATGTATTATAATATGATATCAATATTTTTGTGGTTAGTAATAATCCATGACATTTAAACAATGTTTCCGGTGATACACATTAAAAAAGTTAATGATAGAGGATCAGAAACCTTATGATTTTCATTAACCTCTTTCAATTCATATTTTAAAATGAGAAGAGGTGTTGAGTGATTTAATTTTTTGATTACCATTGAATCATATAGAATGAAATTATACATTTTTGTAATTTGATCAGTTGAAAATGTTAGATCATTTAATATGAGAATGGAGAAAACTAATGTGGAAGATATGGTTATGTTTTTTGTGTAGTATGTTGTGATGTTATATGGTGTTCTTTCTGTTGTTGATTTATATAGGTGTCCTATGTTAATGTAGAGGTTCTAGAGTTGTTTATAGATAGTGGTGGTGATATATATTAGGTTGAGAACATATTATCATTAATATAAAGATAGTCATTCATATGATTCTATTCAAATTTTGGATGACATTCTCAGTGTCTTTGTCTTGTATTCTTTCAGATCCTGAGATATCCATCATTAATCAATTGAGTCTTCTTATAAATCCTTTTTCCATAATCAATAATAATTGAACATTTTGAGGAATGTGTGGTCACTCACTCAAGTCCCCATATTGTTGGGAAGAGGAGAGGGAAGTGTATTGGGTGGGATGGAGTGTTGTTCAATAAAAATAAACAAGTATTTATGATATACGACGACATTTAATTATAGAACACTATTGACTGAATTATTAAGTGGATCAATGAAATCATCCTTTTGTGTTTTCCATAGGTGAATGGAGTTTCTTGAATGTTCGTACTCTACTAGGTCACAATTCGCTTGGTAAATACAGGAAGATATCTATTAGATAAGATGTGTCGTTGATTTCACTAAGTTAAAGTGGTTGGTTGTTTATATATTGTCATTTATTGTTTAGTAGACATATATTTATAATTTCTTACACAAATCAGTGTGTATGAAATATCATCATGATCCCTCTAAAAATTTTATTAGGGATCATATTGAGTTACAACCATGTTATTTAATCATTTATAATCTAGTTGAGATCATTGAAACATATGTGAATGTCATTTAGGGGAATTCAGTTATATTCTTCAGAGTATTATGGGGAAAAATCATATTTTCATGATACATGGGACCATGAGTCGTTGATGTTGTAGAAGTAGCCTCACATATTTTACATAAATAAGTATTCCTCATTATTTTTTAGAGAAGTAATGTTTAATGTTCTTGAGTTTTTAATATGCTATTACTTATATTAAGGTAATTCCATTATCGGTATTAATTTTCCTCTATTTTGGGTGTTTCATTAGAATCCCATGGATAGAGATATGTTTTTTTGATGTGATCTAAAATATAGGGGAGTATGTTTTTTTTAATATTTTTTTTCCATGATAAACAAGATAAAGTTGTTTTAGGGTTATCCACATGTTTAGATCATGAAAAATTTGGTTCATGAATTATGTAAAAATCATACTATTTCACAGTCTATTGGGGAAATACATAACATAAAAGGGTATTACAAACGATGTAATTTATATTGGGATGATTTCATTTGTTCTGTACACAATGTGAATGGACTTCACAATATGTATTTCAATCATGAAATGTAAATTTAAAACATGGGGTTTTAATAAAAATTAAATTGATTTTTTAATGTTTGTGAACTATACATTATGATAGGTTTTTAATGAGATTAGACATCATTAAAGTCTCATATGTAGCTCTTTTAGCACATTTCATGGATGAATTATCTTATCATCCAACCCCTAGATTCTATTAACTCTAGCCTAAGTCTCTCATTTGTGATTTTAGAGTCCGTTGATCCTTAAGAATAATTTCATTTGAGTTACTTATAATTATTGTACTCATAGTGAGTTTCTCTGGGAGTTTATGTTCTTTTTTTCATTTATCATGGTAGCATTATTTCATTGGGCTTATAGAGTAATTGGAATGTATTGTTTTTTTTTGTGATTTCTTCAACATATGATATGATATCTTCTTACTAAGATATACCATTGTGTTGGTTCTGGTGTGGGGTTTTGATATTTCTAGGTATGTACTTTTTTCTTCCTCTCTACAATGTATTTTTATATATTCAATCATTTCTAAGGTTTTTAGATTGATTTTAAGTCCTCTATTGCTATTTTTGTGTTTTACATATGGGTTGAACCCATTATTAGTGTGTGCAACCAAAATATTGAGTTAGATGGCACCATATCTCCTATATATATGGGTGAACTATATTGATTTGTATTTGTAAACTATTTTATAAATGAAATGTAATTATTTGAAGATATATTTTTGTGTTTGTGTCAAAATTGGTTTTTTATATAAGAGGGTTTACCCATTTAAATTCTAGATGAATTTTTTTTCAAGTTAATTGTGAAATTTATTTCTCAATGAGTTTTTAACAAATGGTTTTGATGAATTTCTATGTAAAACCTATCTCATGTGAATCCTTGGGTGAATATTATGGTAGTGTAGAAATAGGCCTTAAAGATTAATATTATTATTGGGTTCACTCATTATGTGTTCCGCTAATCTATAGTTGTCTTACTCATGGTATTGGATTAATTTTTGGGTCTCCCAGTTTCTATGGTGTTCCTATACTCCATAGATAAAATGAATTTATCTAGGATCATGATCTATGTGATTATATATGTTAGGGTAAAATTTTATATTGCTAGAATATCCTACTGTTTTTCTGGTCATGATGTAACTTGTTCATTTTTCATGCACTATTCAGTTACACATCCATTGATATGTCATTATATATAACATAAGATTTTTTTGGTATTTAATTTACTTATATGTTTTTTATAGGTATATTAAATTAATTAACATATTATAACAATATTATTGGGAAATGTAGGAATTAGAAAATTAAAATTTTCTTCCATGATTTGGATATACAAATTGAAATTTGTCTATCAATAATTATTCTGTTTATATGTGACACTTTTTAGATTATTTAATATAATCTTGTTGGGGAACACCTCGGTGGGACCCTACAGAGCCTGTTAGATGACACCCTATACAACATTTCAGCAGTTTGTAGAAATTTATATGTATTTTGATACCAGGAAATGCAAGGCGCAATATAGAGTTTTTGTGTCGTAACATCCCAGGTAAATAATGAATATTAATTTTTCATATTTATCCATATTTGTGAATAAAATATTAATATTAATCTAAAGGTAACTCAATGCTTGCTAGCGTACCCAATACGAAACAATGAGTTTCTTTCAAATCTTACGTTGCACTCTAATAATAAAATAATATTATTTTATATGGTAGTTAACGCCTAGCCGTTGTAATTGTGGGAATGAAAATAACTAACTAAAAAATTATTACATATTATTGTAAAACATTTTTAATTTTTTCCAATAAATGTTAGAGGCTTAAAATTCAAATGAATCCAATTTTAAGCATAAATCTTCTTATATTCTTTAAAAGGTCGATTAAACACATTCTGATGGAGAACCCTTTTTAAATATACTTTTGAAGATTTTATATGTTATAGTTGAAAAATTAAAATCCTTCTTTATAATATGGACATCAAAATTTACTTTGTGAAAATTTCTAATTTTTCCGATAAAGATCTATTTTAGTGAAAATGTTGTATTTTAATTCAAAACATCTTTTTAATCTAATTTACTTATATGATTAGATCATATTTTTAATTGGTTTTAAGGTGAAATTAGAATATATTTTTATAATTTAATCCAATGGTGGTCATTTGAAATAATTTTACCTTGAAATTAGACTTAAACTGGTGTAAATCTTTTAATAGATATTGTTTCTTAAAAACATACTATTTATTTTGACAGTGGGAAGTAAGTATTAAATTAATTAATGAAACTTTTATGTTTTGAATTTTCTAAAATAGACGTCATTTTTGAATTCGGAAAATCAAATATAGATTATGGTGAATTTTTGGTATTTTTCTGAAAAACATCAATTTTTGATGAATAGTTCAACCACTAAGTGGTAGTTAAAAAAACTGATTTTTCATTTAAATGAAACATTACCACTTCTACTATATTAATTTCAAAAATCCGACATAAATTTTTGTATTTAGGATGTAAAATTTGGATCAATGGGATTAAAATAAATTTCTAGTGAATAGTAACGTTTAAGTTTTATTAATCACGGTTAAAGGTAATTAGTGTAATTAAAGGTAAAGATAATGTTATAATAATATGAAATGTCTTTGACACATGTCCTACCATTATTGGATGAGTCATGTCCGACCAAGACAATCCATGGGTCAACTTGGGGACCCCATGGAGCCACTTCGGTAGAAAAACGGCATTAATAACATTTTATTTAAAGTTAAAATAAAAATTTCACAATCATGTATTGTTTTACTAAAACAATTTTTACATGGTTTTATACAAGTCATATGTTTGACTAAAAATATACATTATAAATTTAAAAATATTTTCTATATCATAGAATTATTTTTATAATTTTTAGACATTAAATAAATTAATATATTTATGACACCATGATGATGCAATGATTACCTCATTAATAAATGATTTAAATAAAATGGCAAGATAAGGTAAAATCTAAGACATACACTTGTCAAAAACCTACTATATGGGAGGATTTCGAATCCTTATCACCTTATCCTATAAAAATATATTTGTGGAAAGTTTAATATCCGAAAATAATTTTATAATAAAGTAACTTTTCAATACATTCCAAGAGTACCCCTCCCCCCTCTTATAAAACGCCCCCACCTCTACCCCTCACCCGCACCTCTCAAGCCTTTGTCTCAACCAAACTATGATCATTGATTCACTCCACATCCCTCTCTTAATCATAAGAACCTTACCTTTGGAAGAAATCTCTTCACGAAACCCTTTTGGTTCAAACCAAGAGGTGTTACCCGATTTAAAGGTAATGTCTTCACTTGTGTTATTTTGTTTTATTTTGCTTCTCCAACCCCCTAAAATCATTTTATTCCTTTCCTTTGTAACAAAACCAGAATCTCCGATATACTAGGATGTTGTTATGTGAAGTATTCGAGCTACACTTAAACAAAACTCTGTCTAATTGATAAAAAACATACTATTTCTATGGATGGAGAATTACTGCCTTACGAAATGATGATTGTTCAATCATATCTTAAAACCATTCATGGTGGCCATTATGATGTAACTATATTTTATATATTATATTTATGATATTTATGTTTTCTATTTGCTTCTATATTTTATATTTAAAACATACATTTATTCTTTTCATGTTGTGAAAATGTGATAATTTCATACGAGGAAGTGTGGACTATCGTCCCCTCAAGTGATGTGACTCGTTCATGCAATACATGGAATGTATAAAGAATAGAATTAATGAAAATATGTGACCTAAATAAAATATATATTATAATGGAATTATAATATATATATATATATATCTAATCTAGTTTTTATTACATTAATGTGCCAAAAAAATAAAAGTAGCATTCATGCGTACGTATGGCCTACCGTCTCCATAAACAATGCATTTCATTTATTTTTATCTCCAAATATTATGGAATAAGTATAAAACGAATATATACTTGATATATATGATATTTACATCATTAATAATATTCTGGATATGATGTATATACAACTACATTGACAATGCTTTTCAAACAAGATCATTTTTGACTCATGTACTGAACATCGACAAAATGTATGATATGAACTCACATAATTAACTAATTGTTATAACATTATAACATATGATATTAATTTAATAATAAAAATTAAATTATTTCCTTAAGAAATTATAAATTGACCAATGTTTATTATTCAGGAATATAAGTAAATGAACAATACAAGTCAGGCTTGATGTAAAGGATCCCACCTCTCTCTTTCTTTTTAAGTACTCCCATTTATGTCATTTCTTTTAAGCTCATATTTCTTATGTTTTTGGATGTTCTTTTATATTCTTCATTCCGTAATTTTTATGTTCATATTATGAGAGACCCATTTTGATCTCATAAATCCATTTTTGAATGTTTTATGTGGCACTGTTAGGCTGCCGAGTTTTCGTTATGTATTTGTCATCTCACATTTATTCGCGTTTGATTTAAGCTATATTTTCCAACATTTCCTTTGAGTGGTGTTTTTACTTCCAATTATTCTACTGTTTTTGTAATATAATTTCTTTTACGAATATTTACATCAATGTTGTATAGTCCTTCTTTCATGGGTTGTACATTTCGAAAGTTACCCAAGTCGGTAAGGGAACCTTTCAACCTCGTATTTTTAAAATAATTCTCTTGCTATGTCTATTAATTTACATTTTGGGATAAGTTCTTCTATAACCTTATTGATGTAAATTTCTTGTCCAAGTGACGAGATACCATTCTCTCTCTCATCAACTCATTTTCTGAATTTTAAAGTGACGCCGTTAGGCTGTCGAATTTTTGCAAGGGAACATCTTGACTCAATTTCAATTCTTTGGGTTAAACATATACTCCATTAATATGTCATTATATAAATATGTGTGGATGATATATGATTTTTTTACCCTGATTATACACTTATATTTTGTGTATTTATATTTGTCACACATAATTATGTCATTTCATTATCCTTGTTCTAATGGCATGATCCTTGATTGGGATTACATCTCAATTTCATCTCATTGAGACATTTCTTAATAATATGCACTTTTATTATTTTAGAAAGTGTATATACAGCCCCTTTGACATTCCATATCCATATTATGTCTATACTAAAGTCATTGAAATGTTTTGAAAATGGTCTACTTTCATGTGGCTTATAATTTAAATGTTCAAAATGGAAAAGGACACTTTTATTAAAACATTGTTTTAAATGGTTTTAATGATTTATTCTTCTAAACATTTATCATCCATGTACATGTTTTAAAAATGGTTTTAAGGATTTATTTATATGGACATGAATGTTTTAAAACCCTTTCAAACGTTTCGAAGTGGTATGGGGCACTTTGATTCTAAAATCTCTTTTAAATGTATTCTATTGATATTTTCAATGTATAAAGGTAATTTTCTCTCATAGAGTTTTAATTATTTAATTAGATGTTTTTATTTCGGATAATATCATGATGTGATCTCTTGTGATTCAAATGTGGAAATTTTATGTTTCTTTTATGAATGATTTAAGTGTTATGATTATGTTATCTTTCTTGGAAAATGATTGTGAAGACGGGTGGTTCCCTGATAAAATAAGGGTGGGTGAGCCCGATATAGTTCTCCAATGCATTGGATAACGCGAAGGAGTTAAATGCTAAGGTTTCTCCAAATAGATTTAGGGAATATACTAAGATGGGTATTCCAAATGTAACCACGAGGGTTACTCCCTACGTAAAAATGTTATGAATGCCTCATCTTACATTTACGTCTTATGTTTCTTATGAGTTATTCATAAATCTTATGATTTCATGAGGTATGTTAACGTGCTTATGTTTTATGAGTAAATTATTATTTCATTGACTCTTATGTATACATGTACTAATGTTTCCTTTCCGTATTTTTATATCTCTTACTGAGCTTTTTATGCTCATCCCATGTTTTTGAAATGTTTTTCACAGGTCAAGGGAAAGGTACATGTTATGATGAAAGTGTCATGGAAGTGTCAAGAAAGAATTAATGTTTTATATTAAATATGTTTTGGTTGATGGAAAAAATTAATACTATCTTTTATGTAACCAATTTGTTTAAATTTGGAATGTAATGCATGATTTATGATCTAATTCTCTAAAACTCTAAACTTGAAAATATCCTCAATGTGAATTCTTGAAATAGATCAAGATTAAGTAAGGTCAATGGTTGGGTCCGTATAGTTGGTATCAAATGTCAGTTTAGATAACTTTATAGGTTACAGTGTTTTTTAAGAATAAGGGACAAGTTGTGTATAACCACAATGGTTATTATATTAGAAAGAGTCATTGTTATTTTTGAATGTTGGAATGAGTTTGAGATAACATGGATAATTATATCTTAGTGATTATCTTCCTCTTTAGTACATGATGAATTTGTTGATATATTCACACTGACCTTTTTAGTTTTATTAAATGTATGGATATAGCAGGAACCAAAGTTACAATGGGTTTGACGGAAACTGTGGTGGTTCTCTGATTAAGAGACTCGATGAAATGGGGGATTCAATGAGAAGCCCCGTGGTAATTCTAAACCAACTATCTGGAGTCGTGATCAACAACTTTAACCTTAGTGAGTTTTCTAATGCATCTTTTATGAGAGAACCAGCTCGATGTGGACGTTTAGGTGATAATTATAAAGGTAACCATTAGGGTTTATATGATCTTTACTTTTGAGGTAATTATGGGTTACTATATGTTATGATGGAAAATGAAAGGCATGAGATAAACATGAGGTTAAAATATGTTATGGTTATTTTTGAAGATTTTATCTTATTTTGGGGAATGTTTTAATAATTATCTATTTTTTTAAAAAGGACAACACGCAGACTGTGTGACAACCCATCGCGTCGGACAAAGTTGCGGGAATCCAACCCACAACCAAAGTGCGACTGGTATTTATCTGCTACAATTGGACTACATGAAGTCCCTGGTTAGTATGACTAATTCTTTTCAGTTAGATGATTTTATGAATCAAGAGAAAGATTATTTTGGGTTATCTATGGAAATTATTAACCTATCATGGAGGATATGTGATTAGGTTAATTACTTTTCAATATGATACTTTAAGAGAAATAGATGTTATTTAAAGATAAATGTTAATTTGTACCTTGGAAGCCTATGTGATTAAATCATTCAAATATTTGGGATTCAATCATAGTTTGGTTTACTTGGACGAATTTTATGGAAATTTTTTTTATTAAATGGTCTTCGTTGAACTTTGGGTTTTGTTGGACATATTTTGGAGATTAAGAATAGATTTTCTTTTTTATAAAGGATTATCCATTTTTGTATTATCTGATCTTGTTCTAAAAATTTTGGTTTTGGATAAGGTATAAATACATGGGAAATATATAGTCTTCGTTTTTGGATTAGGTGATTCTCTAGAAGATGATTATAGCTCTCTTAATGTTAGCAAGTCATCCTAAATACTCGTCTTTTGGAGAAAACAAGAGTTTGTGTAAGAAATCTAGTAAGAGATGAGAGTCTACACGAAAATTAAATATGTTTCCTTATGATTTAGTTATGTTCATAAACAAATTACTCAATGAATAGAAACATAAAAACAAAATTGTTGTCTGTTAACTTTTCCTACTAGGGAATCAGATACCGTTTAACCCATCACCAGTTTATGGTTTTATAGATGTTAACATTCTCCTAAATTTTTTTTCTATCACTCTACCTCAGAACATAACCCATTGTTCTTTCTTCCAAATCCATGTTTTTTAAATTGAATCCTAGTATGGGTTACTCGGGTGACCTTTTCACTTCCCTTTCTTTCTTTTAAAGTGACAGTTTAAATTACTGCTTTTCTGATGTGGGGCTTTCAATAAATTTTCCATTCCCAATTTTAAAAATTTCAAGGACTCAATTCCCAAAAGGGGGTAAGGATGTAACATCTCAGGTAAATAAAGAATATTACCTTTTCATATTTATCCATATTTGTGAATAAATTGTTAATATTAACTTAAAGAGAACACTATGCTCGATGGCGTACCCAATATGAAACAACGAGTTTCTTTGAAATTGTATGTTTCTCTCTAATAATAAAATAATAATATTTTAAATGGTAGTTAATGCCTAGCCGTTTGAATGGAAGGAATGAAAATAACTAACTAAAAAATGATTATATATGTTTGTCAAATATATTTACTTTTTTACAATATTTGTTAGAGGCTTAAAATGCGAATGAATCCAATTTTAAGCATAAATCTTGTAATATTCATTAAAAGGTTGATTAACCGCCTTTTGATAGAAAACCCTTTTTAAATATACTTTTTTATATTTTGTATGTTATTTTTGTAAAAATAAAATCCATCTTTAGAATATGTACATCAAAATTTACTTTGTGTAAAAAAAAATTTATTCCGATAAAGATCAGTTTTAGTGAAAATATTGTATTTTAATTCAAAGCATATTTTTAATCTAATTTACTAATATGATTAGATCATCTTTTTAATTGGTTTTAAATTTAAATTAGAATTTATTTTTACCATTTAATCCAATGGTGGTGATTGTAATTAATTTCACTTTGAAATTGGACTTAAACTAGTGTTAATCTTTTAATAGATATTGTTTCATAAAAACATGCAATTTATTTTGACAGCGGGAATTATTTATTAAATTAATTAATGAAACATTTATGTTTTTAATTTTTTAAAATAGTCATAAATTTTTAATTCGGAATATCAGATATTTATTATGGTGAATTTTTTGTATTTTTCTGAAAAACATCAATTTTTGATGAATAGTGAAACCACTAAGTGGTAGTTAAAAAAACCGATTTTTCATTTAAGTGAATCTTTACCACTTCTGAAAATTAAATTTCAAAAATCCTACATACATGGTTTTCATTAGGATGTAAAATGTGATTCAATGGGATTAAAATAATTTTTTGGTTAATAGTAACTTTTAAGTTTTATTAATCGCGATTAAAGGTATTTAGTGTAATTTAAGGTAAATATAATGTTATAATAATATGAAACGACCATTAAACAAGTCCTAACCTTAGTGTATGAGTCATGTACGACCAATAAAATCCATGGGTAAACTTTGGGACCCCATGGAGCTAATTAGGTAGGGAAATGACAATAATAAATTTTTATTTAAAGTTAAAATAAAAATGTCAGAAACATGTATTTTTTACTAAAACATTTTTTACATGGGATTATTCAAGTAATATTTTTGACTATAAATATCCATTTGAAATCTAAAAATATTTCCTACATCATAGTATTATTTTATAATTTTAATACATTAAATAACTTAATTTATTTATGACAACATGATGCTGTAGAGATTAACTCATTAATAAACGATTTAAATAAAATGAGAAGATAAGGTAATCTCTAATACATATACTTGTCAAAAAACTATTGGATGTGTTTATTTCTAAAAATTATCACCTTATACTCTAAATATAAAATTTTGGGAACTTTAATATCCGAAAACCATTTTATAATAAAGTATATTTTCACGACATTCCAAGAGTGCCCCTCCTCCCTCTTATAAAAGGCCCCCACCTCTACCCCCTTACCCACACCACTCAAGCCTTTGTCTCGACAAAAATCTGCTCATTTTATCTCTCCACATCCTTCTTTTCATTATAGGAGCCTTACCTTTGGAATAATGCTCTTAAAAAAATGCTTTTGGTTCAATCCAGGAGGAGTTACCAGATTTAAAGGTAATGTTTTCACTTGTGTTCTTTTGTTTTATTTTGCTTCTCCAACCACCTAAACTATTTTTATTCCTTTATTTTGTATCAAAAAAAGTATATCAAATATACTAGGATGTTTTTATGTTAATTATTCGAGAAAAACTTACACAAACCTCCGTCTAATGGTTAAAGAACATACTATTTCTATGGATAGTGAATTACTGCCTCACGAAACGATGATTGTTCAATCTTCTCTTAACACCTTTCATGGTGGCCATTATGATGTCACTGTATTTTATATATGATATATATGGTATTTATGTTTTCTATATGATTATATATTTTATACTTAAAACATACCTTTATGCTTTTCATGTTGTGCAAATGCGATAATTTCATATGAGGAAGTGTGGACTACCTCCCCCTCAAGTGATGTGACTTGTTCATGAAATACATGGAATGTATAATTAATGAAATTACTAATTATATGTGACATATATAACATACATATTATACTAGAATTATAATATATATTTCACTCTCATCTATTTTTAATTCCCTTAATGTGCCAAAACAATGAAAGTAGCGTTCATGCGTATGTACGCCCTACCGTCTCCATGAACGATGCATTTCATTTCATTTTATCTCCAAATATTATGGAATAAGTATAAAACGAATATATACTGGATATATATGATATTTAAATCATTAATAATATTCTGGATATGATTTACATACAACTACATTGACAATTATTTTCAAACAAGATCATTTTTGACTCATGTACCGAACATCGACAAAACATATGATACGAACTCATGTAATTAACTAATTATTATAAAATGATAATATAAGATATTAATTGAATAATAAAAATTAAATTATGTCCTTAATAAATTATAAATTGACCAAAGATTATTATTCCGGAATATAAAAAAATGAACAAGACAAGTCGGACTTGAGGTAAGGGATCCTACCTCTCTCTTTATTTTTAAGTACTCTCTTTTATGTCATTTCATTTAATCTCATATTTCTTATGTTTGGGGATGTTATTTTATATTCCTAAATCTTTAATTTTTATGTTCATATTATGAGAGACCCTATTTTATCTCATAAATCCATTTTTGGATGTTTTATGTGGCACCGTTAGGCTGCAGAGTTTTTGTTAGGTATTTTTCATCTCAATTTTATTCCTGGGGGATTTATGCTAAATTTTCCACAATTTCCATTGAGTGGTGTATGTAATTCCCATTATTCTACTCTTTGTGTAATATAATTTTGTTTATGATTATTTACATCAATGTTGTATAGTCCTTCTTTCATGGGGTGTACGTTTCGAAAGTTACAGAAGTCGGTAAGGGATCCTTTCAACCTCCTCTTTTTGAAAGACTTATTTTGTTATGTATTTTAATTTTAATATTGGGGTAAGTTCTTATATATACTTATTGATATAAATTTCATTTCCAAGTGATGAGATACAATTTTCTCTCTCATCAACTCATTTTCTGAATTTTAATGTGACGTCGTTAGGCTGTCGAATTTTTGAAAGGGAACTTCTTAACTCAATTTCAATTCGTTAGGTTAAACATGTACTCCATGAATATATCATTATATAAATATTTTTGGATGCCATATAAATTTTTTACACTGATTATTCACTTATATTTGGTGTATTTATATTTGTCACACATAATAATTTCATTTCTCTATCCTTTCTCTAATGGCGTGATCCTTGATTGGGATTACATCTCAATTTCTTCACCTTGAGACATTTCTTAATGATATTCACGTTTATTCATTTATAAAGTTTATATACAGCCCCTTTGACATTACATATCCATATTATGTCAATAATAATGTCAAATTAATGTTTTTACAGTGGTCTACAATCTTGTGGATTATAATTTAAATGTTGAAAATGGAAAAGTACTCTTTTATTAAAACTTTGTTTTAAATGGTTTTAAAGATTTGTTCTTTTAAAAATTTATCATCCATGTCCTTGTTTTAAAAATGATTTTAAGGATTTATTTATATGGACATAAATGTTTTAAAACCCTTTCAAATGTTTCGAAGTTGTATGGGACACTTTGATTCTAAAATTTCTTTTAAATGTATTCTTTTAATATTTTCAAAGTATAAAGGGATTTTTCTCTCATAGAGTTATAATGATTTTGTTAGATGTTTTTATTTATGATAATATCTTGATGTGATCTCTTGTGACTCAATTGTGGAAATTTTATATTCCTTTTATGAATGTTTTATGTGTTATGATTATGTTATGGTACTTGACAAATGTTTATGAAGATAGGTGGTTTCGTGAGAAACTAAGGGCGGGTGAGCCCAATATAGCTTTCTAATGCATTGGGTAACACGAAGGAGTTAAATTCTAAGGATTCTCTAAAGAGATTTAGGGAATATACTGTGATGGGTATTTCAAATGTATCCATGAGGGTTACTCCCTACATAATAATGTTATGAATGCATCAAGTTACCATTACATCTTATGTTTTCTATGAGTTATTCATAAATCTTATGATTTCATGAGGTATGTTACTGTGCTTATGTTTTATGAGTAAAGTATGATTTCATTGACTCTTATGTATACATGTACTAATGTTTCCTTTCCATATTTTTATATCACTTACTGAGCTTTTTATGCTCATCCCATTTTTTGAAATGTTTTTCATAGTTTAAGGGAAAGGTACATGATATGATGATACTATCAAGGAAGTGTCAAGAAAAAATCCATGTTTTATTTTAAATATGTTTTTGTTGATGGAAAAAATGAATAATATCTTTTATGTAACCACATTGTTTAAATGTGGAATGTAATGCATGATTTATGATATAATTCTCTAAAATTCTAAACATGAAAAGATCCTCAATGTGTATTTTTGAAATAACTCAAGATTAAGAATGGTTTAAGGCCGGGTCTTTATATGTGGTTATATTTTAGCTATATCATGGTATCTTATAGTGATATGGTTTTATTATTCCACCCTATCACATTGAGATTATTTGATTAGAGTTTGTTTTCTTTTATTGTTTTAATTTTTATCTAATATATTGTTTAGATACCTTTTTGAGTTATTTCACATTAGCTATCTTCTTTTAGTTATTGAGTATTTGTATATCTAACACATTTTCCATCTATTAAATATTTACATAGACACACACAAACACACACAAACACACACACACACTCAAACACACACACACACATATATATATACATGATGTTGTTTCTTTAGATAAGTGAATTAGTCCCCTCATGTTTTTTTGAAGGCATGGGTGATAGTCACCAGTCCGTGAGGATCGGTAATTCCCTTCAATTACGTGGCCATTCAGGTTGGCTACTACTTTGAGATAGTATCCAATTGAGATCATCTCATATATATAATCTATGAAACTTTGTTTATATATTTCATTGAAAAAATAATAATTATTATTTATTTTCATCACATTATAATTATTAAATAATATGTTTTACAGAAATAAAATTTTTATGATGAATGAAAAATAAATTATCTAAGAAAAATATATTATCAACAAATGCACAATTTTTATATGAATTCATGAATTTTTTAAATGGATAGAAATTTTATAAAATTATAATATTAAATAATATTTATATTGAATATAATTAATAATTTAATTTCCAAATGTGGAATGTAATGTTCAAAATTTTATCAACATTAATATCATTATAGAAATCTATATTTTTACACAAAAACTTATTTAAATTTGAAACTATTAATTAAAATATTAATAAATTTATTTAATGATATATGTATTATTATTTAAATCATCCAGAAAAAATTATCCCATGATAATTTTATCATATATTTATTTGGGATACAAAATTTTTGGTGATCATTATAAATAGTTTAATTTTAAGGTATTTATCATGACCACATAAAATCTCAAAAGTTATTTTATACCACTAAAAGGATTTTTCATGAAAAATATGATACATTATGTTAAGATAATGTGCTTATTGTTTTATTTCAATAACAATAGAAACCCATAATGAATACTCCAATTTTTTTATATTTTGCTGTTTTAATAAAATTTCATTATGAAAATAACATATTTCAAAATTAGAAATGGTGTTTATTTAACAGTTACAGTTCACTACTATATAAATTAAGGAAATACACTAAACATTGTTAGAAAAAATGTGGAAAAATCATTGGAAGAATTTTTCATTTTATTTCATTATCATATATAGTCCAAAAGCTATGTTTGGAAAATAATAATGAATTCATATCTCATTTTTCTATACTAGGTAATGAAAAATACCAATCTAAATCACTCAAAATACATAGATCATGATGTTACTCATTAATTACCTCTATATAACCCTAATAAGATAACTTAAATCTCTTATGAATATCCTCCCAAGCATTAATAATAACCCTCACAAGATAAGGGTACCCATCTACACTTTATTCAAGAACCTTCATTATATGATACCATTCAATACCTGATTACTCATTTTGTTGTATATTTTTACAAATAACATTTTATCTTATATTGATTTTAGTGGGATGATAATATCTTTCTACTCTCATCCTCCCATTCCATGAAAACTTTATGTGCAATGTTATGTTGTTGAAAGTATACTATTATTATATCTAAGACTAAAAATTTAATTCAGAATGCCCATCCCAATTTGAGCGATTTTTAATGACATAAATTTCTGTATACATAATTTATTTCATACATCCATTTTTGTAACCCCCCTAATAATAATATTGGAATAAATATTGTAAAATATGATCCTATGTTGGATAACACATTTGGAACACATATTGATGTAAATAATATGAATGTGACACATTGGGTAGAAATAATATATTCCACAAATGCATGAATAATTTTTTATCTCATAATATGGAACATTTGGTGAATGATAAGTTATAATAAGTAAACAATGTTACAATGTCTTAGTTTTTAGTCCTTACATCGCCTTAGGATGTAATTTTTTATAATGTTACTAAATTCCTCGCATTAACTTATTTTTTCATTTTATGTCAATTTTCAATGTTAATGTTGATCATCCTAATGTTTAATATATTTCCATGATTTTAATTTTTGTTCAAATGAAATTACTTATTATATTCCATGAATTTACTATTACTATAATTGAATTTTTAGTGAACTCATTTCTTATGTGTGTCCCCAGGTTATCCAATGACGTTTAAGAAGTGTAATATATTTTTCATTTTAATGTCTTATGACATTATATAATGATGATTTATTCCTATTTCTAGTTGTTATGTTAGGTAATTAATTTCCAAAATACACTACAACTCATTATCCTTTCAGTTTTATTGAGTGTATTTTTTTAACTCATGAATTAAGGTGTAAAAAATGGGCTTTCAAAAATTGTATCATTGATAATATTTGTTTTCCATGGTAATTATATTAAAAGCAATCATGAATGCATGGGGAAAGATAATATACATAAGAAAAAATAAATCATTTTTGTTAATGTATAAATTATGTTATTTCCAATTATATAAATCCTCATATGAATACATCATATATTTGTGACTCTATAATAGTTTTACATAGGGGTAGAATCCAAGAAATGATTGCACTACATTTTTGGCAATCATCACATAGTACATGAAAATAGTCCTTTCTAGGAAGATTGTTAGACTCTCATCGGGGATATTCATTCAATAAGTATAAATATAATTATGAAATATAATTATTGGGAAAATTATGATAAGAAATTATATTGAAGAATACATCCGTATAACATATATTTTATCATATAAATTCATAGATTTTGGAATATATTTCATTTATTATTTATCTATTCAATGATCATAATATCAGTTTTATTTGTTCAATAGATTGAAAACTTTCATACATAACTTTTCATTTATTTTAGTTAATGGTTGGAAATGTAAAAAAATTGAGTCAAAACCTAGTGTTATAGACATTATGATGACTACATAAATTATAGGCCTAAGATGATGAAGTATTTATTACAACATATTGAGATAATTAAAAAAGAGGTATAACATGTAATGATTAAGAATTGAAAGATTGTTGAATCTCCCAATATATCTAGGATATGTTGATGGATTCTCTATGAAGATTATGTGATAAAGGTAAAAACGAATAAATATTTAATTTTTAACATGTCAAAAAAATGGAATGAGGCGCCAACAAAAATTTGAAAAAGGAGCAAGTAGTCATTTTATGTGTGAAAAAATAGGTTAGAATGTTAGTAAATAAATTTTTAAAAAAATTGAAATTAATATTATTAACAAACACTATGTTCAATTAGTGGTTCCATAAAATGTTCTCTACCATAAATTTGAGGTATTTTATAATAATCAAAGAAAAATAATTTTTCTGTGATCTCGAAAGAATTGTGGGCACTAAATAACACTAAAGCTAGCAGATTAATGAAGGTCCCGTATTATGAAAATAACCAATAAGTATCATAATAATTGATGTGTTATTGAAAAATAATGTAATATATGTTACTGAAATATTTAATTCTAAGTCATTACACCTTTTAATAACTAGGATGTTATCTATTAACATTGATGTAGCATATCTAACAATTTCAACTGAATGTAATAAATATATATTAATATTTAACTACAATTAAATTTTTATAGGAATGTACTTACTAAAAATATATTTAGTCTCGCTTTATAAGAATTTGGCATTAAAATATATATGAATTTGAATTTAATGTATAGAGACAACATAAATTACATAATGAAGAAATCCTCACCACATATCCATAATCACTATCAAATTCTACAAATTTGTAAGGGGAGAGATTGATATATTTTGGTATAATCAAATAAAGAATGGATATTATATCTTTTTAATGAATCATTTTTTGCAAAAACAATTTATTCTAATCAGTGGTTCAACCATGATGGCGTACCCATTGATATATAAAATGGTACTCAAATAATCCACTAGTATTCATCTTAAAATGGAAGTTGATATCTAAATCAAAATTATTCCAATAATAAGTTATATTAATATGGAATGTAATCTCCTAAATAAATATATTAGGGGATCCATAATATAATAGGAAATTGAAGGCTATCCATGACAAAAAACATTACCGAAAAATATTTTCCTTATACAAGGTAGTTAATATCATATTTTTTTTAATAAGCATTACAAGATTTTTTTTGATAACTACAAATAAAACATAAATGGGGTGATGTTTGTTTGGAATGATGAATATTAGGAAATCATTGATGAAGAAAAGGTGATAAACTATTTCCCCTCTAATTTATGATCTACAAGTGTAACTACTAAAAATAGGATCTAAATTTTTTTACAATGATCTATTAACTAATTATTTGGTGAAATTATATTTATAGTCATATGGGTGATATATCTAAGGATCCTAAAATCCAAAATTATATATTCATATCAAATTATATCAATATTCACACAATATGATGATATAAAAAATAAAGGTTTTTGATTTTTCAATCTATTACCATAATCAGAATATTGAAAATGTGTCATATGATACTTGTAGAATAGATACCTAATCCATATAAATGAAGATTATTATAAGGGATAAAATATATATTGACATGAATTTGAAGGACATTATGAATAATGAGATGTAAATTATCAAACCTAGCTAAAAAACTACTCAATCTTTTATTATTGAGAGGATCATGGAGTCCTAGAATGATGATGATGTATCATAGAAAAATGAATGGCATATTTTGGATTGCAACTGTAGTAATATATTTTTAAGGTTTGGATCTCAAATATGTGTCAAATAAAAATAATTAAACTAATTTATGAATTTAGGATGATATGCATACCTTTTCATTCTCTATTACTATTAGATTCATTATGATTAATGGAGATTTGAGGAAAAAATACAAGTGGGAGAAAATGATGATGGACATTGAATAATGTTTATCATGATTTGTGGTTTGACATCAAGTCATCACTAATTAATAGAATTATAAGTTTATTATTCGACCACTTCCCATTAGAGAATGAAAATTGGAAGATATAACCAAGGATTTCATCAATGAAATAATAGGGAACATAATGTAAGTAAAACCCATACTATAGTCGGCAACATTACAATGTCTATGCATTGTAATATAAACATGGATGATTTATTTATAAAATAACTCTCTAATATATATATATAAGAGAGATGTTTTAATAAATGATGTAGTTCTAAATTCAATTTAATCAGGTAGAGATATAAGTTCTACATCGAGATATTTGATAATCCTTATAGAGGCATTGGATAATGAAATATTATTCAGAATTTAATATCACCATTAGATGGATGAAAATTTTGATAGATCAAATAAAAAAGTAGAAAATATCCTGATACATATTCCATCAATTTAAATGGATATTGGCATCAACATCATCCCCTAATTGATTTTGAACATTACAATAGTTTACATTCAATAATTAAAATGGTTCCTTATAAGGATCATTCTGATAAAAGGATTCAATCCCCTAAAAAAGGAATAATTTGTAGAGTGAATGTTAGTCAGACATAACCATATTCTATATATTAAAAAATGTTCAAAAAGTTCAGTTTTTGTTCAAAACCATTAATAATTGAAATAAAATAAATGAAAAAATAACAATGAGACCTATAGATTGAGGTTGCGAATAGTGTTTTCCACCGTATATAGTTAAGGATGAATTTCATGATGATTTGGATGATGGGAAATTTGAGGTCCCAGATCTACCTGGATCAACGGTTTTTTTTATATCAACTTTTGTTGAGGTTTTTCAAATGATTATTGGAGGAGTTATAATAATTAAAATATGGAAAGGGGATTACACGTCATTTAACTATATTACACGATGTAAAATCCTATTTCACGGTTTTTTTTTGGAAAGCATCACAACATGTTTAATTTGATATGGAGTGGAAGAGGTATTCATAATGTGAAATTCATTGGGATTTAAAAAATAAAATAATATTGAGATGTGATAGAGTTTTCAAGGGAACACGACCTCGAGGCATTACATGGTGTGATAGGGGATTACATGTCATGTATTACACTAATGCTATATGTTTTGATTGTTTTCCAACAACTTGGTTTCTATCTTAACCTATAGTTGTAGAAACTCTCCTTTGACCCTGGGTTTCCCAATAATCATAACATCATTATTTTGGGGATTCCATTATCAAGGAATGATCCCTATCTCTCTCTATTGATCTGAATTGATTCCCTTTCCATATTATCTATGACATACCTCAGTTATTGTGGTTTCATTGATCTGTCTTGTAATATCCTAGATAAATAAAGTATATAAAATTTTCATATTTATTAATATTTGTGAATTAAATATTATTTTTTCTTTAAAGGGTGTTCTATGTTCAATGGTTTACCAGATACGAAATAACAAGTTTCATTGAAATCTTATGTTGCACACAATGATGAGTTATACTGAAAAATAATATAATATTGTTATTATACTAAATGGTAGTTAAAACATAGTTATTTTATTAGAGTGAATGAATAAAACTATCTAAAATAAGATTTAAGATGTTTCTAAAATGTTTTTACATTTACCCAAAAAAAATTTAGAGGCCTAAATTGATAATGAATCAAATTTTAAGCATGAAACACTCTAATATTCATTAAAAAGACATTTTACTACCTTTTGACGGAGAACACATTTTAATTCTAGTTTTTATCACTTTTATATGGTCTATTTGAAATAATAATGTTCTTTATAATCAGGTCATTAAAATTTACTTTCAGTAAAATATTGGTATTTTCCAGATAAAATTCATTTTTAAAGAATATTGAAAATACTGAATTTTAATTCAAAACATTCTTTTAATATAATTTATTTATATGGTTAGAGTATCTTTCTAAATGGGTTTAAAGTGTAATTATATTATATTTCTACCATTTAATCCAATGTTGGTCATTGGGAATAATTTCACTTTGAAATTGTTTATAAATAAGTGTCAATCCTTTTATTGTTATTTTTTTCATAAAAACAAGCTTTTTGTTTTGACAATCGGAATTAATTTTATTTTACTTAATGCAAATTATTTATTTTTAATTGGTAAAATAGACATAATTTTGAATTCAGAATATGATATATATCGTAGGATGAATTTTTGGTATTTTTCTAAAAACATACTATTTTTTATGGATTGTGAAAACACTGAGTAGTAGTAAAAATGCCAAATTTTTATTTTAAATAATTTTTTATAGCTTATGATAATAGAATTTCAAAAATTGGACATACATTCTTGTTATCGTTAAGTAAAATGAAGTTCAATAATATGAAAATATTTTTTTGGTGAATAGTAACTTATGACTTTTAATTAGAGCAGTTAAAGGTAAATAGGGAAAATCAATGTAAAAATAATATTATAATAGTTTAATATTACCTTAACACTTGTCCTAAACTTATTGGATGAGTCACGGACATCCAACACAATCCATGGGTATGAATTTTGGCCCTTAAAATCCATTTGGGTAAGATAATGACATTAATAACTTTTATTTAAAATAAAAATAAAAATATCATAAACATGTATTATATTGCTAAAACAATTTTAATGTGTGGTATAACTGAAATTTCATAATAAAAATATTCATTTTAAAGATAAAAATATTTCCTAAATAATCTTATTATTTTAATTTTTAGACATCATATAAATAAAATTATTTAGGACATAATAATGATGAAATGTTTACCTCCTTAATGAATGATTTAAATAAATAAGTTAATAAAGATTAAAAAAATAACCCAAACCTCTCCAATTCGTATTTAATAATTTTATTTCTACCATTAGTCATCTTATAATTGACTATAATATGTTTTGGACCTTTAGAAACAGAAAATCCTTATATAATATAATATTATCTAGACACTTTTTTAAAGAGCCCCCCCCCTTATAAAAATTCCACACCTCTAACCCATTACTCTAACCTCTCAAGCCCCGTTGGATCATCTAAAATCTTCTAAAATAATCTCTAAAGATCCCTATCTTCCTCTTAGAAGTCTCATCATAGGCAGAAAGCACTTCAAGAAACACTTTAGGGTCAAACCAAAGGGATTTACCTGATTTAAAGGTAACATCTTCTCTTAAGTTCTTTTGTTTTGTTTTACATCTACAACCCCCTAAATTTTTTTATTCCTTTATTTTATAAAAACACCAGTATCTGTAATATACTAGGTTTTTTTATGATAACTATTAAAACTATACATACACACACCTCCATCTAATGGGTTATGAACATACTGTATATGTGGACGACAAAATAACGCATGACGAAATGATTATTGTTCAATCATTTCATACCACTTCATATGGTGGCCATTTATGTTGGAACTATATTTATATATGATATTTATTATGTTTATATTTTCTCAATTATTCTTTAAATTTTATTTACAAACATACATTTCTGATTTCCAATATGTGCATTTACGATAATTTAATTTGATAAAGTGCGGACTACCGCCGCCTCAAGATTAAATGATTCGTTCATGAAATACTTGAAATGTTTAAAGGATGGAGTTAATAAAATTATGTAATATGTACCATATTATATTATAATATAATTATTATATTCCTATAGATCTTTATTTTTTCATTCCCTTACATATGAAATAGAAATGAAAGTAGCTTTCCTACGTACATACATCTTACCGTCTCCATGAAAGGTGTATTTCATATTTTTTCTCAAAATATTATGTAATATTATAAATAAGTACATAAAATACATATATTATATATATATATATGATATCTAATTAATTGATATAATTATTTAGAAAATTTTATTTTTATGACATGATCAACTAGTAAATATAAGAAGTTCATTTTTACTCAAGTACATTATATCGGCAAAAGGACCATTATTAACAAAAATGGTTGCTTAATGTTTATAACATGGTAATAAGTGATAAAAAGGAATAATAAAATTTTAAAATATTCTTATGTAAGTATTAATTATCTTTATCTTATTATTCAGGAGATTAATGAATGAACGGGTCAATTCGGACACGAGGTAAGGGGTTTCTTATCTAAATTTTAATTCTGTGAGATTTCCAATGTTCAATTCTTATATATAGAATGTGTTGTATTTTTTTAATACCATTGGATATATATTATCATTATTCTCTTTATATTCATGGTATTATGTGATTAATTCTTTGGTTATTAACTTTTGGTCTTACGACTTTACTGATTACAACGTGGTAGGGGGTTTTCATCTCACTTTTTATTCCTGTGAGATTTATGTTATGTTTTCCACTATTTCCTTTTACGTGGTGTGTGTACTGACCATGATTGTATTATTTGTATATTATAATTTAATTTATTTTTATTTAATTATGCATTTTATGTTCCTACTTATATGTGGTGTATGTTTTGTATGTTACCAAATCGGTAAGGGATCTTTTTAACCCAATTTCAATTCCATGGGTTATTCTTATAATTCGTAATTTTGTTATGCTATGATTATGTGTAGAATCACTGTTTAGTTACATATATTGTAATTTAAACTCCCCTTTGTGTGGATATACTTTAAAAATACAAAATTTATCCATTGATAAATTTTCAAGTCCCCGATATGAACATCATAAGAGTAATTTTAACTCAATTTACATTCAATAAGTTAAACATCCAAGTCATTGTTGTTGTTTTTACAAAAAAATATCTGTGAATGTTCTCACAAAGATTTACAATGAATATCCAATCATAATGAGTGTCTTTATAATTTTCACACATTATTATGTAATATATTTATCCTTAATATAAGGATTTAGTTTTTATAATGAATTTTGTCCCAATTTACATTCCATTGTGATTCATTGTTGTTAAGAACCATTTCACTCTTATGTGGTTCATATAAATTCCTTTGGAATATTATATCATGAATATATTTATTCTCAAGATATACTAAATTTATAATTAAATGTTATTCCTCAATTATTTGTATCCAATAATCTCTAATGTTGTAAAAAACTATTTAACTGAAAAATCGTTTAAAATTATTTAATGATTTAATCTTCTAAATATTTCTCATTAATGTCCATGTTTCCAAAAATGGTTTTTTAGGATTTATATATATGGTCATTAATTTTTTCAAATGACAATTTATTTAAATGTTTCAAAATGGTATGGGACACTTTGATTCAAATTTTACTTTATTAAATGTTTCAAATAATTTATTAAAATGGTTTGATAATGAATTGACTATGGAAATATATTGAAATAATATATTGTTATAGCAATGTGGAAATGTTATCATTCAATTATTATCGATTTATATGATAGAAAAATGTTTTGTTTCTTTGGCATTGTTTATGAATATTGGTGGTTTTGTGATAAACCTAGGGCGGGTGAGCCCAAGATAGCTCTCCATTGCATTGGGTAACGTGATAGAGGCAAATGTGAAAGTTTCTTCTAAGAAATTTATGGACTATACTATGCTGTGTATTCCAAATGTAACTCCCTACATAGCTGTGATATCTAAAACCTATGTATGTTATGGATTCCACTAGTTACCTTTTTTATTTGTGTTTTCTATGTAAATCTTATAAATTCATGAGATATGTTAAAGAGCATATGTTATGTATTTATTGATGAACTAAAGTATAATCTCTTTTCTTTATAACACATACTGATCTTTTTATTCTCATCCAAATTTTTTAAATTTTTTTCGCTTGACTTAATGATGATTACGGTCAAGGATGGGATCGAGGAAATGTCATGTTGTCTAAAACAAGGGACTAGACAAGACACTTTTTTTCATGGGTTTTTATTTTATGAAAAAATAGAAAATGAGTAGAAGTGACTACCTTCTGAATTTTTTATGTAATTTAATAGTTATGGAATTATTCACTAAAACTATAAACCTGAAATAATTCTGAAGGTGAATTATTAATTTAATTCATGATTATGTTATTTTTAAGGTGGGGACCTTATAGTTTCTACCAAAGGACAATTTAGATATCGTTAAAGGATAGGGTGTTATTTTAGAACTTGGTAAATAACCATAATGGTTATCATATTAGAATGAGTCATATTTTTTTTAGAAGTGATAAATGGTTATTACATTTTGTGGTGCAAAATGAAAGGTATTATATAACCATTGAGGATAAAAAAAAATCTCGTTATTTTTGAGGAATTTGTCTCTATTTTGTTTGAATGCTATGAAATTATATATATTTTGAAAATGGACAACACACAGACCATGTGATAACCCGTCGCGTCAGACAAAGCGATGAGAATCAAACCCACAACAAAAGAGCGATTGGGATTTATCTGCTACCAATGGACTACCTGAAGTTCATTGTTAGTATGTGAAATTCATTCTACATTAATGCTTTTATGGATCAAGAATATGTTGATTTTGTATCTTATGTTATATAAAATAAAAATCCTTATTATTAGAAAAATAATTTGGTGATTAAGGGATAATGGTTATTTTGGAAGACACTCTCCCTTTTAGGAACACTATATGCTTAAATAAAATATAATACTATGGGATTTAAATTGTGGAGTAATGGTTGAAATATTATTTTTTAAGAATCAATGATTTTATTATGGACATAATGTTATTTGGGTTAGTTATGGAAATTATTAACCTATGATAGAGAATATGTTATTAGGTAAATTACACTTCAATATGAGACATTTAGAGTAGTCGATGTTTTTAGAGATAAATGTTATGATTTACTTTGGAAGACTATGTGATTAAATCCTTTTGAGTTTTGGGTTTCAATATTAGTTTTGATTATTTTAAATAATTTTAAGGAAAATTGTATATTTAGTGGTCTTTCTTGAACTTTGGATTCTTTTTGTTAATTTTGGAGATTAAGAGTAATATTTCTTTTTATATAGGATTATCCCTTTAGGGAATATATGATCATGTACTAACCAATTTTGATTTTGGTTAATCTCTAAAGATAAGGGAAATATATAGTTCATCTTTTGTATATTATGTGATACTCAAGAAGTTCATTCTAGATCATTATGTGTGACCAAGCCAACTTGGATACATAATGTTTAGAGAAACGATGGGTTTGTGGAAGAATTTTATTAAAGGATGACACACTACATGACTAGTATATAAATTTCATTAAGATATTAGTCTAGTTATTAATAAAATTAATCAACTATATGAAAAAGATCTTGATTTTTTTTGTAAGCTCTCTTTTATCATCAGGCAGTTACCCTAGCAAAAATTTATGGTATTGTGGTGGTAAAAGTTCCGTCATCAAGTTCTCTATCACTCTCTATTAATCTATGAGAGTTATTTTCTCGTCCATATCAATGTTAATAGGACATCCCAGAATTTTTTGTCACGAGTTACCATTTTAACTCTCTTCCTATATTTTAAAGTGACATTTTTATTGAATATTGTTTTGATTTGGGACTTTCAATGAAGATTCCCAGCCAATTTTTAAAATTTCGATGACACAATTCCCAAAAGTGGGGAGGGATGTAACATCCCAGGTAAATAAAGGATATAAAATTTTCATATTTATTAATATTTGCGAATTAAATATAAATTTTACTTTTATGAGGTTTCTATTTTCAATGGCATACTTGATACGCGTCATTGAGTTTCTTTGAAATCTTACGTTGCACACAACATTGAGTTGTACTAAAAAATAATATAATAAAATTATTATTTTAAATAGTAGTTCACACATAGCTGTTGTATTGGAGGGAATGAATATAACTAACAAAAATATGATTAAATATGTTCCTAAAATGTTATCACATAATCCCATTAAATTTTAGTTTCTTAAAATGATAATGAATCCAATACTAAGCATTAAACACTATAATATACTTCAAAAAGATGTTTTACATACTTTTGATGGAGAACCCATTTTAAATATAGTTTTTTAACTTTTTTATGTTTTATTTGAAAAAATAAATTCATTCTTTATAATCGAGACATCAAGATATCCTTTGGATAGAATTTTTGTATATTTAAGATATAATCCTTTTTTTAATGAATAGTTAAAAATAGTGTATTTTATTCAAAACTACCTTTAAATATAATTTCTTTTATGGTTATATTATATTTTTTAATTGTTCTAAAGTGTAATTAGATTATATTTTTAATATTTAATTCAATTTTTTCCATTGGATGTAATTTTATTTTGAACATGGGAATAAACAATTTGCAATATTTTGATAGTTTTTATTTCCTGAAAACAATCTTTTTTGTATTGAAAACGAGAATTATTTTTAATATAATTAATGAATTATCAATATTTTGAATTTGGTAAAATAGAAATTATTTTTTAATTCAGAATAATAAATATATCTTAGGCTTAGGTTTTGATAATTTTTCTTATAACCTTAAATTTTTTATGAATAGTGAAAACATTAGGTAATAGTTAAAATATGACTTTTTCATTTAAATAAAATTTTACAACTTTTGTGAATTTAATTTCAAAAATTCTACATAAATGGTTGTTATTGGGAAGTAAAATATGGATAAATTAGATGAAAATAATTTTTAACAAATAGTAACTTTTTGACTTTTATTTTCATGAGTTAAAGGTAAATAGGGTATTTCAATGTAAAAATAATATTATAATAATATAAAATAACCATAACACTTTTCCTAACCTAGTTGGATGAGTCATGACCGACCTATAAATCCTTGGGTATGACCTTTGGCCTTTGAAAGCCATTTTTGTAAGATAATGACATCAAATGCCTTTTTATTTAAAGAAAAAATAAAATATCATAGACATATATTATTTTAATAAAAAAATATTATGTGGTGTTATATAATTGAAATATTTGACTATAAATATTCATTTTAAAGCTAAAATGATTTCCTACATCATGATATTTGTTTTATAATTTTTAGACATCATATAAATAAAATTATTTATGACACAATAATGAGTTAGTGTTTACCACATTAAAGAAAAATTTATATAAATAAAATTATAATGATTATAAAAATATACAAAACCAGTCCAATTATTATTGGATATTTTTATTTCAACCATGAGCCATATTACCATTGACATTAAAATGTTTTGGACCTATATAAAACGAAAATAATTATATAATAAAATAATATTTTTACACTTTCCTAAAGATCCCCTCCTCCCCCTTATAAAAAGATAACATCTCTAACCCATTACCCACATATCTCAAGCCCCTTGCCTCATCCAAAATCTACCCCAATAAGCTCTCATGGCTATATCTTCTTCTTAGATGAATTAATTTTTGCATAAGGTACTTACAGAAACCCTGTTGGTTCAAATTAACTGGAGTTACCCGATTTAATGGCAGCATCTTCTCCTAAGGTCTTCTGTTCTATTTTAAATATCCAACCCCATATACTCAATTTATTTATTTATTTTATAACAAAACATGTATCCTAAATATAATTAGTTTTTTTTATGTGATGTATTCGAACTACACTTACACACTAATCCATCTAATGAGAAAATAACATACAGTTTCTGTGGACGACAAACTATCGCCTCACGAAATGATGATTGTCCAATATTCTCCTACCACCTCTTATGGTGGCCATTATTATGGAAGTGTATTTTTATATGATACATATTATTTTTATCTTATAACTGTGATTCTGTAATTTTTATTTAAAAAAATAATTTTATGCTTTCAAATATGTGTATATACGATAATATCATTTGAGGAAGTGTGGACTACCGCCCCCCTAAGGTGATATGATTCGTTCATGACATTCATAAAACATATAAAATATGGAGTTAATGAAATTATGTAACATATATATCATATTATATTTTACTAGAATTATAATATACCTATGTATAATTATGTTTTCATTCCATTAAATATGAGATAGAAATGAATGTAGTGTCTAGGCGTACGTACAACATACCGTCTCCATGAATGTTGTTTTTCATTTTTTTATTTCCAACTGTTATGTAATATTATAAATACATAAATAATATATATATATATGATATATATGATATCTAAATCATAAATATCATTCTGTGTATAATGGAATATTTACCACATGAATGACTTGTAATTTTAAGAAGTTCATTTTTGGCTCAAGAACCCAATATCGACAAAATGACCATAATTAACTTAAATGATTTAATAATGTTTATAACATGGTAATATGTGATATAAATGGAATAATAAACTTGAAAAATGATTTTAAGAAATTATAAATTAACATTAGATTATTATTCAGGATATTAAAGAACCAACGTGTCAAATCGGACACAAGGTAAGGGGTTTCTTATCTCATTTTATTTCTGTGAGATTTCCATTGTTCACCAATTATTTATTGCATGTGGTGAATTGTGTACCTCCATCTGATATATATTATCATGATTCTATTTATATTCATGATATTATGTGGATCAATTATTGGTTATTAACTTGTTGTCTTATGACTTCATTGATTACAATGTGCTATGGGGTTTTCCTCCCACTTTTTATTCTAGTGAGATTCATGATATGTTTTCCATTATTTTATATTGTGTGGTGTATGTACTCCCCATAATTGTATTCTTTTTATAATATACATTAATTTATGGGTATTTAATTCATCATTGTATGATCTATATTTCTTGTGGTGTATGTTTCATAAGTTACCACATCGGTAAGGGAACTTTTTAATTCTATTTCAATTCCATGGGTTATTCATCAAATTCATTATTATGTCATGTTGTGATTAATTGTGGAATCACTATTTAATAATTTATGTTTTTAGTTCCCCTCCCCTTTGTGAGTATATAATTTTGATACACATAATCACTCCATTGATAAATTCTCAATTCGTCGATATGAACTTGATAAGAGTAATTTTAACTCAATTTCCATTCATTGAGTTAAACATCCATGTGATTGGTGTTGTTTTTAAAAAAAATGTATGAATGATCTCAAATTTATTTACACTAAGTATCCAATAATATTGATTGTATATATATTTTTCACACAAAATTATGTAATATAATTATACTTATTCCCATGATACAATTTTTACAAGGGATTTCATATCAATTTAATTTCCATTGAGACTTCATTGTTGTTATGCACCCGTTATATCTTATATGGTCTATATACTATCCTTTGGTATATTATATCATGAATCCCTTTATTCTCATGACATTATAACATTTCAATTAAATTTTATTCCTCAATTATTTGTATTCAAGCGTCTCTAATTTTGTTAAACACACTTTAACTAAAATTTCTGTTAAAATGTTATAATATTTTATTCTTTTAAATAATTCTCATTAATTTATATGATTCCAAAAAATGTTTTTAGGATTTATTTATATGGAAATTAATGTTCTAAAATTATTATTCAATTAAATGTTTCAAAGTGGTATGGGACACTTTGATTAAAAACCATCTATTAAATGTTTTAAATGGTTTTTGAAAATGGTTTGATAATGAATCGATCCTTTCAATAGCTAGAGATAATATACTGTGATGGAAATGTTGAATTATTATAATTCATTTATTCTTGATTTATATTTTATGAATAGATTATGGTTCTTTATATTTGTATATGAATACGGGTGATTCCGTGATAAACCTAGGGTGGGTGATCCCGAGATATCTCTCCAACACATTGGGTAACATGACAGAGGTAAATGTGAATGTCTCTCCGAAGAGACTTAAGGAATATATTGTAATGGGAATTTCAAATGTAACTCCACACATAGTTGTGAAATATAAAACGTAATTATGTAATATATTCCACAAGTAACCATTACAATTTGTGTATATATGTAAATCTTATTATTTTATGAGTTATGTTAAAGATTATATGTTATATATGTATTGATGAACTAATGTTTTATTTCATTTTTTATAGCCCTTACTGAGATTTTTATGCTCATCCTATGTTTTGAAATGTATTTCACATTGCATAAAGATTAATAGGGTAAAGGATGGGATCGAGGAAATGTCATACAGTCTAAAATAGGGGACTAGACATGACTATTTTTTCAATAGTATTTAATTTATGAATAAAATGGAAAATGATTTGAAGTGTCTAACTAGTAATTTTTGAGATGTAATGAAATAGTTATGGACTAATTATCTAAAACTCTTAATCTGAAAAGATCCTCAATGTGAATTATTCATTTAATTCAATATTATGTAATGTTTAAGGCCGAGTCCTTATATGTTTCTTTAAGTTTTTATTTTCCCTGTGATTGAATGTGATCTACATATTTATAATGGATTCTTTTATTTGTTGGTTAGTGTGTATGTGTAGCAGAATCCTTAGGTGGATGCATTTGTAGCGGGATAATTGATCATGATTTTATTCTTTGATCAATTCACATTTTAAGAATGTCAACAACCATCTGAGGGATAAGAAATTTTTATTCTATATTTCTATACATGAAATAATATATCTATCTTGAATTATCCCTTTGATCGCAATAGAATTGAATTAATTAAATAAATGATCTGAATTAATGAATCGGTATCAATTGCATAGTGATGTTGTTCTTTTTTACCATGATACCAATTTGCATCATGATTTTCTAGAAAGTGTGATATGTATGCTTTGCATGATTTAGAATGTTTTAATTATGGAAACTATAAAAGAACATAAAAATATATGTAATTGATAATTAATTCTTTATTTGGTTATTGGGGCATGAATAATGAATCGGGTTGTTGTTATTGTAATTTGACATTAATCAAATTGATGCATATATACTTGTTTAATTAAAATGGTATAATGAACCTGAATCATGCTGGTAATTTTTTATAATGAAATTAATGATATATTAAAATAATTGGTTTATTAATTTTTCATATATTGAGATATATTTTTTCATAGGATTATCGTTGTTGGAACCTATGAAAAATGAATAAGTTAATTCATGATGGAAGATGTTTAATAAAGATAATTTCCTTGTATGGTTTGAGTTTCTGGATTTCTTATATAGGCCATAATATTTATGATTGGGAGTCATGAGAGATCATTATATGTAATTTTTGAATTCATTTATTTGGGGCTGAGATCCTATTTCTATATTTTTTCTTTTTTCATGAAATTTTCTCTAAATGGGATATATTTTTATGTGGGGTTGGGTGTTTGGGATGTGATGTGAGATTGAGATAGATTATCATGGAGGAATGTTATGGTATATGGGTTTGGGAGGCCCAGTTTTTGTGATATTAGTTGATTCTTGATGTAGTGAGAAGCATCATTTTATGCATGTGTTGTCGGGGAGGACACAAGAGATTATAAAATGGGTTGATGTTGGGATTAGTCATTGATGTGGAAGTTGGATTCTTGTTGAATCAAGTGTTTTATTATCTTCACCACGTTCACCAATTTTCTAGTTTTCTTACTATCTGCCCAAAAGAGGTGATGATTCATTGTGTATTCCATTTTCATTTTGTTCTATCTTTTCAAGGATTTAAGGGTATACACTCTTACTATAGGTGGAAGAGATGTGATAGGTAGTTCATCTAATAACCATGTTGATCCCCTTGTTTTTTATGTATTTTGATTTTCTCATTGAATATAAGAAATATGAGAATCTTTAAAATGGAAGCATTTTTAAATAAATGAATAAATGACTTTGAACCCATGGGTTGGAACTTATAGGGATTAAATACTGAAGTTATACTTCTGAGAAATTTTGGACTCGATTCATTTATTCTTAGAGGGCCTGGAACATTGTTTTGATGCTAATGAAATGTAATTTAGAAATTATAATGTTTAGTTAATGGTTAAAAAATTATTTCACATAATGTGAAAATGATAAAAAGTGAAAATTTAACATATTAAAACTCCTTAATTGGTTGTGGTCTTATAAAATATCAACTTTTTGTAGTGGAAACTACAAGTTTGTGAGAAATTAGGTGTAGTTATTCCTATGACTTGGTTATTCCTATAGTGTGGTATTGAGATATATTATATCATGAATTTTTATTTGTTTCTATAGGCTAATTCACCCAATTAGTTTGGGAAAAATATTCCTTGATGAATTTGAGCACTGGGGGATTTTTCCCCAATATCTCGATGGGAGGATGGATGGAGGACTACCCCCTTTGTCCCCGCTCTTTTCTCTTGGTAGTTACTTGTGTCGATATGCATTAGAGTAATTTTTCCAGTATATGTGAATAGAGGTATTTAATGGCTTGTGGTTATTCACAAACATATATTGTGCATATAGTTTCCTATTTACTACTATATGTGTAATGTGTGTAGGCTTTGATGGATTGAGGATCCTTACTCAGGGTATCAGTTGTAATGGCTTGTGGTAAAATACGCAACATATGATACATGTTATGAATGATATGGTGGAACATGAAAACTCTATAATTATGTTTTTTATGTGGACATGGTGGTGTGATGCATGAGGTTCATGTTGACGCATGAGGTGTGTGTTCTGGTTCTTTGCCTTGGAGTATGCAGAATAGCCTTTTTGGAGAGATATTTTCAGGATATGCTTCGTTGGGGAAAAGAGGAAAACTAGTGTGTAAGTGGTAGTGGGGTATAGTGGATATTCATTATTATATAATATTCTATTGTATGTGATACATGGTGAGAGTGTCCACGCAGTGGTAGGGAAATTAATATACATATTTTTGTTACATGTATATTTCACTTGTTGTTCAGTATGATTTATCTTGATTTCATTACATTTACAAGAATGTATATGGTGGGGGATCTTACTGAGTATACTTGTATACTCACCCTACATTATATAAAATATTTTATGGTCAGTTGGAATAGGTTGCAGATCAGACTGATGACTATTATCTTGGGGTTATGTAGATAATATTTGGGCTTCACGGTTGCTTCAATTTTAATTATTTTGGTACATACAGTCTACCCATTCAGTTAGAGTAGTAATTGAAACATAGTACATAAGTTAACACATGATTATTTTACTATGTTATTTAAGAATGATTTAAAAATCAAATCTCTATCTTTTTCATGTGTTATCTTATGGGGTAATTCATCCCATTTTTGGGTTTAATATTCTCTCAGTTTTAGTTGCCTACCAAGGGACTACTGGATGTGGGAATCAGGGGATCAATCTCTATATTTTCACATTCCTAGCCTAGGAGTGGTACACAGTGTGGGGAGGGGTTTATGATACAGTGGTATCAATGGTCTGGTTGAGGGATTCAATAGAGTTGGAGTTTGGCATAGGTGAGGTTACATGTATTGGTAGGGAAACCATGTCATATATTATTAAAAATCTACTGTAAATTAGTCTTTTTATTATCAAAACACTTTTAATGAAAAAAGTGAGAATCCAAGATGACCAAAAACATTCAAATACCAACCAAAATGGAAAACCCATAACAAATAACCAGATTAACTCCTCCCCAACCGTTGTACCATGATGACAAGCCCCCAACAAAGCATGGCCTTTCAGCAAGCAGTCCCCTATAGAAGCTCGGGAACAGTACCGATGGCAAATCCATACCCTCTAAGAATCCATATCCAAAAGACATGCTATGATGAATACTTCATGCTCGGAACCCCATCTGAAGCTGAACCAAGTAGAGTGCTAAATACGAATCACAAAAATATGATATAAACAAACAAAGAGTTCAAACCACGCATACCACCATCTTAAACTGAGTCACAAAGGATTAAAATGAGGTTCCCAAAATCCACTTATCTAATGAGTTTCCAATGTACGGAAGTAATCAGGGTGTTTGAGGCCTCCATCACCAGCTTTTCAAACACATATGCCAGTTGATCCCAAGTACGAATGTACTCTTCCATGCTTATCAATAGTTTATTAAATCCCCCTACCAGAATTATGTCTTTATTTTCAATAAATGTGTATTTCTCCTCATTAAGAGTCACTCTAAGAGCCTCCCCATAATTTTAGCCACCTCCTCCTCATTTACATTGAGAAGCAGGACCTGCTCAATCACATCGTCTTCAGAACATAAAATCAAACCCGAGGAGACCTCACCCAAGTCCCCTACTCCCTGATTTCCCACGCTCACAGTAAAAATATTCTTCTCATTAACCTTTTTTGTAGAGTGGGTCTCCAAAAGAGGGGGTAAGAATGATTCGTCCTTCCTCCCCCTCCCCTTCTTCAAACTACGGGTTCTCTTCGGGCACGAGGATTTATCTGCATAGCGTCCAATATCGTTTCCAAATGAGTCCTTCTAGCAAAGCCCTTCTCCATCACCCATGTCATCTATAACAGGTCCTAGACCAACCTATCCAAGGTCTAGAAACCACTTACATGAGAGAATTGGGGTCTGAATCAAAGAATCCAGCCCCACTGCTCTTCCAACGCCAGTTTGGATTGCCACCTCCATAGCAGAGCCCTGCTTCCCCTCACACCCACCACCACTACCCGTCCCTAACACATCAGTAGACATAACATCTGGAATATCCTTCAACCCTTCCTTATTCTTTTCAATATCCCCTATACCCCCTTCCTCTAATTTTCTACCTGATCCTCCTCCTGCTGGGTCACTTCATCGCTTTCCCACCCACCCCGTTTTGATGTTTCGACCATGTACTGTCTAATTATTCTAAACTTCTCAAACACCATCGGATTTACCTGATGCACTAGGACCTTCTTCCCCATGCCCGTTCTCGGGCCTACCTCCCTAGCAACATCAATCTTATTGGTTCCTTCATCCTCCACCAACTGAAACAATTGATCCCCTTACCTCAATCCTCCCTACCTGTTTCCATCAGTTTCATGCCAACATCCTCTCGATTTTCTGAAGCTTTACCACTATCTTTGTCTTCCATCCATGGAATAAATGAAGGTCCCCATAGGTAGTCCTCCATCGGATGACCCGTACGCTTGCACACAGAATATAAAATGTTTCCAATTTCCATGTCCAACAGCATTACAGGTCCCCGACGACAAACATATGATGAGTACCACAACCTCATGCAAGAGGAACAGAAGACCGAAAAATACTCATAAACCCCTCATTGATTGACCTTGTACTCATCACTGATTGTAATCCAAAAATAATCAAAAGGAGGTTTGGACACATCCATTTCTACACAAACCAACGGATTGACTGGGTGAAAAACTGATTTTGTTTGACTATCCAAGCATAAAAATATACCGACAAGATTTCAACGCATTCTTGTAACTGAGGGATTTTGAAATAGAAGAGGATGTTTTGGAAAACAAACACATACCATGGAGGAAGTATGATCACAATTCGTGTGAAACTTGAACGACCATCGAAATAGGAAGAATCGATGTATATTGACGTTATGGGTGGCACATGAACATGTGTTGATTAGGTGTTTCTTAGACGTGAATCAAACCATAATGTGTTGTTTGTCGAGAAGTCCCAATGTCACCCTATCATTATGATCCCTTCAACTAAAGACAAATCTATTGAAGGAGTCTACCAAGGGTCTCCTTTGCATAAATATGAAAACTAGGGTTAGATCCTGAAGAGCGGAGGTTTCTGTGAACTCGGAGTATGAAATATGAAGATTAGGTAAACCATCAATAAGTATCGGGACATTCAAGAATAATTAGTCTTTTTGAAATGGAGGAAAGAAATTATGTTTTGTGAAGGGGCAAAAGTTAGGCTCTATTTCCTTGATCTTCGACGCTCCCCCCCACTTCGGGGGAAAGGGACCTGCTCTGGAGTCGTCATCATCGCCGATAGAAGAAGGGCATCCAACTCAGTAATCAAGGAATGAATCTATTTCTAGATCATCCTTTGTTGTGTATAAAACTCTATCATATATTATTATAAAGCATTGTATATAAGAGAAAAAAGTTGAGACATTGGTATTAATGTCCCCCTGTGATCTGATGTATGAACCAATAATCATAAAGAAGCAACTAAACAAAGTGATACTGGTTATAGGGTAGAGACCTGGGAAAGGATCCTGAATCAATATTCTTTGATCCAATATTTGAATGGGTATACCTTGGGATAAGTTAACCTAAAATGATTAGAAATAATATATTAATTAATTTTATGGCTTTCAAATTCATCATTTAAGAGTTAAAATTTCTTGTTCTCTTACATGTATCTGTCCTAGTCATATTCCTTGTAAGATTCACGTAGTAGATGTTTAGGATGTTGTGATAGTCAATCATTGTTGAGTATAGGTAGATGAAAACAACACTTGGAGGATAAAACTTTATGAGTTTCACTAATAGGGTCAGTATAAGTATGTGGAATTTTTTTTCTGATGTAGTCATAGATGATCAATTTAAATTGGATGTGATATATTTTAGTTTTATCTATTCTCTAAAGGAGTAATATGTATCATTGGTTGTGATGATGTCCCATGGGGATGTCAGGTAGTGGTGGTTCTTGTTCCTCAGGGATCATGAGGAGTCTACAGTCTCATGGGAGGAGTTATGAGACAAGTTAAGAGTATAATATCATTCTTTGACCGTGAAGGAATATAGTCACCCAAAGTTGTTTACCCATTGATAGGGGATCTACATTGGGCAAGAGATCAGAGTCAGTTTTAGGAACCTTCTGTGATTTTATTCAGACCTATTGTTCGATAAGGATTCCAGGGTGAGGAATGTTGAGGAGGATTTCTGCCTAGATATCTAGTGCTAGGTCATCCCATCTGGTGCATGTTGGCAACTCTGGAATAGAGAAACCCATGGGATGAAATACACTGTTCCAAAAGTATTCTTGTAAATCTCATCATTCTCACTTACTGGTTCTGTCAGAAGTCCATATGCATTGATGATATGATCGAGTGATGTAGAGTCCCACTATCATCGATGTTCCATTGTTTCTCGGTCCACCATGAAGAGAGCACGAGACAACTATTCTTCACTAGTGTTTGGGCTTGAGTGGTTTGGCAGTATTTTGGGGATTTCACAGGCATTCAGGATAGATGCATGGTGGGTTTGCATTTTCTTGATCAATGGTTCCATGGAGTGGTGGAGAGATGTCCAAAAAAGATGGAACAACATGTGGTTCTCAATGCAGGTATCTGGTCAATATGGCAGGCGAGGAAAACGGACAGGCATGATGAAATTATTTCTTCCAGTCAGGGCATCATCCATCAAACTATGTGTCTACTTATGGATAGGGTATGATCTTATGAGAGTTGGAAGGAGGAACCCACCCTTCAAAAGAATCATAGATATAGTAATACCACGCTTACGAGAAGCAGGATTAATCGAGGTAAATGTGTTTGTTGGTCACCACCCAGAGGGAACCTATACGAGAGAGAAACTCCGTCTCGTGACCATCCTTGGCTAAACACAACTAGTCAGCTCAGCTCATCTCAGGTGTAAGCCCATACATACACCTTGAACAATCTAGATATACTCAGCTCATGCCACAAAACCACAAGAGGTAACGACCTCATCACCATCAACTGTCCACATCCAGGAGAGTACACCACACGAACATTGTCATACCAGATGAAACTCATCCGAGTGATACACTCCATCGGGTCCCAAACAAACATCTCAGACGCTCACCTGAGAGACTATGCTCGTCGGATAACATCACTAAGGAATCATCGCTGAAACAATATAACCACCAAACTCTTCGGATAGGGGATCGCCGCTATGTTCTGTTAGGGGATACCAAGACCCACTCCAGTAGACGTAGCTCACAGATAGGGGATCACTCCCAGGGTCTGCTGGGGGATACCATGACCCGATAGGCATATGTAGTTCTCACAGATAGGGGATCACACCCAAGATCCACTGGGGGATACCATAACCCGATCTGGGACTCGACAGAAACTCCACACTCAGATAGAGGATCATCATCCATATAATGATGGTCACGATGATACCGGAACCCTATCTGGTATAACTCGCGATTTAGGGGATCGAACCGAAGATGCCGCAACCCTACCGAAACCAAGCACTGAGTAGGGGATAGTATAACCAACGATACCGCAAACCTACTATAAACCTCATGCTGAGTAGGGGATCGTATACCCGACGATGCCACAACCCTACTGTGCACGACCCACCGCATAGGGGATCATATTCCGGATGATGCCGGAAACCCTACGGGGTTAACCTGCTAGATAAGGGATCGATGCCCGTGAATAAGCGGTCACAACAATACCAAGAAGCCGATCTAGGTTAAAGATGCTAGATGATCCACTCCGGGCCCACCGAAGGGATACCACAACTCTAACAGTTTAAACATCCCATCGAGAGGATCACAAACCCATACGAAGGTTGTGATGCCACACGAACCCTCGTAGGAACGAACCAAGGGAGAACCCTCAACCACTGCTGGTCCAAACATCGCTAGCCCGAGTGACCCACCACAACGCCACACTGCGCACCTCTTAAGCCAAAACCGAGGCCACCCTCGCGTTGCACGCGGAAAAACACACAGGATAGGCTGTTTACTCGCCCGAAACGGAGCACCACTGAAAAAGGCACTATTCAACATATCTAGCTCGTGTGGGGCCCACACAACAATCCTGAAACCCATCGAGCGGATCACACCACGGCGATCCCCTCGAAAAAACATGCGGAATCGACAACTCACTTGTCCGAAACAGACACCCGGTGAAAAAGGCACTATTCACCAAAGCCCAGCTCGGGTGGGGCCCACCCCTAGATTCCGAAACTCGTCGAACGGAATGCACCATTACGTTCCTCTCAGAAAAAAACACATGATCAACTATTCATCTGCCAAAATCGGACTCCTGGTGCAAAAGCTGCGTTTCTCCGCAAACGCCAAAACTCGGCCTCGTGGGGCCCGCACCTCGTTCTCAGTCACAACACCTGGAAACCATCTCAAAAATTCCGTCGTACCATCAGGGTCTCAACGCCACTGACGACCTGTCAATCGGCCGCTCCAAGTAGTAGTTACAACAGCCCAAAGTCATAAAATAATAAAATAATATTATTTTATACGATGGTTCTAGCTCCTGGGCCATGATCTCGAACCTTTAAACCCTCGAACCCACACTGAAGGGTTCTCCTTGTCGTCAGGGTCGCGTCGCTGCAAACGGCGCGCGAATCCGGCTCTCAGATTGCAAAATACGGGGGTTTAAAGACCCCTGTATGGTTAAACAGGCCGGTCCGGCCTGCCCAGACCGTCCACCGCCGCCCCGTTCAGCGGCCCTCCACCGCGCTCTGTCGCGCTGGGCGGCCGGCCTCCGCCGCTCCGCCGCGGGCCGCCGGACTCAGCCGACGCCGCGCCGGGACCGCGCCTGCGGATCTTATGCGGACCGCCGGGGCCACCCTGGGGGTATGTTTTACGATCCGGAGGCGTCTACACGACCCTCGGGACCCGATCTATACTACTACGACTTCAATTTGTAGAAAAACGCAGAAAAAACGGGATCGGGGGTTAAAACTCAAACCGCCTACCTCGCGGGCGAAACGCCGACGTTCTGCCTTAGATCCGCACTCCAGAGCTTCCGTTGCGCGCTCCTGGAATGTCCGCCGTCGAATTCTGAGCTCATGGGCGCTTCGTTTGCTCGATTCGGCGGAGCGGAGGCGAATAATGGCGAAGAACGTCGAGAGGAACGATAAGGGGGGGGCACTGATATTTATATCAGCCGCCCGCCGGTGCCAAACCCGCCTCGGAACCGACGCCCGATGCGAACAAAAGTAAGGTCACCCATAGGGTAAATTCGCCATTCTGAACGCAACGGCGGACTCAGATTTTCCATCCGAGACTCCGTTCATAAGTTATTTGAGCCGCCTCCGACACACTAACTTCACCACTTATTTACGGAAACGCCTCAGGTGGCGTTTCTCACCGCAGGCCCGCACCCGCAAAGTTTAAACCTCGCCGAGGGTAAACGGCATGTTCCGGATTAAACCATGCCATCAGATTCCCGTTCTAAGCTACCGTTTAGGAGATACCACAACCCCGCCATGTGCATAGTATGAAAATACTTAATATTTTTATAAAATTAATTTCGGGCACACCGGGCCTCAGAATCGCACGCCGTCTTCGCTCCTAGGTCTGGAATTATTCCGAAAAATATTCCAAAGTCTGACAGGACCAAAAACCTGAGTCGCTATATCCTCCACCCCTTAGAACTTCTCGTCTCGGAAAAGGCCTAAGCACAAGGAAAGCGACTGGACTCTCAACTGGGTCTCACACACCAGCGAGCTCACCAACCAACACCCATGCCTGAATGCATAAGTTAGAGGTGCTCATCCACCACACCTCTGATACCACTCTGTCACGACCTGACCCAACGGGGCTCGAGCCGCGACTCCCCAAGCCCGCCTCGAATAGGCCAGGGGCTGGCGACCAGCACCGAGTAGGCTATCACACACATGGGAGGCATTAGCCTAAGGTACCTGTACACACGCACCCACAAACACCTCCATGAAACAGTGCAGAGATATAGAAACTGAAAAGTAAATGCATGCATACAATCTATCTCAAATCAGAGTGCAACAGAAAACGTACAAAAGGAAAAAAATAGGGCCCACCAAAAGAAAACCACAAAGCGCATCCAACCTGCTCTGTAGAAGGGGAACGCTGCCACAAACACCCGCCAGAAAGCTCCCTCAGCACAGCTCCGGTAAAGACCCCGGTCAACTCGCTCACTAACCTCCGCCTGCTCCGGGTCCTCCTGGGACTCTGTCAATAGGCCTGTGGTATGCACAAGACACAAACATGTGCGGGCAAAGCCCGTGCAGGGTTGAGTATAATCATACTCAGTAGGCACCCCAAAAACCCAAAACCCAAGGGAGCAACTGAAAGGCAACAGTCCGCTCAAACCAGCCAGAGGGAACCCATACGAGAGAGAAACTCCATCTCGTGACCATCCTCGTCTAAACACAACTAGTCAGCTCAGCTCAGCTCATGTGTATGCCCATATATACACCTTGAACAATCCATATATACTCAGCTCACGCCACAAAGCCACAAGAGGTAACGACCTCATCACCAGCAATTGTCCACAACCAGGAGAGTACACCACATGAACATTGTCATACCAGATGACACTCATCCGAGAGATACATTCCATCGGGTCCCAAACAAACATCTCAGACTCTCACCAGAGAGACCACGCTCGTCGCATAACATCATTGAGGAAACATCACTGAAACAATATAACCACCAAACACCTCAGATAGGGGATCGCCGTTAGGGTCCTCTAGGGGATACCAAGACCCACTCCGGTAGACGTAGCTCACAGATAGGGGATCACTCCCAGGGTCCGCTGGGGGATACCACGACCTGATAGGCATATGTAGTTCTCACTGATACGGGATCCCACCCAGGATCCGATGGGGGATACCACAACCCGATCTGGCACTCGACAGAAACTCCACACTCAGATAGAGGATCATCATCCATATAAAGAGGGTCACGATGATACCAGAACCCTATCTGGTATAACTCGCGATGTAGGGGATCGAACCGACGATGTCGCAACCCTACCGAAACCAAGCACTGAGTAGGGGATCATATAACCAACGATACAACAACCCTACTATAAACCTCATGCTGAGTAGGGGATCGTATACCCGACGATGCCACAACCCTACTGTGCACGACACACCGCGTAGGGGATCATATTCCCGATGATTCCAGAAACCCTACGGGGTTAACCTGCTAGATAGGGGATCGTCGTCCTTGAATAAGTGGTCACAGCGATACGAAGAACCCGATCTAGGGTAAAGATGCTAGAGGATGCACTCCGGGCCCACCGGAGGGATACCACAACTCTAACAGTTTAAACATCCCATCGAGAGGATCACAAACCCATACGAAGGTTGTGATGCCACACGAACCCTCGTCGGAACGAACCAAGGGAGAACCCTCAACCACTGCTGGTCCAAACGTCGCTAGCCCGAGCGACCCGCCACAATGCCACACTGCGCACCTCCTAGGCCAAAACCGAGGCCACCCTCATGTTGCACGAGAAAAAACACGAAGGATAGGCTGTTTTCTCGCCCGAAATGGAGCACCGGTGAAAAAGGCACTATTCACCATAGCTCGCTCGTGAGGGGCCACACAATGATCCCGAAACCCATCGAGCGGATCATGCCATGACGATCCCCTCGAAAAAACAAGCAGAATCGACTACTCGCTCGTCTGAAACAGACACCCGGTGAAAAAGGCACTATTCACTAAAGCCCAATTCGGGTGGGGCCCATGCCTGGATTCCAAAACACATCGAACAGAATGCACCAATGCGTTCCTCTCAGAAAAAAACACAGGATCGACTATTCATCCGCCAAAATCGGACTCCTGGTGCAAAAGCTGTGTTTCTCCGCAAACGTCAAAACCCGGCCTCTTGGGGCCCGCACCGCGTTCTCAGTACCAACACTCGGAAACCGTCTCAAAAATTCCATTGTACCATCAGGGTCTCAACGCCTCTGACGGCATGTCAATCGGACACTCCGAGTAGAAGTTACAATGGCTTGAAGTCATAAAATATAAAATAATATTATTTTATACGACGGTTCAAGCTCCCGGGCCACGATCCCAAACCTTTAAACCCTCGAACCCACACCGAAGGGTTCGCCTCGTCGTCAGGGTCACGTCGCCGCAAACGGCGTGCGAATCCGGCTCCCGGATTGCAAAATACGGGGGTATAAAGACCCCCGTATGGTAAAAGAGGCCAGACCGGCTGCCGCCGCCGGCCCGCCCTGGCCGACAGCCCTCCGCCGTGCGCCGCCGCGCCGGTGTCGCGCCGGTGGATCATCCGCGGACCGCCGGGGGCACCCCGGATGTCCGTTTTACGATCCGGAGGCGTCTACACGACCCTCGGGACCAGATCTATACTGTTACGGCTTCAATTTGCAGAAAAACGCAGAAAAAACGGGATAGGGGGTTAAAACTCAAACCGCCTACCTCGCGGGCGAAACGCCGACGTTCGGCCTTAGATCCGCGCTCCAGAGCTTCCGCTGCGTGCTCCTGGAACGTCCGCCAACGAATTCCAAGCTCGTGGGCACTTCGTTTGCTCGATTCGGCGTAGCAGTAGAAAAGAACGGCGAAGAATGTCGAGATGAACGATAAAGGTGGGGAGGGGGCTTATATTTATATCAGCCGCCCGCCGGCGCCAAACCAGCCTCAGACCCGACGCCCGATTCGAACAAAAGTAAGGTCACCCCTAGGGTAAACGCGCCATTCTGAACGCAACAGCAGACTCCGATTTTCCATCAGAGACTCCATTCAGATGTTATTTGAGCCGACGCCCGCACACTAACTTCACCACATATTTACGGAAACGCCCCTAGTGGCGTTTCTCACCACATGCCCGCGCCCGCAAATTTTATACCTCACCTAGGATAGAGGGAACATTCCGAGCGCAACTGCGCCATCATATTCCTGTTCTGAGATACCGTTCAGGAGATACCACACCCCCGCCACATGCATAGTATAAAAATACTTAATATTTTTATAAAATTAATTTCGGGCACACCGGGCCTCGGAATCGCATGCCATCTTCACGCCTAGATCTGGAATTACTCCTAGAAATATTCCATAGTTTGAAAGGACCAAAAACCCAAGTAACTATAGGGGTGTCCTTCAGTAACATCAGGGAGGCTATAGATTAGTTCATGTTCAGTTTAATGCATTAGTGTTTCCATCTCCAGGAAAGGCATACATCATTCGAGGAACCCCTTCCATGTTTTTTACATGAGTTCATTCATTTTTTATTTAGGGGAGAAAAAATCCTTCATATATCCTACCATTGTACATGAATTAGGACCGGAGATAGAGAGGATTCTAGTTCCCTTAGAGCTGAATATGACAATTGGGTCATGATTAGTTTTTTTTATATATGTAGAGACCGACAACTAGTGTTGGGGAGGCACGGCTCTTGGCGAGATTTCCCTTGTAGATTAATACAATAATACAATGTCCTACATAGCATGGATTGGTTTTTTTGGTGTAGAAAATCATGGTTTTCTTCCATTGGTATGTTGTGTTCATTGATGCTGATAGAGACCTAGATGTGTTTTTTTGCAAGAGACACCCTTGGATGGGTCTGAGATGTTTCTGTTTCTTGTCATCCTCGACGATTGAGCTACTACTGAGTTCTTCAAAGGATAAAAAATTGGAGTTTAATAGGGTCATATATGAGTACACTGATGTCTTTATAGAAGGTGTTGTAGAATTTCCCCCTCAATGAGTGATCGAGTCTAAGATCAAGCAATAAGCAGTCATGTCCCAATTTCTATGTATCCATATAGGATGTTGTATTCTATGTTCCGAGAGCTTCATATACATCTTGATGTTATGATGTGATGTGGTTTCTTTTTTAGTGTGTTTCACCATGGGGTGCATAGTTCGGTTCATGAAGAATTATGATGTCATTTTGTAGTTGTCTACTAGTTATTATTACTTAAACCAAGTTATAGTGATGGAATGTTATCCTATAAAATGGATTGATTATTTATTCGATCAACTGAATGGTTGAATATCATTCTCAATGAAAGATTTATAGTCAGGATATCATCAAGAAGCATGTGAAGGATGATAATATCTTGAAGGATACTTTCTATTTCTGTCATCGATATTATGAGTTTGTTATTATTCCATTAAATGTGAATAATACTCTAGATATGTTCTTGCGGTTGATGAGCACTATATTGCATGAGTTCTTTGATATGTTCATGCATGATTTCATCAATTTCATCCTTATTTACTCTTCATCCATGGAAGATTATGCATGGCATCTATGTGCTGTTTTTTGATTTCATCAGCATGATAATCTATTTCGGATGTTGTCTAAGTGTGTTTATTTGGGTTGATAAGTCTATTTCATGTGAAATGATGTATCCTAGAAGTTTCTAGCTATGAATCCATTTATGATAGAAGTAGTTGTTTCTTAGGAATACACCAAGAAAGTGACGGAGCTGTGATGTTTCCATTGTCTTATAGTATATTACATGAGGGTTTTTGCCGATTTCAACAGGATTCAACTCCTATAATTGCATTGACAAAAATTGATCAGGTGTTATTGAAGAATGATCAGTGTAATGTAGAAATTGAGAATATGAAGGATATGTTTCTTAGTGATCCAGTTATTTTTCTTCACGCAAAAAGAATTCAGTTCAAGGTTTTCTTTGATTCTTAAAATTTGGGTTTCAGTTGTGTTCTGATGTAGTACAAATCTGTCATTTTTATGGGTCTTGGTTGTTGCATCCCCATGAATATAAATATTCCACCCATAATCTCACGTTGGAAGCTATATAGTTTTCTCTAAATTTTTAAAGACATCGCCTCATCAGTGTGCTTTTCATGGTCTTCACTAATCATAAAAACTCAAGGAATGATTTTTTATATAATGGAATGAACTTGAAGAAACATCGGTGGATGGATTTATTGCAATATAATAACTTAAAAAATTAATATAAACCAGGAATTGATTAAATTATAACATATTTGAAAAGCAGGATGTCACATAGTTATGTAGTGTATGAATTAGGTGATTCATAAGGAGTGATAGAAGAAATTATAGCATTGCACCAAGATATGGGAGAAGTTAGTGGTAGAGGATGGCTTTTTTAAATGATGGTATAGTCAAATCTGGTCCAGCATGTGGATGTGTCCCCATTGGTGGATCATGAGGTGGATGTCTAGAGAGACTATGTTGTTTGTCGTAAATCCCTTTATGGTTAGTATGAAGATGAAAAACTCTGAGTGTTGTTTCAAGGAAAGATTCTTATTCATTTATCAATGCCTATGACAGCTCTTAAAAAAATCCATAATTCCCCAATAGTGGCACATCCTTACATTAGAATGATGCACTGAGCCTTGAGAGGCTAGTTTTGGTGGCTCGAGATGAAGCATGCAATGGTGGAGATTATGTCACGGTGTTTGATCTACCTCAATGTGAATATTGAGCATCGTGTTCTAGGTGGTTTTCACCATCCATTGTATGTTCCTCAGTGTAAGTGGGAAGATACCCATATGGAGTTTTATACCAGTTTACCTTGATAATAGGGAAGTTATGATTCTATTTGTGTAGTAGTGGATCTTTTGATGAAATCATCCCACTTTATTGAGATCAGGGGGTCATGTTTTGTAGAGGTTTTGTCAGGGAAATATCTGGAGGATGTGGTATGGATCCATGAGGTCCTCAAGATAATCATTTCCGATTGTGATCTTTATTTTACCTCTATATAATTTAGAGTTATCCATCATTATTTTCATTCTAACTTATGGATTAACGCTACGTTTCACACATAAATGGACTATTAGATAGAACATACCATCCAAACTTTGGAAGTCATGTTTCAGTCTAGGGTCTTGGATTTATGATGTTTGTGGATGAGGCATTAATCTTGGGAAGAGTTTTCATAAAACAATCATTTTCACTCCACTGTCGACAAGAAACGGTTTGACCCCTTGCATGGCTAACCCTGAAATTTTCTATTATGCTAGACTGGGGTTATAGAGTTAGAAAATCTAATCCCAAAACTGTTAAAAAATAAGAAAAAGATGGTTCAAGTGATTTTTTGAGAAGATGAAGGCAGTGCAGAATCATTATAAATCATATGTTGATTGTAGGATGAAACTTATGTTGTTTGATGGTAAAAATAACATTTCATTAAAGGTGACTCCTCCTCATGGGATGTGTAGGTTTGGATAAGAAAACACGAATTCTACATAATTTGGATGGCCATTTGAGGCGTTGGATCACACCATAGTTGTGGAATATCTAGAAGCACTTCCCATGAACATGATATAGATACCCAATGTTTTTCACGTGTCAAGGCTCTATCATTTACTTCATGATGACTCTCATATAATCTGTTGATGCATGATCAATGTTTCTAATGATGAAAACAATGAGTAGCAGCCTATTGAGATCCAATACAAGAAAGGATAAGGTGTTGTAAAGTCATGATATCCCCTTGGTTCATGTCTTATTTTGTCACAATGCCGTGGAGGATAGATTCTTGTAATTTTAGATGCATATATGAGCATTGTACCCCGAGTTTTTTGATGTATATCTCTTCCCACGTAATATTTATCATTTGGTTATTTCTGACCCTTTCATTTTATGTTATGGCTTTCTCTTTTTTCATGTGGTGTATTGCTCAATTTTAAGAGTTATTTTACTTGAGAGAGTGTTTGGGATCTAGTTATAGTTGTTGTGAGGATTTATTATTATTCTTCTAGTGAGGTGGTGGGCACCAGTGGTGGTGAATGATTGAGAGGTATCTCGTAGGGTAGTTATTAAATTGCCCCTTTTATATTTCCTCTATGTGTTCATTTTGATTATAAGGGATGATAATGATTTGAAAGGTGTCTGATCTATGGAACCAGATCTACATGAATCAAACCAATGTGTTTTTTTTTGAAGATTAAAGAACCTGGTGGTGCAACATAAGATTTTTGGAGGATTACGATTAATTAAAATCTTTAAAAGGGGGATTATAGATCGTATAACTGTATTATAGGATGTGAAATTATGTTTCGTTGGTTTTCCTAGAAATCATCACGATGTACAGACATTAAAATGAAATGAAATATGTATTCATGGTGTAAAATACTTTTTTGTATGAAGAATAAAATAAAACCGAGTTTTGATGCATTTTTTGTAATAACACGACCTCGAGGCATTACACAGCGTGAAAATGGGTTGAATGTTGTATAATACAACGATGCTATATTTTTTTAGCTTTGTTTCATCTTCTGGGTTTCTATAAAAAAAATTTATGGTTGCAGTGGCTGTACCTCGACTACAGTTGTCCTAACGACCCAATCCTCATCATGTTTGGGATTATTTCATTAAGGAATGATACATATCTCCGTCCTTCGATTTGTAGCAATCCATCTTCAATATGAGGTATATTGTACCTCTGTAACTGTACTTTCTTCAATGTGTACACTCTTTTTTCCCATTTACAAGTGATGTCACATGATACCCATATTTATAATGGTGTTTTATTGGTGTTTTGTTTGTGTAATTGTGCAACAGTGTCCTTGGGTGGATGCAGTTGGTGCAGGAGAGGTGATCATGATCCGTTTCGTTGATATATTCTTTTACAGTGATTGTCAATGAGTTTTTGATTAGGGTATCAATTTCTTCCCTATTTGTTTCTATATAATTAATTATCTTTCAAAATTTAGTCCTTGTATAGATATGGAATTCACTTACCTAAATAATTGTCCATGATTAATGAATTGGTATCGATTCGATAGGGATGATGAAGATTTATATCATGATAACCATTTTCCACTTGATTTTCTAATTAATGATATATCTATGCTTTCCTTGATTAAGAATGTCGTTCATGATGGAAATGGGTAAATAATGTAAATATGTAATTAATTGATAATTATTTTCCATAATAGTTAAAGAGGAATGTTTAATGAATCTGGTTATTGTTTTTATAATTTCATGTTAATGAAATATATATAGATATGCATGTTTTATTTAAAATGGGTTAATGAATGTGATAATTGTGGATGAATGCTGATAATTAATTAAAGACATGTTAAATTAATAGGTAAATTAATTTGTGATATCATTCGATATAATGTTTTTTAGGTTGCTTGTAGTTGGAACCTATGAATATTGAATCAGTTAAATCAAAATGGAAGAAGAAACAGTTGTGTGGAACTAATTATTTCATTGTTGGGCCATGGTTACCTGCTTTCCTATAAATCCCATGTGCCTTATTTTTTATTTTTTTGAGAGAATTTTATTTGTATAGGAAGAAAGCCTTTATTTCTGCCAAGATGCCATTGCTATGTTTTTTATGGTTCTTGTGAGGATATCTTGATATTAAATTTGTGTTATGTGGGTTAGGGAAGCTTGGATGTGACATGAGTCTGATATGGATGAGCCTGGAGGGCTGTTATGGTACATGGGGTAGGGAGTCCAGACTTTTGTGGCGTTGGATAATCCCTATAGTTGTGAGATGCATCATTTTATGCATGTGGTATCATGAACAACATGAAATATGATACAATGTGTTGAATCTAGGACTACTCATTGAGGTGGAAGTTGGATTTTTGTTGAATCTGTTCCTTATTTATATTATTTACATTCTCCGCTTCTTATGATAGATGGTTTTCTTACACTACATCTAAAAGAGCTGAAGAAAAACATTGTATGCCACCTATTTTCTATGTTTTTCTTAATGATTATGGATGGGCCTACCCTCAAACTAGAGGTGACCACAACTCGATTGGTGGTTCATCTACATGCTATGTTGAGCCCCTTATGTTTCATAGCATTAAATTTTTTCCTCGATTACATGGAATTTTCAAAATATGGAAAATTTTATTGTTATCAAATAAACAAGTAAACGATGTCATCCCCATGGGGTTGGAACTTGTATTGATGTAATTTTGAGGTTATACATATGTGGAACGGTGGAATCCGTTTGGTTATTTCTTGAGGGCATGGAAAATTATTGTGAAGATAATGAAATGTAATGTGGAAATGATAATGTTATATTATTGGTTAATTTATTAATTAACGTAAATTAAACTAGTTAAAAAAGATCTTGTAATTTAATTCATCTCTTTATATGGTTATATTATTATATGATATCTAGTATTTCTAGTGGCATCCAAGAGTTTGAGAGATGTTAGCTTCATTTTAGCCTAAAAATAGGTTATTCCAATAGTGTTGTTGTGAGATATATTATACCACGTAAATTATTTTTTTCTATAAGATAATATACCATATCAAATTGGGATACTATGTCAATAAAGAATTTGAGCTTTAGGGGGTGTTTTCCCCAACATCCTGATGGGTGGATGGATTGATGATGACCCTCATTGTCCCCACTCTATTCACTGGTAGTTACTTGTGCTAGTACGAACGATTGTCAGTATTCCCTATATATGTGTGTGGAGGTGTTTAATGGCCTGTGATTATTCACACACATATATTCTGAATATAGTTTCTTATGGACTACTATAGTTGTATCATGTATGGGATGTGATAGATTGCATATACTTACTCGGTGCATTGAATACTATGACTGGATGTATAATACCTGATGTAGGATACATCTAATGTGAGTTGTTGTGGCTCCCAGAAACTACCTAATTTATTTGGATACATGGACATTGTAGTTCGATGTACAAGGTGAATTTTGATGCAATATGTGCGTGTTGTGGTGCTTTTCTCCAGTGTCTACGGGCTAGCCTTTTGGAGAGAGATGCTGAAGAACTGCAACATTGGGGACATGTTGGAATCTAGTGGGGGATATTGTAGTAGGTTAACCATTATATAAATTAGTTTATAATATCCTATTTAATTATATTCTTGGTGAGAGCAGCCATGAAAAGGATATGAACTTACTATTTATGTTTAAGTGATGAGTTAGTTTAACTTGTTCACAACTATGAATTACATGCTTTTATTACATTCTCATGAGAGACTCAGTGAAAGAACCTATTGATTATATTATTATACAAAACCAATGTTATATAAATTATTGTTCAGGTCAGCTGTAGTTGTTTAATGATCCGGATGGTTACTACTAGCTTGTGTTTTTTCAGGATTAGTTTTTCATTCATAGTCTCTAATGTTTTATGTTGTTGTACTTATATGTTTTTCATTTTGTTTTATTAATTCTTGCATGAAATTTAATATGTGCAATTGGGTTTATTTTATTGTTGTCTGAGTAGGAGTTTATTGGTTTCTATCTTATCTCTCTATTTCTCATGTGTTCTCTTAATGTGTAATGACTCCCATCTGTTTGTTTACTGTACCCTTTATGATAGTTTCAAACCTGGGGACAACTAGTTGTGACACTTAGGGGATCACTATCAAGTTTCTCCCATTTCCGTCCTAAGAGGGTTACACATTGTGGGGAGGGTAGAGGGCATAAAATCTATGTCCATGATACATCAACCCCTTTCTATTCATTGATTACTTTAGTGTAGTATCCTATCATGTAGAAATCCCATAATGCATATCTCGTATACATGTTGTGTTCTGTGCATGACTATTATAATGAACAAAGCATTGCACATTATAATGCTAAATATTTTTAGATGAATATTTAGAGCACTAGAAAATACATTCCAATATAACATAATAGTATTTTATCTTCATGAAATTGGTATATTATGTAACCTTGGATTAAACATATTCATCATCTCCCTTACAGATCATCCCCATTTGTAATCCAACAATAAACATTTCTTCATATAATTTGGAAAATAAAAAAATGACTGGGGTGTGATCATTTTATCAATAAGGCTAAAAATAATGGATATATATAAATTAATAACCTATGAAATAGGGAATGAAAACCTTAGAACAACATGAAAAATTATACCCTACATATAAAATTACATCAACATTACTAATGGGATAAATATTGGCATTTCATAATACATGAATTCTAAGGGAATCAGATGAATAAACAAAGAAATAAGAATATAAACATATAAAATAAAATTACTGCAGATATATACACATATAAAATGATTACATTTATAGTTTTGAAATCCCTTCCATTGACATATTATATTAATGGGTTCCATACCAAACCAAATTAATGGTCATGGTTCTCTCTAAATATAATCTATGTCGAAAAATTCCTTAAATAAATTAGGTTCACTCCACGTTCCAACCTTGTAATACTGAAAGGGGTTCACATACCATTCTAGTTCTATATTACTAAACTAGGTTCACATCCTATACTAGGCTTGTATTACTGAAACACGTTAACATTCCATTCTAGCCTTATATTATTGAACAATGTTTACTCCTTGTTGCTAGCATGTCATACTAAAATGAGTTAACTGCTCGTTCCATCCAAATCATACTAAACAAACTTAAATGCTAGATCCATCAATGAAATACTAAATCAAGCTCACTTCTGATTCAATCCCTATAATACATAACAATGTTAACATCCCATTATAACAAAACACAGTGATTTGAGTCCACTCTATATTACATTCTGATCATACTAAACTATGATCACTTCTCATTTCAGCACTGTCATACTGAACCAAGGTCACCTGTCATTCTAGCCATATCTTACTAATCCATTTTATGTATGCAGTATAATGTTGTCATAATATTGAGATATAAATATTTAACCACCACGTTGGAGGGAGATATTGGCACCACCCATAAATTAATAAAATAATACATCCTTATTCCCCAATATAATTAAACATTCATCATATCATAAACCATAAAAATATATGGTTTCATAAATAACATATCACAACCCATAAATTTAAATTTATACTACAAAAACATCAACAAATCAATACCAATTAATATTATAAAGGATTCACAAAATTTTCATTATAGAAAAATCCAGAAAAATAATATGGTTTCATAATCGTTTTATCATTGTATAACCTACAAAAGAGAAATAGGTTTCATTTGAAACAAATCATCATAAACATAAACCATTAAAATAAGAAATAAAAATGGTGAAATTGGATCCTATAACAAATAAATCATAAAATACATATTTTCATTTCATCGTTTATAGAATATAAAATTTAATGGATTATTTAAAATGTTTATTTCAGAAAATAATCTTGAAATTTTTCAACGAGTCCAATACCACATTGATACATTTGAATCCTAATTTCCATTAAATAATAAAATTACATGATGCATAGGATATAATTAAAAAATAGGTTCATAAAATTTAATGTGTCTCAAAGGGTAGTATATCCACATCATAAAAGAATATAGGTGCATAACGAACAAACATGTCTCATTGAAGCCAAATTGAGGTAAAATTACGTTACCGATTTGGTTACTTTTGAACTTTAAACCCCCTGAAAGTGAGGTCATAAAATTGATATGTAAATACCCATAAATATAAAAATAATATTAATATAATACATTCACTTGAAGTATATACATGACTAAAAAGAAATATGTGGTGAATATGACATAATTCTGGTAGAAATAAAAGTGAGACTACAAAACACTTACTACATGAGTTACATTTTCAATCGTGATATCGATAAAATATGAAAATAAATTTAAAAAATAAATGTATTTAAATAAATTTAATCATTTAGAGAACATTTCATTTTTATAATATACAACACACATCAATAATAAGTTGTTAATGTAGAATATATATCATAGATATAAAAGCGAGATGATAAAAGCCTTACGTTCAGTCTTAACATTTTGGTACATATGAAAAACTCATGTATAATACATATATGTTAACTCTAAATCTATCATATATAGATATTAATATAAATAATACCATATATGATTTTATTAGGACTTTATATCTCAAATTTATTAATAATTACTTGTAAATTTTATGTTTTGTGTAATAACGGCTTGGTTTATTTGTATATGTTTTCACTTGTTATCCTTTATCCAATTCAATATATAATGGTATAATTATTTTATAATTAAAAAATTGGAGGGAATATATATATTATTCATTTTATAAATATTTATAATAATCTATAAAAAATATAAATTTGAAATGGAATAAACCGTCCATGGTGACAGTAGGCAGTATATACACATGACCGTTATTTCTGTTTTCTTAACAAATTTAATGACTAAAATTATATGACAAACATTTATATATAAATAATAATTACAATATATATATATTATGTCATAAATATCATATACTTTTACTAAAACCATCCTTAATACATTAAATTGAATTTATGAACGAATCACTTAACTTTCGGGAGCCCGCAGTCCACACATCCACAAACGATGTTATCATATTTGGACAAAATGGATAACATAAATGTATGTTTTATATAATAATTAAAAAATAATAATGGAAAAATAAATATAATATATCTAATATAAATTCATTATTTATATCATAATTCCCACCAATGATATGTGCTAAAGAAAAAAATGAACGACATAGTTTTGTGAAGAACTAGTTCGCCATTTAAGAATAGTAATTTCATAACCCATTTGAGGGATATGTGTGTAGGTGTTGGTAGAAAAATTAACATAGAATAGATAAGTATATTTAGGATACATATGTTATTATACAAGAATTCAATATTAATAATTTAATAGTTGGATAATAAAATTAATCATAAATGGATGTTGAATAATGTTACCTCTCTCTTAGGGAACTCTACTAGGTTTTCAAGATAGGAATTCCTTCTAAGGATTTATGAACTAATATAACACTATAAGGTTAGAATATATATTATGGGAGATTATTTGGTTGGGGATTGTACTTTAAAAAGGTATTTTTTGGTGTGAAAATTGGGAATGGTGAATCTCTATTTTTAGTGGGGAGGGAGTGGAATTCATGTAAATACTAAAATGAAAACACTTTTGGGATGCATCCCTTACATTTTGTTCTTACAAAATTGAAAAATAAATAATTAATAGGTAATTATGTTTGATAAAAATATCCACTGATCAAAAATAATTATGATTTTTCAACATCTATGGTTCTCGAATTTTATCAATTTGGTTTTTAGTAAGATAACATGTTTTCTGACCATTGTAATTTTAACCATTATGAATAAATAGAGGTTGAATTTAATATAAAATATATAAAATGTTAATAATAAATATTATGAAAAAATTTAAAAAAATTCCAATTTACGTTTTAACATAATTTCAATATAGGTGCATGTATCACACAAAAACACTATTTTAACCCTAACTGCACTAACAATGTTTTTAGCATTTATGGGTCAGTATGTTCATTTTAAAAAAAATGTTGACCTTGAAATGGCCTTAAATTATTTTCAGTATATATTACAGATCACTTGGTAGATGGTAATTTTTGTATTAAATTTTAATTATTTAATAAAATATCATATTTGGTGGCAATATTTAAATAATCCATGTGTTGATATTTATTAAGCATTAAATTTAACTACATAATATATAGAAAATAAATATCTACCATAATAATGGAAATAAATATTTTATATTCTAAAATAAAATTTATAACCAAACCTTGGTACCTTCTTTCATAATATAAATCTTTATAAGTGGTAAAGATAAGGAAGTTTTGTTCTTGGTCCTTTTCCTTGTATAACATATTATACCAGTCACGTTCCAGGAATAATAAATTAAAACTCATAAAAATTCATAGTAATGTGGTGAGGGTATAAATATGTCCATTTAATGGGTTTTGGACTGTTTTGGGTAATGTATACACCTTATATTCTATGTTAATTCATTATGTAAACTTATATTTACTATAATCTCTATAAATAATATTAATTTCTTTTACTAATTATGTTGGTATAAAATAAGTTTATATAATTAGAAAACATATATCATTCATAATATAAATTTCTTTATAAATTATTCCAAATTCAATTCACAAAAGTGGAAAAAATTAACTAAAATTTAGTCCCACAAACACTATAAGACAACATGTTTCTAAAGAGGAATGTTCAAAAGATTTAAATGTTTATCTATCCTTATTCAACTTAAAATTAAATTCATTACCAATATTTACTTGATTGATGTATAATTGAACTAACTATAAATTAACCCCAAATTAAAATACGATTTATCTATATTAATAAATTCGATGAATGTGTAGTTTTGAATTATAATTCATCATTTTTCACCATTCATCAAAAAATTAAATATTTCTTCAAAAATAATTCATCCAAAGATAACTTTTATATTCAATGTTCGAAAATAATGATTATTTTTTAAATTTAAATTTAAATTCTTTTTCTACAATTAATTATATTATAAAATGATGTCTTTTTTTAAAAAAAAATTAATTTTTTAAAAGTTATATAGATTTCACCAAAAAATAATATATTTAATTATCAAAATGGTTTTCTTATGAGACCATTTAAAATAATATTTTCATCGTATTTATGACTATTAGTATTATAATAATTAATATATATTCAATAAGATGGTTTTTTTAAATAATTATAATAATAAAATGTTGTTTCATATAATCACATTCTTTTGTGTAATGAAAGATAAGATGGTGTTGCATGTAGCACAAGATTAACATATTGTAGTGTATAATTAATTTTTTATATTGCATAGTGTGTAACCCAATCCATCATATAAATTTAATTTATTTGAAAATTAGTCATAAAAACATGGTTTTGTTAGGTTCTACCCCACATAAAATGTATTTTGGACATGAAATTCATATAGGTAATGAAATGATTAATACATGAAATTTAATTTAATAAAAACCCATTGTGAATAAATTATTTATAAATATTCCAATAAAAATGGAAAATTTTAATAATTATGGTATCCAAAAATACAATATAAATTGAATTACCCATACAAAAACATAGGTGGAAAGTGAAATCCTGGTCATGGATGTGAAACTTAGTCATCATGTTTTGATTGAGTGTGATTAAGAAAAAGTATATGATGAAATTAAAAATTACAAATCCATATATATCTGATGATATAAGGATGAATTTGATTCATTAGAACGTATTTTAATAGTATAATATTTTTTTCCAAGATCTATTCAACAAATTTTAAGAATTTTCAAGAGAATATATACTGACATGATTTTGTATAATATCACCATTTGTTATGACTTGAATATTTTCCTCATAATTGGTTATTCCAAGAAAATATGGTTATTTTTTCATTACTGAAGCATTAAAAGATCACATGATTTATAAATAGAATAATAAGTTATTAGAATTTCATTATCACAACAGAAAAGGATAGAAAACACAATCAAATTTGAATAAATATTCATATGGTGAAGGAAGAAAATTAATCTATAAAACATTATCCAAATTAAAAAATAATCCATTACATTAATGGTTATCAATGTTACCCTTTCAAAATATTATTTCCCTTTATTCCAAAAATAATCTCTAATCCTTTAGAAAAAAACATTCATTGGAAACAAGGGTTTATCCTTGTAATATGAAATATATAATGTTATTTTATTATACAAAAGTCCATGTTGTGGGATTTTGTCACATGATGTTCCTCCAAATGATGAAAAAAAATATTTTCATTGTGTTTATTGATGCAAAATCACATAGGGAATTTTCAAATAAGGATATAAGGTTTTTTTTCACTAATTACCAATACACTCTTCATCTATTATGAGTGAAAAATTGTTCCCTTTTACATTTTTTCAAATAGGTTTTTGGGGATTATCATCCATGTTCTCCCATGGATTAGGTAATTGAGTTTCATAATGAAAAAACTCCCTACAATTGAAATACTAGAGTATGGGAGGCTCATTCTGTGATTTTATTTCACATTTTTAATCCTATTTTAATTTATCCCTATCACATCAAAAATCACTTTCCCAATGACCTTGTCATCCACATATAAATCATTTAGATACCCACTTATGAAAATTTGGTCTGTGATTCTTCTCAAAGATTGGGTAGAAAAGAAATCTCATCATTTTCCCATCATTTTATTTTATTTTTATTTATTACCCCCTCATAATTTCTTTGTCAACACAAGGTGATTTAAACGCAGTTCCAATATCTATTTCCACCTTGATATAACATTGAAAAACATTTTAATTTTTGCATGAGTATATAATAGACAACGTCATTAAAATTCTTTGATTCTGTCCATGAATGAATCGTTCAATTTTGCATTTAGGAAGACTTATTTTACCTTAATAATACCTCATATCCCTTCTAAAATTTACTTCATTTGCCCAAAAAAATTCATCTTCCTTCTACATAAGCTCTACATATGCCATTTAAATCTCCATATGATGAATATTAGGAATGTACTTATTGAAAATTACGTTCCTAAATTTGTACCAATCGATGTTGTCAACTTCAACTTATCGCCTGGTCTTCTAATAAGATTCAATCATTGATCACACTCACCTTCTAAATTATAGACAAAATGGAGAATTTTTCTTGATCTGAACATAGGAGAATAGAAAATATTTTTTTGTTATATTGATTTATTTTTCAACAATTGATGGGCCAGTGAAAACAATGAAAGAAGGTTGAAAAATCCTCATTAAAGAGACAACATATCATTTTCACTAATATTTTATTAGACGTTTTATCATGATTCAAAGATTGTGAAATTTATGTAAGTATATTAATGAGGAGTTTTATTCCATATACCATAATAGTATGTTTCTAATTAATACATTCATTTCACTATCAATTTTATTCCCCTTAAACATGGTTCCTTAGGGTTCCATCAATTAACTAAAAAATAAAATCATACAGTTGGAAATATTTATCAATGTTTATAACCAAAAAATATCAAATAATTACTTAATATGTCTAAATAATTAAAAATACTAATTATTCTATTATAGCTTAGGTTTTTCGAAGTACAATCATTGTCATCATCTTCATAAATTCTTCATGATGGTTTCTAATGAGTTTGTTAATTCCCAAATCATATACCCCAAGAGTGTCAAACCATGTCTGCATCCAGTCACATTTTAATTCATCATTTATAAATCACATATAGATTAATATGGTGTTTTAGGGGATGTTACCTCTATAGAAATCATTTCTAAATACACATCCAATTGTATTATCCGGATAGGTTTTTATTTCTTGAAAACCACACACTCTATCATTTACCAAATTTCCAAGACATTTTTCAATTTTTTAACAATTCCATCGACTCATCATTATGAACATACCTATAGATATCCTTTGACATATTCCTGGATATCTCACTACAGTTTCCCATCCTTGTTTTAAAAGGGTTACTAATCAATTTTTTTATACAATCTATAAAAACCCTATCTTAACAAACATAGATATAAAATCAATTTAGATGAATATTCAAAACATTACAAAAATACCTTCCCCATGACCACAATATTTTTTTGTCATTGGAAACATTGATAAAAAATAATATTATTAGAAATATAATATTCAATATACCCAATAAATATATTTCTTATTAGTGCACCTACATTAATACTTTCTTCGTAACTAGAGGAAAGAAATTTTAAGATTGTTGTGAGCTCATATTTTCTATACGGGTAAAATTGTAGGATATTTATAAGAATTAATTAAGAATAAGATTATGAGAAAATGAGAATAAAATGAAAAATAACACCCAGAATGTAAATGAACATACTCATGAATCAGGAAATAAATATTTTCAGTACGTATTAATTTAATATTAGTGAATCAAGAGAATAATCCATGAAATCATAAGATAACCATAAGACATTGAATAATAGAAGGCATGTAAATGGAAATAATTATTTCAAATATAGTCAATGAATTATTGAAAATGAAATCATTGTTTTTTTGGTTCACTTCACACACCATTATGATAGTCATGGTTCACTCACAATACTATATTAGTGGATAATTCACTTTTTTTGAGCAATAATCACTACACATTCTAGACCATTATTATTGTACCAGGATTACATACTATTCCAGCCATGTATTATGGAACTGAGTACATATCCCATTCCTTAGATGTATTATTGAACAAGTTTCTCTTCCCATTCCAAACCAAAAATACTAAACCATGTTCAATCTTCATTCCATCCTTGGAATACTAAATTCAATTCACTTCCTGTTCTAGTCCAATCATACTACATCGAGTTCACTTCTCATTCATGCCCTATCATGGTAAACCAAATTCAAATATCATTCAAAACCGATCATTAAAATTTGATTCCACTTCACAATCCAGCGCAATCATACTGCACATTGTTCACTCCTCATTATGTTAATGTCATATTGAATCGAGTTCACTTCTCTTTCCAATCCTTCCATACTAAATCAAGATCCCATCTCTTTCAATCTCTATAATACCAAACCAATTTCAATCTAGAATCAATATATTTCAAATTATCAATAAATAAATATTTACACTATTTATTTTTCAGAGATATAGGTCTAACTAGTCACATAATAAAACCATACATCCATTTTCAATAATATAATAAAACAATCCTCCTATCATGTCCCCTAAAAAGAGTTGGATTTCATAATTATCATAATATAACCCACGAAATGAAATTGATAATATAGACACTTCATAATATCATAACATATGGTAAATATATATTATTCCAAAAAAATATATCATATAATAACCCATGAAAGGAAGCAGTTTTCATAAGCATGTTATAATGGTATCACCCTTGGAAGAGAAAAGGGTTAAAAAAATTCATCATAAACATATACCATTCAATGAATGAATAATAATTTTGTACACGAAACCTAGTTATAATAAATCATAAAATATATCCATTTATTTTATCCTATATAGAATATATTTTTGGAAGGTTAATTTTAAAAAAGTCTTGTGGAAAATAATAATGAAACATTTCAAAAATTCCCATACTAATTTGAAACATTTGAATAATTATACCAATAAAATAATAAAATTAAATGAAGATTATACTGTCATTAAAAAGATTTATATTCATTATAGTACTTTTAAATTTGTATAATATACACATCATTTAACTATTGTGTTTCACAACATGGAATGTGTATCAATGATGGAAAATTATGACAAAAGTACATTATAGATATCATAAAATTTGAATCATTAACCCTAAGAAAGTGATATATTAAAATGTATATGTAAATACTAATTAATTAATGAATATGAATAATTTAATACAATTATGGGATTAATATATATAACAAAAAATAAACTATTGGTGAATATGGGATATTTCTCCTAGAAATAAATCTGATTTTAAAAACCCCCATAATACATGAGTATCTTTTAAATCATGATCCCCAAAAAAGAATAACAATAGTTTAAAATTTTAACAGAAAAAAATGAAGTAAAATAATGATATAAAATGTCTCATGGATTTATAAACACCAAAATATAATAATAAGTGGTCAATATATTATATATCTCCATGAACTATATGTGATAACTGAAAACCCTTAACCTCATTCTTAACATTATATGTACATGTAAAAATTTATTTTATAATAAATAATTGAATATTATAAATTTAAAATATAACCATATTATTATACATCATACCTTATATGAATTGATTATTACAAAATTTTTCTCATTTATTTACAATTATATGTTAATGTTATGTTTCAGGTTATAATCATTTTGTATCATATATGTATTTAGTAGTTATTGTATATCCACATCATTAGATATTGATTTAATTAGTTATAAAAGATAATAAATGATATGAATAAAACATATATTAATAATATTTTTATTTATAATAATCTATAAACCAATATAAATATGAAATGGAATACATTGTTCATTGAGAAGTTAGATTGTACATACGCATGAATGCTATTTATATTTTCTTGGCATATTGAATTATATAAATTTAATAACACACACACTCACACAGATATATATATTATAATTATTATGTGATACATATCATAATAATTTATTAAAAACTTCTTTAATATATTCAATGAAATGTGTCAACGAATCACATCACATTGACGAGGTGGCACCCACATATCCACAAACGATGTTATTGTATTTACATAAAATTTATGAAATGAACATTTGTTTTATATAGAATTAAAAAAAAGAATTAATAAATATTAAATATTACAAATATGATATAGAAAAATTTAATTTATCATAATGCCTAATCATGATAGGCGGGTAGTGAAAAATGAGTGATATAGTTTTGTGAGGCAGTAACTCGCTGTATACGAATTGTAATTTCATTTCATATTTGATGGAAGTACGTGTGGCATATGTTACAACATTAACATAAAATAAATTAATGAATTGATTATAATTAACATATTATATATTCATGAAATAATAATAATTTAAATCGTGAATAATAAAATAAAACAAAAACGGATGTTGAAAAATGTTACCACTTTTTTAGGTAACTTATTTTGGTTTCCACAAATGACCTTCCATGGTTAGATTAATTCCCATTGCCAAGACATTTGGGTGAGAGAATATTTTTTTCACGACTATTTGGGGAATTATTTTACTAGAAAACATATCTATAGATGTTTGACGAAATGGGAAGGGTTAATGTATTTCTATAGTTGATGGGGAGTGGAATTCATATAAACACTGTAAGGTAATCAATATTTGGTGACCTCCCATGCCTCATGTTGAATAAAAACGAAAAAATATATTTAAGTGAATTTAAATTAGATTTTAATCACCACATTGAAAAAAGTTGTTATTTTGTTATTTTTCCCTTAACTTCTATGTTTTCTATCTTTTTTTATTTTTTTGTTATTTTGATAAATAGTTTTCGAATATAAATAAATTTTATCATTACAAATTTTAATGAAAAATTTATTATACATTCTAGAGTATATTAATTCAAAATATTTTGAAAAATTGACAAAAAAATGAATCCATTGGGTTTTGGAACATAATTTTAAAAGAAGATCATGGATCGCCCAAAAAACATTGGTTTAACCCTATCTGTGTAAAAATATCGTTACAATTTGTGTGTCAATATGTTCATTATAAATGATAAATTATACCATGAACGAAGTATATTTTATATTTATTATACACCAATAATTACATGGTAGAATATTATGTTTTTTAATTATAAATTATTTAATAAATTATCATCTTTTTATTATATTATTCAATAAATAATTCTTACAATGATGTTTATAAATATTTTAATTCAATTATAACATCTATAAAAATTAAATATAAATTTTTATGATAATAATAACCATTATATATTAAAAAATAATAATTATAACAAAATCAAAATTTATAATTCCACAATAGAAATATTTTTAAGTGTTAAAGGGATGATTATTTTATTCATTTTCCTTGGTTAACATATTATATAGGACATATTAATAAAATAATATCTCAATACCTCATTAAAATAGTTTATAAGGGGGGTAGGGTTGAAATATGTCCATCTAATAGTTTTTAACAAGTATCGTGTCATTTATTCACCTTATATTCTATGATTAATTATTAAGTAATCTTGTTTTTACATTAATCCAAATATGTAATTTTATTTTCTTTCAATAATTGTTTTGGTAAAAAATATGTTGATGTTGTTTGGACAAAAAATTCACACTGATTCTAAATTCTTATATTCTTTTTACAAATTTATGTCACCAATGTGGATAATATTAATTTAATTTAATCCCTGTATATGTTTTAGGACAACATGTTTTTAAGTAGAAAAGATAAAATTATTGAAATGTTTCTATATCAAATTTTGAAGTGGAATTGAATCCATTGAATTATATTTCATTAATTTATTAAAAATTAAATTGATTATAGTTTTAAAAAATAAATTATATTTTATTTGTATTAATTAATTAGATTAAAAGACATTTCATATTTAAAATTAAATATATTTCAATATTCATCTAGAAATAAAATATTTATAGAAAAACCAATAAATGAACAAAGAAGATATTTTTAAATTTGGAATTCAGAAATAAGATTTATATTATCTAATTGAACTTATAAAAGTTTCTAAAAATAATTTTAACATAAAAAATATTCCTTTTATGAAAATAGAATTTTTTCCAAACATATATTATTTTAAAAAAATTTGATATTTCATTGTCTCATTGTAATATTTATATGAAAACATAATAAATAATATTTCAAATGTAGATACTAATATTAATATTAATATGTTAATTGAATATTTTAATAGTCTAAATATAAATTTTTTAATTTGAAATAGTCATTTAGGAAATAGTGGGAAACCCCCCGAGGTCCTCATAGATGATCATTTAACACAGAATGAAATCACAATGTCATTATAGAAAAGAATGAGATTATTATAACAAATAACTCTATATAATACATATTATAAAAAATATTCATTAGTTTACACATTTTACATGAGTATTTATTTAAAATTGTTTTCCAAATTATCCCATTTCTGAATTTATTTCTCAATATTTATTCCCATTCAAATGAATCCTCATTCTAAAATGTGATCCTAATGTCGATTCCTACCTTTTGATGATCATTAATTTCATATGTACCATCATTTGAGATATCTAGTTAAACTCATATTTTATAGAATTTATTTAAAAATATACTTTGAGAATCTCTCATTCTTGTGGAAGATGATCTCTAAGAATTGATCATTTTCAATTCCCATAAATTTATAATTTCTCCTTGATTATTTAATAGGATCTTCTTATAATAAAAAAATGTTTTTAGAATATTCTATTTTTTAATGGACCTTATGAACCTCACCCTCTTCCAATGGTTATCTTCCTAATGATTAATGTTATTCTCATGAGAGTACCCCTAAATATTAACGTTATATTTTGACACCTTATTATGCCCAACTTTTTTAGACGATATTGTCTCTATTGGCCCAGTCATGGATGAGTAATACTTACATGATTTATAATTTTTTCTTGTTTTCAATACGTTACTCTCTAAATTAATGGTTTATTTACCCCTATTTATTTAAGTTCTATAAATAACTCCTCCATCCATATCCTCAACACCATCAACTGAAAAATAATATAAAGTATCATGACCTATCATATGAGGATCCTACTCACTATCTGAAACTGATAACTCGGTTCCTTGGACACCTTCCACTGAATCAAACCATTCCACGGAAACATTGAATTTTTATTTATATAAAGGCATTTCTATCTTCAATTATTCTTATTGTTATGTTTTTTCCACCAATTCATCCCAGACATGGACGTAGTTTTATATATTGAAAATGTTAGGGATATACCATGGGATATAAGCCTCATGTACTTGGTTCGCACCTTCAGCTACCTATATCAAAACATGTCCCACTAATATAGAGAGAGGATATATCAGAAGAGTATTCTCTATCATTCCACACTCCCATGAAGAAAAAAACATTTGAATATGATGGATCATTTATAGAGGACATAAAATGGGGATTATACTCAACTGGAATACTATGCATGGTTCCATGGACCGTACACATGAAAGTAGATGAAGTATCAAACCCTTTAAATGGGAAAACGCTGACTCATCCTATTTGGAAAGAGATACATAAAGACCTACTATTTTGGGAAACCAGTAATGAAATTTGGATATATTATTATGTAGTTTTCATTGAAAGATGATGATTTTCCCTAATCAAAAAGAAATTATTTCTGTATGTGACCAATTAGATAACATGACATACAAAAAATTGGCATAATTATGAAATACCACTTGTGATGGAATATCAACTCTTATTTAGCATTAATAAAAATATCTTTAATAGGGGGTTTTTATATCACAACATCCATAAATATATTAGGCACAATGGAGTGGTAAATATATATCTAAGCATCATTGAATGAAATGAATTTAATGATGAGGATTTCCATCAAATGAAAAAATGATGTATTTTTTAATGGAAAGGATTGACATGAGAAGCATAAAATGATTATAAAAATAGGGGGAGCTCAAATATAGTGGAAATCATATGTCTATTGGAAAATGATGAAATGGGAGCCTTAATATGATTTAAAGACCATTCACTACATAGAAATGAAATCAAAATTCAACAAACTAATTATTTATGGGCAGATTTTTTTAAACCGCCACTAAATAATAACATTTTTTAATAGTTGACACCCTCACCTCCCCCAACACTATGGACCACACAAATCCCTAATCTCATGTATCACCAACCTCCATCGATCGTCATCATGCCAACCTCTTCGATGGTTGTCTCCAGCATTCACTGCCCCTCGCTTCACCTCATCGGTCCTTGTCGACCATCACCACCACTAGACTTACGGTCTTTCACTGGCCCTCACTCTTCTATGTATGACGAAACTATTTTTTTCAGTTTACATGCTTCCATGTATAATTTTTATCATGATCATTCTATGGTTTTATTTTTATTTTTATTTTATAATAATTCTTAATATTATCTATGTATAATATTCTTTATGAATTTATTAGGTGATTTTTTTAAAAAAGAATAAATATTATTGGGTAATTATAAAAAAAGTAATTTATATGTATTATTAAATAAGGGGGAGAGTATATTATGAATTATTGTAAAATGGTTAGACACATCTTCATATAATTTGTAAAATTCATTATCATGTTTTAAATCAAATTGATAATGACTTCATATTATAGTTGAATGATTGTCTAGATTATAGGATCAATAAAAGTATTTCTAATAGTAATTAATTTAGTTCATTTATATTATTAACATAGATAAATTAATTTATCTTCCATTTCATGAAATTATTTTGTTTTTTATATAACATTTATATATTTTATATCATTTAAAATTATTTTTGGTTTATATATAATTCTATTTACATATTTTCCCATTAAATTAAAATATTCTTTATGAATTAGAATGCATTTTGAATTCTTACACTGGTTTTCTTATACATCCTTATATAGTAAATACATTTCACATTCACACAGAGTTATGTTGATATTCAAATTTTTTTTTTTCATATATTAGTTATATAATACATGTTATTAATATTAATTCTTATACATTATAAGTCACATGTAAGAGTTATATGCACATTGTTATGTTTCATTAGGGGTTACGAAATTATATTTTTCAAAAAAATATTCACATATACTAGTACTCAAATATTTCATTATTTGGGAAAACATGTAGTATTGAACAAATATATCTATTTATTTTCATATTATCGAAGAATTGTTAGTCATTTTCTATGATTTATTTTCGGTAAAACATAATTATTGCAGTTATGGCATTCAATTCACGAATTGGAATTTCATTTTTATTTCAATATAGATTTGAGTAGTGGAATATCATATTATTTGCTGTTCATTTTAATTCAAAATAATGTGGGAAATATCTCCCATATAATATCTTATACCCTTATTAAATGTTCATATCGAATTTTCAAATCATATGGTAATTATCTCTCTAATAAAGGTGTAAAATTGCATTCAATGGTGAGTAAATGAATTATAAAAGATTCATCTTTTAGTATAAGTTTTTTGGAATCATACATTTAAATAAATTTTTTGGGGTTTTATTTAATATTTTTATTCTTCCATATAACACACTTTACCTATGTTTCTCCTAAAATAGGTAAACCCCAAAATTAATTGTATGAATTGAATTCTAGAAATGATTGGAGACCTCTATATCCTATTGTAGGATGATTAACACAACCAAAAAACCACATGGGTATGTTTCACTAAATCCCTTAATGACTTATGTTCCCTTTGTGACCTATGCTCCACTACGTAATTATAGGATTTGTTTTTGCTTGTGAACATAGATAAAGTGAGTTAATAAAATGATGTAGTGGAATAGATTATACCCCATGTCCCCACCTATTATTTACAAACCATAGGTCTTAAATTATTAAATTAATTGAATAGTGGATTGAGTATTATTTTTTAACCTTTATTTTAGTTTGGAAGGGATGTGATAACATGATTAATTACATCAATAATTTACATGATATTACATATTTTAACTATTAATTTAAATACATGAAACTCGTTAACATTCACTTATAATATACATGAATGATGATCTTTATTTCATGTTGTAATTAACTTAAATGATACTTTATATTATTTATTCGAATTATCTATACATGAATGTCTTCTATGTTATTAATAATTTGTCTTCATGATGTCTCATATTGAAGAAAATTAATTAGTGGACATGATTTTACACATTTTCCTTTTTCAAATCAATGGGCATTACATCCTACTAAAACAAAACACTATCACTATGACATAGACATAACTAATTTTATAATTCTACTAAATATAATAATATTATTCTACATATTTTTACATACATCATTAACAGGATAAAATATAGTTTCAATACATCCCCTTATATATGGAATTTATTTACATACTTATTTATTTATATAGGAAAACCTTATTTAATATATTCATATTTTTTTTAAATTGTATATTTGAATACATTTTTCTATTTTTAATAGTTATGTGTTATATTTTTTTAATAATATGTAGGTACATTGTGATATATATATGCATAAAATATGGCTCACGTTATTGAGGAACACAACTCTGTATGCTAAGGGTTTGGAAAAGATTTAAGATGTCTCAATTTCCAATCGATCTGTTGATGAGAGAATAAGATGTCCTTGACTAAAATATAAATTTAGAATATAGTTGAACATAGATTAATATTATAATCATTTTATTTGGATGTAATTACATGATCAATATTTATGTTGGATTTGGCTTGGAGAATCGAATGTTACAGAAATGTTGATCACTAATGTCAATCCACAGAATGAGATCCCAACTTCATCGACCATGAAAAATTAAATGAAAAACCTTATAAATTAAACATTCTGTATTGAAAGTCACAAAAAATAATCTAAAAACATATCAATAAAACCATTTGTGTGTGTTACACACAGAAATATGATAAATTTTGTTTTTTTGAGAAAGTAGGCCAACTAGAAAAAGATTGAATCATATCATTAGATCCACCTCTTGATTCCATGGAGAATAATTTAAGAGAATAATAAATATGAAAAAATTTGTTTTATGGTTTAGTTGGCAAGGGAAATCAATAGTTGTGTAGTGGATATTTGAAATATTTAAAACTTTCTATTTTTCATTTGTTGTATCATATCAAATTCCTATGTAAAATTAAAAATAAGATGATGTACATTATATTGGAATTATTGTGTTATTTATTTCCAGAAATAAAACATCCCTGAGTATTTTTATGAATTGTAAAAAAATTTAACAAGAATGTACTTAATTATAAAAAAATAAATGTCTGTCCTAATGATGGTATCCTTTTTTGGTGAGAGGATTCAAGGAGAAAATAATATAAAAATGATCTTCATATATATGGATGTAAATGGGTGATGTTGGATGTTTGAATCAACAAACATCCATGAAGAAGAAGAAAGGGAACACACCTGTAATGGTTTTACGTTACATTCCTTCGATGCCTTATTTTCAATGACTATTCATGTCATCGAATAATGCGGAACACATGAAGTTTCATTCTGTATATAATAACAATGATGGTTTATTGAAATATCTAAAAAAATACACAATCATAATTGAAATTTGATTCATTAGAACTATATTAATTATTTTATCCTAGTAATGATTTATTGGGATTAACATGTGATGGATTTAACCCATTTGGGACTTTGAGTTCCAGGTAAAACATTTGGCCACTTTTTTTTATCCCTTACAATCTACCTCCTGGTATCTATATGCAGAAAAATTCATTTTTCATTTTGATTTTTATTCCTAGAAAACATATACAAGGTAATGATATTGATGTATACTTTCCGGCCTTAATTTAAAAATTACAGGAGTTATAGAGAAACAATTTTGAGTCATATGATGATTCTTCTAAAACAATGTTCAAAATGCAAGAAGCTCTAATGTGGACCATTAGTGAATTCATTAGACATGGATATTTTTCTTATTTGAATACTTATAGAGGTTTGAATTGTCCTATTTGTAACATTGATTTTGATACCAAATGTCTATATCATAGTAGAAAATAGAGTTTCATCAGCAATTGATTATTTCTCTATCCATCTATTTGATTTCGAATGAACAAGTCAAAATTAAACGGTTTTATTGATTCTAGATCACCAAAAAAGTTGTTAACTACTTCTAAAATATTGTAACTACATCTAAATGTGGAATCATAATTTGGGAAGGTGCATCATTTTAAAGATAGTGGGAAACACGTTCGATATGCCTCATCAAGTTAAATTAGATAATAAAAATGGAAGAAAAAAAAAGAATTTTCTTCAAACTTATGTATTGGGAATTTAATTTATTCTAGCATAATCAGGATATGATGCAAATTGAGATTAATTTATTTTACAATGAGAACATTAAATTTATTAATGAGAATGGAATGGTGAATGATCATCTCAATTCTTGGAATGACTTAAACGAAATGAACATTAAGCATGGTCTATTTCCATATGAGAATGAAAAGTATACTCTGAAATTTTTTCCAATGAAAAATAATGATAAAGACACATAACATAGAATTAAAAACATGTGATGGTATCTAGTGGGTATTCAAGAAACACCTCAAGGTATTTTTTACCCAAATCATCATATGATACATGGACTGAAATGCCATGGTTCACATATTTTGTCATAGCAGTTACTACCATTAGATTTGCATAAATGATTAACTAAATAGTATACTGATGTTGTAATCCAATTTTTCACATTATTCAGAAAAATATGTTAGAAATATCTATATCCATTTTAGCTTGAAAACCTTCAAGAGCAATTTTTATGGACACTTTTTTCAAATGAGATGATATTTCTTCCGTTTTTTCTGTCATGATGTATAAAACTGTGAATATGGTTGAGGAAACTAAATTAGGTGGAGCCGTACATTATCTGTTGATGTATCCAACTAATAAGTACATTATTTATAATTTTTCAACTTATGGAAACAATTCATGGGATATAATTAAATACATTATTATTTATTTATTATATTTCACGTATATCTTGTGAATTTGAAATCATACATGAGAATATAGCTCAAAAAGAACACTCTATTTCTGAAGTCTAATTCGAATATGAGTGTTTGGCCTTTTTTTCTAGATGATTGGATGATATTGAGATATGATTTAATCAGGTTGGACATGGGGATGACAGATCGAATGAATCTCAATTACATGGGAAATCAAAAATATTTCCTGCTATTAGCCGATAAGTTGGGGGGACCTCTAATGTTACAATTACAGAATATGAATTATTACAAGGACATAGATATGTGCAAATGAATTGTAAAATTATATATCTATTTAAAAAAGAGTTTACAATACATAAATATTGATGAATGATAGGGAAAACAATAAATGAGAAAGATATGACTAAAGATGTTAATAACAATCTTGTAGATTTGATTACATGATTTGTAAGTTCATTAACATTGTAATAAATATTAATATTATGTTGACACATATATATTTTAAATTAAAATATGTATATTTCATTTTTTAGATCATGATTATGGATATTGAATCATACTTTTCATAAGATTTTATGTTTCTTGCTCGAGGTCCTATAAAATAAGTTAGAAAATTTGATGCATACAGAGTGAATGGATTTAGATTTCATACAGTCTATCCAGAAAAGGGTTTAAATACAAAAAATAGTTTAATATATACATTTTATAATGTGGGATACTATGGAATATTTACTGATATTATAGAATAAAACTACCATGAAAATTTTTTAGTTGATTCATTCACATAAAATTGGGTCGATATTAAAAGAGGTGTTAAAAGATATTCATTGAAATTTACTACTATGAAAATATCTATCTTGATGGATGTTGGTGAATGTGAACTACCTAATCGATATATCTTATCCTGAAAAGTGAAAATGCTATATTTTTTGGATGAAGGGTGGTGTGTATTTTCTCATGTAAAACAATGATATTTTTATGATATGGGAGATGAAGTGGAATATTAGACCTCTAAAATTTAATCTCATGAAATGAAAGAAGAAAAATTATTTTTCAATCATGATTTTGAAAATATTTGTTTTGAAAGGATTGATGAATCGGATGACGTAATGGAGAAGGAAACTGATATGATTTAAGGGTAAAATGTATTTAGGTATAGTTACCAATATTTTGAACCACTTATGTCATTTGATTATTCATACATTATAACTTTCATGTTTATTTTTTGTTAGTACTGTGCATATATTATCATTGTTAATTTTTTACTACATAAATTTTTGGAAATATATGTTCTAAAAGTAAATTTGTTTGATTAAATTATAGGAATTCCAACAAGCAAGAATCACAATTTTTCCTCGACCACATCGATAGATGAAGACCCATCTCTCTCCCTCTCTACAGCATGTGATACACAATCCTTTTTCCCCCAGCACCATCTCTCACACCCCCGTGAGCATCCCTTCAGTATCTTATTAGACCCTTCCCCTTCATGTATCTCTGTAGTGGGAGAGTAGGGTGACACTTCATGTTATTCTTGTGGATACTGGAGGGTGACAATTATTTGTACAAATGTTAATATATATAAATTTATTACACCTTTGTTAAAAAAATAATTTGTTCACAAATGATGGAAATAATGCATAAATAGAGAGAAATATGAAAAGTTTATTTGTGTGGAGTCTGATTGGTGGGATTATTGTTTTCACATTTGATTCCTATGGGGTTTCTACAAATTATTCCATATGAATACTTGGATAGTTTTTGGGTTAGCTGGACGTGGAACCAGTTTCCCATCATATTTCTTATTATGAATGAGGGTATATGTCTGCAACATAAAAAATGATAGTTTTATTTAAAATAAAAGGAATTTATTATACATTATAGTGTAATTAAATTTCATTATGTTATTAAATTATAATATTTTCAAAATATATTTCCTTGTAAAAATGTTTTTCCATGGTACTATTGCTGATGTACTAGCATGAAGGTGGATATTGAAGAATTTGGCCCATAAATGGAAAGTATTTAAATGGTTATGGTGGGGAGATGTCAAAAATACTTCATTGATTTCCCAACAATTGTATGACAAGGTATATAATGGAGTACATAAAGGGAATTGGTATGTTTTTTTTGATAGTTATCACGATGAGAAGCAAACCATATTTAAATATTCATTATTATATTAATATCATTTTATATTTATACTTGTCTATTGGAAGTAGATTAAAATTCATACATTACTATTAAATTACATATAATTAATTTTATGATAATTTAATGATGAATGCGTCCCGCTGGTCAAAGAAAATCCTCCATCACAGTGTGGGGTCAGTAAGTGTTTTTATAAGTCGATCGACTATGGTAACATTTTCATTAGTTTAAATATATCTAATATAATATTACATATTTCATATATTATAATTGTTGATTTATCTTTTTTTGATATAGTCACAATGTTTTCGGAAACAAGTATCCTAAACAAAACTGTGGTTGGATTTTCATAAATAATATGATGAATGTTTTTTTAATGAGTGTTCCAAATAATTTTGGGTATGAATTCAATTTTAATTATAATAATATATTTATATTTGTCACCATGTTAAAATATATTTCAAATAATATTATGGAAATTTTATTTATAGGTATTAATTAATGAACTATGAGATGCATAACCCTCGTAGTCCGACCCAATCTCCCAGACTGACCCAGTTGGTCAAGTGCATGGGAAGGAGCATCCAAGTCAGAGCACATGACAGGATGGGGACCCATTCCATCTAAGTTATTTGGAATACCATCGGGGATTGATATTGCATCTAATCATAGTTATTGTAACTCCCAATCATGAGATTCTTGGAAATATTTTGTCTCAATGCAGAAAATAATTAAGGACCAATGTACTCAGATATCTGCATTGAAGAAATTATAGATGGATATTTATCAAAAGACGACCATATATGACTCATGTGATATTTCATCTATGATATTTGTGGGTGAGTAGGTAAATAACAAAAAAATCTAGTTTTCAAAAATTTATCAGTTTTATGTTTAAATATAAATCTACAACAGTATTTTATTTTCAATATAATTTTAATACAGATGTCGGTACCCAAAATAGAGATGGATGTGGAGATGGACGAGAGATATATTCATAATCAGACACTGAATAGTGGTTTTTTGATATGATTGATAAATTGTAAAATAGTTTGTTTGTTTATGCAACATGAATGGAACAAAGTAGTCACCGAACATTTTTTTTCTGTATCATGTGTGGAATAGAGTAGTCATGAATAATATTATCACTATAGTAATGATTGGATTTTTAAATTACAATTTTAGGTGGATAATTACTAAATAATATAATATGGATTAGATTATTATATTATATAAACTCTTCAATGGTTTATTTTCAGGGTACTGGTACTGGGGCTGCAGAACTAGAATTATTTTTTTATTTGTAAATATAAATTTACTGATAGTTTAAACTTCTTTTATGTAAATGGTGAATATTTAATGCAAGTTTAACTATTGCTAAATTGTGTTAGCCTATTATTGGTGGCAGTTTAAATAGCAGCTAATTATACAATTCATGTATTTTAGCTACAATTTTTTAGGTCTAGTGTCAGTTTATGCGTGGAAAATTGTATTTTTTATCAATGGTTCATATTGCTGCTAAAAAAGTTTTATTTTTTTCCTAGAAACCACTACTAAAACCTCAAAAAACTACCAATAAAAATATTTCTATGAAACCTAATGAAAATAACCTCTATATTTAAGAGACTACCATGTATTGGAATCTAACTCGTAATTAAGAAGTGCTTTTATGAAACCACAACAAAATCATATTGCAATGGTTCAAACCACTAATATGTGGTGATTTTCTTGTAATGTCTTATCATTAAAGATTCATTGATGGAAGTGTTCGGGATCAAAAATCCCGATGAAAACATATTCTTGTAGTGGCCATTCACCATTGAAGAATAAATATATTTTTTTCGAGGGAGGGGTGTCTTCAACTAAAATAATCCACGAGGGATATCCTTTAATTTGAAAATGCCTCCATGAACTCTGAAGGGAGATAATAAGGTATGGGAACCATCTATTAGGGGCCTAGAATTTCACTTAAATATGGCTATAGGGGAATTTAGAGAGAAGTTTTGGGGATACACCCAATTAGGGTAGGGATCACATGAGTCTTCTATCAATAGCTGGGTCTTCTTAGACACCATCCAACCAATGATCCCCCTGGGACCGTTGCAGCATAAAAATTAGTGGGTGAGAATCTAGGGGAGAGGAATGATCTAAGGGTATATGAACTACCAAACAACAGGGGAAATTTATTTTTTTGTTAATCAATAAATTGGGAATCAATCCTAAGAATTGTTATAAAAATACAAAACTCTTTTATAACTCTGTAATCATTAAACACTTTATCTAGAGAGGAATAATGATTTTCTCCCTTCTTTAATGGAAATATGAACAATGAAAAACCACATAATTATTCTTGTTCGTCCAATTTTCATTCTACCTTTTGTGTATTTCATCGCCACAAAAATCTACTACCCCAACAATGTGGTATCAGAGGGTTCATGTTCACAACAGGCTATGAAAAACAATGTTTTCGTATGGATGAAAAATTAAAGGTGCTTGGTTTCTTCGCAATGATATGTGAAGACGAGGGCGAGATGATTCAAATGGTGCGTCAATGTTAAAAATGGATATGAAATTATCCCAGTAAGTTTGTTTAATGTTATTGTCTATCCAAAGCTACTACAATACCCCTATGCCTAAAAAGACTAAATTGTTAACATCATCTGTGACATTCCAATGAGTTTTATTGAAATAGTCTCGGTGAGCCACGTCAGCTCTACATCATTTGTCATTATATAATGTTAACCTAGTTTTGGTTATATCTCTGCCAATATGCCTTAGTTTGCAGTTATCTAGAAGTGAATTCCAATAATTTTGATCATTTTGGAAACATCTTTAGGGTATGATTTTCGGAATTTTTTGACCATCAATTGATGAAAATATCGATAATATGATTATTCTTACAAAATTTAATTACGCCATCTTGAAATTGAATAGGAATTATAGTTTATATATTAATGAACAGTGGAACCAATATTGGAAACAACAATTCCCATTGTAATGGAAGCGAATGAATCATAATGATGTGGTAATCCTATTGAGAACACGTCAGCAAGTACCCCTCTAGTTGATGTGGAGTGCGTCAAGCACAATTACAAATGTGGTTCCCAAATCTAATATTTGATCAAAAAAAGAAATTTAAAGAACATTTACAATAAATATTATACTTCAATTGTTTAATTTTTTTTTGAAAATATGTATACGGAGATGACTATGAAAAAAAATGAATCCGGATACTCCATCTTGTCAACATGAAGTACTATGAAGATACCAAAATATCATAGATTATTTTTGTGTTTCCAGGTACCATTTATTTATTTAATTAATGAAAATGATGATCGATGATGAGTTGTGGGATCTTATGATGTTTAGTTATTTACAGATGACGTTGGACACATCAGTTTAGTCATTCATTACATCAACACTAGATGGAACTATTTCCATGGAGATAGAGAAAGAATGATAGTTGAATAATGAGTCCAGAAAAAAAGCAGAGGGTAATACACCTGAATCAGAGGATCTTGTCATAGAAAGTAAAGGGAAGCATAAAGGGTAGGGATGATGTTGATTTAGAGAACATCAAGAACAAATTATACAGAGGCGGAAGTGATCAAAATATTGATCCAGATATGACGTGAAGTCCCACCACTATTTAAGTCATGGAAAATTCATCATGGGGTAGTGAAATATTTACATCAAATAGAGAAATCAAGAAGTTAATCCCAAAAAAATATGCAATATTTGTCAATAATGAAATAATTATTGTTCAGGAACACAATCCAGTTAGTTTTTCAAGACAATACTAGACATCAGTGATCGATTATGGAATCCCATAACATGTGAGATCCAGAATATATATATTATCATATTATATTTTATAGAGTTTTAGACATGTGGTGATGGGAAATGATGGTGCATCCAATTTTACTGGTATTGGAAATATTTTACTAGAAAGTTATATTCGATGCATGTTATTAATGAAGGAGGTAAGGGAAATTTGTGGATATTCACCTAAATCTTATATATACTAAAATTATTGCGATGTGGGATATGTAAATACTTTTAGTGGTTTGAAATTGATACTAAACAAAGGTATCTTGGTAATTGATAATGGAATTCAAGATACATCTCATTATCTCACCAATGCATGATCGTGTAGGGGAGAATTAAATGTAGCCCGAAAAGGTGTTGTTTTGGATGTTTGGCATAAATGGCTAGGTTACATGTCTGATAGTTGAGTCATAAATCAAGCCATCAAGTATCCCTATCCCAAAAGAAAATGTACATGCATGGATAATAGTTTTGATGGAATCATGAGGAAACAATGCAAAGTGTAATTCCTATGTTAAATATAATGCAGAAAAAAAATGTTTCAAATTGGATTCACAATGATGTCCACATGATGTGAATTAAGATGAGCGAAGTTTGTATTTATTTCATTACATTAATATATGGTCATTCGAGAAAATTATGGTCCATTTCGTGGAATACTAATGATCAGGTGCATGAAGTTTTCAAGTATTTTCATGTGAAGATGGAATGAAGAATTTGCATGTGGTTAACGTGTTAATGGGAAGATAGTGGATGAGAATACCAAGGTCTGACTGAGTAGTATTGTAGGATTTTATGCATCAGGATTTATTTTTTTTATGAAGATGCCTTTTCATAATGGTCTTCCTAATAAGATGAATCAAATAATTTTCAAGAGTGTAAGATGTATTCTGCCAAATGAAATGATTTGAAACACCTTTATGGAGAGGCAATGATGTTTGTAGTTGATCTTATTTACAATTACCTATCATTTCCACTATACAAAGTCATTCCAGATTGTGTCTGTAAAAGTGATCTTTTTTCATACATACACTTGAGATTATTTTGTTGTGGGGAGTTTTTTCACATCCCAAAAGATGAGGGGGTAATGTTGGGTGTCAATGGAAAGCATTGTATCTTTTTTGGATACACTCTTGAAGAGTTTGGATAATGATTATATGATCCAATACTCATGAATATAATCATAAGTAGAGTTGTGGTGTTTCTTGAGGATCATAAGGTTGGTGTTGTTATGATGCTAGAAAATGTAGAAAATATACATTTTGTGGGAATTTCAATCAATCTAGAACTAGTATCACCCCATCAGTTCTAGCTAGTGTGAGAGAGATATGTGATAATTATGATACATCAATATTATATAATATGTCTCCATATAAATAAATTTATTCATCATATGATATTATAGAATTGATTCCACCTGAATCAATATGGTGGAGACCCGCCAGAAAATGACAATTGAGGAATAAATACTCCCGAAATGAGTAATTGATGCTCACTAATGGGGGAGATATAGAAATTTTTGATGAAAATATAAGAAGTTAGAAGAATACCGAATGGAAGATGACCATGGAAGAGGATATTATATCCTTTCACAAAAACCATATATTTGATTTGGATGAGTTACCACAAAGAAATAAGGCACACAAGAATAAGTGGGTGTAAAGAATAAAATGAGATGATGGAATCTCATAGCTAGAATAGATATAAAGAATGATTTTGAATGGATTTGGTTAGAAAAAGGTATTTAGTTCAATTAAAATTTTTACCCTTTAGTTAAAATGTATTTTAACAGATATGTTCCTGGATTGGTGGCTACTCTGAACGTAGAGATTCTATAATTGGACATAATGGCAATGTTCTTACATAGTTATTTTGATGAGGATATAAACATGGAGAAGAAATAGGGATTTTATGTGAATTCAAAATAAAACCTATTATTCAAGATAAAAAATAGTTCATATGGATTGAAATAGGAACTATGTAAATGTTACAATATGTCTGACTCATTCATGGAGAAAAATGAGTACAGGCAGCTGACTGCTGAACATTGGGTTTTTATCAATTAGTTTTCATTTGGTGAATTCATTATCTTGTTAGATTATTTTTATCATATGTTGATTTTTGGGAGCGATATCAACATGATTTGTAGGATGAAGAAAGTTTTGAACAAGTATTATGAAATGATAGACTTATGAGATGCTACTCAGATTCACAAAATAATGATTACTTGTGATATTAGAAATAATAATGTTTTGTTATCTCATAAGAAATACATTGAGAAGGTTATTAAAATAGTCATCAAGAAAATGAAAAAATAGTTAATACTTGACATTTTTGATATTTAATACTCTCAAAAAGTTTTATTTTATCAACTATGAAGGATGTATAAGATATAGAAAAAGTTCCTTATTAGTTAGTAATTGGTAGTCTTTTGTATTCAATGGTGTGCCCTAAAACACACATTTAACACATTATTGGAATTATGAGAGGCTTCTTATGAGATCCAGGAAAGGATCCGTGGATATCAGTTGAATGGATATTGAGGTATATCTGAGGTACATGTAGTCATTTTTTATGTTTTAGAAGTGAATGATCTATTTTCAAAGGACACTGATAATTTAGATATGGATAGAAATTTTTATAGTAGAAAATCAATATCAGGGTACACGATATCACTTGTAGGGGGAGAAGTCTCACAGAAGTCATGACTTTAAAAGTGTGTTGACATATCTACCACAGACCCCGAATATATCATGGTTAGTAAGGCATACAAGGTGATGTTGTAGAATCAGTTTTGTTTACATGTGACGGGAAAGAATCAGAAGAATTATATTCTCTATTGTGATTGTAAATGTGATATTCATCTCATAATGAATCAAAAATTACATTCGAAGTCCAAAAAAATGACTTGTGATATCAATGGATCAATATTGTGGGGGAATAATGATTTTTAAATATTGAGAAAATCCCCAACAATTATAATGGGTAATAAATGATAGTGAAAGATCTTCTGAAAGAGAAGTTGGATGCCTGCTAGGAAATGGGATTCCAAATGGTTTTCAATATCCTTTAGATCAATTGTGTTCTTATTGGTAATGTCAACCTCAACTTATCCATTTATGACTTATTTAATGAGAATGCAATATTAACACACTTTTCTTTTAGTAGAATAAGAAGAACCTGATGGATTGGGGTTTTATTGACTCTTATAAGTGTCTTAGGAAGCATGATTTGGGAATGTAGACTGATCGTCGTATGCGTATGGCCTGGCCTATAAAAAGTTGAACATGACCAGTTGATCACCAAATTACATGGATAAGATGCTTGAATAGACATCAATCTTTGTTTTAGATGTCCTATGGAAAGGTCTTCCTTGAATCAGAGGAGATTGGAAATAATTTGGCTGACCTTCAATGTCAAGTTAATAGAAGTCAGCTGGAAGGATAAGATCATTGACTTAGACAAGGAAATCCTCAATTATACCCTCAGGACTGGACGTTCTTTGATTGGCTAAATGGATAACAATTCCTATTGTATGTAAGAGACATAGACAAAGGATGGATAATATGGATTTTGGAATTACATTTATCGAGGATCCATGGTCTATGAGTGAATCGTGGGTATAAACCAACCAAGGTTCCTCCTTTGATTTTTGATGATTCCATCTATGTTGGTGTGAATATGACAAGAAGGAATTGTTCATGGGTACATGAAATACACAACAACCAGTGAAAATCTATTTTTTCAGTCATCTATAAATCAAGAATAATTCCCATAAAAATTTCTTAAATATTGAAAAGTATACAATAACTATGAAATCGTATAATACTTCATCCATATAGGTATAATGATTTGAACCCCTCCTATAATGGACGTATACATAACAAAAAACCTTGTGATTCTTTATGTTGATCCATTTATCCTTTTATATTTTGTGTTTTTCATTTCAACATACCCCTAATACCCCAAAAAGTTGGGCTTGGTCATTGAATCGGGATAAATCCATTAGATCTCGCTTATATTTCGATAGAAGGAGGTCATGATAATTAGCAATCACCACCTCCCATATGGGACACATCATCCTTCTAGGGTTCCATAGTGAAGGACCAACAGAGCCATGATCCATCCTCCCATCAATATGCTATAAGAAGATTGTTTAAATACTATAATAATAATAAAATCCTTCATCGAATCATATTTTTGGATGTAATATAAGATGATTAGTTTTTGGTTGTAGCCAAATAATTACATAGTGTACCATGGAATTAATATTTAACTACATTTTATGTGAAATGTAAGCCACGAGTTAAATATTAATTTATTCATTAAATACTGATCATAAAATCATAGAGAGTTAATCCTATTCAGGTTGTAAATACCAATCCCCACATATGTGATAAATCTAGTTGTCGTACAATTGGATAATGACATTTAATAAGAGGATTTGATGTTGGTGATCATATATCATAGAGATAAGATTCAACAGAACAAGACACCTCATCTTTTCCAAGTGCTATGGTCGAACCGTAACATTGGCTATCAGGCGTGGGAACCAGAAGTGGTTTGGAAATAGTTGTAAAATCATCTTATTTAGTTCATGATTAATAATTAAAAGGTGGTTTTTTATTATTTTATAATAATTTAATTACATGAACATATATAAGATAAATAACATTTTTAAATTATTAAGTGACTAATTAGGAAATGAAATAATATAAAACACATGAGCTAAAATTGTTTTTTGGGCAATTACATGCTGTATAATGTTGACTTTAATAGTCAGTTAACATTCACAAACATTGATAGTATAACTTTTATAGTGTGATTGTATGAAATATATATATCCACCATAGTCCATTTTTTTATTAAGAGTCCACTTTTTGGAAAAGTGAGAACCATGGAAAAACCACTACCTATCACCCTCACATACCCCACCAAGATGATCTCCATATAGCATGAAAAATGATATATATATGTATATATATATTTGTAATAAATAAATTTAACAAAGTTAAATGATCTGATGGCCATGATTAATAGGATCATATTATGTAAAGCACATTTTCTATGATTTTTATGAAGATAAAATAATTTTAATTTTCCGTCGACTAAAAAAAATCCATGACTAAAAAAATAATGATTGAGCTAAACAATTTAAATTTGATGTTAATGTCGATAGAGTTTACAACACAGTCTGTGTTTGAAGAACCACCCAAACAAAATCACACAATTGTAGGCCTTACCTTTATAGAAATAACTAGGGCAATAAAGGGATATGTAACTGGACACCAAAATAATGGATTTTAATATTTTTATTTTTAATATAATAATAATTATTTTTTTTATTTTTTTATTAATTTTTATTATATAATATGATTGATAATAATATGATATTAATATAATGAGTAAAAATAGACTTCTTTGTGGAAATATATAGTCACAGTAAAGATACTAGTTAACATTAAATGTAGAAAAATTAAAAAAAATTACTTTAAATATTAATCTTGATAATATTAATAATATATATATATATATTAAACTATAAATTTATAAATTCAAATGATAATTTTTATGGTTCATAAAATATTTTTCAACTTAAAAACTTATATTTTTTAATAAATGATGAAAATATTTTAATTATGTATTTTATTATTTTTGTTGAATTTTTTTAATTAAATAAATATATATATATATATTATTTAATTTATTACTTTAATATTAGTTAAGGTATCTTTTTCCATTTTTATTGAGACATCACACATTTGATGTTAAATTAAATATGGTAAATTTATAGGGTTTGTAGTATGACATAATGAAAGTCAAAATGATTAATAATAATGATTATGACCATTTCAATGCCAAATGTAGATCCCCTATTTATAATAACATTCCTTTGTTTTTACTTGATTTATTTTATTAACAAGAAATTAATCCTCCATAACATATATAATATTTCATTATTTTATATATAATTCTCTAAGAACATTATTCAATTCCACAACACCAAGGGTATTTTTCAATTATTTTAGTTATTATCCTTTTAAATTAATGAAAAATATATTTTTTTTCTACATTCCTAGAGTTAAAAAAATTGATGCATTTTGAATTTTATTACAATATCAAATATTAATGAATATTTATGTTATGAAATTAATAATGATTCCCACAGACTATATCTATAAAAACGAACAGTAACAATATTTATTATTCACTAAGAAATATTGCACAATGGGTTTAAACTATCTTGACCTATATAGATCACTTCCAGGGTTACACAATCACATATAATTTCTATCAATATCTTTAATATAAACTCTCCCAAGGTATGAGATCCTCTCCCACTCCTATTTATTCAAGAACATTCATTATATTGTAGCTTTTGATTCTCCATTTTTCTTGATGGGATATGTTTTTACCCTTGGATCATAACTTCCTAATGATATTCATGTTACTAAAAACCCATTATACCATCATTATTACCTTATTTGAATCATTATGTACTTATAATATGTGGTCCAAATTATCCTAGTATTTTTAATGCCAAACATTTTTAAAGGGTATACCAATATGCATTTTCGCTAAATAGTATTCACCTAGATGTACAAGCCCTTCATTGAATGAGGGAATCCATTTATTTGACCCAAACAGTGTAATCATGGGATTACATGTAATGAAATTGGATCTTATGTTGAATAAGTTATGTGGAACACATAATCATGTATATTATTTCAATGTAACTGGTGGTACTAGAATTATATAACCCACCAATGAATTGGGCAATGATTTTATATAATTAAAATAATTATAATGAACTAGAGGTTGAACAAATTATAGTATTTTATTATATCATTTTAGATAACATTCACATATTATTATAATTTAATGTTTTTTGTTGATTTCACATTCCCATGTTTCCCTTATTTTATCAACATATATGATGATTCGGTGTTCAAATTTATCATTATCACAACTATGATGAGAAATTGATGAAAATGTAATATCACTATTACTAATTTAATATATAAAATGATTTTATTATTTCCTTACCAATATTTATAGTTCAACACTTTCTTATTTGTTCATAGGTTGTCACATGTAGGATTTGAAGAGAAACATATTTTTTTAGATCAGGGTAAATTAGTTCTAACTAATATGTATTTTTAATACTGCATGATGTTATGTTTTATACCTAATACCCTAAATAAACGTTCCTTTGTGATCATATTATCTTTTATAATTTTGATATTTATATACTAAATTTTTAATTAAGTTCATTTAAAATATATTTTTTCATAAATAAGATATAAGTAAGATATAAATTCAATTATTACTGGTGATCCTTCAAATAAATATAAATTTTATTATGATTTTTTATGTGATCTTTATGAGGTTCCTATATATCCCAATGTTTTATGATATGTTAAATAATGTAAATGGGAATAACTAAATGGGAGGTATAGAAAATCATGATTCGATAATTTCTGGTAGTGATATTATTTATACCATTGGACATGTTTTTATTATAAGTGAATATACAGATATGAATAATTATTCAATGAAAGATAAAAGATTTTATACTTTTTATTTTTTAAAACAAAAATTTAACAATATTTATTTCATTATAATTATTGAAACTATTTATATGGCGTGGTTATTAATATTTTTGAAACCAATCATATAGAATATTATTTCGAAATGGCAATGTTCATTTTGAAATACCCTATGGAGTGTTCTTGTTCATTAGTATATTTTTGTTTTAATGAAATAATGGAGAACACTATATGGTTATATAGAATGGTTTCTATTTATAATGTTGTGTTGATGGTTATAATTGCTAATGGTGGCACATAAAAATGTATTTTAGATAAAAAACTTCATTTGAAATTATATATTTTTGTTTAAATTTTTGGTAGAAATCATATATCCCAAAAATTTTGTTACAATTTTAGTTTTTTGTATATATATATTTATTCAAAATATAATTATAGAGAATATACATTATATAAAAGACGATATTTTTTAAATTGATCTATAAAGAGATGAATAAAAATTCATTCAAAATATGGGGAATGTTATTTTAAAGGTCATTAAACGTTTAGAATCTCTAGATAATGGTGATGATAAAGCTACATATAATAAGGTAAAGACAATGTGAAATTAATCATTCAAAATTTATAGAAAAAAATTAGACATTGTGGGATCATGTAATATATATCATAAATTACTATGTAGCATCATAATATAATATATAATTTTTGGATAATATAGATATCAATATTTTAATTGCTATAAAATTTATGAAGAATATTTTGAAATTCATATGTCATGATTATAGATCAATATTTGGGTAAAAAATTCAAATTCATTTGAAATGATTTAAACACTTAAATGTGTGGGATGCATGCATTGTTTAAAATATTATAAAACATGAAATTATTCATACCATTGATTTTAGGAATTATAATTTGATTACAAAATAAATTTTATGATACGATTTCATGAATAGAAATGAAAAAAATGAAATAAAATGTGAAATATTTGGTCATGATAATAGATATAATATAATACTACTATAACAGAAAAAATTAAAAAATTATTACATCAATGACACAAAATTGTCACTAAGTGATTGAGGAATAATGAGATAATTTTTTTCTTATGTAACAATTTTATTCTAATCATGGTTTTCTGAAATTATGAAATTAAACTTATATCATTAAAAATAATAAGAATAAATAATTTCTTTATTAAAAATATGTTTTTAATAGATATATTAAACTAGGCCTATGTTAGTCTAAAATATTTTATATCTAGAAAATTATAGTTTCTACTTTGTAATTTAACTAAAACATTTAAATATGCATTGAAAATTAAAAATACATAAACATCATTCATTCAAAAGTTCCTATTTTGGATATAATAAGTGTGTTTCATGGGATTTTTGTTTATTAATAAAAAAATTATGTCTATTTAGAGTAGGTAGAAGCTGTAAAAAATTCTATGTGGTTGAGTATATTGTTCAAGATTTATAGATTCCAATATTTTTTTATTATGTGAGGATAATTCTAGAATTTTTTCTATTGGATGATCTTATGACCATTCTTAACAATAATAGGGTAACGTTTGAGTGAAAAAACTATGTGGTAATTCATTTTTCTAGTTAAAAATGGTTTTTGTCTTATCTAATTATAATTCTTCGTGAATATACTGTTGGCCATTAAATGTATTGAACCATATCAATAATTTTACATGGATCCATAATTATATCGGAAAATAATGTTTGTTCTTATGGGTATCATCATTTGAAACCCTGTAATAGGATCTTTAAAAACAACAAAATAGCTTTGGGCATTATAGTTCATGTGTTGAAATATTAGTGACACTAAATCATTTTTTGGAGATTAGTTTCATAAAAAAATCATATGATTATTCATTATTCAATCACATAACATCATCTAAATAATCAACATTGGTTTTTTGTATAAAAAATGTAGATATCTCAATTTTTAATGGATATACTTCTTAGAAGGGAAAATTTTTGGTAGAAACACATATTAGAATGACTCATGGTGTTGGACTATACACCTTTGAAGTATGTTAAAATGTTATGTATTTGTTGAATGTCGGTAACGCCCCGACCCATTTACTAAGAGTCGGTGCATTATTTTAATACATTGGATTCATTTAAAGAAATATAGTCCCAAAGGATTGTTCAATTTAGCATTCTTGGATAATTGATTTCATATATGAGTATTACGTTAAAATTTCAAAAATAAAACAAAAAATAATAATCCTTTGAGAATGCCATTATTTTCCTTGATTAACCCTACATATCAATCATAATACACTTATTTAGATCCTGGGAAAAAGAAAACATAATAAAGGGGTCTTCTCATATGCTCAGTAAGGATAACAATATAGAGTAAACATTAATAAATAAGCATAAAAATTTAAGGCAATGTATAAAACTAAAACACAAGACTTTTAAAATCCAACATAGGCATAATATGGAAACGATAAATCATATAATTCCATTTACCTTTTCACACTGATATTATACTAGTCAAATAACATCATATAATATCAATAGCTGATTTCATAATGATGGAATTCATAATACCAGACATCATAACAACATTGTCAATGATTCGTTGCAATACTACAAATAATATTCTCTCAAGTATTTGTTCCCAGAAACTAATTTATCTCATGAGACCAACTGATGCATCAATTAGATATACAGGGCTCTAACCATCACATACTAATTCCAATTAATTCCTCATATAAAATGGTTGAAACATAACATAAACATTCGTATTAATACTAGAATATGAAATTATAACACTTTAACCATAATCCATGTATGGTATAAAAATAAAACATCCACAATAAAACATATCACAAAAATATCAGTAATTTTTCATTAATAGGATTGATAGAATAATGAATATTGTTGTACCATATTTATAATAACATAAAACTATGTAAATTTTAAACTGGATATAATTTTGGTATGGAAACAAAAAGAACGAAGAAGTAGAAGAAGAAATGAACATTGAAAGAGGTGATGAAATCATTACCTCATATTCGGGTGCTTCCTTTTGATTTGATAAATAAGGCTCCCTAGGTTGGATTTCTGATCAAAGTAGGGACTATATGTTAATGTGGGGTTTGTTGGGAGGATATTTGATTTGAGGCTTGGTTGAGCCAAATTTTTTGCTGGAGTGAAATTAAGTGAATTGGATGTACCCTTTTAAAAGAGAGGTGTGGGTCACTTTAGGAAAACCATCAAATAATATTTTATCCTAAAATTATTTTCAGTTTATAAATGCTCAAAATTGATTTAATTGGAGGATAAAGTGGGGATTGGTCTAAACCCTCTACACTAATATTTTTTAGACTAATTATGTCACCACATTAACCATAACTTTTAGATTTAACCATTAGTTAAATAGTTAAACATTTACCATGTCTTGTTGTGTTATTATAATACATTGTTAATAATCATACGATAAAATTCCAAGAGAACATCACATGCCTAATTAAAAACAATTCTTTAATTTTATAAATTTTTTGGCCAAAAATATATTTTTATGAGTATTATATCATTTAATAATATAGTATTTGTTTTTAAAACAAATTTATGTCAATTTTGACACTATTTAGTAATTGATTTTTGTTAAAGTCATAACATCATTATGGATTATAAAAAATACATTTAATAATCAATATAATTACATATTCACCTATAAAATTAGTTCATGGCTTTAATGGTATCAATTTATATTTATTTTAATATATATTTTATCAATTATTTTAATATTTCATTAATAAGACAATTAGGGAATCATCATTGGGTATTAAAAAATTTTAATTATATGGTGTATAAAGATTATAAATAAAATACCATGATGTTGGAAATATATTTCTAATGAATATATATAGTATAATTTATCTTATTTGTAACCCTATATTAAAAATGGTTCACTTATTGAAAATTGAATTTAACACTTTTAACACTTATTTAAATAAAATATAATAAATGTACTAATCTAACCGAAATGTATAAAAAGGGCCTTATTTTGGTCATAAAATTGATTTTTATCTAGATACACTTATCAAATATAATTAGGACATGTTTTGGGGTAATTTTAATATTATTTTTTACCATTAATTACCTTATTTACTTTTAACCTTGATAAATAAAATTAAAAAGGTACACATGAAAGAAATTATTTTATTCCTAATGAACCTCATTTTACATACTAATTTAAAAAAAATTTCTATAATTTTTTAAATTCAATTCACAGATGCGGTAAAATTACTTTTTTTGAAAAATTAAAAATTTTCCTGGATGGTGGGTAAATGATGTCAAAAAAAGTTCAATAAATATTTATATGTCTAATATTATTAAAAAATGACTCCAATAAATTAAATTGGACAAATATATATATATATATATATATATAATGTATCTATTTTTACATTAAGATAAATTTTTAATTAAAAATAATTATTTAAATGAAAATTGCAGTTTTTAACTATAACTAAGTGTCTTTCACTATCCACCAAAATTTTCATGTTTTCTGAAAAATTCCAAAAATTTACTCAACTATAATTTTGATATTCCAATATAGAAAATGATGTCTATTTTACCAAATTAAAAATTTATAAGTTTAATTAATTAATTGAACATTAATTTCCATTTTCATAACCAAAATGAGGGTTTTTAAGAAGTAAAAACTATCAAAAGATGGACATTTGTTTATGCCCAATTTAAATGTAAAATTACATAAAATTACCTAATTATATTAAATAATAAAAATATAAATATAAATATAAATTAAAAATACTCAAATGAATAATTAAACATTTTAAATTATTTAGATTAAAAAAAGTTCTTTTCATTTAAAATTTTAATTTTTTGATTATTAATCAAAATATGAATGTTATGAGAAAAGTACCAAAATTTTATCCAAACAATAATTGTTTTTCCCATTTCTAAAAAAGAATTTAATTTCATTTAATTGAATATATATAATTTTCAAATATTGGATTTAAAAAGGGTTCCCCATTAAAATATGATAAAATTTCATTTGAGAAAAAAATTCTTTTATCGGAAAAATTGAATATGATCTTATATTATGTGTAAGAAATAAATAATATTGATGCTAAATTTATTTTTAGTATATAAATTTTAAATTTTAGTTAATACTATTCATAACTGCTTTTAGAACATCTCGTTTGGTATGTCGTTGAGTGCTCAAGCATTATGTTGCATGTATCACAAGTTATTGGATTACCTTTAAGAGATAACGTACTATAAAACACTGGGGTGTTATATTCTAAAAATGGTTCAATAAATTGAGTCCTCTCAATTTGAAATTTTACTTTGAAAATAAAAGGTTAAAATTGTAAATACCGTTGTGGAAAACCCACATCATAATTTGGGTTAATAAAATTGTTTCTTAATAAGAGGGAATGAGTAATGAAAAATGTACCAAAAATAGGATTTTGAATAAGACATCAATTTTGGAAATTATAATTAGAGGATAAAAGAAAATATTTATAGGGATGGATTAAGGTCATCAATCACAAATGAGGTAATGGAATATTGAGGGCCTCAAATCAATGAATCTATGATGATTTCAAATATAATTAGTTTATCCAACCATAAGGAATTAGGGTAACACATTTTTTTTGTTTTAAGACCCTTTCAATACAGTTTCAGAATTAATTTTATCATAGAATGAAAAAAAAATACTTGTCAAATAGATTCACATCCTTTAACTAATTTCTACCACAAAATAATCTTATAACACAAAATATTCTATTTATCCTAATCATATATGGTTCCAAAAAAATTAATATATAATTAAAATGTCAAAACATTTTATATAACAACATTTTACAAATCAATGCATCACATACGCTAGTGGTAGATGATGCACCGTTGTCTCCCTAAGGTTACAGAATCAAGCCTTGCGGCTATTCCATATGGGACAGGTTGTCACATGACATTTGGGATATCCTTTTTGTAAATAATTCCCAATAATATCTTATGAAATGTTTTATCCTTAAAACATAGTATCCATTGATCAACATAGTACATTCCAACCATTATACTAATCCAAAATACATCTGTCCAAACTGACAATATAAAATTTATAAGGAAGTTAAACTAAATTAAGTTCTCTTTTCTCCACATAATAATTTCTGAATACATTCATCATGTATTATCATAAAACATGGTGACACCCATAATTACCATAAATAATAATTGAATATAATCATTCTCTCTTGTTCCTTAAAGAATACTAGATATACTCGTTAAATCTAAAAAATTCTAATACTCCAAAAATGATGGAATAAACAAACCATTAATCAGTTCCAAGGATTTTAATAATACACAATATACAAAATCAAACTCAATTATATCTTATTCCAAAATAACTACCTTTGTATTATAACCATATTAAGGTTTATCATTCTCTCAACCAATTATTTTTTAAAATGTTTATCATGAAACAGTTTGACATTACATGGTACCATAAAATCGCAAATACCTGATGAAAATATACTGTAGTACAATCATTATATACATTATAATTATTATAAGATATACATCATTAATAAAATACCCAAATGTCAAAATTCATTAATCATATTTTAAGAACAATAATCATTCCTCTTCGTCTATAGTAGTATCATATCTTGATTATTATCCAATACCATCAGTTATTGTCTACTCTGATTATTTGAACATTGATTCATGTAGTGTCCCAACTCATTGCAGATGAAACATTATACATTTGAAAAATATTTACTACTATTACAATAAAAAACTCATTTTCATTTTTATATACACTAATAACATCTCCTATACATTTCATGCACTTACATGGGTGATTCTTTTCATAGTTTTCACATATGGTAAAATCCTTCTTTCCCTTCTTCAAGTTATCCTTTTTTCTCTATACCATACTCTTCTTCACTAGTTTCCCATTAAATCCATATGACTCAAATTATTTTTTACATATCCTAGTAACACATGATATTATTTATTCATATGGAGATAATACATGGGAGAATATCTCCCTTCTAAAAATTTCCTTACGATCATCAATGGTATGATCCTTCTAACCAATTTGATCATGCATATTGCTGGAGATCTCATTCCATCTACTGGGATCCATTTATATATGAAAAAATAAACTAGGTTAGATCATATCATAATTTATAATCCAAAACTATAAAAACCCTCAACATTAATTGAATATTCTCAAACATATGGCTTTTTTATCTTAATAATGGTTTATTTGATGAAATATTTACTAATAAATCCTTCCTAATGGATTTTAAAAAATTTGAATCATCCTAAGCATATCCTATAGGAGTCGCATAACAAAGAGTGCAGTAAGGCCAATTGTCGTACACCAGTTCCCATTTGAGTCAATATCAAAGAGGTGTTTTTGAGTTTTACCCTAAGATACATCTGTTCTAGAGCAGTCACTACCAGTATGTATCAAGACAAGGATGTATATCATTGAAAGTTTACATAATCTCTACATTACCAAAATTCTAGGAAGTTATTATATACTAATCCACAATGTTTATTTTATGGAAATGTTCCCTAATCAGAGTTTATATAAATCTATTTACAAGGTTGTTGAAAAACGTTCTCTGAAACCAACTTTAATTCCCCTAACCCAATTACCCTTAGTCGGTGCATTATTATAATACATTAGAATTGTTACATGAAATCATATTCTGAAGGATTGATCAATTTATCAGTCTTAGAAAATAGATTTTATATATGAACGTTACATTACAATTTTGAAAATAAAACAAAAAATAATAATCCTTTGTGAACACCATTATTCTCCTTACATAACCATTATTATAAATCTTTATACACTACTTCCCATCCTGGGAAAAAGAAAACATAAAAAACAGGTGATCTTAGTTGCTCTGTAAGGATAACAATATAGCGAAAACATTCCTAAATAAACATAATCATTTAATAGAATGTTTAAGACTAAAATAGAAGCCTTATAAACTCAAACATCAGCATAATATGGAAAATATAACTCAAATAATTCAATTTACTTATTCATATGGATATTCTTCTAGTTGATTAATCCCATTTAATATCAATAGTTTATTTAATAACGATTGAATGCATAATGTCAAACATCATATCAACATAGTTAATGATTCGTTCCAAGACTAAAAATATGATTTTGTAAAGGCCATGTTCCAAGAAACATGTTTTTATCATGAGACCTACTGATTCATCAGGGAGATATAGCGGGCTCCACTTGTCACTTTCTAATTCGAATGCATTACTCATATAAAAAGGTTGAAACATAACATAAACATTCATATTAAAACTGCCATACGAAATGTAAATACTTTGACCATTAACCATGAATGGTATAAAATAACACATACCTAGTCAAACATATCACAAAACCTTCAATACAATTAAGAAGATATTATTATTATAAATCAACTACAAACTCATGTAAAATCCATCAAAGGATGTTGGCATTGATAAAATCAATACTATTTAGCAAAAATGTCTCGTTATATTTTGAAATCATTTAAAAGTCACATAATTATAAAAGAAAAATTTTATTTTAAAAATATTTTATCTGCTTTTAAGGTTATGTTTGATGTTGTTATAATAGTGGAAAATAACTGCACCCTTTGTATATGTTAAAAAACATTCTTACATTAATTTTTCAAAATGGTCATAAAGTTCCTTGTTTGAAAAACGATGGAAATATTAATTGCTAATCATCTAACGAAAATTCAAGAAAGGGTATAAATGAAATTAAAACATATTTTTTGAAATATTAAAATTGTTTTTAAATATATTTTTAAGAAACAAGGATGTAGATGATAAAGATGTCCAAGTAGATAATTACATATAAAGAACTCGGACAAGAAAATAGATTGTAAAATTAACCATTAACATGTGTTTTTCTCAGTATAGGGTAAGTTAACCTCCTTTATAAGAGATAAATATTTGTTATTAAATTATTCAATGTCCACATACATAAATATGATATCATATATTATCTTCTAATATTTATTTTTTAATAATATTTCAGTAGTATACTTGTTTTGGGTGTTAAATAATTTGTTTTCCTCTATAAGTTGTGTTATGTAAGTCATGTTTGTTTTAGATAGGATATATTTAATTCATATCTAAAATGATATTCTATTCTAAAACATTTTTTTTAATCATGGAATGAATATTATTCTTCAATAGTTACGATGTGGAATGAATCTTATCACGTAGGTGGAGACGATAATTTGTACATACGCACATGCGACAATATCATTATACTAATGGAGAAATAGTATGTAATTGGATGGTATATCATATATACATAATCATTAAAATGTAATATTTATTATATATGTCAATTATACTCAATATTACACCCATAGAAATAATGATGTTTTGAAAAAAACTACACCACGATGTGGAGACCATAAAGTGTATGAACGCACGTATGGTGACATTGCCTTTCATGGGATGGATAGAATAATAAATATGACTGTAACATATTTATAATAACATCACAGTATGTAATAGGTATTGGAAATATTGTTTTTTATGGAAACAGAATTGATAGAGGATGTGGGAGAAGAAAATAACTTTGAAAAAGGTGATGAAATTATTTACTCTTCTTCCAGTGTATCCTTATTTTATGATCAAAATATCAACATAAGATGGACTTATGGAAATTTTATGGCCTAAAAGTTGAATTTAGGGTAGTTGGAAGGATATTTGAGTATGGTTTTGGCCTAGCCAAATGGATTTGGAGTTTTGAAATTAATATAAGGGATATACCCTTTAATTAGATAGGTGAGGGTCACTTAAGGAAAATCTTGAAATAGTATGAAATAAAATTCTATTTATAATTGCTCCAAATAGATTTATTTCAATGATAAAATAGTAACTGGTGGGAATAAACTCAACCAACAATTTTTAGACATGTTTAGGAATCCATATTAAACTTGTCTTTTAGATTTATCTGTTAGTAAGATAGATTAACTTTTTCAATGTCTTCTTTAATTATTATAATACATGATTAATAAATAGAAAATAAAATTATAAAATAACCTAAAGTAGTTCAGGAATAAAATATCTATCATTATATAAGTCCTTTGGCCGATACTTGTATTTTTAGGAATATTATAGCATTTAATAATATATTATTTATTTTGAAAACTTATTTATGTCAATTTTGACACTATTTAGTAATTAATTTTTTCTAAAGTCACCAAAACTTTATGGAATTGATCATAATACATTTAATCACCCATATATTTCCATATTCACCTATAAAATTATTATATGGCTTCAAAACAATCAATTTATATTTATTTTAATATTTATTACATCAATTATTTTAATAATTCATTATGAAGTTAATTACTGCTTCATCACTGTTGCATAAATAAATTTGATAATATGATTTATAAAAATTATTAATATAGTACCATTATGTAGGTAGTATTTTTATATTTCTAATGAATATTTATAGTCTAATTTATCTTATGTTTAACCATATATTAAAAAAATTAGTTATTAAACATTAAATTAAAAACTTTTTACTCTTCTTTTAATAAAATACAATAAATGTTCTAATCTAATCCAAGTCGATCAAAAGGATTTTATATTATTCCAAAGTTTTATTTTTGTTTAAATACAATTATTTAATTGAATTAAGACATGTTAAGAGGTAATTTTATTATTATCATTACCTTTAATTACATTATTTTTTTTAAATGTGGTAAATAAAATTCAAAAGATCAGATTGATGCCAAATTATCATCTTATGGAACTACATTTTACATTCTGATGTCAACTGTGTCTCTTGTATTTTTAAAATTCAGTTCACAGAAGAGGTAAAATTATGTTTTATGCAAATTTGAAAATGTACCTTGAAGTTGGGTAAAAGGAATTAAAACAGTGCAATAAAATTTTATAGTTCTAATATTATTATAAAATAAATCTAATGAAATAAATTGGACTAATATAATTATTATGTAACTATTTTGACTTTATGATAAATTTTTTTCAAAAATAATTATTCAAATGAAATGATGGTTTTTATTTATTACGTAGTGCTTTCACTATTCATCAAAATATTAATATTTTCTAAAAAATTAAAAAAAATTAACCCAAAGATTATATTTATATTCCAAATTCAAAAACGATTATTATTTTACAAAATTAAAAACATAGAATTTGTATTAATAAATTTGAAATTAATTCATGTTTTCCAAACCAGATAGCGGGTTTTTAAAAAAGTCAAATCTATCAAAATATTGACATGTGTTTGTGTCCAATTTAAATGTTAAATTACTAAAATTACCTACATTATATTAACACATAAAAATATAACATAATTATACTTTAAAACCACTAAAATGAATAATTTAACACGTTAAATTATTTCAAATAAAAACTATTTTTAAATTTAAATATATTATTTTTTTATTCATCCAAATATTAATGTTATCAAAAAAGTAAAAAATATTTATTAAATCTTCATTTTTGTGTCCTTATTCTAAAGAAGAATATAACTTCATTGAATTGAATATATAAAAGTGTAAAATATTGTATTTAAAAAGGGTTCCCCATTAAAATTCTATAAAATTCCATTTTTTGAGAAATACATCATTTGTCTAATAAAATGAATTTGTTCTTATATTACGACTAAGTAACACATTACAAGAATGTAAAATTAATATGTTGTACATTAATTTCATAATTCATTTAATATAATTCATAACCGCTTTTTGAACGGCTAGTTTGGTATGTTGTGGTCCGCTCAAACTCGTTGTTGTGTGTAGTGCAAGATATTGAATTACATTAAAGAGATAACATATTATGAAATAATGTGGTGTTACCTTCTCCCCTCCTTCAATAAATTGAGTTCTCACAATTTGAAATTGTTCTCCGAAAATAAAAGGTAAAAAATAGAAAATACCCTTGTGGAAAACCCACAACGGGAAATGGGTTTAAAACATTTAGTTTCAATAAGAGGGAATTGGAAATGAAAAATTCACTAAAAATTTAGTATTTCTAATTGAAGAAAATTGGTGGCTTATTTAATTTGAAGAAAATGATAATATTTATTGGGAGTGATTAAGGTTATCAATCACAATAATGTGAATTTAAAATTGAGGGCCTCAAAACCATAAATCTATAATGATTTATAATATCATCTGTTCTACAAAAGATAAGGTATTAAGATAACAAAATATTGTTTTTAAGATCCTCTCCCTATATTTTAAAAATTAATTTCATCATTGAATATGAAAAAATATTACATGACAAATAGAGGCCTTTCCTTTAACTATTTTCTATGACAAACTCATCTTAGAACTCAAAAATATTCTATTTATCCTGGTCGTATAAGGTTCCAAGAATATGAATATATAAATCATCTGTCATTCCATTTTAAAAAAACTATGTTATTGAAACCAGGATATCACATAGTCTAGTGGTAGGTGATTCTCTCTCGTCGCCCTTCAGTTATGGGTTCAAGTCTCACGGCCTTGCCGGACGCGATGAGTTGTCCCTCGACCTTCGGGTTGTCCTATTTATAAAAAATACTAAAATAATCTTATAAAATGTTTTAATCATAAACCATAGTATGCAATACCCAACTTAATCCATTCCAACCTTTAGAATTATCCAAAATTATTTAATCTAAACCCACATAACACAATTTATAAGGAATGTTAACACAATGAAGAACTCTTTTTTCAACATAATAACATGTGAATACATTCATCATGTATTCCCTTAAACTATGGAATCACCTATAATTAACATAAGACTTTATTGAATACATTCATGCTCCCTTGTTCCTTATAAATATACTGGACATACTCCATAAATCCAAATAATATGAATACTCCATCAATAAAAGAATAAACAAACCATTAATCAGTTCCAAGGATTTCAATAATACCCAATATACATTATCCAACACAATTATCTCTGATTCAATACTCACTACCTCAGTATCAGTACCATTTGATGATTTATATTTCTCTCAACCATATATTCTCCAAAATTTATAACATGAAACTAATTCACATTTCATGTTATCATAAAATCTCAAATCCAATATGAAAATGTACTGTAGTACAATCCTAATATACATTATAATTCTTATCACTTGTAAATCAATAATAAAATACTCAAATGTCACATTTGTTTAATAACAACATAAGAACACTAATCAGTCCATTTTATCTGTGGTTGTATCATAACATTATTGTTATCCAATAGCATCATTTAGAGTATAATATGATGATTTGGAGGTTTATTTGCATAGTGTCCCAACTCCTTGCCGATGAAGCATTGTACATTTGAGTCCTTCTTCTTACCCATGCAATCATAAATTTTGTGTTCTTTTACTCCACACTTATAATAAACTAAAAATCCTTTCATGCACTTCACAAGGTGATTTTTTCCATAGTTATAATATATGGGAAAATCCTCCCTTCCCATCATCCAATTATCCAACTTTCTCTATACCATCCTATTCTCCAATGGCTTCCCTTCAAATCCATATGACTCATAGAATTGTTTATTTTTATAATTAACACATAATATTATTTATTCATTTTTTGGTAATTTTGGGGAGACCATATCCTTTCTAAATGATGACTGAAAGACCATCAAATATGAAATCGTTTTTACTCATTGGATCATGCGTATTACTGGTGTTCTAATTCCTACTACTGGGTGCAATTTAAAAATGATGAAATACACTAGGATAGATCATTTCATAATGTATAATACAAAAACTAGAAAATTACTCAACATTAATTGTATCACCCAGACCCTAGTTACCCATATTCAGTGTATTATTACATAACATTTTCATGATCACAAAATATCAAGTCTCTAAAGACTGATTAGTTTAGTAGCCTTGGAAACACTTGATACATTCATAAAGTATACATTACATCATAAAGTGAAAGATAAAAAAAATGTTGTTTCAACACTAATATCCCCTTATACTTTCCCTGAAAGTCACTCATAATATACTTCTTCACATCCTGGGAAAAATAAAACAAAGAAAGGGGTGAGCTCAGATTCCCAGTAAGGATAACAATATAGCAGAAACATTCATAAATATGAATAAACATTTATGAAAATGTATAACTAAAACAAAATCCTTTTGAACATGAATTTGACCATAATAAGGCAGAAATAAAATGAAATAATTCCATTTACTTATTCACATGGATATTATACTAGTCAAATAATCATATGAAATATTAATAACCACTTTCATAATGTTGGAATCCATAATGCCAGACTATCATAACCACATAGTCAAGGCTTTGTGTGAAGACTATAAATAAGAATTTGTCAAGGCCTTGTTTCAATACACTGGTTTGTCTCATGAGACCTACCAATGCATCGATGAGCTATAGCGGGCTCCACATCTCACTTATTAAGTCCAATTCATTCCTCATATGAACAGGTTTAAAAATAACATAAACATTCGTATTAAAACTAGAATTAAAAATGTCAATAATTTCATCATAGAAGATGAATTGTATGAAAAGTACACATCCACAGTTAAACATATCAAAAAACCTTCAATACAATATTGATGTTTTGTATCATAATAAATCAACTTCAAATAAGCTTAAAATCCATCAAAGAATGTTGACATAGACGAAATCAAAACTATTATAGAGAAATATATATTTTTATTAAATCATTTAGAAGTCACATAATTATTAAAGAAAACATTTACTTTGAAAATATTCTTATAATCATGAAAGGGAAGCTTCAATGATTTTATATCGGGGGAAAATAGCCGCCCCCACTGTATAAGGTAAAAAGACATTCCTAACTTAATTCTGAGGAAAAAGGTTAAAAATGACCTTGTTTGGAAAACGAAGGATAGATTCCTATATAAATATCTTATAAATAGTCAACAAGGGTATAAATGACTTTAACCCATAGTCTACGAAATTGTAAAAATGATTTGAAATACATTATTAAGAAACATCGATGTGGATGATAAAGAGGTCCCAGTAGATAATTACGTGTAAAAAACCTTGGATAATGAAGAGATTATGAAATAAACCCTAACTTGTAATTTTACTTAGTTGAGGGTAGATTAACCTCCTGTATAATTTTGATATAATTTTTATTAATTTATACAAGAATCATATACATTAATATGATATCATATATTATTTTTTAATATTGTTTTGTTAATAATATCTTATTATTATCATCGTTTCAGGTGTTGACTTATAATATTTGTTACATAAAACATGTTTGTTATGGATAGGATGAATCTTATTCTTATCCTGAATGATATAGAATCCTTAAGAATTATTTTTAATCATGAAATGATAATTTGACTTGAATTGATACGATGGGGAACGATTCTCATCGTGTTCTTGGTGACGGTAGTCCGTACGTACTCACGAGCAACAATATCATTCTTTTTATATTAAAAATAATATATAATTGTATAGTATATCATATATACAGAATAATTATAATGTTATACTTATTATTTACCTCAATTAAACATCATTATCATACACATCAAAATAATAATGTTTTGAAAAACAATTACACCATGGTGTGTAGACTGTAAGTCGTAGGTACGCACATATAGTGATAGGTCATTCAAAGGATGGATAGAATACTGAATAAGGTTTTACCATATTTATAATAACATCATAGTATTTAGAATATATTGGAGTTATTATTCAATAATGTAGATAACCATGAAAGATGAAGTTGAAGAAGAAAGTAACTTGAAGAGGGTGATGAAAACATTACCTCTTATTCGAGTTCTTCATTGTGATTTGATCAAAAGGGCTCCATAGGTTGGCTTTACGATCAAACTAAGGCCTCTATTTTGAAGTGAGAGATGTTGTGAGAATAATTTGTCTAGGGTTGGTCGAGCCAAAAGGCATTGATGGTGTGAATTAGAGGGAACGTGAAGTGCCCTTTTATAAGAGGGGTGAGGGGCACCTTAGGAAAAGCTAGAAATATTATTTTTTAATAAACTCATATTTGTATTCTAATGGAACCAATGTGTATTATATAAAGTTTAAGGTGGGGATAGGTCGAAAAATACTCAAAAAATAGGTTTTAGCCAGGTTTGGGTCACTATATTATCTTTATCTTTTTTATTTAACTCTTAGTTAAATAGTTTGACATTTACTATGTCTCTTTGTATTTTTATATTATATAGTCAATAAATTTACTATAAACTTCCAAATGACCACCTAGTGGCCCAATAATAGTATATATATCATTATATAAGTCTTTGGGCCAAACTTTAGATTTTTAGTAATAGAATATCAATTAATAATATAATATTTCTTTTAAAAACTGATTAATACCAATTTTGAAAATCTTTAATAAATGTTTTTTTAAACTCATAACAACTTTATTAATTCAAAAAAAATTCATTTAAGCAATAATAACATGTCATATTAACCAATTAATTTCATGGATGTCATCAGAACATTCATATTATATTTATTTTAACATTTATAATACCAATTATTAGATTCTTTCGTTAATAAAGAAATTACTACATCATTATTGTGTTATAAATATATTTAATTATTTAATGTCTAAAAATTATAAATAAAATCCCATTATGTATGAAATCGTTTTATCTTTATAATGAATATTTATTGTCTAAAATATAACATATATAACACTATGTAATAATTTTGGTTCTAAAGGATTTATGCTTATGTCATTTTTGTATTTACATTAACTTAATTAATATAATGTGTTATTATCACTTATAAGTGGCTCCATGGGGTCCCAAAATCGACTCAAAGATTCCCATGGTCGGAATGTATCAAACAATAGGGGTTTTACTCATTTTAGGGTAATTTAATATTATTTTAATATTATTTGTATACCCTTATTTACCGGATTTACCTTTTAACAATAGTAAATAAAATATTTACCGAAAGAATTATTCAAAATGTCTAAAAATAAAAGTTACCTATTTACACAATTTGAACCTATTGATTCTAAATATAGAATCCATTTTTCAAAATTCAAAACTTATAATTGGCCAAAAATAATTTAATATTAATTTCTTTTGTCAAAACTAAAAAGTGTGTTTTTAATAAATAATAACTATTAAATGATTCACACTTGCTTATGTCCAGTTTAAATGAGATATTCTGTCCACTGACCAAAATTAGATGAAATGGAAAAAATATAATCTAATTATACTTTAAAATCACTCAAATTAATAATTTATCACTATTAATTATTTCGATTAAAGAAGTAATTTTTAATTAAAATTTAGAAAATTTCACTATTCATCAAAATATGAAAGTTATCAGAAAAGTATCAGACATTTACCCTAACCTAATTTCGATATTCCAAATACAAAAATGAAGTCCATTTTGAATTATAGCATTTATAAAATTTAAAAAAGTGGGTATTACTATTCATAATGTCTAGTTTGAGTGGTTGTAGTGTGTGCTAGAACTCATAGTTGCGTACAACACACTGTACTTTATTATTCAATGGGAAGTGTACCGTGGAATCTTGGGTGTTTTATTCTCTCCTACTTAAAATAATTTCTTCCTCGAAATTTCTAGAATACTATCGTATGAAAAGACTCGAGTGGTTCTTCATCATAAGTTCCTCCAGTCCCCATGTTTACTCTTCCATCTTATGGTTTCTCCATAGAACTTTTACCAGACGAGTAGTCCGGTTTCTCAGCACTTGTTCTCTAGTATCAAGATTCCTGATGGGCTCTTCACAATAAGAAAAATCGTGATCCAGTTCTACTTCCTCATAGGTGAGTACATGCATTGCATCAGGCATGTATTTTCTCAACAGTGATACGTGAAACACATTGTGAAGTTTGTATAGACTTGGCAGCATTCCAAAAAGTTAATCGATATCCCCAATCCATTGTTGAATTTTTAATGGTCCAATATACCAGGGTGTCAATTTTCCCTTCTTACCGAAACATATAACACCCTTCCATTGAGATACCTTCACAAAAACATGATCTCCTAAATAAAATTCCAAATCCTTCCTTCGGTTGTCAGCGTAGATTTTCTACCTACATTGAGCTACATTGATGTGGTTTTGGATTACCTACACATTTTAAATCATTCCCACCACCAGTTCTAGGACTATGAGTTTTCTTTAACCAACATCATCCCAACAGGTTGGTGTGAAACATCTCTTTCCATACAATGCTTTATATGGTGCCATGTGAGTACTCAAATGGAAGCTGTTGTTATAGGAAAATTCTACCAGAGGTAAATATTGATCCCACATACCCTGAAAGTCAAGTGGGAGTGATCTTAAAATGACTTATATGGTTTGAATAGTCTGTTCTGATTGTCTATCTATTTTAGGGTGGTAGGCAGTGCTTAAATGAAGTTCAGTATCAAAGGCCTTATGAAGACTCTTCTAGAATCTTTAAGTAAAATGGGGATCACTATCAAAGACTATCGATAGGGGTACTCCATGAAGTATCAAAACATCATTAATATATACTCTTTCTAGAATTTTAAGTGGTAAATCTTCCCCTATAGCATGAAAATGTGCAGACTTGGTAAGATGATCAAAAATTAACCATATTTCTTCATTCATTATAGAAGTATTTTGTAGTCCCATGAAAAAGTTCATCGTAATATTATCCCATTTCCAATCAGCTATGGGAAGTGTTTTCATGACTCCTCTAGGATTTTCTTTCTAGCTTTCACTTGTTGACAAACCATACAACTTGACACAATATCTGAAACCTCCCTCTTCATGTTCTCAGACCAAAAATGTTTCTTTAAATCTCTATAAATTTTAGTGCTCCTAGGGTGTATAGAGAAACTGGAACTATGAGAATCTTCCAACAATTCCTTTGTTAGATCAGGTATATCGAGAACACAATGTCTCCTCTCAAATTTCAATGTTCCATCTTCATACGAAAAGTCACTCAATCTCCCATCATCCATATCTTTAATCTTCTTTTATACTCTTCATCATCGTCCTGAGAACTCTATATCTTTTCTAGTAATGATGGTGTGGAAACCATTTGAAAAAGTATTGATGTTTCACCATCCATGGTGATTCCCATATCCATCTTTACTATATCCATGAATATAGGATCCCTTTCAACTCTTATTTTGTTCAAAACTCCATGATCATTTCTACTCAAAGAATCTTCCACCTTATTTTCCTTCCCCGGGTGGTAGTGTTTCATGCAATCATAATCCTTGATTAGTTCAAGCCATCACCATTGCCTCATGTTATGTTCTTTATGTGAGAAAATGTACTTCAAACTCTTATGATAAGTATAAATCTCACATTTTTAACCATAGAGATACTGTATCCATATCTTCAAAGAAAAAATTATAGAATCTAACTCAAGATCATGAGTAGGATATTTTTTCTCATGAATTTTCAGTTTTCATGATGCAGAGGCAATAACCCTATCATTCTGCATAAGGACACAACTAGGTCCTTTCTTTGATACATCACTATAAATTACAAACCCGTCATTCCCCAATGGTAGAGTTAAAATTGGATCATTTACTAATATTCTCTTCAGTTCTTCAAAATATTCTTCACACTCTTTATTACAAACAAAATTAACCCCTTTACATATGAGCTTTGTTAATGGGTTAGGCAATCGTGTGAAATTCTAGACAAAACATCAATAATAACCTGCTATACCAATAAAACTGCGTACCTCGGTTATACTCGTTGGTGGTGGCCATTAATGGATTTCTCTTGTCTTAGAAGGATCAGTAGATATTCCATCTTTAGAGAGTATATGGCCAAGAAAAGAGATCTCCTAATGCCAGAATTCATACTTGCTAAACTTCCCATATAATTCATGTCTTCTAAGAGTCTTCAAGATAATGCGCAAGTGATTTTCATGATCTCCGTGGCTCTTGGAGTATACCATCATATCATCAATAAATATCACCAAAAAATCACTGAGATATTCATTGAAAACTCTACTCATTAGATCCATGAATATAGAGGGTGCATAAGCCAATCCAAAAGGCATTACTGTAAACTCGTAATGGTCATACCTGGTTCGAAATGATGTCATTGGAATGTATTCCTTCTTCACACACAAATGATGGTGTCCAGATCGAAGGTCAATCATTGATAAGTATTGAAATATATGCAGTTGGTCAAATAAATCATCAATGTGAGGTAGGGGATACTTGTTCATTATTGATATAGCATTTATTTCCCTATATTCGATACATAACCTCATAGATCCATCATTCTTCTTAACAAAAGAGGAAAGGGGATCTCCATGGAGAAACACTATGGTGAATAAATCCTTTGTTACTCAATTATTATAGTTGATTATTTAGTTCAACTAATTCCACATTGGCCATTCTATAATGGGTTATTGATATGGGCCTTGAACCCGGAATTATATCAAAGGAAAACTCAATTTCTCATTCTGGAGGATGTCTTGGTAAATCTTCCGGAAACACATCTACATATTCTATCACAATAGGTACATCTTATATTTGAACATTCCTTTCCTTACCCAATGTTATTTCATTCTCTTCCTCTACAATAATTGAATTTAGTTGAGCTACTATGGGTGGATCTAGGTAAGAATCAGGTTGTGATGATTCTTCTCTAATGATACTGTCATCTTTATCATCATCATAGAAAATCGTAACCTCCTTCTTCTTATAATAAATTTTCACATCATGGACTGAAAGCCAATCCATGACATGGATTATATCAAATTCAATAATGGGAATGATGATGATATCAGCTGATTATGAACATTGATATTCTTTAATGCGAACAGATCCACAGAACATTGTAGTGATGATACTTCCCTTAATAGTTTTAACTGACAAGTCCCATGTTAAATAAAATTGTAAATATCTAATTTTCATAGAAAACTAGGAAGATATGACATAATGTGATGATCTAGAATCAAATAAAGCATTGTCAAAACTTGAGGAAACCATTAAATTACCTGCCACCACATATTTAGGAGCTTTAACCTCAGCATTAGTAATAGAAAAAGCTTGTCCTTGATATCATGGCCATTTCTGAGGTAATATCCCATGATGCTTATGAAATTCATTTGCATAATTCCCCATCTCCCTGTAATTTTATAATTGACCATCAGTATCTTCTTTCATCCCTTTGCAATCCTGAGCTTGGTGGCCTTTTTCACCACACTTGTAATAGACTCTCATTCCCTTCGAGAATGTTCCAGGGTATATCTTCCCACATTTACTGCAAGATTGATATACAACATTTCACTTATTTCCCTTATTTCTATTCCCTAAGTGATCATCAGATCTCTTCTTCTCTTTCTTTTCTTTAAATTCATTAGACTTAGAGAATACCTTTTCTATCTTGATAGATCATGAGACAAAATCTTCGTACGAAAAGAAGGATTGTGAGACTAATGCTCAATAGAGAAATAGTTTTAACTCATCAATGAAATGATCATTCTTACTCCTTGGGTTACATATATAATCTGCTATATGCCGCGCTAACCTTGTAATGTTAGCCTCATACTTTGCATCATTCTCATCCTCCTTCTGTCTCATACTCAGAAATTGGTTTTCAATATCTTCTCGATGGTTATGAGGAATTTATTTTTCTATGAAAAGCTCTATAAACTCCCTCCATTCCATATTTTATACTTCATTATATTCATTTGTGTTTTGAATCAATGACCACCATTGATCATCATCTCCGTTGAGGCATTAAACTTCCATGATAACTTTTTCCCTTTCACTACTCCCCAAGGCATGTAATATTTTTTCTAAGGATTTTATCCATTTCTCTGCTACGAAGATATTTGTACCCCCATTGAATGTTACGGATTATTGTCTCATGAAACGATATAACATTGATCCTCCATGTTACGGATCAGGGTGCTCTATATAAGTAAGGTTATTATTCATAACCTAAATGAGTTGTCCCAGTATAGTGATTAGATGATCAGCATCAGTTCCATCACTAGCTCCACTATAATTATCTATGAGCAGGAGGGAAAACCCTACACGGAGTGCGTTCATTGATAAAGTTTCCATTTCTTCCACTAGGTTCCATTTCTAAACAATGGCATACACTAGCTAAGTTTATGAATCACAATACCTAAATCCAAACATGTAAAACTCTTACAATTAATTGAACAGTTTTTGGATGTAATCAATAATCATAAAAATGTTTTCATTTAGAAAGTATATACTCATAAACCCTTCATAATGGATTGTAATGAAAATAAGAATTATCTTAAGAATATACCCCAGGACTGTTGTCAACAAGAGTGCAGCATGGCCTGTTGTCGTGAACCATTTCCCATTCGAGTCTAGATCAAAGTGGTGTTTTCGGGTTTTACCCCTAGGTACATCTATGCCAGAGCCACCTCTATGTGCTCGTATCCAGACATGGATGTATTTTTCAGAAAACTCACCAAATATCTACGACAACAAAATTATAGGATGTTATTCTATACTAATCCTCAATTTCCATCTTATGTCTATGTGTTCTAATCAGAGTTTTTTCTAAATCTAGCTCCCATGGTTTGTACTAATCTTTCTCTAATACCAACTGTAACGCCCTGACCCCAGTTACCTTGAGTCGGTACATTATTACATAATAGTATCACGATCACAAAAGTTCATGTCTCGAATAAGCGATTAGTTTAGTTGCCTTGAAACACTAGATACATTCATAAATCTTACATTACATCATAAAGTGACAACTACAACAACATATTGTCACCACACTCCTATCCCCTTATACTATCTCTACAGGTTATTCATAAAATTCTTCTTCAAATCCTAGGAAAAATAAAACATAGAAAGGGGTGAGCTCAGATGACTAGTAAGGATAACAATATAGTAGAAACTTTTATAAATAAGAATAAACATTTAACGCAATGTATCACTAAAACAAAAGCCTTTTAAACTTGAACTTCTTCATAAAATGGTGGAAATAAAATAAAATAATTCCATTTACTTATTCTCATGGATATTATACAAGTCGAATAATCACATGAAATATCAATAACAACTTTCATAATGATGGAATGCATAATGCCATACTATCATAACCACATATTCAAGGCCTTGTGCCAAGACTATAAATAAGATTTTGTCAAGGCCTTGTGCCAAGACAATAGTTTGTCTCACGAAACATACTGATGCATCGAGGAGCTATAGTGGGATCCACCAGTCACTTATTAAGTCCAATGCATTATTTATATGAATAGGTTTAAATATAACATAAACATTCGAATTAAAAATAGAATACAAAATGACAATACATTCTCCATAAACCATGAATGGTATAAAAATAACACATCCATAGTTAAACGTATCACAAAACCTTCAATACAATATAGAAGTTCTTTATCATAATAAATCAACTTCAATTATGTTTAAAAACCATCAAAGGATGTTGACAAAGGTGAAATCAAAACTATTTGAGAGAAATATATCTTTATTTTGAAATCATTTAAAATTCACATAATTTTAAAAGAAAAAATTTACTTTGAAAACGTTATTTTAAACTTGTAATTGAATCTTCGATGATTTTATAAAGGCGGAAAATAGCTAAACCCTCCGTATATGTTAAAAAGTAATTTTTACCATATTTCTGTTGAAAAGGGTAAAAAGGACCTTGTTTGGAAAACGACAGAAAGATTACATTATAAATATCTTATAAAAAGTATAAAAGGGTATAAATGAATTTAACCCATATTCTATAAAATAGTAAAAATGTTTTGAAATACATTTTAAAGAAACATAGATGTGGGTGATAACAAGGTCCCAGTAGATAATTATGTATAAACAACCTCAGATAATGAATAGATTGTGAACCAAAACCTTACCTTGTAATTTTCCCTGGTTGAGGGTAGGTTAACCTCATGTATAATGGTGAGATAATTGTTAATAAGTTATTCAAAAATCATATACATTAATATGATATCACATATGATCTTTTAACATTGTTTTGGTAATAATATCCTAGTATTATAATTGTTTCGGGTGTTAACATATATGTTTTGTTATATAATTCGTGCTTGTTATAGATATGTTGTATCTTATTCATATCCAAAATGATATCAAGTCCATAATTATTATTTTTATTCATAAAATGAGAGTTAGATTTGAATTGATATGATGGGGAATAAATCTTATCACGTTCGTGGAGATGGTAGTCTGTACGTACGCACGAGCGACAATATCATTCTTTTGATATTAAAAAAATATATAAGTGGATGTTATATCATATATACAGAATAATTATAAAATTATATTTATTATTTAATTCAATTACAAATCATTATCATACTCATCCAAATAATAATGTTTTGAATAACAATTACACCACGACGTGGAGGCGGTATGTCGTGCGTACGCACGTATGGTGACATGTCATTCAAAGGATGGTTTGAATAGTGAATATGGTTGTACCATATTTATAAAAACATCATATTATATAAAATATACTAGAGTTATTATTTTAGAAATGAGATAACAAAGAAAGAAGAATATGAAGAAGAAAGGAACATGAAGGAGTGTGGTGAAAACATTACCTCTTATTCGGGTTCTTCCTTTTGATTTGATCATAAGGGATCCTTTGGTTGTCTTTAAGACCAAACTAAGGCATCTAGGTATCATTTAATGAAGTTTATAGAATATTTGGTCAGGGTTTGGATGAACCAAAAGGCTTTGACGGTGTGAATTAGAGTGAAGGTGATTTGACATTTTATAAGAGGGGTGAGGGGCACCTTAGGAAAAGCTAGAAATATTATTTTATAATAAATTAATATTCAGATAATAATGGCTCCAAAGTGGAATATTTAAAGGTTAAGGTGGGGATAGGTCTCAAACCACTCGATCAATAGGTTTTAGACAGGTTTGGATCAATATAATAACTTTATCTTTTTTATTTAACTCTTTGTTAAATAGTTTGATGTTTACCATGTCTCTTTGTATTTTTATATTATATAGTCAATAAACATACTATAAACATCCACGTGACCCCCAAGTGGTCCATTAATAATAAAAATATCATTATATAAGTTGTTTGGACGAACCTTAGGATTTTAGGAATATAATAACAATTAATAATATAATATTTGTTTTAAAAACTCATTTATGTCAATTTTGACAATATTTAATAATTGATTTTATTTATAGTCATAAAAACTTCATTAATTCGAAAAAAAGTCATTTAAGACACCATAAACAATCATATTAACTAATAAAATTCGTGGATGTAATCAGAACATTAAAATTATATTTATTTAAAATTTATAATACCATTTAATTTATTCATTCATTAATAAGGAAAATACTACATCATTATTGTGTAATAAATATATTCAATTATTCAATGTATTAAAATTATGAATAAAATACCATTATGTAGGAAATATTTTTAACATTCTAATTAATATTTATAGTCGAAAATATAACATATATAACCCCATCAAAAATTTTGTTTCTAAAAGATATATGCTTATGTCATTTTTGTATTTAGATTAACTTAATTAATATAAAGTGTCATTATAACGTTCATGTGGCTCCATGGGGTCCCAAAATAGACCAAAAGATGAAAATGGTTGGTATGTATCAACCAATAGGGTTAGGTAACGTTTTAGGGTAATCTAATATTATTATAATATTATTTCTAAACCCTTATTTACCGGATTTACAATTTAACAGTTGGTAAATAAAATATTTACCGAAATAATTATTTAAAATGTCTAAAAATAAAATTTACCTATTTAAATAATTTGGACCTCCTGATTCAAAAAATGGAATCCATTTTTATAAATTCAAAACACAAAAGTGGTAGATATTAATTTAAAATTAATTCTCGTTGTCAAAACAAAAACCATGTTTTTAAGAAATAATAACAATCAAAAGATTGACACTTGCTTATTTACAGTTTAAATGTGAAATTATGTCCAATGACCTACATTGGAATAAATGGTAACAATATAATCTAATTATTATTTAAGATAACTCAAATGTATAATTTTTAATTATTAATTATTTCTATTAAAAAAGTTGTTTTTAAATAGAATTTAGTAATTTTCACTATTCATCAAAATATGAAAGTTATCAGAAAAGTACCAGAATTTAACCCAAACATAATTTAGATATTCCAAATCCAAAAATGAAGTACATTTTGAAAGATAATATTTATAAAATTTGAAAAAGTGGGTATTACTATTCATAATGGCTAGTTTGATTGGTTGTGGTGTGTGTTAGAAATCGAATTTAGGTACAACACACACTCCTGTATTATTCAAAGAGAAGCGTACCTTGGATGCTTGAGGTGTTACATAAATTGAATATTTTCACACAACTAGTGTCATAATCATAATATTGGTTTCTATTCTGAATGATTTAATATTAAATCCTTAATAATTATTTGTAATGAATATTTGAATTATCCTAGGCATATCCCCTTGGAGTGTCTTAACCAATAGTGCAGCCATGCCTGTTATCATGCACCAGTTCCCATTCGAGTGTAGATCAATGTTGTGTTTTTGGGTTTTAACCCTAGTTACATTTGTGTCAGATCCACCTCTACCAGCTCATATCTAGAAAATAATGTATTGTTTAGAAAAATCAAAAAATCTCTACATTACCAAAATTCTAATAAGTTTTTCTATTGTATTTCTCAGATTTTATATTTGGTTAATGTTCAAAAATTAGAGTTTATATAAATCTATTTTGAATATTTTTTATAAAACTCTTCTAATTCCAACTATAATTCCCTAACCCCAGTTATCCAGATTCAGTACTTTATTTTAATATATTTGCACTATTATAAGGTATCAATTCATGAAGGACCCCTAAGTTTTGTAGTCTTGGAAAAAATATTTCATATATGAAAATTATAAAAAAAATTGATAATAAAACAAAACAAATAAAAATATTTTGAGAATTCAATTATTTTCTTAGATCAATCCTTCATATCATTCATAATACACTTCTTTACAACATGGTAAAAAGAAAACATTTGAAACATGTGAGCTCAGATGCTTAGTAAGGATAACAATATAGCAGAAATGTTCATTGATAATAGGAAACATATAAGGTAATGTTTAAGACTAAAACACAAGATTTCTAAACACAAACATCAGCATAATATTTCAAGGATAAATAAAATAATGACATTTACTTTTTCACATGGATATTATAGTAGTCAAATAATCTCATTTAATATCAAAAGGTGATTTCATAATGATGGAAATGATAAGGCTGGACAACACAAACACATAGTGAAGGAATCATGCCAAGACTACAATGATTATTTTGTCAAGCACTTGTGCCAAGACACATGTTTTTCTAATGAGACATACCAATTCATCGAGGAGCTATAGTATGCTCTTCCTGTCACTTACTATGTCGAATACATTCCTTATATGAAAAGGTTGAATCATAACATAAACATTTCTATGAAAACTAGCATAAAATGATAATACATTATCTATACACAATAAATGGTATTAAAATAACATATCTACTATCAATCATATCATCAAACCTTCAATAAAATCTGGAAAATTGTATCATAATCAGTAAAGTTCAAACAAATGTAAAATCCATCAAAGGATGTAGATATAGATGAAATCAAAACTATTTGAGAGAAATATCTCATTATTTTTTGGATTTATTTAAAATTTGTGTAATTATAAAAGATTCCATTTATTTTGTAAATATTATAATAATATTTTAAGGGATTCTTATATGGTTTTATAATGGTGGAAAATATCTACAGTCATCGTATAAGTAAAAAACATTCTTACCATCATTTGTCGAACAAGTCATAAAGTATGTTGTTTGGAAAACGATAGAATGATTGAGTTAAAATTTTTTATAAAAAGACATGAAATGGTATAAATTAATTTATCCCATATTCTAGGTTAGAGAAAAAATTATTTTCAATTAATTTTTATGAAAACCAGATTAGTATGATAATGAAATCATGTAGATACTTACGTATAAACAACCTCAGATAAGTAAAGATATTGTAAAATTAACCCTTACCATGTAATTTTCTTTGGTCAAGGGTATGTAACCCTCTTATATAAAACATAAATCAATATTATTAAATTATAATAGAACCACATATATAAATATGATATCATATATGATCTTCTGATATAGCTTTGTTAATAATATTTCAGTAGTTTTATTGTTTTAGGTGTTAAATGATTTGTTTTATTTTATAAGTTTTGTTACATATATCATGTTTGGTATGGATATGATGTATTTTTTTCATATCTAGAATTATATTATGTTCATAAACCTTATTTTATTCATAAATTGGGAATTATTCATAAATGGTTAAGATGGGAAATTATTCTTATAACGTTCGTGGAGACGGTAATCCATACGTACGCACAAGCGACAATATAATTCTACTGAGGGTGGAATAATATGTTATTGGATGCTATAAAATATATATTGAATCATTAACATGTTATATTAATTATTTACATAAATTATACTCATTATTATACCAATTCAAATAATGATGTGTTGAATAACAAACTAAAACATGACGTGGAGACTGTAAGCTGAACGTATACACATATGGTGACCTTGTCATTCATAATATGGATATAATAAATAATATGGTTGTACCATATTTATAATAGCATAAATGAATTTAAAAGGTAATGGAGTGATTATTTTATTATGGAAACAACGAGGAAATATGATGTCAAAAATGAAACAAACATTGAAAGAGGCGAGGAAATTATTAACTATTTTTTGGGTGCTTCTTTTGTATTAGATCAAAAAGGGTTACCTAAGTTGTCTTTGTGATGAATATATGACCCCTTGGTTTATGTGAGGGTATTTGGGAGGATATTTGAGCTTGGTTTTGGCTGATCCAAATGGAATTGGAGGTGTGAAAGTAAGAGAAGGGTAAGTATTCTTTTTCTAACAGAGGTGAAGGACACTTTCAGAAAAGATTGAAATATTATTTTATTGTATAATAATTTTCCTATTATAATAGCTCAAAATGGATTTATTTCTATGATAAGGTTATTTTGGGTGTAAATACTCTCAGAAAATAGTTTCAAACATCTTTAGGTGACCATATTAACCTTATCTTATTTATTTAACCATTAGTTAGATAGTTTAACTTTTACCTAATGTCCAGGTATTATTATATTACATGTTTAATAAACATACTATAAAATACCAAGAGAACATCATGGGGTTCATTAATAACACATATATAAATATATAAATCATTTTTCAAATAAATATATTTTGAGGAATATTATATTATTTAACTATATAGTATCTGTTTTAAAAACTCATTTATGTAAATTTTGACACTATTTAGTAATTGATTTTTTTTAAGTCATAACAACTCGATGACCTAGAAATAAGTAAATTCCATCATCCCTAAAATGTCATATTAACATATTAAATTTTTTTATTACATCAAAATTATCAATTTATTTTTTTTAAATATTTATAATATCAATTATTTTAAAATTTCATTAAGAAAGTAATTATTGCATAATCATTGTATCATAAAAAATTTATTTTTTTGATGTCTAAAAATTATAAATAAAATAAAATGATATAGGAAATATTCATATCATTCTAATTAATATTTATAGTTTAATTTATCTTATGTGTTACCATATATTAAAAATGTTATTGTTATTAAAATTTTGTTAAAAACTTTTAACTCTTCTTTTAAATAAAATATAATAATGTCATAATCTGACCGAAATGGATCTAGAGGATCTTATATTTTTTTTGACGGTTGATTTTCGTCTATGTACACTTATCTAATAGAATTAGGACAATTTTTGGGTTAATTTTAATATTATTTATTCCTTAAATTCCCTTATTTTCTTTTAACAATGTTAAATAAAATTTAAAAGTAACTCTTAAACAAAAAAAATTCATCTTATTGAACCACATTTTAATTACTGATATTAACTATGTCTCTTTGATTTTTGAAATTCAATTCACATAAGCGGTAAACTTATGTTTTACGCAAATTTGAAAATGTTCACAAAAGGTGAGTTAAATACGTTAAAAATGTTCAATAAAATTTTATATGTCCAATATTATTATTAAATGACTCCAATTTATTAAATTGGACTAATATATGTATTATGTATATATTTTTACATTATGATAAATTTTTAATTAAAAATAATTATTAAAATGAAAATGTCAATTTTTATCTATAACGTTGTTTTATTCATTGTTCATAAAAAAATGAATGTTTTCATAAAAATAACAAAAATTCACCCAAATATAATTTTGATATTCTAAATTCAAAAATTATTTCTATTTTACCATGTTCATAACATTTTAGTTGTATTAATTAATTTAAAAATGATTACCATGGTTAAAAATAGAAATAGGGTTTTTCTGAAGTAAAAACTATCAAAAGATTGACATGTTTTTCTGTTCAATTTAAATATGATATTACAAACAATGAACTAGAGTATATTAAATGATAAAAATATAATGTAATTATATATAAAACAACTCAAAAGAATAATTTATCACTTTAAATTAGTACTATTAAAAAAGTTGTTTTCAATTAAAATTTATAATTTTTTTTATTATTTATGAGAATATAAATGGTTTCTAGAAAGTACAAAAAATTATAAAAACTAAAATTTTTATGCCCTGATTATAAAAATGAATTTAATTTCATTAAATTTAATCTAAAAAAGTGACAGATATTGGATTTAAAAAGGGATCTCCACTAAAAGGTGGTAAATTATTATTTTTTGAAAAAAATAATTTTATCTGATAATTTTAATTTTTTATTATATTATTTATATGAAACAAATAATATAAATGGTAACTTTATATGGAATATATAAATTTCAAAATGCATTTAATCGTAATTATAAATACTTTTTGAACTTCTAGTTTGGTATGTCGTTGTGCTCTCTAACATGGTGTTGCGTGTACCACAAGATATTCAATTAAATTAATGTTATAACGTGTAATGATATCCTGGGATTTTACATTCTCCCCTCCTTCAATAAATTTCTCTCTCGCTATTTGAAATTTTTCATCAAAAAATAATGTTAAAAATATATAATAAATTTTTGGAAAACACACATCAGAAATGGGTTTAATGTAATATAAACTAAAAAAGAGGGAACGAGAAATGAAAAAGTCACCACAAAACTAGGAAATCTAATATGAGAACATTTGTATCAATTATAATTGGAGGGAAAACATAAATATTTTTTGTAGTGATTGAGGTTATGAATCAATAACAAGTTAATGGAAAATATAGGGCTTCAAAGCCATAAATCTATGATGATTTAAAATGTCATCATTTAACCAAAAATAAGGTATTATGATATCACATTTTGTATTAATGATCCTTTTCCTTATTATTGATAATGAATTTCATCCTAGAATAAGAGAAAATATAAAACATGAAAAATAGAGTACCATCTTGTAACTAATTTCTACCACAAACTACTCTTAGAACTCAAAAATAATATATTTATCTTAATCTTATAGGGTTCTGAAAAAATTAATTTATAATTCATCTTTCGGAATATATTAAAAGAAACTAAATTGTACAAACCATGACATCATGTAGCCAGTGGTAGGTGATGCACCCTCACATCCATTTGGTTGTGGGTTCATGTCACAAGGCCTTGCCGAACGCGACGGGTTGTCTCCCAACCATCTAGATGTCATTTTTATAAGAAAACAATAATTAATATTATGAAATGTTTTAACCTTAAACTGTAGTATCAAATTAACAATTTAATCCATTCCAACCATTAGAATTATCCAAAATACTTCTGTCCAAACTCAATGTTCAAAATTTATAAGGAAGGTAAAAATAATGAAGATATCATTCTCTCAAAAAATAACATTTGAATATCTTCATCATATATTTTCTTAAAACATGGTAACACCGTAAATAATCCTAAAACCTTATTGAACACATTCATGCTATTTTTTTATGTATAGAATACTAGATATACTCCTTAAATCTAAATTTTTTTAATATTCCAACAATTATTGAATAAAAATTCCACTAATAAGTTCTATGTATTTCAATAATACCCAATATAATTTATCCATCTCAATTTTCTCTTATTCCAAAATAAATAACTCGGTATCAAAACCATATAAAGGTTTATCTTTCTCTCCGCCATATATTTTCCAATATGATTAACTTGTAACTGTGTAACGATACACTACTTGAAAAATACACTATACCAACAGTTTGTAACCATTGGTATAGGGATCCAAACCATTGGTATAGCCTATACCAATGGTTTGGAGAACCATTTCCATGTAAGTCCCGGGATATGTCTATAACAATGGTTTTGTGAAAACTATTGGTATATACCGATACCAATGGTTTTGAAAACCGTTGGTATACATAATAAGAAAATCTATACCAAAGGTTCCATAAAACTATTGGTATATCTAATTCAAAAAATAATCATTTGTTTGGTTTGGATCCCAGCACCTCTCGTTTGTGATTGAATGACCTAACCACTAACCTAACCTACTTTTGTGAACATAATTTCATAAATATTTATATGTATTATCATAATTATTTTAATTTTTTATTTATCTAAAGTCTTATATAAGAATATTATATTAAAAATACATGTACCTATACCAACAGTTATGAATACCATTGATATATACCTATACCAACGGTTTTGAGAACCCTTGGTATAGGTTCATTGATTTTGGGACCTATACCAGTGGTTTTGGACAACATGTTATTATAGGGGGGACCTATACCAATGGTTTGGCCAAACTGTTGGAATAAGGTCTCTATAATTGCCTTATACCAACGGTTTTGTCCAAACTGTTGGTATAGGTCCATATAAGTGACATATAACATTGGTTTTTGCGAAAATGTTGGTATAGGTACAAATAAGTTAACTATAACAAAGGTTTTTCTAAAACCATAGGTATAGATTATATTTCTAGTGGTCTTACTTGTTACCATAAAATGTCAATTCTTTGATGAAAATATTCTGTAGTACAATCCTTATATTCATTAAAATTCTTATAACTTATAAATCATTATACAATACTTAAATGACATAATTCTTTAATAACCACATAAGAACTGTAATAATTCATCTTCATCTACAGTAGTATCATAACATGATTATTATCAAATAACATCATTTAGGGTGTACATTGATGATTGGGAAATTGATTCGAATAGTGTACCAACTCCTTGAAGATGAATCGTTATACATTTGAAACATTTTTCTTACCCATGTAATCACGAACATGGTGTCCTTTTTTCCACACTTCTAACAAACACCAATCCAATTCAATAACTTCCCAGGGTGTTTATTATCATGGTTATCACATTTAAAAAATCATTTTCCCTTCTTCTCATTATCCATCTTTCTCTCTAACATCCTCATCATCTCTGGCTTTCTTTCAAAGCCATATGATATAGATACTTAATTATATATCATATTAAAACGTGATATTATTTCTTCATATGATTATAATATGTGAGAAACTATTTACCTTAAAATTTTTAGCTTAAGACCATGAAAGATATGATCCTTCATACTCTTTGGATCACTCGTATTGCAGGAGTTCTCATTCATTATATTGGGTGCTATTTCTAAATGATGATATACACAATGTTAGATCATATAATAATATATAGTCTAAAAAATAAAAAATACACAACATTACTTGAAGATATTCACACATATAGTCCAATAATCATAAAAAATGTTTCATTGCATACATATTTATTCATAAATATTTCAAAATAGTGGGTAATGAAAATATTATTTATCCTAAGAATATCCCCCAGGAGTCTCATAACCAAGAGTTCCATAAGGTCTGTTGTAAGTCACCAGTTCCAGTTTGAGTCTATTTCAAAGATGTATTTTTAGATTTTACCACAAGATAAATCTACACCATAGTAGCCTCTATCTGCTTGTATCCATAAAGGGATGTATTTCATGAAAAATTCATATAATATTATATTAAAAAAATTATAAAATGTTTTTCTATACTAATAGTCAATTTTTATCTAAGGGTAATGTTAAATAATTAGAGTTTTTCTAAATCTATAACCAATTTTGTTGCTATACTTTTTCTGATATCATCTATAATGCCCCAACAACAGTTACATAGAGTTGGTTCATTATTTAAATACATTTTCCTGATTTCAATGAATCGAATCTCGAAGGACCAATCAATTTAACAGTATTAGAAAATTGATTTCATATATATATATTACATTATAATTTCAAAAAAGAACACAATAAAAAATATTCCATCAAGAACACCATTAATCTCATAGCTTAACTATGCATATCAATCATAATACATTTCTTCGTTTCCTGAAAAAAAAACATAAGAAAGGGTTGATCTCAAATTCTCATAAAGGATAAAAATATAGTAGAAACATTCGTAAATAAGAATAAAAATTTAAGGAAATTTATAAGACGAAAACTCAAGCCTTTTAAATTCAATCTTCAACATAATATGGAAAAGATAAATCAAATAATTAAATTTACTTATTCACATAGATGTTCTACTAGTCATATAATCCTATGTAATATAAAAAGTTTATTTCATAATGATGGAACTCATAATTCTGGGCATCATAACCACATTGTCAAGGACTCGTTCCAGGAATAAAAATATGATTTTTCAATTTGTTATTCCAAGACCCTCATTTTTCTAATGGGTCCTACTAATTAATCGAGTATCTATAGTGGGCTCCATCAGTCACTAACTATGTTCAATGCATTACTCATATAAAAATGATGAAACATAACATAAACATTCATATTAAAACTAGCATATGAAATGTTAATATATTATCCATAAACCATGAATGGTATAAAAATAAAACATCTACAATAAAACTAATCACAACACCGTTAATAAAATATGTATGATTGTATCATAAAAAATTCAAATCAAACAAGTGTAAAATCTTTCAAAAGAAGTTGACATAGATGAAATCAAAACTACTTGAGGGAAATATTTATTTCTATTTTGAAATCATTTAGAAGACATAAAATTATAAAAGAAAACATTTATTTTGAAAATTTTATTTTATGATTTTAAGCGATGGTTGGGAGGTGTTATAATGGTGGGAAGTAGCCACACCCACAGTATAAGTTAAAAACCAGTATTACCAAAATTTGTCAAAATGGTCATAAAGTACCATGATTGGAAAATGACGGAATGATTTCTTTTTAAATGTTTTATAAATAATCAAAAAATTGTATAAATGAATTTAACCTCTATTATAGTAAATATAATAAATGTTTTTAAATACATTTTTATGAAACAGAGATGTGGATAATAAAGAATTCACAATAGATACTTACAAATAAACAACCTCGGATAAGTAAAGAGAATAAAAAATAACCCCATACCCTGTACTTTTTCATGGTAGAGGGTATGTTATCCTCATATATCATTGTTAAATAATTGTTATTAAATTATAAAGTAACCACATACATAAATATGATATCATAAATCATCATCTAATATTGTTTTTTAATAATATTTCAGTAGTATCAATTTTTCCGGTGTTAATGGATTCATTTTCCTTTATATGTTTTGTTATTTCAGTCATATTTTTTATGGATTGGATGGTATTTGATTCATATTAAGAATGATCTTATGTTCTTAAACATTATTTTTAATCATAAAATGAAAATTATTCATCAATGGAAAACATGGAGATTGAATCTCATCGCGTTCGTTTGACGGTAATCAGTACGTACGCACGAGTGACAATATCATTCTACTGATAGTGAAATAATATGTAATTTGATGGTATATCATATATACTGAACTCTTATAATGTTATATTAATTATTTACATCAATTATACTAATTATGTTACCCATCTAAATAGTTAATTTTCTAATAAAAAACTACCTCACAATGTGGAGATGGTAAGTCGTATGTACACGCGTATAGTGACATTGTCATTCATATGATGAAGAAAATAATGAATGTGGTTGTATCATATTTATAATAACATCACAATGTGTAAAAGGTACTGGATTTATTATTTTGGTATGGAATCAACCAAGGAATAGTAAGTGGAAGAAGGAAAGAGCTTTGAAAGAGGTGTTGGAATTATTTCCTCTTCTTTGGGTTCTTCCTTTTGATTTCATGAAAATTGCTCTTTAAGTTGGATTTCTGATCAAAGTAAGGCCTATAAAACGAAATGGGGGAATTTGGGAGGATATTTGAGTAGGATTTTGGCAGATACAATTTACTTTGGATGTTTGAAATTAAGAGATGATGTACTACCCTTATATAAGCGAGGTGAGGTTCACTTTATGAAATGCTGGAAATTTTTTTATTATAAAATAAATTACAGTTTTTAATGTATCTTAATGGATTCACTTAGAGGATATAGAGGGGATGGGTCAAAAACTCTCAACCAATAGGTTTTATACATATTAAGGTCACCATATTATCATTATCTAGTAAATTTAACCATTAGTTAAATAGTTTTACTTTTAACATGTCTTCTAGTGTTATTATAATACCTGGTTAATAAACATATGATAAATTGACTACAAAACCTCATTTGGTTCATTAATAAAATATATATCATTATATAAGTCATTTGTCATATCCTTATATTTTAGGAATATTATAACATTTAATAATATAATATTTTCTTTAAAAACACATTTACGTCAATTTTGATACTATTTAGTAATTGAATTTTTTAAAAGACATAACCACTTGATGACTTTGAAAAAAAAATATTGAATAATCCCTAAAATTTCATATTCACCTAGATAATTTTTGGCTAGCTTTAATGTTTCAATTTAAATTTATTTTAATATTTGTAATATCAATTATTTTAAAATTTCATTAATAAGGTGATTACTACATCATCAATGTGTCATAAAAAATTTAATTATATGACGTCTAAAAATTATAAATAAAATACCATTATATAGAGATCCGTTTTAGATTTATAATGAATATTTATTATTATATTTATCTTATTTTTATCTCTATAATAAAAATGGACTATCTAATAAACAATGAATTTAACACTTTTACTCTTCTTTAAATAAAATACAATTAATATTTTAATCTAACCCAAATGGATAAAAGGGATCTAATTTTGGTCCTAAGTTTGATTTTGGTTGAATTAAACTTATCCAATAGAATTTGAACTTGTTTGGGGGTAATTTTAATATTATTTTTACTTTTAATTTCCTTATTTTCATTTAAGCGTGAAAAATAAAATTCAAATATGACTATTCCTGAAAAATAATTTGTATCCTATTAAACCCCATTTTAATTTCTGATGTCAACTGTGACACTTATATTTTTTAAATTCAATTCACAGAAGTGGTAAAATTACATTTTATACAAATATGCAAATGTGTCTAGAATTTGGGTAAAAGACGTTAAACAAGTTTAATAAAATTTTATATGTCTAATGTTATTATAAAATGACTCTAATAAATTACATTTGAAAAATATATTTATAATTTTTCTATTTTTAATTTAATATAAATTTTTTAATAATTTTAATTATTAAATTGATAATGTCGGTTTTTATATAAAATGTAGTGTTTTCACTATTTATCAAAAATTGAATGTTTTCAGAAAAATGCCAAAATATTTCCCAAAGAATATTTTGATATTACAATTTTAGAAATGATTTCTATTTTACAAAATTAACAAAATATAAGATTCATTCATTAATTAAAAATTTATTCCCATTGTCAAAACATGAAAGAATATTTTTATGAAGTAAAAACAATCAAAAGATTGACATGTGTTTATGTCAAATTAAATGTGAAATTAAATACAATGACATAAATTATATTAAATGATAAAAATATAATATAATTATACATTAAATCTACTCAAATGAATAATTTATCAAATTAAATTATTTTGATTATTTATGATTTTTTTAATTAAATTTTATAATTTTTGATTATTCATCATAAGAGGAAATTTATCATAAAAGTACCAAGAACTTATCAAAAATAAATTTTTATATCCCTATTCTAAAAAGAATTTATTTTCAATAAATTAAACATATTAAAGATACAAATATTTAATTTAAAAAGGGTTCTCCATTAATAGACGTTAAAATAGTAATTTTTGAAAAATAATTATTTTCTCTGAAAATTTGAATTTGATCTTATATCATTTCTAAAAAACACATAATATGGATATTAAAGTTATATAGATTATATAAATTTAAAAATTTAGTTAATACTCTTCATAACCGCTTTTAGAAGGGTAGTTATTTAATTCACGGTGTGCTCGAACTCGGTGTTGCGTCTAGGGCAAGCTATTGAATAATTTTAAAGAGATAACATACGAAAAAATAATGGGGTGTTAAATTATCTAGAAGGTGTTCATATCTAATGAGAAAGAGGTAGTTTCATTCCCTAATGTGTGATAATGTTTTTATTAATGGAATGTGTGATGGAAAATATAGTGCCAAATCCATTCTACTTTTTGAATTATGAGAGTTTGGTGGAATACAATCCTATTATAGGATGAACTATACAATGTTTTTTTTATGAAACTAGTTCATAGAATAGTAATGATTACATCCACAATAGGCTATGTGATTATTAAGGACACTCTTTTTAATAGTGGATAAATGATTTTGACAATTAGAATATATACCATAATGGTAGATGAGAAATATGGTGTCCTAACATGGAAATATACATTCAATCATTATTCCTCATAATAACATTATTTGGAGGATTATTATTTAGAATCATATACCAAGAGGGTGACTGCAACTACTTCTTTTTCCTATATAGATGCGGGATGTGGTTTCGAGTACATTTATTCAATTTTCCTTAGGAATCTGGGAGGTCAAGATAAAATGTGGTATATGGTTTATCACTTTTCCATTATTTCTCATTTCATATCAATATATAATACTAACAAGATAGATTTTCCATGGAAGATTTGTATTTAGGAAAAAATGGTTTAATATAGATCTATTGGGAATAATATCAAATAGAGATGGACGATTAAATTCATGATTTTAAATGGACATATAGAAGGTGATTGGGATTAAATTGTTTCTGTTTATTGATTTTGATCCTCAAACTGATGATTTGTTAGAGAAAATGATCAATTAAATATAAGATATACATGGAGCTTTTTTTATTTAATTTCATAGGATCATGAGATGATCACATAGATCTGGTAGTGTGCAGAAACAAAAAATTATATTCCTCAATTCATATAACACTTTTGGAAGAAGTCAATAGATTACTATGTTTTCTACTATTATAATGAAATGTGTTAAGTGATTCATTATATATTGACCCTATAATTATAAACCAGACCTTTTATATGGTGTTGGGGTTTTAGATGTGTATTTTTCTAACACATAGAAGAGGTTGATTTTATGGAAATAGTACGATATAAACCATGGAGTTATCCATTGACGAAATAGTGTTTTTTATAGAATCATCGTGGTTTTTTATTGGTTTTAGAGGATATTTGGGACATTGGAAATGTGTAAGTGGATATTCTAAATATCATCTATTACATCGAGATGATAAAATAATAGTTGGATATTCCTCCAATGTAATACAATATACATAATTTGATTTATGTGATTCAACATCAATGGTATGATATCAAAATATTAAAGGTGATTTTCTAAGAGGATGTTGATCTGGAAGCCGATTTATTTTTTAATAATGGATAATTCTGATTATGAATCAAAGAGATAATGTGATTAAATTGAAAATAATTCACCTATTTCATTTTCAATGACATTATATATTTTTTCATTAATATAATTCAGAGTGGGAAACTGAAATTCATGGTTAGATGAACATATAATTCTGGATAACCTCTAATAATAAATTATAGGAATTAGAAATCATAATTATTGGAGAATTATTACAACATTTATTAATTTTATTCCACTTAAAATATTATAAAGATATTTTGGAATAAAATGTAATGTTATTTTTGGATGGATATTGGTTTTCATGCAACACGAAATTGAATGCCACATAATTTGTGGGAATAATATATATTGAAAATATTACATCAGTTCTATAGGATATCCATTGTGCTTTTATGGGTATCCTATATAAACTATATGGTTTTGAAAATGGTTTTAATTACAACTATATATTCAGTGGCCTCATTTTGATCCTAGAAACCATGTCAACATTTCTGCAATTATTATAAATGCATGAACCCTTATTAATTACATTGTATTATTCAGACCATTTTCAACTACAGACACACTATGAGACAAATTTCTGTTTTTTATGTCACCCATCCCCTATTATCTATTATCATTATTTCAAAGACACTTGTCCAATTCCATAATTCTTAGATAATTCATCCATTCTTCATCAATGTCATTTTTTACTTTTTAACAAGATGAAAAACAATTATATCATTGTTTTAATGAATATATAAAAGGGTTTTTACAATTTCTAATTACATAATTATTTATATTTTATATTCTACAATCATATTCATTTATCTTGAATATCTGAATCCTTTGCTGCTAAAGAGATGTCGACAGTGAATGTTATCATGTACATGTGAATGATTCCTACCATTTTTAAGTATTCCTCAATATTGATCATATAATTCCTAAAATGGTTGATTATGAATGGTCATATTATTTGGTGTTTCACTTGATTTGACCTTTGATCTATTTTATTGAGTAATGTAGATCATATGGTTCTTGTTTCTTATTAGTATGGAAATTTTAAATAGTTTCATTAAATGATTATTTGGTTTATTCTATTTCCACATGAGACATATGTTTTATTATTATCACATGACGTGTTCGTGTGTAGCAGATGAAATATTTATTAGATGTTTGATTTTATTTGGTTTTCTTTTTTCCTATGACTATTTCATAAAATGACTTGATGATTGATCATTAATCCAATATCTTTATATTTCATCCACCAATTCATCTATATTACGCTACTAATATATATAATTTGTCCCCTTAAGAGTGATTTGAATTAAATTCATAATATAATACAAGAGTAATCACTCATAATGGGATATCCCAAAAAAGTGTATTTGATATCCCATCAATGGGGTGTGTGTCAGAAATAAGTAGGTGATGTTTCATCCAATATGGTTCCAATACATGATAAGGAGGACTCCATATACTGTACAAAGATTTTATTCTTATCAAGTATATTCTTTTTATTATTTATTCACTCTTTATTAGTAATTTTATGAATGATAATATAATTTTTACTTCTTTTAAGGTTCATTGGTGGTATCATAATGTGTCTTGTACTCACACCCCACCCATGAATCATTCTGAGCATGTCGATTTCATGAAACAAGATCCTGTGAAGGTAAAGTTTCATATGGTGGATAGCTACACGAGTTTAGTATAATGGTACATGTGATTCTAGATTGAAATTTTCATTGGTTCTTATTTCTAATATTAGAGTTTATTTACATTATACATCAATCCACTATAATGAGGGATCATTTACATTGATTTGATTTATTTAATAGAATAACATTTTGTTATTTCCTAGGTTGGTAATTAATGGTAATACTTATCCTATGGTGATTTATTTTTTTACTCTTTATTATTTACTTTATTTTCCCCCACATCCATTATATAATATGATTTTATATTAGTGACACTGGAATAGTTACCCAATAATTTAACTCCTGGTCCCAACAAATATGTGAAAACAATTAATATATTTGATGCCAAAATGTGTTAATATGTAATTCAATATTTATCATCTTTATTTTGGTTTGGTGTGATATGTAATTGAATACATAAATCCTCAATTTATTTTATTTAATGAGATAATCTATTTAAAATATAATATAAGTACAACATATAAACTCTTTTGTTGAAAAAAAACCCTATAATCACATATTAACTAGATAAAAAGCGAAATTCGTCAATTAAATAGGTTTAATTATTACATATCATCATCCTTAATTTCAATATTTTATTACACTAAGTTAAAAAATACTCTTGTTCTTCTATTAGTCTTAGTAATCACAAAATGAAATTATTGGCATGCAGAAATTAAATAACAATTGATAAAAATCATTATGTTCCTTAAAAAATTGTTCATATAATGCATCAAATGTAATATATAAAGAAACAAAATATTATTATATAGAATGGTTGGTATGATAATTACCAATATCATGATGTTTTAATGAATCGATGATGACCATGTCGCAATTTAAATAATTCAATATATTTATTCATCTACATAATTATTTAATGGGATTCTTCACATTCCCATTACCCTAAATTATTTGTTACATTTAAATATTTAATTGTTCTTTCAAATTGATGTTCATGTTCATATAGTATATATCTCTACATTTATATTAATATGCAGTTCATGCCTTTTTAGATGTTCATGTTACATCAAATTAAATTGGTGTACCATTGTATAAATGAGAAACTATAAATAATTTATTTTCTAAAATTATGTTTTAATTTACATTTTTTATCGAAAATTATATATAGAGTTTGACTAATTTATAATATTTTATATTTACTTATAAATGAAATTGATTGAAACTATAATTTTAAATTAATATTCATGTGTAACAAAAAATTAATTATTATAATCATCCATGACTGCAGTAATAGTTGATTAAAACTGATATCAAAATTACCTGTAATATCAGATATGAGTGAATTATTCCTTAAAAAAATTATAATTTATAAATTAATATTATAATAATTTAATATTATTTGAATTGATAAATTTAAAATAACATTTTAAAAATATTATATTAAATCTTGAAATTTATGTAATGATGAAAAACGAAATGCAACATTTCATAATGAGATAAACATTTCATATTAAAGGAATTGATTTAATTTTATAATATATGAGAGGGAGTGTGAAAAAGGATATTACATTAATATGTTAAAATATATTTATACAGATGATACTTATCACAATATATTATAACGTATTGATGATATTAAGATGAGTTAATAGATAAACTAAACTAAAAAAGAATCAATTCGGAATGGTTTCTTCTTCCCGTTGATGACCACCACTGACAAACTAATAGATTTTTATGATATATCCCTTTATGAATAAAATAACCTCTAAAAAATACATTTGAGAGCCGGTGATTGGAATTTTGGCAGGACAAGGAAAAGGAAAATTATATTTGTGAAGTGGAATGAGGTAATGAGTATCTGTGTTTATAATTAGAAGTTTGTGATTTTTTGAATAAATATTTTATTTAAATATTATTTCCATAATTATATATAATTATATAATATAATAATTAAAATATGATTTATCAATGAAATTAAAAATAAATTTTCAATTTAATTTATAAAAACCTCTAATATTATTGGGTATTCACTTTTACAATGTTTATTAATTTTATATAATGTTTCCATTATTCAATTCCTTGGACTATTTATAAAATGTACTATAACATTACACATTCCCATCATCGACATCCTATATGTGAAAATGAAATCCCCATTATAAAAATAATTTTCAAAATGAGTGAAATATATATTATATGTATTATAATGTTTTAAGGAAGAAATCAATTTTTAGCTTTAAAATTGAAATTTATACCCTTAAATATATTACATATGATTTATTTCATTTATATTACAATTTATATATATGAATTTTTTATTTCATATGAAAATTTGAATAAATTAAATTATAATATTAATTATTATAAAATATATAATTCTAGTCATTAATTTGTGATTCTATTATTTGGTAAATATGTAATGAATTATTTCAATTAATTATTATAAAAATTTCAATTAATTTTATTTCATAGTACTGTAAAATATCATTATTCACATACACTAAAGCGGTTACTATTATAACTATCATTTAAAAAATATATGAATGGTGTTAATTTTTATCTCTCACATTGTGAATTTCCATGTGATCATTATAAATCATATACTTAAGTCATATTTCTATAATTATTTATTCATTAAATTTCATTTAAAGGTTTATTATACATCAGTCATTTAAATCAATGAAAATTTTAATATAATTTACTCATTAGTTTTTTTTTATTTTTTATAGTTTTATGATACTATTATACACATGATTTAAAATATCTTGTTTAATTATTCAAGTTCATATTATAAAATTGAACTAACATAATTTTCATGGAGTATGTTTTTACATCATTATAATTGTTATATATTGATAAAATAAAATATTTTTAATAACATAATTTGGTGTTTATGACAAAGTAAATCAGTCTATATAATATATATCTAATGGAATATCTCAAAAAATATACTATTCAAATAAATTCATCCAATTAAAAAATTATTATCTATAAAATATCAACTTGTTGGTCATGATGAAAAATGTTATAACAATTAAACTATGTTTGTATGTCCCAATGATTAATTTTTTTCACAACAGACTAACAGTTTGATCAAATGAAAAGTACATTTGATCTGTCGTATTTCTAAAATTATTAACCATATCATCCAACATCATGTTCATATACTCATAATATTATAGATTAAACTCTTTCTTCACATCTATGTTTTTATTGATAGATCGTGTGCATACATCAAAATATAGCTAACAAAGATCACATCATTTACATGTAAGTTGTTTTATTAGTTGTATACTAATAAAAACACCAATTTCATAGAATTTGAAAGTGGAGAATTTTTTATGATATATTTCTCAATTATCCAGAAACTGAATTCAACTCCACTAAGGATTTATAAGACGGTAAATATTCTTTCCAACCCCAAACACTATTTCTCACTATATGTTGTCAAAATTTCCCTTTAATTACTTTTTTTCGTCTAATTTTGTAATACTTATGTTTTAATTTCATTCCCATTTCATAATAAAGATTGTGTATATACTTATTATTCTCCCAGACATCATCCTAACCTGTTGGGTCCAACACATATTCATATAGATTAATTCACGAGGAGCGATTTGATTGTTTGATTGGAATCCACATCCTATATAAGAACTCAACATGAGGATGATTTTTATCCCATTATTAATATATTTAAAAAGTTTATTCACTATGTAAATATTATTGAGATTTAATTGTAATTCTAAATGTATCATATCTGTGAGGGTGATGAGATATAATTAAGTTTTACTATGTCTTCATGACAGATAGATAATTCATCAAGAAAATTCATTTGAATCATAGTTCCCAAAGTGAAATGATATAAATTTGAAAAAATTATATCATCCCCATATCCCCAATTTATATATTTAAATGTTTCTTGATTTATAATATAATATTAATGTTGATGAATTCACAAAATGATAATTTGGGACAAAACACACATATATGATTTTTTTAATTATTTATTTAGAATATTCAAAAAAAGTTCTATAGTGATATTCTGGAATTTATTTATATATGGTTAATTACTGAATCATACCATTGTATATTGGTAATTCATCTTTATCATGATACAATTATTAGTAAATTAATGTATATTCAATAACCAAAATTATCAAATTTTCCAAATATAAGTTTCCACATAATCTTTTAAAATCATCTTTCTAATATAACATTGAATATTACTAGTCATTATAGGAAATATTATTATTTCTTTAATCATGTAAATATTTTTTTAATTTTACAAACTAGGATTGCATACTATTTAGTTCGGTTGTAACCCAATTGTATCCCCACAACTTGTATATGTGTTTAACTCTTAATTTAATTAATTAATGACTGATATATCATTTAGGAATTGAAGGATTCTATTTCTCCATTTATAATTCCCATGGATATTTATTGAATCTCTATATCATTTGGTGCTTTTGTTTAAATTATTTTTATCTGTAATCTAATAATATAATTGTATAAGTTTTTTTTAACGTAATGTGACATGTTGAATTAATGAAGAATTTCAGAAGTTGTTTACTATATAATAACTTGTTTTCAATGTTGTTTCTTAGGTGCTGCAAACAATTCCAAAATAATTTAAGTGATTCTTTGAAAATCATTTATTTCAAACACCATGGGTAGACTCATGATATAATATGTTATATAAATTTTGATGTTGTAGTTTTCAATTTAAATGTTCTCCCAAAGTAGATAGTTATATATAGATGCACTAAACATGAACGTATATTGAAGGTATAATATAGTTTGTAGTGGAAAAGTTTTTTTATATGAAAATATTTATATTAAAAAAAGATTTATTTTGAGAAATTATATTCGATGAAAAATGGAGTTTTCTATGAAAACAAACTTCATGGATAAAAATATACCAAAATATGATGATAGAATGTGATTATTTCTATGATAACATATTTAAGAAAAATTTATTTTTCTATGAAAACATCATTTATAAAAAGTTTTTTATCATACAAAATCATGTTCTAGGAATAATATGAATAAAAAAATATGTTTCTTGAAGATAAATATTTTCTAAAAAAACTCTTCAGTCGATTTTAAAAAAAAACATGTTGCTGGGAAATAATATATGTAAATAAATCAGGATTATAAAAATATTTGTTATCTAAAAAATACAATTTCATTGAAAAATATATTTTAAATTTAAAGAGGTGATTTTTTATGAAAAAATGTTGTGGGAAAAAGAATTTTCCTATAAAATCATTTTGTTAAGAAAATGATGTATTCTAAAAAATATTTTCTATAAAGGGAATGTTTACTATAGAAAAAGCCTTTTCCTATGAAAAAAACATATAATTTCAATACGAGTTTTTGAGAGAGAAATGTTATTGATTCCCAATAATTGTTAATATTGAAGAGTTTTCTAAATATTCATTTCAATATTGAGTATTTGTAATTAATTAATTGTTTTGATTATTGAGAGGTTTTTAAATGTTACATAGTGATTTGATAAAATTGATATAGTTAAACAGGATTCTGAAAAAGTACATATGATTTTTAATTTTATGAATATGGATGAGCTGTAAAAACATTTCAATTTCCCACCATTTCTGATTTTGGAGAACCTATATATAAAGGTGTAATTACATCATACAACAACAATATTCATCCATGAATAAAGAATATGAATTAGCGGATTGGTGTAAGTGGTGATTTTCAAATCTATGTCGTTTCGGGTGAAAGTTGTGTTTTATAGACTGAGTATTTTGATATCCATATTGTGCTGAGTAATTTTTATTTTATTAGACAATGGAATATAAGACTATTTATTTGATTAGACTTATGAGGTGTTGTTTAAGAGGTGGATAATCCAAAGTGGTATATTATACAAAGGGACATCAGTCTCACCTACACCAGGCTGAGTATCCAAATTAATTAACATGGATAATAGTGGAAAAGATAACTATTAATGTGGATAAAATTATGGTAAGTAAAAAATTATAAACTGATAGAAATCCTTATAATCAATATTTTCATGAGATAGAATCAGTCTAATAATATTTGATAGAATTTATATTCAATTTTTCAAAATAGTTAATTTCTATAGACCCAATGCAGTGTCTATGGAAGGGAGGTATGTTCTCAAATACACATTAAACCTTATAAGTCACATGTTCCAAATTTACATTCATATTCTTTAATACATTTTGATTTGGTAAATGATTATTTGGAATAAACTATAATAAGTTCTTGGGTTTAAATTTAATTATATTGAAATTTTAAAATTGGTAACAACTAATTAATCCAATCATTCTATGTTATTCATGTTCCTTTATAAATTATATTAGTTTTAGTTATATTTACAATTTTTGAATACAAATCATGGATAATATAAATTATGTAAATAATAAAGGAATTCCTATATCTATTGGAAAAATTATTTTGGCTAGATGAATATGGTGCTTACATATCTTTTACCTTAGGGAATTAAAGCTTTTGATGCTATAACAATTGGGTTTCCACATATTGAGTATTAATCAATGAGGACATTATCTAACAAGAGAAATATGGATGATGATTGAAAATATATAATTTCATTCCTTATATGCCTATATTAAAATTTTCATTTTAAGTTAATCGATATGAAAACGAAAAAAATTATGTTTTAAAATAATGAAATTTTGACAACTTATAACTCTTTTTAGGATTTCTTTGACCTTTATTTTAATAGTTAATTGGTTGCGATTCATTTTTTGTTATTTTAGGATAATGATTTAATAATTTTTTAAAACTTTGGTTAGTGCATGGTTGCAGCCTGGTTTTCCCAAACTGTGATCCATAACAATTAAAATAGTGAAACCCATGGAAGTTGGATTTTCCATGGTTCGTGTACAACTAATAATTCCATGTATAATCTTAATAGAAACTATAAGGTTAATTTAAAATATGTACATGACTAGGCCATATGATTGGGTCAAACCATGTATGTATGCACAATAAATCATTTGTATGATATTTTTAGTGATTCTATTTATATAAAATATGTCTTGATCCACAATTTTTGTTCCCCAACGGACCGATACCATGTCAATCATGTTTTTCTCATTCTTTGAGCTCTTTATAAGGATTCATGTCCCCTCAGATCTTTTTATGAAGAAATTTGATACTAGAGTAACTCCCAATGATCTTATCATTTTTATTTTCATCATCCTAATCACATTATATCATTGTATGTCTCCTTATCTCTATGGTTCCATGGATCCTTGTATTTATTTACAGATATAATACATTTTTTTAGATCTGAAACCTATGATTATTTCAAGTATATATGATCATCATTCATCATGAAAAAATCCATATTAGGGATTGCTGTTACGAGATATGTTGATTTTAGTATGTTGTTTTATTATGATTCCCAATAAATATTATACCAAACATGCTTTGTTAAATTTCATTTTTTTAATTAAAATAAATTTATTGGTTTTCATTTTTTTAATTTCATTTTTTCTCTAAAATAACCCAATTTCATTGATTCAATGTTTTTAAGAAAAATGGGTTTGGGTATGAAATTATAATATTCCCAACTCCATTGAATTGGGTTGTGTTTATGGAAATTTGAAAATTCATAAATAATTATTTTTAATTGTTGATTTGATGAAATTAATTTAATTAAATTAATGAATTAAATTTTGGAATAGTTTTTGTGGGAAAATAATGAAAACACCATTCCATTGAACTATGGGTTTGTGAAGAAATTTATGGAATTGTAATAATATTAAATTTATGATTTTAATTGTGAAATAGACTATTAATTTTCATAGATTGGTTTCAAATATTTATTTGTGAAAAATTATTTCAAAATGTTTTTATGAAACTTTTGTTTTTATGATTTTTGAAAAGGCTTTTTTAAAAGCCTACAATGGTTTTTAGAGGGAAAATTTCCATATTTGAAAATGTAAAACGAGAATAATTTAATTTTGAGTAGTCATTAAAACAATTTCCCATTTTTTTGTAATAGAGAACATGAGAGAGTCAACTAGTGTGTGGGTTATTTTGGGTTGCACATTAAAACATACCATTTTCTAAAAAAATATATAAACACATCACATCCCATAGGTGATTGTGATCATTCCTCTTTGGCCTTAGGCTGAAAATAGTATATGTTGATATATTCCATTTTATATTGTCTATTACCTATAGTCTAGATTGATAATACCTATTTTTCATATGATCATGTTTCTCTCTTGTTTGTATTTCAAATGTATATATTCAATTATTGTAAATTATTTAACATTCCTTGTGAATTTATATAAACTCTATTATATAAAAGTGTGTATTTAATACATTTCATGATATATTCTATTTTTGTAAAGAACCACATTATGTAATGGTAATTCCATCATTTGAAATTTACTTCCATCATATGTAAATTGAATAATAAATATCTAATGTTTTTCCTTCTTTTGAAATGCAAAGCATGATTTGTCTAATTACCCTTTTGAATTGGGAAACTAATTTATTTTAAAATTTAATGCACTTTCTAGGTTAATTTGATATTAAAATATTATAATAGATTTATTGTATTAATCATATTGGTATGTGTATCATTCCCTACATGTGGCTTTAGGTGTTTGTAGATTATCTACTTCCAGGTTAGAGTAAGGGAAAGAGTTCACTCTGAGCTGGTTCTAGATGTTGGATATTGGACTTGGTGATTTGTGCATGAGATGGAACTGTGGATGTTTTTCTTGTTTGTATGTTATGGTTTTTGTACTTTGGGTTTTACAACTCGTTGAATTCTGGTACATTACTCCCAGTGGAGATTATTTTCAAAAGAATACTATCGTGTATCATTTACATCTACAATAGTACTGGAAGAACTATTCCCATATTCATTTTATATGATGCCAAATACAAGTCACTGAATCATGGGTATCAGGAATGCCCATCATGATATGTTAGGGATGGATATATTATCATCGTACTAGGATACCAGGGATGGTTCATGAAAAATTTGTATCAATGTCGTATTAATATCTTTTCCTGATGTTAGTCAGCATTTTTAAAATATATTTGGGATTTAAGAAGTTGTATTAATTGATGATTTTCTAGCTCTTAGTGCAATGAATGTCATGTTTACAAGGGTTTTTAGAAATCAAATATTTTGGATTAGTTATTGATGGTTCCCTATTTTTATTTAGATGGAGTCGAAACCAAATAATTTATATTATTTCTTTTTTGATTAATTTCGGTTGTCGCTCTATCGGAGTGTTAATATGACGTGTTGTTAGTTATTTTCTGATGTTTTCTAGCATCATGACTTCGATAAGATATGTTAATTGAATAAAGGAGGAAACATCTTTTGAACCATATTGAGTGAATCCTATTGCATATCTTAATCTGGTTAAAATGAATGTGGGCACTATCCATGCACAGTGTTAGGTACCACCTTCATTTCCCATTTAGGTACCAACTATGGAACCTTAGAGGTTTTCCTCATGATTTTTTATAATGAGTTTATTTACCATATGCCATAACCATTAAAAGGCTCATATGAACCTCAATTGGCTTAAGAATTATTGTGCATGATTGAATGTTTATTTGGTTCTTGGACAAACCATACAATATAAATGTTAAGTGTGCAACCTTCATGGTGTACGAAATGAGTTATGGATAGTGAGACATTATAGTAAGGGTGAAAAAGCATGAGTACTTATACTAGAAGGACTTCAAGGTTATTTTCAATGAGCTGTTCTATATAAAATTATTATTTTTTGTGAGGGATATATATATTTTTTTCAATCTTCTGTAGGATGAAATGAAAATGATGTAGTATAAGACCATTTAAATTATATCGTGAATTTATCACCTGAGATTGTATCGAATGACAAGATGATGGATTGCAGGATCAGGTGGTATATCATAAGAATATTTTTTCAAAGGATTTTTTGCTGAAACTATTTTCATATACTAATGTTATGTTGAAAGAAAAAATGGTTTAAATGGACTTGGATGACATGATTGGGTTATAATTTTTTTTCTATCCTACGTGAAACGTGAGTTACTATCTGTAATAATATATTTGTGATGATTCTAAGGGAATTTATCAATAGTAGGTTCATTATAGATGTATTATAGTACTAGTAATTGGTATTTTGATTATCAACTATTGTGGAAATCTTGTACATTCAAAGATTGTTTTCGCTGCAGCTCCTGCAAAATTTGGTATCTATGGACATGTGGCGAACATGAAGAGATTCTTCTATATTTATTCCACTTCACATTGTGGAATGACAACATCAAATAATTCTAAAAATATAGTTAAATCGTATTATTCAAATATAAAAGGGTTCCATCCACATGAAGCTGGAATGAAGCTACATGATAAAGTGGGAGAGTCTCTGGAGGAAGCAAATATTTACCTACAGATCCTGAGAGGTACCATTACTATAGTCTCATCACTAGTTACACATCTATTTGATATTGGTGCATCCAACTTATTTATTTCGGCCCGTATTGTTATTATTCTTATACTTCCTAGGGATATTTTATCTTGTAAAATGGATAATACTGGAAACCATGGTATAAAGAGAGCGTATGGCCTCTATAGTATTGATTGTGTCTTCTCTCATTCATATATCTTACATTCTTGTAGTTTTCTTGTTCTTGATATGATATATCTTGAAATTGTATTCGCGATGGATTGGGTTTTTAATAATAAATTCTTTATTGATTGTTATATTTGATGGGTGTCCTTTACTACACATTGCAGTGTGTTCCATGTCATTCAAGGGGGATTTTTCCCATGTCCATGAAGAGCCATTCCATTTTAACTTGAGTTGGAGAATGTAATATGTGTGATTTACATTGACACAGATTTGTAATATATGTTCGGTTATTTCCCACCATTTTTCATCGAATTTCAATACTTGTTCCCTTATGACATATCTGTTTTACACATGTAAGGGATTTTGGGGGTTCAAATGAAGTATTTCCTTGTAATTAATTAGTTCCATTTCCACTTACCACCTGGAACCATCTAAAACCAATGAGTTGAAGTCTCTGTTGGACTATCTTCTTGAGAAATTTTATATATTCCTGAGTGAATCACCATGGATGGTGCCAGTTCTATTTCCTACGAATGATTATTGTTCACATATTGTATGTGTTGATTACCAAAATCTTATTCAAGTAAATATAAATAAAATGCATTGATTCTCAAAAATAGATGATTAGTTTTATTAGTTGAATGAGGAAAATAGGCTCTTTACGATTGATATTTTCTCTAGTTACCATCAGTTTAGGAAAAAGGTTTCTTAGATTTATAAAACATCCATTCAGAGAAGGTAGAATCATTATGAGTACCTTTTTATGCCCTTTGAAATAACCAATTATATTGTAGTCATTATGATGTTAATGAAAAATATTTTCTCCATTTACTTGGAATCCTTTGTTGTAGTATTTGTGGTTGAATTGTTTTAATACTATATCCACGGTGGATCACGTGCATCAGCTACAAACTATTCTCCATTTTCGGATAAATCAAAAACATTATACCCTTATTTTTGGTGTGTGATTTAAGGATTTGAAAAATGATATTTTTTGAAATTATGGTGTCATAACATGGGATATAAGTAATTTTTTAGATTGTAATGGCTATTATTACTTGTTAAAAACCACTAAATATATTCTATATATGGTACCTCTTGGGTCTAGCTATCCTTTATCACCTGTTAATTAATGAAATATCAATTTTTATTCTCTGATGACTACCCTGACTCAAATGAGAGAAAATTTTTCATGGAATGAAAAATGTGAGTGTTATTTTTTTTAGCAAATGTGTCATTTGACTATTGTAGTGGTGTTGAATTTCCCAAAGGCTAGACATTGAAATGTGGTCTTCTGTGATTCATCGGGTTCCGTAATGGGTTGTGTTGTTATCAAAATTGATCATGTCATTGGTTATGGATCTCATCATCATAATCCAAATTAGATGAATTGTCTATCCCGTGAACTTGAACTAGAAAATATGGTTCACATGCTTAAGAGATTATTGAATTTCTATTAAGGGAAAGGATTACCATGTATTCCAACAAAAATTAATTGACTTATATATTTTTTTAAAAATATTTTAATATAATATAAAGGATTTTGGTTGAATATTTAAAATATTTCTATTAAGATATTTCCCATACATATGATAAATAAAATGTCCTTATATATTCAATGAGATGGAATCATTTGACCTATAAAGGGAAAAAATATTATTAAGAAATTTGAATTTTATGGCTCTCTTTGTATATTTTTTTGTTGGAGTCCATGAATAAGGGCATGAGGTTTATTTTTTGTGTTTTTTCATTTAAATTCTCTTTTATTGAGTTGAATATTTAGGATCAACAACTAGATGATGTGTTTTATAGCATTAGAAACGAGTAAAATAGTGCGGAGAATATTTTTTGTTGTTCATTCTCTAAAGAGTAAATTCTATGCATTCAAAGTCATTTTGTTGTACTGTCATTGATAAGTAATTTTGTGATGGGGGATTTACATATTTTCCAATGGGTAGTGCTCCTAGGAATCAATATTATGTTATATGATACGAAAATGAAGTTATGGTGGCTAGGTATGAGATGTGGAATTTCTTAGTATTTTAATCATTGTTATAAGTTCCAACAGGTTATGTTCATGATCCAAATACCATTGGGATTACTTCAGTCACTTCTAGTTCCTACATTGAAGTGGGATGAGATCCATATAGTCTTTTTTTTGGGATTCTACAATCCCAAAGAATGAAGAATGTGATATGGGATGTGATTGATTAACTAACTATATTGAATCACAATATATCAATTTTTGATAATTTGTTTTGAGGAGATGGGAAATATATATGAAAAATATATTGTTTGTTTTCAAAGAGTTCTATATACTATTGTCTCTAATAAGAATACACTATTTTTTCTCTCATTTGTAGAGGCCTTCAAGAGGCACGGATATATCATGTCTGATTCAGTACGACATACCATCCAATGATGGATATCTAGATAAAATAGAAATAATTATTCTAAAGGATTTGATGTGCACTTGTGTTATAGATTTTAGTGGGGGATTGGGATGATCACATAAGGTTTAATAGATATTCATATAACAGTAATTACCATTCCTTGATCTGTATGGAATTTTTAAGGGCTTTTATTATAATACTTGTAAATCAATGTTCTATTTGTTGGAGAATGGTGAGTGTTACTTGGATGAACTATGTTAGTTTTGAGAGATGACCTATTTTTTAGTTGATTCCTCAGCTAAATTTTAAGGAACATAGATGATATAATTCTTATTCTAATGATCTTTTTTGACCATTGGAATTTTTAGTTGGTGACCATGTATTTTTTATGTTTCACCCTGAGTTTTTTATCGATTTCTTGTGATTCATAGGTAGATTGATCCTTATTTTGCGTGAAATTTTAATTTTTTGGAGTAGGTGTGGAAAATATTCATACATTTTATTGTTTTTAACATAGTATATGTTGAAACATAATGATTTACATGTACTATACCAATGAATTGATCTATCTAACCCATCACATGTTTTGAGTGGGCATGTTTTTGAGGTGGAAACTTATTCGTTCATGAATAAATTTTCTATGGGGATTGTTGATTATGAAACCATGGTACTTCGTAGGAGGAAAATACCTTCAGATAGAATGATATTGGAAAAATGATAAAATAATCCCTAGAAATGGGAGATGGAGGTTCTAATGAGAGTGTTCTGGCCTCATTTTTGGGATTTCGAAGCTTCTTTGTATAACATTATAGGGATATAATGTTTCTATGGCCGGGAGGTTGTAACATCATATTTCTATTTTATGGTATTCCTAGACACATTTTCTAAATTTTTTTGGTTGGGTTTTTTGGGTTTATTTATGTTTTATGTATTATGATGTTTGGAAAATATGTGCTACCGCATGATTGATGCATGTTTTTTCCAAACTATAAAACCTATCATAACAAACAATGAAACCCAAGGATATGTGATTTTTCTGAGTTCGGCCATGGATAATAAAATATTATGCCTCGTAGTAGAAAATATATGGTCCAATTAAAACTTATTAATTTATAGTCCACATGGTTTGGTATAATCATGCGGGTCTACATAGAAAACAAAGCGTATAATATTTCGAGTGATCAGATGTTTATAGTTATATTCCCAAACTCCTATTATAGGTACATAAATGACTAGTAAAACTATAAACTAGTTTCACTATTCCCGGGATCTCCCATTATGGATTATTGGCCCCTCGTATCCGTCTTAGAAAAGAGTTGATGATATAGTAACACACTTCGAAATTTTCATCATTAGTTTCCTCATCCTGATCCCTTTGTTCTACATTCTTTCTTATTCCTTCTAGGGGTCCATCGATCACCATATTGATTTATTTATCTAACATCCTATGTTTAGTTATCTTAAAACTAGTATTGATTTTTGTTTACATGATCATCATTTATCATGGGCCAGTCCTGATCAAGGTTAAGCGTTATGAGATCCTCTGATTCTGGTAGGTGGTTATATTATGATTCCCAATTTATATTAACCATAAATTTCATTGTTTAATTTCAATTATTTGAATTAAATGATCTTTACTTTTTTTTATAAAATTGATTTCAATTGCCTTCTTGTATAATATTATTTCAATAGTAATTGGGTTTTTATGAAACATGGTTTTGGAATGAATTGGAAAACTCCCAATTACATTAAATTGGGGTGTAATTATGAAAATTTGAAAATATTAAATTGTTTAATATAAATTTTGTATTTTATGGAACTTAATAAACACAAATGGTTGAATTTAATTGTAGAAATATTTTTTATCAAATACTGTGAAATCCCCAATTCCATTGATTTAAGAGATTGTTATAAAATCGATTGGATTGTGCCAAATTTATATTGATGAATTTAATTATAAAATATATTATCAAATTGAATTAATTTGTTTCAGGTAATTAATTGTTAGAAATTATTAAAAAATTATTTGATAAAATCATTAGGGGATCATCTTTATGAAAATAATTTTTTCGATTAAAAACTCGTTATGTGTTTTAATAGAAAGATTGACATATTTGAACAGGGATAATGAGATTAATTTTATTTTGTGTGGTAATGAAATTAATTTCACATCGTTGTTTTTTTACTATAGTTCATGAAATATTTATGTAACTACTGAGTTATTTTTAGTGTCAAGTTATAACATACAATGTTCTTCAACTTCATATGGGAACATCACATACCTTAGGGGATGGTGATGAGTCTTCATTGGAATTAAGCCCAATAGGGAGTATGTAAATATTTTTTATTTCTGAGTGTCAATCCCCATAGCTTGGAACCATCATACATAATTTTTATATGACTATAGTTCAAACCTTTTTGTAATTTAAATGAATATATTCTATGGTGGTAAATATTTTTACATGCCTCGTGAATTTATACAAACTAGTTTATATAAATGTTTTTATTTAATAAATCTTGTGAATTATTCGATTTTGGTAAATCATCCGTCGATTTAATGATAATTCGTTCATTTGAAATTAATTTACATCATTGAAATGTGATGTAGTAATTTCAAATGAATTTAATTCTTCTAATATGTTAATAATTATTTTTAAAGAAAAGTGATTTTGATATGAGAAAATAGTTTATTTGATAATTTTAAGCACAATAATGGATAACTACATATTAAAATGCAGTTAGGGAAGGAATGGGTGAAATACTACTAGTATTTGGAGCACATCCTATATATTCCATTAGTTGATGGTATATTATATCATTCTAGGTATGAACAAGGGAACAAGATTAATTGGAGATGGTTCAAGCTGTATAATCATGGAAATTGTGAGTAATTCATGAGTCAGGACTTGACTATTTTTTCTCCAAATTGTATGTTATGTTTGTAGTACATGGGTTATTATACCCATTTGGATTCGAGTACATTTCCCCAAATGGAATATCTTTTGGATTGATTACTCTCTTGTTTTAATTAGTTCTGTAATGTTTTTGGAAAAAAATGTTCCCACATTCATTCTATATAATTATATGTTATAGTTAATGACCTATAGGTATTCAAAACACCCTTCATGGTAGGTCAGGGATGAATCCCTTATCGGGTTACCAGGGTACCCGAGCTAATTCATGAAAATCAATAATTTTTAACAAAATACTTATGTGCAGAAACGTAAGATACAAATTTACCATAGAATGATTGAGGATATGATTAAGAAATACAATGAAACTACTGAGGAATACATATCCATAGGGAATGAATTTATTTAAAATGTAAGAAGTTTTAGAGAATTCATGGAATATTCTATAATTTTGAATAATATCATATGAAATTTTCTAAATATGATTGATTCTAATGTTTATACTTTAGAATATAATGAATATTTATCTCATGAATAATTCAATACCATTTTGGTTTCATATGAAATAATAAATGAACTTGTGTTCAAAAAACTTAATAAAGATGAGATGTCTCTTGAAACATTATGAAAGATAAAAATTCACGATATCGAAGATTTTTATCCTTATTAATCTAATGATAATGTGTATTTTGAGTTGATTGAAAAAAATTATATATCTTATCTCTAATAATTATCAAAGAAGAATAGTAAATTATAGAGCAAGGGTTCCCCCTCAATGGTTTTTAGTGTGGTAGATTAATGAAATTTTCTATGAATTTAAAATGAAAAAAGTGATAGAATATCATTATGATTCATACTATAAACCATGATTGAAGAAGTGAAACAACTTTTTAAATAAAAATATCATCTAACATCTATAAGAGAATAATAAAAATAAACAAAACCAGGATAATTAGTATTAAAGTTAAATTAGACTCAAAATAAAATAATTAGTCAGAAGATGAATGTTCATGAAAGGTTATAAAATTCATGGAAAAAGTATATGAAATATAAGACTCATTAAATAGTGATATTGAAGGTGGCGAAGAATTAGATAGTGTACAACAAATCAAAATATATTTGGTTTAATTTTTTGAAAAAAATAGATCTATGGAAAATGAGATATTAATGATAAATAATAATGGTGTAAAAATAGTTTATAGTTAAAAATGTGTTTTTAAGTATGAATAAGAATAAATCCATGAGATCATGAGTTACAAAACAAGAATTTATAATAATGGAAAGTTTATTGTACATTAAATTTTGAATTTGGAAGCTATGGAAGATTAATTTAACATTTCTTATTAAAAAAATATTTTGGATGATATTAATTTTATAATGTTGAATGAAAAAATTATAAAACCTTCTAATGTAAAGTTTAATACTGATAAATGTGTTGTGAAATATAATATCTAGAATCATATAAAATACCCTACCACAAAATTTAAAAGTTTATCTAATCTATATAATGATTAAAGTTCTAGAAAAACTATTGGAAAATAATTGTTAAAGAATGATTGAGAAAGCATCTATCAGATTCCAAAAAATGTACAAATTACACACATTATAGGGATCACACATGCCAAAAATATGGTAGAAAAAAATGAAGTTATAAACATCAAGAAAATTTCATCCTAGAATTATCTTATATCACCAGAAAACCATTAATTTATTTAATAGTTTGGTGTGGTGTCATTTCATGGCATATATAAAACATTTATTGTCCCAACATTTCTCCACTAGGAAATATGTTTTTATTATGTGGAAGTTATGGTGGAAGATTAATGATTAATTTTTATAAAATATTGTAAGATACAAAAATATAAACTAGATATCTTTGAAACATTCCAATAGTGATCAAATTTGAATGTCGAAATATTGTTTCGGAGAGATGTGACTATGTGGGAAATCATATAAGAAATACATGATTGTGTAACCTAAAAAAATTCTTAAAATTTAGTTGAAATGAGAATTAGAAAGATGAAATTTTTAGAAATATGTTTTATTTTTTATACTTCTTTGAAATTTAATAAAAAGTATAGACTGTGGATTCTGGATAGTGTTTATTCATTACACATGATTTTAATTTTGAAAATGTATAAAATGTTGAAAATATTTATAAAGTATAACTAACCTTTGGATATTATTGTTCATTGGAAATAATAAGAATATGTATTTCAAAAATCAAACCTCATAAAATAATTTATAAATGAGTTATATTTTATGATGGGATAAATCATAACATACATTCTGTATGTTAACTATTGGATAATGAAAAGTTAATGATTTTCCAAAATAATTTATCTATCATCAGAAGTGTAGAATATGGAATTATTGTTACTATTAGAGAATGAAATAGTGTAAATTAATTTCAAAATAGTATAGTATTACAATTCAAGTTACATAAGGGGTAATTACTAAAAAAGGATTTGCCACTACCTAATTGGTTATCTCTGAATAAACAATGTACAATCAATTAATGTACAATGCTGATTGATATTTTCAAATTTAGCAAATAATAGAAGAATATTTTTGTACAACCTTTCTAAAATGGAAATTGGATAACAAAATTCATACGATTGTTATGTATCTTTCTTCTAAACATCCTAAACATAATCATTTTTATTTATGGGTCCTAATGATAAATCATTAAAAAAACAAATTTTTAATTTAAAACATTGTTTGATGCTTTCATTTAGATTAACCACATCTTGTTTATATAGAAAAAGTTATAGGTATTGAAAACATTCTGAGTATTTAGATGATAAGATGAAATTGTAATTGATATTCATATAATGATTGTTCTCCAGACACCCCAGAGAAAATGGAAGAGTATAGAGGAATACTAAAGTATTCGTGGAAAAGGGTAATATCATATTTCCTGAATAAAACCATTCATTGTTCTATTATAGAGAAATATTATGTACTATTTTAAATGTGAAAAACTTAAGTATGCTGGGATTGGAATTCAAAATTAATTCATTAGAAATTTGGTACGATAAAACAATTTTAATAAAGTATATACAGGTTTTTGGAAGTCCATGTTTACTTAATTTTTAAAATCCAGATCTTGTAAAATTTGGTGAGAGTGATAAAGAATGAGTTGTTGTGGAATAAACCCCCAATGTAAGAAGATAAATGTTTTTAAACATTTTTTTACTAAATAAAGTTTATTCAAGTGAAGTAAAATTCATTGAAAATCAAACTCTTTCAAAAAAAAAATATTTATATTATTGAGTTATATATATAGATGTTTTCAATAAGAAACAAATTGTGAATCGAAATAGTCATTTCATGCTTCAGAATATTCATGTGATGAGGATATGAAATTCGGATGAGAAACATAGAAATTTAATACATTAAACAATCATTCTTAAGTAGAAAATAATCATTGGAATAAAAAATCAATAGTTCAAACAATAATATGGTAGATATTAGAAAAAAAATATAACTAAATTCAAAAAAATGAATGAAATAAGTTTCCAAATTATTTGAACATAGAGAATGGGTAAAAATGAAAAATAAACAATCGAATTATATTGTAAATAACAATACAATCTGTCATATTCCACCACCGTCACGAAAAAAATGTACTGGATTTTTTTGGGTACATAATATAGTTGAATAAATATGAATATTTTTCAAGAAAGAAATCATGTATTGTTTTAAAGTATATTAACATATAGATGGTATATCTTTTGATGAATCCCATTCCCCCATTAAAATAAAAGAAACTATAAGATTTTTTTTAGTAGTGGCTACACAATGAAATTATAAATTTTATTTGATAGATGTAATGTCATATTTTCTAAATGGGGATATTAAAGAAGAAGTTAACAATGAAATGCCTTTTATGATTGTACCTGAAAATGATGGAAACATGGTTTTCAAATTTATGAAATACATGGATGTGTTATAAAATTTTCAATGATCATGGTAATGAAAACATGTTTTCTTAAATGTAATGTTTTATTAATGTAAAAGTAGATAGAATCATGTACGTGAAAGAGGTTAACTCTAGTACCATAAAGGTAATTATTTATGGTTATGATATAATTTTTTATGGAGGGAATGATATTGTCTATCAAAAATTAGCTAATGAAATGAATATATATTTTAAAAAATATATTTTTCTAGAAATTTGATTTCATAATGCCATTAGAATTTCATGAATATTTTTTTATTTTTTTTATCACAACAAATGAATTCTGTTGAAATTTTATAGGATTTTGGAATGGAACAATCTAAATAGCTTTCAACTACTTTTTTCGTGATCATGAAGATGAGTAAAGATGAATCTATAGATAGTTTGAATCAAAAAGATTTTTGGAATACGATATATAGTTATCCGTATCTCATGACCTAATGTTGTGATATTTTTTATTTTGTGACATTGTGTTTCAAATATATCATTAATCCTAAATAATATCATATGATTGATAAAAATAATGTTTTGTTTTTTGATATAGGTAAAACAATATATGGGTTATTATAAAAATTCTTTTTTATATGAACATTCATGGTTATAAAAATTCATTTTGAGATAGAGATTATAATGATAGAAAATAATCTTCTAAATGAACATTTTAATTGTTCAAATGTTGTGTGAGTTTTCATTATATGAATAAAATTTAAATAACATCAAGAACAACGAAACCAAAATATGTTTATATAACACTAATATGTACTCATATGATGTGTATTAATGTTTAGTAATATTATTTGAAATATGAGATTATAACCCATTAATGATACATTGTGATGCTCATAGTAAAATTTACATTTCAAAAAAACATTCACAAAAATAAAAACAAAAAAATATTTATATCAATTTTCACTTGACAAAAGTTAAGTTTTTTTTGGAGAGTAATTTAAGAATATATTTTTATAATACATGAAACTACTAATATCATCACTAATATAATATCTAAACTCGATTTGTGTAATTGAGGCAGAAAATTCATGTTCATCTAAATAAAAAATATTCATAATCATCTTAGGGAATTACCGTCACTGTGTTTCAAATAATTTTGATAAGGGGGGAGAATTTGTATAGTAATATCCATTCAGGAATCAGAATGTACATTTCTTAAATATAGGATTTTAATGATTTTTTAATCATAAAATTGGGGAGAGAATGAAAAGGGAGAATAAAATATAAAATTAAGGGGGAGCTTATGTTAACATAGTGATCGTTTTTCTTATTAGTGAGAGTTTGAATTCCATTAAATAATTACTTTATCCATTATTGTGGTGTTATGGAACCCTATTTTGAGAAAGGATATGTTTTAATGTCATCTTAGATAACTAAAATTGTTTGAAAAATAGAGTTTTGAAATTATATTATTGTTGAAAAACTAAGAGTTAAAAAATTTATTAATGATATTTGTCGACAAATCCATTGGGTGAAATTAAATATCATTTTTTTTGTATTTGATTTTAAATTTATTTTTAATTTTGGGACATCTAATATTTTGGAAAAGGTACGGTTTTGAATATATTATTACTTTTTATTTTCAAGGATATCATACTTTCATAGTGAAAATTTGTAGAGAATCAAAAAAAGTAGAAATTTTTTAGTTTAAAGACTAAACACATCAGATTGGAACCAGATTGAATATGTGTATTTTCGTAAAAAATTCTGAATTTGTTAAAATGATTAAATTATAACATTTATTACTCTGTCAAAAGTTTTTTTTAATTTTTTTATGGGATGTTTTAAGACATTTCGAAAAAATTATTTTGATTATTTTAGGAACATTAATATATAAATATTAAGAAATCTATCATGATATATTTTTTTGAAGAAAGGTAGATGTTTTATTTCATTGCTTACACATTATCTAAATATAGATCAGTTGTCTGAGAAGTACCAAACCTAAATGTCATTTGAATTCTGAAATTTTATTCATAATTATATGTTTATTAAAGAATATAAGAACTCGTCCCTCGAGGCCCATTCCATGAAAATCCCAATCCCACCTTTGATAGACCAGGGGCTGGTGACAAACACATTGTCCGCATATCCCAAAAATGTGAGGCATTTTCCTATGAAACTATTTACACACACCTAACACCAAGACATATGGGAAATAGAGTAAAATCACTAAGAAAATAAAATGGATTCATACTATTATAGACCAACAATAGTGTATGAAAAAATGTAAATATGTAATGTGAATATGAGCTTGAAATGAGCCCTCTAAAATAAAGACAGCTATAATTCTTGACCCCCAATAAGGGCACTAATTATACTATAAAAATCATCTAGAAACACCTCATTTCGTCTAATCTCACAGGCAATTGTTGGTTCGTGGTCTTGGTCCTACTCTAACATAGACTCCTCCAAAGAATCAGTCAACTGCACGAGACATGGAACATTCAGGAAAAGCCAATGCACTGGTGGGTAAAACAATACTCATTAGGGGACCCTAAAAAATAAAGTGAAAGACAACTATGGAAATACAATCAATAATTTACAGTCCGCTCAACATAGTTATATTTCAACAAAACATATATCAAGATCACATTGTTATAATCTTAAATGATTCCAATAAGAAATGTCTCACCCACATCGAGCTATATGGTTTCGCTCAGAGTATACTTGATTCTATGAGATCCCACTCCTCAAGAAATCAGATTGTAACAATGTAGAAAAAGTCTACCACATGTATCCAGAGAACATCGAGTATCAATTTATCATGAATCTTTTGTAAGATGTTGAGTCTCACTAGGACAAGGAGTCCTATTATCGCACCCATAACCACAGTCACAGTATTCCTCTTAAGGGATGCTTGTTACAGGAGAACTCAAACTTTGAGAAATGAAATCATTAGAGACCCTCACCAGGGGTCCTGCTTCTTTGATACCCTACCAAAGAGAATATAATGAGAACATACTGAATTACACAGATCCCATAATGTCATGAATGAATTAAAAATATCAATACACAGATTAGGGGTCATATACCAATGGCTCATTGGGGGGAATTTTGGCCCTACATGAATTTTCATCGTAGAATGCGGATGGGTTCTCTGGTAATGGTTTTTCATAGCCATGATTTTAACCCCATCAAAGGTACCACGATAAGAACATAGGACCGACTGGGCCTCTCGGTGCGGTACAAGATTGACAGAAACTCACTAGGTCACTGAGATCCACAAGGACATTTCGGGCAGCTAGGTCACATAGATATGTTCGTCACATAGGCATGATTGATCACAAGATCTGATCTAAGACAAACCAATTCATAACACTTTATATTCTCTATGACCGAAATGGGATCCTACATGGTACCTTCATTGAGATTTACATGGGTATCATCTCAATCTCAACAGTAACCCCCCATGAAGAGATCAAGAATATGTATCTTTCCCTCAGAGAAAAGACAATGAGAATGCAACCAACACTTTCTATTGCAAATAAAACCCCTCTAAGACATCATAAAAGCACCTCCTAATCAAAAGGGTCCCAATGCCATAGAAGGATCATCTATCAGACTAACGGTTTGAATGATATAGACGTTTTAGGGAAAGTAGTTAGTGAGTTTTGGGTCTGCTCTGACCCGATTAGGCCGATCCGACCCAACCTCACCTGGGATCCATAGACCTGACCTGGGTACATTGACCAGACCGTACCCACTGGGTTCTACCTAACATGACACGATGGGTTGAGAAGGCCTAATGGGGCCATCAAGCTGGAGTCGGCCAACCTTCTCTATCCACAATGTGGCGGACACAACGTCCCAACCATGTCCTTTGTCTCAAGTCACCACCACTATCCTTCTAGAATGTGGCCTCCTTTTATCTTGTGGAGCGCCTATGGTGCAATCAGATGGGGTCTTTTGCGGGACACCAGACAGAGTTTAGTGGTCATTTTCAGGCCACCAGACACACTTAGGTGGAACATAGTTCAATCTGGAAGACGTTTCAGTGTCCTCAGTTCATGTTCTCCATTTCTAGTGGATAAAAATCAAGGCACAATATCATTATGGTGTGATGTTATTCACTTCCGATATCTACCACACTACATATATCTATTCTCCACCGTCAACTTCCCAACATCATGGTGCCGAGTCCATCCTGAGTCTGTGATATCTGATAGCTGAACCATGGATGGGTTACACAACGATCCATCGATCTCTAAATGTATTGTCATTGGAAAGTCGAAGAACTCCCACCATAAACAAATAGTAGATGGGGAAAACCATGAATCAACAATGATGAACATACATCAGTCAATTTTTGAGTCGTCCATGGTTTTTTGTCATTATATTGGCTAACCAATAATCATTATTAAAATCTCTCGTTAAACCCCATCAAGAATAATCCAATCTCCCAGCAACGATCAATCTTCTTCCCAATTTGTTTGTTGATTTTTATACATAATCATGATAAATCATTAAACATTTTGGGATTATATTCAATTAATATTAACCCCCAGCTTTTATTGGAAGCCATGTATATTTATATTGAAGGCACGTTATCATGACGATCCTTGCTCCACCGGTGTTCGTCGATTAATCGTCCCTTGATCGAATCATGACCTTAGTTCCTTTATCGTTTTCGCATTACTCTTTAACACTGAAAAAACATAACCATGCTTATACATTTAAGAATGGAGAACGTGTTTCTTCTTCATTGTGTTGCAGCTTCTCCACAATGTGAAACATAAAAAGGAAACAAAATAAACATCCTTAAGTGTATTTTCTTTTTATTTATATTTTCCAAAAATTAACTTTTACCCTCAACCTGTGATGATCGAGGTTAGGGTCTGCCTAAGGAAATCAAACTATCACGAGCTCAACGGTACTCTTAGACTTACAATATGAAATACCGTTTATGAGTTATAATGATTTGAATAATAAACTAAAATAATTTTAATGTTTTATTTATAGTTACTCCATTTTCTCATTTATCACAAGACACCAACACTGACAAAACTTATGTCACACCTAGGGTAGAAACACTACACTAAACACAAATTTTCACTGAAATTTCTGATTTAGTCACCCATTTTAAATTTATATAATCTTTTCAAGAAAACAACTCATTCACATTATTTAAAAACAAAATATTTTTTGATAGATCATTCTAGGAACTCTAGGCCTCATAATCAGACGCCATCTTAGTTCTTGGTCTCAAAATATTCCCAAGAATTTTTCAACAATCGAGCCAATTTTTTTTTGATACATATGAATTCTAAATCAATTTTTCTACAAAATCATGTTTGGTAAAAATAGTTGATTTCTATGAAAACATGTTCAGTGAAAATAATTGTTTCTTACAATATCAAATTGATGAAAATGTTTTTTTAAAAAAAAGCTTTTGAAAAGATAATTCCCGTGACAAATATTATTGGGTTAGGTTTTATTCTATGAAAACAAGTTTTAGAAAAACATATACTAGAACATGTTACTTGAAAATGTTTTTTTCTATTAAAACATGTTTTAGGAAAATATTATTTTATGTGAATACATGTTTATTATAAATATATGTTTATGGGAAAAAAGAGAGTTTTTTTAACAGAATAATTTTGATTGAAAAATTTATATTCAATGAAAAAAAATTTCTAAGAAAATTTTCAATGGTTAAAAAAAATAGTTTCTCTAAAAAAATGCCTTCTAAAGAAATATATTATTATTATTAAATTTTTAATGAATATTTTGAAACATAGAAGATATGTTAACATCAAATAGTTTTTAACATTGTTTGGTTTTTTGAATCAACATTTTTGGATTGAGGATTTCTAATTCAAGAATAGTGGGTATGCTTCACGATGTTTCTACAAGTATCCAATGATATTAGATCATTAGAAACAGTTAAACATGAAGATCAAATTAAGGAGAAATTCTATGTTTATTGAATTTGGATTACTTGTGAATAAAATACAGTTTCATTAAATTACCTATTCTATAGAAGCAATATATTTAGGGGAAATTACATTGTTCATAAACACTATTCATCTATGAAAAAAGATAAACCTCTCCAGAATTGGATTCAAAATTTAGTTTTCCTAAATAAGTTGTTTCGAGTTGAATAATTATTTTCTAGACAGAATATCTTGATTTGAAGATTACACGTAGGTGTGTTTAGTTTATTATACATTAATAGATTTGATTTTTTTTTGATAAATCACATGATAAGTATTTATATACGTAAAGGATCTAATGTGTTGTATTAGGAAAAGGGTTATCAAACTCAACCACATCAGACTAGGTTTCATAAGGTATTCATGTGGAGTATTTTGAAGAAGTTTAATATTTTTCTTGTAATTAAATTTATTGTAATAATAAACATCTAATCTCTTTGGTGAGAGTATAATAATTCATATGAGGATATAGATGGTTTCTAATGGAAGTTGTCACAAGGTGTGTTCACATATTCATAATAGTGTGTTTTTATAGACTTGTGGTAGAGGATATAGAATGAGTTTTGGTTCTCACACTGAGGTCAATCCTTGTAAACAATATTTTTTGTGTCATATTTCCTATTTTTCATATTTTTTAATATATTAAAATAATACCAGAAAAACCTATAACAAAATAAATTATTATGTTTTAACAATTTGGAATTTGTATGAATTCAACAACATGGTCACTCCCTACCCTCCACACAATGGATCTCAATCCTTTGGATCATCAAAAGGTCTATGAAATCTATATTCATATATTCATCTGTTATTGATATATTTGTCGGATTATTTATACATAATGAATCTAACTTGTAATTTACCATTCCATGATGATATTTGAATGAGAATACAAATTGATATATTTTCCCCAATATTAATAACTCATGGAGGATCATATCCATATATGAGAATATATTTTTTATACTCTTGGAATAATTTTTTTAATGTTTATCATTAATGATAATTCAAAAAATTAATCAGTTAAATTATTATTTTACAGCATATTTAACATTTTATGGTTAATTTTATCATATACATAAAATTTTTAGGATTTATATGTCATCACATTAATATTTTCCTTGATTATAAATCCCAAATCCATGTCTTATACATAATTATAAATAAAAAACCAATCAACAAGGAAGGTTATAATGAGTATATGTGTTGTTAATTATCACATAAAAAACATCATGAGCCCCTTGAAAATTTTATAAGTAGTAATATAAATTACATTTTTAATGTTCATTTTATTTTGGTTTGAAATTATGTATAATTTTATAAAGTATTAATAATAGACAATAGATAATCTAAATGAACAATTGACTCTCTATAAATAATCTTGTTATCCATTAAATTTCTATAATTATCATTGAGTTATTTTAAAATGCATGGTACTATATTATATCAGGATGAAAATATTAATATTTATTTATCACAATGTCACATTATTATTATGTTGGATACAACCTCTAATTTGATAATTTATTTTGCAACGTCCTAGTTTCAGGTGCTTCCCAGAGTCGCTCATACCTGGTTGGTCACATGGCCTCAACCACACATCCCCAAATACTAGAGGCTTTTGAATAACACTGAAGGCCTTGGGTGTGATAGTGGGGAAATTTTTCCATCATTGGAAGAGTAACACAATGGATGTAAAAAAATAAAAATAGAGGAAGAAATAAAAATACCATAAAAATGTAAATTATAGGAGACTGAAGGAATAAACAACTAGAGAACATATATAATGATGCATGATACATATGTCTAGGAACGTAGCCAAAAAAATCACAATTCTGGAATATATTACTAAACCATAGTATAAATGAAAATAAAGTAAAAAACTCCACAAAATTGTAAGAATCGTTTTTAGTCCAATTCTCCCCCGATCCACATCAATCACTTACTTGATGTAGAAGGATGTTTGTCCTTATCTAGTCCTGTAACTATATAATCTTTTTGGGCCCAATAGAATGACTCAAACATGGTGTGAGACTAAAACCAGTATAAAAACGCTCATATATTTGTGCCTAATAGTCAAAGAATATATATGATAGGCATTAAACAAAGAGATTTAGTAAACAAGGAAGTACTCAAAATTAAACAATCCAATAGTTCAATTGCATTAAATTTCATATATCAAGTAAGCAAACAATCCTAAACATGTATCCCTGTGGGAAGTACTCAGAGCCTAACACCTATAGTTCAACCTATCAAAACAAGAAACCCTCTGTGATGTACACACTGTCTAACCCATCTAGTTTAGCTTTAGAAAAGACTCTCTAAATAAGTATTCACCATCATTTCCTCATGTGGTCTCGTATCAGTAACTAATAGGATCTCTAAGGAAGCACTCAATGTCCAATTCCCCTTTTGTTCTATAATGAAGAATCATCAGATACTCCGAGGGACCACATGGTCTATCCCCCCAATTGTGTCATAACGTAAATGCAAATAGACACCCAGGAGAATCCCTTAGCATCCATTCTCCCTATGGACTACAGTAACTGGTTCTAATAGCCCTGTGAACTTTAATCGTGCACAACGATATATGGTAGCAAAAGTAAACATCATGAAATACTTGGAAAAATAGTCTTCAACATATCATAACATGTCAGATAATAATCACTCTATCTTAAAAATACTATGTATAGAAATCAAGCAATCTTAACAAGTAAGTGAGGGAAAATTTTCAAAACAAGAAAACATTGGAAAAACATCCATTCCCTGGAAATAATAGCCATATTCAGAAAAATCACCCTTTATCAAACAAAAAAGGAATTGTTGGTGTAAAAAGGGGTAAAAACCATAAATACACAATATCCGAAACATGGTTATTGGGAACATTGGCACAAATAACTCAATGATTTACTACAGAAAGGCTCAAACTCCCTACCTCGACGTTGGGAGATCATTATATGCGAACCTCTGGCCTTGAGCCAACCTTAAATTCCATAGATCTACAAATATGATAAGAATGTTCAAATGAGGATAACTCATGGATGAATAGAAAAAAGGATATTATGTTCAAGAAGAAGAGATAACTCACTGATGTGATTCCAATGAAACCGACATAGTCGGATTCAGATAATAGATAGTGAGATGGGGGTTTGGAGAAGATCTACTGCCATACGAACTCTCCTGGATGAGATGGATGAAGTAGAAGTGTGTTTTCTCCTTTAAACATGATCCTGAGCTATTTAATGAAATAACAAGAATGTAACCATAGTTTACTTGCCTTTTATAGGCCCCGTAACAGGCGTCCCCTAGGTCACCCCACACGACCATGTACTCGGCCATTACATGGCTAGTATACGGTCACCCGCGAAAACCATGTATAGGATTTGTACTTATCAATACATGGCGTATACTCAATAAATTTTCAAAAACTCATCTTTTCTCTCATAACACCAGTTAACAAGATTAAAACCTAAAAAGAATATTTGGGATCTTAAATATATAGTGAAATACTAAAATCACGCTTTTTATTACCCATTATATTATATTATCTGTTAATAAAATGTATACAGACATCCAAAAATTCATAGAATAAATCTATAAATAAGTATTATGTTAAATTCGTTCACATATATAGAGAATTATATTATCCTATATACATATTGAAAAATTATAATTTATATATCTTATGTGAGTGGATATTAATGTAATATGAACCATCCTTACCATTAAATAATGGTATCATAATAAAGATCAAACGGTAAGACAAATTAATCATTATGATGTTATCAAAATAATCATTGATAAATAGTATTATAGATTTAGATTTAATGGTATTATTTTCTCACATGATACAAAAAGGAAATATTGATTTAAAATTTATATTATTAAAATATTATTTCCTTGAAATATGGTGATTCCCAATTTTCTATAAAACATATGAAAATTATTACATGTATTCTTCTATTAGACTCATAAATTTCTATGATGGATATTTTATTGTGAAAAAATGATATACATATATGGATAGTTATATATGATATAAAAAATTATTCCTCATACTAATGAAGAAGGAGAGAGAATAGTTCTACTATACTCATTATATTTCAAAATTATTTTCCATCTATTATTTAATCTGTTGATGTTAATCATCAATTTCTAGGAAATAATATAAAGGTTCTCTTCATATTCTTGTAATGAATTATTAATATTTAATGTAATGATTTTTATGAAACCCATATAAAATCAATAAGTAAAGTGATTTTTAAACCCACATCATTTCTTGAGTTCGGCATCCATTAAGTGATTACAAAACCAAAATATTTTTCTAGAATATAATTTGGTGAAATATCAATGATACATATTTATTTTCATGTGTTTTTATTTTAACATTATAAAACATATCTCATTTATGGGTTATGATATGATTAATATTTTATTTTGGGAATATGTATGAATGATGTTACAATGAGATGAGAGGGACCTATATCTCCGCACAATTAATTGGGTAATGATGGGTGACTCATGAGAATAAGTCGTATCTATAAACCTGATTACATGGTCCCAATATTATGCATGACCTGGTTTCATGTCCATATGTTTATGTGTGATCTTCTTACATGTTCACAATGTAATAATTAAATCATATTATGTGTTCATGATTTTTTGTGTGAACCTGATTACAAGTTCAAAATGTTGTTCATGGACATGGTTTGATGTCCATTATATTATGTGTGAACCTGATGTTGAGTTCACAATTTTATGTATTAAATAGCATCAATGTACAAAATATTTTGTGTAAACCTGGTTTCATCTCCATAAATCTATGGGTGGGCCTGATTTCATGTCCTTAACATAATTTGTGATGTAGATTCTACTTATATATATATTTATGATGTTATATGTTGATGTTTATTCTAAATTTATATTTCTAGTTTATATGATACACTTCAAAGGATTGTGGTCATGATTTCTTTATGATTCATGTCCTATGAACCACCAATACTTATGCCTTTCTTGTGATTATGATATTTAATATGGAGGTTATTATCTTCAAATGTTTTTTCTGACATTCTTATTCCCCTATGTTCATATTATGCTTACTAATTTTCCTAATTTACCTTAAATGTTCATTTGAGGTAACACTTTTCTTAGGTTTCCATTACCTAGGTTATGAATGAATTTTTTATGTAGAAATACTAGAGGAGGAAAAAATTACTTTAGGAATTTATGATATTTCACCAAGTTTGAATATATTTTTCAATGTTCTTGAAAACTGTAAACTATTACGGTCATCAAGCATGTAATTTTTTAATTTGTTGAATATTTCAAAAAAATTAGGTAATATCTGTGATAGTTAAGCATGTGTTTCTATTGTTATTATAATAAATTAATCAAATTTATTACCCTAAAATGATAACCAATTTTAATTTTACATGAATTTTTTTTCACATAAAAATACACTTTTCCAAAACATTATTTTTTCCTGTCATCTGATTGAAATATATAAATAAATATTCACAGCACTTGATATTTAACTTTTAAATATGATATTAATAATTAAAATAATAAATTTTCAATAATATTATATGTTTGGTGTACATTTTTTTGATTTTCACATATTACATATGATTATAATGGGTTTTCAATGGAAAATATTATTAATGTAAAAGATAGAAGTTAATTAAAAAGAATAACAATTTGAAATTGGTGTATCCAAAAATAATTGATAAACTAACTAATTTCCATTACTTTTCCCAAACATCATCATTTTATATTATTAGATCCAAATACATATTTAATAGTTATAGTATTTTTTCTACTATTACCAAAATTTTAGTAACATTATTTATATAAGGATAAATCATTCGTTACATTATTTAAAACAAAAAATAATTATTCCACTTGAACGTATTCATATTTTACATCACCTTGATCCTATATGAATTTTGGAAACCACATTAACCAAAATGAATCATCAATTCTACTATATCATGATGATAGTTAATGGGAACATTAAAACACTCAATTTTAGTATTTCATTATCTTTTCCAATGTTTTTTTACATCATTCTATTGAATCACCCAACAAAAAAAATAAAAAAAATAAAAAAAATTAATCAGTAACACTATTATACTATTTATTTATTTTAATGAGACAGGAAAATTTATTTTATTCTACAAACTATTCATATATAAAATACATCAACTATGTACATTGTCATTACTCCTATATACATGACATGAGTCATTTATTATTAAATATAACCATGAATGGTTAAATAGTGGTGTTTACTAAATAAGTGTAATGTAAAAACATTACATATAATTTTTAATATGAAAAACATCATATCTTTATTTTGTTCTATTGAAAATGGAAAATTCCTATATCTGTATAGACTTGCAATCAATTCATTAAAGCTATGTATTTCATATTGCTTATAGAACTATCTGAATTTTACAACTCACTTATAATATGATTCAAATTATTTATAATATAATTATATTTTCAATATTTAATTTTTATAATGATATTTTTGAAATGAGAAAACATTCTTTATATAAGTAGCTCACATTTATATAATATTTTTATATTGATATTTTTAACAATGAAGGAATATAATGTTATAAATTTTAGTTGTGGATGACTATGGAAACACATCATCACTTATTAATAGGTTTAAAAAGTGAATTAATTTTCAAGAATGGTTGTATTAATATTTATCATGTTATTAAGATATTATAATTAGATTATTAAAATTTTCAAAAATTAGTGATCTATCGATTTTATCTCCATGAAAAATAAAAAAAAATATTCAAAGAGATTTTTTATTTATATATATTTTTAAAATATCTATTTGGTATCTCTCATTAAATATTACATGAATAAAAGAGTAAAAATTAAAATGATGTAATATTAAAAATATAAATAATCTGAAAAAAACTCATACTATAAATATTTTATGATGATTGGAATCTATATATTACTAATAAATATATTAATACATTTAGATTTTATGAATATATTGTAGTATCTTTTTAAGAGATTAATTGAATATTTATATGGGGAGGAAAAGATGGTATTGATAATTATAGGTTTTATTGGGAATGGAAAGATATATGCAATCCGGATTGATTGACATGTTAGGGATAAACATGCATCATATTGTCAAATTTCAATGATATATGTGTTTCAATCATTTAATATAAATTTTTCATGAAGAATTTATGGTAGTGGTGTGATTTTTGGTTTCTTCTCATTCTTAAAATAGTTTTATTGTATGCTAGTATACCATAAACCATTCAAATATGGTACTTACGTAACCAAATAACAAGATCTATTTGGAGATATAAATAATTGATTACTGATATAATACACGAATCTCAATATTCATATGAGGTGTTTTAAAGACACACTCATCCCAAAATATTTATATGTGGTTGGTTTAGTATTATTCACTATATTATAATTTATTATTAAACAATAGAAGGTAAAATCCATTATTATTTTCATCTATTGTTTCTTTTATACCTTTTGGAATTCAGAAGTATTAAATTTTTTAGAAATTGAATTCCAAAAAATATCATTGAATATATTAATTTTAGGAATATAAAATGATATTAAATTAAACTTCTATATTCTAGAAATTAAATGTAAATTTTATTTTTGGTTGTTATTTAATATACAAATGATTAATTTGAATTCATTTTAAAGTATCACACTATAAGGCATGATTGATTTTTTATTAAATTTTAATTGCATGAATATACAAAATGAATTTTTATATAGGAGATATTGGAAAATGGAAGTTAAATAAATTTTAATAAATTATTCATATTAAATGGTTTCAATATATTCATTTTTATTTATATAAATTACCTATATCATCCATGGCTAACCTTCATCATTGTTGGAATATATGGTAATAATAAATACACCATCTCAAAGGCTTAGAAGATATAAATTATCATAAAAAATAATAAAATCCATTATAATATGGACATATGATCAAATTTTCCAACATAATAATTTTTTTGATATAATGTATTTTATGAAAAAACATTATCTCTCGTTGGTGATGTTAGGTACATAACATGGTTCAATTTAATTTTCATATCTTAGTTCTGTTTTGTATGAAATTCTTTATATTTTAGATATCTTATTATAATCATATTTTGAATCTTATTAATAACTCCATTAAATCACACACCAATGTAGGGTTTCACATCTATTGTCTAAATTCAATCCATTTAATTAATAAAAGGAATGGTTGTAATTATCGTATTCAAATATTAATTAACAATAATTGACATAAGAATAAAACACGTATATCAGAAGTATTTTTTAAACTATTTCTTTTTAATTTTTAAAATTTATTATTATGAATTAATTTATTTTGATGGATGTGTACTAATATATCCCTATAATTAGTTTATAATATATTTATACCTAATGAAAAAATATGTTGTGAATGAGCATGCTTTTGAATAATAATCAAAAAATTGAGCATTCACATCCTGATGATTATAAATATTTTTTATTAATTGTGAAGATGTTGCATATGAGATTTAATAATTGTATTGTGTGTGGTCATGAATAATAATGGATATATTAATAAAATTTAGTATGAAAATTATATTAGTTGTATATATTAATTATATTGAGTGTGGGAATTACACAAATTTTCAATGATTATATGATTTATCTTTTAAAAATTATGGATTAGAAGTGTACAAATAATTAATCCTTAATTCAATGGAGTGAAATAAGATCACTATGTTATTATATATTTATTATTATAACTATTACAAATCTATAAATTATTCAATTTTCCCTGAACTTGGACACATGTTTAATATTTTACACTTTATGGTCATTGGAAAAGGTTATTATTTTTTGATTAAATGTCATGATATGATTATATTTTGAGAATATATATAGTTTTGAATTTATTTATTGTGATATGTCTCCAAAAATATTTTTTCCAACAAAAATGAAAATGTACCACATGATGAGATATTGATATTTTTTGTTTTGTGATGATTTTGATATAAAATAAATTTTTTCTTCCATACCCTATGTTACAAAGATAAATATACCTTATTATAAAACATTATGGGACTCTATGATTGCTCCATTTTTGTGAAATTTTTATAAATTATTCTTAAATGAGTATACTATATAGATATAAACCAAAGAAAATGAACATAAATATATTGTGTGTGTAAGCTTACTGTGAGAATTAGTGATTATAAAATTTAAATTGATATGTGTATACATTCACATGTCTCACACACTGACAAATACATTTGGAAAATATTTGTTTTTAATTGAATTGTTGGGAGTGTGGATGAAGGGAACCATAAAAAATAATATATGATGGGATTAGTAATTTATTATGGATTAATTTACATATTTTGTGGGATTAGGATGCGATAAATGTACAGATAACCCTATGGATATTTATAAGTATAGAAAATAACCTATATGTTTTTTGATATTGATATCATATTATTTTCCTATAAAAAACATACATGTCTAGACATTTCTTATAGATACAGTCTCTCTATGAGATGCACCTAGTTTTAGTAATCGTGAATATAGTAGTTGGTTTTCAAATCGATCTTTACATAGATCATGTAAAGGTTTCATTACTCTAGTACTATTATGATATTATGAGGGGATATGATATGATTATTCATATTAGATTTTTTTACCATAATTTATTATTAATGTTGATGATATAGCATATAACATCTTAGGGTTGAATAAAAAACATTAGTAAGACCACAAAAACATAGGCTGATCTTTTCCAATGGGAAGACAAAAGTATTCATAGTTAATAAAAAGCCTCATAGGTTTAATGAAATATTTCATTTGAGAATAAATATCATATTATAGTTTTTATATTCCTAATATCATTTATTCATAATTTTTTTTTAAATATCATTACAATTTTTAATTTTCTCACATTTTTTGAAGGGGACCATTAAAATTATTCTCTAAATGGAATTTATAATGAAAAAAATTATTAAGAATATTTTTTTTGAAATGTTTCTTAGACATACCATTTTTATGTATCTTTATATCTATCTAGAAATTAAATCACGGGTTATGTATATCTTTTATATATTTTTTGTGATTTATTTAATTTAGTTACAGATAAAATATTGATGTAACATTTAATTTATGGTGTGTTTCAGGTGGATGTAATGCCTAAGGATTTTACCATATATATTTTCATCAAATGAACATATAATGTTGGATTTCATTATTGTAATGATACATTATACAAAATTTATAAATTATTATATAAATAGTATTAATAAATATTTAAAAATGATAAATTATCATGATAATAACAATATTTTACTAAACTAAAATTTCATAATTTTAGTGAATAAATAATATAATATAATATAATATTAAAATGTATTATTTATTAAAAAATAAATATTTTTTATATATTTATATTTTAACAAAATAAATTTAATTCATCCCATTTATAATTTCATTATATCTATATGAATATAGAAATATTTTCCAAATTGAAATTTTTGATGATATAACAATAACGACTCTTATATTTTCCAATTTTCATGAAAATAAATATTTTATTATAATTAGTTTGTTTTTTATTTTATTTTTAATAAAAATTTTAATTATATATAGGGAACATAATTTTTTAAATAATAAAATTAATATTATATATATAAATATTTTGGGATTGTTTTCTGAACGGATTTCACCTCAGGTAAATATTTATATATCATTTTCAAATACGATAACATTTATGACATTACATAAATTTATGTATTAAATTAAAACGACATAACAGTTTTTAATAACAATTTTTTTATAAAAAATAAAGTATTCACTTATATAAATACTATGTTTTATTTTATAAGCTATTTTGCAATATTATGAAACATTTGTAACTATTTTTTTTATAAAACTATTTTAGTTCATTTACTTGAACTATGATTTTTTTATAGTAGAATACAAAAATTACCTCTCTAAATCCCACATACTTGTTAAACATATTTTTCAAACATATTATTCTCATAAAAATCATCGAAAATAATAGTTCTATATGAAACATTATTTCTTTCTAAACAATTAACATTTCATAAAACACCATTTTCACACCTCCTGTGTGAAAATATTAAATAAATCATTCATCGAAATCAGATAATTTATTTAATAAAAATATATATTAATGTTCAAAATTTATATCAAATTCACTAATTGGAATATTTTTTATTTTTGTTAGTAAATCTATTTACAAATTATAAAAATTCATTACAATGTTAGAATAAATAAAATATAAATTTTAATTGTAATGGGAAAATATTATGAACTCAAAAAAGATTTTTATCAAATTTTTTTTGAGAGGATAATATACCGTATAATCTACCATGCTATATTATTTTTCAATAAACCATACATGTGACCTTTTAATTGAAACCATGGATTATATATTTATTATTAAAATTATGCTCATATTAAATATAAAATTAAACATCTAATAACCCGTTACGCACCAAAAAATTATTATTTATCATAAATCAGTACACAATTTGTACCCCCTTGAGAAATTTTTTGTTTGAGTAGAAAAAATAATATAATAATATGCATATCCTCAATTTACAATGTATCATTCAAGTAATGTTTAAAAGAATAAATAGGATCATTACAAACCATTAGACATTTATCTCTATATAATTTGAAACTATAATCATAGAAAACAATTCATATTGAAAAAACCAAATATGTAACATATGAATACTAAATTGTTTTTCAGTATTTTAGATTATATTTTTTGACCATCCTGCCACATATTCAAAATGTTAAAAGCCATGTTCTGTTACGTTTACACTACATCTCCATAAGAACCATTTTCAAATAATCATAATAATTTTTTGTTCTTGTTAAAAAGAATTATTATATATATAAATATAATAATTAATGAACTATTTATACCTTTTAAACATAAAATATTTTCTTTCTAATTTTAAAACTATTTTAAATAATAATATTGACTATCTTTACATGCCCACTACTACGCTCAAAGAGAAACTCATTTTGAATTAATTTATACATATAATCAATATAAATATATCATAAAAATTGATTTCATAACTTTATAAAAGATAAATAATATGATAATTATTCAATAATAATGCACTTAATCAATATTTTTTTCATTGTTAACCATACTCACCAAATGATTGAAGCATGCTCTTGTTTCGGTTGGTTAGAAAACATAAATAAAAAAATATAATGTTCTATAATAGATTCTTATAAAATATAAATAATTGTATTAAATAAAATAACTATGGGAAATGTATTTGGATTGTTGTTGTATAGGGGTTGTGTTAATATAATACTTATTTTTTTTTAAACAACACACAGTTCCTTGAAATTTTCCACAATATGTACACTGGTAATTTCATCATCATGTAATGTAACTAAAACACTAACAACGTGAAATATGAAATATATATGTCAATATTATACATCTATTAATGTTCAAAAAATAATATATAAATAATGAAATTAGGATCAATGAATGTGTATTGACAATATCATTACAAATATTGTAGTCAAAACATTAAATTTAAAAACCATTCAGTGATTAAATATTATAAATGAAAATTGAACGAGTTATAAATAATTATAATCTTATAATATAAAAGGTAATTGATCTGAAAATGTATTTTAAATAATTTATTAGATTTCTTATAAATTTTTCTACTTTATGATTGAGGACGTTGGGAAATGTAAGAATATTGAATATTTATGATTTGTATATATTTTTTTAATCTCTATTTATTCACATAATTTTATTTAAATGGATTATATACATTCTATTTGATATATAAAGTTATTAAATGTTTTATATATTTAGTAATTGATGTTACGTTTCATTCTCTCACATTATATAGGTTCTATAAATAAATTTAATAAATTATCATGAATATTTGTGACTCAATATCATTTCATGAGCCATAATTATTTATATTAGTCTATATTCATACAGGTTTGATTCCTTAAATTTTTTGAAAATATAATATTTCCATTCAGAAAAAAATTTAATATTAAAATTTTATGATTCCATTATGATTTAATTTGGAAATTTTAATTATAAATACCTTTATATCAAATTAATATTATTATCTTCCATATCAATGTATAATAATCCAAAAAATTTTAAAATTTATCATTTTGAAAAATATTTCTCTCAATTTAGTCAGTCTAAAAATATATTTTTACTTCCTAAATAAATAGAAACATTGTTGTCATTTTTCTGACTGATTTATTGATAATGCTATTTTATAAAGTTAATTTGATTCTATATTTTATTTTTTCCTTCCAATTTTTATTAAAATATTTTTTTATTTTAATAATCTCATTTACATTTTTTTGACTACATTTTTTTAAAAATGTCACATCAATAGTATGAAAAAAAATAAGGAACCATAACATAATCATTTATGACCATGGTTAAAATGTTTTAAAAAATATTTTTATGACTTCTATCATAATTATGGGAGTAATTATTTATGTTGATAAATATAAAAAAAATTAATATTTTATTATAAATTATTTCAAATAAACATTATTTTGAAAAGAAAGGGTAATATATTTATATTTTCAAATGAAAAAGTTTAGTTAAAAATTGAAAATTTAAATTTAACAAAATAATATATTTTCCAATGTTTTTTAAGTGGACTTACATTTTCTTATTTATGATAAATTAATATATCTAGAAACCTATTTCATTTATATATTTTATTATGTATATATATTGTTTCGTTTTATATTAATTTTTTTATTTTTTTTAATGACTTAATTTACTTTTTTTAATGAAGTTATTTTTAGAGAGTTTTTTGAATATATTAAATCAAAATATTTGTTCACATTTTTCAATGATATTTCTAATTAAATTTAATATAGTTTTTTACAATAATTTTAATATCCAGTGATAATAAATATGTCGAACTTGGTATTCGTTCTTATGATTTCATCGTGATTCTTTATATGTTTATATTATGATTTATTCCGTTCTTTTCTCTATGAACCCCCTCAATTTATCATTAGAGATATACATGTTTTTAGAAATATGAGTTATAGATTACATGTAGTTAATTTATATTTGGATTATTTATTAGTGGGTTCATATATATCAATCATGCCTGAAAGGAATCATAAAATAATCCTTGGTAAGAAGTTAACATTTAAATTTATAAATAATTAGACCTCAATTAAAAAATTATATAATTACATATTATTATATATATCAAATCCCAAGTTCAATACAACTAGGATAAGGTGGAAATATTATAATTTAATAAAATGGACTTATAATTAAGGAAAAATATTGAAACATATCTAATATTAATATTATGATTGTTTTGGAGATTGATAACAAATGAAATAAAAGGTAACAAGTAGTTGTTAATATTGGTACTTGATATATAAATGCATTAAATACTGATTGAATAAATGTATAGTTACTGGAATCGAGTCCAAGTGAGTCCATCAGTTCTAATGCATGATTTCTATCAATAGTCTATCCTATTACAACAACCAGTATATTTAAAATATAGATTATAGGTAAACCAATTGAATTATTAATCATAATATAAAATAAATCCAGTGTAAATGGTTAAACAAATATTAACTTTGTCAATATAGAAACCCATTCATACACTTATTAATCATTGTTCATGCCTCATAGAATTATATTTTCCTCGCCCCTACCAAAAATGCTACTCTAATGAGGGGATATAGATTGTTACTTTCTGAGTTCCATGTCCATTAGGCCTTGTAATTGAGATTAGAACCAATGGTATAATAAACATACATACGTTAGGCCTTACCCTATATGATAATATACATAAGCGCGGGATATACCAGTTACACCAAGACCTTCTCAAACAAATAAATACTATAAAAATAAATTTCCATTAATGAAATGTCTTCCAATGCTGTAACAGCTGAATAGATAATTGAAATTAACAAATGGTAAATACAAAAATGACGATGAATCCATAAAAATTATTTGAAAACCATGAGGTAGTAATATCAATTATTATCTTAAAATTAATTTGGCTGGACAAATAAAATCATATATATACAAAAGGTGAGATTAAAAAAATACTCAGTATAATCCTACTTTGATCGTCTCATGCAGATGATATAGAACCCATGCTAAACCACAATGAGGAATAGTGAAACAAACGCAATACCAAAATTGGTATACCTTGTTCGAATTATCACAATGGAACAATATCAACTAGTATTACATATAAGAAGGAATATAATATAATAGTAATAAATTAAAGGTTTCCCACTCTTGCGTGTCCATTAGTTTTCCGCTGTTCCCTGACATCACATGTTTGGATCCATCTCTATCTAAAATAGGCCTTCCTGAAGACACATATGAAAGGAATCACCACATTCACCTTGTTAATCACATATCACATCATCCCATATCTTATAAAATTATATTGTGAACAAGCAGTTTCAATAAGCCACAATATCTTAGGAGATTTGTTTCGTACATCATGTATTATACCTCATGTAGTTACAATACATACACTGAGTCAATACCTCATTCCATCATTTCACATACATTTCATTCCAATAATAATCGATTAGATAATAAATGTATTTTAATAAATGTATGTGAAAAAATGAAAAGATATTATATCGATAAAAATTTATATACCAAAAAATAATTTTCATGGAAGCCATCATAAGTAACAACTAAGAGATGATAGTGGGGCCCATGGGAGTAGTCAGCAATCCATCATATCACCCGGCTATTGGGGAAAACACCCAACTAGTGTCAACTAGGTGTATGTTTCCCTTACTGAAACGGTAGGGGAATCATATGAAAATAATAAATTTACATGATATAACATATCTCATAGCCATACAATGAGAATAATCTTGTCAAATAATCAACTATATAAACCATAACATGAACTACTTGTTTCAAATTATAAGACCATGTATACTACAAGAACAAAATAATTTGAAAAGAGGAAATAATTACTTAATTCTTTTTTATCATTTACTTCATTTAATATATTCATTAGCCATTAATTAACCAAACTAATTATTCAACATTATATTACTCTAAACATTAGGGTAATGTCCAATCACTCCAAGCATAATCCAAAATGATATCATTATTTATCAATATTATCATATTTTAATAATTTAAATTCCTTCACCAGATAACAAAAATGGATAAATATTTAACCTTTATTGGGATCGTTCCCTATAATATGTACTATAGGAAATCAATCCTAAGATAAAACCTAGAGTTTATATGAAAGAAATGACATTCGGCTACCTCATGTAGTAGAAAATGAATGATGAAAAAACATGAAACGCAAACATCATCCTATTCACAAATTCATTAGAAAGGATATCAAATATCAAAATCCCATCAATAGGTAAGCCCAACCTCAACCCATTATATCAACTATGGTTCCATCCCTAACAGCCTCATGTAATCTATAGTGCATCATTCCATTATAGGTTTCATTTACCACCACATCATCTGGGCCTCCCCACCCACAACTCACATCATCCATCCATGTGTCATCTATCCTATGTTCAAATCACTCATGAGATTCCCCATTCCACAACACACCAGCCATCCCAAGGATGTCTGTACCAAGAAAAAATCATGTAACCTAGTGATGCACACATCCATTTCAAATCAAAAAATCCATAGGATATAAACTAGAATGACCAACTATGAAATATTTTACCTAAAACAAGTCAAACATCCATTACAAAGAAAATGACTCTCATTTTTCTAAACGCAATTTACTCATCCATTTCAAATAGACACAAAACTCAGTCCCTGTTAACTATATTTCACAAATAATAAGTTCATATAGCTACATAATTTAAAAAATTCATAATTTTTGTTTCCAACTATGTTAAATATAATAATATTGATACAACAAGATATCAAAATATTAAACATTCCCTTAGCAATTAAACTAGTAGAAAAAACTAAGGAAAACACCATTAAAAAATTCTACGGAATTAATTTATAATAAACAAGCATAAGTAATATTAAAAATACTTATAAATTACTTTTACCACATGGTAGATCAAATTTAATTACACCTTTTAATTATACTAATGTGATAATCATAAAATTGAAAAAAAAATCATTAGAATACATATATAAATACACTTAATTTATTTATTTATAATCCAATTAATTAACTTTAAATTCTATATTTAATTTCATTACCAATATAAAATTGAAACTCCAAGAACAAAATATTTAAAAACACTAATAAAATATGTCACACTATTTATAAAATCATGTGGAAAAAATCATAATGGTAAAAAGCATCACCGTCGACAAATGACTACTATTGAGATACGTTAATCGGGTTAAATATTTATTAGGTCTATTAAAAATCCATATGATGGTGTAAACCATACTCAATTTAAGATTTCACATAAAAAAATAAGATAAGAAAAAATTAACCTACCTATGTGGAATCAATTTTTATTGAATGAGAATAGGCCAACGTTGCAGATCTCAATCACCTCTACTGAATGAAGCAACATCCCTCTAGTTATGAAGTGAGACACCAACACTACTAAAAACCATGAAAACTCTCTTAGAAAAAAGTACAGTATCCTCCATTTAATTAAATGATTAATTAAGCGGAACCATGTCATAAAACTATAATAATATTGGTATAACACCACACATGTCACCATAGTCAAATATTGCAAGACTGATAATCAATACCAGATAAAAGAAATAAAAAATAATTGAAACCAAGGATAAAAGATCACCATAAATATGGGGAATGGGAATATGGTTTGAGAAGTCAAATATGTTAAACCTTTTATAATATTTATATATAGTTATTTTTCATATATTTTAAACCTTTCAAGTCATATAAACTTCTAGATTATAGTTTCACACAAAAAATGTCACATCAAATCATTTAATCATTAATATTTACATGTTGGGAAGAATAACATGTACCATACATAGAAAGGTATGAATTCATCATACAAGATTTCAAAACCCAGTAAATATCTTGTTTTCTCCCATATTCCATCAATTTTTCATCCAACATAATTGGCCTTATTCTAGGCCTCCTTCAAGCACCATGTTCATTGGAAACACTCAATGGGATGGTCTACTCAAATCTGGACCACTACATTAAATATCACAGAATAAATTCATGTATTCAAGAATCCAGAACCAATCCTAGAGTTAAAATTAAAAAGGATTATCTTAAAACCCACCATTTGAGATACCCCAAATTAAGGTCAGTATCACAAGAGATCAACCGCAACATTAGACGAACTACACAATCCCATACAATAAAAAACATTCTTAAGATACCTTTCAATTGAGAGATAATAAACAAAAATAAACATGGGGAAACAATACATTGAATAAAAATTCACATATCTAATAAATGTACAATGTTACATGTGAATCTATGATCATCAAATAGTTCGAGGTACTCAGTACGCAACTGTCACTCACATTCCTTAGTACAATTCTCTATGCCTCCATTATTTCAAAATATAGTAACAAATAGAATATATTGAGTATAAAACACCTTCTCATATTAGACATGGATCTCTATAATCCACTACTTGAAAGTTACATCACCATCTACATAGTTCTCTCCCCAATTGATGACATTATATTCTTCTTAAATATATCAATTTTGTTGTGAAACATGAATGACATTGTGTGTATAGATCAACTATGGAGGGTGTTCTCTATGATATTTCATTACTCCCACATGATCCAACACATTGAATGTCCCGAAAAATATGATGGAATCATGCTCCCATGAAAAATCCAACACTTCACAATAGAGTAGTCATATCTAAGAACATGTGACCTCAATTGTCGACCTCCATAGGTATCATACTATAAACATCATATGATATAGGATGATCATGTGGCTTATTCATCATCTCTCTAATTAGGTGAATAATAAAAATACTATTATGATCCACATTTAGTGTACGATTTATTATTTCACATAGACAAGTCTGGAACAATTGAGAACAATAATATTTTCCATACAATGAATAAAAAATATCCATCACAATGGTTGAGTGAAAACTATTATTGAAATAAATCCCATCTAAGGGAAGATAGCTAATTAGAGATATTATAAAACCATTGATGTAATTGAAAATCATTCCTTCAAGAGTCTGGATGGTCTTCTCTTCCTAAATGGAAGTATTAAGATAAAAATAATTAATGATGAATAAATAAGAACCAAATTAATGATGATGTCCTCTCTAAACCCTATAGGTATAATGAGAAAATCAATTAGAGATTATCATCTTTGGGACTTCATTGATTCCCAACACCTCTTCTAGTTATTATCATGAAAAATAATCTATTGAGGTAAAATCGATGATATCTATAATGTGGGATGATTTTTTGAAATGTTATACTATAACCAAAAAATAATTTCATCTTCCATGAGATCAAGGTAAACTGGTTACAAAGTGTAATGCATTGGTGCCCCATCCCAAGCATCCACATAACCTAAAGTGCACCTCCTGGTACATAAGAGGATACTTACTATCAGTGAGGGTATAATATCCATCACGAAGATAAAATAACCTTTTTCATTGTAATGTAATACAACATTGGAAATAACAAATCAAAAACAAATATGATACACCCTAACTAGAATAATATCAGTTTCTCATGATGGGATAAAATTTCAATGGAAATATCAAAACTAAATATTAGATATTCTATGATATAGTATGTTCCATGTGTCAATATGAACAACCCATAAACATAAAGTCAATGTAAAATCCTTCAAGCGGGTCCCGACAAAAATCATGTTTCCCTCCTCATTCTCTATCCAACTCGTCCCTCTATTAGATGACATTTTCCCCTAACTTTTCCTATAATAATATAATCTATTCAGGTACAAGTCATGTAACAAAACTAGGGTGTCAGTACGACATAGTAGGTCTCGACCAATTAACTCTAATATAATATAATACAAAATTATTGTTTGAAATTTTATAAAAAACATCTATAATTCCTAATTAGATAGTTATCACATTATAAATTAATCGTTAAATTACCACATAAACCTCGGGTTCTCATAGATGACTATACCTCAATAACAACTTCAGCTCATGTCGGATCCTGATGTATGTCTATAGTGTTATCATATATAAATAAATTCTTTTCCTTATGTTGTTTCTTAATGTACTCCCATGTGATGTCATATCTCAATGTCCTCTTTGGATCATGTCGATGCTCGATGTATTCCCAAGTGATATCATATCTCCAAATTCCATTGTTACCATTATGTAATTCATAATTGAATTCCCATGTTACCATTCATAATTAATATAATAGAATGACTATTTCCGATTCACTATGCACAATCTAATGAACATGTTCTCATTCATAAATCATACATTATAATGACCATGTTCCCATTATTTATTTCACAACTAAATTAACATGTCGCTATGCATAACATCTCAATCGAATGTCCATGTTTCCATTCCTCAAAACATCATTAATTCATCAAATTAAATATCCACATAAATTCCACAAATAACTAAAAAATTAGTTAATAACAATAATCACTTAATATCATTACATAATTAACTAACCATATTAATAAAAATAATTAATCCAATAATTAATTAGTCACTAAAATTCCTTTATTTTACCCAAAAATTAACAAATCGTATCAATAAATTTATTTAATTCAACAATTAACTAAACATAACTATTCATTTAGATATTTTTGTAATTAAATAATCACAAGAATAACATTAATTAATTACAAAATTAATTTGTCACAAAACTTCAGTTAGGTAATTTAGAAATTAACTAATAACTTAAATCACAATAATTATTTCTATAATTAATTAACCACACAAAATAAATAATTAAACAAATTAATTTTCTCAATTCACAATCTCAATATATTCTATTTTATTCATCAATTAACTATCTCAAAATAGTAGTCTCAATATCATAAAATTAATTCATCAATTAATTATATAAAATAAACAAAGGTAATATCTCATAATTAATTTTTCAATTGAATATCTCAAACACCATTATATATTTTGATAAATAACTGAAAAATTAATTATCTCTAATAAAAAATAAAAACATTACATCCATCTTTTAATTCACCGATGAAATGTCATTGTCAATTCAATTAATTAATTCCCAATTAAGCAATCCATCTATACCATTATTTAATTAAAATATTAAATAATCTCATAAATCCCATTAATTGATCCATAAATTAATTTATCCCATCGATGCCATTATTTATTTCAATAATTTTATAATCACTTTACTTCAATTAACTAATTCATTTAATATTTAATCCCATCAATCCCATTATTAAATTCAACAATTAAATAATCAATTTACTTACATTAATTTATTAATAAATTAATTATTCCCGTCAACACAATTTTATATTTCAATAATTAAAAAATCACTTTACATAATTTAATTAATTCATTAATTACTAATCCCATCAGTCCCATTATTTTATTCTAAAATTAAATAATCACCATAATTCAAATAAATAACTGATAAAATTATTAATCCCATCAATTACATTATTTGATTCAATAATTAAATAATCACATTAAATTCATTGATTAATACATTAATTAATTAATCATATCATCTCTATTAATAAATTGAATAATTAATTAATCACACAATTAATTAAATAATCATAAAAATCTCCAATAATATATTTTACAATTAATTATAGCAATTCAACAACTTCAATATAACACTAATTTGTTCAAAAATTAATTATTCAATTTCATAAATGTCAATATCAACATAATTAATTCAAAAAAATATAATTTAAAATCACAATTTCATAATCCCAACCATTCTTATTAATTAATTTCCCAACTAATTAACCTTGTTCAAAAATCTAAATAACTTCCTAATTATTTCAAAAATTATTTTTATTATTTTAAACAATTGAATAGATCCATAATTATTTAAAAAAAAATTATATAATTTAAAAAATCAATATATCCATAAGTTAATGAATAATTAATTAACTCAATACAAACAATTGAATAAATCTAAAAATAATCCAAATATGTATTATGTCAATTTAAATAATTATATATATCTAAAATTAATATAAAAATTAATTATTCAATATTACAATTTAATGTCACATAACTATTTCGAAAAGAAATTATTCCACATCACAGTTCCATACCAAATATTTAATTAAACAATTAATAATTAATATTCATATGTCAATATCACATAATTAATTTAATATAAAAATTCAATGTCACATAATTAATTTAATATTTATCTTTATTACATCACAGTTTAATATTATGATAATTAAATAAACCCTTAAATATCTACATATCCATAGTCAATATTATGACAATTAACTCAACCATAAATATGGTATTTTAATAATTGGCCACCTAACTCAATTTTTTACCAAGAAATTTCCCCAAGAAAAGAAAAAATTTGAAGTAAATCAATCTTGAATGAGATAATGAACACATTCTGAATCTGAATCCAAAATCCATGATTAAACAAAATATTATATCTTAATTATAGATCAATATCCAACAAGACAAGATCTATATTCATCAAAAATAGATCAACATCCAACAAACAGAGGATAACAACCTAGAACAATAATTAGATAAGAATTGACAATGATCAGAAAACAAATCATGATAGAATCCACTTACGATGAGGGGTGTAGATCTATGATATGAGCTTTGAATCATGATTAACTAAGGTTGTTAATGCTTGGTAACCCTCTAGATAGCTCCAAAATCATGAGAGATTCCATATGTTTGAATAGTAGTCATATTGGAGTTAAAACATGTGTTTAGTAAAAAATCAACAAAATTTCAGGTTAATTAAATTAACATGCGCCGTTTAATGGATAGTGTTACATAGTTTCCCCTAACCATGGCCCTCTATTGTAGGGGGTCAAATTTACTCCTATTAGGGATCATGATTTAAAAAAACTATGTTCCAACAATGGAAAACCCCACTATCCATGTTTGCACAATTTTCTGGGGTGGGGCACATGTTATACCCTAACGATGAACTAACCGTTCACAATCCATTTTTCTTTAATTTTTCTTTATTTTTACCAAATGCACTACAAAGTAAACCCCAAATGAACAAATTTCAACACAAGAAATGAGTACCTGAAATCTATCCTGATTCAATTCCAAAAAAGGTTAGGATTTTACATTCTCCCACATTATAAAACAAAATCCTCAAGATGTATAACCTATCATTTCTATGATTCTGAGTCAAAAAAAGGTCAGACCACTGAGCCCTCACATCCATTTCTCTATGCAATGATTATTTTCCTACACATTTTCATGTTAAACAAATATATGATCAATCAACATTTTTTTCCCCTACAATACCTTTTTCACAGTGATTAAATAAACATGTCATATTCTCCTCAATGAATGCAACGGTCTCAAACTCTACTTTTAGCTTATACCCAACACATTTACCAACTCCCTATGACCAACTAACACATCAAAACTATACAATATTGTCCCTCAACCATTCAATTATTAACAACCTAGCCATGGAATACATGAACAACCTCTAATCCCCACATGGCCTTTCCCTGTGGAATTTAAACAACCACATTATAGGTTCCCCATTGGAATTCATATGCCATCACTTCAAACCCATTGTTTTCCATATTCACCTACTTTGTACATATTTCTGGCCACATTTTAATCTTCATTAACAATTATTTTTCAAAAAATATGGACACCATGGAACATGCTTCAATCAAAAGATAAACCCTTAAAATATAAACAATGCCTTCTTACATTTCATAGTAAAATAAAAGAACATTAATCACTACAAGTTCCCAGCTTCCACGTGCAGAATCCAAAATATTCACTGTCAACCAATCCATTATGTAACCCACTTCTGTATAAATTTGATGGTGTGCATCCCACCATCGATCTCCTCCTATAATGATTCATAATAACAACCTTTTTGAGTCCCCATATCCATCATAAACATATTCAGGTAGCTATGTGTAAATCTAGAGCTTCATCAGTGTACCTATGATGATGCCAAGTTAGGGGGCACGATCATCACTAACAAAAAATATCCTAATAAATCATCAATGAACAGCAAAAAATATCCTCCACCAATGAAGTTATATTCTACTATGGAAATAATTTAATATTTTGATTTCCTCAAGCTTCCTTACCCATCAACATCTCCCCACACTTATCCAATAACCTGGTGGTCTTTCTCACATCCTTCAATAATGTTATCATCCTAGGGTATTTCGCTTACTAAAAGCAACCACATCAAGGACCAAATAAACAAAACAAAAATTTTAAATTTACAACATTAATATAGATAATATCACAGATTTACACCCCACCATAACTAGTAATCCACTTTTTTCCAAAATAGAGGAAAAAACAAAGGAAGTGTCTCTACCATTAACAAACCCACATCAAGGTCCATGTTAATAGGGGTAAAAAAATTCTAATTATTAAACATTATCATTTATGCACCAATTTATTATCATATTTATTAATTTTACATTTATATTAAGTTTCATGTTTGGAACCATTTTCATTTCAATTTCATAAGAACTGAAAAATAGTTCATGTTCAACAACATATCCATAACTTATTTTCCAGTGCATGACTAAAACAATGCACGCCACCATAAATCAGAATTCATAGAATGATTCTTGCAACTCAAATCTCATTCCATACAAATCCATTTGTAAAATCACAAAAAGCCTCAACTGTAATAATGGTAGCACACAACAGGTGACTCGACTAATTTCAAATTATATTCAATTATATCATCCATAATAATATAAATAATCACACCATTGGAACTTTTGTTCCCCCCCCACAAATGGTAGGTACATCAATGAATGAGATTATAACTATGGACCGACTCTTCCTAGTCGACATTATACATTTCTCAAATATTAAGACAAAATAAAAAGAACCTAAAACCTCCTTTGATACAAAATTTTCATCTCGACCTATGTTTTATGAATTTTTTCCCTTAGTCGCTCCACTACATGACCTCAAGCATGAATCCATGTATTCTAGAGTCACAAAACTAGTAGTTAGTTTCTAATATTGATAATGGAGAGACGTATTAACCCTTATATCTTATATAATGTTCCTCATAATATTTATCATCCTTGACTGTTTATGGTTCTCTAAACACCGAGTTTAAAACCATAATGTACTATTAAATTTAATGGTTAGAATATTAACATGATCATTAGGAATAGTAATATGACTAATTGAAAAATAAAATCCCCCATTACAGTATAAATATAATTTAGGTACCTTAGAAATGATAATATGGTAAATTTATTTCCTAAAATAAGTAAATAATTGCTTTAAAATTATTCATTATGTTTATTTGATTTTGGTAACTAATAAATATTTAATTATAATTATATAATGAATATAATTATAAAATATAAAATAAATATTCATAACGTAGAATCATAAATTAATATTTTTTCCTTATGATTATATGATGATTTTATATTACCTTAGTTAATATTTCCTCGACACCTTCTGTTACATGAAAGACTGAGTATCACCAAATAACAATGTATTATTAAAAAAATATTATTTTATATAATATGATATATCCTAGTCGTTATGTTAGAGATGAAGAATATTATTATGTAACTTATGAAAATTTATAGTTTCTATAAATATTTTAATAATTAATTGGATTATGACACATGAGAAAAGAAAAGGAAGTAATTGGATATTAAATAAATATTTTTATTTATATACTTCCAAAAAAGTTTTGACTTAAAAATATAGTTTATTACAATTATTTACAGATATTAATTAAAAATATTTTTGATATATTATATAATAAAATTTATATTCATCCATTATGTTTTATATTTAAAAGATAAGAACAAACCAAATTTTATATATATAAACATATATTCTTATAAAGCATTTTGTACAACCATTTAATGGATAACCCATTTTAAATTTTTCATCTGAAACATTATTTCATTTAGTATGAAAGTATAAAAAACATATTTTTAATTTAACTAGATAAATACGGTTTTTTTGAACTGTAGATATTTTTTGGAATCAAATCTATTTGTAATGAATAGTTAAAATTACTACATTTTAGTGCAAAATTGTATTTTTAGCTTTTTTATTTATAAGGATAAATTTTGATTTATCATGGATTTAATGATTATTTCTATATTACTTTTCAATTATTTAAATTTTGGTTATTAGAATCATTTTCACTTTGAAATTGAATAAAAAACAATCTTTTGGAAGTTTTTACTTTAAAAACGTGCATTGTCATCCAACTTATGGTATGAATATTAAATTAATGTCTACTACTTATGTGATTATAATTTGAAAAAATTATACATTTTAGGAATAAAAATTATTTATAATTTCTAATAATGTCAACCTTGATTTTTTTCCAATAATTTGATTTACTATAACTGAAATTAATGAAAATTATTACAACACTATAAAGATTATTAAAGGAATTAACAATTAATTTAAGGGCCCAAATGACATACAAACATTAACGACACCCATTTTCTTCCCAGATATTGGCCATAAACTATACATTATTTCATTTGGTTGATTTGGTTTACATTTTTATGTAAGAACATGTGTGGAACAAAGTTGTTTCCAAAAATTCCAAGTGAGTCATTTACAATAACTATAAAAGTACACCTCCTCTCGCACTTATTCCCACATATCCAAACTCTTAGGATCAGATAATATATACTGAAATAGATTCCAAAACGACCTACCCTAGATCATTAAGTCTTCATTTTGGTAGAATGATGTCCATATAAGACTTTTGGTGTAATTAAAAAGATGGTACCAGATTAAGAGGTATTGTCTTTCATCTATTTTTTTATCTTCATTTCCATTATCTACTCCCTATAATCTTCTTATTAAATTCTTAAATAACCAAAACTATATCCTAAATATAAAAAGAATTTTTTATGTTTTAATTCCAACCTAAAAATACACACACATCGATCTAATGGAGAACGAATGTTCTATTTCCATGTATGGGGAACACGTACCTCACAAAATAATAATTGTTCATTTTCCCATACCACCTATCATGGTGGGAATTATGATGGAAACTCTGTCTATATATTATATATTTTATATTTATAATTACTTTATGCTTATTTATTTTATATTTATAAAATTCAATTACTTTTTCATGCTTTTTAAGATAAGATAATTTTGATTGAGGAAGTGTGGACTACCACCCCTTCAAAAGGATTTGACGCTTTCAAACAATACATGGAATGAATAATGGATGGCTTTAATAATACTAGGTAACATTTATGACATATATATTATTATGTGATTATAATATAAATATTTTTTAATATGTATTCATTCTTTTAATAAATTAATGAAATGGAAGTAGTGTTTATGCGTACATACATTATATCATTTCCATGAATGATGAACTTCGTTTATAATCTCCAATTATAATGAACTATTATAAATATATTTATATATTGGTTATATAATATTAATGACCCATGGATTACAATCTTGAGATGATGAAAACATTATCTTATTAATGATATCATGAAATGACATGTTAAATCTTACTCAAGAAAACAATAAAATTAACACCAAAAATAGTGAAATAAATTAAAGAGTATTCACAAACTGGTAGTAATGTAGAGGGAGAATTTAATATATGATATTTTAAACAATATTATGGTTATAATATTGTCTATTAAAATATATTATTCAAATTTAATGAAGGATAAATACCATGCACACAAAAATGAAGAATAATGTAAGGTAATTTTGCCTAAATTACATTACATTGAAACATATTTGTTACTATGTAGAAATTTAGTCTTTTCTATTCTATATAATAAAATTTTCATGTTATATCATGAATCCATTTATTCAAATGAAAATGAATTTTTCATTTAATTTCATTCATTCTAGAGATTATGATTAAATGTTTCAATGTGGTATGTGGCAATTTTGAATGTTTAATGATTAATCTCCTCAAGAATGATCTTAGTGGCCTTCATTGAAATCTCACATCATTTTGTAAAAATAATAAATATTATGTTTCCCTGAATATTAAAATTTTAAAATGATGAATATTTGTATTTCATAAACTATATATCATATCACATATGTTGTTTACAATGACAATTATTTGACCAAATAAATAATTATAGATTAATCGATACCATTTATTCTATAAAGATATTTGATTTGGAATATTTTAGTATTAATTAAATCGATTATATCACGACCCATCCTCGGGGCCCATGTCGTGACTACCCCAAGCCCGCCTTCCATAGGCCAAGTGTTGGCGACCAGCACCAAGGGTGAAACCCCGATAAAAGGGAAGACATTTCCATTAAACCTGTAGCACACATAGTCTGAATACAAGCAGTAGAAACAAAAATTACTAATATAGGAAAGAATAGTGTGCTAGAAGTATGTGGGATAGTAAAAAAACCCAACTGAACAACTAGTACAAGTACAAGTAAAAAAAGAAAAAAAAACAGCTCCTGGATCATCCACAAGGGAATACTACCTAAATGGTAGGTATAGATCTCGAACAACTCAGTCTTGAGGTATGTCCCACCAAGTCCAGCTCCGAGTACCTTCTCGTCTGTCGCCCTCAGCCTCCCTTCTGTCGCCCAGGGGGGGAAGCGTGCGCCCCTGGCACCCGAATGGCTTATCCGTTCAGGTGGTAAGCCCAAACGGTGCCAGGTGGCGCCAGTCCAAGTCACTTGGGACCGTTAGGGTCACGCTCCTCCGATTCCTCCGAGGCCGGCCCTCCTGGCCACCTATCTTCTCTACCGTGGCGCAGTTGTGCCACGATCCGGCTACCCTCTGTGCGGCCCGCCAATGTCGTGCCTCCTGCACCGCAGCCCAACCTGACTGCGACCTCCAGCTCCTCGGCATGGCACGGCGGCACCGCACCGCCTCTACCACGGTGCGATAGCGCCACACCCCCTCCGCCGCAGCCCGGCATGGCTACGGCCCCAGCAACCTTCGTGTGGCGCGATGGTGCCACGTGCCTCCGTCGCAGCCTGTTGGTGTCGCGACTCCCCTTCTGCGCAGCTCAATGGCACCACCCCATCTTGGAAGCCTAGCTACCTTACACCACCAGTCATCTCTGGGGTCGTTCTAATGTCGTCCACCATTGCTCCGCCTCCGTCATCAACAGAATGAGAAAAACATCAAGGGGGGGGGGGGTCAGACCATGTTCATGCGGTTTGAACCATCCTCATTACGTTGTTAACAATCGTAATAAATAATATGTGTCTTCAATGACAAATAACTAGAATAATAAATCAACTCAAACCCCTACCTTGTTTCAAAGAATGTTGATCATGTCATTGGAAAAGGCGACGTCGATTCGTTGACATCGATAAGCATCTGAGGAAGAAGCGTCATTGGTGCTCTTCGCGGGCGTCTCCTTCTCTTTTGTCTTGGTCGAAGATCGAAGATGGTGTTCATTGTTCTTCAGTATAATGTGGGCGTTCTTTATGGGAAAAATTAATTCTCCAAGAACTCCAATGCTCTTCCAAAAGAATGTTCCCAACCCCAAAATAATATATTAATTTTATATTAGTTGTTGGCACGACCATTCTAATTCATATATTTTAATTAAATGAAAAATATCATCTAATTAATGGGCGGAATGGTTCAAATTCAAAATGATTAGGGGGTGGTGAGGAGTTCCATTAAATTGATAGGGTTTCCAAATTGAATAATGGGGTCTTAATGGGGTTAACAAGCTCAGGTGGGCCCCACTAAATAATATCCTCCCAAGGGAGGTTATTCGCAGGTAGGCCCCACATTAAACCTCCCCTTGGAGGATTAAACCCCCACAAAAAATTAATGTAAACCTTTTGATTTAATTTAAATTAATTAAAAACACCATAAACTAACTTCTGAACCTATTAAAATGCAACGGCGGTGATGGTCTACATAAGAAATCACAGACGTTGTGAGTTCAATAGTTCCATCAGAATTCGATTCTTAGCACCGATTCCAGAGATTTAAAATCCCTCTCATACATTTACTGAAAGTACCAGAACAATACATTTGAAATTGATTTTGGGCACACAGGGCCTCGGAATCAGGCGCCGTCAAAAACCGTGGACTCATTTAATTCCCAGGTATTTAGAAAAAGAATTACATGGAATTTTCGTGACTTTACATTCTCCCATGCTCAGAGCTTTAAGTCTCCATAACCTATAACTCACACTAAGGAAACAAAAGAGGGTATTGAGCACGCATCTCAGCCTCCTCCTCCCATGTTCTCAAATGGAGTTTATTGTGCTGCCAGCGAACACGAACCAGAGGTAACGAATGTCCATGTAGGACCTGCTCATGTTGATCATCAAACTCCACTAAAACATCGGTGAAATTCTCCTCGTCATCGATTTACATCTCCCCATGGTCGATGATGTGGTATGGGTCATACACGTATCTCCTCAGCTGAGATACGTTGAAGTCATCGTGCACCTGGTGAAACTGAGGTGGAAGATCCGAGAGGCAATCCACCTCAACTACTCTGATGAGGACCTGGAAAGGTCCAATGAATTGTGGAGAAAACATGACACCTCATCCAACTCTTTGTATACCTCTTCGAGGTGAGACCCATAAAAAGACGTGGTCTCTATATTCTATCTCTAGTGGTCTCTGTCTCTTATCAAAATAGGACTTCTACCTGCTCTATCCAGTCTTCATCCGCTCCTGGATGATCTGCACCTTTTCTATCTTAGCCTACTCTATCTCTGGTCTCATAAGTGCTGACTCCCCTGGATCAGTCCAGCAAAGAGACGATCTTCATGGTTAGATATAAAGTTCCCTGAAAGGTTCCATCCCGATGGTGGAGTGGTAGTTGATGTTACATGAAAACTATAACAAGGTTAAATGATCCTCCCAACTGCGACCAAAGTCAAGGAAAAATGAATAGAGAATGTCCTCGAGAGTCTGAATGGTCCTCTCAGTCTGACCATCTATCTGAAGATGAAAGGGAGTGCTCAAGAGAAGTTGTGTCCCGAAAGCCTCTTACAACCCTTCCATAGAGGGGAAGTGAAAATAGCATCGCGATCGAAGACGACCATCAATGGAACACCCTGAAGCTGTTCGATAACTTGTATCTAGAGTCTCCCTAAGCTTTCTACTTAACCATGCTTGGTGATCAGTAGGAAGTGGGCCGACATGGTGAGTTGGTCGACAATCACCCAGATAGAGTCATTTCCTCTATATGTACATGGATGTCCCATCATGAAATCCATGTATATCACATCCCACTTCAACTCAGGTGACTTTGAGGGCTGAACCAAGCCCGATGGTACCTGGTGATCCACCTTCACTTGCTAATAAGTGAGACATCATGAGACAAACTCTGCTACCGCCTTCTTCATACCTGGCCATCAGTTCTATCTTCGATGGTCCTGGTACATCTTTACCACACCTGGATGTACCGCTAATGGTGATGTGTGAAACTCCCTCATCAATTCCTCCTGAATTGAAATGGGTACCATTGTACGTCCTCTGATGAGAATGATGTTCTCCCCACTTTGAGAAAATAAATCAGGTGCCTGCCTTATGGATATCTGAGCATGTCGCGTCTCACAGTCATTGTCCCCACATTGTGCCTCCTGGACTCACTGAAGAAGTGGAGGAATGTCTGTGAGAGACGAGAGAAAGGCTTCTCCATCTAGATCCACAAAAGATATCTGCAATTCATCTAACTTAATTGTCACCTCTCCTAGAATTTGAATTATTGATATCTTATTTAGATCAACTGCTACAAAATTTCCCTTCCAAGGAGTATAGAATTTCTCAAAGTCATACTCATGGAGGAACTCAAGCCATCGATGATGTCTCAGGTTTAGGTCCTTCTACAAGAAGATATACCTGAGACTCTGGTGGTCAGAGTAGACTGTAAAATGCTCTCCCATCAGATAGTGCCTCCACATCATCAAGTCAAATACCACTATTGCTAACATCAGGTCATGGGTTGGGTAGTTCTACTCATGTTTTCTCAGCTGCCGAGAACACTATGTGATCACTACTTGTTCCTGCATCAGGACACACCCATTTCCAGTCCATGATGCATCTCAGTAAACTACATAACCTACACCATTCTCTGGAATCCTCATGATGGGTCCACTAGTCAACCTCTGCCTCAGATCCTAAAAGCATTGTTGGAATCTTTCTGACCACACAATGTGTTTCCCATTCTTTGTCAACACTGAAAGCGGTGCTGTAACTCTAGAGAGGTCTAGAACAAATATCTGATAGTTCCCAGCCAGTCCCAGAAAACTCCGTTCCTCTATCTCACGCTTGGGTGTCTCCCAAGCAAGAACTTCCCCAATCATTTCTAGATCAACTACAACTCTAGCCTATGAGATGACGTGTCCTATGAAGTGTACCTCTCAGATCTAGAACTATCACTTCGAGAGCTTACCATAAAGCTGGTGCTCTCGGAGTGTGTCCAGAACAACCGGAAAATTGTAGGCATGCTTCTCCCTGGTATCTGAGTAGATCATAATGTCATCGATCAAGACAATGAAAAAGGGATTAAGGTAATGTTGAAAGATCTTGTTCATGAGACTCATGAAAACTGGTGGAGCATTAGTTACACTGAAGGGAATAAACATGAACTCATAGTGGCCATACCGATACCTGAAGGCCATCTTCTGCACATCCTCATCTCGAACTCTAAGCTGGTGATAGCATGACCAAAGGTCTACCATCAAGAACCATCGTGATCCCTTGATCTGAACAAAGAGTTCATCAGTCCTTGGGAGTGGGTACTTGATTTTTACGGTCACCTGGTTTAGGTGTCGGTAATCAACACACATTCGCAAGCTCCCCTCCACCTTGTTGGAGAACAAAATCGGGGATGCTCAGGGTGAAACAATGGGTCAGATAAATCACTTCTCCTACAAGTCCTTCAGTTTTAATCGTAGCTCAAGATGTTCAGCGGGAGCCATCCGATATGCTGTAGTAGATATCAGTGTCGTCTCGCGGTACAAGTCAATGTATAAGTCTACCTATCTGGGAGGAAGTAGTCCTGGAACATCTTTAGGGATAAAATATGCGTACTGATCAACCTCAATAGGATAACTTGGACTGTGCACATCAACCGCTCTGAGAATGTGACTAGCATAATAATGTGTGATCGGATACACCTTCCTCGGGTTAATTCCATCCTGCGCTTCAAAGGCTCCCTTCTCACCGTTGAATGTAAACCATAACCCACCCTCACGGATGCACCGCATGTTCTTATTAATAGAGTCAATCTGAGCCTGAACTGTGGATAACCAGTCCATACCCAAGATGACGTTTTAAGCTTATGATAGTGCTACATGGAGATCCCAGCTAAAGCTCTCACCTCATATAATAAACTCACACTACCATCAACAATTCATAATCATCGATTCGACTCTCATAGGAGTCTCTAGTCATAAAGATCGAGCCAACAGATCCGTCGGAATCTCCGAGCTCCGAATGAGGGTAGCCGCATCAAAAGAATGACTCACACATGTGTCTATATGTACAACAACATGGGTGGAGTTGACACAGATAGTACCTCGAATCATCTCAGGTGCACCGTGGTCGTAGGCCTCGACTACCTAGAGCTGATCCCATCCATTTCTAAAAGATCCTTGTAGTCGGGGTGGACCTCATAGTGGTGGTGGTGGTAGGGCCTCAAAACGTTGTCCACCACCTGCTGCTCAGCCAACTCTTTGTCCACGTCCGCCTACACCCAGTAGACCAAAATGGTCAAACCATTGTAACTTCTTGTGAGGTCCCTCTACTATTTACTGATCATATGCTTGGTGGGTTGGGTAGTAACGAGCCATTTGACCCTTCCCACACCATGCATAGCACAATCTTTTCCTCGTATGGTTGGATGTGTCTCGTGTTCCCCGCACAACCGAACATGTATCCTAGGTCTCCCACTTGATGGTCTGGCCCGCGTGGACCTCTTAAACATCTATATACTACTGGATATAGAAGACTCCGCTATGTGTCTCCCTGTGGTTGGTCTCGCTGCATCTGACTACTCACCAAGAAAACTCTCTACAAGATGGGCTCGCTCCAGCATCACCCCCATGTGTCATGATGTTGAGGGAGATCATCAAAGCCCTGCTCTCATGCCTGAGTCCCTGGTCGAAGGTCCGAACCCTGAAGAATGGGTCTCATACCATAGAGATGGAGTATCACTGGAGGTCGGTGAACCTCACTGGGTACTTAGCTGCTGTCAAGCCACCCTTATGTAGATGTAGTAACTCATGTATCCACACCGCACGAAGGGTGGCTCGAACAAACTCTGACCGGAAGAGACTCTTGGAGTCTGCCCAGAGTAGTGATGCCTCGTCATGCACCTGAAGCATTAGGCTCCACCATCTTCTTGCTGCGGCATTCAGGATACTCTCATATAGGATCAACATGAGGTCGGCTGGTGTCCCTACCAAATTAAAAACTCTCACAACATTCTCAAGAAAATCCTCAGCTGCCTGATTTTATGTCTCTCCCGTGAACCTGGGCAGCCTCTAAGGTTGTAACTCTTGAAATGCACTTAGAAGGAGTGCACTCTCTTCTACTGGTGCTGGTGGTATCGGTGGCCCAATGGGTAGTGGTACCGCTGGTACCTCCGTTGTGTTGAGGCCCTGTACTGAGGCCTTGTCGCTCGGTGGGATACCATCTCGTACGAAACTCGGAACACTAGCTCGTTGCCTACGTGGGGCCATCCTGAAAATGAATCATGTGTACCATGGTCAAAATTATATACCTAGTGAGATGACACAAAGTAATCCTGAAGAAAAAAAAATTCCAAGGAAACACACAGACAATCAATGTTTCCGTGCACTGAGTCTGAAATATGAAGTCAGAGTCCTAGTGTATGGATACGTCGGCCGCCGCACCAACATGGGTTTCCCGAAATTGATAACCACACCCAAAACACTTAACACTATTGTAGTTAAAAGAATCCAAGTCAAATTTATGTGGTAGAACTAACTCCTCTGATACCAATTTGTCACGACCCGTTCTTGGGGCCCATGTCGTGACTACCCCAAACCTGTATTCCATAGGCCAGGGGGTGGCGACTAGTACCAAAGGTGAAACCCCGATAAAAAGGATGAAATTCCCTTTAAACCTATAATACACACAGTCTGAATAGAAGCAGTAAAATCAACAAGTACTAATATAGGAATGAAAAGTGTGATGGAAGTAACTGGGCTAGTATACAAACCCAACTAAACAACTGGTACAAGTACAAGTAAACAGCGAAAAACATCTCCTGGATCGTCCACTAAGAAATCCTACCTGAAGGGTAGGTATGTAACACCCGAGATTTTTATGAGTAATATTTTGTTCAGAGGAATATTTCATTACACACTTTCTTGGCTTACTTTACACACAATCGCGACATTCCTTGATAGCTTGCGTCGTACGCAATACCGAGTTTCACTAAACAACAATATGCTATTATGAATAGTAATAACCACTTTTTGAAATTTTATAAATTTTATTTTTCAAAATGGACTTCATTTTTGGATTCGGAATACCGAAATTAGCCTAGGGTGAAATTTTGGTATTTTTCTGAAAACATTCAATTTTTGATGAATAGTGAAACCACTATGTGGTAGGTTAAAAACTAAATTTTGCCTAAAACTTAATTTTACCACTTCTGTGAATGGAATTTCGAAAATCCGACAGACACGGTTGATATCAGTAAGTAAAATGTGGTTCAATGAGATAAAAATAATTTTTTGGTGAATAGTAACTTTTTACTTTTTTTTACCGCGGTTAATAGTAAATAGGGTAACTAAGGGTAAATATGATATTACTATTACCCTAACATATGTCTTAATTCTATTGGATAAGTGTAATTCGACCAAAAACAACCTTATGAATAAAATATGACCATTTAGGCCCACTTGAGTTAGATTAGGACATTTATTATTAATTTATTTAAAGAAGGGTTAAAATAGTTAAAATCAAAGTTTAATAAGTAAATCATTTTTAATATGAGGTTATACATAAGATAAATTCGACAATAAATATTCATTAGAAATATAAAAATATTTCCTACATAATTTTGTTTTATTTATAATTTTTAGACTTTAAATAATTTAATTTAATAATGACACAACGATGATGCAGTAATTATCTTATTTATGAAATATTGACATAATTGATGTTATAAACACCAAAATAAATGTAATTTGAGACTTTTTATGAATTACACTAATTTTCTAGGTTACTATGATATATTATTGTTGATTTAATCAACTTGGTTCGAACATATAATTCTGTTATGACTTTCACAAAAATCATATATCAAATAGTTTCAAAATTGACACAAAATAGTTTTTAAATCAAATATTATATTATTAATAGTTATTTTATTCCTAAAAATCTAAGGTTCAGCAAAATGACTTAGATAAGGATATATATATTAATAATAAACAATTTGGGGTTCTTTTGGCATGTTATAGTAAGTGTATTAACCATATAGTGAATGAAAACAAAAAGACACGGTAAAAGTTAAATTATTTAACTTAGGGTTAAAACAAATTGATATGGTAAAAATAATACCCTAAACTTGTCTAAATCCTATTGGATGATAGGATTTCGACCCATCCCCACTTTAGCTTCGAAATAAGACCCTTTGGAACCATTATAAACCGATTTTGACTTTAATATAAAATAATATTTTGAGATATTCCTAAGGTGACCCTCTCCTCCCTTATAAAAGGGCACCTCCTCCCCCTCCTCCTCACACCAATTTGAGCACTCAAGCTCGGACAACCCCTGCCATTTTATCCTCTCCACTTCCCTAGAATAATCTTAGATGTCCTGGCCATCTTCAATGACCAATATTAGTTCCCTAAGTGGAGGATTCAAAGAGGCTTTCCAAAGAAGAGGAGGTTCGGACACCTACAAAGCAAGTCGGACCTAAGGTAAGGGAAATATCACAATCTCATTTTTATCCAAGATTTTTTATTCGTAAGTATTTACTGGGGTGTATTTTATCATCTACATCCATGTTTCATCAATATGTAATATTATTTCCATAAACCTACAATTGTTTAAATCCATTTTTACCCTACGGTGAGTTTTTAGTAATATGTATGAAAGGAATATTTTGCGTATTTCGTACGAGGTACTTTTTGACTTTTCTGACAAAAGTACGAAGAATGTTTTTTTACGTATATGGCATGAATGGATTTTTAAAACATTATTTCCAAGAAACTTCCTTTACAAGTTTTCAAGTTTATTTTTAATCAACTTCTTTTATTTTAAAGTCGTATGACATGTTATGAAAGGAAAAATGTTTTTGAAGTAGAAAGGACATTTTCCTCAAGAATGGAGTTCAAGTATTTTATCAAAATTAATTTCCATCTAAGATAATAAAAGGGTTCTGTTTTCATCCCTATTATTAGATTGGTTTGATTAGTTTGTGATGGAAATATTTTTATGAATTCCTTTATCTTATATGAATTGTCTTATGATGTCATGTTGTTTAAGAATCCCATTTTTATTACATGGGTTACGCTATGATGTATGGTTTATGATTATGTGGCACAGATAAGAAAGGATTCATTATAAGATGGGTGAGACCTATATCTCCCTCCAATGCATTGGGTAAAGATTTTATATCTCATGAGATAGACATGGCTGGAACAGTAGGTTATACCGGTTCAGTGAAACAGGACTGGAACGAGGGTGACTCGGTTCAGAAAGGGACTTTGTCCACTAAGATAGTCTTGGAAATGAGTCATGACTAACAAGAAATGATTTTCCATGATTATGTGTGCATGCCACAATGTTTCAAGTTTCATGTTACGATTATGGGGATCTCATTTTCACTTCTATGATTTGTTCCATGTTAAGATATTATTATCTCTTTTGCAGGTTATGATTTTCAAAAAGATATGATATGATTTTTATTTCCTTTATTTTCTCTTGCTGAGCATTTGAGCTCACCCTTTTATGTTTCCTTTTCCTTAGGATATAGAGAAAGGTTTTAGGTAAAAAATGGAAGATCTTTATGGGAGATATTGAAGATCTTTCACCACGATTAGAAGATTACGTTCCGAGTTTCCAAAGACACTAAACTATTACGATCCTTGTGTGTGTGTTTTTTTATGTACCAAGTATTCCGCAAAAGTAATGTAATGTCCATGTACGTCAAGCTTCAGGTCTCTACATTTTGTATCAGAGGAAAGGTTTAGTCAACCTTTGGAAACTAGGATGCGAGAACTTTAGTGAGTTCCCTAGAGATATTTCTAAGGTATGTCTAGGGATGTCCCTAAGGTTAAGTATACATATAGGTTATAGTACTAGAATTACGCTAACGATCATAGAATTAAACCTAAGATGTTAGATATTGAAGGTACTCCCCCTTTATTATTTGTTTTCCCTAGCATGATTTTTGCCTCTCACACTATTCTTTTTGTGTTTTAGACGATGGCTGGAACCCGAAGGAACCGTGTTGATCAAGGAAATGGACAATTCAATGATTTCCCTCCTGAAAAAACAAATGTTATGGGAGATGGAGTGCAAAATCTTATTGCTATACTTACATAAGCTATGAATCATGCAGGACTTCCAAACGAGCAAAGGAAGGAGTAACATTCTGTTGAATCCTTCATGAGGCAGCGTCCACCTTCTTTCAGTGGGTCTACTGATCCATTAGTTGCTGAACAATTGATTAGTACTACTGAAAAGATATTTTCAGTTCTTCAATGTTCTGAACATGATAAAGTCATCCTATCAGTGTATCGTTTGGAAGGAGATGCTGATCTATGGTGTAATCTTATTAATAATACGAGGCAAAGGGATGAAATTGAGTCTATGGAATGGGAAGAGTTCAAGAACTTATTTTTTAATAAGTACTTCCCTCATATTCTCCGAACAAAGATGGAGAAAGAGTTTCTTGAACTGAAGCAAAGGGATGATGAATCTGTTGGTACCTATGAAGCAAATTTTACAAGACTTGCAAAGTACGCTTCTGGTATTATTATCCAACCTGAGAGTAAGATCGATCGATTCATTAGTGGCTTAAAACCAAGTCTTAGAAGGGCGTTAGCCATAAGAGTCTTCAATAGCTACGAGGAAATCGTTCGATGTGCTCTCAAAGTCGAGATGGAGATTGGAGTAACCCATCAGTCACATGGGTTTGATAAGAAGAGGAAGATGGTATTCAAAGGAAATCTAAAGAGAACACTGAAAAGAAGATGAGCTTTCCCTTATGCTCAATGTGTGGAATGAAACATGGAGGGAGTTGTCTTAAAGGGACAAGTAAATGTTTCAAATGTGGAAAGGAAGGTCATCGGGCATTTGAATGCCGTGATAATGGGAAGAAGATGTCTAATGATGCAAACAAAGGAAGGGATACATAGAATGAACCTACTACACTTCAATGTTTCAAGTGCAAGGAGATGGGGCATTATGCCAATCAATGCCCAAATCCAAGGGTTGATGATGACGGTCGACCTCAACAAAATCTTAAGGCTAAAGACAAAGGAAAGTCACATGCAATTTCTATCAGCGATGTGGAGTATGTAACGAAGTGGTGAAAGGTACACATACCATCCACTCTAAAGTAGCAAATGTTTTATTTGATTCTGGATCCACCCACTCTTTTATTTCTGAAAAATTTTCTAAGGGTATCACCGTATTAACTCAACAATTAGATGTTGAGTTATCTGTGACAACACCAAATGGCACAACAGTCACATCAAAAGTTTATAATTCTTCTCCGGTCGAAGTTTGTGGGAAAGTGCTTCCTGCAAATCTTGTGATCCTTCCTTTAGTGGAATTTGATGTGATTCTTGGCATGGATTGGCTTTCTCTACATGGAGCTCATATTAATTGCCAAAGAAGGGAAGTCACATTTCATATTCCAGATCAATCTACGATCGTCTATCGATGCAAGGATGAATATAACCTTCCAGTAGAAATTCTTTCAATCTTATTTTTCTTGATTCCAATAAATGAAGGTTATTTATCTCAAATGGTTGGTGATAAACTTACGATTAATAATATGCCCATCGTACGGGAGTTTGATGATGTATTTACGGAGGAATTACCGGGTCTTCCACCAAATCGTGAAGTTGAGTTTTCAATAGAACTCGTACCGGGTGCTTTGCCTATTTCAAAGAAACCTTATAGAATGGCCCCAATTGAGTTGCAGGAATTGAAGAAGAAACTCCAAGAGAATCTTGATAAGGGATTCATACGCCCTAGTGTGTCACCATGGGGATCACCTGTTCTATTTGTTATGAAGAAAGATGGATCAATGAGACTCTGCATTGATTATCGAGAACATAACAAGATCACTATCAAGAACAAATATCCTCTCCCACGCATTGATGACTTATTTGACCAACTACACGGAGCTCAATACTTTTCCAAGATTGATCTTCGTTCAGGGTATCATCAATTAAGGGTCAAAAGGGAGGATATACCAAAGACGGCTTTCCGTACAAGGTATGGACACTATGAAATTATAGTGATTCCATTTGGTCTTACTAATTCCCCTGATATCTTCATGGATCTAATGAATAGAGTCTTTAGATACTATCTTGATCAATTTGTGGTAGTCTTTATAGATGATATTCTTGTCTATTCAAAGAGCAAGGAAGAGAATGAAGATCACTTGAGAATTATATTGAAGACCCTGAGAAAGGAGAATCTTTATGCCAAATTTACCAATTGTGAATTTTGGCTTCAAAAAGTTGCATATTTGGGTCACATAATCTCAAAAGAGGGGATATCTGTGGATCCAGCAAAAACAGAGGTTATCGAAAGATGGTCATGACCAACAACAGTATCTGAGATCCGAAGTTTTCTTGGTTTGGCTGGATATTATCGACGTTTTGTAAAAGATTTTTCACGATTATCTAATCCACTCACCAATTTGACTCGGAAAAGAGTTAAGTTTGTTTGGACAAAGGAATGTGAAGAGAATTTCAAGGAGTTGAAAAGAAGGTTATCCAGTGCAACTATGCTCACACTGCCTTGTAGTGGAGAAAGGTTTTTGATCTACAGTGATGCATCCAAGAAGGGATTGGGGTGTGTTCTTATGCAAAATGATATGGTGATAGCTTATGCCTCACGACAGTTGAAAATCCATGAGCAAAATTACCCAACACATGATTTGGAGTTGGATGCGGTAATCTTTGCTTTAATGATTTGGAGGCATTACCTTTATGGTGAAAGTTGTGATATTTATACTGATCATAAAAGTTTTAAGTATATTTTCACACAAAAGGAGTTGAATATGCGTCAAAGAAGATGGTTGGAGCTGATTAAGGATTATGACTGCTCAATCCATTACCACCCTGGGAAAGCAAACAAGGTGGGAGATGCATTAAGTCGACAAGACCATGCTAGTTTATCCCTGATGAGGATCACAAAAGATCCAATATTTATGGATTTACAAAGGATGGATCTTGGAATTATAATGGAAGAGGAAAAATATTATCTTTCTCAAATGAATGTTCAACCATCTATACATGTGAAGATTAAAGAGGCACAGAAAGAAGATGTCGAGTTACAAACGAATGTGAGAAATGTTCCTGAATTTAACCTTGATTGTGATGGGATAATAATGTTCAGGAATCAGGTTTGTGTTCCTCCCATCCCCGAATTAAAGAAGGAGCTGCTGGATGAGGCTCATAGTTCATCATTCTCTATTCATCCTGGAAGCATGAAGATGTATAGGGACCTGAAAGAGTACTTTTGGTGGGATGGCATGAAAAGAGATGTTGCTGAATATGTCTCTCGATGCTTGGTTTGTCAACAAGTTAAAGCTGAGAGACAGAAGTCTAAGGGTATGTTACAACCATTACCCATACTCGAATAGAAATGGGAAAACATCACTATAGACTTTGTCACAGGACTTCCTAAAACATCCAAAGGCAATAATGCTATTTGGGTCATAGTTGATCGTCTTAAAAAGTCTGCACACTTCATTGATATTAGAGAGGATTTATCTCTAGATCAGCTTGCCAGTATATATGTAAAGGAAGTGGTAAGATTACATGGAGTACCACTTTCTATTATATCTGATCGGGATCCGAGATTTACCTCGAAGTTCTGGCGAAGTCTTCAGCATACTCTGGAAACAGAGTTGAGTTTCAGCACTGCTTATCATCCCGAGACAGACGGTCAGTCTGATAGAAAAATTCAAACCCTAGAAGATATGTTGAGAGCTCGCTCTATGGATTTCAAAGGAGGTTGGGATCAACACCTACTTTGGTGGAATTTTCTTATAATAATAGCTTTCACTCCAGTATTCAGATGGCTCCTTATGAAGCTCTCTATGGAAAGAAATGCAGGACTCCAACTTGCTGGGATGAAGTTGGGGAAAGAAAGCTATTAGGACCTGATCTCGTTGAAGAAATGGCAGAAAATGTTAGATCTATTCAACAACACATAAGAGCATCTCAGAGTCGACAGAAAAGTTATGCCGACAACCGAAGAAAATACCTAGAGTTTGAAGTGGGTGATAAAGTGTTCTTATGAATATCTCCCTGGAAGAGGGTTATGAGATTTGGAAAGAAGGGGAAGTTGAGCCCTAGATATATCGGTCTGTTCGAAATACTGGATCGTGTTGGAAAGGTAGCTTACCGATTGGCGCTTCCACCGAATCTCTCTCAAGTTCACGATGTGTTCCATGTATCTCTCCTGAGAAAGTACATACCTGATCCTTCACATGTACTCAGCTCAGAAGTTGTACCACTGGAGCAAGATCATTCTTATGAAGAATAGCCGAGGGAGATTCTGGATCGTAGTGAAAAATTCCTACGAAATAAGACCACTCGATGGGTGAAAGTTTTATGGAGGAACCACCAATTAGAAGAAGCTACATGGGAGCTTGAGGATATGATGAGGGAGAAGTATCCTCATCTGTTTGTTACAAAGTGATAAATTTCGAGGGCGAAATTCTTTTTAAGGGGGGTAAAATGTAACACCCGATATTTTTATGAGTAATATTTTGTTCAAAGGAATCTTTGACTACACAATTGCTTGGCTTACTTTACACGCAATCGCGACCTTCCTCGATAGCTTGCGTCGTACGCAATACCGAGTTTCACTAAACAATGATATGCTATTATGAATAGTAATAACCACTTTTTGAAATTTTATAAATTTTATTTTTCAAAATGGACTTCATTTTTGGATTCGGAATACCGAAATTATCCTAGGGGGAAATTTTGTATTTTTCTGAACACTTTCAATTTTTGATGAATAGTGAAACCACTAAGTGGTACGTTAAAAACTAAATTTTGCATAAAACTTAATTTTACTGCTTCTATGAATGGAATATCGAAAATCCGACAGACACGGTTGATATCAGTAATTAAAATGTGGTTCAATGAGATAAAAATAATTTTTTGGTGAATAGTAACTTTTTAATTTTTTTTACCGCGGTTAATAGTAAATAGGGTAACTAAGGGTAAATATGATATTACTATTACCCTAACACATGTCCTAATTCTATTGGATAAGTGTAATTCGACCAAAAACAACCTTATGAATAAAATATGACCATTTAGGCCCACTTGAGTTAGATTAGGACATTTATTATTAATTTATTTAAAGAAGGGTTAAAATAGTTAAAATCAAAGTTTAATAAGTAAATCATTTTTAATATGGGGTTATACATAGGATAAATTCGACAATAAATATTAATTAGAAAGCTAAAAAGATTTCCTAAATAATTGTATTTTATTTATAATTTTTAGACATTAAATAATTTAATTTAATAATGACACAACGATGATGCAGTAATTATCTTATTTATGAAATATTGACATAAGTGATGTTATAAACACCAAAATAAATGTAATTTGAGACTTTTTATGAATTAAACTAATTTTTTAGGTTACTATGATATATTAGTGTTGATTTAATCAACTTGGTTCGAACATATAATTATTTTATTACTTTCACAAAAATCATATATCAAATATTGTCAAAATTGACACAAAATAGTTTTTAAATAAAATATTATATTATTAATTGTTATTTTATTCCTAAAAATCTAAGGTTCTGCCAAATGACTTAAATAAGGATATATATATAAATAATAAACAATTTGGGGTTCGTTTGGCATGTTATAGTAAGTGTATTAACCATATAGTGAATGAAAACAAAAATACACGGTAAAAATTAAATTATTTAACTTAGAGTTAAAACTAATTGATAAGGTTAAAATAATACCCTAAACTTGTCTAAATCCTATTGGATGATAGCATTTCGACCCATCCCCACTTTAGCTTCGAAAGAATACCCTTTGGAACCATTATAAACCGATTTTGACTTTAATATAAAATAATATTTTGAGATATTCCTAAGGTGCCCCTCTCCTCCCTTATAAAAGGAAACCTCCTCCCCCTCATCCTCACACCAATTTGAGCACTAAAGCTCGGCCAACCCCTGCCATTTTCTCCTCTCCACTTACCTATAATAATCCTAGAGGTCCTGGTCTTCTTCAAAGACCAATCGTAGTTCCCTAAGTGGAGGATTCAAAGAGGCGTTCCAAAGAAGAGGAGGTTCGGACACCTACAAAGCAAGTCGGACCTAAGGTAAGGGAAATATCACAATCTCATTTTTATCCGAGATTGGTTATTGGTAAGTATTTACTGGGGTGTATTTTATCATCCACATCCATGTTTCATCAATATGTAATATTATTTCCATCCACCTACAATTTTTTAAATCCATTTTTACCCTTCGGTGAGTTTTTAGTAATATGTATGAAAGGAAGTTTTTGTCGTTTTTCGTACGAGGTACTTTTTCACTTTTCTGACAAAAGTACGAAGAATGTTTTTTTAACTTATATGGAATTAATGGATTTTTAAAACATTATTTCCAAGAAACTTCCTTTACAAGTTTTCAAGTTTATTTTTAATCAACATCTTTTATTTTAAAGTCGTATGACATGTTATGAAAGGAAAAATGTTTTTGAAGTAGAAAGGATATATTCCTCAAGAATGGAGTTCAAGTATTTTATCAAAATTATTTTCCATCTAAGATAATAAAAGGGTTCTGTTTTTATCCCTATTATTACATTGGTTTGATTATGTTGTGATGGAAATATTTTTATGAATTCCTTTATCTTATATGAATTGTTTTATGATGTCATGTTGTTTAAGAATCCCATTTTTATTACATGGGTTACGCTATGATGTATGGTTTATGATTATGTGGCACACATAAGAAAGGATTCATTATAAGATGGGTGGGACCTATATCACCCTCCAATGCATTGGGTAAAGATTTTATATCTCATGAGATAGACATGGATGGAACGGTAGGTTATACAGGTTCAGTGAAACAGGACTGGAACGAGGGTGACTCGGTTCAGAAAGGGACTTTGTCCACTAAGATAGTCTTGGCAATGAGTCATGACTAACAAGAAATGATTTTCCATGATTATGTGTGCATGCCACAAAGTTTCAAGTTTCATGTTATGATTATGGGGATCTCATTTTCACTTCTATGATTTGTTCCATGTTAAGATATTATGATCTCTTTTGCAGGTTATGATTTTCAAAAAGATATGATATGATTTTTATTTCCTTTGTTTTCCCTTGCTGAGCATTTGAGCTCACCCTTTTATGTTTTCTTTTCCCCAGGATATAAAGAAAGGTTTTAGGTAAAAAAACGGAAGATCTTTATGGGAGATATTGAAGATCTTTCACCACGATTAGAAGATTACGTTTCGAGTTTCTAAAGACAATAAACTATTACGATCCTTGTGTGTGTGTTTTTGTTATGTACCAAGTATTCCGCAAAAGTAATGTAATGTCCATGTACGTCAAGCTTCGGGTCTCTACAAGGTACATATCTCAAAAACCTCATTCCTGGGGTACTTCTTCCCTAGTCTAGCTCTGAGAAGCCTCTTGTCTATCCCCCTCAGCCTTGATCACTAATGACCATCATCTGCACAGAACAGAACATGGTTTGGGTGAAGCCCGTGCAAGGGTGAGTATAAGAATACATAGTAGGGGAAACCGAGCCACTCAAATGTCTCCCAGAATCATTCAAGGACAAACCACTTATGAAATATACAATCATGAAGTATCAACCAACCCTACATAGCTATATTCCCACACATATACCTATGTTACCAATCATTGTCCAAATCCAGCACTCGAGCCCAAGCCCAACCCATTTCACAAAGGAAGTAAAGTCAATAATCTTAGTGATAACAACTGAATGAAAAGACTCAACTCACATAGGTATACAACTCATAAAGAAGGGTAGAGATGATTTAGGTGTAGCTACAGAATTCTCTCCACTGTTGAACCCACATAGGACCCTAGAACAGTAACAGCATTGTCAAACCCACGGAGGATCCTGGTACAGATGTCATCATTGTCAAACCCACAAAGGATCCCAGTACAAAATTCATCGTTGTTGAATCCACGGAGGATCCCTTTATAGAAGAAATCATTGTCAATCCCACGGAGGATCGTGGTACAATATCGTTGTTGTCGAACCCACAGAGGATCTGATCATCTTAGTTGCATCCAGCCATAGGGTTCAGGCACACAACATTCTCGATTCCAGGTGGGTCCACTCATCAAGAGCGGTATGCCAAATGATCTCTCTAGGTCTAAGCCTTCTGTTGACGTATACGGTTCATCGTTTGGACACCTGTAGCCAAAAATGTGGACGAATAGGTGAAATTGGTCAAACTGGGTCCGGGTTTGGTCCGGCCCACCCTAACGGACCCTACCTGACCTGGTCCGTACCGGGATCCGAAACGGTCTGAGGAAATGGCCTGACCCGAGGGGGAGTCCTAGCTGGAAGGAGCGGCCCGACCTGAGGGCAGTCTGGTAGAGAGAGGCATGACCCGTGGGCTGTCCTGGCGAGGGCGGCCCTGCTCGTGGGCAGCCCGACCTCACCACACCCTGGGTGGAGGCGTGCACCCCCTGGCACGTGAACAGTTTATCCATTCGGGTGGTAACCTAAATCATCTCCAGGTGGCGCCGGTCCAGGTCATGACGGACCCTAAGGGTCCCACTCTTTTGTTTCCTCCTGCGGTCGGTCCGACCGGCCGCTCAACTTCTCTGCCATGGCGCGATGGTGCCACGGTCCTACTGCCATCCGCGTGGCATGAAAACACCAGACCTCCTTCGCCAGTGCCCGGCCTGGCCATGACCTCCAGCTCCTCCTTGCGGCTCGTTGTCACCGCGCCCCCTCCGCCGTGACATGGTATGACTGTGGCCCATCGTGGACACATCTCCCCTTCATCGTGGCCCGATGGTGTCGCGACCTCTTGGAAACCCATCGGCCTTACACCGTTGTTACTCTTCGAGGTTGGCCCAATTTCGGCATCCATTTCTCCACCTCCATATTCAACACAATGTGAAAAACAATAAGGGTGGAGGGTCAGACTATTTTCGTGCGGTCTGAGCCCCCCTCATTACGTTGTTAAAAAGAGACATATATAGTCTGAGGTTTGAACGGCGATGAAAAAGATTAATATTTCCACTCAAGCCCCTCCATCGTTTCAATGAATGTTGATGAAGTCATTGGAAATGGTGGTGTTTATTCATTGAAGTTGAGAAGCATCCGAAGAAGAAACTTCGTCGGCGTTCTTCGCGGGTGGCTCCTTCTCTTTTGTCTTGGTCGAAGATCGAAGACGGTGTTTGTTGTTCTTCGGTGGAATGTGGGCGTTCTTCATTGGAAAAATTAGTTCTCCAAGAACTCCAAAGCTCTCCCAAATGAAAGTGCCCGACCCAAAAGTAACAGATGAATTTTCTATTATTTGTGGGAAAAACCATTCGAATTCCTCTATTTTAATTAAATGAAACAACTAATATAATTAATGGGTGGACTGGTTCATATTTAAAAATAGAAGTGGGAGGTGAGGAGTTCTATTAAATAAAGAGAGGTTTCAAATTGAATAATGGGGAGTTAATTGGGGTAAGAAGCTTAGGTGGTCCCCACTAAATAATATCCTCCCAAGGGAGGTTATTCGCGGGTGGGCCCCACCTCCAACATACCCTTGGAGGATTAAACACCCACAAATAAAAATAAAGAAAAACTTTTATTTTTATTTAAATTGTTTAAAAATCCCATAAACGATCTTCCAAAAACGTTAAAACACAACTACGGTGAAGGTATTTTTACGAAATCAACGACGTTGTGAGTACAACGATGCCCTCATAATTCGATTCTGAGCACCGGTTTAAGAGATTTAAAATAATTACAGTATGTTCACATAACGTACACAAAAAAAAATAAGAAATTGATTTCGGGCACACTGGGCCTTAAAATTAGGCGATCACAGAAACTACGGACTCGAAAAATTCCCATTTATTTAGAAAAAAAATCAGGGAATTTAAGAGTATTTACAGATTAATCAAAATAAATAATGTTTTGGACAAGACATGATTGGACAATCTTGGACTCTATATATATCATTTATGCAGTGATTGGTTCTCATGTGGTGATTCATTTAAACAAATTAAACAGATTTCTACCTTTATTTTTAAACTTCCTATAGGATGGATAATGACATTGTAGGTCCTCATGTCACTAAAACATGAAATTCCATATTTATGAATTTAAATTTTTCTAATTTCAGTTATTATTCATCGATGAGGTCTTCCATTAATATATCTATGGATACATTTAATTTTATTTATTTATTAAATGGAATGTGTGCCAGTTTCCTACCATGACATATTGAATTTTCATTGTATAGTTAGGTGAATTTCATGGGTTATAATTTATTTTCCATGAAATGTTAATTTTGTTTTATTGATTCATTATTGGTTCTTCTTTACATACCCTTACTGTAGAGACCCTAAGCTTGACGTACATGGACATTACATTACATTAGCGAAATACTTAATACATAACAAAAACAGACAAAAAAGGACCATAATAGATAAGTGTCTTTGGAAACATGGAACATAATCTTTTAATCATGGTGAAAGATCTTCAACATCTCCCTTAAATATCTTCCCTTTTTTCTCATACCTGAAACCTTTCTTTATATCCAGGGGAAAAGAAAACATAAAAAGGGTGAGCTCAAATGCTCAGTAAGGGTAAGCATGGATAAAATAAAACATACCATATACATTTAACTTAAAAGCATGAACATAATGTTTAAACATCAAAAGATTGAGAAATGACATAAAACATTGAAGTACGTAAGGCATAAATCATAAATAAACATTAAGAATGATAAAATCACATGGGAATAAAACATGTAATTGTGGAAACCATTAAACACATGATATGATTTCCATAGTAGCCAAGGCATTGCTGCCAAGACCATCTTAGTGGACAAAGTACCATTCTGAATCGTGTTCACTCATCGTTTCAGTCCTGTAACACTGAACCGGATTAACTTACCGTTCCAGCCATGTCTATCTCATGAGATATAAAATCTTTACCCAATGCATTGGATGGAGATATAGGTCTCATCCATCTCATAATGATACCATGATTATATGTGCCACAAAATCATAAACCATACATCATAGCATAACCCATGAAATAAAAATGGGAATATTAAACATCATGACATCATAAAACAATTCATATAAGATAAATGAATTCATAAAAATAATTCCATCACAACATAATCAAATCAATTTAATAATAGGGATAGAAACAGAACCCTTTATTATCTTATCTGGAAAATAATTTTGATAAAACTCTAGAACTCCATTCTTGTGGAAAATATCCTTTCTACTTCAAAAACACTTTTCTTCTCTTAACATGTCATAAAATTCTAAACTAAAATAAGTTTATTAAAAATAAACTTGAAAACCTTTAAAGGAAGATTCTTGGAAATAATGTTTTAAAAATCCATTCATTCCGTATAAGTTAAAAAAACATTCTTCTTGTACTTTTGTCAAAAAAGTCAAAAAGTACCTCGTACGAAAAACGACAAAAGATTCCTTTCATATATTTTACTAAAAACTCACCGAAGGGTAAAATTGGATTTAAAAAATTGTAGGTTTATGGAAATAAAATTACATATTGAGCAAACATGGATGTGGATGATAAAATACACCCCAGTAAATACCAAAGTATAAACAATCTCGGATAAAAATGAGATTGTGATATTTTCCCTTACCTTAGGTCCGATATGCTTCGTACGTATCCAAACCTCTTGTATAATGATTTAAATAATTTCATTTACTTATTCCAGAATCATACTCATTGTTATTATATCATATATGGTTCACTTATGACTTTATTTTACCCGTTCTTTTTGTAAATTCCATGTTAAAGAGCGTTTTGGATAAAATCGTTTCATTTGTCGTCCGTGTTTTGACTTGTAATTATTCATATGATTACTTAGATCATGATTAAATAATTCTAGAATATAAAACATGATTTAGATATAATATATATTTAAAATATACATATATACTAGATCAATAAATGGAAAGAAATACACCGTTCATGGAGACGGTAGGCAATACGTACGCATGAACGCTGTTTCCGTTTCCTTTTTGAGTTAAATGGAATTAAGTAGATGACATACATAATTATACACATAAATCCAGTATCATTATTATGTCATTTATTTCATGATTACTTATTATATATACTTTATAATCATTCATGAATGGTTAATGTGGAGAATGAATCTCATCGCGTCGTGGAGACGGTAGTCCGTACGTACGCACGAGCGATGATATCGTTCTCATGATCATGGAATTGTATTGGAGTGTATGTATACTATTTCAGAATCAATATCACTTTACAATAATCATATATAGTTATTATGTACACCATTATACCCATCCAAGTAAGGTGGTGGTGGAAAATAGATTACACCACGGCGTGGAGACGGTAATCCGTATGTACGCATGCACGGTGATTTTGTTTTCCGTAGGATGGATAGATGGTGAAATAGGGTTGTTTCATACATATAATAACATATCAGTATATTATTGATACTGATGTTATTACTTCATAATTAAACAACCTAAGAAGAAGAAGTGGAAGAAGAAATAAAGTTGAATGAATTGGTAACGGACATTACCTCTTCTTTGAAGAGCCTCTTCGAGTCCTCCTATTAGGGTAATAAAATTGGTATTTTATGAAGACGAGGACCTATAGGATGTTTCCAGGAAAGTGGAGAAGAGAATTTTTCAGGGGTTGGACGATCTTGAAGGCTCAATGTGGTGTGAGGAAGAGAGGGAGGAGGTGCCCTTTTATAAGGGAGGAGAGGGGCACCTTTGGAATAACTAAAAATATTATTTTATTATAAAGTCATATTCGGTTTTAAATAGATCAAAATTGATTTATTTAGAAGCTAAGGTGGGGATGGGTCTAAATCCTCTCATCCAATAGAATTTAGACAAGTTTAGGTTCTTATTTTAACCTTATCATTTATGTTTAACTTTAAGTTAGAAAATTTTATTTTTACCGTGTCTTTTTGTGTTCTTGCACTATAAGGTTAATAAACATACTATAACAAGACAAAAGAACCCCATGTTGTTTATTATTAATATATATAGCCTTATCTAAGTCATTTTTCCGAACCATATATTTTTAGGAATAAAATAACAATTAATAATATAATATTTGTTTTCAAAACTATTTTATATCAATTTTGACACTATTTAGTAATTGATTTTTGTGAAACTCATAACAGAATTATTAGTTCGAGAAAAATAATTAAATTAATACTAACATGTCATATTAACCTATAAAATTAGTTTAATTCATAAAAAGCATCAAATTACATTTATTTTGGTATTTATAACATCAATTATGTCAATATTTCATTAATAAGATAATTACTACATCACCATTGTGTCTTAAATAAATTAAATTATTTAATGTCTAAAAATAACAAATAAAATTTAATTATGTATAAAATATTTTTATCTTTCAAATGAATATTTATAGTAGAATTTATCTTATGTATAAACCTATATTAAAAATGATATACTTATTAAACTTTGATTTTAACTATTTTAATCCTTCTTTAAATAAATTAATAATAAATGTCCTAATCTAATCCAAGTGGGCCTAAATGGTCATATTCTATTTCTAAGGTTGTTTTTGGTCTTATTAAACTTATCCAATAGAATTAGGACATGTGTTAAATATCAATAATATCATTTTTACCCTTAATTACCCTATTTACTTTTAACCGTGGTAAAAAAAAGTAAAAAGTTACTATTCGCCAAAAATTATTTTCATCTCATTGAACCACATTTTAGTTACTGACATCAACCGTGTCTCTCGGATTTTTGAAATTCCACTCACATAAGTGGTAAAATTATGTTTTATGAAAAAATCATTTTTTTACAATAACTTAGTGGTTTCACTATTCATCAAAAAATGAAAGTTTGCAGAAAAATACAAAAAATTAGGCCTAAGAAATATTTGATATTACGAACTCAAAAATAATGTATATTTTACCAAATTAAAAGCATATCAGTTGCATTACTTAATTTAAAAAATTAATTCCCGTCGTCAAAACAAATAGCATGTTCTAAAGATATAGTAACTATCAAAAGATTGAAACTTGTTTATGTATGGTTTAAATGTGAAATTACATCCAATGAACAACATTGTATTAAATTGTAAAAATATATACTAAATATACTTTAAAACCACTCAAATTAATAATTTATCACTATAAATTATTTCGATTAAAAAGGTTGTTTTTAATTAAAATTTAGTAATTTTCACTATTCATCAGAAAATGAAAGATATCCAAAAAGTACCAAAAAATTAACCCAAATCTAATTTCGATATTCCGAATCCATAAATTAAGTCCATTTTTAAAAATAAAATTTACAAAATTTCAAAAAGTGTTTATTACTATTCATAAACGCTAGTTTTAATAATATTTTAATAATATATTGTTGTTTAGTGAAACTCATTATTGCGTACTACACACGGTATCAAGGAAGGTTGCGATTGCGTGTAATGCAAGGCAAGTCAAGGATGCATGTTGTGAAAGCTCCTTTTGGTGTAGCGTACAACACAAGACATTAATGAAATTAAAAAGAATATTTTTCATAAAATCTCGGGGTGTTACATTCTACCCCCCTTAAAATGAATTTCACCCTAGAAATTCGTCGGGGTTATAAATGGTTTACTCCTCGAGAGTTTCTTTAATAGAAACCCACATCGTAAAAAGGAATACCAAAACAAATCTTTATAAACAAAAGTATGAAACGTAACGGTTACCCAAATAAACTAATCACTGGGTTTCCACATAGATGGAAATATGGATATGGAAGAGAAATCTAACCATCATGATCTGATGGAGAGTGGTAGAAAACATGGCTTTGGAAAAGCCAGCAATCACAAATCCATAGATTTGTAATGATCTAAGGTATCATCTGATTCATCAGATATAAGGGTACTAGGAAAACGTTTTTGGTTTTCAAGATCATTTCCCTAAAGTTGATGAAATAAAAGAAATAATTTCATGATTTTGGTACAATCTAACTATTGTTCGTTAATTGAACAATTTCCACTTCATCCCTTAATGAAATGAGGTTGAATTTGTTATTCGTGATGTTTTAGCAGATCATGTGATAGAAGATGGGTCATTCCATCTGTCTCAAACAAAAGGTTATAAAAGTTATCAAAAATATATAAGTCCATCTATAGTTAGATTAATCATATATGGTTCCTAAAATGGACTTATACTTCATATATCATACTACTTAATATAATAAAACTAGTTTCTACTAAACAGGGACTTCCTGTAGGCCAGTGGTAGGCGAAAAAGGCCAGTGGCACTTCGGTTGTGGGTTCGATTCCCACAGCCTTGTCCGACGCGATGGGTTGTCTCCCGTCCTGCAGGTTGTCCTTTTTCTAAAACTACATTAATATAACATCCCATAAATAATATAAAAAAAGTTCTATCCTTAAACAATACTAACTTATGTCCAACATAATCCCTTCCAATATTTAGGCTTATCTAAAATACTTCGGTCCATGCTCATAGTATAAAGAAAACTATTACTTGAAATGTCATCAACCATGCATGTGAATTCCATCATTTATCCCCCATATATCTTATTGGTCACATTCCAATCATGTGAATACCTTAATCATGTGTTCTCTTGGAAAATGAATACCCATTAAACCTTAGTGAAAACATGAATGCTGTCAAAAGGTAACTCTTTCCACATACCAAAATACAAAAATTCTATATACTCAAACAATGATATAACCTTCTCCTTATATCAGTCATGAGCTCATGAATACTATAAAACATTTAATTTTCTCTTTATCCCTTCATTGTGTGCATATCATCTACATTCCAAAAATATATGAATAACCTTTCATGGATACTGGTACCATTAATCATACACTTTCAAAACTCAAGGAAAGACAACAGTGTAACAATCCTTAGATGTGTCTTTATTCCATAGTACCATGAGATTACTTATACAACATTACACATGATAAACATGTAATCATTCCACTACATTCTTAAACAATTGACCGAGCTTCATCAATTCTTTCATCTCACATATCATTTGTAGTCTCTTCATCATCAACAACATAAATTCTACCCATACGACCATACTGATTCTCTTCATGAGACTTCCCCTTAGGGAATTGGTTTGCATAATGCATGTAAATTCCACATTTAAAACATTTATCCATTGTTGATGTCGTAGCAATACCATAATCCTCATCCCTGGTGTTAACTGAACCATTTCCTTTGCACTTACTGGCTTTGTGTCCTTATTTTCTACACCCAAATGCATCTTCCAGTTCCTTTGAAACATTCTCCTTGATGCCTCTTCCCACATGATTTACATAGGGGAAATTGAACTTTCTTCCCTCCATGATCATCATGAAACTCCATCTTTCACTTATTAGCCGAGTCAGGAAACTTACCAAATTTTATTTAATTGATCATATTATGAGATTCATGATTCGGCATAATAATGATATTTGGACTTCCAAATCCCATTCCATTTGGTTGCACATGAAGAATATCATTCCATTGTCCATCATATCCTCCATTATCATGAATCATCTTGTTTCCAGCCATTTTCTAAAACCCAAAAAGAATAGTGTGAGAGGAAAAAATCATAATAAAGGGAGAGTAAATTCAATATCTAACATTATTGGTTTAATCTAATATCGTTACCATAGTTCTAGGACTATATCCTATACGTATACTTATCCTTAGGGGCATCCCTATACATACCATAGAAATATCTCTAGTGATCTCACTAACGTTTTCGCATCCTAGTTTCCAAAGGATGACTAAACTTTTCCTCGGATACCAATTGTAGAGACCTGAAACTTTACGTACATGGACATTACATTACTTTATCAGAATACTTAATACATAACAAAAACATACACAGAAGGACCGTAATAGTTTAGTGTCTTTGGAAACTTGGAACGTAATCTTCTAATCGTGGTGAAATATCTTCAACATCTCCCATAAAGATCTTCCCTTTTTTTCTTACCTAAACATTTCTGTATATCCTAGGGAAAATAAAACATAAAAAGGGTGAGCTCAAATTCTCAGTAAGGGTAAGCATGGGTAAAATAAAACATACCATATACATTTAAACTTAAAAACATGAACATAATGTTTAAACATCGAAAGATTGAGAAATGACATAAAACATGGAAGTACGTAAGGCATAAATTATAAAGAATCATTAAGAATGATAAAATAGCATGGGAATAAATCATGTAATTGTGGAAACCATTAAGCACATGATATGATTTCCATAGTAGCCAAGGCATTGCTGCCAAGACCATCTTAGTGGACAAAGTCCCATTCCGAATCAAATTCACTCCTCGTTTCAGTCCTGTAACACTGAACCAGATTTACTTACCATTCCAGCCATGTCTATCTAATGAGATATAAAATCTTTACCCAATTAATTGGAGGGAGATATAGGTCCCACCCATCTCATAATGATACCATTCTTATTTGTGCCACAAAATCATAAACCATACATCATAGCATAACCCATGAAATAAAAATGGGAATCTTAAACATCGTGACATCATAAAACAATTCATATAACATAAAAGAATTCATAAAAATAATTCCATCACAACATAATCAAATCAATGTAATAATAGGGATATAAACATACCCCTTTATTATCTTAGATGGAAAATAATTTTAGTAAAACACTTGAACTCCATTCTTGAGGAAAATATCCTTTCTACTTAAAAAAAACATTTCCTTTCTTAACATGTCATAACATTCTAAACTAAAATAAGTTGATTAAAAATAAGCTTGAAAACTTTTAAATGATGCTTCTTGGAAATAATGTTTTAAAAATCCATTCATGCCGTATAAGTTAAAAAACATTCTTCTCGTAATTTTGTCCGAAAAGTCAAAAAGTACCTCATACAAAAAACGACAAAAGATTCCTTTCATATATTTTACTAAAAACTCACCGAAAGGTAAAATTGGATTTAAACAATTGTAGGTGTATGGAAATAAAATTACATATTGAAAAAACATGTATGTGGATGTTAAAATACACCCCAGTAAATACCAAAGTATAAAGAATCTCGGATAAAAATGAGATTGTGATATTTTCCCTTACCTTAGGTCTGATATGCTTCGTACGTATCCGAACCTCCTGTATAATGATTTAAATAATGTCATTGACTTTTTCCAGAATCATAATAATTGTTATGATACCATATATGGTTCACGTATGACTTTATTTTACCCGTTCTTTTGTAAATTCCATGTTAATGATCGTTTTGTGTTAAATCGTTTCATTTGTCGGCCATGATTTGACTTGTAATTATTCATATGATTACTTAGATCATTATTACATAATTCACGAATATAAAACATGATTTATATATAATATATAATCAGAATATACATATATAATATATCAATAAATGGAAAGAAATACACCGTTCATGGATACGGTAGGCCGTACGTACGCATGAACACTGTTTTCGTTTCCTTATTGAGTTTAATGGAATTAAGTAGATGACATTCATATATATACACATAAATCCAGTATCATTATTATTTCATATATTTCATGATTAATTATTATATACACTTTATAATCATTCATTAATGGTTAATGTGGAGAATTAATCTCATCGCATCGTGGAGACAGTAGTCCGTACGTACGCATGAGCGATGATATCGTTCTCATGATCGTGGAATTGTATTGGAGTGTATGTATACTATTTCATAATCAATATAACTTTAAAATAATCATATATAGTTATTATTTACAGCATTATACCCATCCAAGTAGGTGGTGGTGGAAAAAAGATTACACCACGGCGTGGAAACGCTATTCTGTACGTACGTACACACGGTGATTTCATTTTCCGTAGGATGTATAGATGGTGAAATAGGGTTCTTTCATACATATAATAACATATCATTATATGAGTGATACTGATGTTATTACTTCATAATGAAACAACCTAAGAAGAATAAGTGGAAGAAGAAATAAAGTTGAAAGAATCGGTAACGGACATTACCTATTCTTTGAAGCGCCTCTTTGAGTCCTCCACTTAGGGTAGTAAAATTGGTCTTTGAAGAAGACCAAGACCTCTAATATGTTTCTGTGGAAGTGTATAAGAGAATTTTTCAGGGGTTTTCCGAGCTTCAAGGCTCAATGTGGTGTGAGGAAGAGAGGGAGGAGGTTCCCTTTTATAAGGGAGGAGAGGGGCACCTTTGGAATAACTAAAAATATTATTTTATTATAAAGCCAAATTCGGTTTTAAATCGCTAAAAATTGATTTATTTCAAAGATAAGGTGGGTAGGGGTCGAAATCCTCTAATCCAATAGAATTTAGAGAAGTTTATGTTCTTATTTTAACCTTATCATTTATATTTAACTTTAAGTTAGATAATTTTACTTTTACCGTGTCTTTTTGTATTCTTACACTATAAGGTTAATAAAAATATTATAACAATCCTAACGAACCCCAAGTTGTTTATTATTAATATATATAGTCCTATATAAGTCATTTGGAAGAACCTTAGATTTTTAGGAATAAAATAACAATTAATAATATAATATTTCTTTTAAAAACTATTTTATGTCAATTTTGACACTATTTAGTAATTGATTTTTGTGGAAATCATAACAGAATGATCAGTTCGAAAAAAGTTAATTAAATTAATAATAACATGTCATATTAATCTATAATATTAGTTGAATTCATAAAAAGTCTCAAATTACATTTATGTTGGTATTTATAATATCAATTATGTCTATATTTCATTAATAAGATAATTACTACATCATCTTTGTGTCATTAATAAATTAAATTGTTTAATGTCTAAAAATTACAAATAAAATATCATTATGTATAAAATCTTTTTATCTTTCTAATTAATATTTATAGTCGAATTTATCTTATGTATAGCCCTATATTAAAAATGATATACTTATTAAACATTGATTTTAACTATTTTAACCCTTCTTTAAATAAATAAATAATAAATGTCCTAATCTAATCCAAGTGGGCCTAAATAGTCATATTCTATTCCTAAGGTTGTTTCTGGTCGAATTACACTTAACCAATAGAATTAGGACATGTGTTAGGATAATAATAATATCATTTTTACCCTTAATTACCCTATTTACTTTTAACCGTGGTAAAAAAAAGTAAAAAGTTACTATTCACCAAAAATTATATTCATCTCATTGAACCACATTTTACATAATGACATCAACCGTGTCTCTCGGATATTTGAAATTCAATCACAGAAGCGGTAAAATTATGTTTTATGAAAAAATCATTTTTTTAACTACCACTTAGTGGTTCCACTATTCAAGAAAAAATGAAAGTTTCCAAAAAAATACCAAAAATTAGGCCTAAGAAATATTTGATATTATGAACTCAAAAATGATGTCTATTTTACCAAATTAAAAACCTATCAGTTGCATTGAATAATTTAAAAAAATAATTCCCGTCGTCAAAACAAATAGCGTGTTCTTAAGAGATAATAACTATCAAAAGATTGAAACTTGTTTATGTCTGCTTTAAATGTAAAATTACATCCAATGAACAAAAATGTATTAAATTGTAAAAATATATTCTAAATATAATTTAAAACCTCTCAAATTAATAATTAATAACTATTAATTATTTCAATTTAAAAGGTTGTTTTTAATTAAAATTTATTAATTTTCACTATTCATCAGAAAATTAAAGTTATCTGAAAAGTACCAAAATATTACCCTAAGCTAATTTCGATATTCCAAATCCAAAAATGAAGTTCATTTTTAAAAATAAAATTTACAAAATTTCAAAAATTGGTTATTAATATTCATAACGGCTAGTTTTAATAATATTTTAATAGCGTATTGTTGATTAGTTAAACTCGTTATTGCGTACTACACACGCTATCGAGGAAGGTCGTGATTGCGTGTAACGCAAGTCAAGTCAAGGATGCGTGTTGTGCAAGATCTTTTTGGTGTAGCGTACAACACAAGACATTAATGAAATTAAAAAGAATATTTTTCATAAAATCTCGAGGTGTTACACTTACTGAGCATTTGAGCTCACCATTAGTATGTTTATTTCCAAAGTTTATAAACTTGATATCACTAAATAAAATTGCAGAAATGTAGTTTAGTTTTGTTAATTGGGTAATAAGATTTATTTTAATTTCGGAATGGTTTATCAGAATAATACATGTAATATGGATTTCAATACTATGAAACTGATTGGCCCTTTATGATTTTATTCCTTGTAATCATGCCAATGTAAAATAATAATGTGATTAAATTATGATTCTGGGCTTGAGAAGTTACAATTTCTCCCTAGGATGTAAAGATGTATATTATGAATAACTTGTAGGGATAATAATGGATTTATAGATGATTCCAATTATGTTTATATGTTGTTATTTATTTATCATGTTTATTTAAAAATAATTACTGTATATTTACCTCAAAACTACTATACTAATCAATAATTTTGAATGTGACTTCCCTAATTATTATAAAAATTTAATAAAGAATGGCACCGACTCTGGAAAACTAGGGTTAGGGTATTTACATGACAATAATGTTTTCAGAGTAATACACCAATGAAAATAGTAAATTAGTATAAGAAATGATATAACATAACAAGATTAATATCCTCAACCTAAGATGAAATAAAATTGGAAATACTAAATAAAGTTGTAATAAAAGATAATCCAAGATATTGTATATGCCATGTGTCAATATTCAAAATCCAAAATAAGTAATGGCACTGAAAACACCTCAAATCCAAACTTGACATCAACTCTTATTCCCTCCTCATTGCTCGATTCACAATCCTCTCTCTAACAAAGGACCTTTTCAATTGACATGTCATGTAATCATATAACCTATTAGGGTATTGTTATTGAAACCAGAGTAGGGTGTGATTAAAAAATAGCAGGTCACCACTAATGGAATCTACATCAATATCTAGTGAAACTACAATGCATGTAGTTGTATAACGAAACTATTAGGACACATAAATAACCATATATCAAATAATTAAATAATATTAATATAACTACATAATCTTCAAGGTTTCTATAAACACACACACCTCAATAACTCCTTCATCTCATGTCGATTATTGATGTATGTTTGAGGTCATATCAAATCTCTATATATTCTTCAACTCATTTTGGAGACCGAAGTAATCCTAGATGTCACCATATTACAATTCCTTCTTTAACTCATGCCAACGATTGTAGTATTCCATTGTGATATCACATCTCAAAATTCCATTTTAGAATTGTTAAATTCATACTTTACTACACAGTTTAACAGTAATAATGCACATAATAGAATAACCATGTTCACATTCATTACACACAATTGAATGACCTTAATCCCATTCATAATTAAAAATGTAGAATGACCAAGTTCTCATTCATTATTTAACAACTAAATTACCATGATAGAATTCATTAAATTACAATTTAATGAACATGTTATCATTCATCAACTCAAAATTAATCCAAAAATTTATTTTCCACATAAATTCCTTTATAAACTCAATAATTAGTTAATCACAAAAATATTATTTGTAAATTAAAAAATTATCCAATTAAACCAATACCATTAATTAATTCACAAAATTTAATATCCATAAAAATTCCATTATTTAACTCAATAATTAACAAATCAAATCAATATCAATAATTTATTTAGTTAATAAATAATCAGAACCATAAATTTAGTAAATTCGATAATTAACATATCACATCAATAACACTAAATAATTAAAAATTGAATTATACATAAAAATACATTTATTTATTTCAAAAAGTAAATAATCATATTAATAAAATTAATTAATTCTAAAAATAAGTAAACAATTCCCATGATTAATTCACGAATCAATTTTCTTAATTCACAATCTCAATATCTCAAAATTAATTAAACAGTTAATTATCTCAAATTAATGTACTCAATATCTCATAATCAATTAATCAATTAATTATCTCAAATTAATAGACTCAGAATCTTTTTATTAATTATACATTTAATTATATCAAGAACCATTAAATATTATTATAATTAACTAAATAAATAATTTTCTCAGATAAAAAATCATAACATTACTTTCATCAATTAATTCACAAACTAATTATCAATGTAAATTACATTACTTAATTCCCAATTACATAAACTCATAAATGAAATTATTTAATTGAAAAAACAAATAATTACACAGCTCTACATAATTAATTCATCATTTAATTAACCTCATCATTCCAATTATATTATAATGTAATTAAATAATCATTTTACTTCCACTTATGAATTGATCAGTCAATTAATCCCATCGATCCCATTATTTAATTAAATAGTTAAATAATCCCATTATATCCATTAATTAATTCATTGATTAATTAATCCCCTAAATCCATTTATTTAATTTAACAATTTAATAATCACATTACATTAAATAATTAACTCAATAAATAATTAATCCTTCAATCCTATTATTTAATTAAACAAATAAACAATCACTTTACATCTAGTAATTTTTCAATAATTAATTAATCTCATTAATCCCATTAATTAATTCAACAATTAATTAATAAATTTACACCCACTAATTAATTCAATAATTAACTAATCACATCAATATAATTATTTATTATAATAATTAAATCATCAAATCACACAGATTAATTTTTTCATCAATTTACTAATCATCTCAACACAATTTTTTAATTAAACAAGTAATTAATCTAAAAAATTAATTTATTAATCGCAATTATATCTATTAATATATTCTATAATTAATAATCTCAATTCAACAACTTCAAAATAACAATATTTATTTCAGCAATTAATTAGAAAATTTCCACAATCTCTAACTTGATATAATTAATTCAATAGTTTATTATTCCAAATAATAATCTCATTATCCCAATAATTCCCCATAATAGATTATATAATTTTTTAATCATGTAAACAATCAAAATAACTCCAAAATTAAATAAATAAATATTTTTTTTAATCCAGAAATTTAAATATCTTTGTAAATAATTATCAAATTAATTATCTGAATCAAAAAATTTAATATCATCCTAATTAATTCAATAATTACATTTCTCAAGCCAATCAATTTAGTAACTCTATAATTTATTCAAAATTTAATTACATATCCAATGCGTGATGCAAGACATAAGATGTTGGTAAAGCATTCCTGGTGAAACATACAATATAAGGTTGTCATGATGCTACACTAATCCTTAAGAATATGTAATGGAATTCATGACCACTAGGCCTTCGGTCCATGAATTGAATAAATAAGGTTTGATGTGTGGGTTAACCATGGGTGGGATTATGGACTCATTTTCCGGCCAGGTTGTAGTGTGTTCCTGTTTAATGTGATTATATCCCTAGGCATGTAATATATATAATTTACTCAACAATTAATTATTCATCATCAAATTTTAATATCATATAATTAAACAAATAATTAATTATCCATCTTTTAAATTATATATCACATAATTAATTTTATTTTCATTAATAAACATCATAATTCAATATCATATAATTAAATCAACTATATTTATTTAATGTCAGATGTTAATGTCACATTACTAATTCAAAAATTAATTAATAAACATCAAAATTCAATATTATTATGATTATCACAATAATTAATTATTTACAAATCCCAAATCAATATTCTAATAAATAACTCAACCATTAATTATATTCAAATTTTAATTTTATAATAAATTAAATCACCAAATTTATTAATTAAATCAAAAAGTTAAATTTTTAAAATCCTTATACATTCATTAATTACAAAAATTTAATTGAAATTAAGATTAATATAGTTCAATAATAAACCACCTACCAGAATTTTTTTATGAGTATTTTCCCCATGGAAATCACAAATTAGAAGTGATTAAATCAAGAATGCGACGATGTACATAGCCTAGATCAGAAACAAAATTATACAATTAAATAAATTATATATCAAATATAGATCTAGATTCATCAATCCTCGACCTAGATTCACATGTTCATTATCTATATCCATTTTACAAGATGATAAAACCCCACCAATGAAATTGGAGAAAAATGAATACTGAAAGGGAAACCAAGTAGGATATAATCCACTTACCTGGATGATTGTGGATCTACAATATGTTCATCAAATCATTAAAAATGCACATTAGAAATCCTTGTAATCTATTTAATAATTTTCAAAATCATGAAATATGGAATGTGAAAGAATGGGGGTCTAATTGGAGTGGAAAAGGGGGTTAAGGAAAAATTAAAATGAATTTTTGTGTTAATTAAATTTGTTTGCATGGTTTTCTGGGATGTAGCACATGGTTTCCCCTAACCATGTGCCTAAACTGTGAGACTATTTTATAGCAGTTCACAATTAATTATAAGTTTCTTCATGTTTTGATTAACCATGCACCAACTATGGACAAATCTAATGATCGAGGTTTCATAGGTTTCTATGATCAGGCACACGGTTTCCCCTTACTCTGAACCAACCGTACACAATCCATTTTTCTTAATTTTTTCACAATATTTATCCAAATTCACATCATGGTAAATACAAAATGAAAATTACTAACAAAATCAAAAAATAATAAATAAAATCACCCCTGATTCACATAGAAAAAAGGTCAGAATCAATTATGAAGTTCATCGAGATGTCCTTCAACATCAACTTGGGAACATCTAAAAGAATGAAAAAACCACTAGTAATTTTGTAGTTAAACATAACCTTTGGGATGGCCAAACATTGTGAAAACGCTATTTTACAGCACACATCATCTGAATCCCCCAAAAAAATATCTCATCGATCAAAATATCTATTTCAGGCCAAAATATTATTCTAATGGTGAACTAATGAACTCAAATAGAATAGTCTCATGCATCATAGATTGAATGAAAATAATTCTATGGAACAACATCCAGTGATTTCCATTCTCAAACCAACTATCAAGCGAATCACTACAAAAAATTCAGTCATCCGAGAACTCCACCTCAAAATTCCCTAGCTTGGACTCCTACACCTTATATAAAAAAGACGTGTAAACTATAATCTATAATATTTAACATCATAATCCAACCTCTCCAATATAAAGATGAATCAGTAATCATTTATCTATCTATTAATAAAAATCTATAGATTCACACATGACATCACTAAAGGACATCATTCTGAGTGTGACAGATACAACATTTCCATTTACGGAACTATATAAAATATCAATTTCCATGCCCCACAAGAATTCCATTCACCCACTCTAATGAAATTTAATTTCACAATATCATGAAGACCAATAAAAGGATATGTATATTCATAAAACCCAAAAAGGCACCCCGATAAGATAATTACTAAAAAATTGTTTGAAAACACAACTTGAACCAACTCAAAATCAATGGTGAAATATTTATGATCATGGCGTTGTAATGTCCACAACCCATGATAACAACTGATCTCTACTACATCAGAACATATCCCAACACATTATGGAAAGCATTATGGAAAATATCTAACTGAAAACTAACTGTTGGAAATCAAGGGACTAGATAACTGTCCAACATACCCTTATGGTAATCAAGAGCCATATAATAGTGGTTTGTCCACATTAATTCATGATCCTTCTAGAGAGGGATTTCATAGATGTCTTATCTCAAGAGAAATTGGCTATGAAACAACAGTAAAAGAATGGAATACCAAGGAAAATATACACAATTATTAATATCCTGGGTGATTCCAAAGACACAACATTATTTTTATTCTATGGATCCATATATACTCCATATATGAAAATAACATACCAATAAAAATTGAATTCATGATCCTAGAACTCACACTTAAATAACTTCTTGTACATCTTCTTGAAGGGAAGAACTCACAAAACAACAGATATATTCTATGTATGGTCCTCCTAATATAATAATTACATAGGAATATTTTTTATATTTGACGATCAATCACATATCTAAAAACTGAATGAACACTACATTCAACAACAACATGAATACATTTGGAGGATTTATGGAAAAAAAGAATTGCAATGAAGTCACAATTATGATGATAAAAATTAAATGTATTCTTCTAAATATCCTCATCCTTCCCCCATATCTATTGATTTCATGACCAAAGATCTATCTTTAAGAACCAATTTACTCCCTTCAATTGTTCCAATAAATAATTGATCCTTGTAAGAGGTTCTTGGTTCAACACAATCACATGGTTCAAGGGATGATATTAGAAAAAAAATTACAAATTTTTGTTGAACATCATTATGAACAAATCTATTACTTCCCAAGATGATGCACTCAGCCAAAAAAACATGAGTAAGAGATCATCATGCTTTACTAACATATCTCACAAGTCAAAAAGTTATATCCTATATAGATACATTGATATATGATACACACCTGGATATATCTCATTATAATACTTCATATCCCTTGGATTTTGTAATGACACAACCTCATACTAAAATAAATTAGGATAATATCAAAAAATAATAAGAAAAATTATTTCATTGTAACATTGGAGATCATCATAAACAAATAAATTAAATATGGGATGGATTGAAAAAGATAGTGACACATTCTACGATATAATTTTCAGAAAAAACTAAATGATCAACTGCATCATTATAAAACAAATCTTACATCCTAATGTAATCTATAATGTGGATCAATTAATATAACTATGCCACGATGATGATGAAATGATATGGTTACATCTATAATCATAGGAAATATCCCTATTAGAGGTGATTACACAAAATTATCTCCCAGTATCTATATACGTGATACAATTCATCTTAAAACACCATAAGAAGATTCAATGCTAAGGGAACTCAATACCCCAGAACCTCAAGCCCTATATCATGGATAATGAATGATGATATAATTTATTGAGTTTAACATGAATGAGAAAACATTAAATCATTTATAAAATATAAAAAGGGTGCCTCAAACTAGGTATGGATTTCCAAGAACTAGAAATGCTAATGCATGAATCTGACCATGACCTTCTATAAGTCCTCTCAGACATTACTAACAACAACTTCACTTACCAGATATTTCTATATGACTACTAGGATAATTTCGAGGATGTTATTTTCCAACCCCATATCATTTCTATGTCTCACAAAATATATCACCTGAATGCATATATCTCTGTTATAACCGTGACACCTGGAAAAACTAATGTCAGATCCTTGTATTTTATACCTTGTATGACATGCGACATCAAGTGCATAATATAATATAATATCTTTATACATTATAATATATTTCATATTTCAAAAATATTCTATAAATTTCAACAAATGAAACACTAATTAATTAATCAATGAATGAAAAATGGGGTTAGTGTACATCATACTCAACAACTACATTATTTTATATCTTGTGTTATATAAAAAACTAACATTATTTGATTGTATGAGCTATACGCAATACCGAGTCTTACCCAAAAAAATCTTTAATTAAAATATTATTATTTAATATAAAATAGTTTTTATGAATAGTATTAACTATATAATGAAAATAAATTTTGTATACAACTGAATAATTGTTTATAGATATACAATAAATGAATATAAGAACCAATTTAATATGAAAAGAATATTTTTTTAGAAATCTATTTTTTTTCACAATGTTATTTTAACCTAATATATTAAATTAATAACAATTATTAAGTGAAATATTTTTAATATATTTTTTATATAATAATTAAATTATTTTATTCCATTCATCAAATATATTAGGTTTGCATATTATAATAGTAAACCCAATATTTCACATGAAAACCTCTATTTTTATTAAATCATTTGTAGTACATTTTGATTTAGAACCTATTTTAAAACATAATTTTGACATTTTTGTGAATTTAATATGATAAAATAAATTTCAATTTTATATTCAAAAAGTAAAAAATATATTAGGGTTAATTATTTGTAATTTTCAAAAAAACATCAGTTTTTACTGAATAGTGAAAAGAATTTTGTTTTAGTTAAAAACTACCTTTTAATTTAAATAATAATTACTATCAATTTATATTCTATTTTTTTAAAGTAAAATTGGATAAATAATATATATAATAATATATTTATTTTTATTAAATCTAATTTTTCTTTTAAAATATAATATAAAAACATAACAACCTTTTCATAATTTTTCTAATAATATATAAACAATTATTGAAAACAATTATAAGTTAAATTGATTAAAATTAATCATAACATTTAAGTCCAAATTATACATAATTTGACCCTAAACGTTAAAATTAGGGGCCCAAATGGCCTAGACGCTTATCCAAGACCCATTGGATTTCCATAGATCACCAATAAACCATCAATAATTGTGTTTTATTGTGTTTTAAATCTTATTTTAGGTAATAACATGTTCACACCTAATTTGTTTCTAAGAATCCCTAGTGTGTCCCTTTCCATCCCTATAAGAGGCACCCATATACTCATTCCTCACACCAGTAAAACACCTAATGTTCATCTATTATATACCCATGTATCCTACAAAAATTAAATATTCAAATATTCAAGCTGCCCTTTTGTAAAAAACCATCTCATGGAATTATTTTTGTACAAACCAAATGGGGTTACCCGATTTTAAGGTAATTCCTTCTCTCCAAATCGTTTCATTTATTTTCCATTTTAACCCCTACACTAAATTGATTCCATTAATGAGTGGAAAAAACAGTATAATACATATACAAGTATGGTTTTATAAAAATATATAGACCTTCACTTCAAAAATCTCCATCTTTTGGAAGAGAACATATTTTTTCTACGTATGATGAACTACTGCCACACAATACGATAATTGTTCAGTTTTACATCTAACACCTCTAATGGTGGCCATTATGATTGAAATTATGTTTATATGTGATATATATTATATTAATAAAGTCATTATGATTATATATTTTCTATTTGTCACACACCATTATTCTTTCCATGTTGTGTAAATAAGATAATTTCATTTGAGGATGTGTGGACTACCTCCCCTAAATGAGATATGACACAATAATTTCATTAATGGAACATATAAATGAAGTTTATAATAAACAAATGTGACATATATATGATGTATAAATTATGCTGAAATTTTAAAATACCAATTTATCATTTGGTAGTAATTCTATTAATACAGTAATGAAACAAAATTAGCATTTATGGGTATGTTCGACATACCATCTTTATAAACAACACACCACATTTCTAATATCCAAATATTAAGAACAATTATAAATACATGTGTATTGTATATATTATATTGTTTAGTCAATTTTTACATTATTAAGATGATAAAGTGTGATATATTTAACATGAAAAATAAATACTAATTCAAAATATACTTGAAAAAACCCTACAGTTAAAATCTAAAATAGATAAAATAATAAAAGTGTGTAAACAAACTAGTAATAAACCATTATATGAATTTAATATGTGATATAATAAACATGATAATGGTTATTTTTTTAGTTAGTAAGATTTGTTAAACCACAATATAGGTGGTTAAGGACCACACAACAATATTAACGTTATGGTATGGATATTCATCTCATATTTAAATTTGTGAGATTAAATTCATATTCAACACTTAATTATTTTTTGTTCCTTAATAACATCCTATTTTGAAACATTTTTTTCATGATTCCACTTATTACCCTGATATTTTATGATTAATTAAATTTCATACCTTTCTGGTGATTATGATTTAATTTTTTTATAGTTGTATGAAACACTTTGGAATGATAAATGATTATTCTCCTCAAATGTTCTTAATATCACTTCCAATGGTGGTTGTTAATTTTCCTTTTAACCATAAATTTACTGTAACAAATTCTCATTGAATTGTTTTTTAAATATCCACATTATCATTAAATAGATATTAAAATTACCAAAAATATATACATCTTCATTGCCATGTTTACATGGAAAGGTATTTTATAAATCTATATTTCTCATCCAATACAGTTATATGATAAGGAATATTATTTATTTTCGTTATTAAATATCTGGAATGATTGTTGATTCAATGAAGGGTGAATATAATTCTATATATAGCTCATCTATTCATCGATAGGTTCTCACAAAATGGTTTTGTTTTCCAAATTAAACTACAGATGGATCCATTGTTTTAAACTGTTTGGTGGATAGATCTTTATAGTAATATATCCTCATGTGTCAATGAAAAGAGGTCCATTAAGATATAATTTCATTGAAATTATATTAATTTAATATTCATCCATCAGATTTTGTGTCCACATAACTTCAGATACATTTCATTATTAGTTCATTGAATAAATGGAATGTGTTTTAGCTTCTAACAATGTTGTATTGGAATTTCATTTTCTTGTTATTGGAATGGAATGAGTAATCAATAATTTACCTTTCCCCATTAATTATTATCTATTATTAATAATTCATTATGATTTACAAAACCTTACTAAGAATTTGAGATCATCCTTAGTTTGTTTATTTCTCTAGTTTATGATGAATAAATATTCAAATATGCATTCAAGCATGTATTTCGTTTCATTTTATTTTGTATCCTGTTTTTATTTATTATTTCCAAATATACTAATGGTATAATATATGTATTATATCATTCTAATAATGCTAAACCAAATGGACCTTCAGGATTTCATTTCAATTTATAATTCCATTTTAATGTAATAATGAACCAGTACAATAATTCTGGGGTCAGGACACTACAATTTGTATCAATAGTGGTTTAGAAACCACCATGGAAATTATATTTAGAAACATTAGATAACAAAAACCAAACCTAAGATAGAAATTTAGTATAAGAGTAGACGAACACCCAAGAAATTTTTATTGTATAGATTTTGTGGGTTTTCCTATTAATAAATCCCTATCTGGATAGTACAAGTTGAAATGGTTATAGAACAGATGTACCTTCGAGTAAAAACTATGAAAGGTTTTTTCATGCTACACTCGGGGTAACCTAGTACATGAGAATGGGCGTTATTACGCACATGGTTTGAAATTATTGGGGAATCTTCTTAGGATAATCGACATTTTATTTACAAAGAATTATGAAATATTTGAATGAATTTGGAAAATGATTAATGATTGTTAAACAAAAGTTTTATTATATTTAAAAATAAGGTGTAATTATTATCATATCTTAAATAAATGTACACACTTTTTTCACAATAACTAATTTTACTCGCACTATTCTTTTTTGCGTTAATAAAATTATGGAACCTGAAGGATATAAGATGACATCGAACATGAATGAAAACATGGAGAAAATGACTATTCAAATGATATGTTTATTAGAGTAAAGAATATCATGTTCATGAAAAATCCTTTTTCCAAAATTATAATTAACAATATATAACTTCACCAACATCTGAGCACAGAAATGATGAATATGATTGATGATTAATAGATCTCATGTTGTGAAGTCCATGTATAAAAATGGCTCAACATTCAATATGTGAGAAGTGTTAAATGAGACACCCAAGAAAGTGTCTCAATATTACAAGTAAATGAATTATGTGTGGGAAATAAGGACATAAGGAAAAGGTTTTATGAGGGAAGAGGAATAAAATGATGGAAGGAAATAAATCTCATCCTATGAAATAAATTATATTACTTTGTCGTTAATGTGGTAAACAAAGAAATATCTGAAATCAATGACCTAACCAATAGGATAAAATCTTTACCATTGAATAATATATGTCTAAAAAAATGGGTGATGTATTTATTTATTGAGTGTGTATTGGAAAAATTATTCAAAATATTATTTAGTGATTTACCTATTATCAAAGATATCCATTATATTTAAATTTATAAGTTAAACTAATATCGTTATAGCTAAGTCAAACCTATATGTTTGGTGACAACAGATCTTATACGGATAGGCCATAGTTATTGAACCCATGAGTAATGGATGAAAATGGAATCATGCAAACCACTAACCTATATAATGGCATTCTTAATTTTCATGATTTTTAGATAAACCATTTAACAAATAATTTTATTATCTTGAACCAATAGTAACACATTTGTGTATTAGAACTTAATCTATTAACCATATTTATATTGGGAGATATTTAATGATAAATATTAGGACATGTCACTCTTTTACAGGCCTTATGATCCTTTAAATTCATCTTTTAGGGATTTACGCATAAATAATACTCATTGTTTGTATTTAATTTTTAGGATTAAAGGGAAGAATTAGAATTTGATCCAAGACCAACAAAAATATAGGATTTTTCATATGATATTGAAACCTATGATGTGAGATTTTTTTTATTCTTTGTTAGTGATAGAATTACCCAACATTAGGATAATGTCTTTGATATAAAAATGATGTCATAATACCTAAATTTCAGTTGAACTGAACACCTTCACAGTCTTCAATGATTATTTTTTTTGAAGAACTCAACATTCCATTGATCAATAATTTGTTTTTTATTGGTGACCACATTTCCAAATTATAAATATTCACACATTCGCTCCACGTATGTATCTCTACTTCCCCTCAATGTTCTCATACTTATGATTCTATTTACATGGTAGTCGATGTGACCTTTTTATATTCAAATCTCAATTATATAGATGATGACTTATGAACACTTATCACGATGTGGGGTTTCGAAAAGATGGTGAGTCCAACAATCTATCACCATGATTGATTTCAAATTTCGAGGATGCAATTTAAATAAGCCAGGGAGAATTTACCAACCTAAATCACAATGTGAACACCATGTATTCAATATCATTTATGACACACAACCTTATGCATGAAATGAAATATCATATCCATATACTCTATAATATATTTACTATTTAAAATATACTCTATAAATTTAAATGCATGAAACAATATGTTATCATGAAATGAATGCAACACAGGGATATCGTACATCATACAGAATAAAGACCTTCCTCTATAACCTGCGTTATACACAAAAACAACCTTCTTCGATGGATTTTTCTATACACAGTATTAAGTATTACCAAGAAAAAATCTACAATAAAAACATTTTAATGTAATATAAACAAGACGTTATGAATAATATTTACTAAATTATAAAAATATATAGAATAGAAAATTAATACATTAGTTAAAAATAAATTAAAAATTTATATAATAACCAATATGATGATAAAAGAATATTGTATAGAGAGAATTTTTCTTATCAGAAATCTATTTTACCCTAATAGACTAAATTAATTACAATTAGTTAGTAATATTAACTTAATAACTATGTTACATAATTTATCAATTAATTTTTATATTCATCCAATATATTTGGTAAGCATAAGAAAAGAGAAAACACAATACTTCACGTAAAAACCTATATTTTCATTAAGGCATTTTTACCATATTTTAATAGAAAGCCTATTTTAAAACATAATTATGACACTTTTTATGAATTAAATATGATAAAATAATATACATTTTTTATTTAGTAATGTCCAAATTATCTTAGGTTTATTTTTTTGGGATTTTTCTGGGGAATTACATTTTTTATTGAATTGAGAAATTGTTTTCATTTATGATATAACCTTCCTTTTCACTTAAATATTTATTATGGTTAAATTATATAAAAATTTGTTTTAAAGTCCCAGTTGATTAAATATACATCTATTAATACAATTTACTTCATTATAATAAATTATCCTTTGTAAATTGAATAGTAAATCATAAAAAAAGTTTGAGCATTTTTCTACAAAATCCAATTAACTTGTCTATCGGTGAGATTAGCATTAATCAAAATTATTTCTCTTTTATCATTTGAATTTTTAAAATCAGAGATAAATAATTTTAATAAATATAATATATTTTTTAGTAATATAAAATTAATTAATTTTTGACAAAAACGATTAGTAAATGTGACTATAATTTACCACAACAGTTAAGGAAAAATTATGGTAAATTAGGGTATATAAAATAAAATTAAGGGCCCAAATGACATAGACGCCATCCCAAAAACAATTATTTTCCAATGGTTCTAAATTAAAACATCTATTATTTATATTTTTGGTTTCATAAGACTTTTTTAGGTAAGAACATGTGCACACCTGATTGGTTTCTAAGAATCAGAATTATGATTATTTCCTTCCCTATAAAAGGCAACCACCTCTACCCAATACTAAATCCTCTCAAACCTCTATATATCATCTAGGATCTACCCATGTAGCCTAAAAAACCCTTTATGCCTCAAATACTCCCATTGGGTAGAAATCCTCTCAACTAATCTTTTTGGCACAATGCCAAACTAAATGCTGTATTTAATGGTAATGTCTTCTCTCAAGATACATTATTTATATTCCTTTTTCACACCCTCCACTCATATTATTACATTAAATATTGAAAGATATTTTATAATATACATATGAGAATGTTTTAATGAAAATATTTCTACCTAAACATACACACACCTCCATGTAATGGAAGTGAACATATTGATTCTCTGTTTGAAGAACTGTTTTCTTATTAAACGATGCTTGTTAAATTTTACCCTAACACTTCTCATTATAGAAATTATCACGTAAAATATTTTTACATATGATATAAATTTTATTTCAGAAACTTTTATGGTTTTATTATATTTTCATCCTAATATATATTATTTAAATGTTTTGTAAATACGATTACCTCATTTGAGGGAGTGTGGACTACAACCCCCACAATGCAATTTGACTCGTTCAATCCATACATGGATCATTTAAAGGATAATATTAAAAAAATATGTTACATATATATTATATAGATATTTTAATTTATTTAATATATTTATCTATAATTTGGTTTTAATTATTTTAATATAATAATGAAATGATAGTAGCATTAATGCGTACACACGACATATCGTCCCCATTAACGTTTCACTTCATTTATAATATCCAAATATTATAGACTATTATAAATAATAACATACTGAATATATTAGTTAATGTAGTAATCAATTACATTTTTGATATGATGAAACTATGATATATTTAACAATAACAACAAATAACAAGTCAAAATATACATGAGAAAACTGGGAAATTCACATTCCAAATATTAAAAATGATGATAGATTTTTTTATAAACGGGTAATAAAGAATTGTTAGAATGTAATATATGATATAATAAGAATGATTATGGTTCTGTTATTTTTTAGTAACATATTTTAAACAAATATACATGATATTAAATAACTCACAATAAGATGAAGGTTAAGGTAAGTATTTTCATCTAATGTTTAATATGCGAGATTAATGTTATACTCACTACTTATTTCATTTGTGTGACAGGACTACATCCCAATTTTATCCACCATATCATAAATCCAATTATTATCATTATATTATAAAATTTATTTAATGTCATACCACTTTGGTAATAATGATTTGAATGTTTCTATGTTGTATGTGACACAAATGAATGTTGAAATATTGTTATCATCAAATGTTCTTTATCTTTATTCTTATTATGCATATTAATTTTTCTCAAAGAAATAACATTATTTTAGTTTATTACCATTGTAAATTTACTTGAATATCCAAATTCTCATCCAATGGATTTCTGCTTTTCCAAAACTGTATACAGTCTTTCATAAAGTGTTTACATTGATAGTTATTTTATAAATCTATATTTCTCATCTAATATAGGTATTTGATAAGGAATAATAATTATTATGTTTATTCAATATGTGGAATGATTTTTTAATGATGTTATAGCTGGATCCTGAACATTATATTGCTCCTTGATTCATAGATAGTTTCTCATGAGATGATTTAGTTATTAAAGTAGAAAAAAGGATGGATCTATAGTTTTAAACTTCTTGGAAGATATATCTTGATAGTAATAGGTCATCATGTTCATTAGACATGAGGTCCACTAATTGTTATTTTCATTAATATGATATTATGTTATTAATTATGCATGGAATTTTTAATCAATTTACCTATGGATACATTTCATTTTTAGCTCATTGATTAAATATAATGTGTTTCAGATATTTACCTTAACATATTGATTTTCCTTATCTAGTTAATTGAATTGCCTCTCTTATCAGTCATTAACCATGCAACATTATTTATTTTCATTGAATCCTTATCACTTATGCTTTATGTATCCTCACTGAGAATTTAAGATCACCCTTAATATGTTTCTTTCCCCATGTAATGAAGATGAGATATTTCAATTAGCATTCAGGGATGTATTTTGTTCCATTTTGTTATATATAATGTTGGTATGTCTTATTTACAAATTTAATAAGGGTATAATGTATGAAATATGGCTTTACAAAAAAGATAAACTAAAAAATTATTCAGAATTTTTATACTTCTAACAATTCTGATGTAATTTAATAATGAACTGGGACCAGGCTTCTATTTTCAGGGCGCTACAGAAACTGCCTCAATAGGGGAACCATATTTAGAATAACTGGAAGCAAATAATTCCTCATTACATTTGAAAATATTGACCGTTTATAACATCATCCTCCAAAAGAAAAACACATGTATAATATCATAGAATTGATATGAGATCTAACTCACCTAGAGAAATCTGGCGATGAGGGAAGGGACCTAAAACTGGAAGAATGGAAATACTTCTTTCCTAAAATCTGGGAACCTAGGCCACAACTCTTATTTGAGATGAATATGGATGATTACCCAATTTTTTAGAATAATATTCTTTCTTCTGTCCTCTAAATAACATATTATTTTCCATGAACCTCATATTATTTCATATGAATATAATGGTTTATTTGGCTCTCATTCCCAGGACATAAAACCTCATCAAAATTCCTCTCTCTATGCTCGTCATCTATTAATATGTATAAAGCATATCCCAGTTGTAAAATTAAGAGGATCCTAAATGCATATAAAATAATCCTCCCCTACAAAAGGGTTATCATATCATAGAAACTATCCTCTATCATAGTCTATGAATGATTCTAATCTATGAATTTGTCTTAAAACATCTCCCATGATACTACAAATGCATATTGATCATCAAGCAATGAGAACCACCAGTTCCTCACTTTTCCTGCAACATCTTCATATCCAATTAAACTGAGTGACCCTTCTAAGGATGAATATATTTTAAGTCTATATCAACCTCATCCAACTAGTCTTATTTTAATGAATATCCTGAAAATCCATCTTTATTATGAATATTCAGGTATATAAATTCTTTGAGATTCTAAATCTAATGGTTTCCATCACAAACCTCTACAGTATAGTGATATGATAGAACATGTTGTTAATCATATTTGACAAGAACCTAATGATGAAACATTCCTAAGGATTTACATTCAAAAATAAAATAATTTTAGGTCACCTTAACATGGATTATGTAATATTTTACAATAAATAATTTATTATTTTTGTTATATTGAGGATATTTTTACCCAATCTCGAGGTCTACCCATTTCAAGAATATAAGAAAAGAAAAATTATGAATGACCATTTCTGTGGTCTCTACCTTACATATAGTATCAGATTATTTAGGAGGATCATTAATTATAATATTATATAGATCATATCACAATGGTATTTAAAAACCCATGTCGCAGACGTTAACCAATTCTTACATTTCATTAAAATAACTCATTGAAATTATTTCCCTACTGAGAAATGAAATCTCACATGGGAATGTCTCCAAAAATTATCTAATCTCTCAAACATACACTTTAATTACACTCTAACAAAACACAACCCCCCCCCCCCCCCCGAAAAATATTTCACAATATAGAGATAAGGATGTAGATTTTCTGATGACATCCTCTAAAAATACCTAGGATGGAGACTAGCAGTAAGGGAATAATAAACATACATATGGGAGGAATTACCATCCAATAGAGCAGTTAAAAATGAGTGATAAAATAGATGAAAATAATGTTATCAAACATATATAAAATGAAAACCCAAGTGAATCAATCAAATTAAATAATGTAATATAACAACACAAAGTAAAACTGAAAATTGAAAAAGGTAAAGACCACAGTAACCACGAATCACACACTTCTCCTACAGAACAACAAGAAAATAATATCTAGCATGTTCACCAACAAAATCTAGTTAATGTGAAAAATGTTTATATATATGTAGAATATGAATAAAATTATAATAATTCGGACCCTCATGGATTATTTTTTAATATATAAAGAAATAATGCCAAATAAAAATCAACAAAAATAAAACAAAGTCATCACATAAATATATCTAATATGCTCCCAGCCACACCATAGTTAAATCATGATGAATATTCTGTAAAGTGTTGAATATAATTTAATAATGAAAAAATAAATGTACCATATCCCTTATTCCCCATTGGTTTTCTATTCTTCCCTAATGTCACACAACATAAGCCATATGTCTCCAAAATATGACAAAACAATGATATATGGGCAAGGAAAAAGAACATTCACCTCATGAACAAAATCATCCCACATCTCGTCAACATATATAATGAAAATGTATTTTATAGGACACGCCACAGATTGTGTGGCATGTATCATACATCCGGTATTATACTTGAATCCATTACAGCCTATACTCTGAGTAAGTAACTCCTACCTTAATAAACCATTCATATCATACCTAGAATAATAATTTCTATACAATATCTGGAAATACATATGTGTGAAATTACCTTTAGTCATCACATTGATATACATGAATACATCCAGTAACTAAAATTCATGCATACCATCACTAGTAACTACGTATATAAGAGAGAAGGGATATATGGGGTAATCATAAATCCCTTCTCCCATAGGGATGTTATGAAAAATACCTAGCCAGATTCCACAAAGGGTCAGTCGCCCAATCTAACTAGGGCGGGGTAGTGTATGAAATCAAAAAATATACATGATATAATTTACCTTCAAATCTAAATATGGGAATTACCTAGTTTGAAAATCAACTAAAACTAATGTAGTTTGGCCTCTCAACATCCACTTATATGAACATATATGAAATAATCACATTGAAAAATAATGAGATACATTAACTAGTTATTTAATTTTTATAATTAAATTAAATTAGTTAATTTATTATCCTTTAATTATGCAACAAAATTTTTCAACATGACATGACATTAATAATCAGAGAAATAAAATATCCCCATGGATAATATACTATAACTCAATGGGTTTTCAGGGTTAATATAATTTAAGAATTTATATTTCATCATCATCCAAACCCACTGGTAAAATTGTTAATAATTATTAGTATCATTCCATATAGTATATAATATAGGAAACCACCCTAGGATACAACGAAGAGGAGACGTGAAACCAATAACATTAAACTGCCTCATGGATTGGAGAATGGAATGTTGATAAATAATACATTTGCTGAATCATCCATTAAAATGATTATTAAGAGAGAATATCATCTCTCAACATCACATCAAAGGGTATGTCTACCTTCAAACCCTTACATCACATCCATTTCAATTGTTGTCAACCTATTCCCTATAAAAATGAATCTTGACATAAATATAGTAAATTTATGCTACATTATCTTGGCCTCCCCACCGACATATTAGATCGCACATTTTGGGATCAACCATTTATGGATAACATTACATCATGGCCTCACCTACCCAAAACACACAATTGTTCCCTAAATCATATATCTTTGGCTCCGAACACATCTCATAGATATGCTCTCATCTAGAGCACGTTAGAAAAGATGTAAGAAACAATCAATCATAACCATTAGTAAAATGTAGGACCTAAATTATGGAATGCATCCATTACAAAAAAATGAGGACCCAAAATTCTATAATCAAGGAAATCCGACTTCAAATGTTCATAAGAAATTGAGGCCCTAAAATTTATCTTCATCATACATCAAGTTTATATTCCATATTGAACTTACCTCTTTATTATTCCCATTTCTCAACTACGTAATTCTAATTTCCAAGTTATAATAATCTATACATATATAATTCATGCTCATTTCACTTAAATTAGACTCACCAAAATGATATAATTACCAATCTCATTTAATATTACTTTTACATGATATGAACTAGAATAAATATTATTCCCATTATTTACCAATAGAAATAATCACATTTAAGATCAAATTTAATTTAATGATTTCATTAAATCAATTTCATCAATATCAATTTATAACAAATATTATATTACAAAGATTCATCTTATATAATTGTTTATAATCCAAATAATATTTATTTAATTACATATTTACATAATTTATTGATTTCAACTTGCCTCTCCCAGCATAAATGAATTGTAACAAACATAACATAGATAACACATAATCATAAAAATCAATTCTAAACCACTCATAATGTTATAAATCAACAACAATTTCATATGATAAGTTTCCAGTTTCATTATTATCATTCAATATTTGTAATGTTATATCAATTTCCATCCAAATGGATAAACCATGATCAATTTATGGTTTCACATAACAAAAATATGCTATATAATGAATCCACTATCTTAAAGAGGTCAAATATTATTTTATGAAAATTGGCCAATGCTGAAAATCCTGAACACCTGTCTAACAAGAATTTGCATCCAACCATTGATTCCAAAACCCAACCACACAAATAGAAAACTAGTAAAATGATATAAAAAACATATATATAATCATACATCACAAGAAAAAAGGCAACGGAATAACCATATCAATTAACTACAATAAATTAAGAAGAAGAAAAATACGATCACTATGAATCATAGAACGAATGTTAGGAATCAATCCCTAATAATGTTATTCCAGAATGTAGTAATGGAGGGCTGTAATATTTTATAGATTTAGGGGAATTGGTGTAGGTTTTACGAACACAAGAGATATTTCACCTTTTATAAGTTAATTGGAAATGAAATTTATTTAAATTTCAACCCTTATATGTCATTTAAATAACGGGATTCATGTTTCACCAAAAAACATTTCACCTACACACATTTAATACTCGATATTTATGCACTATGAAACAATCTATGAACCATCCTTAATAATAAATGAAATAAACATACATGCTATGAAAAGTTATCACATTCCATTTATTCTCCCATATTATATATTTTCAATATCAAACACCTCCATCCTTATTTTATGCCTCCCCTGAACCCCACGTGCCTCAGAAACATGAAAAACATATCTATATTTGGACCTAGGTCATTACATTAGATATATTAAGAGATTATAATTTATATTAAATTAATACCCTCAAAATGAATAGTTTACTCAAACTAGTTTTCCAATTTGAGAATGACCACATAACTAAAATCATAATGACACTATAGATTCGCAATCCAGAAAGAAATGATAGGGTGGGGAATGAATAAAATGTAAATATATAAATTTATAAGATATATATTGGTGTAAAACTATATATAATAACAACATCACAATCAAGGATATGGTTTTTTCTCACATTATGGAAGCATCAAACCATTTTATATATGTGTAAATTTATGAAATATGGAGGATTTAATTTCACCAATAAGAACCATTTTTTCCATGTAAATCATAGAAGTATATTGTCATTGAATTATAGAAATCTCTAAAATATATATATATTATATGTTTTAAATTTTCTATTGATTTATTTCACAATGTTACAATATGGGTCACACCATGATTTTTTTTACCCTATTAGACTCCCTTCTCATTCCATATATAATCAACATAGTGAATGTTAGTATAATATCACGAAATGCTCATATATTATTCAGTGAACATTTCTTATATCCAACTCCTTCTATCTTTCTACTAAGACAATATTCATTATTAATATAATAATAGACTCATTTGAATCTCTTTAACTAACGTAAAAAAATGATCATTAATTATATTTAATTAGTTTTTTAGATAATTTATTAATTTAATTTATTAAATAGGTTGTCTTGAAATAGTCATATAAATTCCATGCAAATATTCAATCATTCTTGCCGACAAGTTATTAATATCAAAACATTAAAAAACTAGCAATGTTAAATAAAAATATTCATTAAAATTAAATGATTATCAAGGGGGAGTTAATTCTTCTATCATACCGTAAATTTTTTTCCCCACCAAATCAATTTATAAATATACAATTTATTGATGTTTTATAATTTTCCATTTATATATGGAATGAAAAAACATTCTTCCATTAATATATATCAATTCATTATCTATTATCTTTTAAATTTTACATTACATCACATTAAAATTTATTCTTATCGTCACATAAGGTACAAATCAAATTAACATTATTCATCATTTATATAGACATTCAATGACAAATGTATTTCAACCATATAGAGTCAAAAAACAAAAAATATTCAAGATATATTCACAAAAATGATAATTTTTCTTTGACACATATGTTATGAACATAAATTTAAAATAATTTTTTTTTTAAAATATTTACCATTAATGAATATACCCTAATGAAAAATATTTTATCAATAATGATTCTCCCTTTATAAATGACTTCTCCCTTTTTCCATATACTTAATAAAAATACCTAATGAAATGAAGTATATTAAATTATATTCCAATTTTTTATTTTAAATTCTTCTCTACTCTATTTCTCATATATAATGTACCTTAGATTAAAAAACACATCCAAAAATCACCCTTAAACTATCGAAATCAATAACAATGAAATTTTACTATTTCACCTTCCAGATATAATCAATTTGTTACATATATTATATTCCTTGAATAATTTGTTTTGGCTTTTGCAGGGGAACATATAATATAATATTTAAATATAATAATGAAGACATTCTCATAGTTCTCAAAAACTTATTGAACAAATATCTTTAGTGTCTATTATCCAATTTCAACATCACACTCCCTATTCCCCATACATGAATTATTAAATAATATATATTATTTATTTAGTATAGAAATAAATAAATAAAGTATTCGTGTTATTTTGATCATCCCTATAAAAGGCCACTCAAGGATTTTATGGGAATATTTATGGTTATTTGAGTGTGGATTCTCTAAATGTAGTTAGATTAATATGTAATAATAAATCAATAATTTTAATGGTGAAATCATACTATCATAAATTATTAATATTTGATGAATTTTCTAAAATAATGAATACTAATAGAAGCACTATGTTATGGAATACACACTAGAAATAATTTTTTTTAAATAATATTAATTATTCAATGAATATCATGTATGAAAAATATTTTTTTTAAAAAGTTATTAAATTTCCCAAAATTATGATTTGTTGAATAGTTTCCCAAATTATTCACTCAAAAAATTAAATCACCAAATTATATATATAATTATATAAAAAATATATAAAATTGAATGATTTCGTTCAAATATATAATATGTCCCATAATTTAGTGTTTTCAAAGAAAATATTCATGAAAATTATGCATTTTAAATAACCAAAATAAAAATAAATAATTCATATGATAATGATGGTTTTACAAAAACATAATTGGAAACATTATTCCAGAGTTATCATGCTGGTTGTATAAATAATATAAATTGTTCTTATTCTATCTAAATGTTCTATTTTTTACACATTCCATGTATGAATCACATTTAATGGTGTGAATCACATAAAATGTCATCAAATTCCTCCAAAATGAAACCCATGTGCAATAGATCTGCATATCCTTCACAACTCCACCATATATATTCAATTTGATCCTAATAATATAAAAAACAAAAAAAATGAATATGTTTCATTCTATAAATAAAAAAAATAAGTATTAAAATTGGAACTACTTCATAATATTAAACTAAATATCAATACAAATATTTTATAACAAATAGCTTATTAGAATGATATAAAAAACCATCATTGCCCCTATATGTTAATAATTTTTGTAGTCATTTCAAATGATTTTTCCTTTGTTATATTACTTCTAGATTTTATGTATATAATTATATCTACATTACGAAATTATAATTTTCAATATCATATGATGTAGCCCATATCCTCCCCTTTCATGAAATTGGAATCAAATTCTAAATAGGTGACATAAAAATGGGTTGATTGATATGATGATGAAAGAATCAATTTTCAAACAATACATGTAGGGTATATTTTACATCTTATACTTCTAAAATAAATTTTATAAATTTTCTAGGATCTCATTGAGTTAACTAGAAAACCATTTCTCAAATACCAATTTATTTTCATCGTCTTCTCCTTCTTGTTCCAAATCATTATTTTCAACATAGATTTAATTAGGTTCCTCTTTTTCTCATTCTAAATTGTACACAACAAATCAATCCTTCACCCTCTAAATTTAAGGATTGGGATCCTTTTCCTCCTCCAAAAAACTATACATGACTACAAATTACAGGAAAATGTATATACTAGTTTCAAAATCAGAATAAAAAATTATGCTTAACTGGAAGTTAGATTCATGATTACATATTTTTGACAAAACATAAATTTTTTAATTCCAAAATATTCATCAATAGTATTTTCAATCAACTCATCTAGTATTAATTACATGTTATTTTTAATTTTCATCCTGTATTTGAATTTCTATTTTATTCCTTTTAAGATGATATATTTCTCATCAAATACAGTTGTGGATCACATGTTAGAATTTTACTCATCCATCCATATAATATGATTCCTATATTATAAATCTCAATTTGATGTGTGATTTTATCCAACTTTATAGGTTTAAATTTGTATAGTTATATCATCTATTTTTCTTACATTGAAAAAAACATCCAAATTTGTTAAAATAATAAAATAGTACATGTAAATAATTTTATAAAAAAAATTATCTGATGAGAGAAAATATTTATGAACTATGAATATAATGAAATCTCTATGCCCTATCCTTAGAACTGGTTCCAAATATTTGATATAAGTGGAATGTAAAGTTAGTTCTCCCTGTTCATTACTAAATTCAAATATTTATGATGCACTAGTCCCATAATCACTATATATATAGTTATATAGAATATGGTATTATTTGACTTGATGTTAATCCCAATAGATCATGGATATTAATATCATAATTTAATAACCATTTCATAAAAATAATAAAAATAAGAAATACATCTTAAATACACATCATGTAAATTTCTAAGGAGTTATAGAAATTTTGGTAACGAACCAAGTGATGGGAAATTTGTGTGCTTGTTATAGAAATGAATAAAATAATTTTGATACAATTGTAGGGCTAATGAACTATCATATATGTGTGTCCCATTTTATCACTACAAAATCTCAATCCAAATATCATTTTTCCAATGGTAATTTTAATTATAAAATCAATATTACTATAACCCATGCCATCTTAAAAAAATAAATAAAATCAGTTAAATAGCTATGATAGAAAAAATAATCTTGTAATTAAATAAAAATAAATAATTCTCTAAAAAATAAATAACATTAATACCATAAATATATAGATTTAATAAAAATTCATAATAAATGAAAGTGAAAAAATATATATGAATTGTTTATTTAATTCAAAATAACTATGTCATAACTTTTTCATCATGAAATAAAATTTTAACACTAAATGATTCATATTGATATCCATGAGAGGTTGAGATATTGATAAACATAAAGAGAATTATAATTAGTTAAATAACCTAGTAAAGAACTATACACTAGAGTTACACCACTCAAATTCTTACGATATCTATCTCTCATTATATTAGTGACAAACCATTTTAATTGTAAGAAAAAATACCATGACAGGTAGATTTAATTTCAAAAAATTTATCATATGAATTCATCCTTCTGAATACAATGTTTTAATAGTAAATCCATCATTAATATATATTATAAAATATAAATATTCTAAATCTGTAAAATAATATTGACTTATTTCATATTGTGAAACGATGAGTGACACTGTGATTTCTGTACCCACATCACAAAAACCCTACTGTTGAATATCTCATCCACACTATTTATATGATTGTTATAGTTGGATAGTTTCATCTATTCATGTTTTTCATCTGTAATAATTCTTCTATACAATTTTGTAATGCTCATTATTATATATTATTCAAATGATATTTCTAATTCCTCCATGCCATAATTATTTAAAACAATGATTTCTGTAGAAATTGATTAATGATTAAACAAATTTATAAATTTATTGTATCAATTATACATTTATGAAGTAGAATTATCTATATATATTCAATTATTTTGTTAATTTTATATATATAATGTCTGAGTGAAGTTGTTCTTGAATCTAATGTATAATATAAAAGTCTAAATGGTTGATTGTAAAAATGATTCAAATTATGTTCATTCATAATAATGTGGTTGGGCATAATGTTTATTAGTAATGTTGACCTAATTGATAACGAAAAAATTATAGAATATATACATTAAAAATAGTGTGTTTGGTCATAATTTGTATAAAATATATTCATTGAATTAAATATGGAGAAAATAAAAAATTTATATTTTTAAATAATAGTGTGTGTAAAGTATGATGATTAATAGGGTTAATATGATTGACTATAAAATTTATTCAGTTATATATGTTTCCAAAACTATGATTTCTTATTTTTTTCATATTATATTTATATTTGGTATACATAGGATATTCTCCATGGATATTTTTTATAATCATAATTTTAATCCATTAGTACAAATTTATTTTTTTTATTACACTCCCTATAATAAATAAATCTAGAAACTCTTATAGTTAAATTATACTTATAAAATTATATTTACCCCTAAATAATGATTCATCATATCTTAATGATTGTATCCCTCTAGAAATGATGATATATTTTACCTTATTGGTTGTTTCAGCTCAAACATTTCTTCACTTTTGTTTTCAGTGGTTATGTAGATGTGTATATCATATAAAATGACTACAAGGGAGTATTTTGCCACATAATATTGGATAAATTTTCCTAATAATTATAAATAAATATTTTTATGTAAAATATTATCACAAACAGTATGACATATATGTTTTGATTTGTGTGATTATATTAATAATTAATGAATATTTTTTTATATACATTTCATATTTTTGGGAAATAAATGTTTATATCTCAATTATATGATAAAAATGTATTATTAGAACAATACCAGGGAGTGGGTGTGCAGGGTTCCTCATATTGAAGGATAATAAATTCCCATTTCAAATTTATTTATGTATGTTATACATACTCAAATTTATTATAAATCCATAATTGAGATTGGATACCAGAATGATATTCCGTAATGTTATTGTGTTTTATTAAATTTATCAATAGTTTAGAACATAGACCGTGATTTATCTCTTTGGATAATTCATATTTGTGATATATAGAAATAAAAAATACATTGAAATTATATTATTGAGTTATATAGAATAGATAATAACTATATACTATAATAGAATTACACAAAAATATCAATTTATATTGTAGTTATATTATTTATATAAAAATATCACCCACATGATTGTTTATTAATAAAATCAACCTACATGTATATCAGTGATTTTATAATATTGGGATATTTTATATAAAAAAATATTATATTGAGATCCAATGATATGTAAAATTTTATATTCATGAATAAAAACTAGTTTACCAGTCACTATATTATTTTCAGGATCCTCCACAGTGGTATCAAATATTTAATACAATCAATGATTATTTTGACATGGATGTGTTTTCAATTGGTCTAATTAAATGAAGACATAAATAGTGAACATATGTTTATAGATTCCATGATTTTTTTACATAAACCATTAGATCATGAATATAGATTTCGTAAAATCTGATCTTCCTCAAAAAAAATTATTACATTCATTAATTCACATTGAGACTCTGTAGTATAAGTCATTAATTAACATTAAGTATTTATATAATATTCAATAAATTATATGCTTTAATTATCATAACCCATAATCAAGATTAATCTAATAATGATCCATTATGCGATCATGATAGTAGAACACATTTAATTTTGTATTCTCTGATATGGGTGGGTTTGTTGGCCCAAATATATTTCATCTTCAAAATATTCCTTAGAAATATTTTGGTGAATCCAATATCATCATTCAATCTCATATGATAAAACATACATTGGTTACTCTATACATTCAACTATTGTTGACTTCATTTCTATCAGTCCACAAAAAAGGACCCATGCCATTGGTGTGTTATCAATTATTGTCAATTTGTGTTCAATTGAGAGCATGAATATATTATGGTGTTTATTTCATCTTGTTAGTCACATGGATCCACATATATGATATATTTAAATGAATATGAAACTATTTTTTATTCACCTAGTATATTTCTTATTGTGAAGTTCCATATTTCCAATATTTAATTCATATGTGGCTCTCTATTGTTATGCACATCAACCAAATGTTCTACAATATTGTTTTCCCTAGTTTTTTATATTCTCTTCGTGATCTAAATACCCATATGACCTATATTACTATTATATCATGATTATCCCCATTCACCAATGTCTTCAATCTCATGAGGGTGATGTGAGATGGTTTTGATTCCATATTTAATTACATAATTGATCACTAGGTGGTATGACATGGAATTATATTTGGTGAATCATTTCTAAGGTGTTAATATTAGTGGTTACCATTTTATAAATTTACTTTTTTCTACATTATGGTCACAAAAATCTTCGATGGAGTTTCTAGTGATATTATTCTTCATCAATATTTTTTATAGTATATATTACAAGGTAGTTTTTGATGATAAAATCATGTGTTCCAATATTTTCAAGATAATAAAAGTGATTATTATGTGAGGAATGACTTGTGAAATTATGTTCATTTGAGGAAAAATGTGTATGGATTAACACTCAATAATATACAATATCAGGTAAAATCAATATCCTCGATGATCAACAAATTTTCACTATAAAATATTCTTTATGGAATAAATTATTTGGTTGATTAATATATAAAACAAAAATTGATAAAAATGTATTCATTTCAAATAAATCTTATCAATGTTATCAAATTATGATTTTTTACATTTCTAAATTTTTTGGATTATAAATGAAAAATAAATTAATCCTAAAAATTAAATTTTTATACAATTTCTATTGAATATGAATTATGTAGATGTTTATAGAATATTTTTTGTGCTAAAACTGTTATTTAAATAATAAATATATGAAAATTTAAATATGTTTTCAATTTATATATTTTATTCCAAATGTATGGTGAAATAAAAATAATATTACATTTATAAAAATATTATGTTCTTACTCATCATTAAATATAGAATGTTCTAAAGAGAATATTTGTTTTTAAGGAATTAATATCTTCACAAAGTGTATCTATTTATACTATATATATTTATGTTATACTGATTCTTGGCCAAAATAGTTTAATCATACATGTTATTTTGAGTCTTAAAATTATTATTTCTGAAAGAAATGTTTCTATATTATTGACATTGTTAATTTTATTAATAACATTTAAATTGAATAAAATTTTATACCCTAACAATATATTCAAATATAAATTATTTTTTCTAAAATAATATGAAAATTTAAATCATATTTTTTTATAAAAACTATGTACTAATATTAAAATTTGATAATCATGATAAAATAAAAATGGTTAAATTGATTTTAAAAACATCATAAACTCGTAGAACATTTAATAAACATGACTTAAAATGAATGGTTTATATTTGGATCAACCAAGTCATCTCTCCCATATGCCATTATCCATTTTCAATTGAAACTATATTAGTAACCATATAATATATAAATTGATTGTCTTTCTCCAAAATCTATAATTCCCTTGACATATATGTTTTTAACATCTTCACCCCTTCAGAAAAAACAACATTATGATTTTCTTCAATAAACTATATCATTATATTCTCCACCAGAAATATCTCACATTAACATATTCCCCTATTACTACACATGAATAAAAATCCATCCAAATTATTAGATTATTTCAAGGATATTTGAATCCCTTTATGTGAATATAATAAATTAGATCATTTATTCATAATTAAAAACATTGAAATTAATTATACCAATATTAATTATTATTATAATATTATAAAAAATACATTATAACGTTACTATATTAATTGTATTATAATTATTTTTTTGTATACCCAATTCACTAAGAGAAAATAAGTTTGAATTTGTGTGATGTGTGCACTAATGTGTCAATGTAAACACATATATCATTGTAAGAGAATATCTAACTAGTCCCAATTTATTACTTTGAGATCTAATTCCATATTAATTTTATGAAATGGTCTATAATTTGCATTTTCAATATCACATAGAATTTAATAATTATCAATATTGAATAAAGTGTAAATAATATATCATTAATCAATCAAATAACATTAACTGTAAACATCCATCATCCATTACCATGTATAGTAGTAAATACTATTTATTCATCCTAAAATTTATAAAAAAAATTATTCAATAACACCCACCACTTTGAAAATAATGGAAATAAGGATAAAATTAGCATATCATGTAAATGGGTGATTGTAAGAGTTCATGATAAAAAAAGTGAATGCTCTCAAAAATATTTATAACAATTATCAATGACCAGTAATGGAATGTTTCATGTTGTAATAAAACTTTCTAATACCATTGAAATAATGTTTTCACTACATTATCAGTTTTTTAAAACTTTTTTATATTAAAATGAAATGGGGAATTGGTTTTTATTTTATGGTATATAATATAGTCAAAACAGAGACTATGTATGCCACTATCCAATCAATTGAGTCCTAGTAGAACATCGTTCATATTAAAAATCCATTGGTTAGCTTGTGGGGATATCAAGGGTCTAGTCACGTATCGAATTATCACCATATAACAATTTTTATCCACTGAAAAACTATTGTCCATAAGATAATATGATGTAGTCAAGGTGTAACAACTCTTTTTCTCTAGAGAATCCCTCATTCATCACCTCTGACTGTAACATCCCGGTTCTGGACGCCACACAGAGGCGCCCCATACAAGGTTGGTCACAAAGCCCCAAGATAAATTTCCCCAAATGCTAGAGGCTGCCGATTAGCAGCGAGGGATTTCAATGTGATAGTGGGAAACTATGCCCTTATTAGTAGAGTACATAGTGGAAGTAAACAAAACATACAATAGCAGAAATTGTAAATATCCAAAAAAATGCACACCGGAAGACTAAAACAATAAATAACAAGAGCACATATGTATATATGAATGATTCATGATACATATCATGGAAAGTAGCCAAACATGTCATAATGCTTGAAATACAAACAGTACCAAAACATGTACAAAAGAAAAGATAAACTGCTATGGAGAATCGCAAGCCTAAGCTTGGTCCCATGATCTCCTTCACCAAAGAAATCAAGTAACTGATGTCTATGGGTGATTTACCTTTTCTATACCTCCAACAACATAGTCTTCTTGGGCCCAAAAGCATGGCCCAAACAGGGTGTGAGACTAAATCCTTGTAGGCAAGCACCTGAAGATCTGTGCCTAACAGTCAGTGAGCATATGGCAGGTAATAGTACCGTAAACAGTAAATAGTTATAGTAAATAGCAGGAAGTAATCAGTAAGCAGTAACAGGATGATATGGAACAGTAATAAATCCACCGAACAGTAAGCAGTTGTGAAGCAAACAACTAACCACAATACTATCCCCTCTGGGAAGCACTCACAGCCAACCCCTATGGTCCTAGCCAAGAAGTACCAACAACCCTCTGGGTAGTGTACTCAGCCTAACCCCTCTGGTTTGGTCATACCAAATTATAAGAATCTCTGGGGAAGCACGCTCATTCCATTCCCCTTATAGTCTAGGGCGGTCAGGGACTCTCTGAAAAAGATCATGTTGTCTAAACCTCTTATAGCCCCAAGGTCTAGATACTCTACGAGGAAGCTCACTCGGTCAATTCATCTTATAGTCTCAGGTCTATCACAAAATCTTTGAGGAATATCGCTTGGTAAATTCCACTTCTAGCCCAAAATGGTTTAAGGAAATTGAAACAAGTAAAGACTCTCTGAGAAAGCTTACTCGGTCTACCTCTTGTAGTCTATAATATCCAAGACACTATGAGAAGCTCACTTGGTCTATCCCATATAGTCTATAATGTCCAATACACTCTGGGAAGATCACTCGGTCTATCCATTATAGTCTATAGCACCAGGTTCTCACGGTCCCATTCCAGTCAGTGCATAATAATTCTATAAGGCCAAAGCACACCTATATAACTACTTGGGTAACCAGTCTACAGAATAACATGAATATCATTCCAACCTATGGTCATAAGGCATGGAAAACAGGTACAAAGAAAAAATTTTAAACATGACCCAATGGTTTTAAAAAAAACAAGGCTTGGGAAAAACATACAAGCATATAATTTATTCTAATACATGATCAAATTACCTCTACACAAGCATACAAGAAAGGAAGGAAAACAACAGGGGAAAATCGGTAATCACGCAATACCCCGTTGATGTGTATTGGTGTAAATTTGAACATAAAACTCAAATTCTTCGAAAGGTAAGACACAAACCACCTACCTTGATGTTATGAGATCAATATATTTGAACCACAGGGTTTGATTCTCCTTAGAACATTGTATATCTAAAAGACACACAAACCGTTCAACCCATTATATCTTTAGAAAGATGGAAAATCATGGAATGAAACTCAAGAATAAGGAAGAGATGACAGTTGTGGTTCCAACTCAATTGATGACGGCCAATTCGGAAAATAGACAGAGGTTCATGGGCTTGGAGGATGTTCATGGCCATATGGACCCTCTCGGCCGATGAACCTTGGGAAGAAGATTATTCTGTCGATTAGGCACGAACCTGGTCCATTTTAAAAAAAATGTAAGTACACGGTGTGTACTTCTGGAGTACACAGCGTTTACTAGGCCTCTACATAATCTGCTTTAAGAGGCCTCCACATTTCCCCTATAAAATGTTTGTGTGGCCCAGACACGGTTAGCACACGGCCTTGCGTGGCATAGAAGTACATTGCGTGTACTCATAAAGTACAAGGCGTGTACATTGGAAATTTCTAGATTTTCCCCATCTTCATATAAACGACCAGATAATGAAAAACCTTCATAGAACGATGATTTGGGTTCTTAAAAACTTCCCCCATTGAATAAATTCATCCGCAAATTTCCCTAGTGAGGCGTAGAAGAAGAAACCCTGAACCAATCCGGTCACTGCGATTGTACATCTGCCTCCCTCTCTCAGGTCTCGCCATGTACTCACCCGTGCAGCCATAAAAACTGTAACAAAGGAACATACAAGCCACAGAGAATATTTGTTCTATGATCAACAATCCAGATAGGATGATGCTCAAATTATGCATCTACTTCGAGCTCAAACTCCTCGTGTTGAAAGGCCTGTGACGGGTCTAAAAAGTATCATCGGAGATGAGAGACGTGGAAGACTTCGTGCATAGCCCAATACCTCTGAGTTTACAGAAATCGATTGGCAACCAGCCCAACTCTCTCCAACACCTAAAATGGCCCAACGTACAATGGTGAATGCTTACTGGGTCTCTGAATCCTCTTGTGTCCCAAACTTGGTGCGACACGCAGGAAAACATGATCCCCGACCTCAAACTCCAGAGGTCATCTTCACTGATCAGCATATGATTTCTGTCAAGACTATCCTATAGCCATCCTTTTCTGAATCAACTATATCAGCTCTAAGGTCTCTTGAACAAGACAAGGTCCGAGAAAAGCTGCCTCTACTGCTTCTAGCCATCACAACGATGATCGGCATGGCCTACCGTACAAATCCTCGTAAGGTTCCATCTGAATAGTCACCAGAAAAATGTTGTTATATGCAAACTCCACAAGAGGAATATTATTTTCCAAAGAACCGTCAAAGTATTTAATGCATGATCAGAGAATATATTAAATCACCAAGATCGTACACTCGGACTGGCCATCTTTGTGGGGATGGTATGCTTTATTCAATAATACATGTGTACCCAAAGCCTTTGGAAGCCCCTGCCAGAACCTAAAAGTAAAACGTGCATCCCTGTCTAAAACAAAGGAGTGTATAAATCCCTGAATATGTATAATCTCTTAGATGTAAAACTATCCCATCTCGTTAATGATGAATGTCTACTTGATCGGAATGAAGTGAGAAACCTTCTTAAGCCTATCGAAGACAACCCAAACTGCATCACTCCCTCGAGGTGACCTCAGTAACTCGGTCATGAAGTCCATTGGGACATCATTCCACTTCCACTCGAGAATGGGTAACTACTATAAAATCCATGATGGTCACTGATTATATGCTTTCACCTGGTGACAAGTAGAACATCTCATGATGAACCCAACAACATCCCTCTCCAACCCTGCCCACCAGTACTGGCGGTGTAGATCATGATACATCATGGTGACACAAGGATGAACTGCCCAAACTGATGAATGAATATCCCGCACCAGTTCCTCGTGTATGTCTACTAGAACCCATACGCATCTTGTGAAATTCAAGATATCATCCTCACCAATTGTCCATCCTGGATGAGGGTCCTCCCCTAACACACTCTCCCACAGGACAAGTCCTTCTGACTCTGATAGCTTCCTCATCTGTACCCGATCAATAAGGGTAGAGGTAACAGCTTAATAAGAAAGAAAAATATGCCCCCATTTGTCAAGAATCTTCAAATTCATCTTAGAGAATAGAGCCATAAGCTGCCACTCACTGCTGGACTCCGGAACTTCCTGAATCATAGATCTCCTGCTAATGCATCAACCACTGCATTGCCCTCTCCCGATGTATAGGAAAGCTCAATGTCGAAGGACTGAAGATACTCGACCCATCTGCACTATCTCAGGTTCAGATCACGCTATGTGAGGATGTATTTTAGACTCTTGTGACTAGTGAAAACCATAATGTGCTCTCCCAGAAGGTAATTTCTCCAACAATGTAAGGTGTGAACAACAGCTGCCAACTCCAGATCATGTGGCCTCAACTGCCGAGACCCGTACGCAAGGAATCCATCTCCCTGCATAATCACAGCTCCCATTACGATACCTGAAGCATCATAGTAGACTGTATAGATCTTTCCCAGCTCTAGCAAGACTAGTATCGGTGCTGACGTCGGCCTCCCCTTCATCTTTTGAAAGCCTGACTCTCAATAATCTGACCATAAGTTATTCACACCATTCTTGGTCAGACCTCTCAGCGGTGCTGAAAGGCATGAAATGTCTTGTATGAAATGTATGTATTATCCATCCAGCCCTAGAAAACTTTGTACCGTAATGACATTCTTCGGGTTCTCCCAGAAAACTATAGCCCTCACTTTTTATGGTTCTACTGATACTCTTGTCTCTGAGATAACATGAACCAATAAGTGAATTTGATCTATCCAAAATTGGCATTTTGAGAGCTTAGCATATAACAGATGCTCCCTCAGTGTACTGAGAATGATCTCAAGATGGGTAGCATGGTCCTGTTGAGTGTGAGAGTACACCAAGATGTCATCCACAAAAACCACAATGAAGGAATCTCAGTATGGATGGAACACTCATTCCATCAGTTCCATAAAAGATGTTGGCGCATTCGTGAGAACGAATGGAATAACCGAATACTCGTATAGCCCATACCTGCTTCGGAAACCTCTAAGAGGTATATTAGATGGTCTAACGCGCAACTGATGATTATCGGACCTCAAATTGATCTTCAAGAACACTGGACTCCTCGAAGCTGATCACAGAGTTCATCGATCCTCGACAAAGGATATCAGATCTTGATTGTCAACTGGTTCAGCTTCCCATATTCCACGCAAAGCCTAAGGGTGTCATTTTACTTCTTTGCAAACATGATATGCAAACCCCAATTAAAAGTACTAGGTTGGAAGAAACCCATATCTTGCAACTCCTCCAACTGCTTCTTGTGCTCCTGCAATTCAGGTGTAGTCATCTTATGAGGAGGAATGGACACCGGTTCCGCTCCTGGCATAAGATCAATAAAAAATTATACCTCACGCTCCATAGGAAATCATGAAAATTCTTCTGGAAAGACATCCTTGAAATGATCCACCACTAGAGGAATGTCTAAATTTGAAGTCCCCTAGACATCTTGATAAAGACTAGAAATCTGGGTAGTGACTCCTCATATCCCATGATGCTCAGGACCAGCTCTACCCTCCGGGACATCCCACTCACCTCTATGAAGAAAATATCCTCACTCTGGTGATACGAAACTCACCCTGTGGTGATATCAATCGAATATTTCCTGGAAGGGAACTAACTAGTCCATACCGAGAATGACATCATAGCCTGTCATCTCTAGGACATATAGGTCCCATAAGAAGTGACACCCTGCAACCTCAAGAGGGCACTCTCTGCACTGACGTATGCAAGATTTCCTCATTCACAATGGTGTATCAAGAGTCAACATGTCAACAGAAAAAACGATACAGAGTCCAATGCTCTCCACAACAGCAATAGAGATAAAGCTATGCGAAGCACCAGTATCAAAAAGGAATGACGATAAAACTGAGGCTACTAAGATTGTACCTCAAACTGTTGAAGGGATATGATCCCATTCTTGATAGGTTTTCTCCACGGTGAATGTATGGATTTTACTACGGCCCTGCGCCCCTGGTTGGCCACTCTGAGTTGATCCACTCTGCTGTCACTGGTAACCAGGTGACTGACCACCATGGCCGCGACCTCGAACTTGGCCGGAACGGCTGGAAGAACACCAGTTTCTGGACTTGTGAGAAGATGGGGATACATATCCTGTATGTGGGGCCATAAAATAACCCATTCCACCAGCTTTAGGTGAGAATATCTGACAAAAATGGTGAAGATGTCCCATCGTGAAAAAATATTGGCACTCCATCAGGTCTCTCTGGAACTGAGGCCTAGTATGCATGCTCTTACCACACTGGTAGCATATAGCCTGGCTACCCAAAGATACATTCCGCCAACCCTGATCTCCTCGAGTAGACTCCCTACTGTGCTTCCTTCTATTAGTAGGATGAACAATGACTCTGGATGTTGAACCACCCAGGCCCACTGCTGCAGAATCTCTTAGATTGCGCTCAGTGATCAGCTCCTGGTGGACGATAGCAGATATCGAAGTCAACATAAATATATTCACTTGGGAAAGGATATCCTTCCTCAGACCATCCTTAAACATCCTAGCAAGGAACAACTCATAACCTACTGTAATGGGAATGCAGAGTTGCAGCTCGGTAAAACGAGATGAGTACTCTATAACAGAAAGAGTACCCTACTCGAGACTTATAAACTCCTAGACTCAGTCAGACCTCAAGGTCTCTAAATAAAAGTAATCATAGAAGATGCACTGAAACTCATCCCATGTAAGACTTTTCTAGCGTCCTGACTGTGATATCACCTCCCACCATCTCTTGGCGGTGACTTGGAGCATATAAGTAAGAAGCTTTACTCTTTTCTCTGGAGGTATCTCCATATGCTCGAAGATTGTCAGTGTGTCCTCTAGCCACGACTCTGCAGCTTGGGGTCCTCCATCCCCTGAGAAAGTAGGAGTATGTTGCTTCTGGGAAACCCGTATCAACTCATCAATCGACGAGGAACGAGGTAGAGCTTCTTGAATGGTCTACATCACCCTCAGGAAGTCCTCCCTGAAATGCACATCAGTTCCTATAATAGGTATTACTACCGGTGCCAAGGCTGGCATAACAGGAAGATCTGCAGGAGGTCCTTGATTAGCCATATCTAGTGTCTGATCACCGTCTGGCAGCTGATGTACAACCAGAGGACGTCTTGGAGGCATAGCTATGAAAGATCAAAAGCACGCCTTAGATAAGGATTATCAAGGACACAGAACACAAGATTACAAAACAGGAATAGGAGAAAGAAACACTCGTGTTTTACCAAACACAACTACATGGTGTGTATAAAACTACACAACATGTTATTTAAAGCCATCCACATGGGCTTGTACTTCTTCCATAGCTTTTAATGTAACACCCCAGACTACAGGGTGTCTTTTCCCCACACACGACATGTACTTTAACTCCATTCCCCTTCCCTAGTCTCTTTACACTGCTAAATCACAAGGTCCTCTTAAACCTAGACTACACAGTGTGTTCACTAAGGACACGGCGTGTACTATACAATGTATCGGCTACCGTGTTGGTAGTTACACGGTTGACTACACTGCTGACCCTTACACTGCATGGTTCGAACTAACACGGTGTGTATAATATAAGATAACACCAACCCATGTTGTTCGTGACACTGACAGGTACCTAGAACAAGGCTACATGGTGTGTTCATACGAAACAAAGTGTTTACTACACGAGCTTCCCCGGCCCAGGTTGTTAGTTAAATGACCGGGTATACGGCTCACTACTACATGGCATGTACTTACCATAAATAGTGTTTTCCTGAAGACTTTTCACAACCCCATGTTTCTTCTCACCCATTATGTGACACAGTTTAAAACTACACGACGTGTATAAATTTAGTACATGCTGTGTATTTTGGGTTTTTCCAGAATGTTTCTCTGAAATTGCATTGAAGCCCAAAAAACAGTGAAAAACAAACATGGAGGTGTCAAATTCCAATCCTTGAGTTCCAATTCTCTCCGCGAATCAAATCATGGCATCTTATATTAATCATATACATGAGAAGAAAGTCAACGATCCCCCATGTTCCGATTCATGAGGGCCCATAACACCTCGGAAACCAAAATTTGTAGTTCCATTAAGGAAGGTATAATACAAAACAGTTATCTGTCAAACTGTATGGATTATATCAAAGCATCTATCACAACAACATGCATAATCTATACAACGTCTATCACAACAACATGCAATATCTAATGCACCCTATATGGTATGGCAAGAATGCATGGCATGGGATTTATAACGAGTGTCTATATAATGCATGTGATGGCGTACCCTCAACTCATCAGGTTGCGACATAAATAAAAACTCAATAGCAACAACAATAACAACACAAATCATGTGAGTCACTCAAGGTGAAGTCATATCAACCATAAAATCTCAAAACCAGAAAACTACAATAAATGAGGTAGATTGGCTTTTCTCTATGCACGAGTTAGCTACGCCCAAGAACAACTTATTACCACCTACCGAATCCATCCTATCACTGGATAAAAGCTCCAAATAGTTTATCAAGAGAAAATAATTCCATTGGTACCACTTTGTAATGTCCTGGTTCTGGAAGCCACCTAGTGGTGCCCCGTACCCGGTTGGTCACAAGGCCTCAAGCACATTTCCCCAAATGTCATAGGCTGTCAACTAGCAGCGAGGGCCTTGGGTGTGATAGTGGGAAAACTATTCCCTCATTGGAAGAGTACACAGTGGATGTAAACAAACCATACAATAGCCGAAGCAGAAAATAACCAACAATAATGAACTGTGAAAGACAAAAACTATAAAAAAAAATGGAGCACATATGTATATATTAATGATGCATGATACATATCTAGGTCAGAAGACAAACATGTCACAATTATAGAAATACTAATAGTACAAAAACAAGTTCAAAAGAAAAGATAAATAGCTCCGCAACATCACAAGACTATGCTTGGTCCCATGCTCTCTTGATCCAATGCAATCAAGTACCCGAAGTCAAAGGGTGATTTCCCTTGTCTACACCTGCAATAACATAGTCTTCTTGGGACCAAAATCATGGCCCAAATGGGGTGTGAGACTAAATCACAATAGGTAACCACCTGAAGATCTGTGCCTAACAGTCAGTGAGCATATGATAGGTAATAGTACAGTATGAAATAAACAGTAATAGTAAACAGCAGGTAGTAATCTGTAAGCACTAACATGATGATATGCAACAATAATCAATCCACAGAATAGCACTCAGCAGTGAGTCAAATAGCTAACCACAACATGAACCCTCGGGGAAGTACTCACAGCCAACCCCTCTGGATGTATCCAAGAAGTACCAACAACCATCTGCGCAGTGCACTCATCCAAACCCCTCTGGTTTGGTCATAAAAAATTTAAGACTCACTGGGGAAGCTCGCTCTGTCAATTCCCTTTATATTCTAGGGTTGTTAGGGAATATCTGAGGAAGATAATGCAGTCTAATCCTCTTATAGCCCCAAGGTCTAGAAACTCTCTGAGGAAGCTCACTCGATAAATTCCTCTTATATTCTCAGGTCTATCACAAACTCTCTGTGCAAGCATGCTCGGTCAATTCCTCCTATAGCCTATAATTGTTTAAGGAAATTCAAACATGTAAAGACTCTCTGAGGAAGCTCACTCGATCTACCCTCCTGTAGTTTATAATATCCAAGACTCTCTTGGAAGCACACTCGGTCTAACCCCTGTAGTCAATAATGTACATGACTCTTTGGGAAGCTCACATGGTCTATCATTTCTAGTCTCTTGCACCAGGTTGTTAGGGTCTCATGTCTGTCAGTGCCTTATAATTCTATAAGGACAAATCACACCTATAGAGAAACTTGGATAACTAGTCTAAAGAATAAGAAGCATATAAAGAATAGCATTCCATCATAAGGTCATAAGGCTTGGAAAAAAGGTACAACGACCAAAGGCTAATCATGACCCAAAGGTTGTAAATAGATAAATGCATGTGGAAAACATCTAAGAATATCAATTATCCTCATACATGATCAATTTACCTCTACACAATCATACAATAAAGGCAGGAAAACAATAGGGGAAAAACAGTAAACACGCAATACCCCGTCCATGGGTATTGTTGGAAATTTGCACATAAAAATCAAATACATCAAATGGTAAGGCACAAAACACCTACCATGATGCTAGGAGATCAATATACTTGAACCACATGGATTGATTCTCATTAGAACGTCATAGCTCTATGAAAACACACAAAATGTTCAACCCACGATGTCTTGAGAAATAGGAAAAATTATGGAATGAAACTCAAGAAGAAAGAAGAGCTCACCATTGCGGTTCCAATGCAATTGACGGTGGTTGATTCGGGAAACAGAAGGAGGCTTCGAGTCTTGGAGAATGTTTGCGGGCATATAGATGCTCTCAGTCGATGAATCTTGAGAAGAAGATGATTATGTCTATTAGGAACGACCCTGGTCTGTTTAATGATAAAAGAAAGTACACGTCCTGTACTTGTGGAGTACACGGCATGTACTAGGCCTATCTGTACCATGCATTAAGTGGACTCTACATTGCCCCTACACACTGTGTGTGTATCCTCGACACGGTCAGTACACGGCCTTGCATGGCATATAAGTACACGACGTGTACATTGAAATTTACAAATATTTATATTTTTCTTAAAAACGAATAGAAAATGAAAGACATACCTGAAACGAAGATCTAGGTTCTTACACTGACCACCCCATTGACTATAATTCTTCTTGTATGAATCCATAACTTCATTCGGGATGGTGTGAACTCTTGCCGTCATGTTTTCATTCCGAATTACCTTTATATCAATCAATTATTAGACTGCAGTCATGTTTGATCAAATTCATCTCATCTATTGAAATTTTATAGAATTTTCCAGTTGTTCTAGGATGAATTGTTTGATCCTATTGATCAGGTTTTGAACTCATTTAGTTAATTACTGCTTTACCATTTTTTTAATTTGGGTAGAAGAATCACATTTTTATTTTGGTTTCGTCAATTTGAATATTTACACATATGTTGATTTCACTTCCCTACTATATGATACATAATAATATATGATCTATGGTGTCAAAATTGATTTTTGGGTCAACCTATGAACATGTATAGTGTTCAATTTCCTTTTATTCTATGGATCTGATTGTGGTTGGCATGAGACCCATGTGTTAGGTATTTTTTACCATTTGTAGACTATTTTTAATTAACTCTTAATTTTTTTCGTTATACAAATAATTTTACAAATGATAATTCACCTAATAATTTATTTTTTCATGTTTTTCAAAATGCGGTTTCTAAGTGATTTTTTTATATTTTTTATCATAATTGAATGTACTTATCAATTAATTTTGTAAATATTTTTGAGAATATTATACAGATAATTAGATTTAATAGAAAATTGTTCTCTATAAATCATTTTTTAAAATGGAATAATCTTTTATGTAGTCATTTTTAAAATGTATCACATGGGTTTCTAGGGTAACAAGGTTTGAGGTCATGTGATTAGCCTTATCCCTTACCACCATATAGGGGTTCACATTACCTGGTGTTCCTACCACTGTAAATCATTAAATATTTCCCTCTATTATATTGATCTTGAAACCAAATGGGCTTCAAATTATAAGATGTTTTTCTACCCTATAAACTTTTTGGATTGGATCTAAAGACCTTATGTTCTCAGTAGTTTTGATGTGTTATTATGTTTAACGTAACCCAATAATCCCAAACCAATATTATACAAGGGTAATTCTACATTGTTCTTTAAATATAATTTTTTCTGTTTATATATCCAAAACAAAAATATTTATAATTTTTTATTTGTTTATTTTGTATTGGAATAGAAAACTAATAGTATGCAATTTTTTTAGAATTATAAAATGGAAAATATTTCACCATGTATTTGATGAAAATTTATAAAAAACGTTGCACCATGTTTTCATGGAATTGTTCATATATGGATTATTTGATATATATTTTCTAGAAAGAAACTAGTTCGGATCCTACAAGTCATGTTTAACTCCTACTCATCATGTACACATATGAAGTTGTGGATAATTTTTTGTATTTCACAATAAATTTCATATATCTGTAGTGATTTGAATATGTTTCACGTCAGATAGGAATCAGAAGCTGGTGTTGACATGGGGTGATATTTCACAATTTTCTAATGGAATAAAAGATAGTATACGAGTATAATTTTTTTTCAGTTAAAGAATATATATTGGAATTTTTTATTTTTTATTTTCATTTATCACTACCATATATAATTATTAATTTTTAAACTTGTTAGTTACGATTATATTTATTAGTGTGTATTCAATCATTCTTATTTTTTTGTTTTGTTAAATCATTATCAATGGACATGATTACAATACATGGTGGAGCATGGAAGACTATTGGGATTACGAATGTCCTTATAGTCCTACCATGATTATGTTTGGTGAATAGTTATACAGTTTTTCTAAGCCATGAGAAGGAAATGTATTATTACATCAATGTTGTGACTAGTTTTATGATATTCGAATATTAGAGATATTAATTATAGGACATAATGTTTTTTATAATACAATTCATAAGAAGATATATTTTTAATGAATTATAGGACACCTTGGGATAATATATTATATACCTTGTGTGTTTAGTTGTGATCTATATATTTTTTTATGTAATTTTTTTGGTATAACTGATATTATTTCATTGTTTGGTAATCTCATTCAAAATTTGATTTTATAAATATGTATCAGACATAACCTATTTGAATTCCATTTGATATATAAGTATTAAATTCATTAATTGCAATCTTCATATTAATCATTATCTGATATATTCCATCTTGGGGGAATTTATCACAATAGGCTAGAATGTACCACTTTATCACAACCACAGTACAAAAAATGACCATATGCAAGATGATATAAGGATTGAGCAAGAGATTTCATAATTCACATATTTATAACATTAAATTTTACTAAGGACCAACGTAAGAAAGATTAGTGGGTATAATAAATTGATCATGAATTTGATTTAATGGGACTCGATGGTAATATAGGTTTCTCAAATTTGATTTGTGAGGACTGTATTCAGTGCACTATTTATTCAAAATTTCATCCCTGAGAAAATTTTGATGGTGATGTTTATTTCCATTATATTATTTTTTAATATACATTTATTAGTTAAAAAATATAGCAACAATTTAGATTAATAGGTTTTTTCTCCCAATGTATTGAATAATGATAAAATATATGCTTAAAAACTAGAATGTTGTTCAAACCAATATTTGATGTTATGTATATATGATGCATCCACATTCCTATTAAATAGTTTTAAACATATATATGATGAAATATATTGATATGGGGTTTAATGTAAGGTTGTTTGGATCTTCATTTCAACCATGTTACAATTTTTTTTAGAAAAATTGAAATGATGATATTGTTTCATGGATATAGACATTGTATGGTACGTAGTTCTACATTTTTTATTGATCTATTCCGTAATGAATATTATAACATGTACCCTTGAATTTATACAAGTGTGTTATTATAGTTATCGCCATATTACTTTTCCCTATACATAATATTACATGTTGTATATAAGGTTTCCATGACAATCTACATTGGATGAACTGGGATCAGTATATTCTTGTATATATCGGAGATCATCAACATAAATGGGAACTAAACAGATCTCATCGTATATAATTTCAACCACCCTCTATCTATATCTGTATAAACGAATGAAATTTCATGTAATTGATTAGAATCTTGAAGAATGTTTTGTTGCTTGACTATAATGAGAGGTAAATTTATGTAATAATTATATAGAAATATCTATATTTTATAATGGTTCCTCATAATATTTTATATATTTTATTATTTTCATGATATGTCGAAACATCCAATATGGATCTTATCATTCGTTACATATATATATGAATTCTTCTCAACAATATAAATGTTCTTTATTTTTTTACATTGTTTTCCCTTCAAATAATTTATATTGAGATAGTGTGGGATTTTATAGTTCAAGATCTATATTTTCTTATCGTTATCCCCACTTTGATGAACTATATATTTACTCATTGGGATATTAATCGCTATTCTAATTGGAAGGCTTCATACATTACATTCAATGGGAGCTATAGGGTGTTTCATAGAGAGTTGTACAGAAGGTATATTCAAGTAGGACATTCTAATCCAAAACATATAAGTAAGTTTTATTCTATTTTAGTTTAGCCTAATGATTGTCTTTGGAAAAAATCCATCAAGGTAATTGTGAATCATTTTTTAGGTGATTTTGTTTGTTTACACAATGGTTTTTTTGACAAAGAGGGTTTTCATGAATAATTGTCGAGTTCCAGAGATATTATTGACATCATATGTTGACAAAGATCAATGAAAACAAAATGGTTGATCTGGGTGTGGTACTAAATGAACATATATAAGGTGCCACCATTATCTATTGTTTTCCAATTTTTTGGGCCATAAAATACGAAAATTTTTAATTTTGTTTTTGGAATAATAAGTTTCACACAAGATTAATGTTTGTTTTGAAACTAGCTCGTATGGCCTGTTTCTGGATGATAACGTCTAAATAGGGAAAAGGCATTAATTTCATGATTGATTTGGAGTTACATGAATGATGAGGTTGTATTAATGAAACTTTTTCACCCAATACTATGTCAAATTGGGTTTTTTTACTCTCATGGAGGATCTTATGTGACATGGCTAATCTTCTGCACAGGGCTCGGTGATGCCTAAAAATAAGAGGGTACCCACTAATTAAATGTATATCAACAAATAAAGGGAATATAAAATCCATATCGCATAATAATTTTATGAAAAGGGATTTATGTGAATTATTTTTAGTTGTACGCATGCTACGAATGTTACCACGAAGATCTGAGTTGTGTATATGATTGATGTTCCCCACAAGTGGTGTTTCGTGACAAATGTGGTATCTGACGTGAGAGGAATTAATGTTTCCTATAATACATAGTATGTGTAGCATGAATGATTTTTGTATTCTATGAATTAATATTGTAAAGCTGTATAAAATATTGGATTAATGTGGAACATAAATAGAGAATCTACATGGATTGAAGGATGCGTTGATTGGAGATAATGAAGGATCCTAAAAGTCTATAAATGGTTAGTTGGTCTTCAGAAAAAGACGTGAGAACATTTTAGATAGTGAGAAATGATATTTTAATTTTTGAATGGTTTTATACTAGGTGGAAATGTGAGTCTACTTCAAACATGTAAACAAAGGTGCAATTATTTTGAATTTGGTACATCAGAACATCGTTGGTGTATGCTCCTTTGGTATAGCCCAATGAGGGTAAACCATGAAAAATTATAGTTCCCTAAGAATGCATAAATATTTTTTCATAATTAACAAAAGTATGGAGAGAAAATATAGTTTGGTCTAAAAAAATCAAGACCCTAATAATAAATTTCATTAATTTTTCATACAGTGATTCACCCACCCTCTGTGTGTCTGAACTACTATACCAATCCTTGATTTTTGTCTTGTCTATCATCCTGTAGTTCCTGATGTAGTTATTGAGGTTTTATTATATGAATTATTTATCTTCCTTCATAGAGGTTTATAAAGATATCCATTTATTTGGTTCCTACAAAAAAACTAATGATTATACCCACTAATAATTTACATCCAAAAAGGTCAAAATTCTAATTATCTAGTTGAGAGTACCATTAGATATGGTATTTTTTCACCCAAGAGTGTCTCTATTTGAGGATTTCATGCTATTTTATATTAATACACATGGGTCTCTTCATCTTGGAATATATTATCAAATTATAAAAAAATTAATATAAACAAATATGTTTCATAATTCATTTCTGTATGATTTGATTGATACATTCAAGGGGAAATTTGGTTTTAATAAATATATCATTTTATTTATCATCATCTCATATATATGAAATCAAATATCATAATGAATGCATTATGGAGTTGGTATTATAACTATTAATAACTCGTAATGATTTTTTTCTAACCATTTTTGATATAATATATAAGGATTAGATTAATCATATACTAGGTATGCTTATTGATTCCGTTTTATCCTATCCATGAATGAAATCATGGTTTATTTATGATTTTTGATTGAGAATTTAGATATTTAAAATTTATTTCTGTATTTTTTATGGAGACCAATAATTTTTGTGAGGAAATAAAAATGATATTTCTATATATGATATGTGATTTTATTGATATATGATATTTTAAAACATAGAATCCATGTCGATCATGAAATGATTATGGTGGTTTTATAATGTGATGAATCATTCAATTAAACTGAGATAAAATGTTTTTATATAAAATATTTTAATTATCTATGGTTTTTCACATATTATTCAATGATGAAATAACAATTTAGTTATCATACTATGAAAGAGTTAAAATTTTTGTGTGACTCTAAATATTAGGATTTAGTTGATTAATTTAAATGTAATATAATATTTCTCCTATTATACACTTTTACTAACAATGTAAGATTTATAGGGTTTATTATGATGCTTCGAGTATTGGGTTTTAATGATCATTAATGGTGGAAAATTCTATTGTTGTGTTGGGATATTTCTAGATGTATAAACATGAGAAAATTTACACCACTCGATAAATGGATATCACAACAATTATTTATTCTATTAAATTTTAGAAACACTATTTTTTATATTGGAACATTGTTTTTTCTAATCACAAATCATTTACTGATATCATTTCATCTAAAAAATGTAAACCCTATATTGATGGTTTTGGTTATGTACCTTTAGAGATGTTTCATTGAAATCACCAATAACATGACTAAGTGAAATGTTATTACTTATGATTATAATAAGAAATTTATTTCCCTATAAGTCATGAAAATAAAAGAATATTAAAACTTTTGTTACATTTTATTAATTTTTTTCTATATGCAGTTGAGGAAAATTCAGCCAAGGTTCCCAAAATGTTTTTTTCCTTATTAATCATTGATTCTATTATAATGGTTATAAAATAGGATAACGAGTTAATGGGAATTATGGAATCCATATATGGTTGTTATAACTATATTGGATGGTATCAACCCTCTATTAAGATTCATTACTTTAGATTTCAGTTCATCATCAACCAATTTATTAGAAATTTAGTGATCCTTAATTATCAAGGATTCTTATGGTATAATTATAATTGAAATACAGAGATTTATTTTGACATGAATTGGTGTTTCTAGTGTCTGTATAAGAATCATGACATCGATAATTATGATTATTTTCATTTATTGTGTAAGAATATTAAAAAAGTGAACACAGAGACATCTTGTTAGCATAATCCTCTCAAGAAACATATATGAATAGAATATTACACGATGACATATAAATATACTTAACAATAACATAATCCTGAAATCCCAATCATAGAAATGGTATATAAGTTTTTATTGATCAGTTATAGAAATTGGTTCATTTATATACGATTAATGAAAACACAATGTTTCAATAACTATATAATATGTATTGTGGGTAATGTAGAATATTTTATGTGTATTGGTTCCAAATAATTAATATTGGGACCCTAGGATGAACTTTTTTCCTTATATAATTTTCCATAGTAAAATAGAGATTCATTTCTATTAGGGGAAAATTTAATATCCATATACATATTTTCAAAATAAGTATATAATATATAATCTAGAGGATATCTTAATGATTTCATGGATTTTAGGGGATCTTGGATTTCAAATATGGATTTATAGAGTTTGAAAATAATAATAGTTAGCATTCATAAAATATAATAGACCAGTTGGTGGATTTCTATCTTCAACTGTGCAGATAAAAACGTTGTTAGAGAGTGGAGGAAGAGACTTATCTTGTTGGACTAGATATCATTTAAAATATATCTATTAGGATTCCATATATATATTGAAAAATATTTATGACTAAATTTTATAATAAATTGAATTTAGATCATTAAAACCATCTATTTAGAGTTTACTAAGGTTTATCATGTCTCTCTCAAAGATTCTTATCTAAGTGGTCAAAATCATAGTGGAATATATGATATTACTTATTTTAGATCAGATATACCATTTGCGGTTCATTAGAATGTAATAAATGGTGATTATTTTTTCATATTAACTAATCAATTTTATGTTAATAATTATATTTTACACAAACCACCATTAATGAATTATCATCAAAGCTTTTTATTATCGTTAATTTGTAGTACGTTGAGTTAGAGAAAGATGTTTCATTTGGGAAAAAACTAGTGTGATCATTAACAATCAAATGAATATCATGTATATATTTATTTTATGTTGGGAATGTTTTGATGGAATCATAGATCATAATAAACTTTATTGTGTATATGAATCATTAGTGAGGGTGAAAAGGACTCACTTTTTCCTATAGAATCTTTCCTCCTCATGACCGTCTAGGTATTGAATATCCAATAGTTTGAAGAACTGTCACATTATAAATTATCTAAAGATATGATCCATTTTTTTCATATTTCCTTTTTTTAGATATTTTTTTTGTTTATGCTTTGTCCAATGGAAGAGTGAGTGAGTTAGAAGTAATGCAGGGTAAACGATGGTGACAAAAGGGCACTAATATTCCATTGAGATCAATCAGCTATCTTGTGACATGATAGAAAAATATGATTCCAATGGAAAACCATATCAATTTCATATAGGGTTATCATTTATTTCATGATAAATTCCTAGATCCATCTTTTAGCTTGTTATATCAGCTTGGATGCCTTTTTCATTATGATGTGCTGATCTAATCGATGGATGAATAGTATTTTATGCTCCATGAATAACATATTCTTGACCTCCAATCACATGTGTGGTTTGTAATCCACATTTTTTGAATTCATGGTCTCTCTAGTGATGTTTTAGGATAATTACATCAGATATTCAAGTATATTAGATAATTAGTGTATCAGTTCAACACCATTTTTTAAATTTGATCAAATTACCATTGGTTATTCTAAACTATATTTAATTTTTATGTGTTTCTAATATACATTATATGAATCATTTTATAATGTTATGATATATCTCATCCCCTTTTAGATTCGTTATTTGTTTTCACAACTGATTATATAACTCTTATTTATTATTATATGGAATGTGTGACCATTGAGGTGTTAGTAGATATATCCTCCAAACCAAATGTGTACATATATAAATTTGATTCAGGGATTTGATAAATGATTAATATGTACTCATCACAAATACATGATCTGTTGTAAATAATATTAGACAATTGAATGCTTTTATAAACATCAATTGGAATGAACCACTTTATTCAATCATGAATACATAAATTAGATATTTAATATTGGTTGGGGTCTCCTTTGTTTTGGAAATGGATTGTTTTTTTCAAATAATTATGTAATTCATTTTGAAATTGGTTTTCATTGAATCAATTTGAATTAAAATTTATTTTCTAAAATATCCTATAAAATTTGATAATAACTGTTTAGGATATCTGATATATAAGGGAATTTATAGCCTTATTGACAATTGTGAAGTGTTTTAATTATGGGAATTTTACATTAATATACTTTTGGGTTCACATTCTGTGGTGTAAACCATTCATATATCATAGATTCATTGGCACAATGAATTTTATCTTCACAAAAAACGATATTTCACTATCAAGTTTGTTACCCTATAAAAAGATCATAAATTAATTTTCTATTTGGACTGGATGTGTTTCAGTAGTTGAGATTGATTATTTGGGTCTGAGTTATCTAGCTATACTAAATTGATATTATATTATGATATATCATTATTATGATTCACATTTACATTTCTATATTTGATTTAATATTAAATATATTCATTTAGAAATGTGATGTTATTATTTTAAATTTCATTTCAAACTATATTATATTGAATATATATTAGGAAATTATCATTTGATGTTTCTTTCATTAATTTGTTTTATAGAGTGAAAATGTAGTACCCTTTCATATTTTATATTTATTGAGTATACTATGAATATTTTACAATTTCATGTTATTGAAAAACAATGTGGGATTCTACTGAGCCTGTCTAGATCACACCTAACATTCTTCCTTGGCAATGTGTATATATATTTATATATACTTCCAAAAAGTAAACCACTATATACTGAAAAGGTGAAATTACATGTCAGATGCTTTGGGAAAGATTTTGGTTATATGGTGGGATATTTACCAAGTATTGTGTAGAGTAGACTTCATTTTTTTATTATACTTTTGTTTTATTCATGAACATGTAACATTCTATTTGTATTTATATTTTAGTTTTTTCTCTATGGTTATTGCTCGATAATTATCGAATGTTTATTTTCTAGTTATCATCAAGTATATGTACTCCCTGAATCATGTTTATGGATATGAAATCATTTCAGTGGGATGTTTTTTAATTCCCAGGTACTAGTCAATATCATGTGGGGATCATTAATGCCCTTATGTTCATAAAATGGATAGAATTGGAGTTTTGTTTAATGGGTAGTCCCAGTCAGGTCATGTTATTGAATAAAATCAATTATTTTGAAATGGTGTATTTCAATTAAAATTTTTATTTTAAAAATTATATTAGATGAGAAAAATAAATATAATATAATATATCTTTATATAATAATGGATTTATGTATCACTTTCCATAATTCATTTAATTCTTTTATTGGAAAATTTCAATTCTAATTTGATATAATTTCATATAAAAATTTATTAATTATTAATAAAAATTATATTTGACAAATAAAATGGAATCATCTAAACAAATAATCATTTTATATAATTTTAATGGGGGAATAATGTTATATTCATGGGGTAAATAGTAAAACAATTAATCAATTTACATTTCAATATTCATTGAAAATTTATATTTTATGAAAACAATGACTCTGTTTAGTAAATAAAAAGGAATATTGAAGTTGGATGAAAATTAAATTGTATAATTATTATAGTATTATAATATTAGTTAAAAAAAATTAGGGGATCATTGATATATAATAAAACATGTTTTAATTGAAAAAATTAAAATATACATTTTAATTAAAATAAATTCTATGACATTTAACTCACTAGATTATTCTTGATCCAAAAAAAGTATTAATGGAAAGTAATAATTGATTTTATATAAAAGAAAATATGAGAGTATAGTATATTCTTTTTCTGATATATTGGTCTTATAATTATCCAAAATGAATTCTTAACAATAAAATCAAGAAATAACATTAGGTTGTAATAGATATCTCTCATGATATTAATATGTTTTCAATAAAAATGCCATAAATGTGTGAAAATGAATTGACAATTTTAAAAAAATAATTGATTAATAATTGATTAATTATATGTAAATAGGTCAGTATAGACACCATGTATATATAATTAGGTGAATAATATAAGCATGTATCAAAGAAGTAAAAATGATAAAAGTAAATTTTAGGTAAAGATAAACTTTATTCAAAACATTTATGACCTCATTTATAGTTGATAAATATTTCTTTTAAGTAAATTTAATCCCATTATCCTAAATTTTTTAAAAATATTATTCAATATTTTTAGTTTATATGATATCTATTAGATGATATTTGTTAGCATCATCTACCCGAGTGTTAATTGTTATGTTTTTCATTGAGGTTTGGTTATGAATGTTAAAATCCATGCATCATTGTAAGTATTTAGTAATATAAAGAATATTAAAAATTATATAACTTACAATTATTCAATATTAAATAAATATAACAATTTATTAATTAATTTTAAATAATAATAAAGATTACATCTTATCATGGTTGATGAAGTCCATATGTACACGAGAGTGATGTTATAATTTTCTACCAATGGAAGGGTATAATTTTATATAACATGATATCTATTAAAATTATTCATTATATCAAAAATATAATATATATTTATTAAATCTATTATAAGAACCATAAATTCAAAATGTCCATGAAATAAAAATCACATTGATTCATGGATTCCATAGTCACCTTGTATACACGAATGGAATTATCCATTCCATTTAGATAAAGACACATATGAATCTGGGTTACATCAAACACAAAATAATATATATGTATAATTTATTTATTTATCTTATGGTATAAATAATTTTCTTTTTGAATTTGATGTATACAATAGAATAAATAATATAAAATCACAGAGAAAATTGTTAAACCACTTCTTCAAAAAACAACTATTTTAGTACACTTTAAGCCTTATTGGTTTGTCCATTACTGATAACATGCACTTTATATTAATTTTAAGAAGATGTAATATGGGATCTTGGTCCAGAATTTTTTGGATATATGCATCAATTGGTGAGATGCATATAGAAGAACCAATAACCTTTTACATGAAATGGAAAAGAAAAAATTTAAATTACATACAATATATAATTTTGATATATATAAATGTACAAAAATAGGTAACAAAAATGGATGTAATATGAATATTAGACCATGATATTTTATTTATATCATTAATAACTAAAATATTGAATCAAATATTTTTCTTCAAAAGCCTTATCATTTGGATTTACACCCCCATTAGATGGGTTTTCTCCTATGTATGGTAAGACAATTTATTTAGACATTATGAATAATTAATGGAAATAAAAAGATAAAAGTGAATTATAAATGGTTCATGTAATAATTATAATATAACATCCCATGTTTTAAGAAAGAAACACTACGTTCGATAGAGTACATGATACACTACATCAAGCATAAATGAACAACAAAAAATTATTATTTAATTGTTACCATTATAAACTAGGTATTATAATGGAAGGATTTTATATTGTTAAATAAATAATGAAAAACTTGTTTAAACAAGTTTCTAATTAATTCATTGTTTCACAATTTATTAAAAATTAAAGTAAACCCCTTTTTATAAAAGGTAATTTTATTTTCTTAAACATCTATTTAATTGAAAATAATTGAGATTATAAACTAATAAAATCACTCTTTTTTTGATTTACTATTGAAATATAAATTTCATATATTATATATAATGTTTAATAATCATATTATATTTTTTCTATAATTACATAAGAACAAATTAAAATTCTCAAATAAAAGAAATATTTATTGAAAAAATTATTTTTTGTTGCATTTTGATGGAAAGGCCATTTTAATTATATTATTTTGAATATATTATATGTTTATTTAATAAAAAAACAATTATTTTAAATAGTTACAGAAATTTTTAATTTGGATAATTTCTTTGATTTTTTTAAATAATTTTTGTTTTTAATGAATAGTGATAAATACTGCATTTTATCTCAAATCAATATTTTCATCATTTTTATTAATATATCTATATTCTCATTTTTATTGGTTTTAAAATATAATTAAATTAATGTTTTATCATTCAATTCGATTTATGTAATTGTAATCTATTTCGACGGTAAAATACATACCATAACCTTTTAAACAATTGAACTTCTAACATTAAAAACACACCTTTTAGTCCTATCTGTGGAATCGCATTTAAATATAAATTTCAATGTTCATTAAATAGAAATAGATAAAATATATTCCATATATTAAATCTAAATTTCAAAAATAGTTTGTAATATCAATTTCATATTTAGTTATTTAATATGTTTCATGGTTAAAAAATTATTTACGGTAGTAAAAGTTAAATTTTGAATGGAATTAAAATTAAAAGTTAAATGTATAACATACCAAAAAACAACAACATTTAGAGATTGGATGTGGTGTGGGTTGACCCTATGCCAACTATAGAACATTAATTAAAACCCAAAGTCTTCAAAATTAATGCTACCACCATATTGATGGCTTTAATATAAGAACATTAGTAAAATAATCACTTGAAACCACCTCTTCTCATGTACAAATTTCACTACTCTACATACCATATTCCAAAAAAACAATTCTTAGTACCTCCTCAAGTAACTGACCAATCCATTCTTCACTCTCCCCACATACATGTGATACTTGTATACCCAAAATACTAAATCCATGGTCCCCAAGGGTCTTTTAAGGAGGGGATATTCAAGAAGTAATTTTCTCAAAGTACCTCTCTTAGTTACTTTTCTTTTTCTACATTATTCTTACCTCATTCATCCTTCAACGAATGATAACACTAGAATAATTTATATACAATAAATTTATTTTTATAATGTAATATATCATATGAATTTAATTTCTCACCTCTTCTTGTTCAATGAAAGGAAATTATTATCCATGTTATATCTGTTATTCACCTAGGGGCATAAAGATTTGTTTTTCCATTATATTTTTATGTTATTAAAAATAAATTCTATTTATTATAGATATATAGGTTTGATTAGGACACCCTATTTATGAATAATTTTTTAAAAAATATTTTTATTATTAAAATCTTATAATTTAATAGTATATAAAAATTATTATTTAAATTATTATTTTACGATGTCTAATATAATTTTATAATTTTCATAAAAATAATATTCTCAATGAGAAAATAATTTTTCATTAAAGGGGTGTTCTTATATAAATATTTAAAATAAAATATTTAAGTTATTATTCATAATAAATGCATAATATTATTTATATCAACTTTTTTAAATTTTAAAATATGAAATTTTTCATTATTTTCCAATACACTCATGTATTCTAGTAAAGAGTAAATACGATATAATTATATTGTATTTTTAATTACATTTAAATGTATTAACATTGATTTAATAAAGAAAATAAAATGTATCTGTATCCAAAATGATGTTTCCATGATAAAATATTGTGGTTTTTATTTTTTTTGATTGATCTTATGGAACCCTAATAATTCCCCTATAATAAATATTATATTTTAATGTTGTAAAATTAAATATTAAATAAAATAAATCTATTATACATAAAAAGTGTATTATATTAATTATATTAGTAAATTACAATGTAAAATTGTTAATTCATAGAGAAATTTTTAGAAACAATTGGTACAAACTATATACTGGTTTTTGGGTATTATTACATTATCATGTAGAGTCAAAAACCTATATTTGGAAATTAAAAAACAATTATCCAAACTTTTTCCATATAAAACCACCCATAATACCATTTATCATTGGAAAAATACTTCGACAAATACATTATTCTTCCCTTAGTATCTACATCAATTTAAATTTCTCCAATATAATCAATAATATAAAATAAATCTTTTCAAAATAACCCTATCCTAATATCGGAGTACCTCATTATACACTTTATTTAATGACCTCATATATATTTGGAATACTATTTTACACTTTTTAATGTTTCAATATTTTCTCACACATATCTAACATATACCTAATGATTTCAATGTAATGATATACCCTATTATATCTCACTATTCCATATCATGGTTCTTTATGTTCCTCTATTATATAAATGAAATCATCTCTATACATTCCATAATAAATATTTTTTTTAAAGTACTTGTTCCCATTTCTACTAAAGGGAATTCAACTAATTGTCCATATATATAATTGATATGGAATATCTATGTATGTCATAATAGTGGGGTTAAATGTGATGGAATATTTTGATATGTTGAATGTTCTATGTAGTTCACATATTCATGAATGTATTTTGAAGGGTTCACCCCTTTAGTGATATAATGTATTAGGTAACATTTTAGCCTCATTACACATCATGTATGGGATTATGGAGTAACATTAATCGATTATGGGACATATTTCACCATGTTTTTATGTATTGGTAGATAGACTTGACCTATGATTGTAATTTTACGATTAAATTTGTCTCTGCATTCTTTTTTCCCTTTATGATATCATGTTATATCATGATTATTATTCAGTATTTTGAATCTCAACAATATTATATTCACTTAGTATGCCTATGTTATCCAAGTAATATTATAAAATATTTAAAATATTTTAATGTCTCAGAATTCCATGGAATTTTTTTCCAAAATTAACTTTGATTTTTACAATACAAGGCTCTGAGACGATATGTAATTACGAGGCCTAGACTGGTCAGAATGGAACTTTTAAATTTTTTTTGTTTATTAATTAAATGTGTGAGTGCATTTTTTCTATCTTTTTAAATAGTCCTTGGATTAAAAATATTATCACACCATTGAACTCATAAAGGCGAGGTTCGACTAGAAAGGGCCCAACCTTGGTTGGCACCGGCCAACAGTGGATGTTAGATTTTGGAAGTTCATAATATAATTAATTGTTTTTATTTTCAAATCCTTATAACACCTAAATTGTACTCAAATGGGAAACCAAGGAGTACTATAGAGATTGTGAGGGCATGTTTCCCTTTGGATGAGCTTAACCTCGACTAGTATGGGTTGATAGGGAATGCTTGTTACTGAAATTTTTAAACGAATTAAATTTTTTCTCCTGTGCGGTTTTGGAAACTACTAAATGGGTGATATTATTGAAAATTTTAGGGAAACGTTGCATCCAGAATAGTGACGTTACATAATAATCGACATAACAACGACTGCTATCGGTCGATCAGTAAATATAGTTTTCGGTCATTTTAAGAAAAAGTTAAAATAATAAATGTGGATATTTTAAATTATTTATGAAATATTGAAACTATTGTATCCAAATGAATTGTAGTGAAATAGAGACTAAATATGATGTTACATTAATTGAAACAACATGAAAACTTCGTGATCGATATATAACTAAAACACTTATTTGTGTTTCTCCCTCTACTAACCAAACAAGCAATGCAGGATTGTTGGCACAATCCTGGTTCGGCTCTGAAGATCGGGCAGGTGATGACGACGAATGCCAACCCCCCCCCCCCAATTGATCACCACCAACAATGAAGGACCAATAACATTAAACAATGCTTCATAAAATGATGAATAGAATGTTATCATTCATCACCAAAAAACTGGATTCAGATCAAGAATAGATGAATGATGACCACCTGGAGACGTTTTTAGTCATTGAAATAAAATTCTGAGGAAGGTGATGTTTTTTGAATTAAATCCTTCCCCGTTCATGGTTCTAAATGAAATAAATATATCTTACCATGGACAAGTTGACATTAGGTTTGATTGTTCTTGTCGGATGATTTTTTTTCATTTTTCATGATCCTCATAACAGATGGTGTGAAAGACATAATGAAAAAATGATCCTGGTTCAATCCAAATATCGATTATTGTTTTTTATCCCCCTGTTATTTGTGCACTTTATAGGTTGGAAAACAATTGATCAATGTGAAACTGTTCTTCTCACAATGATCTGACATATAGGATTGGGAACTAACACGACAAGGTGATGGTGGGACAATGACCAATGGCAGGTAGACCGAAGTGGTGTGTAAAATATTTACAATTGGTATTTTTCTAGAAGAAGGGAGTGAAAAAGAATTTTTAGCCCCATGTAGTTAATAACCAGATTAGAGAGTTCCAGAACACCCTCTAGATTGAATAATGGACCATTTTTTCACATCCAATGCTCTGTATAATGTTCTGTCAGGTAGATGATGTTGTCTTCAATGGCACCCGGGGGCGGAGACCATGTTCATAACGGTGTGGTGGCACACTGTGTTGGAGATGGCAGTGGCTACTACAGCCCTCGCCTGTGACATGAGGTGGACTTATCCACTTTTTAGTGGGTCTTACAAAATGAATTGATCTTCAATGAATACTGGATGGAGTATCCACACATGTTAACACTGCCTAAGAAGAAAACAGCCAAAGATATTGCCACAACGAAGCTAAGAAAACTGGCATCTCATAGCAAGTCGAGAATCTTCTAGAGGGTCACGCCCAACCAGGCTGTAATGGCCCAGACCACCCCTGGCCATTACATTACCAAAAACACGGCTCCACCATGATGGTGGCACTGGTGACGGTGCCATTTGTCATGACGGAACCCTAACGGTGGCACCGTGATGGTGGCACCATGTCCCCTCTCCGAGCCTTTTGTTCTTTTTTCTAGTACCCGACTTTACCGCTCCTGTAATGTATCTTTTGACATAAATTAATATTAACACCCTTTTAAAGTCATTTAAATGCCATAATTGACTACTAAAAATCCCGAGAAACATCCCTGATGGGGGTTATTAAATAACTCCTTGATATAATCATGTGTAACTTCCCACCCACATGGGATACCTCGATATGTTTTACAAGGTGTTCAAAATTCCATATCCTGATCTCCTCTTTATATCTCCCTCTAGAGTTATCATATTCTTCTCGGTTGAATTTCATTCTTCTTTCTGGAGCGCTCGGAATCCTTCTTCCTATGGCTTGCGGTGCACCTCTTCTAGAGCCTTCTGCACATCTTGGAGTCCACATATTTCCTCCCCTGCAAGCCGTGCATCCCCTGTTCATGGAGCATGGAGAAAAACATCGATCTTTGATCAATCAAGTAGGGATATTTTCTTTCGTCTCTCATTGTTTTTTATCATGTAGGGTGGGTGCTCTATTGTTTCTAAGGGAATGGGCTAACCAAACCTTAACAAAGATAATAAACGGGCGGTTAAAGGATGATGGGGTGCATTCGGTTTTCTACTGTACTATTTTTAATTGCTATATATTGTGAACTGTACAAATTTATGCCTACTGTAAATCATGGGCATTGGTGGAATTTCTATGTGAACTAAAAAACTTATTTCTATTCTGATGATTAAATGTCTATAACATAGAAATTTGTTAATCACGTGAACTCAGTGGATTAAATGGATGCCTGTAAGCATATGCCCTTGTCTGGTCACCCCGGTTAACTAACAGAATGAGGAAATAGATAAATGATGTGCATGAACCTGGAAGTTTCTCTACTATGTTTTGGTAGTAGGTGAATTGTTCTATATGTTTTCTTATGGGGTGATGTGGGTGAGGATGGGATCCTCTGATGTGGCATGCTTTCTGGTTGTGAATCTGGGGTTTTGGTTGCTCTGCATATATCACAAATTGGGGGTGGAATACTCTTCTATTGTAAAACCTTTTTATCTATATTTCTGGGAATGAGGGGGTTGTATCTTGAAGCCTTATTTGGTTACAACACTTGGAGTGATCTCACTTTGATGTGAATTTACAATAGAACTAGGTGTGAATGTTTAAATTTATGTTGGCTTTAACTTTTTCCCCTAGGATTCTACTTGTGCCTGTCAGTTGTCCAGTAGTGCATAATTGACATTAACATGATCAATTGAACATGAAAACAAGAATGGGTTAATTGGGAAATTGATTCTGGGAATGAGTGGTGACTGGGTTGTGAGTAGTATGCTTTCTATGAGTAGTGACTAGGCTGTTCATGCTTGTGTTAGGTGTGGAGACCTAGGATGGGTTGAGTTCTTGTTACCTATATATATATATAATTTTAGTTTTTTTTTCTTATTCGTGCCACACCCAAGTTGATAATTTAGTGCCGAACACCCCCATTTAATGGGGGAGGGTGTTTTTACCATCACTCCTACGAGTGGCTGGTTATTCACTCCTTTTCTACTCCATTTCCCTAATACCACAAGACTATTCGGGAAGGTTGTGATGTCCTGAAGTCCATTATTAGACAAAGAATTTTCAGGCAGGGTAGTTGTGGTGGTTGGACCAGGTGTTTGCGGGCAAGTTGTTTCCCAAGTTCCATCGGGATAAGGCCCAGGTGTCTTCGGGCATGACGGTAGCTTTCTATCCAAAGTGTCTTCGGGCGTGGCAGTAGTTTTCTGGCCCAGGTGTTTGCGGGCATGGTTACATGTGGTTGTTGTGGACCAGGTGTCTACGGGTGGGATGGTTGTTGTGGCCCAGGTGTTTCCGGGCGGGGTGTGTGGTTGTGGCCTAGGTGTGTGTGGGCGGGTGTGGCAGTGGGACTGTGGTGAGAATGGAGGATTTGGTTCGATGCGTAGGATGTCTTCAACAACCAGTAGGAAAGTGGCACGAGGTACCCAAACATCGATGTTCTATTTCAATAACTTATTGGACTTGCGTTATTTGAGGAGTGTTCCTTGGGGAGGCTTGGGTGGATAATTTTTCCATGATAGGTGCTTCGGTTATCTCCATTCTCAAAGGGCATTATAATTCCTCCCCACTTGTGCACGAGAGTCTTTGGTTTTCCCTACTGGGTATACTAGTATACTCGCCCTACGTATATAAAAATGCTTTCAGGCTTCCAGGGGGACTTCGGGGATCGTGAAAGGCCGTACTAGGTCAGGCGTTGGGACTGTTGAAGTTGCTGTTTTTCTTTATTTTGGTACTTTACCTTTGTAGAGACCTTGTACTTTATGTCTCTTACTTTTACACCATGCATATGGGAGTGGTTTTATTTTTCTTTACTCTTACTTCCAGTTTTGGAGTTGTTTGGTTTCATCATCTTATCTCCCAATCCTATTAAAATAAAAGGGTAATGCCTTATTTTTTGTGATATTTTATAACGTTGGTGATGGTCTTCACTCTTGGACCTATTAAAGGCGGGTGTCGGGGGTCATTATCTCTCATTCAACATAAAGAAGGAAGTGCATGGCAATCTGCTGACCATTTCCTCCTTTTGGTGAAGGCAGGTCATGACAGAATGGTATCAGAGGCAGAGGTTGAGAGATAGGATGGAGTCTGGAGTTAGGCATAGTGAGGATTGCATTGGATGGAGGGGAAATAGTGTTGGGTGATCTTGGTGCGTGTTATAGGCCAGGGAAGACTACCTAGGACATTGGATTATAGGGCCCCCCATGATCCAACGCAAGGAACCTAGACCTACCGAATGACCAAGTAAGGATACACTGATTACAGGGTAGAGACCCTAGGAAAGGTTCATGCATCATAATGACTTGTGTTCTCGTGTTTCAGGGCTGTTTTGGGGATTTTAAATGAATCAGAAGTCTAAGAAAAATTTAAGATTTATATTTTACACTACTCGGGCTTAGGCATTCCTTGTTTACCATGCATCTATGGCACCTTGGAGATGACCACGTGTTGTGCGGGTGATCGTGGCCTAGGATATTGACTCGGCTGATCGACGGAGGGCTGACCGAGAAGAGGAGGACGATGAGTGGAACAAGATTCTTTGTGCCTTTCAACGATAGACCCTTGAGAAGTATGAGGGCAGCACCTATGACATGGGGATGGAGAGCTGGCTAGAGGAGCTGGTGATAGCTTTCTGCTTGATCTGGGCTCTAGAATAGTATTGGGATCCTCTGGCCGTAAGCCAGATGTGGGGAGCGGCACGCCTGTGGTGGATGCTTTATCTGGGGGAGAAGAGGGAGGCTGAGGTGACATGGGCTGATTTCGAGAACGAGTTCCGGGAAGAATTCCACTCTTCTAATATGAAAGCTGAGAAGAGGTTGGTGTTACACTCCCTCCATCAGGGGGGTATGTTAGTTAAAGAGTTTCGGATCAAGCTCAAGGATCTCCTCCACTTTGCTCCAGACCTCTTTCCAGATGAGGAGTCTCGAGCGAGACGTTTGGATGAGGAACTCTGACCTTCCCTCTAATCTAACATTACTCCATTCACCATACAAACATACTTAGAGGTACATAAGAAGTCAAAAGTGGTGGAGAGGATTCACAAGCTGTGAGGTGTATCGCAAGAGAGAATCCATCCAGGTTCGTCAAAGGGGAAGGCCATCAGCAAGAGGATTCCAGCATCATGACCCTCTTGGTTTTGACCGACAGAAAATAGGCCCAGTAGTTCTAGTTCTGATCTCCATGCCCTCGCTCTTTTTTTAGACTAGGACAGAGGTGTTTCATCTATTGAATCCATGGGGACCTTCGGAATTAGTGCCTAGATAGAGTGCAGTATGGAAGTGATGGGTAGGATCAGCACCCACCTCAGTAGCAGAAGATTCCATCCAGGCACTTTCAGCAGCAGTAGGGTCAGTGAGCTCCTGCTCCTCTGAGGGCAGACGTTGCAGGAGGAGGGCGACCTCAGTGATCTCCTCTGGGACCTCGACTAGGGCGTGGTCGGGGAGGCTCCTGATCACCGAGAGGCAGAGGAGCTGGGTGTGGGTAGTTTCACGATGTGGAGGAAGCAGTTCCAGCATGACCGAAGGTCATTCGAGGTACGATCATCTTGTTTAGTACCCTTGCTTATGCCTTGGTTGATATCGGTGCTTCGCACACCTTTGTTGCACCCAGTCTGGCCCGTTCTCTGGGTTTAGACACTGAGAGACTTCCAGTGCCCATGGTGCTGAGTGCAATAGTCGGAGATCAGACCAACTTTTTATATGTTTGTCGAAGATGCAGACTGATGATTGGGCCACATCAGTCAGTCAAGGATCTTCTACTATTACAGATACAGCCATACGATGTCATCCTAGGCATGGACTGGCTATTCTCTACATGTGTCGTCATTGACTGCTTCCAAGGAAGGGTCGTGTTTTTAGACTTGAGCGGCCGGTGTGTGACCTTCATTAGTGAACGGGGTAACTAGAAAGGCAACAGGAAGGAGGAACCCCTCCTCTCTTTCTTATATGAGTTATCAGTGTAGTCCGTGGATGAAGAGATGGTGGGAGTACCAGGGATCGTCATTGAGTTTATGGATGTATTCCCTGAGGAGGTGACGAATCTACCCCCTCGACATGATATCGAGTTTGGTATAGACTTGCAGCCTGGTGATAGTCTGATTTCGATGGCCCCCCTACCAGATGCACCATCTGAGATCCGGGTGTTTTGGATTCAGATTGAAGATTTGATGAATAACAGTTTTGTCCGACCATGTGAATCACCATGGGGTGCTCCATTCTTGTTCGTGAAGAAGGAAGATGGTGGTCTCAGGCTATGGATAGACTACATGAGGCTGAATCAGGTGACGGTCAAGAATCACTACCCTCTTCCAAGGATAGACAATCTCTTTGACCAGTTGAAGGTGGCAGGATGGTTCTCTATGTTCGATTTGCGGTTTGGATATCACTAGTTAAGGTTGAAGGAGGGTGACATCTCAAATATGGCCTTCAGGTGAAGATATGGCCACTTTGAGATCATGATCATGTCGTTTGGCATTACGAATGCTCCATCCGTGTTCATGGGACTCCTGAAATCTGTTTTTCGGGAATACCTGGATTGGTTCATTGTCGTGTTTATTGACGACATCTTGATTGACTCACGATCAGAGGAGGATCAAGCCGAGCACCTGAGGATGGTTTTAGAAGTCCTCTGACAACACCAACACTATGCGAAGTTGTCCAAGTGTATGTTCTGGACACGATAGGTGCACATCCTTGGGAACGTGGTGTCCTAAAAGGGGATAAAAGTGGAACTGTCAAAGGTTGATGCGGTTTTTTCATGGGTAGCACCCATGAATGTGGCAGAAGTTCGTAGTTTCCTAGGGCTGGCAGGTTACTACCGGAGGTTCGTGCCCAACTTCTCCCGAGTTGTGACAATTTTTATGGCTTTTACCAAGAAGGGCCAGGCTTTTATGTGGAGTGGGAAGTGTGAGGTGGCCTTCAGTTATCTGATGGAGATGTTTTTTAGTTCCCCAGTGTTGCGGTTTCCTGAAGAATGGGTGGAATATGAGGTGTTTTGTGATGTTTCAGGGCAAAGCCACATATTTGTGTTGATGCAGCGACAAGGGGTGATCACTTATGGGACTAGGATGTTACATCCTCATGAGCGTAATTATGCCACCCACGATTTAGGGCTTGCGGTGGTCATTTTTGACCTAATTTTGTGGCAGAATTACTTCATCGGGGAGTGATTTGTGGTCTTCACGGATCACAAGAGCTTGAAGAATGTCTTCTCTCAGTGGGACCTGAACTTTTGACAGTAAAGGTGGATGGAGTTCTTTCAGGACTACAACTTTGAGATTTCCTACACCTCAGGAAAGGGGAATGTAGTAGATGATGCCTTAAGAAATATTTGGCAGAAGGATGTAGTTCGAGAGTTGGCATATACTTGGAAGGCGATGGAGGTGTTGGCTTCCCTGCACCTGGACGCGAGGACGGATAGTGGTAGAGGTAGCCTATATGAGATGACAGTGCAATCCTCTCTTCTACGACAGGAGGATGAGTCCCATTGGGGAGACTTAGAATGTGAAGTGATGCGTCACATGGATTCCCATGGTGATTCCCTAAAAGGATGGGCGGAGGATGGTCATAATCGGATGCTTTTCCAAGGGAATTTGTTTATTTCAGTGCCGATTCATGAGATAGATCTTGATGAGTTCCACAAATCACCCATGGAAGCTCACCCAGGAGTATTAATGATGTATCGGGGTCTGAGGGGATAGATTTGGTGGCCCGGGGTAAAGGGGGTGGTGGCAGAGTTCATCGCCAAGTGCCTGGTGTGTCAGCAGGTAATGGATGAACACCATTTTCCAGGCGGTTTTTTGCAACCTTTAGATGTCCCCGAGTGGAAGTGGGACGACATCTCGATGGATTTAATCACATGGCTACCTAGGGTTCAAGGAGGCTGCGACACTATCTAGGTGGTGGTGGAACGGTTGACGAAGTCGTCTCACTCTCTGTAGATCATGGAGTCGAGTGTAGTGGATGCTTTATCACGGAGATACGTGGAAGAGGTGGTGTGATTGCATGGATTTCCCAGGTCCATAGTGTCAGATAGGGATGCATGGTTTTCCTCATGAGTGTGGATGGGATTGTATCATTCTTTTGGCACCCATCTACATCTTAGCACTGCCTTCCTCCCCCAAACAGATGGATAGATAGAGCGCACCATCCATACCATGGAGGATATGATGTAGGAATGTGTCCTGGACTTTGGGGGATCATGGGTGCGGCACATGCCTCAGGAATAGTTAGCCTACAATAATATCTATCACACTACCATTGGAATGTATCCATTCGAATCCTTGTACGGAAGGCCATGTCGCTCACTCGTGTGCTGGACAGAGGTCGAGGAGGTAGGTGTTCTTGGCCTGGAGGTGGTACAGAGCACGATGGAGAAGGTTCATCTTATATGAGAGAGGATGAAGGTGGATCAGGATCGGCAGGAGTCTTATGATGATTATAGGAGGAGACCCTTGATATTCGAGGTCGGGGACCACGTGTTCTTGAAGGTCTCCCCTTGATGTGGGCAGTGAAGGTTCGGTAGGGGGAGTAAGCTTTCTCCCAGGTTCGTCAGAGCTTCCAAGGTGTTGCAGTGGGTTGAGGAGGTGGCTTATCAGGTGGCATTGACACCACTACTGTAAAGGGTGAACGATGTCTTCCATGTGTTCCAGCTCTGATGGTATCTACAAGATGATTCACATGTCCTTGACAGGGGAGATCCAGATATCAAGGATGATGCAACATTTGTGGAGTGACCAGTGCTGATTGAGGGTCATAAAGTGAAAGTGGTTCGTGGGAAAACCATTCCCTTGGTTCGTGTGCTATGGAGGCATGGTGGGATTGAGGAGAGTACCTAGGAACGGTAGATGCAGATGTGTACCTAGTACCCAGAGCTGTTCTGAGTTGTTCTGTCTTGTTTGTACATGGTTGATGGAATTCATACTGTGTTGAATATGGGATGTGTGGTTTCCTTTTTCTGTGGATGTGTGTGAATTTTCCTGAAATGTGGGGAGGGGAGGACATGATCCCCAGTTAAGACGCATTAAAGTGGATGCGCTTAAACCCATGTGGGCGAGTTGGTACCAACCAAAATGGTTGATATCTTAACATAGAGGAAGGGAAACCTCTCACCCACATGACCAGATAGTTTGAATAATTGCTTTTCATGATTTCATGGGGAAGGGGGTGTTCCTTGGTAACAAGGAGGTCTACTCCTAAGAGGTATCTTTCGAGGTGGTTGTTTGGACCCCTCTCATTTCATCGGGTCTAGTTTTAATTATCGGGGGTGAGAATAGTTTGTGAGGTATTTGATGTAATGGCCCAGTCCCCCTAGCCATTGCTTTACCAAAAACACAACTCCACCATGACGGTGGCACTATGATGGTGGCACTAGTGACGGTGGCACCATGACAGTGGCGCCGTGACTGTGGCGTCGTGAAGATGGCACCGTGACAGTGGCACCATAAGGGTGACACAGTGATGGGGGTACTGTGTCCCCTCACCGAGCCTTTCATTCTTTTTTCCAATTCCCGACTTTTCTGCTCCCATAACATATCTTTTGACGTAAATTAATCTTAATAACCTTTTTAAAGTCATTTAAAGCCCAAAATTTAATCCTAAAAATCCCGAGAAACATCCTGATTGGGGGATGTTAAATAACTCCTTGATATCATCATGTGTAACTACCCACCCACGTAGGAAATCATGATCCATTTTATTCAGGCGTTCAAATTTCCATATCCAGATCTCCTCTTTATATCTCCTGCTAGAGTTCTCCTTTTCTTCTCGGTTGAATTTCTTTCTTCTTCCTTGTGTGCTTGGAGTCCTTCTTCCCGTGGCTTGTAGTGCACCTCTGCTGGACCCTTCTGCACATCTTGGAGTGCACAAATTTCCTCCCCTGCAAGCTGTTCATCCCATATTACCGGCGCGTGGTGAAAAACATCGATCTTTGATCAATAAAGTAGCGATTTCTTCCTTCGACTCCCCTTGGTGTGTATCATGCTGGGTGGGTGTTCTATTGTTTCTACGGGAATGGGATAACCAAACCTTAACAAATATAATAAATGGGCTGTTAAAGGATGATGGGTGCATTTGTTTTCTGCTGTACTCTTTTTAATTGCTATATGTTTTGAACTATATGAATTTATGCCTTCTAAAAATCAGGGCCTTTGGTTGTATTTCTCTTTTAACTAAGAAACTCGTGTCCCCTCTGATTATTAAATGTTTGTAACATAGAAATTTGTTAATCACATGAAATTGGTGGATTAAATGGATGCCATGTAAACATATTCCCTTGTGTGGTCACCCAAGTTAACTAAAAGAAAGAGGAAATAGATAAATGATGCTCATGAACCTGGATATTTCTCTACTCTGTTTTGGTGGTAGGTTATTTTTTTTGTTTGTTTGTATATGGGGTGATGTGGGTGAGGATGGGATCCTATGATGTGGCACAGATTCTAGTTGTGAATCTGGGGTTCTGGTTGCTCTGCTTATATCACGAATTGGGGTGGAATCCTCTTCTGTTGTGAAAAATTGTTATCCTAGTTCAGGGGATATGGGGGTTGTATCATGAAGCCTTCTGTGGTTCCAATACATGGGGGGATTTCACTTTGATTTGAATTTACAGGAGAACTGGGTGTGAATGTTGAAATTGCTGTTATCAGTACCTTTTTCCCCTAGGCTTATGCTTGTTCCTGTTAGTTGCCCAGTAGTGAAAAATATACATAAATGGGTTCACTTGAACATGAAAACAAGAATGGTTTAGTTGGGAAATTGATTTGGGGAATGAGTTGTGACTCAGTTGTGAGTTATATTCTTTCTATGAGTAGTGACTAGGATGTTCGTTCTTGGTTTTGGTGTGGAGCCCTAGGTTGATTTGAGTGCTTGTTAACTATATATATATATATAACTGTAGTTATTTTGATTCTTATTCATGCCCACACATGTTTAGCATTTAGGGCCGAACACCCCCATTTCATGGGGGAGAGTGTTTTTTCCAACACTCTTACTTGTGGCTGGTTATTAGCTCCCTTTCTACTCCCATTCCCGAATAGCCCATGACTCTTCGGGCATGTTGTGTTGGGATGAAGTCCATTATTAGCCCATGAATCTTTGGGCAGGGCCGTTTTGGTGGTTGGAATAGGTGTTTGCGGGCAGGTTGTTTCCCAAGTGTCTTCGGGATGAGGCCCAGGTGTCTTCGGGCGTGACAATAGCTTTCTGGCCCAGGTGTTTGTGGGCGGGATGTGTGGTTGTGGCCCAGGTGTGTGGATAAGGGTGTGGCAGTGGGAATGCAGTGAGAATGGTAGGATTGGTTCGATGCATAGGATATATTCAATAACATGTGGGGAAGTGGAGCGGGGTACCCAAACATCGATGTGCAATTTCTATACCTTATTTTACTTGCATTATTTGAGGAGTATGACTTGTTGAGGCTTGGGTGGATAGTTTTTCCTTGCTAGGTGCTTCAATAATATACTTTCTCACAGGGCATAATAATGCCTCCCCACTTGTGCCAGAGAGTCTTTGGTTTTCCCTACTGGGTATACTTGTATACTCACCCTATGTATATAAAATTGCCTTCAGGTTTCCAGGAGGACTTCAGGGATCGTGCAGGGCCATACTAGCTCGGGCGTTGGGACCGTTGGAGTTGTTGTTTTTCTTGATTTTGGTACTTACCTTTGTAGACACCTTATAATTTCTGGATTTTACTTTTTCAGCATGCATATGGGAGTGGTTTTCTATTTATTTACTCTTACTTCCAGTTTTGGAATTGTTGTGTTTCATTATCTTATCTCCCGATCCTATTAAAATAAAAGGGTAATGCCTTCTTTTTGTTTGATATATATACCCTTGGGGCTTGTCGCCACTCTGGGACCTATGGAAGGCAGTTTTCAGGGGTCATTATCCATCCATAAACATAAAGAAGGAAGGTCCTGGAAATCTACAGACCCTTCCCTCCTTTTGTTAGAAGGTGGGTCCAGACACAGGCGTGCCATGCGAGGTCCAACCATTCCATGACAGGTCAGTCCATGACAGAACTAGCCCCTGATTCACAAAATTTTCTGTAACTTTCAAATGGAGCATCCGTTTGACAAGCCATCTTTAGAGTTGGGAACCTTGCAATGAGATGGTACATTTGAGATACCCTATGAGATTTTTTGAAAAAGCTAGTGTAAAATCTTTTTTTGAATGATATTCTCTCCATGTACGTGTATACTTTGGGAGAAACCGGGATAATCCGTACGATGATTTGATAGGATGACTACTCGGTTGATGACACAATGAACATGTACTATTTATCCCTCAAAATTTGTAGAGACAGGACTCCCCGTGTTTTGAGTCTAGGATTGTTTTCCTTTGATTGCGGTCCTCTCATAGTGTTACTCCCCTATAAGATTAAAGCATAGGTTCTTGGGGTTGTTGATAAAGTAATAGTTGGTACTCCCCAATCCTTATTGGGCAAGAGTCTTCTATCACCGTAGTCGGCACTCTGCTATTGAACTTGGGTGTAAGTCATCCATATCTATCACATATAGAGTTGGTAATCCTCTACCGAGTAGGGATCGGGTACTCTATTATAGGGGCTAGTACACCCCTATCATTCTATTGTGTGGGTACTCCTTAAGAATTTCTACAACAGAGTCGGTACTCCCATACCATTCCATGGAGAGGGATCCTGTAGCATGGGTTCAGCACTACACTAACGTACTATGGTGTGGGCCACCCATAGCGAACAAATTGACAGATTCAGTACTCCCCTATATTACAAAGGTTCATGTCCTCTAGTCATTGAGTGGTACCCACCTGATAGTGTTCATATCATATATTATAGGATTAAACACTCCCCTAACATATCGGTGTGGGGTTCCTCTACACATTAACAAATAGTGTCTGTACTCCCATGTCATACGAGGGTACATGTACTCTAGTCACAGGGTTGTACTCCATTAATGGGTAGGGTGAGGGTCCTCGATTAGAGATGGAGCACCCTCATCTACCGGACATAGTAGATAGGAGAAGGACCATCCGAATGATGATAGCAATACCTTGACTACAGTTAGTTCTCCCTTGATAGATTAAGCCATGGTCCACATCAGACAGTAGCGACTGATGCATCGCATGTCAGTTTGGAGTTGTGCTCCCTCAACTGAGTGTAGTGACTTGGATCATGCCTCTTTAGATGGGTTTCCAAAGTCATGAATGAGCTGAAATACTAAGATGAATATACCTCTAGTTTCTGGTACTAGTGTTGGAACTAGAAGAATGTTTTCAATGAAACATGTTCTCTTGAATGTACAATTATGAATGGTAGGATTATACATTATGGAGTGTCTCACTTGGATGGGTTCCATCAGGGATTGAGAGATCATGTAGCATGTACTCCTAGTTTATGTGGTACAAATTGATCCTTCTATGAGAATAATGGTACTAGATATAAGGTTATACATTATGCTTCATAGTGGCTGAGATGAGTATATATATATGGATGTTCATGGTATATGTATGGTCATATTTCTCGAGTAGATATGACAATGCATTATTTTGTGGGGTTTCTCTTGTACATTTCCTTTGTGGTTTCGGGCTCCCCTACTGAGTATAGTTGCACTCACCCCTAAATAATATTTTCCAATATGAGTCGTGTCTTATTCAAATGACCAATGCTTTGATGGAGTCCAGAGAGGACCAAAGCCTTGTGGAGTTCAATGAGATCAGACAAACATGGTACACTTCTACATCTTGAGAACACAGCCCTTCACCTACCCTTCATGTTGTCTTTCTAATAGGAAATCCTCATGTAATTGGAGTTTTAATTTGGTTCTATATTTCTATTGGTGGGTATGTATATTGGAATGGATTTACACCATGTAAATTACAATTGGTTGTACTCTAGATGTGTTTTACATAGTGGATTGCAATCATGGTTTCCTTTAATTATGCATTCCAATAACATTTTCTTGGAGTTGTGTGACTTTGTTTAGGTAATCAAGAATATTCCTCCCACTTGTTGAATAATTCTTTAGGAACTAGTTTCCATCCCCTAGACATTGGGAGGTGGGCTTTGTGTAATCAAGGCATAGGCCTCGGGGGATGGGTTGTGACCAATTGGTATTAGAGGGGGTTGATACTTTCTCATAGACCATGGGTATGTTGTTTTTGGTTTTTTGAAAAAGTTTTAATGGTTTTAAGATAATTTTTAATGATAGGGGATCATGTGTTGGTGTGGCGGATGATGTATCCATAGCTAAGGATTCTGAACACCTGTTTTCTGACTCGGTACATGGAAACCCTGGTTGTGTGGAAATATAGGGAACACACATCATGTTTGAATGGTTGTGATTTCCATGTACATCATGAGTCAGATCTTCATATATACTATTTTAATAGTAGATCATATTGATTCATTTTATGATTCATCAATGATGACATCTAGAGATGATTCTACAAGAAGATCGTAATAACGATCCACCACGATTGGAGGATTAAGTGTATGGAACTGAATCTGGGGTGTTACCTCGAAGTAGTGATCCAGTGATAAAACCACCTGTCAATCATTAGTTTCCACCACCAGTAATAGTTGAAAATGAACGTAGGCTATGTGTGCTACACTATTTCCAGAGGCAGATAGCTTCTAGGATCATAGATATGATAGATCCTATGGTACCTTAGGATTGGTTTGAGGCAGTTACATGAGTCTTCCTCATAGTGAGGAAACTGCCCGACCAGATGACAGTCATGTCCACGAGGCTTCTACATTGATCAATTCAATGAGGGTAGATCTTGAGGATCCAATTTCATGACGAGGATACCCTCACCAAAATTGTCATTGAGCACTCATCAAGGAAGATATTTTTCCGGTGACTTTACGCTATGTGTGTATACATGAGTTTCTGCGCCTAAAACAAAGGATGTTTGACGATTGCAGAGTACTCAGTGAGATTCACGAATCGTTTTCCCTAATCTTCATATATTTTTATGTGATCATTAATTCAGGGACCATACCATCGAGCATGGATTATGGAAGGAGATTATGGTGTTGGTGATACCCCTTTTCATTCCGACGAATGCTGGGTTGATGGATAAATCCATGGTGGTTGAGATTTACCTGGAGGATGAGAAGATAGATTTGACCTACAACAGAGGCCATGAGGTAGAGGAATTTGTGGGAGATAGAAGATGGGAGGAGATATGATCATAAAATATAATGCATACCCACGCCAGAATATAGACATGTGGGTCTGTGGTGCAGGAGAAGGACCAAGGAGTATTTCATCCGTAGGATATACAGTGTTATGCATTCAACAGCCATGGGAATATCACTATAGATTTTCCAACCCTCTCTGCTGCTGAGAGGGAGCTACTAGATGAGGCATCCTTGTTGAGAAAACACAGGGAGAAAGTAGTTCTGCAAGATGGCGGGTAAGGCATTGGAGCTGAACGAGCAGCCAGAGGTGGCATGTTGTTGATAGATTTCCCACCACCACTACCAGGTGGTCCATGCCAATCACTTGGTTCATGAGGATGTTGTCGAGGAAAAAATTATTTTATCTTCTCTTATGAAAAATATTATCCATGATAGATTTATGTCATGATAAGTGTCATTTCTTTTGGTTTCAGTTTTAAATAGACACAGGTTCTTGTTATTCTTATTTTCTCGCTAGTATTGTTTGAGACATCGAGGTTCCAGTTAGGCAATGAACATGACCGTCACTGTTTGAGTGTTCAATTGGAGTAGACCCACTAATCACTCACTATCATTGACAGTGTGACCTGATTCATAGAGGAACAAGTTTCATTTGGGATCTCTTAGTCATGGCGTCAAGGCCTTACGATGTCATTATTGGTATGGGATACAACCAATCATACCCAACATGACTATATCAGTAAAAATTTGTTTTCTGTACGGCCTAGTAATGATGTTTTTTCCCTTGCCGGGAAAGGGAAACCCATGTTACACATCATGGACTCTCGCAGGGTTTCCTATTTTTGATGATTCCGTTGTGGCAGAGTAACACTCCATAATGTTTATACAGAAGGAAATGGTCAAATACCATCCATACTTAGCTAAAATACCACATGTGAGTGTGGTAGTGTTATAGTTTTGGAATGGTTGGTGGCCGGTGGAGGCTATAGATAGTGGTCCAAGTAAGACACCACGTTCACTCAAGGAAAGCCATGTTTCATTCATAAAAACTCTTGTGCATTTAATGTCATCCATGAACAGATAACTCTTTTAGAATCATTAGAACATTTCATACATTGGTTGATGTGAACTGTGGGGTTCTGTTTGTATCTACAACAGGTTAGAATAATGAGATTCACTAAACCCCATGACTACAAATGGATCAAAGAGCTTGGTTATTTTTCCCACTTTTAGTTACATAAGAATCATGCTTCATTCATTTTACAATGTAGAAATAGCATGTGCTGAACATGAGAGTTGTCAATCTCGATGGTTCATCATGGTGCATGCTTTTAGGTAGATAAAGAACTGTGATAAACTCAGTTTTCTTCCCTTTAGAATAGGATTTTTATTTTGGGAGGTGAACATCATTATTATTGAAAGAATGTAATTTCATAGAATTCCAAGGGAATTTCTATCCTATTTAAATGATATTTTTATGAGACTAGGCTCAGAGATGGAACAAATTTATAAGGCCTACATTGGATGTAATAGAATTGGGAACTTTTATATGTTTATTAATTAAATGTTCAAGGTGGGTTTTATTATCATTTGAACAAGTCCTTAGATAAAAAATCAATGGGAAATATTAAACTCTGAATGGTGAGATTATCCTAGAAAGTTCATAACATTGGAAACTACGGGATAATAGTAGAATTAAGGTTTTAGGTAAAATTAAATAATTTAAAATCAATAAATTTATTTTAAATTTTATATAACTACTATAAGATAACTTGTATTGTAAATCCAAGAGTATTTTTGACCTCATGAGGGAGTGTTTCCCTTAGGCGGAGCATAACCTCGACCGGTGTAGGTCGAGAGTGAAAGTCAATTGTTGAATTTTTTAAGTGAACTAAACTGACGCACATGTGTGGTTATGGAAACTTTTAAATGGGTTCCTGTATTGAAAATATGAGGGCCCCATTGCATCCAAGAATGATGAAAATACCAATGAAATGGAATTAATATCGACGGACAAGGTACGGTCGAAAAAGAAATAATTATGACTTTTTAAGAGAATGATAAAATAAAATAAAGTGGTTGTTTTGTTTTATTTTTGAAATTTTGAAACTACTGTAGTGACACGACATGTAATGACATAAAAACTGAATATGATGATTCATTAAATGAAATAGTGTAACAACCTCGTAATTTAAAAGAAACTGAAACGCTGATTTTCATTTCTCCCTTTAATGACCAAACATGCAATGCAGGATTATTGGCATAATCCTAGTATAGCTCTGAATCACTGGTGGGTGGCATAGACGAAAGACAGAGCCCCTTCGAACAGATCATCAGCAACAACAATGGACCAATGGACATAAAAAATGCAACACAGAATGAAGAAAAAAATATTGCATTCATCACCAATGAATGGGATTTAGTTCAAACATCGACAAATGACGAAAACATGAAGACATTCCTCATTCGTGAATGAACCTTTTGATGTAGGGGGTGTTACTTGAATTAAATAATCCCTAATTCATGGATATAAAAATTTATGGTGGAACAAAAAATGAATAGATTGACCCAGGGTTTGATTTTTCTTGTGGGGTGATTTTTGGATCATTATGCACAGTCCTTCTAGTGTATCGGGTCGAGGTTGGAATGAAAAAATGGATGAGGTTCGATTCTTGGGTTAATTATTGTTCTTTTATCCTCCACTTTAGTTGAATTTTTTTATGGGATGTTGAATGATAAATCATTTTGCAACCATCATTGGCGTAGTGATACTACAACTTGGATCTGGAATAGACATGACATGAAGAAGGTGCGATGACTGCCGATGGAGGGTGGACCCATGCAGTGCATGAAATACTAGAAATCGAGTTTTTTCAGGAAGAATTGATCACAATAGAGATTTGAGCCCCATTTAGTGAATAAAGCGGTTTGAGGGCTCCAAAAGAACCATCAGTTCGATGAATGGACCACTTGAGTGAATCTAGGGTTCCATGAAATGATTTTTCGTGCTACAGGTGCTGACGACAACGACACATGGCAGCGTCAGCCGCATCCAAGATGGTGGGGTGGTGCACAGCAGTGGAGTTGGTTGTGGGTCTTCTCAGAAGAACCGGTCTGCTACAAGGACCAGTTGGATTAGCATCATAAACTGGTGCCACATGACGAGAAAATAGATGCAACTTTTGTCGCATTCGAGCCAGGGTACCCACGCCGCTTTAGTAGGACTGGCTAGTTCTGGAGAGCCATACCCAAGCCAAGTAGGTTAGACCTGTGGCCTAGCAGGCCGAGCCTAGTGTGATTGGTTGTGTCCAACCCATTGGGGTTGGGCCCATTGGGATGTGTCTGACCCTGATGCAATCATCCCCCATTTTACAAAAATGCCTGTAAATTTCAAACGGAGCGTCCATTTGACAAGCTGTCTAATACCATGGAACCCTTTCGATGAGATAGTAATTTTGAGACACACTAAGGGAGTTTTTGATAAATTAATTGGACTACCAATTGTATTTTATGACTAGGATATCCTAGTATGAGCATACTTTTGGAAGAATAAGGGATATTCATACAACGAGATGATTGGAAAATTAATTCATTAATGAATCAAGGCGTGGGTACTCTATATATCTCTAATTTTATAGAGACGAGAATCCAAAGTTTTTGGGTGTGGGGTAATTTCCCATAGAATGGTTCTCTATAACAACATTACTCCCCTGTAGGATTACAGAATAGGTTCTCAGAGTTTTTTGTAAATAATGAGTCGGTACTCCCCTGCCATGTTAGGGATGAGGTCCTCTATCATTGGAGTATGTACTCCCCTTTAGGATTAGGGACCATGTCATACATATCTAATGCATATAAAGTTAGTACACCCCTAAAGATTTGTAAGAGGGTCCACTATTACTGCAGTCAGTACTCCCCAGCCATTCTAGGGTGAAGGTCTTCCTTTATAAGTGCAATGATAGATTTAGTACTAGCCTATCATTCTAGGGATAATATCTTCTAACATGGGGTTGGTACTCACTTAACATTCATAGGTGATGGGGCCCCACAACAAAAAAAACTGACAGAGCTGGTACTTATATAAATTACTAGGGTGGGGTCCTATAGTCACTGAGTGGTACTCCCATACTGTGTAGGGTATGATTCCTCTATTATAGGATTCAGTACTCTCCAAAAATACTAGGGGTCAGGTGTTCTACGCATTAACTATAAGATTCAGTACTCACATGTCATTACACGGCATTAGTCCTCTAGTCACTGAGTAGCACTCCCCTATTGTGTAGGGTGTCGGTCCTAAATTTGAGATAGAGCACCCTCAGCTCTCAGTCATAGTAGTGAGGAGTGGGCCAATCCAATTGATGAAAACTATAACTATATTTGAGCTAAAGATACCTCGACAGATTGAAGCATGTGAAACTGCTTATAGAGCAATGGAGGTATCGATGAATAGACTTGATAAGATCTATATTAACTAAGAGCAGTGGTGAGGAGCGGGCCTCTTCACTTGTGTTTCCTTTTTCTAGAAAGTGCTGAAACACTAAGATGGATAGATCTCTAGTGTATGTTACTAGAGGTGGACCTAGTAGAGTATTTATAATTCCCCATGATCTCTCGGACATTCCATTTGGAATGATAGGATTATACATGGTAGAGTGTGTTTCTCGGATGCGTGCCATCAGGGATAGCGTGCTCGTGGAGTGTGTAGCCCTGGTTTTTGTGTTTCCCTTTTTGAGAATCTTAGTACTGGCTATAAGGTTGGACCTCATGATTCATAGTGGGTGAGATGAGTATATCTAGATTTTCATGGTACATGTATGGGCTATACCTAAGTAGAGATGACTATGAATTCTCATGTCGGGTTTCTCTTTTTCTTTACCATTGTGGTTTCAGGGTCCCCTAGTGTGTGTTTTTTTACTCACGCCTACACTGGATTGACCAACATGTGTCTTGTCTAATATAGACCATGAATGCTTTGATGGAGTCTGGGGTGGACCAGTGACTAGTGACATCCAGTGAGATCAGATAGATGAGGTGCACTCCTACATCATTAGGAAGCTACCCTTCAACTACTCTTTACATAGGCTACACAGAGGGTGAGCTATAGGGACATGTAGTTTTTCTTTTGTTCTGTTTTTCTTTTGTGTGTTTTTATACTGGATTAGAACTCCACACGGTAAATATCATTCCCTTGTAATATTGTTATGTTTTAATTAGTGGATTTCATTCATGGATTCCTTATATTTTACATTCTAGAACCATTGGCTGGGAGTGGAATGCATGTGTACAAGTACCCAATAAAAAAATTCCCACTTGTCGAATAATTCCTTCAGCAATAGTGGCATGCCCCTGTCCTTTCGAAGGCTGGCTTGGGGTGTTCACTTCATGGGCCCTAGGGGACTTTTCGTGACAAATATAATCTCACATTGTTGATTATTTCGTATATTCTTCTTAATTCACCTATTAATATTCATCGTCTATGAACACGATAACCCTTATAAGCATTCATTTCATCATATATTTAAAACAATTATGTTTTCTTTTTCATAATAAATCATTATATGTTTTTTATTAGTTGTGTGTATTTTCATACAAACAATATCATATAGAGGATCATCAAAACACATACAACATAATTAATTACCTCATTTTAATGTACATTCATATCAAACATAAATAGATAAATTACATTTATATTGAAATATGAATCCCCTAATAAGGAAATGAAAACATCTGATGATTAATGATCATTCAATCATATACATTAACATGTTATCAAAAAAAATAACTTTACTGGTTCTTGGGGATTATTTTTTTACTGAATATTAATGTCTATAATAAATCCCCATCTAATAAATACATCTATTTTGTCTCAATTTAGATTTCGATGCTTTATGTAGCTAAACATAATTATTATACACTTTCTACATTATCATTTATTTAATTATTATATATAAAATAATCAGTATAATATATTTGAAAAATAATATATATATATATATATAATAAATTCATCAATGAATCAAACAACAATAATCATTGCCTATAAAGTGAAATATCTTACATTATACAGTTCAATAAAATAATACCATACAGATGTGTAGTTTATGGAAGATGAATTATTAATTAAAATGAGAGTAAACCAAATGCCCTCAATTATATTAAAAAATTACTAAATAAGGGAGAAAAATAATATCTAATGAATTATTGTATGTGAAATGGTACATGATCATATGAAAATGAATGATTTCAAAATGTTGTATACACAATTATCTATAAAGGGAAATAATAGACCTTGAATTCATAAAAAATAATTCGTTTTATAGTAAAACCACATCAAAAAATTATTAACTGACTATATATCTATAGCAATATTATCAGTGTAACATTATCTAAGAATATATATATATATATGTCTTTTCAAAATACATTCCATTCTATTAACAATATACTTGATTTTTTATTAATATCATATAAATGAAAAATACTTGAAAAATATTAAAAAAGTTTATTTAGAAATACCGAGGGTAAAATTTATTGCATGATTAAATTTAATTAATGGTTATGAATGTAATAAATTACACTCCTCGGGTAAATTCTTAAAAAATTATTCCTTTAGAATTTTCATTACAAGTCCAAATAGAACTCATTTCAAAAAATATATAGTGGATTCGCATCGAAACATTATAATAAAAGTAAAATATATTTAAAAATGTATTAAAACAATCATTTTATTTTAAAAAATATTATTTATGAAATCATCTAAAAATATATATAAAGAAGAACATGGGTTTTAATGGAAAATATTAAAATATGAATTTGATTACAATATGGTTCTTAACATTTTACTGATAAAATGATTCTGGATCTAACTTGAGATAATTTTAAGATAAACATTAAAAACATTGAATATTTAATATTATAGGACATTATTAGTGTTATATTGATTAAGGTAATTGAACCTTCCAAAAATAAATCAAATCATGGAGTATCTTCAGAAGAATTGTGATTATAACATAAACACATTATAGATTTGATAATATTTTAATATAAACTACTAAACACAATTTGTATGAATCTAAAAATTAATAAGAAATATAAAACAATAATTTTTAATATAATAATTCAAATATGACGTATATAAACAGGATAAATGAAAAATGATACACAATATAATCATGTCCAATTAAAATAGAAATGAGACAAAATTACCCATCACTATAGTCTATTTTTCATCATAACTTCACATTAACAAAATTATAGTATATTTAAATATATTATATATTTGTTATAGAGTCATTTTCATATTTATCTTTCCATTTATGATTCAATTCTATAATTCAGTCAAACAAAAATATATATTTTCCTTTTCAAATTATTATCAGGGGTGTTAATTGATTAGTTTTTTCTATTGGATTTGATTCTATAGTTATGGTAAATGATTCATGGTTAATATTTCAAAATTATTATATTATAAATAATTAATTATTTATATTGTGTATACAATAAATACAAAATTATAATTATTCCTGATTTTGTCCCTGAAAAATAAATTACATCGCATAGTGGAGGGGGTTGTCTAGATGTACACATGAAAAATGATATCAATTTTTAAAGAATGGAAGGATAAATGGTATGAATAATAATATACATTAATAAAATATTTTTTTTAATAAATATAATTTATATTAATAAATCCATCACAATTACTAGCATCTTGAGGTGGTGATGAAAAATGAAACACATCGTTTCGTGGAGATGGATGTCCCCAAGTATGCATGATTTATATTTTCATTTCCCTGATGGTGAAGATGACAATGTATAATTGTTATGACATATTGATAATTACATATCACTATACTGGATATAATTATGTTATTATTTAAAAATAGTCTTGATTTAATCTGTGTTGGTAAATAATAAATAATTTTAAAATAATCTTGTTAATAGTTATACTTATTCATAGGATATACATTTTTATTTTATACAATATACATATTAGGATGAACTGATGATGAGGATATGAAATCTAGGACACTAGTATGAAGGTTTTGAACGGATCCTATTAGTAATTTTTCTGGACATGTTTCCCAATTGATGTTATTTCGATAAAATAATTACTCTAATCTTATATTTTATGGAAATTAGACTAAAAAACGACTTACATGATTTAAATTTGTTTTATATTATAAATTTTTCATATGACCCAAAATATATATATTTATATAATAATTTTTTTTAAATATAATGTCTATATATAATAATAAATAATATAATTTATACATTTTTATGCGTAGTTTTTTCCTTATCATTAGGTTTAATCCCTCATTTTTTTTAACCCTAATTGAGGTAATCCAATTTTCTTTTTTAAAGGTCGTATATAAATATATAGTGTAATGTGGATCAATAATTTTTAATGAATTCAATTTTTAACCATCTATAATAGTTCCTACTGATAATCAATATTTTTTTATTTTGAATTAATTTAATAAAATAATCTATATCATAAAATATAAATTATATTATTCGACTAACTATTTATTTATATGACGTCAATAATATAATGAAGAAAATGGAAAAAAAATATATAAATCTTTTTCACCTTTATATATTACCATTATCTATTAAATTCATTTACTAACCCAATTCATCCGTAATATATTGATGTTATTTTTTCTAGTAACACTGTCATTATTTTTTTATTCCCCTTTCATATGAATTGTATCTACAATTCATAGACATTTAAGGTAATAATTTCATCAATAAAATTTAAACACAACTACTACTATGAAAAAAAATAAAAAATAATAGAATTTCATTAAACAACATTTTATCCATTATAAAAAATATTAGATATATTAAAATAATGAGAATTTTAATTTTTTTTGTAAAAAAAATTATATAAATGTCATTACAAATTGACGATTAAACCATGATTCCTTATTTTAGAAACTCATATGGTTATAGTCAAATTACATTCAAATATAAAATTGTGAAATTTTTTTTGGTTGATTTGGAGAATATATAACTATTTCTAATTTTAACTACATCACTTTTACCCATTACCTTTCTTATTAAGATTCACAATGGTTAAAATTATGTATAAAAACATAAGAGTGTATTATTCACCAACGATTAAATAATTAATTCAAATTATGGGATCCAATATTCATGAATTATATTTTATATGGAATACAATTCATTTAAAATATAATTTCATTAACTAAAATGAAATATTGTTTTTATTAAATTTTATTCTTAATCATACATATATATTTATAGCAAAATTGATGATATTTTGGATTATTATATAATTATGTAGATTCATTTTAGTTACATGGATGATATTTAACATATAAAACAATTTAAAAATTATACTTCATTTAAATTATATGATTTAATAAAAATATGTTCTATTCAATCAATAGTTAACTTTTTTTCCTATTCACCCAATAATATATATATATGGAACATTTAAGACCCATTACAAGTAGAATATGTCATTATTAATTGAAATAATTTTATATTTTGTTGTAATTTATTTAAATATTTTGATATATTTACTATAATATAATGTCAATATGAAGTAGAAACATTGTTTGACTTAAAAATAATATTTAGGGGTACTATGAGTTGACATAAAACATTGTAATAATTTATTATGAGTTAATAAAAAAAATTGATTATAAAATCACATTGCATAATTTTAATTTTTTGGTTATTCATAGCTATATCCTCTATCATAAATAATATTTATATATAAATATATTTAAAAAATATTATTGAATTATTTAATTATGAACCATGTTTTATAATCTACATACTATCTAACATAATGTTCATTAGAAATGAAAAAAAATAAAATATTTTAGTTCTAAACTTGCAATTTTATCATATCCACTCTATTTATTTATTTGTAAATCACATAGTGATAAAATCAATTCATCATTACACATCTCATCTCCCAATTTTCTTTAGGGATTCACTAATCATAAAATCAATATGAATGGATTATTAAATGTTTCATTCGTAATTATAAATATCATGAATTTCATATAATATTATGTTACTATGATTTAAAATAGAATCCATGTGATCAATTGAGATATTAGGGCTGATGAGAAAACCAATGGTGTACAATGAAATAGTTGTAATGTTTCTCGGTATAATTCCTAATTGATTCATATAGAATTTCCATTATCTGAATACACTACCAATCACTTTTTATTGTGACAAAGATTATAATATTTGTTTCAGAAAAATATTTTTATGAATTCATCATTTTCAATATGTTTGATTTTTTATATATTAAAATTATTCACAAATATAATAAATTTATTTTTTTAAACATATATGGGATATATGGTAAATAACACATTTTATTTTTTAAACAAATAGGGGATTTAAAATATCATCTCAATTGATATATCCACTACTCTTTCGAAGGACCTAACCCGATAAAAAATATATAGTTGGTACATTATTAAATTATTACATGACACAATATATTTTCTGATGAATGACCAAATAATTTATTATTATTGGTAAAGAAGATATATATTTTAGTCTCTAATTTGATTTAAATACATAAATTATAACGCAATAAAAGTAAAAATTATAAATCTTTGATCTCATTTAAATAGAAACTATTAATATCTAATGGAATGGAAAAAATTAGGGGTGATATAATATGATGTGTAATTATTATATAATGTGTAATATATCATTAATAAATAATTTATAATAAATATATAGTCATAAATATTTGAAAAAACATTCCATTTAATCTATAACATTACCCCAAAATGAGTTCAATGATAATATAAATGTTGTAATATAACAGAAAATAACAATTGAAGTCACAATTATGAAAAATAAAGCTATTGAAAATTATTAAATTAGACATCAATATATTTATACTTTCATTAACCTGATCTAATAATGTTTAATCAAATGTTTTAATATGTATTTAAATTTTCTGACTGATTTTCCCCATTAGATATGTTAATGCATCAGGTTTCATTATAATTATGGTCCCCTCCTAAAGATAAATTTCCAATGAATATCATATATATTTAGTTATAAAATTATTTTATTATTAATATAAATTATCAAAAAACATTTATATTTAGTAAAGAATGTAGACTATCAATATTTCCCTATTTATTTATATAACATTTAACAAAAAACACTACATATTGAAATGGAATATGGTATAGTAAAAAGAATTTCAAGGATACATAAAATATGAATTTTTCATATAAATTTATTATTTATGATATCAATAATAAAAATGATTCTTATAAATATAATTACAAAAAATAATAATTAATAAATTAAAAACATCAATTATTTATAACTACAAATTTGGAAATATGTTTATGAAATATGCAGAAAAAATGAGAATTTATAAAAAAAAATCATCAAAAGAGTGTTTTATGTTATACCATTAAAATATTATAGAATAAGCTAATGTGTGGAAGTCATTCATGATTATTGTAAGTCATGTTTACCCATCGTAAGTTAAAAACAATCATTTTGAGTTTTTATAATGAATGCTGAATATGGACAAGTTTTTCAAAACTATATAATTGATCATTTTATACATTATTAAACTTCATGGATTACATAATATATAATTGTTAAAATTATTTTCCTAAATTAAATTTCCTTTCAAAAAACTATTTTGAAAAATAAGGATATATAAGAAAAATAATCATTATCAAAAAGAGAAAAAATATTGGTTTACAGTTTAAACAATACTCATCAAAATATATTTTCAAATAAATCTGTAATAATAATGAATAAATATATATTCAAGACATAGAAATAAATATTTAATTATATACAACACATTAATGTAAATAGGTATATATTTTTATTTATGTCTCAATGAAGTAGAAATTGATAATAAAATCACATATAATTATCATACTACTAATGTAAGAATTAATCATTAAATAGATTGTCCATATCCAATGTAAATACACAGAAACAAATATTCAATGCAACATAATTTTTCCAAAATTCATTACATATATAATATTTTAAAATAAACAAAATAATGAAGTAACACAAAAAAATAAAATGAAATTGATTTATGAAACCTCTTACTAGATGGAAATTTGGACCTAAATCTCCATAGATAAAATAACATTGATTTTATCATAAAATAATTAAAATAATAATTATTAATGATAAATAATTAATGTTACATTTTATAGTCTATGATAATTATATAGGGTTCATAATTATTAAGAAAGCCTCAATGATGGGAAATTTACAATAAAAACCTTACCTCGTGTCTGATTGGTCACAAAAATTAGTTATCTTCAGAAATAATGGTCATAGGATAACTATTTACCTTATCAATATCATTTATGAATTCAATTATTTGATTAAGTTAATTTTTTAAAATTTTATATTTATTAACTTTTTCAGTTATGTTCTATCATAAATCTTATTGAAATTTTGTTAATATGTCCAAAATACATTCATTCTGTTGACTAGAGTAATATAATTCATTATTATATCATCCAAAAAATATAGAAAATAGAATAAGTTTCATTATATTAAAATAATTAAACATTTTAAACAGATCAATTTTGATAGTTATGGAAAATGATATGCCTTACACTCACGGAGATGAAAGGTTGTATACACACATGAGTAATAATTACACTTTTTCAATGATCAATTTTGATGCATTGTGAATATTATTTTAGCATTAAAATATTGTAATTAAATCAAAATTTCAATATTATTATTTTAAATAAATTAATATATACCAACCAAGTGATTTATTATTGAAAAACGAATCACATTTCATGGTGGACATGGGAGTGCATGCATACACACAAACAACATTTTATTCATTCAATGACTTCATAGGTAAGAAAAAAGATGATATATTATTGATGAAAATGATTAATATGTAATTATTATAATATATTTATACTAAATCATTCATTAAGAATGTATTTTAGTGGCGGTGATGGAAAATGAATTGCATATGATCAAGAGGAGGTATTCCAATGTACACAAGATTGGACATGTTAATTTTTCATCTAAATAAAAAGGAAAATGATGTAGGTTATGAAATTGACATAGTATAATAATAATATATTGATGATATTTGGATTTTTATATCATTAAATATGAATAACATTTTATTTATATGCATGAAGAAATAAAACAAAAATGTAATTTTTTGAATGATAAATTTTCATCAAAGAAAATCATTTGGATGAAATTTCAATAATTTGAATGAATGATTATAATCAGTACAACAGATATATGTGATGAAATTGAATTAAATACCCTTTAAAAAATGAACATGACTCAATTTTCCACACACCCAAATGGTGTTCCTAAACCCCATGTGTAGGTTTCTACCACCAGGTAATTAATAACAAATAATTGGAACAATTTCTCCCAACCTAAACAAAAAAAATGATATACATATATATGAAGATGAGATAGTTTAATAAAACATGATTATATATATTCTGTAAATGATAACGTATAATAAAACTTATACAATTGAAATGTTATGAAAAAAATATCTCAATGTGAATTCCTACTACAATGGATGAAATATACCAAAATAGATACACCAACAGACTCTACATGATTTAATGGGAATAATACCACAATCTAATAATGTTTTTACTAAAAACTTGCGGATATAATTACATTTTTCTTCGCTATGGTTCCTTTCCATTCGATAAATTAATATAAATAACAAGGTATATGAACTGCCAATGGGTGAGAAGGGTGTGATAAAGCATGATCAATAGGATCCCATCAATGTTATGTATAACTAGTATATGCACAATTTTTCATTCATGATCAACATTTTATGAATCAAGGCTTCATATACAGTTCAAATATTTTAAATCAAAAGCATAAAAAAAAATTTAATTCATTATTTTTTCTAGTTTTTTAACGCTTTCATATTAGTTTCAATGAATATCTTATAAATTTGTGGAATCATAAATATCAAATCTAACCAAAACACGTATCACATACAATATGAAATCCATGAAATCAAAAATATAATATTATAATCCATGCTAGAAAAAATCCTTTAAATTATAAGTAAAATCCCACCAAGGATCTCACTAGGTTATGATAACTAGGAAACTCCTCCCCCAATATAGATAATCACACCCACCTCAAGAACCTTGAAAAATTCATTGAATCCAAGTATCGGAGTAACATCCTAGATTGTGAACCTCTCAGTAGTGTCTACCATGTTCTTAGAACAATAGTCGTAGAATCATGAAGAACACCCCGTGATTTATCCAAATGAAATTATCAATGGACGGGTCACATTAATAAAAATTCCACCATTTTACCCAATTCTTCAAATGTGAATTATTTTTGAATCAAATTAATTAAACCTTTCCATTAAAACCATTCTTTGAAGACCATTTAATTATTATTAAAAAACCCTATTTATCTACAAAAATTAAGGGTATCCCATATTTTATAATAAATAAAATTCCAAACAATGAAATCAAATAAATCATTAAATAAAATTTATTTTAAAAAACAATTTATAAAAACATGAGAAATGTATTTCACTATCATAAGATAGAAATGGAACCACCTACCACAATCTTATGATCAGATTCACCTTCAAATGGATACACAATCAAGAAGAACATAAAAATGAAAACATAGGCCCTATAATCAATACACATATCTTATAATTGAATCAATATACCAAAATGTTTTAAGATGAGGAAATATCATTACATTCTTAAATGAATGTAGAACTACCACACCATAACCGATAAAATAATGACCCTTATTGGAAGATAACATTATAGATCCTGATGGAAAGAATATAAAACTTCATATCAAATAAACAGATCCAATAACAAATCACAATAGAACTTCCACAATCAATATAAATGATTAATCATAATGATTCATGTAATGTTGAAACACCATGTACTGAATTGAAGAACAAATGTTGAAAGAAATGATTGAGAATGATACAAGGATACCAAAATCAATAGGAAAGAGCACTGGGTGAATAGGATTAGGTTTTAGTTAGTGAAAGGAGAACCATCCTTTTAGTTTTATAAAATATCCAATACTGATAATTTCATAAGATTTAATACCATTATATATTCTTTAAATCACTACTACCACATACATAGAAAATAAAAATGTATTTTTACATAAATAAATTAGTAAACAGTATATGGTGAGTATCATTTACACAGTGTGTAATTAATTCAAACCTCGTATCCAATTCATGGATTCTATATAGTTATTATTAAATAAGAAGTAATAACACTAAAAAGTGTTTATTTATTCTTCATACTAGGAAATGACAAGTTTGAAAAAGAAAATAAAAATACCCATAATAATTCTATTAACTCAGGGAGAACCCTAAAAATAATTTCACATTTATACCCATAAAAAATTAATTTATGCTAATATAAATATCAGATAATTAGTTTATTTTCACAAAAACAATGATCTCTAACATCAGGAAAAAAGTGATGCACGCAAATAAAGATTAAATTGATAATGTGAAGAAAAATACAATAAATATGGTTACATGATTTAACAAATAACTAAAAAATTAATTTCAATCCCTTGGGAGTATTCTAGAAGAATGAAGTCTAGTAAAGATATGATGCCACTTATCCCTCATATAAGACATGCAATACAATGTCTCAGGAAAATATGAACTATGTCACTATAACACTCTCACCAAAAAATAAAATGTCCATTAAAGAAATTAACATGATAGATAATTATATCAAATGGATCCTCCAAAATAGATACATTTTGATCTAACTCAAACGTATCCCAAATCTTAACACGAGAGGGATCATGATAGTATTTTATGATTTATGATTTGTGTAAAACATTTTTGATTCAGGTAAAATGATTCAAAAATACCACCTTATAAAAAAACTACGCCTGATTCATGGCTACATCAAAATGTATAACATATATTGATGACAATATTCCATATTTATGATGTTGATGATGATACATCCAAGATGAAACATTCATGAAATCCATATAACCAATTAAAAATTCCATTTTACAGTGCCACTAATCCACATAATATTCAGGTCAAATCAATTTTATAATTAATTTTTAATGTATATCTTGAATCATCATAGATTTATCATAAACTAAATGACTCCCCACCATAGAGGCACTTCCCCCAACCATCCAAAAAAGTTGTTATCTGTATGGGAAACAATTTTATTCTAAAAAAGGATACCATTTAATTAATGAATGAAAAATCATAATAAAAGAAAACTCAAACAATCCAATATAGATATCCCAAGATCCACCAAAATCGATGAAAAATTAATAGAAAACAAAATCCTAGATCTAAATCACACACAAAAACTGAACGTCTATCTATGGATGATATGATACCCTTAAGTTGACCAGTGATTCTATAACCCCATTAAGAATACACTATAAGGATAAATGTAAACATAGAACCTCTATCTTAAAATATTTATAATGATCTCCATGTAGCTTAATCAATGTCTTACATATAAAACATACAATGATCTCAAGCATTTTTGTTTTCCTCATTTGGGACAAAGGGAGTTTAATATTTTAACTGATCTTTCACCAACTAAATATAGTTCCATCGTCGGTTAATCTCTGGTAAAAAAAAATTGAAACCTCATACTTTTTCCAATATGACACCAGATTTGGACAGATCAAACTAAAATGTATCTTATATGTTTTCTTTTTTTTTCAATTGGAAGGTGAAACACTGGTGCACATAAATAGCAATGTCACACATCATAGGAAGAAATTGGAATCTCTATATCATTTCATAATTCATATTCATTGTACCCGGAAAAATGACCCATGAATAAATATGATAATAAAATAAAATTGAGATCATCACCAATTTTGGGAATAAAAATCAATCCCAAATAATAGGAATACCCCCAAAAGAGAGGGAATGAATAGGAATGGTCTCCTCAATATATACATTTTCATGAATTCATCTAAACTCATTATTCTAATACTTCACCTAATAAATAGACTCATAAAGAAACAATGATTACTAAATGCTTTCTTGATCCATACATGATACTTCCTTTTGAGAAAAATCATGGAAATAAATTGAAATCACCATCTTTTTAAAATAATGAATCAATTATAAAAAACATGTGATTTATCATTACTATTGATAGCTTATCCAGTGACCTTCCACTTCCCATGTTTTTAGGAGATATTGAATAAATATGTACAATGGTATTCCACTCACAAACTCTATCTGATATTAATATCATTATTAAAATCTATATAGATCAAGCATTCATTGAAAGAAAATTTTGTGTTCCTCCCTCCAAAAATATAGTATCATCAACATATAAGTGAATTAATAACTGCAGAATTGTTAACATAATGAGTTGGGTAATTCATTCATGTAGTTGATGATGAATAGTTTTTTAAGATACCACATGATAATCATGAAGGACTATCACACACCAAATTTTTAATTTATTTTTAATTTATTATTTTATGACTCCGAGTCCTCATTCCATTGTTTTTGTTGGGTCCTGGTTTAAAATTTTTTCCGTTTAACAAATTTTAGTGGGTTTCAGACCCATGCATGGTCACCGTCCATTGGTCAGTAGTCGTAGGGTTAGCTCGGGTGTCCGCGCAAATGTCTAGTGGTTGAAATAAACAACTTTTTTCTATTTTATATGTGAATAAAGTGAGAAAAATGATTAAATTTTAATAATAATAATGTTCTTATGTATTTAATAATATTATCATTTTAAATGTGTTATTATTTTTATTACTATAGAGGTTGTTTGAATTAATTTACTATTATTATCATTAATGAAATCAATGATGTCATTAGGAATATATAAATATTAATATTAGATTAAATTTTTTCATTATTATATTATTATTATTATTATTAATATTATAATATTATTATTATCATTATTATTCTTTTTATTATTACTTATCATTATTATTATTATTATTATTATTATTCTGATTATAATTCTTATTAATATTATCATTGTTATTGTATTATAATTATTTTATTTATTTTTTTATTATTAAATTTATTATAATATAGAATGAAAAAAAGAGAGAAAACCCAGTTCTAGGCACCCTTTCTACGCAGCATATGCCCAGGACCCCCTCTCCTCCCAGTCGCGCTAGCCACCGCTGTCCACCCTCCCAAGGACCGGCCTCCTGCCGTTACGGCCCTTTGTGACCCAGTTTTTATCACACACCCCTACTATAGTTGCTACACCTCCCTCACCGCACACTACACCCATGGACTTTGTCTATGACAGCCGTCCCTCTACTCCCCAGACCTCCACAGTCTAGCCTCCGGCTGATCCGGGATCCTTTGTGCTCACCAAGCCATCTCGGCCCTTTCATCTATTTGTGCCGACCTTGCAGCACCTGCAACCCTTCCCCCCTTTCTCCCTTTTTCTCTGGATAGGTCGTCTCCAGTTAACCTCACACAACCATTGGATGATCCTATTTGGTTTCCAGCATTACCCCCTACAGATCCTCCCTCACTCTTTACCTCTACGACTGACCGACCACCGCACTACCCTCATCTCCCTTATCCATCCTCCCGCACCATCTTCGTAGGTGTTTTCAACTTTGACTGGTTTTTTATCCCATTTGGTAGATTACCGATATCTAGGGTTCATGTTTTTGAGTATTGGTTTTGTGTCTTTTCATTCGATTTCCATTCTTATATTTTTTTGTCCCACAAAGTTGCGATTAGTGTGTGAATGAAGCTTCACACTATTTTTGGGTTACGACATCTTTTCACCTTGGCTCCGAGGTACCATATTTCACCCGCTACATGTTGCCACTCATTATATATTGTGTAATTTTGGTATTTTAAGGATCCAATGTATTTTATTTGTAATGCATTGAGCATTTCCATGTTTTTTGGGTGTGCATCATCCTTGTACCATGACATCCTTGTAGGTACCCTTTGAACTACTTTTGAAAATATAATTTGCATTTATATCCTATGTTTTTTACCCTATATATATGATAATTATTATTTTTCAACATATGATTAATTTATCTATTATAAAAATTGGTCATTAAATTCTGGTTTTGTGAAAAATAAGTTCATTTTATTACAATTATGCACACTATTTGTTTAATTAAATGTCTCATTAGTTCTTCACCTGGTTGAGACTTATTTAGAAACTTTTTTAGTAAATGTTTCATGTGTCACTGGTAAAATTACCGGTCAGCACTTATGGTTTACATGGAATAGAAAATGAATCATATTTTTGTTGTAAATATATTCACAACATGAAAAGTAGTATTTTGGGTCCCCTTAAATGGTTTCAAATAGATTTGGATTTTGTGAGGAAATGAGATTTCTAAACTGGTTGTGAAAGTTTGTATTTGACATATAAAGTGATTTCACATGTGAAAATGGATTGTGTCCTTCTGCAGTTTTAATAAAAATGGCTTCGGTTTCTTGACGTTGTATGAGGGATTTAGATGGACTATTTTATGAATTGTTAAGGAATGAGAATGGTGTGTTAACACACATTAGAAATGATAGTTCATTTATCTTATCAATTATGTTTTCAGGATAAAACATAAGGTTTGTTTGGCACCTTGCTAAGATTTGTGAAAAATATAAATTATGAAAACCCTATTTTGGTGCTTCTCATGCCTCAACTGCATGCAATAGGTGGGAGGTCCATGTTGGGGATTATCAGAATCTATTGTTAGGGTTCTTTGGATTTAACCTGTTATAATTGTTTTATTTTTAAGGTATGATAAGAAAGCTAGGGGATACTCAGGGTGAGACCTATTGTGAGTTATTATATATATATATATATATAATGTGATTAGATTCTCTACTATAATTGGTTGGCTCACCCCATTTCTAATTACCTGAGACATGGGAATTAAGCATATTGAGCGAGTATTCTAAGAATGAGTGCTCCATTGGTAGGTTATGGTACTGACCAGTGGACCATAGTAGGTGTATATATTGTTTTTATTACTATGGTATTTCCACTCGGCCTTCCTCGTAAAGGATTTTCGAGCATATTGGGAGTTTTTATTTCATCGTGTTTGAATTGTTAATGGGGTTGAGGTCTCATGTATTAGTGTCTTCTGGATTATTTTCGATCTCCTAGGATCACCCATGTCTATTCATCTATTGTTTCTTATTGTAGTGATTATGATGCTTATATGTATACCTACATTTCACTTGTTGTGGGACTCATACTTTGCCTTCATCTATATTTTTCATGGAAAGCGGTGATATAGTTTTTGTTGGGTTTCTCAAACTTGTTTTTTAATAAAAATGTTTTATCCTCTTTATACAAATATAAAAATGTAAACATCACTTTCCTTTTGAAAATTTCATTAACACAAATGAAAAAAATCAAGATTTAAAAATCGTAAAGGGTACTGGATCGTATATTGTTTTTATGTAAAATATGTAGAAAAACGTACATTTTTCAATTGTAGTTCTAACTTGAAATTGTGTTTATAATATATTAATGATTGTCTATAGGTATAGATGTTGGATTACCCTACTGAGTTTTAATATGCACGCCTATAGTTTTTTCTTTGTTTATTACATTGGTTGTTGTGCCTTCATTGGATTCAGTCTCCATAGTGCGGCATTGGATTGAGGTATGTGGTGACTCATAGGGTCACCTAGAGGTATGCAAATCTTCATTTTATCACCAATTGTAGTTTTTTAACTATTCAGTTTTTTTTAATTATTTTTCATTCACTTATGGGCCAAATCATTCCCGCTTGATTAGTTTTGATGACCGGTACAAGTTGCCAGCCCGTGGGGATCGAGAAAACCCCTCGGGCCATATCGCAAGCCAACTAAGGTGACCGGTTCATTGTCGAACCATGTTGGTTTGTGAAAAAATGGTATCATAGGAGGCCATTGTGATTTGGGATGACTGATGAATGGAGATTATGATTGTCAGGGCTCAGGAAGTAGGTTGTAGGTTGGTTCCTGATCACCACCACTCGTGACATGACCTACTCTACCAGGGGTGTTCCGAGTTTGGAGTATTTTGTCTTAGTTTTGGATTATGGGATGACAATATGGGTTAATTTGTGTCACACTGTGACCCCACAGGATGTAGTGACCCATGGGGGGCCTAGGTGCCTTGTTCAAGGTCCTCTAATGTAATTTCTTACTTGGGGAGGGGCTCATTACCATGTCATCATGTTGGGAATATTCCCCAGATCCTCATTTCGCTTGTCCATTTGCAGTTGTGTTTTGTCATTATTTCGGTTGGGTTTAGAGTGTTTTTTGGAAATTTAGGTGGTTTTGAATTGGAAGGGATCTTTCTCTAGTTGTTTTAAAACTGCTAAAAAAGGGTTTCAATTAAAGTTGTTTTGAAATTGGTGAATTAGGTTTTTAAAGATTAGGCATTTTGAATTAAAAAAATTTGGCTTATGTTTGAATTTGGTAATAGAATGGAATGTAAAACCCATGGTATTCCTTAGGATCATCATCACATGTGTGGTAGATATGTGAAGTAAACATTGACACATATGTATGGGATATTTAATTGGAAATGGATGAGGGCTTATGCGGCCGTTCATAGAATGCCATGGGTGGGGTTTTGGAATTTAAGGCATGGATTGATTTTTCAAAAATGGACATTAATGAAAAAGTGATTTCAGGACATGTTTTTTCTTTAAAAATGGGGTTTTGTTTTTTGAAATGTGGATTTTCATGTGTTATTATACTTTTGATTTATGAGTTTGTTACATTTGGATTGTGGTGTTGAATTTTTTTTATTTGTGTTAGAGCATGTTCGGGATTCTTGGCCAGTTGTCTCTGTTCGAGGTGTTTCTTTTGATTGAGTTTTGGATTAATGCCAATTTCAATTTTGTTTTTCATGTTGGTCTGGATATTCCACCCAAAAATTTACTCAAATGTTTTTAATGAGTCAATACCTATTTTGGTTTCTTATAAGTGTTGCTTATATTTTTTGGCATTCGAGTTTAGTTAGGGTAAGTGTAGTAGTTTGAGGAGAGTAGAGCATGTCTTTGGGTGGTTGGGGACTCCCGAGTTTGTTAGTATTCATATTGACTTGTGTTTAGTGGAGGGTCCAGCCATGGTCTAGGGGATGTGGATATTTCATCATAGTTGGAGTTGGGAAGATGTGGGAGGGATTAAAGTTTGTCTTCATCCAACGGATCATACATGTAGAGGTGAAAGAAAAAAGAGGTGAGATCTCGTCCATAGTTAACAAGGCTAGTGGTTGGTGAAGGCCAGTGTGGGATACTTTATGGAGTTGACATTTGGAGCGCATGTTCATGTCAAATCTGGTGCCTCTCGTCATTCATAAGGGTTCCCATTTTGCGAGCATGGTGTAAAAGAGGAAGCTGCTCTATAGAAATCACATTTTGTTGGAGTTAACTTCTGGTTTAGTAGACTACATTATAATGTTCCATAAGTGTTTCCAGTTCGAGCATCCTATGCCATTATGTCTCATCCTTCAAAATTCTTTTTGTTGTGTGATTGTTCGAGTCACTGGTAATGGTTTGGAAATAAGGGTATTTTGAAGAAGGAGTCCTGATCATTGGATGCTCGTGTCTGACTGTGAGGCATAAGATGCTTCTGCCATCAATGCCCTGGCCTCAGGCATCAGGGTGAACCTCAAACATATTTAGGGCATCAAGAGTTTGTGATACCTTTAATTGGTTTTTTATCTTTCGTATTTTAATATATACATTCAAGATTAACTTTGTCCTTTTTTTACTACTGCAGCAGGTTAATCTTTTGTGGTAATAGTGTGATGAACATAATCGTTCATGATTGTTGTAGTTGCATTCTTCTGAATGTGGCCTCTAGAGTTGTTTGTTTTTATTAAAAGAATATCTCGCCTTCTGTGGGATGGTTTTGATCTTATTAGTGATCGTTTGGAGATGTGAGTGTTAGTGTTTTTTATTGTTCCATGAGTTTCACGTTTTTGTGGATGGGTTGTCTCGATCTTACTAAGGGGGTTGGATGTGTTGGAGTTTTTAATGAGTTTGGAGAATTCTTAGTCATAGTGGCGATGTTATAGGGAGTTCCATGTTTTGGTGCTATGATATGTTTGGTGTCCTTATTGTGGTTTTCCCGTTTATGTCACATCGGTCTTGTTCAACTCATGTGTAGAAGTTGGTAAGTTCAGGATGGGAGTTACCGCGTCACCCCCCTCCCCTTCCTGGGGTGATATGTTTGGGTGATAAATTTCCGAACTAGTTGGGTACTTATGGTTGGGAGAACTCGGTAATGTTATTATTTTCTTTTGTGTTATGGTTCATTTTGGATTTAATTAGGCATTGATTCATGTTTTGTCTATTGTTCAGCAGGGTGACTTTCTGGGGGCAGAAAATGGCTGTTGTGGTAATAATTCTCACACCCTACAATTTTAATTTTTTTTTATTTTTTTATTTCATGACTCAGGTTCTTCACGCCAATGTTCTTGTTGGGTCCCGATTTAATTTTTTTCGATTAACAAATTTTAGTGGGTTTCAGAATCATGAACGGTCACCACACAGTGGGTCATAGCCATAGGGTCAGCTCGGGTGCCCGTGCAAATGACCAATGGTTGAAATAAAGAATTTTTTTTGTATTTTTTTTCTAAATAAATTGAGTTGAATGATTAAACTGTAATAATAATATTGTTATTATGTAATTTATAATAATATCATTAATAAAGTTTTATTATTGTTATTATTGTGGAGGTTTTTTTCGTAATCAATTTACTATTATTATCATTAAAGAAATCAAGGATGTCGTTATGAATATATAACTATTAATAACATTTTCTTTGAATTCATAGGTATTTTATTATTATTATTATTATTATTATCATTATTATTATTTGTTTTATTATTTATCATTATTATTACTGTTATTATTATTTATATTATTATTTTTATTTTTATTTTTATTATTATTTTTATTGTATAATAATAATTATATATATATATATATATATATTATTATATAGAATGAAAAAAGTGAAAAAATTGTTCTACGCCCCCCTGTACTGCACATGGTTTTCCTAGGACCCCCTCCCTTTTCCGCCGCGTGAGCCACCGTCGCTCCAGCCTCCCTAGAACAGGACTCCCACCATTACGGCCCTGCGTGACCTAGTTTTCAGAACTCACACCTCCAAAATGTCCTTTGCCTCCCTCTCCTCACACTCTACCCATAGCCTTTGTCTATTCTAGCCGGCCCTCCGCACCACAGCCTTCAATAGTGTGGCCTTCTGTCGATCCGGGCTACTCAGTTGTCACCAGGCTGTCTCGACCCATGCTTCTCCTTGCTCCAGCCTCACCACACCAGCACCCCCCCCCCCCCCGCTCCCTTTTTCTCCAGCAAGGCTGTCTCTGGTGATCCCGACACCACCTCCGGTCGATCCCCATCAGTTTCCAACCTTACCCCCTAATGATCCACTATCGCTCATTTCCACAACGACCAACTTACCACTACCCTACCCTCATCTCGCTCGGCCAGCCTCCCGCAATATCACAATAGGGGCGTTCAACATCGATTGATTTTTTCTCCAAATTGGTAGTTTACCGACATCTAGGGTTCATGTTTTTGTAGTTTTGGTTTTGTGTCTTTGAATTCGATTTCAATTCTTAGAGTTGTTTTTGACCTGAAATGGAGCGATTAATGTGTGAGTGAAGCATCCCAGTAGTTTCGGGTTGCGTCATCTGTTTTCCTTGGTTCTAAGGTTAGGTTTTTCACTTGATCCATGATTCCACATATTTTATATTGTGTTATTTGAGTGTTTTAAGGATCCTATAAATTTTATTTTTAGTGCGTAGAGTGTTTCTGTGTATTTATGTGTGTGTGTCATCCTAGATCCATGACATCCAAGTTGGATTCCATTGCACTACCTTTTAAAATTTATGTTTAATCTATTTTCGTCTTTTTGTGCCCAATATATATATGTTATTTATTATTATTCAATGTATAGTTAATTTATCAATGATCTAATTTGGTTGTTAAATTCTTGTTTTGTGAAAAATTGTGTTGTTTTATTAAAATTAGGCACATTGTTTGATTAATTAAATTTCTCATCAGTTTTCCACCTGGTTGAGTCCTATTTAGAAACTGTTTTAGTAGATGGTGCATGTGTCGTGGGTAAATTGACTGGTAGGATATTATGGTTTACTTGGGATAGAAAATTATTTGGTTTGTTTTTATGAAAATTTTTGCAACATGCAATGTAGTATTTCTGGTCCCTTAAATGGTTTCAAACTGATTTTTGTTTTGTGAGGAAATCATATTTATTATATGGTTTTGAATGTGTTTATTTGACTTATAAAGTGATTTGACATGTGATAATGGATTGTGTCCCATTTTAGATTTAATAAAACTAGATTTGGTCTTTATATGCTCTATGGGGGATTAAAATCGACTATTTTATGAATGCATATGGAATGTGAATTGTATGTTTACACTCTTTCAGAAAGAGAGTTCATTTCTCTTAATAAATATGTTTTATGGATAAATCATATGGATTTCATGGCACCATGGTGTGATTTTTGAAATATATAAATTATGAAAACCCTTCTTGGGGGCCTCTCATACCTTGACTTCATGCAATGTGTTGGTGGTCCTTGTTTGGGATTCTCATAATCTAATGATTGGGTTCTCTGGTTGGAACCCATTGTAGTTGTTCAAATTTTGAGGCATGAGATGAATCCTAGGGGATACTTGGGGTGAGACCTGTTGTGCATTATTATATATATATATATATATATTGTGATGGGATGCTTGGCTGGCATCAATTGGCTCATCCCATTTCTATATAATTAAAAAATGGGAATCTGGCATATTGAGAGAATATTCTAAGAATGAGTGCCACACTGGTAGGTTATGGTACTGACCAGTGGCACATAGTAATTGAATATATTGATTTTATTACAAGGCTATTTTACCTCGGCCTACCTGAGAAGGGATGGTCACGTGTATTGGGTGTTTTGATTTTATCGTGTGTGACATGTCATCAAGGATGATGTCTCCTGTATTGGTGTATTTTGAAGTATTATTGATCTCCTAGTTTCACCCATGTCAATTCTACATTTATTTCATGTAGTGGTGACTATGATTCTTATTTGTGTTCCTACATTACTCTTGCTATGTGATTTCTATTTTTTATTCTTGTATATGTTTTCATGGAATGTGGTGAGACGGTTTTGGTTGGGCTTCTAGAACTGGTTTTGAAATAAAAATGTTTTCTCCTCTTTATGAAAATATGAATATGTAAATGTAAATTTCCCTTTGAAAATGTCATTGACACCAATGAAAATACTCTAGATTTGAAAATGGTTCAGGGAAATGGTTCATCCTTTGTTTTTATGTAAAATATGCCGAAAAACATACTTTTATAAATACTAGTTAAAACTTGAAATGGTGTTTTTTTATTTTTATGGTAGTTCACTAGGGATAGAAGTTGGGCTAGCATACAGAGTTTTAATACTCAAGCCAATAGTTTTTTTTTTTGGTTTTAGATTAGGGAGTGGTCCCTTGCATGGATTTGGTTGCCATAGCGTGGCATTGGATAGAAGTCAATGGTGACCCATAGGGTCACACAGAGGTATGTTCAACATTGTATTATGATATTCCTAGTTTTTGTTTTCACTATTCGGATTTTTTTTAACTGCCTTTCAATTATTGTTAAAATAGTTCCCACATGATTAGTATTGATTCCTGGAACTTGTTTCTAACCCATGGGGAATGGGAACGCTCCATTGGCCATGTTGCGGGCCGACTCAGGTGACCGGTTCAGAGTCGACACAGGTTGGTTTGTGACATTAATAAAATCTCAATTCATGTCTAAAAGTGTCACAATATACCACATACCAATTACGTGATCTAGCATGATCAGAATATGATCTCATGTGATCAGTCTTTTCATACACATCTAATGAAGAATGTAATTTTTCTTCTCAGATAAATTTCACCCCTTTCAAATAAAGTGTAGTTAATGATTGCTCAATTTTGATAAATCCGTAATGAATCATTGGTATTATATCTTAATAATAAAGAACATACAAATATCAATGATAGTACATGTCTCTTCCCATGGAAAACCAAAATCCACCTTCTCAGTATCAATAGATGAACAATCCACTAATATCACCTTCCATGAAAACTCTACTTATTGAATCCAAAAGATTATATTCCAAATAATTCCATATACATTGTGACTCCTCGCGATTTCTACAAAAAAAACATGTTGTTCTCATTCACATTCATGGAAACAAAATAAACTAAAATTTCATCCCTGAACCATACCAAAAAAATTTCAAGATACTAACATGATATCTAATTCATCAATGAAATAAAATACAGAGGTGAATTAGATAATGAAAAAAAAATTACCAAAATATTTGAAATGGAAATACATACTTCTATAATTCATCTTTGGTATTTCATTCCCAAAATCTCTGAGCTGATGATATCCCAACTAATGGTAAATCATTGAAACACAAATTTTTTTTCCCATGAACTCTTTAGAAAAAACACCGAAACAATTTAGAGGATACATATACATAACAATGAACTGGCTCGACATTTATTAGTCTACAAATAACAAAACATTACAATTTGTATTCATATATAAGATAAATTTGGATTCCCTAGGTGAAGTACTAGGGGGAATAAAGACCTCCATCATTAGAGTATCCAACTGAATGAAGATATCTATCATATCTACTAGTTTTATATGATATGATGAAATCGATAGTAACCCCATATTAAGAATCATTTCAATAATTATAATCACCTATATCTAATGTGGAATGCATGAAAAAATGTTTTGGGATTTTTTTTGTAAAATCTGTAACAATATCTAGAAGATAAAGAACAGAGTAATCATTATCAGTCTCAATTTATATAGCAAAAAACACCATATGTCTTGGTGGGAAGGTCCTACATGACCAAATCGTAGACACCACTCTACCTAAAACACCCATGAACTCACATCGGCCTCAAGAAAATATAAATTCTGAGGACAAAAATATACCATTGAATATTGATAAAAAACAAATAAATACTGATTATGATGTAAAATATATTCAGATCAATAGCAAGAAACATCCCAACTAATGACACAATAGCTATCAATTAAACCAAATAATGATAATGAAAACAAATATATAGCTTCTCTCAAAATATTTCTATATCTACTCAATAAATGATATATGATCCATTTTATTTTTACGAGTATCAAAAAAAGTCTACATATAAATGACTAGGAAAAACTAATATCTGATAAAACAATTCCTGATGATGATACTATAACGATGGTAAATTTCTCTATCGATGGAACCACATAAACCACTACCAAGAACACATCTATTGCATGCAGCTTCTTCACCCATGATACCTGTTTCTAGAGACCTATATTCATTTGGGCATTTTATTGGGCCATAATACCCTTTTGTGCTATTAATACCGTAAAATAACGAGCAAAAGAAATAGTATTGTAGAATCATTTTAGATTTATAAAACATCGACTACCGTTGATTGTCATAATATTTGATGAATAAAAACATTTGTTATTTCAAAATATTCACTGATAATAAATTTTTAGAGGCACAATACAATCTATAACAGAAGGTGCAGAAGAGGCATGCTACATAGAACCATCCCCACCTCTATTATGATGATCCTGCCACTAAATCATTTACCGTGGAATGTTAATAAAGCATAAAATAGTTATATGTGAATGAGATAGATATCTAACATTTCATTCTATATTAATATCATTAATTGTATCCTTCTGACATTTTATTTTATAGGAAAAATGATTCAAAATAATCACATGAAATATATTATCAATTAGAAAACTTAGAGGTTACATCTGAGCTTTTACATGGTCATTATTTACTAAAAATTGATAAAAATGAACAAAAAAATCCAAACTTATTGTTGTGAACATGCACCAAAATATACTCCTACAATAAATTTAGGAACTCAAGCTAATTTTCCATTATTAGTGGATCAGGACAGAAAATGGATTATGGGTTTCTCAAACCCCTTTTAGTCTATTTCAACATGCATATCTACTTGTACCACGGAATTCCACCATCTCATGACTGGACTGTAATGTGTGGATTTCATTCACTTCACCTTAATTCTCTATGGTGTATCAAATAATTTAAAAATCATATCGCTCATTTGAATATATTTCTCTGACTCCTAAGAATCATTCGAACCATTAATTGATTGTTTCATCTCTTTCAGGAACTCCCATAATCAATCACTTTTTCATATAGTTCATACGTGAACCTCTACCACTTCATTATATACTTTTGGTACATTTTGGTTAAAGTACAAAAAATATCACAAATTCTCTTCCACAAAATTTGGATGTATATGATTATTCCAATGAGGATGATCCATGAAACCCTCCTACAAAAAAAGTGTAACATGTATCGAATGAATAATATTCCACAAAAAACTGAAAAAATAATGAGAGAAAAAGATAGATCACATTTACAACAACAATAGTATGATAAAAAAATTTATATAAAGTTAAAAAATTGAATATTGGAGAGATATATCCTAGCATCCCTTGTTATATTAAGTTTCATTACAGGAAGAGTTGGATAAGAACCCACATCAACCAGCCTATCACACCACACAATTCCTTCACAAAGTCTAATAAATGTTCTAAGATAATTAATATTGATGATTAAGCTCCATTGATGCAAAACTATGAGAAAATGATCCTTGATACCCTCTAAAATTGGAACTCCACATGGATTTCCACATAACTATTGGGAATTACAAATCCCCATGGGGTGAGATTTTGATGCCAAGATTCATAAACTAATAGAGGGAATTATTTATTCCAAATATTATTTTAAAATATTATTTATATACATATTTATAATAAAAAATATAACAAGACATTATTATTTATTTTAGAATAGATAGGGAAAATGTAATCGCTAAAACTGAAATTGTAGCAAAATAATCTCTAAGAGACATGTCCCAATTCAAAGGAAAACAAATCCATACATGCTACCACATTAGTCTCCAAGGGATACCATGGGAGAACCCCAAACTTATAACCATTGAGAAACAAAGGTATAACATATTTATACACTCATTCCCTATATGTCGTACCATTCCATTTCTAAAATCAAAATAAAAAACCAGGCCTACATGCCATTGAAAAGGTGCGCATGGTGTGAGCTAACGTGATCTAAAAGATATCACCCACGTGTTACATAATAAAAATCTGAATGATAATAGTTTATTTTCATATTTAATGAAATAAATGCATGATTAATATTTTAATAGTTTTACAACAAAATAACTGAAAAATAATTTAATTTCCCCTCTTATTCATTTATAAATATGTCATGAATTTTTATAAATACTTAAATATACATATAAAATTGATGGTATGTCAAATAAATTCATATCCTATATCAAATATCATTTCAGATCCATCATAGTAGAGCAAAAATTGTATGATAAAAACATAACAAATCTTACATAGCACATGTAACATCCCATTGAGGATAAAACTCGGTCCATATATCTAAGAAACTTATACCCCCAACACAGACAATAACACACTGAACAAGCCCCAAGACACATGAATCGAATTTCAGATCCTGATGAACAACCAAGATAATGAAACACTGTAGAGGGTCTAACTTGTCCATAATAAAATAAGCCTATATAGAATGGGAACACCCAATGAGTGAATCCCCAATAGTAATAATAAGCACGAAAAATAATAATACCTCCCAACCAATTAAAAAAGGCTTCCAAGGTGGTTTATTTTCAATTCAATTCTTAAATTACTCTAATAAAAACAAGGTTTTTGGTACAATTTATGAAAACCATTTCACAATGCATTGAAAAAAAAAATCATTCTAAATAACTACGAAAAAAATATCAAAACAGCATTTCCATACATATAAATCAAATCAATCATTCATTCCTTCTCATATATTATAAAATTTATCAAAACCTGTGAAATTCAGTAAAATAATATAGGCTATAGAAATAATAGCCTACCTCAAAATATAGGTACCACACACCAACAAGGGGATCCTCCAACATGAAGAATGGAAAAATTAAAACATAGCCCCGAGAATCAGTCCACACATCTCATAATTGATTCACATTTGAAATAAGTGTCGGTTTAGAGGATATATCACAACAAACCTCAAAGAATTCACAGCCACTACACAATAACAAGTAAAGTAATCCCCCATTGTAATATCATAGAATGGATCTGTAAGGAATAAATAGAAAACATCATTCAGATCAAAATATTCAATAACAAAATACATTAGTGCTACCATTATCGAAGAAAACAAAGAAGTTAAGGGACTATCTTAACAAAATATACACCAAGAACAATCCTAGTGATCCAACCCCGAATAAATTGATTTATATAGAATAAAGGTTCACAAAATTAATATGAAAGAGATAATGTTTGAAAAAAAGTAGGGGAAAATTAATTAAAAAAGAATCAGTTGTCTAGCTCCCTAAAATCATAATGCGCATGATTACATGGTGTGTAATCACATTCAATCTCATGTAATCCACATTGATAATATATAAATACAAATCCATCATGTACTTATAAAAATATAATTAATCATGTAGTCATGTGCAATCAATCCATTCATTATATACATTTCATAGATTATTTCTCATTGAAATTATATAATGACCCATACTTTACATACATGGTTATTACATCATAATTGAAGCATACTTATTAGAACATATAACAAACCAATTATAGGATCTCATAGGTATATTGTCTTTAGAAACTGGGAAACATAAATAATTGGTTCATAAATCATCTACATTGTCCTTTGTTAATTTCATCATATCTAGAGTCCCTTTTGGCATATCCTACTTAATACCCTTCTTTCGGATCTGGGAAAAATTAAACATAAAAAAGCGTGATCTCAAATGCTCAGTAAGGGTAAACAAAAGAAATATCAATCATATCGTATTCAAAAGAACATAAAATTTTGAAAATCATAACTTGTAAAATAGATCAGAATATCATAACATGAGATAAATCATAGTAGTGAGATGTAATCCCAATAATCATTACAAAAGACTTGAATCATTATGGCATACACATTTAGTCATATAAAATCATTTCATATTAGTCAAGGCTCATTTCCAAGACCATCATAGCGGACAATGTCCATTACTGAACCGAGTTCACTCCTCCTTCCAGTCCTGTATCACTAAACCGGATTAACCTGACATTCCGGACATATCTATCTCATGAGATAAAAATCATTACTGAATTCATTGTAGGGAGATATAGGTCCCACCGATATCATAATTAAACCATTCTTATGTGTTCCACAAAATCATAAATCATATCATATCCCATGTAATAAAAATGGGGTTCTTAAACAACATGTCATCATATCATAATCCATATAATATAAAAGGACATCATAAAATTAATTCCATCATAACAAAATAAAATAAATGTACAAATGGGGATAGAAACAGAACCCAATATTATCTGATATGGAAAATAATTTTGATAAAAAACTAGAACTCCATTCTTGAGGAAAATATTCTTTCTACTTCAAAAAACATTTTACCTTTCTTAACACGTCATTAAATTTTAAATTAGAAGAAGTTGATTAAAAATAAACATGATATATTTAAACTGATGTTTGATGGAAATAATGTTCTATGAAATCAAAATAATCCATTCATTCCGTATAAGTTAAAAAAATATTCTTCTCATACTTTGGCCAGAAAAGACAAAAAGAACCTCGTACTAAAAATGAAAAAATATTCCTTTCATATCTTTTACTCACCAAAGGTTAAAATTGGACTTAAACTATTTTTGGAGGATATAAATAATATTACATAATGAGGAATCAAGGATTTGGATGATAAATATTCCCCAGTAAATTCTCAAGTATAAACAATTTCGGATAAAAATGAGATTGCGAGATTTTCCCTTACATTAGGTCTGGTTTGCTTCGTACGTATCCGATCTTCATGTATAATGATATAAATAATGTCATTCACTTCTCAAAAAATCATATTCATTGTTTTTATATCATATAATATCATATTATTATCTTTCTATTAGTAATATTTCATTGATACTTGTTATTCGGGTGTTCATTGCTTTATCTTGTTAAGCATGTTTTGTCGAATAAATTCCTATTATTCTTTGCAGGTTATAGATACCTAATTTCCAATATGGTTTTAGTCTAAAATATATCATATTTATTCATTCAATTCATTTATATAATCATTATTCAATGAAGATCATGTTTAACGAGTCGCATCACATCGTGGAGACGGTAGGCCGTACATACGGACGAGCGATGATATCGTTCCCATGATTGTGGAATTGTATTAAAGAGTATGTATAATATTTTAGAAACAATATAAATTTAAAATAATCATATATTTTTACTCTTTACACCATTATACCCATACAACTATGTTGGTGTTGGAAAATAGTGTACACCACGGCGTGGAGACGGTATTCCGTACGTACGCACGCATGATGATTTCATTTTCCAATGAATGAATAGAAGGTGAAATAGGGTTGTTTCATATTTATAATAACATATCAGTATATGAGTGATACTGATGTTATTACTTCATAATGAAACAACTAAATAAGAGTACGTAGAAGAAGAAATAAATTTGAATGAATCAGCAACAGAAATTACCTCTTCTTCGACACGCCTCTTTAAAACCTCTTATTTGGGCACAAATGTTTGACTTTGAAGAATACCAGGACATCTGTAATATTACCAGTGAAGTTTATAAGAGTAATGGTCATGGATTGTCTGATAATTAAGGCTCAATGTTGTGTAAAGAGGATAGGGATGAGGTGCCCTTTTATATGGGAGGAGAAGGGAACCTTTGGAAACCTCTAAAATATTCATTTATAATAAACCCTAACCCTACATAAAAACTTCCAATGTGAGTTCAATTCGTATATTAGATATGATAGGTTTTTAATCTCATAAACCAATTAAATTTAGAAATGTTTTGATTTTATTGTAAACCTTATCATTTTGATTTATCCTTATTTAATCAATTTAATTTTATTTGTGGTAATAATGTTATAAATTTTATATGGTTATAAATACGAACATATGTGTTCTTAATTATACATAATTTGATACTTTATGACATGTTAGATCATATAAATTTTAATTTAAAAATTTAAAAATGTATTTATGATTTTAAAATAATTTAATAATATAAAATATCAATAGTGTCATTTTTGACACAATTCATTTATTTTAATTTAAATAAAATCCACAAAGAAGATATGTACGAACCAAAATATTTAATAGATTTATAACAAGTCATATTTATTTATAAAATTAATTAATCACATTAATTAGTTCATATAATTTTTATTTTAATATTTTTAAAACCATTTATTTGATATTTCAATTAATGAAATTATTTCTACATCACTATTATGTCCTCATTAATGATAATTATTTTATCCCTAAATATTCTAAATAAATTCTTAATATGTAGATAATATTATTATCTTTCTGGATAATAATCATTTTCTATGATTTATGAAGTTTAACAATAAATTTAAATTATTATACTTATAGGGTTTGTGAGAGTGACATGTTGTCACTTTCTTTGGTTTTAATAACTATTAAATTTTTTTAATGGTCAAAAGTCTATAAAATTAATTTATTCAGACCCTTAGGTGATATGTGTCGACATTTATTCATCCAATAGAATTTTGGCAGGTGTTAGAGGATATTTTATAATCATATATTTTCCCTTAATTACCTGATTTATCTTTACTTGCAGTAAATAAAAATTACCGTAGTCACTATTCATAATATCAAAGAAAAAAAGAATCATATTAACATAATTTGGACCCACTGAATTAAAATATGGAATCCATATTTTAAAATTCAAAACAAAGGAGTTGTAGTAATTAATTTAAAATTAATCTCATTTTTAAGAAAACATGTTTTAAAAGTTAAAACATTGCCAAAGATTGAAATGTGTTTACCTATGAATTCAATGTAAAATTAATGGTAATGAAATAAATTATATTAAATGGTAAAAATATATTCTATTTATTCATTAAAACCATTAAATATTATAATTTAACCATATAAATTATTGCGATGAAAAAAGTTGTTTTTAATTAAAATATGGGTGTTTTTAATATTCATTAAAATATGAAAGTTATCAGAATAATATGAAAAATTTATCCAAAATATATTTTTATATCCTCATTCCAAAGAATAATTTTATTTTGTAAAATTTAACTTATAAACATGTCAAAAACTATATTTAATATGGGAGCACCATCAAAAGGCTGCAAAACTCCATTTTTTTTTAAAAATGCTTATTTTACCCGAAAATTTTATTTTGTTCTAATACCATGTTCTAGAAAATATGTAAGACAAATAATAATGTTATAAAATTGAAAATTTAATTAAAACTATTCATATCAGCTAGTCCACAATAATATTATAATAATATTTCTTTGTTTAGTGAGACCTAGTATTGCGTACTACACATGCTATTAAAAAAGGTCGTGATTGCGTGTAACACAACCCAAGCAAGTGTTGTGTACATTGAATGATTCTTTTGATGTTGTGTATAATATAAGACATAAAAAATATACTTCTCATAAAATATCATGGTGTTACATTCTACCCCCCCTTGAAATGAATTTCTCCCTCGAATTCCGTCACTTCATGACAAACAGATGATGATACCATTCCCTCATCATATCTTCAAACTCCCATGTAGCTTCTCATAATTGGAGGTTCCTTCATAAAACATTCACCAAGAGTGTGGTCTTGTTCCGTAGAACTATTTCTCTACCATAGAGAATCATTACCCTCTATTCTTCAAAAGAAAGATCTTGCTTTAGGGGTACAACTTCTGAGCTTAGTAAATGTGAAGGATTGGGTAGGTACATTCTCAAGAAAGATACATGAAACACGTCGTGATTTGAGAGATATTAGGTGGAAGAACCAATTGGTAAGCTACCTTCCAAACACGGTCCATTATTTTGAAAGAACCGACATACATAGGCCTCAACTTTCCCTTCATTCCAATTCTCATTACTCTCTTCCAAGGAGATATTCGTTAGAACACATTATCACCCACTTCAAACTCTAGGTATATTTTTCGGTTGTCGGCATAACGTTTTTGTTGACTATGAGCTGATATTGTGTGTTATTGAAGAGATCTGACCTTTTCTGCCATCTCATCAACAAGATCAGGTACTAATAGCTTTGTTTCCCCGACATCATCCCAACAAGTTGGAGTCCTGCATTTTATTCCATAGAGAGCATCATAAAGATCCATCTAAATACTGGAGTGAAAGAAATTATTATAAGAAAATTACACCAAAGGTTTTTGTTGATCCCAAACACCTTTAAAATCCATAGATAAATCTCTTAATATATCATCTAGAAGTTGAATTGTTATCTCAGACTGACCGTCTATCTGAGGATGATAAGCAGTAATGAAACTCAACTCTGTATCTAAAGTATGCTGAGGACTTTCCCATAACATCGTGGTAAACCTCTGATACCAATCAGATATAATGGAAAGTGGTACTCCATACAATCTTACCACATCCTTCACAAATATCCTGGCATGCAGATCCAGAGAGAAATCTTCTCTAATAGCAATTATGTGTGCCGACTTCATAAGAAGGTCAACTATAACCTAGTTAGCATTATTTTCTTGGGATGGTCTATGATGTATAGTGAAAAAGTCCATAGTGATGTTTTCCTATTTCTATTTTGGTAGGGTTAATGGCTGTAACATCCCCTTAGACTTCTTTCTCTCAACTTTAACTTACTAAAAAACCAAGCATCGAGAGATATATTCGGCAACAACTCATTTCATGCCATCCCACCAGATGTACTCTTTCAGGTCCCTATACTTCTTCGTGCTTATAGGATGAATAGAGAATGAAGAACTATGAGCCTCATCCAGTAGATCCTTCTTTAATTATAGGATGGGAGGACTAGAAACCCAATTCTAGAACCTTATTATCCCATCACAATCAAGGTTGAGTTTAGGAACATTTCTCACCCTCTTTTGTAACTCTACATCTTCTTTTTGTGCCTCTTTAATCATCACATGTATAGATGGTTGAACATTCATTTGAGAAATATAATAATTTCTCCTTACATTATAATTCCAAGACCCATCCTTTTTAAATACATAAATATTGGAACTTTTGTGATCCTCATCATGGATAAGCTAACATGGTGTTGTCGACTTAATTTTTCGGCCACCTTGTTTGCTTTCATAGGGTGGTAATGAATTGAGCAGTAGTAATCCTTAATCAGCTCTAACCATCTTCTTTGGCGCATATTCAACTGCATTTGTGTGAAAAGATAATTTAAACTTTTATGATTTGTATAAATATCACATCTTATTGCATAAAGATAATTCCTCCATATCATTAATGAAAAGATTACTGCAACTAACTCCAAATCATGAGTTGGGTAATTTTGATCATGGATTTTCAAATGTCGTGATGCATAAGCTATCACCATATTGTTTTTCATGAGAACACACCCCAATCCCTTCTTGGATACATCAATGTAGATCACAAACCTTTATCCACAACAAGGCAGTGTGAGCATAGGTGCACTGGATAACCTTTTTTTCAACACCTTGAAATTATCTTCACACTCCTTAGTCCACACAAACATAACTCCATTTCAAGTCAACCAGGTGAGTGGATTTGTTAATCATGAAAAATCATTCACAAAACGTCGATAATTTCCAGCCAAACTAATAAAAAATCGGATCTTAGTTATTATTGTTGGTCTCGACCATATTTCGATAACATCTATTTTTTTTTATCCAATGATATCCTCTCTTTTGATATTATGTGACCCAAAAATGAAACTTTTTGAAGACAAATTTTACACTTGGTAAATTTGGCATAAAGATTATCCTTTCTTTGGTACTTTAATAAAACTCTCAAGTGATCTTCATGTTCTTCCTTTCTCATTGAATATACAAGAATATAGTCTATAAAGACTACCACAAACTAATAAAGATAATCTATAAATATTATATTAATTAGATCCATGAAGATAGAATGGGCATTAGAAATACCAAATGGGATCACTATAAATTCATAGTGTCCATACCTTGTACGAAAAGTCGTCTTTGGTATATCCTCTTTTTTGACCCTTAATTGATGATACCCTAAACGAAGATCAATAATGGAAAAGTATTGAACTCTACGTAGTATGTCAAATATGTTTTCAATGCATGTGAGAGGATATTTGTTCTTGATATTTATCCTGTTAAGTTCTCATTAATTAATGCAGAGTCTCGTTGATCCATCTTTCTTCATAACAAACAGAACATGTTCTCCCCAAGGTGACACACTAGGGAGTATGAATCCCTTATCAATATTCTCTTGGAGTTTCTTCTTCATTTCCTACAGCTCAATTGGGGCCATTCTATAAGGTGTCTTTGAAATGGGCATATCACCCGGTATGAGTTATAATAAAAACTCAACTTCACGATTTGGTGGAAGACATTGCAATTCCTCCGGAAAGACATCATTAAACACTCGTACAATGAGAATACTCTTAATCATGATATTATATCCAACCATTTGAGATAAATAACATTTCTTTATTTGGATCAAGTACCATAAGATGGATGAAATTTCCACTGGAATGTTATATTCATCGTTGCATCGATAGATGAACGTAGATTGATCAGGAATATTAAATGTGATTTCACTTATTTGGAAATTGATATGAGCTTCGTATAAATAAAGCCAATCTATGCCAAGAATCACATCAAATTCCACTATAGGAAGGATTAAGAGATTTTCAGGAAGCACATTCCCACAAACTTAAATTGGAGAAGAATTATAAACTTTTGATGCAACCGGTGTGCCATTATGAGTTGTCACGGCTAACTCAACATCTAATTGTTGAGGTAGTATGGTGATACACTTTTAAAATTCTTCAGAAATAAAAGAGTGGGTGGATCCAAAATCAAATAAAACATTTTCTACTTTAGAGTGGATGATATGTTTACCTTTCACCACTTCGTTATCGTACTCCACATCTCTGATAGAAATTTCATGTGACATTCCTTTTTCTTTCGCCTTAATAGTTTGTTGGCATCGATCATCATAAAAAAACCTCGGAATAGGGAAATGATTGGCATAATTCCCCATTTCCTTACACTTTAATCATTTAAGTATAGGAGGTATATTTTGTGTATCCCTTTTTTTCACATAATTAGACATATTCTTCCCATTATTTTGACATTCAACTGCCTGATGACCTTCTTTTCCACATTTAAAACATTTAATTGTCCCTTTAAGACAATTCCCTCCATCTTTCATTCCACACTTTGAGCATTAAGGAAAACTCATCTTCCTTTCATTGTGGTCTTTATATTTCCATTTGAATTCCATTTTCCTCTTCCTATCAAACCCATATGACTGATGGCTTTCTCCAATCTCCATCTCAACCTTGAGAGCACATCGAACAATTTCCTCATAGCTATTGAAGTCCCTTATGGATAATGCCCTTCAAAGACTTGGTTTTAAGCCACTAAAGAATCGATCGATCTTACTCTCAGGTTGGATAATAATTCCTAAAGCGTACCTTGCAAGTCTTGTAAAATTTTCTTCGTAGGTACCAACTGATTCATCATCCTTTTGCTTCAGTTCAAGAAACTTCTTCTCCATCTTTGTTCGAAGAATACGAGGGAAGAACTTTTTGAAAAATAAGTTCTTGACCATTTCCCATTCTATGGACTCAATTTCATCCCTTTTACTCGTATTCTTAATAAGATTCTATAATTGATCAGCTTTACCTTCCAAACTATATACTTCTAAGATGACTTTATCATGTTCTGAGCATTGCAGGACTGAAAATAACTTTTCAGTGATATTAATCCATTGTTCATCCACTAATGGATCATAAGACCTGCTGAATAAGGTGGACACTACCTTATGAAGAATTTAATAGAATATTGCTCCTTCCTTTTCTCGTTCGGATGTCCTGCATGATTCATAGCTTGAGAAAGTTGTGTGAGCATGGATACATGTTTTTTTATCCCAGCTCCAATAATGGTTGGTTTCTGAGGGGTACAATCATTGCATTTCCTGTCACATTCATCATTAACATGGTTCCATCGGGTTCCAACCATTGACTAAAACCAATAATAACAGTGTGAGAAACACTAATCATAATTGGAAAACCACATAATCAAGAATAAAATTTCACAATTTAGGTCTTATCATAGGTTTTTCGTGGACATTTCTAAAACACTAATATTGTGTTCTATGTTTATACATATCCTTAGAGTTCTTACTAAGGCTTTCACATCCTAGTTTCCAAAGGATGACTATACCTTTCCATTGATACCAACTACAATGAACCATACATTACATACATGGATATTACTTCAGAATTGAATCATACTTATTAAAACACATAAAAAATCATGATAGGATCATATTGGTATAGTGTCTTTAGAAACTGGGAAACATAAACAACTGGTTCATAAATCATCTACATTGCCTTCAGTTTATTTCATCATATCTAGAGTCCCTTTTGGCATATCCTACTTAATACCCTTCTTCCTGACCTGGGGAAAAGAAAACATGCAAAAGGGTGAGCTCAAATGCTCAGTAAGGGTAAACAAAAGAAATATCATTCATATCATATTAATAAGAACATAACATTTTGAAAATCTTAACTTGAAACAGAGGTCATAATATCATAACATTGGATAAATAATAGTAGTGAGATGTAATCCCAATAATCATAACATTAAACATGAAACACTTTGGAATACAAACATAATCAATTAAAATAATCTCATATTAGTCATGGCTCATTTACAAAACCATCATTGCGGACAATGTCCATTACTTAACTGAGTTCACTCCTCGTCCCAATCATGTATCACTGAACCGGATTAAATTGTCATTCCAGCCATGCTTATCTAATGAGATAAAAATATTTACCAAATGCATTGGAGGGAGATATAGGTCCAACCCATTTCATAATAAAACTATTCTTATGTGTGCCAAAAAATCATAAATCATAATATGACCCATGTAATAAAAATGGGATTTTTAAACATCATACCATCATAACATAATCCATATAAGATAAAAAGATATTATAAAATTAATTCCATCATAAAATAATCAAATAAATTTAGAAATATGGATAGAAACAGAAACCTATATTATCTTAGATGGAAAATAATTTTGATTAAACAGTTGGACTCCATTCTTGAGGAAAATATCCATTCTACTTAAAAAAACATTTTACCTTTCTTAACGTGTAATACAATTTTAAGCTAAAAGAAGTTGATAAGACAGAAACATAAAAACCATAAAAGGATGTTTCATGGAAATAATTTTATAATAAATCATAATAATCCATTCATGTTTTATAAGTTAAAAAAATATTCTTCTCATAATTTGGCCAGAAATGTAAAAAAGTAACTCGTACTAAAAACGACCAAAGATTCATTTCATATATTTTACTCACCAAAGGGTAAATTTGTAATTAAAAAATTGTAGGAGGGTAGAAGTAATATTAAATACTGAGGAAACATGGATTTGGATGGTAAATATTCCCCAGTAAATTATGTATTATAAACAATATCAGATAAAAATGAGATTGTGATATTTTCCCTTACCTTAGGTCTGATTTGCTTCGTACGTATCTGAACCTCCTGTATAATGATTTAAATAATTTCATTGACTTATTACAGAGTCATATTCACTGTTATGATATCATATAATTTCATATTCTTATCTTCTTATTAGTAATATTTAATTGCTACTTGTTATTCGGGAGATCATTGCTTTATGTTCTTATGCATGTTTTGTCGAATAAATTATTATTTTTATTTTTAGGTTATATATACCTCATTTACATAATGGTATTAGTGTAATATATATCATATTTATTCATTCCTTTCCTTTATATAATCATTATTCATTGAATATCATATAGAATGAGTCGCATCACATCATGGAGATGGTAGGTCGTACGTACGCACATGCCATGATATCGTTCCCATGATCGTGGAATTGTATTGAAGTGTATGTATACTATTTAAAAATCAATATCACATTAAAATAATCAAATATAGTTATAATTTACACCATTATACCCATCCAACTAAGGTGGTGGTGGAAAATAGAGTACACCACGGCGTGGAGACGGAATTCCGATCCTCCGCACGCGCAATGATTTCGTTTTTCGTAGGATGGATAGAAGGTGAAATATGATTGTTCCATATTTATAATAACATATAAGTATATGAGTTATTTGGATGTTATTAATTCATAATTAAACAACTAAATAAGAATAAGTAAAAGAAGAAATAAATTTTAATGAATTGGTAACAGATATTACCTCTTCTTCGACACGCCTATTTGGAACATCCTCTTAGGGAACTAATGTTAATATTTGAAGAAGACCAAGACCTCTAGAATATTACTAGGGGAGTTTATAAGAGTAATGGGTAGGGTTTTTTAGAGATTTAAGGCTCAATGTTGTGTAAAGAAAAGAGGGAGGAGGTGCCCTTTTTATAAGGGAGGAGAGGGGCACCTTTGAAAACCTCTAAAATATTAATTTCTAATAAACCCTAACCCACATTAAAACTTCCAAAGTCAGTAAAATTAGGTTATTAGATAATATAGGGTCGTAATATCATCATCCAATTAAATGTATACATGTTTTGGTTTTATTGCAAACCTTATCATTTTGATTTATCCTTATTTAATCTATTTAATTTTATTTGTGGTAATAATGTTAAAAATTATATATTCTTGTAAATACATAATTATGTGTTCTTAATTATAAATAATTTGATACATTATTACATGTTAGATCATATAAATTTTAATTTGTAATTTTTAAAATATATTTGTGATTTTTAAACAATTTAACAATATAAAATATCAATAGTGTCAATTTTGACACAATTCATTTATTTTAATTTAAATAAAATCCACACAGAAGATATGTTCGAACCAAAATATTTAATATATTTCTAACATGTCATATTTATCTATAAAATTAATCAATCACATTAATTAGTTCATATAATATTTATTTGAATATTTTTAAAACAATTTATTTTATATTTCAATTATTGAAATAATTTCTACATCACTATTGTGACCTCATTAATGATAATTAATTTATCGCTAAAAATTATAAATAAATTCTCATAATATAGATAATTTTATTAACTTTATGGATACAATTTATGTTTGATGTTTCATGAAGTTAATCCCAAAATTAAAATTATTATACTTATAAGTTTTAAGAGAGTGACATGTTGTTACTTTCTATGGTTTTAATAACAATTAACTTATTTTAATTGTCAAAATCCATAAAATGAATTTATTTATACCCTTAGGTGATAAGGTTCAACTTTTAGTAATCCATTAGAATTTTTTATTGTGTTAGAGTAATTTTATAATCTTTTATTTACTCTTAATTACCCGATTTACCATTAACTGCAGAAAATAAAAATTACAGTAGTTACAATTCATAATTTTAAAAAAAGTTACCTATTAACATAATTTGGACTCTATGAATTAAAATATGGAATTAAGTTTTCAAAATTCAAAATTCAGGAGTTACAGTAATTAATTTAAAATTAATCTCGTTGTTAAGAAAACATGTTTTAAAAGTAAAAACACTTCCAAAGATTGAAATTTTTTTACCTATGAATTCAATGTAAAATTAATGGTAATGAAATACATTATTTTAAATGTTAAAAATATATTCTTTTTATACTTTAAAAAAAATTCAATATTATAATTTAACTTAATAAATTATTGCGATGAAAAATGTTGTTTTTAATTAAAATATAGCGTGTTTTTACTATTCATTAAAATATGAATGTTATCATAATAATATAAAAAATTTAATCAAATTAAATGATTATATCCTGATTCCAAAGAATTATTTTATTTTGTCAAATTTAACTTATAAACTTGTAAAAAACTATATTTAATGTGGGTGCTCCATCAAAAGGTGGCAAAATTGCATTTTTTGAAAAATAATTATTTTAACAGAAAAATTTATTTTGTTCTCATACCATGTTCTAGAAAATATTAAAGATGGATAATAATGTTATCAAAATTAAAAATTTAGTTAATACTATTCATAATGGAAAGTCCATAATAATATTATAAAAATTTATTGTTTTTTAGTGAAACCTGGTATTGCGTAATACACAGGCTATCGATGATGGTCATGATTGCGTGTAATGCAAGCCAAGAAAGTGTTGTGTGAAGTGAAAGATTCCTTTGATGTTTCTTATAACATAAGACATAAAAAAATATACTTCTTATAAAATATCAGGGTGTTACATATTACACAGCATGTAATACCATAACATAGTGAATATTTATCATGAGGACTATTAAACGTATAATATACTATATAAAACCCAAAAGCAACATCATAATTATCTGAACATTGGGTGTAGAACCCTATGAATGAATTACACATAACTATACTATATTAATTCAATAAAACACATATCCTTGAACATTAAGTAATATTAATCATATGATGCTCTCTAACAACCAGAGTCCCATGATAAACCCAAATAATGGGTAAATTGAATTAGGAGATGGTAAATACCAAAAATGATGAAATATAATATTATACTATAAGAAGTGTTAAGGGGAGAATAAATGTTATTATTTTACTTGTTGGTGGATTGATATTTTTCATCACGTGTGATTAAAATAATAGAGTAGGTTTACATTCATATGTCAGTAGATGGGATCTTTTAGAATTTCGAAAATTAAAAAAATATATGAAGTTATTATTAAATTTAAATACATAAAAATGACTAGGTAATATGATTTTTTATATTATATGGTAGAAATATTGAAAAATTATATGATTGACACACTTTTGATTGTAATGTAATGATTATTATTATAATTAACCCTCAATAAATCCATTTTAACAATAATCATGGTAGCAAATTTTTCTTACTTAAAGGTCTATAATTTTATATATTATATGATAGTTGGACAATAAATAAAAAGAGGATGAAATATAATACCTTTATTCATTATAATTTTCCACATTCCTTAATTTTATAACTAAAAAAATTAATAAAATCCAAATTAACCTAAATATTATTAAAATCAATTTTGAGATAGATTGGTTAATTTAACTTTTAAGACTAATGATAATAGTATATCTGAAATATATTCAATTTATAAATCATAAATACAAGATTATTAAACATAATATTATTTGGGAACCCAGAATCATATAGTGGCCGACACTTTTGATTCATATATATTAAATCATTTCAGGTGAATATTCGTTACATCGCATAACGTGTCCCCGCCAGATCCAGACATATATATTTTCATTGTAATAATTAGATCATAAAGGGAATGTTCATAAAATGTTTTCATCATCTCCCACTAATTTTCCCAGATCATTTTCTTTTTTATAAATATCTTACATAATACATCTCTTCATATCAAAGAGAAAAATCATAAGGAAGTGTGATCTCAGATGCTTCATACTTGTATATAAGTAAGATAACAATGGGTTCATCAGAATAATTGGATCATAAGTTTATAATAACATGATCAAAACATTTGAAAGTTATACCCTACCTCTCAAGGTTCATAATCATGACTGATTTAACAACGAAAGTCCCTTCATAAGACATGAATGATAATAAAATAAAAAACATGAATCCTGATAAGATAATATTCATATAAGAAATTGAATTGGGGGAATACACATAAGATTACTAAATGAATTAATTTTTAGTAAAGGCTTCAATCCAAAAAAATCATAGAATGAAATGCCATATATAGAACATGGTTCTCTCCTCAATGTATCCCTATGTTACGAAAATGTGTTAAATCCCTACTCAAACCATGCCTATATTATGATTATAAATCATTACCCAACACATTGGAGGGAGATATTGGTCCAACAATTCATAGATAGAATACAATACATATGAGTTTAATAAAAAAATTATCGTAATAGAACACATGAAAAAATGGTTTTCATTAAAATTTCTTCATTTCATAACATGTGGAAAGGTAATAGAATTCATAAACACCATTCCATCATAAAAATAAAATATATATATAATGAGTAAGTATTGTATTAATAAATAAAATAATACAATGTAAAATATAAGTAACCCATTATAATTTTACCATTGATATAAAAATGATTTTGATAGTTTATATTTTTTAATTGATGAGGAAAACGTCGTTATCATTTTGATAAAACATATTTAATATATGTATAATTAATAATCAAATATAATTCATTTAAAATAACCATTATGTTTTTATAGAAATCATGAATGATTAATAGCATCATAAAACTAGGAAATTACAATTATATTGTATATGTTAAAAAATTCCATTCATATTTTAGTTGGAAAGGTCACAAAATAACTTGTTTGTTAAATGATTAAACTTTTATATTCATTAATTGTTTTATAATTTAAAGCATGGGTACAAATGAAATTTATAATTCAGTAGATAATAGAAAAAATTATTTTTAAAATATGTCCACAAAAGACAAATATTCCCCATTGGATACTTAATGATAACAATCTTGAATAATAATGATTTTTAGAAATAAACCCTTACCACAAGTATTTAATTTTATTGTTAAAATTAAAAAAAAATATTATAATTGTTTATATATACTAATTTATTTCCATAACCATAATTATAACATACCAGGTGTTATTTATTTATAAAATAGAATCATTATTTTATTAATTTTTTTTTAATTAAAATCCCTTTTGTTGGTTATAACTGCTCTGTTTTCCCTAGGTGACACAACTCATCAATCGTTCTCATTAAAATATGATCTTTGGTAACATAATATAAATAATTTTATTCATATTATAAAATTATATATATTAAAATTATTTATATATTTATAAATATTCATATAAAGTAGAGATAAAAAATTGAATTTCCCCATTTATAGAGATGTTAGGCCATATGTACGCATGGATATTGTTTTCATTTTTATATTGATGAAATGAAAAATGGTAAAAATAAATAATATTTAACGAATCATTATTAATTCTTATATAATCAGTAAAAACATTTTAACATCCATCCATAAAATATAGTCATTAAAAATGAACTTTATTTCTTCGTGTAGATAGTATATTGTACAAACACAAGAGCAATACATTCACACACTGTTTGAAGGGAATGAGTTTGTATGAATGGGTTCTTATATTCATAATAAAATTTAATCATATTGATTATAATGAAGTTACTATGTTATAATATACATCATATATTTATACGAGTTAATAAAGATTAAAAATGAATTTGATCTATTGTAGTGAATACCAATTCATTGCAACGACTCCTATTGATCTCCCCTACATGGATCTAGTTTATTATTTTTAGAAGATAATATCCTATAAAAAGTGGCTACTGATTTTGAGAAGTGAAATTTTTAGTTCTCGATTGAACTAGAAGAATCATTATTTTTTAATATACTGAGGGAGGATGTACCCCTTTATAATTGAAGTGAGGGGTATATTTGTAATTTCATTAAAGATTAAATACTATGAAATTATTTTTATATTGAAATAACTCATAATGGTAATGTATTTGAATATAAATTAGTATAATGTTGTAATATCATCAACCAATATTTATTTTTACAATTTTTTAAAGTATATTATTATGATTAACCCTTAATTTTCCTTTTTTATTATTAAATATGAAATCAAATTTATACAAAAAAATTTTAATTTGTATTGTAATGGATCAAATTGGGCCATACATGTCAAAGTTATGATATTTTTTACAATATAGTAATATATTTTTATGTTTTAAATGTTTTTTTATTCTTAATAAAATATAAATCCAAATAAATATCATTGTTATAAATTGTATTACAATTCAGTAATTTAATATTTACAAATATCATGAATATATATTAAATTTTAACCATGTATTTTATTAAATACATTACATGTGAATGTAATAATTATATTTCGTGAATCAACATAAATATCTATCATTTATTTTATTTAAATATTTATTATATCATTTATTATAGTTTCATTCAAATACAAAAATTAACAAATCAGCACTGTGTAATCATTTATGGTAATTTATTAATTAATTAATTTATAAATATTCAAAATAAATTACCATTCTTGAGATGAAAATTTTATATTTCAAAATAATATTTATTTTTGAGCATATCTTCTGGTATCCCCATTTAAAAATATTATACATTCTAAAAATCATAGTGTGAACTTTTGGTCACATTCATTGATTTTAATAATATGTCATCAATTTAGTTAAATGTTTATGTTAAATTAATTAATTTCAAAAAATAAGTCTCAAGTGTATAATTAACATCATCATATAATAAATTTGATGGCTAGTTCCAAATTAATGACTAACATGGGAAGGCCTTTTCCTTAGTACCTATACGCAAACACATAGACACCACAGTGCAGAAGTTTAGTGGATATAAATGTAAATTGAATAATGACATATAATAGAATAACCTTGCCTAAATTACCAATAGATAGTACAATATTACAACAGTGTAAAATAAAGAGTAAAGGGGAAAACATTTTCCAACTAGAGATCTGTCCCACCTTGACTAATCATGAAAGTGAAATGATGACAGAGACTATCTCATGATATCCCTGCTATGACTTGTTGAATTTTTCAAAAGTACCAGGTTTTCCAAATATACATTCAAATAATGGTGGACATGTCCATCATCAGTGTAAGAAATGACACATGAATGAAAGGACTATTCATATGTGATTATACTCAATCCCAATAAGATAGATTGTAAATATATGGGGGTGAGTAAGATATTCAGAAGTAATATAAAGGTTATGGATATAAAAAAGGATGTAGAAATAAGTGAAATAGAAAAAGTCAACACATACCATGAGGGTGTGACCTCATTAAATCACAATGTGCTCAACATAGCATTTACAAGAACTAAACATTGAGTATTTTCCACCTATACTAGGACAGTATACTCATCCAGCCAAAATAAGCTAAACACACCAAGCATGTGCCATTCCCCAGGCATCATTTTATCCCATATAAGGATAGTAACAAAATCTAAATGTATTTATATAATAGTATATATATATATATTATAAGTCATAATATGCCTAATAGATATTGTAATGAGATCTCCCACTAACATCTCAACACAATAAGATGAGTGTCCAATAGTTCCACTAGTATATCAATGATTCCTAGAATCTCGTTTGTCTTCCTAGAAGAAATAGTCAAAGTGAAATCTTACCACATCACTAAGCAACATAGTTGAGAGACCACAATATTCGTGTAGAGGAACTTTACCCTAGTGTGTCAGGGTGTTTCACATTTTATATATTGGTGGAGGACCTATAGCTATGATTATGGGGGTTCTAAACTCGTTTTAGGATGTCCTAAGCCTTATCAGATCTGTGAGTTCCACTTAGTATGTATATGCCATGTACCCATGCTGATGGGTTACCACTATATAGGTCTAGGACCCACAACCCGGTGTTACAGGGGGTTACACATCGGTACATGGGGACTCATTATCTATCCAATAGTGGGATACACTCAGAAAAAAGCTATAGAAGACCCTCAACAATAATATTGGTGGGGGGTCCACTCAACTGTTCAAGGAACCATGTCCTGGTGTGAAATGGGTGGGCGTTTCAACATTGGTCATCGAGAACTAGTTACCTAGATGATTGGGTGGTCCATATGGATAGTAGTTGTAGTGGACAGAAGCCCATACAGACGGGGGGATCTACTCTATAGGCAACGGACCTGAACCCTAGTGTGAACAGGGGTCCACACTGGATATTGAAGACCCATGCACTATCTAATAAGGGGGTTTGACATTGTAGGTAGTTTTATATGGACAACTCCCATATTGATGGGGTTCCCATTCATATGGGGGTTATACTCTATAGGTTGAGGATGCACACCCTGGGGTGATAGGGGTTGTAATCAGATCTTTGAGGACATTTACCCTATATTATAGGGGGTTCCAATCAGTAAATATATATTGAAGATGTGTAACCAAGTTGATGGGGGGGGATCCACTCTATAGGAAACCTATGGTGATATATCAAAATCACTTCCTTCATTAGGTGTAACCTCAAATATGCATTGTTCCTGAAATATTTCATATCATATCATGATGTCCACAATGGAGAAACCATTATGTTATACACCTTAAAACACCCAATATAGGCTACTTATGAGTAAAAATCTGAGTTGAACAAATGAAATAAAATTATTAATGTTTCCACAAAAGAATAAGAGGGTCCCAAAGAATGTGAGGGGATCCACATGGTGTGTGGTCCCACTACATCTCTTGACTTTATACATATAGGTACATGGAATGGATATCATGTTGGGGAAAACGACATGTAGGGGTGATACCTGATGTGCCCAATCCAATCGGGATCCCAACCAAGTTCTTTGGCTATCTCTGTGTATCCAAGTCGTGTTTTGTACATTACCCCCTATCCATGTACATTAGTACAAGATTTTCCCTAACACATTGGGTGCCTCTTGTGTGATCTGACATTGTCTGTGTACCCTATGAATATCATATTTCAATAAATGTTATCTTTCACATGATGCATCGACACATTGAAGGTGGTACATAGCATGTCGGGTGTATACATGGAATTCCATCATCATAATATCCCATAACCATTGCTGCTAAAACCAAGGCATTACATTCCCTTTGTTCATCATAATACATAGTCTGTTGTTTTGATTTTCAATGATTATCATATCAACATTACATTTCTTGATTAATTCCACTATATTTCATATCACAACTTTATTCTACCCAATATTAGTTTACCTAGGTTCCATTCATTTTTTTCCAGCCATCCAATGGCAAAAAATATGATTCTATTGACGAATGGATGTTTTCTCTACGTGGCACAATCCTCACACACCACGGGTTACTCTACCTTATATTATCTGTCTTACGACAATTTATATAATCATCCATAACCTATAAACATCCCATATCTAACATTGTTCAATTTATCTATCCGCCATTCATTAATCAGTTATGATTCTTGGTGCCCGATTGGGCACAGTACTGGCCCACAATGTCAAAACAGAAAATCCGGATCCTACCAATCAAAAATTAAATGAAATTTTTGAGAAATGAACCAAATAAAATTTACATGATAGTTTCGAATAATTTCTTGTGAAATTTCAATAACGGTTATAATCTAGGATAAAAAAATGATTCTTAAATTCAATCATTAAATGAGCGCATGATTAGGCCATAATTGTTGTGAATCCATATATGTTATTGATATTCTGAGTCACATTAGTAAATGAAGAAATTAAAAAATTAATTAAGTTGCCTATGTAGTGTTTGGATACTTCATCATCTAATAACATGTCCACCAATTATTGAAAAAACTCGATGTGTTCATTGTTCTCTAATCAACTCCGATACCACCATTCATCGTTGTTCTAGGTGACACACCCATAAAAGGTGGAAGAGATGCTATGGAATCCTCTAATGGTTTATGGATCTTATCATGGAGGATAATCCCTGAATATATTGTTATATAATTTTATTTGGGTTAAATTACAAAATTATTTAACTAAACGATTAATTAATTCCAGGAACATGCATCTAACAGTTGTGATATATGAATTCCAATCACCATCCTATTTTAGGTTACTCATATTATAAAAATGCTTTATAAACAAAATCATGGTATCATATTTCAAATATAGTCTTCTTTTTATTATTTATCCAATTTTATTTAAGAAAATATGTTCACACATAATAAAATATATTAAATATTTTAATAAAATTAATTCATGGCACACCGGGCCTCAGAATCAGACACCATCACATTAAAAGGCATTCAATATAAATATAATAATATTAAAATGTATTAAAATGAAAAATAGGTTCTCCAAAAAAGAGGACATGAAAATAAATTGATATTATGATATGGATATCATAAAATTATCCCACAGTAACATAAAAATACAATCCCAAATAATGTTGTTCTTTTTTAAAATATATCGTTACCATGTTGTTAACATTGGAATAATAATATCTAAGAACTAAAAAACACCAAATGAAATAATAAATAACATTATAATAAAGTGATTTTGGAAGTATCATATTAAATTGGATTTATATATACAACAAAAAAGAAAAATTGGTGAATATAAAATATCATTCATGGATTTAAAAGTGATTCTAGAAACCATTATCTCATGGACAATTTCATTCATACATCCGTATAAATACTATCTAATAAGATCAGTATTATTATAAATATACTAAATAACCATAATCATATTATGATTACCATATAATATTAATTTATATGATTTTACAGCCCATTATTAAAAATATTTCATTATTTTCATTGTTACCTGTGTTAATTGCCCTTATTTATAATGAATGGTTTGGCCTAAATCTTCTAGTAATTTAATATAGTATATAATTACATAATACATAGAATGATATTAATTTTATAAATATTATAAATTATTATTATATATATCCTTATAATATTTAATGTAATTTGGAAACAAAAATGATTCGCATCGCTTCATCGAAACGATAGGCCATACATAGGAATTAGTGATGGTATCATTCACTTATATGGAAAAATTTTATGGAATTATATAATATATTAATTTTTTAAAATTTTTATTATGTCATATATTCAAAAGAAATCCATTAAATTTATCCATACTACCATCTATTTAATGTCTATGTGAGAAACAAATCATGTCGCTTCATAAGGTGGTTGTTCAACACAGACATGAGTAGCGTGATTGTATCCCACAAAGAATGGAATGTAAGAAGGTATATGAAATATAATTGTTCCATATGTATAATAAATTTAAAGATATAATATTAACATTATCAATTGATAATTATATATATCCAGGAATATAGGTAATGGAGAACAATCTACTTTGGTTCGGGGGGTTGTAGCCTTTTATAGCCATGATTGATTATTTTGTTTCTTATATGATTGTGGAGGAAATGTATAAATTTTATTATATCATCATAATAACATCTATATGTATTGGATATACTTGTGTTATTTTATTTTATGTTTTTGTAAATAATTTATTCTGGTAAAATATGAAATAAAATGAATGATAATGGTAAAGATAATTACATTCTCTATGTAAAACCTCCAAGGGATTTCCACTTATAGACCCTAGGGTTTTTAATTTGGGAATAAAATAATCATTATAATACTTATATTAATGTGTGTGGGGGCTATTTATAAGTTTTGGTCGATCCAAAATTGTTTGATGGTCAGAATATATGAAGGGATGAATTGTGATTTTATATGCGTGGAATGGGAGCCGTATTTAAAATTGCATCAAATTTATCAAATGAATTCCAAATTATAAAATTATTGTCATTAATGGTTATCATAATAACATTATTTTGGGCTTTGTTATTGTATAATGTCTAAATATATCCATGCAATAACATTGTTACAAATTGGATTGAAGTTTTATCTAATATATTCTTAGTTTTACCCCCTAGAAGCCCATATTTACATATTTGGTGGAAATTAATTTTTCAATTTCACTAGTCATTTTGTATAAAAAATAGTTGAACACATTTGATAAAACAACCTATGTTTATTATAATATGAAATCCATTTTTATGATTTCTATTCATTGATGTGGTAGAATTCATTATAAAATTATTCCTTGTATCCATAATAAAACCAGGATTTTGAAAGGTCAATTCCACAGATGTATATATGTTTTTAATATAAATATTTAATATGAAATTGTATTAAATAAAATAAATTTTAATTATTTTAATATAATTTTAATAATTATTTAACAATGTAATTATATTTAATTAATTATTTTCTAATTGTTAAAATTGAAAATCCATAATTACTGTACGTTGGGAATTTTTAACATTAATATAAATAATAAATTTCTCAAATTAATCCAAAAAATTCAACCGAATATAGTTTTATATTATTATATTTGAACATAATTGTATAATTATTCAAAAAATATATAAATTAATGTTATCATATGTTGCAAGAATCATCAATGTTGTTTTCTTTGAAAAAATTTGTTTTTTAGAAAACATTTAATGAGTTTTGTTGAGTATTTATTTATATATAATTTATAGGTATTCAATAAATTTATTAATTAAAAATGGAAAATATATTATTTACTAAATTTTATATTAATATTAATGACATTCAATTTGATGGATTATTTTAAATGGTCTTGTATAAATAAAAGTATTGTAATAGAGCATCATATATTGTTTAATTTGAGTGTTTGATATATAGAAATATATTAAAGATATTTTATTTATTTAAAAATAATTATAATTTATAGAATCGTATTTTTATATTTTATGTTAGGCATAATTTTTCATGTAATATACCATATAAATCATTATATTTCTCTTTTAATATTTAAGTGAGTTTTATTCTAGACTATAAAATAAATTTTATCCTTGTAGATTAATCATGATCTCAGAAATCAATGTTTTTAAAAAAGAAAATAACCTTAATGGGAACCCACAATATATGAAGGGTTACTAAAATATCATCTTGATAATATATTTGGTGAATAATCAAGGACATCTAAAATTACATATTACTAGGTTTACATGTATGATAACATTGGAGGGACATGAAAACTAGACATGAAAGGAAATTCTAGTGCCAAAAGATTAATAGGGAGTGATATGGATCATTGATAAAAAGAAAGTGTTTTATCATGAAAATATTATAGGGAAAAACAATAAATATTTTTCCTTATAAGAAGCAATTGATTTATTGGAAGTAAAGGTACATATATACCATTTTTTAGAAGATCATTTCCCCATAGTTGATAAATTACATTACTGTCACGACCCGCCTTCACCAAAAGGAGGGAAGGGTCAGCAGATTTCCAGACCCTTCCTTCATTAAGTTGAAGGAGAGATAATGACCCCAGAGACCCGCCTTCAATAGATCCCGGAGTGGTGACTAGCACCAAGGGTATAGAAATTTCTCACAAATAGAAGGCATTAACCCTTTTTTTATAAGATCGAGAGATAATATGATGAAACCCAACAACACCAAAAGTAAAAGAAAAGTGAAGACAAAAGTAAAAAATTCCCACATGCATGTTCCATAAGTAAAAGCCACAAGGTAGAAAAGGTGACTACAAAGGTAAGTACCAAAGAATAAAAGAAACAACTACAACTGCCCCAAAGGTCCGAGCTAGTATGGTCTTTCTTGATCCCCGAAGTCCTCCTGGAAACCTAAATGCAGTTTTATATACGTATGGTGAGCATACTAGTACACTCAGTAGAGAAAACCAAAGACTCTCGTGCACAAGTGGTGGAACGTACTAGAGTCCCGTGAGAAAAAAAGTTAACCAAACACATATCAAGGTAAACTATCCACCCCAGGCCACACCAAGGCACACTCCCCAAATAACGCAAGTCATGTAATATATATAATCAGAGCAAATTGATGTTTGGGTACCCCACACCACTTTCCCACTGGTTATTGCGACATCCTACGCATCGAACCAATCCTGCCATTCTCACCGCAGTCCCACTTCCACACCCGCCCGCACACACCTAGGCCACAACCACCACAGGCAGTCCCACTGCCGAATCCTACCCGCAAACATCTAGGCCAGAACAACCACCACCACGACCGAAGACACCTGGGCTAGAAAATCCACTGCCACGCCCGAAGACACCTGGGCCTCATTCCAATGTCACATGGGAAACCACCTGCAGCACACCCCTGGCCAACCACCACAATACCCCGCCCGAAGGTTCTTGGGCTAATAATGGACCTCAGTCCATCATAGCCTGCCCGAAGATACTTGGGATATCCGGGAAAAGGAGCAAAAAATGAGCTAATAACCAGCCACTAAGAATAGTGTTGGGAAAAACACCATCCTCCATGAAATGGGGGTGTTCGGCACTAAGTGCTCAACTTGGTTTGGGTGTGAATAAGAAACACAAAACTAAAAGTATATATATAGGTAAAAATCACTCACCCCAAACTAGGTTTTTCTTCAGATGACCTACAGATCACCAAAGCTCTCAAGTCCGAGTCACAACTCTCGCCAACAAAAACCATTTGTACCATTCTTGTTTTCATGTTCAGTAATAATGTTCATAAGTTTATGCACTACTGGGAAACTAACTCCATAAGCATAACCAAGGAAAGGAATCCAACCAATATTCAATTTAAACATTCACACCTGGTTCTGTTGTAAAGTCACAACAACAAAGGAAAAGTGAGAACCCTCGATGTACTGGATCCAGAAAACCACGAGACACTGCCTCGTGTCCCCTCCCCCAAAAAGGTTATTCATGTCACGACCCGACCTCGGGGCCCGTGCCGTGACTACCCCAAGAAAGCCTTCCATAGGCCAGGGGCTAGAGACTAGCACCAAGGCGTAAAATCCCGGTAAACAGGGAAGACATTGCCTTTATAAGTAACAACCACCACAGAGTCAGCAAGCGGAGAGTAACTACAGGTGCAGAAAAGTAAAGGGGGCCGGAATACAAGCCCAATTGAAAGTACAACTGAAAAAGTAAAGAACAGCAACTGAAGAAAAGACGGCGGCCTCGTGTCGTCCACTGGCAATCCCACCTGAAGGGTGGGTACAGATAGCCTCCAGGCTCCTCGGGTCCCACGTCCGCTCCGAGCACGTCCCGCCCAGTGGTCCACCTCCAGGTACCGTCCTGCTCCACGCCCCAACCGAGATCAGCGCTGTCCGTCATCTGCATCCAACACAACAAGGTGCGGGCATAGCCCATGCAGGGGTGAGTATAAGCTACTCAGTAAGGACCCCGAGACCCCCGAAGGTCTCCCGAAATCTACAAAGGTTATAGCACAAAGAAAGATGCAATCACGAAGTAACATCTGACTCAACTTAGGTATATGCCCATACATATACCTAAGTCCCCACTTCTAGCTCTGCTCACGAGCTCAAGAAAAACTCAATCCACAAAGGAAAGCAAGACTCAAATCCACAAGGAGAGTAAACAGTAAATCCACATAGGATAGTTCAACACAACCCACAAAGGAGAGTAACATAAGATTCAGCTCAACCAGGTATACTTTTTCAGATGACGTCAAAGATGATCACTGATCCATCTAAGTCGTCGGACCCACGAAGGATCGATAGGTACTAACCCCCGCAAAAGACCCACACAGGATCGGGCTCACACAGAACCTGTAGACAATGGCTCACACAGAACCGATAGGCAGTGGCTCACACAGAACCGGTAGTAGGACCCACACAGGATCGGGCACTGATCCACGTAGGATCGCTGAGTGCAGTAGTCAACGCAGTCCACTGAGGATCTCTGCACAGTCGTCACCGCAGTCCACGAAGGATCTCTGCTCTGCCGTCGTCGCAGTCCACGGAGGATCTCTGCTCTGCCGTCGTCGCAGTCCACGGAGGATCTCTGCTCTGTCGTCGAAGTCACAGCCAGCGCTAGGGTTCCCGCACACAGCGAGCTCGTTTAGGAGGGTCCGGTCCACGAGCCGAGAGGCTGATACATCAACTGACACATAGTCCGAAGTTGATGTATCCAAAAGTTCTGTATCGACAACAGGATATCAACGCAACAGACGGCACATCAATCGGACGCCCGGTCTGAGAGTTATTGGCATTTTCGTCCCAGGGGCCCGGTTGGTTTTTAGGGTAAAACCAACCCGACCGTACTCTGCCTGTGTCTGATCCTCAGGCGGAGTATGCCAAAAGTTCCGTCTCACTTAGAGGAAACTACCACAGCCGACGGTACGTCGATCGGACGTCCGTAGCTCAAGTTATGAGCGTTTCCGCTCCGAGGGCCCGGTTGGTTTCGTGTACGAACCAACCCGGACGAACCCAAAGTCTTCCGAAACCTTGAGTATAATATACCGAAACGACCGTATCGATCCAAGGATCGCGTAGCCGCTGACGGTTCGTCAATCGGAGGTCCCAGGCCCAAGATATGGGCAAAAGACCGAAGAGGGCCCGAAACGAGGGTTCTGGGCTCGGGGCGATCCGGCCCGAACCCCCCCCCCCCCCCCCCCCCTTGGGTCGGCCGACCCGGGTCGACCCGACCCGGTCCGACCCGGCTGGGCCGGGTCCGGTCCGGCCTGGGCGCGGCCCGGCCGACCGGACCGGCCGGCTCGGCTTCGGCCGAGCGGCCGAAAGAGCCGCCGCAGGTTTGACCCGCGGCTTGGAGGAACGCGGCCCGCGCGGGCCGCGTGCTGGATGGCCGGATTGCGGACGCGGTCCGGCGGTTCGCCGCCGCCGCCGCTCGGCCGCGGCGGAGTTTCCGGTGGCGCGCCGGGCGTCGCCGCCGCCGCCGCCGCCTTCCGCGGGCCGCCAGAGTTGCTCCGGTGGCCCGTTTTGCCTCCCGCCTGCGCCATTGCTCCTCCCGGGGGCCGATCTTTACTGCGGGATCAACGGATCGCCCTTGCCGCACGGTTCGTCGTCGTCCACCAAATCCGCACAACAAAAGATCGGCGGAGGGCTGTCGGGTCATGTTCGTTAGACCCGCACCCTCCGCGTTAGTCATAAAATCAACGGGAGGAAAAGAAATAACCAATCAACAATTTTAAATAAATTAAAATTGTTTTGTGATCGGGTTCTTTATTTTAAAAGAATAAACACGGGAAATAAAATATTCCAACAACCCTTACCTCGCAGCTGTCGTTGCCGAATGGGTGATCGTCGCAGAATTGGTCGTCGCGGAAGAAGGGGATCGTCGCGTCGTCGCGGTATCCGGCGTCGCGTCGCCAATCTCCGGATCAAGATCAAACGGATTCAATTAATTTAAATCCGTTTTCATTGAAATTAAAAAGGGATAATTAAACGATCCGCTTCTCACCTTAGTTGCCGAACGAGGATCGGCCGCAGAAGAAGAGGCGTCACCGAAGAACGTCGCGGGTAGAGCTCGTCGACGTCGCATATCACGGTGTGCGTCGTCGAATTCCGGTTCCGGCGTTCTTCGCGTTCTTCGTGTTCTTCGCGTTCTTCGCGTTCTTCGCGGGGTGAGTGGAGGCTCAGAGGATTCGCACAACGATAGCAATCCTCCAAAATAGACAAGTTGTCTATTTTATTAATTTTCCAACGAATGAAAACGCGTAAGTAACGACCCATTAAATTTGTTGAATTAATTCAACGAATGAAACAGCCCATTTAATTCACGAAATAAACCGCCCAATTAAATGGTCTGTTAAGAATTAAAGAAAACGAGTCGGTTGACTTTTCAGTTACTTTGACGGGTTTTTGCGGGTGCGTTACTTAGCGAAAGAAACGGCGGGGCTCGTGCGGGCCCCACCTCACAAATATCCTACCAAGAGGGTAGGATATTTCCGGATAGCACCCCATCCGCTTTAGCTCAGTTCAAGTGGCTTTCAAGCAGCTTAAGTGAAATAAAATAAAGTAGTCGCACAAATTTTATTTTATTTCTGACTTAAAGCCCCAAAATATAAAAACCACGTCTGAGAAAACGCAACTCCGGAAGAGGCGTTTCTAAGCAAATACCGGCGCTACGATTTCATCGGTGCCCTCAGAATTCGATTCCGGGCACCGGTTCAAAAGATAGAAAAACCCGCTCGTCCGTTCACTGAACGTACCCGAGCCAAACTTCGGAAAATGATTCCGGGCACACCGGGCCTCGGAATCAGGTGCCGTCTGAAGTTGCGCTCTTGTAAAATTACAAAGAAAATTAAGAAAAAAATTTCCTTGAAATTTGCGGGTCTTTACATTACTCCCACCTCAGGGCTTTACGTCCCCGTAAAGATACATCAAAAACTAGGGGAACAAATGGGGGTACTGAGCACGCATCTGAGCCTCCCGCTCCCAAGTGCTCTCCTGGAGGTTCTCGTGCTGCCATCTGACGCGCACAAGAAGAATCGACCGCCCACGTAGGACCCACTTTTTTCGATCCTCGATCTCCACCGGGACCTCCGCAAAAGTCGCCCCATCGTCCACGTCCAGCTCCCCAAAGTCGATGATGTGCGTCGGGTCGTGCATGTATCTCCTCAGCTGAGACACGTGAAAGACGCCGTGCACCCGGTGCAACTGAGGTGGTAGAGCCAGGCGATAATCCACCTCTCCTATCCTGCTGAGGACCTGGAAAGGCCCGATGAAGCGTGGAGACAACTTGCCGCCTCGGCCAAATCTCCGTAAACCACATCGAGGTGAGACACGCAAAAAGACGTGGTCGCCATCCTCAAACTCTAGTGGCCTCCGCCTCCTGTCAGCATATGACTTCTGCCAGCTCTGAGCTGTCCTCATCCTCTCCTGGATGATTTGGACCTTCTCTGTCGTGGCTCGGACCATCTCTGGTCCCACGAGTGCTGACTCCCCAGGGTCTGTCCAGTACAACGGTGATCTGCAGGGTCTGCCGTACAACGCCTCGTATGGTGCCATCCCGATGGTGGAGTGGTAGCTGTTGTTGTACGCGAACTCCACCAAGGGTAGGTGGTCCTCCCAGCTGCGACCAAAGTCGAGAACACATGCACGGAGCATGTCCTCGAGTGTCTGTATGGTCCTCTCCGTCTGACCATCCGTCTGAGGGTGGAAGGCTGTGCTCAGATGGAGCCGCGTCCCGAACGCCTCCTGCAACCCCTTCCAAAGCCGGGAAGTGAAACGAGCATCTCGATCGGAGACGATAGACGATGGCACACCGTGAAGCCGTACGATCTCCTGGACGTAAAGACGTCCCAAGCTCTCCACTGAGCCCTGCTCTCTGATGGGTAAGAAGTGTGCCGACTTGGTGAGTCGGTCGACAATCACCCAAATGGAGTCGTGACCTCTGGAAGTGCGTGGAAGTCCAGTCACGAAGTCCATCGATATGTCATCCCACTTCCACTCCGGGACCTCCAAAGCCTATACCAAGCCTGCTGGTACCTGATGCTCTGCCTTCACCTGCTGGCAGGTGAGGCATCGTGAAAAGAACTCTGCCAGAGCTTTCTTCATGCCCGACCACCAGTGCTGTCGCCTGAGATCCTGGTACATCTTCGCCACTCCGGGATGCACCGCTAAGGGAGAAGTGTGAAACTCTCTCAGCACCTCCTCTCGTAAGGCGACTGGTATGAAGGTACGTCCTCTGAAAAGGATGTCGTGCTCTGCTCCAAGGGAGAAGCCATCAGGCGCCTGACCTGAGGATATCAGTGCACGGCGGGTCTCACAGTCAGCGTCCCCACGCTGAGCCTCTCTGACCCGCTGTAGAAGTGGAGGAGAGACTGTGAGAGACTGAAGAAAGGATGCTCCGTCTCTATCCATGAAGGATATCTGTAAGGAGGCTCGCTGCTCTGTCGCCTCCTCAAGTAGCTGAATGCCCGTCCTCCTGCTGAGGGCATCGGCTACCATGTTCCCCTTCCCAGGAGTATAGACTATCTCAAAGTCATAGTCCTGGAGGAACTCAAGCCATCTCCGCTGTCTCAGGTTCAGGTCCTTCTGAGAGAAGATATACCTGAGACTCTGGTGGTCAGAAAAAACTGTGAAGCGCTCGACCATCAGATAGTGTCGCCAAGTCTTCAGAGCGAAGACCACTGCTGCTAACTCCAGGTCATGAGTGGCGTAGTTCTGCTCATGCGGCCTCAACTGACGTGATCCGTAGGCGATCACGGCCCGCTCCTGCATCAGAACGCACCCGAGTCCAGTCCCTGATGCATCGCAGTAAACTACGTATCCAACTCCCTCCTCAGGCAACCTCAAGATAGGTGCGCTGGTCAACCTCTGCCTCAGCTCCTGGAAGCTCTGCTGACATCTGTCTGACCACACGAAGGGTTTCCCCTTCTTCGTCAAAGCTGAGAGTGGGGCCGCAACTCTGGAGAAGTTCGGCACAAATCTCCGATAGTATCCGGCTAAGCCCAAGAAACTCCGCACCTCTGTCACGCTCCTGGGTGGCTCCCAAGCTAGCACTGCCTCGATCTTCGCGGGATCCACTGCAACTCCCGCCTCAGAGATGACGTGCCCCAAGAAATGGACCTCACGTAACCATAACTGGCATTTTGAGAGCTTTCCATAAAGCTGGTGCTCTCGGAGCGTGTCTAGCACAACTCGCAGGTGGTAGGCATGCTCCTCCTCAGTCGTCGAGTATACCAAAATGTCGTCAATGAAGACCATGACAAATCGGTCGAGGTATGGATGGAAGATCCTGTTCATGAGGCTCATGAACACTGCTGGAGCATTGGTTACGCCGAACGGCATAACCAAGAACTCCTAATGGCCATACCGACACCTGAAGGCCGTCTTCTGCACGTCCTCGTCTCGAACTCTGAGCTGATGATAGCCTGACCGGAGGTCTATCTTCGAAAACCACCGCGCTCCCTTGAGCTGATCGAAGAGGTCATCAATCCGTGGCAGCGGATACTTGTTCCTCACTGTCACCTGGTTCAGGCGACGATAGTCGACACACAGTCGCAAGCTCACATCCGCCTTCTTGGCGAACAAAATCGGGGAAGCCCAGGGTGAAACACTGGGTCGGATAAACCCCTTGCTCTGCAAGTCCTCCAACTGTACCCGCAGCTCTCGAAGCTCGGCGGGGGCCATCCGATATGCTGGAGTAGATATCGGGGCTGTCCCGGGGTACAAGTTGATGTAAAAGTCTACCTCTCTACGAGGAGGTGGCCCTGGAACGTCGTCGGGAAAGACGTCCACGTACTGGTCCACCACTGCAGGAAAAGCTAGACTCTGCACATCCACTGCTCCTAGGATGAGGCTAGCCAACTGATGATAGATGGGCTGCACTCTCCTCCGCGGAAGTCCATCCTGTGCTGCAAAGGTTCCCTTCTCGCCGGTGAAGGTAAACCTGCTCCCGTCGGTGCGAACACATCGCACCTTGCGCCTAAAACAGTCGATCTGGGCATGAACCGTGGATAGCCAATCCATGCCCAAGATGACGTCGTAAGGCCTCGAAGCCGCTACAAGGAGATCCCAGCCGAAGCTCTCGCCTCCTAGAGTAAGCTCACACTGCCGGCACCAGTGCATAATCGTCGAGTCTGCTCCCGTAGGAGTCTCTAGCCGTAAGGATCGAGCCAACGGCTCAGTCGGAATCTCCGAGCTCCGAACAAGGGCAGAGGCTATGAAAGAGTGACTCTCTCCTGTGTCTATAAGTACTGCAGGAAGGGTGGAATATACACAGATCGCACCTCGAATCATCTCTGGCATGTCGGGGTCGTAGGCCTCCACTGCCTGGAGCTGGGCCTGTCCCTGCCCGCCAGCTCCCTGTGGTCGAGGTGGCCCTCCTGGTGGTGGTGGGGGTAGAGCCTGGAAGCGTCGCCCACCACCCGCTGCTCGGCCAGCTCCTCTGCCTCGTCCGCCTCCTCCCTGCGGACCCCCACGGTCGACCCTCTGCCTCTGCCTGGGTGGCCCCTCCACCGTCTGCTGCTCCTCTGGTCGGCGAGTCGGGCAGTCACGAGCCATGTGACCCTGCCCGCCGCAGGAGTAGCACAGCCTGCCTCTCGGAAGGCTGGCACTCCGCTGTGTGCCCCGTACTGCTGAGCCGGTGTCCTGAGGCCGTCTGCGTGAGGGTCTGGTCTGCCTGGACCCGAGAGTCATCCGTCGGCTACCTGCTGCCGAAGACTCAGCTACCTGCCGCCCTGCGCTAGGTCTCGCCGCTGCAGAAGGCTCTGCCAGAAAGCTCTCGATCAGGAGGGCTCGCTCCAGCACTCCCGCCTGGGTCGGAATGCTGAGGGAGATCAGCGACGCCCGAATCTCCTGCCGCAAGCCCTGCTCGAAGGTCCGGGCCCGGAAGAAGGGGTCCCGTACCATGTCGGTCGAGTAGCGAGATAGGTCAGTGAACCTCGCCGCGTACTGAGCGACCTTCATGCTGCCCTGGCGCAGCTGGAGAAGCTCCTGGATGCGCACCGCTCGGTGGGTGGCCGGGACGAACTCAGAGCGGAAGAGGCTCTCGAAGTCCGTCCAGAGCAAGGATGCCTCATCGTGAACCTGGAGCATCAAGCTCCACCATCGTCCTGCCGCCTCCTGCAGGAGGCTCGCCGCGAGAATCACCATGAGATCCACTGGTGTCCTCACTAGCCTAAAGATCCGTACCACCCCCTCTAGCCAGTCCTCGGAGGCCTGGGGGTCCACCTCACCGCGAAACCTGGGCGGTCGCTGGCTCTGAAACTCATGCAGTGCCCTGAGGCGACATGCATCATCATTGTCTGGTACTGGTAGCATCGGTGGCTCGGCGGGTAAAGCTACCGCCGGTTCCACTGCTGGAAAGGGGCCCTGCACCGAGGCCTCGTCGCTCGGTGGGCTGTCGTCGCGCCCTACACTCGGAACCCTAGCTGGCTGTCGTCGCGTGGCCATCCTGAAAAGGAGAACAAGAGCACCACAGTCAGAACAGCATACCTGGTGAGCTGGGACAAGTAATCACAAGGAAAACTTGAGACTTTCATAAAGCAGATCAGTATACCCGGTGAGCTGACACAAATAATCACAAAGAAACTTGAAACACACACGCAATCAATGTTTTCATGCATTAAGTCGGAAATCAGGAGCCAGGGTCCTGGTGTACGGATACGTCGGCCGCCGCACCAACACTGGGCTCCCTGAACTGATAACCACACTCAATACACTAAACACTATTGCTTCATATAGAAAGAAAAGACGATCAGAGTCTGCGGTAGAACCGACCGCCTCTGATACCAATTTGTCACGACCCGACCTCGGGGCCCGTGTCGTGACTACCCCAAGCCCGCCTTCCATAGGCCAGGGGCTGGCGACTAGCACCAAGGCGTAAAATCCCGGTAAACAGGGAAGGCATTGCCTTTATAAGTAACAACCACCACAGAGTCAGAAAGCGGAAAGTAACTACAGGTGCAGAAAAGGAAAGGGGGCCGGAATACAAGCCCAACAGAAAGTACAACTGAAAAAGTAAGGAACAGCAACTGAAGAAAAGACGGCGGCCTCGTGTCATCCACTGGAAATCCCACCTGAAGGGTGGGTACATATAGCCTCCAGGCTCCTCGGGTCCCACGTCCGCTCCGAGCACGTCCCGCCCAGTGGTCCACCTCCAGGTACCGTCCTGCTCCACGCCCCAACCGAGATCAGTGCTTTCCGTCGTCTGCATCCAACACAACAAGGTGCGGGCATAGCCCGTGCAGGGGTGAGTATAAGCTACTCAGTAAGGACCCCGAGACCCCCGAAGGTCTCCCGAAATCCACAAAGGTTATAGCACAAAGAAAGATGCAATCACGAAGTAACATCTGACTCAACTTAGGTATATGCCCATACATATACCTAAGTCCCCACTTCTAGCTCTACTCACGAGCTCAAGAACAACTCAATCCACAAAGGAAAGCAAGACTCAAATCCACAAGGAGAGTAAACAGTAAATCAACATAGGATAGTTCAACACAATCCACAAAGGAGAGTAACATAAGATTCAGCTCAACCAGGTATACTTTTTCAGATGACGTCAAAGATGGTCACTGATCCATCTAAGTCATCGGACCCACGAAGGATCGATAGGTACTAACCCCCGCAAAGGACCCACACAGGATCGGGCTCACACAGAACCTGTAGACAATGGCTCACACAGAACTGATAGGCAGTGGCTCACACAGAACCGGTAGTAGGACCCACACAGGATCGGGCACTGATCCACATAGGATCGCTAAGTGCAGTAGTCGACGCAGTCTACTGAGGATCTCTGCACAGTCGTCACTGCAGTCCACGAAGGATCTCTGCTCTGCCGTCGTCGCAGTCCACGGAGGATCTCTGCTCTGCCGTCGTCGTAGTCCACGGAGGATCTCTGCTCTGTCGTCGAAGTCACAGCCAGCGCTAGGGTTCCCGCACACAGCGAGCTCGTTTAGGAGGGTCCGCTCCACGAGCCGAGAGGCTGATACATCAACTGACACGTAGTCCGAAGTTGATGTATCCAAAAGTTCCGTATCGACAACAGGATCTCAACGCAACAGACGGCGCGTCAATCGGACGCCCGGTCTGAGAGTTATTGGCATTTTCGTCCCAGGGGCCCGGTTGGTTTTTAGGGTAAAACCAACCCGACCGTACTCCGCCTGTGTCCGATCTTCGGGCGGAGTATGCCAAAAGTTCCGTCTCACTTAGAGGAAACTACCACAGCTGACGGTACGTCGATCGGACGTCCGTAGCACAAGTTATTAGCGTTTCCGCTCCGAGGGCCCGGTTGGTTTCGTGTACGAACCAACCCGGACGAACCCAAATTCTTCCTAAACCTTGAGTATAATATACCGAAACGACCGTATTGATCCAAGGATCGTGTAGCCGCTGACGGTTCTTCAATCGGAGGTCCCAGGCCCAAGATATGGGTAAAAGACCGAAGAGGGCCCGAAACGAGGGTTCTGGGGCCGGGGCGACCCGGCCCGAACCCCCCCCCCCCCCCCCCCCCCCCCCTTGGGTCGGCCGAACCGGGTCGACCCGACCCGGCCCGACCCGGCTGGGCCGGGTCCGGTCCGGCCTGGGCGCGGCCCGGCCGCCGGACCGGCCGGCTCGGCTTCGGCCGAGCGGCCGAAAGAGCCGCCGCAGGTTTGACCCGCGGCTTGGAGGAACGCGGCCCGCGCGGGCCGCGTGCTGGGTGGCCGGACCGCGGACGCGGTCAGGCGGTTCACCGCCGCCGCAGCTCGGCCGCGGCGGAGTTTCCTGCGGCGCGCCGGGTGCCGCCGCCTCCGGTCGCCGGTGCCGCCGCCGCCTTCCGCGGGCCGCCGGAGTTGCTCTGGTGGCCCGTTTTGCCTCCCGTCTGCGCCATTGCTCCTCCCGGGGGCCGATCTTTACTGCGGGATCAACGGATCGCCCTTGCCGCACGGTTCGTCGTCGTCCGCCAAATCCGCACAACAAAAGATCGGCGGAGGGCTGCCGGGTCTTGTTCGTTAGACCCACACCCTCCGCGTTAGTCATAAAATCAACGGGAGGAAAAGAAATAACCAATCAACAATTTTAAATAAATTAAAATTGTTCTGTGATCGGGTTCGTTATTTTAAAAGAATAAACACGGGAAATAAAATATTCCAACAACCCTTACCTCGCAGCTGTCGTTGCCGAACGGGGGATCGTCGCGGAATTGCTCGTCGCGGAAGAAGGGGATCGTCGTGTCGTCGCGGTATCCGGCGTCGCGTCGCCAATCTCCGGATCAAGATCAAACAGATTCAATTAATTTAAATCCGTTGTCATTGAAATTAAAAAAGGAGAATTAAACGATCCGATTCTCACCATAGTTGCCGAACGAGGATCGGCCGCGGAAGAAGAGGCGTCGCCGAAGAACGTCGCGGGTAGAGCTCGTCGACTTCGCAGATCACGGTGTGCGTCGTCGAATTCCGGTTCCGACGTTCTTCGCGTTCTTCGCGTTCTTCGCGTTCTTCGCGTTCTTCGCGGGGTGAGTGGAGGCTCAGAGGATTCGCACAACGATAGCAATCCTCCAAAATAGACAAGTTGTCTATTTTATTAATTTGCCAACGAACGCAAACGCGTAAGTAACGACCCATTAAATTCGTTGAATTAATTCAATGAATGAAACTGCCCATTTAATTCACGAAATAAACCGCCCAATTAAATGGTCTGTTAAGAATTAAAGAAAACGCGTCGGTTGACTTTTCAGTTACTTTGACGGGTTTTCGCGGGTGCGTTACTTAGCGAAAGAAACGGCGGGGCTCGTGCGGGCCCCACCTCACAAATATCCTACCAAGAGGGTAGGATATTTCCGGATAGCACCCTATCCGCTTTAGCTCAGTTCAAGTGGCTTCCAAGCAGCTTAAGTGAAATAAAATAAAGTTGTCGCACAAATTTTATTTTATTTCTGACTTAAAGCCCCAAAATTTAAAAACCACGTCTGAGCAAATGCAACTCCGGAAGAGGCGTTTCTAAGCAAATATTGGCGCTGCGATTTCATCGGTGCCCTCAGAATTTGATTCCGGGCACCGGTTCAAAAGGTAGAAAAACCCGCTCGTCCGTTCACTGAACATACCCGAGCCAAACTTCGGAAAATGATTCCGGGCACACCGGGCCTCGGAATCAGGTGCCGTCTGAAGCTGCGCTCTTGTAAAATTCCCAAGAAAATTAAGAAAAAAATTTCCTTGAAATTTGCGGGTCTTTACAATTCATTAATAGAGGGTCCCACCCCAATTCGTTATATACACAAGGTAACCACTCGGTCTTAAACTCGCAAACACTGAATCCATAACAACAGGGGATCCCATCCCCAATTCACAACCACTGAGAGTATAAAAACAGGGGATCACGTCCCCTCCCACACCTCCAACAACTGGCCCGCCGTGTATTTTCATATTTAAAAGGTTTAACACACTTTATGATTTCAATTCCATGTATCTTAACCAGGGTTATCACAAGGTTTGATCCTGGTGATTTCAATATATTCAGTCGGGTATACATGATTAACCAAATTTACATTTCACAGTAGGAGTTTATAATTACTAAACAAGCCATTTAAAACATCATGATGGGTCCATTAGTACACAGAAAATGACCACCAACGGACTCGATTTTCAGAAATGCGTAATCCAGCACAACTTAGAAAGATGAATTTAATATAAACAACATCAACGATCACAACCCCCCTTCTTTCCTTATAGAATCTGTTCATTATATTTATTTAGGTCTGGTTTATCCGATTTTGTGGAAACAAAAGCACGCCCACCCCGCATGATACACAAAAAAGAGAGACGAAGGAGAAAATTCCATACTTGTTGATAGATGATCGACGTTTTGGCCCGACACGAAACTTTACAGATAACGATGAGGTGCTCGCAATGCACTAGAAGCTGTTTGAGAAAATCCGTGATTGAGGAAAGGAGAAACCACGACTAACCCTTAGTTTATAAGAGCCACAGACGTTTGAGGTGAGAACGTGAAACCTCATAAGGTGTGGGGGTCGTGGGTTGACCACGCGGCTGTGCAGTTACACACGGAGGTCTCTCAGGATTTTTAGGAATTAATTTTGGTCCTTAAATGGTTTTAAAAGGAGTAAAAGAATTAATTTACATCGAAACTTACGTTGAGGGAGTATAAAAGTCAGGTACTGGAAAAAGAACGAAATGCTCCGCGAGGGGACATGGTGCCACCGTCACGGTGTCACCCTCACGGTGCCACTGTCACGTTGTCCCCCTCATGGTGCCACCTTCACCATGCCACCCTCACAGTGCCACACTCACGGTGCCACTTTCACGGTGCCTGTAAAGACCCGTAAAATTCAAGGGAAATTTTTTCTTAATTTTCTTTGGATTTTTAGAAGAGCGCGGTTTCTGACGGCACCTGATTCCGAGGCCCGGGGTGCCCGGAGTCAATTTCTGAAGTTTGGCTCGGGTACGTTCAGTGAACGAACGAGCGGGATTTCCTAACTTTTGATCCGGTGCTCGGAATTAAAATCTGAGGGCATCGATGAACTCGCGGCGCCGATATTCGCTTAAGGAGACCTTTTCCGAGGTTGCGTTTATTTCGGGTTGAGAGTTAGTTTTTGGGAGTTTAGAATAAGTTAAATAAAAATTTTGGATTACAAATTTTTATTTAAACTTGTTGGTTAACTTTTCTCAAAGGAAGTTAGGGGTGGGACCCACACCCACTTAACCTCCCTTGAGAGGATTAAGTGTGGTGAGGCCCACACGAACCCTAAACTTTTCATCTTCTCCCAAACTCCCTTAACCCCTCTTTAAATGACATGACAATTGTTATTTAATTTTGGAGTTATCCTTTTTGAATTTCAAACCTTTGAAATTCATTTGTTAAGTTTGTGAATAAAATACGTCTCAATCTTATTTTATTTGGTTAGTTTCTCTTTATCCATCTTGAGAGCTTTTGAGAGCTTTTCCTTCTTCATCAAACTTTGATGAAGAATGATCAAGCTTTGACGAAGAACGCTCAAGCTCCGACGAATAACGCCGCTCCTCTCTTCTTCGTCTTCCGTGTCAACGAGAGGGAACGCCGCTTCCTCCTCGGACTTCCTTCGTCGGCATACGAAGATTCACCAACGATGTACCTCTTCGGGCGTACCTCTTCGTCATCGGATTTGACGAACGATTACCGCGACGCCCGACCTCCGCAACGTTGTCTTCCGCGGGACGTTGAAAAATCTTCGAACTTAAACCAAGGTAGGGGTTGTTGTTATTGTTTATTTATTTATCCTTGTTCGTGGTTCTATCATGACTAACGTGAGGATTATAATTTTGTGTTATTGTTTAACGTGAGGGGATCGGACAGCATGAACACGGCCGAACCCCCTCCATCGTTCTTGTTGATTTATCTTGCGGGTGGAAGCAAGGTGGCGTGGTGTCGTCGCACCATGTGGATAATCGTTCGATTATATTGCGCGGCGCCGTCGCGCCGCGCCGTGGAAGAATCATCAAGAACGCGACGCCGTCGCGCCGTGTTGAAGGAAATCAAAGGCGCGGCAGAGGGCCGCAGTGCCGTCGCACCACGCCGGACGACGAACACCGCGGCCGGTTCCGGGCCGCGGCGGGACGAGAAGACCGGCGGCTGGGCCGCCGGCGTCGGGAGCCGGAATGGGGACCGGTTTTCCGGTCCCGTTGGAGAAAAATCGGCCGGCCAGCTGGCCGGCTGGATGGACAAAAATCTGGGGCAATTTAATTCCCCCGGCAGCACAAAAGCCCCCCCATTTATTTGGGGGGGGGGGGGGTTTCCTCGAGGGGGGCAGGCGGCCCCCCAGTTTCTTCAAGCACTCCCCCACGTGGGGGGCCGATTTTTCCAAAGGGCGCGACATAATGCCGCACCGCCATCCCAAGAAGCGGGGGGCCTTGCCCCCCCCCCCCCCCCCGTGCGCTGCCTCCGTGCGGCGCCAGGCCGCCGCGCCGCCGGCCGGCCGGCCGGGCCGGGTCTGGTCGGACACGGGTCGGGTCGACCCGGTTCGGGCCGACCCTGGGGGGGTCGGGCCGGGTCGGCCCGGACCCGGACCCCCCATTTTCGAGACAGTTTCGGTCTTTTGTCCATAACTTGAGCCACGGACATCTGATTGACGAACCGTCTATGGAAACGCGATCCTTGGATCAAGACGGTCGTTTCGGTATATTGCACTCAAGGTTTAGGAACACTTTGAGTTCGGCCGGGTTGGTTCGTTCACGAAACCAACCGGGCCTTTGGAGCGGAAACGCTCATATCTTGAGCTACGGACGTCCGATTGACGTGCCGTCAGCTTTGTTGTGTTCCTCTTAGTGAGACGGATCTTTTGGCATACTCTGCCCGAGGTTTGGACGCAGGTGGAGTACGGTCGGGTTGGTTTTTCCTTAAAAACCAACCGGGCCCCGGGGACGAAAATGCCAATAACACTCAGACCGGGCGTCCGATCGACGCGTCCTCTATTGCGTTTAGTTCCTGTTAACGATACAGAACTTTTGGATACATCAACTCTGGACTTTGTGACAGTTGGTGTATCAGCCTCTCGGCTCGTGGAGCGGACCCTCCGAACGAGCTTGCTGTGTGCGGGAACCCTAGTGCTGGCTGCGACTGTTACTGTGACTGCTACTGCTACTGCTACTGTGACTGCGACGACGACAGTACAGAGATCCTGTGTGGATTCGACGACGAAGACTTCAGCACTCAGCGATCCTACGTGGATCAGTGCTACAGGTCCTGTGTGGGCCCGATCCTGTGTGGGTCTGATCCTGTGTGGGTCTTTGCGCTCAGCGGTCCTGTGTGAACCAGCGCCTACAGGTCCTACGTGGGCCCGATCCTGTGTGGGTCTTTTGCGGGGGTTATATACCTATCGATCCTTCGTGGGTCCGACGAATTAGATGGACCAAAGATCATCTTTATCGTCTTTTGAAGAAGTATACCTGTTTGAGCTGAATCCTGTTGCTTTCCTGTGTGGATTGAGTTGTGCTATCCTGTGTGGATTATGTTTTGCTTTCCTGTGTGGAATATGTTTACTTTCCTGTGTCGACTGAGTTGTACTTGGGCTCGGAGGTTGGAGCGTATTTGAAATTGATGACTAAGGTATATGTATGGGCATATACCTAAGCGGTTTCGGTTGTTACTTCGTGATTGTACCTTTTTCGTGGTTTATCCTTTGTGGATTTGAGAGACCTTCAGGGGTCTCGGGGTCCCTACTGAGTAGCTTATACTCACCCTTGCACGGGCTTTGCCCGCACTACGTTGTGTTGGTTGCAGACGACAGACAGCGTTGATCTTAGCTGAGGCTTGCAGAGCAAGATGATACCTGGAGGTGGACCACTGGGCGGGACGTGTTCGGAGCAGACGGCGGAACCCGTGGAGCAGTAGAGCTATCTTTACCCACCCTTCAGGTGGGATTTCCAGTGGACAGCTCGGCGTAGCGGATTTCACTTTTCAGTTGTTTTTTTCCTTTTCGAGTTTTACTTTACTTTCAGGTTGGGTTTGTATACTGGCACATTTACTTTTCAGCACTTCAGTTGTACTCTTCTTTTGCTTAGTGTTTACTTTCCGCTTGCTTACTCTGTGGTGTTTGTTTACTTTACAAAGGCAATGCCTTTACTTTTTACCGGGATTTACGCCATGGTGCTAGTCGCCAGCCCCTGGCCTATGGAAGGCGGGCTTGGGGTAGTCACGGCACGGACCCCGAGGGCGGGTCGTGACAAATTGGTATCCGAGGAGTTCGGTTATACTGCGAACTCTGATCTTTTCTATGTGGAGAAATAATGTTTAGCGTATTGAGTGTGGTTATCAGTCCAGGGAGTCTAGTGTTGGTGCGGCGGCCGACGTATCCGTACACCAGGACCCTGACTTCTGATTTCCGACTTAATGCACGAAAACATTGATTGCGTGTGTGTTTAAAAGTTTTCTTTGTGATTACTTATATCAGCTCACCAGGTGACAGTGAGGAACAAGTATCCGCTACTGAGGATTGATGACCTCTTTGATCAGCTCAAGGGAGCACGGTGGTTCTCGAAGATAGAACTCAGGTCAGGCTATCATCAGTTCAGAGTCAGAGACGAGGATGTGCAGAAGACGGCCTTCAGATGTCGGTATGGCCACTATGAGTTCTTGGTTATGACTTTCGGTGTAACCAATGCCCCAGCAGTGTTCATGGCTCTCATGAACAGGATCTTTCGGCAATACCTCGATCGGTTTGTCGTGGTCTTCATCGACGACATTCTGATTTACTCTACGACTGAGGAGGAGCACGCCTATCACTTGAGAGTTGTACTAGACACACTCCGAGAGCACCAGCTTTATGGTAAGCTCTCGAAGTGCCAGTTCTGGATACTTGAGGTCCACTTCTTGGGACACGATATCTCTGAGGCAGGAGTTGCAGTGGATCCCGCGAAGATTGAGGTTGTGTTAGCATGGGAGCCACCCAGGAGTGTGACTGAGGCTCGGAGTTTCTTGGGACAGCTGGATACTATTGGAGATTTGTGCCAGACTTCTCTAGAGTTGCGGCATCACTCACAGCTTTGACGAAGAAGGGGAAACCCTTCGTGTGGACAGACAGATGTCAGCAGAGCTTCCAGGATATGAGGCAGAGATTGACTAGCGCACCTATGTTGAGGTTGCCCGAGGAGGGAGTAGGGTACGTAGTCTACTGCGATGCATCAGGGACCGGACTCAGATGTGTTCTGATGCATGAGAGGGCAGTGATCGCCTATGGATCACGTCAGTTGAGGCCGCATTAGCAGAACTACGCTACCCATGACCTGGAGTTAGCAGCAGTGGTCTTCTCTCTGAAGACAGGGCGACACTATCTGATGGGCGAGCGCTTTACAGTCTTTTCCGATCATCAGAGTCTCAGGTATATCTTCTCGCAGAAGGACCTGAACCTGAGACAACGGCGATGGCTCGAGTTCCTCCAGGACTATGACTTTGAGATATTATATACTCCTGGGAAGGGGAACGTAGTAGCCGATGCCCTTAGCAGGAGGACAGGCATTCAGCTACTTGAGGAGGCGACGGAGCAGCTAGCCTCTTTGCAGATATCCTTCGTGGATAGAGATGGAGGAGCCTTCCTTCAGTCTCTTACAGTCACTCCTCCACTACTGCAGCGAGTCAGGGAGTCACAGCGTGGGGACGCTGACTGTGAGACACGGCGTGTGCAGATATCCTCGGGACAGGCACCTGTTGGTTTCTCCCTTGGAGCAGAGCACGACATCCTTTTCAGAGGACGTACCATGGTACCAGTCGCTTTGCGAGAGGATGTGCTGAGAGAGTTTCACACTTCTCCTTTGGCGGTACATCCTGGAGTGGCAAAGATGTACCAGGACCTCAGATGACAGCACTGGTGGCCGGGCATGAAGAAGGTAGTAGCAGAGTTCTTTTCTAGATGCCTCACCTGCCAGCAGGTGAAGGCAGAGCATCAGGTACCAGCAGGCTTGGTACAGCCCTTGGAGGTTCCGGAGTGGAAGTGGGACGGCATATCTATGGACTTCGTGACTAGACTTCCACGCACTAACAGAGGTCACGACTCCATCTGGGTGATTGTTGACCGACTCACCAAGTCGGCACACTTCTTACCCATCAGAGAGCAGGGCTCAGTGGAGAGCTTGGGAAGTCTCTACGTTCAGGAGATTGTGCAGCTCCACGGTGTGCCATCATCTATCGTCTCCGATCGAGATGCTCGCTTTACTTCCCGGCTTTGGAAGGGTTTACAGGAGGCGTTCGGGATGCAGCTACGTCTGAGCACAGCCTTTCACCCTCAGACGGATGGTCAGACGGAGAGGACCATTCAGACTCTCGAGGACATGCTCCGCGCATGTGTCCTCGACTTTGGTCGTAGCTGGGAGGACCACCTACCCTTAGTGGAGTTTGCGTACAACAACAGCTACCACTCCACCATCGGGATGGCACCGTACGAGGCGTTGTACGACCGACCTTGTAGATCACCTTTGTGCTGGACAGACCCTGGAGAGTCAGCACTGGTGGGACCGGAGATGGTCCAGGCCACGACAGAGAAGGTCCAGGTCATCCAGGAGAGGATGAGAACAGCTCAGAGCCGGCAGAAGTCATATGCTGACAGGAGGCGGAGGCCACTAATGTTCGAGGATGGCGACCACGTCTTCTTGCGAGTCTCACCTCGACGTGGTATTCGGAGATTTGGCCGAGGCGGCAAGTTATCTCCGCGCTTCATCGGACCCTTCCAGGTCCTCAGCAGGGTTGGCGAGGTGGCTTATCGCCTGGCTCTGCCACCTCAGTTGCACCGGGTGCACGATGTCTTCCACGTATTCCAGCTGAGGAGATACGTGCACGACCCGACGCACATCATTGACCATGGGGAGCTTGACGTTGACGATTGGGAGACTTTTACGGAGGTCCCGGTGGAGATAGAGGATCAACAGGAGTGGGTCCTACGTGGGCGATCGATTCCTCTTGTGCGCATCAGATGGAAGCACGGAAATCTCCAGGAGAGCACATGGGAGCGGGAGGCTCAGATGCGTGCTCAGTACCCTCATTTGTTTCCCTAGTTTTTGATGTATCTTTATGGGGACGTAAAGCCCTGAGGTGGGAGTAATGTAAAGACCCATAAAATTCAAGGGAAATTTTTTCTTAATTTTCTTTGGATTTTTAGAAGAGCGCGGTTTCTGAAGGCACCTGATTCCGAGGCCCGGGGTGCCCGAAGTCAATTTCCGAAGTTTGTCTCGGGTACGTTCAGTGAACGAACGAGCGGGATTTCCTATCTTTTGATCCGGTGCTCGGAATTGAAATCCGAGGGCACCGATGAAATCGCAGCGCCGATATTCGCTTAAGGAGACCTTTTCCGAGGTTGCGTTTATTTCGGGTTTAGAGTTAGTTTTTGGGAGTTTAGAATAAGTTAAATAAAAATTTTGGATTACAAATTTTTATTTAAACTTGTTGGTTAACTTCTCTCAAAGGAAGTTAGGGGTGGGACCCACACCCACTTAACCTCCCTTGAGAGGATTAAGTGTGGTGGGGCCCACACGAACCCTAAACTTTTCATCTTCTCCCAAACTCCCTTAACCCCTCTTTAAATGACATGACAATTGTTATTTAATTTTGGAGTTATCCTTTTTGAATTTCAAACCTTTGAAATTCATTTGTTAAGTTTGTGAATAAAATAAGTCTCAATATTATTTTATTTGGTTAGTTTCTCTTTAGCCATCTTGAGAGCTTTTGAGAGCTTTTCCTTCTTCTTCAAACTTTGACGAAGAACGCTCAAGCTTTGACGAAGAACGCTCAAGCTCCGACGAAGAACGCCGCTCCTCTCTTCTTCGTCTTCCGTGTCAACGAGAGGGAACGCCGCTTCCTCCTCGGACTTCCTTCGTCGGCATACGAAGATTCACCAACGATGTACCTCTTCGGACGTACCTCTTCGTCATCGGATTTGACGAACGATTACCGCGACGCCCGACCTCCGCGACGTTGTCTTCCGTGGGACGTTGACAAATCTTCGAACTTATACAAAGGTAGGGCTTGTTGTTATTGTTTATTTATTTATCCTTGTTCGTGGTTCTAGCATGACTAACGTGAGGATTATAATTTTGTGTTATTGTTTAACGTGAGGGGGCCGGACCGCATGAACACGGCCGAACCCCCTCCATCGTTCTTGTTGATTTATCTTGCGGGTGGAAGCAAGGTGGCGTGGTGCCGTCGCACCACGCGGATAATCGTTCGATTATATTGGGCGGCGCCGTCGCGCCGCGCCGTGGAAGAATCATCAATAACGCGACGCCGTCGCGCCGTGTTGAAGGAAATCAAAGGCGCGGCGGAGGGGCGCGGTGCCGTCGCACCGCGCCGGACGACGAACACCACGGCCGGTTCCGGGCCGCGGCGGGACGAGAAGACTGGCGGCCGGGCCTCCGGCGTCGGGAGCCGGAATGGGGACCGGTTTTCCGGTCCCGTTGGAGAAATACCGACCGGCCAGCTGGCCGGCCGGATGGACAAAAATCCGGTGGAATTTAATTCCCCCGGCAGCTCAAAAGCCCCCCCCCCCCATTTAATTGGGGGGGGGGGGTTCCTCGAGGGGGCCAGGCAGCCCCCCGGTTTCTTCAAGAAGGCCCACACATGGGGGGCCGGTTTTTCCAAAGGGTGCGGCATAATGCTGCCTCTGTGGCGTGCAACTATCCACGCCCATCTCCTCGGCCCCTTGGCTTCCGGCCACCTTCCCGACCACGCCCCGGTCGAGGTCACTGAGGTGCGCCCTGTGGTTGGCCTCCTCCTCCTATGTCTGCCCTCAAAAGATCAGGAGATCGAATTCCCTGCTACTGCTACTAGAAATGTCTGGATGGAAACTGCTGATGGGGCGGGTGGTGGGGCTGTCCACCACAATCGTGCTGCACCCGGTCCGGGCACTGACTCTGGAGATGTCCAGGGCTCCCACAGATGAAGCACCGCAGTCTTGGGCCCGAAGAAAAGGGTCGAGGACTAGGGGATCGAAACTGAAAATGTTGTGGCCTGCTCTCTACGGGTCGGAACCTAGAGGGTCCTGGCACTGGAGGCCTAGTGCTGACGACCATCCCCTTTGATGGTCCCAGATGGATCCCCTCTCGTGAAACACCTCCTAGAGCATGCACACTCTCCACCACTTCGGCCTTCATCTGGACCTCCATGTACGTCGGCAGGGTAAAGGGGGTTACAACGTACTGGAGGGAGGGTCGGAGCGCCTCCTCCAAACATCTCAACCGAGACTCCTCGTCTGGAAAGAGGTCCGGAGAAAAATGTAGGAGGTCCTTGAACTTGATCCCTAACTCCATCACGGATATACTCCCATGTTGGAGGGAGAGTAGCTCCTGTCTCTTTTCCTCCTTCATCGTCGAAGAGAGGAATTCTGCCCGGAACTCCCTCTCGAAATCCGCCCAAGCCACCTTAGTCTCTCTCCTCTCCCCCAGGTAAAGCATCCTCCACTGACGCGCCACTCCCCGCATCTGGCTGACGACCAGAGGAACCCAGTACTCGATCGTGGATCAAATCAGGCCGAAAGCTATAACTAGCTCCTCTAGTCAGCCTTCCCTCTTCATGTCAGAGGTGCTTCCCTCATACTTCTCGAGGGCCTGTCGCTGGAAGGCCCGAAGAGTCTTTTTCCACTGGTGGTCCTCTTCCTCTCAATCAACTCTCTGCCGATCGACCAAAGTAGTCTCCAGGGCCTCGATCGCATGTACCACACGTGGACGCCTTCCAGGTGCCATAGATGCAAGGTAAACAAGGAATGTCTAAGCCCAAGTAGTGCAGAACATCGTCTTCAAAACATCTTAAAACGTTAATTTGTTCTTAATTCCCAAGACATCCCAGAAACACAAGAACACAAGTCATTATGATGAATTTACCTTTCCTAGGGTCTCAACCCTACAATCAGCATGGCCTCACATGGTCGTTTGGTAGGTCCAGAGTCCTTGCATCAGATCACGGGGGGCCCTAAAAATCCCGTGTCCTAGCCGGTCTTCACTGTCCTAATTCACGCGCCAAGGTCAACAAACACTATTGCCTTACCATCCCACGCAATCCTTAATGTTCCTAACTCCATAATCCATCCTATCTCTCAACCTCTCCTCTGATACCATTCTGTCATGACCCACCTTCACCAAAAGGAGGGAAGGGTCAGCAGATTTCTAGACCCTTCCTTCATTAAGTTGAAGGAGAGATAATGACCCCCGAGACCCGCCTTCAATAGATCCCGGAGTGGCGACTAGCACCAAGGGTATAGAAATTTCTAACAAATGGAAGGCATTACTCCTTTTTTTATAAGATCGAGAGATAATATGATGAAACCCAAAAACACCAAAAGTAAAAGAAAAGTGAAGCCAAAAGTAAAACATTCCCACATGCATGTTCCAAATGTAAAAGGCACAGGGTACAAATGGTGACTACAAAGGTAAGTACCAAAGAAGAAAAGAAACAACTGCAACTGCCCCAAAGGTCCGAGCTAGTATGGTCCTGCGTGATCCCCGAAGTCCTCCTGGAATCCTGAAAGCAGTTTTATATACGTATGGTGAGCATACAAGTACACTCAGTAGAGAAAACCAAAGACTCTCGTGCACAATTGGGGGAACATACTAAAGTCCCGTGAGAAAAATAGTAAACCAAACACCTATAATGGTAAACTATCCACCCCAGGCCTCACCAAGGCACACTCCTCAAATAACTCAAGTCAAGTAATATATATAAACAGAGAACATCGATGTTTGGGTACCTTGCATTACTTTCCCACTGGTTATTGAGACATCCTACGCATCGAACCAATCCCGCCATTCTCTCCGTAGTCCCACTGACACACCCGCCCACACACACCTAGGCCATAACCACCACATGCAGTCCCACTGCTGAATCCCGCCCGCAAACACCTAGGACAGAACAACCACCACCACGCCTGAAGACTCCTGTGCTAGAAAATCCACTGCCACGCCCGAAGACACCCGGGCCTCATCCCGAAGACACTTGAAAAAACTCTTGTCGCACACACCTGGACAACCACCACACTACCCCGCTCGAAGGTTCTCAGGCTAATAATGGACCTCAGGCCATCACAGCCTGCCTGAAGATACTTGGGCTATCTGGGAAAGGGAGCAGAAAAGGAGCTAATAACCAGCCACTAAGAATAGGGTTGGGAAAAACACCATCCCCCCTGAAATGTGGGTGTTCAGAACTTAGTGCTCAAATTGGCTGGGGGTGCGAATAAGAAACACAAAACTACATGTATATATATAGGTAACAATCACTCACCCCAAACTAGGTTTTTCTTTAGACGGCTTACAGATCACAAAATCTCTCAAGTCCGAGTCACAACTCTGGCCAACAAAACCGATTTTTCCCATTCTTGTTTTCATGTTCAGTAATAATGTTCAAAAGTGTATTTACTACTAGGAAACTAACACCATAAGTATAACCAAGGAAAGGAATCCGTCCAATCGTCAATTTAAACATTCACACCCGGTTCTCTTGTAAATTCACAACAACAAAGGAATAGTGAGAACCCTCGAAGTACTGGAACCAGACAACCCGGAGAAACTGCCTCGTGTCCCCTCCCCCAAAAAGGTTCTTCATCAACAGAGGGTCCCACCCCAATTCGTGATATACACAAGGTAACCACCCGGTCTTAAACTCTCAAACACTGAATCTATAATAACAGGGGATCCCATCCCCAATTCACAACCACTGAGAGTATAAAAACAGTGGATCCCGTCCCCTCCCACATCTCCAACAAGCTTCCCGCTGGGTATTTTCATATTTAAAAGGTTTAACACACTTTATGATTTCAATTCCATGTATCTTAACCAGGGTTATCACAAGGTTTGATCCTGGTGATTTCAATTTATTCAGTCGGGTATACATGATTAACCAAATTTACTTTTCACAGTAGGAGTTTATAATTACAAAACAAGCCATTTAAAACATCACTAGGGGTTCATTAGTTCACAGACAACGACCACCAACGACCTCAATTTTCAGAAACACGTAAGCTAGAACATCTTAGAAAGATTATTTTAATATAAACAACATCAACAATCACAATCCCCCTTCTTTCCTTATAGAATCTATTCATTATCATCATTTAGTTCTGGTTTATCCGATTCCTCGGAAACAAAAGCACGCCCACCCCGCATGATACACAAAAGAGAGAGAGACGAAGCAAAAAATTCCCTATTTGTTGATGAATGATTGACATTTAGGTCGGGCACGGAACATTAGGGATAACGATGTGGCGCACCCGATGCACCAGAAGCAATTCCTGAAAATCCACGATCGAGGAAAGGAGAAACCACCACTAACCCTTAGTTTATAAGAGCCGTGGACGGATGAGGTGAGAACGCGAAACGGCGTAAGGCGTGGGGGTCGTGGGTTCACCATGCGGCTGGGCAGTTAGACATAGAAGACTCTCGGGATTTTTAGGAATTAATTATGAGCATTAAAAGGTTTTAAAATGAGTAAAAGAATTAATTTACATTGAAACTTATGTTGCGGGAGCGGAAAAGTCAGGTACTGGAAAAAGAACGAAATGCTCAGTGAGGGGACATGGTGCCACCGTCACAGTGTCACCCTCACGGTGCCATTGTTTTGGTGGAGCATCACTTTTGGCAATGTAATGGGCCCGGAGGGTCTGAGCCATTAAAATTAGCCTCTAGAATGAGAAAATAAGAATATATTGTTATATAATATCATTATATAGGATCATTTTTATTATTTGGATGTGTTACTATTAATTCCAATTTCATCTCATACACATAAAAATTATTACCCACTATTATTATCTATGAATGAATCAGTAAATTTAACAATTTATATATCATTATATCAATAAATGAATTACAAGATCATCGATATCTTTGTATATATATTCCATGAATATTTTAAAAAATTTTTCCTATAACTCCCAATGTTCATCTCACTCCATTCAATAATTATTTGACGCATAGAATGTTCAAAAACTTTCCAGTCCAAATACTAATTCCAATAAAATTGATTAATGTTAAAAAAGTCCATAATATATCATAAATACATTAAAATGTGGCAATAATTGTAACGTTATAAATATATAAATAGCATGATAATTATAAAATGTGAATAAAAACATGAAAATTTCCATATATAAAATATTAGGTCACTGAATGTAGTTCATCAGTTACTAAATGTAGTGAACACTTAACATAAATAATAAAGCCTATAAGATCATTCATGGATTCCCACACTATAAAACAATAAAGTCCTTATTATAGCAAATTCATTAATATATTATGGGTTATCCCCATATTATCTTGTTCTTTCCTGTAGGTTCAACGTAACACTAAACCACATTTCCTGATCATCTATACCATTCCAAATATTCTCTAAAAGTATTTAAAAAATAATTATATTGAAAAACACTTATATATTTTATGATTCATATAACTACATAATCATGAATATAACAATCATATATAATAATTCTTGACTCCATTCAAAATAAAATTAATCATTCCAATTGTTTTTTTAATAAAATATAAATGACAATGATCCATTACATTTTTTTGATGTGTATTCACTCGGCCCATGGTTAATCCATTTAGGTAGTGAAACTTCTCCGTAATATTTAAGCATTGATCATTGTAAAGTTAATTAATTCCCCTAAAATAGTGATCATGGTTTAATTTATATCGACTCATTTATAAATTCCAATCCAAACTATGAATGTAACATAGTGTATCATTACACAAAATTCACTTCTTTTAAAATCATTCATTTCACCTTCCCATAATAAGTTTTTTTATGTCATCCTCTTCGTCCATTGTTTTATTAGAATAAAAATTCCTAAAAAATTATTCAGCTGGCCCTATGACCCATGATAATAAATTTTTTAATGATAATAATTATTCATAACTAGTAACCTATTATTTATTATCTTGGTACAATCATAGAAACAATCATTCATATGCTTTGGATGACATGTATTGATATAATTATAATTCATTCTACAAGTCAACATTAAAAACATTAATGGCCATGATTAGATGATATGATTATGAAAAATAATATATATATAATGAAAACCAGTGAAACTGTTTAAATAAATTGAATGTTTTAATCCTAACTAATATCAAAATCCTAAAAATGATTTATTTTGGATTATAATTATTATCAAATCCATCAAATTTGTTTTAAAAGAATACAGTAATTACATTAATTATATCTTATGGGAGTTTTAGAATAGTTGCTCATTATGGACGATATTTGTTCTCAAGGTGATGATCGGGTCAAGACCAATGCACCATTTCCCGAATTACTACACTTATATACATATATACCAGAACCAAATAAAATTATTGTACCTATATAAGTATGTATTATTAGTAAAACTAAAATAGACTCTTATATAAAAATACATTAGTATTTTCTTATATACTTATCCTAAAAATATATCATATTACTATGCATCATAAGTCATATTTTCATAAACCATATTCCCATGGTTTCTACTAAACTTCCACTTATTCCAATTGTAGAGATCATAACTCTAGTAACATTGAGTAAAAATCTATGTTATGAAAATTTATCTAGATATAAGGTGTCACATCCCATGGGAATGCCTAATTTTATTTTTTTTAAACAAGATATATACATGAATTAAAGATAAATATTAATATAAACAATTGAGAAAATTATTTCTTTTGAGAATAACATTAAAACTAATTGCTTCACAGTGCATGTCTGTCTTAAGATTCATCATCGTATCATAGAAAATTTTATAAAAAGAGGTGAAGCTCTGATTCATAGTAAGGCTATGTGTACATTCTATTATGTCATTAATAAACAATAATATTCAATATAGTATGGTTAAAAATTTAAATGTATTCAATTTAATAATATAAATAATTATAGCGTAGAAGATATAAATTAAAATAAAATTAAAGGATATTAATAATCATTGAATCCTAAACGTATACATTGATTTTCTAAATAATAAAATAACTATATCGAAATGAATAATGGATCTAATAATTATGGAACTAATAATTTCAGACATTATAAAATATCAGGGTCATCTTCACGAGAGTTTAATTCTTGGGACATAAACCTCTCTAATTTGTCCATTTTTTCAGGAGACCTGAAAATGAATAGAGTGGATATATATAACTTTTCCAGATCTATAACAAACATAATGAAATGAATTAATCATATAAAAGAGTTCAATATAATCACAATAACATGTATATTAAAATAAACTAGATTATATTATAATATGAACCCTAATAAATTAATCATATTTATAAGTCCTCAATTGTAATATGGTGAATAAAAAAATTGTACATCCTTGTTCAAAATGGTCATTAGATATCAAATGAATGAGTAAGGCTTATTTAAATACAACATATCTCTAATGGATTATATGTACAATATGGGTCTGATGTAATTGATTAATATGAATACCAACAATATTTCATTAATATATTTTTGAAGAAAACATAGATTTACATTATAAAAAATATTTTTTATCTAATATTAAAAAAATTGAATATATTATTCATTGAAAAATAAAACCAATAAAAACATGTAAAATAGTATTTAATATATCGAGTGATCATGAAATCTGAATATTTTTTTTAATCCATACATGTTAAAACCCAATTGCATTCACAATTTTTGTTCAAATAAAAACACGAATTTTTTGGAAAATATTGGATATATTTATTTAATCAACAGTTTTAAAAAGAAAAAATTTGTAAAAAATAAATTTATTTCTAATTAATAATTAGTTTATAAGAAATTATAAATAACATTCATAAAAATTTGTATTGATGAAAATGCATTTTGTTTGAAGAGTGAAATAACATTTTATTTCATTTTTATCATTTTCTAAATCATTTTAGAACTAGTGATTTAATAAATTGTACAAGTTTATGAAGAAATTAATAAATAATAATATTTTAAATAAATATATCGATTTTATTATGGATATATCAACTAATTTCCACCATTGTAACTCAAACAAAAAAAAATGCTACTCAATAATGAGATTGTGAAATAATCTATTACCACTTTGTCAAAATTTTAATCATAAGACCTATCAAATAAATAAATTCCAATGAAAGTATAAATACAGTAATGATAAATATATTCATGATATGACATATTAAATGAAAATTATATATCCCACATAATGGAAAAAGGGGGTGAATAAGGCATATGTCTCCTGGAAGTATATTTGAGATGAGAAACCCTATCCTCATGTCCAATTTCAGAAACAATAGTTCCTATTTGAAGAATAATCAAAACAGGTTTACTATTAGTTTATTGAGGAACCATAATCATATATATCCTAATATTTAACTTCATATTATAACATTTTAATAATGGTCTTTAATAAAATTCCATTATTTTAATTGTTTCAAATGTTAATTTCCCTTTTATATAATGCATGTTGTGTCATGAATGTTCCAGTTATTTACATGATATAGTTATATAATATATAAAATTATTCTAATAATTAAAATATTTATTTAATTATACACACCCATATATACATTATTGATAAATAGAAATAGAAAATAAATCACATTGCATCGTGGTTGTACATACGCATGAGTAATGATATCATTCCCTTATATAGTGTCAGTGGAAGAAATTGTATAATATCAAAATTATAATGATTTTATATAATTTAATATATATATATATAACATATTTTCAGTAAATATATCCCAACTAGCTTCTATATAATGGGTAGGTTAGAAATGAATCACATTAGTACATGGGGTTGCAGTCCGCAATACACACTAGTGACGTTATCACACCCCCATGAAATGGATAGTAAGAAGGTATATGGGTAAAAATAATTTGAAAAAAATAAAAATGACACAAATAAAACATAAATATGTTAAATCCATCATTATATATTACCATGAAATGTGGCTAAGGGAAAAAACTACACCTATTCCTGAGGTGGTTGTATGTCGTTCACATACTATGATTTCACATTTCCAATTTTATGGAGGATGAGGTTGACAAATATTATTATTAAAACATAATTAAATAACATTATATTTTAAATTAAAATTTAATTATATGCTATTAATATATAATTGGGGGTGGAATATTAGAATGAAAATGAAAATCAATTGTAACCAAAATTACATACTCTAATAGACACATTATTTGGATATCCAATTATTGTCACTAAGGTGTGTTATTTTAGAGGACAATGAGTTATATAATATATATATGGATTATTGTTTGATTTTTTCGTTGGTTTCGGTTGATATTTTTTATTGGAATGAATAATGAAGCAATGGTTGGGACTGGCATTTTAAAAGTGAGGAAAGTGAACCCTTATATAAATTACATTAAATTTTTTCCAAAATATTCAAAAATAAAAAATGAATTAACATGAAAAAAAAATCCAAAATAGGTTCTATTCATGGATAGAATATGCTGAAAATATTTCAACTCAATACTATTTTTTTCAGGTTTCTCTATTAATTATTCCCTTATCTTCAAAGTTTAACCTCTGATAATTCATTTTTACCATGACCGATATATTTAATATTATCAACTATATATATATATATTTAAAAAATAATACTTACTATAATAGATAATTTTAATTAAATTTATTTTAAATTTCTATTCCATGTTTCCATAAAAATATAACATTAGTGGGAGAAGGAAATTTAAAATTATACCCGTTGATGTGATAAAAAGAAGTATTATAATGAGAAAATTTCAATATTTATAAATGTTTTTGATATAAAAAATAAATATTATTAATTCTAATAATCTAATAATATTTTAATTTAATTTAATTTATCTAATTTTATATTAATTCTAAATAAATTTACAACTTATCTTTTAAAATTAATTTAAAAAGGTGGTTTTTATTAAAATTCATCATTTATCAAAATTCATCCAATAATGAATCTACTAAGGAAAATCCCAAAAATTCACCCAAAAAAATTCCTATGTGATTATTTTAAACATTAAATTTATCTTATTAAATAATATTTCCAAAAATTATTTTTATAATATAGTAATAAGAATCAACTAATCCCTTTCCTTTGAAATGTATTTTTTGAGATTTCTATTCCATTACATTCAATTCATTCTTATTTTATTTATAATAAATAAATAAACTTGTAATTATTTTTATTTATGTATAAAACATAATATTTCCTAGTTTTTTTTAATTATTATTCTTAATGTAAAATTTTATGGAAAAGTTAAAATGTTCACGTAAATTTATTAATATTTATATAGATTATCATGTATATTCTAAACCTACTATCATGTGCAGCACAATGTGTTGAATATATAAAAATTATTTAAAAATAAATATAGATTATATTAATTTCTGTTAATGAATCATCCATAAATTGTGTATCATGTCATACAATCTATCGAACATAATTCCCCTATTTTAAAATCAATTTTTAGTACATTCTTCCCCCTTAAATAATTTTATCTAAATATATTTATTCTTGATCTCAGTCCCCAAGGGTTCGAAATTTTAAGATAAATTTTTTGAGATGAAACGCCATAAATATATATATTAAAAATGTATCTTGATATGATATAATGTTAATTATTAAGGTTATCTATTATAACATATAATTAGAATTCCATTTTGAAGATAACGCACCCCACACACATGCTGAATCTCGATCCTTGGCTATTGATCCTAATGTCTGTTCCTTTCTGGCTATGTTTCCAACGTTGATTCCCTTTGATATTAGTCCCTCACTTTCTTCTTTTTCTAGTACTCATACTACCAATGGTTGTAAATCATTCAATGATTATTTATATGGTGCGTCCCATGTATCATGGTTTTCTAGTTTTCCGAAAATCCAAGTGATTATCAGGTCAGTTTGTAGGAATGATTCTAGTCTGTCAGTAGAGTTCTCGTTGGAGGCTTATGATGAGGCGATTGGTTGTCTCAGATAGTCTCTTGTCTCCTATTCTATAGAATAAAATACCCCTCTCTTGATTTTCGAGATGTTCATTGATTCATGAGGCCTTTCTACATTGGTCTAAGTATCTTTGGTCCATCGGTCTTCATTCTGCATGTTTGTTTCTTTTGTGAAGGATTTTATTCACACATGGTGTTTTTCTCCTAGAATAATCGGTCAATGGAAGCTTAATTTGGCTCAATGGTTGATTGATCTGAAAATAAGGAGGTAAATTTCTATTGCGTCTGTATGGATCTCCCTAATATGTTTTCCTCTACCATTACATAATGGTTCTATTATAAAAGTCATTGGAGACTGTATTGGGGGGTTTTCTTTATTCAGATGACAACAATAGATATCATGTGGATGTTTCTACTACTCGCATCTACGTTGAACTGGATCATTCAATACCCATCTTTAATAGTACATCAATTAATGTGATAGGATCGTTTTCCTGGAATAAAGTGATTTTTTATCTAGTATTTCCTAGGTACTGCTCTCATTGTGTTCTTCATCGTTATTTAGTGAAGGTACGCATGAAATATAGAAGGTGTGTGACAAACCCTTTCCTGGTAAAAAGAGGTATACGATCTAATGATTCACCATTAAACAACTAAGGCTTTCATCTTGCTGATAATAGTGTCTCTGTTATGGTACCCATATATAGATCTGGTTTAGCATTTATTAATCGTGATATATCATCCAATATTAGGCCTTTATCTATTGAAAAATCATCCAGAGACATGTTTCATGATATTAGTTACTCTTTTCTATTTATTAATACTTTTTTTCAATCTGAGGGGGAATCTATATGCACTATCATTGTTAATGATGTTTTCATACATCTTTCTCTAAATTTCCAATGCATCGGGATTTTTTGGGATGGATCGTTTAGTCATTTGGTCCTCTGGTCTGGTTCTCTGAGGGATCTTTCTTTTCATTCAAGCCCCTTATCTTCTTCAACCTATGCCCAGATTGAATTTCTTCATAATGTTACCTCCAAAGATGTTTACAAAGACTCACCCATGGGATTAATGTTAGAAGATTAAATCTTAAGGAATATGTCTTCATCCCTCAATAATTCTCATCCCCATGAAAACTCGAGTGTCTTCCTGCATTATGTTTTTATTCCTCGAGTATATATAAATTCTGATGTACATTGATCATTGAGAAAGATATGGATAAAGAAGGATTTTGGTGATTTCATCTTGTCTCGACATCTCCGGTCAAATCAATTTCTTCATCAGAGAATGTAGTTTTCACTAGGGTGATACTTCACTATATTAAGGAGTATCTAGCCTCTATGTCTAATACGACCAAGATACGTGGGCCCAAATCCAGTCATTAAATGTTCCAATGATTACAATAATCTTTTTTTACACCCGTGGAATTAGAGATTGGGTGAAATCCGATTTAATGGAAGTAGAAATCAATAAGTATAAATGGTGTATTTCATATATTCTTGAGAATAAACAAAATACAAGTAAGATTAAAGAGTTTTCTTATAATCTCAGAATGCAGTTAGGCATGCATGTTGAATCAGATAATCATTCTATTTGGGTTTTCTAGAATAATGATGTGTTTGTGGATATGGATAAGGTTGGCGATCAATATATTATAGTAAAAATCATCATAAATGTGGAGTTGTGGTTTGTCTCCGTTGTATATGGTAGTTGTGATGCTCAAAAGAGAGAGAGATAGATTATGGCATGAATTGAATAGTTTTGATTCAGAGGAAAATACTTGGATTATTGGAAGAGATTTTAACATAATTGATAATACAAAGGAAAATAATTGTCGTGTTTATTTCCTCATATGGCTTGCATGAATTTCGTTCAGTTTATGGCCAAGAAGGGGATTCTTGATATGGGTTATTCTAATTATGATTTCACATAGTGTAACCACTGGAAAGGTATTCAGTGTTGATGGAGCCATCTAGATCATTATTTAGCAAATGTCTATGTTATTTATAGATTCCCTAATTTTAAACGGATACATCTTGTCTATGAAATCTTATATCATTACCTTTTCTTGTGTCCTTATCATCCAGGCATGTTGGTAATAAATGCATTCATTTTTATGATTACTGGAATGGTATGAAATATTATAATCATATTCTCAGGGATTTTTGGAAGGAACTTGTTCAATTATATTATTAGGTTTCCATTAATAATAAGTTGAAATTTCATAATCATAATTTTCATTCTTGGAAAAAATATCATCCTCCTATTGACCAATATCTGGAATATCTTAAATAGAAGGTTAAAAATTGGAAAAATATTCTAGAAGAATTATTAGATGACATGATATTTAAGGATCTTTCTTTTAATAAAAATGATATGGAAATATGTATTCTATCACAATATGGTATTATTCGTGAAGGAGAAAGGGTGAAATGGATTCTTGAAAGAGATAGAAACTCGGTATATTTGTATGCATGAATTAAAGAACTCCAATGTATTGTTAAACTAGATATCCTTTATAAATATGTTTCTTTCTTCGATGAGAAAAATTTGATTGAATTTTGTCCTTATCCTTTCTCAAAAATATACATGGTGACTCAAATCTGAATATGGTATATGAATATCTTAGTGGGAACACCGAGATTTTTTATGAAATACCTAATATAAAGTCTGTTCAGGACAATATTCGGCTGGAAACTACCCCTGATGATAATGAAATATATAATGCTATTGTAAATCATAACCCAGAGAGTGCCTTAGGTCCTGATGGTTTTCTCGGATCTTTCAATAGAGGATCTTGGTATGTGTTTAAGGTTGTTTTTATTTTGGCCATCCATGATTTCTTTCATGGTGGTTCTATCACATGTTTCGTGGGTGATACTTATTTTTTAATGCTTCCTTCTATTAAAAATCCATCTTATATTCGAGATTATGGACTAGTGAGCATTTGTAATTTTTCATAAAAAGGCATTCAATCCTTATCAACTCACAACTATCTCTGTTGGTTCCACAGTGTGTTTCCATAGAACAACATAGTTTTGTTCGAGGTTGATCTATTAAGGGACTACTGGCATTGGCTCAGGAAATGATATATGATATTAGCATTAAATTCTATGGATTAAACATGGATTTAAAGATTTATTTGAATAAAGCCTATGACATAATTGAATGAGGTTTTATAATTAGATTTCATAAGTGTATGGATTTATCCGCATGGACAACATATATTCTGTTCTGTTATATCACCTCTTCCTAGATGTCAGTTTCTTTTATGGTAAAAACTCGTGGTTTTTACAAGTCTACATTTGGGATCAGATAAGAAGACCCCATTTCCCTGACTGTTTTTTCTATCTAGCAAGATAAATTAGATGCGTTATTAATAAGAAAATATCTACTTCTGTCCTTATTCCATATCGAAGGAAAATGAATAGACCAACAATATCCTACTAGATGTTTGAAAATGATACCAATATCTTTTTCAATGCTAGTGCTAGATCAGTTGGGTGTCTTATTAATATTACGGATGAATTATTTTACTTCAGTGGAAAAACAATCAACAGAGACCAATGTAATATGTCTATTTCTGACAAATGTGGTGATAGGAAAGTTTCCACTTTATTTATAATGCTGAATATACAAGGAGATTATTTTCCATTGAATTATATTAGGTCTCAGATATGTCATGGATGTATTAGAATTATATATTTTTATGGAATTTTTAACTAAATTATGAAATGTGTGCTTAATTGGATCAACCATTATCTATCCATTTTTGGCATGATTTCTTTAATAAATAGTGTTTTTATGGAAATTCCTATACATGTTCTTTATGTCATCAAATTGATTAAGGGTGTTCTGAATAATATTTATGGAGTCTTGGATGATTTCATATGGGAAGAAATTTCTAAGGGGAGACAGTATTGGACTTTGTGGAATGGATAGGGAAGACCTATTCATGATGGTAGAATTATTGTCAAGAATAAAGCAGATGTTATACATTATCTGCATGAAAAACATTCATGTGAGGCAGTAGAGGATAAGACACTATATGGGAAAATTATGTCATTTAATGTAAGGGGTTATTTGGGAGATAATAGTTCATATTATACATTCAGGTATTTTACCCATATTATTATTTTGAGCATTCAAAAAATCATAGTGAATTATTGGGAAAGGGGATATTTCTTTGTGGAATCAGAATTGTGCAGGTTTTGTGTTGGTTTTACGAACTATCCAGAACCTTATATTACCTTAAGAGAGACATTTCTGAATCCTAGTTTCTTTAATATAGTATTAAACTGCAATCAAAAGCAGGTGTTTGATATTATTTTGTTATATTTAGATCCATACATATTTGTATTCACTACTTAAAATTCAGGATTGTTTTCTTCAAAATACATTCGTAGGGTCATTCATTCACAAGAGAAACATGACTCTTGGAATAATGTGTTATGGTGAAACAATATTATTTCAAAATTTAGCTTCCTAATATGATGTATTATAAACCAGGCCATTCCTACAAATGATAATTAGAGATGGATGGGTATTAATATGGTCTTTAAGTGTCATTGCTATAAAATTCAAAAGGAAGAGGATTACAATCATCAACATTTTGATGGAGAATTGAAGATGAATGTATATTCTTTTTTAAGAGAGTTTACTAGTTTTTTATTCTATAGACCTCCAGGGTGATCCTTTCCTAGAAAGATGGTTCTTTGGTCCGAATGGTGAATGTCCCAAAAAAAAATGCTACTGTGATTATTCTGAATATGGGTTGCTAGTGTATCTAGCAAGCCAAAAATAATGCCAGATTGGATGGACTTGTTTCTTCAGGAAGTTTTTTTGTCACAATATTAAAGTGACTCATAATTTATTTGGTTAGTGGGTAAAATGACCACATAAATTCCCCCATTCAGAGAAACATAAAACTGGGTATTTCTTTTATTACATTATACTAGTTCTACTTTAAGTAGAAACTAGGTTTTTTAGTCTCCTCTAAACATTGGTTACAAACTAAATTTTCATGGTTCATATATTTTTTTGGGATTATGCGTGGCAGTGGGGTGGTCCTGGATTATTAAAGGTGTATTATTCTTGCTTTCACTGCCTATTATGTTAAGGTGAACTCAATTCAGGTAGAGTCAAATGCGATGTTCAGAGGCCTTAAATTGTGTGGCCAGAAAATCCTTATTCATGTGCATATTGAAACTGATTTCAGTATTATTCCTGATTCTATGAATGGTATTATACCTACTCATTTTTCGATTGCATATATAATCCGGAAATGTAAGGGCATCATCAACAACAACACTATGGATTTTCATATGTGGCTTGGGGGAAATAAAGTAGCATATCATCTTGCTTCCATTGTGGTGGCAGACCAAGGGAGAAATGCTAAATGTTTTTTCAGTATTCTTCAACAGAAACTAGATGTGATAGAACTGATTATAGGATATCAACTCATTCTTCATTATTTTTTGCCTCTTTAGGCTTGTATTTTTTTGAATTTTCCATGGTCATCTTTTGTTATGGGAATTTTTAGATGAATAAAAAAATGTAGAGTCGAGTTGAAAACAAAAATATTGAAGAGAATAAGAATTCTAAAGGATTATTATAAACTAATAACGATCATTAATCACAAGAATTTGGGTGATACGGGATCATTATTTACCAAAAAACTATAAATATTTGTGGACATATGGGACAAGATGTCTCATCATATATTATGGAACCAAGTTAATTATTTTTCATTCAATATTATTCTTAGGGAGTTAATGAATTCATTTACCATCTTGAGGGAGGAAACAAGAAAATATAATTACATTATATATTTTTTTATGAAACTTTTCATTGTATTTATTTGGTATAATCAATTCATAATTACTTTCATTCTCCTAGAACTGAATATGAAAAATGATATCAGATTCATGAATATATTAATAAAAAATAACTAATCTTAGGTTTTTTAAAATAATTTCAATATTTCCACATTTCTATATATATCTAGAATGGAAAAAAATGTAATATAAATGTAATAAAAAAACCCAATATACAACATAACTTGTTCTATTAATAGTTAACCATAAGAGTCATCTATTATTTTTCTTCCCAAACTCAATGTCTAAAAATATTAATGGATGGTATCTAAATAAATGTTATATTCACGACACTACATAATGATAATCATAGTGTCATAGTTAGAATATGATAATCTTATTATCATATTAAATCATAAATTAAAGTATGAATCAATAAAATAATCAAATATCAGGCTGTTGAATATATTACATAAATCAATACCTGTAAAAAGCACTCAGAAGGGTGACATTTGCCATTAAAAATTTAACCAATTTAATGGACACCCATAGTATCCCTTAAATATATCATTATTTTCTCAACATCAAGAATGTATTATGTGATATCCTCCCTCAATATTATTTTTTCTAATATGTTAAAAATTTTCATGAAATAAATTTTATTGGACATTGTTACCATTCAACATATGGTCATAAATCCATTAAAAAATATTACTATGGTAAAATCGATATAAATTTACTGATTCATTTAGGGATAATATAAATAATAACAAACTCTGATTGAATAATTCATGAATCTGAACCAAGGATATTAATCACCGCACATAATTTTTGGTAACAATGTTTGTTTGACCAATGTTTTTTTCTTTTTTAGGTATATTACCATTGAAATTGGGTAGTCCATTATCATTATACACCATCTCCATATAGTTGAAGTATTGAAAATTGATAATTTATTTCACTCAATTGTAATCACGATAATGGAGGCCTTCCTCGATACAATTTTGGAAAAATCACATTCCCTTAAATAATGTACTATATTGTTTCTTTCAACAATTATCACATATGGTAAAATTTTTCTTTTCCTTTTTCCAATTATTTATATTTTTAAATCTCCATCATATTATTTTCCTCCTTCCATACAAATAAAAATACCTTGTAGAGAAAGATAATATATAACATTATGATGGTAATGTTATTGAGACTAGTTCCATAGCATCCCGACTCAATAGACACTATAAAAAATCCCAAATCCAATGGTCTACTTTCCATTAAGAACACCATCCCAATCACTAGAGGGTACTGACTAGTAGTACGGGTCTAATTTGTGTCATATAAGTGATCCTATAGTATATGGATTGGTAATAAATATAGAAAAAAGAATATACAAAAATTTATTATAATAAAAAAATATCTGGAAATAAATAATGAATGTATGATTAATCATACAAGAACTAGTTTGGATAGATATACATAAATATATACAAATTACATTTTGGTAATGAAAAAATAAATAAATAAATACACAAAAACCATCTGTAATATAATCAAGATAACTTACTCATTCCTCTTCTCCCAAACCTTGTCTTATCATGGAAGGGTTATAACGAGTAATCTCAATTCATGAACATAACTTTGCAACCAAGAGGTATATTTTATTACAGTATTAAAATGGAGGCCCAAATAGGGAGTAGGATATACTCAATAAACCTCCACCAAAATTTCTTAATTCATATTCAAGTCCTTGTATATCAAATAATTTAGTGTTCATGTATGTCAAATCGAATTTATTGTTGTAATAATAATTATAAAATATTCAGGCGCTGGTTCCTCAATGAAACATATCATACTATTCCCACTCTATCATAATATTAAAAATCAAGGAATATGTACCCATTTATATATATATGATAAAATTCAAATATTTAATCTATTCAAATAATTAAATATATACATATATATAAAAATATTGTACATGTTATGACCTGAGTCATAACTCCTGAATCCCTAAATAATATGAACAATTTCATACACTATAATGGAACTATTTTTCATAAAAACTTAACGAATTAATGAGAGCGTCCAATTTATTAATCATAGAGGAAATTAGTAATAAAATATGATCATATGATAAATACGCCAAATGAAAATTTTAAAAAATTCGATATAAATGTCATGTCCATCATTGTTGTCATAGATGTTACTACAATAGTGAACATCATAATTGATGGGTCATGAGATGACATTCCCAAAAACCAATGAATTAAGATACTCTATGATAATAACCATTGACATGGGGTGTGATAATTCATGATAAAAACCCTTGGTCAAATTTCAATATTAACATGTATCTCAATGTTCCGTATAGTTGAAAATATATTTTCCCAAGGCACAGTGGATCATTTTTAATATGGTCCACATATTATTGTAAAATAAATTTAATAATAAAATCCATTTCATAAACATTTAAATTTTTATCACTAGATAATTTTATTTATAATCCATATGATTTCCATTACATTCAATAACAAATTCAAAGGCCATTGAAGAACCTATTGCAACATTATAAATCATTATGAATTTCATTAACCAACATATTTTTTTATTTATATCATATAACACCCAAATGTGGGTTTATTAGAAAACATTAACTTTACATTAATCAATTTTCATAATTTTATTTAACCTTTTTATAGAATATGAATATTTTAATACAATAAAAATGAGAAATTTGAATGAATTCTAATCATGGGTGTTAAAATATGACCATCCATTTCAACTAATACTCAATAACTGTGGTTTAATCATATAGTGATACATGTTTAATATATTTTAATATCTGAAACCATAATAAATGGGTGGTGCAATTTGATATTATAACCACCAAACATACAAGTGGGGGTGATAAAACGTCTCACATGTTGCTCTTGGAATTTAATATAAAAAATTTAATAATTAAGAATTTATACCTAAAAAATTAAATGCATGAAATGATGGATAAAAAATAGACATTAATAAATAGAAAATATTCCACCTACCACATTATTTTTGTGGTCCACTCATTAAATAAAGAGAATCGGTAACTGTTAGGAAATATGAAATATGAATATTGAAAAAACACAATAGAAATTTTAGAATTATCTTGAACTAAAAAAATCCCATAGAGAGAGACAAGTTAAATGAAAAGATCAAGGATAATTAATAGATTTAACATATGAATCTAATGAGTTGAAAAAATCCCTATTCCAATACTAGATGGAGGGGATACTTGGATGTCAATTGGGAGAGAGGAAGGGGAGATCGAGCAGCTACACCTCATGTACAAGAATGAATAAGAAATATATGGGATGGAACGAATAGAGGTTGAGAAAAATAGTCATTTTAGGAAATTTTTAGGAGAATCATTTATTGGATAATTCAATGAAAATCTTGTAGGTTTCACATCTTAATACTACACCCTAAAGTATTTTACTACATATGTTTATCAAAATACACCCAATCATTTGTAGCAATTTGTTAAGTGGCACTATGACTATGGTCTGGAAACATGGTTGGAAAAACCATGTGATACATGTAAAGATAAAACAATAATAAATTGTTAGTACCTCACATGAACATTCTCCTCAATTATCACACATAAATCCAAGAATGTTTCACCTCATACTCTACTAGATCAAGACATATTGTTTTTTTATAAAGGGGAATACATTTTAAACGAACTATGATCCATATATGTCTCTCCCTGGAAGAGGGATTTTAGAGGCCACATCCCCAAAAAGTAACCCAAAACATCGATTAACTTTTTGGTCTTTAAACACATGAAAAAAACATATTTATATTCTCTAACTCATGGAATTAAAATCAAAGACAGATTTTATGATCTGGGCCTTCATGAATCTAAAAATACATATTCAATGGAATTATCAAATAGTTAAAAAACACATGACATTAGAATCACCCCATATTGAAACATATTTTACCAATGAAGCATTAGGGAACATCATAACTACTTGGTTCAAAATGATTCCATAAAATGGCATCATCTCATATATAATTTCCAAATACACTATCTATATCCATTCTAGATATATTGTACATAAACCCTTTCAACTCAATCCATCAATCATAAAAAAAAGAATACAAATCAAATGGGGCATACCGTGGCTTGTCTAACAGATGAAATGTTCTTATATCTATTAATTTTTTCAAAAATTGTTTGGCATTTGTAGCATAAGTTTTAGCCATTAAACAATCAATTTCTGAGTCACAAAACAAAAACCATCAAAATCGCCCATTTATTCATGATTATATCATTCTAATGAACCTATTAGCTTGATTCTAAAATGAAATAACTGATTATGGGAGAGGAAACTACATTAGGGCCTTGTTTTGATTTAAATGATAAAATTACATTGAAAATTTCATAATTTTAGAGTTAGGATTCCATTGAGAATACATGATGAAACTTTCCTAACACCTACCTAGAGACACAATGGGCGCCAAATAGTTCCAAAACAATATTATATCATCTTTCAAAAGAGATACACCAACACCACATACAACTAACTATATTCAAAACCCTTATCATAGATTAATGGTGCATTTAAAATTATAGACACCAATTCCATTAAAAGGATTTATATGAATATTTCATCACTCACAGTCACTGAACCCTTCTACCAACATTCGATGATGTATCAAGATCAAACCGTTCCATGTTATTTTTATATATAAAAAAACGAGTTCAAATGTTTGTCCCATAATAGGGCCGAAATTTTGTGGGCCCTTCTACCAAAAGTGTCATATTCAAATTTTCATTAGTGTCATCCACAAGATAAGTATTATTTTAACCCTATCCATTAGTTCACTCCAAAGTAGTGTATTAGATAAAACATATTAAATTTTATTTTTTAGGCTCATTGTATAACCAATTCTATCTATGAGTAATCAGAAGCATGTTGTGATAATGTTTATTATCCCATCTAAATATGAATTACACTATGATGTTATCACTTTTGGAATAATCCTCCATTTAATCTAGGCCACAAAAAAAATCATGCTATAAGAGTTGTAATAAACACCTACCATCATGTATCCCAATGATTATTTTATAGTTTTAAATAATTGAAAACCAACTCATGGATCCAAATTTGATTTTAGGATATCTCTCATCATGAAACATACTTTAAATAATACCCCAAAACTAGTGTGTTATTAAAATTCCATCTGCAATGGGTGTGCTACCTAGCCCATGAACCATCTCACACTCCCATGGGTATTTTACCATCATGGAGAAGATGACATGCTCCCTATAATTTTAAACACATTATTGATGGATATACCATGTAACTCACGTTGAATAAATGAATCCACAAGTTCCATTATGTATTTGTTATCATTTTGACACTTATGAATTATTATTTACAAACATGTACCTTCAACCGAGAAATAAATGATTTTAAGGACCTATGTGATTCTTCCAACCTATGAATGCTCTAGGAATTACATTAATGATAATTTATAATATTTAAAAATACACATCCAATCACAACCAATCCTGGATTCTGAACATAGCAATATCACATTAAAAAAGTGTGTCATAAGAAGTGAAGAAATCTACCCACTAATTAGTTCAATATGATAGATTCATGTATAGATGTTCACATGATGCTCCCACAGAGTCAATTATATGTTCATCATTAATTTCATTTTTAGAATCTATAGTAATTATTAATAGCCCATGGTTTAAAAATAAATCATTTTCATACCATCATCCAGAACTCCACGGAATACAAAACATTAAATTCATGTCTCAATGGTTTGCTATTCATTATTTGATCACAACACCCAAGTCACTCTATGTCAAATAAAGCCCATAATAAAATATTTTAAGCACCCAATTCACATTCCAAAAATGGTGGAGTAACAATTAGGTTTAATGTGTTACAATACCTTTTTGGTAGAAAAACTAATTTTTTTAACGTATCACTATAACATGATGTGCATCACACATATCAATTAATTCAACTATAACAAAAAAAGGAATTATCTCTACTTATTCCATGAATACGATATCCCATATAAATTAAATAATCCCACACACCCTAAGAATGACCCAACCATGGATGATTTATGTTTAACTTAAATAAATAGATCATTTCATGATTGTCATGCATTTAATAATGATTATCTAGTTAATCAATCACCCATTTAATCAGGGGTTTTGCATCATTAAATGGATTCCTTCATAGAAAAAATCACGGTGATATAGAATCGTGCATCGGAAAAAATAACAAAAAAATTAAAATTTTTAAATATGTTGATGTAACTAGCTCTATAGATATATTTTCTTAATAATGTAGATGAATTTGATCAAGAAACCTTGTTATGCCAGATTACTTTGGTATGCATTATAGCTAATCCCCTATACCCATCACAGCCTTTGAAGAAGTTTACTGGGGTCTGTAGAAATCATAAAAGTTATTTATTCATTGAATCATAATAAACATTCTCATTAACTAGGGTTCCTTCACTAAAAACCATTCAAATGATTCATGTTTAAGTCATTTAACTGGTACTTGTTTTTTTTAAATTTTTTAAAAGCTATATTATAAGGGATTTCAAGTACCTATTTTTGTTAAAAATGTATTAAGTAATTCATTAAGCATATATACTAATAAATTTCATGAAAATTAGTATAGAATTTCTAATTTAACAACATATTTGATTAAATAGTTCCCATGAACATCATAGGTATTATAAACATCAATTTCAATTCTAGAGAGTAAAACACACCATAGTTTTAAATGGAATTTTAATTTACCGATTCCTAACAATAATTAATCACAATAGTGGATATCATATATTTTATTAATTAATGGGACTTTTCATGTAATATTTCTCAATAAAATTTTATGTACCACCATAAATGATGTTGCATACACTTTAAATAAACAAACCACTCATAAATTAACTCCCACATAGGTTTATGTATATAAGAATAAAAAGATTATGGTTACCTATGAGGGTATGATATTGTCAATATGGGTTCAATCAAATGAAAATTATAACACTGTGTATTATTAAAATTTTAAGTCATCATTTGTAGGTATAATTCGTATGTAGTATACAAATCTGTCATACTTATGTCTAGATGTCCGTACTGATTTTGATAGATTTTTTATTTCCAAAAAATGGCTCATCATTCAGATTTAAGACCCAAATAACCAACAAGGGTCAAATTGTGAATTTGGGAATTTAGTCATATGGGTCTTCATGCCCAATATATATAAGTGTAATCATTTATAATTTGAAATTTATAAAACATTTTACTAGAATAACTAATAAATGGATTAATTTAAAAAGAAACCATAACTTCTTTATAATTTATGGCCTTATTAGGTTAACACATTAACCATTCATTTATGATCCATGATTAAAATTTTCTTTTTCCATGTTTTGATATAGTTATATGAATAACTATTCCTAAAATATATATGTAAATGCCTATATAATTTAAAATATTTAGTAAATTTACTATAACCAGATGAACAATCATAGTATCACAATATGAATTCTCATATATGATGGTTTTAATATATAGATTATCACTTTTAATTAATATATTCAGAAACACTTTTTCGGTTGAATAATCGGTATTTGTATAGTCAAAACCATCATTATAATAGCTCATGAAACCAATGGTAATTGGATCAAACATAATATAATTTATTTATTAAATATAACTACACAATCATTATATCCTTGAAAACACTATTTATGTTGATTCCTAAAATTTAATAATAAAACACATTTCATAATTATTAAAAGTAATTTTACTAAAAAAATATAGATAGGATGAAATGGAAAAAAATTCCCTAAAATTTGTATATAGATAAATAGGTAATATAATCAATAATGAAAGTCAAACAAATGTGTAAGTTGTATGAAAAATATCATACAATATATAATGAAACCTACAAGGAATTTCATAAGTATGGAATTTGAATCTCTACAGGACAACTATGCTGAATGTAATAATATTCTATTTCTATACTGGTACTAGGGTTAAAATACGTCCATTAATCAATAACCATCAAAATAATGAAAATAACTCAATGTAAAAAAAATAATCAACTATAAAAAAGAATCATGATCAATACTCATAGTCCCTTAGAAATTTATATTTTTCTTATTTGTGGGTTTTATAGACTTATAAACAATCTATTTACCATGAAATGATATCTTCCTAATATCATGTCTACCATCCAGAAATATTAAAACCAAACATGAAAAGAAAAGTTTGATACTATTTGTAGAATACAGATCTAAGTGCCATTGAAATAGTAATATGTATAGGATGAACACTAGGGTATAAGTGAACATCCTCATACACTAGAGGAAGCTAACTACTAGAAATTTTTTAAAGGTAGTACAATGGATAGACTATAGGCACATTATTTGATATGAATAATGATAAATCAACAAAAATAAAGGCACAATAATATAATAATAACATAAAATCAATAATGAATGATTAAATTTTCATATAGGGACATGATCTAAAATATATATAAAAATTAATTCATAGTTCATAGTTTGAAATAAAAAAATTATAGATCCCAAAACCATCTATAATATAATAATGATCACCAACTTAATCATCTTTACACATAACATATCTTAAATGTGAATGGTAACCATGAGAAATAACAATTCCTGAACATGAACATGGAACGAAGAGGTCAATTCGGGGACCCTAGTTCAATGGCTACCCAAAATGTGTATATTATATCCATAGTATGCCACCAAAAATAGCGTATAAAGAATATTCCAATTTGGCTATTTAAAATAATGAACTATGTGGGTATGTCTAATGTAATTCCTTGCTTCTATAATTAATGAAAACTAGTCATGTTATGGATCTTTACAGACACTTTTCCAACTATAACTTCTTAATCCAAACCTATTATATCTCCAAACATTTTAGCCTATGTGTTTATATATATATATATATATATATGTATGTGTGAAATTATATATATTTACTATATATGTACAATAATATATTTCCATATATAGAAATACGTCTTACTAGTCCGGACCTAATACGTAACTCATGTATCCTTATAAAATCGTTAGATTGTCATGATCTATAAGGGATGTCATTACCTTAATAAAACGATTAATGAATAAGAAAACCTCGTATAATAATATTAGGTATTAATAAATATTAATATATTAGGTTATTATAATAAACAATTCATAAGATCAAAATTTGAAAATTGGATACATAAGACATGTTCATCATCATTCTTAGGGATGTGACCACCATGCACTACATGAAAATCGCGGAGACATGAGATGTCATTCCCAAGAACTCAAGCGACATGTGATTCCATTCTCATAATCCATGATTAGTGGTTACAGTACACCATGATCAATGTTCCAACACATGTTTCATAAATTTATATTAAAATGTTATGTAATCTCACTTCATCTATGATTCTATATCATAGCGTTCCGTATAGTCAAACCTACATCACACAAGAATAAATTGATCGTTGTTATTATTATTATTATATTATCATTTTAAAATATAGTTCATAAGATCGTCCATGCCACAATCAATTCTATTTTTATCAATATATCTTTTTATTTATATGCAACAATATGTCTATTAAATTTAAAAAAGCTATGTATTCCATGAGAGGAACAAATGCCAATTATAGAAATCACTAACTCATAATCAATCAACAAAATTTTTATTTATATAAAAACATAACCATGTTTTTAATATTATAATACATGAAACTTCCAAATACCATATCACATAATTCAATTTAATCATCTCATAGATGGAAAATAATTATACACACTAAACTAGGGTAAATTAGGAAAGAAGAAAAACATGTGACATTACTTTATGAAAAATCATTGTAGTTAAAAATCCAGAAGTGTAGATTATTCAGAAGTATAACCATGATTATTATTTTTGAATATGTGGACCCACTGTAATGGTGTTGATTGGGATGAGATCATGACAACTAATCATGTCAAAGAGGGACTAGAAAAATTACAATATTTATAAGGCATTTCATTTAAGATATATCATTATTTAGAAAAAAAACCTCGATGGATGACACCAATAATAAATAATATATCATATGAACAATGTAAATTTAAGTTAAAATAATTTATAACACATACCGCAGGCTCAAGATGGTCAAAACATCAACTATCTTATGTTTATTCATTCCAAATATCAATGAAATCATAGGATTTAAAAAACACATGGGGGAACATGAAGGAAGAAGTAAAAAAGAGATAATGTAAGTAGAGGACTAGGTAAAATGTTTATTTCATGTCATTTTTAATGACATGAAAGGAAATTCCTCACAGTTTCGGCAACTACGCACTAAAGGTACTAGATTTACTACGCAGAAAGACACTCTATTCCATTTGGTTTGATAGTTTAATCTATACATCCCCCAAATGTGTGTTGCTATATGTTAAGTGGAATATATGTTTTTTTCTAGGAACAACATTTTAAAAACAATGAGTAATCTATATTCCTACCTCTATAATAACTAAAAAATTCATGAATTTCCCTTCTTCATAACCTTAATAGTTAAATAATACTATATTTCACCTCATTTTCTATGGGATAAAGCATCTATGATTCCTCTAAATGGCCGCATGGGTTATACATGTTGTTAATCCTTGTATGCGTATCTGGTAATAAAGGGTTTTTGATCTTGAAAATATTGACACTCAAAATAACATTATAGGGGCATTTTTATACATAACCATGTCTATAAATTATATGTTCAAAAACTCTTGGAATTATATTCAGAGATGAATATTATTTTCTAGATTGACCATAAAAAGAAATCGACAAATTTTCATAGAATTTTTATCCAGATCCAAACATGGGATGTTAAAAGATACAATTGAACAAATATCATAATCCAATAATTCCTTGAATCAATCATACACATTGGGGAACATGAATTGATACGGTTCACATTCCATTCACTATTCTGCATTTTTAATAAATTCTAACATAATGAAACATAATTTATAATCCCAATAATAGTGAAACAAATTTCATTAATTGAAAATGTTATTCATAACTCATCACAGAATCCTAAAATTTGTAACTTTGGGGATATATTTATTTTAAAATAGAACTAAATATTATTTTAAGGAAAAAGGAACTAATCCTAATAATATCCCAAAGGAGTGTCAGACAATGATAGTATTTAGGATTTCAATCATGTTATATGTTATGATCCATTAAATCCCAAGGTATTATTTTCTAATTTATTCCCCCAATGTAGATATATTTCGGAACCACATCCACTTGTAGTTGTAATGATATAGATGTATTTTTATAATAACTACATAATTTCTTTGATACCAAATCATGTGGATGTTTCTCAATACATATCTTCAAAGTATATCATAGGTATATATTACATAATCTATTTTTTCAAAATATAGCTCCCGTTATTTCTGCTAAACATTATCCAAAACCTACTATAATTTCCCGAACACTTGTAACCTATATCCGATGTTAAAATTTTTATATTAGAACTAGATATAATATATCGCACCCTAATGGATAGAATTGTTTAGTTTTCATGGTAATCTATATACATACATGAATTTAAAATTCATTTTAAAAAATAAAATAAATTAATTATTTTTCCTAAGAACACAATTATTCATTATAGTATATCCTCACATATCTATCATATAATAAATGAAGGAATCCTAGGGAAAATCAACATAAAAAAAGAATAATAACAAATTCCCTTTTAAGTGTATGCTTATATTGTAACATATAAATAATAATTAAGAATAATATATTTTTAAATTTAAATAACTACACCTCATTAAATTTATTCAATAAATTGAAAATAGTATTGAAGAAATAAATGACGATCAAATACAACCATTTAAATAATCAAATAAAATTGAAAAAAATTCAAATATATATTCTAAAAATTTGAATTTTCATGTGGAAATTGATAATTGGTATCATAATTCGGGAATGAATAAATATGGACATATAATACCATCAATATCTTCCTCTATTGTTTTAAATACAGGGGTTGAAATCTTTCTAATTGTGATACCGAATTTGTCTCATGTAACCAATCAATGCATCCATGTGATTTACATTACTAAGACCCACACATAATGGTGACACAACAAGACATTAAAATATTTTCCTTTTAAAATATATATATATATATTTTGTATTAATTTATATATAGTGTTTAAATTTTTCAATATATGACATTGAATTAGCTTGTCTCACATGTAAGACTGAGTTTTACGTCCTTTTAATGGAGAACCTATTTTAATACTAAATTTGGAAAATTTTATAAATTTTCTTTTTAAAAATAAACATCATTTTGGAATTGATAATTTAAAAATTATCATATGGTATGGTTTTGGTATTTTTCTAAGAAACATGAATTTTCTTGATGAATAGTAAAAATTACTGTAAATTAGTAAAAAACAGCATTTTCATTTAAATAATTATTAATGATGGTTTATATTCTAGATTTTTTAGAGTCAAATTAGATAAAATCTACCTATAATTATAAATTTAATATCATTAGAATTAATTTTAAAATAAAATTAAAAAGTAAAACATAACAAATTTTTGAACGTTTTTTCACTGTAAAACCCATTATCTCACCCCATCTGTAGGATTTGAATTACTCATATATTTCTCCGTTTTTTTTAATTTTTTAAAATCTAACATATACTGATGTAATTGTTATGATAATTGTTTTTGAATAAAATTAACTTAATTATTTGACCAAAATGATTTTTTAATTTGATTAAGATTAAATATGTTGATTATTGTATGATTAAGCTTAACAAGGGACTAACCCTAAACAATAAAGACCAAAATGACTTGGAAACTTGTCCAAAATCCATTTGATACAAATAACTTTACCATGTACCCACCTATTTATAAATATATTGTTATTGGGATATTATTAAATGAATATAACCAATATAAAATGTTATGTTAGGAAAAAAGATAAAAAAAGATCAATCTTTACCTTTAAAATTTTTAAAATTTTGTGAAATGTAAAATATATATATATATATTCGTTAATACATACCATTTGTTAATATAATTAGATTATTTTTTAAAAAAAATTATTAATAATTTTTAGAGATGATTTAGTTACATCATATCAATATGAAATGACAATTTAGTGATTTTTCAGTTAATAATTAACTAAATGAAATCATCTTATAAATTATAAAATTGAACATAATTGATTTAATTATTGTATTTAATTATGTCTTTATATTAATATATAATTTTTTAATCCTAAAAACATAATATATTTTAATTCCAATATAAAATTGATATTTTAAAATTAAAATCATACAAATAATTTCAATATTGACATTATTGTTATTTTAAAATAAATGAATATTATAAATTTTTTACAAATTTTAAAAAATAAAATATACAGAAATGTGATTTTTAATAGTTAATAAATTTTTATTATGGTTTAATAATATACCAAATCGTAATTTATAAATAACATATTGACACATATTGTTTAACAATGGTGTCAACATTGTTTGGGTTCAATCAGCGTGTTAGCGCGTCACAAGCACTTGTTTAAAAATTAATTTCCAAAAAACATGGGAATGTTATTTTAAAAATTATATATAACATTAATAATTTATGGGATCTATATTTTTTTAATAATTATCACTTTAATTTATCTTTAAGGGGTTAATTATTTAGATTATATAACTAGAGGCATTAATAAAAACAAACATGATAAAATTTTGGAATCGTAGAAGTAAATGATCCAAATTATTAAAATGCACATATATTTATGTGTATGTGGTTTTTATAGACTATGATTCTCCTTTAATCCCTTATTTGTCAATTTTTTTAGGCTCTGTAAGTATGATATACATCCAATTATTGAATACCATTTAGTATTTACAAAAGTTCAACTCCCCCTTCCCTGTAAAATGCCACCACCTCTCCCTATTAATAACACCTATCAGACCACATAATAACTGATAAGACCATCCAAAACAGCCTCCCAATGTCCCTCCAATAGAACTAGAATCATCCCACTAGTTATAGTTATTTCTAATAAATCCTTCTTTTATAAACCTAATGATGTTATCAGAATAATAATTAACTCCTTCCCTCATTATTTCTAAATTTATTTCCCTTCCCCACTCTATATGATCTTCTAATTATATGATTAAATTTATAAATATGTATCCTCAATAAACTATGATGTTTTTAGGATTATTTTTTTTACCTAAACTTACCAGTATCTCTATTTAATCGGCAATTGACAATCTGTTTTTGTGTGTGGCGAAATATATCCTTATGAAACAATGATTGTTCAATTTTTCTCTACCACCTATCATGGTGGAAATTATGATATATATTATATTTCTATATGATATATATTTTATTTTAAATGATTTTATGATACTGTGATTTTTATTTATAATATACCTTTACGCTTTCGTCATGTGTAAATATGATTTTTTTGAGGACGTGTAGACCACTGCCCCCTCAAAGCGATATATCTTATTCATTCCATACATGAAACATAAAAAGGTCAGTTATAATAAATATATGAAAACTTTATGACATAAATATGATTCTGGAATTATAATATACATATGTACCATTCATTTTTAATTCTTTTAATACAATAATTAATGGAAAGTAGCATTCGTGAATACATACGATATACTATCTCAATGTACAACGCACCTCAATTCTAATATCCAAATATTATGGACTATTAGAAATACATGTGTAATAAATTTATATGATAATATAGTCATGACTTATATTATTATGATTAAGAAACCATTATGTATTTAATAAGAACACCAAATAACATGTCAAAATGTAGTCGATAAAATTAGGAAACTAACCACCAAAATAGTTAAAATAATAAAAAACTATTAACAAATGGTTAATAAAATAATGTTTTAATTTTATATATGGAATTATAAATATGTGTGTGTTTATGGTAACAGTTACTAATATATTTTAAATTACTAAATATGAGTCTATATACCAAAAAACAAAAAAGAACTATACGATAACATATTCTGGTCTTAGCTTCATTACATGAGGCTTAAATAGTTATTTTACACTTAATATATTATATATTGTGTAATTACTACCTCATTGAAATATTATATCTTGAATTATATTATATTTGAGTTATTTAACTGATTTTTTAATGATTATTACTTATGGGTCACCCAATCCAATTATTACTAAATTAATAATAGATTTCAATCTCACTTTTTAAATCTATGAGATTAATGTCATATTCACTTGATAATACTTTTTATTTCATACCCACTAACCATTTCGATATAAAATATCTTGAATGGTATTATTCTAAAGACATTATAAGAATCATTTCATTTTTATACAATTCTATTGATTATGATTTAAATGTTTCGAAGTGGTATGGGCGACTTTGGATGGTTTAAAGATTATTAACCTCAAATGTCCTCAATAGAACATCCTTTTGTGATAGTTTTATTATCATTAAAAAAACACATCACTAAAAACATTTTTAATTTAGAAATTCAATTGTATTTCCATATTACACGTAATGGAAACTTTTATTACATAAACTATTTTCTATTTTTCATACAGTTTTTACTTTGTAATATATTTGATTATTGGGGAATTATTGATAGATCCATATTTTACATTATATTTTGATATTTGATCAGAAAATTTAATTATTTTGATTATTAAATATGATTAATACTTTGAACTAGAAATGAAGGGTGGATCTTAGACATTATATATCTCCTCGAGTCATCGAAAAGTTCTCATCAGATAAATATGTTTGCCAACATAAATGGGTTTCTATCTGTGTTTTAAAACGTCTTGGGAATGGTCTTGACAGTAATAAGATTTCATGTGCCAATGAAATAACGTCCCATAAGGAAAAAATTTCCATCATTTAGTATTAAAAATTGTGTTTCCATGAGATTTTTCCTTGACATATCAATGGACAGAGTTCATTCTTTGATTATTGATTTATGGAATGTGTTCCATTTTCATACAAGAAACATTAATTATGCCTTATCTATTTTTTATGGATGTGTACTCACATATTTACCTTTCCATATATATTTATTCAATGTTTCATCCATTTTAGTTACCCATACTAAACATATGAACTCACCCTTATTATGTTTTCCCCTGGTAATAAATAATATAACTTTGAGAAGTCTCTCAAGGATATATTTTACTTCAATTTATTGTGATGTATGTTTTATTCTATTTTACAAATATATCACTTGTATTATTTATCTAATCTAAAATTCCTATAATTCTAAAATTAATAGTCCTTAGGGATTGGATTCCTTGTATTATTGTCATTTTTATATAATAATGCACCGACTTCGGGCATCTAATGTCCATGAGTTACAATTTGTATCATAGGAAATTTAGCAATAACCATTGATTCTAGATTTATAAACCAATATTAGGGGTCATAATCCTATTATATAAATTGGGGATATCTATACAAGAACATATTAGAATTTTGGTAAGTTAGATATTATAAAGGTATTCCATGGAATACATCCCTGCAACATCCTGGGTAAATAAAGAATATGAAATCATAATATTTATCAATATTTTTGAATAAAAAGTTAATATTAATTTAAAGGGAATTCTATGCTTGATGGTTACCCAATATGCAACAATGAGTTTCTTTGAAATCGTATGTTGCACACTAATAATATAATTATTTTAAATGGTAGTTTACACCTATTCATTGTATTGGAGGGATGAAAAAAAATAACAACAATACTAATACAGATGTTTGTTAAATGTATTTACTTTTATCCAATAAAATTTAGAGGCTTAAAATGTAAATGAATCTTATTTTAAGCATAATTTACATTAAAAGGCCGATTTACCGCATTTTGATGGGGAATCCTATTTAAATATAGGTTTGGTCACTTTCATATTTTCATTTTGAAAAAATAGAATTCTTCTATAGATTCTTATCATCAAAATTTACTTTGGGTAAATATTTGGTATTTTTCTGATAAAATTCATTTTTTAAACAAATGTGAAAATACTGTATTTTATTTCAAAAGTGAATTTCAATATAATTTATTTATAATGTTATATTATCTTTTTAATTGTTCTTAAAGTGTAATTCAAATATATTTTTACCATTTAATCCAATGGTGGTCATTTTAATTAATTTCACTTTGATATTGTACATAAACAAGTGTCAATATTTCAACAGATATTGTTTCATCAAAACACGCTATTTGTTTTGACATCGGGAATTGATTATAAAATTAATTAATGCATCTTTGATGTTTTTAATTTGGTAAAATTGATTTCATTATTTAATTTTGAATATCAAATATATCATAGGATGAATTGTTGTTATTTTTATGACAAATGTTCATTTTTGATGAATAGTTAGAAATACTACATTTTACTTCAAAACTAGTTTTTAATATAATTTAATTATATAGATAGATTGAACATTTTATTGTTTTAAAGCATAATTAAATATTTATTATCACTTAATACAATTTTGTTCAATAATAGTAATTTAAATTTTTAATTGGATGTAAAATCAAGACAATCTTTGGAATAATTTTACTTCTTAAAAACCTGACATTGGTTTTGACAACATGAATTATTTTTAAATTAATTACTATAATTTCTCCATATGGAATTTTGTAAAATGGGTTCTGTATTATGAATCAGAAGGTCCAAATTATGTAATTAATACTCATTTGTTTTTGGACATTATGAATAGTAACGACGACAATTATCTTTAATTATCGTGATTAAAATGTAATCAGGTAGTTAAGGGTAAAAAAATAATATCAAAAAAATTAAAAATGACCCCAAAATGTGTCCTAATTCTCTTGGTGGTGTCATGTCCGATCATTAAATTCCATGTGCTAACTTTGGGGCCCCATTAAATAACTTTAGTGTGATAGTTACTTTTTATCGTATGATTTTTTAATGAAAGGAAATATGAGAATGGGTTGTATATCCTAAGTAAAACAATTTTAATTTTTTTTTACAAAAATGATCTCTTTGACTATAAATAGTCATTTTAAAGATAAAAATATTTCCTACATGATGGTAATTTTTTTATAATTTTTATACATTAAGTAAATAAATTTATTTATGACACTGTGATGATGCAGTGATTACCTTATTAATGAACGATTTAATTAAATTGAAACGATAATGTAAAATATAAGACATAAACTTGTCGGAAACCTATTTTATGGGTGGATTTATAACCCATATCACCTAATCATCAAGATATATAATTGTGGGACCTTTAAAATATTAAATTCATTTTATAATAAAGTAACATATCATGCCTTTCCAAGAGTGCCCCTCCTTCCTCTTATAAAGGGCCCCCACCTCTACCCCCTTACCCAAACCTGTCAAGACCTTGGATCATCCAACCTCTACTCATATTGTCTGTCCACATCCCTATATTACTCCTAAAATCCTTATTTTGGGAATTATTCTTTCAAAGTAAGCCTTTGGGCTCAAATAAAAAAGAGTTACCTGATTTAAAGGTAATGTCTTCTATTATGTTCTTTTGATTCATTTTACTTTCCAACACCTTAAAATATTTTTATTAATTTAATTTGTATAACAAAATTATCATCAATATAATATTATTTTAGTATGATATGTATTAGAGATTCACTTACACACACCTCCATCTAATGGGTGAAGAACATAATATTTCTATGGACGACGAAGTACTGCCTCACAAAAGGATGATTGTTCAATTATCTCATACCATCTCTCATGGCGGACATTATTATGTCATTTTATTTTATATATGATATATATGGTATTTATGTTTTTTATATGCTTTAGTATTTTATATTAAAAACATAACTTTATGCATTGCATGTTGTGAAAATTCGATAATTTCATATGAGGAAGTGTGGACTACCGCCCCATCAAATAATGTGACGCGTTCATGCAATACATGGAATGTATAAAGAATGAAATTAATGAAATTATGTTACCTATAAAACATATATACTATACTGGAATTATAATATATATATATATCTCATTTATTTTTAATGACATTAATATGAAAAAGAAATGAAAGTAGTGTTCATGCGTATGTACAGCATACCGTCTCCGTGAACGGTGCATTTCATTTCATTTTATCTCCAAATGTTATGGAATAGTATAAAATGAATATTTACTGGATATATATGATATTTATATCATTAGTATTATTCTAAAGATGATGTACTAATAATTTCATGGATAATTATTTTCAAAACAATCTCATTTTTTACTCATGTACCAAACATCGACAAAAACATATCATATGAACTCACATAATAAATTTTTATTATAACATTATAATATGTGATATTAATTGAATAATAAACTTTAATTTAGGTACTTAAGCAATTATAAATTGACCAAAGTCTATAATTCTGGAATATAAATAAACGAACTAGACAAGTCCGACTTGAGGTAAGGGATCCTACCCCTCTCCTTCTTTTTAAGTACTCTCTTTTATGTCACTTCTTTATGTTCCTCTATCTTATGTTGAGGGATGTTATTTTATATTAATCTTACTGTAATTTTTATGTTCATATGATGAGAGACCCTATTTTATCTCATAAATCCATTTTTGAGGTTTTAAGTGGCACCATTAGGCTGCAAAATTTTCTTAAGGGGTTTTTTTATCTCACTTTTAATTCAGTGAGATTTCCATTGTTCGCCTCTTATTTATTACATATGGTTTATTTTTTACTACCATTATATATATATATATTCATTATTCTATTTACATTCATTTTATGATGTGATTATTTTGGTTTTTATTATCTTTTGGTCATGCGACTTGATTGACAACAACAAGGTAAGGGGTTTTTTATTTCACTTTTTGTTCCTGTGGGATTAATGCTACATTTTCCACTATTTCCTTTTGTGTGTTGTATGTTCTTCCCATGATTTTATTCATTGTTTAATATAATTTAATTTATGGGTATTTACATCTTCATTGTATGACCCTTATTTTACAGGGTGTACGTTTATTATTTTACCCAAATCGGTATGGGAACCTTTCACCCTCCTCTTTTTAAAAGACATAATTTTTTGTTAGGTCTTTTAATTTACATCTTATTATGTTTGGATATGTTCTTATATTTCTTTATTGATGTAAATGTTATGTCCATGTGATGAGATACACTTTTTATCTCTTATCAACTCATTTTCTGAACTTTATTGTGACGTCGTTATAGTGTCGAATTTCTGTAAGGGAACTTTTTAACCAAATTTCAATTATTTGGGTTAAACCTATACTTCTTGATTATGTCGTGCCATGAATATTAGTGGATTACCTATGATTTTATTACGCTTAATACCCACTTATATTTGGTGTATTTATATTTACACACAATATTATATAATTGATTTATCCTTAATCTAAGGATACCATCTTTGTACGGGACTTCATCTCAATCTCCCTTCATTGAGGAATATTTTGTTTTATAAACAACTTTATTATGGTGTATAAACCACTTTAAATTTTACATTTATTAAAATGGAATATTTTTATATGAATCATTTTACTAAATGAAATAAGGGAATGTTTTTGTCTTACGTATGCGTTGAAAATGACCTCTTCGCCGCCGTGACTATTATTTGTGTTTCGGCTTCCTCTACAAGACATAATTTTTTTAAATGAAAAATAAATACCATGTGTTTATTTTATTTTGTTGTTGTATTGAAAATGGTTTTGATAATTTTTTGATTATATCAATGTGTTGTATTGATATCTTGTTATTGGAATGTGGAAATTTTATGTTTTCTTTTATGAATGTTTTATGTGATACGATTATGTTATGGTTCTTGGGAATTTTTTATGAAGATGGGTGGTTCCATGATAAAATAAGGGTGGGTGATCTCATGATATCACTGTAGTGCATTGGGTAGCACAAAAGAGTTAAACACTATGGTTTCTCCGAAGATAATTATGGAATATACTGTGATGGGTATACCAAACGTAACCATGATGGTTACTCCCTACTTAATAATATTATGAATGCCTCACGTTCCCTTTATTTATTACGATTTAGTAGAGTTATACATAAATATTATGATTTTATATGGTATTTTATTATTGAATGATATGGTTTCGTTTATTTTTATTTATTGTCAGGGTAATGTTTCCTTTCATTATGTTATAACCATTACAGAGCTTTTTACGCTCATCCAATGTTTTTGAAATGTTTTTCACAGGTTAAAAGGAAGGGTAAGACGAAAAAAGTATGCAAGAATATTTATATCAAGAAAATAACTCTTGTTTTATTTATGTATTTTTTTTATTATTGTGAAAATTTGGTTATAGTAGCAGTGTCTACTTTGTAATCTTCTGATATGTAATAGTTATATCCTAATTCTATAAAACTCTAAACCTGAAATTATCCTCAATGTGAATTATTCATTTAATTCACGATTAAGTATTTTTTTAAGTCTGGGTCCTTATAGTTGGTATCAGAGGTCGGTTTAGATATCATTAGAGGATAGAGTGTTGTCTAAGAATAAGTGGCAAGTTGTGTATAACCACAATGGTTAGTCTATTAGATGGAGTCATTGTAATTTTTGACAGTTAGAATGAGTTTGAGATAAATTGTAAACGTATATCTTAGTTTTTATCTTCTTCATTAGTACATGTTGATTTTGTTAATATACTCACACTGAATTTTTTGGCTTTTGTAAATGGATGGATCTTGCATGCACCAAAGTGAAAATGGGTTTGATGGAAACTGTGGTGGTTCTCAAATTAAGAGACTAGATGAAATGAGGGATTTAATGAGGAATCTCGTGGTTATTATAAACCAACTATTAAGGAGTCATGATTAACCACTTAAACCTTGGTGAGTTCCCTAATTCATCATGTATGAGAGAACCAACATGATGTGGAAGTTTAGGTAATAATTATAATGGTAACCATTAGGGTTTATATAATCCTTACTTTTGAGGTAATTATGGGATACTATCTGATGGAAACTGAAAGGCATGAGATAAAATTTAGGATAAATTATGTTATAGTTATTTTTGATGAATTTATCTTTTTTGGGGGAATGTTAAAAAATTATATGGTTTTTAAAAGAAAAAACACTCAGTCCTTGTGACAACCCGTCGCATCGGACCAAGCTGTGGGGATCGAACCCACAACCAAAGTCCGACTGGTATTTATCACCTTCCACTGGAATACGTGATTTCCCTGGTTAGTATGAAAATTTATTATTAGTTAGATGATTTTATGAATCAATAATAAGTTGAATTTTGGTTATCTATGGAAACAATTGACCTATCATGGAGGATATGTGATTTGGATAATTATTTTTCAGTATGAGACTTTTAGAGTAAATGATATTATTTGGAGATAAATGTTCAGATTTACCTTGGAAGACTATACGATTGAATCCTTCAGAGATTTGGATCTCAATCTTAGGTCGGTTTATTTTTGATGAATTTAAAAGGGAAATTTTTTATTCAATGGTATTTGTTGAACTTTGGGTTGTTTGACAAATTTTGGAGATTATGAGTAGTATTTCTTTTTGTAAATGATTATATTTTTTTTGTGTTATCTGATATCGTACTAACAGTTATGGTTTTGGTTTTGGTCTAAAGAAATGGGAAATATATAGTTCTCTTTTTTGGATTAGGTTATTCTCTATAAGTTGATTATAGCGCTCTTAATGTGAACAAGTCATCCTAAATACTCATCTTTTGGAGAAAATATGAGTTTGTGTTCGAAATCTAGTAAGAGAAGAATGTATACACGAAAAGTAACTATATTTCCTTATGATTTATTTAAGCTCATAAATAAATTCCTCAATGAAAAGTAACTCAGAACAAAAATGTTTTCTGTTAACCTTTCCTGCTGGGGAATCTAAAACCGTTTAACCCATCAGAAGTTTGTGATTTTTTGGTGGTTAGCATTCTTTTAATCATGTTTTCTATCACTCTCCATCAGAACACGATGGTTTGTTTTCTCTTCTATATCCATGTTTTCATAAAAACCTAGTATTTGTTGTCTTTGTTGACCTTTTTAATTTTCTTTCTTTCTTTTAAAGTGATAGTTTAATTTAGTCCTTTTCCAATGTGGGGCTTTCAATGAAGTTTTGGAGCCCAATTTTAAAATTGTGAGGATACAATTCCCAAAAGGGGGGAAGGATGTAACATCTCAGGTAAATAAATAATATGAAATTTTCATATTGATCAATATTTGTGAATAAAATTTTAATATTACTTTAAAGGGAATTCTATGCTCGATGGAGTACCCTATACTCAACAACGAGTTTCTTTGAAATATTGTGTTGCACACTAATAATATAATTATTTTAAATGGTAGTTTACACCTAGCCATTGTATTGGATGGAATGAATAAAACTAACTAAAATATGATTATAGATGTTTTTTAAATGTATTTAATTTTATCCAATAAAATTTAGAGGCTTAAAATGTAAATGAATCTCATTTTAATCATAATTTACATTAAAATGCCGATTTTCCACCTTTTGATGGAGAAACCTATTTAAATCTATATTTGGTCACTTTAATATGTTCACTTTGAAAAAATAAAATTCTTATTTATATTCTTACCATCAAAATTTACATTGGGTAAGTTTTAGGTATTTTTTTGATAAAATTCATTTTTTAATCAATAGTGATAAATAAAATATTTTATTTCAAAAGTGATTTTTAATATAATTTATTTATAAGGATAGATTATATTTTTAATTTCATTAAAATTATAATTAAAAGATATTTTTACCATTTAATCAAATGGTGGTATTTGAATTAATTTTACATTGAAATTGTACATAAACAAGTGTCAATCATTTAATATATACTTTTTCATAAAAACACGCTAATTTTTTTGACAGGGAGAATTGGTTATTAAATTAATTAATGAGACTTCTATGTTTTTAATTAGGTAAAATTGATATCATTTTTTAATTTGTAATATCGAATATATATTAGGGTGAGTTTTTGGTATTTTTCTAACAAATGTTCATTTTTTATGAATAGTGAAAAATATTGAATTTTACTTCATAACTACTTTTTCATCTAATTTAATTATATAGTTAGATTTTCCTTTTAAATGGTTTTAAAGTGTAATTTAATATGTTTATATCACATAATACAATTTTTTTCGTTATAAGTAATTTCACCTTTGAATTGGATGTCAAAACAAGTCAATATTTTGATAAATTTTACTTCTTAAAAACCCGTCTTTGGTTTTGACAACGATAATTATTTTTAATTTAATTACAGTAATTTCTATGTTTGGAATTTGGTAAAATTGGTTCCATATTCTTAATAATAAGGTCCAAATTATGTAATTAAGGCTATTTAGTTATTGGACATTATGAATAGTAACGACGACAATTATCTTTAATTATCATGATTAATTAGTAATCAGGTAGTTAAGGGTAATAAAATAATATCATAAAAATATAAAATGACCCAAAAATTAGTCCTAATGCTTTTGGTGATGTCATGGACGACCATGAAATCCCTTGTACCAACATAGGGTCCCCATGAAATCACAATAGTGCGACAGTGAATTTTTATCGTATTATTTTTTTAAAAAAGGAAATATAACAAAGGATTGTATATCCTAAGTAAAAAAAATTTAATTTAGTTTAAATAAATTATATCTTTGACTTAAAATAGTCATATTAAATCTAAATTTTTTTCCTACATGATGGTAATTTGTTTATAATTTTTAAACATTAAATAAATAAATTTATTTATGACACCGTGATGATGCAGTGATTACTTTATTAATGAATGATTTAAATAAAAAGAAAATTTATGTTAAAATATAAGGCATACAATTTTCAAAAACATATTATATGGGTAAATTTCGAACCCTTATCACCTTATCTTTATGATGTATAATTGTGGGACCTTTTAAATTCGAAAATCATTTTATAATAAAGTTACATTTCTTGACATTCCAAGAGTGCCCCCATCCTCTTATAAAAGACCCCCACCTCTACCACCATACATACACATCTCAAGAAATTGGCTCATCCAATCTATACACATATTGTCTCTCCACATCCCTCTATTACTCCAAGAAGCCTCACATTGAGCAAATTTTTTTTCCAAGGAAGCCTTTGGGCTCAAATCAAAAAGAGTTACCCGATTTAAAGGTAATGTCTTCTCTTATGTTCTTTTGTTTTATTTTGATTCTCCAACCCCTTAAACAAATTTTATTCCATTAATTTGTAACAAAACCAGTATCTTCAATATACTATGATTTTTTTATGATATGTATTCGAGCTACACTTACACACACCACCATCTAATGAGTGAAAAACATATTGTTTCTGTGGACGGTGAACTACTACCTCACGAAATGATGATTGTTCAATTATATCCTACCACCTATCATGGAGGCCATTATGATGTCACTATATTTTATATATGATATATATGGTATTTATGTTTTCTATATTCTTCTTTATTTTATATTTAAACCATACCTTTATGCTTTTCATGTTGTCCAAATGCAATAATTTCATATGAGGAAGTGTGGACTTCCGCCCCCTCAAGTGATTTGAGTCGTTCATGCAATAAATGGAATGTATATAGAATGAAATTATTGAACATATTTGACCTATAAAACATATATATTATACTGGAATTATAATATATATATCTCATTTATTTTTAATTCCATTAATATGGCAAAGAAATGAAAGTAGCGTTCATTCGTACGTAAGGCCCACCATCTCCATGAACGGTGAATTTCATTTCATTTTATCTCCAAATGTTATGTAATAGTATAAAATGAATATGTACTAGATATATATGATATTTAAATTACTAATACTATTTTTGAGATGATGTACTTATAACAACATGGACAATTATTTCCAAACAAGTTCAATTTTGACTCATGTACCAAACATCGACAAAAAATCTGATATGAACTCGCATAATTAACTAATTATTATAACATTATAATATGTGATATTAATTGAATAATTAAATTTAAAGTAGTTCCATAAGAAATTATAATTGACAAATTTTTATTATTCATTAGTATAAAGAAACGAACAAGACATGTCGGACATGAGGTAAGAGACCCTACCTCTCTCCTTCTTTTTAAGTACTCTCTTTTATGTCACTTCTTTTATGATCCACATTATTATGTTGTGGGATGTTCGTTTATACTCATATTAATTTAATTTTTATGTTCATATTATGAGATAACATATTTGATCTCATCAATCCATTTTTGGATGTTTTCTGTGGCGTTGTTAGGCTGCTGAATTTTCGTTAGGGATTTCTTATCTCACTTTTAATTCAGTGAGATTTCCATTTTATTCAAATTATTTATTGCATGTGGTGTATTTTATAATTCCATTTAATATATATACTCATTATTAAATTTATATTAATGGAATTATGTGATTATTTTGGGGTTTATTATCTTTTGGTCAAACTACTAGATTGATAAGAACAAGGTAAGGGGTTTTTTATCTCAGTTTTTATTCCCTTGAGATTCATGCTACATTTTCCACTATTTCCTTTTTTGTGGTGTATGTACTGACCATGATTGTATTATTTGTTTAATATAATTTAATTTATGGGTATTTGAAACTTCATTGTATGACTATTATTTCATGGGGTGTTCATTTTGAATGTTACCCAAATCGGTAAGGGAACCTTTCACCATCCTCTTTTTAAAAGACATCTATTTTTGTTAGGTCTTTTAATTAACATATTCTTATGTTGGGATATGTTCTTATATATCCTTATTGATGTAAATGTTATTTCCAAGTGATGAGATACAGATTTCATCTCTCATCAACTCATTTTATGAACTTTAATGTGACGTTGTTAGGCTGCCGAATTTGTATAAGGGAACTTCTTCACCCAATTTCAATTATTTGGGTTAAACCTATGCTTCTTGAATATGTTGTTCCATGAATATGTGTGGATGACCTTCGATTGTTTTACACTTAATATCCACTTATATTGGGTGTATTTATATTTTTCACACATAATTATGTAATTGATTTATCCTTAATCTAGGAATACCATCTTTGTACGAGACTTCCTCTCAATCTCCCTTCATTGAGGAATATTTTGTTTTATACACAACTTTATTATAGTGTATAAACCCCTTTTAATTTTACTTTGATTAAAAAGGAATATCTTTATACAAAGAATTTTAATAAATAAAATGAGGGAATGTTTTTGTCTTATGTATGCGGAAACCAGGACTTCTTCGCCGCCATGGCCATTATTTGAGTTTCGGCATCCACTATAATCCATAATTATTTTTAAATGAAAAATAAATACCATGATTTACCTTTATTTTATTTTGGTAATAAAAATGGTTTTGATAATGTTTTTATAATATAAATGTGTTGTATTCATATCATGTGATTGAAATGTGGAATTGTTATGTTTCCTTTATGCATGTTTTAAGTGATACGATTATGTTATCGTTATTGGGAATTGTTTATGAAGATGGGTGGTTCCATTATAAAATAATGGAGGGTGAGCCCGTGATATCTCTCCAATGTATGGGGTAACATGAAGGAGTTAAACGCTATGGTTTCTCCGAAGAGATTTAGGGAATATACTATGATGGGTATTCCAAAAATAACCTTGAGGGTTACTCTCTATGTAAGAATGTTATGAATCTCTCAAGTTACCTTTATATATTATGATTTTTAGGAGTTATACATAAATATTATGATTTTAGAAGGTATGTTATGATTTAATGTTATGGTTTCATTGATTAGTACTTATTGGCGGGTTAATGTTTCGTTTCATTATGTTATAACCATTAATGAGGTTTTTTTGCTCATATCATGTTTTTTAAATTTTTTTCACAGGTTATAAGGGTAAGAGAAAGGAAGTACTCAAGAATATTTATATCATGAAATGAAATCATGTTTTAGTTAAGGATTTTTTTTTGTGTGTGAAAATTCAGTTATAGTTGTAGTGTCTACTTTGTAATCTTCTAAGATGTAATAGTTATGTCCCAATTCTCTAAAACTCTAAACCTGAATAGATCCTCAATGTGAATTATTCATTTAATTCAAGATTAAGTAATTTTTTATGGTCAGGTCATTATAATCCCTATCCGAATATTATAAGTGGATGTGGTTTTGGAACAAATGTACATAGAAGTAACAACTAAGAAAAAATTATTGAGGCCTGACTCAGGGTAACCAGGTACATGATAATGGGTCTTACTATGAACCTAATTTGAAACTCATGAGGGATAATATTAGGATATTTCTTAGTTTTTTTACCTATCATTATGAAGGTTTTTGAAGTAATGATTTCCCCAATATATCCATTGTGTATATGATGTATAATGTTATGTAATGTGATATATATAATGTTTATATTTATAGGAATTTCATAATTATTTTAGCTAATATAATGTATGGGAATTTTGGGAAGTTTCACCTTATAGAAGAAATGAGAACTCCACCAATTCACGTGACAAAAATAGTGAAATGTATCATATCATTCATGGTTATAAGATGAAATTTAAAAGGGAAATAGTCCCCACATATTAACATCATATGGGGAAATTGTATCATGTATTAACAAGATAATTAATGATTTCCATATATTTTATGTATTTGATAGGAAAAATAGCATGGAAAGAGGATGGATAATGGGTGGAAGGGAAAGAAGGATTTTCCAACATGTGATAACTATGGAAAAATCACCCTATTAACTGCTTGAAGTGAATCAGAGACTTTTATATGTGTGGAGAAAAAGGACACCATGTTTGTGATTTCGTGGGTATGAAAATGGTTTTCAATGTTTGATGACTCCATTACATTGAGAATAGACACTATGAGGATCAATGTCACAAGATTAATAAGAATACCCTAGACGATGTTATTTGTTATTGATGATGTTATGATACAACTACAGATGAAGTGGAATGATTAATATTCTTGTCCAAGAATTATTTCATTTGAGTAATATATCATAAATGTAATAGTTATCTGATTTATGTAATATGTAAGGATATCACCATATCACTTTTTTGTTATGAATTATACATCATATACTGAATAGTACAATGTAATGTGATTCATAAGAAAGTTAAATTTTATCAAAAACACATGATTATGGGATATAACTCCATTAATACGATTATTATGTTTTTATGATAAAGAAGAAATGATTTATTTGGATATGTACTTACTACCTTGGAACATATTAATGACTTGTCAAAATGTGCTCCATGCTATCATTAAAGGGAGTTTACAACACTTTTAGATATATGGAATATATCGAATAACATGTGTCTTAAAGAATTAATTTTTATGAATTCATGTTTCAAATATTGATTTATGGTAATTCCATGACCAACCATATTTCAAAACGATACTTGATGATGTTATTCAAAAGTTTGGAATGTGAAAATAAAAAGATGTTTCATGTTGATTATAGGCTAATGATAATTTCACATTGGTAGTTCAATGGCATTCATTCAAATGTTTTTGGATAAAAATCATTTGGAAAGGAAATCTATTTCTAAAATGGTTTAATTTGATCATTCGATGAGATTTTAGTGGGTACCATATTACTTCAATATATGTTTTATCAAGTTCTAAGAGATGAAGTGGACATACATTACCATGTAATCAAAGGAAAATATTGTGTTTATAGAAACAAATATTATGAAATTTTCTTATATAGGTAATGGATCCCATAAATAAATAAACCTATTTTGAAACAAAAAATTTCCCTAATATAATCATTTTTATGATATCAATGACCTTTATTCACACCTATGGCTTATGGTTTTCCAGTTAAAAACTTTATTGTCAACTTGTTCTCTAACACAACCGATCAAATATTTATTGTTAGATTTTTTTCATCCATATCAATGTATCCATTTTCCACCTATGTTCTCCTACAAGGAAACATATATACGATACCCTGGTGATTTCCATCATCTTTTATTAAAAAATATAATATTAACCTTTTTTACGATCTGGGTCTTTCAAAAATATATTATTTTCAATAACATTATTACAAGGGTGTTGATTAAATTGAGATGAACAATTTACTTAATGTTGGGGGAATTCGGCACCCCAATACATTACAATATTTTTCTTTTAGATTAAATATATATTTTTCAAATGGTTTAAATACAATGTTTAAATTATGATACATGCAACACTGAATTAGTTTACATTACACGTAAGAGCATGTTTTACTTCCTTTTAACAGTAAAACTATTTAAAATAAATTTTTTAATGTTTTAGGTAAATTATTTCTAATAATAAAAAAATTATTCAAAATTTCAAAGGTAGATTATTGTCAATTTTTTGTATTTTTTTTGAGAAACCTCATTTTTTTATGAATAATGAAAAATTGTACAAATTTGTTAAAAACATCCTTTTCGTTTGAATAATAATTAATGATAAATTATATTTTCTATTTTTTTAGAATCACATTATATCAATTAAACATAAATTTATACAATTTTGTTTATTATAATTAATTTTAAATTCAAAATGAATATAAAAAAATAACAACATTTTGATTGTTTTTCATCAATAAAAACACATTATTTCACCCGGTCTATGAGATTAGTGTTAATCTTAATTTTTCGACATCTCTAAACTGAATTTTGAAAATATGACATACAAATATTTAATTAGTATTATAATTTCGGTCTAATAAGATCTACTTAATTTTTTTCCCAAATGATTAGTGAATCTGATTATGATAATATATAGTGATTAAGGTATGATAAATCCTAATAAGGGAAAGAACATTAATATTATAGATCAAAATGACTTGGAAGCATTCCCAAAAGGAATATTATACCCATAATTTGACCATGTACCAACTTTTTTTCAATGTGTTTTTATCGGAATATTATTAAATGAATGTTCCCTATAGATAAGTTTAAGTGAGGAAACAAACAAAATGAGAAATTTTCATAACTTTACAATTATAAAATTTTTAGATTTGTAAAAAACATTATATTTGTGTTTATACATTAATTTTGTTAAGATAAGTAGTTTTTTTATCATAATATTGTATCTATAATTATTAGGGATTATATACTTACATAAAATTCATATGAAATTCTGATTTAGTTATAATTTAGTTAATAATTAATTAAAATTAATGATGCTATAAATATTAAAAGTGAAACTAATTGACTGAATTTTTTTCTTTATTTAATTTATTATTTTAATATATCAGGTTACACACCAATAAAATTAATATTTATTAATTCCAATATAATATTTATATTTCAAAATTAACAGTAAATAAACATTGTCATAATTGACATTATTTTTATTTTACAATAAATCAATCTTATTAAATAATTTAAAATTAATAAAAATCCAATATTTTTTAAACTGAATTTTAATATTTAATTAATATTAAGTATGTTATTTTAATGGCCAAATTAATATTTTATTATTAACATATTGACCCAAATAAATGAATTTTTTCAACACGGTCGAGGTTTCTGCAACGTTTTAGCGTGCCACATGCAATTGTATTAAAAATCATTTCCAAAACACTAGGGAATTTTATTTTATAATTAATTATAATATTTATAATTTAGTGGATCTATATTTTCTAATAAATTTAAATTTAATTTATTTTTAATTTAAAAAATAATTTTATTAGAAAAATATACTCTTTACTAAAAACTAATATGATAAAATTTGGGATTCATATAAGTTAAGGAACCAAATTATGAAAATGCACTTATTTTTTGTGGATGATGTTTTTATAGTCTATTTTTATCCTATAATCAACAATTTATCTATTTTTTAGGATATTTTGGAATGATATTCCACCCATTATTGAATACCATTTGGTTTTTACTAAAGTCCCACACCGTTTCTATAAAAGGGCACCACTTATCTGCATTCCTGACACCTCTCAAACCTCTATTGTTCATACAATACATGACCAAAATGCCTCAAAAAATACATCCACTTGAAATATATTAATCCCTTTTAGATGAATTCCTTCCATGAAATCAATTTGGTATTATCCAAAAGATGTTACCTGATTAAGAGGTAACACTCTCTCTCATGATTTCAAATTCCACTTCCATTCTCTGATCCATATAGCTATCCTATTCAATGATTTAATTAAAAACCAGTATCATAAATAGAATAATATTTTTTATGATTAGATTTATACCTACAACTGCACAGACCTTCATCTAATGCGTAACGAACATACTGTTTTTTTGTACGTCGAAATACAGCCTCACAAAACGATGATTGTTCAATTTTTCCTTACCACCACTCATGGTGTCTAATAGGATGAAAACTATATTTATATAAGATTTATATGTTATTTATAATTTATTTATGATTATTTAATTATTATTTATAACATACTGTTATGCTTACATTATTTGTAAATACGATATTTTAATATGATGAAATGTGGACTATAGCCTCCTCAAAGAGATATGACTCGTTCATTCCATACATGGATTGTATAAAGGTTGGTTACATTAAATATATGCATATTATATAAAATAATATGATAATGTAATTATAATATGAATATTAATTATTTATTTGTAATTCATTTAATATAATAATGAAATGAATGTAGCGTTCATGTGTACGTATGACATAACATCTCCATGAACTGTGCACTTCATTTCTAATCTCCAATTATTATGGAGTACTATAAATACATATATACCAAATATATAAAGTAATTTCGTCATGGTATAAATTATGGAGATGATTAAACCATGATATATTTAATAAGAACACAAAATAAAAATTAAAAATAGGGTTGAAAAAACTTGACAATTAACACCTGAAATAGTTAAAATAATGAAAACGTTTTAAACAGTGGTAATAAATTATTATAAGAAGTTAATATATGGAATAATAAAAATTATTGTGGTTTTGGTATTAGTTATTAATATATTTTAAACCACTAAATATAGTGACCCGACCTTTTCTTTCATTAATATTACATCATTTTAAAGATAAAAAACAAAATAGTATTACACATAGAGGATCTAATTTATTAGGGTATTGGAAAACTTTTACCATCTATAACAATTACCACATCAAGCATAAACATTTATTTAATTTATTCCTCTCTATCTTCTTTTTGGTAGTTGTCCTCTCATTAGTACATTTATCCACATGAGGATATATATCAAAATGGGTGATCTAGAAGCCCAGTAAGAGAAAAGGTAATAACAATATCGCATGGGGTGAGCATAATCATATCATAGGCAAAAGATCATGAACATGATAGGAGCATAAATAAAATACTTGAAATGCGGCGATGCATAAAAATGAAAAATCATGTCTTAGTGGTTAACTACTACACATACTTGTGAACCAAGATAGAATATTTTTTTCACACCATTTCACATTTACTCATGGGATTCATCACTTTACCCAATTCATTGGACCACTGTACAATTCCTGGCACACCCGTCACTTTGAATAATTCTTATTGCGCTATATAATTCCAGGCACACCCATAACATCATAAAATTATCATTATCTATATTGCCACAAAAAACACATATAAAACATGTACATAACTATCCCATGGAATGGAATGGTTTTCATCTAATATTAACACATTCATAGACATTGGGTTCCCGAAATAAAGAGGTAATTGCATACATGTTACAAGAACCGTCCACGTTGAGTGAGAAGTAAAAGAGGTGTTCTTAAAAGAGGAGTTCTTTTGGGAAAAATTTTTGTTTGATATAAAAATCTGGGACAGACATGTATATAGCAGAAAATTGAACACAATGATGAACAAATGATCTTTAAGGAGTAAACATATCAAAAATGGAGTGAAAGAGGGAGAACCCGAAGAAAGAAAATTTGGTTTGAGATTTCCGCTTACCTTGTACCCGAATGCTTCCTTCCATTTAATGTCCTATATAATGAAATTATATTCATTAATTACAAATACAGAACCTTGATTAAATTAATATGCTTCATTATGGTTTCATTATGTTAATTTATGTGCCTTTGGATGAGTCCTAGATTTTAAAAACATTATTTGGGAATGTTTTTTTATGGTTATCTTGAGTGGTTCACTTATATTCTTAAATTGAAGATCGGGTGGAACATGGGTAAACATCCAGAACCTATATTACATGTTTTTAATGATAATAATTAAGTATTAATGATCACATAATGAATCTTATTATATCCATGTGGATGAATCATTAGATAAGAATTAAATGATTATTATTTGGGTTAATTTGGGCGGTTTTTCGATCATAACGAATTTGATTTAACATATCACTTAGTAATATGGTTATAAGTTTGTTACATAACATTAAATATAAGGTAATACACATAAAATGTTCTGGTTCAACCATAAAAATGGTTTCATACCCTATCTGAAGGTAGAAATGGAAGAAGAAAGCATGTCGTTGTTGAAGGTGAAAAATTAACACCTCATGAACAACGCTCTCTTTAATAAAATAAAAGGGAAAGGGAAAGTGTTTTGGATGATATAATATCCCATTAGAATCATAAAATTATAGTATATCTATAATACTAGATTTAAAATAAAATTCAGATGAATATAGGTGGGGAGATATCAATAAATGAACTTGAACATGAAAGGAAATTAAAGGAGAAGAGGGAGAGAAATTACCTCTTGAATACTTCACTTGAGAACCTCTTTAAGGGAATAAGCATTGTATTTTGATGATAACAGCAGCTCTAGGACGTGGGTTAGGGGATAGGGAAGATGTTTGGGAAGAGTTTAGAGACGGCTTGGAGCTTGAGTGGTGTTAGTAAATGAGGGTGTGAAGGGTGGCTTTTATAGTGGAGGGGAGAGAGGTTTCCTTAATATAAAATTCAATGGATTATTAATTTCCCTTAAGAATATGAATAATTGTTTTTTGATGACCAATAATAGTAATTTTATCATGTGATCCTGAACCAAGTGGGCTTACATCAGCAGAGCATCATGGATGACTCAATTAATCCATTATTTAACATTTACTGTAAATTATCAGATTATACTATTCATCAAAAATTCAAGTATCTCGGAAAAATCCAATAAATTTACCCCAACCATTTTTTGACGTGTATAATCCAAAAATGAAGTCCGTATTTCAAAAATAATTTTATAAATATTATTAATTTAATATTTAATTAAAATCATAATTTACTTAAAAACGGTTTTTAAGATTAAAATTGATTTTATAGTTCTTTCAAAAATTATGTAGGGTCATATAAAATTATCTAAAAACTATAAGATATTTATTTGATAAATAATGAATACATTTTATGGAAATACATTTTCCTTTAAATTAATTAATTAGTTATAATTAATTATTTACGAATTACAATATTCCAAAACGTTTACTAATGTCAAATTGTCACTTTCTAAGATGTATAATTTTTATTTAATTATTCATGGTTAATTTTATTCTTATGTTGGATGATTTACTATTTATAAGGGTTATATTACTATTCATAAGGGTATGTTACTATTCATAAGGTTACATTTTACTATTCACCGAAAATTATTTTTATTTCATTAGACTCCAAAAAACATTTTGAGCCCAACCGTGTATGTCAAATTTTTAAAATTCCAAACACAATAGTGAAAAACATTTCTTTAAATGTAACTTATCACTTAGTATTTCATTATGTTGTGTTTTTATGTTATTTTATGAAATAAATATAAGAACCGAATTTTCATTGAAAAACATTGGGTCGTTACATTCTTCCCCCATTAAGAAATTTTTTCCCCGAAATTCACTTTACCCAAACAGGTGAGAGTGTTTCTCCTTCATTGCCTCTTCTAGTTCCCAAGTTGCTTCCTCAAATTTTATGGTTTTCCATAACAGTTTGACAAGATGGGTTACCTTGTTGCGTAGAACCTTATCTCTCTGATCCAGAATCATTACTGGCTGCTCCGCATTGAGGTGACCATATTCCAGCTGCACCACCTCTGAGTTTATTGCATGTGAGGGGTCTGTATGTAATTACTCATTAGTGATACTTGAAACACTTCATGAACTTGAGACATATTTGGTGGAAGTTCAAGAAGATAGGTCACGACTCCTATACGGTCAAGGATCTCAAAAGGGACAATATATCGTGGTATTAACTTCCCTTTCTTCCCAAATCGCATTACTCTCTTCCATGGAGATATTCTAAGAAATACTTTATCTCCAATGTCGAACTCCAATTCCATTCGATAGTTGTCAGCATAGCACTTTTGCTGACTTTGATAAGATTTGATTTGTTTCTGGATGACTTAAACCATCTCCGTCATCTCTTGAAAAAGATCAGGTCCATGTAGCTTTCTTTCTCCAACTTCATCCAAATAGGTTAGAGTTCTACATGTTAGAGTTCTACATCGCTTTCCATACAGTGCTTCATATGGATCCATATGATTACTCTAGTGGAAGCTATTGTTGTATGAGAACTCAACCAATGGGATATGCTGATCCCAACCACCTCTGAATTCATGGGAGCAGTCTCTTAGCATATCTTCAATCATCTGAATAGTCTTTTCATACTGGCCATCAGTTTGGGGGTGATTGGTCATGTAAAAATTTAATTCATTACTCAAAGAATGTTGAAGGCTCCTCCAAAATGTAGATGTGAACCTTGGATCACGGTCAGAGACAATTGAGATTGGAACACCATGCAGTCTCCCCACATCCTTCACATATAACATTGCATGTTGTTCAAGCGACATGTCTTCCCGAATAGTGACAAAATGGGAAGTCATGGTGAATCGATCAACCACAACCCATATCGCATTATTTCCCATTGACGTATTCAGGAGACCAGTGATAATTTCCATATTAACGTTTTTCCATTTCCACCTTGGTATAGGCAATGGCTGCATCATACCCTTGGAATTTTTTCGCTTAGCTTTAACTTTCTGACATACCAAGCACCTTGATATATATTCCACAATCTCTTTCTTCTTGATATCTCACCAGAAGTGTTCTTAGAGATCACAGTACATCTTGGTACTCCCGTGATGGATAGAGAATGTTGAGCTATGTGGATTGTCCAATAGCTCCTTCTTTATCCTGGGTGATGAGGGCACACAAAGACGCTTCCCAAATCGAATCACACCATCATCGTCAATATGGAACTATGGAAACTTCCATTCCTTAACTGCATTCACCATATTTTATATTTCCACATAATCCCATTCTGTTTCATTAATATTCTCCTGGATGGATGGTTGTGCAATCATTTGGGCATGGTAGAATGTATCCCCTATCCTTTTGATTTCCAAATCCATTCTTTTCATATCCAGGAAGATATGGTCTTTCTCAATCTACAACATGGATAGAGTAGCAGGTTCTTTTCTACTTAGAGAATCAGCTACCTTGATCGCCTTTCTAGGATGATACTGAATAGAGCAATCTCAATCATTTATTAGATCTAACCATCTCCTTTGACACATGTTAATCTAATTTTGTGTGAATATATACTTTAAGCCATTGTGGTCAGTGTATATGTCACACTTCTCACCATAAAAGCAGTGCCGCCATGATTTTTTAGGAAAACATCATTGCTTCCAGCTCTAGATCATGCGTCGGGTAGTTCTTCTTATGGATGTTCAACTATCATGAGGCATAGGCTATCAAATTTTCATTTTTCATGAGTACACAAACCAAGCCTTTATTTTAAGCATCAATGTATACAACAAAACTTTCTCCACTTTTCAGTAGTGTGAGTACAGGTGCAGTGATCATCCTTCTCTTTAGCTCCTTAAAGCATCCCTCACATTATTCTGTCCAGACATACTTTACCCCTTTCCATGTTAACATAGTTAGTGGGCTTCACAATCGTGAGATTTTTCTTAGAAAACATCAGTAGTACCGAGCTAATCCAATTAAACTATGGATTTCCGTGACCATAGAGGGCTTGGGCCATTCCTCAATCACCTTTGTCTTTGAAGGATCCAAAAAAATTCTCCCACTTATGATCACATGCCCGAAGAGCGTGACATGCTTCATAAAAAAGTCACACTTACTGAACTTGGAATACAACTTCCCATTTATTAGTGTCACTAACACAAGTCTTAGAAATTCTTTATGTTCCTCCTTTCTCTTGGAGTAGATGATAATATCATCGATATACACTACCACAAATTTGTCAAGGTAATGTCTAAATACTCTATTCATCAAATCCATTAAAATTTCTGGGGCATTAGTAAGTCCTAAGGGAATCACCAAAAACATATAGTGCCTATACCTTGTACGGAAAGCAGTCTTTTGAATATCTTCCTTCTTCAACATTACTTGATGATATCTAGAAAGAAGATCCTCCATTGAGAGGTATTTTGCTCCTCTTAACTGATTGAACAAGTCATCAATCCTTGGAAGAGGATACTTGTTCTTTATGGAGATCTTGTTGAGTTCCCAATAATCGATACACAACTGCATTGTTCAATCCTTCTACTTCAAAAAGAGCACCAGTGCACCCAATGGTGATGGACTAGGGCCTATGAACCCTTTGTATTGATTGTCTTGAAGCTGCTTCTTTAACTCCTCCAGTTCGATAGGAGCCATCCTATAGGGACACTTAGATATTGGAGTAGCTCCGGGCATGAGTTCAATTGAGAACTCTACCTCATGATCTGGGGTAATTTTGGGTAACTCTTCAAGACATACATCGTCGTATTCCCCGACGATGGGAATTCCCTCAAGGATGGACCTTTCCTTAGAATCAACCATTTAGGAGAGGTTGGCTTCTTCATAGGGAATAAACACCCAAAACATTGAAGGATTTTTCAATGGAGATTCACGATCATCATTGAATATGTAGAAGAACATGGGATGGTTCAGAATATGAAAATATATTTCCTTTTCATGACAGTTGATATGTGCTCTATATAAGGAGAGCAAATCCATTCCAATTATAGAATTGAATTCTACCAATGGAAGTATTCCGAGATTTTCCAGAAGAATCGTCCCACATACGCCAACAGGAGAAGTGTCAAACACTTCGGTGGCAATGAATTCACTACTTGGTGTTTTTACAGATCTCTCTACTTCAAGGATTCAGAGATTTGATTCTATAGTTCTATCAAACATGAAAGATATAAAGGAATGCGTAGAACCAATTTCAAATAAGACCTTTTCAATTTTTGAATGAATAGGAACTGTACCTTGTATGACTTCATTATCATGCTCCACCTCCGTAGTAGTGATGGCATATGCCTTCCCTTGTTCCTTTGACTTTGTTGGCTGCTGACGCTGATTACACTCGAGAGATCATGGTTTAGTGCACTGGTTTTTATAGTGCCCTTGCTCCTTACAGTTGTATCATTGAACCTTGAGTGGTTCTCTTATTTCATCAGCCATATTCTACTTCCTTTTCATGTCTTTTCGATACTCTTGAGCATGGTGTCCCTCTTTCCCATACTTGATGCATTTCCCTATCCATTTGAGTTAGTTCCCATGGTGAAACTTCCAACATTTTTGGCATGTGGGTAGTTGATTTTTCGTCCCACCTTTGTTATTAGATCCACCATCTTGAAACTCCATCTTTATTTTGTTATCACTATAGCCATGTGACCATTCTCCAAACTCCATATCCATATTGAGAGCACACCGAACAGCTTCTTCATAACTCCCAAAGTCTTGACTTGAAAGAGCCTTTCGACGGTGTGGTTTTAATCCACTAAAGAATCTATCAATTTTGATATCAATGTTGATAACAAAACCCAAAGCGTACCTTTCCAGCCTTGTGAAATTTTCTTCATAGGTTGTGACCGATTCTCCTTCTTTTTTCTTGAGATCTATGAATTCTCTCTCTATATTCATGAGAAGAGTTCTTGGGAAATACCTATTAAGAAATATTATCTTAATGTCTTCCCATTCCATTTTTTCAATTTACTCTGTTGGCTTGGTGTTATTAATCAAATCCCACCATTGATTGACTTCTCTATCTAGACGATAAATAGATAGGGTCACCTTCTCCATCTCGGAAAAATAAAGAACATATAAGATCTTCTTCATGGAGTTGACCCACTGTTCTGAATGTAGTGGATCAGAAGATCCACAAAACGTTGGTGGTTATTGCCGCATAAAACATTCGATGGATAGTTGTTCCCTCTTTGGTGAAGGAGGATATTCCCCATTATTATGGTTATTATTCATAATTTGAGATAATTGGGTAAGTATCACCATGATGTTTTGAACTCCACCTCCAAATCATTGGGGATGTTGTTTAGGAAATCGTTGCATTGGCCCTCACATGAGTAGTTGGCCTGATTTCTCCTGGTTCCCAGCATTTTATAAAATAGAAATGGTTAGAAAAAAACATAAGTAAACATGTTATGAATACATAAATTTTTCATTTGAACAATTTATACTAATATCATAACATATTTTATCCATATGTAAATACACTGGTGTGCATATTTGATGTTAATCACATACTAGAGTTTTTCTCTAGGGTACACTAATCCTAATTCCCCAATTAACTAAACCTTGACTCTGATACCAACTATAGTGACTCGGTCTTTTCTTAAATTACTATTAAAACATTTAAGAGATAAACAACAAAATAGTATTACACATATAGGATCAAAAGTTTTAGTGTCTTAGGAAAAATAGGACCCTCCATAATAATTACAACATCAAGCATACACATTTATATAATTTCTTCTTCTCTAGATTCTTATTGGCACTTGTACTATCCTTAGTACATGTAGCGGCCTGAGGATATACATAGAAAGTGGTGAGATAGAAGCCCAGTAACAGGATAGGTAAGAACAATATAGAATGGGGTGAGCATAATCATAACATAGGAAAAAGATCACGAACATGAGAGGAGCATATATAAAAGACATGAAATGTGGCAATGCATAAAAATGAAACATCATGTCTTAGTGGTTAACTACCACAAATACTTGTTAACCAAGATAGAATCTTGTTCACACATAATTTCACATTTAATCATGAGATTAATCACTTTACCCAATGCATTGGAGCGCTGTATAATTCTGGGCGCACCTGTCTCTTCGAAACATTCATATTCCGCTATATAATTCTGGGGCCACACGTCACATAATTACATTATCATGCTTGCCACATAAAAAACATATAAAAATATACATAAATAACCCATTTAATGTAATGGTTTTCATCTCATATGAACACATTCATAAAAATTGGGTTCCCAAAAGAATGAGGGAATGACATACATGTTACAAGAACAGTCCACTTTTAGTAAGAAGTAAAAGTGGTGTTCTTAAAAGGGGAGTTCTTTTTGAAAAAATTTTGATTGACATAAAAACTAGTGAAAAAAATCTATATTCTATAAGAGTAATGAAAATGATGAAAAAAAATTCATTAAGGAGTAACCATATAAAAAATTGAGTGAAAGAGGGAGAATCCAAAGGAAGAAAATTGTGTTCGAGATTTTCCCTTACCTTGTACCCGAATGCTTCCTTCCCTTCAATGTCATGAATAATGACATTATATTCATTAATCAAAAATCCAAAAACTTGTTTAAATTAATATGGTTCATTATGGTTTCATTAAGTTAACTTATGTAACATTGGATGAGTCATATCATTTAAAAACAGTATTTGGGAATGTTTGTTTTTATGGGTCTCTTGAGTGGTTCACTTGTATTCTTAAATTAAGTTCATGTGGAACATGGGTAAACATCCAGAAATGAAATTATATGTTATTAATGATATTACAGAAGTTTTAATGTTCTTATAATGAATCATATTCTATCAATGTGGATGAATCATTAGATAATAATTAAATGATGATTATTTTTGTTAATTTGGCCGGTTTTTCGATCATAACAAATTTATTTTAACTTATCACATAGTAATATGATCATAAGTTAGTTCCAGAACATTAAATAGGAGTTAATACGTATAAAATGTTCTGGTTCAACCATAATAATTGTTTCATGACAAGATATCAAGGTATAAATTGAAGAAGAATTCATGTCGTTCTTGAAGGTGAAAAATTAACACCTCGTGAACAATTTTTTCTTTAATAAAATAAAAGGAAGAGGGAAAGGGGGTTAGATGATATAATATCACATTATCATCATAACATTCCAATAAACTTGTAATACTAGAGTTACAATACAATTAAGATTAAGATAGGTGTGGAGAGATCAAGAAATGAACTTGAACTTGAATGGAAATTAAAGGAGAAGAAGGATAAAAATTACCTCTTGAATACTTCTCTTGAGAACCTCATTAAGGGCCTAATAAATATCTTTCGATGAGACCATAATCTCTTGGACGTGGGGTAGGGGACAGGGAAGTTTTTTGGGAAGATTTTAGTGATGGCATGGAGCTTGAGATGTGTGAGGAAATGAGAATGTGAAGGGTGGATTTTATAGTGGAGGGGAGTGGGGTTTCCTTAATAAAAAAATCATTAGTTTATTAATTTCAACTAACACAAGGAATATTGAGTCTTGGATGACCAATAATAGTAATTGTATCATGTGATCTCGAACCAAGTGGGATTACATCAGCAAAGCATCATCGATGACTCAATTAATCCATTATTTAACATTTATTATAAATTATCGGATTCTACTATTCATAAAAAATTCATTTATCTCAGAAAAATCCCAAAAATTTACCCAAACCATTTTTGGATGTGTCGAATCCAAAAACGAAGTATATTTTTCAAAAAAGAATTCTAAATATTATTAATTTATTATTTATTTATAATCATATTTTACATAAAAATAACATTTTTTATGAATAAAATTGATTTTACAGTGCTTTCAAAAATTACGTAGGGTCTTATAAAATAATCAAAAAACTATAAAACATTTATTTTATAAATAACGACTAAATTATAAGAAAAATAAATTTCCTTTAAATTAACTAATTTGTTATAATTAATTATTTATAACTTACAAAATTCTAAAACGTTTACTGAGGTAAAATTGTCACATTCTACGATGTATAAATATTATTTAATTATTCATGGGTAAGGTTACTCTTATATTGGATGATTTACTTTTCATAAGTATCATATTATTCTTAATAAGGGTATGTTATTATTACTAAGGATACATTATTATTCGCAGAAAATTATTTTTGTATCATTAGACTCCAAAATACATATTTAGCACAACCGTGTATGTCGGATTTTCAAAATTCCAAACACAAAAGTGACAAAATTATGTTTAAATTTCACTTATCACTTAGTAGTTAATTATGTTGTGTTTTCATGTTATTTAATGACAGAAATATAAGAAGTTAATTTTCATTGAAAAACATTGGGTCGTTACACTATACATGCTGATAAGTACCAAAAAACAAAATGGAGGGTAAGGTAATGGACTCTTGTCTCATTTTCATTACGTGAGGCATAATTAATTATTTCAAACCTAATTTCTAATATATGGTGTACTTAATCTCACATTAACGTATTATAAAAAGAATTGTATTACATACATAGAATTTAAATGTTTTATTCTAGGATTATTATAATTTGGTTTTCTAATCCATTTGATACAATGTCATTTAAGGATTTCAACCTCACGTATGAAATTTGTGAGATTAATTTAATATTCCCTAATTAACTCTTTTGGGAACCATGTATACTATAAATTATTATACATTATATCATGAAACAACTAATTCTAAAAATAGTTTATGATTCATTTAATTACATTCTATTTTGTTGATTACAATTTAAATTTTCTAAAGTGGTATGGGACACAATTTAATGTTTACAGACGATTCTTTTCAAATGTTCTTAATCTCACTTCCTTTGGTGATTATTAACATTCCATAAAGAAATAACATTTTTTAAATCAGTTTTCATAATTAATATAAATTAATATCTTTATACTAATACAATGAATATTATTATTTTTTAAATAGTATACAATTTATATCTTGTTTTTAAACCGTCTTATATAAGGTCTTAACGGTAATAGGCTTTCATGTTCATCAGACAATAAATCAGAAAATAATGAAATCTCAGTCATTTAGTATAATTTATTGTTTTTCCATGATATTTTTCATCGACATATCTATAGATGTAGTTCATTATCAGTTTATTGAGTTTTTGAATGTGTTTCAGTTTCATAATCGCTACATTATTTATGCCATGTCTAGTTATTTTATGGAGCGTGCACTCAGTTTTTTATCTTTTCTTATATATTGATTCATTATTTATTCTGTATTAATTACACAAACATATAATTTGATCCCACCATTATTATGTTTATTTCTCCATTATATGAATAATAAAACTCTAAATAAGATTTCATGGATTGTTTTTACTTCAGTTTATGGTGTAGCATTTGAATTTTTTCCCCAATGTGTTATGGATATTATATATGTAATCTGGCATTGCATGGAAGCTAAACTAAGTATTCCTCTGTCATTTATTTCATGAAATAGTGCCAATTTAATATAATAAATTACCAGATTTTGGCCTCCAAGGTATGGGCATTACACATAATATCCTAATTCAAATAGATTCATAATATTAATTGGGCGAGAAATAATAAAAATAATATTATTATGGAAAACTATAATTGTAAATGTAATATATACCACAATCAAATAAACATAATCATAAACCTTCTAGTATAATATGGTTAATTTAACATACTTAGTCATATTGATCATAAAACATCAAATTAAATAATTACAATGATATCGAAAAATAATTAAAGTGGATCATATTTAATACCATGTATTTATGTCATTTATTAATGTAAATACAACAAATATTTCATTAAAACCATTTTTATTGAAGATTAAATTTACAATTTGAAGATTATTTATTAAGACAAATTAAAAATACATTTTGAAAATAAATTTTGTTAATAAAATATACTGAAAATATGAAATTAAATTATTAAAACATTGACTTTTCATGATGGAATGAAGTTTCATTCATGTTGTACATGTTAATAAAATGATTCATTTTTGTTTTCATTAAACTAAAAACATTTATAGTTTTATTAATTAAATGAATATTTCATTCAATGATATTTTTTTGAAGTAAAAATGATTAAATTTTATTTAATAAATTATTCCTATAATAATTATAAAAATTTTAATATCATTTTTTGAGTTTTGGATTTTCATGAAAAGTTGTTTTTGACCAATGGTTGATATAATTTCAGATTTATTTTATTAAATTTTCTCTATTATTATATGAAATAAGAGTAGGAAAATAGTAATATTACTTTATATATATAATTATAATCCAATGGATATTATAATATATTTATTTTATGATTTTGATATCCTATAATCCCCAAAATTAATCTCTAATAAAAACAATTCCATATAATGATGAGACTTTTAAATAAACCATTATCATCTTCATATCATTTGATTCATAATCCCCATAATGAAATAAAATAAAATGAAGCTATAAATTACATAAATATTATTAAATTGATGATTTAATATATAAAATATTGTATTATATACACCACATGATGGTCATAATTGGTGAATATGGAATATATCTCATAGAATAAATCTGAGAAGAGAAACCCTTACATCATTGTCAGTTTCATTTAAATTTTTCCATAACACATGTATAATATATATATGTTTATGTTAAATATATGAAGTAATTACAATGCTTTATACATTACCATATACAATTCCTTACTATCATCTACCACATTTTTGTTAATAATATTTCATTATTTTCATTATTTTGAGTGTTATTTTCCATGTTTTCTAATGAATGTATATTCATTAATCTTTTATATATTTTACATTTTGTATAGATAAGTCATAAATATAAATTTATTAGTTTTGTAAATATTATTTAATTTTTTACATACTTCAATATGACTATTATTAATAAATGGATAATAAAAATGAAATGCATCTCTTCATGAAGATGGTAGGCTATATATAGTCAAGGTCGACTATATCATTCCCCTAATATGAGAAAGAGTAAGGAATATAAAGATATACTAATTTAGAATTATTGACATCATGTCATATATAACACATATATTTAATAATATTATCCTTTATACCTTCCATGTAAATATTAAATGTGTAACCAATCATATTGCATCATGAGGAGGAAGTCCACTGTTCAAAAAAATGATTATATCTTACGCACTAGTGGAATTTGAATTTATAATATATAAATTAAAAAATCATTCTATAAGTATAAAAATATCATAAATATTAGAATAATTGTTACATACATCATTTTATGCTTCCATAAATGGGGGTGATTGTAAATGATCTCCATCGGTTTGTGAGGCAGTAGTCTACCGTAAACATGATCACTGATTTCATTTACCATTTGGGGGAGGTGAATAATGAAAAATATTATTCCAAATAGATAATATCACAAAATTATATTGTATATTGTTATTTTATTATATTTTAATTCTAACTAAATAATTTATGGGGGAAAATATGAATGAAAATGAAACAAAATTGATAAGAAAATTCTCTTCGCTGAGAGAAACCTCTTTTGGATCTCATCTTATTGACCGAAGGGTTGGTAACATAGGAGGACCAAAATATATATAATAATCCCATGGATTGTGGAAGAGATATTAATATTCTATTGTATACTAAAAACAATTGATAGTAATGAATAATTTATTTGAATGAGTGTTCTCTTATAATCATGGAATGAAAACCCTAATGGTATTAAGATGGATATTTTAGAAAATAATACAAATTGATAAAGTCATTCATATGAAATAAACATCCAAACAACCTTATGATCTCATTGTGAAATTATATTGTGTAAATATGTCTATAAAATTATATTTTTATGCCTTGGTATGTATTTTTATTCAATATCTTCTTGGTTGAACTCTTGGGTAAACCAATTTTTAACTTAATAATAGTGATTAATTTTAACTATTTTCAATATTATTTTTTGTAAAAAAATTTTCTTCTCTATTTAGAAATTTATACCGCAAGAGTGATAAAAAAGAATTTTTACATAGACAAAATTATCATATGAATTAAATATTATAATATAAATATTAAATATGAACATCCCTCCCCTCAACCACTTCATTGGTAAGAGGTTGTGGTGATACTAGACCTTTTGGATTCATTACCATGGAATAAAAATTTTAGGTAAAATTCAATGGGGTTTTATAATAATTGGGAGATGATACTCCATTATAAAAACAAAACATCCAAACAAGAAAAAAATAATCAAATAATACTATAATGAATATTTTCTGAAAAATATATAACTCAATAAATAAAAATTCCATGAAAACACTTTATACTAAAATATTTTAGAATTTATAAAAGTATTATGGAAAACAATATGAAAATTAAAAAACAAAGACAAAAAAGTGACATCCACATATTAACTACCAACAGCTCTGAACTCCTTCTAAAAAACCAAAAATCATAATATCTTGAAGAATCACTGATGAAATTAGATACCTATACATTACCTATGTCTATATTTTTGAAATTTGAAAGTATAGAATAATGAAAATGATGGTGGTGGTTTCAAATAATATTGGCATTTTTCTAATGCCATCACAAATCAAAACACTAGGATATAATTTGATAGAAATTATTAATAAAATACATTCATGATGTAAAAATGGTTAATATCTATTATAGTAACAAATTATCATTGGATTAGAATTAAAAAACCCTTTTCTAAATTTCCCATTTTATTTGGAATATTCACTTCCACGTCTACACCAACAACCACACTTACACATTATACCTTGTTGGTTCCATTGACAATGGAACTTTTCATACATAGTTCATATCATTTTTAGTGATTCCTCAGGACAAATATCTACTTCATTACACACATTCAAAAACATTTATTACAACATCATTCCATTCCATTTACCAAAACGCCAATTTCGATGAAAAAAATTCACATATAACTATTTATTTATATTAAATCCTTTATAAACAACTTCACATGCTTTAAAACCAAACCCTAATTTTAAAATATCATTTGAAAATTATAATCATTATATTTTTATAAAACCTATAAATTGTTATCAATTTCAATGTCAATAGAAAAACAATATTTCCATCAATAGCCAAAGCATCATTAAAAATAATTCCACATTGTGGAAAATGATAGATAAATTATAAAAAATACATGAAAGATATAAATTTGAAATATAATATAATGACTATATGATATGAACTAATAAATAATAAGAGATGATTTCAACCACAATTTCAAAAATCATTTATTTTCTAGACTTTATACTGCAATATTTAATAATTTGATGTGTGATTCAATAAAATTATATTATAATAACCTTTTTATCATAAAAGTTAGTATCATACATGAATTATTTCAACTAATCCATAAGCAAAATAAAATCATTTGAATCCACCCCATGAATGATAATATCCAAAATAAGTTCTTCCCCATCTATATATATGGAATAATATGTACAGAAAAATCATCTACACTATATTTGGTCAAGAAGAGTTTATTGTTTCACATCATTAGAATCAAATTAATAAGAAACCGATATTATCAAAAAAAATTATTAAATAAATGAGTGGGACATTGTAATATCATATAATTCTTACCAAACAGTTGAATTAAAAGGAATACTATAAGTCACAAATGAATGAGTTGATTTATCATCCATGGTCATCTGATTGGAACCACAAAATTTCTTACTCGTAGCAGTTTTTTCTTTATTACTGATTGTGATTTCTATTTTGGGTAGTAATTTTTTAGAATCATGATGGCATAATCATTTCTAATAATGATAATTATATTTTTTAACACACCCCATCGAATAATAAATTACTTTATAAACATGAAATGTGTCTTCCAGACATGAACTTGGAGAACTATGAAAATTGAATTGTTGATATCCCATATTTATATAGATGCTTAATAATATTGGTGGATCAATAATATATCTTATATTTTTATATAGTTAAACACAATAAAAATTGTTTTATAATCATTGGTTGAGGGGGAATGTTGAGTAATCCCATAGTTTGTTTTTGAGATCAACCACCACCTTGGTAATAAGTGTCCATCACGTGCTTCTTCAAATAATTTATGATTCCACCTATAAATCTTTGAATAAACATGATTCCAACAAAAATGTTTCCTAGGGTGTATATTTATTCCACCATCACCCTTTTTACCATTTCATTATAAACATATTTCTATATAACTTTAACTGTTTAGAGAAATTTTGGTTTTAACCTAGACTAAAAAATAAATGTCATAAATAAAGAACAATAAATTTTTTATAGGGAAATGTGGATTAATTCATAAATTTTTATTCATATTATGTTACCAAAATATTATCATGCTTCAAAACTGAATAAATTTGTTGCTATATAAATATTCAACGTATTAGGAGGGAATTTTTTGTTGAACAATTTTCCAAACACAACACATACATTTATTTGGTAAATATTTTTGGGAATTTATAATTACCACCATTAAAGTTAAAAATATACAATTATGTACATTGGAAACATTAATTTTAACTATATTGTTGTTCAATGGAATTCAAATATTCTATTCATCCTAGTCAACCAAACATCCTATTTTTTCAATCTTAGAATCCCCATGAATAATTTAGGCATTATTCTTCTGGAAATTAGTTTAATGAACAATATTCCATAGATCAAATTATATACTACCATTGGACATGGAATTTAAATTCCTAAAAATAATTGAATAAGATGTTCATATTCAAGTGGCTCCGGAGACAAAATATCTTAACTAGACACTTCAATTTAGTTTCTATAACGCCTACCAGGTGCGATTCAAAAATACTAGAAAATCCCATTTAGACTCAATCCATATCAAAAGTTGGATGATTATTTATATTTTAAAAAATTAACACATTTTCATCATATAATTCCACAGTTAAACTATTGTAAACATATCATCCATTTTTTGAAAACAATCTTACATTGTGTTTAAATATAACCATTTTCTCTTTTTTCAAAACCTCTCATTTTATCCATTTCCTTAACTATTTCACTCAAAAATATAGTATAGTATATTTGGAAGGTCTTACTATCAATATATGTTTTGAAAATATAGTAATCTAAATCCATAGTGCTTAGGTGAAAGCATACCAATATGTGTCCTAAAATACTCTTATATATTAAATTCCATGGAAACATGATTTTCAATATGAAATGTATAACCATTAATTTTTATGTTATTCAATTCATGGTATGAATTTCCTATTAAATACTAGGATCAAAACAGATAGAATAATTATATCTCCCACACCAGGGTCTATGAAATTGAAATTATCTACTTTAACATGGATAGAATAATGTTCATTCCAACTTTTAAGAAATGATTTTTCTACCAAACATGATTGATACCATTTGTAACATACAACCTCATACCCATTTTTTTTCTAAAGTGTGTTACAATTACTAGTACTTAGGTGACATCACAATATAATAAATGGATGAAAATAAATTCTATGGGTTTCAAGATCAATTAGGGGATGTATTCCCCTTAAAATGACAAATCATAACTACCATAAAAACAATTACCAACCCAATCTTTATATGAATATTGATTTCAAAATACAACATAAAAATAACCATATCAATAAAAATATATTAGAGTATTAGTGAAAAAATGAAAACCAAAAAGAAAACCAAATGACCAATAAAAAAATAATAAAATTATGTTACATCATCCTATTAACTTCTAATAGCTCCAACATCAAAATTGGAAATCAATTACCTTAATATCATGAATAGTCACTAAAAAATGAATATACCATACCATTATATGTGTCATGATAATTATAATAATCAAATGCAGAATAGTTCCCATAAAGAGGGTGAGAATAAACTCATAAGGATGTCCAAAATGTCTTACTAACTCATTCCACTATAAGGGAAAATGATATTTTTTTTAAATAAAATAGCTTCAAGAAGTAAAAGAATTTAATATTGAATAAAAAAACTATTTTCCACAAAACAATTTATAAATACATTAAAAAATTTCTCTTTTTATATGGATTATATATTTCCATGTAAACCCAATAAACAATAGATAAACATGAAATCATGGTGTTACTAAGGATAGTTTAACATCATGTCCATAATTGATCCTTTTGAGGGCTTTACCTCACAAAAAATATCTAACCCATTAAACTCCAAACCATCCATTTCTACTAACATCATTCCATGTAATTTACAGAAATGTAATTTCAAGTACAATCAACTGCCATTAAATTATTTTCATTATTTTATTAATTTCAAAAACAATGTAACATTACTCAAAATCAAACCTTAATTTCCAAAAATAATTTTAATGATTAAAAAAAGGGAGTTCCAAAACCCGATCAATTTTCCTCATTGTCCAAAACAAAACAGAAATATTTCAAAAAGGATTTATAGGTGAATTTTATAACAATTTCAAGGATATAATTTAAATTAAAATAAATAATTATATTTATAAAACATATGGAGTCTTTAAACAAGCCACCTACCTCACAAAAATGGATGAATATAATGAAAAAATAGAACAAAAGTTGATGATATGACCCAAATTCATGTTCCATTCACTATATCTAAAAAATATAATCAAAAACCCACTAAGCACACACAAATCTATCGAAAACCCCAAAGAAATATGGATTAGAGAGAGTTATTATCATTGGATCTTAGAAGACTGAGGTAAGAGTTTGAACATACCTCTAAATTCCTACCTCCAATGTAGATTAATTTTCCTAAAATTTCATCATTTATTGAAGGAAATCATCTATAAAGACATGGGTAATAGTGGATTTTGAGTTATGGAATGATTATTGTAAAATTATGTTCTTAAGGGGAAATCTATAATTAAAGAAACTTTTTATAATGGGACACAAGTTCAACGAATGGTTAGGTCCCATTGGTTGGAAAATTGGGCACCAACAATTCATTAATAATTCATTAAGGCGAAAACTCAAATTATTATCCTAGATGGATAAAAATTCATTGTGGAAAAAATATATTTCTTCTCTGTCAAGAAATTGCCTATTTCCCCATGAAATCATTGCATTTGGTTTATACCATGTGCCAAATATATAGATTTACTATCATTCCTTTAGTAATCTCTATAGTTTCATTTTTGGACATCATGGTTTGTACTAACCATTCTCAAACCGTTCACCATAAGAAAAGAACCCAAATCATTCTAAAACTCCACATATACTCTATAAATTTTTCTTGATGCTTATACATATTTAAAATATATAAATAAAAAATCAAGTACATCAATCAATGGGTGATTCAAAAAATTATTTGTGTAATCTAATTTTTATATTAATATTTTTATAATAAAAAATGGAAATTTATTTAAAATATTTAATACCTAAAAGTAAAATTCATTACCCAACAAAAATCAATGTTTTTACCAATTCATCAAAAAATAAAACATTTTATAAAAATGTGATGATTTCACCATATCTTAATTTTGAATTTATGATATCAGAAATGTAGTACATATTATCATATAAATTATTTATAAATATATTTTACCATATCATTACAATATGAAATGAATCCATTTCATTGAGAAATAAAATTTTTCATATATAAATTTGTTAATAATCATATTAGTATTATTATTTTTTCTAATCAATACATAAATAATTATTATTTTCTATATATTTTTTATCTATATAATTTCTTATATTATTTGTTACTATTTATAAAATCCAATTCAACAGCTATGTTATAATAATATTGACTAAATAATAAATTTTTATTATAGTGTCATGTTTCATTTAAACCCAATGTTTCATATATCTCAAGCTGTTGTGGAGAATTAATTAATTTAAACTGTGACATATCATAATGTATTTGGGTGTTTTATTTTATTCTATGAATGTTTTTTCCTATAATACACGCCATCAAACATGATTTTACTATTTTAAAATCTATGTGTGTTCTAATACCATTCACATAATTTTTAATAATATGAAGTTCATTTATTTGGCAATGTATAATTAGATTACAATATCCATTTTTCTGATTGTTTACAAAATTTTATGTCTATATGTTTTAATAAATATGGGTGGGTTAATTTTTTTTTAGATTACTAGCCATTACAGAAATAATTAATTTTATTCAATTTAAATATAAAATATCTGTGATATAATTTTATTCATGATATAGTATATTTATTAATTATATTTTACAATATAATTTTTTTTATCATCATTATTTAATGGGTAGAATTTTTGAAACCTGACTTCTTAAAGGATGTTCCTTTTTCAATGATTGGATTTTATGAGAGATACTATAATGTTTAATTTTTTAGTGATTCATCAATTTTAAAAATATTCCTGATTTTAAAGTACATTATAACATTATTATGAAAAACTAACAAAAAAATCAATATATGGAGTAGTAAAATATAAAATACATGGTATACGTACATGGTGAACTGGCCATAATGTTTACAATATTTTCTTCATTGAATATATTAGATAGATTTTGATAATGGATATTTATTAATCCTATCAATTTCATATTATATATAATATATTTAGATTTTATATAATGATGCTGATACAATATTTATTTTTTGTAAGAAAATAAAAAAGAAAAAACTAAATTTAGATAGATTGACATTTATATTATTAACCCTCTATTGATATAAAAATTTAATATTAAAGAATAAATGTGTTAAAGATCAATACATATAATAAAATACTATAGGTGTATGTAGAGTTATATCTTAAATTCCATCAAAGAGGAATATATTATATGTGAGTAAAAATAGGGCCCCAGTTTGTGGAATTTATAAGGGGATGAGTGGAGTTCTTAAGAAAAGATGTTTGTTATGTAAAAAGATATATGTTCCGTATAAATGTTTTTACTCTGTAAAAATATATTTATATTATTTTTTGGATCTGATATTTTTAATTTTTTACTTTTTATAAAATTTCATTGAATAAAGATATTTTCGCTATAAAAACATAAATAATTTTGTTTTGTATTATATTCAATTAATAATATTTTATAATTTTATTAAATTTATTATGAAATGGATTTCATTTATTCTGATTTTTTATCACACCCATATAATATATATTCCATTTCCACATCTCTCTAATTGTTCCCCTTATAATACATAAATGAATGTATAGTGATGAATATTACTAAATCCTTTATCCAAATAGCCAGAGTTTGTAATATATTATTGAGGGTATATCATACAAATAAATGGGAGGTGTTTCCCTCTATCAAGAAATGACTAAATTAGATATAATATAATTACACAACATAAATACTATTTATAAATAAAGAATAAAATATCCCCATACCTATTTTAAATATCATATAAATATAAAATATATAAATGCAATATATATGTACATAAAAAAGTCATCTACGACAACCTTGAATCCCAACCATTTCATGAAAAACACCATGATATTGTAATTTAAACCCAATCAAAGGCCACCAAATGTGACCCTATAATGTATATATTGAGATTAGATAGCTTTAATTTTATACACGGTATGGTCATTCTCAGTTCCCCAAATGAAAATGTGTGGGACTAATAAAAATTTATGGTGATAAATTAATGAAAAAAACATGTCACATAATCATGTATGCAATATTCTAACACTGAAACTAGATCCCTATAAAAGTGTCACATATATGAAATAATATTATATATAATATAAATAAAAAATTATTGTTGTATAGCTTCCTCATCCCAACTGGGTTTCCTACATTGCTTATGGCACATTTCATGAGCCATCTCTCCCCAACAATACATATTTGTAAAATTAATATATATAATTATTTAAATCCTTTGTGTCACATTATATCAACTGTATCACCTCATCCATTTAAAAACCTTGTAGTTTATCAGGAACCATGAAATGACGTATACCTTTTCCTCCACCTCAATTGATCACAACCCATACATAATGTAATTGTAATTATACATGTGAAACTATATCTAGATGTACATGTTTTTGAAATATCCTAATTAAATTACGAACATATAATCAAATATTCCAACATATAATATCAATTACATGTACCATGTAATATAACCCCATGATAATATAGAAATAGGGGTAGTTGTCCATAGTTCCTCACCATCATGGATGCTGGAAAAACAACCCCAAATTTCTACAAGTTGTCAATTTCCAAATCAACATGGGTAGGGTAGTGTATGAAATCATTGAATAAGGAACATATATGTTATTCAAACACCACCCTAAGTGAATCTGCCCAGAATTAACTTAAATTTATTCTACCACATCATCAAAATCCATATTTATAGGGTATTGAATATAAATCATATATGCACACAAGAAAAAAACATAGTTTTGATCATTTGATTCTATTGAAAATTTCATATTTATATAATTTCAATTACAATATTGAAATTTAACCATCAATAATACAACCCCTAATTATAAACAATTAAATATCAGTTTTCTTTCAATAATTTTATGTACCCTAGTGCTTATCCAATGCTACCATAAAAAATCATTATAACAAGATTAACAAGAAATTTTAGTCACTAGGAAATATAGTTCCAAAATCATGAAAATAGGACACCCAGAATTCAATGAATCAAATTCAAAATAGAAAAGAAAACTAGTTTTAAATTCATAGAACACCATAATTCACGTGTTTACCCTTCTCCAACAATCATAATAATGCATTATCCCTATAGTGTACATCACCAACCAACCCATTAGCATAGGTTGAAACATTTTCCACTAATCATATAACCACAAAAAATTACTCACCATTTCATCATCTACCATATAATCGTTTTATCTACCATCATAAGGATATAAATCATGAATAATATTATAGGTTAATATGAAAATATTAGATAGTTAACCAGGAATCAACACCATAGATCAATGGAAACCATCCTTCATAAGAAAACACATTCACTCACGCTTGAAAATTATGATTAAAAAATAATTAATTTATTACCATCATAAATTAAATAATTAATTTTAATAATATTTAAACTATATGAACCCTAGATAATCCCTCATAAATAAATAGAGGAAATTAGAAAATATAAGAAAATAACTCAATTCCCATAAATTATGATGATAAATGATGAAAATTGACTGAACCACTTTATTATTTTGTAATCATGAATGACCAGATTTGAAATGTTTATTGAATTCCAATTATCTAGAGACCTATTAAACAACATTATATAGGGAATTAAATTTATATAGAAAATTTATATTGAACATTTCATTATAGTGTATACACACACAATTTCCATAATCGAAAGAAAAATCAATCATTAAATATCATTTAGTCATCATTAATGTAGTTATAATGCTATCTAATGAAATAAAACATTATAGAATCATAGATTTAGTGATATTAAATTATATAATTAATCCCAAACCTAAAGAAATTTAACATTCATTGGTCATGAAAAGATTCAAAATTGAATAAAATTTATCACTTCTACCTAAAGGACTATATATACCCTTAAACCCACAATGCTCAAATCGTATTGAAAACAATCAAAATAACCATATAAAAATAAATTTAAATTAAAATAATCTCATGTATAAAATAAACATAGAAAAAAAAATTAATGGAGAAAAATATATATGAATAAGAGATAAAACACACAATGGTTGTCCACAGATCGATCACACAATAATGAGATTAAATAAAAATCGAATGTGGATTTAAAACAATGATAATTATAATCATTGATCATATGAGTACTATAAGAATATAGTTGATATTAATAATTTTATGGTCACAACATATTTTATATACATTTATCATCATGCACATTAACAATGTTAATGGGTCACTGTTGTTTTTAGTGGATTTCATTTTATTTTTGTCAAAAAACTCATTCAATATATCTTATAAAGTTGGGTTCAAAAATCATAATGAAAAAAATATTCACAATGATAATTTTCTAGGATAGAGACACTATGTAATGAAACCCTTCCAACAAAATATTTCCCCTCCTAATGATAAAATGAGAGAAAGAAATATAGTGACTACCCACGTACCACCTATAGTAGGCCTAGGGTTAGTGACTACAAATGAAGGTATGATAAGAATAAAAATGGATCTAATGACCTATAATTTAAAAATAAATAACATTAAATAATATAGAAACATCAATATAATGATAATAGTATATACCAGGTTAATTATAATGTTTATTAATGATATATCATACATAACCAAAGTGAAAATGTTATCCATGACCATCCAGTGATAAATATGTAGGGACCCTGATTCTCGAATAGATCCTGCTGAACCTCTATCAATAAGAATAAATCTCAATCACTATACTAAAACTACTTACATCATGTTAGATTATATATAAGTAAGGTGATAATAAAAGTATACTAATTAGGATCCACCTTGGATCCTCTCATTCAAGATTTATATTAATAATTTAAATTAATAGTGTATCATAGTTAAACGCAATCATCCCCTAATGTTTATAATATGTTTAGGCCTCACCATTGAAATATCTCACCAAACAATACATATAACATATCATGTAATATATAATGAAACATGGTTATCACACTACATGTTCCCATTACTTTTCCACTCTTCTGTAACATCGATCGTCTTAATCCATCTCACTCCAAACTAAAGAAAAGCCAATTTCAACTAGTCTATATGACACAACATAACCCTTATGCACCACATCATCTCATAAAACAAACAAACACATACACATATATATATATATATATGTACATGTGGTAACCAATTAGTATCCATGATCCAACATAGAACAATTTATTTGAATCATACAACGAGTATTTTTCCTCAAGAAATGATATAATATACATTATGTAACCTCATTTCAATACAGCATGTACACATCATACATATAGAAATCATTTGGATACTATGTTTATATATTCATATTTTTTAAATAACCATAATAAATTATATGTCTCTACACATAAATATTGGAAAAATAACCATTGTGCAGACTACTATATGAACTCCAACTGAAAAGAGTAGTGAAAGAGGTGGTAGTTTTCCATCCAAAATCTCCCCAAGGTGTTGTGGAAAGAAATAAAATAGACCATTATGTCTCAGTCTCCCAAAATGTAATTCATGGGGTATCATATAAAATTAAATAATATATATGATATAATATATCTCAAAAATAAACTATGTGTATAACCTAGTCCTTATATCAACTGTAGATATCATCACTCGGACATTTGATTTCCATTATTATGGACTATTAATCATATAATACCACATAAATATAAACACCTACATTAATTACAAATTCAGATTTTATTTTGTTTCTTTAGTTATATCATTATAAAATAATTAAATGTCATCATTATTATGGATTAATCATTATTATTCATCAAACCCTAATCATACCCTCTAGGAATAAGATAAATGGACTATTTATTTTCCTAAGAGTAACATTTAATTTCCATTCCATAAAAACCATCACCTTTGGATAAGTCATAATTTTTAAATTATTTAACATCAATACAAATTATAGGCACTATATAAAACCCATCTGAATATATAAATAAGTGGGAACATGATATAAAGAACATCATGAAACCTCATTAATTTGGAAAAATAATTCATGTCAATAAGATACCCTACCATCAAAAAGAAAAATTATTCATAAAATAAATGAATCCAGATTTGATTTGAAGGATGGTTAATCCCATCTTCTACAAATTATTTCTTATATAGTTCATTCCAAGAAGACCTCATGTATATCATATAGAAACACCACATCAAAATAATGAACTCCTTCCACATCATTTGAGCCTCCCAAAAAATATCATATCATATACATCACGATCATCCATCACAAGATCATATAAAATCACATCGCAATATAGACTTATATAGCACATCATAAAGTAGTAATAAAAAATGAATAATAATCTGGGTTATATGGACGTATAAAAATGCATTAATCCATTACATTTAAACAAGATCACTTGACTCCCAAAAAAAATGCATGTATATTTAATAAGAAAAATCTAACTCCCTTCCCTATTGATTATTCATTAGTGAACCACATGTTTTATTATGATCGTGATTTGAAAATTTCATTACCTAAAGGTTCCAACGTATGGAAAGTAAAGGTATTTTCTACAAAATGATAAAAAAAACTATTAAATATTGTATTAAGTGTGAATACCAATTTTATCAAACAATGATAAGATAAAATATATTTTCATGTTCTTAAATATTGATTTAATCAAATAGAATTAGCATGATTTATATATATTACCAATTACATTAATATATGAATGATTATATTCAGTTGAACTTGTACCGTGTATAAATATTAAATATCATGAAATTATATGAATTATTATCTTCACATAAAAAAGTCTATATATTTTTCTAGCTAAAAACTATTTCATGAAATTGATTTTTTTTCATTTCCACATTCTAGAGGATGTAACATGATTGACCAAAAAGAAAAACACTTTATACAAGGATTGTTTTTTAGATGAATATCTAGTAAATGAAGGGGAATTTTTCTATCAAAATTGAAAGAAAACTCTTGTGATAGTTAAGAATAAACCAATGTCATTATTTAATATAGTTATATATTAATTAGATTAATTCAATTAATATCTAATGGGATGAACAATGATATCTTTTCCAATTCTTGTATATAAATTTGAAGCAAAAAATATCACACCTAAAAAGAATCAACATTATTTTCAAAAAAAGTGACCAATGTTACAAATCTAAATTAATTTTCTTGTTTCACAATACAACCCTCCGTGGTCACCCCCAAAAAATAAGTATTTAAAAAATAAATTGAGTTGTAAAAAAACATGGTGACAAATGATCATCACATTATAAGAAATAAATTGGATATTGATTCTCTTATAACTACAAGGATAAAAAGTGATAAATATCCACATATCTCCACAGATATAATGTGGAATGATGTCTATTGATCACTTATGATGGGATCTTGAGACTCATAATGATATTATATGGGTAAGTCGAAGCATTGGTAAATAATATGTATGGTTGATAAAAACATAATCACTTCATGATATAAATCATGATTAAAAAGTGATACTTACAATGTAAACCAATTATATAGTTACTAATTTTTTAAAATAGTATGTCTTGTTCTAACTGACCATCCATTTATGAATGAATATAATTTATAAGGAATATATATGTGTAGGCAAAATGAATACTGAAGACCTCCCCACATACTATAGGTAAAATGAGATTCTCTTTCATTGATGTTCGACCTAGAGACTCTTCAGAGTCTCACTACCACATATAGATACTACCTCAAATAAACCTCCATTTATCTCAACACATTTATCAGTATAAATTGGATTAATTTCACCAAATGATCCAGTATCAACCTTATAACCATAATCCTCCATGATATAGAGTTAAACAATCAACAATTTCTTTTAAGGTATTCTAACACATAAAATGGGTCGCCTATTATAGTAGGATCAATACCTTAGGAACTAAATTTTCTACCTTTACTTCTCAAAAGAAAATCATTGATACATAAAGTAAAAAAATGTATTCTATATGAAATTCCACTAAAACAAACCACTCGTATCTCGATAGTGAATTTTCAAACTAGGATATAGAAAAAATGGTTACATATTGATTTCAAGGAGAACCATTTCACACTTTTTTGAGTGGAATAAAATATATTCCTAGAACAACACTTGATGTCATGGTTCATGAGGAAACCCATTTGTGGAATTCCTATAGACAACATAGTCTCTCCATTCCACCACATTAGAATCCCATACCAGGGAAAACCCACCATCTACACTAAACAAGAAATAAAAATAATCTGTGAATGAAAATCCATTACACTTACATTATGAAAAACATACCATGATTTCATATATAACATCACACTCAATGATTCATCATATTCAGAAATTTAATCACTACATGAATTACTACAAGCGTATTATCAATAACAATACCCTTAACTAATATAAAAATTAAATCTCGGGGTTGTAATCCTAAATGAATTTTATATGTTACCTCTTCTTCTAGTTCATTTCATGTTAGTAGAATAAATAAATCATCCTCATATAACCATTGAAAATTGGAAGATGGTCAATGGGGACATAATATCTCTAGAAAATTCAGTAAAAGGCATCAACTTTTACATTTATATCATTAGATGGAAATTAATTATCAATGATATAGAATATCTATGAACCATATAAAAGAACCAAACATTTTTTATCATAACAAAACATAACAAATGATATAATGAATCATAAAAAACATCAAACTGAACTCACTATATTTGTAAATGAATAGAATATGACCCAAAACAACATCTTAAGAAGGTACATAAATCTATATTTTGGTGGCTCAGTCATATGAAAATATACCCCATCATATTAAATTTTATCATATAAGTCAATAAGTAATATAAATAATATATTAATATAATCCATGACCATGGAATCATAACAACTATTTCATTATCTTTTGTGCTACCTAGTAATCCATATCATTGATCACCAATAGCACACATAGGTCTAGTCATATGTAAAAAATAAAATAAAATGAAATACAAAAATTGAATTTATGGAGTATTGGACCCCTATCCGAGCTCATGCTCTTAACATCAACCCTGATATCCTACTAAACATCAAATATCAATTCAATGGGACATAGAACAATCATTTCATTTAAAATTGAAGATATTCTCGCATACCCATGTCCAGTAGAGTATCTAGTGGGGTGAGTTTATGAATCGCGGTTGGGCACCAGTGATGATGTCTTATACGAACAATGGTATTTTGGTTATGTAAATGTTATAGTATCATAAAAATGAGATGTAATGGAAACCATTAAAATATATATAAATACTATATTCTTTAGACTGGTGTAAAAATATCCCAAATTATTTAATGATGACACTAGAAACATTTTAACAGTTTTTATCCTTGGGTCTATGTCCTCAATAAACACTAAATTCTTCGGCTTGTTCTAGGGCGTGTTGGAGAATTAATTGTAAATTATTCCTTTCACAAGGGACATTTTTATGCCACCTTGGATGTCATATGTGAAATATATAGTACATTTCTATTGGGGGTAATATACCAACATCAATGGAATATGAACTTATCCCATTGATGGTAACATATCTATCCGTGTGGAATAGATAATTCATATTAGGAGTAATTATATCCTTGTAAAAAATTAACATCCTTTGAGAATCTAGAAAGAGTAGTCCTAACAATGGTCGTATATACATCTCTTTCGAACATTGTTTCTACCAACTAGTTTTGAAATACCCATTATTGTGGAATCTTCATACAGATAGGGTTTCATACGCATCATCAGGCTAATCATGATGACCTGAGAAAATTAAACATCTTACTAGGATATCAACTATCTCACGACATTGAGGATAGATAAACGATATAATTATTATGACACAAGGGTTTCCAAATCCCATTAATTTAATTAAAATATCACCCCCATCAGAATTACTTGTGGGATTGTGATATAGGGTTACACCTATAACCATATATATCCTTAATTATATGAACACATTTCTATTGGTAATTCAATGGGGAACCACTCGAGCCTCATCATCCATTATACATCAAATTTATCATTCTGAGAATATTTTTACTAAATAAGAGTATTGGTTCCACATACAAATATCAATGGAAATTTTACACAAAAAATGCAAATATGATTGAACATTTTCAAAGGGGGTGGTGCATAACTCATAATTTTCATCATGATCTAACTAGAATAGAATGCCCATAGAACCTAATTATTGTCTCCCTTTAAACAAGCTAGGATTTTTCATCTCATGATGGGAAGGGTAAGCCCCTAAACGTTTTCTCAATGTTCCCAAAGAATTTATGGGGGTCTCATTTTCCTCTCATTTCCAATTCATAAAATGTGTTTATTTTTCATCATTATAACCATAAGAGATATAAAAGAATCCAAATATGTGACACACTATCACGTGTATTCAATTTCTCACTTGAACACCCCTCAGAGATTCCAAATTTAAAAATAAATGTCTTCACCTATCAATAGCCATGGATTCAGGATGACATCGTATGCCCAATGTCACCAAGGTGAGCACACATTTACTCTAATGAATTTAATTAATTTTCCGTAACCTAATTAAATATTTAACCTATCCAAAATAGTCAAAATAAAAAAGATGTACACTACCAATAGTGTAGAGACTACACAGACCAAACTATATATCAAAAAAATAACTTCCATATAGAATGTAGGAAAACCTCTAACCACCACCAAATAAGTTCATCTTTAAAAGGATATCAAAATATAATTCCAAGGACAACCAAGGTTTATTGATGCCCGATATCTTATCACATGACAAACCAAGAAGATAAATCATTCTTGGAATCATAAAATAGATAATTATATTAAACATAATTAAATATAAATTTCAGTTAATGTTATGAATAATGTTGATAACTCACATGGAACACTCTACTTTTTGAATCCTCAAGCATACTCCTATTTTAATACTATAGTTTAATGCAAATACATTTCCACGAGAAAGACCTAACATGTTTGTTTGAATCAACAATTAAAGTTATGATAATATAAATAAATTTTTAAAAACATCATATCTCAATGAAACAATGATCCACCATAGTAATGCATCACTATGGGATGCCCTCTATTGATGATAATCCTAATCCCAATGAGAAATATTTGATTTTATCATGATCCCATTGAATTTTTACAAAATTCATAAATCTAGAATGTAAAATTATAGAAAACTAATTGATATATAATGTGGATAAATTTTAATTCATCAACATACCATAGGGTATTTGATATTTCATAAGAAATACAATAAGAATGGTCTTGAAAAATTGATGCAGATCGAAGAACCCTCCTTTCTATGTGAGGGAAGAAAATAAGGAATTAGGATACCCACATGTAAATTTCATGCGGTCAAAATAGTATATTTTTTAATTTAAACAAAACCATTATCTAGTGATATTAGTAGTATTTCTAGGATATTGGTAAGCCCAATGGATTAATAGTGTCCCTCCAATTGATTTCCCTTTCCTACAGGTTTAATCGTCATTATGGTCTTTCCCCAATGATACCTCCAATAGTACATAATGAACTACAATTACAATATAAACATAAAAACCAATAATAACACACATATTTAGTTTATTTAAATATAAGTATTAAATATTGAACCAAATATAAAAATTAACCCCTAATAAAATGGGAAAAAATTAGGTTTTATCTAAATTTTAGAAAATCTGAACATACAAAAATTACATACATCCAACAACACTAATTCTCATACATGATAAAAACCACTATTTTTTCAACCATATTACATTTTATACCATGTTTGATAATTTATCATCATTTTTTCACATCTCTCTATTATATGTGTAACATGATTCAAAAGAAATTTATTTTATCATATGCTTCATTAACCACTAAAACATTGTCCCACTCTCATAACCATTTCAAAGAAAAACAGGTATATCAGTTTCTAAATCTCTGAAATCATGAGACATGGCCCCATTTTTTCTGATACATCATTAGATCTATGGAACTCCCTAACATATGAATCAAATCATAACATCTAATTTCAATGATTATCTACTTCATCAATTTCAATTTTCCACTAAAACACAACACCCACATCCAATATTTATTTATGTTTGGTGTCCATCTACATTTTCTTGAACATAAGAAAAAAACCAAAAAACAAACGGTGGTACCTCTCTTAATTTTCAAAGTCTATGACAAATGTATGATCCACAATCAATAATGCATTATAAGGGAACACATTGATAATCAACGAAAACCCCAACTAATGCCAAAAAACTCTCTTATCCAATAACATTTTCATAGTTTGATCCTAATTATTTCATATTGGATTTCCGATTAAATGGCTGTACAAACCTCCTCTATCTGGCATGACTCAGAACGCTCAAATCCCACCATCAACACATTCTCAAATTAATTTATCATGATGATTCGACTCTTGGATGTATCCCATGATCATAAAAGTACCCATACCAACATCTATACTTAATTAATTGTGTGACCAACCATATTGGATCACCATTATACTAATCCAATAACATGGTTGTTGTGAGAATTGATACAATCATGAACCAACACATTTAAATCATTAGTAGACATTTTGAGAATGATACCCACACTAAGACTCACTATACTAAGGAAAACCAAATTTATATATGGAACATTCTTATTTATTGAAATCCTTGTTCCACCATAAACATACTCTATCTAGTCTCCCAAAACAATGACCCTACACACATAGTCCCGTACCATCCATATGTTATGTGACACTCCCTACAAAATGATTGTTTTTATCTTTAGTTCATATATTCAAAACCTGAAGACCAAAAACCACACATTATATGTCCATGAAAATGATGAATAGGTATATATAAAACCTCGTATACCTGATTTCCATTGTAAAATAAATTTATTTCGAGTCCCAAAACTCAATTATGGTAAGAAGAATTCAACTGACCAATGATATAGTTCTCACTATATGGAACTACATATGCTAATCCATGAGTGAAATTTTTATAGGATCAATTAAAAAACACATGTCCCACTCCTCCCGAGCCACACTCACATCATCATAGTTAACACTAGAATTCAACCAACTCTTCAATTAACTATTACAAAAAAATCAATTTTCATGGTCTCATCTACCATAGAGGGACATATATAAATCATCATATGATCCTCAAGTCACAATGCCTCTTAGAATCTCATCAAAACTCATAATACCCTAGCTAACACATGGATGATATATGATATATTTTTCAATGTAAATGTTCTTAATAGGATATAATTCTATGATCCGATCAAAACCAAAGGGTGACATTCCTCTAGAGATACCAACCAAAAAAATGAACTAATGCCTCCTAGAGTTTCACACCGTCAAAACCAAAATACCATTCTCTATATCATGTTATCTTGTTAATTAAATTATATTCATGGACTGTATTTAACAATATTACTATGAATAATTTATTAACCCATTTTATCATTATTTATTAAAAAATAAAAATTGAAGAGGTTTATGCATCGTAATTGCCTTTTCCATAGAATAATGACATTTAAAAAAATTCAATGATGAAATTTTTTCACAATAAAACCATATTACTTACAATAAAACATCATATAAATAATGTCAATACAATTAATTAATATTAATATGGATGTTAAATAATTCTTACAACTTATAATGAAAAAATTACTTTATAACCCCTTAAATTGAATTCCACAAAGTTTTAATAAACATGGATAAAATAATTTCAATTTCCAAATATAAGGTTCTATAAGTTAATAAAATGTCCCAACTATACATATTTAATGAAAAGTTGATGATTCAAAAAACACATATACATGTTCACTACTCAACCTAGAACATCAACATTCTATGACACCCAACTGTAGTCCCTAAAAATATGGATGTCGTCAAATTCCAACTCACCTTTACTGAAGGGGTCCAATTATCCATAAATTCATAGCTTACACACTTATATATAGTATCTAGACCAAATTTTCTTTTCATACACTACCAATAATTTTTCCCCAATGAATCATAGTCACTAGCATTTTTTATATAATTTCATTTCAATATATATTATGAAAACTATAAAAGTTTTTACTAAAATATTAAATAAATAAACTTATAAATAAATGACTCTAAAGTTTTCATTTATATGGAATATGATTTCCATATCTTTCATAGAGGTCTCCACACATCCTTTTTAGAAGGTATAATATCACCATCTCTATTAGGGATCATCTATCCCGGGATCCAAATGACCCTCCATCAAAATAGATCATATATACATGTTTACCTAACTGTTCATAATTATACTACGCACTAAAATATGAGAACTAAATATGGAATGTTTTTTAAACATTCATCAATTGATCCTCAAACTTTAGAGAACAAACTCACACTAATATGATTATATCATCTAAAACATATATTACTAATATGATTCATTAGATTCATCTAGACTCTATATAACTAGAACCAAAATAAAATAGTTTTCCTATTCTAAATTTGGTAATTATTGAAAGTCCTACAACTCATTAACAATAAATCTCAATCATCACGTGAGTTACAATAGGACAACTGAAAAAATAAATGTAATTGAAAAAACCAGGGAAAAAATCCCATACTCAGGTTGACATGAACATTAACTAGAAAAGGTGTTCATGACACAACATATCAGGTACCATTGTTAGAATCACCAGGTTACAAAATCTATAGTATTTTGGTTCTAAAAATGGTAGTAAAGAAATAAAAAAAATATAATATTATACTATTAAAAATCCCTACATGGATTATTCTATAAATAGTAGTTAGAACATTTATCCATGTGGCCATAGGGACACCTTTCCGAATTCCTTAACATACCGACTGAAATTGGTAGTCGTAGGAGGTATAGTAGTGAGGTTATACCCAATGTATCCTATTAAGAAATCATAAATAGATATCAATATATAAAAATTATTAGATTACATAAAATATATATGTACATAATCAATTTTGTAAAAAATAAAATTATAATATATAGAAGAATCTAATCACCACCAACTAGATTAGTCACATGTACATAAAAAAAATAAAATGAAATGAGGAATTTTATACATGAAATATTCAACAAATATCACAACCTATTCTCTTAATGATGTCCAATATATCTGACCTAATATACAATATCTTTTCCACATGACTCAACACACACGATTTTACATAATGTTATTGTCTACTCAGGTACTCATGTTTAATAGAAACACGAAAAAGGTGTTAAGAAAATCATCACCAAGGATCTAATAATGTGGTTATGTAATAAGTGTGATATAATATGAAATTTTCACATGATGTGCATAGATAAATAATAACATATCATAACTCTAAGTGTGAATCAAAACCAAGTGTTTTGGCATGATTAAAAAATTCCTCTAAGAACATCATGATTAACATAGAAATATTGTATCCAGTGTTGATCTTTGGGACTATGACAAATATTGACCATATATATTTATCGTAGTGTCAGGTTGTCTCTTAGAATGTCATTATTGTTGTTCCTACCAAGAACTTATGTTGTATTGTCCATATATATTATTCAATGAAAAATATATCACATGCCAACTCGGGTTATTAAACACTTCCCTTATAAAAGTGGTTTCATCCAACTATTATTTACATACCCATCTCTATAGAATAAATAATATACTTCAGGAAGTACAAAATTTAGGGGATACATAATAATCCCTAAATCATCTACATAATACACGGATACAATGGGTAACAGGAATCATCCCCATGGTAAATGTGATCAACCTAATGATGGAAATAAAACCATATTATTGGTGTATTCATGTACCATGTGTCATATACTGATCATCAGTCCAAGCATAAATAACTAAAAAAGGAATCTCCTTCCCTAGGAATCCATCATTCTAGAGTGGAGCGCATAGATAAAAAACTCCAAAACCATACCATAAGGGACATTATATCACCCATGTATTCCATTCACATATTTGATCCATCAATATTCCATGTTATATTCTATTTTATAGTGACACCCCTAAAGCACACAAGACACATCCCAGTTGGTGAGGTATATTTTAGTGAATCATTGAGACCTAGATATGAAACCAGGTGGGGGAATATTAATGGGGTACTATTTTAGTTCTGTAGCAGGTACAATAGAAATAATGTAGTAGGGATTGTTGATGTATTGTACCAAGAACTGTGCGAGAACATTAGAAGTTAATGTAGTAGGTATTGTTCAATACGGTAGCAGCCATAATAATTCACCATGGGCTATCTCTTTTGGTTGGAGTCATTAAGGCCTTCTGCACACCCATGCCAACAAATAAGTAGAGATTTCGGGCCACCTATGAGGTAGTTGGGCCAACTCAAGGCCATCAGGCCACATGTAGTAGCCCCAGAAAGACACTACAAAAAAGGTGCAACCGTATAGGAGGGTTCAGAGAAAGCACTCTCACCAGAAAAGAACCAATATATTTGGATAAATGAGAGGGTATGGCTATGCCATCAGGACTAGCATATGGTTGCACGAGAAACATAGCCAGATGAACACATGAAGGTGGAGAGCGACCATTACGAAACAGATGCTGGGGATGGGTAGTTCCTTGTAGTTATAGTCTTGTTGAATTCCCTAAGACCTTTAGGTCATGTAATGTCTCTTAATCCTATGGGCCATGTAGTGATTATGCCAATAGGCCTTGTGTAGTTTCCCCCTCATCCAATGAAAGTGGGATATAAAAAATCAATTAAAACGAGGCCTTTTGGACATTCGGGATAATGACACCCATAATTATATCTACCCATAGTCATAATCATGAACTATATTTTGGTTTGTTTATAGAGAACCCACTATGTTATCCTTAGTCTTAGTATGTTATATGCAACCTTATGAGGGTCCTTGGTGCAAGAAAAAGTATAATGTTCAAAAATAATTGTTAGAGTAAATCATGCTCAACAACATCACCAACATGGTAATATAGTATTTTTTTCTATAATAGGATTTATACATATCAAATAGTTAAAGGGATTCCAAAATCCCACCTCTATTATAATAGTCTCACGGGGTTATTCCACTCAACTAACCAAATCCTAGTATAATGATAGATTGTTAGGCTATGAATATATAATTCATGAGCGGGAGGTTAACTATTCCCTAGGTTATTAGAACAAACATAGTACTCATCATAGGGTATATGGTCCTCACATGGCTTACTTATTCTATGGGATTTCGGTCATCACACCCCACCAATTATGCGTACATGGTTCCAAACAGGGGTCACTAATCCATTCATTGTAAATTCATTTTAATGATTCAAGTAATGGTGGTTTAAATATCTCGGTTCTTGTCCTAATCCAATGAAGTCTAGGGAATCTTGATGGTAAAAAATAAAACCATGTCCTAGGTTCTTTTTAATTTATTTTAAGTTATACAGTTAGATTCCCAATATATTATAAAAAGTATAACAAAGAATAAATATTTCTACTTAAACATGAGGAAACCTATGATTTTTTTGTAATACTCATCAAATTACATATATCAAATGGACATGAACAAAAGGTAATATATCTGAACAAAGGACCTCATATTTTGAGATTTTTAATTTAAAAGTAGCCCAAAATCTCTCATCGAGGACCAATACATTCCATCCCTACTTAGTCCAATTTCTTATCAATAATCATAATGTTAAATCACGACAAGAATATGAAATAGAATTATTATATTATATATTATTATTTAGATAATTTAATTAAAATAAATGATTGTTTTTTTCTCAATAGGCACACATGGCTCGATTTATTCTTGACCACATACACATGAGAGGATAACAGTGGACAAAAAACACTATTCATAGGAAAAACCCATATCATCTATCACTGATTCCACGATCAATTTATGAAAAATTTCAATTATAATCCCAATGAAAATAACATTCATTTCATAAATATCCTGAACTCATAGAGACTATAGGTAGTCACCCATTGATACATCCCTTTATAAGGTATACGAAAATCCTCTGATGAATATGTTGATTCAACCCTGTTTGGTTGGAATAATTTCCAAATCCCAAAACCCAAAAAATTTAAATTTAAATATTAATGGAAGTATTTGAGGGTAGATACCAAAAATTTAATTAATCATATTTGAATACAATGAAATCCACATGAAAAAACCTCTTGTATGGGATTAATATGTAATGAATGGGGAGAAACCTTCCGATCCTTATGAGAGAAACAAAAGGAATTGAAAAAAAAACTCATAAAATTGAATTATGGGGACTATATTCTCAGCAACTTTATAGAAAATGGGTTGTTAGTAATGGTCTAGTGGTCATATGGTGAGCATAGAAGGAATTCCAGGACACTAGCCAGACCATTGGTGAACTAGTGGCTTCAATCACTATTCACACAACAGCTCCACCACACTAGCATGCCTCAAATACTCCAATGCTCCGTCAAACTCAATTGTAAATACTAAAAACCATAATAATGTGAATATAATATTTCTAAAAACTAAAAAAATTACATTGTGGCCCTCTATCCATAATTTAATTCAATGAAAAAAAATTAAATTCAAGTACAATGTATTATTAAAACCATTTATACACATTGGCATTATAATTTTTTGTGTTTATATAAGATGAAATTCTGTAAACATATTGTTTGATATTTTATACATTGAAAGGATAAGATATAAGATACTAATAACTGAAGAATCATTTCATATTCCATTAAAAATAATTTCTTGCACTCTAGTGGTCTATGGTTGAATTTATCTAGAGTATAATTTCATACTAAGAACATTAGAATATAATAAAGTATATTTCTATGTAGTTTAAATTGATATTATAGAATATTGATTTTGACCATTTGAGGATTCCTTATAAAGAATATTTTACTATAGAGCATAGGTAGATTGTGAATAAAAACAATCATTATAAATTTTGGACATCAATATACATTGTTGTGAAAATAATCTTTTTTATGATATTCATACCGTTGTATTAATAAATTCTCTATTTTTTACAAGAAGTACATTTCAACGGATTTCATTGTAAAAATAGAATAATTTACTGATGTAATCATTTTTCGGTGAATTTTTTTTAGTGATTTCATGATGAATATAGAGTATAATCTTACCAATGTGATCATAATATTCTATCTTTTGGATGTGATATGATGTAAATTATGTTAATCTTGTTCTTAAGAGGAGGAAGATAGTTTGTATTGGTTTGGGAAAAGGTATATTTAGATATGAATACATATAAATGTTCTAGATGATATCAATATAGAGCAATAGATCAGTTTATAAATGAGGTGACCTTGAATATTATTTAACGATCATCTTCTATGATTTTGGTAATGTTTGGATTATACAAATAACTAATGAGGTATAGATTTATTGACCTGTAAATGATTTTTTATTATTATTTCTACAACTGTTACATGTGTATTGTTAATATTTTTATACCAATATACTTCTTATAGATTAAAAATATCATTATGTTATTATTGTATTATCATTGTTGGTGTATATAATTTTTTGAATACTAGGTTTCTACTATTTATTATATGAATCTATATAATTTTTTATGAAAAGGGTTTTTTGAAAAGATTATATTTATGTTTTTTTAAAATAAAATACATGAAGTTTTGTAGATCATTTAAATTATATCTATGAGTAAAAAACAGTTATATGTCTTTATTTACCGATGCATGATGAGAAAAAGGAACAAAATAAAATGAAAAATCATTCCAAATTGGTAGTTGATCCTTTTATAAATTTTCTATTCATTCAACCATATAACACCTAACCACTACAAAACCAAATATATTCATTTTTCATAAGTGGAATAGTTAAAAAAGAATATTTATCAACATTATATGAGAAGTTGATCCACATTTTTATCTTCTTTTGGAAATAATTCATTTATAAATATAATTTTGAAAAAGTGTCTCATGGTAATTTTTTATTCATAAAAAAATTAATACCCTTCAAATTATGAAATTATATGAAATTAAATTTCAATACTAAGTGAAAAGATAAAATACACATTAATAATATATACAGCCCCATTTTCATCCTAAAAAAATAGAATCTATTATATCTATTAATGACTGGAAAACAATTATATCTAAAAAGTATCACAATATTATTTTTCATCACACTAATATTATCTCATTCACATTTTCAATGGATTTAAATTTTATACTCTTAATTTCATTTATCAAAACAAAAAAACGATTTAAAATAAATTTTAACACTTATGAAGAAAATATATTCTATTTTACAATCTAATCGAAATATACCATGTCAATTTTAGTTTCAAATTCTTCAATAAATATTGAAGTTATAGTTTGATCAAAAAATTAATTTTCAAATATTAAATTATTTAAATAATAATTCTTAGTAGTGAAATCATATCTTCCACTAAATTCATCTTATTGAGTAATAATAAACCTATTTATACAAAAATAAAAAATAGTATCATTATTATTAGTTAATATTATTATATATTTCTACTTGAAATATATCAATTTATCTTGTAATTAAAATTAAATATTATAAAACAAAACCTAATGTCTATGTTCAAAGATCACATCTTCATTTACAAATAATTTCTCATCAATAATATATTCCAAAATATATCCATCATCTATGATCATCATGTTTGTTATAAATTAAATTTAAATCTATTTTAAATGATGAATTTAATGTAGTTAAAAATAAAATAGATTAAATGAAAATGATATAAATTTTTATTATTAACCCAAAATAAATTCATTTAAAATATATTTATTTATGGAATTTTAAGGTATGATTTCACTGAATTTATTAAAAAATTCGGCTTCCTCTATTTTCCCTTAAAAACTCTCATGATTATGTGTGTCACCCTCGATGGACAATGATATGTTTTTGAGAGAATAATTAATCATGTCACCCCAAGAAAGCACCAATACACATACAAGTCACACAGAAATATCAAAAATCTATTAGAGTTGTAATTTCATCAAAAAATTATCCATTGAAAGATATTTGGAATTATATAAGGGTAATTCATCAACTAACTCTTCCTCACGATGTCTCTTAATGATATAATTGGGCATCTAATTTTGTTATGTTGGTATGTTTTAAGTTATTCCATTCATTATTGATATCAAAATTGAACATCTTATTTTTCATTTCATCATTTTCTCTAGGTTTTACCATGTTTTTTATAAATTACTTTTCCATTTGTTTTCATTATGAAAACTATTTTATTTTTAATAATTTTTTGGTTTAAAATATGGTTTAATTTTGGAAAATTACATGAATCATAAAAATAATTATTGTAATTACATTAAATTTGGTGGGAGTTCTATTCTTATAGATTTATAATTAAGTAATAATATGAATATAATTATTTAGATCCAAAATATAAGTTATCTATTTCAAATGTATGATGAAAACTACATTAAGAATATAAATTTAAGCAAATTCTGTACAATTACAATCGTCAAAATAACAACTAATATAAAAAGTTAAACTAAAACACATATTTTAAATATTTTCTCACATAATCCTATACCAAATGTGACAAAATTAATTAAAAAATGTAGTAAATAAATTTTTTCCAATAAAAAAAATTAAATTTCACAAAATGTATTTTAATTTTTTTTATAAAATTTAATAGATTTTTATGAAAAATAGTTCTTGAAAAAAATAATCCTCCCCATTAATGAGGACGAAATTGTTAAAGAGATATTTACTCATGAGTAACATTCAATTATATTCTTCTTTTATAACAATTATACAGATTTATAAAAATTAAGTTGATCATATATATATTATATAACACCACTATTCACAAATATGACTATTTATTTATATAAACGAATAATAAAAACATGAATCAAGGGTAGTTAAAATGAAAATTGAAATGTAATATGAAGAAACCAAGTTTCCATTTGATGTTGGAATTATGATAATTGTGAATATGATGTAAGTATTTTATTAATGATGAAATTTCAGTTTGTTATAATTATAATGATTATTATACTATTTTCAATGTCAATAGCAAGAATCATTTGAAATTTTAAAACAAACAATGATTACTACAATTATTACTCTTTGAATAATTGAGAAGATGATTTTAATGATTTTTAAAAAAATTATAAAAGAAAGGAAAGTTGGAGTTTTTATGAGATTAGAGAATAAATATAATTTGAAGAAGATGAATTTAAAAGAATATTTTGGTTTATATAATTTTAATTTTTCATTTTCTTCGATTTTATAATGTTCATTTTTTAGAAACTATTATTAGAAAAAATTACAAATATTTATCTAAAAACGTGATATTTGAAAGAATAACATAAGTAAAAAAAGGCCATCAATGTATAACCATGGTGGAAAATTGTTTCATTGTTATGGATATACATATGTGAAGAAAAGCTTGATGGGATGCATAGTTCCCAAAATAATGTTTATATGTTATCATAACAGTTGGAGATAAAGTAGAAATATATTGGTATGGGGACTAATGAATCCTGTAGGGGTTTGTGGTATATTCTATGGACAAACCCATTTAATCTCAATATATTTATATAATATTTCATATTAATACCAATCACATAATATAATTCCTACATACTTATGGATCATACATTACACAAACATTATAGATCCACCTTTAAAATGTTTATATGAATTTGAGGATCCTAACAATTTCAATTTGGGACTGATTTTTATCTTTTCATGAATAGTACAATTGGATCCAATGACAGGTAATAGAATTTTTTTATTTCTTGATGAAGTTAATTTTTTAATTAATTGATTTTAATAGTTTTTCGGAATTCAAAATGATATAGCACATGAAATTTCATGAATTTTTTTTTGTTATATCATGTTGTGGATGATGTCCAATGTTCATATAGGTTTTGTTTTTCAAACATGTTTTTCTGGTTCGGATCGTTATATCATGAGATGATATAGAAAATTCATGAAGATATAATGTAATGTGTATACCTTATTGAAGAGGATGACATAGAAATTGAGGGTTTTTTCTAAATAATTACACATTAGAAACTTTTCATCAAATATTTTAAAAATGAATTTCCGTGTTATGAATCTGAAACAATACTACTAAAACAACTATGTATTAAAATTATTGTTCAATTAGGTGTTATTATAAATCACATGTTGAGAAATTTTTCCCTCGAACCATTGATTTTGAAAATCACATTTGAAGAATAATTATGATCAAACGATTAGGAAGAATAACATATTTATATTACATAGAGTGAAGAAGCTATAACAAAGGGACATCCACTAGATTTATCAATCTATATAGATTAAAGAAGCTATAACAAAGGGGAATGATATATTCCACCATGTTATATATATTTTAAATAATCCTTCTAAAATTGATAATTTTTTTTGATTCATATACATTATACATTTCATACATGATACAATAATTCCAATATGTGATCATGAATTTTATTTAACAGAGTCAAATTACATGAGGAAATTTTAGTTATGAAAGTCAGTCTTGATTTACCTCAACTGTATCTGTCACTGCATGATCCTTTGGGAACCTAGATTTTTATCTCACGAATGGTTCTTTCTATGATTAGATATATATTACCTACACATTTTCATTTATCCTAATATATATAATGTTAATATTTTGATTTTAGGATGATTCAGGTGATATTCATAATTTGAATCCTACTTCTAATACTTGTTTACAAAAATTTAAATGTTTCATTTTAGATATAGAAAAGTAATAAAAATTAGTTTCAAATAAATTTAAAAAGAATTTAAAAAATGAAGATGAGTTAAATTATATAATCAATGTGAATTTGATGAATTTTACCAATTAATTGGTCAAATATGTAGTAGAAATTTTTAAGGAACATTATGATAAATAATTCTAATTGTAATATGAAAATGTTGTAATGACTTGGGTATGAATGTTATGATATTAGTCTTTTGAAACATGATAAATTCAACAAACATAATTTTATATTATAAAATGTAATATTTTTGAAGGAAAAAGAAGAAAAATAGACATCTATGTCTGCTTTTAGTAGAGACACATATTTTTTTATATGATAATAGAATGGTTCCTTGAATGAGAAGGATTAGAGATAAGTAATATTTATTTATGTTATCAATGAATTGAATAATATACAAAATACATCTATGAATTTTTATTCTTCTCATGTTGAGGTTAACTATTATTGTTAATTATAGAGGATGATAAATTATTAATGAAGTCCAAGATATTTAATGAAGATAAGATTTATAATATTAAGATTTTGTGGAAATAAATATTTGATTCATATTATTATGGGATTATTTATCCCAACATCAAATGTCTTGGAATATTATTTAAACAATGAAATTCCGAATAATCAGAGTCTAACACATCCAACAATTCGTAAAAATGGAGGCTTTCATAGAATGTTTCTAATGAGAGTCTTATTTTTAAGATGTATCAATATATTGGAATGATGATTGTGATTTTAACTAATGATAAATCAATGTTATGATCATTGAAAAAGATTAACCTTTACTAATAATTTTGTTCACATTAATGTTATTTATATGTCTACCACATATTCAATATAAGAATTTTGATAGGAATGGGTGATTAAAAATTACTATTAATACACTATATCATAAATGTGATTATAAATATATATAAACAATATATTTCCCCAGTTATATCATTAATGATGTTATGTGTTGACCGAACAATGAAACATGTCACATGTAGTTAAAACAAGACATAAATGAATAAATTAGGATTTTCCACTATTTTACTTTTTATATGTTTGGTTATTGGGTAATAAATTTATATCATAGTATTTAATTTCATAAAAATGTTAAAATATATATATATATTCGTGGAGTATATATTATGAAAAGAAGAAGTATGAAGAAAAAAAGATGCATTCATAAGAAATAAATCAATCTAATAATAAGAAATATGAATAATTTGAAAATTTATTGAGTATAAAATTAAAATATTCGACCATTATGATTAGAATTATTATGAACTACTCTTAAAAATTCATTTTTCTATTTGAGAATGATCTCACAAAAAAGATAAAATCTACTAGGAAAATAGAATTAATAGTCATCTTTGGGATAAGAATAAAATAATAAAATATAAAAAAGTCAACATAGTTTTTTGTGATGAATGATTTTAAGTGTTTCACAAAAAATAAATCATTATTATACTATGGACCATTGAAAATTTTCAATGACCTTTTGTTCTATATAATGAATGATGATATTGAATAAATAAGAATTCTTGAAAATAAACATAATGATTTGTTTGGGGAAATAAATCCCAGATGAAGAATTGAAAATGTTCCCTAATAGGGTATTTTGAGAATTTATATAGATATGTGTGAATGTTATAATATATCTATGAATTCATTAATTTTTTTTCCAATATATCTATATAATAATAATTCATGAATAAGAATGGGAAATTATCAGTTAATTATTTTAATAAAAATATTTTCATAAATGTAAATTCTATAGAAAAAATGATTGAATTTTCTCCGAAAAAAATAATAAAATTATCAGTAGAATAGTTGGATGAGGCCATAATTATAGAGAAATAAATAGATTTAATGTAATTTTCATGAAAATATTATGAAAATTACAATATCTAAAAATATTTTCTTCTTAAGATGATACTCTAAATCATATATCTCTATCAATGGATCATTAATGAAAAAACTTATTAAAATATTGACACCGTTTTTTTTTTTAATATTGTGAATTGATGTCGATTCATGTGTTCTGGTGGATACCATAATTTGATGACATATATAAATATTATATATATATATATATATATTATTTTATCCATCATGGAGAATTATTTTAATCTTGTTTCCAATTTTCAATGTTTTATGTAAATTAAAAAGATTCACGTAGTTTATTTATTATGAAATATAAACATGTATTACATGTATAATCTCCATATCGTTAGCATTATCATAGATGAAAAACCACCACATATATATATCTCTCTCATGAATAATTTATTTAATTGTGATCAATGATAACAATGAATAGATTAACTCTTTTCATCACTATGGTATGTTGATTATTTTGTTATGATATCACAAGGAAAGATAATTCTAATATGAAGTTACATAATAATTGATGAAAAATTTTAAATGAATTTTGAATAGGGGATGTACATTCTTAGACATTAATATTTTTAATCCATCTTTTAGATAAATACATGTGAATATTTGAATATTTTTTGAACAACATTGGAAATATGGTTTTAGTCTGGAATAAAATTTAAAAATTTATTATCCAAATTCATGATTAAATTTATGGATCTTATTTTATAAATTGATCATGTATAATTTATAGTATGTGTTGGCTAGATTTATTTCAATTAAATGTTTGGATGATGACATCCTTCATTTGAATAAATTATGTTATGGGTGTTAGAAGTATAGAAGATATTTTTCATAAAATTTTAATTATATATATATCATAATTTAGTCCATTATTTATATCTTTGGTGTTATTATCATTAAAGGGGGGGGGGTATAACACTCCAATTATATATTATTTTTTGGAAATGAGTATTGATAATAAAATACAAAGGGTGATATTGATTAAACCACAGTGGTTTTTGAAGTTTGAATTGGGATGATGTTTAAATTTATATATAACATGAATGGATTAAAAGTCAATGTGTTTCAATTTTACTCATTTTTTAAATATTATTAATGTCTAGAAAATTTATCACTTTTATAATGAACTGAATAATTAGATAAATGAATTATGAAGAAAAGATTAATTTAGAAAATGATTTTAAAACATTGTAAATTTAAAATTGATTTATATAGTAAAATATAGATGACAATTTTGAAGATATTTGTTTAGAAATTTAATGTGTGGATGGATAACTAAAAAGAATACGTAACATGAGAAAGAAATTATATGTTATAATAAACATATATTTTATAATTTAAATTTTTATGTGGAATTATTTAAACAACTGATCAACAAATTGGCTAGCCATAGTACTACTGCATCTACTACATTCTTGGGAATAAAATTCAATCACGAGGAACTGTTGAAGAAATGGGTTTCATAGAGTTAAAAAATACTAAAGAGAGTTAAGAATGGCTAGATTCAATGTGCATTAAGTATTTCTCGTGGTTGATTGGACATATAATAAGGAAAGTGGTCCTATACTCTGAGTCTTGGACAATGAATCACATGTGGTGCGTGGGGTGTATCATGATGCCATCCCTAATAAATAATAACAAAATTAGTGTTGTGAATCAATTTATACATGAGTTATTATAAAAATAATATAATAATATGGGATATTTTCATTCACATACAATAAACCTCCCCAATTAATAGTATACATAATGATCGTTGGCCAATTGATCAATTTTATTAGAGACATCTAATCATAGACATGATCATCTTCTTTAAATTGAAAATCAAGGATCATTAATATTCATAGATCTTCATGGTGAATCTCCAATGAACATACTGAGCCTCTGATAGAGATGATAACATTTAGATGATATTTTGACAAGGTAAAGTATTTAATGTTACATTAGATTCAATATATTTCATTATTTTATAATATCAAACCAATTTCATTAATAATATTTTTTGTTTGTCTGAATAATGTAGTGTGTACATGAATGTATGGATTTTAATAGAATATTTGAATTTGAAATGTATAATTTATTTTGATTTCATGCTAAAAAACTATTGTCTTAGAGTAATGGATCTAGGTAAATGCACATAAAAGTTATTTTTTGTGCTGATTTCGATTTCCAATATAGCAATGATGCATGAAATGATATGGGGCACACAAGAAGAAGTACTCTGATGAATGCAAAATATTATAGTAATGCACATAAGCGGTGGTGGTTGTCTATAATGAACCATATATTAGGTATCTTTCCAACTTGATAAAAACAATAATTTGATATTTCTGAGAGTGAATATAGTGTAAAAATATTTTTTGAATTCATTTAATGATTATATTAAGAAATTTGTACCTTTTTCACAATTTGATGAATATTATAATGCTTCCACGATCCTTTATTATGTTACTCATAATATAAAATTACTTAGTAACATTCTATGATTTTATATACACCCTTGACATTAAATGATAGAGTGTAGGTTGCATAATGTTTTTAATCATTCTTGGAGAAGTGAAAATAATTTCTAAGGCACAATTTTATATATATATAATATAACAATATAGAAAAAATTCAAGTGATAATATATAGGCATTTATTAGAGATAGTGAGAAATAATGTGAATCCTAGGCGTTTTTTTGATACACTAGTATCATTAAAGAAAAATGAAGTGACCATGCATTGTCTTGTATATATATAAATTATTAGACGTGAAATTTTGATATATTTTTTTTCAGAATATTGTACAATAATTTGAGAAAAAAGATATGAATTAATTCATAAGTAATTCATATATGTGTTGTACGTGAACGAAGAAGGGCTAGATCATTTGATGATCATTGGGAAGAATACATGATCATAAAAACATGATTATTATTTGTTTATGTTATTGAATGTTGTACATAAACATATATGATTATCATGTTTCTAATAGGGGTAAATTTTAACTCAATGTAGTGAAATGTAGTTTGAATATCAAAAAGACCACTATATCATTGGATGATACAATGATATGAAGGGGATTTATACAATGGGACTCTATTGTTGGACATATATATTAGTATTCTTGTCTTCCAACATGATGATTTGTAAATATCAATTTTTGGGAAAATTTAGTCTTGGATCATTTGTAGGTGGCATATTTTGATCACTACTCAGACTCTATAGTGAATCTCACTGGGAATCAGATTTGATTAGAATGAGTCATTCCCTATATGTGACCACTTACATATAGTAAAGAATATGTATCCCATGGGAATATCTAGTTCAATATAAGATTATATATTTTAACAAAATTGTGTCAATATATTGTATTATTTATTTCATTTAATTTCTTCATTACAGAAAAAATCCAATCATCCAATAAGCTAGTAGTGGTATCAAATAAATTGGGGTAAATGAAAATAATGAGAATTCAATAAAACATGTCACAACTGAATAAATTCCCGTCTTAGTGTGAAATGTACATCTAATTAGAAACGTAATAACATTTAAATATAGATGAATGAATATGAATATAAATGAATAATATTCAAATATATATAAATTAGTTAAAAATTTTGAAAACATTATTGAGGGAACTTTTTTCCAAATGAATTATATAAAATTCTTATAAGTGTTTTATGAAAAGATTAATTGTCTCATAATTCTCACCAAGTGAATAATTCATCATCGGTTATAATTCATATTCAGGTTAAATTATTGATAAACAAGAATCCAAACCAACTCATAAACATATTTTTACATCCAAAATATATGTTTATAAACATATTAGTAGAAACCATCAGCATAATAATCCTTCACAATATGAAAAAAAATATTGATATAAAACAATTTATATTCAATGAATTTAATAACATATATTTTTTAATAGATTTATTATATAATCCCATGATATATCCCAATATATATGACTGGATTCGATAATGTGTAAACAGGTATAGAATAAAAATGTATAAAACTAAAAAGAATAGTTTGGCTTCCTCCAATGGTGGTAGACAATAAAATTTCCATCCCCTTTGGATATTGATGATCAAAAATGAATATATAGAAAGAATAATAACACATCAATTGAGATATGAAATAAATAATTCACATTTTTATAGAGTAGATTGAAAAATCCATAGAATATGATATTCACTAAATAGTGGGAATTATGTTTTTTATATATATTTCACACCAAATAAATAAAGAAATGGAAAAATGGTATTACTATATTTTGGTTTAATTATAGAATGATGAAGAATCATCATATCAATTATGTTAAAATTATAGTGAAACAAGATCAATATGTAATAATATATACTCGATCACACTATTCACTATTAGCTCTGCATTAGATATACATGTACATTTCTCCATTTCTATATTATGTTATGTTACATCATTTTCAATATACTATTTCTATCGAATCTCATAAATCCAATGAAACCAAATTTAATTAATTTAATACATTTTAAAAAATACTTTTACTCTCCACCACATTTAATCTAAAAATAAATCCTCATATTTTCATTATTTTTATTAAATAATTATTGATAAATATATTCAATTAATAAGTGGGTGCATGTAATCCATAAAATAAAAATATTATCTCTTAATTTTAATATATTTTTTCTTACTGTTATATTTTTTCTACCATGGTGGGCTGGGAAAATTTCTATGTAGTAACTATATCCATCCTCAAGTGTTCAACCTTTAGCGAACTACATCCCCACAATAAAATTATTGTGCTAGTCATGTCCACAAAAACTATACTAGATAGAATAATATTTGTATTATATATATAATACTATGATTCCCCGTCTGTATATATCAATTTGATCATAAATGGTTATCATGAACCACTTGAACTTTTATCATGAATTATCTATCATTCTTCCACTAGTTTCTCCAAATGATGTATTCAAAGATAATAACCTATATAGTTAATGATCTCTAAAATATTCCAAAATCTTCACTCATCATCAAATGCTCATAATTGATTCAATATCCCTACTATAGAAAACTATTGAGAATTAAAAATAGAGAACCACAAAAATTGATCTCATTGAAAACTTGTAATTTAATCTCATATATTGTGAAAAAAACATGTTAAGAATAAAACAATTTGTGTGAAAACAATGTCTTCATCTTCAACTTTGATTATTTATCCATCATCAACACTTGATATCCTTCAGTTAAAAATAAACAAACTAATTATTATTGTGTAGTAAGAAAATTTATCTGAAACTAATGATAAAAAACTAAACAACAATGTTCACTATTATGATGTACATAGCCTCAATTTATTAATCTAAGCATAATAGACTGTCAAATATTGCATCGAATAATATATTTGAGAAAAATCATCCAACATAGAGAACACATATTTTTCCACACCAATGATCAAACTTTAAATTATTTACTTTTTGCTAACATCCATTTGATTTCTAAGTCATTAGATGCTAGTTTATTACATTAGGTAATTATCAGTTAGTTTTCAGCACTGTATTTGAAAACCACTTCTAAATTCATTAATATATTTTTTTACAAGTGATCTTTAGTGAACTAACTTTAAATTTGAAATGTTATTATTTTATCTCAGCTGTCTAATTTTTTGTTTTATTTATTAAAAACTTCAAACAAAATTAATAAAAATATTATAAATATTGGTAATTAAATTTTATTTCCGTCATTATATGAATACTTTATTATTTATTCATTGTTATTTAATAATAATATTATTAACTTATTATTTATAATAATATGTTGTTATTTTTTCCACAGTTTTTTATTTATTATTAATAATTATTTATAATTATTACAGAGTAATAATTTTAAATCTAAATTAAATCATCATTAATACTTAGAAATTATAAATTATTCATATATTTATATATTTACATATAAAAACCAATAGACCAAATGAAATATACATATATAAATATTTACATAAGTACACAGACACAAATGTGTATTAGTGAAAACATGGAACAAAATATTAGTATTCATAAATATATATTCATCTTTTTATATTTATGTCCTTTTTTACTATTTAATATTTTTTATTTTTTATTATTTATATGTTGTTTATTAATTATCATTATTACTACTTATTCATTTCTTATTTATTTAGTATTCATCAATTTGAAAACTATTATTTATTTATTAACTATTTATTTTCTATATAGTTTTTATATAGTATTTACTATTTTATATTAACTATTTAATTATTATTAATTTATTAATCAAAAAAAATAGGTTTCTTATCATTTAACCACTTTTTATTATTTCAATTCAATATATTTAATTATTAATAAATTATTAATTGTCAACAATTTAATATATAGTAATTATATATTATATATGTATAAATAATTAGAAACATATTCTTTATATATATATATATATTTCAATAATTATTAATTTATTAAATAATTATTAATTATTAATGATTGATAATTTCTATATTTAATATTCTATTATTTATTACTATGTAATTAATTTTTTATCTATTATTTTTTATGTATTATTTATAAAAAGTTATTTAGTATTCACTAATTCATTTATCTTTATTTTTTTATAACATTTATTTATTTATATATTGTAATTTATAACATTTATTTAGACATAATGTTTCAATTAAACATTAATAACAACAATAGAATAATTATATAAATTTAATTAGTGACATATAGTAAATTAATATATGTGTTCATTTTTACACACACAAACGCGCACACACACACACACATATATATATATATATACAAATATTCATAACTATAATATAATCTATTTAATCACCATATGAATAGAATGATAGAGTAGTGGGGTATTTGGAGAATAAACAATATGTTATATGTTCAATTCTCAGTGAACATTATATATGTTTTATTTCTAGGCAGTATATAATGAAAATTATAAAGGATTAATAGATGAATAATAAATAATAATTACTAATAATAAATATATAATAATGAATGAGTGGTAAATAAAAAATAAAAAATAAATAATATATATTATATATTACTTAATATATTATATAATTTTTTTAATATTTTATAAACAAAAAATAAATATTAATTACTGAATAATTAATTAAAAATATAAATAATTATTAGTGATTAATAAATATAAATTGGTTTTTCAATTATTTTGAAAAATCACCTCCAAATATTTCTTAAAACAGCATTTTAATATTGTTTTCGAAAAGCATCATGAAAAAAATTAGTGGCTAATTGAAAAAAAAAGAAATAGTTAAATGGACTTTTTGGGATTATGTCATAAAAATTTTAATATTGAGTTTTTTCATATAAAGTTTCCATAAGTTCACTTGTGAAAGAATAATTATCCTAATAAATAAATTATATACTGATTTTTTTTTATGACAATTATTCATCCAATTTTTTACTTCAGGTTTGAATCTCCTTTGTGAAATTAGAAAAATGTTTTAGTAGTATAAAAATAAAACATATAAAAATTATTCTAATGATAATTAATCTAAATTCATTAAATTTTAACACATTCATCCAATATTGAAATGATATAGACATCCATAAAAAACATTCATTAAAATTCAAATACTAAAATGATAATGAAAAAAATGAGAATCAAAACATTTAAACATTAATCATTTATTAAAAAAATATGTGAATTACTTACAAGATCAATATAAATTTTCACTTATAGTTGAAATATATTAAAAATTAACCATTACAATCCCAATTTATTAAAAATCTTGCCGTAATTATTATGAAAATAACTATTAAAAACATTATAAAATTGTGACAGATCAATGACTACATGAATTTATTATAGTGATAATATGATTTGTGGAACTGAATGACTGATAGATGTAATATGATCTCAAAAAAGAAAATGTATTTTGAGATGAGGCACTAATAGAAGAAAGAGATGTAAACCTCATTGAATAAACAAAAAAATAAAAATAAAAATGTTTAAAAATTGGTTAAAATAAGTATTTTAAAAAATAAATATTAATATAATTAATTATGGAAGAAATTTGTTTTATTAAAATATTCCTGACTATAAATGTTTAGAATGTTTTTTTTTATAATTATTTTTATTTTGTTAAAAAAAATGGATGTTGTTAAAAATTTGAAGTGTTAGTAGAATTTATATAATCAGTTTCATCAATATTAAATTGTTGGGTTAAAGATATTGATTTGGGGATATAAAAGATATATTTTTCTAGAAATTTGAGATACATAAATATGATAAAAATTTAGTGGATAAAGAAAACTAATGTTAGAGATTAGAAAAATTTTATAATTTAAATAAATCAAAATGTATATTTTGGATAATAGTGGCATGTTCTTTAATGGGAGGATCTATTCATTTTCATTATTATTCGGCTTATGTTTTATATTAGTCTTTCATCATGTGATATTCTATAATTGCGAAATATTTAGGTTGTTAAATCAGTAGAAGTGTGTTGTTTTTTGCATTATACTTATAATAAAATCACTATTTTAAAAATAGTTTTTTTATGATTTTTAATCTAGAAATTTATTTTTGTTTTTTTGTCCATCGATGGTTGAAAATTAAAATAATTACCCATACGTTATCTTAATTTTTATCCTATAAAGTACATGTATAAATTTATTGGATGGAACTAATATATAAAAATCTAAAAGTGATAACAATTTATTTAAGGGTTGAATTCTTTATAATCTTCATTATCACTAATAATGACATCACTTTTATTAATTAATGAGTTTATATACAATGGTTTTTAGTAATGCGTGAGATATGATGATATAATTCTCAATAACATTAATCCTTTTATCCATATAAATCAATCTATCTTCACCAGTATACACATGTTTTACTACTATTATTTACTACGTACAAACATGTTTTATGTTTAGATTGAGAAATATTTTTTATTAAATAAATTTCCATAAATGAAAATATAATTGTTGGATCATTTGTACACAATTTTTTTTATATTTTAATTTCTTTTTATTAGAATTTTTAAAAACTATATAAATATAATATGTCATTATTTATGGGATTGACCCTTCGTTATTTCTATATTTCCTAATTTTAAGTATAAATGTTTTACATTAATGTTGTATCACACATTGGATCTGTTTAAATTGGATAGAATTTAGATTTATGGGAATTTTTAAAAATAATATTGAGTGATTAATATATGATATTAATGTAGTTTGTTTTGTTATAAATTTTGAAAAAGCTGTTGTTTTGGCATGAAAACAATTAAATTATACATATATTAGACACTCAAAATATAATAGATGTTTGTATTTTTTGGAAATTGTTAAACATATATTAGCCATTCTAAGTTCTATTATATGAACATGTATAAATTTGTACAAAAATAATCTCTTTATGTTTTTGAAGTAAATTATATTATATATAATATTAATTTTCACAAATACTTGGAATGATTTCCCAAAAATAATTTATTTTGATGGTGAAATACTATTTTTTATTTACATCAATAATGATTATGAGTATTTTAATAGAGAAAAAATTTATGGGAGGTTAATTTAGGTAGAGACCTCAAAAATGGAAAATTTTAATTACTATAATATATTATGTGCAATCTATGTCTCAGTGTGTATATAATCTCCCATAATAGCCCACTCAACCTGATGAAAAATGAAATTACATGATAAAAAATGTATATCAAACATATTTCGATAAATTAGTTATAACTATTTGTGGAATGATTGATCAAATTTAGTGTAAATATAATACAGAATCACAATAATTAAAAATTAAATTATTATTCAAAATGAAGAAATTAACGAACAATTTTATTAAAAATATAATAAATTGAAAAAATAAAGAATGATATTATATAATTATTAAATCAAATAATTAAATAACTATTTCATTAGGTTTATTTCTTCTTACACTATATGGTGATTATGTGGATGATTTTTTGACTAAAAAATATGTTTATGATGATCATAATTGGTTGAAATATATTAAATTTAAGGATATAAATAAATTTATTTAAATTTATTAATTCATGAAATGGAAATATTTTTATGTGATCAATGAAATATTTTTCCTTAACCGTTTTATATTTAAATCAAATAAGGTACTTACTTTTACTATCCATATGTAAGTGTTATTTAATAAAAAGTAGAAAATAGTTAGATATTAGTAATTTGATAACGAATCTCGTAATTGTTTTTCTAAAATATTGAGTCATTTAAGATTGCATCATGTTAGAAAATTGGTGGATGCAAATGTTATAATGGAAGAAATGGATTTTTAATTCATGGAAATTGAGTTGAAATTTAGTACATACTATTTTGATAGATTAAAAATAAAGAAATTCAGATTTTTTTTGTAATGGGATACTGGTGGGATGTTTTAATAAATATTAATTATTAAACCATAAATTCATAATAATAAAATGGGGGGTTTATTTGACACAAAACTAAATGACATTGAATTGAATATTAATGTGTTAGGTGAAATTAATTTTAATGAGAGACAACTTAATTATGATCTTAATTATATTGAAGTAGAGTTTTTCTCCTAAAATTGATATTGGACAACCACATTGTTTTTCACATTCCTAAAATTTTGATATTTTATAATTTAACGTAGAAATATTTTTTGATTACACATTGACTAGTCATAGTTTAAGGATCTATCAAATATTTTGAGTCAACAAAATTAATTTGTTTTCTAAGGTGTTTTTGGGATATAACATTAAATTGTAAAATTTTCGATGAAAATTCATAAATTTGAATTCAAAAAAAATATATGTTATCAATTGAATTTAACTAAATTTTTATCATTTGAATATGATATTGAATTCAATATCTATACATTTTTTCGAATTTTTAATATTTTAATTCCTTTTGAAATAGATACAAGGATTTATGAACCTGAATTGGATGTCATGTAATTTTAGAAAAAGTATTAGTGATTATAATTATTTATATAAAATACGTTAAAATAGATTTTTTAACAATCCTATAATGGCCTATACATGTTTCTCCCTTAAATATCTTATACTCAGACCCAATAGATCGTTATGGAGTTCTAATTATAGTTCCTAAGTGGATGGGTTTAAGACTATGGAAACATAGGGATTTGAAATTGTGAATGTATGTTCACATCATGTATATGTGGTTAATTTATTTTTTTGGGACTTGAATTCCCATACTGAATGTAGTTTTTGGATTTCATGAGGGAGGATCAAATAGATCATTTAATATGTATATAAAATTCATGATCTTTATATAATGAGTTTTTTTATGGATGAATTAGAAAATGATAACTATCATTGTGAACATGGGACTCAAAATGTTAATTAATTATTATATGATAACATTTAGGATACTTGTTGTTTGGTTGAATATATAACATGTGAATTCATAATGTGAATGGACCATTTGTCGCGTGAATATTCATTAGGTTGTGAACATATATAAACTATAACCATTTCATTTAATTATTACCTTATATTTATCCCCAATACTTGAAGATAAAAATGGATATTTCATCAAGATTTCTGAATTCCCATCGAAATAAATTACTCCTTGTATTCATGTGTTCATCCGATGGTGAAGCAAGGAGATTTATTCCCAAGTTAATCTTTTATCATTCATAAATTTTTATGTTTCATCTAATTCTATATCTCAATGATATGTACACTGATCCCCTTCAGTCTTTTTTAGATCTTTGATATTTCATGGCATGATTGTTGTGGGATTATCCTGGAAGGTTATAGTATTCACACGTGAGAGGTGATTGGGAACAATGTTATCATCCAAATCTCATTCAAAATACATTGAAAAGCAATGGTATGTTATTAATTTTTTATCATTTTATTTTATGTGAAATAATAATATTATCATTATTTATTCCATTTTTTAGATTTTGTAATTTTCTATAATAAATATTCAAATAGATTAATATATGAAATTGGAAATGGTTATAGAAATCTTATGATTTCACCATGATACGAATTTTCCTCTTGATTTTCTAGATTGTGTGCCAGAAATTTTTTTGTTCGTTCCGCATGTTATTAAGTTTGTTTTTTTCACCTTAATTTATAAAAACTATAATTAACCTAAATAATTTAATTTTATGTTATACATATTTATAGATGGATGTTTATTAAACCTATTAATTAACATATTTGCATTGATATAAAATAAAAAATAATTCTTGTTTAATTAAATTATTTTTTCAATCAATAATGTAAATAGCTAAATAACATGAATTTTGAATTGTTGCTATTAATATCACCAATGTGGTGTGTTAAATGAAAGTTCCTCTTTTTATGGTTTTTATTAAAATTTATTATATTCTACAGATAATTTCAAAATAATAATATATATTTCAATTGATAATTATTTGTAAACTCATCATTGTAACATATTATAAATGAAATTATTACATTCTAATGGAAGAAAATTTGCAAAATGATAAATAATAACATTTTGGGATGAATGAGAATGTTTTAGTTTAAAGATGAGATTCCATTATTTTTTAGATTAGATTATCTATTTTCTTTTATGTTTTATTCTAAATTATATATTTCAATCCATGTTCATATTTCTATGAAATGTGATGTGACCCTAGGATTTCTGTTGGATAGTTATTTATTGGTAGGGATGTATTGGTGTTTGTGATGTATTGGATTCTTGTGCCTGTAAAAATCATGGTGGTTTTTATCATGTATTCATAGAATTGGCCCTAGATTATTGGAATGCGATGAAACTAGGATTATCTATAGTCATTATTAAATGAGTGATTATTACATACTAATTTTTTATTGGAGGTTGTCCATTTTTATTTTTTTTCTTCATTACATTCCACATTACAGATGGAAACTAGATTTTCCTAGAATATAATTTTTGTGGTGGTTTAGGATGTGTCCTATAATACAAGTAATTATTGAATAATTATAATAACGTTAAATAAATTAACTAACCATTCGAGTTGGTGTTTCATAAAAACGTAATAGTATTTTACATTAGGGGAGCAAATGAATGGTGATATTATGAATATAGAGCATGGAAATCATTACGATAACAAAATGAAAAATGTGAAATTGTTATTAATAACTGATAAATTATTTAATAAAATGTGGTTTTAAAAAATATTTAATTAATTAAATGAGTGTTCTTGAATGTTTTTTTGATTATATTATATAGAGTACAAATTAGTAATAGAAAGGTCTCCAAGAGATGATAAATCTAGTACAAAATGGGAGTATGTATAATCCTATAGTGTGGTTGTGATAAATTTTTTGTCGTTTTTGTTATCATATTTTGTAAGCTACCCCACCCATTTTGGTTGGGAGAATGGCAGTCATTGGTCCCTAGGAGGGTTTTTTCCCAATAGTATATTGTAGAGTGTTGAATGGTTGACATCCCCCTCTAGAAAAAATCTCTTCTCCGGGTATTATTACATGCTGGTATACACAATGGTTATCGTACTTTATATATGTGTTTGGATGAATTGTTAATGGAACAATACACATTTCAGATGTTTTTTCAAGTACAACTTGTCTAGATCAAAAGGAATTCTAGTGAAAAAACACAAAATTCAAGTATGGTATTGGTTCCTGAAGGATGAAAAGATTCAAAAACCATTGGGGTTCATAGAATCCCCTGAACAAGTGGTATTGAGGTCGTAACTTGATCGAACCATAACATAGTTCAAGAGAATTTACCTTGCATCATATAGCTGTAACTATACCCCCATGCAACATATCTATAGGTAGCAGATCTATATCACCTTTAAAATATCATATTAATTCAAGATATCCTCCATCATTCATGAAATTGATTCACTTAACTCTGCTAGGTCTCTAAATACCATTCTATATCTAAATTTTATGGACGATGTGAGCGTTTAGATTATGATAAAAACTCTAAATTTTTAAATATCTTAATATTCCTGAGAAATAGAGAATATATATTTCTTAAGTTATACATCCTTTGTGAAAATTACTTCCATGGGATTCTATGAACCTCAACCCTTGGTGGATATGCCCCTCTTGAATATCTATGGACTCAATGAAAGAAGAAAGACCATTTTTCCAAGCGGTGTTTCGTGAGATAATTATCATTTGTGAAACCAAAATCATGGAAACTGAGAATTTACTATGAGAAAGGGTAACACCATTTCATGATGAATTCTCTTTCATGATATCCATTACCTTCATAAATCTACTATCTTTCTCAATGCCCCAACATTCATGAAACCCATCATCCAAGACTATCCATAGTTCATGCAATCATATAATATCTATTAGTGAATGTCATGTTCTTGGGGCCCATATTAAAACCCATAAACAATTCAAACACACCAAAACTCTCAGCGTGACTGATACCAAAGCCCATTGTGTCCAACAAATTCGTTTTTGAGTGACCAGGGATATTTTTTTTGACTTTTTATACTATTCATCAGCACCATAATTATTCTTTATCTTATGAATATGCACCATTACATTGGAGTCATTGATTTCCACTCATCCAAAGAATTTTTTATGTCGTGACCCTACTGAAGGATCAATAGTAGTAGAAAAATAATCCCTTTAGGTGGAATCATAGTGGGAAAGAAATTACATATCTCATTATGGATTTAATTTTATACAAAATTAACTTGGTTTTAAATATTACTGTTCAGGGTGTTTCCCCATACAATGTTCATGTTAAATGTTGTAAATATGCCTTGATCCACATCCTCGTCATGAAATGTTATGCTTCCCGTGAATTTCCTATTCACATGGTGATAAACACTGAAAATTCCTTGATTTATGATTATGGGAAGCCCCGTGACTAATCTTCATTAAATGACATATCTGTGGATATCTAATCAAGTCCGGAGTCACTCACACCAATATACTACTACTTTGGGAATCTCATATGTGTAATCCAAACACCACCCCTTAGTAACAGTCCTCCATTGACATTAGTATCCTTACCGTATGAAGTTCAACATCTTGGAATTGTCCCATTACACAACCTTATATTAAGACATCAAAATACATGTTTTTTGAACCCTATATAATAATCATTGTATGTTTGAAAACTCTCTGAGGATCAATCCAGACACCCCAATGTTACTATCAAACCCCACATTTTACATCATCACCCATAGGGACAAACAATACCAAACCACAATAATGAAATCTTCCCCCATTATACACACTCCACCAAATACAATGTCAAATAAATCCACCATGGGACAAGATCCACCTAATCCTACATGTCAAATATTTTCCCCAAACATACACACTCTGCAAAATCCAACCTGTGAAATCCTCCTCCCCATGGGACACCATCCACCAAATCTATTAGGTAAAATATTCCCCCTCTGATACACACTAAACCAAATCCACAAATTGTATAATCTTACACCCCTAAGGATATACTCTAGAAAATTATGATTGTTTAATATTCTACAATATGGGTTACTCATATCAAATACCAAATTTTTATGTCTTTCTCAATTGGGTATCACTCTACCATATCAGATGTGTGAAATCACCCAAAAGGGAAATGTTTAACAAAAACACTGAGTCTGATATTTTCTCCTATGTGGGACACATTAATAAAATCCCATGTGTGAAGTCTTCTTCCCCGAGGGACACACTTATCCAAATTTTCAAGTGTTAAGTCCATACACCGGGGTAAACACTTATCCAATCAATTATGTGTGATCATCATTACCCCATGGGGACACACATTAACACCCAAATATCCACAAAAGTCATTAAAAATGTTACCCTATATTCCTAAAAAGAAGCAATCTTATGACAAACCTAACCCAAAAAGAAGTTATTTATTTGAAGAATTCATCACAGAATGATTTTATATATTTGTGACCCAATCTATAATCGATACCCTATTAAATAATCATGGGATTTAAATTGTAAAAAGACTCAGAAGATATATTCCCCTAGCATTAACTAAAAAATTACCATTATGGGAAGGCTTATTTTTTCCCAATATATTGCATATGATATTCCAATGACATTATAAAGAGAAGCATTTATTTATTCACAACATTCAAAAATCATGATATGAACAACCTACCAAAAATCATTAGTTCCCTAGACATGGCCAATGTTATTATCTACTATATGAAAATATTGAAGTAGTCTAATTAATTGGATTCCATCTGACAATGGAATTTGAAATCAGTTCCATGAATATGACATAATAATTTGAGATTGGCCTAGAATATGTGACAATATCCATAAATGAATCCATATAAGGAAGAACCAACATCCATTTATCCAATATATTTTAAGGTTATAAAATAATTGTTAAAAATAATTAAATATTCTTTTCTTTGTATAGAGGGAATGTGGGGAAACCATTGTTGCATGTATCCACCATGTGGAAATATGATTTGAACTCGAAGATGAGAAATAACCAGAACCAAAATAGTGAACATAAGAAGTAGATATAATTAATAATGTATATGGACTATTAACATTCGAGAATCATTATATTTATATTTCACAGGATCCATATATTTGGAATTAGGTTTCACTTGGAATGCATTGAACATAGAATGAAACAGTTCCATGACACGGGGAAAATACTATTGGGAGTAATTGTTTTGGGATAGTTCTCATGATGATTCCTTATCAGTTTTATAATGAATAAATGAAACCTTAGAAATGATAATTTCATTCACTACACATGTATTGAAGGATAATTCCACATTCATTACATGGAATATGACACAAGAGATTGGATAGCTAATGAAAACATGTACATGGGAAGTGGAAACATTGGGGATGAAATCCTGCATGATTATATTCCTACAATGACAACCACCACATCATCTAATACTAATAACTCACACACAACATATCTATCCATGATTATCCAGAGGAGGGTGATCTACTCCCATGTTCAGCAATTCAATTAATAAGTGGTTACAACCAATATGGTTATATCCTTCCAAGATCTTGATGAATTTACACCATGCTCACACATCCTCCCTCGAGGATAACATAAGGGGAAACCCGTACATGTTTGATTGAAAAAATTATTGCATAGGCTCATTTTAGAGTTATCTGATAGTTCACTCCCATATTCCAATGAGGTAGGGGATAATCGATCCATATCAATTGTAGCCACCACTGGAGAGATTCTTATGAGTGATCCCACTAGGACACATCAGATAAAAACCTGACCAGTCCCACCACTTGAAGAGTAGGTAGACTCCATCATTATTGCACCATCCATTGTCCATGACATGTAATGCCAATACTAAGGGATGACCCTATGCATTTCCAAACAAGAGTCATATGTAGGATCTCCAGTGGACCATACTAGTACCAACATATCACATCATAACCCTACATTAGGGGAATGGGGATACATTTTCTTCCATCTGGGATCGAGACCCCATAAGCCTCTCAGGATGATCAGGTTGAATATCTTAGTCACTGGAGACCATAGTTGAAATTATGGCATTTCTTGTGAGGTGGAATACCATTTTTGGGTTTATTCCTAAACCACGATAAAGTAGTGCAGAGATCCTCCTTGTACTCCCACCGACCAATATATAGGTCCTCTATTTTTGAAGGCATTCATTAATATTATGAACCATACAAGGGTAGGATCTCTCACAATCATCGTGGGGTTCTATCCCATGACCAAGGCCATAATGGTCATCAAATAAAACCAAATGAACCTTATAAAATCCTAGAAGGAGATATATCATGTTGCTTGTGAACATCCCCTTTGAATCATCTTGTCACCGTAGACCTCTCAGACCTTGGGGAAATAGATGATTCAATGAGGGAAAATTCAACACAAATTAATATATTGTGGTAGAACTGTATTGATTGATCCTTGTAATCCTCAAACCAAAGACCAAAATTTCCTTAATTCCCTCCAAAGACACATTCATGTGGAGGATTATTTATCCAACATCCATGGAATCATAGTGAAACCATCTATATCTGTGTAAATTTATGTCCTCTCCACATATACACTAGCTGTTGGAAATATTAATAGGTACAGGGTTACACCATAAATTGATGGTGAAAAATATACAGATTCTCAAATGTATTTTCCCAAACTCATGCCTGAATAATTATGAAAACCCACTTCATATAAAGAGACATTCATGAAGCTGGATTTTCCATTGAGATACATTCTTCAATTTAGATGATATTTGATGAGTGATGTTTCCACTCTCCCAATATATGATAATAAATATAAGTCTATTTCAAGGCATCCTCCATTACCTAAAAATATAAAATTTAGGGATTGGCTCAACCTGTAGTGAGACCTCCCAAGGTATTGAACAAGAGGACATATCGGATCTCGTAGATTCCGAGTAGCTATTAGTCATGTTTTGGACACATGAATCTCCAGATTTTGGATTCTATGAGTCCCTCATCTAGGACCAGGTAGTGGTGTTTCCTAGAAAAACTCTACTTCACACTCCCAACTTCATCACTATTATATATTCTATATAGGGAGGCACAATAACCTTTAGGTTGTTCACCAATAGTGAAAGAGGGTTTAGATGTGGGTTCCCCTAATAGACCAGCATAATGAATCAAATTGATGCAATATGAATCAATATAAACCATATTTTAATAATGTCACCATGTTATATCGTGAAATGAATGATACAATTCAAAAAATGAAAATTCAATCCTCGGGGGTAATATACATCAATTCAGGTTGTCCCGATACATAGACAATGAACATAACATCAAACTGTAAATCCCATTGATAATGATGGATTCCCCATTACACATTCCATGGTGAATGTGGTGACTATTGAACCACTAATGGATCAAAAACATTGGACTGTGGATAGATGGATTTCATGGATTAACATCTCTTTGGGATGAAAATGCACCATGAATACCCGTGATTAATTTATATACACTTCATATGAGACTTTAAGTATGCCTCATGAGTCCACCCAATGAGTTATTATCATGTTATATATGATATATCAACAAAGTCATCCGAAAAGCTCTGTTAGATGACCCATCGAAAAATTCCCCAAAAGATTAGTCAGATAACAGGATAACCTTCTTGTTTCTAGACCATATTGAATATAAAAGGATCACCATTGATATTATTTTCGAGCAGTACATAGATCCCATAAATTATAGAGGATACCTACTCTATACTAATGCGGGGAACCTTGTATTTCATGGTAAGGTTACACTATTTGAATATAATGTCATTGTGTTCCATCTTATTGAAGAAGGTAGAGGATATGATAAATAAATTATATATGAGTCTGACACCATAGTTTAGTAGGATGATTATTATTATCATCATCAAGGTAATGATGAACCTAGAGTTAGTGATCACGTAAATGAATTAGTACCAGAAAAGTCCATCCCGGATGATGTGGTAGCATATCACATAATTCGTATCAAGGATTTGTAATTATTAAAAGTAGAAATTCCCTATGAATTAATGTCATACTCATAATAGTTTGACTGTTTTCGATCACCCCCAAAATTTGGTATACCGAGAGTCACCATGTTTCACTGGAAGGGGGATCCACTACATCATTTGGACCATTTTCTATAGAAAGTGTTATCTAATGATGGGGACTCCCAAATAATTGGATTCCACCATGCTATAATTATTTTTCCAAACACATAAAGGCCATGTTCTTTTATGTACATTGAAATTACCATAAGGAATTGTTTTTTGAGGACCACCATAGATAGTTCATCAATTAGTTAATGTAAAGACCCGTAAAATTCAAGGGAAATTTTTTTCTTAATTTTCTTTAGAATTTTACATGAGCGCGGTTTCTAACGGCACCTGATTCCGAGGCCCGGAGTGCCCGGAATTAATTTCCAAAGTTTGGCTCGGGTACGTTCAGTGAACGAACGAGCGGGAATTCCTAACTTTTGATCCGGTGCTCGGAATTGAAATCTGAGGGCACCGATGAACTTGCAGCGCCGATATTCGCTTAAGGAGACCTTTCCGAAGTTGCGTTTACACGAGGGGAGTTGTAAAAAAATAAAATTGTGAATGTTAAAATAAAAATTTAACTTCAATTTTTATTTTTATCTTCCTTAAGTGTTTTTATCCTTTGGGTGGAAGTTGGGTGATAACCCAACTTCCCTTGGGAGGTTAAGTGGGTGGTGCGGCCCACACGAACCCCACCCCTTTATATTCTCTAACCCTCCCCAACTCACAATTAATGATGTAAACTTAGGTTATAACTTATGTCATTAATAAGTGAGTTTAATTAAAGTTTTGAAATTCAAACTCTTGAATTTCAAAGGTTGGTGTTGTGTTAATAAATTAAGTATGAGCTTAATTTATTATTTTTTGGGTTAGTCCCTTTGTTCCTTGAGAGGTGGAGAGCATTTTCTTCTTCTTCTTCATCTCTGACGAAGATCACAAAGAACGCTCAACATCACGAAGAACACTCAACTTCACGAAGAACGCAGCGTCCTTCTTCCACGACGTCGGACTGCAACGCGTTGGTTTTCCTCCACGACGCCGCAACGCATCCTCTCCGCGACGTGCTTTCCGCGGCGAACCTACGTCCGACGCCGCAACGCACTTTCCGCGACGTGCCTCTCGCGGCGAACCCGCGTCCGTCTACCGCGATGCCGACGACATCTTCTTCCGTGACGACCGACCTCCGTGATGTCCGATCTCCGCGACGCTCGTCCTTCGCGGATCGTTGACGAGCTCCGCGAACTTCCTTCGAGGTAGGGGTTGTTGTTTTCTTTTTGGTTTCCTTATTTTATTCTTGATCATGAATAGCAAGTCTAACGTGTGGCTTTTTTTATTTTAAGTTGCGTTATTATTTTAACGTGAGGGGGGCCGGACCGCACGAACACGACCGAACCCCCCCCCCCCCCCCCATCGTTCTTGTTTAATCTTGCGGGTGGAAGCAAGTGGTGTGGTGTCTTCGCACCATGCGGATGATCGTGCATTTATTTTACGCGGCGTCGTCGCTCTACGCCAAGGAAGAATCTTCAAGAACGCGACGCCGTCGCGCCGCGTTGAATGGAATCAAGGCACGGCGAAGGGGCGCGGTGCCGTCGCACCGCGCCGGATGACGAACGCTGCAGCCGGTTCCGGGCCGCGGCGGGACGAGGAGACCGCGGCCGGTTCCGGGCCGCGGCGGGACGAGGAGACCGCGGCCGGTTCCGGGCCGCGGCGGGACGAGGAGACCGCGGCCGGTTCCGGGCCGCGGCGGAAGAGAAGACCGGCGGCCGGGCCGCCGGCGTCGGAAGCCGAAGGGGGGACCGGAATTTCCGGTCCCGTTGGAGAAAACCGGCCGGCCAGCTGGCCGGCCGGAAGGCATTAAACCGGGGGAATTAATCCCCCGGCCAGCCTGTAAAACCCCCCTCTTTAAGAGGGGGGCGGTTCCATGAAAGGGAGGCAACAGCCCCCCCCCGGTTCCTTTAATTAAATCGGCCCCCACGTGGGGGCCGTTTGTTGCAAAGGCGTGGCACTAAGGCCGCGCCGCTTCCCAAAACAGCGGGGCTTGCCCCCCGCGTGCCGACCGTGTGCGGCCCCTCGCGGCACCCCGAGCCGCCGCGGCCCCTCGCGGCGCCAGGCCGCCGCGGCCCGCCGCGCCGCCGCGCCGCTGCGCCGCCCCAGGGGGGGGTCGGGCCGGGTCGGCCCGGACCCGGACCCCCCCGTTTCGAACCAGAATTGGTTTTTGGCCCATAACTTGAGCCTCGGACCTCCGATCGACGAACCGTCAGCGGCAACACGATCCTTGGATCGAGACGGTCGTTTTGGTATATCTCACTCAAGGTTTCGGGTTACTTTGAGTTCGGCCGGGTTGGTTTGTTCACGAAACCAACCGGGCCTTCGGAGCGGAAACGCTCATATCTTGAGCTACGAACGTCCGATTGACGCGCCGTCAGTCGCGTTGTGTTCCTCTTAGTGAGACAGATCTTTTGGCATACTCCGCCCGAGGTTTGGACACAGGTGGAGTACGGCCGGGTTGGTTCGTTCACGAAACCAACCGGGCCCTCGGAGCGGAAACGCTCATATCTTGAGTTCCGGACGTCCGATTGACGTGCCGTTGACTTTTATGGAATCCTCTAAGTGAGACGGATCTTTTGGCATACTCCGCCCGAGGTTTGGACGCAGGTGGAGTACGGTCGGGTTGGTTTTGCCTTAAAAACCAACCGGGCCCCGGGAACGAAAATGCCAATAACTCTCAGACCGGACGTCCGATCGACGCGTCGTCTGTTGCGTTGAGTTCCTGTTGATGATACGGAACTTTTGGATACATCAACTCTGGTCTTTGTGGCAGTTGATGTATCAGCCTCTCGGCTCGTGGAGCGGATCCTCCGAACGATCTTACTATGTGCGGGAACCCTAGTGCTGGCTGCGACTGTTACTGTGACGACTACTACTACTGCTACTGTGACTGCGACGACGACAGTACAGAGATCCTATGTGGATTCGACGACGACGACTACAACACTCAGCGATCCTACGTGGAACAGTGCTACCGAACCTGTGTGAGCTGAATCTTCTGTTGATCTTGGGTGGTGGAGCGCTTGGGTGTAGCGGCGGACCCGTGGTACTTGACAGTGGTGGTGCGCTTGGATGCAGCAGCAGACCCTTGGCGGTGGAGCGCTTGGTTGTAGCGGCGGACCCGCGATACTCTACGGAGTGTGTGCGCTTGGTTGTAGTGGCGGACCCGCGATACTCTACGGAGTGTGTGCGCTTGGTTGTAGCGACAGACCCGCGACGGTGGAGACGTACGTGCGGAGTACGGAGACCGTGTAGATGACTGAGACCTGACGACTGCTTGACCGACTCGACTTGGAGTGAGTCGACTAGCCCAGTGGACGGAGCGCCCAGTAGTTGGCAGCAGACCCACGGCGGACGAAGCGCCTGGTAGTTGGCAGCAAACCCGCCGTACTCGTCAGAGGAGTACCTCAGTAGGCTATTTGGGTGAGCGCCCAGTAGTTGGCAGCAGACCCTCAGCGGACGGAGCGCCCAGTAGTTGGCAGCAGACCCGCAGTACTCGACAGGAGGAGTACCACAGCAGTCATAGGTAAGTGATCAGTACCTCGGAGTCGTGACAGGACTACTGCACACATCAGAGACGGGGCTCTTCAGCAGCTATGGTTTCGATAATAAAAATCCTGGTTTGATCTGAGTCATTGATCTTTGTGTTTCCTCATGATTGAGATGGGTCGCTTGATAACTTAGGTATATGTATGGGCATATACCTGGGTAATAGTTATCCGTTGATTTCATAAACTTGTTATAAACCGTGTGGACTTGTACTGTTATCCTATGTGGATTTTACTGTTTACTCTTCTTTGTGGATTGGAATGTTCTTGGGCTCGTGTTGGAGCCGAACGGAAATTGGTGACATAGGTATATGTATGGGCATATACCTAATCAATACTGGATGTTACTTCGTGATTGTTAATTTTCTTCGTGGTTTATCCTTTGTGGATTTGAGAGACCTTCAGGGATCTCGGGGTCCCTACTGAGTAGCTTATACTCACCCCTGCACGGGCTTTGCCCGCACTTCGTTGTGTTGGTTGCAGACGACGGACAACGCTGACTATGGATGAGGCTTTCGGAGTAGGTCGGTACCCGGAGGAGGACCACTGAGCGGGACGTGCTCGGAGCGGACAGTTGGACCCGAGGAGTTGTGAGCTATCTGTACCTACCCTTCAGGTTGGATCTGTGGTGGACGATCCAGGAGCTGTGCCATCTGTACCTACCCTTCAGGTAGGAATCGAGGAGGACGTCCCAGGAGCCGCTTGTACTTTCAGTTGCTGTTTTCCCTTTCGAGTTGTACTTTACTTTCAGTTGGGCTTGTATTTCGGCCCCCTTTACTTTTATGCACTTGTAGTTACTTTCCGCTTGCTGATTCTGTGGTGGTTGTTACTTATAAAGGCAATGCCTTCCCTTTTTACTGGGATTATACGCCTTGGTGCTAGTCGCCAGCCCCTGGCCTATGGAAGGCGGGCTTGGGGTAGTCACGGCACGGGCCCCAAGGTCGGGTCGTGACAAATTGGTATCAGAGGAGTTCAGTTCTACCGCAAACTCTGATCTTTTCTATGTGAAGCAATAATGTTTAGCGTATTGAGTGTGGTTATCAGTCCAGGGAGTCCAGTGTTGGTGCGGCGGCCGACGTATCCAGACACCAGGACCCTAACTTCTGATTTCCGACTTAATGCACGAAAACATTGATTGTGTGTGTGTTTCCCAAAAGGTTTAATGTCAGCTCAAACCAGGTCAGCTCACCAGGTATAAATCGTTGACCGTGACGCAACTGTTCAGGATGTCACCATGCAGATAGTTAGCTGGAGTTCCGAGAGAGTTCTCGATGATGGCCCACTGAGCAGCGAGACTCCGCTGCATGGCCCTTTTTCAGTGTTGGCACCTTCGGGTGGTGTACCAGCAGCACCACCACCCATTAGGCAGAGGATGCCACTAGCTGACAGTGCACGCTAGCAGAGCGCGATGCACGAGTTCCAGCAGTAGAGGCCTCTGAGGATACGAGGCGAGACAGATTTCCCAAGCAGCAGTGAACTGGATGGAGGCGGTTGCTAGAGTTCTATGCCTAGCTTGGATACTAGTAGAGCGGATGATGATCTTAGCTCTTGTTGTTTCCAGTGAGTGACCATGAGGTTGGTCCTTATAGTATTGAGGCTTCGGTACGCGAACCGATACCTGGGATAGTACCTACGGGTAGTACGCCAGCTATGTCAATACCTGTTGGTCAGCAGACACTACCGGCGGTACCGGTAGCAGAGACTCACAGGCTTAGTGCCTTACATATGTTTTAGCACCAGATATCCCTCAAGTTTAGAGGTGAGCCTGACTCGTAGGCGGCTGAGGACTGGCTTGAGGAGGTGGTTGTGAGTTTTCTGGAGCTAATACAGCTTCGACAGTACGACATGTCGGAAGCAGAGCACTCAACGTGGCTTACCAATCAATCTTGGTACTCGTTGGTTACGTTGTGATCAGTTCTATAGACTCGAACTTCTAAGCGAAGTGTGTTTAAAGGACATCCGAACCATTACTTTTCCTCTATGCATTTCTACCTATGCTAGGATGCTAGAGAGAACCTTTGTGGTTGTGAACGTTAGCAGTGAAAGGCAGGAAACTAGCGCCAGTCTCAGAGACTCGGGCGTGTAAAATGTTTTAGGAGGAGGAAGTGCTAAGGACAGATGAATCTGCAGGGTAGCAGACGTGGAAGCGGAGCTTGGAGAGCAGCATGTGGTGGTGTACATTTCGACATGTTACGACCACCCGACTTAGTAGTCCCCGCCAGGCTCAGGGAGCAGGAGGGCTGGGGAGGAGAGTAGCTGCATTGCGGTCAAGGAGTGTGACCCAGGAGCTCTAAGAATGATTCGGGGTACGAATTATGTCTACTACGAGTTGCGATATCTATAGACATAGGAACCAATCATTCTACCATTCCACGAATCATGTCCCAGAACTAGAGGTTCCGGGTAAGCCGTAGACTTGACCCTCACGTCTGGAGATACCTTTGGGAGGAGACTCGATAATCACACTTACGCCTACGGTGTGATTTGACCTCGAGGCGAGAGTTTCGGTTGGAATCTCTTGGTGGCAGCGTAGAGGCCTTACGACGTTGATCTTGGTATGATTCACAAATCATACCCCGGTTGACTGTTTTAGGCAAACGTCGGAATGGGTTTTCCTTGGTCGGTGAAAAGGAAACCCTGGGCAGCACATGTTAAACTCAGGCATAAGAGGGTGTGGCCGATCACTCTTGAGTTGGTCAACCCTACCCTTGTGGCAGCAGGAGTTTTGAGTTTCAGTTCTAACCTAAAAAGGGAAACCTCTTGAATTCGAGGGTGACGAACACGTTCTTTTACGGTCTCAACCCGATGAGGTTTCGGAGATGTGGCCGAGGCGGCATGTTATCTCCGAAGTTCGATGGACCCTTTTGATCTTCAGCAGGGTAGGCGAGGAGGTTTACCGCTTGACCCTACCACCTCAGTCGCACCGGGTGCATAATGTCCACCACGTGTCTCAGCTGTGGAGATACATGTATGTTTCTTCACACGTCATCGTCCCCGGGGAGTTGGATGTCGATGACAGGGCGACAAGCACAGAGGTTCTAGTAGAGATCGAGGATCGACAGGAGCAGGTTCTACGTGAACGGTTGCTTCCTCTGGGGTGCTTCTCGGGTAGCACGAGATCTTCAGGTGAGCATATGGGAGCGTAAAGCTCAGTTGCGTGCTCAGTACTACCTTGTTTCCCTTAAGTGTGAGTTGAAGCTTTACGGGGACGTAAAGCCCTGAGGTGGGAGTAATGTAAAGACCCGTAAAATTCAAGGGAAATTTTTTTCTTAATTTTCTTTAGAATTTTACATGAGCGCGGTTTCTAACAGCACCTGATTCCGAGGCCCGGAGTGCCCGGAATTAATTTCCGAAGTTTGGCTCGGGTACGTTCAGTGAACGAACGAGCGGGAATTCCTAACTTTTGATCCGGTGCTCGGAATTGAAATCTGAGGGCACCGATGAACTCGCATCGCCGATATTTGCTTAAGGAGACCTTTCCGAAGTTGCGTTTACACGAGGGGAGTTGTAAAAAAATAAAATTGTGAATGTTAAAATAAAAATTTAACTTCAATTTTTATTTTTATCTTCCTTAAGTGTTTTTATCCTTTGGGTGGAAGTTGGGTGACAACCCAACTTCCCTTGGGAGGTTAAGTGGGTGGTGAGGCCCACACGAACCCCACCCCTTTATATTCTCTAACCCTCCCCAACTCACAATTAATGATGTAAACTTAGGTTATAACTTATGTCATTAATAAGTGAGTTTAATTAATGTTTTGAAATTCAAACTCTTGAATTTCAAAGGTTGGTGTTGTGTTAATAAATTAAGTATGAGCTTAATTTATTATTTTTTGGGTTAGTCCCTTTGTTCCTTGAGCGGTGGAGAGCATTTTCTTCTTCTTCTTCATCTCTGACGAAGATCACGAAGAACGCTCAACATCACGAAGAACACTCAACTTCACGAAGAACGCAGCGTCCTTCTTCCACGACGTCGGACTGCAACGCGTTGGTTTTCCTCCACGACGCCGCAACGCATCCTCTCCGCGATGTGCTTTCTGCGGCGAACCTACGTCCGACGCCGCAACGCACTTTCCGCGACGTGCCTCTCGCGGCGAACCCGCGTCCGTCTACCGCGATGCCGACGACATCTTCTTCCGTGACGACCGACCTCCGTGATGTCCGATCTCCGCGACGCTCGTCCTTCGCGGATCGTTGACGAGCTCCGCGAACTTCCTTCGAGGTAGGGGTTGTTGTTTTCTTTTTGGTTTCCTTATTTTATTCTTGATCATGAATAGCAAGTCTAACGTGTGGCTTGTTTTATTTTAAGTTGCATTATTATTTTAACATGAGGGGGGCCGGACCGCACGAACACGGCCGAACCCCCCCCCCCCCCCCCACCCCCATTGTTCTTGTTTAATCTTGCGGGTGGAAGCAAGTGGTGTGGTGCCGTCGCACCACGCGGATGATCGTGCATTTATTTTACGCGGCGCCGTCGCGCTACGCCAAGGAAGAATCTTCAAGAACGCGACGCCGTCGCGCCGCGTTGAATGGAATCAAGGCACGGCGAAGGGGCGCGGTGCCGTCGCACCGCGCCGGATGACGAACGTCGCGGCCGGTTCCAGGCCGCGGCGGGACGAGGAGACCGCGGCCGGTTCCGGGCCGCGGCGGAAGAGGAGACCGGCGGCCGGGCCGCCGGCGTCGAAAGCCGAAGGGGGGACCGGAATTTCCGGTCCCGTTGGAGAAAACCGGCCGGCCAGCTGGCCAGCCGGAAGGCATTAAACCGGGGGAATTAATCCCCCGGCCAGCCTGTAAAACCCCCCTCTTTAAGTGGGGGGCGGTTCCATGAAAGGGGGGCAACACCCCCCCCCCTGGTTCCTTTAATTAAACAGGCCCCCACGTGGGGGCCGTTTGTTGCAAAGGCGCGGCACTAAGGCCGCGCCGCTTCCCAAAACAGCGGGGCTTGCCCCCCGCGTGCCGACCGTGTGCGGCCCCTCGCGGCACCTCGAGCCGCCGCGGCACCTCGCGGCGCCAGGCCGCCGCGGCCCGCCGCGCCGCCGCGCCGCTGCGCCGCCCCAGGGGGGGGTCGGGCCGGGTCGGCCCGGACCCGGACCCCCCCGTTTCGAACCAGAATTGGTTTTTGGCCCATAACTTCAGCCTCGGACCTCCGATCGACGAACCGTCAGCGGCAACACGATCCTTGGATCGAGACGGTCGTTTTGGTATATCGCACTCAAGGTTTCGGGTTACTTTGAGTTCGGCCGGGTTGGTTCGTTCACGAAACCAACCGGGCCTTCGGAGCGGAAACACTCATATCTTGAGCTACGAACGTCCGATTGACACGCCGTCAGTCGCGTTGTGTTCCTCTTAGTAAGACGGATCTTTTGGCATACTCCGACCGAGGTTTGGACACAGGTGGAGTACGGCCGGGTTGGTTCGTTCATGAAACCAACCGGGCCCTCGGAGCGGAAACGCTCATATCTTGAGTTCCGGACGTCCGATTGACGTGCCGTTGACTTTGATGGAATCCTCTAAGTGAGACGGATCTTTTGGCATACTCCGCCCGAGGTTTGGACGCATGTGGAGTACGGTCGGGTTGGTTTTGCCTTAAAAACCAACCGGGCCCCGGGAACGAAAATGCCAATAACTCTCAGACCGGACGTCCGATCGACGCGCCGTCTGTTGCGTTGAGTTCCTGTTGACGATACGGAACTTTTGGATACATCAACTCTGGTCTTTGTGGCAGTTGATGTATCAGCCTCTCAGCTCGTGGAGCGGATCCTCCGAACGAGCTTACTGTGTGCGGGAACCCTAGTGCTGGCTGCGACTGTTACTGTGACGACTACTACTACTGCTACTGTGACTGCGACGACGACAGTACAGAGATCCTATGTGGATTCGACGACGACGACTACAGCACTCAGCGATCCTACGTGGAACAGTGCTACCGAACCTGTGTGAGCTGAATCTTCTGTTGATCTTGGGTGGTGGAGCGCTTGGGTGTAGCGGCGGACCCGTGGTACTTGACAGTGGTGGTGCGCTTGGATGCAGCAGCAGACCCTTGGCGGTGGAGCGCTTGGTTGTAGCGGCGGACCCGCGATACTCTACGGAGTGTGTGCGCTTGGTTGTAGTGGCGGACCCGCGATACTCTACGGAGTGTGTGCGCTTGGTTGTAGCGACAGACCCGCGACGGTGGAGACGTACGTGCGGAGTACAGAGACCGTGTAGATGACTGAGACCTGACGACTGCTTGACCGACTCGACTTGGAGTGAGTCGACTAGCCCAGTGGACGGAGCGCCCAATAGTTGGCAGCAGACCCACGGCGGACGGAGCGCCTGGTAGTTAGCAGCAAACCCGCGGTACTCGTCAGAGGAGTACCTCAGTAGGCTATTTGGGTGAGCGCCCAGTAGTTGGCAGCAGACCCTCAGCGGACGGAGCGCCCAGTAGTTGGCAGCAGACCCGCAGTACTCGACAGGAGGAGTACCACAGCAGTCATAGGTAAGTGAGCAGTACCTCGGAGTCGTGACAGGACTACTGCACACATCAGAGACGGGGCTCTTCAGCAGCTACGGTTTCGATAATAAAAATCCTGGTTTGAGCTGAGTCATTGATCTTTGTGTTTCCTCATGATTGAGATGGGTCGCTTGATAACTTAGGTATATGTATGGGCATATACCTGGGTAATAGTTATCCGTTGATTTCATAAACTTGTTATAAACTGTGTGGACTTGTACTGTTATCCTATGTGGATTTTACTGTTTACTCTTCTTTGTGGATTGGATTGTTCTTGGGCTCGTGTTGGAGCCTAACGGAAATTGGTGACATAGGTATATGTATGGGCATATACCTAATCAATACTGGATGTTACTTCGTGATTGTTACTTTTCTTTGTGGTTTATCCTTTGTGGATTTGAGAGACCTTCAGGGGTCTCGGGGTCCCTACTGAGTAGCTTATACTCACCCCTGCACGGGCTTTGCCCGCACTTCGTTGTGTTGGTTGCAGACGACGGACATCGCTGACTATGGATGAGGCTTTTGGAGTAGGTCGGTACCCGGAGGAGGACCACTGAGAGGGACGTGCTCGGAGCAGACAGTTGGACCCGAGGAGTTGTGAGCTATCTGTACCTACCCTTCAGGTAGGATCCGTGGTGGACGATCCAGGAGCTGTGCCATCTGTACCTACCCTTCAGGTAGGAATCGAGGAGGACGTCCCAGGAGCCGCTTGTACTTTCAGTTGCTGTTTTCCCTTTCGAGTTGTACTTTACTTTCAGTTGGGCTTGTATTCCGGCCCCCTTTACTTTTCTGCACTTGTAGTTACTTTCCGCTTGCTGACTCTGTGGTGGTTGTTACTTATAAAGGCAATGCCTTCCCTGTTTACCGGGATTATACGCCTTGGTGCTAGTCGCCAGCCCCTGGCCTATGGAAGGCGGGCTTGGGGTAGTCACGGCACGGGCCCCAAGGTCGGGTCGTGACAGTTAAGCTCCTTCTCATACTTGAAAAAGCATCATGGATCTCTTAAAATGAAAATAGACTCTCAAATATTATGTTTTTGTCATAATTACCTAATGGAAGGGAATCAAATATTATAATGACATTCCTACATAAAAGAAGCATTATCATACGATGTGTGTGCAGTAAATTTGAAATGAGTTCCTCCGTACCCTAATATCTGTGAACTACTTTGGTGGATTTCAGGTGTTTTCCAGAAAAACATCAATTTATGGAATATGCCTTCTATAGGGCATGTCATCATTTATTCCCACTGACCCTTTCTTCTCCAATGTTATTCCTAGTAATAGAAAAGACAATCGCCAATTTTATTTCAGTGGTTCCCACATCAGTACACATAGTGGACCATTTTTTGAATGAACTACACATAGTGCATCCTAACCCAGTTTAACCTAGCTAGGGAATTTAACCATACACAAATACCTCATAAATTGAATGTGTACCTGAATCCCCATTAAATCTAGAATCATAGGATTATTTTAAAAAAATGTAAAAAATCCCTATCACTTAAAGGGGGAATGGTCCCATGATATTTCATTTTCTCTATAGAGATCAGATTCCTAAAAGTGATAGAATTATAGAGACCCTATGTAACAACCTGAGATTTTATAAGATATATTCGTTTTAATCTTCTTCTTTATGCTACACAAAGATTATCTTGCAATATACGGAACACCGTATTAGCTTGCAGTATACACAACACTAATCTTGGATCGTGTTACACACAATTTCATGTTTGTTTGATAGTAGTTATTCTATGAAACATTGAGTATATATATATATATATATATATTAAATTTATTTTGGTATACGCAACAAAAAATGAGTCGTGCACTACACGCAACCCTGACTTGGCTTGCGTTACATGTAATCACGACCTTCCTCAATAGTGTGTGATGTACGCAATACCAGGTTTTACTAAACAACGATATATTATTATATTATATTTATGAACTAGCCATTATGAATATTATTAACTAAATATTGAATTTTATGACATTATTATTCATCTTACACATTTTCTATAACATGGTATAAGATAAAAATAAATTTTCAGATAAAATAAGTATTTTTTTAAAAATGCAGTTTTGCCGCCTTTTGATGGCGCACCCACTTTAAATATAGTTTTTGACATGTTTATAAGATAAATTTTACAAAATAAAATTATTCTTTGGAATCAGGATATAAAATTTTACCTTGGATAAAATTTTCATATTGCTATGATAACTTTCATATTTTAATGAATAGTAAACACACGCTATATTTTATTTAAAAACAACTTTTTTCTTCATAATAACTTATGTGGTTAAATTATAATATTGAATGGTTTTAAATTATAAATATAATATATTTTTACCATTTAATATAATGTATGTCATCAGCAATGATTTTACATTGAATTCGTAGGTTGAATATATTCAATCTTTTGCAATGTTTTAAACAAAAACCCGTTTTCTTTCGACAATGGGAATAATTTTATTTTAATTTCTGCAACTTCTGTGTAATGAATTTGGAAAAATGGATTCCATTTTTGGAATCAGTGTGTCCAAATTATATTAATATATGACTTTTTATTTTTGTCCCTTATGAATTGTAACAACGGAAAATTTTATTTACCATAGTAAAAGGTAAATTGGGTAATTAAGGGTAAATATAATATTATATAATTATCCTAATACTTGTCCTAATACAATTGGATGATTATAATTCATCATATTTAATATTTGGGTCGAAATGGAATCCATTAGAACCCACTTGGAGGTGATTAGGACCTTTAGTTTATTTTATTTAAAGGAAAGTGAAATATGTCTCACTCAACTTTAATAATTAAAGTATTTTTAATATAAATTTATACAGAATATAAATTCTATTATAAATAAAAATTTGTAATATATAATGTATTTCTTTATCATGGTAATTTATTTCTAATTTTTAAGAGTTATATAATTACCATATTATCTTATACATTAATGATGCAGAAATTATTTATTTACTGAAAATAAATAATATAGTTTTTATTGAAATAGTAATACATATCAAAAGGCCCAAAAATCTGAAAAAAAAAACATATTAGTAGTGTATATATAAACCCTAATCATCCACTGGAAGAATTGTTGACCATTGGATCCTTATTATGGCGATTATGACACTTATAATATTTTATTTTAAATGATTCCAAAGTTGTCACCTTCATAATTTAATAAAGATAACAATTTACATGTTGTTATTTTAAGATGATAAATTCGAGTAAAATTATTATTATAAAATATTTGATATATATCTTCATCAAAGGATTTAATTTTAATGTTTATGCAACAAATAAGTATATTAAATATTTATACAAAAATGTTGTACTAATTATTTTATTAAGAGATATACCATATAAATGGTTTTAAATATATTAAAATAAATATTATATGAACTATTTAATGTGCTCCACGAATTTTATAGACAAATTTGACATGATAAGAATCTATTAAATATTTTAGTTCTAATATATCTTCTGTGTAAATTTTATTTAAATTCAAATAAATGAATAGTGTCAAAATTGACACTATTGTTATTTTATAAAAATAACGTATTATTAAATTGTTTAAAAATCACAAAAGTATTTAAAAATTATAAATTGAATTTTATATATTCTAAAATTTCATTAAGTATCCAATTATGGAAAATTAAGAAGACATAAGTGATTATTTAAAACCATTTAAAATTTAGATTTTTATTACCAAAAATAAACTTAAATAGATAAAAGAAGGTTAAATCAAAATGATAAGGTTTAAAATAAGATCAAAACATGTCTAAATATCATTGGTTAATGAGATTACAACCCTATATCATCTAATATATGAATTGAGTACTTTTTGGAGGTTTTTATGTGTGGTTCGAATTTATATTAAACTAATATTTTTGAGGATTCCATAGGTGCCCCTCTCCTCCCTTATAAAAGGGAAAATCCTCCCTCTCTTCCTCACACCATTTTGAGCCTTTATGCTCGGCCAAACTCTTCCCATTTCACTTCCCCTCTTCCCTAGACACCTTATAGAGGTACTGGTTTTCTCAAAAGACCAACCCTAGTGCCCTAAGAAGAAGTTTAAAGGGGGTGCGTCGAAGAAGAGGTAATCTCTTCTATCAATTCTTTCAAGCTTATTTCTTCTTCAACTTATTCTTCATTAGTTGTTTCATTATAAAGTAATAACATCAGTATCACTAATATACTGATATGTTATTATAAATATTAAACAACCTCATTTCACCTTCTATCCATCCTACGGAAAATGAAATCCCCCCGCGTGCGTACGTACGGAATACCGTCTCCAGACCGTGGTGTAATATGTTTTTCCAACACCACCTTACATGGATGGGTATAACGGTGAAAAAATAACTATATATAGTTACCAAAACATCATACTGATTCTGATATATTGTATCATCTACTCCAATTCAATTCAGTAATTATGGGAACGATATCATCGCTCGTGTGTATGTACGGACTACCGTCTCCACAACGCGATGAGATTCATTCTCAATGAATAACCATTCATGAATGATTATAAAGTATATATAATAAGTAATCATGAAATATATGAAATAATAATAATACTATATTTATGTATATATATATGTATTTCATCCAATTAATTCCATTCAATTCAATGAGGAAACGAAAACAACGTTCATGCGTACGTACGACCTACTGTCTCCATGAACGATGTATTTCATTCCATTTATTGATCTATTATATATATGTATATTCTGAATATATATTATATATAAATCAGGTTTTATATTCTAGAATTATGTAGTCATGATCTATGTAATCATATGAATAATTTCAAGTCAAAACACGGACGACGAATGAAACGATTTTACCCAAAACGCTCTTTAACGTGGAATTTACAAAAGAACGGGGAATATAATGTCATAAGTGAACCATATACGATATCATAACAATGAATATGATTCTGTAATAAGTCAATGAAATTATTTAAATCATTATACAGGAGGTTCGGATACGTACGAAGCATATCGGACCTAAGGTAAGGGATAACTTTTCCAATCTCCTTATCCGAGATTGTTTATTCGTAAGTCTTTACTAGGTTTATTGATCTCATCCATGTCCATCTTTCCTAAAAATGGTTTCATGTATGTTTAATGTCCTTTTTACACATTTTTTAATTTTACAACATGGTATGTATGGAATCCTTTTTTAAGAGGTACTTTTTGACTTTTCTGACAAAAGTAGGAGAAGAATGTTATTTTTAACTTATACGGAATGAAATGATTTTTACGGTTTTATAAAGCCTTATTTTCATGAAGCTTCCTCCAAAAGATTTCATGAATATTTTCAACAAAATCATTTTCTTTAAAAATTGGCTGACATTTTGTGAAAATAAAATTATTTTGAAGAAGAAAGGATATTTTCCTCAAGAATTAATTTCATGTTTTTTATCAAAATCATTTTCATATAATATGACATTATTTCACATGTGTATGTTTCAATTATAATGTCTCTATAATTTACAAGGTTTCACTTTTATTGTTATGAAATGATATCCATATATTTCATATGGATTATGTGATGATTGGATGATGTTTATGAAACCCATTTTATTTATTGGGTTATTATGAATGCTGTATGTTTATTTTGTGGCACAAGTAAGAATGATTTCATTATGAAATGGGTGGGACCTATATCTCCCTCCAATACATTGGGTAAAGATTTATATCTCATGAGATAGACATGGATAGAATTGTATGTTAATCCGGTTCAGTGTTAAAGTACTGAAACGAGGAGTGAACTCGATTCAGAAAGGGACTTTCTCCACTAAGATGGTCTTGGCAGAAATGCCTTGGCTACCATGGAAATCATAACATGTGTTGAATGGTTGCCACAATTAAATTTTTTATTCCCATTATATTTTATCATGATGGATGTTCCATTATGATATATGCCTTACAAACTTCCATGATTTATGTATTTTCTCATGATTTTGATGTTTAAATATCATTTTTAAGTTTTTGATTTCAAATGTTTATGGATTGTTTTATGTTCACTATGTTTCCCCTTAAAAAGAATTTGAGCTCACCCTTTTTATGTTTTCCTTTCCCCAGGATATAAGGAAAAGTTTTAGGTTAAAAAATTGATGATCTTTATGGGAGATGTTGAGGATCATTCACCATGAATAGAAGATTATGTTCCAAGTTTCCAAAGGCACTAAACTATTACGGTCCTTTGGTGTCTATTTTTGTTATGTATTAAGTATTATGCAAAAGTAATTTAATGTCCATGTACATCAAGATTCGAGTCTCTACAGTTGGTATCAGAGGAAAGGTTTAGTCAACCATTAGAAACTAGGATGAGAAAACTATAGTGAGATCCCTATAGATATTTCTAAGGTATGTCTAAGGATGTCCCTAAGGTTATGTATAATTATATGTTATAGTCCTAAAATTCCGGTAACTATATTATAATTAAACCTAAGAGGTTAGATGTCGAAGGTACTCCCCCTTGATTATGTTATTTTCCTTGTATGATTTTTGCCTCTCACAGAATTATTGTTTTCTTTTAGTCAATGGAGGGAACCAGAATGAATTCGGTTAACATTGAATCCAATGGAAAAACTGGTCACTATGAACAAAAAAATTGCATAATTCCTAGAGAGAAAGATATTGTGATTATTCCAAATAAGTCATCGCGATATATGATTAACAAGGTGAAATTTTCTGGAATTCCTAATTCATCAAATAAGAGGAAGATTGAATTTTATGCATGTTCGCATGTTGAGGAGAAAAAATAAAGGAAGATTGAGACTTCTAAAGAAATGAAGAAAAACCTTGAGGAATAACTCAAATGGGGGGACATATGTTATCTGTGTGGAGAAAGGGGTCATAGAGTGACAGAATGTTATGGAGTTCAATTTCTTATTTGTGTATAACATGGGCATTACCCAACTCAATGCCCTGACCTAAAAAGTTACTTCTAAATCAAGGAATGACTTCTTCCAGGACAATCATTGAAGAGGATGTATTGAAGTGTTTATGTATTGGTATTCAAGAATAATGTTGTTGAGGTACTTTTATGGTGTATTAGAATATTTTTGTATTAGTCTATTGTGGTTTTTAATAATATTATGGTACCGGTAACCATGAAAAGTGATTCAAATATTTTGGAAAGCAGATGATATGCGCATAATGAAGGGATAAGGAGAAAATGAAATGTTTGATAGTGTTCATGAGATAATGATTGATATAATGCCTAAGTGATATCATGGTTTTATTATATAGAATTTTGAGTATTTTGGTATGTGGAAAGTGATAACTTTTAACTGCGTTCATTTTTTCACTATGGTTCAATGGTTGTTCATTATTTTCAAGAGAATACATCAATAAGGCCTTCGAATGTTTATAATGTGACCAACAAGACATATCTTATGATATATGGGGATCAACGATGGTATTAACATGCTTGTTATATGAACTCTTTGGTAATCGTTTTCACTATAATATGAGATTGGACAGTTGTAGTTTGGATAAGCTTAATGATTAAAATGGATTATGTTGGACATAAGTTAGTATTGTTTAAGGCTAGAAATTTATCAATATTATTGATGGAATGTTATAATAATGTATTTTTACAAAAAAAGGACAACCTACAGAACTGGTGATAGCCCATCGTGTCGGAAAAGGCTGTAGAAATAGAACCCACAACCGATGTGTGAATGGCCTTTAAAACCTACCACTGGCCTATATGAAGTCCCTGGTTAGTAGAAACTAGTTTTATTTTATTAAGCGGTATGATAGATGAAGTATAAGTCCATCATTGGAATCATATATGATAAATATCACTATAGATGGACTTATGTATATTTGATAACTTTTGCAAACTTTTTCGTTTGAGATAGATGGAATTACCTTTCATTCTATCATATGATCTGCTAACACTTCGCAAATGAAAAATTCAACTTCATTTCTTTAAGAGATGAAGTGGATATTGTCCAAGGAACGACCAAAGATGGGATTGTACCAAAATCAAGATCGTATTTCTACTAATTCCAATTTCTTCAACTTTAGGGAAATTATCTTGAATAAAAAATAATGTTGTCATGGTGTCATTATATCCAATGAATCAAATGGTACCTTAGATCATCAAAAATTAATGGCATTGTGATTGCTAGCTTTTTCATAGCCATGTTCTCTACCACTCTCCATCAGAACATGATGTTTAGATTTCTCTTCCATATCAATATTTTCACCTATCTTCTCTTATATGGAAACCCAATGATGAGTTACTTTGGGTAATCTTTATGTTTCATACTTTAGTTTTTAAAATTAAGTTTTAGTATTCCTTTTTACGACATGGGTTTCTATGAATAGTAAATGATTTATAACCCCGACGAATTTCGAGGGAGAAATTAATTTTAAGGGGGGTAGAATGTAAAAACCCGAGAATTTATAAGATATATTCATTTTAATCATCTGTTGTACGCTACACCATGATTATCTTGAACTATACACAACAACGTATTAGCTTGTAGTATACGCAACACTAATCATGGATCGTGTTAAACACAATTTCATGTTTGTTTGATAGTAGTTATTCTACGAAAAATTGATTATATATATATATATATTCAATTTATTTTGGTATACGCAACAACAAATGATTCATGCACTACACGCAACCTTGACTTGGCTTGCATTACACGCAATTGTGACCATCCTCGATAGCATGTGTTGTACGCAATACCAGATTTTACTAAACAACGATTTATTATTATAATATTTTTATTAACTAGCCATTATGAATATTATTAAATAAATTTTGAATTTTATAACATTATTATTCATCTTACACATTTTCTAGAACATGGTATAAGAACAAAATAAAATTTTTCGGGTAAAATAAAATTTTTTCAAAAAATGCAGTTTTGCCGCCTTTTGATAGAGCACCCAATTTAAATCTAGGTTTTGACATGTTTATAAGTTAAATTTTTCAAAATAAAATTATTCTTTGAAATCATGATATAAAATTTTACCTTGGATAAATTTTTCATATTATTCTGATAACTTTCATATTTTAATGAATAGTAAAAACAGACTATATTTTAATTAAAAACACCTTTTTTCATCGTAATAACTTATGTGGTTAAATTATAATATTGAATGGTTTTAAAGTATAAATAGAATATATTTTTACCATTTAATATAATTTATGTCATTAGCATTGATTTTACATTGAATTCGTAGGTAAAATAAATTCAATCTTTTTCAATGTTTTAAACAAAAACCTGTTTTCTTTCGACAAAGGGATTAATTTTAATATAATTTCTGCAACATCTGTGTATTGAATTTGAAGAAATGGTCTCCATATTTGGAATCAGTGGGTCCAAATTATATTAATAGACCACTTTTTATTTTTGGGCTTTATGAATTGTAACAATGGTAAATTTTATTTACCATATTAAAAAGTAAATTGGGTAATTAAGGTAAATATAATATTATAAAATTATCCTAATACTTTTCTTAATACAATTATATGATTATAATTCTTCCTAATACAAATTTGGGTCGAAATGAAATCCATTAAAACCCACATGGAGGTGATTAAGACCTTTATTTTATTTTCTTTAAAGGAAAGTGAAATATGTCTCACTCAACTTTAATAATTAATGTATTTTTAATATAAGTTTATACAGAATATAAATTCGGTTATAAATACTCATTTGAAATATAAAATATTTTTCCTTGTCATGGTAATTTATTTGTTATTTTTAATAGTTATTTAATTACCTTATTATCTTATACATTAATGATGCAGAAATTATTTATTTAGTGAAATATCAAATATATAGTTTTTATTGAAATAGTAATACATAACAAAAGGCCCAGAAATCTGCACAAAACTTATTAGTAGTGTATATATAAACTGTAGTCATCCACTGGATGAATTTTTGACCATTTAGATCCTTATTATGGATATTATGACACTTACAATATTTTATTTTAAATGATTCCAAAGTTGTCACCTTCATAATTTAATAAAGATAACAATTTACATGTTGTTATTTTAAGATGATAAATTTGACTAAAATAATTATTATAAAAGATTTGATATTTATCTTCATCAAAGCATTTAATTTTAATTTTTATGCAACAAATATTTATATTAAATAATTATACAAAAATGTTGTACTAATTATTTTATTAAGAGATATACCAAATAAATGGTTTTAAAAATATTAATATAAATATTATATGAACTATTTAATGTGCTACACGAATTTTATAGAAAAATTTTACAAGTTAGGAATATATTAAATATTTTATTTCGAATATATCCTCTGTGTATTTTAATTTAAATTCAAATAAATAAATAGTGTCAAAATTGACACTATTGTTATTTTATAAAAATAACATATTATTAAATTGTTTAAAAATCAAAAAAATATTTAAAAATTATAAAATGAAATTTATAGAGTCTAAAATGTCATAAAGTGTTCAATTATGGAATGTTAATAACACATAAGTGATTATTTATAACCATTTAAAATTTAGAATTTTATTACAACAAATAAACTTAAATATATTAAATAAGGATAAATCAAAATGATAAGATTTGAAATAAGATCAAAACATGTATAAATTTTATTGGCTTATGAGATTAAAATCCTATCTCATCTAATATTCTAATTGAGTCATATTTGGTGGTTTTTATGTGGGGTTTTTAAATTTATATTAAACTAATATTTTTGATGATTCTAAAGGTGCCCCTCTCCTCCCTTATAAAAGGGAACATCCTCCCTCTCTTCCTAACACCATTTTGAGCCTTGAAGCTCATCAAAACTCTGTCCATTTCACTTTCCCACTTCCATAGAAACTTTATAGAGGTACTGGTCTTCTCAAAAGACTAACCCTACTACCCTAAGAATAATTTTAAAGAAGGTGCGTCGAAGAAGAGGTAATCTCTTCTACCGATTCTTTCATGTTTATTTCTTCTTCAACTTATTCTTCTTTAGATGTTTCATTATAAAGTAATAACATCAGTATCAATAATATACAGATATGTTATTATAAATATGAAATAAACCCATTTCACCTTCGATCCATCCTACGGAAAACGAAATCACCGCGTGTGCGTACATACAGAATACCGTCTCCACACCGTGGTGTAATCTGTTTTTCCAACACCACCATACTTGTATGGGTATAATGGTGTAAAGAATAACGATACATAGTTATTATTACATAATAATTATTCTGATATATTGTATCATCCACTCCAATTCAATTCAATAATTAAGTGAACGATATCATCGCTTGTGCGTACGTACAGACTTCCATCTCCACGACACGATGAGATACATTCTCAATGATTAACCATTCATGAATGATTATAAAGTATATATAATAAGTAATCATAAAATATATGACATAATAATGATATTGGATTTATTTATATATATATATGTATTTCATCCAATAAATTCCATTAAATTCAATGAGGAAACGAAAACAACATTCATGCGTACGTACGGCCTACAATCTCCATGAATGGTGTATTTCATTCCATTTTTCGATCTATTATATATATGTATATTCTGAATATATATTATATATAAATCATTTTTTATATTCTGGAATTAAGTAATCATGATCTAAGTAATCATATAAATAATTATAAGTCAAAACACAGATGATAAATGAAACAATTTTACCCAAAACGCTCTTTAACATGAAATTTACAAAAAAAATGGGTAATATAAAGCCATAAGTGAACCATATATGATAGCATAACAATGAATATGATTCTGTAAAAAGTCAATGACATTATTTAAATCATTATATATGAGGTTCGGATACGTACAAAGCATATCAGACCTAAGGTAACAGATAACTTTTCTAATCTCGTTCTTATCCGAGATTTTTTATTCGTAAGTTTTTACCAGGGATATTGTTGTCATCCATATCCATGTTTCCTGAAAATGGTTTCATGTATGATTAATGTTCTTTTTACACATTTTTGACTTTTACTACATGGTATGTATGGAATCATTCTTTTACGAGGTACTTTTTTACTTTTCCGACAAATGTATGAGAAGAATGTTATTTTTAACTTATACGGCATGAGAGTATTTTTACAGTTTTATAAATACTTAAATTCATGAAGATTCCTCCAAAATATTTCAAGGCTATTTTCAAAAAAATCCTTTTCTTTTAAAATTGCATGACATTTTGTAAAAATAAAATGATTTTGAATAAGAAAGGATATTTTCCTCAAAAATTAATTATAAGTGTTTTATCAAAACCATTTTTCATCTAAGATGACATTATTTCATATATGAATGTTTCAAGTACAATGTCTCTATAATTTACATGGCTTCACTTTTATTATTATGAAATGATATCCATTTCATTCATATGGATTATGTGATGATGGGATGATGTTTATGAAACCCATTTTATTTATTGGGTGATTATGAATGATGTATGTTTATTTTGTGGCACAAGAAAGAATGAATTCATTATGAGATGGGTAGGACCTATATCTCCCTCCAATGAATTGGGTAAAGATTTATATCTCATGAGATAGACATGTATGGAACTGTAATTTAATCCGGTTCAGTGTTATAGGACTGAAACGATGAGTGAACTCGATTCCGAAAGGGACTTTGTCCACTAAGATGGTCTTGGCAGCAATGCCTTAGCTACTATGGAAATCATAACATGTTCTAAATAGTTTCCACAATTACATGTTTTATTCCCATTATATTTTATCATGATTTATGTTCCAATATGATATATGCCTTATGTACTTCCACGATTTATGTCTTTGCTCATGATTGTGATGTTTAAATTTCATGTTCATGTTTTTTCTTTCAAATGGTTATGAATTGTTTTATGTTCACTTTGTTTTCCCTTACTGGGAATTTGAGATCACCCTTTTTAGGTTTTATTTTCCCCAGGATATAAGGAAAGGGTTTAGGTAAAAATAGGGAAGATATTTATGGGAGATTTTGTGGATCTTTCACCAAGATTAGAAGATTATGTTCCATGTTTCCACAGGCACTAAACTATTATGGTCCTTTGGTGTCGGTTTTTGTTATGTATTAAGTATTCCGCAAATGTAATGTAATTTCTATGTACGTCAATCTTCATGTCTCTACACCCTAGGAGTTTAATCAAATATACTACATGTATCATTCCCCATATCTCTTAATCATTGGACACTCCATAAATGTGCTAATTTTCTTCAATTTTTAGCTATATGAACAAGTGGATTTTCTTTTAGTAAGATTGGTTGAAGTTCCTTCCCAGGTGGAACAAGTATCCACAGACACCTATAGTGATAGTGAAGAATTATATGTGTGGAAAAATATTCCTATACATGTTACATATAATTAAAATGATTTGTTATTTTGTAATACTAACTATGGTTTCCATGGTACCATCTATTCTTTCTTGAGTAGGCTAGGATGACCTGTGTTTGCATCTCCTCCTATGATCACTACATATGAATCTACATTATATAATTCCACTTAATGGAATAAGAGATGTCACAAGTGTAATGGAAATTAGATTCCCCCACTAGTGATAAAGTTATCCACTCACATTTATAATTCACTCCTTTTGATATGTAATATATTCATAGGATAATCCCACGTACAAGTTATTTCTAAGATGACGAGAAATAATACTCCTTCATAACTATTGTTGAACATGTTGGCTAATTAATATCTCACAAAATGATGACTTATATGAATACCCACAAGATCCCCAAGATAATGGAATCAGAGGATATGTATTGGAAAAACTAGATTATGGAGTTTTCATGTTATAATTTAAATCTATAAAATTTAGGCTATTTGAAAATGGAAAACATTCCTCATATTGGATTTAGAAAATAAAGACTTCCAATGATACTCTATTATGAATTTCCAATTAGGTGACAATTTTATCTAACCATGGGACATAGCCACAACTAATCATTGATCATAAACATTCAAGAAAGTCCTAAGTCTTTTCGATCATCATCTAGTAATTAATTGTTTTGAGAAGACTAGCTTGATAGTTGTAAAATATATCCAAAAATATCTAGGAGCATAATATTCTTCTAACAACATCTGTTATTCCCCCATCCAAGGCATAACACTCCATAAGAAAAAAATATTCCCCTATTAGGACATATTAATTGATAAATTCCTTCACTAGAAAACTCATGAGGTTTTTTTATTAATGTGGCACTCCTTTTTTCATTTGAAATTCATAAGGCCCTTGATAAATTCTAACAGATCCCCCATCTGTTTAAGTATGTTGTAGCTATAACTGAGGCCTACTATGTAGAAGATGAAGAGAATGTTTACTTTTGATTTATTATATCATTTTCTGGTAGAGTTAAAATTCTACACAAATCAACAGAATATACTCGCACTATATATCAATGATTACATTAAAAAAATATAAATCAGTTACATTCTAGTGGATGCTAGCTATGGGATCAACCACATATATACCTAGATGCTACATGTTTTTGGAAATTAATAATCATATCTTAGACCCTCTAACTTGAAAATTCATGGATATGATAATTTGACATGAATAATATTGAAAACATCAGTCGATGTATCAAATTTGTAGAATGATTTCATGAAAAGAATTTACGAATGTCTCATAATATACTGCTCAAAATTCATTTTTGTTAATTCCATGGTGTAATATTCAAGAATAAATCCCTTCTTCATAACAACATTGCATTAAGTACTCCCATTATGGTCAAGTTGGGGTACTCTAGGGGGATACTCCATTTTCACTGCAATATGGTCCCATATATAGAAGATAGTTTCAAAAATAGGAAAAGAAATAATGACTACATTGATGGGGTGGATCACATCAATTACCCTATGGATTTAGATAACATTGTAGATGATCTATGGAAAGATGTTAATGATAGTTTTTTTTTACCAACTAATCAATTAGAGACTACTGAAAAAGAAATGGGATTTGATTCATTATCTCAAACAAAAATTATTTCTCATAATGTACCTTATAGTCCTAAACTGTATAGGCCTGGTCGATATAAGATGATAGTTTTCCTATAATGAACTAATAATTTCTCCATATTGAAACTGAACCACATCATTTGTCCTGTTATGGATTCAAATTCGTTCTTGATGAAGGCCATCAAATTTCTATTACTTCAATAATAATGGTAGTTTGCACAACTAGAAACTGAATGGAACAAGGTTAGTAGATTTGGTTTTATAGATTTTTTAAAAAAATATAAGATCTAATTAATGATTTTTTATCCCCAAGTATAGTGACTAATATTATCCTAGGTCATAAATCCACGAAGAGTCACTTCTTCCTTCTAATCAAACAATAATCAATTATACAGAAGATTTTGAGATTCTCGTTTCATTTGAAGAGGGTTTTTCCACAACTATTGAAGAGATAAACTTGGGGAACCATGGTATGAAGTAACATATAATTAAAACTCCAATCTATGTATCTATGTATCTAGTGGAAAAACATATGTATGTGTCCATTTAGAAAAAACACCATGATGTATGTTCATAGAGTTATAATGAGATTCTACAAAAAGTCCCTCATACTTTCACACATCACCTTGTCCTCTCAGTTGGTCATTACAGGTTCAAATATCCCATGAAAAATAAAAACCTCTCTCATGATTCAATAGTCAATGTTGTTTCAGAAAATCATATTAAATCCATTTTTTTGGGTGGTATAGTAACCATGGTGGCCATCAATAATTTTTCTATTCAGGAATAATTATTTTTAGATTGAAGTCTATATCAACATCAAGTATCTCAAATTCAATTTTCGGAATAATAATTTTCCATTTTTGGTGATAGGGATGTTGATTGATGTTTTTGGTGGGTCTGAGACTTTCTTCATTAAGGATGGATAATCTGTGTATAATATAATCCTGATGGACCATAATGATGTAGAGTCCACAAATTTGGGAGAATGTTATGGGAATTTCTTCTACCTTCTATTTCCTTTTTGATTGAGGAGAATTGAAGGTGAAATATCAGTGTTCGTTACACTATATATTTATGACAATTGTGAAGAAAATAGTGGATTATTATGTGGAAGAGTTGGTGGTCTAATCCCTCAAACTCTAAAAAAAATCTAAAGGATACTATTAATGATGTGAGAGTCCATAAATCCTGAAAAATAGATATGAAAAACATAAACTACACATTCATAGTTACCCCTAGAAAAAGTTCATTTATTTTTTCATATGTTGTAGAAAAATAGAGACTAACCTAAAAAAAATAAATAGTTCCAATCAAATTCATAACCCAATGAAATTGTTGAGTGTACCTGGGAAACTAAGTCCAAATTTACAAAATACATTGATTTAATGAAAATACTTCAATAAATAACATTTTATTTCCAAAGACCATGATAAGGGGTTTCATTTTCCAATATAACATGGAATGATAAATTTCACATGAGTATATGAAGCAGTACCTAAAATAGTATTTGTTGTTAATAACACAAGTTTCAAGAAAAATAATTTTTCATTTTCATGACCTCTATGGAATGGTCCCTAAATTCTCTAATATCTATGAAAAACAAAATAGGAAGGTACCAAAGAATGTACATTCTGAGCTGCATCCTCCTTGACAAGGACACCATATACTCCCCCATAAATATTAGATTCGTCATGAGGGTCCTTCTATTACAAGTGATGATATTTTATTTTTAGTAATAGTAGATACAATTATTTTTTTTATTATACCACATAATGTATATTTAAAAATCTTAATATTGATGTGATTATTGGAATATTGGCCAGCTATCAAAAGTTAGGGTTTTTAATGAATGTATATGAAAATAAATTCATGAACAGGAATTCCAGATACACATCTATCTTTTGAATATCATCCCATGTATTTTTTCAAAATATATGAGCATATTATCCTAGTGGATTAGGCTATTCAATATTTGAAGATACATTTTTATTGTTCCTTTCGTAGTGGGAATGGTAGAAGGATCATTGAATCTATGATCTACAGTGAGCTCTTTTTATCATATTCATCACTATAGAATATAATATCTTTTAATTAATATTACTATTATTATGAGGATTCACTACAAACATGGCATAATAATAATATCACAATAATGGTCTAAATATGGGACCCAAGATTGATTTCCCCTATTAAAGGATAAGGAAAACTTTGAGGTTTTCATCGAACAGATAAAAATGACTGTAGAATCAGAAAAAAATATATTTGATCATCTTCTATAGTTTATGAATAAATTGATGTATGAGCCCCCTTCCAAGGTTAATGAGACCCATGATACTCAATCATAGAATGGTTGAGATGATACATTGGAAGTCCTTGATGCATCTCAGAGAGAACACGACCATGATGAATTGGTCACTCATGTTTTACACCATAGATTGGTCACCCCCACTACAACATATTATGTTGATTTATTGATCTATCAACTGAATTATAGATGTTTTATATCATTGTACTCAAATAATCCAACATACATTGGAATTATTGATTAAATAATACCCATTTCAAGTATCTATATAATTGAAATTTTCATTCCAGTGAAATCAATGAATGAATAAATTCTCTAGAGTACAATGTAGTTTACACATAAGAGTGGTCATAACAATGAGTAATCCCTTCATAAAAATACATATTATGGAGTTATAATTCATTGAATCTATAGAACTGAGATAGTTCTTACCAGTCTAGATGGTCATGGTAACACCCAGAGTTTTTATAGACCATTTATCATGAATAAATGAAATTATCATTGATATATTGATTTGAAATTATTTATACATTCCATTCCCATGTAATCATCTTGGTTTATGTTACATGTGACAATAACTAGAATTATGTCACATGCAACACTAATTTGTCTTACATTACATGCAACAAAGAGTTTATACAAAAGAGCTCTTATAATTATTTAAATGAGATAATTATGAATTAGTCATCAAACATAGTTATATGAATAGTAATAATAGCTATTGAAATATTGTTAATATTTTTTTATCTAAATAAAACATATATATAGTGAAATATATAATTTTTATTAATGACCTGATATTTTTAAAAATAAAATTTTCTAAAATGAATTTATTTTCATGTCCTTTTGTGAAAAATAATTAAAATACTTTTATATATATTTATAATATTATCATTATAAAAACCGAAATATAATTTATTTATTTATAATGACTAAAATATTTGAGGGTGAATTTTTGTGAATTTTTAAAGAATCATCATTTTTGGATGAGTTGTGAGAAATGTAGAATGTTAAAAAAACTATTTTTTTTCTAATTTACTTATTAGGTTAAAATATTTTTTAAAAATTTATAATGTTTAGTTATAATAAATATTAATTTATTAATCTAATATAATTCGTTGTAATCTGTTTATCATTGAAATTGTATATGAAAAAATATCAAAATTTTGATCATTTTTAATTTAAAACCACTCAATGTTGTCCCATCGACAATATTAGATATAAATTAATTTATGACACATCATTAATTAGAATTTAGAAAAATAATTTTAGGTTATGAATAAAAATTATTAATAATTTATAATAATTTTAAATTATTTTTTAACTAAAATATTAGTGAACGTAATTAATATTAATTATAAAAATTAAAGTTATATTAATCTTATCAAGGGAATGAAACATAATGTTAACTGTCGAAATGAGGTATACACAATTAAATGACCCACTTGATTGTGATTATTAATCAATTTACATTCCATTAATTAGTTTGTATTGTTTTCTATGACTCTTTTAGGTAATAAATGTGTACACCAAACATGTATTAAAAAATGTCATGAATGTCCCCTCCATTCCCAATAAAAGGACATCACCTTTACACATTATCCACACCTATAAAATTTATTAGGATCATAAATTTTCTACAAAATACACATCCCAAATCCCTACCATACTTATTTACACAATCATTTTGGTTGAAAACCTTCCCAAGAAGCCCTTTGGTAAAAACCAAAAGGAGTTACCCGGTTAAGATATAACACATTCCATCAAACTCCTTTATTTTAATTTCATTCTAAAATATTTTGGAAAAACATATTTTTTAATTACTTTAAAACCCCAGTATCGTAAATATATTGAGATATTTTTTTACTATAGTTTTTACCAATGATTACACATGCTTCCATTTACTGGGTAACGAACATACTGTTTATGTGTACTGATAACTATCACATCACAAAATGATTATTATTCAGTTTCCATTACTACTGATTTAGTGGAAATTATGATAGTAAATATATTTATATATATTAAATTTGATATATATTATTACTTTATTATTCTAAAATTATTTTACAAAACAAACCTTTATACATTCCTTTTTAAAATACAATAATTTCGTTTGAGGAAGTGTGGATTACCGCCCCCTCAAAGTAAAATGATCCATTCACACACTACATGGAATTAATTAAGGATGTGTTTATTTAATATATATGATATATATGATATATCATTTCTACTGTAATTATTACATATATAAAAAAATATACATATATTTTATTTACAATCTTTCTTTCAATATGAAAATTAAATTGAATCATCATTCATTCATATGTAAGACATATCAACTCCATAAACGGTGTATACTATTTCATACTCCTATATTCAATGGATTATTATAATACACATATACTGAATATAAATGATATTTATATATGGGTTTACATTTTTTATAACATTATATAAGTATATGGACCATAGATATGACAAATTAAGACACATGCGAAAAACCAAGCAGATATTACACAATGTGAAACCTTATCATATAATTATTAAAAATAAGATAATATAATGTTATAATAAAACCATATATGGTATTAGATATAAGAATATATTCTTGTAAAAAAATCAAATATTTTTTATGTATGAGGTTTTAATTTTTACGATGATATTAAAGACAAAAGGTTTGGGGATTTCATTTCATAGTATTGTTTCTGTGATATTAACTTATGTTCACTAATCATGCATTTTTTGTAGTTATTATTCAAACAATTAATATATTTTATTAATTTTATCCCAAATTTTATGGTGATCTTAATATCCATATGATTGTATCTATTTAATGAAGATTTTTCAATAGTTACAATATTGGAAAATAGTTTTGTCTCACTTTTACTTCATCGTGACACATACCATGATATTTATGAACCATGATTCATAAAATATATTGATTGATTCTCTTTAAATATCTCTTTTAATGAAAAAAATATTATATTTTTTATGGTTTGTATGATTTATTCAAAAGATTTCAAATTATTTTCAATGAAATGGTTTTCATAAAATATCATTGTTTCTTTTTTATGTTTTCAAGGAAAAATGTATTGTAAACATTTTCAAGATCCATTTTATGTTTTTTAAAAATATAGATTATAGAATGTTTCTGAATATTTATTTACATGTTTTCTTGTTTATGTTCTTGAAAATGGTTTTCAAAATTATTTATTTTAAAAGAACCTTTTTCAAATAAGAATGGATATATTCCTCAAGAAATGATTTGAAAATATATTTACATGTTATATTCCATCTATGATGAAATATGTTGATGCTAGTAATAACCTTGTAGGAAATGATCCAAAGGGACCATTAATATTGTTTCATTAATGGTTTATGTTTTGATGGGATGAATCTTATGACACTAGTTTTTCATCCAGGATTTATATTCTTTTCATACCAGCTTATTTTCACAAGTTATTCATTGATGAAATGATTAAGAATATTATCTATTTTTAATAGGTTATTATTTTATGAAAATTTATTTTTACCCATTTCATTTCATGGTATTATGATTGGATCCTTATAAAACCAATCACTTTTTATGGTTCATGTTATAAAATTGTTTTATTGCCTTGTGGCACATGAATGAATGGTTTTATTGTCATATAGGTGGACCTATATCTCTCTCAAATGAATTCTATAATGATTTATTTCTCGATATATAATTGTGTTAATCTTGTTGAAGGGTTTGATCCTCTATATTAAAATTGGGAATCTTGATCCCCTATAAGCAGTAGATTGTAAATAGAGATGGTGGCGAGTCTTTTCCATAAAGGTTATTCACCATGATGTTGGAAGATGGTGAATCCGGATCCACTATGGGGAGATATGGAAACCCAATCCATTTTAAGTACATGAATATGACTGATTATGGTGGTGTGTACCTCCCAGTTGGTTTGATTCCCATTAAGGTCATTGGTCTATTCTATATTGGAATCTTGACATCTAGGTAATGATATAACATGGTTTATGTATTCCATAATTCCATGTCTTATTCCGTAAATATGATTTAATGTCTTCTGTTCTTTAAATCGTTATGATTATTTTCATTTAAACTCCAATGAATTATTCAAGAATTCAGGTTTATGATCTTATGATATTCTTGGTATGATGTTCTGATGTTATGATCACCTGCACAAACCCAATTCTCATTTACTGCATAATGTTTTCTATTGATTATCCTTATTGGGAATTCGATCTCATGCCTTATTATATTTCATTCCCAATGATATGATGATATATATTATGATTGAATTTATTATTAAGGGTTCTATTTATGAAAAACATAGTGGGAGGTAATTTAGATAACTTCTATAGTAGTGTTAATGTTTCCATTTTTTCAGAGGCACTAGAATAGTATGTTCATTGAGAATTTGTATGCATAATGTTTTATGTTTTCATACAATTTTATTTACTCTTTTTGTATAAAAAGAGATGGTAATTATAGACATACTAGATCATTGGGATCCCATCTATATGGATTGATGAAATCCCTACAAATTCAATGGTGGATATTTTTGATGCTCATTTTCGTCACATTGTCTAAAAGAATAGAAAGAGAAATGAGTTAGCACAAATTGATTCATCCTTTGAAGAAATCATCAAAAATAAACAAAGTCGTGAACAAGGCTTCAAAATCACAAGGTTCGCGCGAGTTCCCTCAATGTCGCGCATGTGACTTGCATGCCCTAATGGATAACCACCCGGGGTCTTCTCCAGCCTATAAATTGACCCTGTGGGCCCCCCATTTCGAGAGGAATTTTTCCAGAATTCACATACGGAGATCTGAATGCCCAATTCTCTTCTTCAGGTCTTCTGAACACATCTATAGTAAATATTTACATAGAATGTAAGGTCTAAACAATAGGATTAAGGTCTAAGTGTTATAATTCACTAACACATGTGCGCCTAAGTGGTTTTACCCTTAAGGGAAATGGACACACTTGCGTGCCACCTTACTTCTTCATCAGAAATTGCACGCCTTCTTCTGGAAATCCTCTAGGGATGATTATAAAGGATTTGATAAAGGATCGCCCAAATATTACTCTAAGGGATGAAAATCACGCATGTACCCATCTGCCGTGCAGGTATATCTGTGCCACCAGGACTTGCGCGCCCATGCAGTACTTGTGTGCCTTCCAAGACTTGTGTGACCCAGCCTTTTTGGGTGCCTTTCCTGCCCATTTCACCCCTCTTATGACATTTCACTTCTCCTATTCAATATTCAGTCTTCAAGACACTCGTTGAATCCATTTATGGCATGATTTCTTGATTTGGCTTCTTTATCTGAAAGGAAATCTGTGGAACATCTCTCAAAATCTAGTGATTTTCACATCTTTGTGTCACTAAAGATTGAGATTTCATTCATTCAACCTCATCCATTAAGATCAAGGAATCCTTAACCTAGGCCTCCTTTTCATGAGTAATCCCCAGTCCAAATTCTCATTAATATGGGCATCCACCTTAGGAGTAATCACTAAATCATCTCTAATCTGGGCCTCCATTACAGGAGTAAGCCCCAATCTCAAATATTTCCATCCACTTCAGGATTAATCCCCAAGTCCCTTAATTTTTCAAGTCCCTTAATTTTTTCAAGTCCCTTAACATGGGACTCCTTTTCAAGAATAATCCCTAGTCTCAATTTCTCTTAACAAGTCCTAATTTACTTTTGATTTGGGGATTCTTTCTCAGGAGTAAAACCCAATCATAAGTCCCCTCCAAACATGGGAATCTTCCATAGGAGTAAGCCCTAAGAGTAGAGTATCCAAATATAGATGAATCACATATACCTTTATGGACCATGTTCATGAATTTCTTCCCTGAATTAAATCTTAATCCTCATCTATTTGGGCAGTCATAAACACATAAGCCCCACATCATTGCATCTTTCGTGGCACAATTGTCTGGTTTCACCAATACTTATTTTTTCTCACACCGATCATGACTCACATGATCTTAGAGAATAAAATTAATCATGAATTCTTTCTTTGATCCATCAATCATTCATATGCATCACACTCCCTTACTCGAACTACGTGGGTTCTGATTCCTTTTCCTAAACAAAGGATACGTAGGTAGCCTATATGCGGGTACGATCCCAACTTTTAAAAAATTTATGTCCTTCTGAATTACAATAAACTTCAAGTGCCCAATTGAGTGGCTATAAAACCAGTATGGTAATCATAATGACCAAGTGACTTTTATGTATTAAAGGATACCATGGGCTAAGAAACTCCAAACAAATACAGTTGATTCTCTATCGATGAAGAACCTCAAATACATATAAAAGATTCTCTAAATTTCCTACATATAAATCATTGATTGTCATATCTAAAGGAAATCTCATTTTATACTTGGTAATGTAATAAGGATTCATGAACATAACATAAATCTATAAAAGAGTCCCGAAGTAGACAATAATTCCCCTAAAAAAGGTGTGATGAGTCTGACCTCCCATCCTCTCGACCAATGCAATTTGCTAAGCCTCATCAGTCCACAAATAATGAGCGCCTAACTTTGGAAAGTAGGTCAAAATGGATATGGAATCATTGGATGTTTCTGATTCTATGAAAAAACCCGTTAGAAACCGATTGAATGTTTGAACCTTTAATCAACAAGGTCATCCACGATTCCAAAGGGAATAAAAAATATGGTGAAACCTACAGGAATACGTAACCAAGTTAAAATGATGTTTTACTTATTTGTTAGGCCCCTATTTAAAACTCAATGAGAAGGCCAGCAAAAACATACATTAACATATGTGCTCATCCAAAAGATGTAGTGGATGAATTTATCTTGATTACGTCTCTTATATCAAACAGACACTCTTTTCCAAGATCATCTACATTTCCAGAATGGCTTCTCTCATGTTCTCACCGGTGAATACCACTACTGTGATTACCACTGCTGTAAATGCCACTACTGCTACTCATGTTGGATCGTCATTCACTCTGAGGATGAAATCACTTACTCAGCATCTTCAATGCTGGGTATCAAACGCACTAGTTAAGGAGTACCGTCAAAAGGGTACTTTTCCAACTCTGGAGGCTGCTCAACAATCCCTCCAAGTGAACAATTCACCCTAGTCGTCCAGATAGCGGCGACCAGTGATCAAGAAGGAGGTGGTGATAACCACCGTCTCCTACCGTTTTAGGTTATTATCCACGGAACACAATCACCATTCACTCCCATATTCTGGGGAGGTGAATGAGAAGTTCCCTCAGGGATTTAATTCAAAGAACCAGGAGTCCTTCCTGAGGTCTCCTATCGACAATCGCCACCAGACTCATGCGGTAGTACACCATCAACATGATGAGGGTACCGACTCCAGGCATTCATCTCTGGTTCATTGAACCCGAGCAGCCAAGATGAAACGCCAGAGGTGAAATCCGGTCAATAGTTAGCAGTTTCTCATCTCTACCATCTCTGGAGAAGTCCACCAACCTAACATGGTGGCAATAAATGAGCAGGCACATACACCTGCCCGTTTTAATTCTGTTGTCCAGAAAACTCGTCTGGCAGCATCACGCCAATCCCGCCAGGCAATTCCGGCAGAGTACTATAGGCAGAAGCATACACCTGTTTATACATCATCAGCTAGTCAGTATGCTCTTCTGACTACATATGATGGAGCTCTTCAACCACGTTCGGCGAAGTGAAATCAGAAAACACATACACCTACTAGTATTAATCAATCCTACCAACAGTCTAGCTTGGTAGCACACGAATAAGTCAGTCAGAAATCTCCAGCGACAAACAGGAGGTAGACTCAACTCTCTTCCCCCACACTTGAGTACTGTCAGGATTCATTGACAGGAAAAGGAGGACATGAGCATGCACATACACCTACTCCAAGCACGGAATTGATGTATATCACCATTCCGGCAGCTGAAGTCACCCAGAATATTTTACCAATAGTGAAAGAGCAGAAGAAAATCTCTGCTCATATTCTAGATGCTTGACAGGATATTATATTAGCTTCATCATCATCTCAGGGAAAGACACATAAATTTATCCCTAACAGTGGAGTGGAACATCAACAGTTCACTCCAGAACAGACACACACATTTTTTCTAGTCCAAGAGGGTTGTGGGGAACACTGCCCCATATCATATGGACAACCAAGTCAGGCACATGCACCTAATTTGAGTAGAGATCGTTAGCCTAACCTGGCCATCTCTCCTGATCAGGCACATACACCTGCTTAGAGCAGCCACTTTCATCAACAAGTGGTTTCCAAGGTGAGTAAGAAGGATTCTAAGATGAAGACCCGCCCAGCACAGTCAGGAGATCAAGAGCCAATCTAAAACAAGGCCTTGCTCGATGATGGAGTTTTTGAAGCCCTCAGACAGTTATCTATTGGCATTCAAGATTCTACTCCCTCATTTCCCAATAGTGGTAACATTAATTCCAAAGGTCTTAAACATACACTTCCTCATGAAGGCTTTCTTCATGACAATTCGGTCTATCGTGAAGTTTCATCTTTAGATGAGAGCCACAGGAACCCTCTGTGTGGTCAGAAGACCAAGGAGCAAGATATCTCATCTTTCACTGTAACCCACCATGGTGGTCCTCCCCATGATGAATAATTTCACTACGAGAGTCTTCTCTATAGTAGTGATTCACATTGCCCAGAAAATTCTCCAGTGGACAATGTAGTGCCGAGAATGACCTCTTATCTTGAGGCACTTGCAAATGCGAAACCAGTCTTGTCAGATGCTTTATCGCTAGCAAGTGAAATTCTTTCTCAATCAGAAGATAGCCCATGGTGTAGTTCATTCTCCGAAACACCCCTATGTCAGGAATCTTCTAGTTTGATCAATGAATTCTCTACCAAACTTGTTGAATACAATAATGCAACAAAGAAGCATCAGCTCTGGTCAAATCAGGTAGAATAATCATCATTGAATGATAAAAAGGAAATACTGAACATGAGAAAACAATTGGCGAAGTGTGAAGTTCCTGTCATGTTTTGGCCTCTGTCTGACTCTCAGCATGACATTCCAGAGATGTTTATGGAAGATGGGATTCATCATATTCATCTCAACATATAGAAAACTCTTTGTCAGTTTAAAAATAAAGTATTATCTTATGATGAATATGAAAATCATATTAAGTTAATAGAAGGGTTACAACGTCAGATTGATTTGCCATCTCTATCAGTCTCTCGATATCCGAAGGTTGAAAAGAAGCAGAGAGCCCTTCAACGTTCATGCCTTGGCGCACTAAGAAGATTGTTCCAGTTAATTTCCAATTCCCCATATAGTATTCATTTCAGATGATGGGGTGTTCATGGAGAACTACATTTCGTTGTTCTCTCCAATCAGAAAAGCCCGCCGAGAATGGTCTCATGCAATGTTATTGCCCGTGGCCAGCCACAGTCAATGGGTTTTGTTTGTAATCAAAAGCTTTCCCAAGAAGAGGCCTCAACTAGTTCCTCTCAAAATCAAGAATACAAAGAACAAGTTGTTGAATTACTACTGTATCAAGAAAATGAGAATATTGAACATGCCTCTCGTATGGAGAAAGCACATCATCAAGTGACAAAAGTGTCAAAAATCATCCTACGGTCTTTCGAGTCGGGTGATAAAAGTGAATACAGGTTGATGCATCCAGCTAATTTCCGGATCAAAGTCTGCAAGATTAGGAGAGCTTTTAAGAAAGTCTCAGAAATAGAATGTCAAGAGCCACCCCAGGTTGCCAGACTGGGGACTCTTTTAAACCAACCCTCAGAATAAACAAATAGGATTCGAGGAGTTGAGCAAAGACAACAAGGACAGCCCCAGTCCACCAGACTAGGGAATTTATCAAATCATCAATCCCCTCCTCAGAGAAATTCGGTATTTTCTCGATTGGGGATGAAGCCTCAAGAGGAACAAAGAGCCAAATTATTAGGAGACTCTCTCCAAATTACGGTTCACCATGAAGTTCATGAGGGATTAAATCAACAGAAGGTAATGTCCCATCAAAGACATAGAAGAAGACTTTATCACAAAAATTCTGATAGAAGGCATTTGATGCGTTATGCATCAATCAATGTCATCAATGTCGTTTTTGTTGATCAACCAGATGAGGATCACTCATGGGACTTAGATGAAGAGGTTCTTTCTCATTAATTTGTACGCACAGACACAAATGAATAAGGTATGCGTACACGAAATTGAAGATTTACCCAAAATCATGGTGTTCCTTCAAATAACCCACTCCCCCTCTCTGAAAGGGATCAAAAAAGGGTAAGGGAAAGAATCAGGTTACATATCCTTCCTCTGGATAAGGTCAATCTCTCTCACTAGAGAAAAGATTTGCGCAACAAGAGGAAGAAATGAAAGAATAGAAGAGGTTAAACGCAGAACTACTTCAAGGTAGTCTTCCTCCTAAGCGTGCTGAAGTCAGTAAGCCCAGGGAGTTTGTTGCAGCTACTGAGATGGATCAAGAATATCCTCCTTTATCTGTACACCCTCACAAGTCTAATCCTACGGGTCAAGTGCAACAAAAATTGGCAATGCTGCCATTGGTTGCAGTAGCAGCCACCACATCGTTCCAAGCTCCAGTCATTTTAGCTACCCAAGTCCATGTTCAACCAGATGTTTCTAAAAAGTTAATAACTACTATTGAGTCATTAACAGCTCGGTTAGAAGCTATGGAGGGAAAGATTGCGCAGGTTCAACAGGAAAAGAAAACTTACCCTGAATGGGTAGATTCAATCTCTCCCCCATGAAATTTTGGGAATCCTGTATTCCCTATTTTCAATGGATCAGGCAATCCAGAACAACATTTGACACATTACGTGTCTTGTTGAGATCCTATGATGGGAAATCCGGAGCAGCAAGAAGCAGTGAAGCTCAGATGCTTCATGCGAACCTTGCAAGGACCAGCTTTTGTCTGGTATACATGCTTTAAATACCGGCCAATTACCGGATGGAAAGATATCCATCAATGATTTCTTCTTCAATTCCGCTCGTGTTTTCCAAAGACAATAGTTTTTTATCTTACAAACTATATGCATAGGGAGAATGAAAGAGTCTCTGATTTCATTGCTCACTGGAAGGGATTAACATATTCCCTAAGCTTATCACTCCCTAAAGAGGAATTGTTTCCAATATGTGTGGAAAATTTCCGTGACGAATTACACACGCCACTGATCCCTGTAAATACACTTGAGGGATTCGAGAATTTACATTAATCACTCAATAGATTGAATATTCTCTTATACAGACAAAGGATAAATCTTGTATAATTTCATTAGCTCCAGGGAGGAGAATGGGTAAAGCAGAAACTACTACAGTTATGAATAAACAAGAACATATACCTGCTTCTACCTCAAAACCTTCATTTACTCAAAGGTTTCCACCTACTGAGCATCAAAAACAACGATCGTTTAATCAAGACGATCAATGATATCAAAGATGGAAACAATTTGAGGATTTTAAGAGAAAAACATACTCTTTCTGAAATGAACAAGTTCCTAGTTACTTCATTTCGGCTCTAGATAATAATTTTGTTCAGTTTCCAAGGCCCAAGAGGCCAAACAAGGAAGGAGATGAAGACTATACCAATTATTGCCCCATTCATCAAATGCTGGGACATCCCATCTAGGAGTGTTTTGTCTTCAAAGACCTCCTGCAAAATATGGTCGACTCGGGACAAGTCAAACTGAAAGGCTCTTCAGCATAGGTATCATGTGTTACTGCTACAGTTTCAGAGGAGGAAGGCGAGTGGGAAGAAGTCAAAAGAAAAAATGCACAAAAATATGTTTATTGGATGGTCAGAAAGACGATCCACCGAACTCATGCTATTTTTCAAACATGATTGAAGAAACCAATTGTACCTTCTTCCATGAATACCGCAGCAAAATACTCTTTAGAGGGAAAATCCTCTAAAGGGAGGCATAATTCCAAGAAGGAGAAAGAATCAGAAAGAGATGAGTATGTGTCAAGGCCTAAGATATCTTTGACTTTGGAGGTCATCATGCCATCTACTTCGATGAAACGGGAACCGCCCCACCAAACGGCACAACTTAAATTAGCTAGTCAGGAAAAATCCTCAAAGGATGAAGAGTTGATTTTTGATTCTGTTAATATTATTCAATTAACAGATCCATATGCCAGTTGCAGTTTCAATTTCGATGATCCTGAATTCCCTGTATCAAACTGAGGAATCAGAAGATGTTCCAGAGACTCAGGATACAGAGGAAGACGTGGATCTTTTAGAATCCACTATTCCAATTCTACCCCTTCTAGAACTATGTACGCAGCAGAAACTCTTGGTAGAGCCCTTCAGATATCTCAGCAAGAACAAGAAAGTACTTCTACCAATAGAAAATTCAGTCCTGGCATAGTTATTCTGGAAGACCGGTTGAAGGTTACATCTTCTTCCTCTCAGCAAGTGAATGGATCTAATTAGTCTAATCTTCCAAAACCAAGAATATTTCCAACTACTATCCCAATACATGATGCATCAACTTCCAAAGAATCTACTTCCAAGGCACCCGCTAAACCACATGTTCCTGTTGGAAAACACAGACCTCTGGATCAAAAGTACAATGTATTGAAAAACTTGGCCCAAGTACCAACCATGTTATCAATTCTCGATGCTTTGAATATATCAAAGGATCTTCGAGAGGCACTCATCAAGGCTTTGTCAAGTCCTCAAGAGTTTGCAACTAATATTGCTGCAGCTAAAGTCTATCACATAGAGAATAATATTGTGGAATTCCATGCAGTGATATCTTTCACAGATGAAGATGAAGATGATGTCGTGCATGGACATATTAGACCTTTGTACTTATCTGGAAAGGTCAATGGTGTAAATTTCCGAAGAGCTTTCATTGATAATGGTTCAGGGGTCAACCTCATGGCCATTCGTACACTTCGGCGATTTGGCCTCACGGAATCTGATTTATCTCCTTCTACCATGATGTTACAAGGATATGATAAAAATGAACAAGACCTAATTGGTGACGTTACACTCAGAACTCAGTTTGGAGATGTTGTATCCAATTCATATTTCATGGTTGTTGATCAAGACTCAACCTTCAACATCTTGCTTAGAATACCCTGGCTACATCAACATGCAGTTATCCCTTCATCATACCATCAATGTCTCAAATATTGTTTTGAGGGTAATGTTGGGACATTATATTGTGACAAGGCCCCGTTCAAGACATGTGTGTCTCAATACATTGAGTCATAATTCTATCACATGAAGGGAAGGGAGAAATCCACAACAAAGAAGATTACCAAAGTTAATGCTCCATATAGTTTGGAAAAGATTCTAGTAAATACATTTTCACATGTGAGTACAGATTATGTGTTTCATATCAGTCAAATTGACATGATAGACCCAAATAGAAATACTCTTATGGAAAGATCTATAATGTCAATTACGACAATTGAGCTAGACAACATGGGAGAAATTGGTGATCCTCCAAGCAGTGATGAATGCCCAAATGGTGAAATCTTCATTTCATCTGCTGAAATCCAACAAGTCTATACATCGCAAATCAAGCCAGAAGAAATTATAGCAATATCAGAGGTGAACAATGATGTTGATTTTCAATCCATCATCTCCTCTTTATTACCCAAATAATACCCTTCATCATCAATTAGGTCAGAAATGGAAGATTCTTCTTGAAGATGTGCAAATTTTGACATCCCTTCTGATCATGAAAATTCTGCTTTATCATCTAATATGCAAGTAGAAATGGATGAAATAAAACATGATGAAGACGAATAGGAAGATCTCAGAGATGCTCCTCTAACATTTGAAGAGGGTATCTCTACCACTGTGGATGAACTCCGAGAAATAAATCTGGGTACGAAAGAAGATCCACACCCCAATTTAATCAGTTCGGCCATGACTCTTGAAGAACAAGAGATGTATATTTCCTTTTTAAAGAAAAATCGAGACATATTTTCTTGGAACTATACAGAGATTCGCGGGCTTGATCCTGATGTTGCTACTCATCATTTGGGTTTTCCAGAAGAACATCGATGATTTAAGCAAGATGCAAGAAGTACACACCCAACTTATGCTTCCGAAATTGAAGCTGAAGTGGATAAGATTATCAAAGCTAACATCGTCAGAGAAGTTCAATATCCCAAGTGTTTGGATAATATTGTCCATGTAAAGATGAATAACGGACAGATTAGAGTTTGCATCGATTTCGGATATCATAATCGGCATTTTCCTAAGGATGATTTCCCAGTTCTGATTACAGAAATTTTAATTGATGCAACAGCTAGATATTGTTGAGTCAATAAGGTTTTCCTTATGAATATTCCATTCCTTCTTGTTTTGAAAATCACAAACACCTTATCTTTAAGGAAATTTGCTTTCTTAAGGAAAATTGCTTTTATAAGGAAAAAATGCTTTCTTAAGGAAAATCGCTTTTATAAGAAAAATTATCCTTATCATATTTTCATTCCTATTTTTCTTAAGTTTAGGTTTCGGATTCATTTTCTCGGAATCATTGAAACTTTGATATAAAGCATTCTGCTTTAGGATTCGGATTCTGGACAAGAACTATAAGGAAGTTTCATTCCGAATTCCAGATATGAACTCTGACAAAGTTCTATCCCAGATTCAGGATACGAATTCTGAAGAAGAATTCTCATTACGAATTCAAATGAAGAATTCCCGTTACGAATTCTAATGAAGAAATATCATTCCGAATTCTCATTATGAATTCTGATAAAGAATTTTCATTAAGAATTCTGATGACGAATTCTCATTACGATTTCTGATGACAAATTCTCATTACGAATTCTAATGATGAATTCTCATTACGATTTCTGATGACGATTTCCTATTCCGAATTCCTATTCCGAATTCCCATTCCGAATTCACCTATTAAATAGAATCTGGTTATCATTGTTTTATACACTCTGAATTTATTCACTCCGAACTTTCACTCCGAAGTTTTCATTCTGAACCTTTTTGTTAGAGTTTAAAACGATGTCGTACATTCTGTTACACTTGTTTTGTTATAAAACGATGTCGTCCATTTTGTTATAAACTAACCGTTGTCTAAGTGACACGTGTATAGGTCCCTCCGATCATTAAGGAAAATATGACCGTTGGAGATGGAGCCGACCTTACCTATAAATAGGAGCTCATTTAAAAGAGCTCGGTGCTGATGTATAAGATGATCGCTGAAAGGCTGACTAATCTGCTTGAAGTGATTTCTAGAGAGAGAGGCTCTTATTAACTCTCAAAGCTTCGTGCGACTCCGAATGTTGGTGATTACATTCGAGGGCTTCCGGGGATAGGAAGACAGAGGTGCCGACTACCTTGAAGATCGAGGGCTTTCTTGCTGAGAAAGACAGAGGTTGGCAACTGTCTTGAAGTTGAGGGCTTGCGGGGATAGCAAGACAGAGACTCTGATCTTCGTATCGAGGGCTTTCCCTGGTGTGGGTAAGACAGGCTTGCTTGAATGTATAAATCAAGGGACCTTTATTCAAGGTTGTTGGATACCCTTCTCTTTGGGTTAAAAGACTATTATCTTGTTACTAGTAGTTTTACTACTTGTTTTATTCCTCTGCAATTTGTATCTTAAGGAAAGTATAACTTTCTTATACTTCCTTACTTACTCTGATTCATTTAGATTCTATACGCTATAAGGTAGAATCTCATACTGTAACTTTTGTTAAGTTTCAATTTTCGGAACCATATTTCCGAAATCTACTTTTGGAGTTACTTTCCAAGTTTAGTTCGATGTTAGAGGTGTTGTGAATTTACTTAGTTTAACTTTGTAAAACTTAGTCCTTTCCTTTTCTTAAGGAAACTTTAGTTATTCATAACTAACGTTAAAGGTTCCAAAGTAATTTTTAAAGTATACAATTCACCCCCCTCTTCTATATTGAGCATCTCATATTATATTTCGATCCTACATTTGGTATCAGAGGAGGTCTCTGAAATACTTATACTCACGTTTCAGTTTTTCTTGCTCACTTTTCTCATTCCGAACTTTTCTCATTCCGAACTTTGTTATTACAATTCTTTGCTACAAACAAGTTTGTGTGCAAAGTTATTTTTAGTATGGCAGGAATTAATGTTGGTTCGATTGATAATCTAAATCCTACAAGACCACCTATATTTGATGGTAATGACTATGAATACTGGAGAGATCGTATGAAGACATTTGTTATCAATACTGGAGTAGACAAATTTGTTATGCTTACTGGTGATTATAAAATCCCTAACAAGGAAGTCAGAACCATTACTAATCAGGAAAAGCAATAATATCAACTCAACTATAAGGTACGCAACACTTTACTATGTTCAATGACCAGAAATATATATAGACAAATTTCTTCTTGTGAAGCAGCTAACTGTATATGGAAGAAGTTAGAGGTTACACACTTTGGGACTTCTAATGTGATTGAGACTAGAAGAGCTATGCTTAGAGCTGAATATCATGGCTTCAATTTTTCTTATGGATAACCTATCTGTAAAGTTCAACAGAGGTTTATGACTATTCTCAATAGTCTGCAATCTATGGGAGAAAAAGGTTTAGATGATGAAGCTCTTGTGGACAAGATAATTGACATTATGCCCAATGAGTGGGAATCCAAGAGAACAGCTATAGATGAAAACGGGAAGGTTAATCAAATCTCTCTTGATGAATTATTTGGAACTCTTATACAACATGAGACTAGAATGAAGAGAGATGCTGACAACATCAAGAAAAAGAATGGAAATGGTACTGTTGCTTTTACTACAACTTCAAATCAGATGAAAGCTAAGACTCCTGAAAGAGTAACTAGATCCAAGTCTATGAAAGTTATTTTTCAATCCGAATCTAGTGAGAGTGAAGTTTCAAAAAATGAATTAGCCAATCTTGCTTGAAGGATGAACAAGATAGCTGGACAGAGAAATTTTCAATCCAAGTATAAGAAAAAGGATAGGAAAGACAAGAAAGATGGAGAAGTTACTTGTTATGAATGTAAAAGAGATGGACATATTAGACCATATTTCCCTATGCACAAAAAGAAAGAAAGAAAGGAAAGGAATTCAGACAGAAACATGAAGAAGTATTATAAAGCCAAAGATAAGAAAGTTCTGAAAGCTAATGACACCTGGAGTGCCAGTGGTGGTGACTCTTTAGATGAATCTTCTGAATATGAATCTTCAGGACAGAAGAATCTTGGTCTTATAGCCAGATTACCTATTGCTAATCATTGCCTTATGGCTAAGGTACGAAATGTTGAATCATTGACCAATGTTTCTTTAAATTCTAATGATAGTAAGTATTATAACTCTTCTGATGATGAATCATCTCCTGATGAGGATAATACTTTACCTACTTTTGAAGAAGTCTCTAGGTTTGCTAAACTTCTTGAGATTGAGAATTCCAAACTCAACAAGAAACTTGATAAGGCAAACTCTAGGAATTCTATTCTTACTAAAGAGATATCAGATCTTTCTAAAGATCTTGATAAGAAAAATTCTTATTTTGAAAGTATTTCGAAAAATCTTGAGGAAGTAAGTTCTGAGAAGAATAATCTTTCTAAAGAATTAGAAAAAGTAATTTTTAAGAAAAATGTTTTTGAGCCTAACTCTAGTTCTAAAGCTAATGATTTTGAAGATAAAAACTTGGTTATAAACTCAAGTCCAAAGTATTTTCCTTAAAGAAGTGTTTATCAAACTTTACCTATGGTAAGGAAAATTTTGATAAAATGTATTCCCAAATACGACCTTTAAGAAATAAATCCGGATTTGGTTATACCCATGCAAAACCAGTTTTCAGTAACAATTATTTTGTTCCTCAAAGTGCCCCATTTTGCACTAAATGTCAATGTGGTGGTCACTGGGCAAAAAATTGTTCCTTAAATAAAACCCAATCCTTAGGTTTTCATAAAGCTTATTTTTCTAAGAAAATGTGGGTTCCAAAAATTTTATTATCTGGAAATCTCGGATCCAAACAGGTTTGGATTCCGAAAGTCTAACTTTGTTCATAATTTCAGGAAAATAAAGAATGTTCCAGCAACAATACATGGTACATGGATAGTGGATGTTCCCGGCACATGACTGGTAACAAAAGTTTTTTTGAAAGGATTATCAAAAAGAAAGGAGGAAAGGTAACTTTCGGAGACAATGCCAAAGGAGATATTATTCTTCAGTTTATCGGAACGCAAGATCAACTTGAAGATATTTTCACAAAATCTTTGCCTTCTGATAGATTTGAATATATTAAACAGAAGTTAGGAATGATAACCGTAAGGTAATCTTCCTTAATTAACTTTCTGTTGAAAATGTCTCCTTACAGTAATAAACTCCTTTTCATAGGGGGAGTACATTTGATTGTTTGGTTAACAAGGTTTTTCAAAATTTGTTTTCAAACTTTTCGGAACGAAGATTTCTGGAATAGAACTTCCAGAACTACAATTTTCCAGAATGGTTATTTTCGTACAGAATACTTCTGGAATGGAAGTATTCGTAATGAAAATTTCCGGAATGAAAAATTTCATACTGGTTCTTTCATAACCAAATTTTTCGTACTGAACCTTCTTTTTCATTTTCTGTACTGAGTTTTCCTTAGTTTTTCGTATTTAGTTTTTTTTGTTTTTTTTTCATATTAAGTTTTTCGTATTCAGTTTTTTGTATCGAGTTTTTCGTAGTCATCTTTACATTACCATTACGAATAACCTTCCTAAACTAATCTGAAAGGTATGACTTCCTTACTGATGTTTTCGTAGTCATATTTTACTTGCTGGTAGTTTCATTTATTTTGTTTTCGGTTTTTGGATTTCTTAATTCTTTATTTTAATAAAAACCTCAAAAAGATCGGATTCGAGCTCTCAACCGTCAGATCTGATCGCAGCTCATTTCAACCGTTAGATCAACTATAGAATTTCAACCGTCATCCCGTTGCCTATATAAAGGGGACCATAATTTCTCGTCCCACATCGGTTTCAAGCTCTTGCGTCCTGAAGCTCTGACTCTCTGATTTAAGGCCGTTCCGAACCACATTTTTCTCCGTTCGGAACTTCCCAGAGAACTTCTAATCCGAATGTCTGCAGAGTTAGCATCTCAAGAAATATCTTCAACTAAACCTATATCTCAGTGGTTAGTTTACAGAGGAAGGTTAGTTCATCCGACTTTCTTCAGCAACTATGATTCTATCATCTCAAAGAACATCAAGTTAAATGGCTGGGAGGATGTTGCGGTATCAAAAATCGGGAACCAAGATGAAGTGTTCTCAGATTTGCTTGTTGAGTTTTATGAGTCAGTTGCTTTCTTCGAGGAAGATAATAGAGAGAGGTTTTCTTTCAAATCATATGGCAAGACATATAAGCTTTCTTACACCAAGGCTGCAAGCATGGTGGGGTTAAATTATGAAGGTGACGCTGAGTTTATTTCGCACGTATTGCCAGACTATTTGGGTAGTTTCAACAAGGAAAAGGCCTTAGAAACTCTCGGATTGGATGATGACAAGGCTCCGAAAATTGCAAGCCTATCTACAAACTTCCGGATTCTGGAATTATGGGTGCAAGGCCTTATCGTACCGAGAAAAGGTGATAAGGATAGCTTGAAGAAGAGTGAGATATATATCTTAGATTTCCTGATAAATCTAAGAAAGTTTAACTTGATGAAGCATATTCTTCTTAATATTGAAAATTTGAAGAAGGGGAATCTGAGAGCTCAGATCGTTATGTACCCAGCAATATTGTCAAAGCTCATAGTTCGGTGCCTAGAATCTTTCAAGGTAGCCTGCAGTTCTAAACCTAGGGTTTGCAAGATCATGTTGCTCAGCGATGGCACTCTTAAAAGGATGAATATAGCTTTTGACAAGAAGACTGGTATGTTTATTGATCTACCTCCTCAAGTATAAGTAGCTCTGAAATCTGCTGATCCGGAATCATCCAAGCCAGTAAGAAAGAGAAACCTGAAAGAAGTGGAAGAACAAGGAGAAAATCACAAATCTAAGGAAGTCCACTCCGCAGCACCAAAGCCTAAGAAGAAGAAGACCTATCCTGATGTGGTTGTAGCAAAGTGGAGGGCAGATAAAGAAACAAGGAAAGAAGGGGATCCGCAGTTCGGATTGGACCCTGCGGAAGCTAAAGCTTTGAAGGAGAAAGCTGCTGATGAGCTTGAGAAACAAGCTAAGGAGAAGAAGCTTAAGAAGAAAATGTCAGAAGCTGAGGCAGTCCAAGAGTTGTTAAAATTCAATGAAATGGTTTCAGCAACAATTCCAGTTCCGAGATCTTTCTCTCTGGAATCTCTACCTGAGACTCCAGGAAGAAATCTTGTTGCTCCGGAAGAGGCTGTTGCTACGAATACCGAGGAAGTAGAGAAAGTGGAACAAATAGTAGAAGCTACTGAAGGAAGTGGTGAGACAGGAGATGTGCTAAAACAAGTAGATGAGTATAAGGTAACTCCTTCAGAACACTTATCACTCCGGACTTCAGAAGCTGAATCTTTGAAGTTAGCTACTCCTGCGATGGAAGAAGAGAAAGGAGAAGAAGAAGTTGCCTATCATGGAGAAGAAGAAAAACTTTTACATGATATTGCTCAGATAGGAAACGTAGAGTTTGTTGTTCAAGAAGTTGCTGATGAGGAATATTTGGTTGTTCAAGTTTCTGACAGTGAAAAGAAAACTCCGGAACAGGATTCTATTCCGGAAAAAGATAAGGGAAAGAAAATTCTTACCGAGACTCCGAGCTCAGTAGTAAGAAAGAAGAAGTAAGCTGGTAGTTCTTCTAAGAGGAAGTTGGAGCTTATTGAGGAAGAAAACTCTCCGAGCAAGATTTCAGATTCGGAGTCATCCTCGTTGGGGCATGATTTTGTTGTTCAGTCTTTGAAGAAGTTGGTGGGAACCATTCCGACCTTCTCCAGTATTGACTCTAGATGCCAGATGCTCCAACATGCGTTGAATCTGAAAACAGACTCTGTATCCATGGTTATGGATAAGTGTGTTGAGATTGCAGCCCAGTTCAAAAACTTCTTTATTGGTTACGAAGCTCATAAAAGATCTTGTAAGAGGATGACAAGCTGGTCTAAGAAAACTGTGGAAGAGATGAGGCTTTTCGATGAGTTCCAAGATAATGTAAAGGATGCCTTTGAAACCGAGGACAAGAAGTTTAATGAGCTGACTGCATCTTTTGAAGAGAAGCTGACTGAAGAAAAGAACTTCCGGATCCAGGAAGTCAGGGATCCGAATGGAAAGCTCAATTCCGTTTCTCAGAATTGGAAATTTGAAAGGGATCATCGGATCGATTTTGAAAAGAGGATGAAGGCTCAGGATGAGAAGATCGAAGCTCAGGAAGAAAAACTGAAGGCTCATGAAGAAACAATTGAAGCTCAGTCCGCAAGAATAGTTGCCTTAGAAAAGCAAGCAGAAGAAGATCACAATGACTTAAAGAAGATCAAGACGATTCTTAAGGGGCTCATGTCGAAGGAGAAAGATCCGAAATAACCTTATCCGATATTTTTTTTTGTATTTCTTTTGTTGCTGATATTTCAAATCTAATTAAAATTGTGCTTGTTGTCTCTTTTTGTTGTCATTACTAATATCTCTGGTACTTTGTTAAGTTTTTTCATTCCTTCCAATTATTTTTGAAAATCACAAAGGGGGAGAAGGAAAAGATCCTTAAGAAAAATAGGAACTCTAATAAGAGTTTATCAAAGGGGGAGAAAGAAAAAATACCCAAGGAAAAAGAACTCTAATAAGAGTTTGTTTAAGGGGGAGTTTTTCTTAAAGAAGACCTTCTTATGAAACATCACTCCGGAAATATGAATACGATCCTTAGAGTATCAAAGACTAAGGGGGAGTTATTCATATTCATCTATATCCTTAAACCAAGGGAGATAAGCTTTAATGTGTTTCTTTCTTCTTAGAATAACTTTTTCGTAAGGATGTTTGTGCTTTCCAAAAAGGGGGAGATTGTTGAGTCAATAAGGTTTTCATTATGACTTTTCCATTCCTTCTTGTTTTGAAAATCACAAACACCTTATCTTTAAGGAAAATTGCTTTCTTAAGGAAAATTGCTTTTATAAGGAAAAAATGCTTTCTTAAAAAAAATCGCTTTTATAAGAAAAATTATCCTTATCATATTTTCATTCATATTTTTCTTAAGTTTAGGTTTCGGATTCATTTTCTCGGAATCATTGAAACTTTGATATAAAGCATTCTGTTTTAGGATTCGGATTCTGGACAAGAACTATAAGGAAGTTTCATTCTGAATTCCGGATATGAACTCTGACAAAGTTCTATCCCAGATTCAGGATACGAATTCTGAAGAAGAATTCTCATTACGAATTCAAATGAAGAATTCCCGTTACGAATTCTAATGAAGAAATCTCATTCCGAATTCTCATTACGAATTCTGATAAAGATTTCTCATTATGAATTCTGATGACGAATTCTCATTACGATTTCTGATGACAAATTCTCATTACGAATTCTGATGATGAATTCTCATTACGATTTCTGATGACGAATTCCTATTCCGAATTCCTATTCCGAATTCCCATTCCGAATTCACCTATTAAACAGAATCTGGTTATCATTGTTTTATACACTCTGAATTTATTCACTCCGAACTTTCACTCTGAAGTTTTCATTCCGAACCTTTATGTTAGAGTTTAAAACGACGTCGTACATTCTGTTACACTTGTTTTGTTATAAAATGATGTCGTCCATTTTGTTATAAACTAACCGTTGTGTAAGTGACACGTGTATAGGTCCCTCCGATCTTTAAGGAAAATATGACCGTTGGAGATGGAGCCGACCTTACCTATAAATAAGAGCTCATTTGAAAGAGCTTGGTGCTGATGTATAAGCTGATCGCTGAAAGGCTGACTAATCTGCTTGAAGTGATTTCTAGAGAGAGAGGCTCTTATTAACTCTCAAAGCATCGTGCGACTTCGAATGTTGGTGATTACATTCGAGGGCTTCCGGGGATAGGAAGACAGAGGTGCCGACTACCTTGAAGATCGAGGGCTTTCTTGCTGAGAAAGACAGAGGTTGCCAACTGCCTTGAAGTTGAGGGCTTGCGGGGATAGCAAGATAGAGACTCCGATCTTCGTATCGAGGGCTTACCCTGGTGTGGGTAAGACAGACTTGCTTGAAAGTATAAATCAAGGGACCTTTATTCAAGGTTGTTGGATACCCTTCTCTTTGGGTTAAAAGACTATTATCTTGTTACTAGTAGTTTTACTACTTGTTTTATTCCGCTACAATTTGTATCTTAAGGAAAGTATAACTTTCTTATACTTCCTTACTTACTCTGATTCATTTAGATTCTATACGCTATAAGGTAGAATCTCATACTGTAACTTTTGTTAAGTTTCAATTTCCGGAACCATATTTCCGGAATCTACTTTTGGAGTTACTTTCCAAGTTTAGTTCGGTGTTAGAGGTGTTGTGAATTTACTTAGTTTAACTTTGTTAAACTTAGTCCTTTCCTTTTCTTAAGGAAACTTTAGTTAATCATAACTAACTTTAAAGGTTCCAAAGGAATTTTTAAAGTATACAATCCACCCCCCCTCTTGTATATTTAGCATCTCATATTATATTTCGATCCTACAGATATGAAGCACTTTCCTTCATGGATGGATATTCCGGATATAATCAAATCCAAATGGCCATAGAAGACGATGAATCCACAGCCTTCAGAGCCCCTCAGGGTGTGTTTTGCTATTGGGTAATTCTCTTTGGCTTAAAGAATGTGGGAGATACGTTTCAGCGTGCCGTGCATCGTATCTTCAAACCCTTTCTAGGGAAGTTTTTTGAATGCTATGTAGACGATATGGTGGTTAAATCTAAACAATGTTCTAATCACTTGGCTAATTTGGAATTCATATTCCACAAGCTTCGACAAAATAATTTGAAGATGAACCCCTTCAAATGTGATTTTGGGGTAACCTCAGGAATGTTTATCGGATTTGTTGTACACCATTGTGGTATTGAAGTCAATCCTGATAAGACAAAGTCAATCCTTGGTATGTCACCTCCTAGATATTTGAAAGAATTAGGAGTACTTCAAGGACACTTAGCCTATATTTGGCGTTTCATCACCAATTTGGTAGGCAAAAGTTTACCCTTCACCAAATTGATGAAGAAGGGAGTCACTTACCAGTGGACTGAAGAATGTCATGAATCATTCGATATTCTCAAGAAATACCTCTTGAGTATGCCGGTACTCATGCCAACTGTTGAAGTAAGACCACTTATCCTCTACGTGACATCTTTAGAGGGATCATTGGTTTCCTTTCTTGCTCAGAAGAATGATGCTGGGAATGAAACCAACCTCTACTACCTCGGTTGGACTATGCTTGAAGCAAAAACCCAGTATTCAAGTATTGAGAAGTGCTGCCTAGCATTAATCTCTACAGTTCAGAAGTTGAGACACTACCCGCAACATCACGCGGTCCAACTGGTATCTTGCAATAACTCGTTCAAATTCATCCTTAGTCATCCAATTCTTACAGGGCGTCTGACAAGGTGGGTAGTTATTTTGCAGCAATTTTATATTCAGTATGTGTCTCAAAAGGAAATAAAGGGCCGATCTTTGGCTGATTTCCTGGCTGGACAACCTTCTGTGGAAGACACATCATCAGAAAATGAACTCCCTAATGAGGAAGTCCTCTCTATTCAAGATAGTCCTCTTGCATGGGAAATGTATTTTTATGGTTCTTCCAGAAGTCCAACAGGGTGGAAAATGGAAAATCCGAAATTCAACAAAGTTGTCTTAGGAATTGTGCTCATTTCTCCAAAAAAGGAAGTGTTACCTTATTCCTTATTATTGTGTGAAGGTGGTACCAATAATGAAGCAGAATACCAAGCTCTCATCGTAGGCATGGAATTGGCGCTTCAAGCACAAGTGAATCACTTAAAGGTGAAAGGTGATTCAGACCTAGTAATCAAGAAAGTCAATGGGTATTATGACATCAGAAAAGAAGAACTAATCCCTTTATATGATTACGTCATAGAGTTAATGGAGGAATTACCTTCAGAACCGACATTTTCTTATGTCCCGTGATCACAAAATGCTCATGATGATTCACTGGCTAATATATCCACAGCTCTAGCAGATTCAAATTAGGATGAGACAACCATTAGTATTGCCCACCGTCGTGCAATTTTACCTTATGTTCGAATTAGAATAGATGAAAGTAATGAAATTATGCCCATTCTTGAACCGTATGGTCATAATGTAGGATATATTTCACCTATCATAGAATACCTTCAAAATGGAACACTTCCACCTGATAGGGCCGAGAAAGAACAAATTTGGCGACGTGTGGTCAATTTTACTCTTTATGATAGCCCAGATCACCTATAGAAAATTCTCTACAAGCGTGGTTTTGAGGGAGTTATCATCAGATGAATTGATGGTGAAGTGACAGTGGCGGTCATTAAAGAAGTGCATGCAGGATCTTGTAGTGCCCACCAGTATGGACATATATTGTCTGATCAGATTCGAAGGCTTGGATACTTTTGGCCTTAAATGATATAAGATTGTGTTTATTTCACAAAGAAGTGTCATTCATTCCATGTACATTCCAACTTCATTCATCAACCTCCAGAGTTTCTTCATACAGCTAAATACTCGTGGACATTTTCCACATCGGGGAATGGATGCGGTGGGACCTTACCCTTCAACTACGACTAAACAATTTTAGTATATTCTTACTGCTATTGATTTATTTTCCAAATGGGAAGAGGAAATACCTCTTAAGGAAGTCAGTTCTAAATTCATTGTTAGATTCATCAATTCTAAAATCATTACCAGATTTCGTGCCCCTCATACCATATTGACGGAAAATGGCACCAAATTCAGTTCATCCGAGGTGAAGAAATTGTATCAAGAATACAACATCAAATACAACCATTCATCTCGGTATCATTAGTGGCCAGTGGCCAGATAGAAGTATTCAACAAGACTCAGTAAAATATACTGCAAAAGATGGGGGATAATGATAAGAAATCATGGCTTGATAAACTCTTTCATTCTTTATGGGCTTATCGGACTACCACCTGCACTGCAATGCAGTCAACTCCATATTCATTAGTATATGGAATGGAAGAAGTCTTGCCAATTGAAGTTCAACTACCCTCTCTCAGAGTTTCCATTTGTGATCATTCACCTACAGATGAACAATCTCAAAATAGATTGAATGAATTTTAATGGTTAGATTAGAAAAGATTGTGCACTTTGCACCACTTGGAAGTCTATCATAATCGAATAGCACGAGGTTTTAACAAAAAAGTTCTTCTTCATTCATTAACTCAGGGAGAATTGGTATTAGTTCTCAAAACTCCAATGATAGGAAAGAAACCTCCCAAGCGTGATCCAAAATGGGAATGACCTTACTCAATACATAGGGTCTACTCTAATGGAGCGTATTCTTTAATCTCAAGGGATGGAGAACTCATCAATACCCCCCACCAATGCCAGATTTTTGAAGATGTAGTTTGTATAAACACAAAATATATCATCATTGGTCCGGTATGACCTTAAAATACACCACCGTCTAGCAAGACGTTAAACTACATCATCAATGGTCCATTCATATGACCCTAAACTATTTTCAAGTGCCTTACAGCCATCAAGACGTTAAACTACATCATCCAGGGTCCATACATATGACCTTAAAATATTTCTATTAATTTTATCCCACACGACGTTAAACTGGGGAAAAAATCCCTAATTTGACCTCACTGCATGACATTTAACTGCCCAGTCCCCCTTCTGTTCAGCATGATGTTAAACTACACCCCCACGGTCCATGCATATGACCTTAAACTATTCGAACTTTCGTCCAACATGACGCTAAACTATACCGTCCTTTTTTCGTCCAACATGACGCTAAACTGGATCGTCTTTTTTTCGTCCAACATGATGTTAAACTATGAAAAAGTCCCTAATAAGTCCAATATGACGTTAAATGGTGTGCTCTTTTGTCCTTACTGCATGACATTAAACTACACAGTCCTCTTTTTTTGGTCCAACATGACATTGAACTGTGCATCGTTAGGGTTGTTGCTACCTCTTTTTTCTCACACCGAGTATGAATCACGTGAGTTTAGAGAAAACTTCAACCATAACTCTCTCTCTGGGCTACTAACCATGTGTAAGTCCCAACACTATATTTTAGATCGTTGTCCCCAAGAACAACGTGATCACTAATTCATTCTATAATTGAACTACGCGGACTTTGATCCTTGCCTTCCATGATGGGTACGTAGGCAACCTCCAAAGGATCAGGCCCAAAATCAATCTCTTCACATCAGTTCACCTCCATCTCATAGAATGTTTATTCGTGAAAACACCCCTAGAATCAATATCTTTACATTAGTTCACTTTTGTCCTTGCTATACGACGTTAAACTATACAGCATTGTTTTGTCCATTATGACAATAAACTAAAAATATTCTTTGATACCCTCACCTGAGAGGGAATCATTGTTTACATTTATTTTTCAATCATGTTTTATTTCAATGACTACGTGCATACATGGAAATGCCCAAGCCTTTTATCTTGGGTTAAACCATCATTGTAATAAAGTCCCCTTTCACCCTTCACAGGTACGAACCAAATTTGTACATAGGTTATTTCTAGAACTACGTGGGCTTGATTCCCATCCTTATGGGATATGTAGGAAAATTTGAGTGTCCCTCAAATCCATCCACAAGTCTTTTGGGCCTAACCCCAAATTCCACTTTCAGTCCCCTTTCTGAAAAGTCCCCATGAAAACACACACTGCGTATTTCTTATGATGGTCCAAGCTCTTTGACCCTAAACTAATATCTTTAATCCTTTTGTCCCACATGATGTTAAACTGTAGTTGAAGAAATATGAATGGCTTGATTCCCATACTTGTCCAGAACATGGTTATGGTTAGCATTGATCTGTGTATCTTTGTATATATTGGAAAATACCCATCATTATGTGTCATAATCCTAACCTTAAATATTTTCAGATCTTCATAACCATTTTCTTGACTTTTAGTCACAAAAATGTCAAATTTTTTAGAGTTATTTAACCTAACTATGCAGTGCGTGCCCTTAGGCGGCCTTGCATAAACAGTCTCCATAACAGATTTGTCAGCCAAAAGATACTATTATTTGACTATGCAGCCAATGCCCTTAGGTGGCCCTGCATAATTTAAACCCCCTAACGGATTTGTTAGATACTGGTAACTTCATTATTATGAAGAAATCCTCTTTTTTCCTTATTGGTATTAAATGAGAGTATGTAGGGATCTGAAAAAAATATCCATCCTTAACATATTTGTCCCATATCCTTTTTTATGATCTGAAATTATTCAAGTCTAGGGTTTATATTCTCCTTCCCTACGTTGGGTTCAGACCTTCGTAGGAGTGAAATCCATCCAGTTCATTGATAATATTGTTTGGAAATATCTTCTCCATATTCATGTACCTCTTTCCATACAGTAAACTCTATACATTGGAAATTTTGAATCCTCATAAACATTCACTGTCATTTTAGCACTCAGAAAGTAAATTTCTGAGAGTTCTTTTTCCTGACTATACAGCACGTGCCCTTAGGCAGCCTTGCATAAATAGTCTACATAACAGACATGTTATCCAAAAGATACTATTTATTTGGCAATGCAGCCAATGGCCTTAGGTTACCCTGCATAATTCAACCCCCTAAATGGTTTTTTAAATAATGGTAACATAATTCTTTGAAACTACTTATTCTAATGACTTTTAGCTCTTTTTCATATCATTCCTCATATCCAAATTTTCTTAAGTTATAGTTTACATATTTTCCATCATACTTGAGTATGGTAATATGTTTTCAGATAAATTGTCAAAGAATTGAGTCAATTCTAAATCATTCTGTCAATGCTATTTCGACCTTAAAAATTATCCTCTTTATGTCCGATGTGCATGACTTTAAACTGCCCAGAAAAGAAAAAGGAACCATGAGTAAAAGTTGAGTTCTATCTCAGTAAACATAAATTTTGTATGATTTAGGTAATATTGAGAAATTAAAAGATTCATAGTTTGTAGGATTATTTATAGTAATCATAGTAAAAATCAAACTATGCTTACTAGGCCCATTGGCTTAGTTAAAATCCAATGCAGGGAGGAAAGGAAAATATGTGCACAAGTGATTGATGATTAAAACGTTCTTTCCATTTTGATGTAGAAGAATTAGAGGGACATCCACAGATTGGATCCTCTTCTCTTTTTCGAAGAAATTACAAAAGGCTTTCAACATAAGTCTTCAATTGATGAATCACATCCCGAGCTTCATCAGCAGTTACTTGGAGCTCATCCGCTCAACCAACTTCACTCTTTTCAGCTTGATGAAGTGCTTTCTTGTCATCCTCAATGGTCTTCATACCATTAGTTTGAACTCCCTCCAGTGAATTATTGAGTTGGTCAAGTTCCCCAATTACACCATCTATCTGTTGCTGAAGTTGCATCTTCTGGACGACTTTTTCTTTGATCTTATGCTTTAGTTCCTTCATCTTATCAGCATAGTCAGCCTCATCTCGGGATACCATAGCCTCAAATTCTCCGATGTTGACCGACAGTTTCACCCTGGTATGATATTCGCAACACTTTTTCTCTTGCTCCCTCTTGAATATGACTTGTTTTACCAGGGTATGGATCTCTTGGTATCCAAAACCGCCAAGTCCTAGCTAGATAAACTAGGACGTCAATCAAGGGATCTTCGATGATATCACTTCTAAAGGCACCTCAGATATGATTTTCCATATGTTGTTCCATGCCTTGCGTCGTGAGAAGCTGAGCGCCTTAAGCACCTCTGGGTATGATTCAACATCATCATCATAGGGGGCATGTAATTGGGGATTAATGCACTTAGGGAAGTTCCTTGTTTTGCTTCTTCCCCCTTCCCCTGGTGTCATCACCTTCTACTGCTGTTTGGTCTAATGTTGAGACCTCACCTCCAGTTCTAACCATTGAAGTTGATATCCCTATTTGATCAATTAAATGTATGGGTAGTTTCATAGAATAATGGAAGTTTGATGTCTATCTTGAAAACTCAGTCCAATCATTACCTAATAGTAGATCAGTAGCTTGAGAAGACTCCTCCCCATCTTTCCCAGTTTCAACAGGATCATCAAGATAGGTCTCCAGAGGGTTTACTGGATTTAGCTCCACTTGATATAACGTTTCTGCAATTGTAGGGTTGACATCAATATCCACACTATCTTCAGCCATTGGCAGTTCAACAACTTCTATCGATGGAACTGCATATTATTTTCAGTCATGATAAGAAGTGTAAATTAAAAAAAATTATTTACTGAGTCAAGGATAACACTCATACCCAAGGTCTTCTAAATCACATGAAAACTTAGCATGATCATAAAATTCTTCGAAAGACATGCCACGATTCATCATTTCATCCAATGATATTTCAGAATCCTGGTTAGTCACACCAGTGGGAGCATTTGATGTATCCTCTTGGCAGCCCTCATTCTACGGCCCCTGACCCTGGATAGCTTCTCCATGATGGATTCCAGATTCAGTTGTTGTGGCCGGCAATGATTATGGTGTAGGTTCTTCTCTACTCGTAGAACCAATAGGAGCAGTGCTGGGAATAGATGTTGGCTCTTTTTCAGAAGCAGCCAAGTCAGCTTGAATTTGAGTTTGTTACACAGCACCCTCTGTGGTCCTTAAGGGAGAATCAGTCCTTTCCCATAGAGGGGAAATTGAAGAAGCCCCTGCAATCCCCAGAAATATGAGAAAAATCTTCATGGGTATTGATAGAGCTAATATTTTCAATTAATTTATATTGAATATCATTGTTTTAAACCCACAAAATTGTTCTTCTAAGATGAATTGATTCATTTTTATGATAATGGTGTTATTTTGAGCTGAATTGTAAAAATTGGCCATTTTGGATTTTTTAACAGTTTTAAATTATTTCGGTAGATTGGCCATAACATTATCTAAACTGATCCAAATTGCTAAATTCTTTCTTTTTCCGATTCTACACATCCAGGGATTCATTTAATATATTTGGACCAAAATCTGAATCGGCCATATGGAAGCTCAACAGAAGCTCCCAAGTTGGCTCAAGAAAACTGTTTTCAGTTCTGCCTAGTTTTGATGTGGGATCCATAACTCAACCAATGTGGGCCCAAAGCTTGTGTAATTCGGTGGGTGGACGCGCAAGGAGTTTGTGAGCATCTTTTATGAAGGAAGAACCGAGTTAATGGGCCGTTTATGGGGCCATTAAAGCACCTTAATCCGGAGGATTTCGTTTTGGAGAGTCTGACTGGACAGAATAAATGCTCATAGTAAAACGGTCATAACTCTCGGAATACATGTCCAAATCCGCTGAAATTTTGAGAGGACTCGTCCAAGGGAATTATGAACAACATTCCAGAAGGTCCCAACGCGTGAAGATGTCATTTAATGGGGCTAAAACGCGTCGACAGTCGGGTGAAGAATTTTGGCTATAAAAGGAGGAGAGCTCCACCCTCTCAAGCCATCCATTCTCCATTCCATTCCTTCTGGGACACCAAGAAGGAGAACTTTTCAGCTTTATCTTTTATTTATTTTCTTTTTCATTGTTTTGTAATGCCTTCTCCTTCCCCATTCAACTCGATTACCCTTACCATGGTGGGGTAAACTTTTGGAGTGATTGGGGAAGGGTTGGTTTTCTACATTGTAATGCTTGAGTTCTTGAACGCAATTGAATAAATTTCTTTTTCTTCAAAGTTGTTTTCAAATTCTTATAGTGGATTTTATAATCAAGTGCGATCGTTCTTGAATATTAATTCCGTTATTTATTTTTGCCTTGGTAAAATAATCAATATCTCCCTCCACTAATTTCTGGTTTATATACGATGGAATAAACTAGGAATTAGTGGTGAAGTACTCGACGATCGTCAGTACGTGTAAAAGGTGTAGTGAATGTTCTTGATTGTTTGGGATAAACAAAACCCGATCGGGAATTGCCCATTTCAATTAAGGATATTCAATACAACTATTTTACACATGGAAGGAGAGTTGACCAAACCGAGATCTTGGAAAGGTTTTCTCTCACAATAACAATTTCACCAAGGAAGTGAGAGGAAACGATTGTGGAAACTCACTTTAATCAACTAAGAAGAAGAGGTTTGAATTAAATTGAACAAGGATAGCATTATAATTAGGAAACCGACCCCAACATAATCACCCTTTTTAATTTCATAGTTTTTCAATCATTAGAATTTCCAATTTCCTTTCACAACATTTTTACCCCCATTTTAAGTGACAAACCATTTTGTGTGCACTCCTCTTCGGGAGACATCCTAGGTCAACCACGTTACTACATTTTAACTTAGGAAATAATTGTTTTTCCATGCCCTACGATAGGCGTGCGTCAAACTTGGCGCCGTTGCCGGGGAGGCAGTGCCTCAAAGTTTTTTTTTAAAAAAAATAATAAAAAAAATCTCTTTTGAATGACCCGTAGTTCAAATAGAAATTTATTAGAATTCGATCCAGAAATTGAGCGCACAATAACCAAATTGAAAAATCAAACTCTTCCCAAAGAATTTGAAGAAATCAATCTCACCGATTCAAGTGATACCTTGAGTGAAGACTTTGAACCTTTAATAATGGCTGTAAATCCCAACCGAACCCTACGTGACATCTGTGCACCTCAATTTGTCAATCAAAATTATCAACTTGCAATTCCTGCCATAGAAAATGATTTTGAATTGCGAATTAACATGATCCAAGTGCTTCCTAAATTTCATGGTCTTGCTGGTGAAGACCCAAATCGACATATTCAAGAATTCACCTATGTCTGCTCCAGCTTCAAACCTCGAGCAGTCGCGGAAGAGCATGTGAAGTGGAGGGCTTTCCCCTTCTCACTAGAGGGAGCAGCAAAGGAATGGTTGTACAATCTACAACCGGGGGAGATCAGTGACTGGGAAGATCTAAAAAAATGCTTTCTACAAAGATTCTTCCCAACATCTAGGAGCACTGCAATCAAGAAGGAGATTTATGTCATCCATCAATCAACTGGAGAAACACTCTACGAATACTGGGAACGTTTCAAGAAGCTTTGTGCAAGTTGTCCACACCAAGAAATAGAAGAGGACCAATTCCTTGTGTGCTTCTACCAAGGATTACTTGACAATGACAGGAATCTACTAGATGCCTCGTCGGGAGGAGCCCTCATTGATAAATCACCTGCAGATATACGAATTCTGATTGAAAAGATTGCACAAAATTCACAGCAGTTTGGCACTCGAGGTACGATCACCAGAGGGATCCATGAGGTAAGAACATCTGATTCAGTAGATTTAATTAGGAATGAAATGGGTGAACTCACCAGGTTGGTGCGACAAATAGCTGTGAACCATGTGAAGGATCAACAAGGACCGAATCAGGTATGTGGTTTATGCTCTTCTAATTCTCATTACACTGATTAATGTCCGGAAGTGCAGGGGACAGAAAGTTGTGCTGCAGCCTATCAACAAAGGCAATACCAACCGCAAACCCAACCAGGGTATGGGTTTCAACAGAACCAAGCCAGAGCACCTTTTCAGCAGCAATATCAGAACCCGATAGCATTCCAACAACCTTATCAGAAGCCCTTCCAACAACAACAAACTTTTCAACCACCACCTTTCCAGCGGAAGAATTATGAGCAACCATCCACAAGTGCACAAACAAATGAAGACCAACAACTGAAGACAAGAGTTGCAGGAATAGAAGATAAGATGGACAAGCTAGCTGATCAATTTTCAAGCATTATGGATGCTTTCACCAAGAACCAAGGTAAGCTTCCTGCACAAACAATTCCCAATCCGAAAGAGAATGTTAGTGCAATCACAACCCGAAGCGGGAAGGAGCTCAAACCACCAGAACAATATGAGGATGAATCTAGGGAACCTGCTGAAGCTCGTCCTGTCCAACCAAAAGATGGAGTCAACAACAAAGTAGAAAGAACAAGGTTCAAGAAAGAAAGACTAGAAACACCATTGCAGAAACAACAAAGGGAGAAAAAGGATATTCCAGCACCATTCCCATCAGCATTGGTTGAGTCAAAGAAGGGAGAAGAAGAACGACTTCAACGGGAAATTCAGGAAACATTCCGAAAAGTTGAGATTAACATTCCACTACTGGATGCAATCAGGAAAATCCCTAAATATGCAAAATTTCTGAAGGAGCTATGTACTAAAAGAAAGAGGTTGGATGGAAATGAAAGAATCAACTTAGGAAGAAGCGTCTCAGCATTGATCACACCACCGATACCGCAAAAATGTCATGATCCAGGGACTTTCTCTATTCCCTGCACTATCGGTTCATTAAATTTTACTGATGCACTATGTGATCTTGGAGCTTCGATAAATGTGATGCCTCACTCTATGTTTTCATCTTGGCAGATTGGAGAACTAAAATCAACTCGGGTGGTGGTACAATTAGCAAACAGATCCGCCGTTTTCCCAGCTGGAGTCGTTGAAGATGTACTTGTAGGAGTGAGAGGATTAATCTTTCCAGCAGACTTTTATGTCCTTACCATGGAGGAAGACCGAGCACCATCCCAATCTCCCATCATCTTAGGGAGACCATTCCTGAAAACAGCAAGAACAATCATCAACTTGCATGAAGGAACCCTCACCATGGAGCTCAGAGATAGTACGGTACACTTCAATATTCTTGATACGATGAAACACCCTTCCAACAATCACTCACTTTATGTAATCTCCCATGATGAAGGTATAGAACCAATTGAAGACTCAGGTATGCTTCATGACTTGTTATCTGTGGGAGAACACTCTTCATTTGAATTTTATAACTCCCATGAACCTGAAAATTCTGATATCATGTTGGAGGATGAGGTAAAATCTGACTTTTTCGATGATTTGTTAAGAGGAAGTAAGATTATTCCAGAGAATTCAACATTAGATGCAGGAAACATAAATGCAATATCATCCCTTGAACAACCCCCATGTTTAGAACTGAAGCCTTTGCCATGTGACTTAAAGTATGCTTACTTAATGGAAGGGGAGAAATTGCCAGTAATCATTGCAAATAACCTATCCCATTCACAAGAACAAACATTGATTGACCTTCTCAAAAGGAATGTAAAAGCTGTAGGATGGAGTTTTGGTGATATTCCTGGAATCAACCCTAAGGTATGCTCTCACAGGATATTTTTAGAAAGTGAATCTCGACCAGTTAGACAACCTCAAAGAAGACTCAATCCCACAATCATGGAGGTCGTTAAGAAAGAGATTGAGAAATTGTTAGCAGCAGATATCATTTACCCAATCTCTGATTCTCAATGGGTCAGCCCAATTCATGTAGTCCCCAAGAAAACTGGCCTGACCACTGTCACAAATGAAAGAAATGAACTGATCCCCATGAGAATACAAAACAGCTGGAGAGTCTGTATAGATTACCGGAAGCTAAATCAAGTTACCAGAAAAGATCACTTTCCTATTCCATTCATTGATCAGATGCTTGAAAGGTTAGCTGGAAATACTCATTACTGTTTTTTAGATGGATTCTCAGGTTATTTTCAGGTACCAATTGCACCAGAAGACCAGGAGAAGACAACCTTCACCTGCCCTTTTGGAACATTCGCCTACAAAAGGATGCCTTTCGGGCTTTGCAATGCCCCAGGTATATTTCAACGGTGTATGGTGAGTATTTTCTCGGACCACATTGAGGATTTCTTGGAGGTGTTTCTTGATGATTTCACAGTTTTTGGCAATTCATTTGATCATTGCTTGGGAAATTTGGAAAAAGTTTTGAAAACATGCATTGAAAAGAACCTTGTCTTAAATTTTGAAAAATGTCATTTCATGGTTGAAAAAGGGATAGTGTTGGGGCACATAATTTCACAAAATGGGATTGAGGTTGATAAATCAAAAGTTGATGTAATAAATTCCTTACCATATCCAACTTGTGTCAAACATGTTAGATCCTTTTTAGGGCATGCAGGATTTTACAGAAGATTCATCAAGGATTTCAGTAAGATTTCTCTCCCTCTCTCAAGATTACTTCTAAAGGATGCTAACTTTAATTTTGATTGTGCATGTAGGGAATCATTTGATGAATTAAAGTAAAGGCTGATAACACCACCAATAATGCAGCCACCCAATTGGGATTACCCTTTCGAGATACTTTGTGATGCATCCAACCAAGCAGTGGGAGCCGCTCTATCACAGAGAATTGACAGCAAGCCTCAAGTCATCTCCTACGCATCAAGGACCTTGGATGAAACACAAATAAATTACACAACCACAGAGAAGGAGTTCCTTGCAGTCGTTTCTGCACTAGATAAATTCCGATCATATCTTCTGGGGACTAAAGTTGTTGTGTTTTCTGATCATGCAGCTCTTAGGTACTTAATGAAAAAGGCGGATGCAAAACCCTGGTTGGTGAGATGGATGCTACTCTTACAAGAGTTCAATTTGGAAATCAAAGATAAGAAGGGGACTGAAAATCAAGTGGCTGATCATCTGAGTCGACTACCCCACACCGCTGAAACAGAAATACCAAAGCAGAACCTACTTAATGATGAGCTTCCTGGAGAACAACTCTACATCATCAACAGTGAAGTTCCATGGTATGCCAACATTGTCAACTATTTGGTAACATCTCAGGTACCCTATCATCTAAGCTCTCATCAAAAACATAAGCTTAAATCTGAATCAAGATTTTACATTTGGGAAGATCTGTTTCTGTGGAAAATTTGTAATGATAAAATCATAAGAAGATGCTTGCCAAGAAGTGAAATTGAATCAGTGTTTGAATTTTGTCATAAATTATCATGCGGAGGCCACTTTGGACCTCAGAGGACTGCCCGAAAAGTTTTAGAATCTGGACTCTACTGGCCCACCTTATTCAAGGATGCATATGAATTTTGTAAAAGATGTGAAAAATGCCAATTTTCTGGTAACATATCCAAACGACATGAAATGCCACAAAAACCAATAACCTTTTGTGAAATTTTTGAAGTTTGGGGCATAGATTTCATGGGACCATTCCCAATGTCATTTGGAAATTCATATATTCTTTTAGCTGTAGACTATGTTTCAAAATGGGTGGAAGCAAAAGCAACCAGAACTGATGATGCAAAAGTTGTTTGTGATTTTGTTAGGGCTATCATTTTCTGTAGGTTTGGCGTGCCAAGAGCAATCATCAGTGATCAGGGAACTCATTTCTGCAACAGGAAAATGGAAGCATTGCTGAAGAAGTATGGGGTGCATCATAGAACATCTACCCCATACCATCCCCAAACAAATGGCCAAGCAGAAGTCTCTAATAGAGAAATCAAAGCCATTCTGGAGAAGACTGTTAAACCCAACCGGAAGGACTGGAGCCAAAAGTTAGATGATACATTATGGGCATACAGGACGGCCTACAAAACACTGATAGGGATGAGTCCCTATAGATTGATCTATGGAAAGAGTTTCCACCTTCCTGTGGAGTTGGAGCATAGAGCCTACTGGGCGGTCAGAGAGATGAATCTGGACCTTGAGAAAGCTGGGAAAGAAAGAAGATTGCAGTTGCAGGAGTTAGAGGAAATTAGAAGGGAATCTTTTGAAAACTCAAGGATTTACAAAGAACGAACAAGAGTGGCCCATGACAAGCTAATCCAACCAAAAGTCTTCTCTCCTGGAGACAAAGTGTTATTATTCAACTCAAGACTCAAGTTGATGCCAGGTAAACTTCGTTCCAGATGGGAAGGTCCATTTATTGTTACTCATGTATATCCTTTTGGTGCTGTGCAGATTATGAAGGATGGAGAGCAAGATCCATTCACTGTGAATGGACATAGGTTGAAGAAATTCCTTGGGACCCTACCATCAGAGCCATTGGAGGAGATCATGCTCCTCCAACCTATTTATCAATAAGATCCATCAGGTTGTACCTCTCCTTCACATTTTATTGCTGTTGTGATTCAATCAGAATTCTTCTTACATGTTAAATCCACTTAAATGCATTGAGGACACTGCATCATTTAAGTGTGGGGGAGGGAACCTTTTTAGTATAGGATTTTTATTTGATGTTTTTTTTCAAAAAAAAAATATATATATAAAATAATAAAAAATTGTGTGTTTTCAAATTTTTGTGTGTTTATTTTTCAATTTTTGGTGTGTTTCTGAAACTTTTGAGCTGAAAAGATTATCAATACCATTATTGAAACCCATGTCAATGAGTGAACCAATCTATTTCATGAAACCGAGCTTAAATGAATGCTGAAATGACTTCTTTTCAAGTTCAAATATTTTAGAATTTCATGAAAAGTACACTGATTTTTTGAAACCCATGCCATATTTCACTGTCTATATCATTGAAATAACTTTCCTGTAAGGCTTCTGAACCATTTTTGTCATATTCTTTTCATTCACCTCATTTCTTGAGAGAACCAGACCATGCTTGCTTTAACCATAATTTGATTTATTCCTTTCAAAACTTGAGGGTTGGGGTACATGTGTTTTAAATGATTGAGGCATTTATTTTGTTCAAAGCCCCCTTTTCAAAATAATCCTTTTCATTATGGCCCACCTTTACATTTATCCTTCATTGTAGCCCCTAGTATCCATGAATTGCCTGTTAGGTTAGCCACATTACAAGCCAATTTTCCCTATCATACCTGCTCTTGAAGTAAAATTGCATGATCTTGTTGAACTTAAGTGTGGGGGAAGATGTCTTGTGATGTACTACCTCATTTGGTTATACTTTGGGTGGAAAATAAATTGTGGAAGAGATGTGTGTGATGCTGAAAAATTATTCTGTTGAAAGCTGTGCCTTTTCTGGAGCTTTTATGTAAAAAAGAGAAGTTGTGCCTTTCTGGAGCTTCTAATGTAAAAAGAGAAGCTGTGCCTTTCTGGAGCTTCCAATGTAAAAAGAAAGGTGTGCCTATCTGGAGCTTTAAAAAAATCATGTTTGAAAAGATTGAAATGTTTGCTGCTGAGCTGATTTAATGATGATGGAGCCTATTTTCAACAAAGGGGAAGTGAAGGAGACCATATTTGAGTGAAAACTAGAATCTTGCAATTTTGCTTCAATAAGAGCCAAGCCTTCCTTTTTCGGCCTCAGAACTTTTAACATCTAAATCCTACCAACCGGAAGCCACAGAACAACCCTGAAAAGTCCTCATGAGAAACACATGTTCTTGACTCACATCGGGTGGAGAATTAGGAATTTATCAAACCTATGGTGACTCTTGTGTGAGTTTGGATGAGAAAAACCTTGTTCAGCCTTTACATTTGTGAGATGAGAGAAAATTCATGTGAGGTAGGTGTTTTGTGTGCATGGGATAAGAAATGAAGTGGAAATATATTAAAATCTTAAATGGAGAACTTGAAATAATAGTATTTGATGAGGCATGATATCATTTTGTTTCTTGAAATTGATTTGATTGATCTCATTGATATGTGTTTTGATTTTGATTTGATTTGATTTTTACTTGTCCAGGAGTCCAAGTGCTAAGTGTGGGGGAATTGATAGAGCAAATATTTTCAATTAATTTATATTGAATATCATTGTTTTAAACCCACAAAATTGTTCTTCTAAGATGAATTGTTTCATTTTTATGATAATGGTGTTATTTTGAGCTGAATTGTAAAAATTGGCCATTTTGGATTTTTTAACAGTTTTAAATTATTTCGGTAGATTGGCCATAACATTATCTACACTGATCCAAATTGCTAAATTCTTTCTTTTTCAGATTCTACACATCCAGGGATTCATTTAATATATTTGGACCAAAATCTGAATCGGCCATATGGAAGCTCAACAGAAGCTCACAAGTTGGCTCAAGAAAACTGTTTTCAGTTCTGCCTAGTTTTGATGTGGGACCCATAACTCAACCAATGTGGGCCCAAAGCTTGTGAACTTCTGTGGGGGGACGCGAAAGGAGTTTTTGAGCATCTTTTAGGAAGGAAGCATCGAGTGAATCGGCCGTTTATGGGGCCATTAAAGCACCTTAATCCGGAGGATTTCGTTTTGGAGAGTCTGACTGGACAGAATAAATGCTCATAGTAAAACGGTCATAACTCTCGGAATACATGTCCAAATCCGCTGAAATTTTGAGAGGACTCGTCCAAGCGAATTATGAACAACATTCAAGAAGGTCCCAAGGCGTGAAGATGTAATTTAATGGGGCTAAAACGCGTCGACAGTCGGGTGAAGAATTCTGGCTATAAAAGGAGGAGAGCTCCACCCTCTCAAGCCATCCATTCTCCATTCCATTCCTTCTGGGACACCAAGAAGGTGAACTTTTCAGCTTTATCTTTTATTTATTTTCTTTTTCATTGTTTTGTAATGCCTTCTCCTTCCCCATTCAACTCGATTACCCTTACCATGGTGGGGTAAACTTTTGGAGTGATTGGGGAAGGGTTGGTTTTCTACATTGTAATGCTTGAGTTCTTGAACGCAATTGAATAAATTTCTTTCTTCTTCAAAGTTGTTTTCAAATTCTTATTGAGGATTTTATAATCAAGTGCGATCGTTCTTGAATATTAATTCCGTTATTTATTTTTGCCTTGGTAAAATAATCAATATCTCCCTCCACTAATTTCTGGTTTATATACGATGGAATAAACTAGGAATTAGTGGTGAAGTACTCGACGATCGTCAGTACGTGTAAAAGGTGTAGTGAATGTTCTTGATTGTTTGGGATAAACAAAACCCGATCGAAAATTGCCCATTTCAATTAAGGATATTCAATACAACTATTTTACACATGGAAGGAGAGTTGACCAAACCGAGATCTTGGTAAGGTTTTCTCTCACAATAACAATTTCACCAAGGAAGTGAGAGGAAACGATTGTGGAAACTCACTTTAATCAGCTAAGAAGAAGAGGTTTGAATTAAATTGAACAAGTATAGCATTATAATTAGGAAACCGACCCCGACCTAATCACCCTTTTTAATTTCATAGTTTTTCAATCATTAGAATTTCAAATTTCCTTTCACAACATTTTTACCCCCATTTTAAGTGACAAACCATTTTGTGTGCACTCCTCTTCGGGAGACATCCTAGGTCAACCACGTTACTACATTTTAACTTAGGAAATAATTGTTTTGCCATGCCCTACGACAGGCGTGCGTCAGGTATAGACTCATGATTACCCGAAGGAATTACCGCTGCTAATGAAGCGTTTAGTTGTATACTTCCTCCTTCGTTGCCTTTGATTCATTAGTTTTTTGGGAGTATAGGAAGTCTCCCTTATTGTAACCCTGATTAGATAATTAAAATACTTTTCCATCTCCCCATTCAAGGCATGTTGGACAAGAGATATCCCACCCGATTCACAAGGAGAATTAATAGCAGCCCCGATGGCAGTGCCACTAGCGCTATACTGTGGTATAGGAACCTCAATAGATCCTTTCTTTGCAAGCTGAAAGATGAAGAAAATTACTCCCTAATGTAACAAAGCTTCGACTGAAATCAAGTTTCAAAGAAAATAAGGAAAGAAAAATTACATCTTCAAGAGCCACGTAATCATGCCACTCTTAATCAGTCCCCTCAACGGTGCCACGATCAATAAATTCCATCACCCTCCTGGTGATAGGAACAGACTCATCAGTGGCACATATGAGTATTTACAGCTCTCTGATGTAAGCCCGCACTTCATTGGGGTTATCCTTATATTATATATCTATAGAAGCCAGAAGATTCCCTATTCTAGGAAGTTGTAGGCCCTCACACAAATCCAGCCATGCGGTCTCAGTTCCACAGTATAAACTCTGCCATAACTGGACAACCTCTGGTCTTAGATATGAAGTTTGTGAAAAAGGTCCTATAATATTTGACTTCAATTTCTTCCTAGCTCCTACAACTGCAGATAGAGAATATGAAAATAAGAATTATTTATTTATAAAGTACCAGTGATTAAATTAACACAATGAAGTAACTCACCAGGATTTGATGGATTAGGTCTCTTGATTCTTACCAGAGGATTATATTGAGCACGAGGTCGCTTTGACACTTTATGTTCCTTATCATTCCCATCATGGGAATCCAGTGAATCACTCCTAGAGGAGGAGCCTGGTGAATCAGCATCAAGTGGGGAAGCATCACCTTCATGAGGGAGTGTTTCTTTATCTACAGTCCTCTTCATTTTCTCTACCTGATAAACTAAGTGATTTAGTACCACTTTTGGGTATGATGCTATACAGTTCTCGGCATAATATGTATTCAAGTTATGTGCCGCTTTTTCAACTGGTAGATCAAATACCACCCTAGTATTCTTCCTTGACGTTATCACCCACAGTTGCCGAGCAACAATCAGATGTTTCTCTAACCAGAAACGTACTGGGAGAGATACAACAATCTGTTGCAGAAACTTAAATTGACGTTCAAATATATATGGAGCATAGGCCTCACATATAATTTCTCTTTCAATCCTGGAAACTAGCACACCATCTCTATAAGCTATCATGTATGCCCTCAAATCCATGTGGGTTGTTCCATCGTCAACAAATCACCCAGTTGGCGGATTTTTATAGGGAATGAAGTTAAATTTCTTAAACATTCTCAGCCTCACATTCATGTCATTGGCATTAACATCTAATGGAGCAACTCTAAAGAATGCTTGCACTGGCGGCCTAAAAGAACTTCTAGGAATTTGTAATCCATTCTGTACATTGTAAGTCCTGATGTGAGTGGAAATCCATCCCCATAAAACATGAAATGGTCCCACTATTCTTAAAGGAGATTTACCCATGAAGACATGAAGTAAAATCCTTTGAATCATTGCTAAAATGGGGGTATCCATCCCAACCATTTTTCCCTGATCCAACTTTTCCGCAATGACAAAGGTCCATGGCCTGACGCCTCCCTTCGAATCCCTGGCTGGAAAGAGATAAATGCTGAGCCACAATGCCAAGAAGCCTTCCAGACGAGTCTTCTTCGAGATCCTTTGAATCACCTCATATATCCATTTTCCAAACTCTCCTGCTTCTAGCATTGGCCAGAATGTGCCAGGAGCACCCCTCCTCGCAGATTATGGGCAGGTGGTAGGGCGTTTGGGCCTATTATCCTTGGATTTGTTTTTCTTGGATACTTTCTCCTTCGGATCCTTATCCTTTGGATCCTTCTCTTTAAGAAATATATTCATCCACTCCTCCATATGAATATCCTTTCTAGAATGTGATAATGAGGTCTCTAAACTCTTGAGCCTATGGAAGATCTTAAATAATTCCCGACCTAATGTAGGAGTCTTCTTTGAATCATTCCAAGTCACCTTGCATGGAATGAATTCATCATACATGTCACCCAAAATTGGAGCCCATGAGATCTTGTGGACATCCCACAGAATGATGCCTACTTCTCTATGAGTCAGATGGAAAGAATTAGTTTCTGGGATCCAGTGGCTGAGTATCTCTGGCACAAAGCTATAATGTCTGTAAACATATGTTTTCCCAACACAAACAGCTTCGTATAGCACAACTCCTTTCATATCCTCGACAAACTGTGCATAGGTTTATCGCACCCTGTATGCCCACATCATAGTTGGCTTCACACCTCCCCCAGGATGGAAGTCCCATATTTTCTTCTAGTCTTTGGATTGATCCATTTGAGCGTTTCGGAGTACCGAGGGATGAAAATGTGGTTGCATCTTGGGCTTCTGAGGTTGCAGATCTGGCATACAAGGGCTCTGATGCATCATATAGGCCTTCTCCACTGTTCCAGCACTTATAAATACTCCTCCAAATGAGATATTTGCTGAAGAAAAGTTTTTATAATTCTGAAACCAAGAAAATGGGAGATAGTTCTTTGCTTCTGGAATAGTAACTTCTCGCAGATGACCATAGCCATACAAAGGAAAATAAATGCTATGGGGGATTTCGCGATGATATTTCTTCAAATACTTAGAAAAATCTGGAAGAGTGCTACTTTTGACGGTATAATAATCATGTCCAATGATCATCATCATATCATCAATCTGCTTGCTATCCACTTCATCAGCTATTCCAGTTCTAAGTGCCATTTTATTCTGTACAAAAGTTGAATATATTAACTCTTAAGTAAGTTGATTTTTCATAATATTTGTGAAGGAGTTTCAGAAAAAATGGAAAAGGAATTAAGGCATGAAAGTCTAAACATGGAGCGCATGTATAGAAGTTTCGCACAAGTATTAATATGATGTGCATGTTTTTGAAGTGCAAGTATCACCGCACATGTCCTGTTACCTTGACAACAGCGCGACAGCGAAGAAATAGCGGAAAAAGAGAAACATGTGTGGCAAAGGGTTCATATGTGGCGAGAGCTCGAAAATCTAGAAATCAGATGCTATGTGTGGCAATGTACCGCATATTTATAGGCCAGGCGGCCCACCTGCACGCCTCCACCTAGCGCGCTCCATCTAGCGCACTCCATCTAGCGCGCTCCATCCTTACGCGACTCGAATGTGCGGTCCAAGTGTTGTGCACTGAACACTTGAACACCGCCTTTCCATTAGTTTTATTCATTTCCTCAGAGTCACATCCTCAATTTCATTCCCATCCAACTCTGATGGGGGGCTTTTTTTGACAATCCTTTTCATCAAATTTTCTAAAAGAATGGAAATGGAAATGACTTAGCACAAATTTATTCACCCTTTAAAGAAATCATCAAAAATTGACAAAGGCATGAACAAGGCTTCAAAAGCACAAGTGTCGCGCATGTTCCCTCACTATCGCGCAAGTATACTTGTGCACCACCTAATGGTCTTGAATGTGACTTACTCTCCCTAAAGGATAACCGCTCAGGGTCTTTTACAGCCTATAAATAGACCTTGTGGTCCCCCCATTTCGGTATGAATTATTTCAGAATTCACAAACAGAGCTCTGAATGGCCAAGTCTCTTCTTCAAGTCTTCCGAACGCTTCTATTGTAATTCTTTATGTCGAATGAAAGGTCTAAACAAGAGGAGTAATGTCTAAGTGTTACAATTCAATAACACTTGCCCGCCTAAGTGTTTTTAACCTTAAGGGAAATGGACACACTTGCGCGCCACGCTACTTCTTCATTAGAACTTGCGCGCAATCTTCTGCAAAGCCTCTAGGCATGATTCTAAAGGCTTTGATCAAGGATCTCCCAAATATTAATCTAAGGGATGAAAATCGTGCAAGTACCCATGTGCTACGCAGGTATACCTGCCAACCAGGACTTTCATGCCCACGTAGTACCTGCGTGCCTACCAAGACTTGCACGCCCCTACCTTTTTGGTGCCTTTCCTGCCCACTTCACCCCTCTTATGCCATTCCACTTCTCATATTCAAGATTCAGTCTTTAAGACACTCTTCAAAGCCATTTATGGAATTATTTCATGATTTGTCTTCCTTATCTGAAAGTAACTCTGTGGAACATCACTCAAATTCGAGTGATTTACTCTTCTTTATGTCACTAAATATTGGGATTTCATTCATTCCACCTCATCCTTTAAGATGAGATAATCCTTAACTGGGGCCTCTTTTTCATGAGTAATCCCCAGTCTAAATTCTCATTAATATGGGCATCCTGCTTAGGAGTAATCCCCAAGTCCTCTTTAATCTGGGCCTCCGTTACAAGAGTAAGCCCCAGTCTCAAATATGGGCATCCTCTTCAGGAGTAAGACCCAAGTCCCTTAATTTTTCAAGTCCCTTAATTTTTTCAAGTCCCTTAACCTGGGCCTCCTTTTCAGGAATAATCCCCAGTCTTAATTTCTCTTAACCAAATCCTAATTTTCTTTTTATTTGGGGATTCTTTATCCAGATTAAAACCCAATCATAAGTCCCCTCATAACTTGGGCGTCTTCCTTAGGAGTAAGCCCCAATATTAGAGTATCCAAATCTCCATGAAGCACATATACCTTTATGGACCTTGTTCCTGGATTTATTTCCTGAAGTAAATCTTAATCCTCATCTATTTGGGCATTAATAAACACATAATCCCCACATCATTTCATATTTCGTGGCACAATTGTCTGGTTTCAGCACTACCTCTTGTTTCTCACACCAAACATTACTCATTTGAGCTTATAGTATAAAAGTAATCATGACTTATTTCTTTGAGCCATCAATCATGCTTAAGCATCATACTCCCTTACTCGATCTACGTGGGTTCTAATTCCTTTTCCTATACAATGGATATGTAGGTAGCCCATCTGCGGGTATGATCCCAACTTTGAAACCATCTATGTCCTTTTGAATGACAATAAACTTCATGTGCCCCACTGATTGCATTTAAAACTAGCATGGTCATCATAATGACCAATAGACTTTTATGTATTAAAGGATACCATTGTCTATGAAATCTCTATACATATATATATGATTCTCTATAGATGAAGAACCTCAAATACATATAAAAGATTCTATAAATTTCCTACATATAAATCATTGATTGAAAGATCTAATGGAATGCTCATTTTATACTTGGTAATGTAATAAGGATTCACGAACATATCTTAAATCTATAAAGAGAGTCCCAGAGTAGACAATAATTCCCCTCAAAAATGTGTGATGAGTCTGACCTACCATCCTCTTGACCAATGCAAATTACTAACCCTCATCAGTCCACAACTAATGAGCACCTACCTTTGGAATGTACGTCTAAATGGATATGGAATCATTGGATGTTTCTGGTTCTACGAACAAACCCAATAAAACAGATTGGATTTTTTGAACCTTCAATCAACGAGGTCATCCCCCATTCCAGAGGGAAACAGATATACATGTTTAAAACCACAATTTATAAATTCATTGAGTTCATGAAGTGGGTTCATGTATGTCATATTCATGATATCATTGTGGATCATCCACTATAGATTCACCATTGTAAAAAAATTATTGACCATTTTTACTATAATGACTCAACATTGTGGGACCCAACATTCTTTAAAAAAACTCTTCATTTTAGGATTATTTTGACTATAACTAACTTATATTCCAAATGGTATGAATCTTTTCTCACTAATTGTTTCGAAATATGGTGCTTGATTGTGATTCTGATCACCCACATCATCCATTTGTTTTGGGATATCAACTATATTATTATAGAAAATAGAGCCAACATCCATTATTTCATGTAAAAGAAGATAAATTCCATGTAAAACATTTTTTCAAAACATTATTCCCACTACCATGCATAAGATAATCATTAGATTGATGCGTTAAAACAGAACCCCTCAAACAACTCGTAGAAAATGGTGTTACAGAAAAAAATACTTAGCATGAAAACCCTCATTATATTATTTGGACAAAACATATGAAAACTAAAAATTCCACACAATAAACATTGTTCATTTTGTTATAGGGAATAATGAATTGATTACCGATTGTAGTTATGTCTAATGTTATGCAAATAGAATTTTATATCAAGAAAAATCTCTAATAAATAGAAAACATTCATCAAGATGAGTTGGACGCCCTCAAATAAGATAGACTTTTGGAATATCATATATAATTTATTCACTATAAAATGATAGAATAATAATTAAATGAGATAATTTTCCACTGCTACATGCTCTATGGTGATGTAGTACTTTCTATCATAACACTGAGGATACCTCAAAAAACATCTAATGCTTGAGAACAAATGGGATGGAGAATTCATTATTTATATGGTATATTCCATTAGAGAATATTATTTATCTATTTTGGCTACATAGAATATCACACCACACACTAATTATATGATTTTGATGTAGTTCACCACATGAACCCATTTTCAATGATACACCACCATATATTGTAGAAACATAGGTTTAGGATATATGAATTAAGCTAATAGAAACCCCTTTTCATGAATTATGACAATAAACTATTTACAGTACCAATAGTTTTTGTTTTTGATCGTTAATATATAGTTATTAGTGTCCTCGGTGCATGACTTTAAACAATATTCTTATCTTGATCAATTTAATTATTATTACTCTTATAACATGTTCATGATAACTAAAAAACTAGAATCCTTATCACAAAATGATTTACTATAGCCTTATAATATATCATAATGATAAGATGCCCCTTGGAAACCATGGTATTCCAAAAATACCTCATCAGAGAGGATAAACCAACACTAACGCCCTTGTTTATATTCCACAATGAGTTCTAGAACACCATGTGGGTTGATTCAAATTACCTTGGGATGCATTGTTTTGACTAGACCCCAAATCTTCCTTTCCATCTTTTTAGTCATCATGAACTATTACCCCTAATAGGGAGAAATTATGTTCACCGACATCGGTCTCTTTGGCCAAAAAATTGTTTGATCATTTCTACTATAAACTATGTTCTATTTTTTTGTGATATTTATGCTAAATGTTGTCTTGCATCACCATAATTTTATTTCTAATTGTACCTATTTGAAACCACATAAATGTAGATAATAAATACATTACCCAAATCTAAGAATAAACACTATTAACTATTTTTGAAATTCCCATTTCCGGAACATTATGACCTTAATCCGGATGATTTTATATAATGTTTTATTTATTTGGTGCATAGCTTCCATCACTCCATCACATATTTTTTGGACTCTATCATACAACAATGGAATCCTATAATAACATGTTTCCCTTAGGTTCTATGAATTAGAGCCATTAATATATCATCCCTTACATCCTTGTGTCCCCTCATTTTCATGTTTTTCATCACACCTGGTGTTTTATAAAATCAATTCCCCCATATCCATTTCAAAAAATCATTCTCAAATAGTATTCTATGTATATAAAATTGGAACCGAACTCTATTGTGATCTATATCTATATCTGTATAGATTCACATTCCGATGGGACACATACTGATTTCTAGACCTCCTATATTTTGGTCCAATCACAAATTCATCACAAAATCATACATTTAATATATAATTAGCTCCCCCAAGATCCCATATGGTATCCCCCATTAGTTATGTTCCCCATTAATATTAGATGGATCTCAATAAAATAGATACACCCTCATGACCACACACATGGAATGATATTATGGGAAGATGAAGACGTAAGCCCACCAAATTTCCTCAACATAAGAAACTAGGTGTAGCCTCTCCCAGTGTATAGTTGGGATGAATTTTATGAAAAAATTGAGATGAAAAAATATGAAGACTTCAAAAAATGACATTAAACAACTGAATTACACTGTGAAATGAATGTTTAATTCCTTATATAACGAATACATGATGATTCGGTGTACGAGCTAGAGAGTTAGCCACCTTACTTGTCATGGTCTCCTACAACAATGGGTCCCATTACATCGTGTGGATTGATTATTATTCCCTTGGGATACATTGAGACAACAAGATCATATATCATATTTTATCAAATATAATTAACTAATTGTGGGGGTGTTCTTCCAATTGCATCATGATGTCAACATGAGTTTTCTTTTAAATTTTTTCTATATAAGAGGGTATCTTGGACCATCCTCTCATGTCAATTTATCACTCTTTATTTCCATATATGCTTCTTTAGTACACCCACACCATATGTTTCTATCATTATGACATTAAATTGGCTACTATCCCCCTGGCCTATGCAATAAAAACATAAACTAGAGCTATCTACAGTCATGGTCATATTAATTTATGCAATATACCACGAAAACCTGAGATTATTACCCTAAATTGTAGCCTTTCCCTCTATAAAACAAGAATGACTCATATGAAATGTTTTAGATGACTAAAAAATAGATTCATAAACAGATGAATTTAAATCAAAAACATTACTTTATATAAAATATGGACTCTCCTGAAGATATTAAATGGATGACCAAAAAACCAATATTCTCATAAGTGATTTTATCTTATAGATTACAACATATAAATCCAGTATTCCTCATATGACATGTTTAGGATGACCAAACACAATTTCATTTACACATGATGTTAAACTATACCATTAACAAATATAAAACTAGGATTCCATATATGAAATTCTTGGGATGAGAAAAAAACGATGTATATATAACATCAATTTTATATATATCCTTACCCCATATAAAATCAATATTCATTATATGAAATATATGTGATTAAAAAAACATACCTCCTCATCACATGATGTTAAATAATAGTGTTACTTCATTTTGTAAAAGGATTCCTCATATTTAAATTACAAGATCAAAAAACAATATTCATAGAACATGGAATTCAATTATAGTGTTACATCAAATGAAACATGGATGCAAGACATGATATTTATGGGATTACTAAAAAATAGATGTCATCATCACATGACAATAAACTACATTATTACCCCATATAAAACTAGGAAACCCATTATTAATGTTATGGGATAAAAACACATATGTTCTAAGAACAAGATATTTCATTTTACCCTTACCCCATATGAATCCTGGATTCTTCATATGATAAGTATTGGATAAAAAATTAACAACTTCATCAACTCATGATTTCAAAGTATTCCCATATCTAGTATAAATCTAGGATTCCACATATGAAATGTATTGAATGACCAAAAAACAATGACTTCCACACATGATGTTAAACTGTAGCCTTACCCAGTTTGAAACCATGATGTGTTATATGAAATTTATAGAATGACCCAAATAACATTTTCCTCATCAAATGGTATTAAAATGTTTCATTATCAAATATACAATTGAGATCACTTATACGAAATTTAAGGGATATCAAAAAACATCATAAACAACACTTGATGTGAAAAAGTATCCTCACCCAATAAAAAATTAGGATACTGCAATGTAAATGTATAGTTTTAGAAAAACCCCAATGCTCTTAGCACATGATGTGAAACTACAACCTTATCCCATATTAAAATGATATTCCTAATATGAAATGTATTGTATAAAAATAACCCATGACCTGAATTAATGATAATTAAAAAATATATTACTCCATGTAATGAACATTTGATGATTAGTATGACCAATATGTGATGATTGGATTTCCGCACCAGATATGACAGTATCCATTTAATTTTAGTATCATACATCATCATATGTATAGAACAACATATGGAATGATTCCTATTAATATAGGACATATAGTTTTTCACAGAAATCATATACAATGTTCATCTATACAATTAACTCATTTCAGTATTCCCCCATCTCAGGCCCAACATGATTCACACATATCAGCATGTTCCTCTAGTTAGTTTGAGTTTATGGAAGAATAAATTTAAGTAAGCAAAACATTCCCAATATAACATTCACTACTTCTAATTCAATGCATCATTATTACAACAATTGGTATAATCATAATCCTCCTCATCATTCTGGGATCCCTACCATTTATGGTTACCGACTAGAATGGATCACATAACATCTTAGGATCCCAACTCAATGGGTCCCCAGTAGTAGATAGAGGCTCCCATGTTTTGAAATCAGTCAATACACTATCTCAAATTTTTCTCCCCATACAAGCATGTAGGGTTTTAAAAAGAATATTTTGAACAATGTAAGAAGTTGTTCCCCACCAATTGATCCATCCAATTTTACTATCGATATCATGAATGTCATGATCTATCCCTAGGATACTACCACAAGTTAGTCAATTTTTCCACTTTTGGGTTTCCACATACAAACAATGGGAAATCCATACCACTCCATGATTCTCACATAAATCATCGATCACATATGATAATGATTTCAGAGGGAGTTTTCCTCAATAAATTTGGAGGCTCAAGGCTTCCGATATTTTTTGAACTCTAGGTCATTAGTTTAGGATACCATGTATCATAATCACAACATTAAACTATGATAATTTCACCCTAGGAATGTTTCATATAGCTCAAACCATCAATGGCACTCAATTCACATTATATTGCCTCTCCATTGTTCTAAAAATATAATTTTTACTAATTCACCCTTCGCCTCAAACTATACAACAATAAACTAGACTTATAAAAGCAAGAGTCATGATTGTAAACTATTTTCAATTTTTTCTATGATATTTTAGATTGGAGAGCCTATAGTGACCCCTTTTCACATCAATATAAATATCACCTATGCCATAGAAATTTTATTTATACATGAACCTCGTGGATCATTTATAATGACTTTAAAGTATATGTGACTCTCCTTTAGTTATCTTTCATGTTCCATGGCCTCTATAAAACATAAATATCATCAGTTTTGAACACTCTGGAATCATAAGATCCATTTCAGGGTGATCCCAAATAGGTTCAATCATTATGAAGATACATTTATTTTCACTATGATAATTAAACTATGGATATAAACTAGTTGAGTTAGATGATGAATTATAACCATATATTATTTTCATTTACACAGTACAAACTCTATGACCCTAACCTTCTAGTATTGGAATGAGAATTCTAACATTCAAATATTATCATCCCCATAGACCTAGTATTATGAAAATATGCTATTATTATCTTTATAGAAGATCCACTATGACATAAAGCTGCCATAGTGAAGTGGAATAAATGTTTATCACGTTGAAAATACATATGGGTTACCTAAGAAATAGTTAAACTCTACATGCTAGGACACTCTAGTGAAATAAAAAAATAGGGTGATAAAAAGGAATAAATACATATCCATCCAAACCCATTCTCGACACCATTAATTTTTTTTCTCACTGAATCAGTTAATTAAAAATAATAGTGCCAAATCATTATCATCCATTAGGTCATGAGATATTTAAAGCCCCCCCCCCATTATTTTACAACAAAACACCCATTTCACATTTCATGGGAACATGTTATTCACATTGACTCACACATCAAATACAAAATATAATCAATGATGCTTTGAACATCCAAATCACCTAGTGATATAATTTATAATGCATTATCTCACCATCTGAATTTAAAGTAAATGTATATCATGCTCAACATATGACCATAAAATTATTGTCCATTATACTTAGTACATGATGTAAATATATAAAGCATAATATTGCCTCACTTGAGGGGAACCATTACTAATTTGATGATAATCACCAACCTCATCATTCATCTTCATCAACCATCACTCATAACATGATATAACCATCCCGTTAGAATATGAGTCTCGAAATTATTCATATTGATACACTTAATTAATTTGTTCAGTTCTACGTGGTCATAATTTTGATATTGTTGAACTCCATTTAAACATTAAAATAGTTAATCACCATGATTTATGTATCCCATAAATTGGATCCCCATTCTCTTCCATGAATGAATGGGCCCCCCAAATGTAATTTTATGTAGCCAAAATGGCTAAAATATTTTCCTAATAACATTCTATAAAAACTATTTGATGTTGTTTTGTGATAATCCTTGTGTTTCAAATATGGTCAATGGTTGAATTTTTTTTTCTATTCATCACCCTTGTAAAAAAACCGTTAAAGCTGTTATTCAAACATGGTATGTTGAGATCATCTACCTTCATGGAACCCCTTAATGTTCCAATCATGGATTCCTCCATTTATTTTGTTCATCCACCCAATTTTTTCATGAATAATTCAACACCCATAGAATTAATGTTCTCATGCTTCTAAAACATGTTGTGAATAAATTTTATATTTATATATATATATCCATTTTATGTATCATAAATCTAAATGAAAGAAAACAACGAGATGTAAAAAATATTATTTATAACTTCTGTGTTTGAAAATCAATTGAAGTTATCATAAAGACAGTTAATTGTTTTTTTCCATATTTCTCAAACAGAGCATGAATCCTAGGGGTTTAGAGATTCACTGTTTGTTTTCATGATGATATTAAATATATATATATATATAATAAAATGAGTTGAAATAAATGGGATTTTTAAAAACCCATTAATAATTTTGGGGAGGGTCATCAACTTGTGTTATCCCCTCTTTTTTGAGTATAAGGTAAAACTACCTAGGTCTCAACCACAATGATTGATAATTTAAGCCCATCCAACCTATATTATGTGACATATAGAGTCCCCTATGTCTCCTCTAGATAGACCAAATCTTCAATGGAATATGGAAATCCTATTTTTCCCAATTTCTCAGCTAATTCATTTTGTATTTTCACTAAGCCACCAATGAATATTCCTTTGTAGCCATCATTGTAGTAGATTCAAATTGAGCCCCAAATTGTCCTACGATCACTATATTTGTAGTGATGATGGTTGTGTGTTGTTAAACATGACATTATAGGTTTGAAATTTCTTATTTAGCTTAATGGAGGGCCTAGGTTCCCATATAGTTTTTCTTATTCTAGGTGGCATAAAAATATTTCCCCATAGAATGTTCCCATTTAGTGGGAAAGTCTCGAGTTAGTGCATGGAGGCATATAAAATCTACCGCACCAATCCCTAGGATAACTATCCTATTGAATATATATTTAAGAAGGGATGAAATATGAGACAATGTTGTTAGAGTGTGGACATTTTTCACACTCCTACACACAATGTGTCAAAGGAATTGGTCCTCCTTAGAACTGTAGGTGTATACATCGATGTAATCCACATTTTATGGAATATAATACAATGGGAACTCCACAAACACATTTGTGTTAGGTTCAACATCATGATAATTCTCAGGTGGGATGAGATCATGGTCCATGTGAATTATATTCTTGCCAGACTATTCACTTATAGCGGGAGTGGATGCTACATCTTGTGGAACTCTTGATGTAGGAAATCCCCTCTTTAGACTCATAGGCATTGTATGAAGATTTAAGTATCTTCACCACCACTATTGGAGTCTTAGAATAAAAATTATCATCAAATAGTACATTTTGAGATTGGTTTTGTTATTATAGACACCATGGTCAACTTGGTTCCTGGCATGATTTACACATCCTCTATTAAGTAATTTACTCTACGAGAATCCTCATGTGCCACATCTATTATGAGATCAGCCTCAATGTAACACCCCAAGCTTCCACTGTACGTTTCCCTTCGAATAATGCAATAGCGTGTGTTGTACGCAACCTCGAGCTCTAACACACACCACAACTAACTAAACTAGCCTTTGTGAATAGTAATACCTACCTTTTGAAATTTTATAAATTTTATTTATCAAAATGGACTTCATTTTTGGATTCGGAATATTGAAATTAGCCTATATTGAATTTTTGGTATTTTTCTGAGAACTTCTAAATTTTTATGAATAGTGAAAAATACTTAAAAACAACTTTTTTAATCAAAATAATTTATAGTGATAAATTATAATATTTAGTGGTTTTAAAGTATAATTAGAATATATTTTTACCATTTTATCCAATGGTGGTCATAAGAATTAATTTAACATTGAAATTGGACATAAACAATTGCCAATCTTTTGATATAAATTGTTTATTAAAAACACGCTATTTGTTGTAACAGCGAGAATTAATTATAAAATTAATTAATACAACATATATGGTTGGAATTTTGTAAAATAGACATAATTTTTGAATTCGGAATATCAATTATAGCTTAGGGTGAAATTTTGGCCTTATTCTGAAAAACTTCAATTTTTGATGAATAGTGAAACCACTAAGTGGTTGTTAAAAACTGATTTTTCGTTAAAATGAAATATTACCACTTCTGTGATTTGATTTTCAAAAATCCGACATTCATGGTTGTCATTAAGAAGTAAAATGTGGTTCAATGGGATTAAAATAATTTTTTGGTGAATAGTAACTTTTAAGTTCGTAATCGCGATTAGAGGTGATTAGTGTAGTTTAAGATAAAAATAATGTTTTAATAATATGAGATGAGCTTGACACTTGTCCTACTTCTATTGGATGAGTCATGGCTGACGAAGACAACCCATGGGTCAACTTGGTGACCCCATGGAGCCACTTTAGTTGGAAAATGACATTAATATATATTTATTTAATGTTAAAATTAAATTGACACAAACATGAGTTGTTTTACTAATACAGTTTTTAAGTGGGGTTACACAGATCCAAATATTGACTATAAATATTAATTAGAAAGCTAAAAATATTTCCTAAATCATAGAATTTTTTTTTAATATTTAGACATTAAATAAATTAAATTATTTATGACATAATTATGATGCAGCGATGACCTCATTATTTAACGATTTAAATAAAATGAGATGATAATGCAAACTCCAAAGCTTACACTTGTCCAAAGCCTATTGGATGAGGAGATTTCGAACCCTTATCACCTTAGACACGAGTTATATAAGTGTGGGACATTTAGAATCCGAAAAGCATTGTATAATAATGTAACATTTCAATATTTCCAAAAGAGCCCCTCCTCTCCTCTTATAAAAGGCCCTCACCTCTACCACCTTATTCACACTTCCAAGCCTTTTGGTTCGGCCAACCTCTGCCCAAATACTCTCCCAACTTCTCTCCCTTCATCCTAGAAGCTTTACTTTAGTCAGAAAGCCATCCTAAGGAGTCCTTTTGATCAAATCAAAAGGAAGAACCCGAAGAAGAGGTAACATTTTCATCACCCTCTTTCAAGTTTCTTTCTTCTTCCACTCCCTCTTTGTTTATTATTTCAATTCTAAAATTATAACTCCAGTATCTTCTATATACTGTGATGTTATTATAAATATGGAACAACCATATTCAGTATTCTACCCATCATTTGAGTGACATGTCACCATACGTGCGTACGTACGGCTTACCGTCTCCACGTCGTGGTGTAATTGTTATTCAATATATTATTATTTAGATGGGTATAATAATGATATGTAATTCATGTAAATAATAAATATAACATGATAATGATTCTGTATATATGATATACTATCCAATTATATATTATTTTAATATAAAAATAATGATATTGTCGCTCGTGCGTACGTACGGACTACCGTCTCCACGAACGCGACGAGATTCATTCTCCGTCGTATCCATTCAAGTATAATTATCATTTGATGATTTAAAAATAATTTTTAAGGACATGATATCATTCTGGATATGAATAAGATACAACCTATCCATGAAAAACATGTCTTACATAACAAAACATATAAAAGAAAACGAGTAAGTTAACACCCGAAACAACGATAAATCTAAGATACTGTTAACAAAGCAATGTTAAAAGATCATATATAATATCATATGAATGTATATGATTCTTGTATAATTTAATAACAATTATTTCTCCATTATACAGGAGGTTAACTTACCCCAACCAAGGAAAAGTACAAGGTAAGGGTTTACTTCACAACCTCTTCATTATCCAAGGTTGTTTATACATAATTATCTACTGGGACCTCGTTATCATCCACATCCATGATTCTTAAAAATGTCTTTCAAAACATTTTTAATATTAAATGGAAAATGTGTTAAAGTCATTTACACCCTTATACATTTTTGAAAGTAATCTTACCATCGTTTTCCAAACAATGTACTTTTTGACCTCTTTGACAAATTTAAGGTAAGAATGTTTTTTAACTTATACGGCGGGTGCGGCTATTTTCCGCCATTATAACTTCGTCGAAGCTTCCCTAACAAGCTTATAAAAATATCTTCAAAGAAAATGTATTATTTTATAATTATGGGACTTTTAAATGATTTCGAAAAGGAGAGATATTACTCTCAAATAGCTTTGATTTCATCCATGTCAACATCCTTTGATGGGTTTTAAGTTTAATTGAAATTGATTTATGATACAAAACTTCCATTGAACATTTTGTGAAATATTTGACTGTGGATGTGTTATTTTTATACCATCAATAGCTTATGGAGAAATTGTTGACATTTCGTATGCTAGTTTTAATACGAATATTTATGTTATGTTTAAACCTATTCATATGAGGAATGTATTGGACTTAATATGTGACGGGTGGAGCCCGCTATAGCTCCTCAATGCATCGGTAGGTCTCATGAGACAACTAGACGTGGAATTGGCCTATGCCCTTTCCCAATTTTATTTATGGTTTTGGACGAGGCCTTAATAATTTTAGACGTCTTGGTCGAGGCCTTGAAAAATTGTTTCAGAATGTCTGGCATTATACATTCCCTCATTATGAAAGTGGTTATTGAAATTTCATGTGATTATTCGTCTAGTAGAATATCCATGTGAGCAAGTAATGGCATTATTTTATTTTACTTTTTCCATATTATGCTGAAGTTCAAGTTCAATAAGGCTTTTGTTTTAGTTATACATTGCCTTAAATGCTTATGTTTTCTTATAAAAGCTTCTGTAATATTGTTATCCTTACTGAGCATCTGAGCTCACCCCTTTCAATGTTTTAATATTTTCAAGGATGTGAAGAAGTGTATTATGACTGACTTGCAAGAATAGTCAGTGAGGATATGAGTGTGGACTATGAAGACCATGTTATTGTAGTTTGTTTACTTTTTGATGTAATGAAAGACTTATGAATGTATCTAGTGTTTCCAAGGCTACTAAACTAATCGGTCTTTCGAGACTTGATCTTTTGTGATCATGCCAATGTTACGAAGTAATGCACTGACTCTGGGTAGCTGGGGTCGGGGCGTTACACTCCATAACATATTTAGAAATAATAATCAAATTTTTAACAATATCTTCCACTAATTCACCAATATTGAGTGTCGCTACAACTAGATGACCTCAATACTTGTTTGACCTACAATAAAAATATATTATTAGTTGAATGTGAACTTATAGTGGAAAAGAAGAAGAAAATAGTGAAACATGGAGATGAACTATAATTATTTTATTGTTTGATGAGGGGAAAATGAATATACCTAGGAAATCCCCCAAAGTATAGCATTTCCTTAGTATTTATCCACAAAATTACAATCACCACTAATACTGGACTATGTCATTCTATGAACAAAAAAGATGTGATAGTTCCCTAACTTACCCCCACAAGGAATGTGGTTCATTTTCCACTTTTTTGGGTTCCTCATAAACCTCCCAATTCTTTATTCTCTCAATTTACAGAAAAGTGTAAGAGGATTTAAGAAAAAATATTAGGGGATGGGTATTGTCCACCGAAGAGATGATCATATGATTTTTCTATTTAATGGTTGGATTTTAATTCCCATTAGTGTCCTAATTATCATCTCTTCGTTGGGTTATCGCTGATCCTTCTCCATCAGTTTCTTTTGTAATCAATTAGTATATATAAAGTCTCAGAGTATATATCATTATGAATAATTTCGATAAATAGTTAATATAGGAATTAGTGATGAATGAGATAGAATTTATTATCACATCACTTCCATGTAATGCATTGAATCTATGATGTAGATATGAAAACCTATACTCACATGACCTAGCCTAGTTAGAATTATCCTATTATAATGGTGACACATTCAGATCTGATGATAATAGGTAGAATGTTTTTTGATTCCCTAACTCTACAAGGAAAAAAAGAATAGACTCCCTTAGAAAATCTTGTTCATATAGTCACTTCATTGTACCTTGGACACATTCCCCCAGAGCATTCCTTGATAGTCTTATATCCTCATAAATAAATATAACCTAGACCATTTTTCCTAATTCTTCTCCCCTCCATATGTTTCCACCAATACATTACTAGAGGTCAACATATCTTCTACAACTACTCCACCGATTAGACAAAATCAACCTCCATTTAATTTGCAACCATCCACTCTCCCATGACCCATAAATTGTTGAACTCATCTTTTTTGTAAACCACAGTGTTCCTCCACATCATTATATCCCCCAAGTATATAATTTCCCCACAAGGTTCATACAAATATATTATCCCATATATACATGTGGGTTATGAATGTTCATTTTTACCCTCCCTAATCACACACAAACATTATCCATATCATCATGGTGGGAAAGGGTTGTTATTTGATAGATACCATTTCTATACCTTTGATGTTAGCCACTAGTGGCATCAAAAAGCCTCATGAATTGATGTGGGTATGTAGCTTGCAAATTTCTATATAGTCAACTATTTCTATATATATGAAACCTAAAGAGGGACAAAAGAATTAATAATAATTGATATGAGATGGGGAAATAAAGGAAAAATGAAGTAGTCAACAAGCTTGATCCTTACCATCATGTTAACCAAACCGAAGTCGAGAGGACGAATCCTAATGATTTTGAGAATTGATGACCAGATGTTCATTCTAGGAGGGGATATGTGATTTAGATACTTATGTCTCCCCATTTAGGTAGAAACCAACCATTTCTGACATGTAAGGGACCACACACAAGATGATAATATTCACATGGATAATGTGGTGAAACACCTTTTACCTCGTTTTGATCTATGAAAACAATGGATTGACTAGATTCCCCATTGACGTCATGTAATATAAGGTGAGGGTGCATTGTTACACCCCAATGATCTTCTTATAAACCATGATAATCCACCAGGGTGATTAGTGCATTAATTAATATTTCTATATTGAAAACCATACCCTCAAGACTCATGAATCATCCCCACAACTACAACTAGATCACCTTAATGGTCATCCCATATAATTGCTCCTTACCATACTACAAGGCCTTTCGTAATTATCCTTGTATCCATAGAAGATTTACTATAGAATTTTTACAGATTTAGATAAATAATGTATTGATGTTGATATCCTTTATCACCTGCTTTGGATCACTCTCCTCATGCACCAACTAAATAATAACCCCTACCATGGATGAATTCCACTATTTGTGCCCCAAAAATATCTTGTGAGGATGAATTCATTAGAAAATCCCAGGGAATGAAATTATATATATCTAGTAGAGTTCCCAAAAGCATACACCGACCACCTCATGGTGTCTGTGGAATGTAACATCCAAGTTAAATAATGAATAATACATTTTCATACTTATTAATATTTACAAATTAAATATTAATTTTACTATTAAAGGGTTGCTATGTTCGATAGCGTACCCGATACGCAACAAAGATTCTCTTTGAAATCTTACGTTGCGCACTAGTAATAAAATAATATTATTTTAAATGGAAGTTAACATGTAGCTGTTTTATTGGCAGGAATGAATAGAAATAACTAAAATATGATTATATATGTTTGTTAAATGTTTTTACATTTATCCTATAAATGATAAAGGCTTAAAATACGAAAAGAATTCAATTTTAGGCATATATACTCTAATTTTCCATAAAGGTCCACTTATCGCCTTTTGATGGAGAACCATCATTAAATATAGTTTTGGTCACTCTTATACATTCTATTTGACAAAATAAAATTCTTCTTTATAATTGGGATATTAAAAATTACTTTGTGTCAATTTTTGGTATTTTTCTGATAAAGTTTATTTATTTAATGAATAGTTAAATATGTTGTATTTTAATTCAAAACCACTTTTTAATATAATTTATTTATATTATTAGATTATCTTATGAATTGGTTTTAAAGAAAATTTAAATATATTTTTACCATTTTAATCCAATAGTGGTCGTTGGCATTAATTTCACTTTAAAATTGGACTTAAACTAGTGTCAATCTTTTGATATATGTTGTTTCACAAAAACACGCTATTTGTTCTGACAGCGGGAATTAATTATTAAATTAATTACTTTAACTTATATGTTTTGAATTTTTTAAATTAGACATCATTATTGAATTCTAAATATCAAATATATCTTAGGGTGAAGTTTTGGTAATTTTCTGAAAAACATCAATTTTTGATGAATAGTGAAACCAATAAGTGGTACTTAAAAAAACTGATTTTTCGTTTAAATGTAATTTTACCACCTCTGTGTTTTGAATTTCAAAAATCTTTCATTCATGGTTGTAATTAGGAAGTAAAATGTTGTTCAATGGGATTAATTTTTTTTTGGTGAATAGTAACTTTTATGTTTTTAATCGTGATTAGAGCTAATTAGTTTAGTTTAAGGTACAAATAATTTTTGAATAATATAAAATGACCTTGAAACATGTCCTACCCATATTGGATGTGTCATGGCCGACCAAGAAATCCATGGGTCAACATGATAACCCCATGGAGCCACATTGGTTGGAAAATGACATTAATAACTTTTTATTTAATGTTAAAATTAAAATGTCACAAACATGTGTTGTTTTACTAAATAAAATTAAAATGGGGTTATAAAAGTCATAATTTTGACTATAAATATTCATTTTAAATATAAAATGATTTCCTACAGCTTGATTTTTTTATAATTTTTAGATATTAAATAATTTAAATTATTTATGACACCATGATGATGCAGCGATTACCTCATTATTTAACGATTTAAGTAAAATGACAAGACAATGTAAAATCTCAGACATTCACTTGTAAAAAACTTATTGGATGGGTTAATATCGAACTCTTATCACCTTATCCTCAAAAAATATAATTTTGGGACATTTAAAATCCAAAATGCATTTTATAATAAAAGTACCTTTTATAACTTTCCAAGAGTGCCCCTCCTCTCCTCTTATAAAAGGCCCCAACCTCAACCACCTTACCCACACCTCTCATGCCTTTTTCTCAGCCAAACCCAACCCATTTTGTCTCTCTAAATCCCTCTATTACCCCTAAAAGCCTCTCTTTGGCCAGAAGTCATTCCAAGGAAGCCGTTGAGCTCAAATTAAGAAGAGTTACCCGTTTTAAAGGTAGTGTCTTCTCTTCTGTTTTTATGTTTTATTTTGTTTCTCCAACCCCCTAAACAATTTTTATTCTTTTATTTTGTAACCACACCAGTATCTTTAATATACTAGGATGATGTTAAGTGAAGGATTAGAGATACACTTTCACACACCTTCATCTAATGGTTAAAGAGCATATTGTTTCTAAGGATGGCGAATTTCTGCCTCACGAAACGATGATTGTTCAATATTCTTCTAACATCTTCAAAGGTGGCCATTAAGATGACACTATATTTATATATGATATATAATATGTTTATGTTTTCCATAAGCTTCTGTATATTTAATTTATGGCATACCTTTATTGATTCCATTATTGGTATACGCGATATTTTCATTTTAGGAAGTGCGGACTACCTCCCCCTCAAAGTGATTTGATTCGTTAATGCCATATGTGGGACGTATAAAAGATGGAGTTAATGATATTATATATGACATTGTACTGTAATTATAATATAACATTATTTCATTATGATTCCATTCCATAAAATACTAAATAGAAATGAAAGCAGCGTTCATGCGTATGTACGGCTTACCGTCTCCATGAACGGTGCATTTCATTTCTTACCTCTAAATGTTATGTAATATTATAGATTCATGTATATACTGGATATATATATATGATATATATGATATCTACATAATGAATATAACTCTAGATATAATGGATACAAGAAAAACTTGTAATTATAAAGATTTTATTTTTGACTCAAGTACCAATGATCGTTAAAACGACCGTTATTAACTTAAATAATAACATAGTGTTCATGACATGGTAATAAGTGATCTAAAATGAATAATGAACTTGAAAATGGTTCTTAAACAAGAAGAAATTAACTCATGTTTATTATTGAGGATATTAATGAGAAATCGAGTCACATCAGACACGAGGTAAGGGACTTCATCTCAATCTCCATTCACTAAGGCATATTTTATTTTATACACAACTTTCATTTATATGGTGTATAAAACCCTTTTGACATTTACGCTTATTGAAAAGGAATGTTTTTTTATACGAAACAGTTTACTAAACGACAAAAGGAATGTTTTATTGTCATACGTATCCGGCGACGACGACTTCTCCGCCGTCGTGACCATTATTTGAGTTTCGACTTCCTCTACAAGCTATAACCTAACTTTTTTTAAAAATGAAAAATAAATACCATGTATTACTTTTCTTATATTTTGGTCTTGAAAATGGTTTTCATACTGTTTTTATTATATCAGTGTGTTTTATTGATATCTTGTGATCGAAATGTGGAAATGTTATGTTCCCTTTATATATGTTTTACGTGATACGATTATGTTACGGTTCATGGGCATTGTAATGAAGACAAGTGGTTCCGTGATTAACTAAGGGGGGGGGGGGGGGGTGAGCCTGATATATCTCTCCAATGCATTGGGTAACGCGAAGGAGTTAAATGTTAAGGTTCCTCCAAAGATATTTAGGGAATATACTTTGATGGGTATTCCAAACGTAGCCATGAGGTTTACTCCCTACGTAAGAATGTTATGAATTCCTCATGTTACCTTTATGTCTTATGATTTCTATGATTTACTCATGATTTGATGAGGTATGTTAAAATACTTATGTTTTATAAGTAAATTATGATTTCATACATGGACTAATGATTTCATTTCGTACTTTTATATCCCTTACTGTGCCTTTTATGCTCATCCCTAGTTTGTGAAATGTTTTTCACAGGATTTAACGTGGAATAGGGTCAAGGATGGGATCAAGTAAAAGTCATGCTATCTAAAACATGGAACTATACATGTTTCTTTTTAAGAGTATTTATTTTATGGAAACATAGTAGAAGTCTCTACTTTGTAATCTTTTGAGATGTAATAGTTATGTCCTAATTCTCTAAAACTCTAAAACTGAAAAGATCCTCAATGTGAATTATTCATTTAATTCAATATTAAGTAAGTTTTAAGGACGAGGAATTATAGTTGGTATCAGAGGTCAGTTTAGAAAAATTTAGGAGTTAGAATTCTATTAAATGATTATCCAAAAATATTATTTTTATGGTAAAATTGAAATTATATAACATTTGAAGATTACGATGTTGCTTCATCTAAGACATGTTTGTTCAGAATGGTTTTCCATAGAGGAAACAGGGAATCAGTGCTAGGAAGGCATACAGAAGGAAATAACCATCCAAATCAGCATCCTGAGATGGTCGGAATTGTAACTGAACAGTTTGTTGCAGTAATGGCGCAGTTGACTCAAGAGATAAATGGTTGTAGTATCCATGCACAAGATCATCTAGATCAACCGTAGAGGAACATGTCAGTGGTGGAACATTTCATGAGGCAACATCCCCCATCATTCAGAGGATCATCTGAACCTGTTCTAACTGAAGGGTGGATTAAATAACTAGATATGATTTTCGATGTCATGGGGTGTTCAGAAAATCAAAAGGTTAGTCTTGGTATTTTCCATTTGGAGGGTGAAGCAGATCAGTGGTGGTCGATGGTTAAAAATATCAGGGATTTTGATGAGATGGATGCTCTCAACTGGGATGAATTCAAATGTATGTTTCTTGAGAATTATTTTCCTAAGGTTGTTCAAATTAGGATGGAAAAACAGTTCCTAGTATTGAGGCAAGAGGAAGACTCAGTGGCTGCCTTTGAAGAAAGGTTCACTTGATTGGCAAGGTATGCTCCAAATTTAATCCGAGACCTAGATAGTAAAATCCATCGTTTTTACTCAGGATTAAATCCAATATATAGAAGGGATTTAGCTTCTCACGAGTTCAAGAGTTATGAAAATCTTGTTCGATGTGATGAGAAGGTGGAAATGGAGTTTTCCGATGATCAAGTGTTCTATAACAACCAGCAGAAGAAGAGACAGAGGTGGCAGGAGAAAGGAAAGAATTCTTCAAAAAGGACTGACGGTAAGAAAACTATGTGTCCATTTTCTGATAAATGTGGTAAAAGTCATGCTGGGTAAGGTCTTCTGAATTCTGGAAATTGCTACCGATGTGGTAAGATGGGACTGAAGGCTTGTGATTGCACTGAAAAAGATCAAGGTGATGGTAATTACAAATTTTATTTTTCAGTTAGTGAAATGTTTTAGGTGCAATGGGATAGGTCACTATGCAAACGAGTGTCCGAAAAAGAGCTTGAGTGATGGGAAGCAGTTAGAATACAAGAAGAAAGGGGTGGTGAAATCCTTTGCAACTACTTCAGCAAATGTCGGGCCATAAAATGAAGTTGTATATGGTACTTTGATTGTTTTTTCAGATTATGCCAGTGTGTTGTTTGATTCAGGGTCTACACATTCATTCATCTCTGAAAACAATTCTAGTAAAATGGTAATACCATCTCAAGAAATGACTCCTGAACTTGTGGTAAAAACACCTGGGAGAAATGTTGAGGCAATATGAATTTATAAGAATCTTCATATCCTTATCCATTGAAAGAACCTACTTGAAAACCTTTTTGTTTTACCTCTAGTAGAGTTTGATGATATCTTGGGTATGGATTGGCTCTCTATTTACCATGCTAAGATTGACTGTAGAGCTAAAAGATTTTATTTTCAGAAAGACTTTATGTTTGTGTACAAGAATGAACCCTTACTATTGATAACATATCAAGAGGCTGAGAAACTTGTAAATGATGGAAATAAATGTTACCTTGCACATATTGTTGAAAACAAGGTAACTGTTCAGATTAATGATGTGCCAGTGGTAAATGTGTATCCTGGTGTTTTTCCTGATGATTTTCTTGGAATAATACCGGATCGGGAAGTTGAATTTATTATTTACTTAGTTCCTGATGCTAATCCAATTTCAAAACCCACTTATTGAATGGCTCAAACTAAACCTTTAGAGTTGAAGGATCAGTTGCAAGATTTATTAGAGAAAGGTTCATTCGACCTAGCACATCACCATGGGGTGCTCCTGTTATATTTGTTAAAAAGAAAGATGGTTCAATGAGACTTTTCATTGATTATAGAGCCATGAATAACATCACTGTTAAGAACAAATATGCTTTGCCTCATATCGATGATTTGTTTGATCAGATCCAGGGAGGTCAGTTTTTTTCAATGATTGACCTGAGATCGGGGTACCATCAGTTGAAGGTAAAGGATGTAGATATTCCAAAGACCACGTTTCATACAAGATATGGCCATTATAAATTTGTAGTAATGCCTCTTGGGCTAACCAATGCACCTGCTGTATTCATGGACCTTATGAATATAATTCTCCATGAGTTATTGAATAATTTTGTGGTTGTTTTCATTGAGGATATTTTGGTGTTTTCTAAAAGTAAAGAGGAGAATGAATGACATTTAAGGGTTATTTTTTCAAACCATAAAAGAAATGAAATTGTATGGTAAATTCGGAAAGTGTGAGTTTTGGTTGAAACAAATTTCTTTCCTTGGTCATATTGTTTCTAAGGATGGAATAACTATGGATCCTGCAAAAACAAAAGTTCTTGAATAATGGCCAAGACCCACAAACGTAACCGAGATCTGTAGTTTTGTTGGTTCGGTAGTTTACTATCGAAGGATTGTTGAAAATTTTTCATTGTTATCTAGTCCAATGACTAAGCTAGCTCGGAAGGGTGTTAAGATTATCTGGACAAAAGAATGTGATGATTGTTTTCAGGAGTTGAAAAGAAGATTGTAGAATGATCTAGTTGTGGCACTTCCTTCCAGGAATGGTGAGTTTGTTATATACAGTGATTCTTCGTTGAAGGGACTTAGTTGAGTCCTTATGCAGAATGATCAGGTAATTTCTTATGCTTCACGTCAGTTGAAAACTCATGAGGTAAATTACCCTACACATGATTTGACATTAGCTGCTGTTGTTTTCGTTTTAAAAATTTGGAGACATCATTTGTATGGAGTAAATTGTGAAATATATACCGATCAAAAAAGATTAATGTATATATCCACTCAGAAAGAATTGAACATGAGACAGAGGAGATGGCTAGAATTAATCAAGGATTATGATTGTAAAATTCATTACCATCCGGGAAAAGAAAATAAAGTGGCTAATGCTTTGAGTCAAAAACGTAATGCTTCATTAACAATGTTGTGTTTGGAATGTGATCCTTTGGTTAAGGATTTGATGAACTTTGGAATAAAAGTTGTTGGTGTAGGATGTCCTTCTGTTTTGTTTCAGGTATCAGTGAAATCATCTCTATCAGACAGAATCAAGCAAGCACAGAAGCAAGATAGTGAGTTGCAGAAAAAGGTAGAGCTGGTTCATAAGCGTATGGTGCTTGAATTCAACAATGATAATGATTGTGTGTTTAGATTTTGGAAGAGATTGTGTGTGCCTTGTGATTCACAGTTGAAGAGAGAGTTGTTATGTGAAGCTCATAGTTCTCCGTTTTCAGTTCATCCTGGCAGTACTAAGATGTACAGAGATCTGCGGGAGTATTACTAGTGGGATGGAATGAAAAGAGATATTGCTGATTTTACTGTGAAGTGTTTGAATTGTTAGAAGGTTAAAGCAGAGCGACAGTTACCGAAAGGGATGCTTCAGCCTTTAACAGTGCCAGAGTGGAAATGAGAAAATATATCCGTGGACTTTTTTGTGGGATTACTGAAAAAATCTCGAGGTAATAAGGAAATCTGAGTTATTGTTGATCGCTTGACTAAATATTCTCAGTTTCTACCTATTCGAGATACTTTCTCTCTAGATCAACTTTCTTGATTGTATATTAATGAGACAGTCAGGTTGCATGGAGTTCCCTTATCCATTGTATCTGATTGTGATCCCAGGTTAACTTCTATCTTTTGTAAAGGCCTTCATAAGTCATTGGGTACTGAATTAAATTTTAGTACAACATTTCATCCTCAATCAGATGGGAAGTCATAACAAACAATTCAGAATTTAGAGGATATGCTACGTTCTTGTTCGATTGATTATCAGGAATGTTGGGACCAACATCATTCTTTGGTTGAATTTTCATATAATAACAGTTTTCATTCCAGTGTACAGATGGCACCGCTTGAGGAATTATATGGGATGCGGTGTCGAACTCCAGCTTTTTGGGATTAAGTGGTTGAAAGGAAGCTGATGGGACCAGAATTAGTAGATGAGATGGCAGAAAAAGTTCAGTTGATTCTGAAACCCATGAGAACATCTCAGAGTAGGCAAAATACTTATGCGGATAACCGGATGAAGGATCAATCTTTCGAGGTAGGTGGTCATGTTTTTCTCAAAGTTTAACCATGTAAAATTGTGAAGTGATTTGGTAAGAAAGGAATGCTGATCCCAAGGTTCATTGGACCATATTAAATTCTAGAAAAAGTAGGATCAGTTGCTTACTGAGTGGCTTTACCTTCGAGTTTATCTCAGGTACACAATGTTTTTCATGTTTCGATGTTGAGAATGTATATTCCATATCCATATCAGGTTTTGAGCCCAGGGGTAGTTCAGTTGGAAGAGAATCTCTCTTATGAAGAATAACCAGTCCAGATTCTTGACCATAGAGAGAAAGTGTTGCGGAATAAGGTAATTCATCAGGTAAAGGTTTTTTTGGAAAAACCATTCGTTGAAGAGGCGACGTGGCAATCTAAAAATTGTATGAGGGATAAATACCCCCACTTATTTTTATTAGTGAATAAAATTGCGAGGACGCAATTCCCAAAAGGGGGGAAGGATGTAACATCCCAGGTAAATAAAGAATAATACATTTTCATACTTATTAATATTTATGAATTAAATATTAATTTTACTTTAAAGGGGTTTCAATGTTCGATAGCGTACATGATACGCAATAAAGAGTTTCTTTGAAATCATACGTTGGACACTAGTAATAAAATAATATTATTTTAAATTGTAGTTAACATGTAGACATTTTATTGGGGGGAATGAATAGAAATAACTAAAATATGATTATATATTTTTTTTAAATGTATTTACATTTATCCAATAAAGGATAAAGGCTTAAAATACGAAAAGATTTAAATTTTAGGCATATATAGTCTAATTTTCACTAATTCTCCACTTATCGCCTTTTGATGGGGAACCGTCATTAAATATTGTTTTTGTCACTCTTATAAATTATATTTGACCAAATAAAATACTTCTTTAGAATTGGGACATCAAAATTTACTCTCTATAAATTTTTGGTATTTTTCCAATAAAGTTTATTTTTTTAATGAATAGTGAAAAATGTTGTATTTTAATTCAAAACCACTTTTTAATATAATTTATTTATATGATTACATTATCTTTTGAATTGGGTTTAAAGTGAAATTATAATATATTTTTACCATTTAATCCAGTAGTGGTCGTTGGAATTAATTTCACTTTGAAATTTGACTTAAACTAGTGTCAATCTTTTGATATTTGTTGTTTCATTAAAACACTCTATTTGTTCTGACAATGGGAAATAATTATTAAATTAATTAATGTAACTTATATGTTTTGAATTTTGTAAAATATACATCATTTTTTAATTAGTATGATCATATATAGCTTCGGGTGAAGTTTTGGAATTTTTCTGAAAAACTTCAATTTTTGAGGAATAGTGAAACCACTAAGTAGTACTTAAAAAAACTGCTTTTTCATTTAAATTAATTTTACCACCTCTGTGTTTTTAATTTCAAAAATCTTACATTCATGGTTTTCATTAGGAAGTAAAATATGGTTTAATGGGATTAAAATAATTTTTTGGTGAATAGTAACTTTTATGTTTTTAATCGCGATTAGAGGTAATTAGTGTAGTTTAAGGTAAAAATAATGATTTAATAATATGAAATGACCTTGAAACATGTCCTACCCTTATTGGATGTGTCATGGCCGACCAAGAAAAATCATGGGTCAACTTGGGGACCCCATGGATTCACTTTGGTAGGAAAATGACATTAATAACTTTTTATTTAATGTTAAAATTAAAATGTCACAAACATGTGTTGTTTTACTAAAACAATTTTTAAATGAGGTTATACAAGTCATAATTTTGACTATAAATATTAATTATAAAGATAAAAATATTTCATACATCATGATATTTTTTTTATAATTTTTAGACTCTAAAGAAATTGAATTATTTATGACACCATGATGATGCAGCGATTACCTCATTATTTAACAATTTAAATACAATGAAATGATAATGTAAAATATAAGCCCTAAACTTTTCAAATAACTATTATATGGGTGGATTTCGAACTCTTATCAACATATCCTTGAAATATATAATTTTGGGACCTTTAAAATCTGAAAATAATTTTATAATAAAGTAACCTTTTATAACATTCCAAGAGTGCCCATCCTCTTCTCTTATAAAAGGCCCCCACCTCTACCACCTTACCCACACCTCTCATGACTTTTTCTCAACCACCCTCTGGCCATTTTGTCTCTCCACATCCCTCTACTACTCCTAGTAGCCTCACTTTGGGCATACGTCTTTTCAAGGAAACCTTTGAGCTCAAATCAAAAAGAGTTCCCCGATTTAAAGGTAGTGTCTTATCTTGGGTTTATATGTTTTATTTTGCTTTTCCAACCCTCTAAACTTCTTTTATTCCTTTCTTTTGTAACAACACAAGTATCTTAAATATACTAGTATGTTTTTATGAGAAGTATTAGAGCTACACTTACACACACCTTCATCTAATGGTTAAAGAGTGTACTGTTTCCGTGGATGGTGAATTTCTGCCTCACGAAACGATGATTGTTCAATATTCTTCTGACACCTTCAACGATGGCCATTAAGATGACACTATATTTATATATGATATATAATATGTTTATGTTTTCCTTAAGATTCTGTGTTTTTCATTTATGGCATACCTTTATGGCTTCCATTATGGGTATAGACGGTATTTTTCATTTTAGGAAGTGCGGACTACCGCCCCCTCAAAGTGATTTGATTCGTTAATGCCATATATTGGACATATAAAGGATGGAGTTAATGATATTATACATTAAATTATACTGGAATTATAATATAACTTTATTTCCTTATCATTCCATTCCATAAAATATGAAATAGAAATGAAAATAGCGTTCATGTGTACGTACGGCTTATCGTCTCCATGAAAGGTGCGTTTCATTTCTTACCTATAAATGTTATGTAACTTTATGAATGCATGTATATACTGGATATATATTATATATATGATATCTACATAATGAATAAAACTCTGGATATAATGGATACATGAACAAATTGTAATTATAAAGAGTTTATTTTTTACTCAAGTACCAATGATCGTTAAAACGACCGTTATTAACATAAATAATTACATAGTGTTCATGACATGGTAATAAGTGATATAAAAGGAATAATGAACTTGAAAAAGTTTCTTAAGAAAGTATAAATTAAATCATGTTTATTATTCAGGAGATTAAAGATCAATTGAGTCATGTTAGACACGAGGTAAGAGACTTCATCTCAATCTCCATTCATTGATGTATATTTTGTTTTATACACATCTTTCTTTTATATGGTGTATAAACCCATTTTGACTTTTACGCTTATTCAAAAGGAATATTTTTTTATACGATGCATTTTACTAAATGACGAAAGGAATTTTTTTGTCGTATGTATGCTTCAACGATGACTTCTCCGCCATCGTGACCATTATTTGAGTTGTGGCTTCCTCTACAATCCACACACTAACTTTTTTTTTAAAAAATCAAAAATAAATACCATGTATTACTTTTCTTTTATTTTGGTGTTGAAAATGGTTTTCATAATGTTTTTATTATATCAATGTGTTGTTTTGATATCTTGTTATTGAAATGTGGAAATTGTATGTTTCCTTTATGCATGTTTTACGTGATACGATTATGTTATGGTTCTTGGGCATTGTTATGAAGAATGGTGGTTCTGTGATATACTAAGGGCAGGTGAGCCCGATATAGCTCTCCAATGCATTGGGTAACACGAAGGAGTTAAATGTTAAAGTTTTTCTAATTATATTTGGGGAATATACTGGGATGGGTATTCCAAACGTAACCATGAGGGTTACTCCCTACATAATAATGTTATGAATGCCTTAAGTTACCTTTATGTCATATTATTTCTATGATTTTTTCATTATTTGCTGAGGTATGATAAAATTATTATGTTTTATGAGTAAATTATGATTTCATACATGGACTAATGTTTTCATTTCGTACTTTTATATCCCTTACTGAGCTTTTTATGTTCATCCCATGTTATTGAAATGTTTTTCACAGGACTTAATGTGGAATGGGGTTAAGGATGGGATCAAGGAAAAGTCATGCTATCTAAAACATGGAAATAGACATGTTCTTTTTTAGAGTTTATTTTATGGAAACTTAGTTGAAGTGTCTACTTTGTAATCTTTTGAGATGTAATAGTTATGTTCTACTTCTCTAAAACTCTAAACCTGAAAAGATCCTCAATGTAAATTATTCATTTCATTCAATATTAATTAAGGTTTAAGGCTGGGGACTTATATTGAATATGATGGTACCCAATAAAAAGATTCTCAATTCCTAAAAATGATGTCCAACTGATGGTAGAGAAAGAAATTTCTGGACCATTCCTCCTTTTAAAGCCCAAATAGATTCAGTTTCAGATTGAACTCATTGAATCAATGGATGATCCAATACCACCTGGACCACTTTATTTTAAATTTTACACAATAGTACAAATCCAAAAGTTCAACCATCCCTACTGAGGGTTTTTAATCCCTCCATGAAAGTTATATCGTTATATTTATGGGACTCATCTTCTTCCAATGCATGCACATTGATGTTTCTAAGATGATTCCATATAGTGTTCCCAATAATTGATGTATGTTCATTCATAATCTGGTCTCTGATATCATTGTTCCATTTATATTGCTTGAAAATTTTATTAAACATGTTGATAGGATCATCCAAATTAGATTAAAGGATTCACACAACATCCCTCATTCCAAAACCATACATTCGAAGTCACATATAGAATGTGTATTTCTATAGATCCTCTTTCAGTAATTTGGTTATTTTTAATGATCAGTCTCTACCCTGAAACTCTCCCCAACTATGATAATTCTATCTATCTCCCTTAAATAATAAGAAATATCATAATAACCTTCTATATACATTTTATCATGGAATTATTTTTGAAAGTTTTATTTTGGTCGATTCATGAAGGTTGAGTTCATAGATGTTGAATGATAATGAATATCTATTAAACGAATATTTGTTAAATCAATATGTTATTCTTTCAGGTGGTGATGATAATAATTCCAATAAGGATTTTTCATCACCATTTTCAATGTATTTCCCTAAGAATTCGAACCTTAATTCCATCATAAGATCCAATTCCAAGGGGTGATAGATTAATCTGAATTACAAGGGTCATGAAAGGGCTTACAGAAGGTTTGAGTAGATTAAATAAATTAATGACCAAAATAGATGAAAAATAATGATTAGGTTCTAGGTAATGAAGGAAAAATTATTAATAAATAGATATAATTCACTGAAGCCCCAAAAAATACTTATTAGAAGCGGTAACCTTAGTACATCATAACTCTAGCTTACAGAAGTCCTAATGTTGGATGGAGATGAGTGGAAAAAATTTATGCCATATAATAATGGTATTCATAACCCAATCACTGTTAAAAGATCATTATGTTCCATAAAAACATTAAAATTTTGAAACTGATGTACGTAACATTAATAGGTCAATTAATACCCCCACATGTACTATTTTTATGGTTCTTGTGAAATTTGAGAATCTAATAAATATCTGAATTTGTTACACTCAAAGGCATTTTGGGTAAAAGTGGACATGTATTCCTAATAGTATCCATCCAATAGATACCACCAAAAATTATTTTTTGAAAACCAAATAGAAAGATTGTGATTTCAATTTCAATATTATAAGATAGAATCCATTTTCAAATATTTGGCTTTCGTGAAATAATTATACTTCATGAAACCATCCATGTGGGAACCAAGACATAAATCCTATTTAGGGTTACCTTGTTTCACAAAATAAGTTTTTTTCAAGATCCCTATAATTTATTTTTAATAATCCAACTATGTGTAGTGATATTTGTTATGGGATAATGACATATGATAATATCATATATCGCCCTTCAATTATTTCGTGATTAAATTGGGTTGGCCTGGTGATTATTGTTTAGTAATAAAACTATTCTATGAATACATTCATTATAATCCTATTATGTGGGCCTGAGAAGAGGTAAAATTATTAACAATGTGTAGTGATATTGGTTATGGGACAATGACCTATGATAATATAATATATCACCCTTCTATTAATTTGTGATTAAATTGGTTTGGCCTAGTGATTATATTAAACCATAAATAAATTATTTTTATTAATCCAACTATGTGTAGTGATATTTTTTATGGAATAATGACCCCTGAAAATATCATATATCACACTTTTATTAATTTTTGATTGAATTTGTTTGTCCTTATGATTATATGAAACCATAAATAAATTATTGTTTTTCAGATATTACATATTCTTTGTTAAGGAGTCTATATCAATTTGTTTTTATGATTATATGTTTCGAGGTTAACATTGTCACCAGGATCACAATATAGTTGTTTGGATGTATGTAAATTCATATCATTGCATGATATAGGCCAATAATGATAACATATTTAAGAGGAAACACTGAGAGTTTCATCCCTGTCTACTATAGAATTACGAGGGATCCATTTGTAAATAGTTTATAGAAGTCTAGTTGGAGGCTTTATAGATATCATTTAAATTGATCTATTAATATATGGAGCACATTTTTTAGATGTGGTTTTACTAAATGTGGTATTGTTTAAAGTTTGATCTTTTTTCATAGGGATTTCTATGAGTTAGATGTATCAATGGACTTGTCCAGGGACTAGTATAAAGAAAATTTTCTTTTTTATAACCCAGAAGGAGGGTATCCTTAAATATATGCTTACTATTCTATAATGTACTTCTAGAATATGGGAGTTCAATATACCCATTGAAACCCCCCTCCCTAATACATCAAACATGTTTCCTTTTGAGGATTCTAGGGAGAATCATTTTGTGACAGAAATATATCAATAGATCATGCACTAGGTCGTCTTATTTTTTCTATCAGTTTTTATCAAGCTGATGGTTGATAATGGTTCATTGTGAAGAAATTTGTTGAATTGATATCATCATGGAAGTGTGTTATTAATTAATATTTTTTAAAGCATAGCTATGATCCAGGGTTCCAAATTCATGGATAATTTGGAATTCGGACAAAACTTTGTATGCCATTCCCCTCACCATCTCATTTCTATGCGGGAAGAGGACATAAATAGATTAATATAGTATTGGATGCATGATTCTATTTTGGATGATGATGTCATCCATGTTGAGGGTTCCCAATGATTACTTAACAGAAGCATGAACTCAGTGTTCCACATCATGTTTCTCATTGAAGATATTTATACCCAACAATAGGAATCATAGTTCAATATCATTGGTTCATCAAAGAAGACATGATATTTTTAGATGAAATAATTGACAGGCCCATGGTAATTATAGATCAGTGCTCATAGGATAATTTTTTTTTCATTAGGTTTGTAGGGGTCATGGAGTAGGTTCTAGTCACTCGCATTCAGGACTGTTGCCCGTAGTGAGTGATCCATAAAAAAATCCATGTTCCCATTATTTGTTTTATACTTTGGTTAATGCATTGTGTGGTTTCGTGGATATATATTCCTTCTAATAACCAATATTGGAATTTGTATTGGGACATGTGGAGGAGATACATTCCATTCCCTTGGAACTGTCTACACATGTTAAATCTCAATCTTATTTGTATGGAATATGTAGAGACTATGATATAGTGTTGGGTCATAAAATAATTTTGTGAAACATAATATTTTTACATATATATCCAAATGGTATCATTATATTTTTGTTGAATGTGTATTTATTCATTTTCATTCAATATCTCTGATATGATAAAGAGTTCATCAAATATTGCATAGACAATGTTTCTTAGTGTTGCTGGAGAGTACAATATTTGTTTTGAGGAATCTGTAGCATTACCCCCTTGATAACTAATCATGATTATGATTAAAAAATATTATGTAATTTATATAATCTTGATTTCATTTTGTAGTATTATAACATATAATTTTTATGAAATGTTAGTATATCATAACAATTGGTAGTAGAAAATCATTGTTTGGATGATTGTGTCATATTGGGGGTGCACCATTCTCATTTATGAAGAATGATGATGGATGGATGAATTTTCAAATCAATTATCATATATAAATTCATATAATATTGAATAGATTCAATTCTAGTAAAATATGTAATGATTTGTCTGATCATCTGAGAGGACATAGATGGTTCTTGAAGACTGATTCTAAGTGAGTATAAATCACATATGGGTGATGGATATGGATGGTCTGAAGACATTATTCTGATATCGTTAGTGGAATAATGAATTCATTGTGATTTAATTAGGTGTTGTTAAATCTCATTTTATAGTAATGGTTTCATTGAATGTGGTCTTTACTAAATTCTACAGTCAATTCATAGTGGTTTTCTTTGATTACACCCTTATTTACACCATAAATGTGGAAGAGAAAATAGAGCATCAACAATCCATATTAAGAATTCCTCAATATTAGTTTTTATTCATTTTTTGTTCAATGTGTTAGTTATGTTCTCATGATATTCATTTCGTAAGTAAATTTGTGTCCTAGATAAGAATAGATATGTATTGGTCAAATAACAAGATAATCAATTCATTTGTTTCCCCCAATATAGATTCACAAGTGTAGTGATTTATCTCCTGTTACAACTCATTATTATACAAAACTTTATAATTAGATCTACAGTCTTAATAAAAATTTATACACTATGAAATTAATTTCATGAATAAAGACCCCAACATATAAAGAATTATTATTTTTTTCCGATTACATTTTATACCATTTTAAAAAATTAGTAGGTGTTCATAAAATTTTATTATTACTTATAAATAATTATTTTTTGTATAATTATTTTTTAACTGAAATTTTTTATTTTTATAATTTTTATATTATTTCATTGAAACTAATATATTTTTTCTATAAAAAATAATATAATTTTTTGTGTGTATAATATTAATGTACTCATATTTTCTAATTTTATTTAATTTTTTATGACATATATTTCATATATTTTGATTACACAACTAATTTATTTTCCATTTTTTCATATTTCTAATGGTTCACAATATGGTATATAAATGAATGGTGGGGGATGAAGATTAATAAATCTTACCTCTGATTGGACATGGTTTTAAGACTTTTATCTGGGGCATATAATACAAATAAATGGGAGTTGATTCGCTTCATGAAGAATATACGGAATTTGAGATAACATAATTCCACAAAAAAAAAACTGATAGAAATTAATGAATAATTTTTCCAAAATACTATATATAATGTTATATAAATAGAATCAATTTAAATGGAATCTATATTTACATAAATATGTTATCTACAATAACCTCAAATCACAACCATCTCCAAAATAAATCCATGAGAATGAAAATGAAACCCAACCCAGAACCACTAAATGAGACCCTAAGAATTATTTTATATTGAGATAGGTTAGAATTAATTTTTTAATTAGTATGATCATTCTCAGTTCCCCACATGAAAATTCAAGGAACAAATACAATTTCATTATGATATTTATTGAATAAAACTACTCACATTAACATGTATGTAATAATCTAACACTAAATTTCAATACCTAAAAAGTATCACATATATTCTATAATTTAATATATAATATAAATATAAAATAATTAGTATAGAGGACCCAAATCCCAACTTGGTATCCTTTCATTTCAAGGATGAGTATCATGAGACATCAACCCAAAAAATAACAATGTGTAAAATTAATATATATAATTTTCCACATCCCATGTGAGACATTATACCATAAATATCCCCACATACATTAAAAAACAATGAATATTCATAGGATCCCTAAATGGTTATATACATTTTCCTCTACCATAATAGATCACAACCCATATATAATGTTATAGTAATAATACATTGGAATATATATCTATATGAACATGTTGGTGAAATAAAAGAATTCCAATACAACCTTATCCTCAAATTTGTATAAATATAATATTTGTTATATGTATTCTATAATTGAATCCCATGATAAGAGAGAAGGATGATGTGTCGTTATCCATAATACCTCTCCAAAATGGATGTTGGAAAAACCACCCCAAATCTCTACCAAGTGTCAATTTCCCTCCCAAAATAGTTATGGTACTGTTTGAAATAAATAGAATAAATAACATATATATTACTCAAACAGCACCCTAAGTGTAACTACCTAGAGTTATAATAAATTTATGCTAACACATATTGAAAACCCATATTATTATATTTTCTAATAGATATCCTACAATCACACAAGAAATAAATATAAAATTTTGATTATTTAATCTTATTGAAAATTTTATATTTATATAAATTCCAACCATTTATAACTTTCATACCATTAAACTCCCACCCAAAAGGTAACACAATTAAATATAAATTTTCATTATATAATTTCATTTACACAATGGCTCATGTAATGTAATGGAAAAAAATGAACAAACCATTATAAATAAAATTATCACTAGGAAATATAAATCATAAATATTGAAAATAGCCACCATTAATTCAATGAATCAAATTCTCAACAAAAATGAAAACTAATTTTAAATCCATCAAACAAAGTAAATCCAAATTTCATCATTCTCTATCTATCATAATAATCCCATATCACTATAATGTACAAATCTAAATAACCTAACATCACATGTTAAATCTTTTTCCTAAAATAATATAACCTCCAAAAATTAGTCACCAGTCCATCAGCTATACTTGGATTATTTTATATAACATAATAAGGATAAAAATCATAAAAAATGATATGTGTTAATAAAAAAATAACTAATAGTTAACCATGAATCTACACTACAGATCCAATGTATTCATCCTTCATAAGAAAACACATTCACTCATGAATGGATATTGTGATTCAAATATAATTAAATTATTACAATTATAAATAAAATAATTTTTTTTACTATAATTCAACTACAGAAACCCAAAATAATAGCATATAAATAAATAGAGGCAATTTAATAATACATTATGAATAAGTCAATTTTTAATATTTATGAAGAAAAATGGTCAAACTTAAGAATGCCCCTTCATTAATTTGTAATCATGAATGACATGCATGGTGATTTTAATCGAATTTCCTTGCAGTAGAGACATATTACTGCTCAACATTAACTAGGTAATGAAAATTATAATTAATATGAATAGTAAAAAATCATTAGTGTATACACATAATATATCTATATTCGAAAAAAAATATTCAATAAATTTAACTTAGTCATCATTATGGTTAGTTATAGTCATAGATAATGAAAAAAAATTTATATTATCACTATTTTAGTAATATTATTAGATTAAATTTATCCAAATCCTCAAGGAATTTAAAATTATTTGGTTAATAATCGAACCAAAATCAAATATATTTTTTATCCTCTATCTAGATGAAGATACATATTAATAATCCTATAATTCCTCAAACATATTGAAATTAATTAAAATAACACAATTAAAATTAAATGAGATAAAAAAAATTCATTTATAGAACAAACAAGTGTGAAAAAATATGAATAGAGAAAACTATATAAGAAAACGTGTTCAAACACAAAATGGTTGGACAGAGATTGATCACACAGTGGTGATATTAAATACCAATGGAATGGGGATTTAAAAATAATTGAAGGACTCCACTTTGACATCTGAGGACTAGGGGAATGTGGTCGATATTAATGAATTTAAAGGTCACAACATATTATACATACATTCTTCTAGATGCTCATTCTCAATATTAATGGGTCACTAATGTTTTTAATGGATTGAGTTTATTGATTTTCAAAAAATAGATACCATATATCCTATAATATTGGGTTCAACAATATTCAATAACTACAAAAAAACAAAATGTGATTTTTTGGGAAGGAGTCACTATGTAACAACCCCTACACAAAAGTTATTTCCCATCCTTGAAGAAATATTAGGCAAAAATGAAGGTGACATCCCAAGTCACGCATATAGTAGGCCCATGGTTAACAACAACCAATGAGGGTATAATAAGAAAAAATATGGATCTAATGACATATAATATAAAATTACAGATAATTAAATATGATTTAAACATCAATATATATCAAATAATATATATATATATATATATAATATGTGTGTTCATAAATGAAATAACATACATAAATAAGGTGAAAATGTAAACCACATTTACCAAATGATAAAGTTTTAGAGACCATGATGCCCCAACAGATCTTGTTAAACCACTATCTATAAAATATATCTCAATCATGGTAATAAAAAAACTTACCTCAAGTTATAGTATATATATTTCATGTGAAAATAAAATTATACAAAGTTGGTTCACCCTTGGATCCCCTCATACCTAATATATATAATGAGTTTAAATTGATAATGAACAATAGTGAAACATACTCATCACATAAAATGGTATACTATTATTAGGCCTCACCATTGATATATCTCACTAAAAAATACATATAATATATATTGTATAATATAAATTAAAAATATGGTTACCACACTACATCATCCCCATTACTTTTCCACTATTTCATGACATCAATCATCCTAATCCATCTCACTCCAAACAAAAGAAAACCAAAAATCAACTATTGTATATACCCCAACGTAATCAACATTCACAATATCATCGCATTCCAAACACACACACACACATAAATATATATATATATATATGTGGTAAAAATTTATCTTCCATGATCCAACAAATACCAGATGATGTGAATCATAAATTGTGTATTTTAACTAAATCTATGGTATAATATACATTTACTTACCTCATTCCATTACAACCTATTCATATCATACATATTGTAATCATTCAGATATATCATCAGAGATCCTGACTTCTGAAATAACCACAATAAATCACATCACTCTACATATGTATATATATGGAAAATAACCAAGGTGAATACACGTATATGAACTACCAAGATAATAGAGTTTGACAAGAGGTGGTATTTTTCTATTAAACATCCCACCATGGTGGTGGGGAAAACAAACTAAAAGATCCCACTATGATTCAGTCTCATACATTGACATTCATAGAGTAGAATATAAAATCAAATAATATATAAGATGTAATGTATCTCACAAATACACTATGTGTATAACCTATTCCTAATCTCAACTGTTGATATCATCCCTCAAATATTATATGGCCAATGTTATTGATTATTCATCATGTAATAAATCATTAATAATACTGACATCATTAATTACTACTTAAAATTTTATCATTTGTTTCCTTAGTTATTTCATTAAAAAATAATTAACTGGAATCAATATTATTCGTTGATAATTATTATTCATCAAAACCATGTTGATACCCTCCAGGAATAACCCAAACTGACTACAATGTTTCTTAAGTGTAACATTTATTTCCATTCTAGAAACACCATCACAATGGGATAAGTCATTATTTAATAAATAATAAACAATAAAAAAATAAATGTTTTTTATATAACACATTAAAATAAATCAGAAAGATGGAATATGAAACTAAGAACATCATGATTCCTCATGAATTTAGAATAATTATTCTAGTAATTATGATATCTGACCATCAAAATTAAAAGGGATTTATAAAAACCATGAATTGATTTTTGTTTAGATAAAAGGGAAATCCCAACTTCTACATATTCTATTTTATTTAGGTTCCTCCAGGATACCCATGTTTATATCCTAAGGCATCTCTACATCAAAATAATCCACTGATCCCAAATCATTTGAGCCTCCCTAAGATATATCTTATCATATATCTCAGTCTCAATAATCCCATGATCATATAAAATCACATTGAATGGTTGAAAAACAGAGCACATCCAATGGTAACCATTAAAAAAGAATAATAAACTGGATTACATAGACCTAAGAAATGGTATTAATACATTACATGTATACAAGATACATGGGCCCCAAAAATAATTCACGTATCCCTTATAAAAAAATGTAACTCTCCACCTCAATGATTTTTCATTAAAGAACTGTTGGATTTTTGTGAACATGATTTGACCATTTCATAACTCAAATGTTCTAACATTGGGAATCTGAAGGCATCATATAGAAAACGATATCAACCTACTAAACATGCACATAAGAATAAAACTCAATTTTATCAAACAATGATAGGATAAAATATAATTTCTTGTTCATAAATATTAATTTAATCAAATACTATTAATATGCTCCATATATATTGTTGGTTATGTTTTCATATGGACGATCATATTCAATTAAAGTTGTTCGTTGTATGAATTTTAATTTCAGTGAAGTTATACTTAACATTAGATTCAATTAAAAATGAATCTAGGTTTTTTGTAGGAATAAACATTTACAACTAATAGATTTGAGTTATTTTCCATATTCCAAAGGATGCTACATGATCGGAAAATAATATACACAATTTATACCAGAATAGATTTGATAGATAACTATCTAATAAATGAAGTGAAATTTTTTATCAAAGAAGATAGACACCACATGTGAGGGCTATGAATAAACCAATTTCATTATTAAATATTTTTCAATATTTATTATATTAATTCAATTAAAAAAAGGTATGAAAAATGATATATTTTCCAATTCATATAAATATAATTGATGTAAAAACGATCAAAACACCAAAGAAACAACATTCTTTTCACTAAACTAGAGCAATATTACAAATACAAATTACATTTCTTGTTTGACGATACACCCCTTAATGGTTTCCTAAAAAAAACTCAATAAAACATGATATGAATGATCATCACATTATAAGGATTAAAGGGATGAAGAAGATTTTATAACTACAAGGATAAAATGTGACAAATACTAATATATCACCACTTATAAAATGTGTAATGATGATAATCAATTACCTTCGGTGGGATCTTGAAACTCCTGATTAAAATATATTATACAGTATGAAAATTTGGAGATAATATGTATGGTATGATAAAAACATATGCACATCATTTTTTAATGCTGGTTTCACATGGGATATTTACAATGTATACCCATCATATATATAATAATTATATAAAATATTATATTTTGTCATAAAAAACATTATCTGAAAACACAAGGACAATATTTCAATCTTGTCATAAATTTCAAATTTACGATGTAATTTCTATGGGATAAATAACAAAGTCATAATTCCCATCATTTGTGGATGATGTTCTATAGGATATGATAGAATCCAAAAAAAAAGACGACACATCAAGAGGTCCACCAAAATTAGGGAAAATGTGACTCTCTCAAAAAGACCTAGGTTCCCATGATTGCGTGTAATTTTAAGAACACATTATCGACAATATTGGATTCCAAAAGTATCCTCCTAGAATATTCATGGTATTTTAGTGGATATTATACTATATTAAATCTATTATGTATCACGTGAACAATAATTATCATGTTTTAATCTATGTTAGAGTATTGAATCATTACCTATATAAACATAATCCAAAATAATGGTGAATTGAGTGATAGATGTAAAATAGTTTCACACCATTCCCTAATAATGGGGAAATGAGAACAATTATAATTAATGAACCCCATCAAATGAAGATTCTTCATCACTAAACCATCAAAATCTAGAACATATGAGTACCAGATGTCCTCATGAGTATGGATTGTCTAATATAAATGATCTTCCCGTTATCAATGATAAGAATTTGTATGGAATATATATGAGGCAAAAAATTACTGAAGACCTCCCCTCACACTGTATGTAAAATGAGAATCACATTCTATGATGTTCGACCTAGAGACACTTTGGAGTCTTAAAACCACATATAGATATTTCCCAAAAATAATCATTAATTGAGATCAAGTCCCTCAACATTATATATTGGATTGATTTCATCAAATGATCCATTATCAACCATATATCAAAAATCCTCCACGATATCGAGTTAAACTATTAATGATGTCCATCGTGATATCCTCACACATCAAATGGGGAAAAAATAGTAGGATCAATTCATAAGGAAGATTATTTTCTACCTTTCCATTCTAGCTAGGAATCATTGAGACACAAAGTAATAAAATGCATACTTCAGGAAAGGCCACAAAAACTAATATTTAAGAGTCCATAACATATTTTTTACATTTGGATGTTCTAAAATAGGTGATATATCTATGTCATGGAGAACCAATTGAAATTTTAATAGGGAATAAAATATATCCCTAAAAACATTCGGTGTCATTCTTCATCAAGAATACCATTTGTGTCATTAACAAAGACAAATTAGTCTCTCAATAACACTACTTCAGAATACACTACATGGGATAACACCACCTTCTATTCTAAAGGGGAATTATATGTAATCCAGGAAAGACAACCCCTTACACCTATAACATGAGTAAATGCAACGATTAAATCTATTAAATCACCCTTCATGAATTTTAGGATTCATTCATTAATCACTACATGAATTACTTCAAGAATATTAGCTATAACAATACCCTTTCCTAATATATATTAAATCATGTTGTTATAATAATATATTAATTGTATCCATTATAGAATTATCTTGTTCATTACCTGTTATTATATTACAGAAATATTTCTCTTATTACAAATGAAATTCAAAAGATCGTCACTATTGTGATAATATCTCCAGAACATCTAGTAAAAGGAAACTACATCCAAATTGAGTTCTCCGTGGAATAGTAATTATCATGGGGAGATAATTTATAAGAACCATATAAAACAACTAATTTTTTATTTATAATAAAAAACCTACCAAAAGATGTAAACTTGCATAAAATATATGTAATTGAACTCACTTTACTTGAAAATAATGAAGTATATCACAAACCAACATCTCTATTAGGTACCAAAATACATCTTATGGTGTTTAATCTATAAGAACACATGACCCATAATATTAAATTCATTCGCACTAGTCAAAAAATAATATATATAATATATGAACCTTTTATAAAATACTCTATCACAGTGGAATCATTACACATATTTTACTATATTTTGGGCTATACAGTGATGCACATCCTCGATCATCAATACCACCCAATGTTCCAGTCAATTGTAAAAACTAAAATAAAATTAAATAAATGCATTGGATCTGTTGAGTATTTAACCCATTTCACACCTCATGCCTTTAAAATCATCTATGATATCCTAAAAATCCCAAAATATATTTTTCAAGTGGTGTAGCCCAAATATTATATATAAATGTAAATATATGGTTGGATAACCATGTTCAATGGATGATCCTATTGGGTGAGTGTACAATTGATGGTTGGGAACCACCAATGTAGACTTATAATAATTATGATGTCTTCTTTTTAGGCACATGTTATGGGATCATAAAAATAAAATATAACATCAACCATTGGTATGTAAATAAAAACTATGTGCTTCAGACTTGTGTGAAAATTTATGAAATCATTCCATTATTACACTTGCAACATAGTAATCACTATCGATCCCTGGATCTATGACCTCGATCATATTTTCCTTCTTCACCCATTCTCATGGTTTATCTGAAATTTATTTTTAAACAATTCCTTTCAGCATAGAACTTTGATTGCTACCTTGGTAGTCCTAGGTTAACCATAGATTAAATGTCTATTGGGTGTAATACATTTATATCAATGGGATATGCTGTTAGACCTATGAGGATAAGAGATATATATATCTGTGGAATTGATAATACATCTTAGTAGTAATTCTATCCTTGAAAAAAATCACATCCATTTAACATTTAGAGAGAATATTCATGAAGAATGTAGTATATCCATACCCTTTCCACATAGACTCACCCAAATAGGTTTAATATACCCATATTTTAATAATATTAAGGCAACAAGGGTAAGATACCCATAATCAGGATGACTGTGATGACCTGGAAAATTGGAACACCTTTCTAGGATATCAACCATCTCAGGGAATTGGAAATATATTAAAAAAACAATTATTATAACACAAGGTTTTCCAAATGCCATTAATATAATAACAATATCATCTCTATCTAAGTTATGTGTTGGTTCGAGATTTAGGATTACACATATAACCATATATACCCCTGCCTATATGAACACACTGGGTATTTTTCTTTGAATGGGGTACCCACTTGAGTCTCATTATCCATTGTATATAAAATTCACTTTAATGAGCATCATTGCTCTATATATGAGTATTGGGTGCACATATAAATCTTAATAGAGATTTTGAAACCTAAAAAAATCAACGTGTTAGATTATTTTCAAAGGGGTGGTGCATGACTCATATTTTTCATCATGATCTCTCAAGATTTTCCAACCTAAAGTAACTAATTGCTGGTTTCATTTTAAAAACCTATGATTTTTAATGCTTGGATGTGGAGGGTCGCTCACCACCTGGTTTTTTCAGTGTCCCCTAAGGAATCTATGGTGGTAACAATGTCCTCACATGTCTTATTATTGAAATTGGAATCTTTTTCATCAATATACAAAACCTTGGTATACAGGGATCCAATCGTGGGATAATATAACATGTATATTGAATCCCTCAAATGTACACCACAGAGGGAGTTCCAAATGTCTCAAGAAATTTCCTCAACTATCAGTTTCCAAGGAATCTCGATGATACCATATGACCAATATCTGTTATGTAAACACACATTTAGTTTAATGAATTTATTTAATTTACTGTTACATAATTATATATTTAACATAACCTAAATATTCAAATTGAATCATAAGTACACTAAAAATACTAGAAGGAACACATATACCATGCCATTTTTCAATTAATAACTTACATAGATATTTTTGGAAAACCACTAACCTCAACCAAATATGTTCTTCTTTTAAAATAATCTCAACATATCTTTCCAAGGCTCACCATGGTCTTTAAATTCCTGATCCCATATCACGTCACAATCCCAACACATAAATCATTCTTGGAATCATAAAATAAGTATTTATATTAAACATAAATTATTAATAAATTCAGGTAAAACAATGAATAATGTTGTTATCTCTCAAGGAAAACTCTCCTCAATGAAACCTTATGTATCCACTTATTGTTATACAATAGTGGACCCCCTATACTTTTCCACAGAAAAGGAGTAACATGATTTCCTAAATTTATAATTACTTCTAGGATAATATAAAAAAGACAATAAATTATTAAAATATCATAGCTCAATAAAACAATGATCCACCATAGTAATTCATCCCAAAAGGATGTCCTATTTCGAGGTTAAATAAAATAATATTTAGAATTTCTTGATTCAGTCATTCTACAATTTAATTAGCATCAAATCCCCAAATATAGAAAATATGAAAACAAAACGTGATATAATGTGGATAAAATTTAATTAAGAAAGATACTATAGGGTATTGGAAATTACATAAACATAACAACATGATGGGTAATGAATAATGGGGGATGGGGGAAGAACCCATGTTTCCATGTGAGAGAAAAAATGGAAGTAGGATACCGAAACATAAATTTAATTGTGTAAAAATAGTATATTTTTTTTATTTAGACACAAAATCTATCCAGTGAGCATAGCTGTCTATCTAGGATATAGGTTAGCCCTACGGATCACTAGTGGTAAACCTCGAGAATTTCATTGGATGCATGATAAATCCTCAGTGCAGCCTATCCCCTAGGATGCGTCAAACACTACATAGTGTACTCGAACTCCAATATAATCTTCATAACCCATAAAACACACCTATTATGATTTTTAAATATCTATATTTGATTTTTATTTTAGGATTATAATTAATCCCCTCTAAATAATTGAATAAAATGATGTTTTTTCAAAATTTTAGAAAATTCGGACACCCAATAAATAAAATCATTGAACCAGAATTATTCTCATACATAATGAAAATCCTCCATTTCTAATCTACATAGACTTGTATTCCATGGTAGATAAATCATCATCAACTAGTTACATCCCTCTCAAAGATGTGTAACAGGATTCATAAGAGAATCATTTTACACACACTTCGTAAAATTCCATGACATGACCCGACAATAATATCCCTTTCAAAATAAAAACCATTTTGTTGGTTATTACATCCCTTAAATATTGAGAAATGACCCCATTTTTTCTGATACATCATCAGGCCTTTGGTCCTCTCAAATATAATCATCAAATAATATCATTTAATTCCAATGATTGTGTACTTTTTTATTTTGAATTTCCCACTAAATCTCAACACAAAAAATATAATAATTATTTATGAGTGGTTATCATTAAATATTATATTGAAAATATTTTAAAACCTCTAGTCAAATGATGGTAAATCTCTTCATTATAAAAAACCAAAACACACAGATGATCTAGAATAAACAATGCTTAATAATATAATACAATGATTCTCCAGGAAAACCCCAAAAAATGCATAAGAAACCCATCTTATTCAAAAAGACACACATATTATGTTCATAAGGATTTTATATCCAACTTTACATTAAATGAATTCCCAGACATCTTATATCTTCCATGAATCAAAACACTCAAATTACACCATCAAAACATTCTAAAATCACCCCATCATGATGATTATTCTCTTGGAGGTATCCAATGATAATATAATTACCCATTCCATCATTCATACCTAATTCACAATGTTACCCACCTTGATGGATAACATTTTACTGAACCAATATCATGGTTGTTGTGATAGTTGAAAAAATCTTGTACCAACACATTCATTTGAGCATTAAAAATCCAAATAAAGATACCCACTCTTAGAGTCTATCCACCAAATAAAACCAAATATATATATATGGAAATTTTAATTTTATTTGAATCTATTTTCCACTATAAAAATACACTATTTGATCTCACAAAACCATGACCCAAAAAACATAGTATCATTCAATCCATGGATTATGGGACTCTCCCTACTACATGAGTGTATTTATCATCTATTCAAACAATCCTAACAAGAAAACCACAATCCACACCTTTTTAATCCTTAAAAATGATTAATTGGTGTATCTAAACCCTCGTATATCTTACTTCAATTGTAACATCAAATTTTCAAGTCCCAAAAATCATTGATGATCAAATTCTTTCAACTGACCATTGATGTAGTCACCCATATAGGGAACTTCATATGCCTCTCCCTGAGAATAGTAATTATAGGATCAATTTACAAACTCATGTACCACTCCTCTCGAGCCTCACTGGCCTAATCTGACTCAACACTAGACATCAAAAAACTCTTCAATTGATTGTGAATCAAAAATAAATCTATTTTAATGGTCTCGTCTACCATTGATGGACATATATAAATCATAATCTGAGCCTCACGTATCAATTTATACAAGAATCACATCAATACTCCTTTGACCCTATTTCACACAAGGAGGATATTTGATATATTTTTCAATAGAAAATGTTCATAATAGTGAATAACTCCATGATCTGATCAAAACCAAATGGAAACATTTCACTATAGTTTCCAACTGAAAAAAACAATCTAATGCCTCAATGAGTGTTACGGTGTCAGAAAAACAATTGAATGCTCTATAAAATTCTAGCACATCCATTGAATTACATTCATGGACACCATTTAACACTATTCATAGTAATTTTTAGTTGACCCATTGTATAATTATGTACTAAAAAATACATATTCAAGAGGTTAAGGCATCATAACTATTATTCCATTGAAGAAATAATTCAACACAAATCCATGATGAATGTTTTTGTTTATGAAACTGAGATATTTCGCATAAAACAACAAATACATGATTTCAACACAATAAATTCATATAAATGATTATGTTTAATAATTAACCAAACATATAAAGATAAAAAATTCCATGCTAACCCCTCAGAGAGAATTCCAGCAAAGTGTAGTAAACATGGACAAGATATTATCCACTACCATGTATATGGTTCTCTATGTCTCTAAAATGGACCAACTAGTCATATATCATGTCAGGCTGAAAAATAAAAAAGTACATATACATGTTCCTATCTCAACCTAGAACATCAACATTCCAAAAGACCCAAATATAGGTTATAAACATATGGATGAAAAAAAATTCAAACTCAGATTTTTACAAGGGGTAAAATTCATTATAGAATTCATCAACGAGTCTCTTATTTAGAGAATCATATCAAAATTTTCATTACATCCACTACCAATGATGTTTTCCTCAATGAATCACATCCATCGATTCATCGTCACATTAATTTTTTATACCATTTCATTCGAATATATACTCTATAAACTATATAGGTTTGACTAGTGAAATAAATAGAAATATATTTGAAAAAATTGCTATAAAGTGCTTATTTATAAGGAATAAATTCCGCTTGTAGAACTCGGAGGTCTATACCAATCCCTTTTGGAATGTACAATATCAGGGTCTCAATTATGGGTCATCATACCTATGATCCAATTGACACTCCATATAAATCGAACATATATAATTTTTTTTCCAGATTGTTCAAAATTATAGTATGAACAAAAATGGAAAACCACAATATAAGATGATTTTTTGGAATATTTTCACAGAAGATCCTTAGTCAATAGTGGAAAAATCATTTTAATATTCTTATATCATTCAAATAATATATTATTGTAATAATTATTTATTTTATTATCACATCAAAATATATAGAACCAAAATAATATAGTTTTCATTTTTCCAATGTGGTATTAGTTGAAATCCCAAAAACTCATTAAACATAAATATCAAAAATCATGTTATTTACTTTATTATGAAATAATAATGAACCATAATAATTAAAACCATGAAAAAATCACATATCCATGTTGACCTGCTCATCTACTAGAAAATGTGTTCGTGACACATCATATCGAGTTCCATTTTTAGAATAAACATGTTCTAAAATCTACAGTCATATTGATATAAAAAAATTGTGACAAAAATTAAAAATATCTTATTAAAAGTTGAGAAATCCCTTCTTGGATCAATCTTTTAACAATAGTTATCCATATATCCATGTGTCCTTTGGGACACCATCACAAATTTTATAGTATACAGACTAGATGTGGCAGTCTTACAGGGTATGATATTGATGATAACCCCCCTATATCCTATTAATTATTCATGATAATATATCCATATATAATAAATATTTGATACCTAATATGTATAAATATCCTAAACATGATACAGAGAATTAAATTCTCATATAAGGAAGACACTACATACCACCCCCTGGTCATGTCAAATGTATACACTAAAAAATGGAAACAAGGGATTCCAGACATCAAATCCTCAAGACATATCAAAACCCATTCTCTTAACAATCTAAAATATATCCAACTGAATTTAAAATATTGGTGACATGAAACTAAATCCAACATAATAATACATAATGTTAATTCCTACTCGGGTACTCATGCAGAATAGAAACCTGAACTATGATTGAGTAAAATTCTCATTAGGGATCCAAAAATATAGCCATATAATAAGTAAAATATAATATGATATATTCATGTGATTTTATTAGATAATGCATAACCTATTACAACTCTATAAATGTGAATAAGAACTACATATTTTGGCCAGATTCTAAATTCATTTGAGGACATCATGATTACCATTCCAATATAGCATCTAGTGTTCATCATCATGTCTAATACATATAATGACCAAACCAATTTAAGAAAGTGTCCAGTTGTTTCTATGAATGTCATGATGGTAGTTCCTATCAATAAGGCATGTTTTCTTCTAAAAATGTATTCTTTAATGTACAATATATTACATTCCTACTACAGTTAATATACACATCCCATTTAAATGTGATATACTCCAACTATTGGTAATATAACCATCCATATGGATGAAATAAATTACGTCAAGAAAACCATTATTTAGTGGACTGAAACCCATACTTAGATCACTAAAGAGTATAGGGCCACCAATGTTAACAAACACATCCCTGTGAAATATGTGATTAACTAACGGATGGTAATAAAACCATCCTCGTGGTGTAGTAATGCAGTTAGTATCAACTTCTAATCATCAGGCCTAGCATAAATACCTTAAAAATGAAACACATTCCCTTTAAATTCAATATTCAGGAGTGGCATGCATAGATATAAAACACAAAAACCGTACCACAAGGGATATCATGACACCCATGTGTGTCATTATCATCATAGACCCATTGATCTTATATATTATAATGTGATTTATAATGACATCCATAACCACAAATACCCATAGGCATATGCATGAACTTGTTGTTGGTATGTGTATAGAGAATCCACTCAATTCCCCAAAGTCATAATTTTTTAGAGTTTCCCTTATAAGGGTCCTTGGTTCCAGAAAAGGTATTATGTTAAAAGAGAAGTGATAAACTAAATCATGCACATCAACTAGATATACATGTTAAAATAGAATATTGGGATACAAGGGGGTTTTTTTCATATATCACATGGTGTAAGGGATTCTCAAAACCCATCTTTATTTTAAAGGTATCATAGGGTTGGTCCTTTCAACTAATCTGATCCAAATCTATCGGAGGATTTTCAGCCTATGAGTAGTTGTGTCATGTGGGGTATGTAGAATGTACCATTGGTTTTCTGAACAACCCCTATACTCAACATATTCCACAGGGTCCTCACATTTCTTATTTTTTTCCATTGGATTCTGTTCATCACTCCACCCTAATTAAATATCCATGTTTCCAAACAAGGGACACTAATATATGCTTATAACTCATTACAATATAGTTTTCACAATCCTTTATTATTCAATTCATTAGAAGGACCCCACTAATGGGTGTTTAAATATCATGCGTTATTCCCTCATCCATTGAAAACCAAGGCTTCATGATAGAACCATATAAATACATGGAATCAGTTATAATTAATTTTTTTTACATCTACTCAGTTATTTTCTCATTATAATATAAAAAGTATAACTGAAATTAAATAATCCTATTTTAACATGTGGAAACCTGAAAAAAAATCACCGATCACACATCACACTACATATATCAAAAATATAATTTTTTTTAATATTTTTGAAACTCATACATCAAATTTAGTTATTGAGGATTAAAAATTAGCATAAAATCTCTCATCATGGACCACTAGTGTACATTGCTACTATGTATAAATTCTTATCAGTAATAAAAATGATAAATCACAACAAGAATATATTATAAATTTATTATATTAAATATAATTAATTAAAATTTTTAATTAAAATAAATATTTTTTAACTCAATGGGAGCACTAGGCTTGACATAATGTGGACCACACACCCATCAGAACAACATAGTGGACTCCTAGTACTAGTCCTAGAAAAAATATTACATCAATAACTAATTCCATGATTAATTTAAGGAAAATTTAAATTATAATCTAATTACAAATTCATATGAATTAATAGCTATACAAAAATAATAGACACTATATGTGTTCAACCATTGAGATATTTCCTTATAATGAATTAGAAAATACCTAGGAGAATATTTATATTCCGCCATATTTTTTTCGAATCGTTTCCAAATCCCAAAACCCAAAAAATTAAATTTAAATATTAATGGAAGAGTTGGAGGGTATGTACCGACAACGTAATTAACATGCACCAAATAGAATGAAATCCCTATGACTACCACTTGTTCGGGTTTATAATGTAATTAATGGGGAGAAACCTTCCTAGCCATAAAAGTGAAACAATAAAGGAAGGGGAAACATCCTCAAAAAATTTATATTTGGGGACATTCTCCTCAAAAATTTTATACCAACCAGATAGTTGGTAATAAGATATTGTCTAGATGTGGAGAAAATAACGAAATCCAGGCTACAAGAGAGACCATTGGTGAGCCAGTGGTTGCAATCTATGTTCAAAAAACATTACAACCAACCTATGTTTTTTCCAATACTCTTATAATCCCTCAACCACAATTATAATACTAAAACCCCATACCATATATGCATATAATAGTTCTAAAAATCACAATATTTACACTGTGATCTGATATACATAACTCAAGACCTCAAATAGAATGTAAATTCATGTATAATCAATATTTAATACCATAAATACATAATGGAATTACAGTTTTTTTGGGTTTTCATTGAATGGAAATTTAGAAAAAATAATATTTGCGATTTTTAACATTGACATGATGAGAGAAAAAATATAGAAAACTGAATAATCCTTACATATTCTATTTAAAATAATTTCAAGATCTCCAGTAGCATTTGGAAAAATTTACCTATTGATATAATGCTATACTATGATACATAATAGATAATAGTGAACATCAATATGTAGTTTAAATTGATATGATACAATGTTGAATTTGACCATTTAGAGGTTATCTAATAAACTAGTTCTTAATATATCAAATGTGTAGAATGTGAATAAATACAATCATTCATAATTTGAAACTCTAATAAATAGTGTTATAATTTTAATATTTTCTTAATTATTCCTACAATTTTATTAATAATTTCAATGTTTTTACTACGATTTCATATAAATGTATATCATTGTAAAAATATAATAATTTCATGATCTATTGAAATTTTTTATCTTCTGGGTCGAGCGATTTCATGGCAATGATAGCGAAGTATTTGATCTATATGATCATAAAATTATTGGTTGTGGAAGTGATGTAAAAGTAATTTTGTTGATCATGTTCATAAAATGAGTAATATAGTGTGTATTGGTTTTGAAACAAATAAATTTTGTTGGTGTTAGACCATGATGTAATAGAAGATATGAATATTGAACTGTTGATGGATTTATTATTTGTGTGGCCATTAATATTATTTATTGTTTATCTTCTCTATATTTGGTAAATGTCAGTTTTATTAAAAAAATTAAGGAGGTCTTGGTTTATTGACTACTAAATGATGCTTTGTTATTTTTCATACATCAAAAAGTTGATTCTTTTTATTTGTTCCCAATAATATTATTATTCATTAAAAAGATCATTATGTTTTAGTGGTCTTAAATTTTTGTGTGTATATAATTTTTTTTATTTGGTTTTATAATGTTTAATATAAGTTTTAATATAATTTTGTAATAAAATAATTTTTTCATATATTTTATATGTCTATTTTTTAATAAAATACCCCCTATTGTAGCTCATTACTATTATATATATATGAAAACACAAGGGTTATCTATCATTATTGTCTTATACATGGTGATAAATTCCATCAAAATCATATGAGAATTCATTCCAAATAAGAAGTTGAAAATTTTATACATTGTTTATTAATCAACACATACAACATATATCCCCAACAAAAAAATACAGCAAGAGTTCATAAGTCGAATAGTTATGCAAGACTATTTATCATGATTATATTAAAAATTGACTATCATATTTGTTCTTTTTTAAATATAGATATTGCTATTAAATAATATTATGGAAGGGGTTCATATTAATATTTTACTACTAAAATTTTTTAACTACCTTTAAATTTTGGTGTTCTATGAAATTAAATTTCAATATTATGATTCACATTAAAATATTATTTAAAAATATATCCAAAATATTTTTCATCTTCAAAAAATATAATCCCTTAATTCATCTAATGATTGAAATAGCCAGTTATCTAAAAAGTATTAAAATTATATTTTGCATCACAATAAAATTCTCTCATTGAAATTTTCAAAGTATTTAAATTTGTCACTCCAAATTTCATTCATCCTATGATAAAAATGTTTTAAAATAAATTTAAAATACATATAAAATATTTTTATTTGTCAACATGTAATTGAAAAATATCATGTCTATGTTGAGATTCAATTTCATTACACAATTTAGTAGTTATGGTTTGATCAAATGTTTAATTCTCCAATATTAAATTATTTACATAATTAACCTTAGTAGTGAGATCATTTCTTCCACAATAAATTATTTCTAATCAGTAATGATTCATATATTTATATTAAAATAATAAAAATGGAGTATCATTTCAATCAGTTAATATTATAATATATTTCGACTTGAAATATGCCAAATTATCTTTTAATGGGAATTCAAAATTAGGAAACAACCCCTAAAAACCATGTTGAATATTATTCATCTTAAATCCCCAAAAAATTCTCATCAATGTGTTCTTCACAAATGTAATTTTTATCCTAGTTCATCAGGTTAGTTATAAATTAAAGATATTTATATTTGAAATGATTAAATTAATGCATTTAAAGATCAAATTTATTAAATATAAATGATATAATATTATATTATTCAACCAAAATAAGATCATTTATAAATATTTTTCGTTATTAATGCCAATGGAAAGAAAATACTCTTGTGTGGAAATAATTAAGAAACCTCTATTTTTTCGTAAATCTCTTTCACTTATGTATGTTATCCTCCATATATTATTATATTAATTTTTTGTTGTGATAATATTGTATCATGCAACCAATAAAACACCCTAATACCCATCCAACTGACACTGATATATCTAACAAATATGAGATATAATTTTTTTCTAAAATTCATCCATTGATATAAATTTGGAATGATATATGGAAAATTCACTCACTAAGTCTTCTTCATAGTAACTCTTAATGATGGAAGTCAGAATTGAGTTTTTATTACTTTTATATCACTTTAATGGATCCCTTTATTATATTCTATTGAAAATTAACATGTTATTTTTCATTTCATTATTTTATCTGGGTTTATAAATTTAATTATATTAAAATATCATGGGTTGTTAATTTGATTTTTTTTAATTTTTATAAATGTATGATTTAGAAGAATGATTTGTTTTTTGAAAATTAGATGAATTATAAAATGTAATCTTTTAATTACATTAAATTAGGAGCAAAATTATTACATTTTGTTAATTGAGTAATAGTATGAATATGATAGTTTAGATCCAAAAATATATTTATCTGATACCATACTATCATTGAAACTATTTTTGTAATAAAAATTTAATCAAATTCAGTACAACTACAATAGAAAAAATATAATAGAATATATACAGTTAAAATAAATCACAATTAGAAAAAATTTTCCAACATAAGAATAAACCAAATGTAAAAATATGTTAAAAAATAATGTAAATAACATTTACAAAATACAAAAAAATAGTATGCAAATTTTTTAAAAAAAACAATATTTTTTTTATGAAAATTAGTCTGTGAAAAAATTAATCCTCCCCATTAATGATGATGAAATTTATATGGACACATTTTCTCATAATTAACATTCATTTATATTTATATTTCATAGTAATTTAAATGACTTAAAAATATTAGTATGATCTTATATAATGTATACTGACCATCACTATTTTCAATTTAGAAATATGTATTCATTTAAATTAATACTAAAAAATTGAATACAGGGGGGTTAAATGAAAATAGTAATGGAATATGAAGAACCGAAGTAGTTAATTGATGTTGGAATTATGATAATCTTGAATTTTATGTAACTAATTTGTAATGATGATATGTCTGTGTGTTTTAATTATGATAATTGTTTTAATATTTTTAATTTATGAAACATGAATCATTTGAAATTTCAATTGAAACATTTATTATAGTAATAATGAATATGCGATTAACTGGGAAGTTCATTTCAATATATTATAAATTTATTAAAATATTTAAAAATGAAATCAACGGTATAATTTTTAGGAGATCAGAAAATATTTTAAATGAGTGAAAGATGAATTTAAATGAATAATTCAGTTTATATATTATTAATTTATCATTTACTCTTATTATATGAAGTATATTTTATGTCCACTATTATTAAAAAACATTGCTATCATTTGGCTAGAAAAAGGATATTTTAATTCAAACAAAGTTGAGAAAATACTCCTTTGACATCTTGCCAAGGTAGAAAGGGGTTTCATAGTGGTAGAAACACATTTATTAACATAACCATGTTGGGATTCATAGTTATCATAGAAATGTGAATATGTGATATTACATATGAGATTAAAAGTGGGAATGTATTTTGGGGTGAGACCCATAAATATAGTTGGGTGTGTGCAGTATATTCTGGTGTCAACTCCAATTTTCTCTCAAGATATTTATTGAGTTGTGTATATTAATACCAATCACTTGTCATAATTCTTTAACAAGGATGCATCATGAATTACATAAATATTATTTCTCTACAATTAAAATGTTATGAAAATATCACTAACCATTAAATCATTTTTATTTGAGCTGTATTAATTTTCACATGATAATCACCTACCATGGGAATATTTATGATAATCTGTTAATTGGGATCATAATGATCAATGATATGAAAGAAAATACAATCCTTCAAAGCTAATTATATTGTGTTTTTTTTTATTTTTAGGTGCTTAATAATTTTAATTTGATACGATTGTGGTATTTTTCATGAATGATGTACATTGAACCAATAATAGTTAATGAAAAAAGTGATTGATTTTTGGATGAAATAAATTTTATCATTCATTAATTTTAATTGTGTACTAGAATAAATAATGAACAATCACTTGAAATTTCAGGAAAAATTGTGGTTATTTGGTGTTGTGAATGGATTCCAATGTTCATTTAGGTTATGTTTTTTAATCAATTTTTTGGAATCATTAAATCATAATATGAATTACTGAATTAATGATGATATAAGGAAATGAATATACTATATTGAGGATGTCCACATAGACATTTATCTTTGTCTATAAATAACCCCAGATGAGATCATTTTTATCATATATTCATAACATGAATTTGAGAGTTATTAAAGTGAAAAAACATAGAAGAAAAATATACATGTATTAATATATGTATTTAGTGCATTGTTTAATTAATTGTAATTCTCCATCACATGATGAGGATAATTGTTCAACAGACCATTTATTTTGAATCTGACATTCGACGAAATATTATGAATAATTTATGAGGAAGAATATGATATTGATATTACATAGAGGGGTTATGGTTTCATAACATATTTACTATATTACGATAATGAAAAAATATTATATAAAAAATGATGTATTGATATTCTAACTAAGATGAGAATCAATATGCATGATATAAATCGAATGAATAATGTTGAATAACTGAGAAATATTGTGAAGCATGTGAAAATTTTTGATCGAAAATTTACATTGACGAAAAATGATATGAATATGTATTATTATTCACATTAATAATGCTTTAGATAATCACATAAATAATAAATTTCATAAATAATTTATTGAGAGTTTAGGAAGAAACAAAAAATTATTTCAAACTGAATTCATGCTAGAGTAGTCAGTATATTGAGATGGTCTCGATCATTTAAATGTTAGTGGTTAGTGATCAAGATGTGAAGACATAATGTTTAGTTACCATTATTCTAGAAAATTATAAAAAAAAGAGATCAGGTGACCAATATTGTTTGTGGTGGATTATTTTATCCTATTGTAGTAAAAAAATTAGTCATAAATTCCTAGAGATCATTCTATTAGTGGAATAAAAATTAATTTCCTGTTTATGTATGTAATGGGACACTGTAATTGGAGTTGGATAGTGGGATTATAGTTACACTATGCTATGTAACATAATGATCCCACTATGAGCCTTATGACATTTAACACTTATGTAGTTGGGAGAATATGGTCATTATTTTGACTATATTGGGTAACACTATGGGACTCAGTGTTGATGGTATTGGGAAATTAACTAGATGTATCCATCAATATATAGTGATGATGATATTACCACTGGGAAAATCAGACTACACAATTTTGTATATATTTTAATAAATTCATCTAAAAATATTATGTGTTTTGATTCATTTAGTTTCTAAATTTATTACATGATACAGTAATCCTAATAGGTGTTAGATGTTATTATTAAATGGGGTCAAATTAAATTATGATAATTATGTTAATAATTCCAGTCTTGATTCACCTCCCTTCTATGTGTGACTATATAATCCATTGGGAAAATCAATTAGTATCATACCAAAGGTTCTACCTCTGATGTGATATACATTACCTACACATTTTTATTTATCATAAAATTAAAATATTTTATATTTTATATTGAGGAATATTCAGTTGATATTAATAAAAAAAATATTACTTCGAATACTAGTTTAAAAAATATAAATGCTTCATTTAAGACATTGAAAAATTTGAAAGATGTTTTCTAAATAAATGGAAGGATAAAATTAAAAATTAAAACGAGTTTAATTATATAGTTATTGTTAATTTGAAGAATTCTCCCAGTGATGTGGTCACATGTATAGTCAATGTTTTCAAGGAACATCTTAATAAAAAATAATAATTGTAAAAAATGATAGAATGAATTGGTTTTGAATGATATGAAATGAAAAACACTTTTGAAACATTATAAATTCTTCAAATATAATTTTGTGTTATATAATGAAATATTTTACAAGGATAAAGAGAGAAATAAACATCTATACCGCCATACAATAGATTAACATCATTGATTGAATGATAATTGAAGGGGGCATTGAATTTTAAGGATTTCAGATAAATAATTATTAATTAGGTTAACCATGAATAGTAAAGTCTATATAATACATCAATGAATGTGAATTAATTTCAAGTAAAGGTAAATAAAAATGCTAATTAAAGTGATTTATAACATGTAAATGAACAACATGTCAGTTCGTGAAGAAAGATACACAAGTAAAATATTTAGTGGAATGAAATACTGGATTCATTTTAAAATTGGATTATTTCTTATAAAATCAAATGTCTTGAATTAGAATTGAAACTTTGAAATATCAAATAGTTACAATATATTCCTTCCATAGATTCATAGAAACTATGTATTTAATAGAATGTATCTAATGAGAGTCATATTTCTAAAAAGAATCAATATAGTTGAATAATAATCTTGATACTACCTAATAAAATATAAATAACATGATCATTGAAAAAGAGAGTCCTTTTCTTAAAAAGTTTTACTGTAACATATTTGTTGATGTATACCATATATTCAACATTAATATTTTGATAGGCATATAATATTAAAAAATCCATGTAATACATTATTTCATCAAAGTGTATGTAACGATGTATAAATAATAATGTTACCTATTGAAATCATTATTGAATTATTGTGTTTCCCCAAAATATAAAGGTGTCACACGTATTTAAAACGTGTCACAGAAGAATATTGACGGATTTTATCCACTATTTGAGCTTTTAGAAGTTTTGTCATTGGGTAATAAATATCTATCACAATGATTCCTTTAATAAAAATGAAAAAATACATACATTTTTGGAGAGTAAAAATAAATAAAATAAGTTATATGAAAAAAGATGAATTCATGGGAATTTAAATCACTCTAAAAATAAATTTTTTGAAAAATATGAAAATTTCTTGAGAATAAAAATAGAAGTGGTGACCATTATGATGTAATTTTTTATGAACTATAATTAACAAATCAGTTTTTCTTAATATGATCCCCAAAAAATATATAATCATGTATGAAAAATGTGATTAAAGGTCATCCATGGTATAAGAATAATATAATAATACATTAAAATTTCTACTAAGTTTATTATAATGAATGATGTGAAGTGTTTCACAACAATTAAAATATTCTTAGACATTGGTTGTAATAATCATATCAAGGAACATTAAAATTTTCATTAATTTTCATAGGTAAATAATGAAAGATGATAATGAAAAAATAATAAATCTATAATAGAAAAACAATGATTCATAGTGTAAAATAATTATCTCATATGGAATTGAAATTATTACCTAAAAAAGTAACTTTTGAAATAATATTGATATGTGTGAATGTTTTCATATATCTAGGAATTCATTTAAAAATTATTGACAATATATCTACATAAAAATAATTATTGAAGAAGAAATAGAAATTAATTGTCAAATATTTTTCTAAAAATAGTTTTTTAAAAGTGTATTCTATACAAAAAATAATAATACTGATATATCTCCCAAACATTTCATGAAAATATGAAAAAAATTGTTTGACGAGGCTAAAAATATAATGAAATAAAAAAACATACAATAAATTTGAATAAAATTTTAAGAATATTACATAATCAATGAATATTCTAGGTTTAAAAAGAAACTCTCAATCATATATCTCAATCAACTGATCCCTATGTAAAAACCTTCTAACTATATAGACAGTATGTTTTATTTTGGGAATTGATTTTGATTAATGTGTTCTGATAAGGACCATAATATGATGAAATATTTTAATATATTATAGATATAATTTTATCAATTACAGAGAATTATTGGAATCATGTTACTTATTTTTAATGACTCATGTAATATAAAATGTTTCATAGATTTTATTTATTATTCAATATAATCATTTATTATAGGTATAAACATAATATATTCAATAGCATAATAGATGAAAAACCACTATAGTTATATATATATATATGTTGAAATATAAGGAATATATCAAGTAATAGTGATGGATTTTAATATTCCGAAGATGAAAACTTTTCATCACAATGGTATGGTAATTATATTCTCATGTAATCATGGGAAATTATAGTTATGATTTGAAGATATATAATACTTTATTAAAATGTTTAATGAAATTTGAAGTAGGGAAGTACTTTGTAATACTTAAATATTTTTAATCTATTTTCTAATATCAATACAAGAAAAAAAGATGAAATTTTTTTAACATCCGTGGAATGAAATGTTTTTGTTGATATAAATTTATAATTTTTTTAAAAAAAAGACATTTAATTTAAATGATATTATTTTTTAAATTGGGAATTTCTAATTTATAGTATGTGTTGCCTAGTATAATGTCGTTCCAACAATTGGATGATGACACCCTTCATTGGAATAAATTAGACAATAAGTGTTAGAATTAGAGAATATATTGTTCATTAAATTTTCATTTTATATAATATAATTCCATTCATTACATATATCATTGGTTTTACAATAAATAAATGGGGGTAAAGGAAAATAGAATGGATTCAGTAAAACATGTCAATCCTAATTAACATTCCCTCTCATTGTGACATGTACAATATATTAGTAACATAAAAATATATAAAATTAGATAAATCTATATGAATATAGGTTCATAATATTCAAATATAATTAAATTATTAATAAAAAATAGAGTAAAATTATATAGGCAACTTCATTCCACTTGAATTTTAAATAATTCTTATAATTCTTCTATGAAAAGATAAATTTTCTCTTATTTATTTCCAAAAAATATATCATCATCATTATTGTTTTATATTCCGGTTGAAATATTGATAAAAAGGAAAATGATATAACACAAAAACATAAATATTAATCCAAAATATTGGATTAATAACATATTTTTATGTTGTATCACTATAATAATCCTACACCTTAAGAAAGACTAGTTATATAAAACAATGTATAATCAATTAATAAAAAACCATAATGTTATTTGATAAGATATATTATCAACCACAAAAATATCCCCAATTTTATGACTAAATTTTTTAACGTGAATACTGGGAGAGAATAAAATTGTATAAAACTCGTAGAAGAAATTTATTTCCTCGAATGGTGGTAGAGACAAATGTTATTTCCATCACCTTTAGATTTGGAATATTAGAACTCAAAATAAAGAGTGAAGAATAACACATCACATTAGATATAAAATATATATTTCATAATGATAAATATAGGAAAAAACCCCATATCATTTGATATCCACTATAGAGTGAAGGAATTGTGAATTTTTCATATATTTCACTCTGTATCAATTAATGATTGAAAAAAGGCCTTACCATAATCTAGTCTACATGATAAATTTTGAATGATCATCAACTAAATTTTGTGGAATATCTAGTGAAACTAGATCAATATATAATAATAGATACTATGCAACAATATTCAATGTTAGATATTTATGTGATATACATGTACATATCTATTATTTTAGATTATTAAGTGTTTCATCATTTAAAATAAATTTATTCTATAGAATCTCAGGTTTCCAATGAAAAAAATTAATTAATGTAAGTTATTATGAACACTACATTTTCCCTATTATCCAGTGAATGTCAAACTACGTCATCCAATTTTCATCATTTTTAATAATTCAGTAATGATTAATATTATCTACTAATAGTTGGGTGGAAATACACCATGGAATACTAATATTATATCTTTATGGTTATTTTATTTATTTTTTTATATTATTTAAATATAATTATTTTTTTTCTACCTTGGCAGGATGGGTGAATTTTCATCTAGTCACTGTATTCATCCTCATGTGTTCACCTTTTAGCGACCTCCCTCCCAAAAATCCTACTGTTGGATTAGTCATGCCCACAAAAACTACACATGATAGTATCATAATTATATTCTAGATCTATGCCTAAGCATCAATATCACTAAAACTCAGTTTGATCATTAAAGCTTAACATTATGGTCATCATTTTTTATTAAGAATTATTTATTTTTGTGACCCTAATTTCTCCAATTTGTTGGATCAAAGAACCTAACATCTACGGTTGATGTCTCAAAAATATGTCATAGTCATCACTCCTCATAATCAACTCATTTATCACTCAATATACATGTTACATAAAATTATAGACCATGATAAATAAACAAAAAAAACTAATCTTAATGAAAAATGTTAATTTAATAACTTTTATTATTAAAAAACCCCGTCATCATAAAATAAATTTATTTGATCATAATTTATTCATCTTTATCATTGATTATTCATCTATGGTGTACACTTGATATCCTTCTGTTAAATATAAACAATCAAATTATTATTCTATTGGAAGAAAAGTCATCTACAACTAATGATCAAAAAACTAAACATAAATGTTCACCACCATGATGTACATAGCCTCAATTTATTAATCCTATTTTAATATATTCTTAAATATTTCATCAAGTAGTTTAATTATAACAACTTTTTTAACGCCCCGACTCCAGTTATGCAGAGTCAGTACACTATTACATTACATTGGAATGATAAAAAATGATCATGTCTTGAAAGATTGATTAGTTTAGTAATCTTGGAAACACTATATATATTCATAAGTCTTACATTACATCATAATGTAAAAAAATACAACAACATATTGTCCTCATATCCCCTCATACTATTCCTACAAGTCATTCATAAATTATTTCTTCACATCATGGAAAAAATAAAACATTGAAAGGAGTGATCTCAGATGCTCAGTAAGGATAATAATATAGCGGAACCTTTCATAAATAAGCATAAACATTTAAGGCAATATATATCTAAAAGAAAAGACTTTTAAACTTAGACTTCAGCATAATATGGAAAAAATAAAATGAAATAATTCCATTTACCTTTCACATGGATATTCTATTAGTTGAATAATTGCATGCAATATCAAAACCCACTTTCATAATGATGGAATGCATAATGCCAGACTATCATAACAACATAGTCAAGGCTTTGTGCCAAGAATGAAAAAAATATTTTTTCAAGGCCTTGTTCCAAGACACTAGTTTGTCTCATGAGACCTACAGATGCATCTAGGAGCTCTAGCAGGATCCACCCTCCACTTATTAAGTCCAATGCATTTCTCATATGAACTTTTTTAACATAACATAAAAATTCGTATTAAAACTAGCATAAATATTTTCAACACATTCCCCTTAAACAATGAATGGTATAAAAATAACACATCCACAGTCAAACATATCACAAAAAGTTCTCTACAATATGGTAGTTTTTTATCATAATAAATAAACTTCAATAAGTTTAAAATCCATCAAAGGATGTTGACATAGATGAAATCAAAACTATTTGAGAGAAATATATCTTTTTTTTGAAATCATTTAGAAGTCACATAATTATAAAAGAAAAAAATAACTTTGAAAATATTCTTATAATCTTTTAAGGGGAGCATTAATGATTTTATAATGGTGTAAAATAGCCGCACTCGCTGTATAAGTTAAAAATGAAATTCTTACCTTAATTTTGTCGAAAAGGTTAAAAAGTACCTTGTTTGGAAAACAACAGAAAGATTCCATTATAAAATTCTTATAAATATTCAACAAGGGTATAAATGACATTAACCACTAGTCTGTAAAATAGTAAGAATGATTTGAAATACATTTTAAAGGAACATGGATGTGGATGATAAAAAGGTCCCAGTAGATAATTACGTATAAACAACCTCAGATAATGAAGAGATTGTGAAAAAACCCTTACCTTGTACATTTAGTTGGTTGAGGGTAGGTTAACCTCTTGTATAATGGTGAAATAATTGTTATTAAATTATACATGAATCATTTACATTAATATGATATCATATATGATCTTTTAAAATTGATTAGTTAATAATATCTTTGTATTATCGTTGTTTCAGGTGCTAACTTACTAGTTTTATTTTATATGTTTTGTTACATAAGCTGTGTTTGTTATGGATTGATTGTATCTTATTCATATACAAAATGATATCAATTCATTTAATATTATTTTTTATCATTAAATATGAATTATTCTTGAATGGATATGATGGGGAATGAATCTCATCGCGTTCATGGAAACGGTAGTCTGTACGTACGCACGAGTGACAATATCATTATTTTGATATTAAAATAATATATAATTGTATTTTATATCATATATAAAGAATAATTATCATTTTATATTTATTATTTACATGAATTACGGATCATTATTATACCCAACCAAATAATAATGTGTTGAATAACAATTACACCACGACGTGGAGACGGTAAGTCGTACGTACACACGTATGGTGACATGTAATTCAAAGGATGGATAGAATACGTGATGTGTTTGTACCATATTTATAATAACATCACAGTATATATAAGATACTGGAGATATTATTTTATAATGGGAATAACAAATAATGAAGAAGTTGAAGAATAGGGAACTTGAAAGAGGGTGGAGAAAACATTACCTCTTAATCGGGTTCTTCCATTTGATTTGATCAAAAAGGATCCATAAGTTGGCTTTCTGATCAAAATAAGGCCTCTAGGTTGAATTTTCGGATTTTGAGAGATTATTTGGATAGGGTTTGGCCTAGATAAAAGGATTTTATTGTGTGAATTAGTGAGAAGGGGGAGTTCCCTTTTATAAGAGGGGTGAGGGGAACCTTTGGAAAACCTAGAAATATTATTTTATAATAAATTAATATTCGGTTTATAATGGATAAAAAGTGGATTATTTAAAGTATAAGGTGGGGATGGGTCTAAATCCATTCAACCAATAGAATTTAGACAGGTTTGGGTCATTATATTAACCTTATCTTTTAGTTTTTACTCTTAGTTAATAAGTATGACATTTACCATGTCACTTTGTATTTTTATATTATATAGTTAATAAACATACTATATACATCCAAGAGACCCCCAAGTGGTCCATTGATGATACACCTATCATGATATAATTCCTTTTTATGAACCTTTTATTTTTAGGAATATAATATAAATTAATAATATAATATTTGTTTTAAAAACTCTTTTATGTCAATTTTGAGACTATTGGGTTTTTTGTTTTTGATAATTTTATAACAACATTAATACTTCGAACAAAATTTATATATCCAATCATAATATGTGATATTAACCTATAAAATTATTGGAATTCATAAGAAGTCTCACATTACAATTATTTTGATATTTATAATATCAATTATTTTAATATTTTTTTCATTAGGAAATTACTGCATAACTATTGTGTCATAAATAAATTAAATTATTTAATGTCTAATTTTTTTAAAATTAACATTATTTATGAAATAATTTTATCTTTCTAATTAATATTTAAAATCTAATTTATCTTATGTATATCCCTATATTAAAAATGTTTTAGTAATTAAACTTTGATTTTAACTCATTTAACTCTTCTTTGAATTAAATAATAATTAATGTCCTAATCTAATCCAAGTGGACCTAAATGATAATATTTTATTCCTAAGGCTGTTTTTGGTCGAGATAAACATTCCAACAGATTTACGACATGTGTTATGGTAATATTAATATCATTTTTACCCATAATTACCCTATTTACTTTTAACCGTGGTAAATAAAAGTAAACAGTTACTATTAACCAAAAATTATTTTCTTCTCATTGAACCACATTTTACTCCTTGATATTAATTGTTCCACTTGGATTTTAAAAATTCCACTCCTAGAAGTGGTAAAATTATGTTTTATATAAATTTCTAAATTCTCCTAGGTGGTGGGTAAAAGACGGTGAAGAGTTCAATTAAAAAAATTTATATATAAAACTATTACGAACCAACTCCAATTAATTGCATTGAACTTATATAGATATTATGTAATAATTTTGACCTTAATTCAATTTATATAAAGTAAATAATTATTTAAATAAAAATTTGGTTTTAAACTATAACTCAATGTTTTTTCACTATTCATCAAAATTTGAATGGTTTCAGAAAAATACCAAAAATTCTGCTTAAGCTAATTTCAATATTCCGAATCCAAAAATGAAGTCCATTTTGAATGATAAAATTTATAAAATTTCAAAAAGTGTGTATTACTATCCACAATGGAAAGTTTGATTGGTTGTGGTGTGTGTTAGAACTTGATGTTGCATACAACACACGCTGCTGTATTATTCAAAGGGAAGCGTACATTGGAAGATTGTGGTGTTACATTCTCCCCTCTTTAAAATAATTTTGTCCTCAAAATTTCAAGAATACCTTCGCATGAAAAGTCTTGAGTGGTTCTTCATCATATGTTCCTCGGGTTCCCACGTTGCCTCATCCATCTTATGGTTTCTCCATATAACTTTTACCAGACGAGTTGTCCGGTTTCTCAATACTTGTTGTCTCGTATCAAGAATCCTGACGAGCTCTTCGCAATAAGAAAGATCGGGTTCCAGTTATTAATTTTTCATAGGTGAGTACATGCGTTAGGTCAGGCGTGTATTTCCTCATCAGTGATACGTGTAAGACATCATGAACTTTGGAAAGATTTGGCTGCATTTCCAAAGGATAAGCTACATTCCCAATTTGTTTAGAATTTTTAAAGGTCCTATATACTTGGGACTCAATTTACCCTTCATACCCAAACATATAACTCCCTTCCCTGTAGATACCTTCCATAAAACATGAACTCCTACTTGAAATTCCAAATCCTTCCTTCGGTTATCGGCATAGCTCTTCTGCCTACTTTGGGCTTCATTGATGTGGTTTTGGACTACCATTATCTTTTCTATTGTTTCATCCACCAATTCTGGGCCTACAAGTTTTCTTTCAGCCACGTCATCCCAATAGGTTGGTGTGCAATATCACTTTCTGTATAACGCTTCATATGGTGCCATCTGAATACTCGAATGGAAGCTATTTTTATAGGAAAATTCTACCAGAGGTAAATATTGATCCCACATACCCTGAAAGACATGTGTGAAAGATCTAAACATGTCTTCTAAGGATTAAATAGTTCGTTCTTATTGTCCATCTGATTGAGTGTGGTAGGAAGTGCTTAAAAGAAGTTCAATATCCAGGTCTTTCTGAAGACTTTTCTAGAATCCTGAACTAAAATGGGGATCGCGATCAGAAACGATCGATAGGGGTACTCCATGAAGTCTCACAACTTCATTAATATATTGTCATTCAAGACTTTCCAGATGTAGATCTTATCTTATATCAAGATAATGTGCTGACATGGGAAGATGATCAACTATAACCCATATTTCATCGTTCCTTCTAGGAGTCTTTGGTAGTCCCATGACAATTTCAATCGTGATATTATCCCATTTCCACTCAGGTATGCGAAGAGGTTTCATGACTCTTCCAGGATGTTGCCTTCCAGCTTTTACATGTTGACAAACCATACATCTTGACACAAAATCATCAATCTCCCTCTTCATGTTGTCCCACCAAAAAATGTTCCTTCATATATCTATACATTTTGGTGCTCCTCGGGTGTATAGAAAATTTGGATCTATGAGCATCGTCCAAAAATTCCCTTTTTAGATCAGGTATATCGGGAACATAAAGTCTCTTCCCAAATTTCAAAATTCCTTCTTCATACACAAAGTCTATCAATCTCCCATCATTAATAGCTTTAATCTTCTTTTGAAACTCGTCATCGCTAGTCTAAGAACTCTTTATCCTTTCTATTAAATATGGTTTGGAAACCATTTGAAATAGTATCGTTGTTTCACCTTCCATGGTAATTCTCATGTCCATCTTCACTAGATCCAAAAAATTGGTTCCCATTCAATTCTCATATTGTTCGAAACTCCATTATCTTTTCTGCTCAAAGCATTTTCCACCTTATTTTCCTTCATCGGGTGGTAGTGTATCGTGAAATCATAATTCGTGGGTAGTTCAAGCGTTCTCCTTTGCCTCATGTTATGTTCTTTCTATGAGAAAATATACTTTAAACTCTTGTGATCAGTATAAATCTCACATTTTTCACCATAGAGATAATGTCTCCATATCTTTAAAGCAAAGATTACAGTAGCTAACTCAAGATCATGAGTAGGATAGTTTTTCTCATGAATTTTTAGTTGTCGTGATGCATCGGCAAGAACCCTATCATTCTGCATAAGGAAACAACCAAGTCCTTTCTTCTATGCATCACTATAAAAAACGAACCTGTCATTCCCTGATGGTAGAGTCAATATAGGAGCATTGACTAATATTATATTTAGTTCTTCAAAACATTCTTCACACACTTTTTTCCAATCATGTTTAAACCCTTTACATGTGATCTTCGTTAATGGGTTAGCCAATCGGGAAACATTCTGGATGAAATGTTGATAACAACCTACTAAACCAATAAAACTGCATACCTCAGTTATACTCGTCGTGGCTGGCCATTCATGGATTCCCTTGGTCTTAGAAAGATCAAAATAGATTCTATCCTTAGAGACAATATGGCCAAGAAAGAAGATATCCTGATGCTAGAATTCACATTTGCAAAACATCCCATATAATTCATGTCTTTTAAGAGTCTTCAGAATAATGCGCAAGTGATTTTCATGATCATTGTAGCTTTTAAATCATACCAAGATCTTATCAATAAATACCTCCGCATTTTCATCGAGATATTCCTTGAAAACTCTATTCATTTGATCTATTAATACAGAGGGTTCATTAGTCAATCCAAAAGGCATTACTGTAAACTCGTAATGCCCGTACCTGGTTTGAAATACTGTCTTCGGAATTTCTTCTTTCTTTACACACAACTGATTGTATCCCGATTGAAGGTCAATATTTGAAAATTATTGAGCTCTATGTAGTTGATCGAACAAATAATCAATGAGAGGTATGAGATACTTGTTCTTTATTGTTATAGCATTTATCTCCATGTAGTCAATACATAACCTCATAGATCCATATTCATTTTTAACCAAATGAATAGGGGCTCTCCATGGAGAAACACTAGGGCGAATAAATCCCTTATTACTCAATTATTCTAGTTGTTTATTTAGTTCAACTAATTCCACAGTGGTCATTCTATAAGAGGTCTTCGATATAGGCCTTGATCTATGAATTAAATCAATGGAAAACAAAACTTCTTGTTCCAGTGGATGTACAGGTAAATCTTTTGTAAATACATCTACATATTCGGTCATAATAGGTACATCCTCTATATGAACATTACTTTCCTTGCCCACAGTCATTTCATTCTATTCCTCCCCAATAATTTAATTTAGTTGAGCTATTGGGGGTGGATCTAGGTAAGAATTTAGTGGTGAAGATTCCACTCTAAAGATAAGTTGTTCCTTATCATCATCATCAAAGTTAGTAACCTTTTTATTCTTACAAGAATTTTTTGAATCATTTTCCAAAAGCCTATACATACCAAGGATTATATCACATTCAATCATAGGTATGACGATGTGATCTTCATATAAAGAACATTTTTGTGCTCTAATGGGGACTGATATACAATACTTTATTGCAATGATACTTCCCTTAGGAGTTTTGACCGACAACTCCCTTGTTAAATAAAATTGGAAATATTTAATTTTCATTGAAAACTGGGAAGATATGAAACAATGCGATAATCCAGAATCAAATAATTCATTTTTTAAACTTGAGGAAACCATTAAATTACCTTCCACCACGTCTTTCAGAGCATCAACCTCAGCAGTAGTGATATCATAAGATTGGCCTTGATCCCTTGGCCTTTTCTGAGGTATGTTCCCCTGACGCTTAGGAAATTCATTTTCATAATGTCCCATCTCCCTGCAGTTGTAGCATTGATCATCGGTAGCTTCCTTCGTACCCTTGCAATCACGAGCTTGGTGGACTTTTTCTCCACACTTGTAACAGACTCACATTCCATTTAAGAAATTACTAGTGTGTTTCTTCCCACATTTACTACAGGATGGATATTCAACTTTTCCCTTCTTCCCCTTATTTCCATTCCCAGAGTGATTAGCAGATCTCTTCTCTTTCTTTTCATTAAATTCGTATGACTTAGAGAATTCATTTTCTGTCTTGATAGCAAATGAAAAAATATCTTCGTACGAAGATAAGGTTTGAGATAATAATGCTCAAGGGATAAACGGTTTTAAGCCATCAAAGAAACTATCAATACTACTTCTTGGTTTACGTATATAATCTCTAGCAAACCTTGCTAACCATATAAAGTTAGCCTCATACATTGCGACATTCTTATCATACTTTTGTCTCAGACTCAGAAATTAGCTTTATGTATCTGCTCGATGGTCACAAGGAAAATATTTTTCTAAGTAAATCTCTTTGAACTCTCCCCATCACATATTTGATACTTTATCATCATTCTTTGTGTTTTGTATCAATGACTACCATTGATGAGCATCTCCAGTGAGGTGACAAACTGCCATGATAACTTTCTCCCATTTACTACTCCCAAAACCATAAAATATTTTTTCTAGGGAACTTATCCATTGCTCACCTACCAATGGATTTGTACTCCCATTGAACATTGGTGGTTGTTGCCTCATGAAGCAATCTAACATTGATCCTCATTGTTGTGGATTGAGGTGCTCCATACAGGTAAGGTTATTATTCATAACCTAAGTGAGTTGTCCTCGAATTGTGATTAGGTGATCAACACCAGTTGCATCACTAGATCCACTGTGATTATCTTGAGCAGGAGGAAAATACCTACATGGAGTGCATGCATTGATAGAGTTTCCATTTCTTAAAAAAGGCGCCATTTCTAAACAATGGAATACACTAGATTAGTTTATGAATCCCAATACATAATTCCAAACTTGTGAAACACATGGCATAAATTGAACAGTTTATAGATATAATACATAATTATAAAAAAATATTTGAAGAAGTATATACTAATAAAACCTTCATTATCGTTCATAATGAAAATGAGAATTATCCTAAGCATATCCCCAGGGAGTGTCGTAACCAAGAGTGCAGCAAGGTCCATTTTTGTTCACCAGTTCCCGTTAGAGTCTAGCTCAAAGTGGTGTTTTCGGGTTTTAACCCTAGGTACATCTGTGCCAGAGCCACCTCTACCTTCTCGTATCCATATAGGGATGTATTGCTCGGAAAACTCACAAAATCTCTAAAATACCAAAATTCTAGGAAGTTATTCTAAACTAATCCTCAAATTCCATCATAGGTCTATGTTCTCTAATCAGATTTTATCAAAATATAGCATCCATGGTTTTTACTAAAATTCCTATGATACCAACTGTAACGCCCCTACCCCAGTTACCTAGAGAATGTGAATTGTTACATAACATTGGCATGATCAGAAAGGATCAAGTCTCAAAAGATCGATTAGTTTAGTAGTTTTGGAAACACAGGATATATTCATAAGTCTTACAATACATCATAAAGTAAAAAAAAAATACAACAACATATTGTCTTCATATCCCCTCATACTATTCCTGCATGTCATTCATAAATTAATTATTCACATCCTGGGAAAAATAAAACATTGAAAGGGGTGAGCTCAGATGCTCAATAAGGACAACAATTTTGTGGAAACATTCATAAATAATCATAAAACATTAAGGCAATGTATAACTCAAAAAAAACCTTTTAAACATGAATTTCATCATAATATGGTAAAAATAACATGAAATAATTCCATTTTCATATTCAGAGTGATATTTTACTAGTCGAATAATCGGATGCAATATCAAAATCCACTTTCATAATGATGGAATGAAAAATTCCAGACTATCATAACCACATAGTCAAGGCCTTCTGCCAAGACAAAAAAAAGATTTTGCCAAGGCCTTGTGCCAAGACACTAGATTGTCTCATGAGACCTATCGATGCATCGAGGAGCTATAGAAGTCTCCAACCATCACTTATTGAGTCCAATGCATTCTTCATGTGAACAAGTTTATCATAACATAAACATTCGTATTAAAACTAGTATACGAAATGTCAATACTTTCCCCATAAACCATTAATGGTATAAAAATAACACATCCACAGAAAAAAATATCACAAAACCTTCAATAAAATATGGTAGTTTTTTATAATAATAAATAAACTACAAATAAGCTTATAGTCCATCAAAGGATGTTGACATAGATGAAATCATAACTATTTGAGAGAAATATATCTTTTTTTAAATAAATTAGAAGTCACATAATTATAAAAGAAAACATTTACTTTGAAAATATTCATATAATATTGTAAGGTATGCTTCAATTATCTTATAACGGTGGAAAATAGTTGCAGCCGCCGTATATGTTAAAAAAGACATTCTTACCTTAATTCTGTCGAAAATGTTAAAAAGTACCTTGTTTGGAAAATGATAGAAATAATCATTTATAAACATCTTATAAAAAGTAAACAAAGGTATAAATGACATTAACCCGTAGTATATAAAATAGTAATAATGATTTGAAATACATTTTTAAGGAACATGGATGTGGATGATAAAAAGATCCCAGTATATAATTACGTATAAACAACCTCGGATAATGAAGAGATTGTGAAATAAACCCTTACCTTGTACTTTTACTTGGTTGAGTGTAGGTTAAACTCCTGTATAATGGTGAAATAATTTTTATTAAATTATACAATAATCATATAAATTAATATGATATCATATATGATCTTTTAACATTGATTTTTTTAATAATATCTTAGTATTCTCGTTGTTTCGGGTGTTAACTTAATCATTTTCATTAATATGTTTTGTTACATAAGATATGTTTGTTATGTATAGGTTGTAACTTATTGATATCCATAATGATATCAAGTCCTTACACATTATTTTTAATCTTTAAATGAGAATTATTCTTCAATGGAAATGATGGGGGATGAATCTCATCGCGTTTGTGGAGACAGTAGTCTGTACGTACACACGAGCGACAATATCATTCTTTTGATATTAAAAAGATAAATAATTGGATGTTATATCATATATATAGAATAATTATCATGTTATATTTATTATTTACAAAATTAAAAAATCATTATTATACACATCCAAATAATAATGTTTTCAATAACAATTACACCACGTCGTGGAGATGGTAAGCCGTACATACGCACGTATGGTGACAAGTCATTCGAAGGATAGATAGAATACTAAATATGGTTATACCATAATTATAAAAAAGTCACAGTATATAAAATATACTAGGGTTATTATTTTATAATTGTAATAACAAAGAATGATGAAGTTGAAGAAGAAGGGAACTTGAAAGAGTGTGGTGAAAACATTACCTCTTAATCGGGTTATTCCTTTTATTTTGATCAAAAGGGCTCCATAAGTTGGCTTTATGATCAAACATAGGCCTCTAGGTTGAAGTGAGGGAATTTTAGAGAGTATTTGGGTAGGTTTTGGCCGAGCCACAAGGCTTTGAATGTCTAAATTAGTGAGAAGGGTGAGTTCCCATTTATAATAGGGGTGAGGGGCACCATTGGAAAAACTAGAAATAATATTTTATAATAAATTCATATTCTATTTTAATGGCTCAAAATTGGATTATTTAATGTCTATGGTAGGTAGGGGTCGAAATAAATTCAAACAATAGAATTTAGACTAGTATGGGTCATTATATTAAACATAACATTTAGTTTTAACTCTTAGTTAATTAGTTTGACATTTACCATGTGACTTTGTATTTTTATATTATATAGTTAATAAACATACTATATACATCCAAGCGACCCCATGTGGTCCATTAATGATAAAAATATCACGATATAAGTCCTTTAGCCTAACCATAGATTTTTAAGAATAGAATATAAATTAATAATATAATATTTGTTTTAAAAACTCTTTTAGGTCAATTTTGACACTATTGGGTATTTTGTTTTTGATAATTAAATAACAGCATTATTACTTCTAAGAAAATTTATATAACCAATACTAATATGTCATATTAAACTTAAAAATTAGTGAAATTCATAAAAAGTCTCAAATTACATTTATTTTGATATTAATAATATCAATTATTTCAATATTTCATTAATTAGGTAATTACTGAATCACCATTGTGTCATAAATAAATTAAATTATTTAATGTCTAAAAATTATAAATAAAATACCATTATGTAGGAAATATTTTTATCTTTCTAATTATTATTTACAATTGAAATTATATTATGTATAACCCTGTCTTCAAAATGTTTTTGTAATTAAACTTTGATTTTAACTCTTTTAACTCTTCTTTGAATTAAATAATAATTAATGTCCTAATCTAATCCAAGTGGACCTAAATGATAATATTTTATTCCTAAGGTTTTTTTGGTCGAGATACACTTGTCAAATATAATTAGGACAGGTGTTAGGGTAATATAATTTTCATTTTTACCCTTAATTACCTTATTTACTTTTAACCATGGTAAATAAAAGTAAAAAATTACAATTCACCAAAAATTATTTTCTTCTCATTGATCAAAATTTTACTCCTTGATTTTAACTGTATCTCATATATTTTTTAAATTACACTCACAGAAGCTGTAAAATTATGTTTTATGTGTATTTCAAAATTCTCCTAGGAGGTGGGTAAAAGACGGCGAAAAGTTCAATAAATTTTTCATATATCTAAAATTATTCTGAACTAACTCCAGTGAATTAACTTGATCTTATATAGGTATTAAGTATCCATTTTGACATTAATTAAATTTACATAAAATAAATATTTATTTAAATAAAAATTTTGTTTTAAACTATAACTTAGTGTTTTTTCACTATTGATAAAAAATTGAATGTTTTCAGAAAAATACCGAAAATGAACCCTAAGATAATTTCCATATTCCGAATCCAAAAATGAAGTACATTTTGAAAGATAAAATTTTTAAAATTTCAAAAAGTGGGTATTACTATTCATAACGGCTATTTTGATTGGTTGTGGTGTGTGTTAGAAATTGAAGTTGCGTACAACACACGCTACTATATTATTCAAAGAGAAGCGTACAATGGAAGCTTGTGGTGTTTCATTATTAATATCATATTTTTCTTCTCTAATGATCAAACTCAAAGATATCAACTTTTAGATAATTACCCTTTTATTACTCACTCAGTATATGTCACTACAATACATGTGGCACTTGTTCATGTGTTCTTAGCACTGTTTTTTGAAAACAACTACTAAATGATTTGTTCATATTTTTTTACAATCTGTTTTTTGTAAAATACCATTAAATATGATATGTTATTATTTTATGTTATTTTTCTAATTTTTGGAATCATTTAATAAAAACTCACCCCAATATTATTTTTCAGAATTATTAATATTTTCATTGATATTTTATTTCCGGCATTATATGAGTAATTTATTAATAATTAATTATAAAAATAAAATAAAAAAAATTATTATCTATAATAATTTGATATTATTTATTTACAATAATATTCATTTATAGTGCTTTAATTATATAATATAATTTATTTATAATTATTACATAGTAATTTTTGAAACAAAAAAATTAAATAATAATTAGAATTCATAAATTAATAATTCTTATATTATTTTTATATTTTAATAGAAATACCCACAGTCAAAATGATATATATATACACACACACACTCAAACAAATGTATATATATATATATTAAATTTTTTTTAAAAATGTTGTATTTACATATGTCTATTTATATATATATATTTATGTTATTTATTTTCAAATTAATATTTTTTATTACATATTATTTATATCCTATTTAATATTTATCATTATTAATAAATATTAATTTTATATTTATTTATTTTTCATTAATTGTTAAACTATTATTTATCTATTAGATATTTTTATCTTTATTGTATTTAAATAATATTTTGTATTTTATATTATTTAATTATTAATTATTCATTTATTATTCTTTTAAATTTACTAATTAAAAATAATTTTTTAGATAATTATTATTTATTTATTATTTATTTATTAATATTAATCATTTTATTATTTAACAATAATATATTATATATCTATAATTAATTAGAAAATTATTCATCCTTTATTTACATATGTTTTTTGGTAATTAATAATTCATTAATTTTTTTTATTAATGATTAAAATCATATTTCTTTATAATTTATCATTTTTATGATGTAATTAATTATTTCTTAATAAATTTATTTGTATTATTTGTTAAACATGTTTATATAGTATTTACTTGTTTTTTAATTTTTAGTTATTTATTATTTATATTTCATTTATTTATTAATTAATTAATTGTAATTGATAACTCACATATAGACATAATAAGGGTAGTTTAATACAATAAGAATTAGTATAATAATATCAATAATAATTAAAATCATATAATAAATTAACATGTGTATGCATATTCAGACACACACACACACACAGAGAGATATATATATTTGAATATACATAACTATAATAGAATCTTTTTATTCGCTATATAAAGAGAATGATTGAGTGGTGCAGTCTTTGGAGAATTCAAAATTAGTCAGATGTCCAATTCCTCACGAACACGTATATATGTTTTATTGGTATATATTGTAATAATTTAATAAAAATGATAACACGAACAATTATAAAAAATAATTAATAATAATAAATATAAAATATTGAATGAATAATAAATAATAATATATAATATATAATATATAATATATAGTTTATAATTTCTAATAATTAATTATAACTAAATAAATAAGTACTGAATAAATAATAATAATTAATGAATTATTAATAATTAATAATAAATAAATAATAATAATGGTTCCTCAATTATTCAAAAAAATCCCCTCACAAGGATTCTTAACATCACATCATAAAGGTGTCTTGGAAAAGCTTTTCAAAATAATTTAGTGGCTAAACAATGAAAAAAGTATTCCTACAATCATTATCTTCATCAATTAATGATAAAATAATTTTAGTTTGTGACACATAGTCACCCCATTTTTCACTTCATCTTTTCATCACTTTTGAGTAAATAAATTTTTTTTTAGTTGTATAAAAGTTAAAAATATAAGAATTTTTCAAATGATAATTAATCTAAATAAATTTAATTTTAATACATCCATCCAATATTGATATGATATAGACATTCACAAAAATACATTTATTAAAATTAAACTATTAAAATGATTTTATCAAAATATAAGAGAATCAAATCATAGTACCATTATTAATTTAATATTTAAATATAGTTATAATTTATTTACAAGATGAGTATAAATGATTACATATAGTTATAATATATTACAAATTCACCATTATATTCCAAATTAATTAAAAATACATCTATAATTAATATTAACATACTCATGGAAAATATTATAAACTCATGACACATCAATGAGTAGTTTAATTTTTCATAAAAATGTTATGCTTTGTGGAACTGAAGGAGTGACAGATGTAAAATTATAATGTAGAAGATAAGGAAAGCTGAGAAGGGCTACAAATAGAAGATAGAGATTTAGAACATACTGACCGATCATGAAATTAAAATATATGTTTTTAAAAAATTGGTAATGATATTAATTGTATCAATTAAAAAATAATATTATTAATGATGTAGGTAGTTTTATTTTTTAACTTCTTGTTGACTACAAATGTTTAGAATTTGAGGGAATTTAAATAATTTTTATTTTATTTAGAAAAATTGGATGCCAAGGAAAATATTAAGTGTTAGTATAATATATAGAAATAGTTCCATGAATATTGAAATAATGGTTTATATTTAGTGATTTGGGGATATTAAACTAATATTTTTGTGGAAATTTTACAAATCAAAATATAAAAACAATTTTGTTGTGAGAGAAAATTGATGTTAGAGATGAGAAAAATATTATTATTTAAATTATCTAGTTGTTCTAACCAGGAAAATGGAGGAATGTTATTTGTAGGGGAGGATCTATTCATTTTCATTATTCGAGATCTTATGCTTTATATTGTTAAATTCCATGTGATATTATAATAATTTGGAAATCTATTGTTGATAAATCAATAAAAAGTTAATGTTTTATGGTAGTCTACTAAAAAAATATTGTTTTTTATTTTTACTATTTTAAAAATACTCTAACATTTGAAATGTAGAATTTGATTTTCGATTTTTTTTATCCATCGATGGATAAAAATTACAATAATTACCATTTTCTATTTAAATTTTAATCATATAAAAACTTTTATAAATTGATTAGATGGAACTAATAAAAAAATTCACAAATTAATTAAAATTTATATCATGAATTAAATTTTAAAATTTTCAATATCACTAATAAACAATTCAATTCTCTAAAAAAATAAGATTATATATAATTGTAGTTAATAATTCATGACATATTTTGAAATAGTTCACAGAAACATCAATTTTTTAAAATGATAAATCATTCTAAAATCACTGGTATAATATATTTTTACTCATGTTTACTCACTACTAAGATATTTTATATTTTGATTAAAAAATAATTTTTAGTAATTTATTTTTTATCAATCATAATATCATTATTTTTTATTTTCTAAACCAATTTTTTATATATTTTAATTTAATGTGATTAGTATTTCCTAAAAAATTATATAAAAAATAAGTTTTATTAATTATATGGACCTTTATATATATATTTATTCCATTATTTTTGTTAAAATTTGTTTTACATTAATTTAGACTCAAACATTGGATAAGTTTCTATAGAAGACGATTTATTTTGATGGATAATTAAAACAAAATTTTGATTGATTAAAAAAGGATTATAAGGTAGTTTAGTTTTATTGAAATTTTGAAAAAACGAGTGTTTTCGCATGAAAACATTTAAATTATACATATATCTGACATTAAAATTTTAAGAAAATCCCTAATTTTTTGGAAATAATTGGACATAAATTGTTAGTTGAGAGTTTTATTAGTTGAAAATGTAATATTTTGTAGAAAACATTTCTATTATTGTTTTTGAGAAAAATTATTTTGGATATAATATTGTTTTCCACTAATATTTGAAATGGTATCCCATATATAATTTATTTTTATTTGGAAATACTATTTTTATCATTATATGAAAAATATTTTTATTTTTTATGATATAAAAAACAACTGAGCAGTTTATGGACGTCGATACCTCAATAAGAGAAATTTTTATATATTTTTGGATATTAAGGACTAACTAGGTCTCATAATATACATAATCTCCCCTAAAATCCTAGTCATCCTGAGAGAAAATATAATTATAGGAAGAGAAATGTATATGAAACAATATTTGGACAATTATTGATAAATATTAGTGCTATGATTAATAAAATTTAGTATCATTAAATAATGGAATCACAACATTAAAAATATTATTATTTATCATAATAATGAAATTGAAGAGCATTACAAATAAGAATATGAAATATTGTAAAAAATAAGAATGAAATTTTATATTGATAAACACAACTAATGAATAAAATTATTTCTATAGTTTTTTTGTATAAACAATATGATGATTATGTGGATGAATGATTGAGGTAAAAATAACTATATTATGTCCATGATGGGTTAAACTATATTAAAGAAGAGGATATAAATAAAAAATTATAAATTATTAATCCAAGAATGGGAATGATGTGATGGGATTAAGGAAATATTTTTCATTAATTATTTTATATTAAAATAATATAAGGTCCTTACTTATACAATCATTATGTAAATGTCATTTAATACAAAATAGAAACTATTTAGAAAATAATAAATTTTTAATGAATATTTTAGTTGTTTTTCTTAAACATTGAGTTATTAGAGAAATCATCATGTGGAGAAATTAGTGGAAAAAATATTTATACTAGAAGAATTGGAATTTTAATTTTTGTAAGATGTGTGTAAATTTGTTACTTGTTGTTTTGATAGATTGAAAATTAATAAATTCACATTGTTTTCTAGAAGGGAAGACGGGTGGTATTTTTTTAATATATATTAATTAATTAATAATCACATCACAAAAATCATATTGCGGAGTTCTCTTACACATTATTGAAAGATATTGAATTGAATATAAATGTATTAAGGATAATTAATTTTAACGTGATACACCTTAATCATGACCTTCATAAAACAAAAATGGTGTTGTTTCTCCAAAAATTGATATAAAATGACAAAATTGATTTCCACATATCAAGAATTTTTCTATATTGGAATTTTACATGGAAGAATTTGTTATTTATACATTGATGTGGCTTAGTTTGAGGATATATTCAATGTAGTGAGTCAAAAAATGTATTTATTCATATGGTATTTTAGGAAAAAATATGAAATTTTCATATATTATATTAAATGGAATTGATATGAAAAAAAACCTTATTATCAATGGAATTCATAATTTTTTTAGAATATGAATATGATATCAAATTTAATATTAATAATTTTTTCCCAATTTTTTATATTTTTGTTCCTGTTAAAATATATATAATGGTGGATGAAATTGAGTTCAATTTGATATAATTTTGTAAAACGTTTCATAGGTTATTTTATGTTTTCTAAAACATTTTCAAATTTAACATTAATAATCTTGTAAGGGCCTGCTTACTTTTTTTGAATCAAATTTTTTTTAATCCTATATTTCTTGAAGGAGGTCAAAAGAATTTTTACTAGTGGTTTGATTTTAGACAATGGAAGCCTATAGATTTTGAAAATGAGAATGTATGTTCAAATCATGTATGTGTGGTTTAAGGATTTTGATGGATCTTAGTTCACAGACTGGATGTATATTTTTGGCTTGCATGAGGGAGGAATAAATGATCTATTTAAATTGTTTATAAAAATCATGATGTGTGTATAATGGGGTTTTTCTGATGAATTAGTCCTTGGAAACTATCTTTATGATCATGTGGTTGAAAACAATAACTAATTGAATTATGAGTATATTGAGGATATTTTTTGGGGGAAAATAAAACATTGGAGATTTTCAACCTGAATGCACCATTAATAAGGTGAATAATTATTATTTAGTTCACATATAAAAACTATAACAACTCTATTTCAAAAATTCCCTATATTCTCCCCAAAACATTTATAAGGCAAAGAAGGTTTCTCTAAGCATTTTGAATCCCCTTTGAAAAATAATTATCCCTAAATTCTTATTTTAATCCAATGGTGAACCATGGTTAGTTATTCCAATGTTTTTCCATTTACATTCATGTATTTTCAGGATTCACCTGATTATCTATCTTGACGATATGGATATAATTCCCCATTAGTGTGTTGGATATCATTGATTTCTTTGGCATGGATATGGTGGGATTATATTGGTAGGTTGTAGTTATCTTGGGGGAGAAGTGAACAGGTAACATGTTTTCAAACAATTCTCATTCAAAGAACATTGAAAACATGTGTTATATGATTCGTTTCATCTCTTTTAATTTTCTGAGAAATTGTAATGTAATAATGATTTTTCCATTTTTTATATTGTGGAATTAACAATAATAAATTTTCAGAAAGATTAATGGATGAATTTGGATATGGTTGTAGAAATCATATTTTTTCACCATGATAATAAAATTCTCTTGAATTGTTAGATATTGTTCCATATAAGCTTGTGATCGTTGATAATGTTTTTTATGCAAGTTGTTATATAATTATTTATTAAAATATAATAAATAACCTAAATCCTAGAATTGTATGTTTTATATACAATTAAAGATGCATCGTCATTATATCTATTCATTCTCAAATTTTTATCCAAATCAAATGGTGAATAATTATTTTTTAGTTAAATTTGTCTTTAATTTGATAATGGAAATTGGTAAATAACATGAACTTTGAGTGGTTGGTATTAATTTCACCACTATTGTAAGTTTAGTGCGAGTGAATATTTTTATATTTTGGATTACAATGTTATTTATTCTATAGATAAGGTAAAAATAATTTCATATCTTGTAATGAAAAATTCTTTAGGTTACCTAGTATGGTATTCTTTTATAAATGAACTGATTACATTCTGATGGAATAATATTGGCATATTGATGATGAAAAACATTTCGGGGTGAGTAAGATTGTTTTCAATTAAATTTAATATTCCATGATTTTTTAGATTTGATTCCATATTTACATAATATTTAATTTCAAAATTATATATTTTCATGGATGTGGTAATTTATATGATATGTGATGTGGCCATTGGATATCAGTTGGATAATGATTTAACGGTAGAAATGCCAGTGTGTTTGGGATGTAGTAGTTTTTTATTCTAGTGAGATTCATTGGGGTTTTAATCATTATTCCTGGGACAGACCCAATATTATTATATTCGAATGATACTAGTATTGTCTATAAGTGTTATTTAATGTGGTATTATCACATAATTTTTTTAAATTGGTTGATGGATATGATTATTCTTTTCTTTATCTCATTCCACACTACATGATTCTACGAGTTTTTCTTATATGGTAATCCTTATGTAGTCTTGGGATTTTTCTAATAATGGAATGAATTGTTGAATAATTATAATAATGTTATGTAATTAAATTAATCCCTTTAGTTTGTGTTTGATAAAAAATTAATAGAATTTAATTTTTGGGAAACAAATGAATGGTAATATTATGAATTTAGGGTAGGAAATTCAAATAGATAATGAAAATTGAAATATAAATTCTGTATTAATAGATGATTAACTAATTAAAATAAAAGGGTTCTAAATGGATTGAATTAATTAAATAAATATTGTTTAATTTTTGGGTTATTATTAGATATATAGTTCCTATAACTAGAGGTAAGGTCTCTGAGAGAGGGTAAATATAGTAGAGAAATAGACTTTGTTAAATCCTATAATGTGGTTGTGAGAAATATTATATTATTTATAATTTGTGATTTAATAAGATATCCCACCTATGTTGTTTGGGATAATGACACTCATTGGTCTCTAGTAGGGTGTTTTCCCCAACAACTAGTTTGGTTATTAATGAATAGTGTATTTCCCCCTATAGACCAACTGCCTTCTCCAGGTAGTATTGTGTTGTGGTATAAAATGTTGTTATCATTCCATATACATGGGTTTTGATGGAATGTTAGTGGGAAAGTAAACAATTGACATAAATTTTTATTGAAGGCGTATGTAGTTGAATGGAAATCTAAGAAATAACATCTTGAAATCCCTGTTAGGGTTGTGTTCATGATGGTAAAAAGCTTCAAAAAACTATTGTGGTTTGAAGAATCCCTTTCCTACCAAGATATGAGGCGGTAATCTCCTCGAATCATAACTCAGTTTAATTGAATTTACATGTCCACATCAATCTGTTTCTATATCCCTCTTCACAACATATCCATGGTTAGAGGAACCACATCACATTGAAAATATCATATTATTTCAGGGAATCCTCTATCCCTCATGAAACATATTCCCCTGGCTGTAATAGTACTCTAAATACCATGATAAATCTGAATTTTAAGGAGGATGTAACTCTTCATATATGAGAAAAACTCTAAATTTTTAAATATCATAATATTCATGAGAAAATATAAGATATATTTCTAATGGTATATATCCTCTGTGAAATTTCCTACCGTTGAATTCTGAAAACCTCAACCCATTGTAGATAAACCTCTCTTGAATGTATATGGACTCTGCATAAGATGAACATCAATTTAAACTAGCAGGGTTTCATGATAGAATTATCATTTCTCAAACCAAAATAATTGAGACCAAGAATTCACTATGGGGAATGGTCCCCCTATTTAATGAAAAATTATCAATCATGAGACCCTTTACCTTAAAAATCAACAAAATTTACCAATTCTAAAACTATCATGAAACCCATTCTACAAGACACTACATGGTTCCTACTTTCATTGAATATCATTTCATAAATTTCATGTTCTTGGGGCCCATATTGCTACCAAAAACAAATTCAACCATAACATAACACTTTGTGCGATCGATACCACAAACCCGTGTGTCCACCCACATGGGTTTAGAGTGGATTTGGATATTATTATAACATTATGAAACAAATCATAATCTCCTTAATGAAACTTTCTCTAATAAATAAGCTCCATAACATCAGGTCACTGATTTTCACTATTACCGGGTATTTTCAATGCCATGGACAAACAACATGTCCATGAGTAGTAGAAACAGTAGCCTTATATACAGAATCATATATGGAAAAAAATTGCGTATATCATTATAGATATATTTTCTATATCTTTTACAAGGATTTAAATTCTCTCATTTGGGTTTGTATCCATATACAATTTTTAAGATACATGATGTAAAACATCCTTGCTCCAAATCCTAGTCATGAAATGTTATGATTCAAAATAATATTCTTAACACATGGTGATAAACTATGACATTAACTTATTTTATGATCATGGGAATCCCCATGAATAATCATTAGGTAATGAAACCACTGTGGACATCTAATTTTGGTCGGAGTCCCACAGACCCATATTATAATACTTGGGGAAACTCATATGCATAATCCCCACACCATCCCTTATTAACACTCCTCTTGTGACATGATCATCCTTGTTGGATAATGTTAAACATCATGGATGAGTCCAATAACATGACCTTATATTAAGTCAACACAATACAGGGGCTTTGACCCTATTTTATAATCAAGGTAGGTATGAGAACTCCATAAGGTTCATTCTAGACACCCCAACCTAGCCATCATATCACTTGTGTTACATTTTCCCCCATATGTACACACTACACCAAACCCCAATTTGTGAAGACACCACCATTAGAAACATTCCACAAAAAACTAGGGTAAAATCCACCTGATTGGGATAAATTCCATGAAATCCTACTTGTCAATCCCCCTCTTGGGGAATCTCTCCACAATATCCAATGTGTGAAATCACCCCATGGGGAAACACACGACCATATCCACTCGGTGAAATATTCCCCCTAGGTGAATCACTAAACCAAAACCCCCAAGTGTAAAATCTTACTCATCTGAGGACACAGTCAATTAAATCCAAATGTTATAATATTCCACTCCTTGGGTTACACATATCAACTTCTAAAAAATACGAAGTGTGAAGATGTTATCCATGAGGGACATAAATCATCAATTTTTATTCTGTGAAATCCTTACCCCAGGGAACATACACAACCAATTCATTATTATTATTCATCTTTACACTTTGTTGACACACATAACCACCCAAATATCATCATAATACATTAATCATGTGTCCCTCCATTCAACACATGACGTTAAACTTATGATTGACCTACCCCAATAAGATTTCAAATATGTGATCAATCCATATCCAAAATATTTTATACTTGAGACATGATTTAGAATCCCTACCATATATAATAATCATGGGAATCCTCAGGTAAAAAGACATAGAATACTTATTTCCCTAGTGTTAACTAACTCATCACCGTCATGGGAAGCCTCATGTTCTTTTCCAAATATACTACATATGAGATTCCTATATCATCATAAATTGAATCTTTTATTGATTGAAAACATTTCAATCATCCAGAGATGCACATCCTACCAGACATAAATACATCCTAAGAAATGAAAAATGTTGATATACACAAAAAAAAGGATAAGATATAAGTAGTTGAAATAACCAGAATCAAACTCATGATGGTATTTGGAATGAGTTTCAACAATATGACATTATTTTTATAAGGGGGACCTAGACTAGGTGACAATATACAGGAAGGAATACATGTAAGGATGAACCAATAACAATTTATCTACTAAATTATAGGGATACCAAATAAATGTTACAATTGATCAATTATATATGTCTCTAGATAGTCCGCATTTTTGGAAACCATTAATGCATTTCTCAACAAGGTGGAAAGTTTATATGAACCCCTAAATGAGAAATAACCATAAAGAAGAAATAGTGACCCTGAATGGTATGTATTCAATGTCAAATCCTTCCCAGTTTTATAATTAATGGTCGAAACTAGGCTAATGTGAATATCATTCACTATATATGTACTTATGGATAATTCTAATTTCATTACATGACTCGTGATACCAGAGATTTGATACCTAATTCCAATAGGAACAGGGGACATAGAGACGTTAGGGATGAAATCCTTCATGAGTATATTCATACCTTGACATCGACCACATCATTGGCTACTAGTAACACACACACTATATATCCATCCATGATATTCTAGAGGAGGGTGATCCATACCCATGTACAACGATACAGGTAAGAAGTGGTTACTCCCATAATGGATGTAACTGTCCATGATCTATAGGAATCGATATCACTCTCACATTGCGTCACCCTAGGGTCACATAGGGGGAAACCAAAACAAGTGTGAATAAAAAAATAATTCTGGACGTTCATTATAGAGTGCATTGAAAACTCACTTAAATATGCTGATGAGGTGGGGGATGATAGTTCTATATCAATTGTGTCCACTAAAAGAGATCTTCTTAAGTGGGATCCCACCAAGACTCATCAAATCCAATAATGACAGGTCCCACTTGTTGAAGGGTATGATTAATCCATATTCACAACACCGAACATAGTCAATGACATCTAATTCGATGATGGGGAATGAACCTATTCATTTACAAAAAAGAGGAATCATCAGGAGATCTAGTGGAACCTAACAATAGCAGCTTATCACATGGTATGTAAATATTATGTTAATGGTGATACATTTTTTCCCACATAGGATCAAGAACCCTTATGCCTCTCAGGAAGGTCTGTTAAAAATCATAGTCAATGGAGCCACTAGTTTCCATTATGGTCCATCTCATGATGAGTAATACCATTGAAGTGTTCATTCTAACACCACCATCAACTAGTGTAGAGATCCTACTTGTACTTCCACTAACCATCACACTATTCTTCCAGTTTTTGAATACATTCATTATTATGATGAACAATTCTAGGCCAGGATGGATCACTATGATCATGCGGGTCATTTCCATGAACCAAGACATAAAAGGTCATGGAAAGAAACCAAATGACCCTCAGAAAGTCATACCTGTTGATGTATCAGGATACTAGAGAACATACCCAAGGAATCATCAATTCACCATCGACCTCCCAGACATTGGGGAAGAGATGATTCATTGAGGGAACCTCCACAGCACTATAAGATATAGTGGTAGAACCTTGTTGATTGAGGATTACTATCCTCAATCTAATGACATGAAGGACTTTAATTCCCTCCACCTATACCTACATTTGGATGATTCTCTATCTACATTCCATGGAATAATAGTGAAATCCTCTCCATCATTTTCAGTTTACTCCCTCTCCACTTCCTCATCTGAATTTGGATAGATGTATTGTTCGATAGTTACACCATTACGTGATAATGAATACCCTAGTTCTCCTCAAAGAGATGTTCCCAACCTCATGCATGAGGATATTTGAAACACCCCTTCTTATATGGAGATGATCAAGAAGCTAGATTTTCCTCATATATATACTGTATAATTGAGAGGATATTTGATGAGTGATGTGACCACTCTCCCAATATATCGTAATAAATTAATGATTGTGTCAATGGGTCCTCCATTATCTCAACCTTGTTTAGTAGGGGCTTGGTCTGATCTATAACAATACCACCCCTAATACTGAACAAGAGGACTTATGGGATTTCCATGATTCTGAAAAACAATTAATCATGTTTTTCCCAAATGAATCACCAAATTTTAGAATCATTGAGCCTCACATATATAACTAGATAGTTATTTTCTATTAGAACTCTATGAAACATACCCAACCCCATGAATGTTAGATAATCTACATAGAGAGGAACAAGATACTATATTTTTTCGACCAATACTAAAAAAAATCAGATCATATTTCACACAATAGATTAGCATCCTGAATCATATGGATGCATCATGAATCTAAAAAATCCTATATTAAGATCTTAAAACTGTTATATATGGTGAGGAAAGATGTAATTCAACAAATGATAATTTCAGGATGTGGGCGATAGAATCCCAATCATATCATCCATATACATAATCAATGATAGTACCATCAATCTTAAAATCATACTGATAGTGATGGATTCTCCAAAACCGTCTGCATTAAAAATGTGGTGACCATTAAACCCATTATGTATCAATATAATGGGAAAACTAACTGTAACACCCCCAGATTTTTTGAAAAATATTCTTTTTAATTTCATAAATGTCTTGTTTTGTACGCTAAACCAAAAGAAGCTTGCACAACACACATCCCTGACTTGGCTTGCATTACACGCAATAAAGACCTTCCACGATATCTTGTGTAGTACGCACTACCGAGTTTCACTAAATGAGATATTATAATAATAATATTATGAACTAGTCGTTATGAATAGTAATACCAACTTTTAAAAATTTTATAAATTTTATCATTCAAAATGGACTTCATTTTTGGATTCGGAATATTGAAATTATCTTAGGGTGAAATTTTGGTACTTTTCGAATAACTTTCATATTCTGATGAATAGTGAAAAATACTAAATTTTAATTAAAAACTACTTTTTTAATCGAAATAATTAATAGTGATAAATTATTAATTTCAGTGGTTTCAAAGTATATTTAGAATATATTTTTACCATTTAATACAATGTTGGTCATTGGATGTAATTTCAAATTTAAACCAAACATAAAAAAGTGTCAATCTTTTGATAGTTATTATCTTTTAAAAACACGCTATTTGTTTTGACGATGAGAATTAATTTTTAAATTAATTAATGCAACAAATATGTTTTTAATTTGTTAAAATAGACATAATTTTTGAATTTATAATATAAAATATAGCATAGGCCTAATTTTTGGTATTTTTTCTGGAAACATTCATTTTTTTTGAGGAATAGTGAAACCACTAAGTGGTAGTTAAAAAACTGAATTTTTCATAAAACTTAATTTTACCGCTTCTGTGAGTGGAATTTCTAAAATCCAAGAGACACAGTTAATATCAAGGACTAAAATTTTGTTCAATGAGATGAAAATATTTTTTTGGTGAATAGTAACATTTTACTTTTATTTACCATGGTTAAAAGTAAATAGGATAATTAAGGGTAAAAATGATATTATTATTACCCTAACACATGTCCTAATTCTATTTGGCAAGTGTAATTCGACCAAAAAAAACCTTAGAAATAAAATATGACCATTTAGGCCCACTTTGATTATATTAGGACATTTAATATTTTTTTATTTAAAGAAGGGTTAAAATAATTAAAATCAATGTTTAATAAGTAAATAATTTTTAATATAGGGTTATACATAAGATAGATTCGACTATAAATATTCATTAGAAAGATAAAACTATTTCATATATAATCATATTTTATTTTTAATTTTTATACATTAAATAAATTAATTTATTTATGACACAAAGATGATGCGATAATTATCTAATTAATGAAATATTGACATAATTGATGTTATAAATACCCAAATAAATGTAATTTTAGACTTTTAATGAATTACACTAATTTTCTAGGTTATTATGACATGTTATTATTGATTTAGTTAACTTTTTTCGAACTAATAATTTTTTATAATTTTCACAGAAATCAATTACCAAATAGTGTCAAAATTGACATTAAATAGTTTTTAAAACAAATATTATTTTATTAATTGTTATTTTATTCCTAAAAATATAATGTTAGGCCAAATGACTTAGATAATGTTATATATATTAATAATCAACATCTTGGGGTTATTTTGGCATACTATAGTATGTTTATTAACCTTATAGTGTAATAAAACAAGAAGACACAGTAAAAGAAAAATCATTTAACTTAAGGTTAAATCTAAATGATAAGGTTAAAATAGAAACCTAAACTTCTATAAATTCTATTTTATTAGAGTATTTTGACCCATACCAACCTTAGATTCGAAATTACTCAATTTGGAGCTATTAAAAACCGAATATTACTTCATAATAAAATAATATTTTTAGTTTTTCCAAAGGTGCCCCTCTCCTCCCTTATAAAAGGGAACATCCCCCCTCTCTTCCTCACACCACTTTGAGCCTTCATGCTCAGAAAAACCCTACCAAATTCTCTTCTCCACTTCAATAGAAACATCTTAGAGGTTCTGGTCTTCTTCACAGACCAATTTTAGTGCCCTAAGAGGATGTCTCAAAGAGGCACTTCAAAGAAGAGGTAATGTCTGTTACCGATTCTTTCAACTTTATTTTTCTTCCACTTCTTCTTCTTTAGTTGTTTAATTATATATTAATAACATCAGAATCACTAATATACTTATATGTTATTATAAGTACGAAAAACCCTATTTCAAAATCTATCCATCCTACGGAAAACGAAATCACCGTGCGTGTGTACGTATGGAATACCGTCTCCACACCGTGGTGTAATCTATTTTACACCACCACCTTACTTGGATGGGTATAATGGTGTAAATAATGACTATATATGATTATTGTAAAGTGATATTGATTCTGAAATAGTATACATACACTCCAATATAATTCCATGAACATGGGAATGATATCATCGCTCGTGCGTACGTACGGACTACCGTCTCCAAGAACGCGATGAGATTCATTTTCCATGATTAACCATTCATGAATGATTATAAAGTATATATAATTAATAATAATAAAATATATGAAATAATAAAGCTACTATATTTATTTATATATATATTTATGTCATCTATTTAATTTCATTCAATTCAACGAGGAAATGAAAACCACGTTCATGCATACGTACGGCCTACCGTCTTCATGAACAGTGTATTTCATTCCTTTTATCGATCTATAATATATATGTATATGATGAATATATATCATATATAAATCATGCTTTACATTCTGGAATTATGTAAATCAGGATATAAGTAATAATATCAAGAACGACAAGTCGAATCAAATACGATGAATGAAATGATTTTACCCAAAACACTGCTTTTACATTGAATTTACAAAAGAAAAGGTAATATAAAGTCATAAGTGAAACATATATGATATCATAACAATGAATATGATTATTTAATAAGTCAATGACATTATTTAAATCATTATAAAGGAGGTTCAGATCCATACGAAGCATATTAGACTTAAGGTAAGGGATAATTACTCCAATCTCATTCTTATCCGAGATTATTTATTCATAAGTATTTACTGGGGTTATTGCTCTCATCCAGGTCCATGTTTCCTAAAACAATTTCATGAATGCTTAATGTCCTTTTTACCCATTTTTTGACTTTTACTTCATGGTATGTATGGAATCTTTCTTTTACGATGTAGTTTTTGACTTTTCCTGCAAAAGTACGAGAAGAATGTTTTTTTAACTTATACGACATGAACGGATTTTTACGGTTTTATAAAGCCTTATTTTCATGAAGCTTCCTCCAAAATATTTCATGAATATTTTCAAAAAAATCCTTTTCTTTTAAAATTTTATGACATTTTGTGAAAAGAGAATGATTTTGAAGAAGAAAGGATATTTTCCTCAAGAAATCATTTCAAGTGTTTTATCAAAACCATTTTTCATCTACGATGACATTATTTCATATGTGTATGTTTCAAGTATCATGTCTCTGTGATTTAAATGGTTTCTATTTTCTTATTATGAAATGATATCCATTTCTATTATATTAATTATGTGATGATGGGATGATTTTTATGAAACCCATTTTATTTATTGGGTTATGTATGTTTATTTTGTGGCACAAGTAAAAATGATTTCATTATGAGATGGGTGGGACATATATCTCTATCCAATGCATTGGGTAAAGATTTATATCTCATGAGATATAAATGGCTGGAAAGGTATCTTAATCAGGTTCAGTGTTACAGGACTGGAACGAGGAGCGAACCTGATTCATAAAGGGACTTTGTCCACTAAGATGGTCTTGGCAGCAATGCCTTGGCTACTATGGAAATAATATCATGTGCTTAATGGTTTCCACAATTACATGTTTTATTCCCATGCTATTTTATCATGATTAATATTCCTTTATGATCTATGCCTTACATACATCTATGCTTTATGTCATTGTTAAAGCTTTTGATGTTTAAACATTATGATCATGTTTTTAAGTTCAAATGTATATGATTTGTTTTATTTTATCCAGGCTTACCCTTACTGAGAATTTGAGCTCACCCTTTTTATGTTTTCTTTTCCCCAGGATATAACGAATGGTTTTAGGTAACAAAAAAAGGGAAGATCTTTAAGGGAGATGTTGAGGATCTTTCACCAAGATTAGAAGATTATGTTCCATGTTTCCAAAGGCATTAAACTATTATGGTCCATTTCTGTCTGTTTTCGTTATGTAATAAGTATTCCGCAAAAGTAATGTAATGTCCATGTACGTCAAGAATTGGGTCTCTATAGTTGGTATCAGAGGAAAGATTTAGTCAACCTTTGAAAACTAGGATGTGAAAACATTAGTGAGATCCCTAGAAATATTTCTAAGGTATGTCTAGGGATGTCCCTAAGGATAAGTATACGTATAGGATATAGTCCTAGAACTACAGTAACGATCTTATAATTTAACCAAATATGTTAGATATTGATGGTACTCCCCTTTTACTATGTTGTTTTCCCTAGAATAATTTTTGCATCTCACACTATTATTTTTGGGTTTTATAAAATGGCTGGAAACAGGACGATTCACGATAATGGAGGATATGATGGACAATGGAATGATATTCTTCATGAGCAACCAAATGAAATGGGATTTGGAAATCCAAACATCATTATTATGCTGAATCATCAATCTCATAATATGATCAATAAACTCAAATTTGGTAAGTTTCCTGACTCGGATAATAAGAGAAATATGGAGTTTTATGATGATCATTGAGGAAAGAAAGTTCAATTTCCCATATGTAAATCATGTGGGAAGAGGAATCAAGGAGAATGTTTCAAAAGAACTGGAAGATGCTTTGGGTGTGCAAAAGAAGGACATAAATCCAGTAAGTGCAAATGAAAAGGTTCAATTGACACCATGGATGAGGATAATGGTATTGCTACGACATCAACAATGGTTAAATGTTTTAAATGTGGAATGTACGGGCATTATGAAAACCAATTCCCTAAGGGAAAGTCTCATGAAGAGAATCAGTATGGTCGTATGGGTCATATTTATGTTGATGATGATGAAGAGACTAAAAATGATATGCGAGATGAAAGAATTGTTGAAGATCGGTCAATGGTTTAAGAAGGTAGTGGAATGATTACATGATTATCAAGTTTAATGTTGTATAATTAATCTCATGGTAATATGGAATAAAGAGACATCTAAGGATTGTTACACTGTTGTCTTTCCTTATGTTTTGAAAGTGTGTGATGAATGGTACTAGAATTTTTGGAAGGTAGATGATATGCGCATAATAAAGGGATAAGGAGAAAATTAAATGTTTGATTGTATTCATGAGCTCATAACTAATATAAATAGAAGGATATATTATGGTTTGAGTATATAGAATTTTTGGATTTTGGTATTTGGAAAGAGTTAACTTTTGATAGCATTCATGTTTTGAATAAGGTTTAATGGGTATTCATTTTTCAAGTGAATACATGATTAAGGAATTCACTTGATTGGAATGTGACCAACAATATAATGGGGGATAAATGATGCTTGGTTGATGACATTTCAAGTAATCATTTTCTTTATACTATGAGCTTAGACCGAAGTATTTTAGATAAAGATTGGAATGGATAATGTTGGAAATAAGATAGTATTGTTTAAGGATAGAACATTTTTCGATATTATTGATGGGATGTTATTGTAATGTAGTTTTAGAAAAATGACAACCTGCAGGACGGGCGACAACCCATCACGTCGGACAAGGCTGTGCGAATCGAACCCACAACCGAAGTGCGACTGGCCTTTATCACCTACCATTGGCCTACATTAACTCCCTGTTTAGTAGAAACTAGTTTTATTATATTAAGAAGTATTATATATGAAGTATAAGTCCATTTTAGGAATCACATATGATTAATATCAGTATAGATCGACTTATGTACATATAATAAATTTTGCTAACCTTTTTTTTGAGACAGATGGAATGACACGTCATTCTATCGCATGATCTGCTAACACTTCACGAATAACAAATTGAACTTTATTTCTTTAAGAGATGAAATTGAAATTTTTCAATGCACGAACAACAGTGAGATTGTACCAAAATAAAGTAAGTATTTATTCTAATTCAAATTCTTCAACTTTAGGGAAATGATCTTGAAAACCAAAAATATTGTCCTAGTGCCCTTATATCTGATGTATCATATGGGACCCTAGATCATCACAAATTTATGGATTTGTGATTGTTGGATTTTTAATAGCCATTTTCTCTACCACTATTCATCAGAACTTGATGGTTAGATTTCTCTTCTATATCCATATTTTCACTTTTGTTCTCCTACGTGAAAACCCAGTGATGAGTTAATTTGGGTAACCGTTAAGTTTCATAATTTAGTTTTTAAAGCCATGTTTTGGTATTCCTTTTTACGATGTGGGTTTCTATTAATGAAACTTTCGATTAGTAAACCATTTATAACCCCGATGAATTTCGAGGGTGAAATTCATTTTAAGGGGGGTGGAATGTAACACCCTGAGATTTTATGAAAAATATTATTTTTAATTTCATTAATGTCATGTTTTGTACGCTACACCAGAAGGAGCTTGCACAACACGCATCCCAGACTTGTCTTGCATTACATGCAATAAAGACCTTCCTCGATAGCATGTGTAGTACGCAATACCGAGTTTCACTAAAGGAGATATTACTATAATATTATTATGAACTAGCCATTATGAATAGTAATACCATCTTTTTAAAATTTTATAAATTTTATCATTCAAAATGGACTTCATTTTTGGATTCGGAATATCGAAATTATCTTAGGGTATCATTTTGGTACTTTTCAGATAACTTTAAAATTCTGATGAATAGTGACAATATCTAAATTTAAATTAAAAACAACATTTTAAATCAAAATAATTAATATTGATAAATTATTAATTTGAGTGGTTTTAAAGTATATTTAGAATATATTTTTACCATTTAATACAATGTTGGTCATTGGATGTAATTTCTCATTTAAACGAGACATAAACAAGTGTCAATATTTTGATAGTTATTATCTCTTAAAAACACGCTATTTGGTTTGACGACGATAATTAATTTTTAAATTAATTAATGCAACTGATATGTTATGAATTTGGTAAAATAGACATAATTTTTGAATTCATAATATCAAATATAAGTTAGGCCTAATTTTTGTTATTTTTCTGGAAACTTTCATTTTTTTGATGAATAGTAAAACCACTAAGGGGTAGTTAAAAAACTAAATTTTTAATAAAACATAATTTTACCTCTTCTGTGAGTGGAATTTCTAAAATCCGAGAGACACAGTTAATATCAAGGAATAAAATGTGTTTCAATGTGATTGAAAATATTTTTTGGGTGAATAGTAACTATTTACTTTTATTTACCACGATTAAAAGTAAATTGGATAATTAAGGGTAAAAATGATATTAATATTACCCTAGAACATGTCCTAATTCTTTTGGATAAGGGTAATTCAACCAAAAATAACATTAGGAATAAAATATGACCATTTTGGCCCACTTGGATTAGATTAGGACATTTAATATTAGTTTATTTAAGGAAGGGTTAGAATAGTTAAAATCAACGTTTAATAAGTAAATCATTTTTAATATAGGGTTATACATATGTTAAATTAGACTATAAATATTCATTAGAAAGATAAAACTATTTACTACATAATGGAATTTTATTTATAATATTTAGACATTAAATAATTTAATTTATTTATGACACAAAGATGATGCAGTAATTATCATATTAATGAAATATTGATATAATTGATGTTATAAATACCCAAATAAATGTAATTTGAGAAGTTTTATGAATTACACTAATTTTATAGGTTAATATGACATGTTAGTATTGATTTAGTTAACTTTTTTCGAACTAATCATTTTGTTATGATTTTCACAAAAATCAATTACCAAATTGTGTCAAAATTGACATAAAATAGTTTTTAAAACAAATATTATATTATTAATTGTTATTTTATTCCTATAAATATAAAGTTCGGCCAAATGACATAGATAATGTTATATATATTAATAATAAACAACTTGGGGTTCTTTTTGCTTGTTATAGTAAGTTTATTAACCCTATAGTGTACGAAAACAAGAAGACATGGTAAAAGTAAAATTATTTAACTTATGGTTAAATCTAAATGATAAGGATTAAATAGAAACCTAAACTGGTCTAAATTCTATTGTATGAGATTATTACGACCCATAACCACCTTATCTTCTAAATAACTGAATTTGGAGCTATTATAAATAGAATATGACTTTATAATAAAATAATATTTTTAGTTTTTTCAAAGGTGCCCCTCTCCTCCCTTATAAAAGGGCACCTCCTCCATTTCATCCTCACACCACATTGAGCCTTAAAGATCGGCCAAACTCTGCCAGATTCTCTTCTACACTTCCATAGAAACAACCTAGAGGTTCTGGTATTCTTACAAGACCAATTTTAGTGCCCTAAGAGGATGTCTTAAAGAGGCGCTTCAAAGAAGAGGTAATGTCCGTTACTGATTCATTCAACTTTATTTCTTCTTCCACTTATTCTTCTTTAGTTGTTTCATTATTAAGTAATAAAATCAATATAAAAAATATACTGAAATTTCATTATAAGTATGAAGCTACCCTATTTCACCATCTATCCATCCCACGGACAACGAAATCATCGCGCGTGCATACGTACGGAAAACCGTCTCCACGCCGTGGTGTAATCTATTTTCCACCACCACCTTTCTTGGATGGGTATAATGGTGTAAATAATGACTATATATAATTATTGTAAAGTTATATTGATTCTGAAATATTATACATACACTCTAATAAAATTCCATGATCATGGGAATGATATCATCGCTCGTGCGTACGTACGGACTACCGTCTCCACGAACGCGATGAGATTCATTTTCCATGATTAACCATTCAAGAATGATTATAAAGTATATATAATGAATAATAATGAAAAATATGACATAATAAAGTTATTGTATTTATGTATATATATATGTATGTCATCTATTTAATTTCATTCAATTCAACAAGGAAATGAAAACAACGTTCATGCGTACGTATGGCCTACCGTCTTCATGAACGGTGTATTTTATTCCTTTTATCGATCTATAATATATATGTATATGATGAATATATATCATATATAAATCATTCTTTACATTATTTAATTATTTAAATCAGGATATAAGTAATAATATCAAGAACGACAAGTCAAAACACATACGATAAATGAAAAGATTTTACCCAAAACGCTGCTTTTACATTGAATTTACAAAAGAACAGGTAATATAAAGTCATAAGTGAAACATATATGATATCATAACAATGAATATGATTATTTAATAAGTCAATAAAATTATTTAAATCATTATTCATGAGTTTCGGATCCATACAAAGAATATCGGATCTAAGGTAAGGGATAATTATTCCAATCTCATTCTTATCTGAGATTGTTTATTCATAAGTATTTACCTGGGTTATTGGTCTCATCCATGTCCATGTTTCCTAAAAATGGTTTCAGGTATGTTTAATGTCCTTTTTACCCATTTTGACTTTTACTACATGGTATGTATGAAATATTTCTTTTACGAGGTACTTTTTGACTTTTCCGGCAAAAGGACGAGAAATTTTTTTTTAACTTATACGTAACGGACAAATTTTTACAGTTTTGTAAAGCCTTATTTTCATGAAGCTTCCTCTATAATATTCATGAGTATTTTCAAAAAAATATTTTTCTTTTAAAATTGCATGAAATTTTGTGAAAAGAGAATGATTTTGAAGAAGAAAGGATATTTTCCTCAACAATTGATTTAAAGTGTTTTATCAAACCCATTTTTTCATCTAAGATGACATTATTTCATATGTGTATGTTTCAAGTATCATGTCTCATTGATTTACATGGTTTCTATTTTCTTATTATGAAATGATATCCATTTCTATTATATTGATTATGTGATGATGTGATGAGGTTTATGAAACCCATTTTATTTATTGGGTTATGTATGTTTATTTTGTGGCACAAGTAAGAATGATTTCATTATGAGATGGGTGGGACCTATATCTCCCACCAACGCATTGGGTAAAGATATAAATCTCATGAGATATAAATGGTTGGAACGGTAAGTTAATCCAGTTCAGTGTTACAGGACTGGAACGATGAGTGAACTCGATTCAGAAAGGGACTTTGTCCACTAAGATGGTCTTGGCAGCAATGCCTTGGCTACTATGGAAATCATATAATGTTCTTAATGGTTTCCACAATTACATGTTTTATTCCCATGCTATTTTATCATGATTGATGTTCCTTTATGATCTATGCCATATGTACTTCCATGTTTTATGTCATTGCTCAAGCTTTTGATGTTTAAACATTATTTTCATGTTCTTATGTTCAAATGTATATGATTTGTTTTATTTTATCCATGCATACCCTTACTGAGAATTTGAGCTCACCCTTTTTATGTTTTCTTTTCCCCGCGATATAAGGAAAGGTTTTTGCTAAGAAAAAAATGAAAGATATTTATGAGAGATTTTGAGGATCTTTCACCAAGATTAGAAGATTATGTCCCAGGTTTCCAAAGGCACTAAACTATTATGGTCCTTTGGTGTCTGTTTTTGTTATGTAATATGTATTACGCAAAAGTAATGTAATGTCCATATATGTCAAGCTTCGGGTCTCTACATTAACATTGTGATTTTATGGGAAACACTCTCCAAGGGATGAAAAAGAACTATGAATACCCCTGGTAGGATTCTATTCTCATCATAAGAGACTAGAACATGGACTCATGACCCCCCCACCCCCAATCTATTTCTATCATCTTATCAGGGATATATCAACAGATGAATCTAACATGTTGATCTTGCTGACACATCTTAAAATTCCCCAAAATATGAATCAGAATAAAATATAACCATATTGGTTCATAATTATTAGGAATATAAAAGGATGAACATTGATATTATTTCAGTTAGTACGTAGAACCCAAAAATGATAGGAGATACCTCATCAAAAATCATGTGGGGAACCATTCTTTTCATGGCCAAGATCCACTATATTAATATAGTTTACCTCTGTTCCATCTTACTGAAGAAGCAGGGGGGTATGAAAAATGACTGGGATATGAGTCTCACACCATAGTAGTGTTTCATGATCATTGTCATCATGATCAAGGGAATGATTACCCCCGAGTTAATGAATACATAAATGAATTAGCTTTAAAAAATTCCCTCAATGATGATGTGATCACTTTTCACATTTCTCATCTCAAGGATTTGGAAACATGAAAATTGGAAATTACTGTAGAATAAAATTTCTACCCATAATAGATGGAATGTGTTTGGGAACCCGTATAATTTGGTGTTCCTAGAATTACCATTTTTAATCGGATGGGTGATCCACTTCCTCATTTGGCCCATTGTCTACTGAATGCGTTCTCCAACGATGGGGAATACCAAAGAGTATGATTACACCAAGGTAAAGATATATATTCAATCACTATATGGTAATGTTCTTTTATGTACATTGAAATGGCTACAATGATTTTTTTAGGTTGTGAGTAAAATTGTATATATTTATTCTATCTATTAAAATCCTAATCATACATGATAAGAATCATTAGTATCTTAAAATAAAAATAAAGACTTGAAGAGTGAGTTTTTATATTCATTTCATAATGGATGGGTCCCATATATTCATAGGGAATTCCTACTACATAGAAACATCAATATATGATGTGTGTGTAGTAAATTGGAAATGAGTAGCACCCTACCCTCATCTCCTTGATCAATGTGTGTGGATTTCAAGAGTTCTCCAAAAACCACAATTTATGGAAAAGGACTTCTATAGGATGAAAAATTTATTCCCATTAACAATTTCATCTCTCATGAGATTCCATGTAAATGATTTGACCACCACCAATATTATTGATGTTCTTATCACATCATTAAACATACTAGCCCCTATTCCGAATAAGACTCACCAAGTGCATCCTCAACTAGTAAAACTGAGTCAGAAACAACCTCAGAAGACATATATGCCTCGCATAGTTAATTTTTTCCTGGACCCCATCAAATATATTGTCATAATATTCATTACAAAAAAATTAAATACATGTCATAACTCTTCAGGGATGAATATTCCCAGGATATTTCTTATACTCCCTCCGGAATGGAATCTTGATGTTGTTGGAAATCAAGATACCTTAGGAAGCCAAACACACATGCTGCATATATCATTTACATTACCATAAAATATTTATTCATGCCATCAATGATTTTTTTTTCATCAATGTTTTGATCCATGTCCAAGATGATTTTGGTTTAGTCAGATTGGGAGACATTCTAACATCAGTGCATCATGTCTCCACAGACCCATGTGGTGAGAGTGAAGACTTATGTGAGTGGAAATTGATTCCTAGATATGGAACATATTGGTAAAATGATCTATTATCATGTTATACTATATCTTGATTCCATGGAATCATCTATGCATTCTTTAGTAAACCAGAATGACCTGGGTTTATAGATCCACCTCCAATCACTACATATGAATATGCATTATAGAATTTCACATCTGGGATAAAGAGATGTCTGCAATATAATTGAATTTTGAGACCCCCACTGGTGATAAAGATATCCCACACACATAGAGACTTCACACATCCTGAGTTGTGATATGTGCATTGTGTATGCCCAATTACAAATTATTACACAAATGAGGAGAAATAATGGAACATAATAATTGTTGTTGAACTAGGTGACTAATTATTTTCAATCTAGACTATACATTCTAATTGGAATAGATAAAATGCATCATATTTGTTTTATTAAATAATTCTTTCCCATAAAACTCCATTAGTAATTTCCCTATAGCTGATAGTATTTTCCAATAATGTGATGCAAGAACGACTATTCTATGATGACACACATTCAGTCAAGTGCTAAACTCTGTTGATCAGTATATTTCTATTAGTTGTTCTATGTATACTATCAAGCCAGTACTAAAATATATCATGTAATATCTAGGATGTTGAGAATCTTCTAATGACATCTTTTGTTCCCCCATCAAATGAAAAACACCCCATTGGAAAAAAAATATTCCTCTAACAAGGATGTATGAGTTCATGAATCCCCTTACTAGAATAGTCATGAGGTTTTTTTATTAATTATGCACTCGAAATGTCATTAGAATTGTGTAAGGCCCTCTATAAATGTATAAAGATCCCCATTTAGTTTACAGATGTAAGAACCTAGTTATTATTCTTGAGGTACAGGTATCTTCTTTTCTCTTTGCCTTAAGCGTTTTTGAGAAAATAAGGAAAATGGGAAAAATCCCAAAACATTGTGGGTACATTCCATGTACTTGTCCACACGTGGTGCACATTGGTTGTGTGGGATGAGTACACATGTTGTGTAGCTATGCTGGCAATGAAAGGTATAAAAACTAACTACACGCCATGAAGTGGGTATTTACACTCTGTGTAGTCATTCAACAGGCGATTTGTAAGGCGGTGAAGGCAGCCACCAGCTAAGCATCAGTACACTCCATGTACTCATGGATTACATGCCGTGTACTCATGTTGACTAATTAATAGTGACAGGCTGTTGAGAATCCACTAGAGGAATAGCTAAAAAATGGAATGTACACACCATGTACTCAATAGTACATGCCGTGTAGTATGTTTTTTTGCATAAAATGGGATGTATCATCCTCTGTTAACAGAGAAGCCTAGAACCAGAGGGGAGATTGGTCAGATCTTCAAGGACCTCCCGACCACACACCGGTAACCCGTTTTCTGCACCATCGATCTCCTTGAAACCGCATGGGTGATTTCTCCCTTCTCCTTACATAGCTCTTGACAATTATTCCTGTAACACCCCAAGCTTCTACGGTACGTTTCCCTTCGAATAATGCGATAGCGTGTGTTGTACGCAACCTTGAGTTCTAACACACACCACAACTAATTAAACTAGCCGTTGTGAATAGTAATACCTACTTTTTGAAATCATATATATTCTATATTTCAAAATGGACTTCATTTTTGGATTCGGAATATCAAAATTAGCCTAGGGTGAAATTTTGGTACATTTCGGATAACTTTCATATTTTGATGAATAGTGAAAATTACTAAATTTTAATTAAAAACAACTTTTTAAATCAAAATAATTAATAGCGATAAATTATGAATTGGAGTGGTTTTAAAGTATATTTAGAATATATTTTTACATTTTAATATAATTTTGGTCATTGGAGATAATTTTACAATTAAACCGAACATAAACAAGTGTCAATCTTTTGATAGTTATTATCTCTTAAAAACACGCTTTTTGTTTTGACAGCGGGAATTAATTTTAAATTAATTTCTGCCACTTCTGTGTTTTGAATTTGGGAAAATGGATTCCATATTTGGAATCAGGATGTTCAAATTGTGTAAATAGGTAACTTTTATTTTTAGACATTTTGAATAGTTACTGTGGTAAATATTTTATTTACCATGGTTAAAGGGTAAATCCGGTAAATAAGGGTTAAAAAATAATATTATAATAATACAAAATTACCCTAAAACGTGTCCTAACCTTATTGGTGGACACATACCCGACCATGGGCATCCTTGGGTCGATTTTGGGACCCCTTGGAGCCACTTGTATGTGGTAGGGACACATTATATTAATAAAGTTAAAATAAAAATAAAAATGGCATAAGCTTACATCTTTTAGAAAAACAATTTTTACATAGGGTTATACATGTTGGATTTTCGATTATAAATATTCATTAGAAAGCTAAAACGATTTCCTACATGATGATATTTTATTTATAATTTTTAGACATCAAATAAGTTAAATTATTAATGACACAATAATGATGCAATGTTTACCTCATTAATAAATCATTTAAATAAATAAGATTATAATGATTAAAATATTATCTAAAACCTGTCCAATTCTTATTGGTTGATGTTATTTAGAATATTAGTCATCTTATCTTTGACCTCAATGATTTTTGGACCATTATAAACCGAATATAATTATATTATAAAATAATACTTTCACTCTTCCCTAAAGAGCCCCTCCTCTCCCTTATAAAAGGAGACCACTTCTACTCATTCCTCACACCTCTCAAGCCACTTGGCTCGTCCAAACTCTGCCCAACTAAGCTCCCCACATCCCTCTCCTCCTCCTTGAAGCTTCCCCTTAGGCATAAAGCATTTCAACAAGTCCTTTGGTTCCAACCAAAGTGAGTTACCTAAATTAAAGGTAACGATTTCTCTTAAATTATTTTCATTTATTTTGCTTCTCCAACCCCCAAACTCTTTTTATTTCCCTTCTTTTGTAACAACACCAGTATCCTAAATATACTAGGATGTTGTTATAAGAAGTATTCAAAATACACATACACACAACTCCATCTAATGGATGATGAACATAATGTTTCTGTGGATGACAAACTAACGCCTCACGAAACGATGATTGTTCAAAAACATCTTACCGCCTCTCATGGTGGCCATTATGATGGCACTGTAATTAAATATGATATTAATGATATATATTTTATATATAAGCTTCTGTAATTCCATTTTATTTCATACCATTATTCGTTTCATGTTGTATATACATAAGATAATTTCATTTGAGGAAGTGCGGACTACCGCCCCCTTAAAATGATATGACTCGTTCATACCACACATGGAACGTACAAAGGATGGTGTTAATGAACTTAAGTAACATATATAAAATATTATATTATACTGGAATAGTAATATACCTATGTATCATTTGGATTCGATTCTTTTAAAATAAAAATTAAATAGAAGTAGCGTTCGTGCGTACGTACGGACTACCGTCTCCACGAACGCGATGAGATTCATTCTCCATCGTATCCATTCAAGTATAATTATCATTTAATGATTTAAAAATTATTTTTAAGGACTTGATATCATTATGGATATGAATAAGATACAACAAACATGACTTATGTAACAAAACATATAAAAGAAAATGAGTAAGTTAACACCCGAAACGACGATAATTCTAAGATATTATTAACAAATCAAGGTTAAAAGACCATATATGATATCATATTAATATATATGATTCTTGTATAATTTAGTAACAATTATTTCACCATTATACAGGAGGTTAACCTACCCCAACCAAGGAAAAGTACAAGGTAAGGGTTATTTCACAATCTCTTCATTATCCGAGGTTGTATTATACGTAATAATCTACTGGGATCTCTTTATCATCCACATCCATGTTTCTTCGAAATGTATTTCAAAACATTTTTACTATTTACAAGAATATGGGTTAAATTCATTTATACCCTTGTTTGACTTTTTATAAGAGGTTTATAAAGGAATATTTCTGTCATTTTCAAAACAAGGTCCTTTTTAACCTTTTCGACAGAATTGAGGTAAGAATGTTTTTTTATCTTATACGGCGGGTGCGGTTATTTTCCGCCGTTATAAAATCGTCGAAGCTTTCCATACAAGCTTATAAGAATATTTTCAAAGAAAATGTTTTATTTTATATGGATCTTAAATGATTTCAAAATAAAAGGAGATACTTCTTTAAAAAGAATTTTGATTTCATCTATGTCAACATCCTTTGATGGATTTTAAGATTATTTGAAGTTGATTTATTATGATACAAAACTTCTATATTGTATTGAAGGTTTTGTGATATGTTTGACTGTGGATGTGCTATTTTTATACCATTCATAGTTTATGGTGAAATTATTGACATTTCGTATGCTAGTTTTAATACGAATGTTTATGTTATGTTTAAACCTTTTCATATGGGAATGCATTGGACTTAATAAGTGACGGGTGGAGCCCGCTATAGCTCCTCGATGCATCGGTAGGTCTCATGAGACAAACTAGTGTCTTGGCACAAGGCCTTGACAAAATCTTATTTGTAGTCTTGGCACGAGGCCTTGGCTATGTGGTTATGATAGTCTGGCATTATGCATTCCAACATTATGAAAGTGGTTATCGATTTTGCATGTGATTATTCGATTAGTAGAATATCCATGTGAACAAGTAAATGGCATTATTTCATTTTACTTTTGCCATACTATGTTGAAGTTCAAGTTTAAAAGGCTTTTGTTTTAGTTATACATTGCCTTAAATGTTTATGCTTATTTTTTAATGTTCCGCTATATTGTTATCCTTACTGGGCATTTGAGCTCACCCCTTTTCTATGTTTTATTTTTCCCAGGAAGTGAAGATGTAAGTTATGAATGACCTGCAGAGATATTATGAGGGGATTATAGTGTGGACTGTGGAAACATTATGTTGTTGTAGTAGTTTTTCATTTTATGATGTAATGTAAAACTTATGAATATATCTAGTGTTTCCAAGGCTACTAAACCAATCGGTCTTTCGAGATTTGATCTTCTTGTGATCATGCCAATGTTACGAAGTAATGCACCGACTCTGGGTAGCTGGGGTCGGGGCGTTACAGTTGGTATCAGAGGAAGTTTAGTACAAACCTTGGAAACTAGATTTAGATAAACTCTGATTAGAGCACGTAGACCTAAGATGAACATTGAGGATTAGTATAGAAGAACTTCCTAGAATTTTTGTATTGTAGAGATTTTGTGAGTTTTCCGAGCAATACATCCCTGTCTGGATACAAGCAGGTAGAGGTGGCTCTGGCATAGATGTACCTAGGGGTAAAACCCGAAAACACCGCTTTGAGCTAGACTCGAACGGGAACTGCTGCACGACAACGGGCCTTGCTGCACTCTTGGTTACGACACTCCCGGGGGATATGCTTAGGATAACTCTCATTTTCTTTACAAATCATTATGAAGGGTTTATGAGTATATACTTACTCAAAGAAAACATTTTTATGATTATGGGTTATATCCATAAATAGTTCAATTTATGTTAAGTGTTTTATAAGTATGGGATTATGTATTTTGATTCATAAACTGATCTAGTTTATGCCATTGTTTAGAAATGGCGCCTAGTTGAAGAAATGGAAACCGTATCAATGCACGCACTCCATGTAGGGATTGCCCTCCTGCTCAAGATAATTATAGTGGGGCTGGTGATGCAACTGGTGCTGATCAGCTAATCACCATACTGGGACAACTTACTCAGGTTATGAATAATAACCTTACCCGTATGGAGCACCCTGATCCGCAGCGTGGAGGATCAATGTTAGATCGATTCATGAGGCAACAACCACCAACGTTCAATGGGAATACAAATCCCTTAGTAGCTGAGCAATGGATATTTTCCCTAGAGAAAATATTTCAGGCTTTGGGGAGCAGTGAAAGGGAAAAAGTTATCATGGCAGTTTACCCCCTCACTGGAGATGCTGATCAATGGTGGTCATTGATTCAGAACATGAAGGAAGATGATGAAGTATCAAATATGGAATGGAGGGAGTTCAAAGATCTGTTTTTATAAAAATACTTCCCTCGCGACCATCGAGCAGATATGGAAAGGCAATTTCTGAGTCTGAGACAGAAGGAGGATGAGAATGTCACAAAGTATGAGGCTAACTTTACAAGGTTAGCGAGGTATGCTGGAGATTATATTCGTAACCCAAGAAGTAAGATTGATCGTTTCTTTGATGGGTTAAAACCATTTCTCCGTTGAGCATTAGTCTCACAATCCTTTTCATCGTATGAAGACATTGTCTCATGTGCTATCAAGACCGAAAAGGAATTCCCTAAGTCTTATGACTTTAAAGCAAAGCAAGAGAGGAAGAGACCTGCTGATCAATCTGGGAATGGAAATAAGGGGAAGAAGGGAAAGGTTGAATATCCATCTTGTGGTAAATGCGGGAAGAAACATCCTGGTACTTGCTTGAAGGGAATGGGAATCTGTTACAAGTGTGGTGAAAAAGGCCACCAAGCTCATGATTGCAAGGGGAAGAAGGAAGCTACCAACGTTCAGTGCTACAATTGCAGGGAGATGGGGCATTATGCAAATGCATGCCCTAAGCGTCAGGAGAACTTACCTCAGAAAAGGCCAAGGGATCAAGGCCAGGCTTATGCTATCACTACTGCAGAGGTAGAAGCTCCGAAAGACGTGGTGGCAGGTAATTTAATGGTTTCCTCAAGTTTAGAAAATGCATTATTTGACTCTGGATCGTCGCATTGTTTCATATCTTCCCAGTTTTCTAAGAAAATTAGATATTTCCAATTTGATTTAATAAGGGAGTTGTCGGTTAAAACTCCTAAGGGAAGTATCATTGCAACAAAGTTTTGTGAATCAGTCCCCATTAGAGCACATAAATTTTCTTTATCTGCTGATCTCATTGTCATACCTATGAATGAGTTTGATATAATCCTCGGTATGGACTGGCTTTTGGACTATGATGCGAAGATTTATTGTAAGAAGAAAGAGGTTATGATTCTTGATGATAATGACAAGGAACACCTTATTTTTAGAGCAGAATCGTCACCACCTAATTCTTATTTAGATCCACCCCCAGTAGCTCAACTTAATTCAATTATTGGGGAGGAAGAGAATGAAATAACTGTCGGTGAGGAAAGGAATGTTCAAATAGAGTATGTAACTGTTGTGAAAGAATTTGTAGATGTATTTCCGGAAGATTTACCTGGACATCCTCCAGAACGAGAAGTTGAGTTTTCCATTGATTTGATTCCTGGATCAAGGCCTATATTGAAGACCCCTTATAGAATGACCATTGTAGAATTAGTCGAACTAAAGAAACAACTAGAGGAATTGAGTAATAAGGGATTTATTCTCCCTAGTGTTTCTCCATGGGGAGACCCTGTTCTTTTTGTTAAAAAGAAAGATGGATCTATGAGGTTATGTATCGACTACAGGGAGATCAATGCTATAACGATAAAGAACAAGTATCCCCTACCTCGTATTGATGATTTATTTGACCAACTGCATGGAGCTCAATACTTTTCAAAGATTGACCTTCGATCTGGATACCATCAGTTGTGTGTGATGAAGGAAGACATTCCGAAGACAGCATTTCAAACCAGGTACGGGCATTACGAGTTTACTGTAATGCCGTTTGGATTGACTAATGCACCCTCTGTATTCATGGATCTAATGAATAGAGTTTTCAAGGAGTATCTCGATGAATTTGTGGTGGTATTTATTGATGATATCTTGGTATACTCCAAAACCTACGAAGATCATGAAAATCACTTGTGAATTATCTTGAAGACTCTGAGGAGGCATGAATTATATGGGAAGTTTAGCAAGTGTGAATTCTGGATTCAGGAGATTTCTTTTCTTGGCCATATTGTCTCTAAAGATGGAATCTCTGATGATCCTTCTAAGACCAAGGAAATCCAAGAATGGCCAGCACCTACGAGTATAACTGAGGTACGTAGTTTTATTGGTTTGGCAGGTTATTATCGACGTTTCATCCAGACTTTTGCCCGATTGGCTAACCCATTAACGAAGCTCACACGTAAAGGGGTTAAATTTGTTTGGACAAAAGAGTGTGAAGAATGTTTCGAAGAACTGAAGAGAAGATTAGTCAATGCTCCTATATTGACTCTACCACCAGGGAATGATGGGTTCGTTATTTATAGTGATGCATCGAAGAAAGGACTTGGCTGTGTCCTTATGCAGAATGATAGAGTTATTGCCTATGCATCAAGACAGTTGAAAATTCATGAACAAAACTATCCTAGTCATGATCTCGAGTTAGCAGCAGTGATCTTTGCTTTGAAGATATGGAGGCACTACCTCTATGGTGAAAAATGTGAGATTTATACTGATCACAAGAGTTTGAAGTATATTTTCTCACAAAAAGAACTCAACATGAGGCAAAGGAGATGGATTGAATTACTCAAGGATTATGATTGTACGATACACTACCACCCGGGGAAGGCAAACAAGGTGGCAGATGCTTTGAGTAGAAAAGACCATGGAGTTTTGAACAATATGAGAATTGAAAGGGATCCAATTTTCATGGATCTAGTGAAGATGGACATGGGAATAACCAGGGAAGGTGAAACATCAATGCTTTTTCAAATGGTTGCCAAACCATCTTTACTAGAAAGGATTAAGAGTTCTCAGGCCGATGATGAAGAATTCCAAAAGAAGATTAAAGCTGTGAGTGATGGGAGATTAAGAGACTTTGTGTATGAAGATGGAATTTTGAAATTCGGGAAGAGACTTTGTGTTCCCGATTTACCTGATCTAAAAAGGGAATTGCTGGATGATGCTCATAGTTCCAATTTCTCTATACACCATGGGAGCACCAAAATGTATAGAGATTTGAAGGAAAATTTTTGGTGGGACAACATGAAGAGGGAGATTGCTGATTTTGTGTCAAGATGTATGGTTTGTCAACAAGTGAAAGCTGTAAGGCAACAGCCTGGAGGAGTCATGCAACCTCTTCCCATACCGGAGTGGAAATGGGACAATATTACGATGGACTTTGTCATGGGGCTACCAAAGACTCCTAGAAGGAACGATGCAATATGGGTTATTGTTGATCGTCTTAACAAGTCAGCACATTTTCTTGCTATAAGAGAAGATCTACCCCTGGAACGTCTAGCAAGACTATATATTAATGAAGTTGTGAGACTTCATGGAGTACCCCTATCAATTGTTTCTGATCGTGATCCCCGTTTTACTTCAAGGTTTTGGAAAAGTCTTCAGAAATCCCTGGATACTGAACTTCATTTGAGCACTGCTTACCACCCTCAGACAGATGGACAATCTGAACAGACTATTCAAACCCTAGAAGACATGTTGAGATCTTGCTCACTTGACTTTCAGGGTATGTGGGATCAATATTTACCACTGGTAGAATTTTCCTATAACAATAGCTTCCATTCGAGTATTCAGATGGCACCATATAAAGCGTTATACGGAAAGAGATGTCGTACACCAACCTGTTGGGATGACGTTGGTGAAAGAAAACTTATAGGCCCAGAACTGGTGGAGGAAACGGTGGAAAAGGTGAAAGTAATCCAAAATCACATCAAAGCAGCTCAAAGTAGGCAGAAGAGCTATGCCGATAATCGAAGGAAGGATTTGGAATTTCAAGTCGGTGATCATGTTTTCCTGAAGGTATCTCCGTGGAAGGGAGTCATACGTTTTGGTAAGAAAGGTAAATTGAGTCCCAGGTACATCGGACATTTCGAAATTCTAGAACGAATTGGGGCTGTAGCTTACCGATTGGCAATGCCGCCAAGTCTCTCCAAAGTTCACGATGTGTTCCACGTATCTCTGTTGAGAAAATACATGCCTGATCCGACGCATGTACTCACCTATGAGGAATTAGAACTGGAACCCGATCTGTCTTATTGCGAAGAGCCCGTCAAGATTCTTGATACGAGAGAACAAGTGCTGAGAAACCGGACGACGCGTCTGGTAAAGGTTTTGTGGAGAAACCATAAGATGGAAGAGGCAACGTGGGAACCCGAGGAACTTATGATGAAGAACCACCTGAGTATTTTTATGCAGTAATACCCTAGAAATTGCGAGGACGCAATTATTTGAAGGAGAGGAGAATGTAACACCCCAAGCTTCTACGGTACGTTTCCCTTCGAATAATGCGATAGCGTGTGTTGTACGCAACCTCGAGTTCTAACACACACCACAACTAATTAAACTAGCCGTTGTGAATAGTAATACCTACTTTTTGAAATCATATATATTCTATATTTCAAAATGGACTTCATTTTTGGATTCGGAATATCAAAATTAGCCTAGGGTGAAATTTTGGTACATTTCGGATAACTTTCATATTTTGATGAATAGTGAAAATTACTAAATTTTAATTAAAAACAACTTTTTTAATCAAAATAATTAATAGTGATAAATTATGAATTGGAGTGGTTTTAAAGTATATTTAGAATATATTTTTACATTTTCATATAATTTTGGTCATTGGACATAATTTTACAATTAAACCGAACATAAACAAGTGTCAATCTTTTGATAGTTATTATCTCTTAAAAACACGCTTTTTGTTTTGACAGCGGGAATTAATTTTAAATTAATTTCTGCCACTTCTGTGTTTTGAATTTTGGAAAATGGATTCCATATTTGGAATCAGGATGTTCAAATTGTGTAAATAGGTGACTTTTATTTTTAGACATTTTGAATAGTTACTGTGGTAAATATTTTATTTACCATGGTTAAAGGGTAAATCCGGTAAATAAGGGTTAAAAACTAATATTATAATAATACAAAATTACCCTAAAACGTGTCCTAACCTTATTGGTGGACACATAACCGACCATGGGCATCCTTGGGTCGATTTTGGGACCCCTTGGAGCCACTTGTATGTGGTAGGGACACATTATATTAATAATGTTAAAATAAAAATAAAAATGGCATAAGCATACATCTTTTAGAAAAACAATTTTTACATAGGGTTATACATGTTGGATTTTAGATTATAAATATTCATTAGAAATCTAAAAAGAGTTCCTACATGATGATATTTTATTTATAATTTTTAGACATCAAATAATTTAAATTATTAATGACACAATAATGATGCAATGTTTACCTCATTAATAAATCATTTAAATAAATAAGATTATAATGATTAAAATATTATCTAAAACCTGTCCAATTCTTATTGGTTGATGTTATTTAGAATATGAGTCATCTTATCTTCGACCTCAATGATTTTTGGACCATTATAAACCGAATATAATTATATTATAAAATAATACTTTCACTCTTCCCTAAAGAGCCCCTCCTCTCCCTTATAAAATGAGACCACTTCTACTCATTCCTCACACCTCTCAAGCCACTTGGCTCGTCCAAACTCTTCCCAACTAAGCTCCCCACATCCCTCTCCTCCTCCTTGAAGCTTCCCCTTAGGCATAAAGCATTTCAACAAGTCCTTTGGTTCCAACCAAAGTGAGTTACCTAAATTAAAGGTAACGATTTCTCTTAAATTATTTTCATTTATTTTGCTTCTACAACCCCCAAACTCTTTTTATTTCCCTTCTTTTGTAACAACACCAGTGTCCTAAATATACTAGGATGTTGTTATAAGAAGTATTCAAAATACACATACACACAACTCCATCTAATGGATGATGAACATAATGTTTCTGTGGATGACAAACTAACGCCTCACGAAACGATGATTGTTCAAAAACATCTTACCGCCTCTCATGGTGGCCATTATGATGGAACTGTAATTAAATATGATATTAATGATATATATTTTATATATAATATTCTGTAATTCCATTTTATTTCATAGCATTATTCGTTTCATGTTGTATATACATACGATAATTTCATTTGAGGAAGTGCGGACTACCGCCCCCTTAAAATGATATGACTCGTTCATACCACACATGGAACGTATAAAGGATGGTGTTAATGAACTTAAGTAACATATATAAAATATTATATTATACTGGAATAGTAATATACCTATGTATCATTTGGATTCGATTCTTTTAAAATAAAAATTAAATGGAAGTAGCGTTCGTGCGTACGTACGGACTACCGTCTCCACGAACGCGATGAGATTCATTCTCCATCGTATCCATTCAAGTATAATTATCATTTAATGATTTAAAAATGATGTTTAAGGACTTGATATCATTATGGATATGAATAAGATACAACAAACATGACTTATGTAACAAAACATATAAAAGAAAATGAGTAATTTAACACCCGAAACGACAATAATTCTAAGATATTATTAACAAATCAATGTTAAAAGACCATATATGATATAATATTAATATATATGATTCTTGTATAATTTAGTAACAATTATTTCACCATTATACAGGGGGTTAACCTACCCCAACCAAGGAAAAGTACAAGGTAAGGGTTATTTCACAATCTCTTCATTATCCGAGGTTGTATTATACGTAATAATCTACTGGGATCTCTTTATCATCCACATCCATGTTTCTTAGAAATGTATTTCAAAACATTTTTAATATTTACAAGAATATGGGTTAAAGTCATTTATACCCTTGTTTGACTTTTTATAAGAGGTTTATAAAGGAATCTTTCCGTCGTTTTCAAAACAAGGTCCTTTTTAACCTTTTCGACAGAATTGAGGTAAGAATGTTTTTTTTACTTATATGGCGGGTGCGGTTATTTTCCGCCGTTATAAAATCGTCGAAGCTTTCCATACAAGCTTATAAGAATATTTTCATAGAAAATGTTTTATTTTATATGGATCTTAAATGATTTCAAAATAAAAGGAGATACTTCTTTAAAAAGAATTTTGATTTCATCTATGTCAACATCCTTTGATGGATTTTAGGATTATTTGAAGTTGATTTATTATGATACAAAACTTCTATATTGTATTGAAGGTTTTGTGATATGTTTGACTGTGGATGTTCTATTTTTATACCATTCATAGTTTATGGTGAAATTATTGACATTTCGTATGCTAGTTTTAATACGAATGTTTATGTTATGTTTAAACCTTTTCATATGGGAATGCATTGGACTTAATAAGTGACGGGTGGAGCCCGCTATAGCTCCTCGATGCATCGGTAGGTCTCATGAGACAATATAGTGTCTTGGCACAAGGCCTTGACAAAATCTTATTTGTAGTCTTGGCACGAGGCCTTGGCTATGTGGTTATGATAGTCTGGCATTATTCATTCCAACATTATGAAAGTGGTTATCGATTTTGCATGTGATTATTCGATTAATAGAATATCCATGTAAACAAGTAAATGGCATTATTTCATTTTACTTTTGCCATACTATGTTGAAGTTCAAGTTTAAAAGGATTTTGTTTTAGTTATACATTGCCTTAAATGTTTATGCTTATTTTTCAATGTTCCGCTATATTGTTATCCTTACTGGGCATTTGAGCTCACCCCTTTTCTATGTTTTATTTTTCCCAGGAAGTGAAGATGTAAGTTATGAATGACCTACAGGGATATTATGAGGGGATTATAGTGTGGACTGTGGAAACATTATGTTGTTGTAGTAGTTTTTCATTATATGATGTAATGTAAAACTTATGAATATATCTAGTGTTTCCAAGGCTACTAAACCAATCGGTCTTTCGAGATTTGATCTTCTTGTGATCATTCCAATGTTACGAAGTAATGCACAGACTCTGGGTAGCTGGGGTCGGGGCGTTACACATCCTCTAATGGAAGTTATTTGACTTTGAACATGGTTTGGTAAACCTCAGATCAATGTCACTCTTGGGCGTTTCGAGGAGCATCGTTCACGTGTATCGATCAAGGGTGATCGAGGTAGGTGGCTTGGTGTTTAAATTCCAACTATTGTGCATTTGTGTGTACCTTTGTGCTATGAACCCATGTTGGGGTGTCGTGTGGCTGAGTCCTTGGATGTTTAAAATACCTAGAATTGTATAGGTTGTTCAATTTGATAATAAACTATTATTTTGGATCACTGATTGGATCCAGGACCACCTCGGGGGTGCATTCCTCTGTTTAGCTGTTTGGCCAGAATTCCCGAGGGTATGCCTTATTTATTTTTTGCATTATATTTTCCTTGAGAGGAATTGTATATAATTGGAATGTTTGTGCCTTGGGCTCATCCCGGTTACTTAATACTGAGGGATATCTTGAGGGAAAACCTAAGGGAAATCCTGAGGCCATGGTTATTATATAGCCCGAGGGAAAGCCCGAGGGCATGTTTATTATATAGCATAAGGGAAATTATGAGGATGTGGTTATTATATAGCCTAAGGGAATGCCTGAGGCCGTTGTTATTATATCTCCTGAGGGAAATCCAGAGGGTTTGGTTTTACTATATTAGCCTAAGGGAAAGATTCTAATTGGCCTGAGGGCTTGGTACTAATGAGAACAGAATGTTATTAAATTAAATGGTTAAAACTATAATGGAAAAGAAACTGGTTGTGATAGTTACTTTTGAGTATTTACTGGTTTACTACATTTAATTTTTCACACAATAGTTTCATAATTTTACACAGTTGGTCATAGGCCTTTGGTGGGTTCCAACTGAGATTTATTTCTCACACCCTGTTTGGGTCATGTTTTCGGCCAAAACAGACTATGTTGTTGCAGGTGTGGATAAGGGAAAGGGTCCCTATATAGGTACATGATTGTTGCAGAGGGGTAGGAGAGTGTGGGACCGAGCATAGGCTTGCGGTTCTACTGAGTTCATGTTGCACTATTTTGTTTTGCATTGTTGTACCATGTACTCTCCATTGTATTGTATTGTACTATTGTGTAAGATGTTCTGGCTTTTTTCTTAGAACTAGAGACATGATGCATCCTTATCTATATAACTGTTGGTTATCTTTTACTGAAGTTGTTCATTTTATCTGTCTATGGTTTATTGCTTCTTCTATTGTTGTATGTTTGTATATTTTATTCCACTGCGCTAAAAATTAAAAAATGAGGGCATAGTTTTCCCACTATCAGACTTGGGCCCTTACATTTAGTCAAAAACCTTTGGTGTTTGTGGAATTGCGCATGAGGTCATGTGACCAACCGGGTCCGGGGCACCCGTTGAGTAGCTTTCTGAACCGATATGTTACAAAGTGGTATCAGAAGAGGTTTTATTCATTGACTAACTGTTTGGATATTTATTAAGGGATATGATGGAAATGGTAGTTGGTAATAAGCTGTTCCCAGGAGTAGTTATCCCTTGTATAGGGAAAATACATTTTACCTCGGGTTACAATTTTATTGAATTTGCAATTTACAGTTGATATGGTTTTCACTATTGGGTGACACACTTGTGTTGTGCTGTTTATATGTTATACATGGTTTTTATTTAGTTTCAACCCGATTAGATGAGGGTATGCCATCTCATACATCATTTATGCACATGCTAGAAATCACATGTCATGCATTATCCCATGCCATGTAGGTGCATTAGAAATTGCAGGTAGTTGTGATAGTTGTTGTGCTAGAAAAGTTTGTTGTTGTGATAGATGATTTGATAAATGAATGTTATTTGATAGAGTATTATTGTGTGTGATTTCTGATAGATTGGATGCCAAACTCTGGTTTTTCAGGAGTATGGTCCCTCAGTAACTAGAATTTGGTGGATCATTAATGTGTTATAAAATATATAAGATGCCATCCATTGATTCGCGTGGTGTATGGACCCTCAAGGATCAGAATTTGGGACATGGGTGTTGTTTTAGTATTTTCTAGGATCTAGAGTAGTTTCGGAGGCTTACCGTCCGAAAACCCAGGATACACACCATGTAGTTCTTTGATTACATGAAATTTAAACTTCTGTTTGGTAAGAAATGAAATCTTTTAACATACACACTGTGTACCATAATTACAGACCATGTAGTCTCTTCCCATTTCTTAGAACACGTGGGAGGGGAAACAGGGTAGGGAATGTCTTGTGGAAAACACGATGTGTACCAGTTGTAAGTGCCATGTAGTTTAGGCCTGGTGTCTGCCCATGTAACTAAAAACACGGACGTCGAAACCTTATGACATACAGGTCGTGTTCACCATGAACACACCGTGTAGTATGACCTAGGTACCCTACAATGTCACAAACAACACGGGTTGGTATGACCTCCTATTGAACACGCTATGTACCTATGGGACACGCCGTGTAGTCATTACCGGGGAAAGACCGTGTGAACCTAGCCATGTGGCTGGGTAAATGGGGTGGTGTAAATGTCGTGTGTGGGTGTAACACGCCGTGTAGTGTGGCCTGTGTATACAGGTCGTGTCACAAACGGCACATGCAGATGGAAATTACACCAAACACGCAGCGTAGATGTTATACATGTCGTGTAGTTTTGTAAAAAAGAGAGTCGTGTGGCTTAGACATGTTGAAGGACCCAGGCAGGGAAGTTTGTAACAAGAACACGTTGTGAAGTCTTTATACATGCCATGTAGTCATGTATTGTAAATATTGGAAGCTTTCTTTATTCCTCTCCCTATTTTCGGTCTTTGATAATCTTGATCTAAGGTGTTAATTTGACCTTGTAGAGTCATGCTGCTGAGACGACCACCGGTTGTTCTCCAAGAGAATGACTAAAATTATACTCCAAATATGGTGGGCCACAGGATACCATTGGATCCTCCACCACAAACAGATGTGGTGTGATCCATTATACTGGACACAGGTGTGGATGCGCAGTTCTGTGAAGGCTTCATACGGCTCATGCAGACCTTTCAGGGAGCACTGCTGAGTGCCACATCTATGGCCAAACTGACTCGTATATTCTAGTAGCTACATCCGTGTATGTTATCAGGTGAGGGAAGACTATAGGATGTAGAGTAATGGATGGATTCAATGCAGACTATTTTTTAGCATCTTGAGATTCCTCCCGTGCGGAGGGTCAAGTTTGCAACCTATATGCTGCGTGATTCCCCCAAGAGGTGGTGGGATGTTACCACCTAGTCTGAGAATAACCATGACATGGTATGAGAATATTTTCACATATCTTTTTATGACTTCTTCGTCCCAGAGATGTTGAGGTACGATTGATCTCGAGAGTTCATGAATCTGCAGCAGGGCGTAATGTCTGTGATGGATTATTCTTCTCATTTCACTGAGATTCAGTGTTTTTCACTCATTCTGGTGGGTGATGAGAAGTTGAGGGCAGGACGCTTTGAGGAAGGCTTTTGATATGACATCATAGCACTGGTAAATGATTTCAGGTTGCCTATTATACATGCTATTGTGAACTAGGTAATGATTATTGAGCGGAATCTACGGGATGCTAGTGGTGTGGACCAGGGTGGTCCGACACTAGTTTATGGTACTATTTCTACCAAGAAGAGGAAGAGACAGATGTAGTTCTCTCACGGTGGAAGTACCAGCCAGAGGAATGCTTCGGGTGGCCCGATCATGTGATACCAGGGTGGTAGAGAGGGGAAAAAATACCCCAGTGTACTCGAGACCCGGTGTAGTGCTATGCTTGTGGAAAGATGGGTCATCTGCAGTGCTTTTGCAGGGCGTTTTAACCAGTGCCTAGTGAGAGGGGTTTTGTGCAGACTCTGCAAGGGGGAGAAGGAACAGAAGCTTCTTACCAGTCGGGAAACTGGAATTTGTTAGGACGTGCATACCGAGATGGTGGTCGTGGCCATGGTAGCCAGACACTAGGATCTCAGAGGCAGAAGAGCGGGACATATTAGGGTAGCCAGTTTGTGTTGCAGGGCTGCCTCACTGGGTAGGCATATACAGTGCAACAGACCCAATATGAGAAGGATCTCGGACCTTCTACTGTCAGGGGTGCAATTCTAGTTGCTTCTATCATATCTTCAGTACATTTCGATATGGGTGCTACACATAGTTTTATATCTGTTCTCAATGTGGAGATCCTTGGTGTCTGTGTTTCTTCTTCTTCCAACGTCATGATTCTAGACAATCCGTTGGGAACTAGAACGGCTGGTGTACGTCAGTTCAGGGAGTTCCCCCTTGAGGTTGGTGCGTGTCACTTTCTATGGGACCTCTCTATCTTAGAGATGACGAGTTATGATGTCATTCTCAGGATGGACTAGTTGGTTCCCTTTCGATTCTTGGTAGATTGCTATCGTCGTAGGGTGAGTTTCACATCACCAAAGGGTGGACAGTTTCTATACAAGGGAGAATGGGATGTCTCGGCAGGCCATGCTGGACCTGAGCATCAGGGGAGAGGTGGTGTGACGGCCCGGATTGTGAGTTTATACCTGGATGGTTAGGGGATATGTCAAAAGGATTTCCCTACAGTGGTTGATCATTTTAGTGATGTATTCCCGGATGTCTTTTCAGGTCTACCTCTGAAACGAGAGGTGGATTTCTCTATTGATCTTGTGCCAGGAGTGGAACCGGTGCCCATTAATCCTGATAGGATGGCTACACCTGAGTTACATGATATCTAGATATAGTTAAAGGAGTTACATTCAAAGGGTTTTATCTGACCAAATACTTCTCCTTGTGGTTCTCCGGTCCTTTTGGGAAGAAGGCGGATGGTACCCTCAAACATTGTGTGGATTATCGGAAGCTTAAACAGTTGATGGTCAAGAACCAATATCCCTTACCATGGATTGATGATCTTTTTGATCAACTTCAGGGAGCACGAGTGTTATCAATGATTGAATTGAGATCCGTATATCATTAGTTTCGCATTAGACCTTCTGATATACCACTCACAGCCTTCAGGAGCAGGTATGGTCTGTACGAGTACTTGGTTATGCCATTTGTACTCACGAACGCGCCAACTGTTTTCATGGATCTGATAAATCGTGTGATCCATCCTTATCTAGATTCTTTTGTGGTAGTCTTCATGGATGACATCTTGGTGTACTCTCACACTCGACACGACCATGCTACCCATCTTGAGATTGTATTGAGTACACTAAAAGAGCATCGACTATATGCTAAGCTCTCAAAGTGCCACTTTGGGATGGACCAGATACACTTCCTGGGTCATATAATTTCAGAGACAGGAGTTGCAGATGTCCCAGAGAAGGTGAGAGAAGTAGTTTCCTGAGAGCATCCTAAGAACATGTTTGAGATACATGGTTACTTAGGGCAGGTTGGTTTCTACAGGTGCTTCATCTAGGACCACTAATGCTTAGCAGCGCCATTGATAGGTTTGAATAAGAAGGGTGCGAAGTTTGTTTAGTCATAAGCTTGCGAGATAGTCTTTCAGGAGCTGAAGGGAAAGTTGGAATCCACACCAATAATCATACTCCCAGAGCAGGGTAAGAGCTATATAGTTTTCTGTGATGCATCAGGTATTGGTATGGGAGAAATGTTGATGCAGGGTGATCAAGTAGTTGCGTACGGATCTCAGCAGTTGAGGCCACATGAGAGGAATTACCCGACACATGACCTCGAGTAGGCTGCAGTTGTTCATGCATTACACTGTTGGAGACATTATCTCTTGGGAGAGCATTTTTTGGTTTTCACTAACCACCAATTTCTCAAATATATCATTACCCAGCGTGACTTGAACATGAGACAGCGAAGGTGGGTCAAATACCTTCATTCCTTCGATTTTGAGTTGTCCTATACACCTAGAAAGCGTAATGAAGTTGCTAATTCTCTGAGTAGGAAGACTCAGACATAGGTGGTTCATGTGGCTAGTGGAGAATGGATGATTATGGCTTTTTTACCTAAGATTCATTTTGAGGTACACGACAGTGAGGGGAAAACTTATCTTTCTTCTATAGTTGTGAGCTCTACACTTTTGGATAGAGTGAGGATGAGATAGTTATCTGATTCAGAAGGTCTAGTCCTATGGGAGTCGGTAGCTAGTGAGGACCCTCCTCCTAGATGGACGATATGAGATGATGAGGTACTACGTTTCTCTGTACGATTGTGGGATCCAGGGGAGATACGTGAGGAGCTGTTGCGGGAGATTCATGCTTCATCTTGGGAAGCTCATCCTAGAGTATCCAAAATGTACTATGACTTGAGACGTTAGTATTGGTGGCCAGGAATGAAGAGAGATGTAGCTGGTTTTTTTATGAGATGTTCCACCTATCAGTAGGTGAAGGAAGAGCATCATTGACCAGCTGGACTGTTATAGCAGTTACCCATTCTAGAGTTGAAATGGGATGATGTCGTGATGGATTTTTTGATTGGGTTGTAAAGGCCACCTAGAGGCAATGATGTCGTGTGTGTTTTTGTGGACAGAATCGAGAAGGTAGCCCACTTTTTTCCAATCAAGGAGACCTTCAGTATTGAATAACATGAAAATTTGTACATTCAAGATATCGTATGTCTTCATGGTGTCCCTCATTTTATCGTTTCAAATAGGGACACCCATTTTACATCTCATTTCTAGCAGAGTTTTCAGAGGGCACTATGTACACAGGTTCTTTTGAGCATAGCTTAGCACCCTCAGACCAATGGTCATTCAGAGCGTACGATACATGTGATGGAGGAAAATCTACATGCATGCGTCCTGGACTTTGAGGGCTCTTTGTAAAAGAATATAACCCTAGTTGAGTTTTCCTATAATAATAGTTTTAAGGAAACTATTGAGATGGCACCGTATGAGGCTTTATATGGTAGGCCATGCCGGTCACCCTTGTGCTGGGTAGAGGAAGGTGAGGCAGCTTTACTAGGACCACACATTGTGCAGGAAACTTCTAAGAAGGTCAAGTTGACAAAAAAGCGGATGGCTTCCATGCTCTTATCAGAAATCTTATGCTGATCACCACAGATGACCTTTGGAGTTCTTGGATGGGGATCAGGTGTTTTTACATGTTTCGTTGAGGTTGGGACACATATAGATCAAGAGAAAGGGTAATCATTCACCGGGGTATGTGGGGCCCTGAGATTCTGGAGAGGGTTGGGATGGTTTCCAATTGGTTGCAGTTACCATTGAGGTACTGGGATATGCACGACATCTTCCATGTATCTTGGTTGTGTCATTATCATTCAGACCCTTCTCACATATTTCAACATGAGTATTTTGTGCTTCATATTGATGCATCCGTGGAGGGGCATCTTATTCATATTGTTGATAGGAGCACATAGGTTCTTCGATCCCGGTCAGTTCCTCTCCTATGGGTGCTATGACAGCATTGTCGAGTGCCGGACGAAACCTGGGAGCGGGAGAACGACGTACGTGATCAGTGGAAAGAGTTGTTCTGAGCTTTATCATTACCCCCCTTGGAAGGGCATTTCGTGGACGAATTTCTTTAATGGAAGAAGTTTGTAAGAACCCAGTTTTTATTCTTAAGGTACGGGTTTCTTATTTTCTCTTTTCCTTAAGCATTTTTGAGTAAATAAGAAAAATGGTGAAAAATCCCAAAACATTTTGGGTACACACCGTGTAATTGTCCACATGCCGTGTAAATTGGTTGTGTGGGATGAGTACACAAGGCGTGTAGCCGTGCTTGCGATCAAATGTGTAAAAACCAACTACATGCAGTGTAGTGGGTATTTACATGCCGTGTAGTCAGTTAGTGGGAGAATAGTAAGGCGGTGAAGGCAGCCACCAGTTGAGCATCATTACACGTCGTGTACTCATGGATTACATGTCATGTACTCATGTCGACTGATGAACAATGCCACACTGGCGAGAAGCCGATGGTGGGATAGTCAAAAAATGGAAAGTACAGGCTATGTACTCAATAGTACATGCCGTGTAGTCTATTTATTTCACTTAAAATGGGCATTATCCTCCTCTGTTCATAGAGAAGGCTTAGAAATGGAGGAGAGCTTAGTCGGAGCTTGGAGGACCTCTTGGCCGCACACTGGGAACCCGTTATCTACACAGTGGATCTCATTAGAACCGCACTGGTGAGTTCTTCCTTCTCCTTGCGTATATCTTTCCAATTATTCCTATAAAGAAAGTTATTTGAGTTTGAACGAGGTTATGTTCACCTCAGATCTACGTCGTTCTTAGGCGTTTTGAGTAGCGTCATTCACGTATATTGATCCAGGGCGATCGAGGTAGGTGGTTTGGTGTTTAAATTCCAACTGTTGTGCATTTGTGTGTACCTTTGTGCTAAAAACCCATGTTGGGGTGTCGTGTGGCTATGGGATTGGCTATTTAAAATACATAGATTTTTATAGGTCATTAAATGTGATAGTAAACTGTTGTTTGGGATCGTTGCATGAATTTATGACCACCCCAGGGGTGGGATCCTCTCTTTAGCCGTTTAGACAGGATACCCGAGGGCATGCCAATGATTACTTTGTGCATTACTTTTTCCTTCAGGGGAATTGTATATAATTGGAATGTTTTTGCGTTGGGTTCAGCCCGGTTCCTTAATCCTGAGGGTGTGGTTATTATATAGCATGCGGGTAAGCCTGAGGGCGTGTTTATTATATAGCCTGAGTGCAAGCCTATGGGAGTGTTTATTATATAGCCTCAGGGAAAGCCTGAGGGTATGGTTATTATATAGCATGTGGGAAATCCTGAGGGCATGGTTATTATATAGCCTGAGGGAAAGACTGAGGGCGTGGTTATTATATATCCTAAGGGTAAGCCTGAAGGCGTGGTTTTACTATATTAGCATGAGGGAATGATTATGATTGTCTTGAGGGCTTGGTACTGATGAGCATAGAATGATATTAAATTAAATGGTTAAAACGGAATTGGAAAACAAAATAGTAGTGATAGTTACTTTTGTGTACTTACTGGTTTACTGAATTTACTATTTAACACTATAGTTTCATAATTTTACATAGTTGGGCACGGGCCATTGGTGGGTGCCTACTAGGATTTATTTCTCACTCCCCGTTTGGGTCATGCCTTCGATCCAAAAAGACTATGTTGCTATAGGTATGAATAATGGAAAGGGTCCCTATACATGTACATGATTGTTTCAAAGGGGTGGGAGGGAATGGGACCAAGCTTAGTCTTGAGATGCTGCTGAGTTCTTATTGCACTGTTTTGTTTTGCTTTGGTGTACCCTATACTCTCTGTTGTATTGTATTGTACTACTATGTAACATGCTCTGGATGTTTTCTTAGATATAAAGACATGGTACATCCTTATCTATATAACATTGTAGAGACCCAAATCATGACATACATGGAAATTACATTAATTTTTCAGAATACTTAATACATAACCAAAATAGACACACAAGGACCTTAATAGTATATTGTCTTTGGAAACTCAGAATATAATCTTTTAATCGTGGTGAAATATCTTCAACATCTCCCAGAAAGATCTTCCCCTTTTGTTTTCTTACCTAAAACCATTCTTTAAATCCTGGGGAAAAGAAAACATATAAAGGGTGAGCTCAAATGCTCAGTAAGTGTAAACATAGAGAACATAAAACAATCCATAAACATTTGAATGAAAAAACATGAACATAAAATATAAACATCAAAATCATGAACAATGACATAAATCTTGTATGTACATAAGTCATAGATCATAATGGAATATTAATCACGATAAAATAGCATGGGAATAAATCATGTAATTGTGGAAAAACATTAACCACATGATATGATTTCCATAGTAGCCAAGGCATCGCTGCCAAGACCATCTTAGTGGAAAAAGTCCCTTACTGAACCGAGTTTACTTGCAGTTCCAGCTCTGTATTACTGAACCATATTTACTTGTAGTGTCAGCCATGTCTATCTCATTAGATATAAATCTTTACATAATGCATTGAAGGGAGATATAGGTCCCACCCATCTCATAATATAATCATTTTTACTTGTGCCACAACATAAACATAAATCATTCATCATAGCCCAAATAATGAAATGGGTCTCTAAACATCATCCCATCATAACATAATCCATATAAAACAAATGGATATCATTTCATAATAAGATAAGTAAAACCATTTAAATCATAGATAAATTATACTTGAAACCTACACATTTGAAATAATTTCATCTTAGATGGAAAATGGTTTTGATAAAACACTTGAAATTAATTCTTGAGGAAAATATCCTTTCTTCTTCAAAATCAATTTCTTTTCACAAAAGGTCATGAAATTTTAAAAGAAAATGATTTTTTTAAAAATAGTCATGAAATCTTTTGGAGGAAACATCATGAAAATAAGGCTTTATAAAACCGTAAAAATCCTTTCATGCCGTATAATTTAAAAAAATATTCTTCTCGTACTTTTGTCGAAAAAGAAAAAAGAGCACCTCATAACGTAAACAAAAAAATATTCCTTACATACCATGTAGTAAATGTAAAAATGGGTTAAAATGAATTTAAACATACATGAAACCATTCTTAGAAACCAGGGACATGGATGATAAATATAACCACAGAAAATACTTACGAATAAACAATATCAGATAAGAATGAGATTGGAATAATTATCCCCTACCTTAGGACTAATATGCATCGTAAATATCCAAACATCCTGTATAATGATTTAAATAATGTCATTGACTTATTAAAGAATCATATTCATTGTTATGATATCATATATGGTTCACTTATGACTTTATAATAACCATTCTTTTGTAAATCCCATGTTAAAGCAACGTTTTGGGTTAAATCATCTTATTTATCGTATGTGTTTGGACTTGTTATTCTTGATGTTATTATTACTTATATCATGATTTAATTTCTTATAGAATGTAAATAATGATTTATATATCATATATATTCATTATATATCCAGCATATACATTTATTTATAATAGTACAAAACATATGGAGGAAAGAAATGAAATGCACTGTTCACGAAGATGATAAACAGTACGTACGCATGAATGATACTTTTATTTCTATTTATTATTTTAATGGAATAGGTATATTATAATTTCAGTATAATATCATATATAATATCATTAACTCCATCCTTTATACACCCCACATAAGGCATTAACGAATCACATCACTTTGAGGGGGCGGTAGTCCGCACTTCTTCAAATGAGATTATCGTATTTACAAACTATGGAAACCAAAAAAGCTTGATATAATTAAAAAGTAAAGAAGAATAAGGAAAAAATAAACATAATATATATCATATATGAATAAATTGCCATCATAATGGCCACCATGAGATGCGGTAGGAGAAAATCGAACAATCATCGTTTCGTGAGGTGTTAGTTTTCCATCCACATAAACATTATTTTCTTCATCCATTAGATAGAGGTGTGTGTAAGTGTCGTTATAATAATTCTCATAAAGAAATCCTATTATTTTGATGATAATTGTGTTTTTACAAATAAAAGGATTAAAAAGTGTTTAGGGGTTCGAGAAGTAGAATAAAATAAAACAACTTAAGAGAAACTATTACTTTTAATTTGGGTAACTTCCTTTGTTTTTAACCAAAATCTTCTAGAAGTGCCTTCTAATTAATTTAAGGCTTCTAGGGGGAGGAGAGGGATGTTGGGAGATTATTTGGGCTGAGTTTGGACTAGAAAAAAGGCTTGATAGTTGTGAGGAATTGCATATAAGTGGTCTCATTTTATAAGGGAGAGGAGGGGATCTTTAGGAATGTGTGAAAACATAATTTTATTATAAACTTATCTTCGGTTTCAAGAGGTCCAAAAAACATTAATGTCTAAGACAATATGACTCATATTCTAAATAAAATAATCCAATAGGAATTGGAGAGGTTTTGTGTAATATTTTTTTCATTATAATCTTTTTTATTTAAATCATTTATTAATGAGGAAAATACTTCATCATTATTGTGTCATAAATTAATTAATTTATATGATGTCTAAAAATTATAAAAAAATACCAACATGTATAAAATATAATTATATTTCCAATTAATATTAATAGTCTAAATGATAATTTATATATCCCCTTATAAAAATTAATTACTGATGGATTTTCGTTAATTCCAATTTTCACTTTATATTAAATTAATTAATCTAATGTGTCATTGTCTTTCATAATTGGCTCCATGGGGTCCCAAAATCGACCCATGGATGCCCATGGTCGGCCATTACTCATCCAATAAGTTTTGGACAAGTTTTAAGGTAATTATGAATTTTTATAATATTCTTTTAACCTTGAATTACCATATTTACTTTTTACTGTGGTAAATAAAAGTCAAAAGTTACTATTCACCAAAAATTATTTTTATATAATTGAACAAAATTTTACTCCTTGATAATAACCGTATGTATAAAATTTTCGAAATTCAACTTACAGAAGCATTAAATTTAATTTTTATGAACAATTGCAAAAGCTCCTAGGAGGTGGGTAAAAGACGGTGAAAAGTTCAATAAAATTTTTTTAAATCTAAATTTATTATAAAATGATTCCAATGAATTTCATTTAAATAATATAATTATTATGTATCTATTTTGACATAAAATAAATTTAAATCAAATAAATGATTATTTAAATAAAAAGTCAGTTTAATCCAAAAACTCAGTGTTATCACTATTCATAAAAAATTGATGTTTTTCAGAAAAATATAAAAAATTAAGAAAAATATATATTTGATATTCCTAATTAATAAATGATGTCTATTTTTAAAAATTCAAAACATATAAGTGACATTAATTAATTTTAAATTTAATTCCCGTTATCAAAACAAATAAGGTGTTTTTAAGAAACAATAACTATCAAAAGATTGATACTTGTTTATGTCCAATTTCAAAGTGAAATTAATTCCAATGACCAACATTGGATTAAATGGTAAAAATATATTCTAATTACACTTTTAAACCAATTAAAAATATAATATATCCATATAAATTGTTGCGATGAAAAAAGTTGTTTTTAATTAAAATATAGCGTGTTTTTACTATTCACCAAAATAGGAAAGTTATCAGATTAATATGAAAATTTTATCCAAATTAAATTTTTATATCCTGATTCTAAGGAAGAATTTTATTTTTTCAATTTGAACTTATAAACATTTCAAAAACTAGATTTAAGGTGGGTGCGCCATCAAAAGGCGGCAAAACTGCATTTTTTTGAAAAATACTTATTTTACCCGAAAAATTTATTTTGTTCTCATTCCATGTTCTAGAAAATATGTAAGATGAATAATAATGTAATAAAATTCAAAATTTAGTTATTACTATTTATAACGGCTAGTTCATAATAATATTATAACCATATATCATTGTTTAGTGAAACCTGGTATTGCGTACAACACAGGCTATCGAGGAAGGTCGCGATTGCGTATAATGCAATCCAATTCAGGGTTGCGTGTAGTGAAAGACTCCTTTGTTGTTTCGTATAACAAAATCCAACAATATTTCATTTATACATTGAATATTTATATATATATGCAGTCAATGTTGCGTAGAATAACTACTATAAAAAACATGAAATTGTGTGGAACACGATCCAAGAAGAGTGTTGCGCATATTGCAAGCTAATACGGTGTTGCGTATAACACAAGATAATCTTGGTGTATCATACAATAGAAGATATGAAATAAATTAAAAGGAATATATCTCATAAAATCTCTGGGTATTTCATTCTACCCCCCTTAAAATGAATTTTGCCCTCGAAATTTATCGGGGTTATAAATGGTTTACTACTTGAAAGTTTATTTAATAGAAACCCACATCATAAAAAGGAATAAAAAAACATGACATTAAAAACTAAAGTATGAAACGTAATAGTTACCCAAATTAACTAATCACTGGGTTTCCACATAGGAGAACATAGGTGAAAATATGGATATGGAAGAGAAATCTAACCATCATGTTATGATAGAGAGTGGTAGAGAACATGGCTATGAAAAAGTCAACAATCACAAAGCCATTGATTTGTGATCATCTAAGGTACCATATGATTCATCAGATATAAGGGCACTAGGACAATATTTTTGGTTTTCAAGATCATTTCCTTAATGTTGATGAAATTGGAATTAGACGAAATATGTTCTTGATTTTGGTATAGTCTCACCGTTGGTCGTTACATGGAAAATTTCCACATCATCACTTAATGAAATGAAGTTGAATTTTTCATTCGTGAAGTTTTAACAAATCATGTGATAGAATGATGGGTCATTCCATCTATCTCAAAAAAAAGGTTAGAAAATGTTATCAAATATACATAAGTCCATCTATAGTGTGGTTAATCGTATATGATTCCAAAAATGGACTTATACTTCAACTATCATACTTCTTAATAAAATAAAACCAATTTCTATTAACCAGGGACTTCCTGTAGGTTAGTTGTAGGCGATGAAGGTATGTCGCACTTCGGTTATGTGTTCAATTCCCACAACCTTGTCTGACGCGATGGGTTGTCACCCATCTTGCAGGTTATCTTTTTCTAGAATTACATCATTATGACATTCAATCAATAATATTGAAAAAAAGTTCTAGCCTTAAACAATACTGACTTGTCTCCAACATATTCCATTTCAAATCTTTAGGCTTATCCAAAATACTTATGTCCAAGCTTATAGTTTAAAGAAAACTATTACTAGAAATATCATCTACCGAGCATGTGAATACCATCATTTATCCCTGATATATCTTGTTGATCACATTCCAATCACGTGAATAGCTTAATCATGTATTCTCTTGAAAAATTAATACCCATTGAACCTTACTGAAAACATAATTGCAGTCAAAAGTTAACACTTTCCACATACCAAAATCCCAAAAATTATTTTAAACTCAAACCATGATATCACTTTGTCCTTATATAATTCATGAGCTAATTAATTCTATCAAACATTTCATTATATCCTTAGGACTACTTTATGCGCATATTAGGTGATTTCTAAAAATATCTGAATAACTTTTCATGGTTACTGGTACCATTCATCATACACTTTCAAAACTTAAGGAAAGACAACAGTGTAACAATCCTTAGATGTATCGTTATTCCATAGTACCATGAGATTACTTATACAACATTATTTTGGAATCCCATTACATGAACACTAAATCATTCCACCACATTGTTGTCATATTCCAAATTTCCAATAGTGATCCCATGTGACTTCCCTTTTTCCTTTTCCTTAAGTGGTTGCTCATGTTGATCATTATTAATCCTTGGATTAGGGAATTTATTAGCATAATGCCCAATTTACTTACACTTGAAACATTGAAGTGCTGGTGGAGCGTTCTCTGTTGTCTTTTCTCTATTCACATCATTAGCTACCTTTTACCCATTACTTTGACAATCAACTGCTCGATGACCTTCTTTTCCACACTTAAAACATTTTCTAGTTCCTTTTAGGCAATCTCCACTATGCTTCTTTATCCACATTGAGCATAAAGAAACATTAATCTTTTTTTCACCATTGTTCTCAGATTTCTCCATGAACTCCATCTCACGTTTCTTGTCAAAACCATGATATGGATATGTAACACCAACTTCCATTTCTACCTTGACTGCACAACGCACAATTTCTTCATAGCTACTTATGTCTCTTATAGCGAATTCCCTTCGAAGACTTTGTTTGAAACCACTGAATAATTGATCAACTTTACTTTCTGGTTGGATGATAAAGCCAGATGCATACCTTGCAAGACTTGTGAAATTTTCTTCGTATATACTAACAGATTCATCATCCTTTTTCTTATGATCAAGGAAATCCTTTTCCATATTTGTTTGAAGAATATGAGGGATGTACTTATTGAAAAATATGTTCTTGAACTCAACCCATTATATGGAGTCGATTTCACCTTGGGGGCTTGTATTCTTAATTAAATTCCACCATTGATCTGCTTCGTCTTCTAATCGGTAAATAGCCAAAATGACTTTATCATGTTCTGAACATCTAAGTATGTAAAATATCTTTTCAATGGTATTGATCCATTGTTCAGCAACAAGTGTATTAGAATACCCACTGAACGAAGGTGGATGTTACCTCATGAACGACTCAATAGAATATTGTTCCCTTCTTTGTTCATTGGGAAGTCCAGAATGATTCATAGCACGAGTAAGTATAGTAATAAGATTTTTCACTCCATCTCCCATAACATTGGTTTGTTCAGAAGGAAAATCATTTCATTGTCCATTACATTGATCAACACGGTTCCATTGAGTTCCAGCCATCATCTAAAACCCAAAAATAATAGTGTGAAAGGAAAAAACATGATAGGTAAAACAAAATAATAAAGGGGGACTACCTTCAATATCTAACTTCTTAGGTTTAATTCTAATATAGTTAGCACAATTCTATGACTATAACCTATACATATACTTATCCTTAGGGATATCCCTAGACATACCTTAGAAATATCTCTAGGGATCTCACTAAAGTTTTCGCATCCTAGTTTTCAAAGGTTAACAAAACCTTTCCTCTCAGACCATCTGTAGAGACCCAAATCTTGACGTACATGGACATTAAATTACTTTTCAGGAATACTTAATACACAACAAAAACATACACACAAGGACTGTAATAGTTTAGTGTCTTTGTAAAATCGGAATATAATCTTCTAATCGTGCTGAAATATCATCAACATCTCCCATTAAAATCTTCCGCTTTGGTTTTCTTACCTAAAACCTTTATTTAAATCCTGGGGAAAAGAAATAATATAACGGGTGAGCTCAAATGCTCAGTAAGGGTAAACATAGATAACATAAAACAAACCATAAACATTTGAATGCAAAAACATGAACATAAAATCTAAACATCAAAATCATGAACAATGACATGAATCTTGAAAGTACATAAGGCATAGATCATAAAGGAACATTAATCATGATAAAATAGAATGGGAATAAATCTTGTAATTGTGGAAAAACATTAATCACATGATATGATTTCCATAGTATTCAAGGCATCGCTTCCAAGACCATCTTAGTGGAGAAAGTCCCTTACTGAACCATGTTTACTTGCCATTCCAGCCCTGTAATACTGAACCGGATTTACTTGTCATTTCATCCATGTCTATCTCATGAGATTCAAATCTATACCTAATGAATTGGAGGTAGATATAGGTCCCACCCATCTCATAATGAAATCATTATTACTTGTGCCACAACATAAACATAAATCATTCATCCTGACCCAATGAATAAAATGGATTTCTTAAACATCATCCCAACATAACATAATCCATATAAAGAAAATGGATATCATTTCATCATAAGAAAATTGAAACCATGTAAATTATAGAGATATTATACTTGAAACATACACATATGATAAAATGTCATATTATATGGATAATGGTTTTCATTAAACACATGAAATTAATTCTTGAGGAAAATATCATTTTCTCTAAAAAATCAATTTCTTTTCACAAAACGGCATGAAATTTTTTAAATAAATATTTTTTTAAAAATATTCATGAAATCTAGTGGAGGAATATTGATGAAAATAAGGATTTATAAAACTGTAAAAATCCTTTCATGTCTTATAAGTAAAGAAAATTCTTCTCTTATTTTTGTCGGAAAAGTAAAAAAAGTACCTCGTAACATAAACAAAAGAAAGATTCCTTACATACCATGTAGTAAATGTTAAAATGGGTAAAAGGACATTAAACATACATGAAACCATTCTTAGAAATCAGGTACATGGATGATAAATATAACCGTTATAAATACTTACGAAATACCAATCTCGGATAAGAATGAGTTTCGAATAATTATCCCTTACCTTAGATATGATATACATCGTACGTATTCGAAACTCCAGTATAATGATTTAAATAATTCCATTGACTTATTACAGAATCATATTCATTGTTATGATATCATATATGGTTCACTTATGTCTTTATATTATCCATTTTTTGTAAATCCCATGTTAAAGCAACGTTTTGGGTAAAATCATCTTATTTATCGTACGTGTTTGGACTTGTTGTTCTTGATGTTATTATCACTTATATCATTATTTACTTACTTCCAGAATGTAAATCATTATTTATATATCATATATATTTATTATATATCTAGCATATACATGTATTTATAATAGTACATAACATATGGTGGTAAGAAATTAAATGCACCGTTCATGGAGACGGTAAACCGTACGTACGCATGAATGATACTTTCATTTCTATTTATTATTTTAATGGAATAGGTATATTATAATTCCATTATAATATCATATTTAATATCATTAACTCCTCCCTTTATACATCCCACATAAGGCATTAACGAATCACATCATTTTGAGGGGGCGGTAGTCCGCACTTCTTCAAATGAGATTATCCTATTTACCACCTATGGAACCCATAAATTCTTTATATAATTGGGAAATAAATAAGCATAAATAAATCATAAACATAATATATATCACATATTAATACAGTTCCATCATAATGGCTACCATGAGAGGCGGTAGGAGAAAATCGAACAATCATCGTTTCGTGAGGCGTTAGTTTTCCATCCACAGAAACATTATGTTCTTCATCCATTAGATAGAGGTTCGTGTAAGTGTAGTTCTAATAATTCTAATAACTACATCCTAGTATTTTGAGGATACTGGTATTGTTACAAAAGAAATTATGATATAGAGTTTAGGGGTTGGAGAAATAGAATAAAAGAAAACAACTTAAGAGAAACTATTACCTTTAATTTGGGTAACTTGCTTTGGGTTGAACCAAAAGGACTTCTTGAAGTGCCTTCTTCATAATGTAAGGCTTATAGGGGAGGATAGGGTTGTTGGGAGCTTAGTTGGGAAGAGTTTGGATGAGTAAAAAGGCTTGACAGGTGTGAGGAATTTCATAGAAGTGGTCTCCTTTTATAAGGGATGGGAGGGGCTCTTTTGGATAGTGTGAAAACATTATTTTATTATAAACATATCTTCGGTTTCAAGAGGTCCAAAAAACATTAATGTCGAAGATAAGATGACTAATATTCTAAATAAAATCATCTAATTGAAATTGGAATGGTTGTGGATAATATTTTAATCATTATAATATTATTTTTTTAAATCATTTATTAATGAGATAAATACTGCATCATTATTGTGTCATAAATAATTTAATTTATTTTATGTCTAAAAATTATAAAAATACTACCACCATGTATTAAATCTTTTTAGATTTCCAATGAATATTTATAGTCGAAATGATAATTTATATAGCCCTGTATAAAATTTAATTACTAAATGATTTTTGTTAATGCCAATTTTTTCATTACATTAAATTAATTAATCTAATTTGTCATTTTCTTTCATAAGTGGCTCCATGGGGTCTCCAAATCAACCCAAGTATGACCATGGTCGGCCATTACTCATCCAATAAGGTTTGGACAAGTGTTAAGGTAATTTTGAATTATTATAATATTCTTTTAACCTTGAATTACCATATTTACTTTTAACGGTGGTAAATAAAAGTAAAAATATACTATTCACCAAAAAAATATTTTAATCTAATTGAACCACAATTTACTCCTTGAAATTAACCGTGTCTCACAGATTTTCGAAATTCAACTCATAGAAGCGGTAAAATTATGTTTTATGAACAATTGCAATAGCTCCTAGGTGGTGGGTAAAAGACGGTGAAAAGTTCAATATAACTTTTATAAATCTAAAATTATTATAAAATGATTCCAATTAATTTCATTGAACTAATATAATTATTATATATATATTTTGACCTAAAATAAATTTAAATTAAATAAAATATTATTTAAATAAAAAGTCGGTTTTAACCAAAAACTTAGTGTTTTCACTATTTATAAAAAATTGATGTTTTTCAGAAAAATATCAAAAATTCAGAATAAGCTATATTTGATATTCCGAAATTCAAAAATGATTTTTATTTTTAGAAATTCAAAACATATAAGTGGAATTAATTAATTTTAAAATTAATTTCCATTATCAAAAAAAATAACGTGTTTTTAAGAAACAATAACTATCAAAAGATTGATACTTGTTTATGACCAATTTCAATGTGAAATTAATTCAAATTACCAACATTAGATTAAATTGTAAAAATATATTCTAATTTAAATTTAAAACCAATTAAAAAGATAATCTAGCCATATAAATTATTTTTATGAAAGAAGTTGTTTTTATTTAAAATATAGCGTGTTTTTACTATTCATCAAAATATGAAAGTTATCAGAATAATATGAAAAATTTATCCAAAATAAATTTTTATATACTGATTCCATGGAAGAATTTTATTTTCTCAATTTGAACTTATAAACATGTCAAAAACAAGATTTAAAGTGTGTGTGTCATCAAAAGGCGGAAAAACTGCATTTTTTAAAAATACTTATTTTACCCGAAAAAATTATTTTTGTCTCATACCATGTTATAGAAAATATGTAAGATGAATAATAATGTTATAAAATTCAAAATGTAGTTAATACTATTCATAACGGCTAGTTCATAATAATATTATAACTATATTTCGTTGTTTAGTGAAACCTGGTATTGCATACAACACACGCTGTCGAGGAAGGTCGTGATTGCGTGTAATGCAAGCCAAGTCGGGGTTGCATGTAGTGCAAGACTCCTTTGTTGTTTTTTATAACAAAATCCAACCATATTTCATTTATAAATTGAATATTTATATATATATATACACTCAATGTTGCGTATAATACCTACTATAAAAAAAACATGACATTGTGTGTAGCACGATCCAAGAATAGTGTTTCCCATACTGCAAGCTAATACGGTGTTGCGTATAGCATAAGATAATCTTGGTGTATCATACAATAGATTATATGAATGAAATTAAAAAGAATATATATCATAAAATCTCAGGGGTGTTGCATTCTACCCCCCTTAAAATGAATTTTGCCTCAAAATTCCTCGGGGTTATAAATGGTTTAATACTTGGAAGTTTCTTTAATAGAAACCCACATCGTAATAAGGAATACAAAAACATGACTTTAAAAACTGAAGTATGAAACATAACGGTCACCCAAATTAACTAATCATTGGGTTTCCACATAGGAGAACATAGGTGAAAATATGGATATGGAAGAGAAATCTAACAATCATGTTCTGATAGAGAGTGGTAGAGAACATGGCTATGAAAAAGCCAACAATCACATATCCATAGATTTGTGATGATCTAAGGTACCATCTGATTCATCGGATATAAGGGCAATAGGAAAACATTTTTGGTTTTCATGATCATTTCCCTAAAGTTGAAGAAAATGGAATTAGAAGAAATACGTTCTGGATTTTGGTACATTCTCACCGTTTGTCGTTCCTTGGAAAATTTTCACTTCATCTCTTAAAGAAATGAAGTTGAATTTGTTATTCGTGAAGTGTTAACAGATCATGTGATAGATATATGGGTCATTCCATCTGTCTCAAACAAAAGTTTAGAAAATGTTATCAAATATACATAAGTCCATCTATGGTGTGGTTAATCATATATGATTCCAGAAATTGAATTATACTTCAACTATTATACTGCATAATAAAATAAAACTAATTTCTACTAACCAAGGACTTACTATAGGTCAGTGGTAGGCGATGAAGTCATGTCGCACTTCGATTGTGGGTTTGATTCCTGCAACCTTGTCCGACGCGATGGGTTGTCTCCCATCTTGAGAGGTTGTCCTTTCTCTAAAATTACATCATTATGACATTCCATCAATAATATCAAAATAAAGTTCTAGCCTTAAACAATATTGACTTATGTCCAACATAATATATTTCAAATCATTAGGCTTATCCAAAATACTTCTGTCCAAGCTTATAGTATGAAGAAAACAATACTAGAAATGTAAACTACCGAGCATGTGAATACCATCATTTATCCCTGACATGTCTTGTTAATCCCATTCCAATCATGTGAATACCTTAAAATGTATTCTCTTGATAAATTAATACCCATTGATCCTTAGTGAAAACATGAATGATGTCAAAAGTTAACTCTTTCCACATACTAAAATCCAAAAAATTCTTTATACTCAAACCATGATATCACTTTGTCTTTATATAACTCATGACCTCATTAATACTATTAAAAATTTCATTATCTCCTTATCACTTCTTTATATGCATATTAGGTGCTTTCCAAAAATATCTGAATAACCTTTTATGGTTACCAGTACCATTCACCGTACTCTTTCAAAACTAAAGGAAAGACAACAGTGTAACAATCCTTAGATGTCTCTTTATTCCATAGTACCATGACATTACTTTTGCAAACTTATTTTGGAATCCCATTACATGAACACTAAATCATTACACCACTTTGTTGTCATATTCATCATTGCCAACAGTGATCACATGTGACTTCCCTTTGTCCTTTACCTTAAGTGGTTTCTCATGTTGATCATCATTAACCCTTGGATTAGGGCATTTATTAGCATAATGACCCATTTCCATGAACCTGAAGCATTGAAGTGTTGGTGGAGCATTCTCTGTTTTCATTTCTTTATTCACATCATTATCAACCTTTTTCCCATTACTTATACAATAAACTGTTGGATTACCTTCTTTTCCAAACTTAAAACATTTTCTAGTACCTTTTAGGAAATCTCCACCATGCTTCTTTCCACACTTTGAGCATACAGAAACAATCATTTTTTTTCACCATTGTTATGAGATTTCTCCTTGAACTCCATCTTTCATTTCGTGTCAAAACCACGATATGGATATGTAACAACAACTTCCATTTCTACCTTGATAGCACAACACACAATTTCTTCATTGCTACTGATGCCTCTTATAGATAATTCCCTTCAAAGACTTGGTTTTAAGGCACTGAAGAATCGATCATCTTTACTTTCAGGTTAGATGATAAATCCTGATGCATACCTTGTAAGCCTTGTAAAATTTTCTTCGTATATACTAACAGATTCATCATCCTTTTTTTTATGCTCAAGGAACTCCTTTTCCATCTTTGTTCGATGAATTTGAGGGAAGTACTTATTGAAAAATAAGTTCTTGAACTCATCCCATTCCATGGAGTCAATTTCACCTCGGTGCCTTGTATTCTTAATTAAATTCCACCATTGATCTGCATCACCTTCTAATAAGTAAATATCCAGAATGACTTTTTCATGTTCGGAACAACAATGTATGGAAAATAACATTTCAATGGTATTGTTCCTTTTTTAGCAACAAGTGGATTTGAATACCCACTGAAAGAAGGGGGACATTGCCTCATGAAGGACTCAATAGAATATTTTTCCATCTCTGTTCATTTGTTAGTCCAGAATGATTCATCACATGAGTAAGTATAGAAATAATATTTTACACTCAATATCCCATAACATTGGTTTGTTCATAAGGAAAATCGTTGCATTGTCCATTACATTGATCAAGACGGTTTCTTCGGGTTCTAGCCATCGTCTAAAACCCAAAAAGAATAGTGTGAGAGGAAAAAATCATGATAGGTAAAAAATCATAATAATGGGGGAGTAACATCAATATCTAACATATTAGGTTTAATTATAAGATCGTTAGTGCAATTCTAGGACTATAACCAATACATATACTTAATTATAGGGATATCCCTAGACATACTATAGAAATATCTCTAGGGATCTCACTAATGTTTTTGCATCCTAGTTTCCAAAGGTTAACTAAAACATTCCTTTGATACCATCTGTAGAGACCCAAAGCTTGACGTACATGGAAATTACATTACTTTTGCAGAATACTAAATATATAACAAAAATAGAGACACAATGACCGTAATAGTTTAGTGTCTTTGGAAACTCAGAATATAATCTTCTAATCGTGGTGAAATATCTTCAAAATCTCCCATAAAGATATTCCCCTTTTGTTTTCTTACCTAAAACCTTTCTTTAAATCCTATGGAAAAGATAAAATATAAAGGCTTAGATCAAATTCTCAGTAAGAGTAAACATAGAGAACATTAAACAAACCATAATCATTTGAATGTAAAAACATGAGCATAAAATCTAAACATGAAAATCATGAACAGTGATATAAATCTTGGAATTACATAAGGCATAGATCATAAAGGAACATTAATAATGATAAAATAGCATGGGAAAAAATCATTTAATTGTGGAAAAACATTAAGCACATGATATGACTTCCATAGTAGCCAAGGCATCGCTGCCAAGACCATGTTAGTGGAAAAAGTCCTTTACTGAACCGAGTTTACTTGTCGTTCCATCCATGTATTACTGAACCAGATTTACTTGTCATTTCATCCATGTATATCTCATGTGATATAAATCTTTACCCAATGAATTTTAGGGGGATATAGTTCCCTCCCATATCATAATTAATCACTCTTACTTGTGCCACAACATAAACATAAATCATTCATCATAACCGAAAGAATAAAATGGGTTTCTTAAACATCATCCCATCATAACATAATCCATATAAAACAAATGGATATAATTTCATAATAAGAAAATTGAAACAATGTATATCATAGAGACATTATACTTGAAACATACACATATGAAATAATGTCATCTTAGATGGAAAATGCTTTTGATAAAACACTTGCAATGAATTCTTGAAGAAAATATCCTTTCTTCTTCAAAATCAATTTCTTTTCACAAAACGTCATGTGATTTTTAAAGCAAAATATTTTGTATAAAATAATCATGAAATCTTTTGGAATAAGCTTCATGAAAATATGGCTTTATAAAACTGTAAAAATCCTTTCATTCCGTATAAGTTAAAAAAAATTCTTCTCGTACTTTTGTCGGAAAAGTCTAAAAAGTACCTCATAAAGTAAACAAAAGAATGATTCCTTACATACCATGTAGTAATAGTGAAAATGGGTAAAAATGAATTTAAACATATAAGAAACCATTCTTAGAAATCCAGGACATGGATGATAAATATAACCGCAGTAAATACTTACGAATAAACAATCTCCGATAAGAATGAGATTGGAACAATTATCCCTTACCTTAGGCTTGATATGCTTCGTACGTATCCTAAACTCCTATATAATGATTTAAATAATTTCATTGACTTATTACAAGATAATATTCATTGTTATTATATCATATATGGTTCACTTATGACTTTATATTACCAGTTCTTTTGTAAATCCCATGTTAAAGCAACGTTTTGGGTAAAATCATCTTATTTATCGTATGTGTTTGGACTTGTTGTTCTTCATGTTATTATTTCTTATATCATGATTTACTTACTTATAGAATGTAAATCATGATTTATATATCATATATATTTATTATATATCCAGAATATACATGTATTTATAATAGTACATAACATATGGAGTTAAGAAATGAAATGCACCGTTCACGAAGATGGTAAACCGTACGTACACTTGAACTCTAATTTAATTTCTATTTATTATTTTAATGGAATAGGTATATTATAATTCCAGTATAATATAATCTAAAATATCATTAACTCCATCCTTTATAAATCCAACATAAGGCATTAACGAATCACATCACTCTGAGGGGGCGGTAGTCCTTACTTCTTCAAATGAGATGATTGTATTTACAAACTATGGAAACCATAAAAGCTTGATATAATTGGGATGTAAATAAGCATAAATAAATCATAAACATAATATATATCATATATCAATACAGTGCCATCATAATGTCCACCATGAGAGGCGGTAGTAGAAAATCGAACAATCATTGTTTCGTGAGATGTTAGTTTGCCATCCACAGAAACATTATGTTCTTCATCCATTATATGGAGGTGTGTGTAAGTGTAGTTCTAATACGTCTCATAACAACATCCAAGTATTTTTAGGATATTGGTGTTGCTACAAAATAAAGGATTAAAATGAGTTTAGAGGTTGGAGAAGTAGAATAAAAGAAAACAACTTAAGAGAAACTATTACCTTAATTTTGGGTAACTTCCCTTGGATTGAACCAAAAAGACTTTTTGAAGTGCCTTCTACCTAATGTAAATCTTCTAGGGGGAGGAGAGGGATGTTGGGAGCTTAGTTGGGTAGAGTTTGGACGATCCATAAGGCTTGAGAGGTTTGAGGAATTGCAAAGACGTGGTCTCCTTTTATAAGGGAGAGGGGGGGGGGGGCTTTAGGAAAGTGTGAAAAAATTATTTTATTATAAACAAATCTTCAGTTTCAAGAGGTCCAAAACACATTAATGTAGAATATAAGATGACTCATATTCGAAATAAAATCATCCAATAGGAATTGGACATGTTTTGGATAATATTTTAATCATTATAATCTTATTTATTTAAATCATTTATTAATGAGGTAAATACTGCATCATTATTGTGTCATAACTAATTTAATTTATTTGATGCCCAAAATTTTTTAAAAAAAATACCAGCATGTAGTAAATCTTTTTATCATTCCAATTAATATTTATAGTTAAAATTATAATTTATATAGCCCTTATAAAAATTAATTACTAATGGATTTTTGTTAATTCCAATTATGTATTTACATTAAATTAATTAATCTAATGTGCCATTTTCTTTCATAAGTAGATCCATGGGGTCCCAAAATCGACCCAAGGATGCCCATGGTCGGCCATTACTCATAAAACAAGGTTTGGAAAGTGTTAAGTTAATTTTGAGTTATTATAATATTATTTTAACCTTGAATTACCCTATTTAACTTTAACTGTTGTAAATAAAAGTAACAAGTTACTATTCACCAAAAAATTGGTTTATCTAATTGAACCACATTTTATTCTTTGATATTAACCGTGTTTCTCAGATTTTCGAAATTCAACTCACAGAAGTGGTAAAATTAAGTTTTATGAACAATTGCAAAAGCTCCTAGGAGGTGGGTAAAAGACGGTGAAAAGTTCAATACAATTTTTATAAATATAAAATTATTATAAAATGATTCCAATTAATTTCATTGAGAAATTAAATGTATTATGTATCTATTTTGACCTAAAATTAATTTAAATCAAATAAATTATTATTTAAATAAAAATTCAGTTTTAACCAAAAACATAGTGTTTTCACTATTCATCAAAAATTGAAATTTTTCAAAATAATATTAAAAATTAAGCATAAGCTATATTTGATATTCCGAATTCAAAAATGATGTCTATTTTTTCAAATTCAAAACACTGAAGTGGCATTAATTAATTATAAAATTAATTCCTGTTATCAAAACAAATAACGTCTTTTTAAGAAACAATAACTATCAAAAGATTGATGCTTGTTTATGTCCAATTTCAAAGTAAAATTAATTCCAATGACCAACATTGGATTAAATGTTAAAATTATATTCTAATTACACTTTAAAACCAATTAAAAAGATAATAAAGCCATATAAATTATTGCGATGAAAAAATTTGTTTTAAATTAAAATATAGCGTGTTTTTACTAGTCATCAAAATATGAAAGATATCAGAATAATATGAAAAATTTATCCAAATTAAATTTTTATATCCTGATTCCAAGGAAGAATTTAATTTTATCAATATTAACTTATGAACATTTAAAAAACTATATTTAATGTGGGTGCGCCATCAAAAGGTGGCAAAACTGCATTTTTTTAAAAATACTTATTTTAGCCGAAAAAATTATTTTGTTCTCATAACATGTTCTAGAAAATATTTAAGATGAATAATAATGTTATAAAATTCAATATGTAGTTAATAAAATTATTAATGGCTAGTTCATAATAATATTATAACCATATATCGTTGTTTAGTGAAACCTGGTATTGCGTACAACACATGCTATCGAGGAAGGTCGTGATTGCGTGTAATGCAAACCAAGTCAAGGTTGCGTGTAGTTCCAGACTCCTTTGTTATTTCGTATAACAAAATCCAACCATATTTCATTTATACATTGGATATATATATATATACACTCAATGTTTCATAGAATAACTACTATCAGACAAACTTGAAATTGTGTGTAACACGAACTAAGAATAGTGTTGCACATACTGCAAGCTAATACGGTGTTGCGTATAGCGCAAGATAATCTTGGTGTAGCATAAATTTGAAGATATGAATGAAATTAAAAGATTATCTCTCATAAAATCTTGGATTTTTACATAACTGTTGGTTATATTTTTCTGCAGTTGTTCATTTTAAATGTGTATGGTTTATTGCTTCCACTGTTGTTGTATGTTTGTATATGTTTTTCCATTACTCTACACATTGAAAAATAAGGGCATAGTTTCCCCACTATCAGACCTAGGCCCTCGCTGCTAGTCGGTTGCCTCTGGTGTTTTGGGAAATGCGCCTGAGGTCATGTGACCAACCGGGTCTGGGGCACCCATTGAGTACATTTTGGAACCGGGAAATTACAAGTGATTTGGTAGCTATCACTGATGCGTACTATGTAGAGGAATAAGAGAATGTTGATTGTAGATTTATTATCTTATTTTTGGTAGAATCCAAATGTTTCAGAAATCATGGGTATATATTCCCACTATGTATCATTGGTTCATTCAATAATAAATAAATATAACATATTCTAGTTTACACTATCTGTGGGATCAACCTCATATGGGAACAGATGCTCCATATTATGGGACATATATAATTATATCTAACTCCTGACAACATGAATATTTTTGGGGATGATAATATTATTATACGACCAATATTAAAACATTACATTAAGACTCGAATATCTAGAATAGTTTCATGAACTGAATTTATGAGAACTAATAATATAATTCCTATAATTCATTTTTATAAATTTATTGTCTTCATTTTCAAGAAGCAACAACTTCTTCATACCACTGATTCATTAATTACACCATTGATAGTTGAGTAGGGGTACTCTAGGTAGATGCACCATTTTAACTCTTATATATGGCTCTATTTGGATGTTTCTTTCAACAATGTGTAGGATATAATGTCCCGAATTATGGAATTGATCACATGAATTCCAATAATGATCTAGATATCAATACAGATGATCTATGGAATGGATGTAAAGATAGTTTTTTTATCATGATTCATCAATTATAGAATATAAAAATATTATTGGGAGGTGATTTATTTTCTCTAACAAAAATGATATTTGAATAATTACCTTATAGTCCTATACTATATAGGCCTAATCTATACATGAATACAATACTCCTTTAATGTTACAAAAATTCTCCCATGTCCATTTAACCTCTGCAGTCATTAGGTTGCATAAACAAAGTCAGACTTGGTGAAGGATAACTCATTTCCATTACATCAATTTTAAGAGTGGACATCACAACTAGAAATAAATGGAATATGGTTAGTATTTTTGTTTTATTATAGTGTTATTATAATGGTAAATCATCATCAATGATTATTTATCTCCAATCATAGACACTATTATTCCCCCAAGGTCAATAATCCCAGAAGGGTCACTTCGTACTTCAAATCCCCCATAAAAAAATTATATAGAGTATTTTGATATTACATTTGCTTTTGGAGAGGGTGTATCCACCTATGTTGAAGAGTGGTCCTAAGGGAAACTTTGTACCATGGAGGATCGGAAGACGACAATAATCTATGCATCTATATCCCCATAGGAACAATAATTGTATGTGTCCATCCTGAAACAACACCATGGTTTATTTTCGTAGATCTATATTGGGATTTAGTGTCTAGACCCCCATACATTTGATCATCACCTTGTACTCCAAGAGGGTAATTGTAGGTTAAAATAGACCATAAAAAAGATAAAACACTCTTATGGTTCTATAGTGGATGTTGAGGATTAAAATATTTCTAAATCCAATCTGGTATGGGGGTCTAGTACCCATGGTTTTCATACAAAATTTTCTCATTGAAAAGGAATAATTTATTGATCAAAGTGTGTATCTAATTTTAGGATATCAAATTCCATTTTTTGAATGATTGTAATTCATTTTCGGTGATAAGGTTTTTAAATTATTCTAATTTTCGGTTTGATTCCCTCTTCATCAAGGATGAAAACTCTAGGTAAAATATAATCTAGATGGTGCAAGACAATGAGTATTCCACCAACGTATTATATCCATAATGTATTTTATTCTAATAGGAGATTCCTTTTTTCTTGATGAGATCTGGAGGCCACATACCAGTGTTCAATTAACCACATAATTATGAAATTTGTCAAGAGAATAGTGGATTGATAGGTGATGAACTGGGTGGTCAAATCACACTAGATCTAGGAAAATCTTATGCATAAAAGTAATGTGTTAAGATGACTCCACTCAAAACACATAAATAAGAACCACATAATTTTTGAAACCATGGGTACATCTAGAAATATTACTTGGAATTTTATTCCATTGAAATAGAGAAATCAAAAATAACTTAGCTAAAATCGATGGTGTCAATCAAATTCATACCCAAATAAATCATTGACAATTTATAGGCATCCATGTATATATAAACTATATATGCTGATTTATTGAAAATCATTCTAGAAGGAATATTTCCTTTTATAAGATCATGATAAATGGAGAAATATTTTAGTGTGATGAGGACAGATAAATTTACATTGAATATATTAAGAAGTACCTAATTAAGTATACAGTTATAATAATATGTGTTTTAAGACTATCAATTTTCATTTACATGACCTCTTTATGAGGGTCGTCTAATTCCCTTCGGTCCATGAAAAACCAAAAAGGATGTGAAAAAATAATGTGTTGTTTCATTTTTATTCTCTCTGACATAGAGACCATATACTCCCCCTTCATTAATAGTTGCTTCAGGATGGTCCTTATATTGCAAAAGATGATACATTATATTCAGTAGTATGAGATAAAACAAGTGTATTGAGTAGACCAATTATGTTATTTGCTAAATTTTTCAATGATTATGGGATTATTGGAATAATGATTTGTAATATTATAGTTTTCCAACATTACATTTTCCCATGAATGGCTATAAAATTCAATTCCTGAACAGACATCCTGAATACACATCTATCCACTGCAGAATATCCCAAGGATCTTGTCATCAAAGATGATGATATTATAATATGGTATTAATCTATACTATTGTTAAATACATTTCTATGGTTCTTCATAGTGTTTAACCGATGAAAAAATCAATGAATCTGTAATCTAAAGTGTATGACGTTATTTAATATTCATCACACCAGAATAGAGAATATTAAAACAAATGGGCATGTTATTTGCGGATTCATTAAAAATATATATAATAATAGGACCACAATAATGGCCTCATGATTTATTTACCCTATTTACTACAGATGGGACAAAATATGGTTATCATCAAATGGATCAAGAATTTTTATAGAATTAAAAAGAATGAGAGTGTGAATATACTAGAATTTACCCATCAAATAATCTATGTGACCCCTTACCAAGTATAGGTGACCCATATTCCTCAGTCTCAAATTGGATGAGATGATTATTTGAAAATCATAGATGCATCTCCTAGAGGCCCTGACCAGGTTGACCTTGTCAATCATGTTGAGCACCAGAGATTCTTCACCCCCACCAAAAAGTATTATGGTGATCGATATTTATATAATCTAAATTATAGAAATTTACTATCATGGCCCTCATATTTTCACTTATAAATTGAAGTTACCAATTAGATGAACACACATGTTGACTATCAATACCATTGAATTCTCACACAAGAGAGTGGCATGCATGAATAAATTATCTAGAATAGAGCGTATCTTTTCCTTTATGTTGGTCATAACATTGATTAAACCCTCTAAATGAATTGGTTTTCTGGGTGTATGATTGATTTCATATAAGGAACAACGATATTTCATGTCATCGTATAGGGTTATTGTAACACCCCGTGTTTTTATGGAAATGTCTTTCATAAATAAATTATCTATTCATTGATATATTGAATTTCACATAGTTAAATATTCCATTTACATGGAATCAACTTGTTTTATGTTACACATAACATCGACTAGAAATACATTACATGAAACACCAATCGGTGTACATTACACGCAACACTATGATTATAAAAAAAATTTCTTATAATTATTAAAATGAGATAATTAGGAAATATCTATTAAACAAAGTAATATTAATAGTAATTATTACTATTAAAATATTTTTTAAAATGGTTTTATATAAATAAAACATATCTATAATGAAGTATTTAATATTTGGTAAAGGCCTTATTTGTTTTAAAATAATATTTTTTCAAATGAACTAATTTTCATGACGTTCTTTAAAAAACAATAACTGTAATTTTAAACACAATTTAGAATTTAATTTGGCAAAATATACTTACATTTTGAAAATTGAATGTCAAAATTATCCATGGGTATAATTTTTTGATATTTCTAAGAAATACCATTTTAAGATGAAAAGTGATAAATACTGATTTTTAAATCAAAACCAATTTTTTTCTAATTTATTTATAATGGTATATTATTCATTATATTATTGATTTAATGATTAATTAAATTAAATTTTTATCCATTAATCCAATGCATGTCATTGGAATTAATTTTACATTGAAATTGGATAGGAAAACTTATCAAACAGTTGGTCATTTTTAATTTAAAACCTCGTAGTGTTGTCTCATTAACGTGATTAAATTTTAATTGATTTCTGACACTTATTTGATTATAATTTCAAAAAATTTAATCCATATTTGAAGTCAGAATAAATTATAGTGCCTAAAAATATTAAATTATATTTTCGGAAAATATTAGTGAATGTAATTAATAGTAATGACAATGATTAATGTAAAATTATTCTTATCAAGGGAATAGAACAAAAATCACAGGGTCCAATTAAGTTATCCACTTATAAAAAATCCAATAAGAATGATATTATTCATCATGTAACCTTATATTCACATGTTTCTTTTGTTTTTTTACTTTTTTAGGTAAAACATGGGTACAAATATCTTGTATTCATAAATGCCATGTATGTCTCATTCCATCCTCATAAGAGGACATCACCTCTACCCATTTTTCACATTTATAAAACCAATTAGGATCATCACATAACTACACAATATACTTTCTAGCATCCCTACCATCCATATTTAGGCCATCCATTTGGCCTAAAACATTCCAAGGAATCCCTATCACGAAAATCAAAAGGAGTTACCTGATTATTAGGTAACACCCTCCATGAAACTCGATTATTTAATTTTCATTATCCACTACTTTGATTTTATTTATTCCATAATTATTTAAAAACCATGGTATACTAAATATATTTATATTTTGATTAATAATTTTTTTAACTACACTTACACATGCTTCCATCGATTGGGTAACAGACATTCAGTTAATGTCTAAGGAGAACTATTGTATCACAAAGCGATGAGTATTCAGTTTCCATTACCACATATTACGGTGGTTATAATTATGGAATATATATTTATATATAATAAATATAATATATATTATGAATTTATACTTTTAGAATTTTTTTTAAAAAATTATCATTATACATACCCTTTTTAATACCATAATTTTGTTTGAGGAAGTGTGAATTACCACCCCCTTAATGCGACGTGATTCATTAACACATTACCTAAATTGTATAAAGGATGTATTTATTGAACTTATATAATATATGATATAATAATTATTCTATAATATATATATATATCATTTACATTCTTCAATTCAATATTATAAATAAAAGGAAACATCATTCATGCATACGTACAACATACCGTCTCCATGAATGTTGTATTCCATTTTATACATCTATATTATATAGATTATTATAACACACTTATACTGAATATAAATGATATTTATACCATGTTTTAATTTTTCTTATATCAATATATATGTATGTGAACCAAATATAATACAAATTAATACACATGCGAAGAAACTAAAGGATATTAAAAAAGTGAAACCATAACATTGAGTTGTTAAAAATAAATTATTGTAATGTCATAAAACAACCATATATATTATTACATATAATATTATGGTTCATTATAATAAACTTCCATTTATTATGTTGGAGGATTGAATTATGATTATGAAAATAAAGGTACAAGGTTTGGGGATTTGAAGTCATAGTTTTATATCTATGATATTTACACCTTATCCATCACACATACCATTTGTGTGGGGATTATAAAACCAATGAATACATTCTATGAAGGATATTATTAATTTTAATGTTGCGTAGATATATGTTTGTTGATATCACATGAGTATGGTTTATTTTTCAATAGTTTCCAAATCAAAAAGTATTTTTTTATAGATTATCTTTCTTTAAGTCACATGCCATGAATGTAAAGAACCTTGTTTTAAACAATGTTTTCAATCATGCTCTTTTAATGACGTTTTAAATAAATAGGTACATTAATTTTTTATGGTTTTGAATATTACATAAAATGTTTTCAATGTATTCTCAATTTAATGTTTTTGAAAACATTTTCAAGCTTATTTTATATTCTTTCTTTGGAAATGGGATTCAAATAATTTTGAAGCTCTCATTATAATTTTTTCAATGAAATTAGCTTCCAGAATTTTTTCAAAGATTTATTTACTTGTATTATAGATTATTTTCTTGAAAATAGCTTTCAATACATGCAATGTTTTAATGATCCACTTTCAATGAATAATTGTAATTTTCCACAATAAATGTTTTAAAATATATATTTCCAAGTAATTTTACATCTATGATTACATCTATTGACGTTAGTAATACCCTTATAGGAAATGATATAATGGTTCCATTCATATTATTTCATTAATGGTTTATGTTTTTATGGGATGATTATTATGAAACCTATTTCTATTCCACGTGTTATATTCATTTGAATGAAAATTATTTTCACGGGTTATGTATTAATGAATGGATTTTGAATAATGTATGTTTTAAATAGGTTATAATTTTATGAGAATTTTTTTACCCATTGCATTTAATGAGAATATGATATTATGTTTACAAAAACAATATTTTTTATGGGTAATGATACTATGAATGTTTTATTATCTTTTATCACATGTATAAATGATTTTATTAACAAATGGGTGGGCCTATATCTCCCTCAAATGTATTAGGTAATTATTATATATTAATATATAATTATGTGAATCATATTTTTGGGCATGATCCTATAGGGGGTGATGGAAATAATTATCAATTATAAGGAAAGGATTAAGACAGGCGATAGTGGTGTGTCATGCACAATAAGTTTAGTGACCATGATGTTAGAAGATGGGGAAACCTGATCTACTATGAGAAGATGGGGAACCACAATCCCTTACAAGTAAAATACTACCACTGACGATGGTGGTGTGTCCATCCCAGTTGGTGTGAATCCAATGATGCTGATTTATATATTTTATCATTGTTTATTGACATCAAGGGAATAATAACAAATTCTAATATATTCCAAAATTCTTTGACTTATTACGATAATATGCTTTCATTGATTTTTATATTTATTTTTGTTTGATTAAGGTGTTATGATCACTTATGATATATGAAAGAATACATGTTTCTGATCTTAGGATATATTGGGTATGATTTTCTAATTTTACGATCACCATCGAAAACCCATATTCTCATTTAATGTTTATATATATCCATTTTCTACCCTTACTAGTCAGTATATAGAACACTTTTTATGTTTATTTTCCCTGGTTATGAAGATATATATTATGATTTAATTTTTGAAGAAGGGTTCTTGTCATGAATAACCTAGTTGGAGATAAGGTAGCTCAATTATGTACCAGTGATTATGTTTCCATGTCTCCAAATGCACTAGAATATTATATTCATTGAGAGTTTTTTTTATAATGTTTTATGTATTCTGAAATAGGTATGTAATATTAATGTATGAAAAGAGATGGTTTCTATAGTAAAATTGGATCCTTTTGTTCCAATCATGAAATAATGATGATCTCCTGTCAAATTCAAAGGTCGATATACATTTTCACAATGACGGTTCATATCTTTGTTGAGTTTGTGAAGAAGTGTCTTGTATGTCATATCCATGATAACATTGTTCACCAACCACTATAGTTTTTCTACAGTGAATAATATTGGTGACCCTTATGTGTATAGGGATTTGACATTATGGGAACCAATATGAAAGTAAAAATTCATTAGTTTAGGTTAATTTTTCTGAAACTAACTTGTTTTTCAAATGGGATGAATTTTTTCTCACTAAATAAAACAAAATATAGTTCTTGATTGTTTTTGTAATCACTCACATTATCTTAAAATTTTGGGTTTCCCACCCAATTATCATAAAAAACATATCCATATTCTATTCATTCAATTTAATGAAGTTATATTCCTAGTACAACATTTGTTTCAACCATACTTCACAATACCATGCTTAATAAAATTTGTAGATTGATGAATTAAAATAGATCCCCTCTGACATATTATAGAAAATGATAGTCTAGAAAAAAATTACATGTCATAAAAATTTTCATAATTTTCCTTTGAAATACCATACTATAACTCCAAATTCCGCCAAATAAACCCCATACTCGTTCTTATATATAATAAATGAATTTTTAACCATTGAGGTTATCTTTAATGTTATCCAAATAGAGATTAATACATAGTAAACATTTTCAAAAATAGAAAAATTACATCATGTTGATTAAAATTCCCTCAAGTGAAATATAATTTAGAAATACCATATATTTGAGATCCCTAGAATAGGACAGAAAGAGAATTAAATAAGAAGTATCTCCCTTAAAAATTTCAATATGGTGACATTGTACTATCTCTCATATCACCGATGATTCCTATAAAAAACCACAAATATATGAGACCAAATGGGAAGGAACTTACATTATTTATATGTTATATTTAAATGAGGATTAATATTTAAACATTATTTCTAGTGAATATATCACACCTCCCACCAATTATTTGATTCTGATGTAGTTCATCAAGTGAACCCCTATTCAAGGATACACCACCAAAAACTATTATAACCTTCGTATGAGATCTATGAAGTTAAACTAACAGAATCCATTTTTTGTGAATTATTACCTTAAACAATTTATAGTCCCCACAGTCTGATATTTTAATAATTAATCAATAGATCTCATTGTCATTAGTGAATGACATTAAACTATAGTCTCACTTTATGTGATTATAATATTTTCCCTTACATAACATATTTGATATAACTAAGAATAAATCATCCTCAATACATGATTATAAACTATAGATTTATTCAATATCATAATCACGATATGCCCCTTCGAAACAATGGGATGCAAAAAATACCTCATCATAGATTATAAATGAACACTACTGGCATTGGACGTCTTCCAACAAGAGTTATAAAACACTATGTGACATTATTCACATTCCCATGAGATACATAGTTATGAATAGACATAATATCTCCACTTACAAAAATTAATTCATCATGAACTGTTACCCCAGGGAGGGTGGAGATTTTGGTTCAACGACATCTTTTACATTGGCTCGCATAACGTCCAAGCATTTCAACCATAAATTTATTTTTATTTGTTTTTTTATATTTATTCCAAACATTAGATTTCATCACCCTAATTTAATGTCAAATTTTACCTATCTCACACCACATAAAAATTAGTAAAATAGTAATTACCCAAGTACAAGTATAATCAATTTTAAATATTATTTAAATACCGATATTCTAAACATTACAACCTTAAAATGTGTGACATTTGTTTCACGATTTCATTATTTGGTGTAGAGCTTCCATAAATCCGTCACAATTGGTTTGATATCTATAAAACTAACAAGGAATAAAAGACGTACTTATTTATTTTATGGTACATGAATTTCAACCATTAAAGTGTGTTCCCATATTTCTTTATGTCCCATCATTTTCATGGTTATCTTAACGCCTGGTGTTTCAAGAAATCAATTCCCCCAAATCCTTTCACCAAATACTTCACAAAGATGATTCCATGTTAATATATTTGGTCTCAAACTTTTTTGAGATCTAAAACAATATCCATATTGATTCACATTTTCATGGGACACATAGTGATTTTTAGACCTCCTATCTTCAGGCCCAGTCTCAAATTCATCAAAAAAGCATCCATTTCATATAAAATTCTATCCCATTTTTTACCTTATGAAATCATTCAATATTTATTTTCCCCAATCATATGAATTATCTCTCCATCAAATAGAGACACCATCATAACCCCCCATGTGGAAGGAATGTATGGGATGATCAACACATATGCCCTATAAATGTCATCAACACATGAAACTAAATGTAACCGTATCCCATGTACATATGGTTTTCCTTATAGGAAAAATAAAAGATGAAAAAAATGAATGAATTGAAAAAATGACTTTAATTTAATGAATTAATCTATGAAATGAATGTAAAATGCCTTATATCCTGAGTACATGAAGATTCACCATACTCTCCAGAGAAGAAATTGACATACTAGTCATGGTCTTCTAATACATATTGCACCATTACAATGGGTGTCTTTATTCCCACTCCCATTGGATACAAAGATACGACAAGATAGAATTTTATATTTTATCCCCCACCTTTAACTCATTGTTAGGGTTTTACTCCCACAACTTCATGTTTTCAACTTGGGTTTGGTTATTAATGTTTTGTGTAGAAGAGAATATCATTGAGCCTCCATTCAGGTCATTTTATCACCCTTTCATTCCACAAATGCCTCTTTACTACACCCACACTCTATGGTCTAATCATTATGGCGTCAAACTAGAAACTACCCCATTGATTGAGCCTTATAGACATAAACATGTGACAACTACAGTTATGGTTCTATGAAATTAAGTTATAAACCCCAAAAAAAGAATAATACTCCCTTAAATAGACCCTTATCCTCAATAAAATTGTGATGCATCCAATTAAAAGTGTTGAATGACCAAGAAATAACAACCTCAAGATGTGAATTTAAAACTATAGCTTTACACAATATAAAAATAGAATTCCCCATATTATATGAATTGGATGAAAATTGAACCAACGTCCTCGGAAATATTGCTAACAAATAGAATAACTAATTTTTTTGGATTAATCATATGACACATTTGGGATGACCAAACACAATTTTCTTTATCCATGATGTAAAATTATACACTTACCCATTATTAATGTATGATTCCATATATGAAAATAATTGGCATAAAAAATAAAAAATGCATTTAGCATATGAAATTAATTAATATCCTCATCCCATATAAAATAAAAATAAATTATATGAAATCTATGTGATAATTAAAACCTACATCCTCATAACATGATTTTAAAAAATAGCATTACTTATTTTAATACTAGGATTCGTCATTTAAAAATTATGATATGAAGAAAACTTAATGCTCATCCCCATAGAATAAATGACATTGTTACCCTATATTAAACCAGTATTCATCATATGAAATTTATGGGATTACTAAAAATATAGATATCATCATCAGATGGAACTAAAGAGTATCCTTTCCACATAAAAAACTATGATTCCCTATATAAAAGGAATGGTATAACCAAAATCATATTTTCTAAGAACAAGACAATATATTTTATCCTTACACCATACAAAATCAGGATTCCTTATATGATAAGTGTGGAAAGATTAAAAAACAAATTCTTCAGTACATGAAATCAATCTATACTGATAACCAGTAAAAAATAGGGTTCCCACATATGAAATGTAAAAAACCCAAAAAACAATGATCTCGATACATGATGTAAAATTTTATCAATTCCTCATATAAAACAATGTAGCATTATTTGAAAAGTATTGAATGACCAAAAAACCATTTTCCATAGCACATGACATTAAAATTTACTCTTATAAATTATAAAATTGATATGCATTATATGAAATGTAAGGGAAGAAAAAACATCATCCGTAATACATGATGCTAAACTACAGCCTTACCCCATACAAATCTTGGATGACTCATTTGAAATGTATAGTTTCAGAAAATAAATCTACATTCTCACCCATGTTGTGAAACTACAGCCTTAACCTATATAAAAAGAATATGCCTAATATGAAAATCATGAAAAAAAAGAAATGACCTCATTTGATGATTTATGTGGGATATAATACTATGCTCAATTAAAAATGGATGCCTTTTATAAACAATTTGTGATGATTTTATTTTCTCACTGGATAGGACATTACCCCTATAGTATTAGTATCCTACCTCATCACATTTGTAAAACATCATACGTCTTCATTCCAATTACCCTGAGATATATATTAATTCCCATATCTCATAAATAGTGTTTATCGATAAAATTAAATCATTTCTAGGATTCACCTTTTTGGTCCAAACATGATTATCACATATCAACATGTTTGTCTTGTATATTTGAATTCATTGTAGAACAAATCTAAGGGAATTGAACATTCCCTATAGGACATTTCCCACTTCCTATTCGATGCTTTACTAATTCATCAATTTGGATTATCATCATGCTCTTAATCTTTATGGGCTCCCTTCATCAAGGGAGAATATCCACAATGGCTCACTTAACATCTTATGATCACACCTCAATGGATCCTGAGTAACAGATAGAGGGTCACATGTTTTAAACTCACTCAATAATATATCTCTATTTTTATTCTCAATGTACATTAGTGGAGGGTTGCAAAAACAATGTTTTGAACATAGTGATATGTTGTTCCCCACCCATTGATTATTCCCATTTTACTATCCTGGTCATGAAATTCATGGTCTACCACTTTGAAACTACCACAAGTCGGTCACTTTTTCTACTTGTTGTTTACCCCAACAAACAATGGTAACTATCTACCACTCCATGTTTATCATAAATAATGGATCACATATATCATGATTTTGGAGGGATTTTCCTCCTAAAAATTTGAGACTCATGTGTTCCTCTATTTTTTTAATTATACATATTTAAAATAGGAAACCATGTCCTATAATGAAATCATTAAATAATGATCATGTCACCATGAGAATGTGTCTTGTGGTTTAATGAATCCTTGACCCTCAATTAAATGTGGACTGCCACACCATTGTGTTACACATGTAATTTGTTGAATTCACCATTCGAAAAAAACTCAAAAACCATAAACTAGTATTTGATAACCAAGAGTGAATACCTTCAATTATATTCAATTTTTCTCAAATAAGATTTCTGTGTCAGTGCTTTAGTGACCCCTTTTTCACTCGGATAAATATCCCCTATTCCACAAACATTTTATTGAGACATTAAAACCGGTATTCATGAATAATTACTTAAATAAATGTGCGATTCTCTCATGTTTATTCATCAAGATCGATGGATTCCATGGAATACCACTTCAATGAGTTTTGAACCATTTACATCATTAGAAACCATTTAGAGTGATCCCAATCAGGTTCAATTGTTATGAACATAATCTATTTTTTCATTAGGGACCATACACTATGACCATATGCTATATAATTTATATGAAGTATTAAAAACTTATATTATTTTCAATTAAACTATCAAAATTCTATGACCCTAATCGATTAGTCTTGGACTGAAAATTGGGGCATTAAACTTGTTTTAACCCTACAAACTGAACATTAGGACCATATATTATTTGAATCATCTTGGTCTATCTAGTATGACAATAAGCTGCCAATGTGAAGAAGAATAAATTTCGTTCATGTTGATCATCTGTTGAGGTAACCAACAAAAGAGATTGACTACCCATTCATGACACTATTGTTAAATTTTAAAAAGTAGGTAGATAAACATGAATAGATACACGACCATAAAAACCCAATATGGAAACCATCAAAAAATGGGCACGCCCCCTGAATCCATAAATTAAAAATTACAGTTTCAAATTATAATCTTTCATTGGGTCATGAGATTTGTTTTTGGGTACCTTCATTGTGTTACACCCAAACAACCATGTCACATTTTCTTGGAAGGTGTTATTTACATCATTTCACACAACATAAACATAAGATTATAAATGCAGCATTGAACATCCTAATCCCATAGTAATAAATGGTATGATTAATTTTCACACCATTTAAATGTAAAATACATGTTTATCATCCTCATTGTATATCTGTAATAATATTTTTCATCATCCTTATCGCATAATGTAAAACTATGAAGAATATTTGTGCCTCACACCAAATGTACTATTTCGAATTTGCTGATAATCACAAACATCATCATTCATGTTCTTAAAAATGAATCATCACGTGACATGACCTCCCCCTAGGCAGATGAGTCTAAACATTATTTAGATATATACACATAACCTATGTGTTCAAATACATGGGGTCATAATTCTGAGTTGTTGAATTCCATTTAAAAATTACATAAGATACACCACATGATATTCATATCCTTTGTATTGGATCCCCATTCGCTCCCATGTATTAATGGTACCCCCCAATTGAAATGGTGTGTGTCTACACTAACTCACATATTATCCATGAAACATTCCCAAAAATACGGTTGATGTCCTTTTGAGATAAGCCTTGTGTTTTGAACATGGTAAAGTGTTGAATGTAATTTTATTGTCACCACCCTAATAAAAAATTATTCTTCATGATTTGATTCAATCATGGAATTTTGAGATCCATTATGTTCATTGAACCCATATGGGTTCCAATAATGGTTTCCTCCCACTATTCTCTTCATTAAACGAATTTTATTTCGTAGAATTCAACCCCCTAGAATAAACCCTCTCATTATCCAAGCATAGGTTGTGAAAATAATTCATATTTACATAGATCCATGTTATCTAACTATATATCAACCAGTTAGAAAACAACATGTGGTCAATAAACAAATTTATACTATGATGTTTAGACCATAAATTGATGTTATCATAAAAATAATCAGTCGTTCGGTTTTACCCTCTCTCCCACACTAAGAATGAATAATTTTGGGTTTAGGGATTAATTGTTTAATTTAATGTCTATATCATATATATATATAATTGAATGTATTAAAGCAACATGGATGCTTAAATCCAAATTAAGAATGTTTTTGAGGTTCATCCACTTGTGTTAGCCTCTACATTATATTAGTATAAGGTAAAACCCCCTAGGTCTCAACCCTGGTTATTGAGAATTATTTCTAATTAAACTTCTACTCTTTAACCTATAAGGACCTCTGTAGATCATCTAGAGAGACCACCTCATCCATGGAATCCATAAAAATTATTTGGCCATGTCATTCACCTGATTCTATTTGTATTGTAACTCAACCACCAATGAGGATGCAATTACGGCCTTCACCATAGTCGATTCCAATTGAGCCCCTAATTATCCAAATATGACTATATGATTATTAATGATGGATTCATATTGTCATGCATGATATTCTAGGTGTTTACTCTCATATTTATCCATATAGAGGGATTATAATCTCATATCATTCTTCTTATTCAAGCTGACATGAAATTTTTTCAACATAGAATGTTCCCATTTAATTCGAATGTATCAATAAATAGAATGGAGGATGCTAGATACCACAATACAAATCCCTAGGATAACTATCCAATTGTATATAGATTTTACTTAGTTTGGAATATTAGCGAATAGAATCAGAGTGATGAATTATCCACACTCCTCCGTATATTGTGACATATGACTTGGTTTACCAAGGTCCTATTTGAGTGAGAATCCTTAATTCCCTCAGAAAATTGTATATCATACTACGGGAACGCCACCAAAAAATTTTTTTGGGACATCAATAACATAAATCCTTTTTTGGGTTGAGAAATACATCCATGTTAATTCCATTTTCCCAAGACCCATCACATAGAGTGGGAGTGCCCTCAACCTCTTGTGGGACTCCTGATGAAGGATCATTCACATTAGACTCCTAGAAAGAGTTTGAAGACATAATGATCTTCAACACCACTATTGGAATATTATCATCAGTAGCATATTCCAAAATTACATTAAAGAGTGGTTTGGTCCTTAAGTACACCCTGGTAAAATAGGTTCTTGGCTTGATTTCATGCTTCCTCGATTAAGGAAAATTCACCACTAGAACCCTCCTACAAAACTTCAATTGTAGGATCATCCTTAATTCCATACACGATAACAATATTCAAGATAGTAACATTTTATTCAACCAATTCACAAAGATCGAGATTTGTCAAAGCTGGATGAGATCCAAACATGGTTTTCAAGGACATTTCAAAAAGAATCATAGTTGGGTTTAAAATATGACTGAAAAAACACGATGGAAATAGTGAAAAGATGACATTGGAATATATAATGATAAAACATGATGAAAAAGGCAAGAAGATCCATGACAAAATCCATCAAGAGATGTTGTTACCCTACAAGTTGTCTCCTCAATTTCAATCACCCCTTAACTGGAAGATGGATTTATGTGAAAAAAGATATTAGGGACAGTCCCCTCACACGCCCAAATAAGGATTGGGGTACCTTTTCCACTTATGGTGGTTTATCACGATCCACACCATTTTTCATTCACTCTGATTAAAGAAATGTGTAAGGTGATTAATGGAACAATATTAAGGGTTGGGTACTATCCAAGGAAGAGAAGATCATATTTTTCTCCAAATGAATGATAGTAATCTCATCCACATGGGTGACATTGTATTCATCTATTCCATGGTTCATATTTTATCCTTCCCCCTTGATTTCCCCGATAGTCAATTGTTTCATAGAAATACATAAAGAAGATATCATTTGGAAATATGCCATTACGACGGTATTCAAGGAATTATTGATTGTGTGAGACTAGATTTATTGTTATATCTCTACAATGTAATACATTGAATCAGTGATAGAGATAAGATGGCCTACCCTCACATGACCTATATTGGTAAGGAATATCCCATAATAATGGTGACACTTCCATATCCCTTGAATATAGGTGATATATTTATGGATTCCCTAACATTCATTGGAATCATTTGAAATTGAATATATCAGGACCGTAGGCCTTGAATGCTTGCCCTCACATCATTCCATGAGTGTCTTATTTCCTCCAAAATTTATATTACCAAGATAATTAGACCTATTTATCCTCCCCTTCATATAGTTATTACCAAATACATGACCTGAGATTAACATCTCTGTTATGGCTAATCCACCCTTTGGACTGACTCAACCTTCATATAATTCTGTACCATCGACTCTCCCTCAACCCAGTAGTTGATGAAAAAAATCCTTATTTTTCAACCATTGTGCTCCTCCACATCATCATATCCCATGAGAATATATTCTCACCACAAAGTGCATACATGTTTATGATCCCATACGTAAAAGTGGGTGGTCAATGCTCATTTTTACCCACCATATTCACACAAGAACATTATCAATATCGTCATGGGGATCAACTGTTGGAATTTGATACATACTCCTTGTATACCTATGGAGTTATCCACTAGTGGCCTCAAAATAACCTCAGAAACTGATGCAGGAATACATCTTGCAGATCACTATATAGTAAACTATGAATTTAGATACACCACATAAAATGTCCCAATGGTGTGAATGACAATTGATGGTCCATTTTTCGTTTTTCTCCAAAATTACAATGAGTTGGGGGATCATATAAAAAAATGATGCGGTCCCTAAGCATGACCCTTACCTTAGTGTTAGCCAATACCAAGTAGAGAGGATAAATCTCTATGATTTTGAGTAACTAATGACCAGATATTCATATTGGGAGGATATATGGGGTTTAGGTACTTGTATTCCCCACGGAGGTAGCAAAAACAATACTTAAAATAGAAGGTAAAACACACTAGAGTGGAATATTCCCTTAAATAAAGTGGTACAAACCCCTTTACCTCTTTTCCAACACTCACACCTGTAGATTGAAACAAATACCCATAGATATCATGTAATTAATGACGCGAGTTCTTGGTTACATCCTAATGATATCATTATAAACCAATATAATCAAACCATGCAATTACTACCTTAATAGATACTGGGAGCATTAAAACATGACCCTCAAGACTACTACAGCAGCCCCACAACAACCATTGTCTCTCTATTAAGATCTTCAAATATTGGTGGTCCTTACCTTCCTATAATGTCTTAGGGAATTATGTGTTTCTCTCTGGAATCTTGACTACGGAATTTATTTGGATTTAGCTAAACCATTTATTTATGTGTATATCATTCATCCCTAATTTTGGGTAACTCCCCTATTGCACCAAGGGGAGCATAACCCTTGAAATGGATGGAGTCTTCTCTTGGTCACCCCAAATAGATACTATGAGGAAGAATTCATTAGAAAACCCCCTGGTATTGGTATCAATGATATATAGTAGATGTCATAGATGCTGACACTGACCTCCCCATGGTTTAGGTGGACTCTGTTGGTACCCACTTAACACTTTCTCAAATAACTAAAATTATTTCCAACTGAGGGTTGATAAGGAAAGGTTAGGACCATTCCACCTAGTAAATCCCAACCAAGTTTAGTTGACCCTAAAACTCATTGATATAATTGAAAAAACTATACACTATATATCAATTTATTTTGAATTTTACACACTGGAACATGTAATAAATTTATATCCACCCTTTTGAGGGGTTTTCATGCCCTCCGTGAGAGTCATATAATTTTATGTAGGGGATTAATCTTCTTCCAATGCCTCCACACATATGTTTCTCAACTTATTCAATATGGTATCTATAATAAGTTATTTTTATTCCTTCATAATGTGGCCTCTAATATCCAGTATCCATTAATAACACATGAGAATTATCTTGAACATGTCGAAAGGATCATCCAAATAAAAATTGATGAATCAGACAACATCCCTTATTCCAAAACCATACTAAAAAATCCACTTACATAATGGTTATTTCTATGGATCATCTTTCACCTAGTTTTTCATTATTTATTGATCAGACTGATGATAGAAATCTCTCCACAACTATGAAACTTCCATCTATCACCCTTCCCTTATAATTAAAATTATTATCACCTTTGATATACTTTTTATCAATAAAATATAATTATTTTGAAAAAGTTTCATAATGGTTAATTCATGAAGGTTGAGCTCATAAATGTAGTAGGATAATAAAGGTTTATTAAAAGAATAATACAACAAAAAATAAGTTATTTTTTCAAGTGGCGAGGAACAAATCCCAAGAATCTCATGATGGACTTGAGTTTCATCACAATAATGCACTGGAATAGATTTAATGAAACTCTCATGGTCCCGTACATGACCATCTCCTCTATTTAAAGACATGGGGTCACACTGGTTTTTGTGAATATGGAATTTTAATGATTTAATTTTTTGTGGATTAACCTAAGAATTTGAAAATCAATTCCATCATCAGATCCAATTTATATGGGGGTGTCTTGTTTAATATGAAATACATGGGTGATGAGAGCTTTAATAGAAGGCCCTGATAGTTTGATGAAAATTCTGTCCAAATATTGCATAAAAATCAAGTTGATGGTCATGGTCACAAAGGAAAAATACCCTAAAATAGATTTAGTTCACTTGAGCCCCTAAATTTTTTTGTAGAAGTGATAACCTCCACACGTAATATATCTAGTATATGAAAGTCCACATTCTTCCTGGATATGATTTGGAAACATTCATGAAACATAACTAGTGTTTACATAACCCTAGAACTATGAAAAGATCGTAATTTACCATAAATCCACCATCATTTGTGAAATTGATGTCCAGGTCTCTACGGGTTCTATTAATGCCTCCAAATGTAAAAATATTAAGGAGTTTATAACATTTGAGGTTCCAGGAAAATATCTAAATTCATGGTACTCAATGTTATTTTGAGTAAGAGTGGACATGTGTTCCCCACATTATCCAACCATTTCAAAACCACCACCCATGGGTTTTTATGACCACATTTCATGATAGAGATTCAAATTTCTGTCTCATAAGAAAAATAATACATTTTCATAACATTAGGTTTCATGAAATTGATGCCCTTCATGAAACCATCCTCAAGGGAACCAAGACATCACTCCTAAGTAGGGTTACCTTTTGCCTCCAAAAATGTTATTTTTTAAGAACCCTAAAATTTTCAAATCCCATATCATTCAAAATGATATATTTTTTTCTGAAACAAATCTTATATGCCTCTTAATTGTTCCTCCTTTAAACGAATACCATTTCTCAAATTATTTGTCCCCTGGGCCCATATAACAATCTATAACATGTTCATCCACACACCAAACCTCAATGTGACTGGTACAACCAACCTAAATTTGTGGAATTGTGTTAAGTGATTCGTGGGACACTTAATTTCATTTTATCTTTGTAATTGGTATTCTAATGCCTATTGATCCTTATAATAATAGCTCTAATTTTGTGGTCGAAGACTTCCACTCCTCTAGGGTTTTGTCTATGACATACCCCATACAGAGGCGCCTGAGAAAAATTCATTTAAATCATAAATGTGGATTATTAGAGGAAAAATTATTAACTACTTGAATAGATATTAAATTTTTAATATCTACCCCATTCCTTGAAGAAAAATCTCCCTCATGGTGTAGCAACATAAAATATCTGAGTTGCTTGACCAAAAACATCATAGATCCATATCCTAATCATGAGATGATAAAATGAAGAGAAAATTTCTCAAGACATGTTGATAAAATATAGACTTATCCATTGTTATGAGCATAAGATTCCCCAAATATTATAATAATGTGATGGCACCCCCCCCCATATTAATCTACTCCAAGCCTACACCCTTATCACTATAGAATCCAACTCATAGAACTCCATATGTTTGAAACAAATGCATCTCGACCACGAAACTCTTTATATTACTTGATAATCATTACAGAATGATGTCAACCTACATGGATGTGTCCAGTTACATTAACTTAAAATTCAGTGTCGATCAACATTATTTTTGATCCATGCCTGTTAAATATTGAATTTTGGACACATCCTGAGGGTTCAATCCCTACACTCAAATATATTCACTAAATCCTCATGAGTGAAAAACAACTCCCAAGGGACACACTAAAAAAATCACCATGGCTGAAATCATTCTTCTTGGGGACACACTACACCAAAACCCATGAGTAAAAGTTTCAACAATGGGTATATAATCCATGAAATTCCATGTTATAAATCATCCCCCCAAGGGTCAAACTCCACCAAATACCATGATTGATATCATAAACCATGGGTAATAAAATCCAAAAATCCCCTAGTTTGAAATAATCCCCCATAGGAAACAGTAAAACAAATATCAGGTGTCAAATATTATCCCATAAGGGGAATAATTTACCAAAACACCATGTGTGTTAACAACCCCTAAGTGGAAACACTCCAAAAAAATCCCAAGTGTGAAATCATACCCATTTGGACACACATTAACTAATCCCAATTCTAAAATATTCCCTACTTTTGGACACACTCCACCACATTCCATGCATTATATCTTCCATGGGGTACAAATTATAACCAAAACCCATATTGTGATATCTACCCCTCTAGGGAGACACTCTACGAAATGTCATGTATAAAATCACCCCCCTGGGGACACAGATAAAGAAATTCCATTTCTAAAATCATCTACACAAGAGACACACTTAACAAAATACTCATGTGTGATCATAATTCCCCCTAATAACATACAGAACCACCCATATGTCCCACAAAATGTTACACCTTTGAACCACCTGTCCCTAATAGGTGTTAAACCTATGACCAAACATGCAATGGCCCAATTTTTTTAATGGAAACTACATTCTTATAAATATTACATTAAACCACATAATAATTAACTACTAAGTGATAATTGACCTTTAAACATAAGTTGTCAGTTTTGTGTTTGGAATTTTGAAAATCTAACACACACTGTTGTGTTCAAGATGTTTTTTAGAGTCTAATAATTATTTTAATGAATAGTAACCTACCCTAATGAGTATTAAAATTCCATTATGAATATTGACATACCCTAATGAATACTAACCTCACTTATGGTGGTATAAAAATAATATTCATGTTGGAAGTACGATATACCTATAGTTTAGAATGAGTTAATGAATGTTTTAAAACTAGTTTTGATAATTACTTATTATTTTAATTAAATATTAAAATAAACATATTTAGAAAATTATTTCTGAAAAATGGACTTCATTTTTGGATTATACACGTCAGAAAATGATTAGGGTGAATTCTTTAGATTTTTCTGGAATACATGAATTTTTTGATGAATAGTAGAATCTAATAATTCACAATAAATGCTAAAATACGGATTAATTGAGTCATCGATGATGTTATGCTGATGGAAGCCCATTTGGTTCGAATTCACATGACCCATTTACTATTCTTGGTCATGGAATAAATACTATTCTTTGTCTTCTGAAAAAATAATAAATTAAGGATTATAATATCATGAAATCGCTCCTCTCCTCCACTATAAAACCCCCTTCACTTCATCTTCTATACACTCTTCTAAAGTTCCAATACATTCCTAATTTTTGCCCAAATATCTCCCCAAGGTCCTACTCCACGTCTAAAATATCTCAGCCTCCTCAAAATACCCAAACCTCTCCCCTTAATAGGTTCTCAAAAGAAAAATTCGCAAAAGGTAAATTCCTCTTCCCAAATTTCTTCTCTTCTTTTAAGTTCATCTCTTTTTATTTATTTCTTCATCTCCCTTCACCATAATAGCATGAAAAATCCAGTAACATACATGTACTATAATCTCTTCATGCATGTGGAATATTTCTTTATATTCTCTCTTTTCCCCACCGTTTTTTTAAAGAAATTAGAGCACCGTTTGACATGTACTAATTTAGAACATTCAAGGACAACAATTTATCAATTTCTATTGTTATCGTTAATTCTGTTCATGAATCCATCTGTGTTATGGTTGAAACAGATTATTATATATCTAATATATCCTTTTTTGGGTTTTGTAATTCTTTGGTACAAATTTAATTATGTTATAATGCAAAACACATTCTTTGAAATCAAATCCACCGATTAACAGAAACGGTTATCACTGTGGTTATATATATAATAATTAAACATCACTCTAAGTAACCTAATTAAATTTAAAACCACGTAACCTCCTAGTTATATACTAAATAATATTAATACAATTCTTTACAACCACTTTCATCATGCATATAATCCAAACTTGAATATAAGTGAACAGATCTTTTGTAGCCAAGTAAAAAAACGAGCTCGAACTACGAAATTAAACATTATAACTAATCAAAATGGATTTGAATGAACTATAAAGAGTTACAATAAATAAATTACATATATAAAAGGATCTGGAATTATTAATTAATAAATCCTAATATTTTTTATTCAGGTCGTTAATAACACTTGGAGAACACGAAGGGATTTAAGGTAAGGGATCATCTTCTTTCCTCTCTTAGTCAAGATTGTCCTCTATACTATGCCTTTTTTATGAGTACTAAAAAATGATGGGGTACGATTAATAACCTCTCCCATAATTCCTTCTAGCTTTATAAGTTATTATAAACCCCATTTCTCTCTCATCAATCCCTCTTGATCACACCCGACATCATGCCGATAAAATCGTAATGAAATCTACCCGAACCTTCTTTGTTCTTTCGAGTTGCCCTATCTTTCACTAAAAATGTTGTTATATTATCTATTTATGTGATTATTATGAATTCTGGTTAGTTTTTCAAGATTATTTTACCAAGACCCTTTCATCACATTCTTTTGAAGATATACATGATTTTGAAAGATTTTATCCTTAGAAATTTCCGATAAGCAAACCTGTTTTAAGGGACATCCCAATTTTTTACCCAAATTTAAGGTTCACTCTATCCTAGGTTTTAAAACAACATTGTATTTTTAAAACAAGTATTATTATTATGAAAAACTTATTGGTTTAATTATGGTTTTATATAAAGGAATGTCCTCTTTTCTATTTGAAAACCTCTGGAGTGTTTTCCTTAAAAACGCACAAAACTGTTATAATGATAATGTTTCAAAATTACATTTTTAAAATGTTGTCACCACTTAAAATGTTATATGACTATTTTAAACAATGAATTTCCATGTATGTTCTAATAATTTTCTTTCATGGACACTTTTTTGATACACCCATTGGATATTTTTTATTTCATGTTTGGGGTACCCAATTCCTTCCATGTGAACCCTTATGTTTATGTATGGTTCATTATGTATGATTATTTATGTGGTAATATTTTTCATGTGGAATGAATATTCATGAATATGTTTAGATGGGTGCGCCCAGATAGCACTCCAATGCATTGGTTAAGGTTAAGAATCATGAGATGTGATGTGAAACGGGATTGGCGGTTATCCTTGAACCGTACTAAAATGGGAAACATGATTGGAGGTTATCCTTGACCTGTAAAAAAGATATGATTTATGATTCTGCCACATTTATATGATTCCATGTTTACATGATCCCATGCTTATATTAAAATATTTTATAAGTTTCATGATTTGGATATCTTTTTGTCATGCCTTCTAACTCATGTTCTTGAGATGTATCCTTATGTTTATTCCATTACTGGGATTTTTAGCTCATCCCTTTGTTCATGTGTTCCCCAGGATACCCTATGCATATGTAAGAGCTCAAAGGATATTTGAAGCTATTTATGGAGATTAAATAAGGATATTGTTTTAGTCCCATGTTTTGTATACCTTGTCTTTCAAGATACTAGACATAATGATCCTTGTCTTGTACTCTGATTATTAATTATGCTTAAAATAAAGAAATTTTTTATGTAAAAGGAATGTGTCTCTAGAGTTGGTATCATATGATAGACTATTTCTTTTTTGAGATTAGGAATAGAGATCCATAGAGAGAACCTTAAGGATGAGACTAAGTATAAAAAACAGTCCTATATTTTGGTTAGTATAGATTAAATGGTTTATCAAGAAAATACATCCCTGTCTGGATACGAGTAGGTAGAGGCTACTCTGGAATAGATGTATATAGGGTTAACATTATAAAACACATCTCGGAGATAGACTTGAACGGGAACTGGTGCACAATAACGGGCCTTGCTGCACTCTTGGTTATGACAATTCTGGGGGATATTCTTTTGTAGATTCATGAGCATAGTACAAAACATTATTATGGGACCAAAAAAGCCCATAAAAATATTATTTATAAAATAAATTGAGGATAACCTAGATATAAACCTAAAGAATCAAAAGATAGGATTTACTTCTTCTTTAGAAGATTATCCTTTAAAGTTCAATTTTTTCTTTTTATATTGAATAGATATGTATTCGATACCTCTAATTATACCTTACTTTTCTTAGTTAATGGAAGGAAATAGAAGAACACGTTCCGAAAACCAATGTGATAGGCAATGTAATGATTTCCCTAATGAAAAGACTGATGTTATGGAAGCGGGTGCTCAAAACGTCATGGCGGTACTAGCTCAGTGGGCTCGAGTTGTGAATAATAACTCGAATCAGGTGGAACGGCCCCCTCCTCCAATGAAAGAGCAAGTCACCATAGAATACTTCATGCTCAAAGGCCTCCCATTTTTAGCCGGTCTTCTGATCCCATCCTCGCAGAACATTAGATTAACTCCATTGAAAATATTTTCTCTGTCCTTCAGTGCTCGGAAGAAGAGAAAGGTGTACTGGTAGTCTATCATTTTGATGGGGAAGCTGATTAGTGGTGGACACTGATCAAGAATACAATGTCCCAAGAGGAAATTGATTCCATAGATTGGTAGGAATTCAAGAGGATGATTTTCCATATATATTTTCCTCGAACCCTCTTTCTCAAGAAGGAAAAAGATTTCCTTAGACTAAATCAGAAGGAAGATGAGTCCATCGGGGCCTATGAAGTGAACTTTACAAGGCTTGTAAGGTATGCCTCTATCTTTTTCATGAACACCAAAAGCAAGGTGGATCGCTTCTTTAATGAACTAATGCTGAGTCTACGAAAATTATTGGCGATTCCAGACTTCGACCGCTATGAGTAGATTGTCTGTTGTGCCCTCAAGGTTGAAATGGATATGGGAGACTCTCAGCGGTATCATGGTCCTAGTGAAAATAAGCGTAAAATGGAGAAAAACATGGGTGTTTCATCAAACAAATCCCATGATGGAAAGAAGCCTCACTTTCCCCTTTGCAAGAATTTTGGGAAGAAGCATCTTGGTGACTGTCTCAAGGGAACCAAGAATTGCTTCCAATGCATAAATTTTGGTCATCTAGCATAGAACTGCCGAAGGGATATGAAAAATCCCATTAATGGTGAAGAAGATTGGAAGGTTCAGATCAATACTCCGTATGGAGTGCAGTGTTTAAACTGCAAGAAGCTTGGGCATTATGAGAACAATTTCCCTAAGCCATGGGTTGTTGGAGGCAATCAGAAACAACCTCCAAGGCAACAAAGAAGGTCTTATGCTATTACTACTGGTGAGGTGGTGCCAGAAAACGATGTGGTGACAAGTACGCTTGTTATTCATTCATGAATAGGGAACAGGCTATTTGATTCTAGTTCTACACATTCCTTCATATCTTGCATGTTTAGTAGAACTATTCAAACACCACCTAAAAAATTGGATGAAAAGTTATCTATGAGAATAGAAAATGGGGCAATAATTGCATCCATGGTTTATAAATTCTCACCGATTAGTGTTTTTAGACTGAACATCCCAAAAAATCTTGTCATACTTCCTTTAGTGGAGTTTGATGCTATCTTGGGAATGGATTTTCTATCTTTGTACAAGGCCAACATCAACTGTCGGTAAAGGGAGATTACTCTTCACATCCTGAAGAATTCTACGATTCATTACCAAAGAAAGGTGGAAGATGAGTATCCTTTAGAATCTTCATCTCACGTTTGGATATTTCTTCCTTATGAGCATGCATATCTAGCTCAAATGATTGAGGCAAAGGAGAGAATCCTTTTTGAAGACATGCCCATCGTGATGGATTACACTGATGTATTCCCTAAAGAGTTGCATGGTCTTCCTCCTGACCGATAGGTTGAGTTCTAAATTGATCTTATCCCTGGATCCCTGCCAATCTCTAAGACACCTTATAGAATGACCACCGTAGAGCTGGAAGAGCTAAAGAATTAGTTACATGAGAATATAGAGAAGGGTTTTATACGCCCAAGTGCTAAACTGTGGGGTTCTCTAGTCCTCTTCGTCATAAAAAAGGATGGATCAATGTGCCTCTTAAATTATTATTTTGAGCTCAAAAAAATCACTATAAATAACAAGTATCCACTTCCATGGATATATGGCTTCTTCGATCAGCTTTGTGGGGGATGTTATTTCTCTAAGGTGGACCTTCGGTCAGGATATCACCAACTAAAGGTGAGGAAGGAAGATATTCCAAAGACTGCCTTTCGAACAAGGTATGGACACTATGAGTTCATAGTGATGCCCTTCAAACTCACTAATTCTCCAAAAATTTTATGGATTTAATGAATAGAGTCTTTATAGATTACCTCGACAATTTTGTGGTGGTGTTTATTGATGATATTCTGATATACTGCAAGGGCAAGGAGGAACATGAGGAGAATTTGGAAACTGTGTTAAAAACATTTCGAAGGGAGAAGTTGTTTGTAAAGTATAGTAAATGTGAGTTCTAGATGGGGGGAAGTATCATTCTTGGGGGATGTTATCACTATTGAAGGGATATATCTGGATCCTTCCAAGACGAAGGTAATTGAAGAGTGTCTGAGGCCAACTTCTGTAACAACGATCCACATCATTTTAGGTCTAGCTTGGTATTATCAATGATTCATAATGAACATTTAATGATTGCCAAACCCAATGACCAAGTTGACATAGAAGGGAGTAAAGATCATATGGACCCAGGAATGTGAATACTGTTTCAAGGAGTTGAAAAAGAGGCTTATCACTACACCAGTACTCACACTCCCTTCAAGTGGAGAAATATTTTTGGTGTATAGTGATGCTTTTAAAAAAGGATTAGACTATGTGCTAGTGCATAATGATAAAGTGATATCCTATGCATCAAGGAAGCTGAAAATACATGAGAAAAACTATCCCACACATGATCTGGAGTTGGTGGCTGTGTTCATTGCATTGAAAATCTGGAGGCATTATCTCTATGGGGAAAATTGTGAGATATATACTGACCACCAGAGTCACAAATATATATTCACATAGAAAGAACATAATATGCGCCATCCAAGATAGATAGAGCTCATCAAGGATTATGACTGCTCAATCCACTTCCATCCGGGTAAGGCAAACAAGGTGGTGTATGCTCTCAGTAGAAAGGATCATGCATCTTTATCAATGATATGAATTGAAAAGGATCTGATCTTCTTAGATTTGAAAAGTATGGACATGGGAATAATTAAGGGAGGAACATCATCAATACTTTTTCAAATTACTGCTTAACCATCCCTAATGGAGAAAATAAAGGTTTCTTAATGAAATGATTTGTAAATTCAGAAAGGGGTGGAAGCTGTTAAAAATGGGGAATCCTCTGATTTCAATATTGATGAGGAAGGAGTTGTACGATTTGGGACACGATTATGTGTACCATCTAATCTAGAGATAAAGAAGGAGATATTTAATGATGCATATAGCTCGACCTTCTCTATCCATCATGGATGTACCAAAATTTATCGTGATTTCTGAGAACACTTCTGGTGGGATAACATGAAGAGCGAGATTGTGAAATATATATCAAGGTGCTTGGTATGTCATCAAGTTAAAGCTGAGTGAAAAAATTCCAATGGTATGATGCATCCATTGCCTATACCCATGTGGAAATGGGAAAAGTTTACTATGGACTTTTTCAGGGGTCTCCCGAAGACATCAAAGGGAAATAATGAGATATGGGTTGTGGTTGACCGACTCACCAAGACATTCCATTTCATCACTATTTCAGAAGATCTCTCGCTTGACCAACTTGCAATGTTATATGTGAAGGAAGTGGTGAGACTGCACGGTGTTCCACTCTCAATTGTCTCTGACCGTGATCTCAGGTTAATATCTAAATTCTGGAAGATTCTTCAACCTTCTTTCAGTACTGAATTATGTTTCAGCATGGAATATCACCCCCAGACTGATTGCCAATCTAAATGGACTATTCAGACACTCGAATATATGCTTAGAGCCATCTCTCCAGAATTAAAAGGTGGATGGGATCAACATCTCCCATTGGTTGAGTTATCAAACAACAATACCTTCCACTCGAGTATTCAGATGGCTGCATATGAATCTCTTTATGTAAAGCGATGTAGAACTCCAACCTGTTGGGATAAAGTTGGAGAAATAAAGCTACTTGGACCTGATCTTATTCAAGGGATGACAAAGAAGGTTAAAGTCATCCAGAAACACATCAAACATGATCAATGGTGGAAAAAGATCTATGCTGACAACCGTCGAAGGGACTTGGAGTTCGACATTGGAGATAAAGTCTTCCTTCGAATATCTCCATGGAAGAGAGTCATGTGATTCTGGAAGAAAGGGAAGCTAAGTGCAAGCTATATTGGACCCTTTGAGATCTTTGACCGTATAGGAGTTGTGGCCTATCGACTTGCACTTCCACCGAATATGGCTCATGTTCATGATATTTTTCACGTACCACTCTTGAGGAAGTACATACCTGATCTCTCACATGTACTAAACTCAAAGGTGGTGCAGCTGGAAGATGATATTTCTTATGAGGAGCATCCAGTAAAGAATCTTGATCTGAGAGATAAGGTTTTATGCAACAGGACAACCCATCATGTCAAAGTGTTGTGGATTAACCTTAAGTTTGTGGATGCAACATGGGAACTAGAGGAATCGATGAATAAAAAATACAAACATCTTTTTTTGGCCTAGATTTAAAATGAAATTTCAAGGGTGAAATTTATTAAGGGGAGAAGAATGTAATGACCCGATCTTTTTAATGGAAACTCCCTTCTTATATATATGCCATAAAATCACATAATAATGAACTACTATGTGATAAGTGACCTTTAAACATAAGTTGTCACTTCTGTGTTTAGAATTTTGAAAATCTAACATACACGATTGTGTTCATGATGTTCTTTGGAGTATAATAAAACAAAAATAATATTTGGCGAATAGTAACCTACACTAATGAATAGTAACATATCCTTATGAATAGTGATATACCCTAATTAATAGTAACCTCACTTATGGTGGTATAAAAATAATATTCATGTTGGAAGTATGGTATAATTATATTTTAGAATGAGTTAATGAATGTTTTAAAACTGATCTTGATAATAAATTATTATTTTAATTAAATATTAAAATAATAATATATCGAAAATTATTTTTTAAAAATGGATTTTATTTTTTGATTCAACACGTTAAAAAATTGTTTGGGTTAATGTTTCGGATTTTTTTGAAATACTTGAATATTTTCTGAATAGTAGAATCCGATAATTCACAATAAATGCTAAATAATGGATTAATTGAGTCATCAATGTTGTTCTGATGATGTAAGCCCACTTGGTTTGAATTCACATGAACCATTTACTATTCTTGGTCATCAAATATATACTATTTTTCTCTTGTAATGAAATAATAAATTAAGGACTTTAAAATCACGAAATCCCTCCTCTCCTCCACTATAAAACCCCCCCTTCACTCCCTCTTCTCTCCACTCCTCTCAAGCTCCATGCCTTCTCTAATTTCTGCCCAAATCTCTCCCCAAGGTCCTCCCCCAATTCCAAATGCTGGAAGACTCCTCAAAAAACCAAAACCTCTCCCCTTATGATGTTCTCAAAGGAGGAAGTCTCAAGAGGTAAATTCCTCATCCCAATTTTCTTCTTTTCTTTTAAGCTCTTTTCTTTTTATTTCTTTCCTCACCTCCCATTACAATAATAGATTGAAAAAACCATATAGATAAATGTATTATAATGTCTTCATTCTAGTGGTTATTTCATTATATTATCTCCTTTTTCTACCCGTTAATTTGAAATAAATTAAAGAACCGTTTGAGATGTGCTAATTTAGCACATTCAAGGACAACAGTTTATCAATTTCTATTGTTATAATTAATTGTGGTCATGAAACCATTTTTTGTTATGGTTGAACCAGATTATTATATATTTAATATAATCTATTTTTGGTTTCTGTAATTCTTTGGTACAAATGGAATTATGTTATAATGAAAAACACATTCTTTGTAATCAAATCCACCTATTAACAAAAAGTGTTATCAATAAGGTTGTATATATAATAATTATACATCACTCTAAATAACCTAATTAAAATTAAAAACATGTAAACTCATAGATATGAACTAAATAATATAAATTCAATTCTGGAAATCCACATTCGTCTTGCATATAATCCATACTTGAATATAATTGAACTGATCTTTTAAATCCAAGTAAACAAACGAACCCGAATAATGAAATTGAACCCTATAACTAATCAAAAAGGGTTTTAATAAACTAAAAAGGGTTATAACAAATAAATTACATATAGAATAGGTTATGGACTTATTAATTAATAATGCGTAATTATTTTTATTCAGGTTGTTAATAACAAGTTGAGAACACCAATGGATTTAAGGTAAGGGATCCTCTCTTTTTCTCTCGTAGTCAAGATTGTCCTCTATACTATGCCTTTTTATGTGTACTAGAAAATGATGGGGTATGTTTAATAACATCCCCTATAATTCCTTATGGATTTATAAGTTATGAGAAACCCCATTTATCTCTCATCAATCCCTCTTCGTCGCACCCAACACCATACCGATAAAATCGTAACGAAATCTACCCGAACCTTCTATGTTCTTTCGAGTTACCTTGTATTTCATTCAAAATGGTGTTATATTTTCTATTTATTGGAGTATTATTACTTCTTGTTATTTATAAAATATTCTTATATCAAGACCATTTCATCACTTTCTTTCAGGGATATACATGATTTTGAACGATTCCTTCCTTAGAACTTTCCGATAAGTAAAAATGCTTTAAGGAGACTTCCCAAATTTTTACCCTTATTTAAAGTGCACTATATCCTATGTTTTAATAGAAAAATTGTATTTATAAAATCATTATTTATTATTATGAAAACCTTCTTGGTTAAATTATGGTTTTATATAAAAGAATTTCCTATTATCTGTTTGAAAAACTCTAGAGTGTTTCCTTAAAACTGCACAAAAATGTTTTAATGCTAATGTTTCTAAAATACCTTTTTAATATATTGTACCCACTTAACATGTAATATTCCAATTTTAACCTATTAATTTCCATGTATGTACAAATACATTCCTTTCATGGTTAGTTTATTGATACTCCCATTGGATATGTTTTATGTCATGATTACGGTACCCAATTCTTTCCATGGGTACCCTTATGTTTATGTATGGTTGATTATGTATGATTATTCATGTGGTAAGATTATAAATGTGTAAAGAATATTTATGAATTTTTTGAGAGAGCTGTGCCCAGATAGCACTTCAATGCATTAGGTAAGGTTAATTCTCATGAGATGCGATGGGAAACGGTATTGGCGGTTAGACTTGAACTGCACTAAAATGGAAATGGGATTGGTTGTTAGCCATGAAACATACTAATGATATGATTTAAGATTCTTAAACATTTATATGATTCCATTTTTATATGATCCCATGCTTATATTAAATGATTTTATATGTTTCTTTCTTTGGATATAATTATATAATTCCTTCTAACTCAAGTGCTTGAGATGTGTCCTTATGTTCATTCCTTTACTAGGCTTTTTAGCTCATCCTTTTGTTCATGTGTTCCCCAGGGTACCCTATGCATATGTAAGAGTGAAAAGGATGTCTGATGCTCTTTATGGAGATTGTATAAAGTGTTTTTTTTGTAGTCCCATGTTTTATGTACCTAGTCCTCCAAGACACTAGACATAAAGATCCGTGGATTGTACTCTGATGATTAATTATGCATAAAATCATGAAATGTTTTATGTAAAAGGCCTGGGTCTCTATAAAACATTCCACATAAGATGTCAAATATGGGACCAATCCATCTCCACAAGATGATAAATTTCAATCCCAATATAGAATACCTACCTATTTAACTAAAAATGGTATTCCTAATGTATAAATACATATAAGTGGTATTCCCCATACATCAATAAAATTGTGAATATCATAATATTCGTTATTTTACTTGAATATGTTGGTTGATATGATTTTACTTTGACATTAAAAGAAGAACCTCTTACTGATTCCCAATAACCAAAACCTAGGATATAAATAACATTCATGACATCAATATATAATGATACATTACCAATATTTTTATCTGAACTGGACAAAGGATTAGACCCAGACAATATATAATAAACATAATTAACTGATGTACACCCAGATATAGAATTGTGAATGTGTTTCATGAACATTGCATTAATATAATAGGGTCCTAGGCTAGTTGACAAAATCTATGTAGAAATTAAAGGATTTAAGAATATATATCTATCATCAAATTTCAATCAAGGAGGCAATGTCACTAAAAAAATTTATAGAATCCTCGTGACTTTGGAAGTGAGGAATGTGGGAAATGAGTGAAGAATACCATCACTAGGAATAAATATGGTGTGGAGGCCTAGATTCTAGAGTGTTAGAAATAATTTTGAAAATTATTGTGCTCATTTCACACATATGAATGAAATTATAGTGTTTCTAAAGGATTTGCATAGGTATTAAGTGTATGGTATTTGATGTACTATAGTATATACTCAATGTTTGGAATGTGATGGATTGATATACACTACATGACATATAATACATGACATTAGTGCTATGGTATCTCCAATAAATAATGATGTTACTATATAAATACATTTCAAGGGATAATGAGATATGGTGATGCATTAGATGAATATAATGATAATTTATACAGCTGTTATCTTGATATGTTTAATTAGATAGAGTTAAATCATGATATGTGTAATTAGGGAAGGCCAAAAAACTAATGTAGAAGTAGTGATGAGGACACCTTTTTAAATATATTATATGATCTATAGATTGTGTTTCAAGGCCATATATAGACATGTTATTGATGGTAATTTAGTAATACAATTTAGGTGATGAGATAGATTCCAAAATTGTTCAATAGGATTTGGAATTCCTTATTTATCTTTTGCATAAGAGGTTCCATTGAGGATTCTACACAATTCTACTTGTTATGCACAACTAATGTTTGTTAGAAATGTTTTTTATGCTAGAATGAGCTTGTTAGGGATCAAGATATATATTTGTTTCCCATTAACTGTCATGAGTAGTTTGAGCATTGTAGTCACTACCATATTTATCTTTTTTTTCATGGACATCCTTTTAACTTTTATTAGTTTTCCATAAAAATTGATAAATGAAAATATGTATTATTTCATTATATATAAGAGGGATATTTTTTTACTTTTGTTATTTCATTTTCCTCATTTTCATTTAGGGGGTAATTCGCTCATTTCCATGTATTATATGCCCTCAGTGATTTTTCCATCCCGTTTCATATGGGATGAATGATTCATGTTTCATTATCTCCCTTTTGTTATTTATATACTATGATGTGTACAATTTGGTTATGGGTCATTATTGAGTGGTATTAAATGTTTATAGTGAGTGATAAGATAGAGTATGTCAATAGGCATCAGTGAGGAATACATTGATTAGTCCATAAATAATGTCAAATGTATTTTTAAAGTAATATAATAAACATAGACTGGAATGAAATTGGGTATTTATGTCACCCCTTTGATATAATGGACAGAATTTTATTATTTCAAAGGAAAATATGTGATGTGATATTGGATATAGGTTTGTGACCTAGGATAAAATCATATATACCCCTTTTATTTATTCATATTTAAAATTGGTTGACTGTGTGATTGTATTAAACCATATATAAATTAAAAAATTTATTATATTACATATTATTTATAAATTAATCCCTAACCATTTGTTCTTATGTTGTTATGGATCCAGGATAGCATCATCATATGGATCACACTATATAATTTTAGAAGTATATACCTTTATATCATTTCATTGTATATGTCGATAATAATAACACATTTATGAAGAACATTTGAGAGTTTCATCTGTGGATACTACAGATCTATGAGGGTTCCAATTATGAGGAGGTGATAGGGGCCAATTGGAGGATTTTGAGAGATTGTTTACATTAATCAATTTATAAAAATGGCACATGGTTTTGTTAGATTTTACGATACTACATAGAGTAGTGATGAAATGGTTAATATTTATCCATATAGATTTTAATGATTTGTAGATCTTAATAGATATGTTCATGGAAAAATATAAAATATAATCATTATTATAAACATGATGGAGGATTGTCTTCCAAGGATTATTACCATTCTATAATGTACATCTAGAATTTGGGGGTATAGGATCTAACTTTGAGACCTTCTCTAATATTCATCAAACCTGTTTCATTATGAGGAGGCAAAAGAGTGGAATTTTGAGAAATAAAATTCATCAATTGATTTTGCACTAGGTCATCCAATTTTTTCTACCTATTTTTATCAAGGTGATAGAACTGGAATGATTTATTGTGAGGGAACTATTTAGATTGATATCAAAATGGGAGTATATTATTCAAGGTTCCACTTGTAGAATAACATTGTTCCAGGGTTCCTAGTTTCATAGATAAATGAGAATTCAAAAATTAATGGGTAGGCCATACATCTCTCCTTCTCATTTCTATTTGTGTATAAGCTATGAATAGATTACTATGGTAGTAGATCCAAGTTTCTATTATGGAATCTTATATCATCCATGATGATAATTCTTCACCATTATATAATTTATGAGTGAACTATGTGTTCCACTTCAAGTTCCACAGTGAAGTTTTATATACCAAGTTAAGAGAATAAAAATTCTATATTATTGAGAAAATAGAAAGTAGATGAGATAGATAAAAGTCATCATTGGGACTCCCCTAGTACTCAAAGGGTACTGTGTGGAGGATAATGTGGTTTTCAATTGGTTCATAGGGGTCATGGAGTAGGTTGTGGTCATCTATATTCCACATCCTTTCCAATTTTGAGTGAGTCCCAAAAAAATTATAGGTACCATTTATTTGATTCATTATATAGTGAATGAATATTTTGATTCAGTTGATACATATTCCTTCATATCACCTACCCAGGTCTATGTATTTGGACATGTGTAGGAGATACATTCAATTCCATTGGAACCGACTACAATAGTTAAAGGTGGAGCATTTATGTAATGAATATATAGAGACTACAAGATAGTGTTGGAGAAGAAACACTTTTGGTGAAAAATATATATTTACATATAAACACATAGGAAATCGTTATAATAGGTGTTGTATGTCTGTGTGGTCTTTATCATTCATGATCATTGAGATGATGATGAGTTCATCAAATATTGCACCGAGTGTGTCATATTGGGGTGCAGGAGTTTCATTTATGAAGAACAATGATTGAATCTTGAATTTTGTAATTGATTATCAAAGATTCAGTCAAGTAATAGTAGAGAGAATCTATTCTCTTACATGGGTTAATGATTTGATTGATCACCTCAATGGACCTAGTTGGTTCTTGAAGATTTATTTAAAGTGAGTATAAAATCTGATGTGGGTGAAGTATATGGATAGTACGAATACATATTTCTGATATCAATAGGGGGATAATTAGTTCATATTTATTCCACTATTTTTTGTTAAATATCATTTTATATTAATGGTTTTGATGAATATAGTGCATATGAAATTCCTCGTTCAATTCAGAGTGGTTTTCATTGATTATTCACTTGTTTACTCCATAACTAAGGAAGAGAAAATAGTGCATCAAAATTCCATTTAGGGAGTTCTACTACAGTAGTATATGTTAGTAATTTATTCAATGTATTAGTTATGTTCTCATGTTGTTCGTTTGATAAATAATTCATTGTATTAGTGAGTAATATATATGTATCCAAAAAATTATGAGATAATTGATTCAAATATTTTCCAAAATATTGATTCAATAATTAAAAGATGTAACTTCTATTACCACTCATTTGACATCAAGGAATATATATTATTAGACATTCATATAGACTAATTAGTGTTAAGAAGCCTTTGATTTCTTGATGGAGTAGTTGGTTAGTTCACTAGTTCCAGATATTATAGACGAGGAGTTTAGTTTGATATTTTCTATGAAAATTAATTTTTTTTATTTACATCTGATGTATAATGGTTCATTTGATTTATAAGGGTTTTCATAAATATGTTCCCTTGATCATAAAATTCCCACCATTGATCTGAGATCATGGTAGTCATGTTTTTCAAGATTTCATGGCGACGTTACATAATTATTGAGTACTTTCCAGTTGGTACTTGTCATAAGAGAATGATGTATATCAATTCCATGAATGATTTAAAATTATGAGATTGATCAATTAAAAAATTTATACTATACTATTATTTTATTAATTTGAATAAACCATAAATGTGTAATGTTGTGGCTGATAAATTGAGTTATAAGTCATATAGTGGTTTGGTATATGAATGTTATGAATGCTGAAGAGACAAGGAAGAGATATATTATATACATCACAATATAAAATAGGTTAGTGGTAATGGTTTTCAATTACTTATGATAGTGCAGATATATAATTTTTAAAAGGTGATTGATTCCAACTTGGGAGATTATATGGTGGAGTTTTGGAGACATAGTTTTTTTTTAATTACTCCTCATATGGTTGGTATGAGGAAGAATAAGACCACAGGTTATATTAAATGGGATACTTTTCATCACATTTTTTATGTTTTAGAGGGTTATAATTTGGTCCCATATATCGTTGATGGTGATTCATCCTAGGTTAATATAGTGATATTGTCATCTAACATGGAATTTTTGGTGGCCATTGATGAAGTATGTGTTTCAGAGTTTGTCTTTATGTTTGGTCTGGTAGAAGGTGAAGTTTAAGAACCATGTTTTTGGTTTTTTATAGACATTTAATGTTCCTTGTAGAAATGGGTGGATATATCAATGTAATTAAATATGTCTTCACCTTGATATTAGGGAAACAATTATGTTTGTTGGGTTGCCTTTAAAAATTTAATTAACTGATCCAACATAATAGAAATCAAGGAGTTGATTGTAGTATATGATTTATCGAGGTATTTCTTAGTGGAGGTGGTGAGACTATATGTGGAATTGAGGAAGTAAATCATTTATTTCTATAATTATTTTACCTATATGGTGTGGATAGGTCTCAGTTATGAATTTGTCTCTTATATAATAATTAACAAATATTTTAATCTAATGATGAATGGTTAGAATGTGTAGACTATCGAGACTCTTGAGGATATGATGCGTTTGTATTTGTTGGAATTAATAGTTTCATGGATGAGGAAACATCATTTGGTAATGTTTTATTAGCAACATATTATTAACTCCACCATTGGTATGGATCAATTTGATTATTTCTATAAGCAAGTATGACATTATTTTTTATTCTAGACTAGATTAAGAGTGGCATCAACTCTCATAGTGTAACAAGCGTATAGTATGATAGATATGGTTTAGGATATTCATGAGTGGATTATGTTAGATAAAAATAATTAAATTTTTTTTTCCAATAATATGAGGAGATATATGGGGTTTTTAATCAGAGAATATGTGTTATTGATAGTGTATCCTCGTTGTTGGTAGTGTTGGTTTGGCTATGGGAGTTACCCTTCCACCATTTTCTTGTTCCTTCATGGATTTTTGTCATGTAATTAATGTTTCATATTTGATGGATCATCCACCACTGGTTTGTTAAATGATTGATTCTATCCACGATCACCCCTCTAATATTATCTTATGATGTTCCCACATCATGGATTGGTGTGATATCGATGTTGACATTGATATCACCTTGGGAGATTGGTCTATAGGGATCTAGGTATGAAAATATTAGGTGTTTTTCTGAGTTTATTATCCGATTGGCTTTGGTATTTTGACCACATGGTGGAATTCATGAGAGTATATGTGAATTTGAGTACCATACACATGCTTAGTATCCCATGTGGTTTTTTTTTTCTTTATATTTTTCTCTTGCAGTGATGATCATTGTGGTTTTTATCCTTTATCCAGTAATGAAATAGATTCCTATTTTATGATGTTTTCAGTATGTCCTTATTCATGTATAAGATATTTCATCCCCAAAAATGTATTTTGGATATAGATTTTGGTGTTCTCTGGTATTGAACATTATTCTTCCATTTGAAGTCGTTATGATTTTGTGTTGGTGAGACTCTTGATAGAAATTTGACATGGTTTCTATTTGGATTACCTCATTTCCATCCTTCTCTCTTGGTTTAGCCATAAATTCGCAAGGAATAGAATTTATTTTCAGGTATCAAATGAAAGTTAAAATATCCTAATTTCTCTTCCAAATATGTGTTTTCAAATCCTATGGTTACAACAGGGCCTATAGTTCATAATTAGTAGTTGGGTGTTAGAATTTAGTATAATGGGGAATTTACAACAAGAAATTATGTTCATTTCATGTTTTAGTTGTTCTTGGATTGTGTGGGAGTTTCATTCATTTCTTAATTGGATTTTTAATATTGAGTGATTCATGTTCAAATATTACATTCAAAATATATATGGACTTAATTATATAAAAATAATGGATTTTTTGTATATTTAATCAGATAATTAACACTCATGTCATGAAAATTGGATTCATGATGAGAATTAATTACATGCATTGTGTTTGGAGGAACTTTTTTTCTAAAATATATAAAATAAGGGACATTCAAAAAGTTATTGATAGAGTCATATGGTAAATATACACTAACCATTGTACTTATAAATCCTTTAACACCTTGCTTCCTATTAGACCCTAATTTTTTGACCAAAACTCTAGGAAAACAAAAGTTATTTCTTCAATCATTCAAATTCCCAGTTGAAATGGTCTAATATATAGATTCTTGTGTTTAATATAGTGTTATATTCGATGAGTTCTTACTCTATTTATCTTGTTTTTTATTCTGGGGGGTTTTTTCAAAATTTTAAAAAACATTAATAAATGTAAATATAGTACTTATTCGTTGACTAAAAAAATAAAGTGGATATTTTATTAAATCCACATTATATCACAATATGATAAAAATAAAATTATTGTTAATTTGGGTTTAATTAATTTATTCTTACCTATATTAATGTTAATTGCTAGTGAAATTGAATCATTAATGGTTTTTTTAAAGGTAACAATAACGAAATGATAAATCTAGTCTGTTTTTTGATTTTAGTGTTTTGATGAAACTGTAATATATTCTAGAGATCATGTTAGAATATTTATAGAAATCATAATAGATGATGACATATGTTAACTACATTTTTTATACATAATAAATGAATCAGTTATGTTAGGATTGAAATGTTTTTATTGATAAAGATTAATATTTATGTACTAGTGAGACTATTTTCTTTTTGAAGAAAATTACCAAGATTTTAGGTTATAGATTCTTTGTTAACTAGTTTTTTGTTGTTTTAATTCAATGCATCTATATATGTGACCATTTATTTTCAATTTTATGTGATAATATAATGGGTATTGGAAAATGAAAATGGTTCTAGGATACATGGGGGTTGTAGTAGTATTTGATGATATTGTTGGTGAGATGCAAAGTGATATGCCAGGTGGTGTTGGATAAGGCTATAAGATTACTGGAATATGGTTAATATTGGATAGACCATTTTTATGATTAAAGAGGGGTTCATTATTGATAATTATATATAATGTTATATATGTACAAGAAAAAATTTTATATTAATTTCTTTCCCCACAACATGAGGAATATGGTTATGCATGATTAAGAAAAATAATGGTATCTTAGGAAGTTTTCATTTAGAACATGGAAATATATAATTATAATAATACTTTTATAAAATAATTTTAGACTTTTGGTTAGAAATTTAATGTAGGTTAAACGATTTTTAATATTGGGAAACCAAATTCCACATTGTATTATATTTGGTTTTATTAAATATCACACTGAGGTTACTGAAATGTGAAATGTGAAGATGTAATTAATGGAATATTAATTAACTAACTTAATTTAAATTATATTAAAATAAAAAATTTCATAAATTGATCTATTTTAATGATTTTGTTCATATTGGATTTCTAAGTCATAATTGTGATAGTCAAGTGTCTGGGGGATGATATCTATATTTGAGAATGAGTAGATGTTACTTTTCATAGAGTGATTGTGACATATATGATATTTTGTATGTATTATAATTAAATTTTGATGCCCACCCATAGCAGTAGGGATACTATCATCCAATAAACATTGATATTGTTTTCCCCCTATATCATTTTTTATGGGATAGTTCTGTGACTTCCCATTTTGGATCTATTCTATTAACCTTTTATAAATTTTTATCATTTTTCAAAATAGATAAATTTCTCTATATATTATGGTAGATTGATATACTGAATTATTATTATTTATCAGAAATATATCTATATATATTTCAATATAAAGATTGTTATCCACATGATTTATATGGGATGTGATAGCTTGATGTGAATTACTCAAAATATGGTTATTTATGGTTCATAGTATTAAACATGACGTATAATAATTGAAATATGAGAGGCTATGACTCCCAAATACAACATTTTTACTGTATGGAGACATTACATTGGATGATGAGTTGTGGTGTTGCATGGGATACTTGTTATGATTCATTATCCCATGGTTATTTAAGAAAGATTCTTTTTTAATGTGAGAGATTAGGACTTGGATCATTGCAGAAGAGCTTCAAACCAGAAGTGAAGTTTTATCAGGGTTCCCTTTTTTGTTACGATAAAATAAGATCTACTGTATCTATTTCATGGTGAGATATAACCCTAGTGGGGATGGGTATTTAAAATACCTATTTTTATATGACATTTATTGACCTATTGTTACCTATTATTTATTAATCAATCTTTATCTTTTAGATGATAGAATTTGGGGATGATCATTGTGAGAAATCCTTTAATGCTAACCATATGTATATATTAACTATTTTTATTTTCAACATGATAGGATTAAAGAATGATATGGATATTTCTAGAACATGATTATTCCTAACCAGATAGGACTTCATGGTAGTTGGTTTGTTTTTCTTTCTTAACTTGGGCTTCCATTTCAACATTACTAGTTTTTTAGGAAATCAAATAATCTTACAGGGGTTTTTTACAATATCTACGTAGATTTTGATTATTGTACATATCATATGTTTTATTAATAATGTTATATAAGTGGTTATTTCTTTCAATATTTATATATGATATACCCTAAACTCATTTCATAATCTTGTGGCCTATTAGAGGTGGGATTTGGGGTACAATTATCTCCCATCTCTGATTACCGGACCAGGAGGTGTACCGAAAATGAGAAGGGGTTGTGACAATCGTATTTCTGAATTTTCATTGAAAAACAAATTTAGTTTTAAATATGTTTATTTTTATAATGAGGGTGTATTTAAAGATTAAATATTATACAATTTTTATCAAATAATTGGAGTGATATACTTCTTATTTCAATAGTAAATGGTCAAAAATTGGTCTAAATATCACTTTAATTTTAATTTAGAAATAATATATGTTTTATCTAAAATTGAGGGCATCCTACCATATGTCTCTATTAATGGGGTATTTGAAGTGTTTTTGGAGTTTTAGATAATTATAAAGGGTAATTGGATGTTTTATAAATCATCCTTCAAATTTATCATTAAAAAAAAATTAATTTATAATATGTTGGTAAAATTCCATGAATCCATTCCCAAAATCATATTTGGTTATACTTTGAGAGTATTATATATTTATAATATAAATTTAGAACTACATTTGACAAAACATATTGATTTAATTTTTTTTGATATCACATCGTTTTTGTGGTGTTATTCATTAATTATTCAATCATATTTGGGGCATTGGTGTAATTTTTCCATTATTTGTAATGGTTATTTAGACTTTTCATGGTTTGATATTGAGATGATATATGTTGTAAACAATGTATTTATGGTGTAAAACATCCTTATGTCATCAGAGTTATGTAGAAGACATTATAAGGGGGAGGTTATTCCTTAAATAGAAATCTTACAACATAATATTTGAATTTACATCAGAAGAACTATGAAAGTTTTCTCTAATAAGTGAGACTTTTTACCATGGGTTCCAATTAATTTCATATGTTCATCAATCCATTTTTATTAAATAATGAACTAACATTTTTAATTTGCCTTTTTGTTACCCTAATCTTCCCGACTTATTCATTCAACCTCTCACATTAATCCTATCTCCCTATACTTATGCTCCCATACCTCTCTTCCATGTTTTTGAGCCTCCTCATCCATCTAGTGTCTATTTGTCCAACAATTTTTCATATTAAATTGTTATATGTAGGATCTAAAATTCAATTAGTTCAATTTTTCATTTACCTATCTAAATGGAATGTTAAATATTTTCATATAAATAAGCCCTATTTTTATGGTACACATTTATTTCTCCAATTAATATATTTTGAGACTTAATTTTATGATTTGAGTGGATGGGGGAGTACTACCATTATATGGCAGTATGTCAAGAAAATTTTACCTATTGTAAAGTTGTTTTATATGATGCACGATCATGATGGACACCATAAATTTATTGAATTTATGTAAAACAATAGTTTTTCAATAAATAATTGTTTTTTATGTTATAAGTTATCTTCATTTCATTAATTATTATTAGAGGTCTCCCACATTCTAATGATACACACTAATAGGCGTGTTTATTAGATTTTACGTGACATATTGAATACCAACATGGCTCACCCACCTTCTAAATTTTTTTAGCACCACCTAAATTAAAAGATTGTTGTAATTAAATGTAATTTGGGTGGTATAACCACTAATGATACATTATAATGAATGAAATATTTTATCATAGTTGTATGGAATTTTATGTTGATTCAAAATCCTTTTTTTGGTTTATAAATAAGAATAATTGGTATGTTATTATTGAAAATGATACCCGACCATGGATTCTTCTATTTTTACGATAATCAATCATTTTCCCATTAAATTGTAATATATATGTGTGGAGTCTAGTGTACTTCTGATATTCATGCATGTAATCCTATGGAAATGGGATAATAATTCATGGAATACCATTTAATTATGGTATTCATGCATGTAATCATATATAAATGAGATACTCGGCCATAGAGTCCCTTGTACTATGATTTTTATGGTGTGGTGACCCATTTATTGGCATACATGGGAATTGGATCCATATGATTCATAATGACCTCGATTGGAATATCTGCTTACTCTATGAGATTTTTATAATCTTATATAGACAGATGAGTTAGTTCTTGGGTACAAATTATAATAAGTATGTATGTATATATTATTATATATGTCCCTAAACATATAGATCATATATATTTTTAGTCACATGTTTATAAATTACCCAACTAATTCTAAAGTAGTTATATTAATCTTGGTTACCTTTAGGAACTAAAACAGACTCATTTATAGTTATATGTCTATATTATATAGTAAAATAAAAAAACCTCCATTACATATGCCCTGACTAGATTATACTATAATCCATTTCTGGTGTCCTAATGATTATATTAGACATCTATTTAGGGCTAAAAAATATTACCCAAATAGATATTATGGATGCGTAAAGGGAATGATTGTTATTTCCCTGATTGGATGCCTGATTTAACGTACTATGATTAAGTACATTAGTAGATGAATCAGATTATGATCATGATTCTATGTGAGATAGTTTTTTATCTTTTCCTCTTTTGGAATTTCATGTTTTATATTCCTCTACAATTGTATGTTTTATTCTTTTCATTCATGTTATGTTATCAGGACATGAGAACCATTTTTATATGATATTGATTCCACTTTTATAGTGATTTTTCACCATAATTCTTTGATTTGGTGTCTACCAAATTTAAATTAACAATATTATAAGAAATAAAATCCTTATTGAATTAGATTTTAGTAGTCATGTAATCCAGATTCAAACATGATTCCTGTATTCTATATTAATACCCCAATTACAACATACTTTTTTCTAAATAACATTGGGGATATTTTTATTTCTTCTACTATATCCATACATATATATCATAGTACGCTTCATTGATTCATACTGAAAAAATGTAAGGTTGATCTCAAATCATTACTAAGGGTAATGTATATAAGAAGAAAAAATGAATCAGAAATAATAAATAAAAAATTAAAGGTAAATAACTCAATAAACCTGCCAAGTAATCATCATGATGAAAATGTTTTAAATAAGCTATTAATAAAATTAATAAAAATCCCTTTAAATAACTAGATAATGAAAAATAAATATGGAATAGTTTGACCCTGAAACATATTCAATTTAACTAACGAACACAAAACAAAAATGCATCAATGGAATCTTTGATGCAAATTATATAGGGTAAATAATAAATAAATCTAAATTAGGGAAATCCCTAATTTTTAGATTTCATTTTTCTTAGGATCATAAGACCAATACAATCAAAACCATTAATAAGAAAATTTATAATATTCTAGATACAAAATAATTTCATTCACCTTAACTTATCTCTATTCTAAAGACCATTAACAATATATTTTATCGTGTACACGTTACATAAGGGAAGGGTTTTTCAAACATAATTTCATCCCTTTTGATAATTGATGCATCGAGGGGATATCATTAACTACCCCCCAACTATTGGTGTTACATACAATGGTCCCCAACCCATTATATACTGATCCAAAACAATCTTCATATTTAATAGACAATATACCTTAATAAACATCTGTATTGAATCAGAAGAAGCATTATCAATATTTCCCCAAATAATAAAACATCATTCAATATAAACACTGTATATGAAATGGTATATATTTTATGAAATGAGCATATCTGTGATAAATTATATGGATAGATAAGAGAAAATTATTTTTCAATGATCATATGATATTGAATATTTTAAGGGTACTCAAAAATGAATCAGCGAAGTGAATTTCAATACTATCCTGGGCGACATAAATATCAAAACATATAGATAATGATTAAGGATGGTATGAATACTACATATAAAAATTGGAGTAAAATAAACGATAGTTGTCATTGATAAATAACCATTTGTTTTAGAAACATTCGTAAGGAAAATATACTCTTGTTTTGAAACACCATATGAAAAACAATTCCATTAAAAATAACATTTTATAAAATTTTCCTTAAAAATTATCCTTTTAGACATGAAAATGAAGCTTCAATTAAATTATTTTTAGTAAATCTATATATAAGATATCTGGTAAAAGAAATTTACATTTTCAAAGTAAAAAGATACATAAATTCTTTATTCATAATGAGATAAGAATATTACATTAAAATCATTGGTAAAAAAGAGCTAAAATGACATTACCAAATCATTATTAAAATAAAAAAAATTGAAACATTTTAAAAAAATGGTTTTTGGAAGAAATGTGGTTCAGAGACTAAGTAGGGAAATGGATTTAGATATCCGTAAAAACATTTTCTAAAACATAAGTTGTAGAAAATATTATAAAAATGGTACTAATACTGGTAAATGTTCATGAGTAACAAGTGTATAATGAAATTAAAACGTTTTTTGAAAACCTTTCATGTAATTTCCTAAAATAAGAATAAAAATGAATGATAATTAATATTAATTATGAGGAAAACAATTTTCAAACATCCCAAAGAGTCCCAAAACACATTGAATTATTTTAAATCATATTCCAAATTAAGGAATAATATAAAAATAATTTTTTCAATACCATTATCATAAAAGAATTAATCACAAAATATTACAAAACAGGAAGTGGAAACACTAAAATAAATATGTAAATGGTGGACATGAAATTTATCTCATGGATCTAAATAGTGAGATCCATATATCATACCTTGCATCCAACCTGTATCATGTGTCCTCATATTCTTGAATTAAAATCATATGTTATTTGTTTATATTCTGGATAATCCTTTTCATTTCTATAATAACTTTTATTTCACATATTACCATGTTTCATATAAATACTTAAATAATTAACTTCTCCCAGGGTGTTTCAACTAAATTAATTTTATTTGTTAAGAAATACTTTTGTAGGTGTACTTTGGTCAATAACATCATTATATAACAAAACTTGAAGAATAATCATTACATAATTTCTATATTTATATATCGACAATAATTTTAAAAGCTATCATCATCCATGGTTTTGAAAAATGATCCAACATTACAATCAAAGATATTATCAGTCGTATGTACGCATGGATAACGAACCCATTATTAAATGATCCATATAGAAAGAAGTTATGTAAAAAAATATATTTACATAATTTTAATTATATCATAAATATTTCATTATTTAATCAGATATACATATACATATAATTATTGAGATTTAAAAGGAATCACATATTATCAATGACGCAGTAATCCACACATCCCCGAACAACAGTATATATTTCGAAGTGTGTAAATTGATAATAAATAAAATGATATATATATATATATATTAAATTTATATAAATTTAAATAATTCATGAATATCAGATTTATTTTTTGTATGTGTCAAATTTTTAACTATAATCATTTATTATACATTCCATGTACCATATGAATGAATCACATCACTTTTAAGAAGAGGTAGTCCACACTTCCACAAATGACATTATGATATTTAAAAAGAAAGGAAACAACAACGAAAAGGGTTAATAAATAATTAAATAATAATGATTAAATTATATGTGAACAATGATTCTATCATAATTCTCAACCATTAAATGTGGAAAAGGAAAAAACCAACAACATATTATTGTGAGGTAGTTGTTTCACATACACAAAAATAGTATATTAAATACCCATTAGATGAATGTGTGTAATTTAACATCTAAATCATTAAATAAAAATATAAATTTATCTTTATGATAGTTTATTTATATAAATGTGTAATAATAGGAGTATTGGGGGTGTATAATTGAAATAAAACTAACGAGATTAATGAATTGTGGTACCTCTTTTTCAGGTAACTCATTTTGGATTTTGCCAAAGGGATTATATGGAATGATTTATACCAAATTGGGAGTAACTAAGGTGAGTGGATGGATTTTTTGGATACATTTGATATGATATTTATCTATCAAATGTTTCTTTAGATGTGTGAGTAAGTGTTTGGAGATGAGGTCAATTTATAGTGCAGAATGAGTGGCACTCTTGTAAAATTTTTGAATGGAAATTACACCCACGTGTTTTCCATTGATTGTGAATCCAATATTGGTCCAAAATGGAAAAATGTATTGTAGTGTTTATACATGGACATAAAATGTTTTTTTAAAAATATTTTATTTTATTTTTACACTAACATTTATGGTTTAGTATAATGTTATGCTTAATTTCGCATAAATCATTGTAAATAAATTTAATTACATTAACTAATATTTTTTGTATAAAATGAAGTTGAAAATAATAGATATTTTAAATTACTCCTATTTCATATATTTAATCCATTTATCCAATTTTCAATCATGTATGTGGAAGAAATAAATTTAAATTTAACCCTTTAGACGGGACGACATTGCGGGAGTTTAATGTAAAAAAATTCAAAATATTTCATTGTTTATCTAGTCACTATTAAAGTGAAATTTATTAAAATTAACAATATAAAATTAATTATAAAAAAAACATGTCAAATTATAATTTAAATCCAATCTAAAATATAATTTAACCCTATAAAAAAGTTAGTGGAAACTGTAGTTTTGAATTAAAATTTAGTATTTTTCATTATTCGTTAAAATTGAATCTTTATAGAAAAAGTGACACATTTACCCTAAACAATTTATTATATACATATTTAAAAAGATGAGTTTTTATATATATAATATTTAGATGTTATAAACAATTGATTGAAAATAGTTTCACCATTAAATGGTTGTAATGAAGCCTTAATAAAAATATTGCTTTTATGTGTAAAATTAGGTTTTTTCCAAAAGATTGTCAAATAAATATAATGTATATAAAAAATATTATATTGAATTTAATATATATATATTTGTATATATTACATTAATATCCCTCAAATTTTTTATTTATTTTAATTTATAAGGGAAAACAATTATGTGATCATAATAATAGTTTTATGTAAAAATTTCATTTTAATTTCAATTCGTTCATATATTCATTTATAAATTACATGTTACCAATGAATTAGTTTTGTAAACCATATAACTTCATATGTTAATTAATACAATTTAAAAAATCTAATTTATATATTAGAAAATTAATTATTAATCTTTTAATAATAGATTTTTTTGGTAAAACATATTCTTGCCTTTAACACATGCTATCGAAAAATGCCTCTCTTACTTATAAAATATGCTAACTCATTGTTGGGTGCATTATACTGTATATAATATATAGAATGTATTAAATATTTTAAGTATATTTTAAATTCATACTATATTATGTCGCCATATGCGCGTGGAGTTTCATGTCATACACATAATTAAAAACAAAGTTCTTACTTAATATTTCAAAGGCATTACATTCTACCCACAATAATTAAATTACATCCTTACAATTCAAAATTGATAGTTTGGATTTATTTTTTGATATATACTTTGATTTAAATACCACCACAAGATAAGGGTTCAAGAAACAACTTCTATAAAAGTTATATCGTGAATTACAAAGGTAACATGCACTAAAATGTAACTAGGTCTCTATATCTTAAAATATTAGCATTAAGTAGAGATAGATACATAGATAAATAAAATAAATATTTATATGGATTTATTATGGTCATCAATAATAAATTGGTGAATGATCAATATAATATTTTGGCCTTAAAATACATTAATATTCAAAGATTTAGGAGGACTTCGATTGAACAAAAATTTAGGTATTAGGAAAATATTTTTTTAGATAAATTTCGTAATGATGAAAAATTATTTTAATAACTAATGGTATAGGGAAATATAATTACTTGATATATTTTTATTAACACAATTTTATCATTTTTTTCTTTTTAACATGGTCTAATTCGTATATTACTTCATTATATAGATATCCGATAATGAACCCCATTTTATTGAAGGACTAAAAGTTTAGTTTAGAGATTGTAAATCCATCCATTGTATTTATCTGTAACTACTATGTAAAACAAATAGAGTTAATACATTAATCAATAAACCTAAAAATAAAATTTATAGGTTCATTATTAATATTTATTCATCATCTTGCTTATCTAAAAACAATGTCATATTAACCCGGAGTTTGCATTGGTTAGTTGTTGGCGTGAAACCCATATGGTCCTTTGGTCAATGGTTCACGACCTGTATCCTGTTTTCACATGATTGTTAGTCACCAAACATATATGATTTACTTTTCTAAAACCTACATACTATACATTAAAAAAAATATGATGTACATCCTTTAAATAATATTAATCACTAAATTTATTTTTAACTATTGTTTTTAAAAAAAACCCAATATATAAATACTTTATACATTTATTTCCACATAGGTTAACACATGTTTTTTTGTGTATCACATAATATCATTTATAGTATTTATAAATCAGGAATCCAATTCTTAACTCTAAAATAGAAGAGGTTTAACCTTAATTATTCATTTCCCAAATTCATTATATTTATTTGTAAATTAAATTAGAATTATCCTATGTGAAACCCCCAATAGTGAGAAACTAGGTATGTAGTATAGAATGTTGTCAAATATCACAATAAAATGAGTCAAACATGACACACCGAGTCATATTTGTTACTCTAAGGTAAATCCTTACTAGATTTACATACAAATTTAATATCCATGTATGGATTTATTCATAGAAGTACACACATAATATCGAATCTATCAAAATTATATTGTGTTATTCTATTCATATCCTCAAATTCTACCTTATGGTTATGATCTCTAATATATTTTTTCCTAAATCTAGTTCATATGGATGCTACTAAAAATCCTTTGATTCTAACTATAGTAACCCTAACCGAGGATGCCTATTTTTTTCCTACTACCATTTCATTTTCATGTTTACAATGAATCAAATACTGAAGGAATAAGTGTTTAGAAGTCTTAAAAATCTAGAAACATATATAATAATTATATTTAAAATTAATACACTAAATAAAACATTATTTATTTTCTAAAAATTAACATTTATGATACCTTATTACAAATAATTTATCCATACATATATCTCATTGTAAACTACTTGGATTCCTTATAATGAAAAATAATAAGTGGATGTGAAATACTTAGTAAGAGTAATGTATAGTAAAAAACTAATAAATTAGAGTAAATCAACATGGAATGGAAAATAGTATAATACACATTCAATGTAATCAATAGGATGAAAAGGAAGTGAAAAAACTACAATGAATTGTAAATGAAAATAAATTCCATTCAAATAACTAGATAGGGAAAAAACAAATGGCATGGTATGAAGCTAAAACCAATACCATTTAATCAATGAACTTAAATTTAAATGCACCCACAAATATATCAATGAAAAATAAAATGTATAAATAATAAATGAATATAAATGAGGTAAATTCAAAATCATTGGATTCCATATTTCCTTCCTACATGGTACTAGTGCTGTCAAGACCCTTCACAAGATAATTTATAACATAAAAGGTACAAAATTATTTGGTTTCAACAACCTTATCTCTATAATCAAGACCATTCCCAAGACTGTTATAACATACTAGTTATAAATTCCAAGGCTTTTTCCAACCAAATTGTTTCCCACGAGACTACTGATTTAATGAGATAACTTTATTAACTGTTCCACAACCCATAAGTCTTACCTTACATGGTCCACAAACAATTTCGTACCTATCAAAACAATTCCACTTATCAAATAGATAATAATCCTAAGAAAGTAACCAAATTGAATAATGGATATAGATTTATCAATATTTACCGAAATAAAAAATTATCTACCAAGTAAAAATCCATTTGAAAAATGTTATATTGTTTAACCAATGAATATATCCATAATTAATGATATGAATAGCTATGGTAAATACAATGTTTAGTTAATATATGAAATTTAATATTTCAAGTGGTCTATCAATGGAATCATGGAAGATAATTTCAATAATATCTATGAAAAAATAAATCATAAATCATCCAGAGTAAGATTATGGATGGTTTAAAAAAACCTGTGTGGAGAAAAATTAAGGGTTGTCTTCAATGATTAATAAGGATATATTTTCAATATATTTAATTGAAAAATAACCTTTTTTAAACTTCAGAAAAAAACTTTGAAAATTAATTTTGAAAAAATATCTACAAAATAAAATTCTTTTAATGATGAAATAGAATATTGAATGAAATGAAAATGCGTAAATATATACTTGTTTTATGATGTAAAATTATATTTCATTTAATAGTAAAAATATAGAAACGTTCCATGTTTGGAATGTGGTGAGGTGAATTTCTTATAACATTTGAAAATAAAAAAGGGTAAAAATTCATTATCAGATTAATCTTGAAAAAACACACTTGAAGCATGTTGAAAACATATGGGTTTTAGAATAAAATGATATCTCTGAATAAAGAGATAAATGAAGTTGGGAATTCTCAAAATATATTCAATATCATTTGGACTTCCTAAGAGTTGAATAATGTTACTAATACATGATAATGATCATGAATAACTAGTGGAGAATACAATGAAATGTTTTATTTAACCACAATAATATAATTTAATAAAATGTGTATACACTAGAATGATTAGTAGTTTTTTCTTAAGGAAAATAATCATTAAACATCCCAAAGTGTCCTTTACCACTTTGAAACATTTTAATTCATATGACTCTTGAATGAAATTTATTAAATTAATGTTATAAATATGATGAAGATAAAATTATTCATTATATAATATATCAAAATAGGATGTAGATATAGAAAAATATGTAAATAGTGAAAATGATAATGATCTCACAGATGTAAAAAGTGAGATGAAAATCTCTTACATTGTGTCTGATTTATTTCGTGTGTATTAATATTCTTGAGTGAAAAACATATGATAATTATTTAATTTCAATAGACCTATTTCATTTTTTTTCATAACATTTATTTCACATATTACCATGTTTTATATAATAATTAATCAATTCTGTTTAAGTATGGTGTTATAAATAAATTCAGGTTATGTGTCAAAAACAACTTCTATAGGTCAACTATGGTCTAATGATTCATTATATAACATCTGCAGAAAAATAATGACGAAATAATAATAATATTTATACATTAATTATACTTTTGAAAATAATAATTATATATTATTATGATAAATGAACCAATTTTATAGTCATGGAGACGGTAGGTCGTACGTACACGTGTGTAACATTCCCATTTTTCAATGATCATTATCGATATAAGTTAAGTAACAATAAATCATTCCAAAAATTATCATTATATCATAAAAACCATGTTATTTAATGAAATATACTTATTAATTTCATTCATGTGATGTAAAAATAATCACATCTTGTAGAAGAGGCGATAGCCCACGTGTCCACGAACGATGTTATCACTTTATAAGTGTAATAATGGGTAATATATATATATATATATATTATTTAATGAAAATCAATTACGTTATTATAATAATAATGATTTTTTAGTTAATTTTATTTTTAATTGTGATCTATCATTATTCATTCCAGGTATCATGTTAATGAATCACACCGATTTGAGGAGGAAATAGTCTACACAACCAAAAACTACGTTAACATTTTAAAAAAAATTAATGATTATAGAATTTGTAATAATAGGATTATAGAATAAATAATACAATATATGTATATCATATAAATCTTATATTAATAGATATTGTATCATTATTATCATATTTTAATGGTGTTAAAATAAAAATTAATAACTTTGTTTTTTGAAGCGGTAGTTCACCATAGGCATAAATTGTTTGTTTGTTACCCTTTAGATGGTAGTGTGTGTATGTGTTGGTATAAAATAGAACATAAAAATGAAATATTTTATTGAGTATATGAGTGTGGCTATATAATAATGGAATATGAATTGTTTAGGGAATAATAAATGGAAATTAAAATAAAGTGTCGGAGGTATGATCTTACCTCTTATTCATGTACTCATTTTCTAGTTTGAACTATAGACATTCCATTAATGTATTTATTACTAATCTTCTATATCTAGGATGAGTTGAGGTATGTATATGATATATTTTCATAGATATTTTTGACCAATATTTTTTTGAGATGTGTAAAGAAGTGGGAAGTGATTAGGTCTTTTTATATTGGAGGAGGAGTGGAACACTTATATATTTTGGGAAAGGAAATTCCACACACAATTTTAGAATTTAATTGGATCCATTTATTGTAAAAATTACATCCAATGGATTATATAGTAGATTTGTTTCCATCAATTGAATTTTAGAAAATAATATATGAAATTTAAGACCTCATGTTTATGGAATAGTTCTTTGAGAAGCTTAATTTCAATTTTATCGTTATAATTGATTTCTACTAATCTCACAAATATTTTTAGTCATGAAATTTATTTAACTTATTTTAAATTATAAATTGTTAATATTTAAAATATTTAATCCATTTACCAAATTCCAATAGTATATTTGGTAGAAATTTTTTTAAAATTAATCTCGCTGATGTGACGATAATAGTGGATTTTAATGTAAAAATGTTCGAATGTTTTCTATGTTATTATAGTCAATTTTAAAGTGAAAAAAATTAAAATTACTAAGTTGGATTAATTTATAAAATATTAATTAAAATAATTTTTAAAACTAATTTAATATATAATTTACAATTTTACCTAAGTTAGATGAACAAGAAATTTTGAACTGAAAATCAGAATTTTACATTATGAAGTAAAAAAAGAAACATTTGAGAAAAAAATTATCCTCAACTAATTTGTGTGTTTTTATTTAAAATATGAAGGTTTATTTAACAAATTAAAATCAAAAAGTTCTAAAAATTGTATTTAAAATTGGTTCTCCATTAAAAGGTGGTACAAATGCCTTAATAAAAATATAAATTTTTATGTGAAAAATGGTGGTCATTCTCATCTTATGATGATACAATACATTGGAGAAATAAAAAATTATAATACATAATAGATAATATATATATATATATATTAAATTAACACAACTCACTAATGGAAATAAATATAATTTATTATGGTCAAACAGCTTTGTGGCCATAAAAAAGTTTTCTATAATATATTCCCAATATTGTCAATTGGATCTTATTGTGATTTATAATTTATATGTAACCAATGTATTAGTTTTTTAAACTATATATTTTCATTAGTTATATAATATAATTCATAAATGATAGTCCCGTATATAATTATATTAAATAACATTATTTTAAAATAATATAGTTTTGCATTAAAATATGCATTATGTATAACCCAAGCTAATGTAAAAAGTCGATCTTCTGTGTAATGCAAGATGACTCTATGTTGCATGGATTAAAAAAATAGAATATATTCAATCAATTTAAAATAATATATATATATATATATTAAAATCTCTTCATATTATATTCCCTTCCATTCTTGGTGTTGCAGGTCGTATGCACTATTAAATACAATGTTCATACATTAAATTTTCATATCGTTACATATTTAAACGTTTACTATATATTGACTATTTATGATCCAAAACATTAATTATTAAAATTGCATCTGCATACATTTATTTATTTCCTGGAAACATAACTATGTTCATAACATTATAGTCTCTCCACTATACTATCATAGAACCTCTATGCAAGTCAAAAACATCTAGTGAATAGAGAGGAACACATGAGGCCATTTTAATTATAAATTAAACTAATATTATTAGGATAAATGTTTTAGGCCTCTAAATATTTTTATTATATGATTTATTTATTTTTTCATTATTATCTCTGTTTTCTATATAGGAGATTAGGAATGTGATGTTTTTTTCTTGAGTTTGTGCCTTAGAGTAGATAATCCATGTACATGGAAAGACAAATTACATATAATTGAATTTTTTTTCAATATTTCAAATGTTTGTAGAATTGATTTAACCATTGGGTATTTAACATATTTTGGTGTTTTATTATATTTGTTATTATAATTATTGAATTACATTCTTCCCATTTCATGGAGAAGTAATGGGTTATTGATCTTACATCTTGGAAAACACATGAGTATACATATATAAAGCTTACCATAGGAAATATATTTATAACTATGTGTATTCTCCACTGCATACTACTCATTCCATGAAAATTATTTTTGGGATTGCACTAATGTTTCTTACAGGGAGATGAATAATTGGTCATTTAATATGTGAGAATCATTCTAATCATTTTTCATATATAACATGACAGTGCACAATAAATGTCCACCAATTTCATGTTAAATTTGGAACAACATTTCATATTGGATGAAATGTTTTCTGATTTGATTACATAAATTAAAATTGTAATCTAGGAATCAATTACATATATGATTTGGTAACAGAGACTTAACTAATCATATTTTTTATTGCAACATTTCACAATATATACTAGATGTAATGGTTAGGTAATAGTTATATTAATTTAAAATGGAATCCTATTAGGATTATTTCTTTATAATTTTGGAAGGGTGGCTCATCTAACTATAAAATAATACATATATAAATATTAGTGATGATGTACTTAAATGGAGGTGAATTCATAAATTAAGTAGTTATAATTAAAGGAGTATTCCAATTGAAAATAAATATGTTCTTATAATATACATTATTGTTGACATTCAATATATCAAAAAATATTCCATACAGTACAAAACTGTGAACATGAAATGTCCAAACTTATCGGAAGAGGTAGTGTTTCTGGACACATTTATTTTCTTCTTATCACATAAACCTGGAATTTGGAGTTGGAAATATTTATATATTTTTAAAAGAATATGTGTTAATATCTTATTCAATTATATATTATTATATATGTGTTAATCATTATCTAAGGGATGTGATTGGAAATTTATGATCTTTGACAACCAGATTTAATTGATTTGTTCTCCAGAAGGGTGGAGGTAACCATTTTCTATAATTGGTTGTCCTTTTGACAACTGTATATATTAATATGGTGTTACATGAGGCACTCCTTATATTAATAATATTATAATCAATTATTAATTTTGATATTGATTTCTATGATTTATACACTCTATGGATTGTGGTAAGTTAGGAGGGCCTTATAAGGTAGTGTTAACCTCAAAATTCCTGTAAAAAAACCCGCCCTACAATCTCATTGTATGGTGGTCCACATGATGCAGAGTCCTTGCTAGATTCCTTGTTATCAAACATTTATCATATAGAGATTCATTCACATATGAGGGTCAATGTCATAAGTTATATATTTTTCGATTCATCTATGACATGGTGGCACATGATAACTCAGGTTTATCATTATAATGTAATGGTTTGTGTTTATTTGTAGATATAAGATAAATATTTCTTCATTCCAAAATTGTTGAACGTGGACTATTCTATGGAATTTATATGACTATGGTAGAGAGAAATGTTCGTGATGGAATCTTCATCTCATTTTATAGAATAATATTGCTTCAAATAGACACTTATTAGAGATGATACGACTATATATAGACAATTTGAGGATGGTTTATCATATATCATTTGATCATAGGTGAATTTGTTATGGTTGACCAGAATTTTTGAGTTCGGGAATTATTCCCTCACCAATATGAGAAGAATGAGGGATTCTTATGGTATCATATAGGGTGGGTTAGTTCTGAGACATGGAATTTGTTCTTTGATTAGAAGAAAATGTCACATTAAGACTGCACATAATGGTAATATAATTCAAATGACCCATATTGATAGGTATATTTTGTTTAATCCATGGAAAAAATCTATTGAATATGAATTCCCACAATGCCAAGTACCATGTTGAGTTTCTAGGTTATGTCAGGCTATTACATTGTCAAAAACATTTCACGACAGTCTAATCAATGGCTGGTGGGAGAAGATCAATTCTAGCTCTTCCATTAAGATCATTATTAGTTTCATTTATTTAAGAATCTCTCTAGGATATAACATTATATTCAAAAAATATGATTCCATGTATATTGTTCTGTTAAAGGGGACCTTTCAATGGAAGTCAAGCTTCATCTCAAGGTTGTGTGTTTGGACATATCAATATTGTGTATCATAAACATGAGTAGTAGTGTCCCGTGAAATCTATAGTTTATTTTGTTATTTTAGTTTCCTATATATCATTTTCTATTTTATTTGAATTAAGAATATTCAGATTATTTTTTATATTTGGAAATTATTGAATTTCTATTCTTAGTGTAAGATTAATTTTTGATTAATAATGAATCTCAGCACGATGTTAGGGATCTGATCTAAGAGCTTATTCTATTAAAATAATTTCCCCCATAATATAAGTTTGTATATTTTTGTATGAATCCTTTTTGACCAATACATAATGAGTTTCGACATTATACATAGGGTGTACACATTAGTATCATTTACTGATCACATAGATTACTTTCCCTGATGGTGGTATTTCACATAGCCTAATGGTGGTACATATATATAGAAAGTATATTGTGTTTTCTAAGTTTGAAAATATTTACCCAATCATCATAGGATCGATTCAGTGATATCCCATTTTGTGACACATTTTAGGACTGATCAGGGACATTATTTATAGATTTCTCTCTTGTGAAACATCATTTTAGGAATATATTCCCTCAAGAAACATAGAGGTTACCTCCCATAATAGAGGTAGAGTTCACTAATAATATAGTTCATGGAGTTGCAATAGTATCCATTTATCTTTAATATATAAAACATACATATTTGTCGAAACTCATGAAGAATCGAATGGACATGGACGCTATGGGTTTTATATAACCTAGAACATCACCATGGAACTATTATATCATTTTTATGAAGAAGGTGGATTATACTCTTAGGATTGTTTAGGATAACCAGAGGCCTAATCAGAATTTTATGTTGAATTGGAATCCATTCCCTCAAATAGAATTCTTATGTGACTAGTTCCAAGGAGCTCGAGTTCCCTTGAATATTGATTTTATTTTGAGCTATCACTAGGAGACTATAAGACCATAAAACATACATATTACAAAACTCTATTGTAGAAATGTCTTCTATGAGTATCTACTCAAGATATTTAGTACCACAGATTCACCTGTATTTTTTGTGGCTATAACTGTAACACCCTGATATTTTACGATAATTATTCTTTTTAATTTCTTTGATGTCTTTTTTTGTACGATTCACCAATATTATCTTACACTATACACACCAACGTATTATCTTGTAGTATACACAACACTTTTATTAGCATGTGATGCACACAGTTTCATGTTCAATAAAATAATATTCATTTTACCAAACACCATATATAGATTTTGATCAATTTATAACTGAACTATATTTTCATTATGTTATACACATCATCAAAGTAATCTTTCCCTACACTCTACCATGACTTTGATTCCATTACATGAAAGGGGGACATTCCTCAATAGCGTGTGTTGTACGCAATACAGAGATTCACTAAACAATGATATATTATTATAAAATTATTATGAACTAGCCATTAGGAAAATTATTAATAGTATTTTGAATTTTATAACATTATAATTCATCATAATCATTTTTTAGAATGAGTTCTGAGAACAAAATCAATTTTTCGGATAAAAGAAGTATTTAAAAAAAAGTAGTTTTCCGCCTTTTGATAGCTCACCCAGTTTAAATATAATTTATTAAAAGTTTATAAGTTCAATTTTAAAAAATTAACATTTTCTATTGAATCAGGATATAAAAATTTACATTGGATAAAGTTTTGATATTTTTCTGACAACGATCTTATTTTGATGAATAGTAAAAACACTCTAAATTTTACTTAAAAAAAATTTCTCATCAAGATAATTTATATGGTTAAATTATAATTATATATTGTTTTAAATTATAGATAGAATATATTTTTACTATTTAATATAATATATGCCATTTGAATTAATTCTACATTGAATTCATAGGTAAAAATATTTCAATCTTTGACAATGTTTTAACATTTAAAACATGTTTTCTTAACAATGGGATTATTTTTAAATTAATTACTCCAACTTATGAGTTTTAAGTTTTGAAAAATGGATTCCCTTTTTGGATTCAGTGGGTCTAATTTATGTTAATAGGTTACTTTTATTATTATTATAATATTGATAATATGAATAGTAACTATTTTAATTTTTATTTACTACCGTTAATGGTAAATCGGGTAATTAAGGGTAAAAATAAGACTATAAAATTACCCTGAGACCTGAAAACATTTTATTGGATGAATAAAAGTCGACCCAGATCACATATGGGTCGAAATAGATTCATATCAATGAATTTTGACAAAAAAATATAATTATTATTAAAACCAATGAAAGTGGAAACATATCACTCTCTTATATCATATAAGTTTAAATATTTTAATTTAGTCATAAAACTCATAAAACAACTAAAACAATTGTCTCTAGAAGGATAATAAAATTATCTACATCTTGAGAGTTTATTTAGAATTTTTAGGGATTGAATAATTATCATTAATGAGGACACAATAGTGCTGTAGAAATAATTTTATTGATTGAAGTATCAAATAGATTTTTTAAAAAATATTAAAATAAATATTATATGAACTAATAAATGTTATAACAAAAATTATAGATGAATATTACATGTTAGGAGTCTATTAAATATTTTGGTTCAAATATATCTTTTGTGTGGATTTTATTTAAATTCAAAATAACAAATAGTGTCAAAATTGACACTATTTTTTTATATTAAAATAACATATTATAAAATTAATTAAATATTACAAAATATTTATAAATTATGAATATTAATTTATATGGTCTTAAATTTCATAAATTAACCAATTTAGGACAATTCACAATAGAAGTAATTATTTATAACAATTTAGAATTTAGAATTTTATTACCAAAAATGAAATTAAATAGATTGAATAATGATAAATAAAGTAGATATGGTTTAAAATAAATTACAAACATGTATAAATCATATTGGTTGATGATATTACAACCCTATCTCATCTAATATTCATATTTGAGTCATTTTTTGAGGTTTTTAAGAGGGGTTTGAGTTTATTATAAATTAATATTTTAGAAATTTCCAAAAGTGCCCCTCCCCTCTCTTACAAAAAAAACATCCTCCCTCTCCTCCTCACACCACATTGAGCCTTCAAGCTTGGACAAACCCTGACCATTCGCTTCTCCACTTCTTTAAAAACATACTATTGGTCTTGGTATTCTTCAATGACCAACTTTAGTGCCCAAAGGCGCGTCGAAGAAGAGATAATATCCTTTACCGATTTTTCCAAATTCATTTATTATTAAAATTCATCTTATTTGGTTGTTTCATAATAATGTAATAACATCAGTATCACTCATATACTAATATTTTATTATAAATATTAACCAACCCTATTTCACCTTTTATACATCCTACGGAAAAAGAAATCACTGCGTGTCCCTACGTACGGAATACCCTCTACACGTCGTGGTGTAATCTGTTTTTCCACACCCACCTTACTGGGATGGGTATAAGGGTGTAAAGAATAACTATATATGGTTATTATAACATTATAATAATTCTGAGATATTATATTATCCACTCTAATTCCATTCAATAATTATGGGAACGATATCATCGCTCGTGCATACATACAGATTACTATCTCCACGACGCGATGAGATTCATTATCCAAGTTAACCATTCAAGATTGATTATAAAGTATATATAATAAATAATCATGAAATATATGAAATATATGAAATATCAATAATCTGGATTTATTTATATGTTATTTACTGACATCCATTAAATTCAATAAGGAAACAAAAACATCGTTCAAGTGTATATACGGCCTACCGTCTCTAGGAACTGTGTATCTCATTCCATTTATCGATCTTTTATATATATTTATATTCTGAATATATATTATATATGAATCATGTTTTACATTTTTGATGTATGTAAACATGATCTATGTAATCATATGAATAATTACAAGCCAAAACACAGACGATAAATGAAACGATTTTACCCAAAATGCTACTTTAACATGGAATTGACAAATGAACGGGTGATATAAAGTCGTAATTAAATCATATATGATAACATAAATTTTATTATGGTTCTGTTACAATTTAATAATATGTTTAAACCCACTATTTAGGAGTCTTAGACACATATTTATGAAATTGGACATAAGGTAAGGGAGAATTTTGCAATCACATTTTTATCCGAGATTGCATACACTTAAGTATTTACTGGGGTTATATTTTTCATCCATGTCCATAAAATGTTTTTCATTAAGTGTTTAATTTTCTTCCATGTATTTTTAAACTCATGTTTACCCCTCTTTGACTTTTACATTGTGTTATGGAAGAAATATTTCTTTTGTTTACCATACCTGGTACTTTTTAACTTTTCCGTTAAAAGTATGAGGAAGATGTTTTTATCTTGTTCGTCATGAATGGATTTTTACAGTTTGAAAATGACTTATTTTCATGATGCCTAATCTAAAATATTTCATGATTACTATCAAAAAAACTTTTCTTTTAATATAACATGGCATTGTGTGAAAAAAATGATTTTCAAGAAGAAATTTTATTTTACTCCATAATTCATTTCTATTGTTTAATCAAAACCATTTTCCTTCTAAGATGACATTATTTAATTTGTTTATATTTCATGTATAGTGTCTCTATTATTTACATGGTTTCATTTTTCTTATGACGAAATGATATCCATTTATTTCATATGGATTATGTTATAATGGGATGGTGTTTATGAAACCCGTATTATTCTTTGGGTTATGATGAATGGTTTATGTTTATTTTGTGGCACACGAAAGAATTATTTCATTATGAGAATATTGGGACCTATATCTCCCTCTAATACATTGTGTAATGATTTATATCTCATGATATAGACATGGCTAGAATGGCTAGTGAATCTAGTTCAGTAATACCGGGCTGGAACGACAAGTAGACACGGTTCAGTAATGGAATTCGACCACTATGAAGGTCTTAGAATCAATTCCTTGGCTACTATGGAAATCATAACACGTGATTAATGGTTGTATACAATTCCATGTTTTTTCCCATGTTATTTATCATTATTAATGTTCCATTATGATCTATTCCTTATACACTGCAAGGATTTATGCCATTACTCATGATTTTGATGTTTTATGTTCATCTTCTTATGTTCGAATGTTTAGGGGTTGTTTTATGTTCTCTATGTCTACCCTTACTGAGCATTTGAGCTCACCCTTTTTATGTTTTCCTTTTAAAAGGATATAATGAAAGGTTTTAGGTAAGGAAACCAAAGGGGGAGATCTTTATGGGAGATTTTGAAGATCTTTAACCATGATTAGATGATTCTGTTCCGAGTTTCCAAAGACACTAAACTAATATGGTTTTTGGGCATCTGTTTTTTTATGTATTAAATATTCCGCAAATGTAACGTAATGTCTATGTACGTCAAGCCTTGGGTCTCTATATTTGGTATCGGGACAAAGGCTTAGTTAACCTTCGGAAACTAGGATGTGAAAACTTTAGGGAAATCACTAGAGATATTTCTAAGGTATGTCTAGAGATGTCTTTATGGTTAAGTATACTTATAGGTTATAGTCCTAGAATTACGATACCGATCATAGAATTAAACCTAAGATTTTATTTTTTAAGGCCCTACAAATTTATTATGTTATTTTCCTAGCATTATTTTTTCCTCTCATGAAATTCTTTATGGGTTTTAGATGATGGCTGGAACCCGAAGTAACCGTGTTGATCAATGTAATGGACAATTCAATGATTTTACTGCTGAACAAACCAATGTAATTGGAGATGGAGTGAAAAATCATATTTCTATACCGACACAAGCTATGAATCATTATAGACATACAATTGAGCATATATGGGAGGAATATTCTGTTGAGTCCTTCATGAGGAAATGTCCACCTTATTTCAGTGGGACTTCTGACCCACTTGTTGCTGAATAATGGATCAGTACCATTGAAAAGATATTTTCCATACTTCGTTTTTCAGAACATGAAAAATTCATTCTGGCTATTTACCATTTAGAAGGTGATGCAGACAAGTGGTGGACTCTAATTAAGAATATGAGGCCCTAATATGAAATTGAATACATGGAATGGGATGAGTACAAGAACATATTTTTCAATAAGTCCTTCCCGTGTATTCTTCGAACAAAGAAGGAAAAGGAGTTCCTTGGGCATAAGAAAAAAGATGATGAATCTGTTGGTATATATGTGTTGAATTTTACAAGGCTTTCAAGGTATGAATTTGGCATTATCATCCTACCGGAGAGTAAAGTTGATCGATTCTTCAGGGGCTTAAAACCAAGTCATCGAAGGGCATTACCTATAAAATACATCAGTAGGTATGAAGAAATAGTGCCTTGTGATATCAAGGTAGAATTGGAATTTGGTGTTACATGTCCATATCATGGTTATGATAAGAAACTAAAGATGGAGTTCAAGGAAAAATCTCAAAACTATGGTGAAGAGAAGGCAAATGTTTGGTTATGCTCAAATTGTCAAAAGATGCATGGTGGAGATTTTCTTAAAGGGACTAAAAAATGTTTTAAGTGTGTAAAAGAAAGTCATCGAGCAGCTGAGTGCCGATGTAATGAGAAAAGGGTAGATAACGATATGAATAGATAAAATACTATAGGGAACGCACCAATAACACTTCAATGTTACAATTGTAGGGAAATGGGGAATTATGCTAACCAATTCAATAATCCAAGTTTTAATGATGATCGACCTCAACAACCTCATAAGAAAAAGGACAAAGGGAGGTCACATGCGATCACTATTGGTGATGTTGAGTATGAAAACGATTCGGTGGAATGATTAAGTTTTTATGTAATGAGATTCCAAAATAATTATGTGGAATCTCATTTATAGTATCATGGAATATTAGAATATCTATGTATTGGTTTTTTGAGGTTTTCAATAATAATATGGTACTGGTAACCATGAAAAGAGATTGAAATATTATTGGAAAGCATATGATATGCTCATAATGAAGGGATAAAGAGAGAATGAAATGTTTGATAGTATTAATGAGCTCATATACGGATAAAGTGAAATCATGGTTTGAGTATATAGAAATTTTGGGATTTTGGCAAGTGGAAGGAGTTTAATTCTGATAGCATTCATGTTTTCACTATGATTCTACGGTAATTCATGTTTCAAGAGAATACATGATTACGGTATTACCATGTTTGGAATGTGACCAACATGATATGTCCTATGATATATGGGGTATAAATGATTGTATTCACATGCTCGGTTGATGACATTTATAGTAATCATTTCCTTTATACTATGACCTTGGTTATAAGTAATTTGGATAAGCCTAAAGATTTGAAATGGATTATGTTGGACTTAAGATAATATTGTTTAAGGATATAAACTTTTTTGATATTATTTCCAGAATGTTTTAATAGTCTAGTTTTAGAAAAAGGACAACCTGTAGGATGGGCGACAACCCAATGCGTCGAAGAAGGTTGTGGCAATTGAACCCACAACTGAAGTACGAAATGACATTATCGCCTACCACCGGCCTAGAAGAAGTCACTAGTTAGTAGAAATATGTTTTATTTTATTATGCGATATGATAGATGAAGTACAAGTCCATCTTTGGAACAATATATGATAAATCTCTCCATAATATAGACTTATGTATATAAATTTATCTTACCACATGTTTGAGAAAGATGGAATGACCTGTCAATATATCACATGTTTTTCTAACACATCACAAAAGACAAATTCAACTTCATTTCTTTAATAGATAAAGTGAAATTGTTCAAGGCATAAACAACAATGAGATTGTACCAAAATAAAGTAAGTATTTATTTTAATTAAACAATTCTTCAAAATTTGGTAATTGATCTTGAAAACAAAATTTTTTGTCTTAGTACACTCATATCTATTGAATCATATGGTACCTTAGATCATCACAAATTTAAGTCTTTGTGATTGTTTTCTTTTTCATATCCATGTTCTCTACCCCTCTTCATCTAAACATTATGGTTAGATTTCTCATTCAGATCCATATTTTTCACCTATATTCTCCTACGTGGAAACCAAGTGATAAGTTACTTTGGGTATCCATTATATTTCGTTCATTATTTTTCCAAATTATGTTTTATTATTCCTTTTTACGATGTAGGTTTCTATAAAATAAACATTCAAGTAGAAAACAAATTATAACCCCAATGAATTTCGAAGGAAAAATTCAATTTAAGGGGGGTAGAATGTAACACCCTAGTATTTTATGAGAATTATAATTTTTAATATCTTTTATGTCTTTTTTTGTATGTTTCACCAAGATTAGCTTTCACTATACGCAACACCATATTATCTGGTTGTATACGCAACACTATTCTTGGCTTGTGATGCACACAATTTCATGTTCTTTCAAATAAAATTCATTTTACACAACACCAAGTACAGATTTTGATTAATTTTTAACTAAACTATATTTTGATTATGTTATACGCAATATCAACGTATGCTTTCCCTACACAAAACCTTGACATGGCTTACCTTACATGCAAAAACGACCTTCCCCAATTGTGTGTGTTGTCCGCAATATCGAATTTTAAAAAACAACGATATATTCTTATAATATTATTATGAACAAGCTGTTAGGAATAGTATTGACCAAATTTTGAGTTTTATAACATTATAATTCATCTTACACATTTTCTGGAATGAGTTATGGGAACAAAATCAAATTTTCGGATAAAAGGGGTATTTTAAAAAAAATGCATTTTTGCCACCTCTTGATGGTGCACCCATTTTAAATATAATTATTGAAAATATAATAAGTTTAATTATACAAAATAAACTTCTTCTTCTGAATCAGGATATAAAAATTTACATTGGAGAAAGTATTGATATTTTTCTGACAACGTTCTTATTTTGGTAAATAGTAAAAACACGACAACTTTTACTTAAAAACCAATTTTTTCATCGAGATAATTTATATGGTTAAATTATAATATTAAGTTGTTTTAAAGTATAAATAGATTATATTTTTACCATTTAATATAATTTAAGTCATTAGCAATAATTTTACATTGTATTTATAGGTAAAAACATTTCAATCTTTGACAATGTTTTAACCTTTAAAACACATTTTCTTAACATTGGGATTAATTTCAAATTAAATAATACAACTTCTATGTTTAGAATTTTTAAAATTGGATTCCATATTTGGATTTAGTGGGTACAAATTAATTTAATATTTAACTTTTATTTTTATTTTATTTTTGATATTATGAGTAGTAACTACTGTAATTTTTATTTACTATAGTTAAAGGTAAATCTGGTGATTAAGGGTAAAAATAAGATTATAAAATTACCCTAAGACCTTCCAAAATTCTATTGGATGAATAAAAGTCGACCCATCTCACTTATGGGTCATAATAGATTCATTTCATGAACTTTTGACTAGAAAAAATATATTATTATAATTAAAACAAAAGAAACTGACAACATGCCACTCTCTTATATCTTATAAGTGTAATAATTTTAATTTAGTGATAAACCTAATAAAATATGAATATAAATCGTCACCAGAAATATATTAAAATTATATACATCATTTGAATTTATTTATAATTTTTAGAGATTAAATAATTATCATTAATGATGACACAATAGTGATGTAGAAATTATTTTTTTGATTGAAATATCAAATAAATGGTTTTAAAAATATTAAAATAAATATTATATGAACTAATTTATATTCTCCATAGATTTTCTAGATTAATATGACATATTAGTAGTCTATAAAATATTTTTGTAGAAATATATCCCCGGTTTGGATTTTATTTTTATTCAAATAAATGAATAGGGTCAAAATTGTAACTATTGTTATTTTATAAAAATAACATATTACAAAATTGATTAAAAATTAAAAAAATATTCAAAAAATTTAAATTGAAATTTATATGGTTTAAAATTTCATAATGCATCCAATTATGGACAATTAACAAAACATAAGTAATTATTTATAACAATTTAAACTTTTGAATTTTATTACCTCAAATTAAATTAAATAGATTAAATAATGATAAATAAAGATGATAAGGTTTAAAAAAAATTACCAATATGTATAAATCTTATTTGTTGACGTGATTAAAACCCTATCTCGTCTAATCTTAGAATTTGAGTCATTTGTGGAGGTTTTTAAGTGGGATTTGAGTTTATTATAACTTAATATTTTAGAGGTTTCCAAATGTGGCCCTCTCCTCTCTTATAAAAGGGCACCTCCTCCCTCTCCTCCTCACACCACATTGAGCATTAAATCTCAGCCGGCCCCCACCCATTTAACTTCAACACATCCCTAGAAACATAATATAGATCCTGGCCTTCTTCAAATAACATATTTAGTGCCCTAAGAGGAGGTTTATAAGAGGCGCGTCGAAGAAGAGGTAATATCCTTTACCGATTCTTTAAAATTCATTTCATCATCTAATTCATCTTATTTTTTTTGTTTCATAATAAAGTAATAACATCAGAATCACTCATATACTGATATTTTATTATAAACATGAACCAGCCATATTTTACCTTTTATCTATCCTATGGAAAACGAAATCAGTACACGTGCGTACGAACGAAATACCATCTCCACGCCGTGGTGTAATCTGTTTTCCCACCACCACCATACTTGGATGAGTATAAAGGTGTAAATAATTACTATATATGGTAATTATAACAAGATACAATTTCGGATATATTATATCATCCACTATAATTCCATTCAATAATGATTGGAACGATACCATCACTCGTGCGTACATACGAATTACCATCTCCATAACGTGATGATATTAATTCTCCTAGTTAACTATTAAAGAATGATTATAATGTATATGTAATAAATAATAATGAAATATGTTACATATTAATGATATTGTATTTATGTACATATTATTTACTTACATCTATTCAATTTAATAAGGAAACGAAAACAGTGTTCAAGTGTACGTACGACCTATCGTCTCCATGAATGGTGTATTTATTTCCATTTATCGATCTATTATATATATATATATATAATAAATATATATTATATATACATCATGTTTTACATTCTGGACATAATTAATCATGAACTATGTAATCATATGAAAAATTAAAAGTCAAAACACGAATGATAAATGAAATGATTTTACACAAAACGCTACCTTAACATGGAATTGACAAATGAACGGGTAATATAAAGTCGTAAGTGTATCATATATGATAACATAAATATTATTATAGTTTTGTTTCAAGTTAATAATATTTTTATACTCAATATATAGGAGTCTTGGACACATTCAAGGGAAATTGGACATAAATTAAGGGATAATTTTGGAATCTCATTTTTATCAGAGATTACTTATATGTATGTATTAACTGGGGTTATATTTTTCATCCATATCGATAAAATGTTTTTCATAAAGTGTTTAATATTCCTCCATGTAATTTTAATGTCATGTTTTCCCCTCTTTGACTTTTACATTGTGTTATAGAAGGAATCTTTCTTTTTTTACCATACATGGTACTTTTTTACTTTTCTGTTAAAAGTATGAGGAGAATGTTTTTTTAAATTATATGGAATGAATGGATTTTTATGGTTTCATAATGCCTTATTTTAAAGAAACTTACTCTACAGGATTTCATTATTATTTTCCACAAAATAATTTTCATTTAAAAGTGCATGGAATTTTGTGAAAATAAAATTATTTTTAAGATTAAAAGATATTTTCCTCAAGAATTAATTTAATGTGTTTTTTCAAAACAATTTTCCATATAAGATGACATTATTTAATATGTTTATATTTCAAGTATAATGTCTCCATTATTTAAATGGTTTCATTTTTCTTATGATGAAATGATATCCATTTATTTTATATGGATTATGTTATGATGGGATGGTGTGTATGAATCCCATATTAATTTTTGGGTTATAATGAATGATTTATGTTTATTATGTGGAAAACGAAAAAAAAAATCATTATGAGATGGTGGGACCTATATCTACCTATACTGCATTGGGTAAAGATTTATATCTCATGATATAGACATGGATAGAAGGGATAGTGAATATGATTCAGTAATATAGTGCTGGAATGGCATGTAAACTCGGTTCAGTAATAGACATCATCCACTATGATGGTCTTGGCAGCAATGCCTTAGCTATGATAGAAATCATAACATCTGCTTAGTGGTTTCCCACAATTCCATGTTTTGTTACCATGTTATTTATCATGATTAAAGTTCCTTTTTGATCTAGTCCTTATGATCTACCAAAATTTATGCCATTACTCGTGAATTTTATGTTTTATGTTCATGTTCTTACGTTCAAATGTTTAGGCATTGTTTTATGTTCTCCATGTTCACCCTTACTGAGCATTTGAGATCACCCTTTTTTGTTTTCTTATTACTAGGATATAAAGAATGGTTTTAGAAATGAAAACAAAAGGGGAAAATCTTTATGGGAGATTTTGATGATCTTTCACCATGATTAGAAGATTATGTCTCGATTTTCCAAAGACACTAAACTAATAAGGTCTTTGGGAATCTTTTTTTATGTATTCTGTATTCCAAAAAAGTAATGTAATGTCTATGTACATCATTATTTGGGTATCTGCACTAAATGATTGAGTATTTAACCTGTAACCTGATTCATTTGTGGTAATCTACATCGAAGACCTATTGGTGTATTCTCATATTAGACATGAAAATACAAAATATCCTTATTTTTTTATGAATACAATAATAGTCCAGAGTTTATATTCTTTTGGAAATGAATGTCACTATTGGATTGATAATATTTCATTTTAGGGACACATCATCAAAAAGGATATAGTATTTGTTAACCCATAGAATGTGTGAGATATAGTTTTATACGTATTACTAAAGGATTTCCATTATGTATAAAGATTATTGGGGTTGTATATTTATTATAGAAGATTCATTTATAGAATTTCACATTAAGAGGATCCTATTATAAGATTGAAAAAGAAATGGGTCATGTTTACATGGTCTGAATCATGTTATAATGAAATTCATGAGATCAAAGAGATAATAAATTCAAATCCAATACTTATTCTTCTTGACATGTGTTAAATATATAATGTTTACTATGATTCCTTAGGTAATAGGATTGATAATCATCAATTGAAAGGAGATGATATACAGTGTATAGTTTCCTCTTAATGAGGCATTATGACATGATATACACTAAACATAATCATTATCTTGCATATCTGGTTCATTCCCTCTGCTGTTTGAGGTAATATATGGTGGAAGAGAACATTTAGGTGTATACAGGACAAATATTCCTTTATTACTTATTTACATAGTGTGAAATAAATCTTATAAATTGTAGATGTTTATAATAACTACAATCCATGAAATTTAATCCCGTTTAAATGACTCAGAAGTCACATGATATGGTGGATTATCTTAGATTGAAGTCTCATACATATGTGGATAAGGAGGCTAACATTTAGTGGCAGTTGATTGTCCTATATTTTCATTTGAATCTTGTAGATCAATTCTACCAGGAGTAGACTTCTTATTATATTTTATAGTGAATTATTCTCTTTTTAATGAGTTAATATGAGATAGAATTTTGATCAATAGGGATTGGTCTTACTGAATAGTGTTTTTGGTATGGACCCACTGACTGGATAGGTTTTTAATGTGAATGAGGTCTTTTGCATTAATTTATAAATTTTTTCTTGTAGGAATATGGGAAGAGATAATTTGATAGACTCATTCAATAATTTTGGTAGTATATCTTGACGTCATGATGACGTATTTGGACATAATCCACTAGTATTTTCAACCGGGGATGGAGATATATATAGTTGGATTAATCACTAGATGTACCACTATTCATCTTGTGAAAGTGGAACACTAGCTACCAGTGAAGATTTTTAGCCAGTTCACATTCCAAATACTATGTAGGATGACGTCACCAGGTATTTCAGGATGGGATTACTAAGGTAAACTCATGTTAGTGACGTGACATGATTTATCATAGACCAAATGACAAATTCCTAACACTTTCTATATAAAGGAGAGAAAATTTCTATGGATGATATTGGGAAGGTGTAAATCCAAGATATAATTTTCTTTCATATAATTCAACATCAAATGTTATCAGGAAAAAATGATTAGTTTATGTTGAGTATATGGTAGGAGTTAAAACACTATCTTGGAAAACATGTACTCTTTAGAAAGACCATTCACTAAAGAACAATGAGTTATAGGATCATTTGATTCATATATTAAAGAAAAATGTTCTCAGAAAGTGGCCTTTATATTTGATGTTCATATAAGAAGGTCCTACCTCTTTCCAATGGTTTTTGAAAAAACTTCTTTCTAAAGACATTACAAATTATCCCTTATTGGTCCTTGTACTGTAAGTTGTCTCTTTTAGCCTAGTGTTGGTTTGAGGATGGAGAAGAAATGGTATTATGTACTCATCAAATTCCAATGAAATTGTAGTAAGTACAAAATATCAGAGAGCATATGAATTTAGCTCTTTCAAGATAGAAATCATAAAATTATAGTGACCATTAACCTTTGTAGAATTAGAAGGGAAATCTATTAGTTTATCCATGGTTGTCTCATATAAGGATTTGGATATTTGGAAAACAATCCACACATTATATGAGGCCTTTTGAGACATTATATAGAGTGTATCTAGTAGCCTATTAGTTGATGTTACTTCAATGGTACCAAGCCATGTATGACATTTTCCATATATTTTATATATATTAATATAAATATGACTCATCTAATTATATATATCCTAACGAAATTTAGTTAGAGGATGATTCTTCTTTTGGGTAATATCCTCTATATATCAATGACTATTGGTAGAAGGATCTCAGTAGATAGTTACTTTCCCTTGTAAAGGTGCTATTGAAGCATGGCCAAGTAAATCAAGAGGACTTCTAGCGAGTGGATGATGTACATGCACAGTGGACAAAGTTTTTATACAATAGTTCTCATATACCCTCAGAAGGTCAACACTATGATGATTTTTTTAAGGAGGTATGACATTAAGATTCCATTTTCTTGTTGTGATTCCCTAATTTCTTGTTATACTATTGGGACATTGTTATTTGTTTTCATGATTTAAAAACATTCTAATTCTTCTAGATATTTTTATCTAATGAAAATTAATTACTCATTCAATGGATTTAAATTCAAATGAGTATTTATATTTTAGATGATCTATATAATAAACCATAAGGGGGAGAAAATATGACCTCTGTGAACCCACACTCTTGAATCAGGTTCTTGAATATTAATATTTCCATTTTCGGGAATGATATCAATAATTATGACCCAATTTTTCCATCCAAACCAGAAATTACCAAATGAAATAACTCTAAAACATACATTATCATGGAATTTATAGTTTTAGAGTTTTATATAATATGGAAAAACTCCAACATAAACAATACCAATGTCATTAAATTATCATTTATCACACTTAAGAAATATTTTTTATTTAATATTAATTCAACATCATTGTCTATATTAAATCCGTTATAAACATAATTAAAAAATATGCATTATTTATAACATATATAAGAGGAAATATAATAAGGGTGCTCTCAAATGGCCATAAAGTGTAACCATAAAATTTTAATTTCTTTAATGTGTATAAGAAGTCTATAAGGGCTTGACTACATAATTATTGTGAATGAGAAAATCATAATATAAAACAGTATAATATATATCATGAAGCTTGTAATTAAGCTTTTTAATTAATTAAAGTGCCTAATAAATAAATAATCATGATCCATTTGAGGTCAATATTGGTCAATGAAAACTTTATAATCCCATGGAATACACCTATAAACAGTTTTAGTGACTAAAATAATCATCGTCATAGAACCCTTATATAATAATAACAATCAGAATAACCGCATAAAATAAATCCAATGTAATTATCTTCATAGTGTAATCATTACCAAAAGAGTTGGATCATGAAATGAGTTTCCCCACTATATAATCTACGATAGGCCAACATGATGATATCTGGACACATCTATCATAACATTCATAAAGAGATAACCTGATGGTATCTTGGTGAACTAATTATATATAATGTCTACAAACCATTAAAAATGTATATTGAGCATATAAATCATTTTTAACACATAAAAATGTCATTATTCATTTCATAACATGGTTAAGATACGGAAAGTAAAACACATCCCTAATAATCTCAATGGAATAATATTAACATTTGGAAATGAAAGGGTTGCATTAAAAATATTTCAAATGTGAATAACCCATGGAAATGAAATAGATTACATAATAACTTTGATAAAATATTTTTCTATCTAGAGAACCAATGATGATGTTATCAATTCTAAAATATTCCCATTAGAGTATAATAAATAACAAGGGTTTTTGATATTGATGAGTGGAAAGACCACTAAAATATCTTTTAATGATTTTTGAGGAAAATAACATTTTCATTTTGAAAATATCATTTTAAAACAAAATAAACAAATAGTATTATGAAAATAGTTTTCCTTTAAAACATTCATGGAAACACAGAATTGTGGCTTTAAATATCATTTAGATAATTTATTGAGCAAATTATCCTTTCCATTTTTAATTCTTGTTTCATCATATTTTAAACCCCCATAATTTAATTTAACCTTCAATAAATATAATGGATTATTCGATGAATATAATTTTCATAATGGATGAAAACTATATTAATTCTATAATTGTTAAAAAAATCATTTCACAAGTTTTGGAAAAGCCATAAGATCATTTTTTGGTAAAAAAAATGATGATTACAAACAATGTGATTTTTTATAAAAAATATTGCAAAAATTCCATTAATATACCATTTTAATAAATAATTTTTTTTCTGAAAACAAGGTATTTTAATGACCTGAGATTTGACCAAAGAGGGAAATAGAGTTGATATGTATTAAAAACATTTTCTCTATTTTTTGAGTAGCAATGATTGGAAAATTGGTACTAATTCATGAATATTTTATCAATAAAAATATTATAATAGAATTCATGGTATTACTAATATTCATATAATATGATTTCAACACTAGTTATGTAATCATAAACAATCATGAAATATGATGTGATTAGGACAAAAAAAAATTACCACATGGGTAACATTGAATCATAATCCCAATGAAAGGGGAAAAATAACTAAAAAATAAAATACAACGGGAAAATATTTAATAATAATATTACCAAATAAATGGGATTTATATACCCTTTATAAAATAAAATAAGTGAATTACATGACATAAGTCACAATGAATGAATATTGAGAAAATTACCTATTAACGTGTTAGTAAATTATTTAATCCAAATTCCATGTAAGGAATAATATAAAATACATCATTAAATATAATTAATGAATTTAGATTAAATATATAAAATCTTAAAGTGTTAATAATATATAGCACACAAAACTAATGTGTGGTGAATGTTTATATGCATCCCAGATATAAAAGAGATAATAAAAATCACAATGCAAGATATTCCTTTCAGTTGAACAGTATTTGAACTCATATTAGCATTTTAAAATATGTTATTATATTAATTAAGAACGATTTAAATAATATTAATATCATATATGATCCTTTCACAATATACTATTTCCTTTTTTTAATTATATTTTATTATTTATATATTTTTTAGTGTTAATTACCTAAATTTATTATTCATGTTCTTTTGTGAATGTTTTGGTTGTTATTCATATTGTATAGTGATATAATATCCATATTAATATACATAGAATAACTATAATATTTATCTATAAATTATATATTTTATACACTTAATTAACATTATTTTTTGATAAATGATTTATGTTACGATCATGGCGATGACATGTCGTACGCATGAATGAGAAACGTATCCAATTTTCTATGATCATTAATAATGGAAGGTAAGTGATATTTTATATCACCAACATGATCAAAATATCATAAATGTAGTATTGTTTTATTAAATATATATATATATATATATATCATTCATGTTTTGTGGTGATGAAGAGAGAGTCTAATCACATTATGAAGCTGATAGTCCATACATACTTGAATGGTGATATCATCATTTTATTATAAATATAAATTTATATATTATCATTAAAAAATGATAAATAATTCATTAATATGATAATTACATCACTTATTATTTCATTTCATGTAAATCATTAGGGAAAGATGAATCACATTGCTTCATGTTGTTGTAGGACGTCGTACAAACAATCAACGTCCTAGAACACCCTATAGAATGTAATGTAAAAAAGTATATAATGAATCAATAGGTAAAATAATGTTTTCGATATCCAATATATACTTTAGAACCATCTCCATACCGAACCTTGGTAGAAATTGATAGAATGAAGATGGAGATAGTTTGGCGACAGGTAGTCCACCATATACAAAAATGATTATTTCCTTACAAATTGGTTGGAAATAATGAAGGTTCTTGGTCAATATCGTGTTATAAAAAAATAAAAGTATATAATATATCTTTATGTAATCATATAATAATGTATTATATAAAATTTATTGTGTATGAGAAAGAAATATAATTAAAACATATATTCAAGAATGTTACCTCTTCTTCAGTTAAACTTCTTATGTTTTCACAAAAAACCATACTATGGTTGATTTAATCCAAAAATATGACTCTGATTTTTAAGGTTAGAAAATTAGGAATAAATCTATGCATGTATTGGAAAATTAAATTTTTCCATAGTTTGAAAAAATATAAGAGTTTTTGTGGCCTTTTATAATTGATCAGTGTGACATATTTTAATTATTGAAAATATTTAATAATACAAATATTTTACACAGAAAAAATCTCTCAAAATCGACCATTATAGAATCTATAAGATATAAGGTATAAATATTTCCATAAAATGGTAGTTGGATATGTTTATAGGACATTTTAACCATACCTTCTTAGTTTAACCATTGATAAATCCATTTTATTACCAAAACAATGATATTTCTTATATTATTTTCACTAATTAATTTGGATAAAAATTTACCTTAACTCATTATAAATTATCATTTATTTTGATTCTAAAAAATAAATAAATTTCTAAAACAAAATTCTATGAAACTGAAAATTTTAATTTAATATTCATTATCCAGGTGTAACATGAAAGGACATATTCTTATAAAAATGTTCAAAAGTTTATGATTGTTTTTTTATCAAATTTCAAATTAAAAATTATTTAATTATACTAAATAAGATATATTGATATAAAATTTTAATATTATTAGTTTCAAACAAATTTAAATTATTATATAATTTATAAATAATTTAAATGAGAAGAGAATTTTTAATCATATTTCATTATTTCTCATTATTATTCTAAAAATATATCTTTTTATAAAATTCTCAAAATTTCCAATAATATAAATATGAATTTATTTGTTAAAAATATATTATTTTGAAATATTTTTCCTAATGTGGAAAAATCCTAATTTTAAAAAACCCACAGAAAAATTGAAAAAACATGTTCTTATGAACTTTAATTTTTCCTGAACAAAATTATTTTTTGTTAGCACAATGTGTAATAATAATTATTGTTTGAATATAAATTAATATTTATTGATATATAATTTATACATTTAATTTATTTAAATCGTTTTTTTGGGTTCTTTTAACTAACTAAAATGGTGGAACATTATATTCTTAAAAACACTTAAAATTAAATTACTTTTTAAGCTGAAAAACGTAAAAAAATAGAAAAATAAATACAATTAAAACAAAAAATATATATTAATTGAAATAATATTTTATAAATAATATGAATTTTAAAATAATTAATTTATTGAAATTAAATGACATTTTTACAAAAATATTTATTTTTTAAAATTCACTTAAAAGTCAATATTTCATAAAAAATACCAATGTATCATCCTATGTAAATTTTAATACAACATTTTCAAAAAATATTTTCATTTTCTCAAATATATTTTCTAAAAGATTCAAAAATTAATTATATTATTTTTTCATGAAATTCATTAAAAAATAATTTTGAATGAAAATATATTTGATAAATGAAATTTCCTTATAAAAAGATGATTGTTTGTTTACTAAATATTATAAAATAATTTATATAGTGTAGTATATATATATATATATCAAATTATATAATGTTTTTCCAAACAGAATATTTAATAACATTATGATAACAATTACAAATATTATCAGATGTTTTATCTAATTATTTCATTTTGAATATGCTATCAAATAAATATCATGTGAGATGTACCCCAAGCAATCAGATAGAATATAATTAATTTATAAGAAATATATTCTAATGACGTGGGGTATTAGATTCTATTCTCAAATCATTGTTTTATGTAATTTATGATATTGGTCATACATTATTTTTCCAAATTATCAAGTTGCTACATCATTTAACATTTAATATTTTGTATCCATGTAATTTAGACATTTTCTTGTAATTATGGGTTGTAAATTAGAGAAACAATTTTTATAAGACCAAATCATAAAAAGTGTTCGTAAAAAATCCTGTTAAAAATAGACAATGGGAACTATGAACGTCAAATGGAATGAAATATAACTAGGATTCCAAATTGATGAAAATTTCTATAAATTTTATTAAAAAAAATAATTATAGAGAATGATTAAAGTAATAAACACATTATTTTGAATTTTCAATGGAATGTTAAGGGAACAATATCAAAAAAAAATAAGTTATAAAATATCATGTCATTCATTATATTTAATTATAAAAAAAAGTTCAATAAAGTTAATGTTATATTTCATGAAAATTTATAATCACTACAAACTAAGAGAATAAGGAACTTTTACTAATTGATGAGTATAAATTCACAATTTATTGAAAATCTACAAAATTATCTTCTTTTTCTCCAAATGATGAGTATTCAAGATGAATTTTACCTACATAAGGCACTAATATCCTATAATAAATACCATATAACCATAATGGGATAAAAATATTTTCCATATACCATTAAAACTTTTACATAAAAAAAAGTATTCACATGGTAAGATAATTCCCAAATTGCATAAACATTCATATGACACATTAATCATAAAAACTAAATAGTAATAACTAGTATTACAATTATAAACTTCTATAAAATTATATACCATAAAAACTCAATAGTTTTCTATACCTATCATCTTTCAGTAACAATAATTTTGAGATATTTTTTAGATGTAACATTAATCAATAATTCAATAATGATATTTTTAATATTGTTTTACTCTAAATGAAGAAGTTTTTTAAAAAAATATCAAAGATCATATAAACACTAAAGGATAACAATACATTTTATATTATTTCCACTAAATTTAAATAAAAACATCATGTTGAAGAAATAATTATATATACTCAAAATGATAAATTATTACCAAAAATTCATTATTTTCATTAAAATATCTCCACCTAAAAAATTATTTTGGTGAATAATAGATAGAACATATGCTCATTCTTATGCATATAGACCTATTATGGTATAAAAAACTATTTTGATAACACCTGATAAATACATCATAGTATCCAATGTTATTTAAACCAACATATTCTACCAATGATAAAAGACATGAACCTGCACTCTTGTATCCGATTCTAAAATTATAAACATTAAAATAATGTATGTAAAACTGATAAATGGGACCAAATATTTATCCCGGAAAATCAAATAATATCTAAATAAAAAAATGGACCACTAACGTTATAATTGATTTTTTTTAGATTTTATGTAATTAGAAAAAACTCCTACAAAAACAATACCCAAGCCGTTAAATTATAATTTATCGCACTTCACCCGAAAAAAATTATGTTACATTGTATCATCATCAAATTTTATATGAAATACACTATAAAGAATTTTTTTTCAACATCATTAATTATAAAGTAGGTAGGATTAAAAATAATAAATATGAAATAAATATCTCATTATTTACTAATATAATAATTTACATTTTCATGTCATCATCATGTATAAGAAGTGCGTAAGTGTATAATGAAATAAGCATACTGCAAGAGAGAATCATAAAATAACTCGTATATGAAAATAAATTAATAATAAATTAATAATTATAAAATATGTATTTAAAAAGATTCATAAAATCAATTATCATGAGTCATTTGATATTAATATTTATGAAATGAAAAATTATAAAAATATGGAAATCATAGATATAAAATTTTGGTACCTTGGAACATTATCATCATTGAATCCTAATATAATCCTTCAATTTATTTAACCATACTGATTAATTACCATATAATTATCTATTGAATATAATCATTACCTATTAAATTGGATCAATATTTTGTCCACCATATCATATAAACTATAATTGGATCACACAATGCTGTTTTGGGTATCCCCATCACAGAAGCTATAATGGAATTACACAATGCTATATGAGAATACTCATCATATAATATATAAATGGTATATGGAGTACTATCTAGAGGAACCCATAATATATAACTTAGATGAACTAAAAATAATGTGCATATAGATTATATATCATTGTAAAAGAAAAAAATCATTATTATTTACATAACATTATTAACCCATGGATTAAAAATGTGTTCAACTAAAATATCTAGGAAACTTGATTAACATATTAGAATGATGTGGGATCCAGAAATATATATTTCATTAATATGATTAACTATCGTAAGGAAAATGGTTACACAACATCCTCATTAAATTAATTTTATTCTATCTCTAGAATGTATGTGGATGGTTTCAAAACCATATTGCCATTAGAGAGAGATTCACAACAAGGTCTAATAAAATTGATGAATTTAAATTCTACTAAAATTTCATAAAATAAAATTGTAGTTAAATACTATTTTCAATTTAAAATATATTTTTACAAATTAAAATTTCACAAAATATTACAGAAAATGTTTTCATTCAAAAAAATTCTTGGAAACATGTAAAAGAAGACTAAAAATCATTCGAAAATTTTCATGAGGAACTTTTTTTTAATAATTTTTTTAAATAAATAAATTTTAATTTTAATAAATATAAAAGGAATATTAAATGAACATAATTTTTATAATGTTCAAAAATTGAGTTCATGTAATACACGTTAAAATAAATATTGCATTAAAATATTGGGTACATGTAAGATATGAATTTTATGGACAAAAACCAATAGACTCTATTCAATTTATTTTATTGCATCACAAATTTGTAAAAATATATGTTATAAATAATTAAATTATGTACTAATTAATTCTTGTAAACATTTATAAAAATTTGTTTTGTAAGGAAATTTTTTTTGACCAAAGCGTTAAATAATGATGATATTTCTTGAAAAGAAATTATTTTATTTTATTTAACAAAGAAAGGTAAAATTTTAATACTAATTTATAATATCATAATTTACCAAATTTGAATAATATTAATGGGGATTATATAATGTTAAATCCAAGGATTTCAGAACATGAAGCTTATTAATAAACAATCCGGATAAATGATGAGATTATTTAATAAATCACTAAACACTTTGGTAACATTGAATCATATGACCCATTCAAGTTTAAAATTAAATTAAACGTAAAATATCCTGAGAATAAATAAAATTATGATATTAAATTTCATTTTTTATTTAAGTTCATGTCATAAAAAAGTAATTAGTATTACATGACATAAGTCTCAAAGAATAATAAATGAGACAAAAATAACTAACCTCTTTCGTAATATTCTAAATCGTAATCCACAAAAATGAATAAGAATTGATAAAACATTAAATTTAATGAATTAAATAGGAATAAAAATATAAATTCCCAAATTTTAATTTTATGAACCCCAAAAATAAAATGGTGAATTTTTATATATCTCTTAGATATAAAGTTGACTTTATAAATCTCATTACTCATCCTTCCTTTTGTATGATAGTGTGTTAATAGTTGGTATATTGGTTGTTAAAATTTTATTAAATTATTACATAATCATATATATATATATATATAATAAAAAATATGATCATTTTTAACATATTATAACATGTTCATTAATAACCATTCATTAAGATCATAATTTCAAGTGTTAATTGCATTGTTTCCTCATTCGTTTCTATTTAGGAATGATTTAATTATTATTAATATTATATAATTCCATAATATATATAATAATAATCATATTTATACATCAAATTTTCTTTAAATACAAATAATAAATTGTGGTATTGGGAAATAATTTACATTACGATCAGGGAAAGTGGATATCGTACGTACGCATGAGTAACATTTAAATTTGTCAATGATTACAGTAAAATGATTATAAGTCATATTTAATTATTCTGTAATGATAATAATATGATAATAAATATAGTGTTTCATTATATATATCATCCATGTGATTTGGTGAAAAAAAGAGAGTCACATATCATCATGAAGGTGGTAGTCCTACCATACATGAATGATGTTATCTTTTTATTTTTGTGAGAAAATGAAAATCATATAAAATATATTCATAAATATAAATACATAATAAAAATAATAATTATGTTATGTACATAATAGGTATTAATTAATTTTATACTTATTATATTTCATGTATAGAATTAGTGAACGGTGAATCACATCACTTCATGAGGCGGCAGTCTACAGCACACATGAGTGAAATTATTGTATCCACAATGAAATAGAAATGAAAAAATTATATGTAATATATATTTAATCTAAAGGTATTATTATTTTATATTTGTCATATATATACATTATATATATCAACAATCACAACCATTATATGTGGTATTGAAAAAATAAATTACATTGGTTTGTGTGACTGTAGTCCACCGTACACATGAATGATGAATTAATAACCCATTAAATGTTAATAGACCTAGTTTTATGTCATTAACATAGTAAAATACATTCTTGAACATTTAATATAGTTAAATTATTATATCATTATGGTTTTATTATATGTTAATGAGGCATAGAATTATATAAAATAAAAAGAATCGTTGAAAAATGTTACCTTTTCATTGGGCATCCCACTTTTGTTTGAAAAAACATTTACCTAAGATGGATTTCATCAAACAATATTGATTGAGGATTATGGGAGGAATGTTTGGAAGTGGTTTTTATGAAATTTTCGGAAAAAAAATCCTTTTGAAGGCATAAAAGATACTAGAGTGAAGGTGGCCTTTTATACGATAGGTTAGTGAAACAATAGTAATTGTTTGAAAATATTCAATCATGCACTGGAATTTATAAAAAAATATATCCTCCATAATTTTAAATTAGGTAACCTGGAGGATAATAGGACTAAATAGTTCTAGAATATGTGTGTTGGATAAGTTGTTAAGTCATTAAAACCTTTTGTTTTAGTTTAACCCCGTACAAATAAGTTTTTACCTTAAACACAATATTTTTTCTATTTTAACTATTTATTTTTGTAATAATTAAAAATAAAATTATTAGAAATAATAAATTATTATTTAATAAAAAATATAATCAAATTTTCCAAATTAATTTCAAATAGGTTTCCACTTTTAATATACAATTAAACTCCTAGTAGTGTTGAGATATAATATTTTCTAAGAGGAAATGATAGAAAGATAACAACGTGTATATATCAAAATCCAATATGAAAATTATTCACAAAAACTAAATTCGATTAATTTGTATATAATTTTAGAAATTCCTTATAATTTAAATATAATATAAATTAGGTTTATAAATAATTTAAACAAAAAGGCAGTTTTGAATTAAACTTCAGAATTTTTCAGAGTTAATCAACAAAATTATTATATGTACAAAAATATCAAAAATCTTGGTAAAAAAATTAGATAATTATATATCATAATGTAATTTAATATTTTGAAATAAATATTATAAATTTGTGAAAAATAAAATTCAATAAAAAACATGCACAAACAACAAATAATAGGTTTTCAAGCTGTGTATTTTTTTCTCCTCCAAGACGATTTTATAATTATCCATATAAAATAATAATCATTTCAATAATATAAATTAAAATATTTTAATATATAATTTTAATTTTTTATGTTTTATTTACCAAAAAATAATGATTATTAATAATTAAAATGGATGAACATTATGTACAATAAACAGTTCAAAAAAATATCATTTTCATACACAACAATTAACTTATATGGAAATAAAATTTAATGAGGATTAATGTATCAATAAATAATTATTATTGTACATGGAATCATACTAAAAATATATATTTTGACATTGAAATAATATAATTAATTAAAAAATGCTAATTTATTTAGAAAAATATTATTTTTCCCTATTCATTGAAAAATCAATATTTTCCAAAAAATCAAAAAAATCACAAAAATTAAAATTTTATTTTTCTATTTAAAAAATATTTCAAATAAAATAAATATTCATAAAATTTATGAAAATTAATTATAATATTTTTTCATGAAAATAAATTAAATAGATGAAACCAAGTTTTTAAAAAAATAAATTACATTACTAAAATTTTATTGATTATTTACTAAACATTTATCAATTATTTATATTGAAAATGAAATATATATATTTATATATAAATATATAAATATCATAACATAGTTCATTTTTTTCACATCCAAAAATTTAATGGCATTATTAAAATAGTTTTATATATTGTTTTTTGTTTAATCTCATTGCATTATGTCAAAACTGCAATCGAACAAAAATATAAACTTGTTTATTGTAATTTAAGATATCTATGAGATTATATTTATTTTAAAATAAGTTTAAAATTAAGGCTCCTTGTGTTAAATTCATATTGATGATTAATGTCTCATTTATTTTATGCTATCAAAAATGATTTTATTCTTTTATAATCATAGGGTGTTACAACATATCTCATAAATAGATAACTTATGGAAAAAAATTAAAATTTACACCATAATACATATTTGCATGCTCACTAAAATAATTTTATAGTAGTTATCCCATTTATGTCGCAAATAACCCATCCCCTTTAATTAAAGGATGAATGTCCCAATTTCCCTTTATTTCTGGGTAATCCTAATTATCCTTTTGATCTTTATTCTTTTTCACACAAAATAGATCTCTCAATCTACTCAATATCCCTTCTATATCTTCCATATGATTTGATCGTCTTTATAAATATGGAGACTATTTTTCTCAAATATGTGCAGGTTGAATCTGTAGAAATATTCTATTAAATCTTCTTGATTGATATATTTTTTATCTCAACAATTTTAATGAAAAATAATTGAAAAATAATATATAACATTTTAATTTTATTCAATAATTTCAATAATTTATCTTATTTCATCTATAATTTGATTATTATTATGGATGAGGAGATCACTGCGTAGCCAAGTTAAGATGCCTCATACTTTTTTCATAATTATAAGTTGTTTTATAAAATGAATTATTATACTACATGCCAAATTTTCAGAATGTTTTGTTAAAATAAAAGTTTTACATAAATAAAATTTGTAGTCGTTTTCGATTTTCCTCGACACCCTTAATTATTGTTGAAGGTCACTCAGTTTGGTAAGATCCACCCCATTGGTTGTTTTATTCATAGTTCCCTTTTCTTCATGAATAAAATCTATTTTATCCAGCATTTTTGTTTTATGGGATGTTTTCCGAAATTAATTGATTATTTTTATTAAATGGATGGTGAGTGGTATTACCTATCGTTGGACATTCATGTGTATGATGGATTTTCCTATAGTAAAATGGCATGTATTGTAAATTGTAAATCAATTTATTTTTCAATGAGGAATAATGAATGGTATATTCTAATTTAATATGATACACAATAATGGAATCCCAAATATTTATTATAATCAAGAATAGAATCCCATGAACTTTTGATATATATGTAAGGAATCCAGTGTAATTATCTTTTTCAAGAATTTCACGCAATAGAAATTTGATACCCATTCTTGAAATACAATGATGAAATGATATTAAAGCAAATAATTGAATATAAATGAGACACATAGGTATGGGGCCCCATATACTCAGGGTATTCATGATTAGTTTACAATTTTATTAGGATACATGGTAATGGTGGACTATTTGATTAAGTGATACCGGGCATGGAATCCATCATCACTGTAGGAGACTTTTATTATTATCCATAGACTTTGGATTTATGCCTCAGATCCTTGATAACATAGTTATCAATATATTGGACTATATATGTCAGTATGTAAATAGACCACATATAAACATATATATATATATACATATCTAGTAAAATGGTCAAAGATATCCATTCTAATAATTAAAAACATAGTTTTATATTGGTGTCCTTTATGAATAAGAGATGACAGGTTCATAGTTACATGATTATTTTATAGTGTTATATTTATCACAGTTAAAATATAAACATGCAATCTAGATTATAGTAGAAACCATTGTTGGTGCCCTAGTATGTCTCTCTCATAACACATGCGGGCAACCCATTGGTACCGAAATAGAACATATAAATGAATGTTTGGATAATGGGAAGTGTTCCTATTTGGTTTCCTAATCCTCTAAAATAATATGAAGTATGAGAGATGAGGATCGATCATTTCATCATTAAGCTATTAGAGATAGCTCTTTGTCATGTTTATCTTTTTTGATATGGCGTGTTAAATTATCTTGTACTCATATATCATTTTTCTAACTCTTCTTTTGATTATAGTGTCACGACATGAATATAATTTGGTAGATGACATTTATTCACATTCTCTATGTTTATTATATATAGGATACATATAATACTACAGTTTAATTAATAAAATTTTTCTACTTCAATTATTTATTTTGGGGGTACATCAATCTGATCATGAAGGTATTATCTTGCAAAAATACCATCGTAGACCACAAATACTAGCTAACATCCTCTAGAATATTGGGAGGTGACCCTGAGGCCATGTGACATACACATTTTATAATTATAATAAATTTACCCTCGTAAATACTTTTCACATTTAATAATGATATTGATTTTTTAAGGATTTTTTAATTCTAGTAATGAAAATAAATAAGAACCATCCTATTTTACACTAATTAAATATAATGTTTAAAAATTTTATATGGCAATGTTATGTTATAAATTTTTAACATAAAATCAAGGATTTAATGAAATCATAATAAATTTTATTAATGATCACAAATGATGATGCACGTAGTAACAAATATTTATTTTTATAGTTCTCCATATTCTGTGTAGTTTAATTTTATTTAAGGGACATATATGTGACACTGCATCAACCCTGATCATGGTTTTAATTTTTATTGAATCTAATTTTTTCCATATAATTAATATTCAATTTATATTGAAGGATTTTAATGATATCAATTATATTTTTTTACATGATTATAAGAGTTGAATTGTTCACATATTCAATTATTATTATAACAAGTTTCACTATCTATAACATCAATTAGAGGAGAAAATTAAAAAATTTAATGAGAAATTGATCATCATATTTTTAATAAACTAGATAGAGGCTTTAATCCACTCCACTTCACATAATAGTTATATTTAAATTCTAATTTTATTCAATAATTATTAAAAATATATTTCTTATTTGAAATGAAATGAAAAATATTTATATTAGTGGTGGTAAGGATTGATTAAATTGTGGATATAATAATTTTATTCATTAATTATTAAAAATATATTATCTATTAGATCATTTTTGTTCATTGATGTTAATTTTCATCAAAATCAACATTTACAATGACATTTTATCTTCAAGTCCAATCATTATAAATTCATATTCTCTAATTATTTTGGATTAAATTTTTTTACTTTTTATTGATGAATTTATGGATTATTTTTTTGGAGAATATGTAACATATTGATGGAATTTACTATAACCATTTATGTGTTTTGAACCACCTAATTGAATTTTATTTTTTGTCTCATCCACCAAAACATTAATCATTAAATATAATGTTATAATATTAGTTTCATTGAAGGGTTTGTATATGTGCTAAAATATATTTCAGGGATTTGAAGAAAAACATTGTTTACATTTTTTTGATAATTTATTATTATTATTTAATCTTTTCATTCTTAGTGAATGAATATTTTTCTAAAAATTAATTATTTTCCATAAATCGACTTAAAATTCATTTTAATTTTTTGTAAGTTTATTATATTATAAAATGTATATATTGAAAAAAATTATTCATTCCTGAATTTTGAGGGAATATTTTATATTTTCTATGGTATTTTATATTATTGATTGGAATTACACATTTAAATTCTAAATCCATGTGGTCTAGAAATTGAATCATAGTTTTTGGTTATAAGATATGTGTTTGATGTCAAGGGATGAGTTTCTAAATTATTCATATGTACTATTTTGTTATTTAACTAACTAGTCAATCAATCATATATGGTTAAATTTAATAAATTATTTCGATTCTAAATTATTGTATAATTATTTAGTTATGGTACAATTTATGATAGCGAAAGAGATACTTTTGGAAGAATGAATGAATGTATAAATTATATTGGTATAATTACATTAAAAATTACCAAACAATATCATTTCTTATAGTAAATGATATATTATTTTTTATATAGCTCCTATTTTTTGGGAGAAAATATTTATTTTTAATAGAGATACTATATAAAGTAAATATAAATTATAAATAAAGCCTCACGATGTGCATTATAATCATTTATTTTTTGTATTAATTTTTACATTATTGAGTATACTTAATGGATTTCTTGGAGAAATAAATGGAATATATATACTGGAATTCGAATTGGGATTATTTTATATATGTTTCAACATAATTCTTACATAATTTGTAATGTTTCTGATCGCCAAAAATGCATTAATTGAAAATTTATTAATTATTGTGCATTTTTTGTTTAAAATTGCATTTTTAATGTAATTTAATAGAAATATATATTCGGTTTTGAAGAACTATTGACTAGTTTATAGTAAAAATATTAATGATGATTTTTAACGACACATTTGTTTGATTTTTGTTATTATTATCTGAAATATTAAATATATAGGGAATATGGTTTTTAAGAATAATTTATAACTTATTGAATATTAGTTTTTTAGAATCTATAGGATACAAAATCAATGGGTTAAAAATAATTTTGAAAATTTTTTATGAGTTAAAAAAAATCAAATATAACATGGGTTTCAATTAGATGTTTTAGAATTAAAATATTAATTTATTATTAAATTTTATTTTTGAATAAATTATATATCTGATTTTGGGGGATGGTTGTAATTTTTAAATTATTTATCCTTTTGAACTTGATTGAGTAAATTATAGAGTTTATGAATTTATAACATTGATGTAACTGTTAGAGTTTATGCATTTATAACTTTGTAATTATAATTATTCTTGGTTGAACAATGTGAACTATATATAGAATAAGAACCAAATTGTGATAGTAGAACCTCTAATAGGGATCTGATGAATGCTATCCCTTTGAATTTGTTATCAAACCAAACATTTTGAAAGGGAATTAAAAAATAAATGGTAATGAAAATTGTTTTTGGGTAAACTTTTAAAATAATTAATAAAAAATATTATTAGTTTTTTAAATATATAATGTGTTTTAGTTGAGAATTCAATGGTTTTGAAATATATAGATGAATTAATAAAAAATCATTGTTGTGGAAAATTATTAATATATCTTCAAAAATATAGAATAGGTTCAAAAATATTATGATAATTGATTGATGTCTATTTTTTGTGGGTATAAAAGTGATAATGTAATGAAATTACCACTTTATTATAGATTCAATGACATTAATTGGGGTATATAAAGGATTCATGGAATATTTGATCTCTTTTTTCATGTTGAGAGAAGGTCATTAATGGATGTTGGAAGAATATGTCACATATTTGACAAATACATAGCTTTTTATCATTAATATTATTATTCTATATTTATAAAAATGTTTTTACGGTGTGATATTCATGTCACATTAATAATGGTAAATTTTTAAATTACTCAGGATAAAATGATTATTGTATTTTTATAAAATGTTTATTATCATTATTTTCTTCTTGATGAATGTAATTTTTTTCATCATGTATTTTACATAAGAAATTATTCATGGGTATTTTTAATGAACATTTAGAAAAATATATGATAAATTCTATTTTTTGAAAATTAAATTTATATTAAAAAAATGTTTCAAAAATATAAAAAATTGAAAATTATTCAAAATACTTTTGTAAATATATGATTGTTTTCATCATTAATAATTATAAGGCCATATTCATTCTTATCCCAAAACAAAATTATTCTTCAAAAACATATTTTAATTTATTGTTGTTGGTATAAATTTCCTATAGAATTTATAAAAACCCTTTACTGATATAATTTAAATTCTATAATTAAATAATTTTTAAGAATAACCTTATTTTATAAGAGATACATTAATCATACTTCCCTTCTACCATATTTTCAATCTATTCCCACTCATATATACTCTCTAGTAATTTTTAGTTTTATTTTATCATTAAATATTTATCAATAATTCACTATTATTCACTTGTTAAAGATTTATTTTTTAATATATTTCCACTTCAAATATTTTTTTTTAAAAAATTTTATATTTTTTAAAATTATATAAAATAAATATATCAATCATTTTGGTATTGAAAAACAAATAATACTAATTTGTATTAGAATTGAAAAAACTAAATATTATTTAATTAGTAATGCATCATATGGTTTGATATAATAAATGTTGAAGAATTCATTATAAAAACAACATGTGTCTATTATTAGTTGAGGTTAGGGAAGGTAATAAGATGAGATGTTATCTTTATTATGGTTGAGAAGAAAAATTCTATATATATTTTAAAAAATAAATATGATAGGAATTGTTGGACCCAAAATCATGGATATAAAATCAAAATACGATAATGTGTGGTTCATTGCAAAAAGATGATGAACTGTAGGGTGTTTTTAACGACTTGTGACATTATGGGTTACCGAAATTTAAAAATGGGCATGACACTAATTGAATTAGATTCCGGGTAGAAATTACTATTTAAATGAAAGTAATGGAATATTTTGGTTTGTTTTGGTATTTATATATGATTTTTTACGTTAGAGACTTTATTAATGTCCCATATCGAAACATATTTTACTGCCACATTAAATAAATAGTACTATAATATATAAAAATCTCTGATATGAATAGATGTATCCCATGGAGTATCTAATGGGATGTGAAGTGGTATCACGTTGCTTCAAAAGAAACTTTTGTGCTAATGGAATTATACCAGGAACTGAATGGGATAATAGAGTCATGATGGGGATCCATCAGAGTGTAATGAAATACATCATAATTTATTTATATTAATAATTTATATTTTTTAAAAACATAAAACCCCCTCTACCTCTAACTATATGCACAAAGGAAAATTCCATATGGTTCTCCCTAACTTATTTTTACTCACAGGATCATGTTATGTATCTGATTCATGTTCCATATACGGTGATAATTTTTTACGTATAAATATAACCTTGTTCACCCCAATATTTATAATTTATTTATATTTTTTATCACTTAATAATCAAAAATAATAATTTTGTATTTTTTAAATAATTATTAATATTTATTTAATATAAAAATAAAATATAGATAATGTGATGATACTGTAGAGACCCAAAGATTGACGTACATGTACATTACATTACTTTTTTAGAATACTTAATACATAACATAAACAGACACACAAGGACCGAAATAGTTTAGTGTCATTAGAAACTTAGAAAAATAATCTTCTAATCGTGGTGAAAGATCTTCAACATCTCCCATAAAGATATTCCCCTTTTATTTTCTTACCTAAAACATTTATTTATATCATGGGGAAAAGAAAACATATAAAGGGTGAGATCAAATGCCCAATAAGGGTTAGCATGGATAAAATAAAACAAATCATATACATTTGAACTTAAAAACATGAACATAATGTTTAAACATCAAAATCTTGAGAAATGACAAAAAACAAGGCAGTACATAAGGCATAGATCATAAAGAATAATTAATCATGATCAAATAGCATGGGAATAAAACTTTTTATTGTGGTAACCATTAAGAACATGATATGATTTCCATAGTATCCATGACATTTCTTCCAAGACCATCTTTGAGGATAAAGTCCCTTGGTGAACCGGGTTTACTTTCCGTTCTAGCCCTATATTACTGAACTAGATTTACTTGCCATTCCAGCCATATATATCTCCTGAGATATAAATCTTTACCCAATGCATTGGAGGGAAATATAGGTCTAACCCATCTCATAATGAAATCATTCTTACTTGTTCCACAAAACAATCATACATCATTCATCATAACACAGAGAATAAAATGGGTTTCATAAACATCATCCCATCATAACATAATTTATATAAAATAAATGGATAACATTTCATCATAATAAAATTGAAACCATGAAAATACTGGAGACATTATACTTGAAACATACACATATGAAATCATGTCATCTTAGATGAAAAATGGTTTTGATAAAGCAATTGAAATGAGTTCTTGAGGAAAATATCCGTTCTTTTGGAAAATAATTTTCTTTTCACAAAATGCCATTCAATTTTAAAAGAAATGGTTTTTTTTAAAATATTCATGAAATACTTTGGAGGAAGCTTCATGAAAATAAGGTTTTATATAACCGTAAAAATCATTTCATGTCGTATAAGTTAAAAAAATATTCTTCTCGTACTTCTGCTGGAAAAGTCAAACAAGTACCTTGTAACAGAAACAAAAGAAATATTTCTTACATATCATGGATTAAAAGTAAAAAATGGGTAAAAAGGACTTTAAAAATACATGAAAACATTTCTAGAAAACACGGACATGAATGATAACAATAACACCAGTAAATATTTACGAATAAACAATCTCGGATAAAAATGAGATTGGAAAAGATATCCCTTGCCTTAGGTATGATATTCTTCATACGTATCCGAACCTCCTGTATAATTATTAAAATAATGTCATTGACTTATTAAAGAATCATATTCATTGTTATTATATCATATATGGTTCACTTATGACTTTATATTACCCATTCTTTTGTAAATCCCATGTTAAAGTAATGTTTTGGGTAAAATCATCTAATTTATCATACGTGTATGGACTGGTTGTTCTTGATGTTATTATTACTTATATAATGATATAATTACATCCACAATGTAAGTAATTATTTATATAACATATATATTCATTATATATCCATCATATACATGTATTTATAATAGTACATAACATATGGAGGTAAGAAATGAAATGCACTGTTCATGGAGACGGTATACCGTACGTACGCATTAACACTACTTTCATTTATATTTATTATTTTAATGGAATAGGTATATTATTATTCCAGTATAATATCATATATAATATCATTAAATCCATACTTTATACATTCCACATAAGGAATTAATGATTCACATCACTTTGAGGGTGCAGTAGTCCGCACTTTCTCAAATTAGATTATCGTATTTACCGACTATGGAAACCATAAAGGCTTGATATAAATGGTAATTAAAGAAGTATAATAAAATAATAACAATAATATATATCATATATAAATACAGTTCCATCATAATGGACAGTATGAGAGGTGGTATGAGAAAATCGAAAAATCATCGTTTCGTGAGGCGTTAGTTTGTCATCCACAGAAACATTATGTTCTTCGTTCATTAAATGGAGGTGTGTGTAAGTGTAGTTATAATCCTTCTCATAACAACATACTAGTATTTTTAGGATACTGGTGTTGTTACAAAATAACGGATTAAAAAGAGTTTAGGGGTTGGAGAAGTAGAATAAAAGAAAACAACTTAAGAGAAACTATAACTTTAAATTTGGGTAACTTTCTTTGATTTGAATCAAAAGGACTTTTTGAAGTGCCTTCTTCATAATTTATGGCTTCTAGGGGAAGGAGAGGGATGTTGGGAGCTTAGTTGGGCAGAGTTTGGACTAGCCAAAAGTCTTTATAGGTGTGTGGAATTGCATAGAAGTGGTATCCTTTTATAAGGGATAGGAGGGGCTCTTTAGGAAAGTGTGAAAACATTATTGTATTATAAACTTATCTTCAGTTTAAAGTGGTCCAAAACACATTAATGACGAAGAGAGGATTACTAATATTCAAAATAAAATCATTCAATAGGAATTGGACTGGTTTTGGATAATATTTTAATCATTATTATCTTATTTATATAAATCATTTATTAATGAGCTAAATACTGCCTCGTTATTGTGTCATAAATTATTTAATTTATATGATGTCTAAAAATTATAAGAAAAATTCCAACAAGTAAAAAATATTTTTATCTTTTCAATGAATATTTATAGTCAAAAATATAATTTATATATCCTCTTATAAAAATTAATTAATAAATGATTTTGTTTAATGCCAATTTTGTCTTGGCATTAAATTAATTAATCTAATGTGTAATTGTCTTTCATATGTGGCTCCATGGGGTCCCAAAATCAACTCAAGGATGCCCATGGTCGGCCATTACTCATAAAATAAGGTTTGGACAAGTGTTAAGATAATTTTGAATTATTATAATATTCCTTTAACCTTGAATTACCCTATTTACTTTTAACTGTGGTAAATAAAATTAAAAAGTTACTATTCAACAAAATTTATTTTTATCTAATTGACCCACATTTTACTCGTTGATATTAACCGTGTCTCTTGGATTATCTAAATTCCACTCACAGAAGTGGAAAAATTACGTTTTATGAACAATTGCAAAATCTCCTAGGAGGTGGGTAAAAGACGGTGAAAAGTATAATACAATTTTTATAAATCTAAAATTATTATAAAATCATTCAAATGAATTTAATTGAATATATATAATTATTATGTTTTTATTTTTTCCTAAAATAAATTTAAATCATATAAATTATTATTTAAATAAAAAGATGGTTTTAACCAAAAACTCATTGTTTTCACTATTCATAAAAAATTGATGTTTTTCAGAAAATTACCAAAAATTCATCCTAAGCTATATTTGATATTCCGAATTCAAAAACGATGTCTATTTTTTCAAATTAAAAACCTAGAAGTGGAATTAATTAATTTTAAAAGTAATTCCCATTATCAAAACAAATTGTGTGTTTTTAAGAAAGAATTACTATCAAAAGATCATCACATGTTCATGTCCAATTTCAAAGTGAAATTAATTCCAATGACCAAAATTGGATTAAATGGTAAAAATGTATTCTAATTACACTTTAAAACAAATTAAAAATATAATCTATCCATATAAATTATTGCAATGAAAAATGTTGTTTTTAATTAAAATATAGCTTCTTTTTACTATTCATCAAAATATGAATGTTATCAGAATAATATGAAAAAATTATCCAAATTAAATTTATATATTCCTATTACAAGGAAGAATTTTATTTTGTCAAATTAAACTTATAAAAATTTCAAAAAGTAGATTTAATGTGGGTGCGCCATCAATAGGCGGCAAAACTGCGTTTTCATTAAAAAATACTTATTTTACTCGAAAAATTGATTTTTGTTCTCATACCATGTTCTAGAAAATTTGTAAGATGAATAATAATGTCATAAATTTCAAAATGTAGTTAATACTATTCATGACGGCTAGTTTATATAATATTTTAATAATATATCGTTGTTTAGTGAAACCTGATATTGCGTACAACACATTCTATCGAGGAAGGTTGTGATTGCATGTAATATAAGCCAAGGTAGGGTTGAATGCTGTGAAAGGCTCCACCGTTGTTTCGTATAACAGAATAAAACTATATTTCATTTATAAAATGAATATATATATATATATACACTTAATGTTGCGTAGAATAACTACTATCAAAATTGTGTGTAACATGATCCAAGAATAGTGTTGTGTATACTGCAAGCTAATACGGTATTGCGTATAGCGCAAAGTAATCTTTGTGTAGTGTAAAACACAAGACATCAATGAAATTAAAAAGAATAATTCTCATAAAATCTCGGGTTGTTACATTCTACCCCCCTTAAAATGAATTTCTCCCTCGAAATTCGTTGGGGTTATAAATGGATTGTTACTTGAGAATTTTTTTCATAGAAAACCACATCATAAAAACGAATACTAAAACATGATTTTAAAAACTAAAGTTTGAAATGTAATGATTACCCAAAGTAACTCATCACTGGGTCTCCATATAGGAGAACATAGGTGAAAATATGGATATGGAAGAAAAATCTGACCCTCAAGTTCTGATGGAGAGTGGTAGAGAACATGGTGATGAAAAAACCAAAAAGCACAAAGCAATAAATTTGTGATGATCAAAGGTATCATCCGATTCATCATATATGATGGAACTGTGACACCATTTTTTGGTTTTCAATATCATTTCCCAAATGTTGATGAATTAAAATTAATACTTACATGATTTTGGTACCATCTCACTATTGTTTGTGCCTTGAACAATTTCCACTTCATCTATTAACGAAATGAAGTTGAATTTGTTATTCGTGAAGTGTTAGCAGATCATGTGATAGAATGATGGGTCATTCTATCTGTTTCAAACAAAAGGTTAGAAAAAGTTATCAAATATACATATGTTCACCTATGGTTAGGTTAATCCTATATGATTCAAAAAATGGACTTATACTTCAACTATCATACTGCTTAATAAAATAAAACTAATTTCTACTAACCAGGGACTTACTGTAGGCCAGTGGTAGGTGATAAAGGCATGTCGCACTTCGGTTGTGGGTTCGATTCCCACAACCTTGTCCGACGCAATAGGTTTTCGTCTGTTCTGCAGGTTGTCCTTTTTCTAAAATTACATCATTTGACATTCCATCGATAATATAGAAAATAGTTATAGCCATAAACAATACTAACTTATATCCACCATAAACCATTCCAATCATTAGGTTTATCGAAAATACTTCTGTCCAAGCTCATAGTATAATGAATACAATTAATAGAAAGGTTATCTACCACGAATGTTAATACCAGCATTTATCCCACATATATCATAAGATATAACTTGTTGGTTACATTCCTAACACATGAATACCTTAGTCATGTATTCTGCTGAAAAATAAATTACCATAGACCCTTAGGGAAAACATGAATGTTGTCAAAAGGTAACTCTTTCCACATACCAAAATCCCAAAAATTCTATATACTCAAACCATGATACCACTTTGTCCTTATATCAGTTATGATCTCATGAATACAATCAAACATGTTATTTTCTCTGTATCCTTTCATCACGCACATATCTTCTTCCTTCCAAAAACATCTGAATAACCTTTCATGGTTACCAGTACCATTCAACATATACTTTCAAATTCTTTAGGAAAAACAATAACTTAACAATCCTTAGATGTTTCTTTATTCCATAGTACCATTAAATTACCTATACCAAATTACTCTTGATAAACATAAAATCATTCCACTACCTTCATAAAACATATATCGAGCTTCATAATTGTATTCCTCAACACTTCTTTCATCTCAAATATCATTTTTAGTCTCTTCATCATCATCAACATAAATACTACCCAAACAACCATGCTGATTCTCTTCATGATATTTTCCCTTAGGGAATCGATTTGTATAATGCCTGTTCATTCCACATTTAAAGCATTTAACCATTGTTGATTTATTAGCAATACCATTATCTGTGTCCATTGTGCTAACTAATCCTTTTCTTTTGAAATTTCTAGCTTTGAGTCCTTCTTTTCCACACCTAAATCATCTTCCATTTCCTTTGAAACATTCTCCTTCATGCCTCTTCCCACATGATTTACATAGGGGAAATTGAACTTTTTTTCCTCTATGATCATAATGAAACTCTATATTTCTCTTATTAGATGAGTCAGGAATCATACCAAATTTGAGTTTATTGATCATATTATGAGATTGCTAATTCAGAATAATAATGATGTTTGGACTTCCAAATCCTGTTTCATTTGGTTTCTCATGAAGAATATCATTTCGTTGTCCATCATATTCTTCATTAACATGAATCCTGCTGTTTGCTGCCATTTCTAAAAACCCAGAAAGAATAGTATGAGAGGAAAAACTCGTACTAAAAAAACATATTCAAGGTAGGATTACATTCATTCTCCAAAATATTAGGTTTAATTATATAATCGTTACCGTAATTCTAGGACTATAAACTATACTTTTACTTTACCTTAGGGACATCCCTAGACATACCTTAGAATTATCTCTAGGGATCTTACTAAAGTTTTCGCATCCTAGTTTCCAAAGGTTAACTAAACCTTTCCTATAATACCAACTGTAGAGACCAAAATCTTGACGTACATGGACATTACATTACTTTTTCCGAATACTTAATACATAACAAAAATAGACACACAAGGACCGTAATAGATTAGTGTCTTTGGAAACTCGGAAAAATAATCTTCTAATCGCGGTGAAAGATCTTTAACATCACCCATAAAGATCTTCCCCTTTTATTTTCTTACCTATAAACTTTGTTTATATCCTAGGGAAAATAAAACATATAATGGGTGAGCTCAAATGCTCAGTAATGGTAATCCTGGATAAAATAAAATAAATTATATACATTTGAACTTAAAAACATGAACATAATGATTAAACATCAAAATCTTGAGCAATGACATAAAACATGGCAGTACATAAGGGATAGATCATAAAGAAACATTAATCATGATAAAATAGCATGGGAATAAAACTTGTGATTGTGGAAACCATTAAGCACATGATATTATTTCCATAGAAGCCAAGGCATTGCTTCCAAGACCATCTTAGTGGAAAAAGTCCCTTACTGAACTGGGTTTACTTGTCGTTCTAGCCCTGTTTTACTGAACCATATTTACTTGTCGTTCTAGCAATTTCTACCTCATGAGATATAAATCTTTACCCTATTCATTAGAGGGATATATAGGTCCCACCCATCTCATAATGAAATCATTCTTATTTGTGCCACAAAAAAATCATACATCATTCATCATAACCCAAAGAATAAAATGGGTTTTAAAACATAATCCCATCATAAATATAATATTACTTCTTCAAATATACTTATATATATCAACCATGTTATGTGGTGGGGAAAATGGATAATGTCTTATTATGAAGGTGTTTTTCCACCCATATGCAAGAAGGATGTTAACATTATTCTGTGGATGTAATGATACAGTGGTCAAAAATGCATTAATTGAAAATTTATTAATTATTGTCCATTTTTTGTTTAAAATTGCATTTTTAATGTAATTTAATAGAAATATTTATTTGGTTTTGAAGAACTATTGACTAGTTTATAGTGAAAATATTAATGATGATTTTTAACGACACATTTGTTTAATTTTTGTTATTATTATCTGAAATATTAAATATATAGGGAATATGGTTTTTAAGAATAATTTATAACTTATTGAATATTAGTTTTTTAGAATCTATAGGATACAAAATCAATGGGTTAAAAATAATTTTGAAAATTTTGTATGAGTTAAAAAAAATAAAATATAACATGGGTTTCAATTAGATGTTTTGGAATTAAAATATTAATTTATTATTAAATTTTATTTTTGAATAAATTATATATCTGATTTTGGGGGATGGTTGTAATTTTTCTATTATTTATCCTTTTGAACTTGATTGAGTAAATGATAGAGTTTATGAATTTATAACATTGATGTAACTGTTAGAGTTTATGCATTTATAACTTTGTAATTATAACTATTCTTGGTTGAACAATGTGAACTATATATAGAATAAGAACCAAATTGTGATAGTAGAACCTCTAATAGGGATCTGATAAATGCTATCCACTTGAATTTGTTTTCAAACCAAACATTTTGAAAGGGAATTAAAAAATAAATGGTAATGAAAATTGTTTTTGGGTAAACTTTTAAAATAATTAATAAAATATATTATTAGTTTTTTAAATATATAATGTGTTTTAGTTGAGAATTCAATGGTTTTGAAATATATAGATGAATTAATAAATACTCATTGTTGTGGAAAATTATTAATATATCGTCAAAAATATAGATTAGGTTCAAAAATATTATGATAATTGATTGATGTCTATTTTTGGTGGGTATAAAAGTGATAATGTAATGAAATTACCACTTTATTATAGATTCAATGACATTAATTGGGGTATATAAAGGATTCATGGAATATTTGATCTCTTTTTTCATGTTGAGAGAAGGTCATTAATGGATGTTGGAAGAATATGTCACATATTTGACAAATACATAGCTTTTTATCATTAATATTTTTATTCTATATTTATAAAAATGTTTTTACGGTGTGATATTCATGTCACATTAATAATGGTAAATTTTTAAATTACTCCGGATAAAATGATTATTGTATTTTTATAAAATGTTTATTATCATTATTTTCTTCTTGATGAATGTAATTTTTTTCATCATGTATTTTACATAAGAAATTATTCATGGGGATTTTTAATGAACATTTAGAAAAATATATGATAAATTCTATTTTTTGAAAATTAAATTTATATTAAAAAAATGTTTCAAAAATATAAAAAATTGAAAATTATTCAAAATACTTTTGTAAATATATGATTGTTTTCATCATAAATAATTATAAGGCCATATTTATTCTTATCCCAAAACTAAATTATTCTTGAAAAATATATTTTAATTTATTGTTGTTGATATAAATTTCCTATAGAATTTATAAAACCCCTTTACTGATATAATTTAAATTCTATAATTAAATAATTTTTAAGAATAACCTTATTTTTTAAGAAATACATTAATCATACTTCCCTTCTACCATATTTTCAATCTATTCCCACTCGTATATACTCTCTAGTAATTTTTATTTTTATTTTATCATTAAATATTTATCAATAATTCACTATTATTCACTTGTCAAAGATTTATTTTTTAATATATTTCCACTTCAAATATTTTTTTTAATAAATTTTATATTTTTTAAAATTATATAAAATAAATATATCAATCATTTTGGTATTGAAAAACAAATAATACTAATTTGTATTAGAATTGAAAAAACTAAATATTATTATATTAGTAATGCATCATATGGTTTGATATAATAAATGTTTAATAATTCATTATAAAAACAACATGTGTCTATTATTAGTTGAGGTTAGGGAAGGTAATAAGATGAGATGTTATCTTTATTATGGTTGAGATGAAAAATTCTATATATATTTTAAAAAATAAATATGAGAGGAATTGTTGGACCCAAAATCATGGATATAAAATCAAAATACGATAATGTGTGGTTCATTGAGAAAAGATGATGAACTCTAGGGTGTTTTTAACGACTTGTGACATTATGGGTTACCGAAATTTAAAAATGGGCATGACACTAATTGAATTAGATTCCGGGTAGATATTAATATTTAAATGAAAGTAATGGAATATTTTGGTTTGTTTTGGTATTTATATATGATTTTTTACGTTAGAGACTTTATTAATGTCCCATATCGAAACATATTTTACTGCCACATTAAATAAATAGTACTATAATATATAAAAATCTCTGATATGAATAGATGTATCCCATGGAATATCTAATGGGATGTGAAGTGGGATCACATTGCTTCAAAAGAAACTTTTGTGCTAATGGAATTATACCAGGAACTGAATGGGATAATAGAGTCATGATGGGGATCCATCAGAGTGTAATAAAATACATCATAATTTATTTATATTAATAATTAATATTTTTAAAAAACATAAAACCCCCTCTACCTATAACTATATGCACAAAGGAAAATTCCATATGGTTCTCCCTAACTTATTTTTACTCACATGATCATGTTATGTATCTGATTCATGTTCCATATACGGTGATGATTTTTTACGTATAAATATAACCTTGTTCACCCCAATATTTATAATTTATTTATATTTGTTATCACTTAATAATCAAAAATAATAATTTTGTATTTTTTAAATAATTATTAATATTTATTTAATATAAAAATAAAATATAGATAATGTGATGATACTGTAGAGACCCAAAGCTTGACGTACATGAATATTACATTACTTTTTTAGAATACTTAATAAATAACATAAACAGACACACAAGGACCGAAATAGTTTAGTGTCATTAGAAACTTAGAAAAATAATCTTCTAATCGTGGTGAAAGATCTTCAACATCTCCCATAAAGATATTCCCCTTTTATTTTCTTACCTAAAACCTTTATTTATATCATGGGGAAAAGAAAACATATAAAGGGTGAGATCAAATGCCCAATAAGGGTAAGCATGGATAAAATAAAACAAATCATATACATTTGAACTTAAAAACATGAACATAATGTTTAAACATCAAAATCTTGAGCAATGACATAAAACAAGGCAGTACATAAGGCATAGATCATAAAAAATAATTAATCATGATCAAATAGCGTGGGAATAAAACTTTTTATTGTGGTAACCATTAAGAACATGATATGATTTCCATAGTATCCATGACATTTCTTCCAAGACCATCTTTTTGGATAAAGTCCCTTGGTGAACCGGGTTTACTTTCCGTTCTAGCCCTATATTACTGAACCAGATTTACTTGCCATTCCAGCCATATATATCTCCTGAGATATAAATATTTACCCAACGTATTGGATGGAAATATAGGTCCAACCCATCTCATAATGAAATCATTCTTACTTGTTCCACAAAACAATCATACATCATTCATCATAACCCAAAGAATAAAATGGGTTTCATAAACATCATCCCATCATAACATAATTTATATAAAATAAATGGATAACATTTCATCATAATAAAATTGGAACCATGAAAATACTAGAGACATTATACTTGAAACATACACATATGAAATCATGTCATCTTAAATGAAAAATGGTTTTGATAAAGCAATTGAAATGAGTTCTTGAGGAAAATATCCGTTCTTTTGGAAAATAATTTTCTTTTCACAAAATGCCATTCAATTTTAAAAGAAATTGATTTTTTTTAAAATATTCATGAAATACATTGGAGGAAGCTTCATGAAAATAAGGTTTTATATAACCGTAAAAATAATTTCATGTCGTATAAGTTAAAAAAACATTATTCTCGTACTTCTGCTGGATAAGTCAAACAAGTACCTTGTAACAGAAACAAAATAAATATTGCTTACATATCATGGATTAAAAGTAAAAAATGGCTAAAAAGGACTTTAAAAATACATGAAAAGATTTCTAGAAAACACGTACATGAATGATAACAATAACACCAGTAAATATTTACGAATAAACAATCTCGGATAAAAATGAGATTGGAAAAGATATCCCTTGCCTTAGGTATGATATTCTTCGTACGTATCCGAACCTCCTGTATAATTATTAAAATAATGTCATTGACTTATTAAAGAATCATATTCATTGTTATGATATCATATATGGTTCACTTATGACTTTATATTACCCGTTCTTTTGTAAATCCCATGTTAAAGTAATGTTTTGGGTAAAATCATCTAATTTCTCATACGTGTATGGACTTGTTGTTCTTGATGTTATTATTACTTATATAATGATATAATTACATCCAAAATGTAAGTAATTATTTATATAACATATATATTCATTATATATCCATCATATACATGTATTTATAATAGTACATAACATATAGAGGTAAGAAATGAAATGCACTGTTCATGGAGACGGTATACCGTACGTACGCATGAACACTACTTTCATTTCTATTTATTATTTTAATGGAATAGGTATATTATTATTCCAGTATAATATCATATATAATATCATTAAATCCACACTTTATACATTCCACATAAGGAATGAATGATTCACATCACTTTGAGGGTGCAGTAGTCCGCACTTTCTCAAATTAGATTATCGTATTTACCGACTATGGAAACCATAAAGGCTTGATATAAATGGTAATTAAAGAAGCATAATAAAATAATAACAATAATATATATCATATATAAATACAGTTCCATCATAATGGACACTATGAGAGGTGGTATGAGGAAATCGAAAAATCATCGTTTCGTGAGGCGTTAGTTTGTCATCCACAGAAACATTATGTTCTTCGTTCATTACATGGAGGTGTGTGTAAGTGTAGTTATAATCCTTCTCATAACAACATACTAGTATTTTTAGGATACTGGTGTTGTTACAAAATAACGGATTAAAAAGAGTTTAGGGGTTGGAGAAGTAGAATAAAAGAAAACAACTTAAGAGAAACTATAACCTTAAATTTGGGTAACTTTCTTTGATTTGAATCAAAAGGACTTTTTGAAGTGCCTTCTGCATAATTTATGGCTTCTAGGGGAAGGAGAGGGATGTTGGGAGCTTAGTTGGGCAGAGTTTGGACTAGCCAAAAGTCTTTATAGGTTTGTGGAATTGCATAGAAGTGGTATCCTTTTATAAGGGATAGGAGGGGCTCTTTAGGAAAGTGTGAAAACATTATTTTATTATAAACTTATCTTCAGTTTCAAGTGGTCCAAAACACATTAATGACGAAGAGAGGATTACTACTATTCAAAATAAAATCATTCAATAGGAATTGGACTGGTTTTGGATAATATTTTAATCATTATTATCTTATTTATATAAATCATTTATTAATGAAGTAAATACTGCCTCATTATTGTGTCATAAATTATTTAATTTATTTGATGTCTAAAAATTATAAGAAAAATTCCAACAAGTAAAAAATATTTTTATCTTTTCAATGAATATTTATAGTCAAAAATATAATTTATATATCCTCTTATAAAAATTAATTAATAAAGGATTTTGTTTAATGCCAATTTTGTCTTGGCATTAAATTAATTAATCTAATGTGTCATTGTCTTTCATATGTGGCTCCATGGGGTCCCAAAATCAACTCAAGGATGCCCATTGTCGGCCATTACTCGTAAAATAAGGTTTGGACAAGTGTTAAGATAATTTTGAATTATTATAATATTCCTTTAACCTTGAATTACCCTATTTACTTTTAACCGTGGTAAATAAAATTAAAAAGTTACTATTCAACAAAATTTAATTTTATCTAATTGAACCACATTTTACTCGTTGATATTAACCGTGTCTCTTGGATTATCTAAATTCCACTCACAGAAGTGGTAAAATTACGTTTTATGAACAATTGCAAAATCTCCTAGGAGGTGGGTAAAAGACGGTGAAAAGTATAATACAATTTTTATAAATCTAAAATTATTATAAAATCATTCAAATGAATTTAATTGAATATATATAATTATTAAGTTTTTGTTTTTTCCTAAAATAAATTTAAATCATATAAATTATTATTTAAATAAAAAGATGGTTTTAACCAAAAACTCATTGTTTTCACTATTCATAAAAAATTGATGTTTTTCAGAAAATTACCAAAAATTCATCCTAAGCTATATTTGATATTCCGAATTCAAAAACGATGTCTCTTTTTTCAAATTAAAAACCTAGAAGTGGAATTAATTAATTTTAAAAGTAATTCCCATTATCAAAACAAATTGTGTGTTTTTAAGAAAGAATAACTATCAAAAGATCATCACGTGTTCATGTCCAATTTCAAAGTGAAATTAATTCCAATGACCAACATTAGATTAAATGGTAAAAATATATTCTAATTACACTTTAAAACAAATTAAAAATATAATCTATCCATATAAATTATTGCAATGAAAAATGTTGGTTTTAATTAAAATATAGCTTCTTTTTACTATTTATCGAAATATGAATGTTATCAGAATAATATGAAAAAATTATCCAAATTAAATTTATATATTCCTATTACAAGGAAGAATTTTATTTTGTCAAATTAAACTTTTAAAAATGTCAAAAGGTAGATTTAAAGTGGGTGCACCATCAATAGGCGGCAAAACTGCGTTTTTATTAAAAAATACTTATTTTACTCGAAAAATTGATTTTTGTTCTCATACCATGTTCTAGAAAATTTGTAAGATGAATAATAATGTCATAAAATTCAAAATTTAGTTAATACTATTCATGACGGCTAGTTTATATAATATTTTAATAATATATCGTTGTTTAGTGAAACCTGATATTGCGTACAACACATTCTATCGAGGAAGGTTGTGATTGCATGTAATATAAGCCAAGGTAGGGTTGAATGTTGTGAAAGGCTCCACCGTTGTTTCGTATAACAGAATAAAACTATATTTCATTTATAAAATGAATATATATATATATATACACTTAATGTTGCGTAGAATAACTACTATCAAAATTGTGTGTAACATGATCCAAGAATAGTGTTGTGTATATTGCAAGCTAATACGGTGTTGCGTATAGCGCAAAGTAATCTTTGTGTAGTGTAAAACAAAAGACATCAATGAAATTAAAAAGAATAATTCTCATAAAATCTCGGGTTGTTACATTCTACCCCCCTTAAAATGAATTTCTCCCTCGAAATTCGTTGGGGTTATAAATGGATTGTTACTTGAGAATTTTTTTCATAGAAAACCACATCATAAAAACGAATACTAAAACATGATTTTAAAAACTAAAGTATGAAACGTAATGATTACCCAAAGTAACTCATCACTGGGTCTCCATATAGGAGAACATAGGTGAAAATATGGATATGGAAGAAAAATCTAACCATCAAGTTCTGATGGAGAGTGGTAGAGAACATGGCGATGAAAAAACCAAAAAGCACAACGCAATAAATTTGTGATGATCTAAGGTATCATCTGATTCATCATATATGAGGGAACTGTGACACCATTTTTTGGTTTTCAATATCATTTCCCAAATGTTGATCAATTAAAATTAATACTTACATGATTTTGGTACCATCTCACTATTGTTTGTGCCTTGAACAATTTCCACTTCATCTATTAAAGAAATGAAGTTGAATTTGTTATTCATGAAGTGTTAGCAGATCATGTGATAGAATGATGGGTCATTCTATCTGTTTCAAACAAAAGGTTAAAAAAAGTTATCAAATATACATATGTTCATCTATGGTTAGGTTAATCCTATATGATTCAAAAAATGGACTTATACTTCAACTATCATACTGCTTAATAAAATAAAACTAATTTCTACTAACCAGGGAATTATTGTAGGCCAGTGGTAGGCGATAAAGGCCCGTCGCACTTCGGTTGTGGGTTTTATTCCCACAACCTTGTCTGACGCAACAGGTTTTCGTCTGTTCTGCAAGTTGTCCTTTTTCTAAAATGACATCATTTGACATTCCATCGATAATATAGAAAACAGTTATAGCCGTAAACAATACTAACTTATATCCACCATAAACTATTCCAATATTTAGGTTTATCGAAAATACTTCTGTCCAAGCTCATAGTATAATGAATACAATTAATAGAAAGGTTATCTACCATGAATGTTAATACCAGCATTTATCCCACATATATCATAAGATATAACTTGTTGGTTACATTCCTAACACATGAATACCTTAGTCATGTATTCTGCTGAAAAATAAATTACCATAGACCCTTAGTGAAAACATGAATGTTGTCAAAAGGTAACTCTTTCCACATACCAAAATCCCAAAAAATCTATATACTCAAACCATGATACCACTTTGTCCTTATATCAGTCATGATCTCATGAATACAATCAAACATGTTATTTTCTCTGTATCCTTTCATCATGCACATATCTTCTTCTTTCCAAAAACATCTGAATAACCTTTCATGGTTACCAGTACCATTCAACATATACTTTCAAATTCTTTAGGAAAATCAATAACGTAACAATCCTTAGATGTTTCTTTATTCCATAGTACCATTAAATTACCTATACCAAATTACTCTTGATAAACATAAAATCATTCCACTGCCTTCATAAAACATATATCGAGCTTCATAATTTTATTCCTCAACACTTATTTCATCTCAAATATCATTTTTAGTCTCTTCTTCATCATCAACATAAATACTACGCAAACAACCATGCTGATTCTCTTCATGATATTTTCCCTTAGGGAATCGATTTGTATAATGCCCGTTCATTCCACATTTAAAGCATTTAACCATTGTTGATTTATTTGCAATACCATTATCTGTGTCCATTGTGCTAACTAATCCTTTTCTTTTGAAATTACTAGCTTTGAGTCCTTCTTTTCCACACCTAAATCATCTTCCATTTCCTTTGAAACATTCTCCTTCATGCCTCTTCCCACATGATTTACATACGGGAAATTGAACTTTATTTCCTCTATGATCATAATGAAACTCTATATTTCTCTTATTAGATGAGTCAGGAATCATACCAAATTTGAGTTTATTGATCATATTATGAGATTGCTGATTCAGAATAATAATGATGTTTGGATTTCCAAATCCTGTTTCATTTGGTTTCTCATGAAGAATATCATTTCGTTGTCCATCATATTCTTCATTAACATGAATCCTGCTGTTTGCTGCCATTTCTAAAAACCCAGAAAGAATAGTATGAGAGGAAAAACTCATACTAAAAAAACATATTCAAGGTAGGATTACATTCATTCTCCAACATATTAGGTTTAATTCTATAATCGTTACCGTAATTCTAGTACTATAAACTATACTTTTACTTTACCTTAGGGACATCCCTAGACATACCTTAGAATTATCTCTAGGGATCTTACTAAAGTTTTTGCATCCTAGTTTCCAAAGGTTAACTAAACCTTTCCTATGATACCAACTGTAGAGACAAAAATCTTGACATACATGGACATTACATTACTTTTTCCGAATACTTAATACATAACAAAAATAGACACACAAGGACCGTAATAGATTAGTGTCTTTGGAAACTCGGAAAAATAATCTTCTAATCGCGGTGAAAGATCATTAACATCACCCATAAAGATCTTCCCCTTTTCTTTTCTTACCTATAAACTTTTTTTATATCCTAGGGAAAAGAAAACATATAATGGGTGAGATCAAATGCTCAGTAATGGTAATCCTGGATAAAATAAAATAAATCATATACATTTGAACTTAAAAACATGAACATAATGATTAAACATCAAAATCTTGAGCAATGACATAAAACATTGTAGTACATAAGGGATAGATCATAAAGAAACATTAATCATGATAAAATAGCATGGGAATAAAACTTGTGATTGTGGAAACCATTAAGCACATGATTTGATTTCCATAGTAGCCAAGGCATTGCTTCCAAGACCATCTTAGTGGACAAAGTCCCTTACTGAACTGGGTTTACTTGTCGTTCTAGCCCTGTTTTACTGAACCATATTTACTTGGCGTTCTAGAAATTTCTATATCATGAGATATAAATCTTTACCCTATTCATTGGAGGGAGATATAGGTCCCACCCATCTCATAATGAAATCATTCTTATTTGTACCACAAAAAAATCATACATCATTCATCATAACCCAAAGAATAAAATGGGTTTTAAAACATAATCCAATCATAAATATAATATTACTTCTTCAAATATACTTATATATATCAACCATGTTATGTGGTGGGGAAAATGGATAATGTCTTATTATGACGGTGTATTTCCACCCATATGCAAGAAGGATGTTAACATTATTCTGTGGATGTAATGATACAGTGGTCATTGATCAATTATCTTTTTATAACGATAAATGACATGACCCCCTCCCAAAAAGTGTAATAGTCCAGGGATGGAAATGGGTGAAGAATTATAGTGACCCACCGAGTACACCTACAATAGGCCCCGGGTAGGTGACTACCACCAAGGGTGGAATAAACATGATGATGGGAGGCATCTACCTTTAAGAGAAACACATGTGAATGATAGAGATATAATAGACACCAACAAACCACCGTTCATTCTATAATATAACATAATTCCAATTACACAAATGAAATTTCAAGCACGAACTAATACAATAAATGAAATATATTGCATGTGACACAAGAAAGTAATGACAACATTGTCCATAAAGCCCACACATATCCTATATCCCACAAGAAAATAGTAATCTGCTTGATCTCCAATCAACCCACACTTACCTAAAGAATAGTTTATATATACGTAGGGTGATTATAATAGTATAATCAGTAGGATACTTCCCAGATCCTGTCATATAATAGTAATGAATGCATGATAAAACATAGTGAATGGAAAGTGAAACTAACTCATCACCTAAACATGTGTATTATCTTCCCTTCCTCACCATGTATACTCTAACAAAGTTTTTCATAAAAGATAATATCATGTAATAATGAATATCAAGGGTTCCCTAGTACCACTTCCCAACTAGTTTTCCAATCAAACCTAACATTTCTTGACTTCAGCATCACTCTTTAAAATTCCAAGCATGTAGACACCTTGGTGAATCCCCACAACATCAACCTTCTGAAACATCACACCATATCTCCTTATAAAAATTAACCATGTATTTTCCAGAAGCCAAAACTACTTGGATAATTTGTATTATATTTTAGATATTATAACTCAATCCATCACATCCCGTAAACCATGTAAGGATCCATAAAACATCATAAAATATAAATTTTATACCCATAGTAGTACTTAGGCATTTATATGTAGAATAAATGTCCGTGAAACAACCATAGGAAATTGAATCCCTCTATGGACATATATTAGGAAAACTAACCATCGTTCATACCAGCACATGTAAATGCCAATAGAAGAGAGAGGGACCAAAGCGGGTAGTCACCCAAAAATCCTCCCAACTGGATATTGGGGAAAACACCCCCGAGGCTCAGAATTCAAAGGGTGTTAGTTTCCCTAACAGATAGTGTGGAGTATAAAATTGAAACGCAATATGTACATAATATAGTATCACAGATCCACTCTATGGGAATAACCTTGTCACATACTCATCTTCATCTAATGTATCCATGAGTCATGGTTTCCACTACAAAGACTACATATCCTATATACACACAAACATTTAAAAAGCAACATTAAATTACATTTTTAATTTTTATTAATTCATCACTATGTAGATTAATTAATTACACATTAATTAACTATTATCATTTTTCACATTACATTTCATTATATTGTCAACAAAAATCAATGACCTCCAGTAATAAGAAAATTGACTCCACGATTTCTCATATTTCCATCCAATGTATTGCATCCCAACAAGATCTAACCCCATTGGTTAAAATTTTATTTATTTATTTATGAAAAATAAATTTCATATCACAGGGTGATCTAAGAAAACATTCTTAACTCCACAAGAATAAAGAAATTAACACAGTCAGTAGATGTGCTACCTATCATATCCTTAACACCTATAGAATGACAGAAAACGTATTCCTCCAAGAGGAGATAAACACTGAAATAACATGGAATTCACTACACGTCTTTGCATCAAATGGAAATAGAGTAACCACACACATATTTATACCTCATGTATTTTGGAAAGTAATGTAGATAAAAAACAATAGATTCCAAAAAATCCACCATTTATAATGATGAAAAATCACATCTTTAATCCATTCTGTCAAATTGTTTCCATATTCAACACCAAATGCATAAAATGAATCATTTTTCTACACTAGACATCAACTACTAGGACAAAAACTTGGCCTTCCTACACCACATACCACAATGGCCCTCCTGGATTAACCATCTCAGGCTCACGTCACATCCGAGTCTCACTGCCCCACATACAACATGTCTTGTATCTAGAGCACAACATAGGCAGTAGGAAGAAACATAGAAATTAGGTATCATCCACCAATAATAAGGAACTTTTCCTTCAAAAGTAAGCACTAAACTAAATCTCTAAAAGTCATTATCCTTATCACACAATTGGTTCATATTCCATCTTTTATCAATTGATTCATTATTCATATGTATGAACTACGAGAATCCTAAATAACAATCTATCACAAATTATTTAATCAATTAATTTAAAATGCATTAAGTTATTTTATCAAAAGTCATCAACATGCTTCTAGTTCATTAACCAATTTACGAAAATATGCATATCTGCATCAATTTTATTAACATGAAATCAAAACAACAACAATATGACATATTAAACATTCCTATTTAACTAATCATAAAATTAATTTATCAATCAATTTTGACATTATGTTCATTAACAATTTCTATCAAGAACAACATGCTAATCTAATAATGGAAATGATATCATTATATCAAAAAAAATCAAGAGACAATCCATTACCATGGTATAATGCAACATCATCGCTACATGATTGATACAAATTCATTAATAAAGTTTACCAATGTAATTAGGTAAATTCCATTTAAATACAATGGTGTAAATCATGATATCTTTATGCATTTAAATAAATAAATAGTTTAACAGTTAATCCCCTATAGAAAAAGTCCTTCGAAATTCTTCATATAAAAACAGATCAATGCAACATCTCTCAAGCATCTCTCCCGCAACAACTACATCAACCTAAGGATGTTGCATCATAACCTCACCAACCAACAACCAAAGGAATTCCATTACGAGCAAGGAAATCTTGTTACATAACATTTAAAAGAGAAATAAGAGTGAACAGATAAAAGAAACCACAATAAAATGAAGAAAAACGCACATTGTATCATGTTGGGAAACCACATATTAAAGATAGATACCCCAGATCAATTCTAGTCGAAGGGATATACAAAGTGTTGAAGAGGTGGTATCCATGCCACTTGGGGTGAGAGGGAGGGAAGCAACATCCACAGGGATTGACCACCCAGGTTCCGGAATTGTTTTAAAACATCAATTTATTAAGGGGTTACATGACATGTAATCCCCATTCATGTAAAGTAATTCCTCAAGGTTATATCTCATGAGGAAAAACTTCACCTATTTATTTTATTTATTTTTGAAACCCCAAACTATTACATGAAATGAATCCCACAATTACAACATGAATGTGCCCATCATTAGATTTGGAATATCCAAACGTCTCCAAACATCATCTATGAATTATACAAGAGCCATGGTCTTTGTAGACATGAAATGGTCTGATCAACATATATCTGGGCCCTTACACTAGATACATCTCAAATTATTCCCATCCTCGATATTTTAAAACCAACCCAAAGAGGAAACATAATGGGGTCGTCCAAACAAGTACCCTATGATATACCTTTCAAATCATTCTCCACTATAAGAGATCACCACCTCATGAGAGGAAAAAAAGAAAAAAAATGAAGTTATTACCACAAAAATATATAATGCACAATCTTATGGGAGATACCTCCCTATGAAGAACATTCTGCAAAAATCAAAAAGAGAAATCAATCTCATATCTAGAATGGGTATACAACCATTAAAAAAATAATGCTATAAAATAAGTGATAAACATCAAATAGATCAGGGTATTGAGTCCAAAACTACAACTCTGGTTTCTATGTAGTATACTTTAGACCACAGTGCTGCCAAAAGACATAATCAAAGGGGATAACACTCCCACACAATACCTTTTACATGCAGTCATGCATCTCTACAGGTAGCTCCCCAAAGTTTGCATTATCGTCTACATATATCTCATCGCAATAGATTATGTTAGATTCCTCATGAATATAATTATAGAGTTGTGACATGTGAATTTTTATTTGAATATTTCTCATATGAGGGGGAAGTGGTATTTGATATTCCAAAGGAAAAACCTAATCCTACATCTCAAAAGGCCCACAAAAATAGAGATAAACCGTACTCCCATAACAATAACATGGCTTCCAATGATAGGAAGTCGCAATCAAGAAACAAACTTCTCCGACATCTTACTCTATAGGTATCCTCCTATGATCCAAATAGGATTTATAATGATCATTAGTTACCTTCTTCCTCACATGAATAACCTATAGCATCTCTGTCATATTTTGTACTAGTTCTATCCTTAGAATTTTAATATCTTTGACCCCAGTCTAGTATAATAGATAATTGATTGGATTTTTATACCTGACTGAAAATGGGACTATACTGACGGTGGAGTAAAAAATATTTTTGTTAGTGGACTCAACAAAAATTAGAAGCATCATCCCATAACCCCCAAAATTATCAACACCAAAATGCAACATGACATTCAATGTCAGTATAGTCCACATTGTCTCAACTTCCATCTGGGAATGAAAATTGATGCGAATTAATATATTATATCCAAAATCATGTTATATACCACTCCATGTCTTGGAGGTAAAATGATGATCTCGATTGTAAATGATCATTTGTAGGACTTAATAGAGCCTCACCACCTCTATTTATTTCCCTAACTAAACCTCCACCATGATTAAATCCATGAAGATTGTAACATATTTTTCATAATGATATGCACTACCAAAGGAAAACAATGTAACTCATTGATAAACTTCTAATATATCATAGAAGGAATAAAATACTTCCCAGAAACAACACTCAGTGCAGTTCATAATTAGGACAACAATTAGGGGCCTCTCCATAAGCAAATCTATCTCAAAAGAAATTCAACTCAGGATCTCCTAACATGGATTCTTATACATACTACACTAGAGATGACTAAACCATCATCAAAAAATAAAACCTATACACCAAATTCTCCCATATCTAGCTGCAATGTGGAAAGTTATTCAATCACCCACCATGAATCACTAGACTCATTCACTGGTTCACTGCACAACTTCCTAGTTAGTGCATTGCCTAAAAAGTTCCCCTTACCATATTTATATGAATTTATTATGTTATAATCTTATAGAAACACCATCCATGGACAATGACCCCAGTTCAAGTATCATTGGGCGAAAACAATCCTCAGGATCTTAAGATCAGTGTATACCAAAAATCACTTGATGATGAAGAAATGTCTCTATAAATTCATGGAAAACACTAATATTTCCAACTAGAGATCACAGGTGGAATAGTTACCCTCATGTGGACATAATTTTAGAGACCCATTATAATCAACCGATCTATGATGATTCGGAACATAGCCATAAACAATATGATACGCATCACATCAAACCCAAACAGATGTCCTTCTATTGGACGACAATGAACTGGATCACTAAATGACTTGTCCTTCATATAATCAAATGATATATGACACATATCAGTCCACAAGAATTCCTTATCATTTCTGGTCAATACAATTAGTGGATTCATATCCTGAGAGAAATATGCTCTGAACCACATGAGATAATTTGAAATGCGAAGGAAACAGAACACCTATGACGCTGTCTTGGGGGATTCCCCTGACACTACTACCTCAATTTTGAACGGATCCAATATTGGTCCTTAATGGTATACAACATTCCCTACGAGATGGACTTCTCGAGCCCAAAACCCAGACTTCAAAAACATCTTTAAATTTATCTGATGATGAAGAACTCCCATAATGGCATGAAGATTCTCTACATAATCCTACACAGATACAAAGTACACACAGATGATGTAGACGAAAACAACCAAAATCTTATCACGGATCATTTAGAACATAGTATGAATACCCCTTGAACACAACAAGAGCATTAGTCGCACCAAATGACACCACAAAGAACTCATAATTCTTATGATGACAATGAAAAGAAATCATAGGGATTCCCTCATCCTTCACTCACATTTGATTATATCCTAACCACATTTCAATCATCATGGACCTAATTGAACCATTCAGTTTATCAACTAAATCAACAATCCATAGAAGAGTATAGTGGTTCTTCACTGTCACTTGGTTCAAGTGATGATATTGGATACACAACCACAAACTCATGGCGTCCTTATTAAAGAACAAAATTCCCATAGGGACACAATAGTCCAAATGAAAACATAATGTTATAGAACATCAATATATATATATGAAAATTCCAAAAATAATAAGGTTTCATCCTATATGAAGACATCTAAATGTGAGACACTCCTGGATAAAGCTTGATCCCAATCTTGATATCTCATTGGGAGGTTAATTCTACAAACACATATAAAAATACATTTAGGTACTCTTACATGAACTTGTGAAATGAAATCTATTAAACATATAACAAACATAGCATCAGATCATCCATCAAGGATGATATGGAAGGATCAAGCCTCAGACCCATTCGAGGTTCCCCATCACAAAATAATATAGCTATCTCTCCATCATCATTAAACAACACAACTGTCCTCCTAAAGTAATCCATTTTAGGCTGTAACAAATACAACTAATCTATGTTGTGGATTCCAACATATTTTTGTATCTATAAATATATGATATATACCCAAGAGTGGTGCTTCCCCAGCACTAGATCCCAATATCTACATACTTATAACATGTCCGTTAAACCTCTACCTATTGTAGTCAATGCCAAGGGAACTATAAGTATCTTTTCGTCATGTCCCAATTCATGTATAAGGTAAGGGGATCAGAAGGTTTTTTTCACTCTTGAATAATAAAATTCATGAACCCCAGTATAAGGAATGTTTAACCAAAATGACGCCTGGCTCACCTAGAAATAGAAATTCTAAATCATGAGTCTGTCCAAGACCTCATTCAGGACCACTCTTACCATAATGATGAACACCTCTACAACCCCACTCTGATCTATGTGCATGGATATCATCCTGAGGATATCCTATGCAAGCCCCATCCACTATCTACTGATGAAACACTAGTGAAAACGCATTCTTCTTCCTCAGATGGAACTACCTCAATGGAGGAACCTAAAGGGGAACACATGGAACATGATGAATACAATGAAATGATGTGAAACCACGCATTTGATAAACACACCTTCCACAACAAAAACATGAATATGATCACTTATCATTTTTTTGAGAGACCCCCCTGGAATGATTGAGAAAATAAGCACTAAGACCTACCCCCAACTGAATGTAATTTAATTTTTTCAAATAACTGGGAACCCCAGACCACAGCTTTGATTTGTGATGAATCATGATGACTCCCCTCTTGTGATGATCATGTTCTTGATTAGATCATGTCACTTTCCTCTTCCATTATTTGGACCTTGAGACATATCATCACCTTAAACAGAGTTACCTAGTACTATACCGTTGGATGAAAAGCCTCTTAGAAATGTATCTCCCTAGACTCCCCATCCAACAATAGGTCTGAAGCATTTCGTAGTAGGATCCTCAAATGGATTCCAAACACTCTCACATAGGACCTCCTCTGATGGTGGGTAACAATCACCTGGAGAATGGATACCATCATAGTCGAAGAACGATTCGAGGATCTGAACAAGTCTTAGAAATCATTAAATGAGACTGATGATTCCTCACAATATATAAGAAAAAAGAACTACAACATCATTGTTGTCCCACAGAACATCATCAATACCAATGACATCAGGTTCACATTCTGATCATGGATAAAATAGAAATATATCTAATCCTCCTAAAACAAGTATTATGTGACTTCATATAAAAAGGATCCATAATACTTCAATAGACTCTGAGATGAACTACTCATAGTGTCATGCACCATGTGTCATCATTATTAACATCTACTATATGGAGATCTTATGGAACCACAAGATGAAAATATTCAACATGAAACCGATGAGGATGTTGACCATATAACATACATAAAAATTAACAATTGTTTTTGGTTCCTAAAACTAGAATATAGTGGAATTAAAAAATAATTAATTACTTTCTATTATTCATTTTAGGTTAACATATCCCAAGGTATACCCATTCAAACACATACACGATAAATAATGATGCATGATCCATTCCTTTGTATCTAAAAAATATATTATCACAAAATTTAGTATTCACTGTAAGCTTAATGATTTTTTCATCAAATCATATGGGTCCCAAAATACACATGTCATAGCATGTATGTTGTGTTTACAGTACTTTCTAAACTCATCCAACACAGTTTCCCTACCAACCCATCCAACCACACATATTCATATCTCAAAAATCCATAATATCCCTCAATATTCCTATGATACCACTCTTTAATGACCCCCTCCCCACAAACTATGCCCATCATGGTCCGAAAATGCGAGAAGAGTGATAGTGTCCCACTGAATCTCACCTCCAGTGGGCCCAGGGGTGGGGACAAGCACCAATGGTATAATAAACATACAGATGATATGTATTACACTCTAAGAGAAATGCATGCATAAGAGATAGATAATAGAGACAGAAAACAAACCCTTTTATGATGAAAATATAAATTAATCCCAAGTAAACAATTGAATCTTCCATAATGAACTACTTCAACTGGAATGAAAAAATGCAAGTAAAAAAAGAAATTAATGACTACAACGACCATAAATCCCAAATAACTCCTATAACCCACAAGCTAGAAGTAACCATCAGGATCTCCAAAATACACTAAATGTCCTAGAAATCAGATTATATATATGTAGGATGAGTATAACAATATACTCAATAGGATCCTCCATCGAACCTCAGTTGAAAGGGTAATGAATGAATGCTAAAGCACAGCGATCAACATTTGAAACAAACTAATAACCTAAAAATGTATACTATTTTATCATCCTCAACATAGCTACCCTCACCATAAATCTCATTTAAGAGAAAATTATATAAAAAATTTCAAGGGTACCTCACTACTAAATCTCAAGTGGTTTTTTGCTCTGCCCCAATGTCATATGTCCTTAGCATTTCTCTCCAAAAAGGCTATCCTGTAGACACCTGTGTGAATCCCAAAAACATGTATCTCATGCAATAAACCACCATATCCAAACAAAAAAAATATATATTTTGGTATCATCTAAGAGAAAACAATGCACAAATAACATGTATCAAACATCGAGTTTTATAACTTAAGACATCATACCCCATACAATGAGTAAGGATCCTCAAAACATCATATATTATACACATTATACCTTTATTAGTACTTAAGAAACTATATCCTGAATACATGTGTGTAAAATAACCACAAGACATTACATCCCATTAGACAAAAATATTTGGAAAATAACTATCGTGTGTATAAAGACATGTTACTACCAAGAGAATAGTATGGCGCTAAATAGGGTACTTAGCCATCCATCCTCTTACCAGAATGTTAGGGGAAACCCCAATATGGCTCAAAATCACAAATATGTCAGTTTCCCAAACTAACAGTGTTGAGTAGAATATTGAAACAAAAAAAAATTAGAGGATATAGTAACTCACAAACACACTATGGGAATAACCATGACTCAGACTCATTAGTATATAACATCACTTAGTCTCCATGCTAACACAGCCAGGAATATATATAATATAACCACACAACCATTTAAAGAGGCACATTATATTACTTTATAAATTTTTATCAATTTAAAATTGTGTAAATTATTTATTTATCAATTAATTAACAATTATTATTTATAGATTGAATTTCATTATCATCTCAACAGAGATCGATACTCTACAGACAGAAGAAATCATAGTCCATGACATCTCATAATTCCATCCATAGCATTTCATCCCAGTAATCTCAAACCATATGGGTCAAACAATTATATATGTATATAACAAAATTACTTTTCATATCACCGGGTACTCTTGGAAAACAATATGAATTTCTCAATAATAAGGGGCTCAACACAGTGAGTATATGAACTACCCATCGAGTCATCTCATACTACAATATGAGAGCAAACTCGTCCAACCTAAGGAGATAATATTGAAAATAATGTGTTATACCCCATGAGTATTCTTGTAACACCCCGAGCTTCCACGATACGCCTCTCTTTCAATAATGCAATAGCTTGCATTGTACGCAACTTCGAGTTCTAAAACATCGCGACAAATCAAAGTAGCCGTTATGAATAGTAATAACCACTTTTTAAAATTATAGAAATTTTATATGTCAAAATGGACTTCATTTTTGTATTCGTAATATTGAAATTAACCTATGTTGAATTTTTTGTAATTTTCTGAGAACTTCAAAATTTTTATGAATAGTGAAAAATACTTAAAACAACTTTTTTAATCAAAATAATTCATAGTGATAAATTATACTATTGAGTGGTTTTAGAGTATAATTAGAATATATTTTTACCATTTTATCCAATGGTGGTCATTAGAATTAATTTAACATTGAAATTGGACATAAACAATTGCCAATCTTTTGATATAAATTGTTTCTTAAAAACACGCTATTTGTTGTGACAGCGGGAATTAATTATAAAATTAATTAATGCAACTAATATGTTTGGAATTTTGTAAAATAGACATCATTTTTCAATTCGGAATATCAATTATAGCTTAGGGTGAAATTTTGGCCTTATTCTGAAAAACTTCAATTTTTGATGAATAGTGAAACCACTAAGTGGTTGTTAAATAACTGATTTTTCGTTTAAATGAAATATTACCACTTCTTTGATTTGATTTTCAAAAATCCGACATACATGGTTGTCATTAAGAAGTAAAATGTGGTTCAATGGGATAAAAATAATTTTTTTGGTGAATAGTAACTTATTAAGTTCTTAATCGCGATTAGTGGTAATTAGGGTAGTTTAAGGTATAAATAATACTTTAATAATATTAAATGACCTAGACACATGTCCCAACCTCATTGGTTGTGTCATGGCCGACAAAGACAAGCCATGGCCTAACTTGGGGACCCCATGGATCCACTTTTGTTGGGAAATAACATAAATTACTTTTTATTTAATGTTAAAGTGAAAATGACACTAACATAAAGTGTTTTACTAAAACAATTTTTAAGTAGGGTTACACAAGTCCAAATTTTGACTATAAATATTCATTAGAAAGCTAAAAAGATTTCCTACATCATAGTATTTTTTTTTATAATTTTTAGACATTAAATAAATTAAATTATTTATGACATCATTATGATGTGGCGATGACCTCATTATTTAACGATTTAATTAAAATGAGAAGATAATGCAAAATCCAAGGCTTACACTTGTACAAAGCCTATTGGATGAAGAGATTTCGAAACCTTATCACCTTAGCCTCGAATTATATAAATGTGGGACCTTTAGAATCCGAAAAGCATTTTGAAATAATGTAACATTTCAATCATTCCAAAAGTGCCCCTCCTCTCCACTTATAAAAGGCCCCCACCTCTCCCACCTCATTTACACTTCCAAGCCATTTGGCTCGGCCAACCTCTGCCCAAATACTCTCCCAACATTCCTCCCTTACTCCTAGAAGCCTCACTTTGGGCAGAACTCTTCCCAAGGAAGCCTTTGGCTCAAATCAAAAAGAGTTACCTGATTTTGAGGTAATGTCTTTTATAATGTTGTTTTGTTTTGTTTTTCTTCTCCAACCCCATAAACTCTTTTTATTAATTTCTTTTGTAACAACACCAGTATCCTCAATATACTAGGATGTTTTTTTAAGATGGATTCGAGCTACACTTACACACACCTACATCTAATGGTTAAAGAACATACGGTTTCTGTGGATGGCGAATTTCTGCCTCACGAAACGATGATTGTTCAACACTCATATAACACCTTCAAAGGTGGCCATTAAGATGTCACTATATTTATATATGATATATAATGTGTTTATGTTTTACTTATGCTTCTGTATTTCTCATTTATGGCTTACTTTATGATTTCCATTATGGGTAAAACGCGATAATTTCATTTTAGGAAGTGCGGACTACCGCCCCCTCAAAGTGATTTGAATCGTTAATGCCATATGTGGGATGTATAAAGGATGGAGTAAATGGTATTATACACTATATTATACTGGAATTATATTATACATTTATATCATTATGATTTAGTTCCATTAAATATGAAATTGAAATGAATGTAGCGTTCATGCGTACGTACGGCTTACCGTCTCCATGAACGGTGCATTTCATTTCTTACCTCTAAATGTTACGTAATATTATAAATGAATGTATATACTGGATATACAAGATATATACGACATATAAATCATGAATATAATTCTGGATATAATGGATATTTCACCACATAAACAACTTGTAATTATAAGAAGCTCATTGTTGACTCATGTACCAAAGATCGACAAAACGACCGTTATTAACTTAAATAATTACATAATGTTCATAACATTGTAATAAGTGATATAAAAAGGATAATGAAATTGAAAATGGTTCTTAATAAGGTAGATATTAACTCTAGTTTATTATTCAGGAGGTTAAAGAACGGTTGAGTCAAGTCAGACACGAGGTAAGGGAATTTCTTAACCCAACTTCCATTCTTTGGGTTAATCTCCTACTTTCAAATTATGTCATGATGTTATTATGTCCTATTTTGTATTTTTACTTTCTTTATGTGTACCTATAGTGAATACACATAATAGATCTATTTTATTTTAAAAATGATCTTTTTAAGGACTTCGTCTCAATCTCCTTTCATTGAGGCATATTTGGTTTTATACACAACCTTCTTTTATACGATGTATAAACCCCTTTGACTTTTACGTTTATTCAAAAGGAATCTTTTTTATACGAAGCGTTTTGCTAAACGACAAAAGGGAATGTTTTTCTTTCCGTACTTATGCAGCAACAACGACTTCTCCGCCGCCATGACCATTATTTGAGTTTCGGCTTCCTCTACAAGCCATCATTTTCTTTTTTAATGAAAAATAAATACAAAGTTTTAACATTCTTTTATTTTGGTATTGAAAATGGTTTTGAAAGCGTTTTTATTATATCAATGTGTTGTATTGATATCTTGTGATTGAAATGTGGAAATGTTATGTTTCCTTTATGCATGTTTTATGTGATATGATTATGTTATGGTTTATGATATGTTTAAACCTATTCATATGAGGAATGTATTGGACTTAATATGTGACGGGTGGAGCCCGCTATAGCTCCTCGATGCATCGGTAGGTCTCATGAGACAACTAGACATGGAATTGGCCGAGGCCCTTTCCCAATTTGATTTATGGTTTTGGCCGAGGCCTTAATCATTTTAGACGTCTTGGCCGAGGCCTTGACAAAATGTTTCAGAATGTCCGGCATTATACATTCCCTCATTATGAAAGTGGTTATTGTTATTGCATGTGATTATTCGACCAGTAGAATATCCATGTGAAGAAGTGAATGGCATTATCTCATTTTACTTATGCCATATTATGTTGAAGTCCATGTTTAAAAGGCTTTTGTTTTAGTTATACATTGCCTTAAATGTTAATGTTTATTTATGAAAGCTTCCGCATTATTGTTATCCTTACTGAGCATTCGAGCTCACCCCTTTCAATGTTTAAAAATTTTCCAGGATGTGAAGAAGTATTTTATGAATGACCTGCAGGGATAGTCAGAAGAGGAAATGAGTGTGGACTATGAAGACTTTGTTATTAGTTTTTCACTTTATGATGTAATGTAACACTTATGAATGTATCTAGTGTTTCCAAGGCTACTAAACTAATCGGTCTTTCGAGACTTGATCTTTTGTGATCATGCCAATGTTACGAAGTAACGCACCGGCTCTGGGTAGCTGGGGTCGGGGCGTTACAGTTGGTATCAGAGACAGTTTAGTACTAACCTTGGAAGCTAGATTTAGATAAACTCTGATTAGAGCACATAGCCCGAAGATAGACTTTGAGGATTAGTATAGAAGAACTTACTAGAATTTTGGTATTGTAGAGATTTTGTGAGTTTTCCAAGCAATACATCCCTGTCTGGATACGAGCAGGTAGAGGAGGCTCTGGCACAGATGTACCTAGGGGTAAAACCCGAAAACACCGCTTTGAGCTAGACTCGAACGGGAACTGGTGCACGACAACGGGCCTTGCTGCACTCTTGGTTACGACACTCCCGGGGGATATGCTTAAGATAATTCTCATTTTCTTTACAAACCACTATGAACGGTTATGAGTATATACTTTCTCAAATAAAACCTTTTTATGATTATGGATTATATCCATAAATAGTTCAATTTATGTTAAGTATTATACAAGTATGGAATTATGTATTTTGATTCATAAACTAATCTGGTTTATGCCATTGTTTAGAAATGGCGCCTAGTAGAAGGAATGGAAACTGTATCAATGCACGGACTCCGTGTAGGGATTGCCCTCCTGCTCAAGATAATTATTGTGGACCTGGAGAGACAACTGGTGCCGATCAGCTTATTACCATACTGGGACAACTCACGCAGGTTATGAATAACAACCTTACCCGTATGGAGCACCCTGATCCACAGCGTGGAGGATCAATGTTAGATCGATTCATGAGGCAACAACCACCAACGTTCAATGGGAGTACAAATCCCTTAGTAGCCGAGCAATGGATAAATTCCCTAGAGAAAATATTTCAGGCCTTGGGGAGTAGTGAAAGGGAGAAGGTTGTCATGGCAGTTTACCGCCTCACTGGAGATGCCGATCAGTGGTGGTCGCTGATTCAAAACAAAAAGGAAGATGATGACGTATCGAATATGGAATGGAGGGAGTTCAAAGATCTTTTCTTAGAAAAATACTTTCCTCGTGACCATCGAGCAGATATGGAAAGGCAATTTCTGAGTCTGAGGCAGAAGGAGGATGAGAATGTCGCAAAGTATGAGGCTAACTTTACAAGGTTAGCGAGGCATGCTGCCGATTATATACGTAACCCAAGGAGTAAGATTGATCGTTTCTTTGATGGGTTAAAACCATTTCTCCGTCGAGCTTTGGTATCACAATCCTTCTCATCATACGAAGATATTGTCTCGTGTGCTATCAAGACAGAAAAGGAATTCTCTAAGTCTTATGACAACAAAGTAAAGCAAGAGAAGAAGAGAACGGTGGAACAAGAGACAGATAAAGGGAAAAAGGGAAAGAAGGATTTTCCAGTATGTGATAATTGTGGGAAGAATCACCCTGGTACTTGCCTAAAAGGAATGGGAGTTTGTTATAAATGTGGAGAAAAGGGTCACCAGGCTCGTGATTGCAAGGGAAAGAAAGAGGCTGTCAAAGTTGAATGCTACAATTGTAGAGAAATGGGTCATTATGCAAATGAATGTCCTAAGCGTCAAGGAAACATACCTCAGAAAAGGCCAAGGGATCAAGGACAATCTTATGCTATTACTACAGTTGAAGCAGAATAACTAATGTATTGGGGCTTTTGGACTCATGGATTATATTCTGGTTATTAGAATAATGTGATCTATATAAGGATTGTACTGCAGTACTTTTTGATTTCAGTAAGGTTTTAATATGATTAAGGTAATCATATTTTTAGTATGTGACAATAAGAGAAACTAATATTTGTTTGGGGAATCTGATAAATTGATTTTGGAATTAAGAGACCTTTTAGAGAAAGTCTGGATAGAGGTATTTTGGATAACTATAAAGGTTGGAGTGGATTAAGTTGAACCTTGGATAGTAAATTTAAGGTTAAAAATTTTCTGGATATTATTCTTGGAATACTATAGTTTTATGAAAAGGACAACCTGCAGGGTGGGGCATAACCCGTCGCGTCGGACAAAGATGCAGGAATCGAACCCACAACCATAGTGCGACAAGCCTTTATTTCCTACCACTAGCCTACAGGAAGTCCCTGGTTATTACAAAATAATTTTACTAATCTAAATAATATGTGTTAATATTTGGAACCTTATACAATTAGGATAAGTATAATATTTTTGAGTTCTATTGTCATTTTGAGTGAAAGATGAGTTGAAGGTTGAAACTCTAATTGTCAAGCATAAATATATATATACCTATCTCTTATTCAATGAATAAATTAATTCTTAAACTTTAGTAAAGGGATATTAAAAAAATAAAATAAAATGTGTTATCCTAATACCTTATGTTTTGTTGAACTGAAGACATTTTAAATCAACATAGATTGAAGGCTTTGAGGCCCCTCAATTTGACAGTTGATTGTGATTGATGACCTCAATCACTCCCTACAAATATTTACGTTTTTCCTCCAATTATATGTCTTTAATTGCCACCAATGTTCTCCTTATCGAGATCATAATTTGGTGGTGACTTTCTTATTTCCATTTTCCCTCTTATTAAGGCTAAATTTTATTAACCTTATTTCCGATGTGGGTTTTCCACAAAGGTATTTTCTATTTTCACCCTCTTATATCAAATTGCGAGGACACAATTTATTGAAGGAGGGGAGAATGTAACACCCCGAGCTTCCACGATACGCCTCTCTTTCAATAATGCAATAGCTTGCATTGTACGCAACTTCGAGTTCTAAAACATCGCGACAAATCAAAGTAGCCGTTATGAATAGTAATAACCACTTTTTAAAATTATAGAAATTTTATATGTCAAAATGGACTTCATTTTTGTATTCGTAATATTGAAATTAACCTATGTTGAATTTTTTGTAATTTTCTGAGAACTTCAAAATTTTTATGAATAGTGAAAAATACTTAAAACAACTTTTTTAATCAAAATAATTCATAGTGATAAATTATACTATTGAGTGGTTTTAGAGTATAATTAGAATATATTTTTACCATTTTATCCAATGGTGGTCATTAGAATTAATTTAACATTGAAATTGGACATAAACAATTGCCAATCTTTTGATATAAATTGTTTCTTAAAAACACGCTATTTGTTGTGACAGCGGGAATTAATTATAAAATTAATTAATGCAACTAATATGTTTGGAATTTTGTAAAATAGACATCATTTTTCAATTCGGAATATCAATTATAGCTTAGGGTGAAATTTTGGCCTTATTCTGAAAAACTTCAATTTTTGATGAATAGTGAAACCACTAAGTGGTTGTTAAATAACTGATTTTTCGTTTAAATGAAATATTACCACTTCTGTGATTTGATTTTCAAAAATCCGACATACATGGTTGTCATTAAGAAGTAAAATGTGGTTCAATGGGATAAAAATAATTTTTTTGGTGAATAGTAACTTATTAAGTTCTTAATCGCGATTAGTGGTAATTAGGGTAGTTTAAGGTATAAATAATACTTTAATAATATTAAATGACCTAGACACATGTCCCAACCTCATTGGTTGTGTCATGGCCGACCAAGACAAGCCATGGCCTAACTTGGGGACCCCATGGATCCACTTTTGTTGGGAAATAACATAAATTACTTTTTATTTAATGTTAAAGTGAAAATGACACTAACATAAAGTGTTTTACTAAAACACTTTTTAAGTAGGGTTACACAAGTCCAAATTTTGACTATAAATATTCATTAGAAAGATAAAAAGATTTCCTACATCATAGTATTTTTTTTTATAATTTTTAGACATTAAATAAATTAAATTATTTATGACATCATTATGATGTGGCGATGACCTCATTATTTAACGATTTAATTAAAATGAGAAGATAATGCAAAATCCAAGGCTTACACTTGTTCAAAGCCTATTGGATGAAGAGATTTCGAAACCTTATCACCTTAGCCTCAAATTATATAAATGTGGGACCTTTAGAATCCGAAAAGCATTTTGAAATAATGTAACATTTCAATCTTTCCAAAAGTGCCCCTCCTCTCCACTTATAAAAGGCCCCCACCTCTCCCACCTCATTTACACTTCCAAGCCATTTGGCTCGGCCAACCTCTGCCCAAATACTCTCCCAACATTCCTCCCTTACTCCTAGAAGCCTCACTTTGGGAAGAACTCTTCCCAAGGAAGCCTTTGGCTCAAATCAAAAAGAGTTACCCGATTTTGAGGTAATGTCTTTTATAATGTTGTTTTGTTTTGTTTTTCTTCTCCAACCCCATAAACTCTTTTTATTAATTTCTTTTGTAACAACACCAGTATCCTCAATATACTAGGATGTTGTTATAAGATGGATTCGAGCTACACTTACACACACCTACATCTAATGGTTAAAGAACATACGATTTCTGTGGATGGCGAATTTCTGCCTCACGAAACGATGATTGTTCAACACTCATATAACACCTTCAAAGGTGGCCATTAAGATGTCACTATATTTATATATGATATATAATGTGTTTATGTTTTACTTATGCTTCTGTATTTCTCATTTATGGCTTACTTTATGATTTCCATTATGGGTAAAACGCGATAATTTCATTTTAGGAAGTGCGGACTACCGCCCCCTCAAAGTGATTTGAATCGTTAATGCCATATGTGGGATGTATAAAGGATGGAGTAAATGTTATTATACACTATATTATACTGGAATTATATTATAAATTTATATCATTATGATTTAGTTCCATTAAATATGAAATTGAAATGAAAGTAGCGTTCATGCGTACGTACGGCTTACCGTCTCCATGAACGGTGCATTTCATTTCTTACCTCTAAATGTTACGTAATATTATAAATGAATGTATATAATGGATATAAAAGATATATATGACATATAAATCATGAATATAATTCTGGATATAATGGATATTTCACCACATAAACAACTTGTAATTATAAGAAGCTCATTGTTGACTCATGTACCAAAGATCGACAAAACGACCGTTATTAACTTAAATAATTACATAATGTTCATAACATTGTAATAAGTGATATAAAAAGGATAATGAAATTGAAAATGGTTCTTAATAAGGTAGATATTAACTCTAGTTTATTATTCAGGAGGTTAAAGAACGGTTGAGTCAAGTCAGACACGAGGTAAGGGAATTTCTTAACCCAACTTCCATTCTTTGGGTTAATCTCCTACTTTCAAATTATGTCATGATGTTATTATGTCCTATTTTGTATTTTTACTTTCTTTATGTGTACCTATAGTGAATACACATAATAGATCTATTTTATTTTAAAAATTATCTTTTTAAGGACTTCGTCTCAATCTCCTTTCATTGAGGCATATTTGGTTTTATACACAACCTTCTTTTATACGATGTATAAACCCCTTTGACTTTTACGTTTATTCAAAAGGAATCTTTTTTATACGAAGCGTTTTGCTAAACGACAAAAGGGAATGTTTTTCTTTCCGTACTTATGCAGCAACAACGACTTCTCCGCCGCCATGACCATTATTTGAGTTTCGGCTTCCTCTACAAGCCATCATTTTCTTTTTTAATGAAAAATAAATACAAAGTTTTAACATTCTTTTATTTTGGTATTGAAAATGGTTTTGAAAGCGTTTTTATTATATCAATGTGTTGTATTGATATCTTGTGATTGAAATGTGGAAATGTTATGTTTCCTTTATGCATGTTTTATGTGATATGATTATGTTATGGTTTATGATATGTTTAAACCTATTCATATGAGGAATGTATTGGACTTAATATGTGACGGGTGGAGCCCGCTATAGCTCCTCGATGCATCGGTAGGTCTCATGAGACAACTAGACATGGAATTGGCCGAGGCCCTTTCCCAATTTGATTTATGGTTTTGGCCGAGGCCTTAATCATTTTAGACGTCTTGGCCGAGGCCTTGACAAAATGTTTCAGAATGTCCGGCATTATACATTCCCTCATTATGAAAGTGGTTATTGTTATTGCATGTGATTATTCGACCAGTAGAATATCCATGTGAAGAAGTGAATGGCATTATCTCATTTTACTTATGCCATATTATGTTGAAGTCCATGTTTAAAAGGCTTTTGTTTTAGTTATACATTGCCTTAAATGTTAATGTTTATTTATGAAAGCTTCCGCATTATTGTTATCCTTACTGAGCATTCGAGCTCACCCCTTTCAATGTTTAAAAATTTTCCAGGATGTGAAGAAGTATTTTATGAATGACCTGCAGGGATAGTCAGAAGAGGAAATGAGTGTGGACTATGAAGACTTTGTTATTAGTTTTTCACTTTATGATGTAATGTAACACTTATGAATGTATCTAGTGTTTCCAAGGCTACTAAACTAATCGGTCTTTCGAGACTTGATCTTTTGTGATCATGCCAATGTTACGAAGTAACGCACCGGCTCTGGGTAGCTGGGGTCGGGGCGTTACAATTCTACATCCATTGATATAGTGTAATGAAATACATTTTTTGGCATCATAATGGGGGGAAATTAAATTAGATAAACAAACAACTGACTCAAAGAAGCGTCCACTTTTCATAGTAATAAGTAGACCCATCTTCGACCCATTTCTTCATCTCTAGTGTCATCCCCTACACCACATGAATAAATCAATGCATATCGCCACCCCAGGAATCATCTTCTACAAAAATAACTAGGCCTCCATTCCCCATGTACCACTACATCCCTCTAGGCTCATCCATCTCTGGCTCATGTCACATCTAGGCCCCCTTCCCCTCATAACATGAGTCTTCTATCATGAGAACATCACTAAAAGTTGTAAAAGTAATAGAAATAGGATATTGGCCATTAAAAGTAAGAGGGAAATTTATTACCTTCAAATAAATTATCCTAATCAAACAACTAGTTCTTATTCTATCTTGAATTAACTGATTAATTATTCACATGTTCCAACTCTGGGGAACATAAAAAACAAGATATCACAATTTAAATATACAGTTAATATAAAATACAACTAGTTATATTAAAAACATGCATCAACATTATTCTGTTTCATTATCGAATTCTATTAAACATGCATGTCTACATGAATGTGATTTAGAAAAAATTTGACAAAAACAACCAACTTTATTAAACATTCCTCGTCAAAAAATTCATAAATTAATTTATCAATGAATTTTGGATTTAAATTCTTCACTAATTTCATAAAGAACAACATGATAAACCATGAAAGGAATAGATGTCACACTATCTAAAAAATAAATTGGCGAACCATTATCACTGTATAAAGCAACAACATCGCTATGTGATCGATACCAATTCTTTAATTTGGCTCATGTTTCTAATTATATAAATTACATTGGGATCAAATGGGATAAATTATGATAACTATATGAATTTTAAAAAAATATAGAGATGAATGGAGTCCCCTACCTCATTAGGACTTTTATGTTCTTCACAAAATAATGTATCAATGCAATGGATCCCAATCACTTATCTACCATCAACTGCACCACCCAATGGACACCATGACACAACCACACCAACTTACTACCAAAGGAACTCCACTAAGAACATGGATCTAAAGTTCCACCACATTTAAAAAATAAATAAGAGGAAAATTTATTAAACCACGAGAAAATAAAGGATAAACATTCCTTGAATCATGTCAGGTTACCCTAGATCAAAGACGGAATCCCATGATTGATTCTCGTTGAAGGGATATCCAATGCTTTGGAGAGATGCTAACTGAGCCCCTTTGGAAGGAAGGAATGGAAGTATCAGTAATAGTGTTTTGAAAACGAATCTATTGGAATGTTTTGAAACATTACAGCATTGTATAATTACATGATGTGTAGTCCCCTATCACGTCGTGTAATATATTGAGGTTAGTTTACACAAAAAAAACCATCTCCTCATCATTTTATTTATTTTTCAAAAACCTAACTATTACACAATGAGATTTAATCTTTCTCATTTTGAATGTCCCCTACTTCTAGTTCCATGAACCCGAACTCTTCCAGAATCCCTCAGTGCCAACTCTACTCGCCTTTGTAACACCCCCAGAATTTACCAATAAATAAAATATAGAATGCATAAAACACAGAGTCTCTAAAAATAACACATCATAATAACCAAGAAATTTAAATTACATTTTCATGCTCTTTGATTTGAAATTTGAAAATATGGCATATATAGTTGCGATCAGTAAGTTATTTTGAGTCTGATGGAATTAACTTAATATATGGGGAATAGTAACCTACCATTTTGAATAGTAACCTACGCTTATAGATATAGTCTAACCCTTATGAATAGTAATATGACTCTTATAAATGGTATGCAGACCCATGAATGTATAAATATATTTTGGCACATTAAAATGAAGATGAATATTTCACGTGTTTATATTATTCGATTAAATAAATATTTTATTGAAATTTATAATTAATCATATATAAATAATTATTTTTGAAAAATGGACTTGATTTTTGAATTCTACACATCAAAATATTGATAGGGATATTTTTTTTTGAATTTTTTCAAAATACATGAATTTTTCAGGAATAGTTAAATTCCATAATTAAAAAAATAAGCTAAATACACTAATTATATAGTCATGGGTGAATTTCTACCAATGTAAGCCTAATTTATGTTTATTAACATGATAAAATTGCTATTCATGGTCTTGGAAGAATCCCTATTCCTTGTCTTGTGGAGAAATAATAAATTAATGAATATAATATTGTGAAATCCCCTCATCCCTCCACTATATAAACCACCCCTCACCCCCTATTCCCCACCCACATCTAATGCTTCATGCCTTGCCTAAATTATTCTCAAATAGCCCCCTATCCCCCTCCCCCACGTCCAAGACCTACTGGTCTAACCAAAAGGCCAAAATAAATCCTCAAAGTGTTTCTCAAGGAGGAGTACTCAAGAGGTGAAGCTCACTTCCATTTTTAGTCAATTCCTTTTAAAAGTCCATTATTTTGTTTGCTCTTCTCACCTCATCTCATAAAAATTCCATGATCATTTTAGTAACATACATGTTCTATAATTTTAATATTCTAATGTAATATTTCATCATAATATTCTTTTGTCCTTCACATTTATACAATAAATGCTAGCAATGTCCGAGATGGGTCAATTTATCACACTCAAGGAAGACAGGTTTTCAATTTGCATTACTATTTTCATGATTTTCCATGAAACAATTTAAATAGTTGAAAAAAATCATTATATATTAATTTTTTCTTGTTTAATGTTCTTTAATCCTTATAAACTAATAATATGGAATAATAATACAACATGTTTATTGTGCAAAAAACCACCAATCCAAATCCATGCGTTTATCATTAAAATATCGAATTATTCATCCTAATGATATATAACAAGAATCAATATATGATAGTTTATATCTCTTTAATATCACTAATAATATATAATATCAGCTTTTTATGTTTAACCACATTTTAATAAACTTCACTTCATGAATTCAAGTAAATGGATCATGAAAACCAAGGAATAAAATGCTTCCAAAACAATAAAATTGAATCTCTTAAACCCATTAAAAAGGCCATTAATGAACCTAATAAGGTTATACCATATAAATTAACTGTTTATTAGGTTTCTTATATATTAAAAAATATAAATTTTATTATTCTGGTCGTTATGAAAAATCATGAACTCTTTCAAGCATATGGTACGGGATTGTTTAACTCAATTTTTCTTCAATGCGATAAACGTATATTTAATTGGTCACCTTATTTCAAGAATATGTGTGAATGAACACTGATTATTTATTCTAGATATACACTTGTATTATGAGGATTTTTATTTCTTAGAAAAACCTATTTCATTTATATATACCCACTCTAATGAAACAATCATTGTAGGGGATATCTTATCCCAGTTTTCATTCAATGAGTTAAACGTCAATGTCATTGGTTTTGTATTTTACCAGAATATGTGTGAATGACTTATGATTTTTTTATTCTGTATATTCTCTTTTATTTTGTTGGTTTATGTTTTTCACACATTATTATTTCATTTTTTTCCACAATCTAATGATATGTTCTTTATAAGGGATTTCTTAAGTCAATTTCCATTGTTTGAGACAAAAATCTATTTCATTGGTTACCTTTTTTCCAAAATATTTGTGAATGACCTGTAATTGTTTTATACTATATATCCACTTATATTTTTTCGATTTTTATTTGTCACACAAACATAGTTGATTAATATATCCCCGCTATAATGATACAATCATTGTAAGGGAAATTTTAACACAATTTACATTCTTGAGTTAAACATCGTTTTCATTGGTTATGTCTTTCCCAAAAAATGTGTGAATGACCAATGATTTTTTTATTCAATATATCAAATTTAATTGTGTGGTTTTATGTTTTTCACACATATTATGTCACTGATTATTCCTCAATCTAATGATACGTTCTTGTAAAGGATCGTCTCTCTCACTTTTGTTCAAGAGTCTCCATTATGTTGCGGACATTTGTTTTTAATTCCTAATTATGGGGTATGTTTTTGAACCTTCCCATACACCCCTTATGATATATCTATAATGGGGTACCCCTCTACCTATCGTTAATCCATCGCAAGAACTCTAGTTACTATGCCGAAATGTTTGAAAGGGATTTTCCCATCACACTTTCAATTCTATGGGATTTCCATAGTTCACCTCTTATTTCTTATATGTGGTATATGGGTACTGCCATTTGATATATATTATCATTATTATATTTAAATTAATGGTATTATATGATTAATTTTGTGGTTAATAACATTTGTTCATACGACTCGACTGATTATAATGTGGCAAAGAGCTTTCTCTCAATTTTTATTTCGTTGTGACTTGCTTAGTATTGTGCACCAATTCATTCTTATGTGGTGTAAATACTAACCATTAGAGATAAAATTTGAAATGAAATTTTATTCCATTTAAATATCTATATTCTCTTATCATGGATATGATTATTTTCCAAGGTGTATATCATTTTACAAAAAGTATTTATTCTATATGTTATTTTGACTGTTGAAATATTGATAAATCTGTATCCTCTATTCAATAAGAATAATATATTGGCATATTGATCATTTTTTGAATATATGCATAAATAATTATTTTCACAGGAAGTGGCATGTGGGCTTGCCACACCCCCTCAATGAATCGACATGTCTCATGAGACATTCAGTTTCGAGACAAACCCATCAATTTTAATCCAAATAATCAGAAGAGATTCCACCCATAGAACTAAATTGTTTTATTGGTATTATTGTATCATGTTACAAATATATGATTTCAAATTAATAAGAATTATTTTTATTCATTATCAGATATTACTATCTATTGACGCCAAAATATGGGGAGGAGAATATGACACCGAACCGATGGGTGCCTCGCGAAGCCGATTCACAGAGAACTAGCCGCACTACGCCGACACAAAGTAAAGAGGTGGTAACACTCTGTGGCCACCCATGATGTTTGCAGACTGCTATGAATAATGGTGGTGGTAACACTCAGCGACCACCCCTGATGATCGCACCCCTGACCGAAGTAAGGAGGCAGTAACTCTCTGTGACCACCCTTGACATTGGTAGCCCTCTGCGAAGCATAGAGGCCATAATGCTCCGTGACCACCCTTGACGTTTTGTGATCCACAGCGAAGCAAGGAGGTGGTAATGCTCTGTGACCAACCGGGAAGTTCGCAACCCGCCATGAACCAATAAATTAGTAATGCCCCACCGCCTCATTTTACATTCGTAATGCATCGCAGAGCAAATGAATTCCTCTTCGCACTAGGAGAGCACTGCTTCGCGAAGCCTATCCACTAAAAATACTGTCCTCCCCCCATGTTAAGGGGATGGAAAATCCGACCTTTTGACTTCCTAGCACTTATATCATGAATCACCTTCTTCTCTGAAAACCATGAGCTGTGTGAGGGACTTCTCCTCTGCCAAGTGACTCCCCTTTGTCTCATTTTGATCAACTCTTCTGAGAGGTATGCCTTTCACAGAGCCTATGGGTCTCCTCGAAGGAAGAAGATCCCCAAGGGGACATAAGTCATTGCAGAGTGTTTATGCTTTGTGAAACACGCTTCATTTACACATGATCCACATGCTAAGGCAGGTTCATTGTACTTCACGAAGCATAATGATTCACGACACCTTTCTTGATAATGCACCTTTTCTCCACAAGGCAGTTCTATGTGAATGCCTTTCTAGTTCATGAAGCACCTCCCATATGCACCTCTTCCCTATGCATAGGCTGAGGCTCCCCACTTCGTGATGCAAACCCCTTCGCAATTACCCTCCGCCACACGGAGTAGCAGAGCTTCACAAGGCCCCTACCTTTAAACCCCTCTGCATTGCAATTCTTTTTCCCGTTTAGCCTTCCAGGTTTACACGATGTGATTTTAATGTCCCTTGGACAATATTTCCTATTGTGTTGCTTCGCCTCAGGATTTTTCGCTTGGTCAGGCTAATGATTGTTACTTCTTTGCATAGCCACACTAATGTGGAACCCTCATTGGTTCACTCTATGACACCACCTCTCCATGGATTTTCCTATCCCCTCTCTGCACCGAGCAGAACAGGGTAATAGTTATGTAAGTCCTACGGGTTTAGAGCAAACCTAACTTGTCCGAGATGCAGGATGATAAATTTACAGGCACCTTCATCTTCAACACATGATGTTAAAATGTGACCTTGCATTGTCTCTCGCACGCGGGGTACCCCCAGCTTGGACATTCTCCATGAACAGTGGTCTCTACAGGGGTTGATATACACTTTATGGGAGTGTCGTTTGTCCGTTGTAAAATGGAAACCATCTCGGTGTAGGCCCCTAGCCTTCTTGCAGGAGGAAAAAACCCTGCTCCTCCATTCTTCTTCGGTCCCCAGGGACAGTGAAGGGTGTGATGGAGAACAATGCTTCTCCTTTGTTCGGTCCAAAATCCCTTTCCGGTTGTGAATTATCACCATCGGGCCTCCCTTCTAGAGAAGTTCCCAACCTCTTAGAGCTGAAAACCAAGCATAATCCCATGTTTTCTATTTGGGTTGCTAAATATGTATAAGCCCCACTTCACCTCCCACAGATGCTCCATTCACGACATGGTCGTCAGGTCTCTTCTACCTTTTGTTTCTCACACCGAGCATGACTCACGTGTGCTTAGAGTGAGCACCGACCATGAAATCTTCCCAGGGTAGCCTTGAGTGTAAGCCCCACAACAACATGAACTATGTCAACTTTGATCCTTGCCATGGAAGGGTATGTAGGAAGCCTCCATGAGGTTCAAGCCCACCACCTGGTCATTTTGACCATGTTCACATCGGTTCACTAACACCTTGGTAAGCCTAGATTGTATGCCCCACACCAAACTGAACTATGTGGACTTTGATCATTTCTAAGGTAGGTTATGTAGGAAGTATCCTTGAGATTCAATGCAACCACCCGGTCATTCCGACCATTTTTTGGGGCCTCCCTCCTGGAGTAAGTCCCAACCTCTTCGGGCTGTTAACCACACATAAGCCCCTATATCCACTTTGGGCTACTAACTACATGTAAGCCCCACTTCACCTCCCACAGACGCATGTTTCACAACATGGTCATCAGGTCTCTAATACCTTATGTTTCTCACACCGAGCATGACTCATGTGGGATTAGAGTGAGCACTGATGATGACATCTTCCCTATGTATCCTAGAGTGTATGCCACACACCAACCTAAAGTGCGTGGACATTAATCCATGCCAAGGCAGGGTACGTATGAAGCTTCCACGAGGTTCATGCCAACCACCTGGTCCTTTCGACCTCCTTCATATCAGTTCAACAACACTTTGGGCAGCCTATAGTGTAAGCCCCACACCAACCATAACTACATGGACTTTGATCCCTTCCACGAATGTGTATATAAGAAGCCTCCATGAGGTTCAAGCCCAACACCCGGTCATTCTAACCTCCTTCATGTCGGTACACCAACACATTTGTCCGCCTCAAAGCGTAATCCCCAAATGCCCGTATATCCTAAAGTATGAGGAATTTGATCCTTTCCACATAAGGGTATGTATGAAGCCTTCATGATGTTCAATCCCACCACTCTGTTCGCTCTGACCTCCTTCACGTCGGTTCACCCCCGTCTCGCATGACGTTAAACTATATCTAGCATTCTGAACTATGTGGCCTTTCATCCTTGCCAAGGCAGGGTATGTAGGAAGCCTTTCTATGGTTCAAGCCCACTACCATCCATTGGTTCCAACCATATTTACATCGGCACACCAACCCCGCCACTCATGGGGCCCTAGTTCCTCCTTCACGTCGGTTCACCAACCCCTTCTAAACTACGATGACTTTGATCACTTCCACGACAACATATGTAGGAAGACTCCCTGAGGTTCAATCCCAACAGCCATTGGACACCAAGTCCACCTTCACATTAGTTCCCAACCACCTTAAATACATGGACTTTGATCCTTTCCAAGGCAGGGTATGTAGGACCCCTTCACGAGATTTAAGCCCATCACTCGTTCGTTACGACCATCTTCACGTCTGTTCAACAACACCCTTGGCATCCTAGAGTACAATCCCTGCACCAACCATCTGAACTATGTGGTCTTTGATCCTTGACAAGGAGAGGTACGTAGGAAGACTCCATCAGGTTCTATCCCAACACACAGCTATTCTGACTCCCTTCACATCGGTTCGCCCCCATCCTACATGACGATAAACTGTGGACCACATCTTGTGTTAATCCGTTGTGACCCCATCTGGTGGTAAGCCACTATGACTCCATCCAGCGTTCAACTATTGTGACCCCATTTAGGGGAAATCCGCCATCTGATGAACTATGCTGACTTTGATTCACTGCCATGGGGATACGTAGGAAGCCACTTCGAGGATCAAGCCCAAAACCATTGTCATCCTCATGACTGTTCAATCCCATTTACCACAGACCTCATGAAACCTTACATCATCAATCTTGATTCTTACCCGGTACGCCACATCCAGGTGGGATCAGTCCACATCATTCCCTATTCCAACTAAAAAAATTTATGAGGCCAATGACATGATGTCCCTAGTATCGGTTCTCCCTCCAGGGGGTTCCTCCATCTGATCAACTCCAGTCAATGTTCTGATCATCTTAATACATCTTCGCCAGACGTTAAACATGCGGCATACCCCGTGTTAAACAAGGGAAGCTGAGGAAATCCTCAGATACATGCTCATGGAATATGATTCACCGCGTTCAATGTTGGATGCATCGGGCTTTCGTGCCCTCGAGAAGCCCTATAATAAGGGATAGAAGACAGACACTTCAATCCCCCAGTCTCCAGACATTCCAGTGATGCCCAATGTGACTACTCCCCTAACTGAAGGTTTCTTCCCTGACCGAACCACTTGGAATGTTCTCACATAAGTAGTGTAATTAATTAGTGCCCATGAAGTTATGGCACCCATGAGAGTTACATGAACAACATCTTAAGTCTATATGGGAGACCCATACTTGGTGACAAGTTCCAATGAAGAATCCATGAAAGAAATATCCAACATCCCATCATACCGTTTTGATCATGGAGAATAAATCCTTGAATAATGAGTATATGCCACCTGCCTTTGGAAAGTGGGAATGAAGAAAAAAATAGTGCCTCTCGTCCCCGAATTAGATAGACGCACGCGCCCTGGAACAATCGTCTGAAATAGAAATAGTGAACCTGATATGAAATTCTTCTCCTAAATATAGATATTAGTAGTGCTTGATGCATCAATGGATTGACGTGTCACATGATAAAGTTATCCGGCGTTGGGTCCCGCTAAGAAAATAGTGGGAATGGAGTGAAACTCACCAGAAGATGTGGTAGTAGAACATTGGACATCCCATTCTATGATGTTGCCAGTGTGGATCCCTCTTACCGATCATAGTAGACAAGATGTCATTGAGGCATTAGTCGTCGATTCCTTTTTCTTTTTGCACTGGGAAGTTCATCTCCCTGCTTCTCAGGAATCATGTTGTTGCATCATGGACGTGATCACCGCTTTCCCATCTATGCAGGGGTAGGGGCAATGTCAACATGGCTGTTCCATGTGGAATCACATCTCCCATGACATCCTCTATATTTATGACCATGGGAAGCCATGTCCCCTCTCCCCATCTAAGGTCATTCAACAGAGGGTAATCAACAACATCAGGGATCATTACGTGGAGGAGGGAATAATCCCGACCCAAGATATACCCCTATGGGATCTGGAGGAATCTGTTCCTTGTTTCCAATGCCACCCTAAAGGGCCACGTAGGGATCCATTTCTCCCCACCCAGACATACAACCACTTTGGGAGCTTATCCCCGTAGCATCTTAACAACTCCCTACCTTACGCTGGTGAGGTAGGTGGTGTCCGGCCTAGCCCAGTCAGAGTCTCAATCCAGGGGCTCTCAGTAAGGGTTCCCACTATGCCGTGTCAGTGCCATCACCCAGTCATGATGAAAGAAGAGTAGGTAAGCTACATGACTTTACCACCGTCCACAGTTCATTCAAACTGACACCATAATCAGGCGCAAGCTGAGGACGCCTTCCAAGAGGCGTCAATGTTAGCAGCTACTGTTGTTGGAGCCACCGTCGATGCATATCATCAGTTCCCTACATACACTGAGCAGGGGAAATTATATTACCAAACGGGAACAAGGCCCCAAGCGCCCCATGGGAATGCTGGGTCGACTCTCTTGGTCTCAGGCCCGAGTAGTGGTCGTCGCGAGCTATCCTGTAGCCATGCCACCCAGTACAGAGGTCCTCCCCATAACACTACTATAGACTGCTCGGTTCTTCCCCGCTTCAGGGGTTAGGATGGAGGTCAACCCCATGAAACCCTCTATTTAAATGATGGTCTACCCCATAGAAGTGATACTCGGTATAGAAGCCTCTCTCATTCCCATTACACTGGTTTTGGAGTCATTCTTCCTGCCCCCGATTGTCGATGTATGGTCATTGCCCATCCAATGCCTCTCCAATGTGGGAATCCTACCTGCATCTTCTCTACAGCTGGTGAAGGTCCTCCTCACTTCAGCAACAAGAGGGGTGAAGGCCAGCCTTGCCTCACTAGCACCTAGCACAGAGGTCCTTCTCTTGTGTAACTATACCAGTACGAGGACCCTCCTCTTGTGGAGATCACTTGGAAAAAAATCATGGATTTCCTCCCCATGCTCCTGTAAATCCCAGAGGAGGTCTTTCCCACTCAAGTACTATTCATGGGGTCCCTCTCCATGTTCCCTTTGAAAATTTTCTCAGTACTCCATACACCCCGACTTTCTTGAATGGAAACCCTCTAAGGCCCAGCACTAGTGCAACCAAAGGACCCCATGTCAGAAATCAGCTCTATCCCGAAGACCACCCAGGTGTAGGAAAGAGGGTCGTCGCTATCACATGAAGAATCCTAGGAAGGTCCGGACATTGATCAAATTGTTCTTCTTCTCAGACACTGAAGCGGAGTATGAATTAGCATAGGAACCCTCCCCTCGCTCATCAGAGTCATGGGCTAGGTCAAGGATGGGGCGCATCAGCCTGGTGCCTCTGGAATGTGAGGATTATATGATCCCCGACTACCTTCGTAGTTATATCTGGGAGGATAAAAATCTAGAGACCCTATAGGATACGGGCATGAAATCACCACCATCATCACTGGAATCGCTCTCTACTGCCACAAGAGATCACAAAGAAATATTCTGGGGACCAATGACAGGCGAGAATGATCACGACCTATCACGAGTATCCCTAGACCATAATATAGGAATGGAGGCCATCAACCCATATTACCATGACGTAGTGGCCAGGTCACTAAACTCTTTGGAGGACAACCCATGAATCGGCGGCCAGTCAGCCTACTCGTTGTACTCTCCACCAGCCAACCTCCCATCCCATTGGACATTCTCAGTACTACTACTAGTTCCACATCCACCCCTAGTTGATGAGTGGGGAAATCAAGGTCCAGACCCAGAATCCAAGCCAAGGAGCTTCGGGAACATTCTCGTAGTGGATTAGTTCCTCGAGAAGTACTGGTAAGTAGAAGCACATACTTTATGCATACCGGAATCCCTCACTCTAGATGAAGTTGATTGTTTCCAATACACCCTCTAGGTGATGAATTATAGTCTTCATAATTAGAGTGTGGTCTATCCAAGGAGCCAAATTCATTTTGAAGATATCAGCGTGCAATGCCATCTGGTTGATCTGGTCGCGCTCCCTGTGGCCCAGTGCCCAGAGTCATCAGGTCACCGTGAATCCCTCTAGATGCAATGTGTTCAGAGTATCAAGGTACTCCAAAAAATCATCAAGAGGCTACCCACTATGTGCAAATATGTGGTGGGGGTAGTATGTTTCCCTACACTTCATCCCTATTCCTAGGCAACCCATCTTTCTAGGTGATATCGAGGATATGCCCTCAGGAAGGGTCGCGGTCAATATGGCCTAACTATTGGACGAGGAGGATGACTGGGAGATTCTCGATGGAGACTTACCCCAGAGGGTATGCCACCACTATTAGATTAATTAGGGATGATTAGTCATAAGAAAAAGAACCAACTAGTTCTCCCTGTGCCCACCGAGGCATTGGTACTCAACAAGAATTCTGGAAAGGGAAAAGAGCACATCATATCGGTCACGCACTCCGACCCATCAGCTTTCGTATACAACACAGGGGAGGACACCGAGAAGGCAATGTTGTTCCAAAACCTTGGTGAGCAGATGAAGTTGATCGAAGAACTTTTGGCTAAATTTGTTGCAGAGCGAAGGCCTGACTACGACAATCCTAGGCCAGTACAGCTGGGGCTGGACCAACTTCTCCTCGGCAAGCTGCCCCTAGAAAACCTTGATCATGCCGCTCCTACAGGCAAGGCTGAAGTGGGAGCTCACAGAAAGAGTGTGTGATTAGTCTCACCAAACCCTCTTGAATGGCGTGAAAATCCACGGAATCCTACCCGGGTTCCCCCAGCTGCCCTGCAAGCCACTCCACCAGCCGCCCCATGAGCCGCTGAGCCTGTCTACCGTGTTGAAGTACCTTCCAACACGCTCATGGTTAGGGATCCCAATCATGATAGGGACCCCCACCAAGATGATCCTATGCCAACGCTCATTTACCACCTTGAGTCATTGGAAATTTGATAGGTGAAAATCCGACCAGATGGTAAGTAATATCCTGCATGGGTGGATGATATGTTGGCACCTCCGAGTTTCGAGAATCCTAGCTTCTCCCCCATTAACGGGATGAGGGACCCACCACAGCACCTATCCCATGTCAACTCAAGGTGTGGGACAATGTTAGGGACTTTAGTGCAACAGGAGGCCACCAAGATCCGTTGTTTCATTCATACATTGGAGGGGCTGACATTTGGCTGGTACAAATAGCTCCCTGTTAGATTTGTGACCAGCTGGGAGGACCTTCGTTGGAAATTCTTCCACCTGTTCAGCTCTTCCACCCATCAAACTAGCATCATAGACCTATTAAAGTTCTAGAAAAGACCTGATGAGCGAGTCACAGACATTATCACCCTGTGGAAGGGACTCACATACTACTTCAACATACCACTGACTCTAGAGAAATTATTGATGATGTGCTTAATAAATGTCATGACCGAACTGGTCACTTCTCTGATCGCCTAGAACTACCCTGGAGGATTCTCAGGATTCTTCGATAAGGTCCAGTTCCTAGGGGATGCCCTGCAAGAGGCCATCCATGCATGTATATTTCACCATGTAATTCCAACAAGGTGGGCTGCCAGTGTTGTGCCTACCGTGGTGGCCCAAATAGAATCCCCCATGCAAGTAGAATTTCTATCAGTTCCATAAGCCCTGCAAACTCATAGAGGCCCTCCACCTAAAGTGTAGCCCCTGGCTCACCAGCATCCACCTTATAATTGAAATGCTTCTCTGTGGAATGAACTACCACCGCCCTGGTGGAAGAATCAGGGTCCGCCTCCTCAAAAGGACCCTCCGGTTTCTCACCAAGTCCATGCTCCAAGGGCCCCCTTTCTAGAAATAAGACACTAGACTTACTCTCTATACAAGAATCATGTCTCTGGTTACATCCATATGGCCATAGAGTAGGGTATTGTATGCGTGCCTGAGTGCAGAAGGCCAGAAGATGCGAACCTCACTGATCTCCCCAACTACTTCTACAATCATCGGATCTTGGGACACAACCTCAAGAAGTGCTATGTTTTCAAATACTAGCTTGAAGACCAGGATGATAATAACATAGTCAGGATGATCCCAGCCCCGACATAAGTGGCATGTGTCTTTGTAATTCCAAACAGTAATAGCGACATTGAAGGTGAGTGGAAGAAGGTTTCTATCTGTGGGTCCCAAAAGTACAACGACTGGATGGCTCGCAAGATGGTTTCTCGTGCCCATGGAATCATTCAGGAATACCTGAATCAACTGGAGCCTTTAGAAGCTGCAGCCACCACATCTGCATCATCATCTTAGTCGGCATCTTCCCAGAAGAGAGTGAATTGGCAGCATAAGGGGAAGCAATGCACCCCTCCAACTCCATCGTCATCACACAATCTCGGAGACTTCATTCCCCCTGAAATGGGGATCCTTCCCAGAATCCACTTAGTAGTTGATGACTCCTGAAGTGATAGTCAAGGGTATACTTCAGTTAATACCGTATATTTTCTAAACCCCTATTTGACTCCCGATGACGGGGAGTTCCAGGAGAACCTCCCCAACGTCCCCACATGACGCCATCGTCAACAGAGCCATGACCATATGGGTCGTCGAGGAACATCAGTTGGCACCTCTATCCAGTCCGTTCATGCCACTGAGACCAGACAGCAGGCCTAGCACAGAGCTCAACATGCACAGTCTCTTCATTTAGTGTCGTTGGGCCCACCTCCCCCACCATTTATGCAATTGGATCAGGCAGAGCTACCTCGTCCAGGCCGCGACCAGCCTCACCCCACTACAGGCTGATCCCAGTCATCTGGTCCACATTCTGCAGCTACTCTTCGGGCTTCGACTCGCGAGTAATAGAATATACCCAACACTAGTCGGTCGTCAGTCCTTCCGGTAGGGCCCTCCATGCCTCCTATCACAGAGCGGCCTCCTGCATGCATAATTTCATGTCTGGCGCTGAAATATGATGTCCTCAAGAACCTTGATGGAATCCTACTGAGTCTTTCCATCCTTGAAGCCCTGCGCTTGTCATCAGATTGCACAAGGCCTTTGCTGAGGCTTTAAGAAGCCCCTTCTTGTTTGAGACGAAGGTAGCAACTCCAGAAGCCTTTAATGCTGAAGTGGTCGAGGATACTGAATGCTAGGGCATCATTTATTTCTCAGGAGAAGATGAATGATCACCCAAACAGAGGAATATATATCCACTATACATCACCGCCCAATTTAACGGTGTGGAGGTTCAGAGCTATCTTATTGACACCAACTCTTAGACAACCCTTGTCCCGACGCGGATGCTAAGGATATTGGGGTTTTCTATGGATGACCTGACTCTCTTAGATTTAAGGATACATGGATAAAAAATGATAGAACAGACCTCGGTCATCAAGATCTATTTGATGACCCAGTTCGATGTCCTAGTTTCCATTACCAAGTTTATGGTTGTCTCCAAGGACACCACATACAATACATTGATGGGTAGACCATGGCTCCAACTACACGTGGTGGTCCTCTCAGCGTATCACTAGTTCCTCAAGTACTCTTTTAATGGTCGAGTAGGAGTACTCCAAGCTGATGAATCTCCTTTCGCCTCTTGTGAATCCCAGTACCTGGATGACGACTATTGCAAGAGCAAGGAAAAGAAGATTCATGCAAGTGAGTTTGAACTCGTCACGGTCGCAACTAACCCTTGGGTAGGTCTGTATGATTCCTACGTCTTCTCGATCTATCGATTGGAGGCCACAACCCACGATATGGGGCAATTATTTGTTGTCTCTAGTGCAAGAGGGAAGGATGTTCTAAATTCCATGTGACTACAGAAAATCACCTCGTACTCCTAAAAAAACAAGGCTTTGGTGATCCCGAAGCCTCCTATCCCCGTACGGTATCGGGATCCCTGCCCCATGGCAATGACAGTACGTCACACGTGTCAATTTCTCTAGGCTTGGATTAACTGTCCCAAGCTGACGCACCACTATTTCATGGATATCATCAATCGTGGATCCTTGGTCCAAAGACAATATCGGATCATATCAACTTCCTTCATTGCTATGGTCTCAGAAGCACGTGAATCTCCGGATATGTTGTCCACTGCTACCAAGGATGGTACCAGCCTCCCATCAGGATCGGCCGACCTACAGGAAGAATCAAACACTTGGAATCCCTCCTCCGCAATTTATAAAGAGGGTTTGGAAGACACTCCCCAGCCTTTAAAGAAGGAATTTCCACCACGGTCAATGAACTGGTACATGTGAACCTTGGTAGCAAGGCAGATCTGAGACCCACATTGATTAGTTCCACCAGGTCCCTCGAGGAGCAGCAATGGTGCATATATTTCCTAAAACATCACCATGATTTATTCACTCGAAGCTACGATGAGATTCCAGGACTAGATCCTTATGTTTCCACCCACCACCTCGGTCTCCCGACAAATCATTGTGGGTTCATGCAGCCTCCCCAGAAGATGCACCCTTCTCACAGTGCCATGGTTGTGGCTGAAGTTTACTAGCTCATCAGAGACAACTTCTTCAAGGAGGTCTAGTATCCCAAGTTTCTATCCAACATTGTGCCAATCAAGAAGAAGAACAGACAGATCATAGTCTGCATCGATATCCGAGATCTCAAACATCACTGTCTGAAGGATGATTTTCCCCTTCCAGTGACAGAATTGTTGATCAACTCTACGGCTGAGTTCCAATCCCTCTACATCATGGATGGATACTATGGATATAACCAGGTACTAATGGCCCTTGTGGATGAAGATTCCATAGCTTTCAAGGCTCCCCAAGGTACTTTCTATTACCAGGTTACGCCCTTCGGCTGAAAGAATGCATGTGCCACCTATCAGCGGGTCATGCAACGTATATTCAAGCCGATCCGCGGGACATTGGTGGAATACTATGTGGACGATATGGTGGTCAATTATCTCTTGTGGTAATACCGTCTCAAGGACCTTGAGATACTGTTTGGCTTCCTACGCTCCCGTCACCTGAATATGAACCCATTGAAGTGTGCCTTCGGGCTCACCTACAAGAAGTTTCTTAGCTTTGTTTTCAGGTACGGGGGCATCGAGATAGACCCAGAGAAGATCAAGGCCATCGGAATGATGCTTCCCCTAAGAAATATTTGGGAGCTACTAGGTTTCTGAGGACACTTAGCCTATATAAGCCGATTCATTGCGAATCTAGCTGGCATGTGTATGCCCTTTTCCCTGCTCATGAAGAAAGATTCTTCCAATGAATGGGACAAAGACTACTAGACCCCATTCAAGGAAATCAATCAGTATCTGCTCCATCCGCTAGCCTTAATGCCAACTATCCCTGGAAAGCCTCTAATCATGTACATTACTAACCTGAAATGATCTCTCAGTGCCTTTCTCACCCAGATGAATAATAAGGGGATGGAAAATATCCTCTACTACCTCAACCACATGCTCATCGATACAGAGACCAGATACTCCCTCATTGAAAGAAGCTTCATTGGAATTGTATTTTCTATGAATAAGTTGCGACATTACATATAGCATAATGAGGTACAACTGGTCTCTCATGTAGACCCGCTGATGTACAACTTGGACCACTGTATGTTGACTGGTCGTCTAGCATGGTGGGCGGTAATCCTCCAACAATTTGACCTCATGTTTGTACCCCAGAAATCCATCAAGGTACAAGAATGGGAATATTTTCTTGCTAACCATCCATCCTATGTGCACCATTCCCTAGTCATAGATATTCCCGATGGGGAAATCCTCTTGGTAGATCATGCCATCTAGTTTTGGTAGATGCACATCGAAGGTGCCTCCCAAAGCCCCATCGGATAGGAGGCTCAATGATCCTAGGCTCAATAGAGTGGGCTTGTGTATTTTCTATATTACCCAGATGCAAGCCATTATGCCATACTCATTCCTATTTTCATAAGGATGCACCACCAATGAAGCAGAGTATCAGGATCTTATCACTCTCCTCGAGTTGGCCCTCGAGATCGATGTGCCACATTTTCATGTGAAAGGGGATTCTGAACTAGTCATCAATCAAGTCAATTATGGCTATGTCTTCAAAAATCCAGAGATCGTACCATTGTTGGAGCGCACCCTCCAGCTCATGGCCCTATTTCCATCTTGTCTAAAGGTTACTCCTGTCCCTCGATCTCAGAAAGGTCGAGCCGATTCCCTGGACGGCCTGGATGAATCACTTGCAGAACCTGAGCATGATGATCTTATTATACACGTGGGACATTGTAAATTCATTGCTCGTATAACCTCAAATGATGACGATGGAATGTGAGTATGCCATATTACCATCAAATCCTCCAAGTCAGGACCCTGAGGTTCATTAGATGAAGTGGTTGAAGCGACCCCCGACTGGAGATCCCCCTTTGTTGAGTATCTCCAAAATGGATTCCTCCTGGATGATTGGGCCGAGTGCAAGAGAATATGATGCCGCACACTGTATTTTACCATCTTGAGTGGTCCCAGTATTACGATGATCCTCAAAAATAACTAATTTTATGGTGTTCTCCTCCATTACATCCAAGGAGTCGAGATTTCTTAGGTAGGAAGTTCATTCTGGTTCCTGCAGTGCACACCAAGCTGGGTTGAAGCTGTCCCAAGAGATCCATAGACTATTGTACTTCTGGCCCTCCATGATCCATGATTGTATCCTGTTATCCAAGTGATTTCATGCGTTCCAAATTCATGCTAACATCTTGCATCAGCCTCTTGAACCTCTCCACTCCACCAAGTACTCTTGGCCATTTGTGTTGTGGGGTTTTGATGTCGTGGGACCATATCCATCGGTGAAAGCTCTCCAATGTAGGTTCATCATGACTACCACAGATTTCTATTCCATGTGGGTAGAGGTAGTTTCACTAAAGGAGGTGAAGGCCAATTATATCGTCAACTTCATGAGCTCCAATATCATCTATCGATTTGCGGTCCATCATGCCTTCCTCACCGATAATGTCACCAAATTCTGTGTAGTTGAGTTGAAAAAATTGTACACCATATACAACATCTGTTTAAATCATAACTTCCACTATCACGCGCAGGAAAATGGGCAGATCGAGGCATTCAACAAAACCCTCTATAACATTTTGCAGAAAATGGTTGGTATGAACCAGAAGAGTTGGCCGGACAAGCTCCCCAACACCCTCTGGGCCTATCAGATGACGACTTGTAATTCCACCCAGGTGACCCCCTATTCCCTGGTGCATGGATCTAAGGATATCCTACCTATCAAGATTTAGTTATCTTTTTTACGTACAATAGTCCATGACCAGCAGATGCCAGATAAGGTAGCCGAAATTCTTTTGACTAAATTGGAACCACTTGACGAGAATAGGCTTCATGCCCTACACAATCTAGAAAGGTATCAGAATAACATAGCTACAGCCTTCAACAAGAAGGTTCTCCTCTGCTCTTTTCAACAAGGTGACCTGGTATTGGCCCTCCGGGCGCCAATGATCCTTGGCAGGAAACCACCCACTTTTGAGCCCAAATAGGAAGGACTATACATAGTTCATAGGTTTTACCCTAATAGAGCATACTTCCCCGTGATCATGGATGACGAGCATATAACTCCTCCAACCAATTCCATGTTCCTCAAGCAATATATTTCTTGAGCCTACAATTCCTTCACGTCCTTCAACTGGATTGTCCCGCATGACCTTAAACTTCATGACGGTCCCGCATGACCTTAAATAGCATTATGGTCCAACATGACCTTAAACATTCTAGTCTTACATGACATTAAAATGTGCATCGTCCATCAAGATGATAAACTTCACCCTTAGAACTATGTATAGCTTGATTCCCATCTACATGGGATACATAGAAATGCTCAAGTGTTTCCTCTTGAGCCCAACCCATAAATTATTCGTTTTGACTATTTCCCCTAGGTATAGTTCTCTCAGGGGATCTTTTCATGACATGTTGTAGTCTTCCTTAGCCCCAATCATACTAGGATTATAGTGGTCGAAACATGTGCCCACTCACCGTTCTTCAATCCTCCAACGTCATCACCACATGACATTATACTACATCGACTTCAAGAACTATGTATGGCTTGATTCCCATCCTTTTGGGATACATAGGAACACCCATACATTTCTTCTTTTGGAGGAGCCCAAACACCAGATCTTCCCCTCGGGAAAGGACATATGGTAGGGGTGCAATATTTTTCCCCAATTCATGTCGATCTAACCTCGATCCGGCCATACGTCACACTCCCTGGAGACATTCACCTCATCCATAGATGGGTACTGCTATCCTGCACCCAATCCTTTCATTTGGACTCCATCATCTTCCATGTCCAGAAGGGACCCTGAATGGTATGGATGCTAAGCCTAAGGGCTATCTTACCACTTCAGGCCAACACCCTCGCGGATGTAGAGCAACAAGCGAATATAAGTCCCACGTTGCAAATATGGTCTATCGTCGATGCTCATTTATTGTACCCATTTCAGGCCACTATAGGGACCTTGTGTTTTTAACATGGTCAATATTTTTCTTGCATCATTGAATCCTCCCCAAGATGACTTAAACATTGAGTTTAGTGGTTCATTATACACCGTTGTATCTCCAAGCGACAAACTCTCTTTAGGAAAAGCCATCTTTTTTGCCCCCATATGACGGGGAGAGATGAGACTGGCTCCTTGTTTCCCACACCGATCACTAATCATGTGGGCTTAAGAGCTGTGATGAGGTGGTAACCGTACAAGAGGACGTATTGCCTTTCCAACTGAGGCCCAGCCTCAGGCCCCTTTTCCTTTTTGGGGCCCCATCCCATGTTCCTATTAAAGAGTGTACGCTGTGGTATGGGATTATTTCACCATTAATGTTGGGTTACTCTATGTGTTGTACACATCCCTGGATGAGACACCTTATCCTCTCTGACCTCACTGCATGATGTAAAACTACAAACTGACCGGGCCTTCCCGACCGAGGCCCGGCCTCAGGCCCCGAGGCCTTTTTAGGCCCCTGATCCAAGCTCCTATTTAAGAGTGTACGTAGTTGTATGGGATTATGTCCTCAATCACGTCGACTGACTCAATGTTCCGTACACATCCCCATATGAGATACCATATCCTCTTCGTCCTTATTACAAGATGTTAAACTTCAAGCAGACCAGGCCTTCCCTACCATGGCCCTGCCTCAGGTCCCTTTGCCTTTTCAGTCCACCGTCCAATGTTCTTCTTTAGGAGTGCATGGTTTGGTATGGGATAATGTCCTCAATTACATTGGGTTTTTCTCCATGACGTACACCTCCCTTGTTTGGGGTATCTTACTCTTCTCTTCATCCTCACTGCAAGACATTAAACTAAAAACTGGTCGGGCCATTCCGACCGAGGCCCACCCTCAGGCACCTTGGCATTTTCGGGCCCCATGCCCATGTTCCTACTTAGGGTTGTACGGTGTGGTATGGGATTATGTACTCATTCACATCATATTACTCGCTATGCCGTACACCCCCCCCCCCTCGTTAGGGTATCTTACCCCTATGTGTAGTTCTAGAACTATGTATGGCTTGATTCCCATCCTCATGGGATAGGTAGGACCGCCTGAACATCTCGCCTTTGGGTCCAGCCCCATCGTGCCCCCTCAGTCCGCATTTCCCCAGAGCGAAGTATATGGTGTGGTATGGGATTATTCTCTCACTCACATCGGGTGTTGTAACAACCATGACATTTACCTCCACCTCCTGAGAGACTTTTATCCTCTTGTGTTATCCCCATCTTTTCAAATCTGCCGCTCTCAAGATGATCCCCTCCATCCTTTTTGGGAATTCACCAATGTGCCTAAGGGAAATCTGGTTTAATACCTAGAATGTCAGACTCTACTCCAATATGCTTTCATCCTTTTTTCTGGCATCTTGTTCTCCCTCAATAGGGCTTCCATCACCTTTAATACCCAACGGTACCCACAAATGGCATGGATTATAGGCCTAAGTGCTCTCCTACCATTATTTTCCAATATCCTTGAGTGTATCAGACAACGAATCGATACATGTCCCGTGTTGCGAATATGATCAACAGCTAACACACATTCGTTTGTCCCCATTACAGGCTAACACAATATAGATTTTGTGTTTCAAAGACGGTCAACTGTCATCCTCTACCATCATGCCGACCCCATTAAGCCCAAAATGTCAATTACATGATTCACATCCATCTTCACCTCATCATGTCTAAGTAGAACTTCAAAACTCTTAGTATTATTCCTCAGTGCGTATCTGCGTGTTAGGAGAAAATAAGTTGCGATGAGGTAGTCATTCGAGGCTCCACTGAATTCCCATTTGCATGTATCTCATGCAGTCCAAATACCTTATTCTCCCTTGTTTCCTACAATGAGTTTAACTCATGTAGGCATAGGAATTTTGTTATGGTATTCCATTAATTGGGATAGTCCAGCTACTCCATGGTCCGAGTTCTAAGAAACTTAAACTAAGATATTTTCGTATTACCCCTTCATAGAACTATGTGTTTCTTGATTCCCATGTAACGCCCTGACCCCAGTTACCCAAAGTTAGTGCAATATTACATAACATTGGCATAATTAAAAGGAATCATATCCCGAAGGACCGATTAGTTTAACAGTCTTGGAAAAATAGATTACATACATGAATGTTACATTTACACTAAAAGATGTACAAAACAACATAAATAATCATTATGAATTACATTATTCCCTTGGCTTAACCCTTCATATCAATAACAATACAATTCTTGGAATCCTGGGAAAAATAAAACATAGAAATGGATGAGCTCAAATGCTCAGTAAGGGTAGGCAATACAGTGGAAACTTTCAAAAATAAACATAAACATTAAAGGCAATGTATAAAACTAAAACAAAAGCCTTTTGAACTTGAAATTCCGCATAATATGGCAGAAATAGAATGGAATGATTCCGTTTACTCATTCACATGGATATTCAACTAATTGAATAATCACATGCAATATCACTAACCACTTTCATAATGATGGAATGCATAATGCCAGACTATCATATCCATGTATCCAAGGCCTCATACCAAGACTAAAAATAAGATTTTTCCAAGGCCTTATGCCAAGACACTAGTTTTTCTCATGAGACCTACCGATGCATCGAGGAGCTATAGTGGGCTCCACCCATCACATACTAAGTCCAATTCATTCCTCATATTAATAGGTTTAAACATAACATAAACATTCATATTAAAACTAGCATACGAAATGTCAATACTTTTTCCATAAACCATGAATGGTATAAAAATAACACATCCACAGTCAAACATGTCACAAACCATTCAATGGAAGTTTTGTATAAAAAATCAACATCAAATGAGTTTAAAATCAATCAATGGATGTTGACATAGATGAAAATGATGAGTAAAACTTTTTGAGAGAAATATTACTTTTGTAAAATCATTTAAAAGTAAAAAATTTATAAAGGAAGTAATTTTAAAAGATATTTTTGTATCAAAGTGTCCCATTCAACTTTGAAACTTTTGAACAGAATTATCATTTCAAAACATTTATGTCCATATAAATAAATCCTTAAAATCATTTTGAATACATGGACATTAATTAAAAATATTTTGAAAGAAAAATCTTTAAATTTTTTTGAAATTTTGATCTGCATAAAGAGTACCTTTCAAAATCCTTAAAATCTTCATTTTGAAATCATTTTTAAGAAAAATGGACATGGATGATAAAAATGTCGCAGTAAATACTTACACATAAACAATCTCGGATAATGATGAGATTGAGGAATTAACCCTTACCAATTTGGTAACTTACAAAACATACAACCCATGAAAGAGGTATCATAAAATTAATATTTAAATACTCATAAACTAAAGTGTTTTACACAAATAATATAGTTGTGGTCAGTACATACACCACACAAAAGGTAATAGTGGAAATATGGCCTAAACCTCACGGGAATAAGGAGTGAGATGAGAACCCCTTACCTTGCACATTCCTTTAGTCGATGGTACGTTTAAACTCATGTATGAAGATCGTAGTATTTAATTAAATTATACCAGAACCATATTAATATTTATGATATCATACATGATTAATTTATGACTTTATATTACCCATTTAATAATAATTTTCATGTTAAATTAACATTTCGAGTAATAATCGCTTTCTTTATCGTACATATTTTAACTTGTTACTCTTGGTTGTATCACTTAGATCATGATTTAAATACTTCCAGAATATAAAACATGATAGATATAACATATATATTTAGAATATAAATATGTATAATCGACATATATATGAAATGGAAAACAACATTTATGGAGACGGTAGTCCGTACTTATGCATAAACGCTGTTTCTATTTTCATATAGTATTGAACAGGAGTAAGTGAATAAAATATATGTAAGTAAATAAATCATTATATATATAAATATATATATATATATATAGTAGCATTATTATGTCATATATTACATACTTATTGGTAATATATATTTTTATAATCGTCGATGAATGGTGAACTTGGAAATGAATCTCATCGCGCCGTGGATACTTTAATCTGTACGTACGCACGAGCGAAAATATCATTCTTTGGATATTAAAATAATATATAATTGGATGGTATGTCATATATACAGAATCCTTATAAAGTTATATTTATTATTTACATCAAATACACATCATTATTATACCCATACAAATAATAATGTATTAATTACAATTACACCACGACGTGGAGACGGTAAGCCGTACGTACGCACGTATGGTGACATGTCATTCAAAGGATGGGTAGAATACTGAATATGGTTGTAACATAATTATAATAACATCAAATTATATATTAGATACTGGAGTTATTATTTTATAATAGAAATAACAAATAAAGAAGAAGTTGAAGAAGAAAGGAACTTGAAAGAGGGTGGAGAAAACATTACCTCTTTTTCGGGTTCTTCCTTTTGATTTGATCAAAAAAGCTTCTTAGGTTGGATTTATGATGAAAATAAGGCCTCTATATTGAATTTAGGGATGTTGAGAGAGCATTTTGGCAGGGGTTGGCCGATCCAAAAGGCTTTGAAGGTGTGAAGAATTGGTTAGAAGTTGGGTCCTTTTATAAGGGGGGGAGGGGCTCTTTAGAAAAAACTTAAAGAATTAATTTTTAATAAATTTATATTCGTTATATATTGGCTCCAAAGTGTATTATTAAAATACTAAGGTGGGTATGGGCCGAAAAACACTCATCGAATAGAATTTTCATAGGTTTGGTTCATTATATTAACCTTATCTTTAAATATTAACTCTTAGTTAATTAGTTTCACTTTTACAATGTCTCTTTGTATTTTTATATTATATGGTTAATAAACATACTATATTCATCCAAGCGACCACCAAGTGGTCCATTAATGATACACCTATCATGAAATAAGTCTCCTGGCCAATTCTTAGATTTTTAAGAATTGAATATAAATTAATAATATAATATTTGTTTTAAAAACTCTTTTATGTCAATTTTGACAATATTTGGAAAATTTATTTTTTTTTGAAAATCATAACACAGTTATTACTTCAAAAAAGTTAATTACATCATTACTAACATGTCATATTAAGCTAAAAAATTATTTTAATTCATAAAAGGTCTCAAATTATATTTTTTTGTTTATTTATAATATCCATTATTTTAATTTTTCACTATTATGGTAATTACTACATCATCATAGTGTCATAAATAAATTAAACAATTAAATGTTTAAAATTATAAATAAAATACCATTATGTAGGAAATAGTTTCAGATTTATAATTTATATTTACAATCGGATTTATCTTATGTATAACCCTATATTAAAAATGTTTTAGTAAATAAACTTTGATTTTAACTCTTTTAACTCTTCTTTGAATTAAATAATAATAAATGTCCTAATCTAATACAAGTGGACCTAAATTATAATATTTTACTCCTAAGGTTGTTTTTGGTCGATATACACTTGTCAAATAAAATTAGGACATGTGTTAGGATAATATTAATAACATTTTTACCCTTAATTACCCTATTTACTTTTAACCGTGGTGAATAATAGTAAAAAGTTACTATTCACCAAAAATTATTATCATCTCATTGAACCACATTTTACTCCTTGATATTAACCGTGTATCTCGGATTTTCAAAATTCCACTCACAGATGCGGTAAAATTACGTTTTATGAAAAATTTAGTTTTTTTAACTACAACTTAGTGGTTTCACTATTCATCAAAAAATAAAAGTTTCCAGAAAAATAACACAAATTAGTCCTAATCTATATTTGATATTATGAATTCAAAAATGATGTCTATTTTACCAAATTCAAAACATATCCGTTTCATTAATTAATTTAAAAATTAATTCCCGTCATCAAAACAAATAGCGTGTTTTTAAGAGATAATAACTGTCAAAAGATTGACAATTGTTTATGTCTGGTTTAATTGTGAAATTATGTAAAATGACCAACATTGAATTGAATGGTTAAAATATATTCTAAATATATTCTTTAAAGCCACTCAAATTCATAATTTATCACTATTAATTATTTCGATTAAAAAAGTTGTTTTTAATTAAAATGTAGTAATTTTCACTATTCATCAAAATATGAAAGTTATCCGAAAAGTACCAATATTTTACCCTATGATAATTTCTATATTCTGAATCCAAAAATGAAGTCCATTTTGATATATAAAATTTATAAAATTTTAAAAAGTGGGTATTACTATTCATATCGGCTACTTTGATTGGTCGTGGTGTGTGTTAGAACTCGAAGTTGCGTACAACACACGCTACTGTATTATTCAAAGAGAAGTGTACCATGGAAACTAGGGGTGTTACATTCTCCCCTCCTTCAATAAATTGCGTCCTCGCAATTTGATATTGTTCTTTGAAAATAACGTTTGAAAATAAAAAATATCATTGTCGGAAAACCCACATTGGATATTTGGTTAATAAAATTTAGTCTTAATAAGATGAAAAGAGAAATGAAAGGGTCACCAAAAAATTATGATCTCTATTATGAGGACATTAGTGGAAATTAGAGACATATAATTGGAGGAAAAACATAAATATTTATAGGTAGTTATTGAGGTCTTAAATCACAAACAAGTTTAAAATTGAGGTCCTTAAATTCATCGATCTATGATGATTTAAAATACCATCGGTTCAATAAAACATAAGGTATTAGGATAACACATTTTTGACATTTCAAAATATCTTAGTTGAAACCCACATCGAAAAATGAATTAATGAGGCCTCTATTTAAAATAAAGAGTGGAAAGTATAAAGATTACCGAAAATAACAAATATTAGGGTTCCATGTAGGAAAATATAGATATGGAAGAGAAGTCTAACCATCAATTATCTGATGGAGAGTGGTAGTGAACATGGCTATGAAAAGACCAACAATCCCAATGCCATAAATTAGTGATGATCTACGGTACCATCTAGGAAAACATTTTTGTTCTATGTTCCTTTTCTTAATGTTTAGTAATTTATTTATGAGATAGGCTAAGATCATAATAATATATACTTATTTTTTAATTAGAGTTTTATCCAATAATAAATTTCTAATAGATACTCATCTTTCACCGCAAAACATAATACAACTCAAAAATAATATATCTATCCTAATCATATTGGGTTCCAAATATAATGAATTTATAATTCACATATCAGACCCTTTATGTAAAGAAAATACATTATACCATCCAGGAACATCATGTAGCACAATGGTAGGAGATAAATCCCAATTGCACTATAGTTGTGGGTTCGATTCCCGCAGCTTTTTCCAACACGACGGGTCGTCACACGGTCTGCGTGTTGTCCTTCTATAAAAATCCAAAAAAATAACCTTTCAAACATAATCCATTCCAACCTCTAGACTTATCCAAAATACTACTATCCAAACTCACAGTCCAAAATTTACAAGGAAGTTAAACATAATGGGGATTCTTTTTGCCAGGTAATAACATGTGAACGTCTTCCACATATATTCTTTTACAGCATCGCAATGTCCTGAATTACCAAAATCAACCATCCCTTATTCCAAAATCACTACCTCAATATTAGGACCATATTAATGATTATCATTCCTTCAACCATGTAACTTCCAAAAATTTTAATTCGTTGTAGAGTCACTTTTCTTAGTACCATAAAATCTCAAATCCTCAATGAAATAGTACAGCAGTACAATCCTTATTTATTTGAAGAACATCATTGATAAAACACTTAAATGAAATAATTCAAAAATAACAACAAAAGAACACTAGCCATTCCTCTTCATCTGTGGTATTATCATAACTTGATTATTATCCAATAGCGTCATTTTCGGCATAGTCTAATGACTGGGAGATTGGTTCACATAGTGTCCAAACTCCTTGTAAATGAATCATTGTACATTTGAAACCTTTTTTCTTACCTTTGAAGTCACGTAAATGGTGTCCTTTTTCTCCACACTTATTACATAGTCTCATTCCCTTCAGGCATTTTCCAAGGTTATTCATTCCACAGTTATCACATATGGGAAAACCCTTCTTTACCTTCTTCCCTTTATCTATCCTTCTCTCTACCATCCTTTTCTTCTCTGGATTCCCTTTCAAAGCCATATGACTCCATGATTTTTTTACTTATCTTATCAACACATGATACAATTTCTTCATATGATGATAATATGTGGGAGACTATTTCCCTTCTAAATTTTGGCTTAGGACCATGAAAGATATGATCCTTCTTACTCTTTGGATCATACGTATTACTAGAGTTCACATTCCTTCTACTGGGTCCCATTTCTATACAATAGCATAAACTAGGTATGTTTATGAATTGCAATGAATAATTCCAAACCTGTAAAATACCTAATTCAAAATGAACTATTTATGGATATAATCCATAATCAAAAAAATGTTTTCTTTGAGTAAGTATATACTCATGAACCCTTCATAATGGTTTGTAAAGAAAATGAGAATTATCCTAAGCATATCCCCCAAGAGTGTCGTAACCAATAGTGAAGCAAGGCCCATTGTCGTGCACCAGTTCCCTTTCGATTCTAGCTCAAAGAAGTGTTTTCAGGTATTACCCCTAGGTACATTTGTGCCAGAGCTACCTCTACTTGCTCATATCCAGACCGGGATGTATTGCTTGGAAAACACACAAAATCTCTAAAATACCAAAATTCTAGAAAGATCTTCTATACTAATCCTCAATGTCTATCTTAGGGATATTTGATCTAATCAGAGTTTATCTAAATCTAGTTTCCAAGGTTATTGCTAAACTTTCTCTGACACCAACTGTAACACCCCGACCCTAGTTACCCAGAGTCAGTGAAATATTACATAACATTGGCATGATTACAAGGAATCAAGTCCCGAATAACCGATTGTTTTAGCAGTCTTGGAAAAATATATTACATACATGAACGTTACATTTGCACTCTATGACATAAAAAAAACATAAATAATCTTTATGAATACCATTATTCCCTTGGCTTAACCCTTCTTATCAATCACAATACACTTCTTGGAATCCTGGGAAAAATAAAACATAGAAAGGGATGAGCCCAAATGCTTAGTAAGGGTAGGCAATACAACGGAAACATTCGAAAATAAACATAAACATTTAAGGCAATGCATATAAATAAAACAAACACCTTTTAAACACGAACCTCACCATAATATGGCAGAAATAAATGAAATAATTCCATTTACTCATTCACATGGATATTCTAATAATCGAATAATCACATGGAATATCACAAGCCACATTTATATTGATGTAATGCATAATGCCAGACTATCAGAACCACGTAGACAATGCCTCGTGCCAAGACTACAAATTAGATTTTTCCAAGGCCTTCTTCCAAGACACTAGTTTGTCCCATGAGACCTACCAATGCATCGAGGATCTATAGCGGGCTCCACCCATCACTTACTAAGTCCAATGGATTCCTCATATGAATAGGTTTAAACATAACATAAACATTCATATTAAAACTATCATATGAAATGTCAATACTTTCCCCATAAACCATGAATGGTATAAAAATAACACATCCACATTCAAACATATCACAAACCATTCAATGGAATTTTTTTATAACAAATCAACTTCAAATGAGCTTAAAATCCATCAAAGGATGTTGACATAGATGAAAATGATGAGTAAAACTTTTTGAGAGAAATATTCCTTTTTTAAAATCATTTAAAAGACACACATTTATAAAGTAAGTAATTTTAAATGAGTTTTTTGCCTCAAAGTGTCCAATACCACTTTGAAACATTTTAATACAATTATCATTTTGATACATTCTTGTCCATATTAATAAATCCTTAAAATCATTTTGAAAACATTGACATTAATTAAAAAGATTTAGAAATATAAGTCTTTAAAACATTTGAAACTCTGATCTTGATAAAGAGTACCTTTCAAAATCCTTAAAATCTTCATTTTGAAATCATTTTTATGAAAAATGGACATGGATGATAAAAATGTCCCTTTAAACACTTACCCATTAACAATCTAGGATAATGATGAGATTGAGGAATTAACCCTTACCAATTTGGTAACTTACGAAACATACAACCCATGAAAGAGGTATCATACAATGAATATGAAAATAAACATAAATTAAAGTGTTTTACACAATGAATACAATTATGGGCAGTACATACACCACACAAAAGGTAATAGTGGCAATATGGCATGTATCTCACAGGAATAAGGAGTGAGATAGAAACCCCTTACCCTGCACTTTCCTTTAGTCGAGGGTTAATTTAACATCCAGTACGAATATCATAGTATGTCATTAAATTATACCAGAACCATATTAATATTTATGATATCATAAATGATTCATTTATGACTTTATATTACCCATTTAATAATAATTTCCATGTTAAATTAACATTTTGGGTAATAATCGCTTTCTTTATCGTACGTATTTTAACTTGTTACTCTTGGTTGTATCACATAGATCATGATTTAAATACTTCCAGAATATAAAACATGATAAATATATAAAATATATTTAGAATATAAATATGTATAATCGACATATATATGAAATGTAAAACACCGTTTATGGAGACGGTAGTACGTACATACGCATAAACGCTGTTTCTATTTTCATATAGTATTGAACGAAAGTACGTGAATAAGATATATGTATGTACATAAATCCTTATATATATAAATATATATATCTAAAGTATCATTATTATGTTATATATTACATACTTATTAGTAATATATTTTTTTATAATCGTCGATGAATGGTGAACATGGAAATGAATCTCATCGCGTTGTGGAGACGGTAATCCGTACGTACGCACGAGCGAAAATATCATTCTTTGGATATTAAAATAATATATAATTGGATGTTATATCAAATATACATAATCCTTATAATGTTATATTTATTATTTACATCAAATACACATCATTATTATATCCATCCATATAATAATGTACTAAATAACAATTACACCACGACGTGGAGACGGTAAGTCGTACGTACACACGTATGGTGACATGTCATTCAAAGGATGGATAGAATACTGAATATTGTTGTACCATATTTATAATAACATAAAATTATATAGTAGATAATGGAGTTATTATTTTATAATATAAATAACAAAGAAAGAAGAAGTTGACGAAGAAAGGAACTTGAAAGAGGGTGGTGAAAACATTACGTCTTCTTCGGGTTCTTCCTTTTGATTTGATCAAAAGGGACTCTTAGGTTGGATTTATGAACAAACTAGGGCATCTATGTTGATGTGAGGGATGTTTAGAGTGTATTTTGGCAGAGTTTGGCCGAGCCAAATTTTTTTTGAAGGTGTGAAGAATTGGTTAGAAGTTGGTTCCTTTTATAAGGGGGAGGAGGGGCTCTTTAAGAAAAACATAAAGTATTGATTTATAATAAATTCATATTCGGTTTAAAATGGCTCCAAAGTGGATTATTCAAAGACTAAGGTGTGTATGGGTCGATAACTACTCAACAAATAGAATTTAGACGGGTTTGGGTCATTGTATTAACCTTATCTTTAAGTATTAACTCTTAGTTAATTAGTTTCACTTTTACAATGTCTCTTTGTACTTTTATATTATATGGTTAATAAACTTACATTATACATCCAAGAGACCCCCCATGTGGTCCATTAATGATACACCTATCATGAAATAAGTCTCTTGTCCGATCAATGGATTTTTAGCAATTGAATATAAATTAATTATATAATATTTTGTTTAAAAACTCTTTTATGTCAATTTTGACACTATTTGGAAAATTGATTTTTGTGAAAATCATAACAGAATGATTACTTCAAAAAAAGTTAATTAAATCATTACTAACATGTCATATTAACGTATATAATTAGTTTAATTCATCAAAAGTCTAAAATTATAATTATTTGTGTATTTATAATATCAATTATTTTAATTTTTCACTGTTATGGTAATTACTGCATCATCATTGTGTCATATATAAATTAAATTATTTAATGACTAAAAATTATAAATAAAATACCATTATTTATTAAATCTTTTTATATTTCTAATTAATATTTACAATCAAATTTATCTTATGAATAAACCTATATGAAAAATGTTTTAGTAAATAAACATTGATTTTAACTCTTTAACTCTTATTTGAATTAAATAATAATAAATGTCCTAATCTAATAGAAGGGGACCTAAATGATAATATTTTACTCTTAATGTTGTTTTTGGTCGAGATAAGCTTGTCCAATTAAATTATGACATGTGGTAGGGTAATATTAATATCATTTTTACCCTTAATTACCCTATTTACTTTTAACTCTGGTGAATAAAAGTAAAAAGTTACTATTCAAAAAAAATATATATTCATCTCATTGAACCAAATTTTACTCCTTGATATTAACCATGTCTCTCAAATTTTAGAAATTCCACTCACAGAACCGGTAAAATTATGTTTTATGAAAAATTCCGTTTTTTTAACTACCACTTAGTGGTTTCACTATTCATCAAAAAATGAATGTTTCTAGAAAAATATCAAAAATTAGTCCTAAGCTATATTTGATATTATGAATTCAAAAATGATGTATATTTTACCAAATTCAAAACATATCAGTTTCATTAATTAATTTAAAAATTAATTCCCGTCGTCAAAACAAATAGCGTGTTTTTAAGAGATAAAAACTATCAAAAGATTAACACTTGTTTCTGTCCGGTTTAATTGTGAAATTATGTACAATGACTAACATTGAATTAAATGGTAAAAATAAATTATAAATATACATTAAAGCCACTCAAATTCATAATTTATCACTATTAATTATTTCGATTAAAAAAGTTGTTTTTTAATTAAAATTTAGTAATTTTCACTATTCATCAAAAAATGAAAGTTATCCGAAAAGTAACAAAATTTCACCCTAGGCTAATTTTTATATTTTGAATTCAAAAATTAAGTCCATTTTGAGATTTAAAATTTATAAAATTTTAAAAAGTGGGTATTACTTTTCATAACGGCTACTTTGATTGGTCGTGGTGTGTTAGAACTCGAAGATGCGTACAACACACGCTACTGCATTATTTAAAGAGAAGCGTACCATGGAAGCTCGGGGTGTTACATCCCATCCTTATGGGATATGTAATAACAACCAGACGTCTCGTTTCGGGTCTAGATCAATTGGGAGCTAGTTTCTCTTACCCCTTACCCTCCTTCCTCTATTTTTTCCCCTTGGCTTGAGGTTCCTTTATTGGAATTGCGTATGGTGTGGTACGGGATTATGTACTCATTAACATCGGGTATGTTTTATTTCACTGTGCACATTCCCACGTTAGCCTCATCTCTACTACGTCTGTGCCACATGACGTTAAAGTTCATGCCTGGTCCCATCACATGACCATATACTATGACATTATCATCCTAGCCACGCGATGAAAAACGACACTACATTGTGTTGTCGTCACTCAAGGGGACACAATTATTGATATTGGTCACACACCATACCATTTGTAGATGACTTCGTACGAATTTATTCTTATGGAAATGCCCAGACTTTCTATCTTAGGCATGTCGCTTAAAAAATCCATTCACATTAAGGGACTAAAAAGGAACATCAAATACAACTTATTTTGGTGCGAGGGCCACACCCACACACCCCTTTTATCCCAGGCACTGGTAGCTTGTTGTGACACCTCATAGAAATACGTGAATCTTGATCCCCATCCTCATGGGGTATGTAGAAACTTTTGTGCGCCTTACCTGAGGCCCATATTAACTATCATTTTCGATCCCTCGACCTAAACCCTCTCCAAGGAACACATAGTGGTTGGAATACCAGGTTCTCATTCACATTGGGTTTTATAATTACCCCATCAGGTTTCTCCCTTGTTTCCAACTATCCAGGTTCCGAGAAATATGACCATAAACTAAAAACACTCCGTGTGCTTTCCGCAGATGTTAAACCGCCCGACTGTCACGAACCAGGCCGGGTCGCCATCCGGCCCGACGCCCGACCCGGTCCGCGACATGGCCCGAAGGGCGTTCCCGATCCCCACGAGCTGGCACAAGTGCCTGGGAATCAAGAGTAACCTGTGGGAACGGTTTACCCAAAATAAAAGACAGAAAAGACCACTAACCAGATAAATGAACTGAAATTAGAAATAGACAATGAAACGTTCCTTTAAACTACGAAGAAGATTAAAGTCTACAATTCGAACCAATAACTATAAAGAAAAGATGAAAGAAGAAACTAAAACCCATACTCAAACCTCCCAACAAAAGAGAGGCCACAACAGCACCACTCTGTCTGAAAAGACCAATTGCTGCCTGAACCACCATCACTGAGCATGACGCATAACCTAGAATACACATGAAACAAAGTCTACATACACCCGAAGGTGTAAGAATGGTGTGAGCGAAAGGCCCAGTAGGACGTCACCCAATAAAAAGATTCCATGCCACAACATCAAAAGGACAATTTAATGTGCTTATTCAAGTTATACATTCGAAATGCTCTTAAAGAAAACATTCACAAACCAAATGCTAAAGGAAAACACAAAAAAGAACTCATTTCACAAACACGATATTAAAGAGTAAGAGGAAGGTTCATTATGGGCACACAGACACACACACACACAGACACACACACACACACACACACACACAGAAGTGGTCCTCCATATGCTGATGGAAGGCACCATGCCATCGATGGTAGAGCACTCTAGGTAAACCCCTAAGGATCATCTAGCTCGAGTGGGACCCTAGAACCTCGTGTCTTGGTGAAACATGGCTTAGAAGGCCACGACCCTAAAAAAATGTGGCTTAGAAGGCCACGACCCTCAGAACACGTGGCTTAGAAGACCACGACCCTCAGATATCATATGTTTAGTTAGTGTTTCAATCGTCAATATAGCTAAGTGAAATAGGGATGATACCCATCCGGTTCACTAGCTCACTAGTTCTTGTCCGCCCACCTAGATACCCAGGGTTTTCCCTTGTGCTCAAACAAGTTTCACATTCACATAGTATATTTCTTTCTCATATCGCAGACCAAACAAGATATTGCACAAAAAAGTCACCATTTTAATACCCAAACAACCTTTCAAAAAATCATGCACACCCATAATAACTTTCTAAAAATACATATGTCCTTATATAATCATTTTGTAAACCCCCATTTGGAAACACTCAAAGAACATAAACAATTCGCACAACATAGAAAGCATTATTTAAAGAACATAACAAGGGTCGACGCAAATAAACACACCAATTGAAAACAACAGAGTCGTTCAAACCACATGATTAATAAATTATCCTTAAAAATAGTTTCACACCAACCACAAAAATATTTGTACCATCTGCACCTAGAACCCAACTTGAAAACCATTGCACCAATAAAACACAAATTATTACGTGCAAAGGCCATTATAAACTCAATTTCACACTCAACTATTCTAAAACATCACTTGCACCATATAAAAAATTGATTAAACATTTTTTTTGGATTTACCCCAATAAGGTCGAAATGAAAAAAATGATTGTTTCTAAAGAAAGTGAAATTTTCAAAACGCATACATGTCAAATAATTTCCCTTTTTTTTAAACGCACTTCGCACAACTTGTAAAGCACGACCAACCATTTATACCAAAACAAACATATAAACAACGAGATCATACTATTTTGGAAATTCGATTTCATCAAACGAGCATGCCAAACCATTTTAAGCCTAGATCAAATCAAGCAATTAAATCATATAACATATTAAATTAACTAAACAACCAAATTAAATTATCCAGAGGATGTAAAGGCATGGAACCTCCAACCTCGAGACAGTGGCGGACTGGACCGAGGTGAACCAAAACATTGCGAGCATGGCACGAAACACCCGCCGCACGACCATCGCACCTCAAAGGACCTCACGCAAACCCAAAACATGAATTCAACAAAAACATCATTTGAGAACGTTAAAAATAACATATTGACAAAAGAATTAAAATCGAAACAAATTCAGCACAATTTGGACCCAAATGATGTTGGACTCTTACCCCTAACTCTACCATGATTAAACAACAAGCAAACAAGGAAACACACTTACAACGAGGGTGCGGTAGGTCGGCCGGAGGCCGACGGAGGCTGCCGGAGGTGCGTGAGGTGCGGGCGGCTGTCCGGCGGCGTGAAGGAATGTAGGGTGGCTGTCCGGCGGCTTGACGGGGTGCAGGGCGGCCGGTGCGAGGCTGGCCGGTCGGCAAGGTTACCGGAAAAGGGGGAGGCGGCGCTGGCAAGGGTGCGGGGCGGCCATACCAGGGGGTTCTCCTGACCATGAAAGGGGGTTAGTGGCTGAAGGAGAGGGGAAGCCAAGGGGCCTGCTACTGGGGTTTGTCGGAGCCGTGTGCAGTGTCGGAGGGGAGCCGCTTTAGAAAAAGGGTGCGCCGGCGGGGCTCCGCCAGGAGGGACGAGGGGAGGTCGGTCCACCAGGGGAGGGGGGGTTGCTCCGTCAGACAGCGCGGGTGAGAGGGGTAGTCGAGCGGGCTCCAAGGGAAGGGGGGCGGCGGAGCCTTTGAGGGAGGAGCGAGCCAAGGAAGAAAAAAAACCCTAATGCAATGAATAAAAAAACAACCCAAAATAAAACTAAAAACAAACAAAACAAAAATAACAATATTAAAGAGAATAATATAGATCAAAATTATATAATAATGATATTATTATTAATTTAAAATTTTAACAATTTTAATGGTTATAATTAATGATGATAAAAATAACAATTTTCGGTGATAATTTTAATACCATTGATGACATTGATAATTTTGTAATAAAAAATTATTAAAATAAAGACTTAATAGAAATTTAATAATATTAATATTGATAACATAATAAAATGATAATAATAATTAAAAATAATAATACTATTACTTAAATAATTATCCCAGATAATAATAATAATAATATTTTCAAGTGACATTAATAATATTATTCTTATTAAAACCACACTTAATTCATCTTATTTAATCAGCTGGCCATCAAGCAGGGTCATACGCTGGACCTAGCGAAGCCGCGCGACTTCGAAATTTTGCTTCGCTCATGCATCTCATGATGATAAGTCCCGAAAAACTCATTTGATTTTATTTATTTATTATTAATTCCTTTTATTTAATTAGCTGCACAATAGGCAGGAGGGCGGGGAAACGAGCGAGGCCGCGCGGTGACCTAAGTGAGGCCACACGTCTTCGACAGCGGCGCGCCGAAACTTTGTCGAGGCCAAGCGCTCATTTATCAGAGCAAAACACCAGTCAGCCTCGGCCCGTATTTCATATCAAAAGGAAATAATAATAATAATTAGAGGTAGATAAAATCATGAGATGAAAATAAAAATTCAAAACATGATGCATTGCAAGGTCCGGGTTTGACAATTCTCCCCACCATAAAGCATTCTGTCCCCAGAAAGCCACAACTAGGGCAGAAACCCAAACTAGGAAATGACACCCCACTAAGGATCAAATATGATCCCCACAAACACCAATCAAAGAGAGGGGGTGGAAAAAAACCATTGTGCTCAGAGAACGTGACTCAAATGACAACGTCAAGGAACATGTAAAACACTTTTCGCTAAGTGTCACCTTCCCCAGAGCGCTAGAACACCTCCAGTTGATTTCTTAAGGAAAGGAACTCTCGCACCCACGGAAACCAACAACACAATCCGAAACACCTCAAGCACTATTAAACCAAAACCACACCATTTGGCTAGAATGAACAAGGTCAAACCCTATCCACGGAACACTCTTATCACTTATCACCAAGCCATATTTAAATACTGAAGCAAAAGATCAACATGTGGGGGCCAAGGGGCTCCCCACCATTAGGAAGTCACTGACGCTCGAAACGAGACTGGAAAAACGACATGGAGAAGTCCGAGCAGACTCCCCAACATTAAAGAAGAGTCCATCACCGATTCATTCTAGAGACATTCGTGTGAGACCCAATGTGGGTCTCCCCACCATTAGAACTTACAGAATGTATAGAACTTTTAAAATTTTGTGATGGTGACCAAACACCCCACCATAAGGGGCGGGGAGGGAGGGGCCCGACCACTAGGCGTCAAAACCTCAGCCGACCACAAACCATCATCTCAAAATTTCTTGGATGAACACCATTCAAATTTGAGACTGAGTTACCCAACAGACTCTCATTAGGACCCCTACAGTGATTACATCCAGTGGAACGCAACCCCCAAGACTTTAAGGCATGAGACAAACACGCCTCACATGGTCACGGAAACCTTATGCAACCAGATGGCTCATTCGGAGCGGATCAACCATAGAAACAATTTAAACAACCTCTAATTTTAATGCTGTTGATAGAAATAAAGTTGGGGTCCCATACACTCCCGGGGTTCCTGACCATGCGCCAGCTTCACTCCGATGCCTATGGCTGGAGTCTTGATATTTGAAGCATCTCTTACCACGTAGTCAGGTATTGAGGACTCCTGTGCGGAGCTTCTCATTTTGGTGTAACACGCAACTTCACTGCAACTGAGACAACACTAGAAAACACAACACATTAGAACATCTCATTGATCATACACGGAACATTTACCATCACAAGAGCTGAAATGGTGCATGCGCATCACCCTTTGTCACACTGAATGAGAACATGACATTACAAATTGTCACTGAACATGAACGCTGTTGTTGAGAGGAACTTTATGCTGAGAAAGACTTTAAACTACGTCTTGAACAACACGTTATTCTTGTGAACGACAATAACAGCCTCATACGACTAGGTCTGCCAAACTAGTAGCCTAACATGAACCTTTCCTTAAACAAAACAAACCAAAGAATAGAGGCCATTTAAGACGATAGACCAAACCAACAACTTAGGGTTGCTTCCACCTTTTCCCACTGGAATCTCCTTCACCATTTCCAAACACAACATTCAAATTAATGAGGTCAAACTTCACCTTTGACTATCAAAAAGAACTCACACTGCAATATGTCACCACACATGACCCTTGCAGGTGATGAAAGTACTACAAAGCCCTTCAAGACACAGGTCAACACTGAGAATTCTGAACCGCTTTCACCCTTCCCCGCTAGAATTACATTCTTCGTTTCTCGGGGGAACCTTCACACACGACAGTGTCAAACTTCATACCTGACGAGCCAGACACTCAAAAGACCAAAACTCCCTACAACTCCCCTCGCATCTGTCATCCCACTATGAGAGGATCCGCTTAGTTGTAAAAAGGAGAGGTGGGTTCCATTCTAGAATTCAAGAAAATATTACTCTGATCAACTGGAGGGCCGACCCATGGCAAATTACCTGTGGCCGCACTTCATTTTCTTGTTAACGCTCTATGGGGGCGTACCCTAGTCAAGAGAGAGAACCACAGACCCAATCATTCTGGTCCAACAGTCACGACATACCACAAGCGAACACCAAACGTGCAGGGGGAACCACTGTAAGGGCTCCCCGATGTACTTTTCAAAATAATTAACTAGCTACACGTTAGCAAACCAACATACAAATAAGAATTCAAACTCCGGACAAAAATCAGTCAAAATGATTTTGTCTCGAAACTCCTCAGATCCATCCTTTCAAAAATACAAGGACACACCACACAATCACCAATTATATAAAAACACCAAATTTTCCTTTAACAAAATATTTTGAAAATAAGAAAAGGAAGTTGGTTGCGCAAACACTAATGTGGTCCCATTGGCCTCGCACATGAATGTTCCCGTGCCACACCAGCACCCACCTCATATCCATCCAGGCACTCATCCACTCGTGTTATTAACCCTTTCTCTTTCCCATATAAATTCTTGCATGTGGTTGCCCCTGAGAACACCAAGAATAAAAACCAAACCTTTTCATTTTTCAAAACTAAAACATTCAACCCACGCTTTTCAAACCATACACATCATTTCTATTTTTATTAAAGCGCTTCATTTGAAAACATTTTCTAAGATCAAATCATTTTTACTAAAAAACCAAATTTTCCACGAATCCAAAACAAAGAGACAAGAAATGACGCAAGAGAAAACTTGTGTCTGCGGGTGACTGGAACGTATGGTCGGTGGCTATGCGCCAGTCATGCCACTGTCACGGAGGGTATTTTAGGGCAGCGTCCCCAGCTCCGCATGGCTTGCCAGACCCTGCGAGCTCACTAGGACCACTGACCTTACCCCTTTTCATTTCCCTTAGACACGATTAACTGCGAGGACCAAAAACTCAGACAAACCTCAACATACTTTGGTAACTTGAGTCCCGCCACGAGGTGTGATGGCCAGGCACCTTACTCGTAGCCAGGACGTCGAGTCCCGACAACCTTAACTCAAGTCTACCATGATTCTGTCCTAAAATAAAACGACCCAAGAGAGAAAAACATTCCCTCTGATACCATTTTGTCACGCACCAGGCCGGGTTGCCATCCGGCCCGACGCCCGACCCGGTCCGCGACATGGCCCGAAGGGCGTTCCCGATCCCCACGAGCTGGCACAAGTGCCTGGGTATCAAGAGTAACCTGTGGGAACGGTTTACCCCAAATAAAATAAAGAAAAAAACCACTTACCAGATAAATAAACTGAAATTAGAAATAAACAACGAAACATTCATTTAACCGACGAACAAGTTTAAAGTCTACAATTCGAACAAATAACTATAAAGAAAAGACGAAAGAAGAAACTAAAACCCATACTCAATCCTCCCGGCAAAAGAGAGGCCACAACCTCACCACTCTGCCTGAAAAGACCAATTGCTGCCTGAACCACCATCACTGAGCACGACGCATAACCTGGAATACACAAGAAACAAAGTCTACATACACCCGAAGGTGTATGCAGGGTGTGAGCGAAAGGCCCAATAGGACGTCACCCAATAAAAAGATTCCATGCCACAACATCAAAAGGACAATTTAATGTGATTATTCAAGTTATACTTTCGAAATGTTCTTAAAGAAAACATTCACAAACCAAATGCTAAAGGAAAACACTAAAAAGAACTCATTTCACAAACACGATCTTAAAGAGGAAGAGGAAGGTTCATTATAGGCACACACACACATATTCACACACACACACACACACACATGTGGTCCTCTATATGCTGACGGAATCCACCACGCCATCGACGGTAGAGCACTATAGGTAAACCCCTAAGGATTATCTAGCTAGAGTGGGACCCTAGAACATCGTGTCTCGGTGAAACTTGGCTTAGAAGGCCACGACCCTCAGAAAACGTGGCTTAGAAGACCAAGACCCTCAGAACACGTGGCTTAGAAGACCACGACCCTCAGATATCATGTGATTAGTTAGTCTTCCAATCGTCAATCCAGCTAAGTGACACATGGACAATACCCATCCGGTTCACTAGCTCACTAGTTCTAGTCTTCCCACATAGATACCTAGCGTTTTCCCTTGTGCTCAAACAAGTTTCACATTCACATAGTATATTTCTTTCTCATATCGCAGACCAAACAAGATATTGCAAAAAAAGTCACCATTTGAATACCCAAACAACCTTTCAAAAACTCACGCACACCCAAAATAAGTTTCTAAAAATACATCTGTCCTTACATAATCATTTCGCAAACCCCCATTTAGAAACACTCAAAGAACATAAACAATTCGCAAAACATAGAAAGCATTATTTAAAGAACATAACAAGGGTCGACGCAAATAAACACACCAATTGCAAACAAGAGAGTCGTTCAAACCACTTGATTAATAAATTATCCTTAAAACTAGTTTCACACCAACCACACAAATATCTGGACCATCTGCACATAGAACCCAACTTGAAAACATTGCACCAAAACAGCACAAATTTTTACATGCAAAGGCCATTATAAAATCAATTTCACACTCAACTATTCTAAAACCTCACTTGCACCATATAAACAATTTATTAAACAATTTTTTTGGAATTACCCCAATAAGGTCGAAATGAAAAACATGATCGTTTCTAAAGAAAGAGAAAATTTCAAAACGCATACATGTCAAATAATTTCCCTTATTTTTAAACGCACGTCGCACAACTTGTAAAGCACGACCAACCATTTATACCACAATAAACATATAAACAACGAGATCATACTATTTTGGAAATTTGATTTCATCAAACGAGCATGCCAACCCATTTTAAGCATAGATCACATCACGCAATTAAATCATATAACATATTAAATTAACTAAAAAACCAAATTAAATTATCCAGAGGATGTAAAGGCATGGAACCACCTACCTCGAGATAGTGGCGGACTGGACCAAGGTGAACCAAAAAATTGTGAGCTTGGCGCAAAACACCTATCGCACGACCATTGCACCTCAAAGGATCTCACACAAACCCAAAACACGAATTCAACAAAAACTTCATGTGAGAACCTTAAAAACAACATATTGACAGAAGCATTAAAATCCAACCAAATTCAGCACAATTTGGCACCAAATGACGTTGGACTCTTACCCACAACTCTACCATGATTAAACAACAAGAAAACAAGGAAACATACTTACAACAGTGGTGCGGGAGGTCGGCCGGAGGCCGACGGAGGCTGCCGGAGGTGCACGAGGTGCGGGCGGCTGTCCGGCGGCATGAAGGAATGCGAGGTGGTTGTCCGTCGGCTTGAAGGGGTGTAGGGCAGCCGGTGAGAGGCTGGCCGGTTGGCAAGGTCGCCGGAAAAGGGGGAGGCGGCACTGACAAGTGTGCGGGGCGGCCGGCCCAGGGGGTTTGCCGGACCAAGAAAGGGGGTCAGTGGCTGAAGGAGAGGGGAAGCCAAGGGGCCGGAGGGTGGGGTTTGTCGGAGCCGTGTGCAGCACTGGAGGGGAGTCGCTTCAGAACAGGGGTGTGCCGGCGGGGCTCCGCCAGGAGGGACGAGGGGAGGTTGGTCCACCAGGGGGGGGGGGGTTGCTCTGTCAGATGCCGTGAGTGAGAGGGGTAGTCGAGCGGGCTCCAAGGGAAGGGGGGCGGCAGAGCCTTTGAGGGAGGAGCGAGCCAAGGAAGAAAAAAAACCCTAATGCAATGAATAAAAAAACAACCCAAAATAAAACTAAAAACATTCAAAACAAGAATAACAATATTAAAGAGAATAATATTAATCAAAATTATATAATAATTATATTATTATTAATTTAAAATTTTAACAATTTTAATTGTGATAATTAATGATGATAATAATAACAATTTAAGGTGATAATTTTAATACCATTAATGACATTGATAATTTTGTAATAAAAAATTATACAAATACAGACTTAATAAATTGTTAACAATATTAATATTGATAACTTAATAAAATGAAAATAATAAATAATAAAATAATACTATCACTTAAATTATTATCCCAGATAATAATAATAATAATATTTTCAAGTGACATTAATAATATTATTCTTATTAAAACCACACTTAATTCATATTATTTAATCAGCTGGCCATCGAGCAGGATCATACGCTGGACCTGGCGAAGCTACGCTGCTTCGAAATTTTGCTTCGCTCGTGAATCTCATGATGATAAGTCCCGAAAAACTCATTTGATTTTATATATTTATTATTAATTCATTTTATTTAATTAGCTGCACAATGGGCAGGCAAGCGGGGAACCGAGCGAGGCCGCGCGGTGACCTAAGCGAGGCCGCACTTCTTCGACAGCGGCGCGCCGAAACTTTTTCGAGGCCAAAGGCTCATTTATCAGAGCAAAAAACTAGTCGGCCTCCGCCCGTATTTCATATCAAAAGAAAAAAATAATAATAATTAGAAGTAGATAAAATCACGAGATGAAAATAAAATCAAAACATGAGGCATCGCAAGGTCCGGGTGTGACAACGACACCTCTAAGAACTATGTATGGCTTGATTCGCATACTCATGGGATTTGTAGAGACACCCAGACATTTCACCATGGGTCTATCCCTAGGAATCATAAATCATGTTCCTCCTTATTTCTGACCCCTGGAATGACCCCTTGTGGGGATCCATGTAACTATATCTTTTCCCTGATCTATTTTGAGATTCCCCAGGATAGCATTGAGAAGCGACAAATCCCTAACCATAGGGGTCCTATATAAAAGAATTAATGTTCCTTGATCAAACTGATGCGCCCATCTAATGTGCTTCGAACACGATTGCATAATTTCGGGAGTGTTGGATTCTGTTTGAACAAACCATCACTTCACATTCTATGCATTGTGTGCCCCATATAAAGACCCTCACACTCTTTAATGTCTAAGTGAACCACCTACCGGTATGGATGCTCGGCCCACGACAACCTATTGCCATGGGACAACGTTCTGGAAGACCAATGGATGGTATTTTGAGTCAATCCTCGTGTTTCGAACTTGGTCAGCGGTCGGCCCCCATTTGTTATCCCGGCTCCATGTCAATAAAAGTAGGATAATGTGTTTCAAATGCGTTCAAAATTTATCCTTCATGGTCACACCACCCCCACAATGTTCTTAATCTTGGTTATCGTGAATCACACTCCCATTCCCATCTGTTCGGATTGATTCCACCACCCTTTGTGTTACACCGTTCGTGCACAAGAGCACACATGGAATATAGTAATTAGGCTGTTTTGAGAGATTCATTATCCAGTTAGGTCTCTCCCATTTCCTCCTAGAAATTCGGAACAGTTGTTCAAACCGCAGATGCCCGAATCATGGTTTCAACTCCTACATTTGGATGCAGTGATAAGGTGGCCATCCCTTGTTTCTCATATCAGGCCCGACCCACGAGAGCTTATGGAATGATTGCTGGACACTCCACAAACATCAAGAGGATGCAAAAAACCAACGTAAACAACGAAACTCATGAATTCTATGGCATCATACAATCAAAGAATGAATATATGTTTGAGGGTTTTTAATCATTACAATACCCGAGGTTCGACTCCCCCCATGGATGGTTTGACCTCGTCAAAAGAGCAGAGCAGCTCTGCCACACTCTATATGGTGGCATCTAAAAGTTGTTGCAGCCTGTTCAACTCCCGCTCCTCCTCGGTAGAGAGAGGGCGCAATTCGTTTGCCTCATTATGGGCTCACGCTACATCGGTCCAAATGGTGGTCATCCCATTAGAATCTCACATCATGCCTGTAAGGACCAGACCCTAGTTGCCCGGAGCCAGTGCCTTGTTTGATTACGTTGGAATACATATAGGAATATGAATCCCAAAGGAACAATTAATTTAGTATTATTAGAAACAAGATTCATACATAATTTCACTATTACATCTTGAAGAGAAATACAACATGGGAACTCCTTAGACAACACCCATAACTCCTAGGTTATTTCCACATGTCATTCATAATAAACATCTTCATGTCCTGAAAAAAATGATACATAATAAAAGGGTGATCTCATATTCTCAGTAAGAGTAAGAAACACAGCGGAAGATAGTATAATCATAATACATGGTGCATAATTGAAAACACATGCATTTAATAATAAACATGAACACATTATGGAAGGAAAATGAGCTGAGTAAATAATACCATAATAAAACATAATCATGGGTATTCTACTAATCGAATAACCAGATGAAATATCAATAGATAAACTGATAATGATGGAATTCATAATTCCAGACATTCTGAAACATTTTTTCAAGGCCACATCCAAGACGTCTAATGATTAAGGCGTCAACCAAAATCCATATCACATTGGGAAAGGCCTTAGCCAATTCTATGTCTATTTGTATCATGAGACCTACCGATGAATCGAGGGGCTATATCGGGCCCCAATCATCATATAATAAGTCCAATTCATTCCTCATATGAGCGGGGATAAACATAAAAAACAAATACATTAATATTGAAACTATCATATTAAATGTAACTAACTTTCCCCAATCATTTAGCATAAAACACTAACCATTCAGAATAATATGGTGAATGGTTTTACGATAGATCATCCACAAGAAATTTAGTCATAAACCATTCAATAAAATATAGATTATGAAATAATAAATTATTAATCCAAACAATACAAAATAATCAACAAGAGTGTTGATTCAAATGAGAATAATCTTCTAAAATCATTAAGCAATTATTGTGATAAATACTCATTAATTTTGAAAAGAAGAATTCTTTTGGAAAAATATTAGTATAAAAACAGAAGTAAATTATGATAATATTTCATGATAAAATTAGTTTTTTTAGATGTATACTAGTTTCTAAAAATATATTATAGCTTTCCCTTGAAAATAGATATGAATTGGAGAAATTCCCTTATATCAGACTCGTATTTTTGGAAAATATTTTGAGAGCTTCTTTTAAAACATGTAAATATCCATAAAATAGGGAAGTATTCTGATTTTTGTACATATATAGAATAATCAAAAAAAATTACGAGGAATACATAACAATACATAATAATTTCATTAAGGAAATTAGACAATAAAAGTAACCCGAATGAAAATGGAATTTTTCGGTAAAAACCCTAACCTTAACATTGAATGTGTTACACTCTTGTACATAATTTCCTAGAATATGAAATTATAATTATTAATAAATTACTTCATAACCTATTATACATTTATTTAGTTTATAATAATTCAGGATAGTTCATTTATGTCGTTATTGATTAGTTATTGTATTGACATTCATATTTCATGAGTGTTCGTTTCTCTTATTTTCATATTCGGTTCACTAGTTTTTAAGTAATGAAGTGGAATGGATGTAAATCTCCATAATTGAAATTATATATTATTTCTGAACATAAATAGGTGTTATTGTTCATTTATATAACTAGGTTACATGGAACGAGGACGAATTATCATATTTAACTTTAATTATAATTGTTTCGGTTAATTTGTGGGATTTGATTACAACGTACCCATTTTTCATTATAACCTAATACCATTTTAACAAGGGGATTAAAGAATCATAAATATGATATATTATATATAATAATCTGGTTCAATTATAACAATAATGGTTTCATGAACATACGGTTGAATGATAATAGAAATCGAGCGTCCATCATCCTTGAATGTGTAAAATTGACACATATCGGATGGTGTTCTTACTACTAGTATAAATGAAGGTAAAAAGGGGGAGATGATGAGAAATTATTCTACTATAATGAAAAAATTCCAGTAAATATAAGGTACTAGAGTCCACAAAAATTTTTAATAATAGAGGTAATAGAAAATGAAAACAAATGAACATGAAAGGAAAGACAAATAATTGAAAAGAGGAATTTACCTCTTGAACAGAACTTCCTTGAGAACCTCGTTATGGGAGAGGTTTTGGTCGTTTAATGAGACCAAAGATGGATGGACGTGTAAGAGGAGTTTGGGAGGTTATTTTTCCAGAATTTAGAGAAGGAAAAAGTCTGGAGAAGAATGATTGGAAGAGGGGTGAGAGGGGGGTTTTATATTGGAGGAGAGAGGAGATTTCATTATATAAAACTCATTAGTTTATTATTTCCCCACAAGACAAGTAATAGTATGTAATCCATGACCATGAATAGTAATTTTATCATGTGAATTCGTATTAAGGGTGGTGACATCAGGCATGATTCTAGGAATAGTCTATTTAGCTTATAATGTATATATACGGTAAATTATTGTATTTTACTATTCATCGAAAAATAATGTTTTTTAAAAAAATCTAAAAAATTCACCCCAACCAATTTTCATCATGTAGAATCCAAAATTGAAGTCCATTTTTCAAAATTAATTTATTAACTGTTATTAATTTAATATTTAATTAAAATCATAATTTAATATCAAAAACCAATTTTAAAATATTCATTAACTTATTCTAAAATATAGGTATATCATACTTTCAACTTGAATATTATTTGTATATTATCCTAGGTAAGGTTATTACTCATTAGGGTATATCACTATTCATAAGGGTATGATACTATTCATAAGGGTAGGTTACTAATCACCAAAAATTATATTTTTCTTATTAAAATATAAATAACATACTGATCGCGACTGTGTATGTCAGATTTTTGAATTTCACATCACAGAAGTAAAAAACATATGTTTTAAGGGTCCTGTAGAACTTAGTAGTTAATGTGATTATGACATATTTAAATGAAAGTAATTTACATTAAAAAATGTTGGGTCGTTACATTCTCCCATCTTTTCGAAAATATCAGCCCTCGAAATTTCAATTACAATCTAGGTCAAGAACATGTGGGGATACTTCTACGTCATTGATTCCTCCATTTCCCATGTTTCCTCTTAGTATTTATGGTTTCTCCATATTACATTTACCAGATGTGTAGTCTTGTTGCGTATAAATTTGTCTCTACGATCGAAAATTTTCATTGGATGCTCCTCATAGGAAATATCATCATCCAACTATACCACCTTTAAAAAGAGTGCATGTGAAGGGTCTGGTATGTACATAATTAAGAGGGATACATTAAAGACATCATGTAACATCAACATGGTAGGTGGAAGAGCCAGTCGATATGCCACAGCTCCGACTCGGTCAAGGATCTCGAAGGGGCCAATATACCTGGGACATAGCTTTCCTTTCTTCCCAAACCGCATGACCTTATTCCATGGAGATATGAATAGAAATACATGGTCTCTTACTTTGAACTCCAGGTCTCATACACACTTATCTACATTACTCTTCTGTCGACTTTGAACTACCTTGATATGTTGTTGAATGGTTTTCACATTCTCCTCCATTTCCTCAACCAATTCATGTCTTAGCCGCTTTTTCTTACCAGGTTCATCCCAACACGCCAGTGTTTTACACCTTTTCCCATAATGTGATTTATATGGTTCCATACAAATGCTAGAGTGGGAAATATTGTTGTAGGATAATTCAACTAGTGGAAGATGTTGGTCCCATCCTCTTTTGAATTCCATAAAACATTACCTCAACATGTCTTCCAGTGTCTGAATAGTCCACTCGGATTCGCCATCAGTTTGAGGATGATAGGCCATACTGAAGTTTAGTTTAGTTCTTAAAGCATGTTGGAGACTTTTCTAGAACTTCTAGTTGGATCTAGGATCATGGTCGGATAAAATAGAGAGTGGTACTTCATGCATCATTACCACTTCATTGATGTACATATGTGCAAGTTGATCAAATGAGAAGTCCACTCGAATCATTATGAAGTGAGTTGTCTTTGTAAGATGTTCCACAATGACCCATATATCATTGTTTCCTCTATATGTCTTTGGGAGTCAAGTGAAAAAGTCCTTGGTAATGTTCTTCCCCTTCCATGATGTTATGGGTAGAGGTTGCATCATGCCCTTAGGCTTTTCCCCTTCAGCCTTCTCTTGTTGAAATATCATGCACTTTGATGTATATTCATCAATCTCCCTTTTCATATTGTCCCACCAAAAGTTCTGTTCAAGATCTCGATATATCATTGTGCTACCAGGATGTATAGAGAAATTTGAGCTAGGATAATCATCCAACTGTTCTCTATTTAGCTCAGGAATAACAGGAACACAAAGCCACTTCCCTAATTTCAAAATGCCATCTTCATATGAGAAGTTATTAACCTTGCCATCATTTATTGCTTTAATTTTCTTTTGAAACTCCTCATCATCAGCCTATGAAGTTTTTATTATTTCTATTAAAGAAGCCTGGGCATCCATTTGAAAATGTAGTGATGTGCTACCTTCGTTAATAATTACCATATCCATCTTTACTAGATCCATGAACATAGGATCCCTTCTAACTCTCATCTTTTTCCGAATTCCATTGTCTCTTCTACTCAATGCATCTGCTACCTTATTTTCATTCCTCGAGTGGTAGTGTATTATGAAATCAAAATCTTTGAGTATCTCAATCCAATTCCTCTGTCTCATTTTGAGTTCTTTCTGTGAGAATATATACTTCAAACTCTTAGGATCTGTATATATCTCACATTTTTCTCCATAGAGGTAATGTCTCCAAATATTCCAAGAAAATATTACTGCTGCTAACTCAAGATCGTGGGATGGATAGTTTTGTTCATAAATTTTTAGTTGCCTAGATGCATAGGCAGTCAACCAATCATTCTGCATAAGGACACAACCATGTCCATTCTATGATGCATCACTATAGATAACAAACCCATCATTCCCCTGTGGTAGGGTTAGGATAGGAGAATTCACTAACCTCCTCTTCAATTCTTCAAAACACTCTTCACATTCATTGGTCCATAAAGAACTGAATCCCTTTGCATGTGATCTGGGTCATTGGATTAGATAAATGGGTGATGTTACGAACGAAACAACAACAATAGCCTACTAAACCAGTAAAACTACATACCTCAGTTACATTTGTTGGAGTAGGAAATTCGTTCACAAGCTTTGTCTTTTAAGGATCTACAGATATTCTATCTTAGAGACAATGTGGCCCAGAAAGGAAACTGATTGGAGCCAGAAATCACACTTGCTGAACTTCCCTTTTAATTCATTTCTTCTTAGAGTCTTCAAAATAGTGCGCAAGTGATTTCCATGTTCTTCGTAGCTTCTAGAATACACCAGGATATCATCAATAAACACCACCACAAAGTCATCAAGATTTTCCTTGAAGACTCTATTCATCAGATCCATAATAATAGATGATGAATTAGTTATTCCAAAAGACTTTACTCAAAACACATAATGCACATATCTGGTTCGGAGTGCTATTTTTGGAATGTCTTTTATCCTCACTAGTAACTTATGATATCCAGATCGAAGATCAAACATTGAAAAATATTGGGATCCATGAAGATGATCGAATAAATCATCAATTCTTGGCAAAGGATACTTATTCTTTATTGTAATAGCATTTATTTCACTGTAATCAATGAACATCCACATGGATCCATCTTTATTCTTAACAAAGAAAACTATAGCTCCCCATGGAGAAACACTAGGTCGAATAAACCCTTTATCACTCAATTCTTTTAGTTGATTCTTTAGTTCCACTAACCCCACATTTTCCATTCTATAAGGGGTCATTTATATGAGTCTTTAACCTGGAATTATGTCAATGGAAAACTCAATTTCTTGTTATGGAGGATGTCCAGGTAAATCTTTTGGAAACACATCAACATAATCTCTCACAATAGGTACATCCTCTATTTGAACATTCATTTCCTCACCCACAATTATTTATTCTATTCCTTCCCAAAAATTTAATTTAGTTGAGCTACTGGGAGTGGATCTATATATGAATCAAGTGGTGATGATTCTGCTCTAAAGATAAGATGTTCATTATCATCGTCATCAAAAATAATAAACTACTTCTTCTTACAATAAATTATTGCATCATGATCCAAAAGAAACTACATACCGAGGATTATATCAAATTTAATCATGGGTATGACAATTATATTAGCAGATAAAGAACATTTGTAGGCCCTAATGAGAAACAGATTGACAGAACATTGTAGCAATGATACTTCCCTTAGAAGTTTTGACTGACAACTCCCTTGTTAAGTCAAATTGGAAATATATAATTTTCATAGAAAAATGGAAAGATATGAAACAATGTGATGATCTAGAATCAAATAAAGCATTGGAAAAACATGTGGAAATGATCCAAGTACCTAAAACCACGTCACATAGAACTTCAACCTCTACAGTTTTTATCACATATGCTTGTCCTTGCTCTCTTGGCCTCTTGTATTTCACATTTCCTTGACGTTTTGGAAAATTATTAGCATAGTGCCCCATATCCTGACAATTATAGCATTGAACATCATTGGATTCCTTCGTTCCTTTTCAATAACCAGCAAGATGGACTTTCTTACCACATTTTTAACATACTCTATTTTCTTTTAAGCACGCACTAGTGTGTTTCCTTCCATAATTGTCACATGGTGGAAATTCAACACTTCCCGTATTCCCTGTTTCCTTATTTCCTTTACCATGCTTTTCAGTAGACATTTTCTTTTCATACATTCCCTTAAAGTCAAAATACTTAGAGAATTCTTTTTCGGTCTTGATAGCACATGAATATATGTCCTCATATGATGAAAAATTTAGGGAGACTGGTGCCTGCCGGAGGAATGGCTTTAGGCCATCAAAGAATCGATCGATTTTGCTCATTTGATTTCGAATGTAGTCTACATCATGTCTTTCCAGCCTTGTGAAGTTGGCTTCATACTTGGAAACATTTTCATCCTCCCTTTGCCTTAGATTCATGAATTGCCTCTCCATTTCTGCTCTTTGTTCATGGGGGAAATATTTTTCTAAGAATATTTCCTTAAAATCCCTCCATTCCATCTCTTCTATTTCTTCCTCCTCCTTTGTGTTTTTCATTATTGACCACCATTGATCTTCATCTTATGATAGACGATATACTACCATGACAACCTTCTCTCTTTCATTACATCTCAAAGCTAGAAATATCTTCTCTATGGATCATATCAACAGCTCTACTACAAAAGTATTTGTAGTCCCATTGAACGATGGAGGCTATTGTCGAATAAAGCGATCTACCATAGATCCTCCACGTGATGGATCTGGATGCTCCATACAGGTAAGGTTATTATTCATAACCTGAGTAAGTTGTCCCAGTATATTTAGGTGTTTCTCATCACCAGTCACAGCACCAGAGCCAATATCATTGTCTTTCATCAGAGAAAAATCTCAACAAGGGACACATGTGTTCGTGCGATTTCCATTCCTTCCACTTTGTGAAATCTCTAGATAATGGAATACACTATATTAGGTTATGAATCATAATGTGTAATCTTAACTTAACAAAAATACTTTAAAAAATTGAGATCCTACGAATGGCTAATCCCATATTCACAAATATGGTTTCTTTGAGGAATATTTTAAATTTCAATCCTTCATAATGGCTTGTAAAGAAAATGTGAATTATCCTATGCATATCCCCCAAGAGTGTAATAACCAATAGTGCAGTAAGGCTCGTTTTCATGCACTAGTTCCAGTTTGAGTCTAGCTCAATGCGGCATTTTTGGGTTTTACCCCTAGATACTTATGTGCCAGAGCCGCCTCTACCTACTCATATCCAGACATGGATGTATTGATTAAAATATCCACATAATCTATTCCTTACCAAAATACTAGGACATTATTGTACATATATCCTCATAGACTAACTTAGGGACTCTTCCTTAATTATACATTTTCTAAATCTAGCTTCCATGTATTCTACTAAACTTCCTCTAATACCAACAGTAAGGACCCAACCCCAATTGCACGGAGCCGGTACTTTGTTTGACTACGTTGGCATACATACAAGGACTAAAAAACCATAAGGAAGAAGTAGTTTAGTATTATTGGAAACAAGATTCATACATAAGTTCAATATTACATCTTGAAGAGAAATAAAACATTGAAACTCCTTAGACAACACCCATAACTCATAGGTTATTTCAGCATGTCATTCATAATAAACATCTTCATGTCCTGAAAAAATGGATACATGAGAAAGGGGTGAGCTCAAATGATCAATAAGATTTATAAATACAGTGACTTATAGTATAAACATAATACATGGTGTATATTTGAAAACACATGCCTTTAATAATAAACTTGAACACATTATGGCAGGAAAATGAGCTGAGTAAATAATCCCATTATAAAACATAATCATGGGTATTATACTAATCAAATAAACACATGAAATATCAATAGTTGAACTCATAATGATGGAATGCATAATTCTGTAAATTCTAAAACATTTTTTCAAGGCCTCGGCCAAGACCTCTTACAATTAAGGCCTCAGCCAAAATCCATATCACACTGGGAAATGCCTCGGCCAATTCCATGTCTATTTGTCTCATGTGACCTACCGATGCATTGAGGGGATATAGTGGGCCCCACCTATCACATAATAAGTCCAATGAATTCTTCAATTGAGTGGGGATAAGCATAAATAAATACATTCATATTGAAACTATCATATGAAATGTAACTAACTTTCCCCAATCATTAAACATAAAACACTAACCATTCAGAATAATATGGTGAATGGTTTTAGGATAGATCATCCACAAAAAATTTAATCATAAACCATTAAATAAAATATGGTATATGAAATCATTAATTACTAACCCCAACAATACTTAAGAATACACAAGAGTGTTGATTCAAACGAGAAAAATCTTCTAAAATCATTAAGCAATTCTTGTGATAAATACTATTTATTTTTAAAAAGAAGAGTTCTTTTGGAAAAATATTAGTATAAAAAAAGAATTATTGTAAGATATTATTTCATGATAAAATTATTGTTTTTATATGGATAATGGATTCCAATAATTGATTATATCTTTCCCTTGAAAATAGATATAAATTTGAGATATTCTCTTGTATCGGGCTCGTATTATTGGAAACAGTTTTGAGAGGTTATTTTAAAACATGTATGTATCCAAAAAATAGGGAAGGATTATGGTTGGTGTATATATATAGAATACTTAGACAGAATTTATGTTGAGTAAATAACAATAAATAAGAATTTAATTGAGGAAATTAGACAATAAAAGTAACCCGAATGAAAATGGATGTTCGGGTGAAAACCCTTACCTTAACACCGAATGTGTTCCGCTCTTGTACATAAGATCATAGAATATGAAATTATACTTATTAATAACTTATTTCATAACCTATGTTACATATATTTAGTTAATAATAATTATGGGTTGCTCATTTATGACTTTATTGATTAGTTATTGTACTAACTTTCGTCGTCTCAGAGTGTTCGAATATCTTATTTTCATATTCGGTTCACTTTTTCTTGTAATGAAGTGGAATGGATGTAAATCTCCAAAATTGAAATTATATATTATTTATGAACATAAATAGGTGTTATTTTTCATTTATATAACTTGGTTACATGGAATGAAGATGAATTATCATATAGAACTTTAATGATAATTGTTTCCGTTAATTTGTGGGTTTTGATTACAATGAACCCATTTTTCTTTATAACCTAATAACATCTGAACAATGGGATTACATAATATTAAATAAGATATGTTATATATAATAATCTGGTTAGACCATAACAATAATGGTTTCATTACCAGAATTTACAATGTAATAGAATTCTAAAGTTCATCGTCCTTGAATGTGTAAAATTGACACATCTCGGATGGTATTCTTGATACTATTAAAAAAGAAGGTAAAAAGGGGGAGATGATGAAAAATCATTACAATATCAAGAAAACATTCCAGTACGTATATGGTATTGGAGTCATCACAAATTTTGGATATGAGAGGTAATATAAAAAGAAAAAAAATGAACTTGAAAGGAAAGACAAAGAATTGAATAGTGGAATTTACCTCTTGATCCAAAATTCCTTGAGAACCTCCTTAAATGAGAGGTTTTGGCCTAATAATGAGACCAAAGCTTACTGGACGTGTGAGAGGAGGTTGGGAGGGTATTTTTTCAGAATTTGGAGATAGTACAAGGCTTGAGAGGAGTGATTGGAAGAGGGGTTAGAAGGGGGTTTTATAGTGGAGGATAGAGGGGATTTCTTAATATAAAACTCATTAGTTTGTTATTTTTTCACAATACAAGTAATAGTAAGTATTCCATTACCATGAATTGTAATTTTATCATGTAAATTATGATTAAGGGTTGTGACATTAGCTATGATGCTAGGAATAGTCTATTTAGCTTATAACGTATAAATACGGTAAATTACCGTATTTTATTATTCATGAAAAATAATGTTTTTCAGAAAAATCCAAAAAAAATCACCGTAACCATTTATCAACGTGTATAACCCATAAATGAAGTCCATTTTTAAAAAATAAATTTCTAAATATTATTAATTTAATATTTATTTGAAATCATAATTTATTATCAAAAAGCAGTTTTAAAACATTCATTAACTTATTCTAAAATATAGCTATATCGTACTTTCAACTTGAATATTATTTATATATTATCATAGGTAATGATAATTTTCATTAGGGTATATCATTATTCATAAGATTATGTTACTATCCATATGTGTATGTTACTATTCACCAAAAATTATGATTTTCTTATTGGACCCTAAGTAATTTACTGATCACGACTGTGTATGTCGGATTTTTGAAATTCACATCATAAAAGTGACAAATGTTTGTTTTAAGGGTACCATAGAACATATTAGTTAATGTGATTATGACATATTTATAAGAAAGTAATTTCCATTTAAAAATATTGGGTCGTTACAATGCCCTCTTCGGCCTCTGCTAGCTGGGCTTTCAGCTGCGATACAAGCTCTGATTGCACGTTAAGGGAAGTGGAACGCTCATTCGCCCGAGCCTGCATCCATTAGACCTCATCTTTAGCCTTATAACGACTCTTAATGTTTACCGCCTTCTTCTACTGTCAGCCCAAACTGAGGCCACAATCATGCTCCCAAAACATTTTCACCATAATATCTTGGGCGAGCATGTGAGGATGCTGGGAATCCAATACCCCATCACACATTTCACACAGTCACATGCGATTTCTGTCCATCCTCTCCAACCATAGTGCTTGGTGGTGTCATTGATGAAGCACGTGATCAACTTCCATGATCAGAGATGAAATATCTTGCTATCCTCTTCATCGGAGGTCGTCTCTTCCCAGATGGAACGATGACATGCTCATACGTAGGGAATTCCCCCTAGAACTCTTCCGCAGTGTCCACGTCTGGTGTTTGATCGGGCATGGTGGGACTGGGTCTATCCGACTGGTCCTCATCATCGGACCCCACCACAATGATCCTGGGTGCAGCCCCGCTAACAGTACCATCAGTGATCAGGAGCACCACCACTTGGTCAGTTTGGTTGTCCGCCTCCATGATTATCAGTATTCCCCTGGGAAGGATGCAGTATGAATCCCGGACCAACCTCGCCAAACCGACCCATGCCATTTGAAGAACTGTACGTGAAAAAAATAAACATGGATGTCAGAAAAAATTTTAGGGAATGATAGTCATAAAATTGGTAAAGGTGACTTACAGAGATCGAATCCCTGGCCTCGCTCATGGGTTGATGTCATTGGAAGCCCGAAGAGCGGCCCCTCGTATATAGTTGGAAGGTTAAAAAACTCTGAAGGGGATGCCTCAGGTTTCCTAGAACCGCTGGACACAGCAATAGATGCCGCGGAAGGATTGGAGCCTGATGTTTCCACATCTATATCCACTGAGAGATGAGAACGAGTTCAGTAAATAAGACCCTCCTTCGCAATTTAGATGTTAACAAAATTTTGAAATGAGCCCAATGTAATTCTCGAAGAATATGTTTCAGATTTTTAGCTCAAGGGCCTCTGCGAACTCTTAATGATCTGAGTCTTGACCTCCAACTTATCCCTCCTCCAAAGAGCTCCCTCTCCCGGCCAAGATCCCCAGGGGGACTCTCCTGATTATTCCGGTAGAGGGAAGAGTTCTCTCAAATTAGCTTTTGGAAACAATGGGGGAGTTTTGCGATCAAGCAACACATTGACTCGATATTTCATTTGATGAGGGGAACATCGGGAATGAAAAAAGTCATCGAGCTCTTCCAGGTATCGCTCTTCATCTTCCTGGGGGACCGCAATGCTGGCCCGGATAAGGCCTATTCCCGGAATGTCCATCCCGAGATTGTCCAGGTGCGGCCACAACTCCGTGGTGGTGAGGAATTTTGTCACGACTACACAGATGTCCCATGCCACCAGGATGGCAACATACTCCGGCATGTCAATATGGAGTAGCCTTTTCCCTAGAGAATGGATAGGTATCTTGTGGAATCCTCTCTGTGGCCTCCCTCATGGATGGCTCTGTTTGGCTAGAACTGTCGGGTCCACTACCATTATGGGAACTATGCCTACTACCTCACCCTTAACTGGTGTGGGCCTCACCACCATGACAACCCCTCCACTGCGAGTTCTCCTTGATGACTACCTATCAGAGCCCCGAGGACAGGAAAGCTCACTATCACTGACCCGAACGGTTGGTTACTTCAGCATTTCCCCTGGAGTAGCCACCTCCCAACTCTGGGCATATTCCTTTTCCATCATGAGGACAGCAGAGGCAAAGAAAACTCATTCCTCATTTTACCATCTTTCTGCATGAACATGAGCCTCATCTACCTCATCACACATGGGTGTTCTTAATAGCGCCGCTCCAGATAGACATGTGGGGTAAGTCAATAAATACACCGGAATTTTCTTACAAACCTGTGTGGGGTATATGTCTCACCGAGGGGCTCATAGTCCACCCTCTTCACTAGGACTCCACCTCGAAAAGCTAGGAGATAGGCCTGATTCTCGTCTGTCCTCCATCCGTTATCAGTAAATTCCCCCATCGGCAATGGAAACAGGTAGAAATTAAATTCCCCTACCATGAACAACTGTTCCAGAACCGACGGTGCAGTTAGCCTGGCATGGATGCTCTCGGAATCATTCAGGATTGATTGGCAGATGTTCGAACCCTAAGGAGAGATAGGATTCAGGTATTCATAAACCACCCATACAGAAGGTGTAATAGCACACATACACTATGCGTCCTTTTTTTCCTCCCTGATCTTCCACATCACCTTATACAGCTTGGAGAGCATAGAGATTCCTAGGTTAACCCGCCCTCCTGTCACCAACCTAGACATCATGATAAATTTTCTCCATCATACTACCATGTTTGTGGCCCTCACTAGAAAAACCAGACACAATATTAGAGCCACGAAGAACACTGCCTGCCTGACTATTGACTGTTGCTCGGTGCTGATGCTGAATCCCCACGTCTTCCACTAGCTGTCCTCCAAAAGCCACCAGTATGAGTAGTCCTTGCCCCATTGAGCCCCCTTTGGAAAAGTCTGTGGCCTTGTTGGAAACTACCTGTTTTCTGGGAAGTTGTAGAATTGTTTGAACCACTGCCCGAAGTGGACATCCCTTACAGACTCCTTGTTCTCCCCGGAGAAAAGCTCTGTCAGTGCCTTCACCAGCCATGTCATTTTCTTGGGATCCTCCCACACAATCATGATGTGGATGAAATCGACGTACATCGCCCCCCCGTATAGGGCCCCCCAAGATCTGGTGGATATCCCAAAAGCTGATACCGACCTCCCCATGGTGTCAGTTGAAGGTATTGGTCCTCGAAGTCCAAATGCTTAATAGCTCTGACATTAGATATTTTAGTTGATATATGTGGAATTAAGAGGCCCATGTTTCATCATAAAAACCCACTCGCCTCATCTCTGCCCCAAACTCTTCACACGGGGTGGCTACCCAATATGCCTAGGACCAATCGTCTGTAATGTTGTCTCCCTAGAGTAGGTCCCATTCCTCCGACCACCACTTCCTCGGGTTCCTCAATCCGGCCTTCAGTATCATGTGGTATAAGGGAGGATATGTCTCTGGCTTCAACGCCTTCCCATCGACGTTATTCATGTGGTTTTATAAGTAATCAGCATTGAAAGGTGTGATATCCTCATGGGCATGGCCATCAGCCGCCCTGAACCATCGGCGCTGGCACGACATACTCATGAACCAGTAAGATGGTTCATCCCAACTTCCATCTGGGAAAAATACATCATCCCTCAGCCCAAATCCATAAAAAGTTAACCTCTTACATAGTGGGTAGTTTTTCTAGCTCTCTGATAGTAGCTCCACTAATGATCTATGGTCTGAGTGGCTATATACCAACTCCCTCAGACCCAGACTATTTGACATCTCATCCCTCCGGGCGACATCCGCTAAAACCCCCTCGATTGCTTCCTGGTGAGCGAATCAGTTTTAGAAATTTGATGATTTTCGAGTTTGTTTGAGATGCTTGTTTGAGGAGAGCGTTCGTGAAGCCTGTTCGCAGAGGGAGTTCACAAAGCCCGTTTGTGGATCCTTCCCTCACCATCAAGCATGATATTGTGAAGCGTTGTATCAGAGTCAAAAACTCACAGTGCACCGTGAATCAAAGACCCGATTCGAGGAAAGAAGTTGCAGAGTACGCAGAGATTCATGATTCAAGAGTGATAATGTCCAAAATCAAAGGGACAAGAATAGACAAAAGAGTGTTCAGGTCCACTATTTATAGGCGGGAGACCCTCAGAGCTTCACGGCACATCCCATCCCATGTCTTCTTCGCGATGCGTCTGGAAAGAGCATCGCATTACCACTAGGTGTGCCCTCTTCAAGAGATAGCTTCACGAACAACCGAGGCTTTTGGAAATTGACCCTCAGACATAGACTCTTGAATTCTCCGCAGATCCATATTTGAGGGGGGAATTATATTGGTGCAAAAATATGGGGAGTAGAAGAATACAACAAACCAATGAACGCCTCTCATAGCCTAGTTGCAGGGAACCGGTCGCACAACACCTCTACAAAGCGAAGAGACAGTAACTCTCTATGACCTGCCTTGACATTTGGGGTCCGCCGCGAAGCAAAGAGGCTGTAACACTCCGTGACCACCCTTGATGTTCCTGCCCATGATGAAGCAATGAGGTGGTAACGCTCAACGACCAACCTTGGCGTTCGCATCCCGCTTTGAAGCAAGGAGGCAGTAATGCTCTGAAACCACCCTTGACGTTCACGACCCGCCATGAAGCAAAGAGGCAGTAACGCCCCACAAACACCCTTAACGTTCATGACCCGCTGCAAATTAAGGAGGAGGTAACGCACCACAAACACATTTGACATTCTCAACACGCTGTGAAGAAAATGACTTCCTCTTCACGCCAAGAGAGTGTTGTTTCACAGTGCCTCTCCCATATAAATATTGGCCTCCCCCCATGTTTATGGAATGAAAAATCCGACCTTTCAACTTCCTTTCTCCAGAATCACAAAGCACCCTTCTTCTCTCTGAACCAGGAGCTGTGCGAGGTAATTCTGCTCTACAAAGTGCCTCCCCTTAGTCTTGTTTTGATCCCCTCTTCTGAGATGGATTCCTTTCACAAAGCCTAAGGGTCTCTGTGAAGGAATGGGATTCCCAAGGGGGCCCGGGGTATCACAGAGCGTTTATGCATCACGAAACACCCTTCATGAACACATGATACACATTCTAAGGCAAGGTCACTTTATTTCGCGAATCATATTGCTTCACAACACCTCTCTTTGTGAGGGACCATTGATCTGTGAGTCAGTGCTCCACGAATGCCTTTCCACTTCACAAAGCACCTCCCATATGCACCTTTTCCCTATGCTTAGTCTGAGGCACCCCACTTCGTAAATCACATCCCATTGCATGTACCCTCCGCAGTGCGGAGTAGCAGATCTTCACAAGGACCATGCCTATGAACCCCTCTACATTGCAATTTCATATTTCGGTGTGTCCCTCTGGGTTTGCAAGATTTGAATTCAATGTCCCTCACATGGTACTTCCCATTGTGTTGATTTGCCTCATGCTTCTTTGAATAATTACTCAAATGGCTATTGCTTCTTCATATAGCCACGCTAATGTGGACCTCCCAATGGTTCGCTATATAAAACCCCCTCACCACGGATCTTCCTGTCCACTCTCTACACCAAGGATCCGAGTGTACTGGTTATATAGGTCCAAGGGTTGTGAATCAAACCCCCCTCATCTAAGAAGATGGATATTAAAAATCCAAGCACTGTCGTCCTCAACACATGATGTTAAACTGTGACATCGCCCCGTGCCTCGCATGCGGGGTACCCCCCCTACTTGGACATTCCTCATGCACAATCGTATCCACAGAGGATGATATCCTTCTTATGGGAGTGGCATTTGTCGGTGGGGAATGTCAAACCATCTCGGTGTAATCCCCTAGCATTCTTGCTGGAGGCACCATCACTGCTCCTCTTTTCTTCTTTTGTCCCTAGGGCTAGAGATGGGTGTGATGGGGAATAGTGATTCTCCTTTCTTCGGTTTCAAATCCTTCTCCCACTGTGCTTTGTAGCCATTGGGAATCCCAACTAGAGTATGTACCAACCTTTTTGGGCTACTAACCATGCATAAGACCATGTTTCCTCTTTGGATTGATAACTACGTGTAAGCCCGACTTCACCTCCCACATACACACCTTTCGCGATGTAGTCATCAGGTCTCTGCTACCTGTTGTTTCTCACACCGATCATGACTCATGTGGTATACAGTGAGCACTGATGATGAAATTTTCCCTAGGAAGCCATGATTATAAGCCTTACACCATCCTGAACTACGTCGACTTTGATCCTTGCCAAGGAAGGGTACGTAGGGAGCCTTCACAAGGTTGAATCCCACCACCCCTATCATTCCGACCTCCTTCACATCGGTTCACCAACAACTTGGGAAACCTAGAGTGTATGCCCCACACCAACCTAAACTACATGGACATTGATCCTTCCCAAGGTAGGGTATGTAGGAATCCTCCACAAGGTTCAAGCCCACCACCGATCATTCCGACCATTTTTTCGAGCCTCCCTCCTGGAGTATGTTCCAACAACTTCGGGCTACTAACCACGCATAAGCCTCTATTTCCTCTTTTGGATGCTAACTATGTGTAAGCCCAACTTCACCTCCCACAGACACACATTTTGCGATGTGGTCGTCAGGTCTCTACTACCTCTTGTTTCTCACACTAGGCATGACTCACGTGGGCATAGTGTGTGCACCGACCATGATATATTCCATGGGAATCCTAGAGTGTATGGCCCAAACCAACCAGAACTACGTGGACTTTGTTCCTTGCCATGGTAGGGTACATAGGAAGCCTCCAGAAGGTTCAACCCCACCACCTGGTCATTCAGACCTCCTTCATGTCGGTTCACCAACACCTTGGGAAACCTAGACTTTATGACCCACACCAACCTAAACTACATGGACATTGATCCATGCCAAGGGACGGTACGTAAGAAGCCTCCATGAGGTTTATGCCCACCACCCAGTCATTCTGACTTCCTTCACGTCGGTTCACCAACAACTTGGGCCATCTCAGAGCGTAAGACCCAAATGAAACCAAATCCAGAACTACGCGGACATTGATCCTTGACAAGGCAGGGTAAGTAGGAAGTCTCTACAAGGTTCATGCCCACCACATCGGTTGCTCTGAGCTCCTTCACATCAGTTCTCCCTAATCCCACATGTCATTAAATTATATCCACCATTCAAAACTATGTGGTATTTGATCCTTGCCAAGGTAGGGTACATTGGAAGACTTCCTGAGGTTCAAGCCCACCACCATCCATTGGTCCCAACAATCTTCACGTCGGTGCACCAATCCCACCACTCATGAAACCCCATGTCCTCTTTCACGTCGATTCACCGACCCCTTCCATACTACAAGTACTTTGATCTTTGCAAAGGCAAGGTAAGTAGGAAGCCTCCCTAAGGTTCCATCCCAACAACTAATGAATCCCATGTCCACCTTCATGTCTGTTCCCAACCACATGAACTACGTGGACTTTGATCATTGCCAAGGTTGGGTATGTAGGAAGCCTCCACAAGTTTCACGCCCACCACCCGGTACTTCCGACCATCTTCACATTGGTTCTCCAACACCATAGGAATCCTAGAGTATAAGCCCTGAATCAACCATATGAACTACGTAGTCTTTGATCCTTTCCATGGCGAGGTACATAGGAAGCCTCCAAGAAGTTCAAGCCCAACACCCAGAAGTTCCAACCCCGTTCAAGGCGGTTCGCCGCCATCCTGCATGATGTTAAATTATGGACCCCATCCAGCGCTAAGCCGGTGTGAACCCATCTAGTGTTATGCCACTATGACTCCATCTAACGGTAAACTGTTGTGACCTTGTTCAGTGGCATACCGCCATAAGACAAACTATGTGGAATTTGATCACCTGCCACGAGGATAAGTATGAAGCCTCTTCGAGGATTAATCCCGAAACCAGCATCACCCTCATGAATTTTCCATCCCATTTACCGCCCCCTCATGAAACATTCCTTCATCCATCCTTATTCTTACCCAGGCTGTCACATCCCGGTGGGATCATGCCACCGCATTCCCCATTCCAACTAACAACATTCTGGAGGCAACCCGCACGATGGACCCAGTATCAGTGTTTCCTCCAGGAGACTCATCAATTTTATCCACTCTAGTCATTATTCTGATCAGCTCGATCTGTCTCTGCTGGATATTAAACATGCGGCATACCCAGTGTTAAACATGGGAAGATGAGAAAAACCACAGATACATAACCATGGAATATGATTCCCCGCGTTTGATATGGTATTCCTTGGGCTTCCACGCCCTCAAGAAGCCCTATAATAACGGACAGAATACAGACATGCCAATCCCCCAGCGTCCAGACATTCACGTGATGCCCATAATAACTACTCCCCAAACCGAAGGTTTCTTCCTGGGCCGGACTCCGTGGAATGTCCTGATATAATCAGTGTAATTAACTGGTGTCCATGAAGATATGGCACCAGGAAGACATTCACAAACAACATCTTAAGTCTATGTGGGAGACCCTTAATAGGTGACGAGATCCAAGGAGGAATCCATGGAAGGAGGAACCGATGTCCCATAACCCCATTACGATTAAGGAGTAGACATCTCTGATTAAGGAGCAGATGTCACCTTCCTTCGAAAAGTAGGAATGCAGGGAAACAAAAATCTGCACCTCTCTCCCCTGAACGAGATTGACGCACGTGCCCTGAAAAAAGAGTCTGAAACACTATCCCTGAGGTTTTAACTATGAAAAAATCCATGGATATAGGTTCATTATTAGTTTATTAATTGCTTGTGTTTTTGTTTTATTCATCATGACAAATTTACTATGCCCAATTGTTTATGATTCTGTTAAAATTGATTCAAGCGTCTGCTATTTTTAATCCCTACTGAGTATTCGAACTCACCACTTTCATTTTTTTACCTTCTGTATGTTATGAAGAGGTGATCACTTATTGAGTTATGTTGATGCTGTTTTTTTAGTTTTTGTTATGTGTGGTATTATTTTACCTTTCCATTGTAATTTGAGTTACATATTTTTATCTAGTTTAATAAATACAACTAAACTGCTCTTTCCATTAAGATTTCATTCCTTTTAACCATGCCAATGTACTTAAAAATGAACCAGCTCTATTCTAGATGGGTCGAGGTGTTATAGTTAGGAGGAAATGATGTTTAGTAGAAAACATGGAAAATAGATTAGAAAACATAGATTAAGGAATAATGACTTATGGTAGTATTTTAAGACAAACATACAAGAATGTCCCTGTATTTTGTTAAGTTACATAATATGTGGATCTTTCAAGCAATACATCCCTATCTGGATTCGAGTATGTAGAGGAGTCTGTGGAAAATATATACCTAGGAGTGAAAGCTCCGACATGGAGCTTAAATCTTGATCAGGGGTATCCAAGTACACGACAACAAGCATTGTTGCACTCTTGGTTATGACACACCCACAGAAAATGATTTTGATAATTCATATTTTCAATAAAATTCACTATGAATGAATGAGATGTAAATTATTCCTCATTGAAACAATTTTTATGAGATTATATATGAATAATATTTCAATCTATGTTATGTTAATTTCTATTTTAGATTCATAAAATAATATAGATTATACAATTATTTAGAAATGGCGCTTAATGATAGAAGGGAAATCAATAATCATAGACAAAATTAAGGATTATGAGTTTTCGTTAAACATATGGTTATTCTCTATATATATTCCGAAGTTAAATCCCTATTTTATTACTTTTTAGATCAAGGAATGTCAGTTACAAATGGAAGGAGGAGGATCTCAAATTCCATTTCAATCCCTTCATGTTGACTTACTTGCAATAATTATTGAAAAGTCATGTCCCGAAAATTATGGAACATTTTATGACATACAACCCAATTGCATGAAATTGTTTGAGATATCAAACACCTCCACTATACCTTGATACCATCGTGGATCATGGGTTATATTAAATCAAATCCAATTTTCACAATATTCTCATATTTTCAAGAAATCTAAATATTATGAATTTATAGTCAAATATTTTACATTTTCACAATATTTTGAAGCGTATTATGACTCTTAAAAAGGATCTCAGGAAGGAGACCCTTGTGCAACATATTTATATATTCATTGGAATTTAATCTTTAGCAATGTAATTATGGAATTTTAATAGCACAATTGATTGAAGGATTCAACTCAAATTCTATCTGACTATTTGGTCGCACCAAAAGGTAAAAAAAATGTTGAATGGATTTTCTCAAGGAGGAGTACCAAAGAGGTGAACCTCCCTTCCTTTTTATTTCAATTCCTTTTACTAGTTCCATTATTTTGTTCTCTCTTGTCACCTCACCTCATCCAAATGACATTATAATTCTACTACCATAAATTTAATTTATTTTCATTATGCAAAGGTAACATTTCATCATATTCTCTTTTCTCTCTTAGCATTTATAATAAAATGAAAACACCGTATGAGAATTGTCAATTTATCACACTCAAGGAAGAAATGTTTTCAATTTTCATTACTATATTCAATACTAGTAATTAACCCTTTTCAATGGTTGAAACCGATAATTATATAAGTATTTTATCTTTTTTAATGTTCTAGAATCCTTAAAAACTCATAATATGGAATAAAAATAAAAAACAAGTTCATTGTGCACAAAACCACCAAACCAAATCCACGTTTTTATCATTATCTTATTTAATGAGTCATCCTAATGATATATAACAGGAGTAATTATATGATAATTTATATCTCATTAACGTAATTTATAATATATATTAACAAATATTGATTTTTAACCACATTTCAAATGAGCATCACTTCATGAATTAAAGTAAATGAATCATGAAATCCATGGAAGAAAATGCATCCAAATCAATTAAATTGAATATCTTAAACCCATAAATAGGCCATTAAGGAAACTAAAAAGTTTATACCATATCAATTAAATTTTCATTAGGTTATAGAAATATAAATGAATCTAAATTTGATTATTCAGGTCATTATGAACAATTCATAACACCTTCGAGTAAAAGGTTAGGGATTTCTTAACTCAATTTTCATTCTTTGAGTTAAAAATATATTTCATTGGTTAAATTTATCCATTAATATGTGTGAATGACCTATGATTGATTTATACTATATAACCACTTATATTTTTTAGATTTTAATTTTTCACACATAAATATTTCATCAATATATCCCCACTCTAATGATACTATCATTGAAAGGAATATTTTTACACAATTTCCATTCATTGAGTTTAACATTAATGTCAATGGTTTTGTATTTTCCCAAAATATGTGTGAATGAACTATGATAGTTTTATTTTATATATAGACATATATTTATTGGTTTTAGGTTTTTGACACATAATAATTTCAATTTTTTCCCACAATCTAATGATATGTTCTTTGTAAGGGATTGATATACTCAACTCTCATTATTTAAGTTAAACGTCTATTTCATGGGTAAATTTTTTTCAAGAATATGTGTGAATGGCCTATGATTTTTTTTATACTATATATCCACATATATTTTGTGAATTTTTTTCACACATAAATATTTCATTAATATATCCCCACTCTAATGTTATAATAATTGTATGGGATATCTCAACTCAATTTCCATTCAATAGATAAACATCTTTGTCGTTGGTTATGTACTTCCAAAAATATGTGTGAATGGAATATGTTTGTTTTATTATGTATATACACTTTTATTTTGTGGGTTTACTTTTTTCACACATAATTATTTCATCAATTTGTCCTCAATATAACGATATGTTCTTGTAAGTGATCATCTCTCTCACTTTTGTTCAAGAATCTCCCCTATGTTGTGCTATTTTATTTTTAATACCTAATGATGGGTTATGTTTTTGAAACTACCGCATACTGCCCTTATGATATATAAATAAATTTATACCCCTTTAACTCTCATAAATCCCTCGTAAGAACACTCGTCACCATACCGAAATGATTGTAAGGGATTTTCTCATATCACTTTCAATTTTGTGGGATTTCCATTGTTCACCTATTATTTTTTATACGGGGTATTGGTGTACATACATTTGATATATATTATCATTATTATAATTATATTCAGGGAATTCTATAATTCAATTGGTTGTTATTATATTTTGGTCTTACGACTCAGTTGATTACAACGTGGTAACGAGCATTTTCTCAATTTTATCTTTGTTGTGACTTGCTTATTATTGTGCACCTACTCATTCTTATTTGTCATACCTAATGCTAATTTTAGATCACTTTTCAACAGAAATTATATTACATTAAACTTTACATATTCTTAAATCATGGATATGATTATTTTCTAATTGGTATACCATTTTACCTATATTATTTATTTTCAATGTTATTTTGACCGTGAAAATATTGACGAATATAAATGCTCTATTATATACAGATAATGTAAAAGAATATTGATCAAATTTTGAATTTAGGAATAATTAATGCATTGGACATTCAGAAAAGTTTGAGACCTGCTACAACTTCTCAATGAATCATCAGGTTTCATGAAACTATCAGTTTGGAGACATACGCTTGGAGTTTGTTTCCAAAAATCAGACAAATTTGAACCCACCGAACTAAACCGTTTTAACGATATTATGGTATCACATTCTAGATACATGATGTTCAATTAATAATAATTTTTGTTATTAATTGTCTGTTTTTACTATCGAAGAGGTTTTTAGTATGAAAAAATCTACAGATGCAGGTTCATTCTAACTTTGTAAATAGCATGTGTTTTTCATTTATTCACCCTGTTATATTAACAATGCCTAGTTTTTTAATATTTAATTAATACTGATTCATGATTCTACTATTTTTAATCCTTACGGAGCATTCTATCTCTCCCATTTCATTTTTTACCTTAAGTATGTTACGAATAGGTGATCACTTATTGAGTTTAAGTGGATGCAGTTCTTTTAGTTATTGTTATTTATTGTATTCTGTTACCTTTCCAATGTAATTTGAGTTACTTCTATGTTTATAGTTTCTTCAGGAATAATAAAATCATAGTACTATTAGGATATCATTCCTTCTCACCTTTCCAATGTATATTGTAAGGCCGCGATTCCGGTCAAGAGTGGTTGGGGCGTTATATCCTCGGTCTTCAGAAACACACAAAAGGTGGATCGACATAGCTCTGATCACTTAACATAAATATGTTTCTAATAATATATATAACCATTAATTACATTATTATAACTAATTATTAATGATTTTTATAGAAAAATAATTACATTGGGTTGTGAGGCAGTAGTTCATAGTGCACATGAATAATGATGTTTTCACATATGATAGAAAAGTATATGGAAATCTATAAGATATGTAATTAAATAAACATCTATTTATTATAAATACTGAAATTATTATTTTATCATTAGTGAAGAATATTTTATGTAGGTGAGAAACAAAATAATATAAATAATGATAATAAAATCTATACATATTCATTGGAAAACATCATTTTCATAACATGTTATGACTAGGACAGATGTTATTCTCCCTTGAATATAACATCTCAAATTAAGGGAGAAGTCATAAACATGAATCTTTGAATAGATATAATTAAAAAAGGTGTTATTAAATGTGATTTATTGAGAAGAATAGGTGCACATTTATTAGAGATGGTAAGGGGCCTCATGGAATTAGTTGAAATATTAAATTAATATAAATTAATTTTCAATTAAAAATGTCTTAAAATTAATTCTTTTTCACATTAAGAGGATTATGTTCTGGAATACTCACATATAATAATATTTAGACATGTTAAGTTAACATGTTTTCTCTTGTCAATTTGATTAAATCTTAATTTGTTCCATTTAAATCTTATAGATACAAAAATAGACTATTACTCATTAAAGAAAAAATATTAATACCATAAAATGGAAAACACATCCTAAGTGAATATTAGTTGATATTTTCAACCATAACCTTATTAAATTCTGAATTATATATTTTTTGGAATGTTATATCATTTAATAAAATATTATTTAATATATAATATTAATAATGTCAATTTTAATAATTATTCATTTCATAAACATTATTAATATCAATAGAACTCTTATATTTATTAAACAAAATTAAATATATCCATAAAATGACATGTAAATCTATAAAATTTGAATATTTTTTTAATTATATGAGATTATATTTATTTTAATATTTTTTATAAGATTTATTTTGGTTTCCTATTAAATAAATATATATTTCATCCGTTTTATGATAGAATTCAAGTTAATTATTTATTTAATAATTTTTATAAATAAATTAAGATAATGAATATTAATATATTAGATTTAAAAATACAATTAATGTTATTAAAAACTGTAGAGTTTCATGTTTGAGTTTTAACCAAATAATACACTATAAATATCATTATCAGTTTAAAATATCCCAAAAAATTCATATAAAAGAGTATTGATTGGGTATATATGTAATATTATACTCCAATAAAATTAATGCATCTGTTTGTGTCCATTTTGTGTACTTTTCATATTATTTTTTTAAACAAACTACCTGATTTACCATTACAATGATACTAAAATAAAAATAACTGCAATTCAGATTAAACAAAAATGAAAATATAAAAAACTCAAGCCCAATGATACCAAATATTGAATCAATATTTTCAAATTAAAACCACATAAAATTAAAAATTAAATTTAATATTAAATCAAAAAATTCAATTATAAATAACTATTTGAGTAAAATTACATTTTTGAAAATAAAATTTTAATATAATGATTTATTTTATAGAATCAATTTTTAAAAATTCAACAAATATTTATAACTCAAAGTGAAGGAATTTTAATTTAATAATAATCAAAAAAAATATTTACCTGGTAAATGATCTAATATATCATAATGTTTTCAATAAATAGATATATTTTTTAACAATTGTTGGAAGAATCACTATTCTCATAAAATTCACAAAAATTAATCCTATAAAAATTTATATATGATTAATTTAAAAATGATAATCATTTTATAAATACATTTTCTAAATTTTATAGAAATTAATTTTAATAATCACCATAAAAATCATTAATAATCATTTTTAATATAATTATATTTTCTATAAAATTAATCGAATTTATTAAAAATATTGTAATAAATTGTAAACCATTAATTAAAACCTCATAAATCAGTATGGTTAATATATATTTCATAATGTAGTTAAAACTATTCATTTCATCAAAATTAATGGATAGATTACAACATTCATATTTAAATAATATAATTTATTAATTTGTTCAAGCTCATTTTTGTGTATCATGTATGATATCAGACATAATATTTATATTTAAAAATATCAAATTCTATAGTCTCCCCACATGAATAAATTTTATCCAAATAATTTGAACTCTGTATAAAAAACTATAATTTTTTATTTTTAAAATACTTTTGAAGAAATCCAACATTGTAAAAATGATTAATATAACATTAACATAATTAAGGTTGATAGGGGGTATGAGGTTTATAAGAAGATACACATATTAAATATCCCTGTAGTATAACATATATTGGTGATAAAACATTGATATGGATGAGAAACCATACTTCCATGTACTGATATATAGTAATAGAGACCATAGTTTGGGGAATTGTAACCATCAATAATCGATAAATTAGTGATGGTTTAATAGGCTAGTGATTTATCGATATGGAAAGTAAATGAAACTCATTTTTGTTTTTATATTATTTTCTATGAATTATGAAATATCATTTTCTTATATAACATGAACATTTGAATATAAAATTACATTACATGTTTAATTTGGTAATAAATAAATTTGAACACAATCTCATATTTTTCTTCATATTAAAAGTATGATGTTTTTATTCTCATTTAACGAGAATAAACTTGTTATGAATAAAATAATCAAAAAAAGAATAACTACATATTCCTAATATTCATTGTAATTAACCTAAAATGAAAAGGTTAGGATAATATAGGATAATTCCCTAAAATTAGTAACCCATCATGCCTAGAAAAAACTACATTAATATCCACAATTATATAGTATCACCCAGAGATAAAAATTGATCATTCAAAAAATAATTAGTTTTAGAATTTAAATTAAATATTATAGAATCATATTATACCCCAAAAAATAAGATATATTTTATCACATAGTCTTCCTAGATAATTTTAATATTTATATCCAAATCACATCAATTAAACATCATATCTCACACATAAATTTGATGTCCCAAATATTATAATATCTGTGATATTATTATCAATTTAATAAATAACCTAAATTACATTAAATCAATGATAAAATCATATATTCCTCTAAAATTATTATCATAATTTATTACTCTTACAAAATTACATCATATTATGTTTAACAAACTATGCAGCACCCCCAATACTATATATATCTTCAATTAAAATAACATTACTAACAAAATCACTAATACCATTTCTTATATAATAGATAACAATATGATAAATCAAGTATTCCCAAAATTAACTTATACATTATCATTCCGATGGTTTAAAAAAATAAAAACAATTATATTCTATATATGAGATCTAGTAGGCTAGTGGTAGGTGATTCTACCTTTTGACACTTTAGTTTGGAGTTTAATCCCCGTCGTATTTATTGAATTGGAAGGTTGTCACACATCTTCAGATTTTTCCTTTTCCTAAAAATATTTTAATATAATTCTTATAAAATTCCAGAAATGATATAAATTCTAAAAAATAACATATATTTATTTACCATTTAAGATAATTTTTAAACATAATTGTTATCTGAAACCTCTTAATATTCATACTGAACAATAATAACCATTAATTAACTCAAGATCAAGGTTCTTATAATAAATAATTTATATTAATAAATTTAATATTATTTATTGCACAATTAAATGAATTATTTTCCAAATATTTTTTTCCAGAAAACAGATAAAAAAACTAAAGGTTGTATAACATTAAATTTATTTCAAAATACTCTAAATAATCTTATTAATCCAACACATATTACCAGAAATTTGGTTTATAATACATTGAAAATAATATAAACATTAAATTTTTAACCCTATATGGTATTCATAACTCGTAATATTTACACATCTAAAAGCTTCCTAATAAATAAATTCATCTAAACCCTACATGGATAGAAATATATAATTATCCAAAATAAAAAATCACAAATTCTAGTGATTTTAAAATGTATTTCATAATATTTTGTAAATTTAGTTTTGGATTAGAGTTTTATTGAATCAGAAAAAACTATTACATAATGAACAAATACAATACACTGGGAAACTTTTAAAAATTAACCATTTAAAAAAACTCTTCTAAATAAAACATGATTTCATTTCAGAGAAAATGATTAAACAATTCAACATGACTACATATTTTCTCTAACCCGTCATTAATATGTGTGATTTTGTATCAAGATGTTGGGTGAGGGAAAATGATTATTAAATGAAATAAATAGGATGGAAACCATTAGTCTTATAAAATAAATGAAATCCCACTTAATGTTTACCATTATCATCATTGTTTTCAGATTATAATAAATCATTTCCACATTAAAATCATCACCTATTTTTCTCCATTTAAAAATATTAAAAACCCTAAAATTTTATAAATAAATCATTTAGGTAACTTGGTGAATCACTTTCTTATAATTATCACCCCTTGAGTAAACATAATTGATATAAATATAGTTTCCTTCATGGTTACAAATGGAATAACCCTCAACTTTATACATGAAATAACCATTGAAATTATACTTGGAGTACACATCCCATTTAAACATGGAATAACTATCACAATAAAAATAAAACATACCTAATGAATTGGATAGATATCATTGTCCCACCTATCATTGGAAAGTTATAAACCTTGTATTATGATAATAATTTGCAATGAACACTTAAATAACAATAAATCAATAAATCAGGTATCATAAATAACACCCTAGAGCAAGATAATCATTTCATTTTAAAATAACATATCTTTTTAAAAAAAGAGCTTATAGAGGAAAAAATATTGTTTTAAAAAAACCATGTAATCTTTTAAGTCAATAATCAATTAAAAAATTATTCATTATGGAGGGAATATTCATTCTTTTAGCATAAGATAAAAAATTCCTTTCATTGTTTTCTTTCAATAAAATTAAAATGAAATTCATTTGGAAAATAATAAAATTATTCCACTAAAACCATTTTAAAGGAAGTTAATTATAGGTGAAAATTAATCAAAAAATAAATTGATAATAATGGAATATATTTCCTAAAACATTATTGGAAATATGGATTTGGATGAAAAGGAGTGTTTTTGGGAATCTAAAAAAGAGAATTTGTAATGTAAATTCCCATACCAGATAAAAATCATTTGTATCATAAGACTCATGAAATAATATTAATAAATAAAAATTGAAATTTCATAAAAATAGATAATATAATAATATAACATGACCAATTATTTGAATATACCCCTTATATTATAATAGAAGAACATAAAATCAAAATTTTTCTCAACAAAAATAGATTAAGTCAATGTCCTGTTCATTGAGTTTGAATCATCAAGCAATTTAATTATATTCTAGATTCATTAAATTTCTATAATATTTTAAATTATAGAAATCATTTTTCATTTTTATTAAATTTTCATTTCATTTACTCTAATGTTATATAAAATTACTTAATCATTTCGGTTTAGATTAATCATTTTGATGATATTTCCTTCATAAGTCCCACATGAAATAAATAGAAAGACATATTGTTAAAGAAGATACTATTAAATAATCCCTAGGATAATATTCAAGAAAAAAGTATCACTTATATAAAAAAATAAAATTATCAATCCCACCATTAATATGGGTTATTAACAACAAACTATGTTACCATTATAGAGTCGGTAGGCTAGACGTGTGCATGAATATTGTTTCAAATTTTCAATGATCATTAGGTCAAGAACATAAGTTAAATTTTATCAATTTAAAACATTCATAATATGTTAAATATAATACTACAATATATATACATTTATATTTTATCCATTGAATTTTCTCAGAAAAAATAATCGCATCACTTCGTGGATGTTTTAGTCCACTTGTACACATACAAAACATTGTAATTTTCAGTGCATATAATGGTAAGGATATAAATGAAATATTATATATATAAATTGATATGTAAGAACCCATATCTTCATTTCTGGTATTTAATTCTCTTCTGGTTGTTATTTATAAAAAGAGGAGTTTTTGGAAATTTCCAGAGTACAAGTCTTGTACTTATAAGTACACGCCATGTACCTGGTTGTCCCGGGTAGCCATGTGTTGACTATGTAACAGCAGAGCACAAGGCTATGTGGGGTGATCTAGAGACCTCCTAATGTTGGGGCTGGATAAGGAAATTATACGCCATGTAACATTGAATAACACGACGTGTACTTTCTTTTTTATTTCATTAAACAGACCAAGGTTACATATCGTTCATAGAAATACCTTCTTCTCTGTCCGTCTCATCTAGGAGAAATCGTACGACATAATTCTTCTCTAATCCCCCGACCTATCATCCATTTTCTAAGTCAACTACCAACGATTGCATTGGCGTCACAATAATAAGCTCTCCATTCTTCTAGAGCCTTGTTTCTAGATTCCTTCTCTCTCGTGAGATATCCTCACGTGAACATTTTTTGAGTTTTGTAGATATATATAAATCTAGGGTATTGAAGGCCTAAGGATCTTTTATATTGATCATAAAATTATGAGTTAAGTGGTTTGTGCCTTTTTTCAGTTAGACATTGAGTTATATATTCAAATATTCCAAATACCCTTTTCGGGGTATTTGCGTATTTATGGTTTTTAGACCTATTATTTCCTAAAATACCTTGTGTTCATGAGTAGAGGATCTATGATTGTAAATATGGTTATTTACCTTATTATGGATGTGTTCCCATGTCTACTTGATATTGACCTTTTTATCTAGATTTCCTTTTATGGATGCTTTGTTTTCCATGCCTAGTATTTATTAAGATGAGGTGGTTCTTATCTGACATGTTGTGAGCTGATGTAGACTGTTTATCCAAGTACTTTTTTAGGTTTTAATTGACTTCCATATATCAATTTTGCATTATTGACATGTGCAGGGCTGTGAGAACCTGGTGTACTAGACCACAGAGAGAATGGACGGTGAGGGCTTCTCTGGAGTGTCTGTTTAATTTATGTTGCAAGATAAAAGGAAGGATAGACATTGTGCTCCCTCGGTGTGTTTTTAGTTCCACGTTGCGAGACCACAGGCGGAATTGGACAATGAGTTCTTCCTCAAGGTGTTTATAGTTACCGATACGAGACCACATATGGAATTGATGTTGAGTGCTTCCTCAGAGATCCTTTTCTAAAGCAGAACCATAAGAATTAGATTGTTAGTATTTCCCCGGGATTTTCTTTTTATTGATAGGTTGAACAAGAGGGGATATATTATGAGTTTTTCCAGAGGAATAATTTTTTTAATCAGTTTCTTAACTAATAAATGAAAATGGTGGTGATTGAAACATTAGTATTTCATACATTTGATTACATAATTTTTTATTGCTTCATTTTGCACATTTCCTACCTTATATATTCATTGACTATTTTGCACAGATCTTTCGGTGGTTTCTTACAGGGATTCTACTAACACCTTATTTGGGTTGTGCTTTTGGGCCCAAAAAGATTATATTGTTCCAGGTCTAGATAAGGGTAAGAGTCCTTCAACTTCAAGTACATGACTATAGTAGAGTTGGAGAGAATGGGACCAATCTGAGGCTTGGGATGCTGGTGGAGTTAATTTGTTTTCTTTGTGCATGGGATTAGAATTGTATTCGATCATTTTGACTCTTTTGGATGAATTGTTAGATATACGTATCATACATCATATTTATATGGGATCTTTTTGATTATTACTTTTAGTCTTCCATTTTTTACTTATTTCATGTTATTAATACTTCCGCTATTGCAATCTATTTATTTTCACAGCCTTACTATGCCAATGAGGGAATATTTTCCCCACTATCACACACTAGTCCCTCCCTACTAGTCAGTAGCCTTTGGCATTTGGGGAAATGTGCTTGAGTCCATGTGACCAACCGAGTATGGGGCACCACCGGGTGTCCTCTGAAACAAGGACATTGCAATGTGGTATCAAAGGTATTCTTTTCTTCTTAAATTACTTTGTGGAGACTATTTCCAGGGATATGAAGGAGTAGGAAGTTGGTAATGAGCTGTGCTCAGGAGTAGTTGACTCTTGTACAAGGAAAATTGTATTTACCTCGTATAATGTAATTTTTCAGGTTTTTCTATTATTACAGTTGATTGGATTTCACCGATGGGTGACTCAGATGTCTATTGTTATTATTGTTGACATAATTTTTGTTCTACTTCTATTACAACCCGATGAGATGAGGGTATTCCATCTAATGCATCATATAGGAACTTGATATAGATCACATGTCATGCATTCTTACTATGTCATTTAGGGTGCATTACTGATTGTATGTTGTTGTGATAGTTGTTGGGTTGAAATTCATTCTATTGCGATAGATGCCTTGATAGAAGACCTGATATTTGATAGGGTTTTGAATTGGGTAAGGCTTTGTTTGAATGAATGCCAAAAATTGGTTTTAGAGGTGTTATGATCCATCATGGATCGAAATTTGTTGGATCAATGCACTGTTATGCTCTTTTATGACATGTATAATATTCCGGACTTTGATTTTTCATGAGTATGGCCCCCCACAGATTATAATTTGGCACTTTAATGTTCATTTCTGTGTTTTTAGGGATCCAAAGTAGTTTCTGAGGCATAATGTCTGGAAAAACCCAAAATGCATAGTGTGTAATGATAAATACATCAATGTGTCCTTCTTTTTAGGAAGGAACTGTTTTTCTTAAAAATAAGTCATGTACTTTATGTATGTGTCATCTAGTCTCTAAACGTGTTACAGGATTTGTGGGAAGAGAAATGGTGTTGGGAAATATTTTGGGGGGCACACCATCTACCGGGTGTACAAGCCTTGTTGTACAGACCTTGTGTACAACCGTGTGAATAATGACATGAGTGGATTATGGGTAGCTAGAACATGTCACGTCAGGAACAAACACTCCATTTATGGTCAGTCGCGTAACTGGCCATGTGAATAACATCACGGGTCTGTAAAGTCCATATAGTACATTCCATGTATGGAAAAAACACAATGTATAGTCTTCTTCTTGAATAACCGTGTGGGTTAGCCATGCACAAGAACTCTGGTTGGGGAACTCAATTCAAGTATATGCTATGTCTGAAAAAAAAACAATGTGTGATTAGGATGTTACACAACTATGGTTAGCAGGTGTACTTACCCATGTGAATTCTTAAAGGAACATGCCTTGTAGGGGACAAACATGCCATGTTGCCATGTTTTGAATAACTTTAATGATTTATTTTCCTGTTCTCTTCTTAAACATCTATGTTTCTGTTCTTGGTAATCTTGATAAATTTGGCTTGTTTACCTTGTAGAGTCATGCCACTATGACGTCCTCGGGTTGTACGACAGTTGCAGGGTAGTGATCAAACACCGGAATGAATGATCAGATACTACCAAAAGATCCTCTAATAGTGCCAGTCTTGGCACTCGTAGTTATTCCAGATACTGGTGCTGATGCATAGTTCTGAGAAGGATTCATGAGGTTCATGCTGACTTTCCACCGAGTACCACATCCAACCCGTTCTATGGAAGAGCTGACATAGGTTTACCAACAACAGCATCCTCCCAATTTCTCAATAGATAGAGGGCCTTAGGCTGCAGAGTCATGGTTAGAAGCCATGCTATCTATCTTTGAGAATATGGAGATGCATCCATAATGGAGGGTGATTCTCTCAATATATATGCATCAAGATTATTCTAATAGATGGTGGGATGTGATATCAGAGGTGGGACACCAGTACGTTATGGCTTGGTTCAAGTTATATTGTGCCTTATTTGACTACTTTTACTTGTTGAATTTGAGGGCCGACGGAGCCCATGAGTTCAAGAGTCTAGAGGAGGGTACTCTCTCAGTCATGGAGTGCTCTTATCACTTCACAGAGTTGTAGTGCTTCCCACACATTCCATATGGTGGTGAGTTATTTATTGAAATTATTTTTGAGGATGGTATTATGCAAGTCATATGATCTCATGTAAACATTTTCATGTTCACTTTCATCACCACTATTGTAAACCTAGCGATGATCATATAGGTTAATCTGAGTGATTCTAGAGCTGTGAGCTAGTGCGGCTCAACATCTAAAGATGGTATCCCTCTTAATGACAGCAGAAAGCACAATAGAAAGTATACGTGTGGGGACCCGAGGAAGAGGGATACATTTTCTAGTAAGAATTTGGTCTGCTACCAATTAGGTAAGAGCGGGCATACCAGGACACATTTCCCGAGAGACCTAGTGGAGTGTTGATATTATGCCAAGATGGGCTATCTTATTCATTTTTGACAGTTTTTCTCTCCAGTAGATTGTGTTAGGGGTTTACCTATGAATCCTTATTTTGTAGCAGCACCACCTATTTCTCATCTGTCTAGGAACTGGATTTCTTCTGTCAGTTCAGGACGAGGTGGAAGTCACATCTACTTTAGCCAGTCGATAGGCATTTAGAAAAAACATGATGAATCAGCTCGGGGTGGTCATGTAGGGTTGCCGGGCTATGGTATAGGTCAAACATTTGAGATTAAGTAGATTCATCCTGAGAAATATCATGAACCCTCTATTGTCGATGTGAGATTTATTTTCCTATGTTTTAGCTTCGACACATTTTGATATTGGGTATTACCATAGTGTCATATGTTTTTCTTCTATGGAGATACTTGGGCGCTGTATCATTACTTTTTCTAATGACATGATGCGGGACACTCTGTTGGTAACAAGAATGGCTAGTGTACATTAGTTCAAGGAGTTCCCTCTAGTAGTTGGTGTGTGTCACTTCTTATGGTTCGTCGATGTCATAGAGATGATAGGCTATGATTTCAATCTAGGGATGGACTAGTTAGTTTCATTCCCAGACATTGTTTATTTCTATAGACATAGGGTGAGTTTCAAATCAACAGTGGGTGGTTTATTATTACATATGGGTGAATGGAATGTCCATGCGAGTAGAGTAGGACCCAAGCATCATGGGTTGGAAGGAGTTAAAACCCATATTTCTAGTCTATATCTAGATAACCAGGGGACTTCACAGTTGGACATTCCTCCAACGGTGGATATTTTGTTGAATGTCTTTACAAAATACATTTTAGGTTAGAATGATGAGTGAGGTAGAATTTTCTATTTATCTTGTCTAGGGATTAGCATCGGTGTCCATTCCTCATTATTAGATAGCTACAAAATAGTTTCATGAGCTCAATAAGAAGATATAGGAGTACTAAACGAAGGGTTTCATCTGACCAAGGACTTATCCTTTGGGTTCATCTATCATGTTTGTGAAGATGGTTAATAGTACACTAATGATTTTTGTGGATTATAGTTAGCTAAACCAGTTGACAGTCAATAGCCAATATCCCTTACCGAGAACTGATGATCTCTTTGAACAACTTCGTGGAGCCCGGGTGTTATCAAAGATTTAATTGAGATCTAATTTTCATCAGTTGCATGTTAGACTTTCTGATATACCTCATACAGTCTTTCGAAGCTTGTACGGTCTATAAGTATATATGGTTATTTCGCTTGAACTCACAAATACGCCTGTAGTTTTATGGGAACTGATTAACCAACTTTTCCATCCATACTTGCATTCATTTGTGGTAGTATTTGTGGAATAAATCTTTGTCAAATGTCACACTCGACACGACCATTCCACACAACTTGAGATCATTTTGAGTGTACTGAGAGCATCAATTATATGTTATTATCTCAAAAAGACACTTTTGGATGGACCAGATTCATATCATGGGTCATGTTATCACATAGACAGGTGTATCAGTAGATCCAGAGAAAGTCATATTTGTAGATACGATGGAGTATAGGAGGATCATCTTTGAGATATGATTTTTTCTAGGGAAATATGGATACGACAAACATTTCATAAAATTCATTTCATTCCTAGAAGTTTCAAAATTGGAATGAATAATAAGGGGGAAATGTACTTGTCATCAGATTCCTGTGAGTCAGCCTTTTAAGAACTGAAAGGGAGGTTGACTTCAGCACCGATACTAGTTCTCCCAGAATAGGGAAAATTTATACAATTTAATGTGATGCATCAATTATTGAGCTGTGAGTAGTTCTTATGTAGGGGGAAGGAGTCGTTGCGTATGATTCTATGAATTTTAGTCCACATGAGAGTAATCTCCCAACCCATGATCAGAAGTAGGCTGAAGTTGTTCATGCTTTATACTATTGGAGACATTACCTATTGGGAGAGAATTTTGTGGTTTTCACTAACCAAAAATTTCTCAATTATAAGTTCACTCAGTGTGATCTAAATATGAGACAGTGATGGTGGGTTGAGTACCTAAATTACTTTTATTTCGAGCTTTCATATACGCGTGTTAATGGAAACATAGTGGCTAATGCATTGAGCAGAAGGATGTAGTTACAGGTAGTCCAAGAGGCCAGCAATGAGTGGAAGATTATGGATCTATTTTCTGAGATGCATTTGGAGGTCAACAATAGACATGGGTAGATTTTTCATTCATATGTGGTTGTTACCTCTACAATATATAATTTAGTGTGAATGAGATAGCTTTCAGATTCTGAAGGCCTAGTCCTATAGAAGAGTGTGTCGGGAGAAGACCCTATTCTTTGATAGACTGTATGAAATGATGAGATCTTGTGTTATCATTGACGTGTATGGGTGTCAAAAGACATGAATGAGGAGATAATTTGATACATTCATTCATCAATTTGGTCAGTTCATCCGGGTGTCACCAATATGTATCGTGATCTTCACCCTCGGTATTGGTGGTATGGTTTTAAGAGAGATGCTGCTAGTTTTTTCATGTGGTGTTCCACCTGTCCGCAGGTGAATGTAATTAATCAAAGACCAATTGGGATTTTACAGCTATTACCCATTCCCGAGTGGAATAGGAATGATGTTGCGATGGACATCGTGACAGGTTTACCAAGTTCTCCCCGAGGGAATGATTTCGTTTGGGTTGTCATTGACAGGATGACGATGGATTCACACTCCTTAATGATCATGGAGACCTTCAGTGTGGACAAGCTGGGAAGGATGTACATCCGAGAGAGTGTATGTATAAGGAAATGGCCTTTAACCATACATAATATTGAATTAAATGAATAACTAACATTGAGGATATTTTAAGTTTTAGTGTTATAGTGAATTTGGAAAAAATTATTACATCTCAAAAGATTACAAAGTAGCAACTTCTACCCAGCATCCTATTTTTACAAAACATGAACTCTTAAAAAAAGGGTCATGTCTAGTTCCATGTTTAAGACAACATGAATTTTCCATGATCCCATATTTTACCCTATTCCACATTATGTCAGGTGAAAAACGTTTCAATAACTTGGGAGGATCATAAAAAGTTCAGTAAGGGATACACAAAGAAGTAAAACGGTTAGTTTTTCAAAAAAATAAGTAAACGATAAATACATTTACATAATTAATACTTGTCACCTTTATGAAGTAGTAAATACTCTTCACTGAATAAAAGATCATTAATTACCATTATTTAACCAAAGTATTACAAAAAAACCATATAAAAAACACATAACATATAAAGGTAATTTGGGACATAAACATACATAAATGGAATAACCATACGGTCGACTTCCACACATATCATTAAATGGAATAGCCATACATCCGACATCAATACCCAATGCATTGGAGGTTATAACGTAACCACCCATCCTATTTTTCAAGGCACCACCCATCATTTGGATTATCATGTAACGTCCCGTCAAATTTCCAAGCACCATTATAAAATCATAAGACCCAAAAAATATAATAGAAAGAAAACTTTTCCAAATTTCAATCACAATATATAACTTAAATATATTAACATAAAAAATACATTATCAAAACCACATTCAATACCAAAATACATACAAGATTATACAGTATTTATTTTCTTTTTACCAATATTACTACTTTTTGAGGAAGCCAATGATCAAATAATACTCACGGCGGCAGAAAGGTCGTTGTCACCAATTACGTTAAAAGAAACATTCCATTTTTTCATTTTGTAAAACTGTTCGTAGAAAAAGATTCCCTTTAAAAAGCCAAGGGTGTTAATACAGTGTAAAAAGAAATCGTGTATTAAAACAAAATATGCCTCAATGAAAGGAGATTGAGACGATGTCCCTTACCTCGTGTCCGACATGACCCGTTCATTCTTTAATATCCTGAATAATAATCTAAAGATAATATATACATTAAAAAGAACCTTTTTCAAGTTTATTATTCCTTTCATATCACTTATTACCATGCTATAAACATTATGTAATCATTTAAGTTAATAATGTTTGTATTGTCGATATTTAGTACTTGAGTCAAAAATGTAGTTCTTATAATTACATGTTGTTCATGTGGTCAATAGTCCATTATATCCAGAATTATATTCATGATTTATATATCATATAAATCATATATATCCAGTATATAAATGTATTTATAATAGTACATAACATTTATAGGTAAGAAATGAAATTCACCGTTCAAGGAGACGGTAAGCCGTAGGTACTCATGAATGCTACTTCAATTTATATTTCAAATATAATGGAATTAAAAAACAATGTTACATAATAGTATTATAATTCCAGTATTTTATCATATATAATATCATTAAATCTATCATTTATATGTACCACATATGGTATGAACGAGTCATATCAATTTGAGGGGGCGATAGTCCGCACTTCTTCTAAGGACATTAGTGCATTTACCCATAATGTAAACAATAAAGGCATGATGTAAATGTAAAATAAAGAACCATAAAAAAACATAAACATAATATATATCATATATAAATGAATATCCATCATAATGGCCTCCAAAAGAGGCGGTTCGAGATATTTGAACAATCATCGATTCGTGAGGCGTTGGTTTTCCATCCACAAAAACATTCTCTTCTTCAACCATTAGGTGAATGTGTGTGTAAGTTTAGTTCAAATATTTCTCATAACAACATCCTAGTACATTTAGGAAATTGTTTTTGTTAAAAAAGAAAATAATAAAAAGATTTTAGGGGTTGGAGTAGTTAAATATAAGAAAACAATTTAAGAGAAACAGTTACCTTTAATTTGGGTAACTCCCTTTTTTTGTACCAAATGACTTCATGATGCGCCTTAAGCCTAAGGTAAGTCTTCTAGGAGGAGGAGAGGGATTTATGGAGCTTAATTGGGAAGATTTTGGGTGAGCCAAAAGGCTTTAGAGTTGTGTGTAATTGGTTAGAAGAGGTCACCTTTTATAAGGGAGAGGAGAGGCTCTTTAGGAAAGTGTGAAAACATTATTTTATTATATAATGATTTTCAGTTTATAACAGTCCAAAATTCATTATAGTCAAATATAAGATAAAACATAGTCGAAATAAAATCATCCAATACTAATTTTACAGGTTTTGGATAATATTTTAATCATTATAATCTTATTTATTTAAATGATTAATTAATGAGGTAAACACTGCATCATTATTGTGTCATAAATAATTTAAATTATATTATGTCTAAAAATTATAATAAAAATACAATGATATATTAAATCTTAATATATTTCCAATGAATATTTATAGTTTAAATGATAATTTATATAACCCCTTTTAGTAATTAATTTACTAAAAGATATTTTCTTTTGTCATTTTTGCCTTTATTTTATGTTAATTATTCTAAATTGTCATTATCACTCCAAAGTGGCTCAATGGGGTCCCAAAATCGACCCAAAGATGCAAATGGTCGTCAATGACTCAACCAATAAGTTTTGGAAATGTTTTAATGTAATTTTGAATTTTTATAATATTTATTTGACATTGAATTACCCTATTTACCTTTAACCGCGGTAAATAAAAGTCAAAAGTTACAATTCACCAAAAATTATTTTAATCTTATTGAATATCATTTTACTTCTTGATAAAGAACATGTATGTTGGATTTTTTAAATTCAATTCACAGAAGGGGTAAAATTTCATTTAAATCAAAATGTCAGTTTTTTAACTACTACTAAGTGGTTTCACTATTCATCAAATATTTATGTTTTCAGAAATATACCGAAAATTCATCCTAAGAATTATTTGATATTCCAAATTCAAAAATGATGTTTATTTTTCCAAATTAAAAAAATAAAAGTTCCATTTATTAATTTTATAATTAATTCCTGTTGTTAAAACAAATAGTGTGTTTTTAAGAAACAATAAGTATCCAAAGATCAACACTTGTTTATGTCCAATTTCAAAGTAAAATTAATTACAATGACCAGAATTGAATTAAATGGTAAAAAATATTCTAATTTAACTTTAAAACAAACTATAATGATAATCTACCCATATACAAAAATTATATTAAAATGCACTTATGAATTAAAATACTATATTTTTCACTATTCATTAAAAAATGAACTTTATCAGAAAAATCCCAAAAATTTACCCAAACTAAATTTTGATGTCCACATTCTAAAAAAGGATTTTATTTGGTCATATATACTTTATTAATGTGAACAAAACTAGATTTAAAAATTGTTCTCCATTAAAAGGTGGTAATTCGGCCTTTCAATGTAAATTAGGCGTAAAATTAGATTCATTCATATTTTAAGCCTCTAATAATTTATTGGATAACTCTAAATACATTTAACAATCATGTATAATCATATTGTAGTTAGTTTTGTTCTTTCCTGTTAATACAATGTCTATAAGTCAACTACCATTTAAAATAATAATATTATATTATTAGTGTGCAATATAAGATTTTAAAAAAAATCCAGTGTTGCGTATCAGGTACGCTATCGAACATAGAAACCCCATTAAAGTTAAATTAATATTTAATTCAAAAATATTAATAAATATGAAGATATATTATTCTACATTTACTTGGGATGTTACAGTATGTCTACATGAGGGTTCTGAACTCCATTGTTTTAGACAGGGATGCATGTTTCACATATTTGGTCTAGCAGGGACTACAGTGGGATTTCGGTACACATGTAATTCTGAGTACAACTTACCATCGGAAGATAGATAGGCAGTCTAAGATTACGATACAGGGGCTCAAGGATATGATTTGGGTAGGCATACTTTATTTTGGTGGTTCATTGGAGAAGCACATACCCCCTATGGAGTTTTCCTAAAATAACAATTTTCATGAAATTATTCAGATGGATCCTTATGAGGCATTGTATGCTATGCCAGGCTGATCAACCCTATTTTGGATGGAAGTAGGAGAGACAACGATGGTGGGTCATCTTCTTTTTCTGGAAACCACAGAGTAGATAGAGTTGATTCGGAAGAGGATCAATATTGCAAACTAATTACAAAAGTCTTATGATGATTGACAGAGATGACCTATAGAGTTTGCGATCAGAGATCTAGTTTTTTTTCATTTCACCCAAAGGTTGGGACATATGAGGATTGGAAGACAGGGCATGATTTTTCTACGATATGTTGGACCGATTGAGGATTTAGAGAGAGTTGGTCTAGTTGCACATCGATTTCTGTTACCTCAGATGTACCGATCTATGCATGACATCTTCCATGTATGGCAGCTACGACATTTTTTCTCATACCCATCTCATGGTTTCCAACCATATGAGGTTGATCTAGAGATGGATGCATCATTTAAGGAGAATCCTATCTGTATTGTCGACTGTTGGGAAAAGGTTATCTGTGGGTAGTTTGTCCCTATGGTACATGATATATATCATAGAGGGGGGGTACATGACGAGACTTGGGAGAGGGAGGCTGATGTACGACTGTAGTGGCCAGATCTATTAAAGAATTCTTCATTATCCCAAATTTCTAGATAAAATTTAGGATGAATATCATTTAGTGGGTAGTTTATAAGAACAAATAAATTTCATTCAGGTATGTCTTTATTTTATGGTTTTTTTAGAAAAATAAGTGTTTTTAAAAATTTCAATAGTTTACGCTATATATATATAAGTACAGTTCGTGTACCCAGTTAGCGCGGGAAATAGTTTGATGGCCATGTAAATGTCGACCACATGGCCGGGTGGGGTGACCAGTATACTACCTAATGTTGGGGATGGTCAAGGTAATTACATCTTGTGTACCCTTAACGAACAAATTGTGCATTTTATCTTTATTTCATTAAATTGAACGAGGTCACGAATTGTTCACAGAAATACCATCATCTCTTTTAGTCTCATCTAGGAGCAATCGTAAAACATGAATCTTCTTTTATCCCCCAACTGGTCATCCATTATTTGAATTTACCGCCATTTATTTTGTTTGAATCACCATGGTAAGCTCTTCCTTCTTCTAGTGCCTTGTTTCTTGATTCCTCCTCTTTTGTGAGATATCCTCAGTTGATCATTTTTAGAATTTTGTTGATCTATGGTATTCTAGGGAAATTCAAGGCCAATGGTTCTCTTATATATATTTCACAACACTGAGGTAGGTGGTTTGTCCCTTTTCGTAGATTGTTTTTGAGTTATATGTGAAAAATTTTCCAATACCCTTGTTTGGGGTATTGCGTGTTTTTGAGTTTTAGCATTGTTATTTCCTGTTGTGATATTTCTGCTTGAGTAAAGGATTTGTGATTGTAAATATGGTCATTTAAATTTCTATAGATGTGTTTCACATGTCAGATTGATATCTAATGGGTGGTCTAACTTTTCCTATTAGGATGCTTTATTTTCAATCCCTAGTATTGCGAAGATGGAGTGGGTTTTGTCTAACAAGATGCGACATACTATACACTATTTAGAGAAGTTGTTCATGATGTTTATATTGGCTGAAATATACCGTTTGTGCACTATTGACATATGTAGGAATATGAGGACCCTGTATAGAAGACCGTAGGGAGAATGGACCAAGAGGGATTCCCCAGAGTGTCTATTTACATAACATTTCAAGACCGTAAGGGAGATGGACTATCTGTACCATTAGTGTGTCTTTAGTTCCATGTTCCTTGGCCACAAGGGTAGTTGAATATTGATTTCTTCTTTAGAGTTTCTATAAATATTGTTACGTGACCACAGTGGGAATTGAGAGTGTGTGATTCCTCAAAAAGATTTTTCTAAAGCTGAAGCAGAGAGGTTAGACTGTGAGTACTTTCCAAAGGGTTTCTTGTGATTGACTAGTTGAACCAGAGGTGATTGGCTGTGAGTACATATCATAGGGTTAGTTGTTTGAATTATTTTCTTAGATAATAAATGAAAATTGATGTAATTGGAAGTATCATATTGTTGCTTTTGAGTGCTTCCTTTTTTATTGCTCAATTTTGCACATTGTCAGCCATATATATTCAATGACTAATAAGAACTAATCATGGGGTGGTTTCATACTATAATTCATCTCAAACCCTTTTTGGGTCATCATTTCGGTAAAAAAACAGATCATATTCTTTCCATTCTAGATAAGGGTATGAACCATTCTACATAAGGTACTTGGCTGCTGTGGAGTTGGAGAGAATGGGACCAAGATGAGGCTTGCGATGCAGATGGAGTTTTTTTCCATTCAACATGGTTTTACTATTTTATTCCAGCATTTGGACATGTTTGCCTACTTTCCTAGACATATGTATTATGCATCACTTAAATATGGGTTCCAGATGTTTATTACATCTTGTACTCCCCTATTTACTTATTGCATGTTATTAATTCTTCCACTATTGTTATCTATTAATTTCTGATGCATTACTCTTCCAATGAGGGCATAGTTTCCCCTTTATCAAACCCATGACCCTCATTTCTAGTTGGCAGCCTTTGGCATTTGGGGGAATGCGCTTGTAGCAATGTGACCAACTTGGTACGAGGCATCTCTGGGCAGCTTACAGAACTAGGACTTTAGATTATCAATATGTGTTTAATATCATATCTAAATAAAATTCTATTATTATACAAATTCATGAAGAAATTTTATTCAAAACCAATCACAAAGGTCAATGAGGTGGATGACTTCTGTACACAATAATGACGGTTTCGTTACACATTTGAAAAAATTGTAGATGGTTATAGATTACATTATTAAAAAATAAAACATCAATATATTAATGATATGTTTGTTATAATTTTATAATGGTAAAATTTATTTTATGAATTTGAAATAGGACACAAACAAGAAATCAGATTAAAGCTATACCTATTCTATGGAAAGCCTCATTTTATAAAACAAATAAAACCATTAAGGTCCATTTTTTTCCTATATAAAGACATCTATAAATATTAGAGGCATTATATGAATATATATTTGATGCTATTAGATGAATAAATATAAATGTATGATTTATGCATTGATAAAAATATATATATTTTCTAATATGTGGGAGGCACACTCATGGAATTCCAAAAGGACATTAATATTATAAAAACTAATTTTCATTAATAAATAGGTATAAAATAAATTATTTATAATGTTATATTATAATGGGTCTAAATACTCATATTACATATTTGTTTTGATAAGTTTATGTACATTTTCCCCTTGTTATTTGATTTTGACTGAAATTTAACCCTTTTAACTCTTCCATGACATCATAGAATTTTACATTCAGAGGGACAATATAATGAATAATGAATGAAAAAATACCAATACACAGATGATGGTTGAAATTTAGAACTTTATAAAAATCATTTTTTCTAATTATATATTTTTATAAATTTTATATCTTTTATTATAATATTGTTTATTGTAAATTTTCAATATAGTCCATTTTGTGAACATTTCATGATATTGAATTTAATAATATCATTATGACAAATATAATTTGAGCCATATATTTTATAATATCCATAACATATTAAGTTAATCAATATATTTATTTAATTAAATAAATTGTGTCAAATTAAATTTATTTTAATATATATGAAATCAATTATTTAATTTTTCCATTAAGTAAATAATTACTATGTCAATGTCATTAGAGAATTTAAGGAATTTATTTCATCACTATAAATTGAAAATTATTTACAATGATGAAAATAAATCTATAATATTTAAATAGACTATTTTTATTCAATAATATCCTCTAAATTACCTCATATAATACATATTACAGTTATTAAAAACATTAGTGCCACATATTTTACTTTTCATGATATAATATACTATAAATGTCATTATCTTATCCAAAAAACCATAAATTACATATCGAATAACATTGGATGACTATGGATTAAAGCTAATCATGAAATAAAATTAAATCAAGTGTTTGTTTCCTTTTCGATTCCTTAAGGTATTATTTTAAACCTCAATTGGATGATTTACCCTTATGGTTGTAATAACATTACTCTAGTTACTATTCAAAATGAACGAAATTTAGAGGGTCCTATTTTCCAAATTTATACCCACTGATTCCAAATACTTTTACAATTATTTATCATCATATAAAATATTTTATATAAATAAGAATAAATTAAATTGGTAAAACGCAGTAAAAAGTAGAATTTTAAAAATGATATTTCAAAATATAATATATTTTAAATAAATAATTCATGTATAAAATCCATTTCCAAAACATTGATTTTAATTTTTTTAAATCTAATTGATTTGTTAAAATTTAATAGTATTAAAAATATATTTTTACACTCTAAATAATTTAAAATAAAATGTACTATTAAATAAAATAAGTATTATTCATAATTACTTACAAAATTAATATTTTCAAAAAATTACAAAAATTTAACCATAAGATAAATATAAAGTTTTGAATTCTAAAATTATACTCATTTTTCATATATATTTTCTGAAATTGAATGTTATTATTTGTAATAATTACCCATAAACATCATTAAAACACATTTTGAATGAAAGATATTTTTTAATAATTTAAATTACAATTAAAAACCATTAATCTATTTAAAAATCATTAATTAATACACTATAAATGAGTAGGATCATTATATATTTCATAATTTAGTTAATCATCTTCATTCTCCATAATTTATGAATATTGTAACAATGGTCATGTTTAAATAATAATATTTCTTTTTCTATTAATGATAGTTGTTTCATATTATGTATATTATTGAAAATATTCGTTATTAATTTTTAATTCATGGGATGTTACATAAATTTGACATTACTCATTCACACAATGTTCACTATAATTGATCTAAAGGTTATATATTTTAATTTTTAATGAATTTCATTAGTTTTTTGTATTTTTATTCATTTCGATAGTGTTGGTTGATGGGTCAGTGATTCTAGCTGATTTGGGTGATAAATATTTTACTATTTTATATATAATTTTTAAATTATAGTGCATTAAATTTTTATTAGTTTTAATTATGAGTAATGGGTTGATATTTAATAATTAATTAATGTTTTCTTGTTTTTCCTATCTAATCCATTTATATAATACTAATATAATATAATATAATAACTCATAATTTTATTTATGAAATAAATTACTATTTAAAACGTTTACGACATTAAATTTTTCCATCATTTAGAAATTTCATCCTAAAAAAATCATCTTATACTATTGGCTGAGAATAGTTGAGGGTAATTTTTTCTCATTTTATCCTCTATTTCTAGGTGGCCTCTTCATAATTATGTTTAATCCATAACAATTTCAAAAGGCGAGTTGTCACATTCCATATAACTTTTTATATACATTATAGGATTCTCACCAACTTCTCTTCATATGAGAGTTCATTATCCAATTGTACTACATAAAGATTATATACAATTGAGGGATATGGTATGCACATATTTAGGAATGATACATGAAACTAATAATGAACATTGGACACATTGGAAGAAAGTTGATGATGATAGGCCACTTCTCTTATGTGACCAAGAATATCAAAGGCGTTATTGTATCTATGGATAAGATTCATTTTCATTCCATACCCCAGCTCCCTTATAATCTATGATATCCTATGGGAAATATTATATCTAAAATCAATCTCCATATCACTTTATTGATAGTTAGAATAAAAAAAATTGAATCTAAGTATATTTTATATATTATTGAATGGATTGAACCTTATCCTTTATATGATTCATAAGATCACATACAAGATTTTTTTTTCAAAAAATCATCCCTATATGATAGATTTCTAAATTGATTCCCATTCAGTGAATAATTTGGAATCATATGAATAGTTGTTTGGAAGCTATAATTTTAGGTTAACTCAACTAGCGGGATATATTGACCCTGTCCATCATTGAAATTAATTGAGTAATATCTTAGCATGTCCTCGAGCTTCCAAATAGGCCTTTCTTATTTTCAATCAGTTTCAATGAAATTGAACATGTTAAAATTCAATTAATTATTCTGATCATGGAGAATAATTACCTAGAATATAGAAGTGTTCATCAGATCATGATTAGAGAAAATTTAAATTGCAACCACATTTAGAATCAACTACTTCTTTACATATATCTTGAAATATCGTTCAATCAATAATCCTTCTAGAATGGTGACACGATCAAACAGAACCCATGTCACATTTTCCTTCAATGTATATCAAGGACTAGTGAATAATTTCATAGTGAAATTCTTCTATGTTCACATCGGTATTGGAAATTGATGCATCTTCCCATTATATTTCACTCAATTTACATTTCGTTTATCAAATACCATGCACATTGGGATATACCCAGTAGGTTCATTCTTCATGTTTTTCCCCCAAAAAGTGTTCTAGATGATCTTGATACATATTTTTACTTCCTTGATGGATAGATAAATTTGATATATATGCATTTTAATTCTATCCTTCATTATCTAACATAATTAACATAAAAAATCCTAGTTTCATCCGAATTAACACAATCATCAATATAAAATTCATGTTTCTTATCATATTATTACTTCTTATATAGCTCCAAATAATTCATCGATACCTCAATGATCTTCTCAGGAAAATATGACGGAAAAATAATTTCATCAATGTAGTATTTAATCACTACTATTAGGATTTATAAATCAATCCTTTTCATATCCATAATTATAGGGTCATTCTCAATCAACATACTGGATAAAGAAGTAGGTTCCATTCGAATTAGTGCACTATATTACTTGATCGCCATTCTCGAATAGTAGTAAATTGGAAACTCATTATCCTTGATGAGATCTATCCATATTCATTTATGCATTTTGATCTCCTCATATGTGATTACATACATTAGTCACATATGATACATACCTATGTTACACATATCAAAATAGAGAGATTTCTATAAAATTGTCATAGTGAAGATCACATATATGAACTATATATCATGAGTTGGCTATTTTTTCTCAAAGATCCTAAAATTTCGTGAGGAATATGTTATTAGATTGTAATTTTACAATAATACACAACCAAATATTTTCATCAATGAAATCATTGTATATCATAGAAAATTTATCAACATATTGGTAATGTGAGTACTTGGGTAGTGATTAGCCTCTAATTGAGAAAATCATTTCCTTCCTCAAATTATTCAATGCTAAAATACATTACACATTTTCATATAAACATATTTAATGGGACACGAAATCTTGAATAATTTCACAAAAATGGTCAGTATCACTTGATTAATCCATGAAAATTATATATTCTTATCGCACTAGCAGTTCTCTACCATTCAAAAATTGTATTTATACTTATATGGTCCAGATATATTCTATCCCATATGATCACATGGCCCAAGAATGTTACAGTGGACATCCAAAAATCACAATTCCAATACATTATAGAAATCTTATTCATCCTCAATTTCTTAAGAATTTTCCTTAGAAAATCAACATGTTATTCACTTATATTGGAGTAAATGAAAATATCATTAATAAACACAACAATAGAATTTTCATGTTATTATCCACATAAATTAATAATCAAATACATTAATATATAATCGGAATCAATAATTTAACTTAAAATCATAACTAATTAGTAGTGTCTATACCTAATTAAAAAATCAGAATTCTAAATACATTTCATATTCTCATTTAGTTGATGATATCCATAATGATGATCAAAAATTGAAGATTATTGTGATCCGTATTGTTTATTGACATTTCATCAATACATTGAAGGGGATACTTTTTTTACGGTGATAATGATGATCAACCTATAATTTATAAATTTCTAAACGAAACTCACCATATTATTGAAATAGATCACCAATGTACCACAAGGATATGCACTACAGTATAAGAACCATTTTTTAGGGGACCTTTTATTTTCATCCTCAATTCCTCGTTTTTGAAGGGGAATATCTTGAATAAGAAATTATGAATATTTTTTATCTAGTTTTGAGTTCTATTGAGAACACTACCTCATAATCTCATGATTGTATGTATAACTCTTCTGGAAGTAAATTGGTGAACTCCCTCACAATGGGTATTAACTATAGGCTGATACTTCATTTATACTCAACCATTTGGGTAAGGTTATATTCATTAAATTTTATCAAAAAACACATAATTTTAGGATTTTAAAAAGTATATTCATTAAATTATTTGTTTTTTATAGGATCATGGGATAATTTCAAATATGAAAATATATTCCATTTTCTTAACAGTTGTTGTATGTTCTATATAATGAGAGTTAGTCGATGTCGTGTATAGTATTTAATAACACCTATGGAAGGATTACATGATTTAATGGAAGGATAATATCACATATGAAAATAAAATTACATTCCATCACATGTGTGTAATGAATAATAAAACATTGTGTCATTATAGATCTATCTACTTAAAGGAATCAAGGATTTTATTAAACAGTTCATCAAAACAGAATAAATTTAATGGAATGCGTAAAAGTATAATTAAATAAATAAATTTCGATTATTGATTGAATATCAATTCTACCTTCTATGTATTTTTTTCCAAAAACCACTTTAGTGTTTCAAATAATGATAATCCATTCATTTTTCCTTTATCATTGGTGGTTACTGACATTGATTACCCTTAAAGAAATTTAGTGGAGTGCATCAGATTTTATTGTTCCCTTTATCCCTATAATTTAAGCATTGATCCTTGAGTGGTGAAATTAGAGGTTCATTATTTTCATCCATCATGTTGAATGGATTTTTCATGTCTCCAAAATTTTCCTGAGTTTTGTGGCCTTTTTTTGAATGATTATTATTTTCTCTATCCCATCATGAAAATTAAAATGATTTTTTGTTATACATTTTTGACATGTGGGTGTTTGGATCCAGATTCCAACATTTTTTTGACACAACTACATGAAACATAGTTCTTATCAATATAAACATTATAGAAATTGCCTAAAAATACTCAGTTTATACATTAATGTGCCATTAAATATATTCCTCACAACCCCTAAAGTATTAAAAAGAGAGAGATTGTTAAATTTGTTCCTTTATAGAATCTAAATAACTAACCTGTTTTCCAATTATTGGTGAAAAAAATGATGATGTATATCTTTAAATCCTTGTAATCTTTTCCAGGTAGGCTATGATATATTAACATTCTGTTTGGTTTGTCTCTAGGAATCCTAAATCGATATTAAGATGAATATAATGAGGGATGTATATGTTATGAAATATTTTAAAACAATATCCCCATCAAATCTCCTTCATTTCATCAAATGTATTTTAATTCATTAGATAAAACACAATTGACTAGATTATCCATACAAGTGATAAATGATTAGAGTCACCATATCTAATTGAGAATAGATGTTGAAGGAAAATATCATCTCTTTAGAGATAATCCATTGAACCTCAATGAATGGATCAGATGATCCATTAAATGGTGGTGATTTTTTCTTTATAAAAGACACTTTGGTTAATTTCTCCATCATTGATTAAATTGAAAATTCCTTATTGGTTATGTTATTATTCACATAATGAGATAACTGGGTAAAAATTTAATTATTTTTTTGATCTCAACCACTAATGATTTTGGGTATTACATTCATAAAATCATTTCATTATCCCTCGCATGGGTTTTCAGTACGGTTTTTCTAGGATCCAACAATTTTTTAATCACAACGAAGATTGAAAAAAATCCTAAGTAGGAAAATCATTCATATGTAATTTATATCTTCAAAAAAATAATATCTAGACTCAAATATTGATGGATCCCTTCTCTTAGACTTCTTCAAAAAATATTTGTGAAGGTTTTCTTATACATATAATTATCATAAGGTATTCTGTTAATGTTTTCTAATCCAAATTCAAAAAATTTCTAAATCATACCTCATCTAATAAAATTATTGACCATACATTTCATTAATTATTAATACGTCATTTTAAATATTTAAAATATAATAGTTATAAATTCATTTATTGGATGGATTAATATAATGGGGAAATTTAGATCATACATAGAATTTAAATAATAAAAAATTATATTTCTTAATTTCATTATTAATTATAAATTTTAAATATTTCATGCTCTTTTTATTTTATGTTTTCAGATGTGGATATACATCAATGATAGTGGAGATCTAAAATCCTTGTACTAGGATGAATAACAAACATAATCAATATAGCATGAGTTCGAACAATAATAATAATCAAATAATTATCATCATGAAAACATAAACTCCTAAGGGGACAATTTCATAACGTCATTATAATGAACATATTTATTCCTACCTTAACATTACATAAAATTTGACAAATTTATAAAATATTATACAAAAAGTCACCTAAATATTATACTATTCCAATGCATTTTGAATCATAAAAAATAAAAAACGGTGAATATATTAGCTTTATCATGTCCCCCTTGGTTCTTCATGACATGGAACCATCTAATTAACATAAAATTTAATAAAAATATTAATAACATGGGGGAAGGAAACATAAAAAATAATGAGATCAGATGAATATTAAGTATAAAAATTGATGATATTTGGGAATAATCCTAATCATAATGGTATGTGTACATGATCTTGAAAATAGATGATCAAACCATGAATATCCAAGATCATATAAATGAATCGTAGAGTAAATCATGATATATCATATGTCATGAATCATAATGAAATAATGAACATAAGATATGATACAACAACACAAGAATAAATCATGGAATTCTGAATGACCTATGAGAATATATAATATGATTTCCATAGTATCCAAGACATTTATTTTGATATAGTCATTGTGGAAAAAGTCCTTTACTGAACTGGTTTAACACCACAATCTATATATATACTATTGAAGAGAGTTCACTCCCCATTCCAATACTTTAAAACTTAACTATGATAATTTCTCATTATTTATTTCTAATATTGAACTATGTTCATTTCCCATCCCATACATGTCTATCTCATGAGATATAAATATTTTTCCAATGAATTAGAGAATGATATTTGTCCCACCAATCTCATAATGAAATCATACACAAATATTCCACAAGATCATAATTTATTATATCCAAATGCATGATATGAAATGGGGGTTATTCATGTAATCATAAAATAACCTAGATAAAATATGGGTTTCATAATCAGTATATATAAATATAACTCATGAAAAGAAGAAAGATTCAAAATTATATTACCCATGATAGAGAAATTAGTTTCATAAAAATCATGCAATCAAAAGACAATATATTCTGAGAAATAATATAATTGAAACATTGAATAATTTCCTTATACTGTAATGGGTAACAGAAATGGATGTTTTTATATAAGGTAAATAATTTTTTAAGGTCTATTAAAAATACTTCTTGAGGAAATTATTCATTCTGCATTTAACACACTCTTTAAATCATTAAACCATTATAAAATTTTTTTATTGAAAATAGTACTGAAAACATATAATTTAATTAGTGAAAGACATAAAACATTTTTAAAATCACATTTTATTGAATATGAATACTCAATATCTAATGGAAAAATTTAGGAAAACATGTTTTTTGAAAACAATATATTTCTTACTTGAGAGAAAGACTGCCAGATTTTCCATAAAAATAGTACATTAATTACCAATGAGAGGTAGATTGGCACTAATAGATGAATTTATCTTTAATAAATAGACTATAATGAAAATCTAGGTTTTTATTGATTAATTGATTATAATATTTCATCATTTTTATAATAAATGTAAACAATCTCTAAAAATAACGAGATTGTTTCGATAAACAGTTGTACCTTGGTAACATTAGATCATACTCTCCATATAAAAAAATAAATTAAATGAAAAAAGATATCATGAAAAGAAAAAAAATCATGATATAACAGTTATTATGGAATTATATACAACTCGATAAAAGAAAATTAGTGCATAATAAACTTGTGTCTCCATGAAGGAAAATTGAGACATAACTTTTTTACTAATATAGTAACTTTTTAAACATTAGCCCTATGAAAAAAATCATAAAATGGATATCTGAATACCGATAATTTTAATTATAATATAAATAGAATAAAATTATGTTCATTATATACACCACACCAAAGGAAAGTGTTGTGAACAAATCTTGTATCTCACAAAAATATAATGTGAGATGAAATTATCTTACCTTGTGTCTTTACTCTCTTCATATTCATTAAAAACATGTGTATATAAAATTTATATTATTCTTAAATCATTAAAAAAACCATATTATTATATTTGATACCATATATGGTTTAATCATGACGTTATATTACCCTATTTTTAACAATCCTATGTTAAGCGTTCCTTTTGGGTATTTTCCTCCTTGTTCATTGCATGTGTCTTAATTTGACTATATCTTTACTACTTATACTTATTTCATGATTCGTGTTTTTAAACCATTATATAAATATCATTTCTATCAATTATATTTGTACTATAATAATATATTTAATATAGATGTAAAAATTGAAAACACCATTAATAGAGACAGTATATCGTACATATGATTGAGCGTTGTTTCTGTTGTAATAATCATATTTAATGAATGAAGATAACACTAATACAAAAATTATTTTTAACGTCAACTGTTTCAGGTCGGTTTATTAGAACCGACGTGAAAATATTCGAAATATGATTATTCAGGTCAGTTATTATATAACAAACATGAAAATATTTTTTCGCTGATTTTTTACATTGGTTGTTAAATAACCGACATGAAAAATCAGTCATGTTGACTTTTTACATTGGTTATTTAATAATCGACATGAAAAATCAATTTTCCTTGATTTTTCAGGTCATTTCTTATAAGAACTGACATGAAAATAAGATATAACAACTTTTTTACATCATTTATTTAATAACTGACATAAAAATGTTTAAAATAATGTGTTTTATTTCCCGATCTTTGATTTGATAGGTCGTGGAGCTCAAACGGATTTATGGATCAATGGTTATGGCCATCGGAAGTTGATCATCCCTAAATGAAGTCTCAGAGAAGGCCAACTTCAGAGGATCATAAATTTTGATCTGTAACTCCATTTGAGCTCTGTGACCTATAAAATCGAATCTTACAAAATGAAGTACATGTTTTTAGGAATATTTAATGTTGGTTATTTAAAAACTGATCTAAAAAAGTCATAAAACCCAATTTTTTACATCGGTTCTTATCATATCTGACGTCAAAAATTAGGTTTCATAAGTTTTTGACATCATTTTTTAAATAACTGACGTTAAAAATTCTTAAAAAATTGTAGTTCATTTCCTAATATTTGATTTTATAGGTCACCGATCTCAAATAGAGTTACAGATTAAAAGTTATGGCCATTAGTAGAAGATCATCTCTAAATGAAGTCTTAAAGAAGGCCATCTTTAGAGGACCATAACTTTTCATCTGTAACTTTGTTTGAGCTATTCAATATATCAAATCAAAGCATGAGAAATGAAATATATGTTTTAAACATTATATTCATCGCCTATTTAATTACTTACGTAAAAATTCCTGAAAATTAATTTTTACGTCGGTTCTTATAAAAAACGACCTAAAAATTCGTCAAAATTGATTTTTCACGTCGGCTATTATATAACCGACTAGAAAAATCAGCGAAAATTTCCTTATTTTTCATGTCAGGTATCATAAAATAGACGTGAAAGATTATTTTAATATCCCTCCAATGCGGGATTTCAAATTTTTAATAATATTTTAAATTTCCACATCGGTTATTAAATAACCGATGTGAAAAATGTCACAAAGGTTGATTTTATATGTCTATTTTTATATAACCGACATGAATAATTAGAGAAAATTTTATTAATTTTCACGTAGGTTATCATAAAAACCAACGTGAATAATGATTTTAATATCCCACAGAAGTGGGATTTAAATTTTTTCACAGCACGACCTCCAAATTTTCAGTTGCTGCCTAAATTGTTAATACAACGTTTTCTTTTTCCATATAATTTATATTGTTTTGTTATACACAAATCGTAATCTAATGAATCTGTAATTCAACCATTATCATTCCACTAACTCAAACCATTTGATCTTCAAAGTGAATCCACTATTTCTTTGTTCTGTTATCTCATCAAGGTATTTGTAATTATGTTTCCATGATTTATGTTTTGTTATGATTAGTTTTCTTAATTTATATACCATTTTATTATTCGAATACACTATTTATTCTTTGTATCATAGTAAAACTACAAATCCTCATTCGGATTCTAAATTTCCTTCTTAGAAGAATCTTTTTTTGGCTCATTCGATCTTTCCTCGGAAAAAAATACATCAAACTTCTAATGCTCATAACTCTTGATCAATAGCTCCGTTTGAGCTCTATGACTTGTCAAATCGAACCATGAGAAATTATATACAAAATGTGAAACATTTTTAACTTAGGATATTTAAAAACCAACGTTAAAAAAACTTTTAAAGTCTGATATTTTAAAACCGATGTAAAAAATGAATTTTAATGTTGGTTTTTAACTTCAGTTTTTAAATTACCGATGTTAAAAACAGCGTTTCAATGCAATTTTTTTGTATAAAATATTGTCATTCACGTCAGTTTTTTAAAAAACGACGAGAAAAATAATTTAAATAACATTTGAAACTTCAGCTATTAAATAACCGACATTAAGAAACATATTTTTTACGTCGGTCGCAATAACGTCGCCATTACGTTGCCACAAAACCGACGTTAAAAAGCAAGAAAGACCGACGTAAAAAAGCTTTTTTACTAGTGTAAATAATTAATATATATATATATTGATATTATTATATTATCATTATAATGTTATAAAAATCCTATAATTTCACTAAACCCATTCTCAATACATTCTATGTTGTGTGTTAACGAATCACATCGTATTGAGGGGGTGGTAGTACACATTTCCTCAAGAAAAATTATCATACATACATCAAATTCAAAGTAAAATTTATTTTCATTACTTATTAGATAGAGGTGTGTATGAATTTTTATTAAAATTATATAATATAAACAATATAGTATATTTATTATACTATTTTTAATAAAATATTGAAATAATGAATGTGGATTGGGTGGATAACTAAAAAAAGGATCTAGAGAGAAGGTGTATCCTATTAATTGAATAAATCCTTTTGTGTGTACCCAAAAGAATTCGTGGATAGCCTTCTTCCCAAGGAAAGTATTTTGGATTGAAGGGAGGGATTTTGAGACGTGTATTATACGATATATTTTGGACCTAATTGGGTAGAGAGTTGAGAAGAAGAGGGATATTTGGTGGTCTTTTATAGGGAATGATAAGTGGAAATCATATAAATATTTGAAGACAAATATCCACCAACGTTTTTCATGTTTCATGTGGATCCAATAATAATAAAAAGTATATAAAATTAAATAAAGAGTTATCATATAGCAATATAATTTATTTTTGACATCTTTATAGGTCTTTTTTGGCAATAAGGTTATCGTCCAGTCCGTTATTAATCTTAATTTATCTTTAATCGATGTAATTATATTTATTTACATTTATTAATAGTTTTTGTATAAAAATAATTTGACTATATTAGTAATTATAAATTGTGATTTTAAAAAATATGGAATACATTTTTCCAAATTATCATTCCATAATTATAATAAAATCTTTTAAATTTAATCTCTAAATCGGGACGACAATGCAGGTTCTTAATGAAAAAACATTCAAAATATTGGTATGTTTCTATATCTAATTTCATTGTGAAAATAATCTCAATGACCTAAATTGTGTTATTTGGTATGAAAATTTCTAATTTTTATTTCAAAAAAATTTAAAACTTAATTTATATTTATAGAAATATTTGGATGAAAAGTTAGTTTTGAATTAAAATCCTGTATATTTTCATATTCACCAAAATATAAAATTTCTAATAAAAATACATAAAATTGGCCACTATATAGTATAGGCATTATAAATTCCATAATAATGTTTTTTGTGATGTTAAATTTCTAAATGTGTCCAAAAATCCCTTTAAATGTTTTTCATAAAATGGAATGAAAAATAGTTCTCTTTAGAAGATATTATTTTTAATCATATAAGGAATTTACCAAAAAAATTATCTTTCATTATAAATATTTTTAATTTATATAAAATAATTAAAAATAAAATTTGAAAATTAGTTATTACTTGTAATCTTATTATGTTAAACAGATATGTTATAATTATATCATTTAGATAATTATAACAATAAAATGACGTTTTGTAGGAGCATCAACATTGAATATGTTGTACCCTATGTCATTGTTCCATGTAACGTACATTATTTTGATGTTCTTTGTATATTACGCCATGTGTGTGCCTTATGAATGGAATTTAATTCTTAGTTCATTGAAAAACATAAATGAAAATTTAATTTTTTTAAAAATCTCCATGAAAACAAAGGATTTATATTTTACTCCCTAAAAATAAATTTCACCCTCGAAATTCATTACTCTGGTAAAAAATGTGGATACTTATGCTTCATCATATCCACAATTTCCCATACAGCTTCCTCTAACCTGTGATTTACCCACAAAACATTGACTGGGTGAGTGGTCTTATTTCATAGAACTATATCTAATTGTTCTTTAATTTAATCCATTTATTCTTCAGATGACAGATCCTGCTCCATCGGTATGGCTAGTTAGTTCAATACATGTCAAGGTTTGGGTATTTACATCCTTATGAGGGACACATGGAATACATCAACCTAATAAAAGACTGGATTATGTTATAAGAGATAGGTTACCGTCCAGATATGTTCAATAATCTCAAATAGACTGATATACATATGGATTAGATTCATTGTCTTACCAAGTCATGTAACTATCTGTTGTATGAAATTTATATAAACCCAATTTCCCAAATATCGAATTATAGATCATGGAAATGATTATCACTTTAGATTTTCTAACAGCATTGAGTTGGATTGGTATGTTACTGAATGGTTCAAACTTTCTCAACCATTTTTATAGTGATCTAATGTCCCAATATATTTCATTCCCCTTCATCATCCATAGATGATGGATCTATAATTATTGTCCGATAAATGAATTCATATAGTTCAATATCAATTCCTGAGTGAATTCTATTGTTGTAAGAAAACAAAACTTGAGGAAGGTTTTGGTCCCAACCACCATCAAAATCCAGAGAACAAGATTTCAACATATCCTATAGTGATTAAATTATTATTTCAAAGTGTCTAACTATCTAAGGAATAAAAGTAGTTCTGAAACTCAATTCTATTTCATGGTATACTAAATACATTACTTTAAGGTTGAGGTAAAACTCAAATCTTGATCCAATAAAATAGAATATTGTACACTATATGGCTATATAACTTTTTTATTGTATATCTAGACATGTTCATAAAGAAATACTTCTTCTGTAGTAGCAATGAGGTATGATTACATACTAAGAAGATTTACTACCACCCATATTGAATTAAACCCTTTAGAGGTTTTGGGTAGTCCAATGATAAAATCGCTAGTGATGTACTCCCATTTCCATTCTATTATAGTTAATGTATATAACAACCCATTTGACGTCTCACTTTCAAACATGACTTGTTTTCATACCAAACAATGAGATTCAAAATCTTCAATATCATTCTTCCTACCATCCATCCAGAATAATTATTTCATGTCCCATTATATATTCAACATCATGAATGAATAGTGAATGAAGAACTATGAGAATCCATTAAAAATATTTTTTCAAATCTTGAATGGAAAAAAATAAAGTATTCCTAAACCAAAACATTCCATCATGATTATAGTTAAACTCATAAATATTTCAAACATTATTTTTTCACACTACATCTTTTTTTGGAGCCTCCTTACTCTTTGCATGGATATGGTGTTGAACATTAATTTGAGAAATATAATATTTTCCCTTTCTTTTTTTATTTCATGATCCATCCATAATATATCATGATATATTTGATCTTTTGTCATCATCATCAGGGATAAGCCATCATGATCCTTCAGAATCAATGAATCTACCAACTTGTATTCTTTCCTAGGGTGGTAATGTATTAAGTATTCATAATACTTTATCATCTCTAAGCATCTAATATGGAACATGTTCAACTCCTGTTATGTTAATATATATTCCAGACATTTATGTTTAGTATAAATATCAATTTTTTTTATATAGGTAATGCCTCCATAATATTGATGTAAAAACACTACTTCTAACTCAAAATGATTAGATTGGTGATTTATCTCCTGAATATTAAAATATCTTTTGTAGTAGGCAATAATGCTGATGTAATTACTAATAACACATTCCAATATGTTATTTATCATTAACTATAAATTAAAATCACTTCCCCATTATAGGGTATTATATGCATAGGCCCACTTACTAAACATTTCTACAGTTCCTTGAATTTTTCTATACATTCATCTATGTAGAGTAAATTTACACACTTCCCAGTTAACATTGTATGATGATTACATATTCATGATAAATTTTCCAAAAATAACATCAATAATATCCCTATAAATCAATAATTCTAGGGATCTCAGTCACCATATTCAGTCATTGAGAACATTCAATTGCCTCCATCATTGATGGATCTACTATAATACTATATATTGAGATTATGTGACCCAAAATTGAATCATTTTCCAGCCCAAATTGACAATTCATAAATTATTTATATAACTTCTCTATCCTTATGGTATTTAGACAAATTTTCATGTGATATTCATGATCTTACATTCGTTATGAATATATATGAGAATAATTAATAAAATCTACCACAAATAGATCATGGTAATCCCCAAAGACTATATTCATTAAATCAATGAAAGTAGAAAGAGAATTAATATGAGCCCAATGTATCACTATATATAAACAATGACAAAACATTGTATAGAAATTCATCATGGGTATATCCTATTTATTTACCCACAATGGTTTATATCCAAAATGAATGTCTATCATGGAAATTTTTTAAGATCTGCACTGTAGGTGATACAAGTCATCAATATGGGTAATATGATACTTGTTCATGATGGTGATCTAGTTCAACTCCCATAAATCTTTATAGAGTCTCAATGATCCATATTTATTTTTCAAAAAAAGTAGGGTGCACCCCAACATTACACCCATGGATATAAAGATCCCTTATAAACATTTTCATAGAGTTTCTCCCTCCATTTGTGCAACCCAATCGGAGCCGTTATATAAGCTGTCATTGAAATTATTGTTAGACCAGTTATAATTTATATTGAAAAACAATCTTCTCTTTTTGGTGGAAGGCTTGGAAACTTTTCATGATATAAAACCACAAAATCCCAAAAAAATATGAATATCAACAGTGTCTATTTTCTCCGAAACCTTTATTGATAAAAAAAAAATTTAATAGTAATTAATAAACATACACTAGTGATAATCTCCACATATAGGTCATACCTATTGTCACATAGAGGGATGATCATAGGAGGGTTTGAAATATCAATGAAAACTTCTATTCCTTTAAAATTGATTTGGGATTTCTATAGATAAATCCCATCAATGCCCATGATGACATAAAATTCTACCAATGGATGAATAAAATGAATTTCAAGAAGCATATTCCTATAAACATCAATTGGAGAGGAGTCATAGATTTGAGATACAATCATCATACCAAAAGGGGTTTCAATTTTAATTGCACATATAATTGTTTTGATGGCATCATAACACCCTTATAATGTAATTTAGATAAGAAAAAGTAGGTAGATCGAGAATCAAATATGACATTATCAGTTCTAAAGTGAATGGTATATGTATATTTCATCACATGATTATCACACCCCTTTCTATAAATATCAATTCCATGAGATCCCACCTTACCCCATGGCCTAATAGGATACTGACATAAATCATCATCACCAGACCTTGCATTTTAAAAGTGGTTAGCATAATTCTCATTCCCATTACAATCGTATCACTGAATCATGGGAGGTTCCTTCAATTAATCTTTATATATATTAATATTTGAGAAAAATTATTCCCATAATTTCAACAATAAATTACACAATGTCATTACATTCCACACATAATACACTTATTAGTCCGATTAAAAAAATGGTCCTTGTTAGTTCCGACATTTATAGAAAAATAGAAAAATAATCATATATTTCACATGGATTTTAGAGTTTAATTTTAAAACAATATTCCTTTTCTAGTCAAAACCAAGATGTTTATCTTTGTCTCTGAACTTCATTTCAACATTGATTTCATAATGTAAAATATCATCATAGCTAACAGAGCCTCTTATGGAGAACACCGTTCTAATACTTTCCTTTATGCCACAAAAACCTATCAAAATTACATTTAGGTTCATAGATAATTCTTAATAGGTACCTCAAAAGTCAGAGAAAAGTTTCCTTGTTGTTACCAAATTATTAATCATTTCTTTTATTCAACTCAAGGATCACCTTATTCATATTTGTAACAATAACCTAAGGAATTTAATAAATCAAAAATAGGTTCTTGAACTTATCCCAATACTGGTAATCAATCTCATTTTTGCCTTGTATTCTTTATAACATTCCACAACTCATATGGTTTTTATTCTAAAAAGTAATCAAATAGAATGTTCATCTCATGTTATGAAGAACTAAGAATGGTGAATATAGTTTCCACAGTACTGATCCATTTTTCATCAATAAGTTGATCAGATGACCTTCTAAAAGAAGGTGGATACTACCTCATGAAATACTTCATATAAATTTCCCCTAATTTTCTCACTTGAAGTCCACCATGATTCATTACTGGATAAATCTATGTTAGAATTACAAAGAGGTTTTTCATTCTGAATAACATTGATTATTTTTCTCAGAATTAAAATAATTTCATTGATAATCGCAATCACTAATATCATTGTTCCTTCTAGTTCCATACATTTTCTAAAACCAAATGCATAGTGTGAGAAAAAAATATTATATTCAGAAACCACAAAATAATGAAAATTCACTTACACGATGTCTATGTCTTGAAAACTTCATTAACCATTACCAAATTAGGTTTTTCATCATCAATTCATTGAAATAATATATTTAAATCCTTTTTAATGGTTCTTGAATAAATTTTTAATTCCCTAAACATATCACTCAAGAGTGTAAACCTAGCTGTGTAGCAAGGCCCATTTTCTTGCACCAGATTTCCCCGATTCCAGCCTAGAATATATTTTCAGAGTTATTATCCATAGGTACATATGTAATAGAGAAAAATCCACGTGTATTATCCCAAAAATAACATTATTTCTATAAAAACACTCCCTTTTACCCAACACAAAAATTCAGAGTCTTTTCTGAATAATTTCCTTATCCTTATATATATTTGTATACATGTATGTAGGTTTCTCACTATAGTTCTATCATCCTATCTTCAATAGGTCTACTAACCTTCTATTTGATACTGACTATTGAAACCCTATATTTTTTCAAATTAATATTACCTAACAGTTGCAGAATAATTAAAACATTATACAAATAAAATCACAAAGACTATACTAATCTAGATCCTTTGGAGACATGAAATCATAAAAAATGGTACATAAATGACATACATTATCTTCCACAAGGTTATTCCTTACTAGAACCCATATTAGACACACAAAACATAATACAAATCAATATAACCTTGTGGTACGAAACAAAAAATGTTTTGAGATCAAATGATCAGTAAGGGTTTACAAGGAATGTATGTAAGCAAAATCATTAGCATAGCAGTACCAGAACATGATCATACAAAGAGAAGATTGTACCAATATATCAATGATCATATACATGAATAATGGAAAAATCAAGGATGTTCAGAAGATATCAATCATATAGAAATAATGAATATAGGAATTGAATTAGTAATATAGGAATAAAACATTGAATTTTGGTAGACATATATTCATATATAATATGATTTCCATAGTATAAAAGGAATATCTACCGAGACTATCTTAATATTCATGTTTTATTATTTAACAATGCTTACACCCCATTCCAACCCTACATTACTGAACTGAGTTCACTCCCCATTACATCTTAGTAATAAAGAAATGAGTACATTTTTTTTCTAGTATGGTAATACTCAACCGTGTTCATTTTCCATTCCATCCATTTCTATCTGAAGAGATATAAATCATTACATTATTAATTATTTGGAGAAATTGGTCCCACCAAACATATAATGTAATCATACATACATGATCCACATGATCATAAATAATCATATCATAACATAGGAAAGTAATTTGGAATTATGAAAATGTAATCATATCATAACATGTGGAAATAGATAGGTTGCAAAATCATTTCATCATAAAAATTTCTCAAGGAAGAAATACGGTTTCAAAGGCATATATCCCATGAAATATAAATAGGTATCATAAAATTCATGTTATCAAAACATAACAAATTTAGAGAAAGAATATGAATGGTAGAGTTAAATAATTTCCCAAGAAAGGTATAAGTGACAACAATGGATGTTATCTTATATGATCAATTTTATAAAATTATATTTTAAAAATATTTCTAGAGGAAAATATCCTTTTTTCATAGAAAAAACTATTTTTTAAAAACATTTTAAAAAAATCCATTGAAAATAGTTTTGAAAACATATAAAAGGATAAACTAAAAATATAAACATTTTGTAAAAATATTTTCCTTTGAAAATGGTTATAAAATATCTTTTGAAAACATTTTTGAAAACGTGGTTATTTAATATAATAGATTTCTATCTAGATGGAGAGACAATCAGTTTTTACTTAAAAACATTTTATTAAGTACCAAATAGTAGAAACATTATATTAATATATGGATATTTCATCAATTAAAAAATGTGAATTAAACTCCTGAGTTTTCTTGTTATATGGATCATAATATTTAATCAAATTAATCATAAACATAAATATTCTAATAAATGATGATATTGTTTCAATTAACTATTATAACATGTATATGTGGTATCATACTCTATATGAAATATATTGAAATTAATTGAATCACAAAATATCATGAAAATATGGAAATTAATGATATAAAATATAAAATTAGTGTATATAATCCAGAAAAAATATTTAGTTGTATAACAGAAAAGGAGTCTCAATGAAGGAAAATAAGAGAAAACTATTTTACTAACATGGTAACATTTGATTCATAAATACCATGAAAGAAAATAAAAAATTAGATATTTGAATACCCAGAAAATTATTTATAATATACAATTAAAAAAATCTTGGTAGTACATATACGACACACAATGAAATATTTGGAAGCATAGAATCTATCTCACGGAAACAAAAAGTGAGAAATATTCCCTTACCTTCTGTCATGACTCTTGATGGATTCATTCAGAACAATAGTATAATACATATAAATTAATTTTAGATTGTATAAACAACTATATTTTTATATTCTAATACCATATATATTTTTATCTTGACCTTAATCTACCCTCTAGTTTATAATCCTTTGTTAAGGATTCCAATTGGGTAATATCCACTTTGGTCATGACATGTGTCTTAATTTGTTATATCATTGGTCCTTATACATATATCATTATTCCAAAATATGAAAAATGATATAAATATATTCTATATTCTATATATATGTGTTATAAAAATCTATATAATATTTATGTATGAAATTAAATACACCATTCTTGTAGATGTTATGCCATACAAAGACATAAATGTTGTTTTGGTTTTTCTTGTTGTATTGAAAGAAATATGGTAAAGGAAAAACTTGTGTATATATATATAAAACATAATTATAGCTGTATTATATTTTAAAATAAATAATATATGGAAACTATACAGATCCTTAAAACATTCTGTATAGTGTGTTAACAAATCTCATCACATTGAAGTGGATGTTTTGCACACATCATGAAACGAAATTGTTAACTTACATGAAATGGATAGTAAAAAATATATGTGTTTTAAAATGAATAAAAAGTATTAAATAAATTAAAAATATAATATATGAGATATATATTTATATTTTACATAAAAATTTCCACCAAGAGAGGTGATAAAAGAAAAAATGAAGAATTATCATTTGTTGAGGTTGTAATTCGCAGTAAACGTAAACAATATGTTCATTACCCATTAAGTGGAGGTGAATGTATGTTTATGTTGAGACAGTATATTAATATCATACTAGTTTATTTATAAAAATTGTGTTTTTATATAGGTATGCAATAAATAGAGTGTAGGGGGTGGAGAAATAAAATAAAAGAAAGGAGCTTGAGAAAATGTGTTATCTTTTAATAGGGAAAACACTTTTGTTTGTGCAAATAGTATTCCTTGGATATAGTTCATCCAATGGGAAGGATTAATGAATAAATATATTATTGTTTCAAATTGGATTGATCAAATATTTGAGGAATATAATTGGTTTTAGAGATATGAATACGAGGGATAAGTGGCAGCATTTTATTGGGAAGAGGGAGTGACACTCTTGTAAATATATGATGGGAGAATTACACCCATATTTCTCATGTTGAATGTGGATAAAATAATGATACAATGTCAATAAAATATAGTATATTATATAAATAAGGGAATAATATAAATTTTTGACTAGTTTATTGGTGGGTTAAGGCCACCAGGTTATGGTTTAGTCCCTTATAAATCTATAATTAACATTAATTGATGTAATTAATTTTAATTTTCTACTCTATTATATTAGTTAAAAAACATATTTTAATATATTATAATTTATAAATTATCCTTATCCCAAATATAAAATCATTTTTATAAAAATTATAATCACTAAATTGGGTGAATGCAATTTAAAATAAATCACACAGTACAGTCGAAAATGATGATTTTTAATGTAAAAACATTCAGAATCCTACTACGTATTTACATCAAATTTCAATTTTATATTGACCATAGTGACCTTAATTTTATTAATTGAGAAAAAAATTATCTTAATAATATTTAAAACCAATTTAATTTATTATTTTATTTTACAAATAAATTAGATGAAACAATAGTTTTTAATTAAAATCTGATAATTTCCATTATTCAACAAAAAATGATTTGTTCATAAAAATAAAAATAATTCCCACTAATATAATTTCAAAATTCTAAATTAAAATAAATTATTTTATCAAATGAAATTTATAATTTTTTCATAAATTAATTTCATTATTTTTCATAGAGGGACATAAAAATTAGTTTTCATTAGATAATTTAATTTTTAAACATATATGGGATTTTAAAAATTAAATCATTCAATATCAATATTTTTTATTTCTATATATATAATATAAAAATTAGTTGAATGCTATTTATTAATATTCATAATACTTCTTTTAATGGATAGGTTTTAATTTTCTAATTTACATAATTATAAAAATATAATGATGTTTCAAAGAAACATAGGGGATTCATGTAATGTATGAAAAATTATGATTCCATGAAACATATTCGATGTTGATGTTTCATTTAACGTATTTGAATTCCATTTTGTATGAAATGAATGTTTCTATTAGTTCATTGAAAGAAATAAATTAAAATAATATTTAATTGATAAAAAATTGTCTATAATAACATCGGTTGTTCCAAATAATGAATGTGGATTTAAATAAAAATTAAATATCATTTCATTGTTTTCAAATATCACAATAAGTTATGAACAATGATTTCATAAATTTTCCACATAAAGTTTTTTCATAAATCATTACCCCAAACTTTTGAACCCAAATAGAACCATGTTTTCCCAAAATACATGTAATATGATGAGACACATCGTATTACCCAATACATTAGAGTGATATATAATTATAGTACAACTCATCAAATCATACTATTAAAATTATCATACCTGAAATATTTAATGTAAAACCATTGTAGTTAGAAAATATACGATGGAATTGAATGGGTTTCATAAAGATTTCATGAAGAACTGTTTAACAAAAATTATTATGTTAAAAAAATAATAACTGAAAACATATTTTTATTAATTATAATTTTTTATTGAGTCATGGAAAAACATTCAAAAGGAGAAAAAGATCGGTTTTTAAATGAAAACATTTTTTTGGAAAATCAATTATCTCCGATAAAAAATTCATCTGGAAACGTGTATATTACTATAAAAAATTATAATGTAATGAAATGATATTTAATGAACATTATATAAATATCCATTATATTGTTGTCATAAATGATTTATAACCCACGAAAAACTATTTGGTTTCGAGAATCACCTTTCCCTAAATACCTCTTTACTTCATCTCCTTTCTGTCTCATGAATAATACAAATAGTTTTTAAAATAATAATATAGATGTGAAATATTGTCATTATTGATAATATTTATCAATTTTAATTTTTTTATTATATTTATAAATCAACATGGTTTATGGGAATCATTTTTTAAATCATGTTTTCGTTAAAAATTTTGGGGTTTTATTCTATATCTATATTTTTATGGAGTAAATTTATAAATAAGTACAATAAATTATATGATCCTAAATTAAATATAATTATACAATTTTTTTTAAAATATTTATTTCAGAAATCCACTTGTTATGGTACAAGAAAATTATTGTCATTTTTATCATTTCCAATTAACTAATGGTCGATAAAACATTGTCAAAAGAGGTGGAAATTGATGTTTGAAATTTATATATATCATGAATTTTATTTCTCCATTATATTAATATCATTAATATAATGTTAACATAATGAATAATTAATTTTAAATGATTATATTGTGAATTAAATTCAGAAAAAACAAATAGTAGAAGATAAAATAGAAAAAATAGATAGAGACATAATCTTTCCTGGGTGTATCTTCTCTAGTTTGATAGTAAAACTCACTTGATGTTTGGTGTCGTTTTACTCTATAACATTCATTGGAATTCTATGTTTCTTTAGATGTAGTATTTATGTAGATAGTTTAATTTGGAAATTGAGGGAGGGGTTGGTTTCTACATGGAGTGAGTGGTCTTATTTATAAATGACGAGTGGCATATATTTGGAATAAAATAATAAATAAATTACAAAATCATTGTTTAAAAATATAATACTAATTTTATTGACATTTTAAATTATATATTAATTTAATTAAATATTTATAATACTTAAATAACATAAAATTATGAATCTATAGTTTAAATACAAGAAAATATTTATAAAATGAGAAAATAATATTTAAATGAAATTTATTATATTTTTTAATTCAGAAATGTTTTTTTATTTGGAAAATATGATAATTTTTATCTAATGATTTATATATAAAATTTGAAATATTTTTTCCAACAGTATTGTTTTCAATATGATTAGGTCATCATTATATCATGAATGATGTAGTTTAAGATAGGTCATTATTGAGAAAATTGTATCTTTTACTATCCACTGAAAAACTGAATTATTTTATAAAAATAGATAAAAATATCCATTGCAAAATTTCAACATTAGTATTTTTATAAAAGGAATAATTTAATAAAAATATATTTATAACATAGGTATTTTTAGTTTTAAATATAAAAATTATTATTTTTATCAAACTCTTTATAATAAATTTTATTAAAAATATACTTATTTTTAAGTCGAATCCTTAATCAGGATATTAATTATTTTTAATAGAATAATATTTATTTTTTAAAAATTATGTCATACAAAATAATACTTATATAATAGTTTGTTATTAGGATGATTAATTACAATTCCAAAGCTCTTGTATCTATTCCCAATTGTTAGTTTATTACTATATTAATCACATTACTATTCTAGTTGTATATTTATCTAATAAAATACCACTTCATTATTCCAATGAAAATTTACTTCAATTCCATAAATGGTGATATATTTTGATTTCATGATAATTTGATTGCATTAGTAATATTTTTTTTTTCTTTTCTGTAGTGTGGATCAAAGGAAGATTATTATTTTATATTTGGGTGATCCATATTTTCCCATTTTATTTTTTTACTAAATATTATCTTTATATTGTAATATTAAAATAAATTGGATTAATAGCTAAAAAATTTAATGTTATATAATTATTAATTAATTTTCTATGGGTTTTTTCAATGTGTATATTCAATATAATACATATATAATATTATATATCACACATTTATATATGAAACAATTATCATTTAAAATATTGTAGTTGTTAAAATGCAATCATGTTTATCTCATGAGAAATAAATCTATTCCGAATATATGGGATGGATATATACGTCATTTCAATCTCAAAATAGAAATAATATATATACATTTTCTATGAGAACATAAGGCATTTAACAAATTATAATTCATAATAAAATAGGATTTATAAATAGTTTAGAAAAGCAAAACACTTTTAAAAGAAACAGTTTTCATAAACATTTCACCATTTCATTATACAATATCCCATTCAATTTAAATTTGTTTCATTGTTTTTTAATAATATTCATCAACTATCTATCAAAAAAATGAGTATGGTATCTTTGGAATATATACCCCATTAAAAATTGGTGAAATCAAGGGTTGTTATTTTTGGAGCATTTAAATACTAATAAAAGGCCATTTAAAAATTCATTATAAATACCAACATTCCATTTTTCTATTACTAAATTTATTATTTTAATTAATATAATAGAGAATAGGTTTTTTATAGATTATCATTTAAACATGTATTATAGGCTAAAAAATTTTCTTTTATAATGGATGTAAAATATATTCATTTTATACAACATAAAAAAACATTTCATTCATTCCAATGTGAGAAATGTTACAACAAACCATGTTTATAAAATAAAATTACTGTTTCATTAATTATATAAATTAAAATAAAAAATGTGTAAAAAATAATATCAATAATTAACTGAGATTATTAATATGTTTCTTAAAACATATTTTTTCAAAATACATGGATATCGAAGACCATGTATTTTTTCTTTGATATTAATGATGTAGATTTTCATTAAAAAATATTTTATTTATCATTATTATAAAACAAGAGGAATAAAACAAATGATAAAATGTATTTTCATGATTTTACTTGAAGTTAATAAAATTAAAATGTTTCATCTGGGGTATATCATAAAAAATTATCATTGGAAACTTATTCATAAATAATCCTGGTAAACAATGATATCATAATAGAAAACCCTTACCTTGAGTTTTCCATACATTGATAGAAGTCAATACCGATGAATGAGAAATTTGAATTTACTATACATATAAAATAAAATTAATTTCATACTTTTAATATTTTATATACTTTATTTAATACTTTTCATCAACATTATACATAATAAATAATTATTGAAATAATAATTTTCATGTGTAAATTATTTTTATTATAAAGAGTATTTATGTAAAGTTATTTTGTTACATATGAATTTATAATTGTTAAAATATAATATTTATTAATTATATATATATAGAGTTATATAAAAATGTTAACAAATTTTTTTTAATAACATCATCCATGGAGATTGCTGGTCATACGTATGCAAGAATGTATTTTTCAATTTATTCACGGATGGAATGAAATAAATATTAAGGAACATTTTTTAATATAATTATTATTTCAAATAAATCATATTTACTTATTAAATTTAGTCTCATTACCATCCATGGAAAAAGTAAATGTAAAAATAATCACATCTCATTATCAAGATGGTAGTCCACAATTATGTACATGTGAAATTATCTATTCCTAGTGAATTTGATCGTATATATAAAAATTAAATATTATAATTTCATAATTTTAAATAAGTCATAAATATAATATATAAAAATAAAATTATAGTAATAACCATCTATTAAATATTGTTATAAAAAATGAATTGTAACACTACGTGGAGATGAAAAGTTGTATGTACCCATGCAGGATACATTCACATTATATTTGTTTAGAATGAGGGTTTATAATGTGTTATTTATAATTATAATATCATTTCATAATATTACGTGTACTTAAATTATTATTTTATTTTAAATACCATATATTTAGGGGAGGTAAAGTAGAAAAGATATTAAAGTTATTATTTAAGGCGATTACATCTTCTTTAAAATGACCCCATTAGATCTTCTTTTTAGGGCTCTAGGATAGGTATTTTGGGTGTACATAGTCCTATAAAATATTTTTTGGTATATTTATGAGTGAACTTTTTATTGGGTTTTCAATATATAATGATCAATATGGTGTGATGATTTTTGAGAGGAGGTTTCATTTAATAATGTAGTTGAGTTGAAAATTTGAAATTTTTCAAATGATTAAATTGCTATTAAAATATAATCAAGAAAAAATTACTCCAAATAAAAAGTGATTCAAATATAATTCAATATAGTTTTTTAATCCCCTCATCCAATATAATTTATACTGTATTTATTTTAATTATAATACATCTTATTTTAATTAACCCATAGTTAATCCATTTTAATTTTAACCACTGTATCAAAATTTTCAACATTAATGCAATATAATTATTTATATATAAGGTGAAAATTGGATCATAATATACCAAGATATTAAATTTACAACCATTTCATATCAAAATTTTGTTATTTCTTGATTTTATTCCCTTAAAATATTTTTATAAAATATTAGCTGCATAAAATAAAAATGTTTTAAATTTCAAAAAAAAAACGATAAATTATGAAATAAAAAAGATATATAAAAAGTAATAAATTGAATATAATAATTGCAATGGAAAATTAATGGTCATATTGTTTTATAAAATAGTTGTTAAAATATAAATTACTCAAAATTTATAACATTTTTTATTTAAAAAAATTATTTTATTTTCCTCATAACTAAATAAATATTTTATGAGAATTAGAGAAGTATTAAATTAATTTAATAATACCAAAAAATAATAAATTAATTAATATAATTAACATAATTTTATTAATAAAAAAATTAATTTTAAATTTTATTCTTTAAATGTTTTTATCCCTATATAAACACATAAAAGATAGTTAAAAACTTAAATATTAACATTTTTAATGTTCTTTGATTTATATAATATAAATGTCATATTATTGTATATGTGACCATTAGTCTAATAATTTCCTGAATAAGGATATAATGTTTTAATCCCCTTCATCCAAAAAGGATTAAGATGAAATTTTTTTTCCTTATAACATTTTTATTCTAGATTATCTAGATATACCCTTTATTGAGGGATAAATTTTTCCGTGGTCAAAATTCAAATTGACTGAATGATTAAACTGGCATATTTAACAAATTTTAACAACAATGTTCTATATATTTAATATATTTTATATAATCCTTAAATATAAATGGATTTAATTAAATTTAATGTATGTTTCAAAAATTAGGTAAAAAATCATTTTAGAGAAAATATATTTTAATTATAAAAATAGATTTATTCTTGTCCTATATCATGAAAATTTATAATTTTGTTTTTATAAAAATGTATGGTCATATAAATAATATATATTTCAATTAAATAGTATTAATTTTTTAAATAACCTTTATTAATATAAAAATACATTCTTTCATGCTAGTAGTTTTTTAGGAAATTGTTACTTTTATTCTGTAGTAAATTTTTTATTATAATAATTTATACCTTATGAATAAAAAACTACCTTCATATCTAAGAGATTATACACTAGAATACCCAAAGAGAATAATTTTACTCATATTCTATGAATAATATGAAGGATAGTGCTATAAATTATTTCAACACTTACTCCGTTTCTTTACACTAACAATTTATATATACATTATTTATCATTTTAAAACATTATTTTATCCCTTACATGAATTATAAAAATATCATTTAACTTCCAAATAGATAAATAAAAAATTGATTCATTTCAATATTGAGTTGGATAAAAATTTCCTTAAAAATGACATTTTCTACCAAGGTTACAATGATGAATTTTTCCTAATTTTAGTTGGTTATTATTGGAGTTACCATTTTTCAACATGGAGATGACAACGGTTTTCTATTTTTTATTTGTGTATGATTTATTCTCATGGATTCATTTAATATGGGTCTTGATTTTTTCCAAGGATTAATCTAGTTCATAAATCATTGGAAAGATAGTTGATACACAATAAGATTCTCATTAGGGAGAAAAGTTTATTTCATTTATAGAGTCATTTCTAGATTCTATGATTAATATAAAGAGGATGTTCCAAGATCATTTAATATCAGTAATATTGATGAAGTTGGATTCATAGTTTTAGTGGATCCGTATGATCTTCAAAAAAATTTCAAATATTTTCATGTTTTCACATCATGGTCTCAGCTTCTATTAGAAGTGATATAAATATGGATCTTATGTCAACCTTAAAAATAAAATTTATCATTGTCAGATTTAGTATAATTGGAATATTATTCAAGTTAGAAAAGGTCATTTTTATTTCATCATTCATTTATGGAATGATCTCAAATATGTATTGAATTTTTGTAATCTACATCTTAGTCTAGGTGTACATTTAATTTATTAATTGGAATTCTATTTTAATCCTATCAATTAGAAGTAATGTAACGACCAAATGTGGGTAAAATCCATGGATTTGACTTGTTTACTTTTTATAACATGATCCTCAATTATCTTACTTCTTCTATGAGTACTCCCATCATGTTGGATCAAAATACATTAGAGGGGGCCGTGGGGTTTTTCCATGCCATCACATAGGAATTTACATTTAATCCAACCGTCCATATTTCATATCATTTATTTATACTGACATAAATATTGATATTAATGTACAATATGAACTATTTCCTCACTTTTATGTATTTTTCCTAGTCATGTGGCATTAAATTATTAATATTTGTTATTTTTAGAGTGATGAAAAAATAACAAAATAATAAAATGTAAAGAAGATAATTGGTGATGGGAAATATGAATATTTTCATTGAGAAAGATGGTTTCTCGAATAGTTTTATAAAAACAAATGAGAAGATTTTAGGTTCATAGCTCACAATGGATATTCAAAAAAAATCATGTGCCTATATTGTTTTGGAAGAGGGAAAGTGGATTAAAGCATCAGTTTAACATGGATCACCTAGTCCTGCCAATAATTTTTTTACATGAGGTGAAATATTAAGAGATATTAGGTGGTATTGAACACGATATGGCTATGTAAATCACAAAATATATACATTATTGGATATATCTAATATACAAGTATGTGTATGAGGATTTTGTTGTCCTTGAAGTCTCTCATAATATAATGAAATTTTTATATATGATGCGGGAGGAATGTGACCCTTCAAAACATATCTGGCATTCTTCTTTTAGTGATGATAAAAACTCTTTTAATTAACATTTTAATATATAATTACCCTAATACTGTATTTTAAATAAAAAAGATATGAATTTTTTTTTTGTAATTATGAATATTCAGAATCATAATGCCATTGATTCTTCTAATATGGCCCATTAAGAAAAGATCAATGATAAGGACACACTAAATGAAGGTGCTAGTAATGAATTTGTCAATGTCACTACTGGTGGTATCCTAATTCATGTCATATAATCTACTAATAATAAGGCTTAAATGCATCCTAATTCTAGTAAAAATAAGGTAAGGGGGAATGTACGAGGGTTTGACCCCCTGATGATGATCCAAATGAGGATTCAATTTTCAAATTTCCACAAGATAGAAAAGATTGAAACATCCAAATGGCTTAAGAATCAAATTCAGAATCATAAAACAATACTTATTTTTTATCTAAACCCAAATGCTCTAGATTTTATAGTATGAAGAGTTTTGGTTTTCATATAGTAGGAACTAATAGATTTTTGGTGTTGGTAAAAAATTTGTGGGTAATGTGTAATATCCTGAGATTTTAATAGAAAATTATTTTATTAAAAAATTAATTTTTACTTTATTAATTTCAATTATTTGTGTCAGATATTCCTTTCACATGAAACATGCTAGTATTATGTTACATGAAACATTGATTTAGAGTAAACATGACCAATCATTCTACGAAACACCATTTGAGTACTATAATTATATATATGAGAAAATTATTACCCATTCATTAAACATAGTAATATTTAAAGTTATAAATATATCTTGAATGTTTTTTCAAATTTTTTTATTTAAATAAAACATGTTCATAACAAAAGATATAATTTTTTGTAAAGTATTATTATGGATAAAAATACAGCTTTCACGGATGAACTATTTCTAATGTACTTGTGTGAATTTTTTTGACATATTTAACAATTGAATTTGATAAAATAAATTTCTTTTTTGAATTCTGAATTTCAAAATTAAATTTGGGTGAAATTTTGGTTTTTTTCTATGAAGCATCATTTTTGGATTAATAGTGACATGGACCATATTTTAATATCGAACTAATTTTCCATTTTATTTATTTATAAGATGAAAATTTATTTTAAATTTTTTAAAAGATTAATTATAATATATTTTAAACAATTAATTCAATTTATGTAATTGGAACCAATTTCATTTTAAAATTGGATAGGATACATATCAATATCTTGATCATTTTTACTTTTTACCCAGCATTGTCGACCCAACTGTATGATTATTTTTAAATTATTTTCTTGAAATTTTTTAATTGGTAATTTGGAAATTGGATTCATTATATTGATTCAGTATATTTTATAATGTATAATAATTAATATTAATATTTTTTGCAAAAATAATAATGAGTTATTTAATATTAATTATAACGACTATTGTTAAATATTGCTTAATAAGGGACTACACCATAACATTAAGGGCCAAAACAACAAACCCCATTGTATTAAACCCATTGGATGGAAATATTTTGAAATTATCAACCATTTTATCTACATTTAACCATTATTTAACCAATATCAATAAAAAAATGGTGGGTTTCCATTCGATTAATATATTTCACGAGTGCCACCCCTCATCCATTATAAAAGGCATCCTCTCCTCCAACATCCTCAAACATCTCATTCCACTTGAAATTAGATAAATTCCACACAAATATCTCTCTATGTTTCCTCCCATAGACTATGAAGGATCCTATTGTTTAGATTTCAATTCAAAGAATCCATTTGGATCAAACCTAAATGAGTTACCTGATTAAGAGGTATCACCCTCCCGCAAAGTCCTTTCATTTATTTCAGTTCTCTACTCGCTAAAATATTATTATTCCAAGATTATATAAAAAAATCATTTCTTAAATATATTAGGATGTTGTTAAACAATTTTTTCAACATGAAAATAGAAACATTTTTATATAATGGGTATGAAACATATCGTTCACGTCTATAGTGGACTATTTCCTCAATTAATGATTTTTGTTCAATTCTACTCTACCACCACTCATGATAGACCTTATTATGGTAAAAATATATATATATGTTATATGTTATATTTATTATTTTATAAAACACCTTTAATTATTTTACAACACATATAACTATAAATAATATTTGGTTTTAATATGATAATTTCATTTGGGGATGTGTGGACTACCACCACCTCAATATAAATTTTTTTTTCATACCCCCCATAGAATGTATTAATGATAGACTCAATGATTATATGTGATATATATGACATGATAAATATAATTTAATAATTATATATAAATATACATATATGAATTTTACATTTTTTCTGTCAACATGAAAATTAAATGAAAATAATTCTAATGACTATGTATAACTTAGCATCTCCATGAACATTGTATTCAGTTGTATAAATCTATATTATATTGACTATTATAATTCAAATATACCCAATATAAATTATATTTATATCATGTTTTAAATTATTAAATAATTCCATAATTATAATGAACAATGATATAAAAAATTAAGAGACAGGTAATGAACAATGTGAATATTATCAGAAGTGAAACCTTGAATGTGGATGGTTAGATAGAATGTAATATAAGACTGTAATCAAAACATATATGGTATTAAATAAAATAATAAGGTTCTAAAAATGATTTATAATTTACTAAAATTTAATATAGATGTGGTTTGATTTATTATGATGAGATTCAATAATCAAGGTAACATGGATTATATCTCGCATTTTATTTCTGTGAGATAAGATCTCAAATATTTTTTATATCAGATGGATTTAAAACCCATCACCTTCATATTTTTTTCGAAAATAAAATGAAGGTGTCTATATTAATTTTTATAATAATATTATATTATTAAAAACCATCTCGTCATTTAATTATAATTTTTTCATCGATCGAACATCAAAAATCCTTGAAATTTTTTCATGATTTCTCTTCTTCAAAACAAACATGTATAATACTAGTATAAAAATGAAACCAAATTTGGTTGGAATGATATCAATATTTTTTAATCATCCTTTAAGTGTAGTCAATATATTTTATTGAGGTTCATTCACTTTATTATTTGACATTATGGTCAATATATGGTCCGAACTAGAAGAGAAATAATTTTAGTTTTCATTTCATTATATTTCCATGGTTTTCATAATTTGAATTAATATCATTTTTAAATTTTTCTGAGATTTAACATCAAATCAATAATTATTTTAGGTAGAAGGAAGTTTGAATAAAAACAAATTCTATATTTACAAATTGACCTGATTTTTTTAATGACATCAATAAACATTATAGATAACCATCAAAACATTTTTGTATATATATATATATTCTAGTATAGAGAGTATATTGTTTGAAAAAACGGAAAATTCGGATTCCTCTATTCATTGATATTTAGTTCCATGAGAGGGATATTTAGAAAGAGAGAGGTCTATAAGAGAGAAATGATTTGTAACCATAGTTCATCGTCACATTTATATCCAAAATAAATAGTCCATAGTTCATTTGATAGAAGGGAGGTTGTTTTTATAGAAATTATTCTACGATATTATGTTTTATAAAATTTATCATCCATGTGTATTATTTTCAATATTTATAGATATTTAAAAAATTATTAATTTAATATTTTCAAAAATTTTATGTTAATAATTTTTTAGCCTATAATTAGAATGGGATTATTTAATTTAAAACAAATATTAATATTATGTAAAATTAATATATTATTTATTTTAATATAATATTTTTATTGAAATTCTAGTTTTTAATTTTTTATTGTTTTCTTAAAAAAATACGTGATTAATATCTTTTAATAAAATTAAAATTAATTTATAATTAATATTTATAATTTTAATTTTCTTATTGGTTTTTAGTTTCTCAAAATGTAATAAATATTACTAGATATGACAATATTTGATTATTTATTTGTATATTTAATGAATTCTAATATATGATTTTATTAACTTAAATTTTCTTATGTCCGTGTCATTTAAATGTATGTAATTATTTGCATGAATTTTTATTTCTCAAACAAGGTAATATGTTTCAATAATAGAAGTTATTAAATTTTTTTTAAAAAAAAATTGTATCATTTGTAATGGTTTTTAATGGGTTGTTAATTTGAAAGAGAGATTATATAAAATGTTCACTTAAAATAAAATTTGGCATTATTTTATGAAATGGGATGATGAGGGATGTGGAGTGAACTAATGAACACAACATGAAATTTTATTACTTTTATTACTTCTTCTAAAATCATGGTTATCATAAAATCATCCATGTATCATTTTATTATAAAAAATATATATTATTTTCATAATATTTTCAAAAAATTAATCCAAATTAATTTTTAAAATAATTTTTTTCAGTTGAAATAAAAAATTATAGTTAACTGGTAAAGTACATTAAAAATTATTTTATATATCAAATAATTGTATTTGATATAAAATTACGAAGGTGTATTTTAAAAAAAGTAGTTATTAATGAATTTTTCAAAGCTTTTATAACCCCTTACTAGGAAATTTGATGTTTATCTAATGTTAACCTATATTAATTCTTTAGTGTTTTAAATGTTCTAAGATGGACATCTACAATTAAGGTGATAACTCCTTTGAAGTGAATTAATTATTTTTACAATATATAATAACCAGAAAGGCCATATGTAAATTTTTAGAAGCTATATGAGGAATGATAATTGGAATTATAATATACTGTGTAACTGTTAAATATCTTTTTAATATATATAACCAGAACTGGATTTGTCGGTTGATCTATTTTGATTTGTTATTAGAGGAATGGTCTAGAACACTTGGAACGTATGTGATGTTGTTTGTAAAAATAAACAAGACATTATATTTTCTTTTTATCTTATTGTAAAATATATCTGCATAAAAATGTTGAAATCCAGCCATTTTATTTTTGGTTTATTCTGAAGATGAAAATTCATAATTTTCTTATAACTGAAAAAATAGTTTTCTTGGTGGAATTAATATAATTGATAGATAATGAAAAATCCCAAAAATTATATTCATAATTTATTTATATATATATATATTACTAAATATATTAATTTTCATTTTATCCAAACAAATAATTTGAGTTCCAAATTTTCAATTAATAAAAATAATAATTGGATATAATATATTTTAAAATTATCCAATTATAAATAAATTATTTAGATTAATCATGGGAAAATGTACATTAACCTGATTGTAATGTTTAATTTAATAAACAAAATTGTTGTGCATAATAAATCAATATTATGTAAATTAATTAAAATCAATAAAAAATTGTTTTAAAATGTTATTTAAATAAATTATATGTTATTGTAATCATTGGTGTTAGAAATCTATTTTAGAATAAAAAATAAAAAATCTATATTAATATTTAACTATAATTTTATATTTAATAAATTATGATTATGTGATATATAATATTTAATAAAAACATGATAATGTTGTATATAAATAATGTTCATCCACCAATTTTGTGTGCACCTAATATAAAGTGAAATGTAATATAATATATTATACATTTTCTATAACATTAAAAAATATTAATGTTATTATAATTTAATATAAAATATATGATACAATAAATTAATAATTATAATTATAAAATTAATAGGTTTTTGAAGTTAAAATATTGTTTATTATTTTATTAAAGTTTGTATATATTATAAAAATTATGATAATCTTCCTTTTTATTAAATATTAATTATAAATATTATTAAAAGTATATTGATATTATTAATAGTTTTTAATTAATAAAAATCATATATGATGGGTCACAATATACAGTAATCCTCAATTGGGGGGGGGTCTGATGGGATTTGATATAGGAAATGGGAGGGTTTGAGGCTCAGTCGGGGGGATTGACGAATAGTGGGTCCTTCAGGAAGAAGAGAGTTGAAAAACCAAGATCAAAAATTGGATCTTAATGGGGTTTTAATTTGATATTGTTTTGGAGAGAGATCGATCATCAAAGGATATATGAGTATTGGAGAAGATATTAGAGCTTGGAATGAGTGTGGATATTTGGTGTCAAGACCCATCTCCCAGGGGCCGTGTCGTAACTACCCCAATCCCACCTTCCATAGGCCAGGGGCTGGCGACTAGCACCAAAGGTAAAAATCCCTATAACTGGGAAGACATTGCATTTATACAATGTAAATTCACACAACAGAAAACAAGCAGATGCAAACTCAAAGTAAATTAGTATAACAAATGTGCTAAAACTACAAATGGGATAGAAATACAAGCCCAACAGAAAGGTACAACAAGAACTAAAAAGATAGTACAACTGAAAAGACAACATCTGAAAGGTGAAGTAGCACCCGGATCATCCTTCGAGTTCCTACCTGAAGGGTAGGCACATATATACTCCTCAGCACTCGGCGCCTATCGGTCCGCTCCGTGATCCATCACGCCGAGTCTCCACCTCCGTTTACCGTCCAGTCCTCTTACACTCTACCTCGGTCAGTGCTGTCCGTCGTCTGCATCCAACACAATGAGGAGCGGGAATAGCCCATGCAGGGGTGAGTATAACGATACTCAGTAGGGACCCCGAGACCCTCATGGTCTCACACAATCCAACAAGGATAAACCATAAAGAAATATCTCAATATATAAACTTTAATTAGGTATATTCCCATACATATACCTATGTTATCAAGTAACCCATCTCAATCATAAGGAAAACACAAAGTTCATTGACTCAGCTCAAACTATGATTTTTATTCACGATGTCGAAAGCACAACTAATGGAGACCTCCTACTTTGTCGAGCACAATAGTCCCATCGCAACTCTAAGGTACTACTCACTAACCTTAGACTGCTGAGGTACTCCTCCTCTGCCGACTACCGCAGGTATGTCTCCGTAACACAATAGTGATCCCAGCCATGGGCATTCTGCCCCAACATAGTTGAACACATTCTAATAGAATATAGAGGTACTCCTCCTATTGAGTACTGTGGGTCTGCCTCCCCAACACAGTAACGCTCCTTTGCCATGGGTCTGCCACCCCAACATAGTAGTGCTCCCCACTGGGCTAGTCAAGTCACTCCGAAACGAATTGGACCAGCAGTCATCAGGTCTCAGCCAGCTACAAGGTCTCCGAACTCCGTACGCTCATCTCCTGGAGGATCCGCTCTACGGGCTACTTTTTGATACTCCATGTGTCCCGCAATCTCATGTGTAAGTATCTTAAAGGACTTCCTCGTCATTGGGTTCTCAATGCAATAGACGGTACCTCAATCAGACGCCTGGTCTGTGAGTTATTATCCTTTTAATACCGAGGGCCCGGTTGGCTTCGTGTACGAACCAACCCGGCCATATCTCAATTGAACCCCGAACTCCCATGTGGTATACTCAAAGGAACCATTTCTCAACGATATTACCAACGTCGCTGACGGTTCGTCAAACGGACGTCCGGTTTGAGAGTTATTGGCTTTTCCATTCCAGGGGCCCGGTTGGCTTTTGGTTACAATCCAACTCGGTCATACTCCAAATGCTTCCAAGCCTTTAGTGGTGTATGCTAAAAGAACTTTCTCTTCAAAATAATTCCAACGTAGTTGACGGCAAGTTAATCGGACTTCCAGTCCTTAAGTTATAAGTGTTTCCGCTCTGAGGGTCCGGTTGGTTTTGGGTTCAATCCGACCCAGTCGTACACAAACTTCGCCAAAACATTGAGTATAATATACTGAAATTACCACCTCGATCCAAGGAATCCTACCCAGCTGACAGTGCATCGATTGGAGATCCGTAGCTCGTGTTATGAGTGTTTAAACGATTATTGTCTGAAAAAGGGCGTCTGGGCCCGGTCCGACCCGACCCAACCCACCCTATGTCGGCCCGGAAGGGCGTGGCCTGGCTCGGATGGCCAGGCCTGGCCCGCGGCTGGTGCAGCCGCAGCTCGTCCTGCCTGGCTGGGTGGAGGGCTCGGCCTCCTCAGCTAGCGCGGCAATAAGCCGCACCCCTCCATCTCCGGAATGGAAAAGCTGTTCTGGTCTTCCTCCACCACGGTGGCACAGCCGCTGCGGGCTGCTCTGGAAGCATGCCGCTTCCACCATCCCCAACCACCGGACGAGATCTAGGGGTCCGTTTTTCCAACAGTCTATTCCTATTTCTCTCCCAGACCCGCTCTTCACAACGATTACTACAAATCACCGTTGCGGCCCCGTTTCGTCGTCGCTCGTCAATCCGCTCATAGAAAAAAACCTGCGGAGGGTGGTCAGGCCATGTTTTTTGGGCCCATTCCCTCCACGTTAGGCATTATCAATTGTCCAAAGACAATCATAAATTCATGTAGAACGAATAAAAAATTTATTCAAATAATATTGACGAAATCCACCCTACATCGATTATGACGTTGCAAGTCGTCGAGCCGCAAAAGATGACAAGCGTCAAGGAAGAACGACATCATGGGGAGACAGCGTCAATTATTTGACGTAGACTAAGAAAGGCAAAAGGAGGCTCGTCGTCGGTTTTACCAGCGAGTGTCTCTTTCTCCTTTGGATTGGCCAAATATCGACAACGTTGGGTGATGTTCCTCAGTGGTTCTTCATTGGAAGGCTGGTGTTCTTCGTTGAGAAAATAACACCCTACACTATTTCCCAACGCTCTCTCACCCAAACCTCTCAACACAACGAAAGCCCCAAAAATAATAGAAAAGAGATTATTTTTATTCACACATTCCATTAAAAATTCAAACAACTTAATTAATTTAAGAGGTTGAATTCATTAATTAAAATATGATGGCATACATTTAAGAGGGGGAGAGGGAATTGAAGAGTTCTCATAATAAGGGGGAGTTGAAGGGGTATTGAAGAGAGTTATGAGAGGTGAATGGTTGGGGATCGTGTGGGCCCCACCTCACAAATATCCACATATGAGAATTTAGGTGGTTGTGGGTTCCACCCTTAACTTCCCATTGTAATATATAACTACCATAGATATAAAACAAATGTGTACTACAAATTTTATTTCTTTTAATCTAAATCCCCAATTATTAAATTTCATCCTGTATAAAACGCAACTATGGTAAAGGTCTCCTTAAGGAATTAACAGCGCTGTGAGTTCATCAATGCCCCCAGATTTCAATTCCGACCACCGGTTTAAAAGACAGAAAAACATGCACGTTCGTTTACTAAATGTAATGGAAAAAAACTTCAAAAATTGATTCTGGACACACCGCGCATCGGAATCAAGTTCCGTCAAAATATACAGACTCCTAAAATTCCACATAATATTGAAAAAAATTTACTTGAAAATTATGTGACAATACATTACTCCCACCTCCGAGATTTACATCCCTGTAATGCTACAAACACAGACAATGAAAACAAAAGAGGTTACTGAGCACGTATTTGAGCCTCCATCTCCCATGTGCTCTATAGGAGGTTCCCGGGCTGCCAAGGAACGAGCACCTGGGGAATCCACCATCCACATAGGACCCGTTCGTGTCAATCCTCATTCTCTACTGGAACATCTGTTAATGTCGTCCCGTGGTCGATGATGACAGATATGTCATGCACACATCTCCTCGTTGAGATACGTGGATGACGTCGTCCACCCGTTGCAACTAAAGTTGAAAGGCCAGGTGGTAAGCCACCTCTCCTACTCTGTTGAGGACCTTGTACGGTCCGATGAATCATGCAGATAACATGCTTCCCCAGCCATTTCTCCATAGACCTCGTCGAGGTGAGACCCGTAAGAAAACATGATCGCCATCTTCAAACTCCAATGGTCTCTGTCTCCCATCAGAATTGGTCTTTCTTCTGATATGTGTCGTCTTCATCCTCTCCTGGATGATCTGCACCTTCTCTGGTAGCCTCAAGTTGAGCGCCTTGTTCAACCTCTAACTCTGCTCCTGAAAGGCTCTTCTAGCATCTCTCTGACAACACAAAGGGTTTTCCCCATCTTTGTCAATGTTAAAAGTGGTGCATCAACATAGATAAGTCTAGATCGCATCTAAGTCTAGCCAACTCATTAGTGTTCGACTGCACCCACTTACGCAAGATTCCATCCTGTGATGCCTGGGGCTTCCTTTTCTCTGACCAAGGAAAACCCATCCCAACATTGTAGGTAAACCACAACCTTTTTTCCTAATACAGTCAATATGTGTATGAAATGTGGTTGCCCAGTCCATACCCAAACTAATGCTGTAAGGCCTCGATGCTTCCACCATGAGGTTCCAACCGAAAATATCACCTCATGGGTCAGATCACACTATCATAGTAACTGTGATTATCTAGTCTCCTCCCAAATAAATATCCAGACATGAGGTTCAATTCAACAGCTTAACCGGAAACTCGAGGTCTGGTACAAGATTTGTGGAAGGAATAAATGTTTCGTACCATTTTTTGTTATTACATAAACTAGTAGTAGACATATACCATACCTCAAATCATTCATGGAGCCCTTTGGTCATATTCCATTACAGCATGCAGCTACTCCCTTCCCCTACCCTCCTGCTCCCTGATCCTGGTGGGGTCTACTAAGGCGGGTGGTTATAACATGTCGAAATGTACATCACCACATGCTGCCCTCCTAGATCTTCTTCCACATCTCTGATCTGCTGATTTATTTATCCTTAACACTTCCTCTTCTTAAAACATTTTACACGCCCATGTCTCTGAGACTTCTGTCAGTTTCTTCCTTCCCACTGCTAACATTCACTAGCTGTTTGCATTCATCCAAAAAACATTCAACTAGACAGGTTATCTCTAGGACCCTAGCATAAGTAGGAATGAATAGAGGAATATATGATGGCTCAGATATCCTTTAATCTCACCTCATTTGGTATCCTGATCCCAAAATCACTTATCTTATTGTATTCATCAAGTACCCAGAATGATCGGTATGCCTCGATGAATACTCAGCTATCAACATGTCGTCCTGTCGAAGCTGTATAAGCTCTATAAAACTTTCATCCACCTCCAAAAGCCATTCCTCAGCCGCTTGTGAGTTGTGCTCACCACAGAACCTAAAGGGTATCTTATGTTGAAACACGTGTAAGGAACTGAACTGACATGTCTCATCTACCGGTACCGCTGGTTGTAATTGCAGACCAACATGTAGTGATATAACTGGCGCACTACACGAAGGTACTATCTCAGGTATTGTTCCATGTTCCTAAGACTCTTCGCTATGTGGACCAACCTCATGGTCACTCATTGAGAAACTCTAGTAGATAACATCACCATATGATCTACTAGTGTCTAAAATAGGTGTAGATCTCTAGCAATCGCCTCCAGCCAGTCCACTGCTTCCGGGGAATCTGTTTCACCTCGTAACCTCGGAGGCCTCTACTGCTGGAACTTGTGCAATGTGCTATGTCAATGTGCACTGTCCGCTAGTATGGCTGGAGGCATCTGCTGCCCAATGGGTGGTGGTGCTACTGCTACACCTCCCGAAGGTGTCAACATAGAAAGAGGGCCTTACACCGGAGCCTCATCGCTTGGTGGGCCGTCATCGGTTACTCTCTCGAAACACCAACTGGATATCTGCATGGAGTCATCCAGAACAGATGTGACACAGTCAAATGATTTATACCTGGTAAGCAGACCTGGTTTGATCTGAATTAATGAAAAACTTTGAAAACACACACGAAAACAGTGTTTTTGTGCATTGAGTTGGAATTCAGTAGTCTAGGTCTTGGGGTATGGATACGTCAGCCACCGGACAAACACTATACTACCAGAACCGAAACCCCAACTCATTATGCTTAACACTATTTCTTCATGGAAAGAAAATATCAGAGTTCTATGTTCTGCGGTAGAACCGACTCCTCTGATACCAATTTGTCATGACCCGTCCCCCTGGGCCCATGTCGTAACTATCCCAAGCCCGTCTTCCATAGGCCAGGGGCTGGAGACTGGCACCAAAGGCGTAAATCCCTGTAACTGGGAAGGAATTGCCTTTATAAAATGTCAATTGACACAACTATATAACAAGGGGGAAAACACTAAGTAAAGTAGTATAACAAGTGAGCTGAAAGTACAAAGGGGCCGAAAATACAAGCCCAACTGAAAGGTACAGCTACAACTGAAAGAAAAGTACAACTAAAAAGATAAAAGATTAAAGTTGAAGCATCTCCTGGATTGTCCTACAGGTTCCTACCTGAAAGGTAGGTATATATGTCTTCCTCGTCACTCCACATCTATTGGTCTTCTCCGTGTGCCACCACACCGAGTCTCCACCTCTGGGTACCATCCAGTCCTCGTACACTCTACCTCAATCAGCGATGTCCGTCGTTTGCATCAAATACAATGAGATGAGGGCATAGCCCATGCAGGGTTGAGTATAACGATACACTGTTGGGACCCTAAGACCCTCAAGGTCTCACAAAATCCAACAAGGATAAACCACAAGGAATTATCTCAATGTGCGGGCATAGCCCGTGCATGGGTGAGTATAACGATTCTCAGTAGGGACCCCGAGACCCTCAAGGTCTCACAAAATCCAACAAGGTTAAACCACCAAGAAAGATTTCAACAGATAACCTTTACTTAGGTATATTCCCATACATATACCTAAGTTATCGTGAAACCCATCTCAATCATGAGGAAAACACAAAGGTTATTGACTCAACTCAAACTATGATTTTTATTCACGATGTCAAAAGCACATCTGCTATAGTACTCATCTTCTGTCGAGCACAGTAGTCATGTCGCGACTCTGAGGTGCTACTCACTAACATTAAACTGCTGTGGTACTCCTCCTCTGTCGAGTACACCAGTTATGTCGCCCCAACACAGTAGTGATCCCCACCATGGGTTTGCCGCCCCAACATAGTAGCACAACCCCTAATAGACTACAGTGGTACCTCTCATGTCGATTAGCACGGGTCTGCCGCCCCAAAATTGTAGCGCTCCTCCATCATGGGTCGGCCACCCCAACATAGTAGTGCTCCCCACTGGTCTCATCAAATCACTCCGAAACGAATCGTACAAGTAGTCATCACGTCCCAGCCAGCTACAAGGTCTCCGAACTCTGTATGCTCATCTCCGGGAGGATCCGCTCCATGAGATACTTTTGATACTCCAAGTGTCCTATAATCTCACGTGTAGGTATCTCATTGGACCGCCTCGTCATAGGGGTCTCAATGCAACAGACGGCGCGTCAATCGGATGCCCGGTATGTGAGTTATTAGACTTTTTATCCCGAGGGCCCGATTAGATTCCTGTATGAACCAACCTGGACATATCTCAACTGTATCCCATACTACTATTAGGTATACTCAAAGGAACTGTTTCTCAATGAGATTATCAATGATGCTGACGGTTCGTCAAACATACGTTCTGTCTGAGAGTTATTAGATTTTCCGTTCCAGGGGCGCGGTTGGATTTTGGGTACAATCCAACCCGTACATACTCAAACTACATCCAAGATTTTAGTGGAGTATGAAAAAAGAGCTGTACAATCAATATAAATCCTACATAGTTGACGGAACGCCAATCAGACATCCGGTCCTTAAGTTATAAACATTTCCGCTCCGAGGGCCCTGTTGGTTTCAGGTTCGAACCAACCGGACCATACACAAACTTCACTGAAACCTTGAGTGAAATATTCCAAAATGACAAACTTGGTACAAGGAATCCTACGCAGTTGACAGTGAATCGATCGGAGGTCTGTAGCTCAAGTTATAGGCGTTTAAATGATTATGGTCCGAAAAAGAGGGTCTCGGGCCTGTTCGACCCGACCCAACCCACCCTGGGTCTGCCCGAAAAAGAACAAACATTTAGAGCCATGATTCATTCATCTACTCGGAAGGTCTCCAATCTAGATGAGCTTATTTCCATTAAATAGTGTAGATCCAATGTGAATGATTTTGGAATCTATTTTAAGAGTATTCTACAACATGATTTATAGTAGTTTTAGGATGGGGTGGAAAGATTGAGGCATTTTGATGAGGAATTGCATCCATATTTCAAATTCTAGGTAACCACATTTATGTTGAAACCTTATAATGAGGTGTTTTAAATAGTGTAGTTCGTCTAGATTATTTAATGTAGAACTAAATCATCATGAGTGGGGTGTGATAAAAAGGAATCACGAAGAAGAAATATTGTCTCGGGTTCCCAGTTGTACGGATATAAGAGATTCTAATAGGATCGGGGTAGGTCCAAACCATCAATGTATACTTTATCCTAGTTAAGTTCCACTCAAACATATTTTAAGGGATCATATTAATATTTTTCTTATAGAGGATGGGGTCCCCAACAAAGAGGGTGAATTACCTTTCTGAGTAGTTAGTGTGCACAAGTTGTTCCCTATAAGGATCCTCCATTGAGGTAGATCAATTCGAGGAAGTAGTAGTATGTTTCTATTTTTTATCAGTTATGAATAATTGTTGTGGTCATAAAAAAACCGAAGGATTCACCCCATTCTCAGAGAGAAGATCACGACTATAGAGGTGGTCGGCCACATGGTTATAGAGGCCATGGGTCAAATTATGGATAGATTCATGCTTTAGAGTTGTCAAAAAAGGGAGACAAATGTAAATTGAGGAATCATTTGTCTATTTAATTCATGGGTTCTATCATTTTTTATAAAATAGAAACCAAATCCTTCATATCAACTTCTCTTTTCCTATATTTCAGACATCATATTGAGAGGCTTTAGTTTGCATTGCATTTACTATGAATGTTGGATGTCGAGATGACTTTCTTTAATTGTGTAAAAACATTGAGATATTGTTGACATAGCAATACTCTTGGGGATATTTCATTTTTTATGGTTTAAAAAATATGAAATTATCATCATCATGTATTGGTTTTATTTGTTGCAGGATATTGTGGATTTCTATAGGAGTCAGGTTTTGATCATTGATGCTGATGAAGACTGATCATTGCTTATTGGTGAGCGAGACACTTAAATGGGTTAGAGTAATGTTTCTTCCTTATCATCCTCAATGGATGAGTTAATTATAAGTTATCTGGATTTTCAACATTTAGTTTTTCATAGGGTTTTAGAATAGTACACTAATGTCTGTCCCCATGAGGTTTTAGGGTTACCCACACTGTGAGATATCGAGCTCGAGATTGAACTGACACCGAGTTTGTCCTATCTCAATTCATCCATAATAGAAGGATCATTCTATGTTTCGAGAGGTGTGTATTCAAATTGATGGTCATTGTTATGTATCTTTGTTTAAAATAGTGTGTCACAATATGGTGCAATGGTTTTGTCCATAAATAAGGATGATGGTAGTTTGTAGTTGTGTAAAAATAATCATCTCAAGAACCAAGTGACAAAAATGAAATACTATCAGCTTCTACATTTTCATGAATTAATTGGTCAACTAGTAGGTGAACGTTTGTTCTTGATGATCAATTTGTAGTTATTATATCATTATATACATGTAAAGGATGAGGATATCCCGGAGATATATTTATATTATTGTCATGGGATTTATGAGTTCATTGTTATTCCATTAGGGGCAATGAGTACTAAAAATATAGACCTTGGGTAAATTAACTCAACATTCCATGATTACATGGATATGTTTATGGATCTTTTCATCGATGAAAATCGTGTGTACTTCATGTCTAATTAGGATCCAATAGAGCATGTGTGTGCCATTTTAGGATATCTAAGTCCTGAATAGCAATTTAGGAAGTTATAGAAATTTGAGATTTTGTTTTGCGAAGTACATTTCATATGACATGTTCTATTCTAGTAGGGTGTAGTTTTGGATCTATTGATGATAGGATCAAGTGTGACTTGATAGCCACCATGATAGTAGGAGAGGTTATAGGTTTCAATGGTCTAATAGGATATTGAAGTAGGTTCATAGTTTATTTTTCAGGGATTTTGACTCCCCTAATAGTGATTAGTATATATTATTAGACATTATTTTGTATGGATTAGTGTCATAAAACTTTTCAGAATCTAAAGGAGAACCTTTTTTGTGATCTAGTTCTTTATCTTCTTGCTGAAGGAGTTCAGTTTGAGGCTTTTTTTTGATGATTTACAACCTGGTTTGGGAAATGTTCTGATGCAGAAGAAATCATTCATTTCATATTGTCAAAACAGTTACATTCCCCTAAACATTACTATTTCACTAATTATATTTAGTTAGTGTATGTGGTTTTCACCAAGTTGTTATGGATTAATTACCTCATCGGTGAGTGTTTTGCAGTATTCATCGATCATTATAGCCTATGATATGATTTCGCCCAACGTGACTCGAACCCTTGTCAATATTGATGGATGGTTTTGTTACTAAATTACAACATTCTATTTTCATATACACCACGAAAATGAAATTTTAACGAAGATGCGTTGAGCACAATTTAGGTTGTGATGCAGTGCATGAATAAGGTGATTCAATGAGTGTAATGGAAGAAAATTCATCATTACATGTTGGTATTCAAGAATTAAGGGGAAAATGTTATCTCTATTATATAATTGGGTAGTTATCTCTTGTGCATCAAGTGGAGGATTCCCAATTAATGGATCATATGGGGGTGTATTGGAGAGACTGAGTTGTCTGTGGGGGGCCCCAAATGGTTGGTCTAAGGATAAAGGACACCTAGTGTTGTTTCAGGGAAGGCCTTTAATTCCATTGCAAATGTTTGAGATGGTTCATATAGAGTTCCATAGTTATCACTTGGAGTTACATTTTTACATGAAAAAAATATACTGAGCCTTCAGAGGACAGTTTTGGAGGCATTGTTTGAGGCATGAAGTTTTAGAGATTGTTTCTTGATGTTTGGTCTTCAAGAAGATTAAGTCCATGCATCATGTACTAAGTGGGTTTCTCTATACATTAGTTGTTCCTCAACGGAAGTGGTAGGAAATCGGGATTGACTATGTAACTAGTTTACCTCAATCTATAAGAGGATATGTCATTATATGGGTGGTAGTTAATTGTTAGATAAAACTGTACCACCTAATGGAGATTAAGGATTCGATCTCATTAGAGGTTTTTTAGAAATATCTCAAGGATGTGTCAGAATACATGGGGTCTTGATTATGACCATTTTTAATGAGGTCCTCATTTTAAATATTTGGTGTGGACATGTATCTAGAATTCATTTTTTATCTACAATGACATAACGATTGTTTTCTTCTCCACGTGGATGGTTAGATAGAGCAGACAATCTAGACACTTTATTACATGTTTCTCTCAAGTGTCCTTGATTTTGGAGGTTATTTTATGACGCACATGTAATTGATAAATTTATACTAGAACAATAGTTTTTAATTCACCATTAGTATGGTGCTGTTTGAATCCTTTTATGGAAGACCATTATGTTCTCTATTGTGATGTAAAGGGGTATGAGATTCAGAAAATTCTCATGCCAAACCTAGTATAGAATACCATAGACATTGTTTAGGTGATTCTTAAAATAAATAAGGCCACACCTGATCATCGTTAATCTTATATCTATCATAGGAGGTGGCCTCAGAAGTTCTACATTATGGATCAAGTCTCCCAAAAGGTGGGTTCCCCTCATGGTAAGAGAAGGTTTTTTCATGGTAGTAAGCTTCCTCTCTAGTTTTTTGGGCCATCTGAGTTGTTGTCTCATGTCCAAGCCATGTAGTATCAGTTAGTGAATAACTATAGATGAGTGGGGTAAAATAAGTATTTAGGGGTCACAACTCCACTATTATCTTCATAGAGACTCTCACATCATTGATTGGGGTGATATTGATGTAGAGGATAAAGAGACCTTTATGGAGTGGATATTAGAGATCTAGTAATGCTAGGAGAAGGTGTTTTGTGAGCATGCTATCACCCTGGTTCTTGTATTTTGGTGGCAAGGTGGTGTGGAGGAGAGTACCTAGGAACATGAGTGGCAGATACACTCTCAGTAGCCTGAGCTATTTTATGTTTAGCTCTTCTCTTGTAATGTTGTTACTTTTAGGGATGTATACTATTCATATTTGTGAGACGAATATATGATTTTATAATTCTATAATACTATCTTTTGAGTAATATCTCCACTTGGATAGTTTTTAGGAGCTTTTTGTTGTTGTCTATTGGGTTTTCACTTGTTCTTTGACGAATAGGTTGAGCTCCTATGGTGTTGACATCCTTGAGAGGCATCTCATGGGGTGGGTATTTTAAAAAAACCCCAGTTCGTTTTTCCCTCTAGGTTGGTTTTGAATTCTCTAGGATGAGAATGTTTTTAATGTTATATAATATAAAGTTCTAAATCCATGTAGATCAACCCTTTTCATGTTCTCAGGTCTTGTATAGACTGGTGGTGGCTCGGAGGAAGCCTAGAGGGACATAGTTGTTGAGAAATGGTAGTAGGGATCTTTCTGGTGTGAAAGTGGGTTTCAATCAATGTAGATGAATTTAATAATAACTACTCGTAGATAACGTACATAGAAATTAATTCAAAATTTATGAATACCCAATAAAAATAAATGAAATCCATGGAAAGATCATATTGGTATAGAGTTTTTAGAAACAAAAAAATATAAACTACTTTTTCGAAAGTCATCTAAATTGTTTCCCATTTATTTCTTCCTTACTATACCCCTTTTTTTAATACCATACTTAATATATATTTTAACAACATGGAGGAAAAAATCATAAGAAATTGTGATCCTAGATTTAATTTAAAGTTAAAAAGGGATATATCAATCATATAATATTCATATAAACATAACATTAGAAAATATTTTCCTGTATTTGAATGATCGTGATATAATGTCATGGGATAAATCATAAATGTTCATAAGAATTAATGAATATAATCCCAGAAGGCAGAACATAAGAAATGAAATTGTTTAGCATATAAATAATCATATAAACAGATATAATATTAGTCAATGTTCATTTCCAATACCATCGTAGCAGACATAGTACTTTACTAAACCGAGCTCACTCCTCATTCTAGAACTGTATAACATAACCGATATAATTTCATGTTCTAGTCCAGTGTATGTCATGATATATAAATTATTACCCAGTACCTTTCACGGAGATATAGTTCATACCACTCTCATAATAAAATCATTTTTACATTTTCCCCAAAAAATAAACCAATCATCATTGCATAACCCAATGAATTGAATAGGTTTCATAAACATCATTCTATCATAACACAATTATGGTCAAAAAAATATTTAATAAATAGAATTCCATAAAAACATAATAAAACCTTGAGAATAACAATGACACTATACCTGAGACATAGCCCTATTAAATAGTTCTATCATAGAGAAAATTAATTGTGTAATGTTTTATATATCATTAGACAACAATGGGATATAAGTCAGTGGTCTTGATCGACAATCAAAGACAGGTGCATCTAGATTCACTATGGAAACACCTATATTTTGATCCACTATTTTGATGGTATTGTTCCTTAACATTGAAATATGAAATGTATTTCCATATATTTAATGGATCCGCACTATTTTGCCAGAATATTACGGTTCATGATTTATTCATGATAATTTCACATGATTATGGACCGTGTTTTCTAAAATGGTAATTTTTATGGAATCAACCATGTTTATGATATATAATAGTATTGATATTAAAATCATAATTTATGATAACTTAATCTGAGTATTATTTACAGGTTCAAATGATCATTGATAGATTCCACGTATGTTTACACAACCAGATTATTAAAGATTACACATTTATTTGTTTTCTTCCATATGTGATGAAGAATGGTTCAAATAGGGTATTCCTTTGTGGTGTAATATTAGATAAGATAATTTTTTTAGATGATGAATATCATTCCTAAAAAAAATAAATTATACATAGTCTATAAACACTATAAACCATTACAGTTCTAGATTATAGATTATTGTTATTATTTATTTTTCTTTTATGAAGATGTGAGATATAGTGGGGAGATGCGTGTATCATTACAATTATTATCACTGTAGGTTTTAATTTATTTTTCAGATTACAGTAAGAAATTTTTTATTAAAACCATGGGGATATGACTCATTATAGTATAAAATCCAAGAGATCTAAAAATGATCCTTAATGACCTAGGATAATCCTAATGTTTCAATGAATATAATTCTATGGTTTAGGCATTATATAAATGTTTTTCTTCATAATTATGTAATTATCCAATGGGATTATTTTTTCTCATTTAATGTTTTCTGGTCTTATTTACTGGTTGAACCCTGAAGGAAACCTATAATTGATGACATAAAATGAATTTATTTTCCTCCTCAAAAACAAAACATTTATGTATATTAAATATAAAATATTGTTCCATTGATCACAATACATTTTCATGTTATGAATCATGACAAGTTTCCATTTGATAAAAGCTGGGAACAACATACTATTGAATCATTCATGTTTAAGTATCTAACTTCCTTTAGTGGGTCTTATAATAAAATAATGTAAGAGTGGTAGATCAAAACCACAATAAAAATTATTTTCATTTCTTCATTGACTGGTTCATGAAAAACATTCAATAACAATTTATTATCTAGAAGGAAAATAAGATAAATGGTGGAGTCATATCAAGAACATAAGGCATGTGGAAAAGACTGAATCTATTAAATTTGATTAGTTTGATAGTATTTTATTAAATAAGATAATTACTTATATTTGATGTTAAAATATGGAGAATGTATTTTTTAAGATGAATAGAATTGATGACGAATCCAGTTTTACTTATGAGGAAACTTTTATAAGGATTTCATAGAATGCCTCTAGTTTAATTATCTTCAATGAATGAAATATTTATTGATTAATATTTGGAATAATACCACATATCTAAAAGGAATTAGCTATATGAGTCGTTATTATCTATGAATAAATCATTTTATACTCACTCAAATTAGACATGATAATTAGATAATAAACCATTCCCCTAGATTTAAAAATAAACATGACATTCATACTATTTCCAGGATTTTAGGATGTTTTCTTTTGCAATATTCATGATTGATGGATAGTGGTTACGTTAAGTTATTAAATTTAATATTCCCTTGAATTGTATTGATTCATTTATATTACATTGAATGTAATAATCAAATCAAATTTCATTGTGAATTGGAATTTTAAATTTGAATAGCATGAACAATGGATAAAAATCTACATTTCCAAAGGAATTCAAAATTGGGGTATGATTTTAATTCGAAGGGAATTATGAAATTGTATTTTGTTAATTGATTATTTGAAAAAAATTACTATAGTGATTTAATAAGAAAATAATGTTATTTTTATCTTAAAAAATATATTAATTGGTAAAAAACATGTGTTATGGATTTTAATGTGAAATTGGAATATTGAAAATAGAAATGGGGTGATCATATTTTAATTTGTATCTAAATAGTTTTCACATTTTTGAGTAATTGATTGATAACATTTGAGCTAAGGTATATAGTGGGTTATTTGGTACAAACACACTAGGATGATAATTCCCTAAAAATGGATTGGTGCTTTTAAAACTCTAAAAAAACCTAAATCAGATGATATTTTCCTTAATGGGATATTGATGAGTCCTCTTTGGCATACGTTTGATAAATGTTTTTAGAAATTTGAGTGACCATTGATATGATATAGTTTGGGATACAATAACATTTAAAAATCATTCCATATAGACGACGACCATGCTACTTATTGTCATTTTCATGATATAGATTCCATTTAATGTTGAACTATTTTACTCATAAAAAGTAATGTACATACAATATTTTATATAAAAATATTTCTTATAACATTTTATGGGATATTTCCATAAATTGAAATGAAAAGACTGTTTGATATAAATTCAAAATTGAACCACGATTCCGGTTTTATTTGGAATTCATCGTATTTTATGATTCATTTTCATGGAAACATATTATAGAAAACATGGTGTGACCCTACCGAGAATCTATATTACACTCTAACTATGCCTTTAATAATTTTTTAGTTTTTTTTATTCATCGATGGAGAAATGGGAATCCATCCATTATAAGTTATTATAGTTTTTGATTATTTGATCTTGGATTCATGTCTGTGTTAGGGATTGAGTTTTTTATATTTTCTTTCAGGTAATTTTGTGATGTACTCATTGGTGTGTGATATAACTATTTGACTTTCGGTACTATCACCATTCAAAATATTCTTTGATATTGAATATTTGTGTCCATTTAATTGACCTTTTAGGTGAAAAAACTGTTCATATTGTTATATTTTTTGAATTCATGTTCTTGTCGCTTTATCATGGTGGTCAAGAATACACATATGGCTATTTCAGTGCTGGATTGATAATCAGAGATACGAGGTATCTGGGATAAATCATGTAAATGTGTCATTAGAGGTTTAGGTTAAGCATCATGACATGATGTCCGTGTGTATTTGAGAAATATTTTTTGAACAAAAAGATTCTTGTATGTGGTTCCCTATTCAACAATAAATGCAATGATATTTAAGTCATCATGGGTTGTTTGGAGATTACATATTGATTATTTCTTCTTTTATTTTCCCATGTTTTTATTTATATAGGATGAAATAAATATATTTTTATATATCTAATTGGGTTTATTTCCATGATAATATTTACTTATTGTTAATCTATTTAATCATTTGATGTCTTAAGTTATGTTTACTAACATTATGTGGAATCATACCTCTGAGATTACATTTGAATATGATCCAAGATAAGTCTATTGATAAACCAAATGGAGAAAATCATCATGTGAACCGGATTCTGGTTGAGGCTATAGTGAATGTTCTCCATGCTATGGTATGCAAACGAAACCCATTCCCATTTAGCCGCCAGCTATGGAACCTCATAGGGATGAATTCTATAGTCATTCTGTAGATTTTCGTAACAAAATTTTAAAAAATCTCCCGTTATATTATATTCCTTATGATTTTGTGGATTTGTTAAGTAGGATTGAATTGTTTTTTTTTCATTGAGATTCTAGAAGTGATAAATATAAAATGTTCCACCATCAAGATAGAGGTACAAAACAACAGATGGTGTGACAAGATGGTGATGGAAAATAAGAAAAATTCCTTAGCGGGGAAGAATATTAAATTTATTTTCATTGACATGTTTTAACTAGAATTATTAGTGTGGAAAAATGCTATGAATTATTTGAAACATGAGTTGGATGGAAGAACCGTGACTGGGTATGTAAATATTTTTTCTATGATTGTGATGTTTTACTAAAATTTGAATCAAATGAGAAGATGAAGACTCTATGGTTTGATATGGGAATTCAATAAGATATCCACTGTAAGATTTTCAGGCATAGGAAATATTTTTACTCTATAGTTCTTGGATATAATACATATTGACAAGTTATTCCTTGTTAGAATTTAAGGGATTATGAGAGTTCCTTTTTCTAATGTAGAATTTCGTTGCGTTCCTCCAAACAAAAAATATTCTGTAATGATTATCATAGAGGTCTATGAATGAAGGGTTCTTTAATACCTCCAGAGGATTCTAGATGAGTCCCTTTTATATTTTAACAATGTTGAAATCCTGGAAACTGATAAAAAAATTCCCTATAGAACCTATTATATGAGGTTCTTATAGAATTCATGCGACATGAAGATGTTCTATAATATCTTATATGCAATAGGTAATGTCCTAGGATGAAAAAATCATTAATTTACTATGGTTTATTTATATGATTCATAATATTAGGGTTTTTTTCATAATATATATATTCATGTTTCTTCACGCCTTGTAAGTGTCTCATCATGATGAATATTCAGGTCCAGTTACTAAGAGTGGTATCATCCCTATAGTTGCTATCCCAATTGAATAAATTATTTGAAACTGGTTCATCTCATTTATTCATCTCTACTAATATAGTGAACCTAATGAAAATTCATTTAGAGAATTTTTTCTTCTGTGATTAATATAACACACACCCCTTAGAATAGAGGGTGAGCAGGGTCTTCGTTATTCTACTTGTGTTTTATCATTATCAGATATTGATCTTTCTTTGGATTTTATAGTTCCTGAAATGAAATAACATGACTTCTTATTTAGAATATATATTTTCTATTCTGATTAGCCTCAAATTGAATGGTATCATCGATGGGTCTATTTAACTCACTTGATAGGGTGTGTCTTAACATTCTGTTAGAGTGGTACCCTAGGTTGAGTAGAGCTAGAACATCTCATTCCTTGTTTGGGAAAGTTATATAATCTTTTTATTTTGACCTTGAGTGACACACATATAATGATTATCTCTACCATATTTTATCAACTTCCATGGTCTTTTTTTCGATATGAAATATATGGTTTCTAAACTGGTAAGGGAGGTTGAGGATTTTATTGATTTAGTGTCTTATACTCATAAAATATTTATACATTCTTACCCTTTAGAAAGAACTGAAATTATTTATTTGGAGACTCGGTTGGTTTCCAATTTATTTAATGAATTTATACTAAAATCGTAAATGATTCTTTGGTTCATTTACTCATCCTCATTCATTAGGAATGAGATCAAATCTATATGGATATAATAAGTTTATATATCATTTTGTGACACCTTTGTTAGTGTCTATCCCCATTTCAAGGAAAGATTCTGGTTCAAATAGTCTATATATTTATTACCATTAGGTAAATAAATTCAAAATAAAGAACAAGTATCTATTAAATTATATTCATTATTTATGTGATGAGTTGAAATGGGATAATTTGTCCACATAGATTGATATTTGGTCTAGTAATCTATAGTTGGGAATACAAGAATTAGAAATTTAGATAACCACATTTTATAGTAGGAATCACTGATATGGGTATCATCTAATTCCATATGGTCTAACCCATGAACTAATAGTATTTATATCATTTGTTGGTAGAATGTTAACATAAATTCATGATATATTCTGGGTGAAATCTTTGTATGATATCTGTATTGACTCTATGTTTGATGAGGATAAAGGTCACCTTTTGAGAGAATTTCTATACATTTTTTTATAAATATGTAACTTTACTTACGGATAAAAAAAATTTAATTTATGGATTTTATAAGGGATGTTCTTGGGAAATGTGTTGTAAAAAAATGGTATAATATTTTTTAGGGGAATGGTTTAACATGTATTTAGACCTTACGATCATGAGTTTTATCATCTGTCAAAAATATTTTAATATCTTTTAGCGATTTTAGGTAGAGTACCTAAATTATTTTTACTTTGAAATTTCTTATAACAAAAGGAATGGAAATTTTTTATTTACATGGTACAAAAATATCCAAACATGACCATCAAAGAATCATTATTAGATTTTAACTTGATGGATCTTTTTTTCCAGATTCATATTAGCGTTTTAGATTTAGGGGATGAGGTTTTTCACTGACAATGTTCTAAAGACCTACCGAATTTTATAAATTATTTGTTAGGAAAAACTAATTTAGTATGATTTATGTATTGTTATGATATCTCTTTATAGTGGGGATACTATTTACGACTGTTTATTATCTAGGTTTGGTATTCTATGCTTATGGAACTCGTAATTTATACCTTTTCAATTAAGGAAATATGTTATGGTGTATTTCCCAAAATCATACTCAGTTTTGCATCGAGGAAAAAAATATGTTCAATGACATGCATTTAGAATTATGGGGGAATGGTATGAGACTATACATCACTAAATTTATTTAATGGTTATGTACATGATAACAAGTCAAGGATGATTATCTAAAACCTTCGAGTTTTAGTCATCCCATTCTAATGCCGACATGGATGTGGGATGTGATCACTTATATACATTGAGTTTTGGTATCCATCTAACCATGGGAAAATAATATAATATGGTTTGTGATCAATCAGATGACTGAATTTTCTCACATCATACACATTAATGATACAATAGAAGTTGAGGAGTTGAGAAATCATTATCTGAAGGAGATTAATTTTCATCCCATAGTTCCTTGTTATATAGTATCTGATAAAGATCCCCATATTTTTAAATCATTTTGAGAGGCCTTCAGTTTGAATGGGTATCTCAAGTTCTTTTAATTATGGAATAACTTTCGTAAACTGATGAACAAATAGTGTGTAATAAAAAAGTCATGAGGATATACTTTTGGCATAATTAATCTATTTTTGTGGAGCTTATGATGACCATTTGGGTCTGTTTGAGTTTTTTATAACAATAGATACTAGTTGGTTATCAAAATGAATAGTTTAGAGGCCTATCATAGTCAACTAGTAAATATATATTGTGTTTGTTTGAGATAGAAGAAAATTATTTGTTGGACATGTATTGGTCCAATAGAAGACAACAATTATTCAATTTATTTGTCAATGGATTTTTGTTGAACATTAATGAACTAAATATTATGTTGATCTTAATTTTAGACCAAGGTATTTTCAGATGGTGATCATTTGTTATAAGGTTTCACCACTTTGGGTAATCTAATGCATACGAGGAAATGTAATCATTTTCCAAATTTTGTTTACCATATGTGGTTATTAAGGATGTGGTAATGTAGAATAAAATTTGGAACTTCCGCCGTTATTTTCAAAGATACATAATTTGTTCTATGTATTATAGCTATAAAGGTAACATTATAATCCATATCATGTTCTGAGGTGGAGTGATCAGGGAATCAATCCATAATTATATATAACTATGAATCTAGTTGGGATAGTTGATTATAAAACCAAGGTACTTTATCATTGTATGGTAAAATTGGATTTATTGATATCATAACATTACTATGAAATTCATGAGATGTGGTATAGAGAGAGAGGCATTGTTGAGAGACTAGTTTCTATGCCTTTTTGATATGTATTCTTTTAGATTGGATAATGTGGAATGAATGTTTCGATGATGTGGATGTTGTAACAAAATGTTTCTAAATTAATCTACTCCTCAACCCCACCTTTTTTACCATGGTTTGTTTGGGGTTAAACCTGTTTTTATTCAATATAAATGAATGATTTTTTTTTGACAATTTCATGTTTTTTAATAATGGAACACAATTTTTAAATCCATTCATCTTATTAGAGGACAACTTAGTTATAGATAATAGTTTAAAAAAATTTTTAACTTCCACGATTATAGTGCAGATATTGTCTTTATTTAATAATGTCTTATAATTTTACAATCTTCCATATAACCTTCATCTGAATAATAAACCAGGGTATTGTATTTTTCTATGTATTAAGCGCACAGAATAACCCATTTTATCTATTCAATAATTATTTTGAAGTGGATCGGAGTTTGGAGAAACCCTTTTATATATACCTCTGGTATGATATCTTCTCTCATTCCATCACTCCAACTATAATCTTGATTAACCTATCAACTTTATTATATCATCTTGTTATTTATGGATCTAATATTTTTTTTAATCTATTGTTGATTCATTGATCTCTTTTTCCATCTTGCGTCATTGGAATATAGAATTGTTCATACTCTCTTTCATGAGATTTTTTTATTATTTCTAGGTGGATCGGTTGCGATATGTCATTTAATAAAACATTTATTCTCTTGATTTATATAAATTTCATTCAACTAAATTTTGAAACACGATTTCAGTGAAATTTTTTATTTGAAATTGGATTTGAAAATATTTTGGGGATACCACGAATTCTAATCTAATTGATAATTGGGGTGTGAATTGAAGTTGATGAAAAATGTGGAATTTATTTGTGGAATATTATATTCGGAAAATAGGATTTTAATTTATTTGATATGAATATATTGTTGGATTTATCTTTGAAAATGAATGAATTGATTAAAAACCCATGTAATGGGATTTTAAAAGAAGTTGACATTTTTAAACATGAAATGTGATGATTTTGTTTTAAACTATTCAAAAATAATTTTACAATTATCGACTAATTTTTTGAGAATATGCATGAATTAGTAGTTAGTGGTTTATTTTCGAAAAACACCCTTGGATGGTAATTCCCTAGAAACAGATTAATTCATTTCAACACTGCCAAAAACCTATTTCGGAAATCTTATTCCAAAAAGGATATTGATGTGTCCTCTTTGGTTGGTTTCTGAGGGACATTTGTGCACATTACTATGATCACTAATATTATATGTGTGAGGAACACATAACTAGGAACAATCATACCATATGGATGATGATAAGGTATATTTTTTATTGAATTACTTGATATAAAAACAATTGAATGTGTATTTTTTTACTCATTCCATGTGATATATAAAAAATATTTTGTATTATTTTTTTTACATAATCCACTGTATGTAATGAGTCCATCATTTGAGACAAACAAAGATTTATTAAAAATTAAAAATAACTATCATGCCTATATTATTTTAAATTTAAAATATTAATGTTTTTATTTATTTGGAATCATATTATGGAAGACTTAGAGAGAGAAACTGGGATTTTAGCTCAAACCCATCATTTTCATTCATGGGTATGTATATTTTATTCATCCATGTTCGAGAAAGTGGAATGAGACACTTGGAAGTGGTTGTTTTTTTGATTTATTGGTTAAGGAGTGTTGCGTTCATTAGGACATGGGTTTTTATCATGTCTTATATGTATTTTTGTTATGTAGTGATAAGGTTTTGATATACATGTATAACTTTTTGTATAGTCTCCATTGGGAGTTTTCATTGAGAATTCTAATTTTTATCATTTTATTATGTAGTAGATGAAGAAAAATCAATCCATGTTTTATCTTCTACAATACCATGTGATTTTTCCCAACCTAAGAGAATTAGGTAAACCCTTTGGGGTTTGTTAGTGCTGGATCTTCTATCATAGTACTATGTTATACAAATTATTTCATGACATTACATCACAAAAATGTTAAATGTTTTATGACATGACATTATATTAATAGTGCATGCTATTTATCTTTACTGCATTAGATATCAATCTTTTTCTTGTTTAGATTGTATCCATTATATTATTCATTGGAATATTTTCTGAAGCCTTTAATTTTTTATAACCCATTAAATACTCAAAATATCTATTATCGTTTTATTCCTCATCCTTAATTATCTTACCCAATTTAATAATTTGGTTATGTAAATAGTTTTATTTATATAATATAAATCATAACAATGAACTATCCTATTTTAGACACTATATATAATTTCATGGATTTTAAATAAATTTGAGTAAAATAGATTATAATCATTATTGTAATTAGTTTTTAATAACTAAAAATTTCTGCATTTTGTTTTTGGGTTTTCATGAAACCAATTTCTTCTCATATTGAAAAAAAAAATCTTATATCCTAATCAATTGTAGAACTAAAAAAGGACAACCAATCACTATCCACTCCATTAAATGAAAATTGAGTATTCATTAGAATGAATGTATATTTATGTGATTTTTTTCTAAATTTTAGTGATAAAAACTAAACATATTATTCAATAAAAATTTGATGTATTTTTTGGGTTCTGATGGTTTTAATATTCCTATATTTTTTGTGATATTTCATCTAAATATAAAATTTGAATCAAAATATCATTTCCAGAAGAATTTTTTAGTTCATTGGATTCATTTTTTTATCATTAAAATGATATTGATAATATGATCCTAGGATCCTTTTCTTAAACATTGAGGAAATTGGGAAGATAATCCTCATAAAAAAGAATACATAAAATAAAAATCTACCATATGATATTTTTATGAGTTAACTTGAACCACTTCTAGATTTAATAAATTTATAACTTAACTATAGTAATTACATGATTAGAATATTATTCTATTCCTCAATGGGAATTATTATTTCCTAAAAATAATTTCTTATCATTTATATATAACCATCATGTATCTTATTTTAATATTATAAATAATTAATAGAAAATATTTACTATTTGTATTGATCAATAACAATATGTCATAAACATCAATAAAATCATTTTATTTTCTTCTAGTGGATATATATTTTTCTCTATACCATTCTTGGATTTTTCTTTCTAATGGATTTCATTAAGAAACTTTTGTTTTAATTATAAAATTTCTATAAACATAACATACATAAAGCTTTTTGAATATTATTTTAGAGTTAGGATTATATATTTCAATAACTATTGATCCAAAAAGTCCTCTATATATCTTATAACTTTGTTATTTTTAATGAACTCTTCTTGATATTCAATAAAAGATAAACAAATAAATGAGAAAATTTCCTTAGTTAAATACTCTTTGATTCATTAAACATAAAAATTATTCACTATATAAATACTTCTGCACGTGATATTTTCCACATTTATGTGCATCATCAATTGGACTATATTAAAATCAAATATTAGTGTTGTAATATTCATATAGCAAAAATGAATAATCTAATGTGGATTTATATTTTATCATCTTAATCATTGAATTTCCCTAACTTATTCTCTAACAATGATATGATTGATTTATGTATGATTATATACAATTAATGTTTTCATTTCTACCCCTTTAATAATTACTCATGACAATTTAATTTCTATCATATATTTATTCTTACAGTTATTTTTTATCATAAAAAATATTATATTTAGATTTAGTAAATATAAATACCGCTTATAGATATGAACATCAAGATTAATATAGATGATAAAACGAATAAATGAAATACTCACATTAAAATAATTCAATTATTTGTTGACCTTTGAGATATGTTTCAAATTTATATTCTCTATATACATATATCTCTACCATGGGGATGAATTGGTGTACCAAATACTTCTCTAATTCAACTACTTTATTATATAACGGCACCTAATTCAATGATTGGACGACACTATCTCCTTTCTGAATTGAAAATTAATTATAAAATATAAACATATCAATAATAAAATCAATGTATAATGATTTTTACATGATCAACTCAAAAATGTGTGTTTATGCCCTTGGTGGGTTCTAGGTGTTATCACACACACACACATTGGATTAATATTTTATTCCATAATATTTAAAGTATAAATGTTATATAAATTGTCCCATGAACCGAGTACCAACTATTTTACATAAACCACACCCACATGAATATTAAATACCCCATTATAATTTATTATATTCTATAACCATCCAAATACATTATTTAATGACCATCGTCAATTGGTTCATATTAAATGCCATATCACCCAGTTATTTCCAATATCCAATACAATATTAAAAATATTGAATATATACACAGTTATATAGGAATAAAAAACTATATCTATTATATTAAATTATATTAGTCTTCCTTACTAATCTTCAATTTTTACAAAAACATTTAATGCATTCATGTCATCTTCTTGCCTCACAAAAATCAATACATGATATTTCAAGTAATTTTTTTAAAGTACATCAAAACATGAAATAATAATAAGTATCAAATACATTTATTTACAACTATAACCTTATTCATATTCAATAAGATTTATTCTTATATTTTATCCCCCTCTCCAAACTATTTTTCTACTTACACGTTGATGTTTTTTAGTAGATAACATACAATCACATCTTCATTTTTATCAGATCATATTCTTTATTGTTTGTCATATTTTTTATCAATGATATATGTTGAAAATAATATAACCTTATAATGTATAATTTTTTAAGAAAAATGGTCAAATAGCTTCTCTATCAATTATATCCAAGAAAAAATATCCAAAATAATATTATTCCATATGGTAAAAATGTAAATATTCCTCGAAATATGCACCATAAAAATTAATTGTTTGTTTTGATATTTCAAGAATTAATAATGTTGATAAATCAATTTTTATTTATTCCAATTTAATAACATAAATCTCCTCATATTTATATTTTATATATTTTCATAATTAACTAAAAATATTTAATGATCAAGTTAATGTGAATTAATCTATTTTAGAGTAAATATTTATTAACAGTGTTATATTATTAAAAAACATAGATATTGACATATCATTAATCACATGTTCACTACAAGGATGCAAGATAATATATGAAATAGTGATTAATGATGCATCTTCTTCATTATAATTACACATCACCAAAAAATATATTTTTATTCATATGTATTTTTTGGCTGTATCTAACACAACCATTAAAAACATCATGTTTATCTTTTGTAACATTTTTTTATCTTATGTGAGTCTATATAAATTTTATATGTAATTACACAACTAAAATTCATAGTTAAATAAGCCAGTACAAACATTATTATCTAATTCCAAATAAATGTTTTTCTTATAATACATAGAGATAACCATTTACAATATCTATTTAATTTTATATTCTATTTTATACTCGTAATTTACACTTAGGAAAACCCAATAACCATTAGATATTACTTTTATAATACATATATTTTTGCGTTCCATTCTAGAATATCTGATTTTATAGGATACATCAATGTGTTTTCTTTTCATATATTTGTTGACACTGTAATATTCTTTTCTACATAACCTTAATTTATAAAATTAGATTTATTGGTGATATTTTAGAATCAAATTAATTCTAGCATTAAAAATAATAAAATAATATTACATATTTCATTTACATAATTACATATTTTTATGCATCCAATTCTAGTCCAATTTTACAAAATTATATAAATTTAAAACAGAAAAATTTAATTTCATCCTTCTCAAAATTTATGAAAACATCCCCATCCAGATAAATCAATATTGACTCATTATAGATATTTTTTGAAAATTAATTCCAAATATATACACTTTTCACAATGGATTGGTTTAATTTTTTATTAATGCAAATCAAATTTGTAAAATAATTTCACAAATAATTAAGTCATTTCTAGTAACATTAAATTAACTCATATAATTTCTTTCAATTTAGATTAATTATTTTTTAGATTTTAATTTACCAACAAAATAAATATTTCCATGAATTCTTCCACTTTATATAAATCATCTGTTAACCTCAAATTTATCAAAAATAATAATTATAACATAATTGAGGAATAATAAATTAATCAATTTTGTAAACTCACTATCATCATTTCATATTCCTAGATATTTTGTAACGCCTTTATAAAAGTATATTATTTATTATAATTCATAATCCATGAAACTTCATTTCATATCAATAATCATTTCATATTGTTTTATAGTCATCATGAAATATTGGTATAATCTCAATTTATAAATTCAAGTGTATTTTTTTCTACTCAATATTTGAATAATAATATATAAAATTGAACCGTCTAATTTTTAATTTTACAATCCATAACAAAAAAAATCTTTTAACATAAAAAAACATAAAGGTACATCAAAAGTTCATGATCCGTGACATTACTAAATAATCATAGAATATTCAAAATTAATCATATATTGACAAAAATTATTTTTCACTTCACCCATTATCTTATTGAAAACTATTCTTGGGTACAAAAAACTAATTTAACGATTCTATTTCAATACATAACAAAATGAATTTATATTGGAATCAAATACAACAAATGAACAGTGTGACTGACAATAAGCATTATGGTTTCAAAGAAGATCCCTTATTGAAGGAATATGTGGTATTATTTAATATATATGTTTTCATGTTTATAATTATAGAACTAACCGCCCCATATAAAAAATAGTATAAAATTTTAATATTTTTGTAATTTTAGAAAACACTTTGGAGCCTAAGACATAATTTTGTTAACATTGTAATTAATAAAAATGATATAATTACATCATATAGATAAATGGTAAATAAAAAAATTATTTCACTAAGAATTCGTATAATATTTTATTATCCAACAATTTCTAGGTAGTATGTAATTCATCATAAAAAATCTATATGTTTCCTAATTCTCTACAACATGCAACTTTTTAGAAAATTCAACTCTATATTGAACTCCACCAAATATAAAACATTATATATAGTAGCTTTCATAGAAAAAAAAATATTATTATGATATTATACATAAAAATTATTTTTTAATTTATGATTTGAAATAAAATGGATTATTGTGGCTATAATAGATGATTTATACCTCAAAATGGATCCCTTGTGGGATCATTCTGCATCCCTACTGTCAGTATCCAACATATGTGGAAATATTTCAATAAATATAGTTGATAGAGTGTAATTATGGAATAATTTATTAATTAATATAATTGAAATAATAAAATTCTCAATATTAATAAAAATCATTAAAAATAAAATTTCCTTCCTTGATGCTAAAATAACATCTGATTTGATACCCTTTATAGACATATTTTTAGTGCCCACTTATGAAATCAATATGTCAGTTATGATAATTTTTTAATTTTATTTATATTTTATTCCATATTATAAAAAAATGAACTCTTTCATAGGTTGAATTCTTGTTTATTATAACCTAATACCATGTATAATTATCTTTAATAGAAAATGTACAATTATTAAATAAATGAACATCATAATAATACATTTCATAATTAATTTAAGAACTATGGTCTTATCATTTTCCATAAATATGAAGTTCCCATTAATAGAAAATTTTGATTCCAAAAGATGTATACTATGGAAATTATAAGACACCACCAGATATCATAATTATTATCCTCTATATTCCTTGGATTAAAAATAATCCTAAAATCTTCTATAAAATCCAACTTGTTCAATGCCATGATCCGGGAAAAATCATTTAATTCATTTACAACATCTAACATCCCAGGTAAATAAAGAATAAAGAATTTTCATATTTATAAATATTTAAGAATTAAATATTAATTTTATTTTAAATGGGTTGCTATGTTCGATAGCGTACCCGATACGCAACGATGAGTTTCTTTAAAACTTACGTTGCACACAAGTAATAAAATAAGATTATTTTAAATGTTATTTAACGAGTAGCCGTTGTACTGGCGGGAATGGATAGAAATAACTAAAATATGATTAGATATGTTTTTAAATGTTTATACATTTACCCAATAAAAGATAAAGGCTTAATATACAGAAAGAGTTCAATTTTAGGGCATATATACTCTAATTTTCACTAAAGGTTCACTTATCACATTTTAATGGTGAACCGTCATTAAATATAGTTTTGATCACTGTTATACTTAATTTTGGACCAAATATAACTCTTATTTAGAATCGGGACATCAAAATTTACTTTGTGTAAATTTTTGGTACCTTTCTGATAAAGTTCATTTTTTTATGAATAGTGTAAGATGTTGTATTTTAATTCAAAACCACTTTTTAATATAAATTATTTATATGATTAGATTATCTTTTGAATTGGTTTTAAAGTGAAATTAGAAAATATTTTTACCAGTTAATCCAATGGTGGTCATTGGAATCAATTTCACTTTGAAATTGGACTTAAACTGGAGTCAATCTTTTGATACTTATTGTTTCACAAAAACACGCTATTTGTCATGACATCGGGAATTAATTATTAAATTAATTAATTTGACTTATATGTTTTGAATTTTGTAAAATGGATTTCATTTTTGAATTCGGAATATCAAATATAGCTTAGGGTGAATTTTTGGTAATTTTCTGAAAAACTTCAATTTTTGATGAATAGTGAAACCACTAAGTGGTAATCAAGCGAACTGATTTTTCAGTTAAATGAAAGTTTACCACTAATGTGTATTGAATTTTGAAAATCCGACATACATGGTTTTCATTAATAAGTAAAATGTGGTTCAATGAGATTAAAATAATTTTTTGGTGAATAGTATCTTTTTTTCATTAATCGCGATTAGAGGTAATTAGTGTAGTTTAAGGTAAAAATGGTATTATAAGAATGTGAAAACACCATGACACTTATCCTACACCTATTGGGTGAGTCATGGCCGACCAAGACAAGCCATGGGTCAACTTGGGGACCACATGGAGCCACTTTAGTTGGAAAATGACATTAATATATTTTTATTTAATGTTAATGTGAAAATAACACTAACATAAATTGGTTTACTAAAATAATTTTTAAGTGGGGTTATACAAGTCCAAATTTTGATTATAAATAGTCATTGGAAAGCTAAAAAGATTTCCTACATCATAGTAGTTTTTTTATAATTTTTAGACATTAAATAAATTAAATTATATATGACATAATAATGATGCAGTGATGACATCAATATTTGACGATTTAAATAAAATGGAAAGATAATGAAAAATCTAAAACCTACACATGGCCAAAACCAATTGGATGAGCGGATTTCTAAACCCTATCACCTTATCCACGAATTATATCAATGTGGGACCTTTTAAAACCGAAACACATTTTCAAATAAAGTAATATTGCTTTACTTTCCAAAAGTGCCCCTCCTCTCCTCTTATAAAAGGCCCCCACCTCTACCTCATTTCACACACTCCTAAAGCCTTTGGCTCGGCCAACCCCTGCCCATTTAATCTCTCCACATACCTCTACTCATCCTAGAGGATTCCATTTGGGAATAATCCTTTCAAAGGAAGCCTTTAGGCTCAAATCAAAAAGGAGTTACACTTTTAAAGGTAATTCATTCTCTCTTGTTCATTTGTTTTATTTTGCTTCTCCAACCCTCTAAACTATTTTTATTTACTTCTTTTGTAACAACACCAGTATCTTCAATATACTAGGATGTTGTTATAATATAAATTTGAGCTACACTCTCACACAACTACATCAATTGGTTAATGAACATACGGTTTCCGTGGATGGCGAAATTCTGCCTCCCGAAACGATGACTGTTCAATACTCATTTAACACCTTCAAGGGTGGCCATTATGATGTCACTATTTTTATATATGATATATGATTTTTTTATGTTTTCTTTAAGCTTCTGTAGTTTTCATTTTTGTCATACCTTTATGGTTTCCATTATGGGTAACCACGATATCTTCATTTAAGGAAGTGCTGACTACCGCCCCCTCAAAGTGATGTGATTCGTTAATGCCATATGTGGGACGTGTAAAGGATGGATTTAAAGTTATTATATATTATGTTATACTGGAATTATAATATACCTCTATATCATTATTATTTCTTTCCATTAAAGTATGAGATAGAAATGAAAGTAGCGTTTATGCGTACGTACGGCTTACCGTCTCAATGAATGGTGCATTTCATTTCTTATCCCCAAATGTAATGTACTATTAAAAGTATATCAATATAATTGATATATATAATGCATGATAAATCTAAATGATGAATATAATTCTGGAATTAAAATATACATACCTCTCATTTAATTTTAGTTCCATTAATATGAGAAAGAAATGAAAGTAGTGTTTATGCGTACGTACGGCTTACCGTCTCCATGAACGGTGAATTTCATTTCTTACATCTAAATGATTATGTAATATTATAAATACATGTATATTCTGGATATATATGATATATATGATATCCAAATCAGGAATGTCATTTTGGATATAAAGAACCTTTGACCACACAAACAACATGTAATTGTAAGAAGTCCACTATCGACTTAAGAACCAAATATTGACAAACAAACATTATTAACATAAATTGTTACATAATGTTTATAACATGGAAATAAGTGATATAAAAGTAATAATGAACTTTAAAAAGGTTCTTAATCAAGTATAAATTAACTCAAGTTTATTATTCAGGACGTTAAAGAACGATCGAGTCAAGTCGGACCCGAGGTAAGGGACTTCGTCTCAATCTCCTTTCATTGAGGCATATTTCGTTTTATACACAACTTTCTTTTATACGGTGTATAAACCCCTTTGACTTTTACTTTTATACAAAAGGAATCTTTTTCTACGAAGCGTTTTACTAAACGACAAAAAGGAATGTTTTTTAACGTACGCGGTGACAACGCCTTTTTCCGCCGCCGCGAGTATTATTTGGTATTTGGCTTCCTCAACAAGCCGTAATGTTTTTAAAATAAAATATATACCATATACTCTTTTATGTATTTTGGTATTGAAAATGGTTTTGATAAAGGATTCTATTATGATATATTTTGATTGAAATGTGGAAATGTTATCATTCCATTATCTTGGTTTTATGTTTTATGATTTTATATTGGTGCATGGACATTTTAACGGGTGGTTACGTTATAAACCATATGACGGGTGGTGCCGTGAATACCAGGACGGGTGGTTACGTTATAACCTCCAATGCATTGGGTATGGAAGTCGGCCGTATGGCTATTCCATTATGTATGTATGGAAATTGGCCGTATGGCTATTCCATTAAGTGATATGTGTGGAAGTCAACCGTATGGTTATTCCACTTAAGTATGTTTATGTCCCAAGTTACCTTTATATATTCTATGTGTTCTTTATATGGGTTTTATGGTAATACTTTCGTTACAAAAAGGTAAGTAATGAAACTTTATTTAGTGAAGAGTTTTTATTACTTCATAAAGATGAAAAGTATTACTTTGATAAAGTATACATGGTTTACTTGTTGTTTTGATAAACTAACAATTTTCATTCTTTGTGTATCCCTTACTGAGCTTTTTATGCTCACCCCAAGTTTTTCGAAATGTTTTTCACAGGACTTAAAGTGGAATAAAGTCAAGGATGGGATCAAGGGAATTTCATGATATCTAAAACATGGAATCTAGACATCTTTCTTTTTAAGAGTTTTTATTTTATGGAGACTTAGTAGAGGTGTCTACTTTGTAATCTTTTAAGATGTAATAGTTATGTTCTAATTCTATAAAACTCTAAACCTGAAAAGATCCTCAATGTGAATTATTCATTTAATTCAATATTATGTAAGGTTTAAAGCCGGGGCCTTATAGTTGGTATCAAAGGTCGGTTTAGACATCTTTAGGAGTTAGAAAAGTGTTAAATTATAATATTATTGAAATGATATAGCATTTATGGATTACCATGTTGCTTCGCCTAAGATATTTCTGTGTTCAGAATGGTTTTCCGCAGAGGAAACAAAGCAACTATGTTGGGACGACATCAGGAGGAAGATAACCTTCCAAATCAGCAACCTGAGAGGGTTGGAATCGGAACTGAACAGTTTGTTGCAGTGATGGCACAGTTGACTCAGGCTATAAATGGTGGTGGTATCCATGCACGAGATCAGCCAGATCAACCGCAGAGGAACATGTCAGTGGTGGAACATTTCATGAGGCAACATCCCCCATCATTCAGAGGATCATCTGACCCTGTGCAAGCTGAAGGGTGGATTAAAGCACTGGAGAAGATTTTTGATGTCATGGGGTGTTCAGAACATAAAAAGGTTAGTCTTGTTGTTTACCGTTTTGATGGTGAAGCTGATCAGTGGTGGTCGATGGTGAAAAATATAAGGGATAGTGATGAGATTGAGGATCTTCAATGGGACGAATTCAAAGGTATGTTTCTTGAGAAATATTTTCCTAAGGTGGTTCGCCTTAGGATGGAAAACAGTTCCTAGAATTGAGGCAGGAGGATGATTCAGTGGCTGCTTATGAAGAAAAGTTCACTCGATTGGCAAGGTATGCTCCAAACTTCATACGAGATCTTGATAGTAAAATAAACCGTTTTTACTCAGGGTTAAAGCCAAAGTATCGAAGGGCTTTAGCTTCTCGTGAATTCAAAAGTTATGAAAAACTTGTTCGATGTGCCGAGAAGGTAGAAATGGAGTTTGCCGATGATCAGGTGTTCGATGACAAACAACAGAATAAGAGGTCTAGTTGGCAGGAAAAGGGGAAGAATTCATCAAAGAAGCAAGGAGGTAAGAAAACCAAATATCCATCCTATGAGAAGTGTGGTAAAATGCATCCTGGAGAATGTTTATCCAAGTCTGGTAAGTGCTTTCGGTGTGGTAAGTCTGGTCATATTGCTCGTAACTGTAAGGAAGATGATCAAGCAGGAAATGAAAAGCCAACGGTAAGATGTTTTAAGTGTAATGAAATGGGTCATTATGCAAACGAGTGTCCAACGAAGAACTCAACTAGGGGAATGAAGCTTGACTACAAGCAGAAAGGGGTGGTAAAATCATTTGCAACAACTTCAGCAGATGTTGGGCCATCGAATGAAGTGGTATCAGCTCCAGGGAGCTCAGTATTTTTCGAAGATTGACTTGAGGTCGGGGCACCATCAGTTGAAAGTAAAATAAGCAGACGTTCCGAAGACTGCGTTCCGTACTAGATATGTCCATTATGAATTTGTAGTTATGCCTTTTGGGTTAACCAATGCACCTTCTGTATTCATGGACCTTATGAATAAAATTTTCCATGAGTTCTTGGATAAGTTTGTGTTTGTGTTTTGAGGTTTGGGAAGAGGTTATGTGTGCCTTGTGTTTCACAGTCGAAGAATGAGTTGTTATGTGAGGCTCATAGTTCCCCATTTTCAGTTCATCCTGGCAGTACTAAGATGTATAGAGATCTGCGGGAGTATTAATGGTGGGATGGAATGAAAAGAGATATTGCTGATTTTACTGTGAAGTGTTTGACATGTCAACAGGTTAAAGCAGAGCGGCTGTTACCGAAAGGGATGCTTCAGCCTTTACCAATGCCGGAGTGGGAATGGTAAAACATATCCGTGGACTTTTTTGTGGGATTACCGAGGACATCTCGAGGTAATATGCAATCTGGGTTATTGTTGATCGCTTGACCAAATCTGCTCATTTCCTTTCTATACGAGATACTTTCTCTCTAGATCATCTTCCCCGTTTGTATCTTAAAGAGATAGTCAGGTTACATGGAGTTCCTCTCTTCATTGTATCGGATCGTGATCCCAGGTTTACTTCTAACTTTTGGAAACTCCTTCAGAAGTCGTTGGGTACTGAATTAAATTTTAGTACAGATTTTCATCCTCAATCAGATGGGCAGTCAGAACGAACAATCCAGACATTGGAGGATATGCTACGAGCTTGTTCTATAGATTATCAGGGAAGTTGGGACCAACATCTTTCTTTGGTTGAGTTTTCTTATAATAACAGTTTTCATTCCAGTATACAGATGGCACCATTTTAGGCATTATATGGGAAGCGGTGTTGAACTCCAGCTTTCTGGGATGAAGTGGGTGAAAGGAAGTTGATGGGACCAGAATTGGTAGAAGAGATGGCAGAAAAAGTTCAGCTGATTCAGAAACACATGAGAACATCTCAGAGCAGGCAGAAGAGTTATGCGGATAACCGGAGTAAGGATCTATCTTTCGAGGTAGGTGATCCTATTTTTCTCAAGGTTTCTCCATGGAAAGGTGTGCTGCGATTTGGTAAGAAAGGAAAGTTGAGTCCATGGTTCATTGGACCATATGAAATTCTGGAAAGAGTCGAATCAGTTGCCTACCGAGTGGCTTTACCTCCGAGTTTATCTCAGGTACACTATGTTTTTCATGTTTCAATGTTGAGAAAGTATATGCCAGATCCATCTCATGTTTTGAGTCCAGAGGTAGTTTAGTTGAAGGAGAACCTATCTTATGAGGAACAACAGGTCCAGGTTCTTGACCACAGGGAGCAAGTGTTACGGAATAAGGTGATTCATCAGGTAAAGGTTTTGTGGAAAAACCATGTGATTGAAGAGGCAACGTTGGAATCTGAAAATGCTTTGAGGGATAAATACCCCCACTTATTTTGATAAGTGAATAAAATTGCGAGGACGCAATTCCCAAAAGGGGGGAAGGATGTAACATCCCAGGTAAATAAAGAATAAAGAATTTTCATATTTATTAATATTTACAAATTAAATATTAATTTTATTTTAAAGGGGTTTCTATGTTCGATAGCGTACCCGATACGCAACGATGAGTTTCTTTGAAACTTACGTTGCACACAAGTAATAAAATAAGATTATTTTAAATGTTAGTTAACGAGTAGCCGTTGTAATGGCGGGAATGGATAGAAATAACTAAAATATGATTATATATGTTTTTAAATGTTTATACATTTACCCAATAAAAGATAAAGGCTTAAAATACGGAAAGAGTACAATTTTAGGGCATATATACTCTAATTTTCACTAAAGGTTCAGTTATCACCTTTTAATGGTGAACCGTCATTAAATATAGTTTTGATCACTCTTATACTTTATTTTGGTCCAAATATAACTCTTCTTTAGAATCGGGACATCAAAATTTACTTTGTGTAAATTTTTGGTACCTTTCTGATAAAGTTCATTTTTTTTATGAATAGTTTAAAATGTTGTATTTTAATTCAAAACCTCTTTTTAATCTAAATTATTTATATGATTAGATTATCTTTTGAAGTGGTTTTAAAGTGAAATTAGAAAATATTTTTACCAGTTAATCCAATGGTGGTCATTGGAATCAATTTCACTTTGAAATTGGACTTAAACTGCTGTCAATCTTTTGATACTTATTGTTTCACAAAAACATGCTATTTGTCATGACAGCGGGAATTAATTATTAAATTAATTAATTTGACTTATATGTTTTGAATTTTTTAAAATGGACTTCATTTTTGAATTCGGAATATCAAATATAGCTTAGGGTGAATTTTTGGTAATTTTCTGAAAAACATCAATTTTTGATGAATAGTGAAACCACTAAGTGGTAATCAAGCGAACTGATTTTTCAGTTAAATGAATGTTTACCACTAATGTATATTGAATATTGAAAATCCTACATACATGGTTGTCATTAAGAAGTAAAATGTGGTTCAATGAGATTAAAATATTTTTTGGTGAATAGTAACTTTTTTTCATTAATCGCGATTAGAGGTAATTAGTGTAGTTTAAGGTAAAAATGGTATTATAAGAATGTGAAAACACCATGACACTTGTCCTAAAACTATTGGTTGAGTCATGGACGACCAAGGCAATCCATGGGCCAACTTGGGGACCCCATGGAGCCACTTTAGTTGGAAAATGACATTAATATATTTTTATTTAATGTTAAAGTGAAAATAACACTAACATAAATTGATTTAGTAAAATAATTTTTAAGTGGGGTTATACAAGTCCAAATTTTGATTATAAATAGTCAGTGGAAACCGAAAAAGATTTCCTACATCATAGTATTTTTTTAATAATTTTTAGACATTAAATAAATTAAATTATATATGACATAATAATGATGCAGCGATGACATCAATATTTGACGATTTAAATAAAATGGAAAGATAATGAAAAATCTAAAACCTACACATGGCCAAAACCAATTGGATGGGTGGATTTAGAACCCTTATCACCTTATCCACGAATTATATCAATGTGGGACCTTTTAAAACCGAAACACATTTTCAAATAAAGGAATATTTCTTTACTTTCCAAAAGTGCCCCTCCTCTCCTCTTATAAAAGGCCCCCACCTCTACCTCATTTCACACACTCCTCAAGCCTTTGGCTCGGCCAAACCCTGCCCATTTAATCTCTCCACATCCCTCTCCTCATCCTAGAGGATTCCCTTTGGGCATAATCCTTTCATAGAAAGCCTTTAGGATCAAATCAAAATGGAGTTACACTTTTAAAGGTAATTCATTCTCTCTTGTTCATTTGTTTTATTTTGCTTCTCCAACCCTCTAAACTCTTTTTATTTACTTCTTTTGTAACAACGCCAGTATCTTAAATATACTAGGATGTTGTTATAATATTTATTTGAGCTAAACTCTCACACAACTACATCAAATGGTTAATGAACATACGGTTTCCGTGGATGGCGAAATTCTGCCTCCCGAAACGATGATTGTTCAATACTCATTTAACACCTTCAAGGGTGTCCATTATGATGTCACTATTTTTATATATGATATATAATATATTTATGTTTTCTTTAAGCTTCTGTACTTTTCATTTTTGTCATACCTTTATGGTTTCCATTATGGGTAAACACGATATCTTCATTTAAGGAAGTGCGGACTACCGCCCCCTCAAAGTGATGTGATTCGTTAATGCCATATGTGGGAAGTGTAAAGAATGGATTTAAAGTTATTATATATGATGTTATACTGGAATTATAATATACCTCTATATCATTATTATTTCATTCCATTAAAGTATGCGATAGAAATGAAAGTAGCGTTCATGCGTACGTACGGCTTACCGTCTCCATGAACGGTGCATTTCATTTCTTATCCACAAATGTAATGTACTATTAAAAGTATATCAATATAATGGATATATATAATGCATGATACATCTAAATGATGAATATAATTCTGGAATTAAAATATACATACCTCTCATTTAATTTTAATTCCATTAATATGAGAAAGAAATGAAAGTAGCGTTAATGCGTACGTACGGCTTACCATCTCCATGAACGGTGCATTTCATTTCTTACCTCTAACTGATTATGTAATATTATAAATACATGTATATGCTGGATATATATGATATATATGATATCCAAATCAGGAATGTCATTCTGGATATAAAGAACCTTTGACCACACGAACAACATGTAATTGAAAGAAGTCCACTTTCGACTTAAGAACAAAATATTGACAAAACAAACATTATTAACATAAATTGTTACATAATGTTTATAACATGGAAATAAGTGATATAAAACGAATAATGAACTTTAAAAAGGTTCTTAATGAAGTATAAATTAACTCAAGTTTATTATTCAGGACGTTAAAGAACGATCTAGTCAAGTCGGACCCGAGGTAAGGGACTTCGTCTCAATCTCCTTTCATTGAGGCATATTTCGTTTTATACACAACTTTCTTTTATACGGTGTATAAACCCCTTTGACTTTTACTTTTATACAAAAGGAATCTTTTTCTACGAAGCGTTTTACTAAACGACAAAAAGGAATGTTTTTTAACGTATGCGGTGACAACGACTTTTTCCGCCGCCGCGAGTATTATTTGGTCTTTGGCTTCCTCAACAAGCCGTAATGTTTTTAAAATAAAATAAATACCATATACTCTTTTATGTATTTTGGTATTGAAAATGGTTTTGATAAAGGATTCTATTATGATATATTTTTATTGAAATGTGGAAATGTTATCATTCCTTTATATTGGTTTTATGTTTTATGATTTTATATTGGTACTTGGACATTTTAACGGGTGGTTACGTTATAAACCATATGACGGGTGGTGCCGTGAATACCAGGATGGGTGGTTACGTTATAACCTCCAATGCATTGGGTATGGAAGTCGGCCGTATGGTTATTCCATTATGTATGTATGGAAATTGGCCGTATGTCTATTCCATTAAGTGATATGTGTGGAAGTCAACCGTATGGTTATTCCACTTAAGTATGTTTATGTCCCAAGTTACCTTTATATATTCTATGTCTTCTTTATATGGGATTTATGGTAATACTTTGGTTACAAAAAGGTAATTAATGATACTTTATTTAGTGAAGAGTTTTTATTACATCATAAAGGTGAAAAGTATTACTTTGATAAAGTATACATGGTTTACTTGTTGTTTTGATAAACTAACAATTTTCATTATTTGTGTATCCCTTACTGAGCTCTTTATGCTCACCCCAAGTTTTTCGAAATATTTTTCACATGACTTAAAGTTGAATAAGGTCAAGGATGAGATCAAGGTAATTTCATGCTTTCTAAAACATGGAATCTAGACATATTTCTTTTTAAGAGTTTTTATTTTATGGAGACTTAGTAGAAGTGTCTACTTTGTAATCTTTTAAGATGTAATAGTTATGTTCTAATTCTCTAAAACTCTAAACCTTAAAAGATCCTCAATGTGAATTATTCATTTAATTCAATGTTAAGTAAGGTTTAAGGCTGGGGCCTTATACAACAATATTATTTCGAAAATTTTATAATCCAATTTTAACCAATACTATATTATCAATAAGTTGTCAATAAACTCTATGATTTTTAATTTTCATGTAAAACTAGCCAATAATTTTCAACTCCAACGTAGCCTCAGATGAATTATTTATTTTGTAAAAATTCATAAGATATCATCTCCCACCAAAATCACAATGTCTTTCCTTATATGTATGAGAATAAAATTACACCAAATATTTATATTTTAATGTGTTCTATTATTTAAATAAAAATTTCCATCATACTCCACACTAAGATGTGGCCTCATATGGCTGAATCACCGTCCTAAAAAAATAATTATCTATGTGTTATTTTATATTTATCCATTAATGGATCCATAAAAATGACATTGTGATTTTTTTTATTTAATATATACTCCTCCCTGTGTATGTTTTTAAACTATAAACCCTTTATGTGATAAAATCATGGTCGTAAATATTTCTTCTATGTTATGTATCATCCTAGTTTTCTCACATTGATCAAGTGTAGAATAATCGAGTACATGAAATGTTGTATTATAAATCATTATGGTATCCAATACTATAATGTATAGGTGAAACATGTATCGTTTTAGAAATATATCTTCAATTAAATTATTTAAAATTTCACCAGAATATCATTATATTACCTTAACATCATATCCAACAATCTCTCTTATTAATTTAAGATGATGATATTACACATAATAAAACAATAAATAATATAATATAATGTATCATTATCCCTAGTAATATAGTAATGAGTTGTTACAAATTCAATTATTATGTCCTATTTCAATTAGGGAATGTACTTTTTTTACATAAATTTAACGGAAATAAACCACTCTTATATTACTGTATAAAAAATAAGATATCTTTTCATGAAAATGAAAAAAAACCTCATTTAATAAAAATCAATAATTATTAAGTCATTTATTATTGATATTCTTTCATGAATATATGAAGTAACATCAATGTATAGTGGAGAAAATCTCATAACACATCCTTTTATTTGTTGAGCTAGCATATAACATTCTCAAAAAAAATCTTTCCAAATTTATACCCTCCTTTTGTTAACTACTTAATGATAATAAATTTTTACAAAACCCATGATCATGGTCTTAAAATATTGGATTCAAAAAATTATGTTACACGTAAAATTATTACGATTTTTCATTATTTTATATCAACTAAATATAGATGTATGGTTACATGTTTCACCATTATTCATCACCATTGGGACGGAAATTACATAGTGTCTACAATAAATGTTAATTTTATATTTTATTACAATCACTGTAAATACAAATTCACATAACTGTAGTCCTATAATAAACTAACATGATAATCATTATATAAGATAATATATATCAACAAAATAAATATATTTTACTCTTTATGAATATAAATATAAATTCTTACTCTATCATAAATTATATTGTTTTTTAAATCAAAGGTAAAAACATCATCAATATCTACTAGTAATTAGTTGTGTGTTTATGAATGTGTATCATTAAATATCAAAACCAATAATTGATATTTTTTAACTTCAACACCAACATGAATCAATGTACAAAATATGGATGCTTCATTATATACATAATGTGAAATACCCTCCTCTAGTAATCAATAAATTTGTAAACCTTCCATATTAATGTTCTATATATTTATTAATTTAAAAAACTATCAAAATAATGTTTAATGATTGATTTTGTTAATCAAGAATGAAATTGACCACTATCATAGGAAATATAGTACATTGAACCTGTAATTAACTAATATTCCCCTATATTACTAAAAAACATTTAGTGGGTCTCGTAATACTTGAACTCTTTCCTTTATTGTTAAATAAAGACCCCATACATTAAGGTGAAATGATCTGACAATACAACTTTTAGTTCTGAAACTAGTAATGATCCAAGAACTACATACATAGTCATTACATTAATTTTTCGGAATACATAATACATGACACAAATGGACATTCAAAGACCATATAAGTTTTCTGCCTTTTAAAATTGGAAATCATACACAATGGGTTCATAAAACATCTACAACGTCTCTTACATTATCATTGATAACTACTATACATTTGGACACATCTTACATAATACCCTTCATCAAATACATGGGGAATTGAAACATGACTATGTGTGACAACAAATGCTAAGTAAGGGTATCTATAAAAATATTATTACAATGCATAAACAAAATAATGTAATAATGTGAAATTTTTTTTTAAAAGAACATCCCATTTTTAACATATAACAAAATCATTCATCATGAAATATATCTTGGATGTTCATAATTCATAAATAATAACGGAATCATGAACAATGGGAAAATAGGATTTCTATAAGACAAGAAATCATGGGAAAAAATAAGAACATAATGTGATTTCCATAGTATACAAGACATTTTTTCAAGACCATCATAGTAGAAAAATCCATTATTGACCATGTTTCACTGGTCATTCAAGCCATGTATCACTGAAATAGATTTACATGTTGTTCTTACCCTATATTACTGAACAATATTTACTTGTTTTTTAATTCATATCTATATCATGAGATATAAATAATTACACTATGAATTTTAAGGAGATATAGTTATCACCCATCACATAATGAAATAATTAATATATGTTCCACAAAATCATAAACCATTCATCATAACATAAGACAAGGAAAAAATAGTTTTTCAAAACATCATTCCATCATAATATATATAAACAAACGGAGTTCATAAATATCATTCCATCATAAAAATTCCTCAAATAATAACATTAAGAGGTATTGAAAAATAACCCTATTTAATTAATTACATATTATATGGGAATAAGTTTGATAAAACAATTTAAATTAATTCTTGAGAAAGTAACCGTTCTTTTTCAAAAACATAATCTTTTAAAAAATTTCCATGTAATTTTCATTATTAAGAATTTAGTGGAAAATAATCATGAAATAGTGTAAAGGAAGGTTCTTGTAAATAAGTCATTAAGAATATGTAAAAACAAATTCATTAAATATATGTTAAAAACCCATTCATCTTGTACTCTTGATGTAAAAGTAAAAATGTACCGCATATAGAAAACAGATGAATGATTATTTCCATACTATGTAACACTAATTAATTAATAGGTAAAATTCACATTAAAAATTATAGAAGAATAGAAATAATGTTATATATTTAGGATTCATGGATGCGAATGATAAATATACTATATTAAATACTGAGGAACAAATAAACACGTATAATAATGATATTGAAAAATTATCCATTACCAATTACAATCCATCGAATTGTATGCCTCATAAAATAAAGAAAATTATATGAATATTTAAATATCATTACCTTCATAATAATAATCATAAATCATTAAATGAATGAATAAAGACCACACAAATGAAATAGGTGGTGTATGAGGGATATTAATCAGAAAAATAAAAGTGAGACAAAATAATCCCTTACCAATTATAATCAGTCGAATTGTCTTCCTCATAAAATGAAGAATATTATATGAATATATAAATTTCATAACATTATTTATTAGAATAGTAAAATATTCAAGGGAACCATAATCAGAATTAAAATAAATTGTTTGTATATAAATTATATGACTCACAATAATAAATGTGAGTGAAAATTATCCCTTACATTGGGTCAAATTTTATCCATATGTGTTTGAGAGTCCTCTTTTAAGAGTAAATCCTTTTATTTTCCAAAAAGGTATCCTTAACATGGAATTATTCCAAATGTGTTTCATCTTGGATGATTTGAGTGAATTTGGGATATAAAATGGGAATTTTTTTTCCGACAAAAATGGCTTTAGATGTGTTACTAAAAAATAAGGAGAAGTTCCCTTTTCTAAGAGAGCTGAGGGGCACTTTAGGAAAGTCGTTAAATAATAATATATTATAAATTTATTTTCTACATATAATTGTCACAAACTAGTATAATTATAATATATGATCAATATGTGGTGAATTCATCTCAACTATTTGGGTCCCAAAGTTGACTTTATCCTTTAGCCTTAAACCCAAGTTAAAAAAATTAACTCTTACCAGGCCTTCATGTATTTTCATAACATTTGGTTACTAAATTTACAATAAGATGACAATAAAACCTCAAGTAGATAATGAATTACATTTTTAACATTATCCATGTATGTTTTCTAAATCATATAATTTTTGGACTACTATTTAATTAATAAAATAATATTTGTTTTAAAAACTCACTTACACCAATTTTGACCCTATTTAGTAATTGGTTTTTGTTAAAGAATTAAATACATGATTACTTATAACCTATTGAATTAAATCATTCCAAAAATGATAATTTAAATCAAAAATTTAATTGGTGATATCAAAATATTCAAATTAAATTTATTTTAATATTTATATTTTCATTTATTTGAATATTTCATATGTATGGTAATCACACCATCATCATTGATACATAAATTAATTTATATAATTAATCTCTAACAATAATAAATAAAATAAATTGAGGTAGGAAATAATTTTATATTTATATTGACTATTTTTATTCAAAGTGATTAGTTATATAACACTATAATAAAATGTTTTAGTAAAATATGCATGTTTATGTTATATTTCACTTTTTGTTAAATTTAGAATAATAAAAGGTCATTATCTGACCATGTTTTTTAATGGGGTCCTAAAATAAACACAACGATACTAATTTTCAGCCATATCTCGTTAAATAATATTAGGACATGCTTTAGGTAACACCCCAAGATTTCACGATACACTTCTCTTTCAATAATGCAATAGCTTGCATTGTACGCAAGTTCGAGACTCTAACACACCGCGACCAATCAAAGTAGCTATTATGAATTGTAATACCCAATTTTTTAAATTATATAAATTTTATATTTCAAATTGGACTTCATTTTTGTATTTAGAATATAGAAATTATCCTAAGTTGAATTTTTTTTAATTTTCTGAGAACATCAAATTTTCTATGAATAGAAAAAATACTTAAAAACAACAATTTTTAATCAAAATAATTTATAGTGATAAATTATACTATTGAGTGATTTTAAATTATATTTAGAATATATTTTTACCATTTTTTCCAATGGTGGTCATTATAATTAATTTCACATTAAAATTAGACACAAACAATTGTCAATCTTTTGATATATATTGTTTCTTAAAAACACGCTATTAGTTGGAACCGTGGGAATTAATTATTAAATTAATTAATTGAACATATATGTTTTTGTTTTTTTAAAATAGACATAATTTTTGATTTAGGAATATCAAATATAGATTAGGGTTAATTTTTGATATTTTTCTTTAAAACTTCATTTTTTGATGAATAGTGAAACCACTAAGTGGTAGTTAGAAAACTAATTTTTCATTTAAATGAAACTTTACCACTTTTGTGAATTGAATTTCAAAAATCTGACATACATGGTTGTCATTACGAAGTAAAATGTGGTTCAATGGGATTAAAATAATTTTTGGTGAATAATAACTTTTATGTTTTATTAATCGCGATTAAATGTAATTAGTATAATTTAAGGTAAATATAATGTCATAATAATATGAAATTACCTTTACACTTGTCTTACCCTTATTGGATGAGTCATGGAAAACCAATGCAATCCATGGTTCAACTTGGTGACCCCATGGATCCACTTGTGTAAGAAAATTACATTAATAACTTTTTATTTAATGTAAAAATAAAATTGTCACATACATGTGTTGTTTTACTAAAACAACTATTACATGGGGTTATATAAGTTAACTTTTCAACTATAAAAATTCATTGGAAAGATGAAAATATTTCCTACATCATGGAAATTTTTTTTATAATTTTTAGAATTTAAATAAATTAATTTTTATAACAACATGATGATGTAGTGATCGCCTCATTAATTAATGATTTAAATAAAATGAAAATATAATGTAAAATCGAAGACTTACACTTGTCAAAAACGTATTGTATGAGTGTATTTATAACCCTTATCACCTTATCCTAGAAATATTTCATTTTGGGCCCTTTAAAATTTGATAATCATTTCATAATAATGTAACATTTCATGACTTTACAAGAGATCCCCTCCTCTCCTCTTATAAAAGGCCCCCACCTCTACCACCTTATTCACACTATCAAAGCCATTTGTCTCTGCCAACATTTTCCAAAATACTCTCTCAAGTTCCCTTTATTAATCCTAGAAGCCTCACATTGGGAAGAAGTCTTCCCAAGGAAGCCTTTGGCTCAAATCAAAAAAAGTTACCCGATTTTATGGTAATGTATTCTCTTTTGTTCTTTTGATTTATTTTGCTTCTCCAACACCTTAAACTATTTTTATTCCTTTATTTTGTAAAAACAACAGTATCTTAAATATACTTGGATGTTTTTATGAGAATTATTTTATTTACACTTACACACACCTTCGTCTAATGGTTAAAGAACATATTGTTTCCGTGGGTGGCGAATTATTGCCTCACGAAACGATGATTGTTCAATCTTCATTTAACACCTCTCATGGTGGACATTAAGATGTCACTATATTTATATATGATATATATTATGTTTATGTTTTCCTTATTCTTCTGTATTTTTCATTTATGGAATACCTTTATGATTTCCATTATGGGTAAACGTGATAATTTCATTTTAGGAAGTGTGGACTACTGCCACCTCAAAGTGATTGAATCATTAATGCAATATGTGAGATGTATAAATGATGGAGTAAATAATATTATATATGATATTATATTGGAATTAGTATATACCTTTATGTCATTATTATTTTATTCCTTTTAATATTAAATAGAAATGAAAGTAGTGTTCATGCATACATACGGCTTACCATCTCCATGAAAGGTGCATTTCATATCTTACCTCTAAATGTTATGTAATATTATAAATGCATGTATCTACAGGATATATTTGATATATATGATATCTAAATAATGTATATGATTCTGGATATATTGGATATATTACCACATGAACCACTTGTAATTATAAGATGTTTATTGTTGACTCAAGTACCAAAGATCGACAAAACGACAACTATTAACTTAAATTACTACAAAATGTTCAAAACATGGTAATAAGTGATATAAAAGTAATAATTATCTTGAGAAAGGTTCTTATGAAAGTATATATCATCTCTAGTTTATTATTCAGGTGATTAATGAATGATTGAGTGAAGTCGGACAATAGGTAAGGGAACTTCTTGACCCAATTTCCGTTCTATGGGTTAATCACTTACATTCAAATGATGTCATGATATTATTATGTCATATCCTGTATTTGTACTTTATTTATGTATATTTATAGTGAATACACATAATAGACATATTTTATTTTAAAAAATGATCTTATTAAGGGACTTCGTCTTAATCTTCTTTCATTGAGGCATATTTTGTTATAATACAAGACTTTCTTTTATACGATGTATAAACCCCTTTGACTTTTCTTTTATTAAAAAAGAATATTTTTATATGAATCGTTTTACTAAATGAAAAAAGGGAATGTTTTTTGTCATACGTATACAGTGACAATGACTTCTCCTCTATCGTGACCATTATTTGATTTTCGGCTTCCTCTACAAGCCAAAATTGTTTTTAAATGAAAAATAAATACCATGTTTTAATTTTCTTTTATTTTGGTTTTGAATATGGTTTTGATAATGTTTTTATTATATCAATGTGTTTTATTGATATCTTGTAATTGAAATATGAAAATGTTATGTTTCTTTTATGCAATGTTTTATGTGATACAATTATGTTATGTTTAAACATTTTCATATTAGGAATGAATTGGACTTAATAATTGACGAGTGGAGCCTGATATAGCTCCTCGATGCACCGGAAGGTCTCATGAGACAAACTAGTGTCTTGGAACGAGGCCTTGACAAAACATTATTTGTATTCTTGGCAATAGGCCTTGGCTACGTGGTTATGATCGGCTGGTATTATTCATTCCATCATTATAAAAGTGGTTATGGATAGTGCATGTGATTATTCGACTACTAGAATATCCATGTGAATATGTAAATGGCATTATTTCATTTTATTTTTGCCATATTATTCTAATGTTCAATTTTATAATGATTTTGTTTTATTGATACATTGCCTTAAATGTTTATGTTTATTTATGAAAGCTTCCGCTATATTTTTATCCTTACTGAGCATTTGTGCCCACCCCTTTCTATGTTTTATTTTTCCCAGGACGTGAAGAAATATTTTATGACTGACCTACAGAGATAGTCTAAAGGGGATATGGGTGTGGACTATGGAGACTATGTTATTGTAGTTTTTCACTTTATGATTTAATGTAACATTTATGAATGTATCTAGTGTTTCCAAGGCTACTAAACTAATCTGTCTTTCGAGACTTGTTCTCTTGTGATCTTGCCAATGTTATGTAATAATGCACCAACTCTAGGTTACTCGGGTCGGGGCGTTACAGTTGGTATCATAGGCAGTTTAGTACTAACCTTGGATGCTAGATTTAGATAAACTCTGATTAGAGCACATAGCCCTATGATATACTTTGAGGATTAGTATAGAAGAACTTCCTAGAATTTTGGTATTATAGAGATTTTGTGAGTTTTCTGAGAAATACATCCCTGTCCGGATATGAGCATGTAGAGGCCGCTCTGGCACAAATTTACCTAGGGGTAATACCCAAAAACACCACTTTTTGCTAGACTTGAACGAGAACTGGTGCACGACAACGGGCCTTGCTACACTCTTGGTTACAACACTCCCGTGGGATATGCTTAGGATAATTCACGATTTCATTACAAACCATTAAGAAGGGTTTATGAGAATGTACATCCTCAATGAAATCATTTTTTTAAAGATTATATCCATAAATATTTCAATTTACGTTATGCTTTTTACATGTATGGAATTATGTATTTCGATTCATAAACTAATCTAGTTTATGACATTGTTTAGAAATTTCACCTAGTGGAAGGAATGAAAACCGTATCATTGCACGCACTCCATTTAAGGATTTCCCTCTTGCAGAAGATAATTATAATGGAGTTGGTGATACAACTGGTGCTGATCAGCTTATCACCATACTGGGACAACTCACTCAGGTTATGAATAATAACCTTACTCATATGGAGCACCCTGATCCGCAATGTGGATGATCAATGTTAGACCGCTTCATGAGGCAACAACCACCAACATTCAATGAGAGTATAAATCCGTTAGTATCTGAGCAATTGATAAATTCTCTAAAGAAAATATTTCAGGATTTGGGGAGTAGTGAAAGGGAAAAGGTTATCATGGCAGATTACTGCCTCACTGAAGATGCTGATCAATAGTGGTCATTGATTCAAAACACAAAGGAAGATGATGAAGTATCAATTATGTAATGGAGGGAGTTTAAAGAGATTTTCTTAGAAAAATACTATCCTCATGAACATCGAGTAGATATGGAATGAAAATTTTTGAGTCTGAGACAAAAGGAGGATGAGAATGTCACAATGTATGAGGCCAACTTTACAAGGTTATTGAGACATGCTGCAGATTATATACGTAACCCAAGAAGAAATATTGATCGTTTCATTGCTGGGTTAAAACCATTTCTCTGTCGAGAATTGGTCTCACAATCCTTCTTGTTATACAAAGACCTTGCCTTATGTGCCATTAAGATAGAAAAGGAATTCTCTAAGTCTTATGACAACAATGTAAAGCAAGAGGAGAAGATAACAGTGGAACAAGAGACAGATAATGGGAAAAAGGGAAAGATGTATTTTCCATTACATGATAATTGTGGGAAGAATCACCCTTGTACATTCCTAATGGGAATGGGATTTTGTTAAAAATGTGGAGAAAGGGGTCACCAGGATTGTGATTGGATGGGAAAGAAAGAGGCTATCAATGATGAATGCTACAAGTGTAGGGAAATGGGGAATTATGCCAATGAATTTCTTAAGCGTCAGGAAAACATAACTCAAAAAAGGCCAAGGGATCAAGGCCAATCTTATGCTGTTAATACAGTTAAAGTGTAATAACTAATGTATTAGTGCTTTTGGAATCAAGGATTATATTCTGGTTATAAGAACAATGTGAAATATATATATGTATTGTACTGTAATACTTTTTATTTTCATTATGTTTTCAATATGATGAAGGTAACCATATTTTTAGTATGTGAAAATAAGAGAAACTTTACATTTATGGTGAATCTAATGTTATAATTGATTTTGGAATTTAGAGACCCTTTATAGAAAGTCTAGATAGAGGTATGTTGGATAACTATAAAGGTTGGAATGGATTAAGTTTAACTTTGGATAGTGTTGTTTAGGTTTAAAACATTTTTGAATATTATTTTTGGAATATTATAATACTATAGTTTAAGTAAAAGGTAAACCTGCAGGTCGGGGGGATAACCGGTCACATCGGACAATGCTACAAGAATTGAACGTACATCCATAGTACAGAAACCCTTTATTACCTACCACTAGCCTACAGGAAGTCCCTGGTTATTAAAAAATTGTATTCCTAAGCTAAATGGTATGTGTTAATTTTGGAACCTTGTAAGAATAGGATAAATATAATATTTTTGAGTTTTATTATATTTTTGAGTGATAGATGGGTTTATAGTAAAAAATTATTAAAGAATGAAAGTCTACATGTCATGTATGTATAATTCCTTATGTTTTTTGTGAATCTCCTAAATAAATTCCTCAACTGTATGAAAGGTAACTTAAAACAAAAATGCTTTCGGTTTACTTTTCCTACTGGGGAATCAATGATCATTTAACCAATCAGAATTTTGTGATTATGTTGAAGTTAAATTTCTTCCTAATCCCGATTTCTACAACTCTCTATCAGACCTTGATGGTTTATTTCTCCTCCATATCCATATTTTCATAGAATCCTCGTATGGGCTATCTCGGGTGACCTTTGTACTTCTATTTCATTCTTTTAAAGTTATATTTTTATTAACCCTATTTCTGATGTGGGTTTTCCACAAAGGTATTTTGTATTTTCAACCTTTTATTTTCGATGAACATCTTCAAATTACGAGGACACAATTTATTGAAGGTGGGGAGAACGTAACACCACAAGCTTTCACGATACACTTCTCTTTCAATAATGCAATAGCTTGCATTGTACGCAAGTTAGAGATTCTAACACACCACGACCAATCAAAGTAGTCGTTATGAATATAAATACCCACTTTGAGAAATTATATAAATTTTATATTTCAAATTAGACTTCATTTTTGTATTCTGAATATCGAAATTATCTTAAGTTGATTTTTTTGTAATTTTCTGAGAACTTCCAATTTTCTATGAATAGAAAAAATACATAAAAACAGCTTTTTTTAATCAAAATAATTTAGAGTGATAAATTATACTATTTAGTGGACTTAAATTATAATTAGAATATATTTTTACTATTTTATCCAATGGTAGTCATTATAATTAATTTCAATTTGAAATTGGACATAAACAATTATCACTCTTTTGATATATATTGTTTCATAAAAACACGCTATTTGTTGGGACAACGAGAATTAATTATTAAATTAATTAATTGAAATTATATGTTCGGAATTTTCTAAAATAGACATAATTTTTGAATTAGGAATATCAAATATATCTTAGGTTGAATTTTTGGTATTTTTCTAAAAAACTTCAATTTTTGATGAATACTGAAACCCCTAAGTGGTAGTTAAAAAACTAATTTTTCATTTAAATGAATCATTACCACATCCGTGAATTGAATTTCATATATCCGACATACATGGTTGTCATTAGTAAGTAAAATGCGCTTCAATGGGATTAAAATAATTTTGGTGAATAGTAACTCTTAAGTTTTATTAATCACGATTAAAGGTAATTATTGTAATTTAAGGTAAATATAATGTTATAATAATATGAAATTACTTTTACGCTTGTCCTAACATTATTGTATGAGTCATTGCCGACCAACACAATCCATGGGTCATCTTGGGGACCCCACAGAGACACTTGAGTAAGAAAATGACATTAATAACTTTTTATTTAAAGTAAAAATAAAATTGTCACAAACATGTGTTATTTTACTAAAACAATAATTAATGGGGTTATATAAGTTAAATTTTTGACTATAAATATTAATTGGAAATATAAAAAGATTTCATACATCATGGTAATTTTTTTATTATTTTTAGACGTTAATGAAATTAAATGTTTTATGACACCATGATGATGCAGTGATTACCTCATTAATTAACGATTTAAATAAAATGAAAAGATAATGTAAAATCAAAGATTTACACTTGTCAAAAACCTATTTTATGAGTATATTTATATCCATTCTCACCATATACTATAAATATATCATTGTGGGACCTTTAAAATCCAGAAAGCCTTTCATAATAATGTAACATTTCATTACTCTACAAAAGTGCCCCTCCTCTCCTCTTATAAAGGGTCCCCACCTCTACCACCTCATTCACACCTTTATAGTCATTTGTCTCGGACAAACTCTGACAAAATACTCTCTTAACTACCCTCTCATACTCCTAGAAGCTTCACATTGGGAGGATGTCTTCCCAAGTAAGCATTTGGATCAAATAAAAAAGGGTTACCTAATTTTAAGGTAATGTCTTCTCTTATGTTTTTTCATTTTATTTTGCTTCTCCAACCCCTTAAACTATTTTTATTCATGTATTTTGTAACAAAACCAGTATCTTAAATATACTAGGATTTTGTTATGATAATTATTTGATTTAAACTTACACACACCATCGTCTAATGGTTAAAAACATACTTTTTCTGTGGGCGGTGAATTACTGCCTCACGAAATGATGATTGTTCAATATTCATTTAACACCTCTCATGGTGGCCATTAAGAGGACACTATATTTATATATGATATATATTATGTTTATTTTTTCCTTATGCTTATGTATTTTTCATTTATGGAATACCATAATGATTTCCATTATGGGTAAACACGATAATTTCATTTTAGGATGTGTGGACTACCGCCCCCTCAAACTGATTTGAATCGTTAATGCCATATGTGGGTTGTATAAAGGATGGAGTAAATTATATTATATATGATATTATACTAGAATTATAATATACCTTTATATAATTATGATTTCATACCATTTAATACGAAATAGAAATGAAAGTAGCGTTCATGCGTACGTACAGCTTACCGTCTCCATGAATGGTGCATTTCATTTCTTACCTCTAAATGTTATATAATATTATAAATTCATGTATCTAATGTATATATATGATATATATGATCTATACATCATGAATATGATTCTAGATATAGTGGATATTTTATCACATGAATATCTTGTAATTATAAAAAGATTATTTTAGACTCAAGTACCAAAAATCGACAAAACGACTGTTATTACCTTAAATGAATACATAATGTTCATAACATGGTAATAAGTGATATAAAATTATTAATTAACTTGAAAAAGGTTCTTATGTAATTAGAGATTAACTCTAGTTTATTATTCAGGATATTAAATAACGATCGTGTCAAGTCGGACACGAGGTAAGGGAACTTCTAAACCCAATTTCCGTTCGTTGGGTTAATCTCCTACATTAAAATTATGTCATGATATTATTATGTACTATATTGTATTTTTACTTTCATTATGTGTACTTATAGTGAATACACTTAATATACCAATTTTTTTTTAAAAAAATGATCTTTGTAAGGGACTTCGTCTCAATCTTCTTTCATTGAGGCACATTTTGTTTTAATACAAGAACTTCTTTTATATAGTGTATAAAACCCTTTGACTTTTACATTTATTAAAAAGGAATATTTTTATATGAATCATTTTACTAAATGTCAAAAGGGAATTTTTTTTGTCCTATGTATGTGGTGAAAACAACTTCTCTACCGTCGTGACCATTATTTGAGTTTTGGATTCCTCTACAAGCCATAACTTTTTTTAAATGAAAAATAAATACCATGTTTTAATTTTCTTTTATTTTGGTATTTAAAATGGTTTTGATAATGTTTTTATTATATCAATGTGTTGTATTGATATCTTGTGATTGAAATGTGGAAATTTTATGTTTCCTTTATGCATTTTTTATGTGATACGAATAAGTTATGGTTTATGATATGTTCAATAATTTTCAAATAAATAATGCAATGTACTTAATAAGAGATGGGTGGAGCCTTATATAGCTCCTCGATGCATCAGTAAGTGTCATGAGACAAAATAGTATCATGGAACGAGGCCTTGAAAAACTCTTATTTGTAGTCTTGGAATGAGGCCTTGGCTATGTGGTTATGATAGTCTGGCATTTTGAATTGCATCATTATGAAAGTGGATATTGATATTGAATGTGATTATTTGACTCGTAGAATATCCATATGAAAAAGTAAATAGAATTATTTCATTTTATTTTTTCCATATAATGCAAAATTTCACATTTAAAAGGATTTTGTTTTATTTATACATTGCCTTAATTGTTTATGTTTATTTATGAAAGCATCTGCTATATTGTTATCCTTAATGAGCATCTGACCTCACCCCTTTATATGTTTTATTTTGCCCAGGATATGAAAAAATATTTTATGACTAACCTATAGGGATAGTCTGAAGGGGATATGGGTGTGGACTATGGAGACTATGTTATTGTAATTTTTCACTTTATGATGTAATGTAACATTTATGAATGTATCTAGTGTTTCCAAAGCTACTAAACAAATCGGTATTTCGAGACTTGATCTCTTTTGATCATGCCAATGTTACGTAATAATGCACTGAATCTGGGTAACTGGGTTTGGGGCGTTACACTTTAGTGTATTATTTTATTATAATAATATTATTTGATAACTATATTTTACAGATTTACACTTTTACCACTGTTAAAAAAATAATTACAGACGTTACTATTCATAATGCCCAGAATTAAAATGAACCTATTTACAAAAGTTTGAAAATATGATTTATAATATGGAATACATTTTTTTAAAATTAAATCACATTATTGGCAGAAATTAATTTAAAAATAATTTATGTTGTCAAAACCTCAAAACAGGTCTTTAAGAAATATTAACAATCAAAAGATTGACATTTATTTATGTCAAAATTAAATGTAAAATTACTTCTAATGACAAAAATTGTATTTAATTGTTAAAAAAAAATAAAATTACATTATAAACACAATTAAAAATATAATCTAACAATTTAATTAAATAGATGAAAATGAAGTATGGAATTAAAATACAGTATTTTTCACTATTCATTGGAATATGAATTATTTCAAAAATTACAAAAAAATGCCAAAAAGGTAAATTTTGATGTCACCATAATAAATAATAATTTTATTTATAGAAATAGAATACATAAAATTGTTAACAATGATGTTTTAAATGGTTTCACCACATAAAGGTGACCAAATTGTATTTTTTTAAAAAACTTCTTTTATCTACAAAATGGATTCGTTCTGATATCATGTTTAAAAAATATATAACATGAATTTTAATGCTATATAATGTTAAAAATGTATTTATTACTACTCATAAAGGCTATTTTATATCAATTTAAATAATCATATTTTCATCATATGTTGTTGTTTAGTGAATCCATGTATTGCATAGAAAACACATTATTGAGGAAGGTTTATCTTCCGTGTAATGAAAGAAAAGTTAGTTTTGTTGTTAGTAAAATTTTCATTTGGTGTTTCATATGAAAAAAATACATACAGTTTTTATTTTATACATTGTAAAAAATCTATACTTAGTGATTTTCGTATCAAATGACAACTCGGTGTAGCGTTTAATGTATCAAAAGTTGGTTTTGTATGCAAGGAATGTTAGACGTAGTGATTTAAAAGACATTAATGAATATTTTATTTTATTTTTGAGAAAATACCATATAAAAACTCAGGGTGTTATATTCTACCCTCTTTAAAATAAATTTACCCCTCAAAAAATTTCATGTTTATAAATGGTTTAATAATTATATGTTTCATTCATAGAAACCCACATTGTAAAAAGGGATAATAAAACTTCATTTAAAAATAAAAGATAGAAACGTAGAGGTTACCCAATTTAAGTCATCATTGGGTTTCCACAGAAGAGAAAATATGTGGCAAGTGAGAACAACAATATGGATGAATAATTTTACTGTCATGTTCTGATTACTGGTGATAGAGAAGAATGTTTGGAGAAAGATAAAAACACAAAAAACCATTTTCAACAATGATTTAAGGGACTAAATGTTACATCATATAAGAAGGAACTACAATTATATTTTTGGTTTAAAGTATCCTTTTCCTAATATTGAAGAACAACAAAAGAAATAATTAGGAGATTTCAATACAATATCACCATTGGTCATGCATTGATAAATATCCATGTCATCTCTTATTCAATGATATGAAGTGGAATTTTTTATTTCTAATGTGTTTGTAGATAAAGAAATCCATAAATTGAATGATATGTCATTTCATTAGTCATTATCAAAAAAGTTTATCGCATGTTATCAAAAATAAATAAGTCCATATATAGTGATGTTAATCGTATATGGTTCCATAAATTGACATATACTTATTCTATCATACCAATTAAATAAAATAAAACTAATTTATTCTAACCAAGGACTTACAATCGGCCAATGGTTGGTGATAAATGGTGGTCTCACTTCTGTTGTGAGTTTGATTCCTTTAGCCTTGTCCAACACGATGGGTTGTCACTTATCCTATGGGTTATCCTATTTCTAAAACAATACTATTATAACATTCCTGAAATAATATTAAAATAATTATCCTTAAATAATAATATGTCATTCCAAACTTAATCTCATCCTACATTTCGACATATCCACAATAGTTCTGTCCAAACTCAGAGTAGAAAAAACTTTTACAAAAATATTATATAACAAACATATGAATACCATCATTTATCCCCCATATATTATAATATATACTTGTTGGTCACATTCTAAACATTTTGAATGACTTCATCATGAATTCGCTTGAGTCATGGTAATATCCTATGTTACCATATATCCTTATTGAAAAAAACATGTGCCCTTATCCTAGAAATTATTGGGTATATTATTTATGTCCCAAAATATGTATAATTAATACATGATATCATAACCCACTTGTAAATAACATAATAATTACTTCCCAAGAAACTAGATTCAACCAGTTTAGTTATTCAAACATGACATATCATTATCCCAACATAATTATCTAATCATCTGGGTAATATTACGTGTTGTCTATCCCTTAATCACTTGTTCTCAAAGTATATCATCTTACCCATAAATCACCTTTTTGGTTCCTTATAACTATCCAATATATCATTTCAAAACCTTAATAAAACACTTATATTGAAAAATCTAATTTATTTCAATATTCATATAACATAATTGTTGAATTATGTGACATATACCCTTTAATAAACAAACATTATTAATAAACCAATAATAAAAGTCCATCATCTTCATCTTTCCTAAAATACGAATCATGTCTTAAAGATTCTGAACCTCACGATTCATAGGTATAATGAAAACAATACCATAATAACTTAACATTCCATTCACATGAAATTTACAATCTCATTATCCTTAGTAGTATGACAAATAATCATACCATCATCATGATTTTAATCATTATATTTTCACTTAGCAAATCATCCGTTATAATTACCATATTCCCTATATCTAAAACATTCAATCATTAATTATGTTCTATTTAGTTTTGGATATTGAAAAATAGTAGTAAAAAAGCCTGAGAAATATATTTCAGAGATTAAAAACATATAACTAAGGTAAATTAATTATAATATTTCAATCTATGATATCTTCGGTTTAACCCAAGTTTAGTCATTATTATCAAAGAAACCCTAGTATTGTAACATATGCTTATACTTATCCTTAGGATATACCTAGATCTATCTATAGAATTATCTCTAGGAATCTCACTAAAGATTTCACATCCTAGTTTCCGAAGGTTGGATAAACCTATGAACTGATACCAACTGTAAAAACCCAATATTAAAATATCTAGACATTAAATTACATTTTCAGAATACATAATAAATGACACAAATAGATTACCAATGACTGTATTAGTTTAGTTCCATTAGAATCTAGAGAACATAAACAACTTCTTCTTAAAACATCTACATCATCTCCATAATTATCCATCACAATTAGAACACCTCTTTGATACATCTTACTTGTTACCATCATCAAACCACGGGGGAAAAGACACATGAAAAGGGTTAGATAAAATTCTCAGTAAGGGTAAGCATGAAAAATATAAAAAAAAATATTATCATAAAAATTTAAAAACATGAACATAACATTTGAAATAAAAACATTCCACATTTAACATATACCAAAATCTTGAATCATGAAATAAATCAATTTAATTCATAAGGTATAAATCATATTGGAATCATCAACCATGTGAAAATCACAATGGTATAAAACATATAATTGTCGAAACTAATAATCCTATAATATGATTTCCATAGTATCCAAGGAAATTCTACCATGACCATCATAGAGGAAAAGTCCATTTCTGAACTGGGTTTACATGTTGTTCCATCCATGTATTACTGAACTAGATTTAATTTTCATTCCAGTCCTATATTGCTAAACTGCACTTACATGCCATCCTAATAATTTCTATCTCATTAGATATAAATCTGTTTCCAATGCATAGGTGGGGGATATATATCGCACCCATTTCCTAGTAAATTTATTCTTACATCTTCTAAAAAACAAAATCCATTTGACATAATATAATAAAATGAAAAAAGGATTTTTTAAAAATCATTCCATCAAAATCCATATAAAAAATAGTACTTATAAATACAATTCAATCATAAAAAGAACTCAAATCATAGTAATTATAGGGATATAAATATAATGATATTTAAAAAATTCCATATTAGGTATAAAATAATTTTGATAAAAGACTTGAAAATAATTTTTTTGGAAAATATCATTTCTTCTTCAAAAACATTTTCATTCCACAAAATGCTGCACAATTTTAAATGAAAAAAACATAGTTGAAAATAAAAATGAAATCATGTGAAAGAATATTTAAATAAATAAGGCGTTACGAAGATGTAAAATCCCATTCATTCCACATAAGTTAAAATCCCATTCTTTTTGTACTATTGGAGTAAAACTCAAAATTTAACACTTATATAAAATGATTGAAAGATTCCATCCAAACAGTTTAATACAATGTCACATAAGTGTAAAATTTACATTAAATAAATATTTTAGGAATAGAAAAAAAAATTATATTTCAGAAACATGGAAATGAATGATAAATATACCCCAGAAAATATTTATGAAGAAACAGTCTCAGATAAAAATGATATTTCAAAATTATACCTTACGAGTTATAATTAGTGGAATAGTTTTCCTCCTAAAATAAATAAAATTATCTGAATACCTAAATATAATATCCTTAATAATAATAATAATAATAAATTCATGGGAATCATAGAAACCACAAAAAAATAGGTGTTGTATAAGGGATATGACCTACATAAAAAATTCAGAAAAAATAGTCCCTTACCGATTACAATTAGTCAAATCAGATGCCACGTAAAAAAATGTAAATTGTGTGAATATTTAAATATCAGAACCTTTATTAAATGAATCAAAATACTTTCATGGGAAGAATAAGAACCACAAAAAAGAAATATTTGGTTTCTAAGAGATATATCCTATATAAAAATAAGTGATACAAAATAATCCCTTACCTTAGGTCCGATTTCATTCGTATATGTCTGAAACTCCTCTTTTTCGAGTATCGCCTTTTGAGTTTCACAAAAAAGTCTCCATAAAATCGATTTCTGCCCAAAGTGTGGCCTTGAAGATGACTTGACAGAAGATCAATGAGTAAATTTGAAGGGGATGTCTGAGAAAAAGGGAATTAAATATGTATTTAAAATAAAGGGATAAGTTCCATTTTATAGGAGAGGTGAGAGGATCTTTCGGAATATCCTAAAATATTAATTCACTTTTAATTTTCTGTTGGTTTTTAATAGTCCCAAAATCATTTAAATCAAATATAAGAGAACCATTTGTCGAAAATCTATCAGTCATTAGATTTTAGACAAGTTTAGGTCACCAAATTAATATTACATTTTTTTTCTTTAGACCATCGTTAAAAAAATTTACTCCTACCATGTCTTATTGTATTTTTATAATTCATGGTTAATATAAAAACTATAAAATCCCAATAGAACCTATAGCGGATAATTAATGAAATTTGTATCATGATATATTTCAGTTATAATAATCATAGATTTTTACTATTATATTATATAATAAAATAGTTTTTTTACACTCATTTATAACAATTTGGATACTATTTAGTAATTGATTTTTTTATTATAATAAAAACATGATTCCATTGCATAAAATAGATTAAATGAACCCTAACATACATATGTTATCAAAAAATTCTTGGATGGCCTCAAACTGTTCAAAATTAGGTTATTTTAATTTTTTTATATAATTTATTAGAATATTTTATTAATAAGGCAATCATTGCATAAACATTATTTAAGAAATAAATATTTTTATATAATGTCTAAAGATTTTAAATAATATACCTTGATTTAAAAAATATTTTTTCATTTTTAATTAAAATTTTTAATAAACGAGATCAGATATATAAACCTATATTTAAAATGTTTTAACAAAAGATAAATGTTTATGTTATATTTCCCATGATATTAAATTAGAAAATTCAAAAGATAATTTTCACTACCACGTTGCTCCATGGGGTGCCAAAATCAACTAAATAATGGTAATAGTCGTCCATATCTCATAATGGTTGATTAGAACATGTGTTACTGTAGTTTTCTATTGTTATAGTCTTTTTTACCCTTATTTACCTGATTTACCCTTTAACCAAGTTAAATAAAAATAATTACTGAATTTACTGTTTATAATGTAGAAAAAATAAAAGTAACATATTTAAAAAAAATTACCTTATGATTTCAAATATGGAAAAAATATTTCTAAATAAAAAACTATTAATTTGAATAAATTAAATAAAAATTAATTTCAATTGTAAAAACCATAAAGAGTTGTTTTCAAAATTAAAAAACTATCAAAAGATTAACATGTGTTTATGTTCAATATAATTGTGAAATTACATCCATTGAACAAAATTGGACTAAATGATTAGAACATAATCCAATTTCATTTCAAAAACAACTAAAATTATTATCTAACAATAAAAATAAATTTGGAAAAATGGAATTTTTGAATTAAAATGCAGTATTTTTCACTATTCAAAAAAATTGAATTTAATTAGAAAAAGTTACAAATATTCAACCGAGGATTATTTTGATGTCTCGCTTCAAAATAATAAAATTATTTTGTTAAATATAATATATAAAAGTTTTAAAAACGAGATTTTAAATTCATGGGAAATCAAAAGGCGACAAAACTGTATTTTTTTAAAATAATTTTTTTATCCAAAAAATTGAATTTTATTATCATGTATAGAAAACATAATAGATGAATATTATTATTATTATATAAAATTCTAAATAAGTTTAATACTATTCGTAATGGCTAGTTTATATCCCACTAGATAATATTATTTTAATAATATATCATTGTTTAGTTAAACTCAGTATTGCAAACAACACAACCTACCAAGGAAGGTTTCTCTTTTATGTAATGAAATCCATGTTAGTGTTGTGTGTAGTGAAATATTCTTTTGGTGTTTCATATAATCCTAACATTAATCATTTATACATTGAACAAAATCTATACACAGTGTTGCATGTATTTTATGCCAACTAATATTTTCATGTAACATATGACAGGTCAGTTTATTATGAATAGAATGTTTGACTTAGTGCATTTCAAGATATAAATGAAAATTTTAATTTATTTGAATAAATTTTTCCATACAAACAATGGTGTTACATTCTACCCCCCATAAAATTAATTTGACTAATAAAATTTTTCAGGGTTATATAAGGTTTACTACTTGAACTTTTCATTCAGGGAAACTTACATTGTAAAAAGGATTACTAAAAAATAATTTTAAAATGTAATGATGAAACTAAATAGTTACCCAATGTAAATAATCACTTATTTTCCCCATAGGATAAAATATGTGGGAATTGAAAACATGGATATAGAAGGAAAATCTATCCACCACGTTCTGATGAGTAGTTATAGATATCATGGTCTGGAGAATGTTAAAAATAATAATTCTATAAATATATAATGATTTAAGGGACTATCTGATTCATCAAATAAAAAGGTATTATGATAACATTTTTTGTACAATATCTATTTCTTAATTTTGAAGAAAGTGAAAAGAAATAATTACATGATTTCAATGCAATCACATTATTGGTCGTTCCTTGAAAAATTTCTTCTTCATATCTTTTTCAATTTAATGAAGTTGAAGTTGTAATTAATGAAATGTTATAATGAAATGTTATCCATAAATTGAATGATGGGATATTCGATCCTTCTTTTTTACAAAAACTTTATCACAAATTAACAAATATACATATGTCTATCTACAGTTTGATAGATCATATATACTTCCAAAAATTAACTTTTACTTCAACTATAAATCTACTTAAAAAAGTAATTTATACTAACTAGGAACTTCTTGTAGGCCAATGGTAGGTGATAAGGGCCGGGCGCACCTCAGTTGTGGGTTCAATTCTCATATCCTTTTCTGATACTATGGATTGTCGTCAATCCTGCAGGTTTCCCCTTTTCCAAAACTACACTATCATAACATTCTATAAATAATAACAAATACCCATAAACAATACTATCCTATGTCCAACTTAGTCCATTATAACATTTTGTCATATCCAAAATACTTCTTCCCAAATTCATAGTACAAATAAAACAACTACAACAAAGGTCATATAACAAGCATATGAATATTTTTATCTCTCCCCCATTTATCAGAAGAAATATTCTATTGGTAAAATTAAAAAATATTTAATGTCTTCATCATCCACTCACTTAAGTAATGGTAATAAACTACATTTATATATTTCTTTATTGAAAACATGCATGTTTCCTTATAGCAAAATTTATTGGATATATTCTTGATGTCCCAAACAGTTATATATATCATCTATGATAGCATAACACAGTTTTCAATGACTCTATAACTAGTTGCCAAGAAACATGAATCATGCAGTTTACTTATTCCAATCTGACATATCATTATCCAAATATAAGTATCATAACATTAGGAACATATAAAGGATTATCTTTCACTTAATCATGTTTAATCCATGTATATCACCTCACCCTTAAATAACCTTATTGGATCCTCATAATTATTCAATATATCATTTCCAATCCTTCATGGAAAACATATATTGAGGACACATAGATATTTAATGATTCATTTAATATAATCTTTGAATTTTGTAACATATAGAACTCAATAATCCAACATTATTCTTAAACCATTACCAAAGATCCATCATCATCGTCTTTCCTAAAATATGAATCATGTCATAAGGTTTATCTACTTCAGGATTATTAGGTTAAATTAAAACAATACTAGAAGAACATCAAATACCATTCACATTGAGTTTACAATCTCTTTAACCTCAGATGGGTGACCAATACTCATACAATCATAGTTTTTATCTTCATGATATTTCAACATAGTAAATAGATCTTTATAATTCTCATAAATGTAACATAAAAAACATTCAGTGGTTAACTATGTTCTATATAGTTCTGGATATTGACTAAGATATGGAATAACAGTGTGAGAAATATATATTAGAGATTAGAAACACATAATTTAAATTACCAATAATATTTAATTCTATGATACTATCTATTTAAACCTGGGGTTGTAACCTATTATTATACACAACCATAAAACAGCCCAAAAACTACTTTAATTAATATCTATTGGGATATCACTCTAGTTTTTACATCCTAGTTTAAATGTTTGACTAAACCATAACTCTGATACCAACTGTAATGACCCATGATTGATGTACATGGATATTACATTACTTATAAAGAATACATAATACATGAAACAAATAGAATAAAAAAGACTATATTTTTTAGTTACATTCTATTCTTGAAAACAGAAACAACTAGTTCTTAAAACATATACATTATCTAATGCTTTATCTTACATAAATAGAACCTATTTTTAACACATCCTACATAATACCCTTCTTCAATTCATGTGGGAAATAACACATAAAATTGGGTGAGCTCAATTTCATAGTAAGGGTAAGTAATAAAAATATCATACAAAAAATAAACATAGGAATGTAAAACCATGATAATAACATTTGAAAAAACACTACAAATTTACCATATATCAAAGTCATTCGTCCTTTAAATAATGTTAGTAGTTCATAAGGCATAAAACATAATAGAATCATGAAACATGGGAAAATAGCATTGGTATAAAACATGGATTTGTCAGAAAAAATAACAAATAAAATGATTTCCATAGTAGAAAAGGAATTGCTGCAAAGACAACCATAGCTGAAAAAGTCCCTTACTAAACCAAGTTTACTTGTCATTCTAGCCATGTCTTTCTAAACTATATTTACCTTCCATTCCAACCATGTATAACTAAACTAGATTTACATATAATTCTAGTAATGTCTATCTCAAGATATAAATCTTTACCCAATGCATTAGAAGAAGATATAGGTCCCAACCATCTCATAATGAAATAATTCTCTCATGTTCCACAAAAAGATAATCCATTCCTCATAATATAACCCAAGGAACAAAATTGGGTTTCCTAAACATCATTCCATCTTAATCAATATAAAACAAATGGTGTCAGAAAAAATAATTCAATCATAAACACAACAAGAAATAGTTTTGATAAATAATATAGAAACTTAACTATTTCATAATTCATGAAATAAGTATTATAGTTTTAAGAATCAAGTTTTCTAGGTGGTTTCTATTGGATTTATTCGTGGAACCATAAAATACCAATAGTTCATTACCCAAAGGGGACCTTCTTTCCAAAAGCATGTGTTCATTATGATTGAAATTTTTGATACTTAAGAATGTGAATTGGTTGATAGGATGGGATGTTGGACTCATGACACGCTTTTTGGGGGGAATTATTGTCTACTCCATGAGTATCTTTTAAAATTTATTATATTTTCATGAATACTTACTAATTCACCAAGTATATCATAAGCATCCCTTGGAATTTACAATCACATATTTACATGTGTAAAATTTTGTATCATCAATATTAATTAAAGGATCATCATAAAAGGAAAAATCTATATGTATTTGATGTTTTATATCAATTGTGCCCTTTAATATACTGATTAGGAATTTTTTATTAATCATTCTTATGATGCTGGTTTTTAAGACACTCAGTGGGGAACTCTAGAATTTTTAGTCATCCAAGGAGGAAAAGGTTTGTTTTGATATTGGGATCATGCTCATAAAATGAGCTACCTACATATCCTTGTGAAAGGAATCAAAACCCTCATAGTTCAGATCTTCTTAGTAGGACACATCATACCATTAAAGGTCATGTGATAAGGTCCTCTGTGCGAAAGATGCATAGTCTAAACATAGTGTGGGACTTATGATGAAGTAGCCCAAGGGACATTGGAAGGGATATAGGTTACCAAGTAGGATCAGTCCCAATTGGAAATATGGTCTGAGGAGAACAGGGTCGATTGGATGTGTTGGGTTTGAACGTCATGGATGCTTCCTACGTATCCCATATTAATGGTAATCAAAGCCCATGTATTTCGATAAATATCATAGAAGATTATAGTCCTATGAGATTGTTTAGTTTGGGATTAATTTTATAAATGGATACCTTGATAATTTGAGGATTTAATTGGTGGATTATTTCCTAAGGAGGATGCCCAAATTGGGAGAATTAGGTTTGGATTCTTGTGGAGGATATACAGAGTGCTCGGGCCCTAAAAGAGCTTCCTACATATCTTGGTTTGAACAGGAATCATAGTTCTCGTAGTTCCTTCCAGTGAGTGTTTTCCCCATGTTTTAAACATCACATATCTTTATACCCACATGAGTCATGCTCAGTGTGAGAAATACGAGGATGTGAAAGATTCAACAATGACACTTCACACATTTCCTCCTCCGCTAATGGACAAGGGCACGTCGGCCATGGAAGAGGGCGAGGTGATGAGCGATCCCTATATTCTATTTACATTGGACAAGGGTCAAATTTATGGAGGAAAAGATTTAGGTGAGCATATTATACCTAGATGGATGCCTTTTTTAGATTGGTTGGGGCTTAAACCTAAAGAAGGATGCCAATTGGAAATTGCTTGGGGCTTACTCATTTCAAAGGAAGATGCCCATTTTAAATTGGTTGGGGCTTACTCTTATGGAGGATACCCATTTTATATTGGTTGGGGTTTACTCCTAGATAGGATGCCCATTTAATATTGGTTGATTATTACTCTTATAGAGGATGCCCATTTGTGATTGGTTGGGGCTTACTACTAAATAGGATTCACATTTGAGGTTTAACCTGACATAGATTTCAGGTGATGAAGTTTGTGGAGTTTCATTAGGAGTGTATCGAGTAAAGGTAATCCAGGAATCCATAAGGATAGTCCCAAATTGGAATATGTGAATGGAACCAAAAATACTAAGTCAACTCAAGGAACTTCATTGGGTATTATGGATTTTCTAAAATAATGGTAATCGAAGGTTGGATGTTATGCCACATAAAAGGTGTAGTGGGAAATTCCCTCGACCAGATTTGAAAAGATCAAAGTGCGACTCTTCATATTTCATTGGGATCAGGGAAGGAAGTGAAGGGACTGACCTAAAAGGTCGGGACCGCAGCCTGGGGTTGATGCCGAGTAGGGGTGTGGGGGTGCTTCCACTACTATATGGACTATTTGGGTCATGTTGGAGCTCCTACAAGGTGTCTCTTATAGGAGTTACTCATTTCTCCCACGTGGATGTTCTTCATGCAGGTGCGGAACGTATGTTCAGCACGAAGGTGCGGCGTGCAGGTGCAGTGCGCCGGTGCTCCACACAGGAGCTGTAGGAAGGTGCAGCGTGCAGGTACAGCGCGTAGGTGCTCCGCACATCTCCATATGTTCTAGACCCTGATGGGACTTTGAACATTGTTTTCCACTTTAATTCCCTCTTCTCTCATGTTTTAGAGAGCTACCAAAGAAAATTTGGGTGTTCGTGGTCAAATAGCTATGCAGTGGAAGATTTGGGACTTCTTCCAACTTTTTTGGTCTTTGAAATAGGCTACCGAAGGGTCCTATTTATAGGAAAGAGAAGGGCCTAGTTGAAGGGAGTTTTTCTGCGTTGGTCCCATGCATAGGTCCACCACGTAGGGGTGTAGAAATTATTCTTCAATTCAGGTCTTCTACATAGGCCATCTGCGCAGGTCCTCCTTGTAGGTCCTTAGCATAAGTCCCTTTTAGATATTTTATTTGTCTTCTAAGTTCCATAACCATTGATATGTAAGACTGTTTGGGCTCCATGACATGTAAAATCGAAGGTCATGAAGAGATCTATACTTATTGATATGGTAAATATAACAAGAATTCTCGGATGAAACTTGAAAATGGAATTTAATTTGTCAACACCTTTTCTTCATTGATATTGGAAATCCACTACCTATTTTTGGATAGAGAATCATTCTAATAATCCATTGGGTATGGAGTGGTATTTTGGAATATAGAAATCCAGAATGTATCTTCTTCTTTCTTGGTGAAAACATATTTACCCATATAAGACATTTGTTGCCTATGTGAGAAAAATATATTTACTCTACGGAAAAGTTACTGGAACACATTTCATGGTGTGAACAATTACACTATTTTAAAAATTCCAACATAGACGCAAAATAATTTTTATAAATCACGTGAAATTAATTCAGAATGAAATTTCCTATTTTTCTTCTAAAAGGTTTTCATTTCTCAAAATTCCGGGGAATTTTAAAATAAATGAATTTAGTTTAAAAATAAACATGAAATAGTGGAAAAAAGATTCACGGAAAAAGGGTTAAGAAGACGTAAAAACTCATTCACACCTAATAATATAAAATGAAATTCTTATTGTATTGTTTATAAAAAATTATAAAAGTAAATCTCATGTAAAATGAATGAAATATCCCTTCCATACTGTTTAATTCAATGGGACAAATGGGTAAAATTGAAATTAAAAAATAGTAAAGAATAAAATAAATATTATATTTGAAGCATAAATGGAATGAATTCTAAATATGGACCAATAAATACTTATGAATTAATATTCATGTATAATAATGAGATTAAAAATTTATCACATACCAATTATAATTAGTCGAATCGTATTCATCATAAAATAATGAAAATTAAATGAATATGTAAATATCATAATAATAATAATAAGAACATTAAAACGTTCATGGGAAAAATAAACACCAAAAAAATGATATTGATGGAATACAATTCATATGTACCACAAAAATAAATCTGAGACAATATAATAACTTTCCAATAACAACCATTTTTATTGTGTGTCTGATAAAATAAATAAAATTATATGAATATGTAAATATCAGGACCTTCATAATATGAATCATAAACCATTCATGGGAATCATAGTAACTCCCCAAAATAAATAGATGGTGTATAAGTCATTTTTCTTATATAAATAAATGTGAGGCCAAATAATTCATTACATTGGGTCCAATTTCTTCCATATGGGTTAGAAACTCATCTTTTTCAAGTATCTCCTTTTGATTTGCACAAAATGTAATCATCAGGTGGCTTAATGCACAATTTTTGTCATCTATGATTACTTGAGGAATGTTGGGATATGAAATGGGATCAGTTGGTAGAGAAAAAGGGTATTAGAGGTGTGATTAAAATAGAATGAGAAGTTCCCTTTTTAAAGGAGAGGTGAGGGTTACTTTAGGGAATTCTTTACATACTAATTTAATATAAATTGATTTTCTATTTCTAATGGTCCCAAACACATATACATAGAATATAAGTATCACATGGGTAAAAAACAGTTCATCTAATATGTTTTAGACATTTTTATGTCTGCAAATTATCCTTATCTTTTATATTTAATCCTTAGTTACAAACATTAATAGTTACCATGTCTTCTTGAATTTTCATAATATATGGTCACTATAGTTACAATAAAATATAAATATAACCCCATGTGTGAAATTAATGACATTTATTATATTATATATATCATTTGGAATAATATTTGATTTTTAAGAATATTATATCATTTAATAAAACAACATTTGTTATAAAAACTCATATTTCAATTTAGACACTATTTAGTAATTGATTTTATCATAATTAATGACAATTTATTACATAAAACCAAATGCATTAACTCATCACTCATATGTTTATTACTTCCAAAATTTTTATGATGGAATCAAAATGTTCATATTTAATTTATATTAATCTTTATAGTATCATTTATTAAAATATTTCATTTGTAATGTAATCACTGAATCATTAGTTTTTCATTAATTAATTAATATATTTAATGTATAAATATTAAAAAAATAACCTTGATGTATGAAAAAATATTATATTTATAATTAACATTTATGATTAATGAGATAAATAATATAACCCAATATTAATGTTTTTTAGTAATAAATTCATGTCTATGTTATATTTCTCTTAACATTAAATTAATAATTATAAAAGGACATTATCAAACCCAAGTGGCGCTATGGGGTCATAAAATCAACCCAAGGATGCTCATTGTATTCCATATCACATCCAATTGGATTAGGACATGTGTTAGGAGAGTTTTTTAATATTATAATAATATTTGAAACATTATTTACATGATTTACCATTAAACAATTTGTAAAAAAATACTATATTTATTATTAATAATTTCAAAAAATAAAGGGTACCTATTTATAAAATTTTAAACATTTGATTCAAAATTTTGAATCCATTTTTCTAAATTCAAAACACAGAATTGGAAGAAATTAATTTAAAATTAATTCCCATTTTCGAATCTAGAAAGTGGTTTTTTATAAGTAATAACTATCAATATATTTACATGTGTTTATTTAAAATTTAAACATGAAATTACATCCAGTTACTAAAATTGAATTAAATGATAACTAAATAATCCAATTACTCTTTAAAATAATTAAAAATATAATCTAACTAAATAAATAATTTATATTAAATGGTAGTTTTGAATTAAAATGCAGTATTTTTTATTATTTATTTTAATATAACATTCCTCAGAAAAGCACCAAATTATTACCAAGTTAATTTTTCTGGACCTTCTTCCAAATAATAAGTTTATTTTTTCAATTATACTATATAAAATTGTAGAAAACTATATATTAAATAGGTGCCCCATCAAAAGGTGGCATGACTACATTTTTTTTAAAATACTTTTTTTATCCGAAAATAATATTTAGTCTTATATAATGTCTTGAAAATAAATAAAATGAATTTTAATTATATATAAAATTCAAATTGTGGTTAATAATATTCATAATATGTAGTTTATATCCCACTAAATATTAATATTTTAAAAATATATTGTTGTTTAGTGAAACTCGATATTACATACATTGCAATCTATTGAGGGAGGTTACTCTTAAATGTAACACAAGAAAAGCCCTAGTTTTTTGTAGTGAAATATCCTTTTGGGGTTTCATATAACATAATCCAAACCTAGTTCTTTTATACAATGATAAAATTTGGTACTCAATTTTGTGTGAATCATACGCCAACTCGATGATTCTTATTACATATGATAAGTCATATTAGTATGAAACAAAAGTTTGAATTAGTGCATTACAAGGTATAAATGAAAATTTTAATTTATTCAATAATAATGGTCCATAAATACTAATGATGAAACAAAACATGTACTTAACGAGAAACCTGGATAAATTATTTTCCTGGAATGATTGTAATAATTATAATATTAATGATTATAAACATTTTTTAATCAATAAATCAATACAATATCAATAAAATCAATATCTAGAGTATATATATATATATAAATATTGGAAATCTTGATTAATAAAATCATGAATAATATTATTATATTCATTATCCCATATAGAAACATAATTATCTTTTACTGTGTATATCAAAATGAAAAACATAGACATTCGAATATCCTCGTCTTGATTCAGCACGAGATGGTGGAATGGATTGGATTAAACCTGAAGACAATATGTACGTTATATAAGTGGACTAGTTTATATTTAATGATCCTTAGTAGATAATGACTTAAATAATGACATTATTAAATCATCAGTTCTAAATAATGTTTTCATTGTCTAATTGATCTTCATTTAAAATAAATATAGAGAATCACATTATGGGTGGCTTGGTCTGATGGATATATTTTCAATAAATTATCCACATGATTCCGCAACTCTATCACTTTAAAAGTTTATATATCGTAATGTTCCATAGATATGGTTACTACATATTGAATGACCTCAATGATATAATACACCTCCAAATTTTGCGGATGTGCGGATAATTCTTCATGGATTTAAATAAAAAACAATTATACTATAATTTAATATTCCTTAATGTATACACATAAAATATATAAGGATTGTCTATAAAACTTATTAGTGATGTACATGGGTCATTTTAGATATATCTTGTGTGAATTATCCATATATCTTAAAAATACTAGATACTCTCTACTGATAATATTGAATGTTTCCCTTCTCATGAAATGATCTTGGGAAATTTTGATCTAATACTAGGTAGTCTATTGTAATTATGTTAGCATTACCACACATCTCAAACTAATTAATATTGTACATTATCATGTAACATCACATAAGTAGAACAAATCAATAAAAAGATTTTTAAAATCCATAACTCTTTATCTATAATGTCAACAATAGCAGTAATCTCCTTAGAATCTCTATAGAATTGTTGTTCTCTATCATGAGTCTAAGAAATGAATGTGTGTAATTTTTATTATATGAAAAATAAATTTATATTGAAATCATAGATTAACCATAATAGTAGGTAATTTTTTAAAAATTCACAATATCATTCTCAAACATCAAGAATAAATAACCTTTGATTACATAGTATCTCATGAAATTAGACCTTATAATGCAACTGGGGTCCAACCATGCCTTGATTAATACCACTAATCCAAATTTTGGGATGAGTTTTATAAAATCATGGACAATAAAAAGTATCAATCATCATTTCATTTACATGAAAACTATTAAAAACAATTACATTTGTATGATTATCCTTTAAAATAATTCTTACCATCCACTATTGGTCATCTATTATTTAACTCTAGTTGGTTCCTTTTTAGTGGTATATTACAATTATATAATTTTCTATCCATCTATTTTCTACTCAGATATATTATGAACACAATTATCCAAACCTCTTCAAAAATTCAATCATAGATTGAAAACAGAATACTCTTGATAGATATGTCAGTGTAAGAAAGTCATGACTTAGAGATAGAGTATATCAAAAATAACATTAAAAAATTATATTAAATAAATATTTTTAACAAATCCTTATCCCATATAACCCATAACACTATTCTCATACAATGAACCCTAACCAACTCTCTTGGAATATACGTATCCATATCAAAAAAAAATTACCTTGATAACACACAATAATAATCTAATGCATGTTAAAAAGTGAAAAAAATGTACACACCTCCATAGAATAGGTTATAAGGACTCTTATAAATATTACTATATATTTTCCCCACAAAACTAAATTTTATATTATTAATGATTCAATATAGTTAATTCATATATTAACTCCTATGTGTTTCATATTATTAATTTAATGTCATGTATCAACCACTAGTATTCTATACAGTTTGTTAATAAAATGAACATTAAATTCAATTGGGTAATAAAATCCCTTGTAAAAGAAAAATAATCATGATCAACATAAATAAAAACGACAACAAAATTATTGAATATAAATTAAATAAAAGGTATAATCCTGCATTATACATTAATAACCTAATCACAATTCATATATGATATCCACACAATACATTCCTTACTTTGGTTCGTTATTCAGGTATATAACATGGTACATCAAATCCATATGTAATTTAAATTAAATATGAGGTAAATATAAATAATACTTAACATTAATAACAATATTATTCCTTATTTATGTGGTAATAATTTTTCAAAAACCTTTATCAATATACCTTAGTCATTAAACCATTCATTCCAGATGTACTATCTCATTAACTTCATGTAATTCATACTATATTTAGTAATATATCTCTAGAAACACATTCTGGCATTTTTCCATCAAACATGTAATTTGGCATGGAATAACTGGGAATATAAGTTGAATGTGAGGACATGTGAATTTGACTAATCTCAGAGGGGTTCTTATTATCTAGACAAGGTGTATCTTATTGATTTGATAATATTCATGAAATACATCACAATCACAAGACTAGTTTCTCATTGATGAAAATATTCATTAAAACCGATTATTTTAAAAAACTCTATTGATGTCAAAAAGTGCTCAAGTGCTGATGAGGGTTTTGAAATGAAAAAGTGATATCATATTCAGACCCAGGGACCCCATCTGAGGGGGACCAGAGGGGCCATGCGTAATAAATTCATAGGTGCATGAAAAAGTTCATCCTCACGTGGAATGTTTCGGGATTCGAGAATGTTCTGCATGGGGGAGAGAAATTTTTCATGCTCCACCCCGCACAGTCAACATTCAGTGCCACTGCCTCTATCGCACAATTATTTCACCCAAAAGTTGTTTTCACGCCATCGAAAACCTATAAATAGAAAGCGACCCCAGTCGATTTCGGGGTTGAAGAATCTGAACCGTCTCTCGTGCGTGAAATTCGTCTTCCCCGTGCGCAAAGATGGCCATCAGGTATGCTTCTTTTTGTGCGAAGTCCCCCTTGGGTCTACCTTTTCCCACGATCCCCATTTCATATACTGAATTCCAAACCCTTATAGGTCTTCCCCCTTGCAAACAATCCCATATACTTGCACACATGTTGACTAATTGTGCACAACTCATTCCATTGTGCACACCCCTTCCCATTGCGTGCAATCCCTTCATATTGCACGCACCCATGTCATTGCGCATAGAATCTCCCACATGCGTGCATTTCCACACCATTCACACAATCCTTCTTGTTGCACGGAAAACCTCGACTCCAATTACGTGCGATCACCACCGATTTCACGCCAGGCCGGTGTTTTTCACACCAGAATATTTATTTCGTGCGTAAGCCTCAAAGGAGGCGCGCAATTCCCTCTGACCCCTCAACTCACTTCTCCTCGGTCGCCCCTTGCGCGAGCTCCTGATTCTCTTCTTACTAATTCCATTAGCGGGTGTCTCTCACACCTCGGGCATTCACATAATGCGCCATTTTCCCATGCATCCTTCTAGGCTCATACGAAGTAACTTCAAAGTCCCGTGGAAAACACCAGCTCTTGCATTGCTTTGCATCATGATTCTTCACATAGGCACGCTAACAGCTATTTATTTTCACATAGACACAATAACGTAGACCCCTCGATGGTTCGCTCCATGACACCCCCTCTCCATGGCATTATTGATAGCTTACCTCCCACAAGGAGTAGAGGGTACTGGTTATGTACGTCCTCGGGCTGTGGATAAAACACACCTCGTCCGAACTGCAGGATGTTAAATTTCCAATCCCCATCGTCCTTAGATCAAGACATTAAACTGTGACCTGGCCCCATGCCTCGCACCTAGGGACCCCCACCTTGGACATTATCCATGCCCAGTCATCTCTACGGGGATGGGGTCACCCTTCCCAAGGGACGATATCCTCCATACCAGAGTGGCGTTCATCTGCGAGGAATGGGAAGCCACCTTAGTGTAAGCCCCTAGCTTTTCTTCTAGGAGGCAACATCCATGCTCCTGCTTTTATCATCGGTCCCTAGGGCCAGAGGAGGACGTGATTGGGAATGTGGCTCTTCCTTTCTTTGGTCCCAATTCCCTCTCCCGCTGTGCTTTTTCTCCTCGAGCCTCCATCCTGGAGTAAGCCCTGACTTCTTGGGTCGCCCCGCGCGTAATCCCCTCTTCACTTCCTGCGGACACAACTTTTCCGAAGTGATCGTCAATTCTCTTCTATCTTTTGTTTCTCACATCTAGCATGACTCACATGAGATTGGAGTGACCACCGACCATGACAACTATCTTGGGCCACCTCCGATTGTAAGCCCCAATCCAACCCGAACTAAAGGACTTTGATCAATGTGAAGGCATGGTACGTCAGAAGCCTCCATGAGGTTAATGCCCCAACACCTTGGGCAGCCTCAGAGTGTAAGCCCAATCCAATCTTAAACTACAAAGACTTTGATCCATGTCAAGGAATGGTACGTAGGAAGCCTCCACGAGGTTCAAGCCACAACACCTTGGGCCGCCTCAGAGTGTAAGCCCCAACCCATCATGAACATCGGGGACATTGATCCATGTCAAGGCATGGTACATAGGATGACTCCACGACATTCAAACTTTAACACTGTGAGTCGCCTCTGAGTGTAATCCCCAACCCAACCTGAACTACGGGGACATTGATCCATGTCAAGGAGTGGTACAGAGGAAGCGTATACAAGGTTCAAGCCCCACCACCTTGGGACTCCTCAATGTGTAAGCCCCAACCCATCTCAAACCACGGTGACTTTTATCCATGTCAAGTCATGGTACGTAGAAAGACTCCACGAGGTTCATGCACCACCACCTTGGGCCACCTCAGAGTGTAAGGCCCAATCCATACCGAACTACAGGTACATTGATCCATGTAGAGGCATTTTACATAGTAAGCATCCACGAGGTTCATACCCCACCACCTAGGGTAGACACAGTGTGTAAGACAAAATCCATCCCGAACTACGGAGACTTTGATCAATGTCATGGCATGGAACGTAGGAAGCCTCCACATGGTTCAATCCCACCAACTGGTTTCTCTGACCCCCATTACATCGGTTCGTCCCCGTCTCGGAGGACGTTAATCTATATTCGCCCTCTGAAATACGTGGTCATTGATTCTCCACCAAGGGGATACATAAGAAGCCTCCATGAGGTTCCATCCCATCACTCATGTCTCATCCAAACCTTTCCATCGAGCCTATGTGTCCCAGGAAGGCCATGCCCTAACCCGAAGGTTCTACTTCCTCCGGGTCCCAACCATGAATTCATTCTCACGAGTCCCCTCCTCAGGTGTCCCATCGTTTCTTAGAAATATGCGGACTATGATTCCCTTCCATGGGGATATGTAGGATGTCTCTTCAACGATCAAGACCAAAGCCATCATCTATCTTGATTCTTACCCGGGCTGCCACATCTTGGTGAGATCATGCCATCCCATTCCTTATTCTGTTTTACAGCATTCGGGAAGCCGCCCACATGTTGGGACCAATATTGGTGTTCCCTCCAGTGGTTTCCTCAATCTGATCTACTTTAATTAGTGTTCTGATCAGTCCGATAAGTCTCCGCTAGACGTTAATCTTGTGGAAGAACCTGTGTCATACATTGGAATCTGAGAAAAACCTCAGATACCTGCGCATGGCATGTGATTCCCCGTTCTAGATGTGGGATGCATCGACCTTACATGCCCTCAAGAAGCCCTATAATAAGGGAAAATAGACAAAAAAACCAATCCCCTAGCATCAAGACATCCCATTGATGCTCAACGTGACTACTCCCCTAACCGAATATTGCTGCCCTGATCAGACACCTTGGAACATCCTGATAGAAGCAGTGTAATTAACTGGTGTCCATGAATATATAAAGCTTTGGAGAGTTTCATGAAAAACTACTTATGTCTATGATGGAGACCCGAAATAGGTGACGAGTATTTAGGAGGAATCTACGGAAGGAAGAACTGACATCCCATCATCACGTTTCAATCAAGGAGCATACAACCCTGAATAAGGAGAAGATGTCCCCTGCCTTTGGAATGCGGGAATGCAGGGCAACAGTTGTCCGTTCTCTATGTGACAGATGTGTGCGCCGTAGAGATAGCATCAGAAACAAAAATGGTGAAATCAAATTTATTCTATTCTCCTCAACACGAAGACTAGTTGCTTTCATGGCATCCGTGGTTTAGCATGTAATCTGACCCCATCATCCGGAACTCGGTCCCACCAAGCAGGCCTGATGTGAAACACGCCAGAAGTTGGGACACTCATGATGTTGAGTATTCCGTTCTGTGACAATGTCAGAGTGGATCCCTATTATTAGACATGGAAGATGGAACGACGTTGGGGAACTGATTGTCTATTTCATTTCCAAGAAGTATTAATGAGTTCATCTCCCTGCTTTCAGGAACAAAGTTGTTGCATCCGGAGCTCGATCACCTACCCACCAGCACATGGGAAGGGGAAATATCGACGCGGCTACCCCGCGTGGTTATGCCTCTTCCATGACGGCATCGACCGCCACGAAAGATGGGCGCCCACAACCCCTCTCCCCATCGGAAATTATCAAGAGAAGGGTAAATAATGACCTTTTATGCAGGTATGAGGAGGAGGGGGTCATCCCCACCAGGGATATGGCCTGCCTAGATCATGAGGCAGCAGCACCTCACCCTCAACGCCGACCTTGAGGGTCACCTAGGGAGCCTATTCTCCCCTCCCAAAAATAAAATCATTTATGAAAGTGTGTCCCCAGAATTCCTTGACAACTCCCTCCCCTACACCGACGAGGTAGGGGATGTCTGGTTTGGCCCAATTAGAGTTCTTCTATAGGGGCTCCTAGTGACGGATCCCACCTAGCTATGTCAGTTCCACCTCCCGGTTCCTCGATCCAAAGACCTGGTAAGCCATTCGCCTGCCCCACCAACTCCAGTTCATCTAACCCGGCACCATCCTCAAGCGTAAATCGAAGAGGGGCCCCGCCATGGGCCATAAAAATCAGTGAATACTTTGCCCCGATCCACAAATTACTCATATAACCAACTACATGAATATGTTGAGCTGGAGAAGTTATACGCCCAAACTGGATTGAGGCCCCAACCACCCCATGGGCTGGATTGGTTGACTCTCTCGGTCACCTGGAGAGGCGATGGCCGCTGCGTACCAACCCGCATCAATTCCACCCAGTGTGGAGGCCTACTCTGTGCCGCCACTACATATGTTTTAGGTTTTCCCTGTTTCCATCCTTGGCATGGAGGTCTTCCCCGTGCCACCATCAACCCAAGTGAGTATTTTCCTCGTGACAACAACACTCTATATGGGGGGTCTCTCCCGCACTCACTACATCGGGTACGAGGTCACTCCCCTTGCTGCAGACCGCATATATGGGGACATTTCATGTCCTGTCACGTGCTAACATAGAGGTCCTCCCCATGTCCGCGTGCAATTCGGTGATGGTCCTCCATTCCCCATAAATCGGAGAGGTGGAGGCCAACCTCACTTCACCAACGCCCATCACATAGGTCCTCCCCATGTCTCCTTCAACATTTTTACCTATTCTCCTTGCACCCCAGATTTATCAGGTGGAAACCCTCTCTGCCCTAGCACCTGTGTGGTAGAAGGTCCCTATGTCCGAAATCCGCTATGTCCCTAGGTTCCACCAAGGGGCATGAAGGCATGTCGTCGCCGCTGTAAGAGGAATTCTAGGGATGGTCAGAAAGGAATAAAACCAGTCCTCTTCTCGGACTCTGAGGCGGAGAACGACTCGGCGCTAGAGCCCTCTCCTCAGCCCTCCGAGTCAAGGGTTGGGGCAGGAACGAGACGCATCAGACTCATACTCAAAGAATGCGAGATACATAGAATCCTTGTTTCCCTCCAAAGGTATATCCAGGAAGAAGATAATTTGGCATGTCCCCATGGACCGACAACGCAGTCGCCATTGTCATCTCTGAAAGTGCCCCATTTCTTGACTAGAGACTACAATGAGCTATTTTGGGGGCCAATGGCAGGAGATTCATGGCATAGTCCACCCTCGGCAGAATCTAATACTATGTCAGGAGATTTGGTGGCTGGTCCATCCTATCGTGATATAGCGTACATGTCGCTACAATCCTCAAATGACAACCTGAGATTTGGCAGATAGTCATTCTGTTGGCCGTATTCACCTCCAGCCTGCCTACCGTCCCAAAAGTATGAATCAGTGCTGCTACCAGTTCCACAACCATCTCAGTTGATGAGTGAGGAAATCAAGTGACAGACCTTGAATTTGAGCTGAGGATCTTCTGGACCATTCTTACAGCACACCACTTCACTGAGAAGAATTGGGTGGTCGGGGTACATCAGTCGGCACCTCCAACCAGGTTGTGCTTTCCACTGAGACCAGGAAATAGGACCAGTGTAGATCTCAACACTCACAACCTCCTTATCCAGTGCTGACAGGCCCACCTACACCATCGTTTGTGCCACTGGATCAGGCAAGAACCACTTCGGTCGTGTTGCGACCTGCTTTGACCCACTTCAGGACAAGCCCATCCATTCGGTCTTCACCCGATAGCTACTCTCTGGGCTTCAACTAGTGAGAAGTGGGACATTCCTAGTATCAGTCAGCCGCTTGTCCAGCAATCAGAGCGCGCCATTCCTTATATCATAGAGTGGCTTCTCAAAAGTAGAAGTTAGTGCCTATCACAGATGTATGTTGTTCTCAAGCACCTCTCCAGCACCCTAGTGTGTCTTTCCATCTTTGAAGACCTTCACATGTCTCCAGATTTTCACGAGGCCCTCGATGAAGCTGTAATAAGCCCCCTCCAATTTGAGACGGAGGTGGAAGCTGTTGGGGCTTTCCACGCTAAAATAGTTGAGGATGCCAAATGCCAGGCCATCAACTCATTCTTATGAGAGGATAAAGGATCCGCCATATAGGGGCACATCCGCTGACTATATGTCACTGGCCAATTCAATAGCATGGAGGTTCGGCACTGTCTCGTTGATACCAACTCTGGGATCAATCGTATCCTGACGCAGACACTAAGGAAGCTATGGTTATTTGAATATGGAATGATTCCCTCTAATTTAAAGATCCAGGGATAGGACCTGACAGAGTAGACCCTAGTTGGAAATATCTATTTGAAGACCCATTTCGGTGGCCTAGTTTCCAGCACCGAGTTCATAGTTGTCTCCCTGGACACAACATATAATGTATTGATGGGGAGGACATGGCTCCACCTGCACGTGGAAGTACCATCGTTGTATCACGAATGCCTCAAGTACTCCCTTAAGGGTCGAGTGGGTGTACTCCAAGGTGATGTATCTCCTTTCTCCTCTTGTGAATCTAGTTACTTGGTTGAAGAATATTACAAGAGCAAGGATAAGAAACACCAGACATGTAATGTTGAGCTCGTCACTGCTACTACCTTCCCTTGGGCAGGCCTGAATGATGCTTACGTATTCCCGATCCATCGGTTTGAGGCCACGACACCTGATATAAGGCAAGGTTTTGTAATTATTGGGACAAGAGGGAACCATGTTCCCAAATCCAAGTGGCATCAGAATATGACATTGTATTGTTATATGAATTAGGCCCCAGTGATCCTGGAGCCTCCCACTCCCATTAGGTATCGGGGCAGCCAGCTCATGGTAACGACAGTACATTATAATTGTTTGTTTTTTTAGGCTGGAAAAAGTCAGCTCCGACCAACATGCCATTACTTCTTTGATAAAATTGAACGTGGAACCTTGGGCCATATACCAGATGGTATTGGGTCGACAACCATTATAGCCATGGTCTCGGCAGCGCTGGAGTTCCCCAATGCAATGATCACTGCCTCACAAACTATTACCAGCCTCCCATCAGGGTCTGGTAACTCAGAAGTAACATCCCCCATGAAAGATCTCTCCATAAGTGGAGAAGATGATATATCGGATTCCCCACCTAACTTTGAGTAAGGCTTCTCCTCCATGGTTGATGAGTTGGTACAAGTGAAACATGGAAGTGAGGTAGACCCGAGGCCCACATCGATCAGCGCCTCTATGTCCCCTAAGGAGTAGTAGCGATACATAGTATTCCTTAAACAGCACCATGATGTATTCTCCTGGTGTTATGATGAGATGTCGGGACTAGATCCTCGTTTATCCATCCACCTCCTTGGTCTCACGACAAATCATCACGAGTTGAAGAAGCCTCCTAGAAAGATACACCCTTCTCACGGTGCCATGGTCGAGGCCGATGTTGACAAGCTCATCATGGCCAACATCGTTAAGGAGTTCCAGTACCCCAAGTGGCTGGACAACATTGTACCAGTATGAAATGAAGAACAAACATATCAGAGTCTGTATCGACTTACAAGATCTCAATCGCCATTGTCCGAAAGATGGTTTTACCCTTACAGGGACAGAATTATTGATTAAAGCTACGGTGGGTATCCAAGACCTCTCATTCATGGATGGTTCCACTAGATAAAATCAGATATGGATGGACCCCTAGGAAGATGAGTCCCAGCTTTCAGGTCACCTCAAGGTACTTTCTGTTACCAGGTTATGCACTTCGGCCAGAAGATTTCATGTGCCACCTATTAGTGGGAAATGCATTGCATATTCAAGCCAATACTCGGGACATTGGTAAAGTTCTATGTGGACGATCTGATGGTAAAATATTGCCAGATCCATGACCATCTCAAGGATCTTGAGAAAGTGTTCGGCTTCCTCCATTCCCACCACCTGAAGATGAACCCATTGAAGTGTTCTATTGGGGTCACCTCCGAAATGTTCCTTGGATTTGTTGTGAGGTACCATGGAATCGATATCGACTCATGGAAGATCAAGGTAATCATCCAAATGCCTCCCTCGAGTAATATTCTAGATCTTCGAGGTCTCCAGGGCCACATTCCCTACAAACGGTGATTCAGTGTGAATCTGGCTAGAATTCGTAAGCTCTTTTCTTGGATTATGAAGAAGGGAAATGCTTATGAGTGGGACAAGGAGTGTCGGAACACCTTTGATGAAATCATGTAGTATCTACTCTGTCCTCCTGTCATGATGTCACCCATCTCCGGGAGGCCGCTGGTTCTCTATGTCACAGCCTGGAATGGTCCCTCGGTGCCCTTATCACCCATAAGAACAATGAGGGGACAGAGAATAGCCTCTACCACCTCCGTCGCATGCTCCTCGATACAGTGACCAGATACTCCCCCTTTGAGAGAAGCTTCCTTACGCTCATGTTTTCCATACAGAAATTGCTACAATACCTGCAGCACCACGAGGTACAGATGGTGTCTCGAGTAGACCCATTGAAGAACATCCTAAGTCATCCCATGTTGACTGGATGAATAGCACGGTGGGAAATAATCCACCAGTAGTTTGACATCAGATTTGTGCCTCAGAAGGATATCAAAGGGTAGGCATTGGAAAATCTCCATACATCCTATCCAACCTCCTTGGACCAGTCCCTAGATTTGGATTTTCTAGATGATGCAATCCTGTTAGTCGACCAAGAAATTTCATGTTGGAAAATGTATATTGATGGTGCATCCTGGAGCCCCACTGGTTGGAGGCTCAATGATCCTCGAATCAAAAAAGTGGGCCTGGGTATCGTCTTTATTACCACAGCGCAAGCCATTACACCATTTTCATTCCTGCTATCGGAAGGATGCACAAACAATGATGTGGAGTATATGGCCCTTAATACTAGTTTTTATTGGGCCCTTGAGATCGATGTGCACCATTTTCATGTGAATGGGGACTCGAAGATAGTTATTATATAGGTCAATGGAGACTATGTTGTCAGTAAGCTAGAGATCGTACCATTGTTTGAACGCAATCACTAGCTAATGGCCCAGTTCCCTTCTCATCTAGAGGTTATCCATTTCCCTTGGTCACATGATGGTCGAGCGGATGATTTGGCCATCTTAGCTGCATCTCTTGCAGAGCTCAAACAGGATGATCTGATTATCCATGTTGCACATCGGATAGTCATATCTCCTGTTACCCCAGATAGTGATGATGGACCATAAGTAAGGCACCATAATGCCAGCGCCTCTATGTTAGGACCCCCGAGTCGTCCGGATGCTATGATTGAAATGGTTGATGATTGGAGTACACCCTTTGTCAAGTTCTTCCAAATGGTAATCTCCCTTCAGACGGGGCTGAGCGCAAGCGAATCCAATGTTGTGAACTGTAGTTTATCTTTCAGAGTGGTCCCAGTATTGAGAAGAAACTCTATAAGCGCGGATTTTAAGGTGTTTTCCTCCATTGCATTCTGGGGGTTGAAATTCCACATGTCATGCAAGAGGTTCACACTGTTTCATGCGGTGCCCATCAGGCTGGTCCAAAACTGTCTCACTAGATCCAAATATTAGGGTATTTTTTTACCTCTAGGATCCACTACAACATCGAGTTCTCCAAGAAGTTCCTTGCATTCCATGTTCATGTTATCTTTGTGCATCGTCCACTGTAGCCACTCCACACTACCAAGTACTCTTGGTCCTTTGTAGTCTAGGGGTTAGATGTTGTAGGACCATATCCACTGGCAACGAATTGCCAATGTCAATTCATTGTGACTGATACAGATTTCTTTTCCATGTGGGTAGAAGAAATATTTCTCAAGGAAGTCAAGGCATGTTCTATTATTGACTTTGTGAGTTCCTATATCATCCATCGATTTGGGGTTCCTCATGCTATCCTCACCGATAATGGAACTAACATTCAAGAAACCGAGTTGAAAAATTTGTATGCCAAGTATGAAATCCACTCTAACCATACCTCTAGTTATCACGTGTAGGAAAATGGAAATATTGAGGCATTCAATAAAACCCTCTAGAAAATCCTTCAGAAAATCATTGCTCAGAACAATAAGAGTTGGCCAGATAAGCTCCCCAATGCCCTCTGGGATTTTTGGACAACGAATCATAATTACACCAAGGTGACCCCATTCTCCCTGGTGTATGAAACTCAGGTCATCCTACCTATCGAGATTTAGTTTCCCTCATTGCGCACATCAATATGTTACCCGCATGTTCCAGATAGAGTAGTTTAAATCCGTCTAGTTGAATTGAAAGCACAATAGAGAATAGGCTTTGTTACTTGCCCAATCTAGAAAGGAATCAGAGTTTGTTGGGTCAAGCCTTCAACAAGAAGATTTTCCTCTACTCTTTCCCGCAAGGAGACTTGGTACTGGCCCTCAGGGCACCAATGATACCTGGTAGGAAACCACCCATGTTGGAGCCCAAAATGGGAAGTGCCTTTCATTGTCCATAAGGTTTATCCCAATGGAGCATACTCCCTGGTGACCATGGATGTTGAGCGTATAACTCCTCCCAAAAATTCCAAGTTCCTCAAACAATAATATTTTTCAGCTATCAGGACCTACATGACCTTAAAATGGATTACTGTCTCGCACGACCTTAAACTATCGGTCGCGCAAGACCCTAAATTGGACGCTCACCCCGCATGACGTTAAACTGTATGTCGTCCCGCATGTTGTTATAATATATTTCATTCTACATGATGTTAAACTGTATTTCATACCTTATGACATTAAAATGCTCGTCCCCCATGGCGTTAAACTATATGTCATCCTACATGACGTTTAATGTATGTCATCTCGCATGATGTTAAACTGTATGTCGTCCCACATGACGTTAAACTGTATATTCAAAAACAATGTGTGGCTTGATTCCCATACTTATGGGATACATAGGACCGCCTGAAAATTTATATTGTGGGTCCAACCCCATCTCATAGATATCTCCCGGTCTCCTAGGCCCCTTGTCCTGCTCTTTTCCCAGAGAAGGATGTGTATGTGTGATACCAGGTTATGCCCTCCTTCGCATTGGATATTTCTCACCATGTCCCCATCTTCTCCTAGGAATCTGCATCTCTTGGCTGCTCTCAAGATGAGCCACTCGACCATTTGCAGTGGTTTTTCGATGTGTCTAAGAGTACTCCGGTCTAGGACCAGGAGTGTTAGATTCAACTAGGGCAAGTTTACATCCACTTGTGAAGCATCATGTTCCCCTTCATTTGGCCCCCGTTATCTTTCACACCAGAAGGGACCCCCAAAATGGCATGGATGCTATTCCTAAGGTCTCTCCTATAATTTCAGGACAACTCCCCTTAGGGTTTCGAACATCAAATTGATACATGTCCCACGTTTCGAACGTGGTGAATGGTCGATACTCATTTGTTTGTCCCCATTACAGGATAACGTGACAGGATGCTGTGTTGCGAACATGGTCACCATTAATCCTCTGTCATGACGCCATCTCCTTCAGTCTCTTTATGATGGTTACATGATTCACATTATGTTCCACCCCATTATGTCCTAGTGGAACCTCAACACTCTTGGCACTATCCCTCAGTGCTCCTCCGCACATTAGGGGAACAAGCTGCAATACGACGACCTTCGGCACTCCCATGACCAGACCGCTAAGACCATAATTGGGGTCTTCTCTAAGGGCTATGTGAGGATTGATCCTCATCCTCATGGGATATGTGGGATCACCAGGATATTGCTTTTCTGAGGCCAGCTCAACTGGAAGCTAACTTCTCTGGCCCCTTATCCACTGACCCTCATTGGCCTCTTGGCCCGAGGCTCCTCTCCGGAAATCATTCACGGTGATGATGTGGACCCCTTCCTCATTCATGTTGGGTATGATTAATCATGTCGTGCACATTCCTCCATGTCCAAGACATATGAATTTAAATTCTATTGTTGGGTCCAATCACATGACCCTAAACTGTTATAGTATTAGCCTGATCACACGATGAAAAATGGCACTACATTGTGATGACCTCGTCATAGGGGACATCACATTGTGTATCGTTCATCCACCATACCATTTTTCAATGCATTTATAAGTCTTTATTCTTGTGGCGATGACGGGAATCTCTATCTTAGGCTTGTAGCTTCACATAAAAACCACATTCACCTGAAAGGACTAACAAGATACATCAAATACCGCTTATTTTGGTGGGAGGGCCAGACCCACACACCCCTTTCTTCCTCTACACTGGTACCTTTCCGTGCTACATCCAAAACTATGTATGTCTTGATTCTCATTCTCATGAGATACTTAGGAATGTCCGGGAACTTCCCCACGGGCCTAGCTAACATTCGTGTTCGGTCCCATGACCTATGTATTTCGACAAGGAACACATGGTAATTTGGACTTATGTCCTAATTCGTGTCGGGTTTCATAATCATCTTAACATGTGTCCCTTACATCCCTTACCCAACCTCGATCCGAGTTCTAAGACCTTAAACTAACACCCTTTCCAGAACTATGTGTGGCTTGATTCCCATCCATATGGAATACATAGAAATTCCCATACATTTCGTCTTGGGTCCAGCCCCAGGAATCACAAATCCCATCCTTTCCCCCACCATTGGCCCCATTGCATAAACATTCTGGGAGTTGTGTAACTGCAACACTTTCCCTGAACAATTTCGGGATTCCCCATAATGACATTGGGAAGAAACCGTTCACTCACCAGAGAGGTGCTCTCTAAATGTAGGGATGATCCATGATAAGATTAATGCACCTTCCTAATGTGCTTCCACCACGGTGGCATAATTTTGGGATTGTTAGATTTTGTTAAAAAAACCACCACTTCAATTTCCACACATTTTGTGCCCCTTCATTCAGACCCTGGTCCACATTCATGTCTGAAGGGACCCCCTATCTGTATGGATGCTCGACCCATGGTTCTCCTGTTGTCCTGGGCCAACGTTCCATAAGACTAATAGACAATATTTGAGTTATGTCCCATGTTGCGAACATGGTTAGTTGTTGAACCTCATTTGTTTTCCCCATTTCAGGATAATTCAATAGGGATACATTGTTTTGAAAATGGTCAATAGTTTTCCTTTATTTCTACAACCCTCCCATAGTGTTCGGATTTTGGGTAACGTGACTCACAGTTTTCATTACCCAATGTTCTGACTGATTCAAATGCCGATGGAATTGCCCCACTCGTGTGCTAGAGCACATTGAGTAGACGATGCATCGATCAGTATGTGGTACTCTTACTTTTATTTGGCCTCCGTCTTCTCAGAAATCCGGTTTCAAATTTCAAATGCCCGAATCTTGGTTGACGCTCCCATGATCAAACGAAGGGATAGTACATGCATCCCTTGTTTCTCACATCATGTATGACCCACGTGAGCTTAGGAATGGATTGATATTTATTTCAGTATTATGGTTTAGCACATTAAATGAAAGGGACAAGAAAATAAATTGTCCCATACATAATGTTCAAATAAACAATAAAATGCAATGCGAAATAATTTTATGGGTTATGTCAGAATAGGGCCCTTAGGGGTCGATTTATTGGATGGATCTATCCTATTCCCCCTACTGTTGGCTTGTCTCCAGGATAGCCTCCCACCCCCTAAGGACTCTCTCTTCATCAGTGACCACAGAGTCTAGTTCACTTACTCTAGCATGTGCTTGTCCCTATTCATTTTGGAGCTTAGTTATCTAGTGACTCGCATCCACGAGTTATACATGGGTGTCTTCCAGCCCTCAACTGCTCCATGAGCTCATAACAACTTGCGATGAATATCTCATGTTCCTTCTCTTATTCCTTGAGTTGTTGAACCTATTTCTTTACCTAAAGAAATGCTCGGGTACTCCCCAACTCCTCCCGACATAGGGTGACGTCGGAGTGACAGTTGCTCTCGCACACCTTCTCAACCTTGTTATCACAGACTGTCAAGTGAAGGTGTTGAGCATATACCCCTCCAGTGCACAGAAACACAACCAGGTGTTGAGTGATCCCATCAGCATCAGCCATTCCATCTGAGGCTGAATGAGAAAATATCATATGGACTTCCACCCCTTGTGTCACGTCATCTGACTCTCCTCGACCGCAACCGAAGATGAATAATCTATTTTCTCTGGGTCAGCGGGCCGATAGACATGAAAGATAGCCAACAGGCTAGCAGAAGGTTCTTCCTCAGAGATTCCACCCAGGCGAATTGGCTCCTCAGCATCTAAGTGACCTTTCACTCTCGCCTCAACCCTGGTGGAACCTTCATCAACTACCAGCCCTTCCCTGATATCAGCTCCACTGCTTTCCACCACTCCCTACTCACTAATTTTCATGGCATACACACTTTGGGAGGCATGTTCTGGATAGGGCGATGCGTTTTCCGTTGACTCACTCGTGGATGGTCTGGGCTTAGCAGCCTGACAAGACTCCAATGTTGTGATAACTATACAAATGAGGAAAACCCTAATCAATTTAGTCCTCTGACGGTATGTACCAGTATCGAAGCAATGAACTTACCGGACCCCAACGCGCCAGCCATCAGTGTTTGGGCCGCTACAAGAGATGTCATAGCGAGGGATCCCTTAGTTCTCTTTAGCTCGATAATGGGCATCAGTGCCCCACCATGTTGCACTTGAGCTTCTCCCCCTCCGTCGAATGGAGATTCTTGATCTGCACCAATATTCTCCTGCGTAAGATAAGGAAGGATGTTTAAGGAATTAAAATGAAAGCAGAGAAAAAGAAGAGGGTATATAAGGTTTGAAACGTACCTCGAGTAGATCAGTCACATCTATATCAGATCCAGTGATCTCACCGCTCTCCCGGAGACTCCATTAGTGGGATGCCCCCTGAGACCCCTCTCCATTGGGCTCCTCTTCTCCTTCAACTTCTCCTTCATATTATCCTTTACATTCTCGTTTTCCTCATACTCTTCTATCTCTCTGCCCTATGACTCGTCATTTCTATCATCATCCCCTGAGGGAATAATTTCTGAATCATGATCATGGCCGAGAATCACCTTAACTAGGAAATGTGGCTCCACACGCAGACCCCATTGGAATGCATACATGTTCATGGCTGTCAGATGTACATGCCAACGATGGAAGTTCACTCTGTCGACAACCCGAATGAGCCCGACATCTGGCAGCTAGATTCCGTCTCGCACTATCTTCTTCCATAGGGTTTCGGTACTCAACAACTGCTACAGGGTTATCCAAGCCGACCATAGCACGTGGAAAATGGCATCTTGATAAGGTTGAAATAGATATCCTATTTGTATCCTGTTAATATCTATGGATGCTCCATGGGACCCACCTCCTCTAGGCGATGAGGGCGTGTCCATACCATGCGATGTCCCTGCTGCTGTGGTCCCGGCCTGTACATGCCCCGTTGTTTGACATGATTCTGATAATTCTCCTATAGTGGCACTCTTCCTGCTCTCTAGCCTCTTGGGTCCCACAATGGAATCCTTGATTTTCTGAACTCGCTTCCACAAGATCCCATCAGGGTATGCTATAGCCGAATGTTCAACATACTAAGTTGAGAGACCAGAGGCGACTACGGTGGGAGGAAAGGTGATGATGTCGCCGGAGCCATAGGTCATGAACAATAGACACAATTTACGAAGAACACATGGATGCCTTTACTGCCAGATATTTATGTATACTTCTTTTGGCATTCTCTAGAGGCGGAAAAATAGCACGGCAAACCTGGACGACACATAAGGCTCACAGATGATCTTCCCATCAATCTGGGCCACCATCACCCAGCCTCTAATTCTATATAGGTACTCCTTCTAATCCAGTGAACCTTGCCTATTGTATACCATCTTGCTTGTTGGGGTGGGGAATGAGATGAAGTCGAAGATGGAATGGTTTCCAATTCTGATCTGTACTCCCTCCTCATTGAGCGTCAACGACATGACCCCGACATAGTTTAGTAGGAAGGATCACAAGCCATTTTCTGGAGGATGGATGGTGATCGAGAAGGTGTATCTACCACAATGAGCCGCAACCCCACCATGAAAAATGAATAAAGTGCCACAGACTCTCCTCGGTGATCCCCCTCTTGAGATGTGACCCAAAATTTCATACAAATGAGCAAGAACACGAACCCCCATAATGAATCTTTTGTTGGAAGCCATGATGCAAGCCATCCCCATGGTCACTGGATGGACTCCCATCCTTGCATCCCTCACTAGAAAGAGCCCCCCACCTAGGAATGTAGTGAGAAATCTGGCATACCTAACATTCGGGTCCCGACTATCATTTATGCTATAGCCGCATGACTGGTAGGGCCCCTCCTCTAGGACCCTCTTGTATGATTCACCCTTTATCCAATGTGCCATTGTTGGACATCGTCTCCCCCACATTAAAATCGTGACTCTTGGATCCCTCTCCAAGAAACAGCTGAACCAGTCCTTATAGACGATGTCTTTTAGGATGTCCTTGACCCCCAGCTTCTCCTTGGCCAGCTCAAGTTGGTGCCATGTCAGTATGGGGGTTCGTGATCTGTCTCCCTAGCTACTCATCGGATGAAGGAATTCATCATATTGGTGGCCTTATAAAGGGATAAACCCGATGTAGTGAATGTATCAATGACTGATACTGACTTCCCCATGATGGAGATGGAATGTGTTGATATCAAAGGACCACCGGGTGAACACCTCTGGCCTGAGCTCGTGCTGGCAGTAGAAGTGGAATTACAATGTACATACCACCTCAAATAAACTAATATGCCACAGCTCGACCCCAAATTGGTCCCATGTATGTCAAACCCAGTACGCCCCAGCCCAATTGTTGGTGAAGTTGCCTCTGGACTACAGGTCCCAGTCCTACATCAAACCTTTAGTCTCGTCAGTGACGCTCTGATGAAAGGTGCGCGTGTAGAGGCTCGGGGAACTCTCGGCTAACTGGGTCACCCCAAAAATGGTCCTCGTCCTGGGATTCAAGACATATAAGTCCATGTTCATGGTTTCTCTGGGAGAATGACCATTGTTGTTGATTTTGTACTGAGGAAGATCATCCTAACGGGTCACCCATGACCTCGGTGTATCCACCTCAAATCCTGGAAGAGGGACCTCCTCCAGGATGCTGAAATCCCATAGTGGAAGATTTTTGGACAAAGAATACTCCTTTTGGGCGGGGGATAGCATATTGAAGAGGGAACGGTTGTTAGAGACAATCCTTTTTCCGCCATAAACCTCTGGGTTTGCAACCATTTCAGTCTTTCGAGTAGCATCTTCTGCCTCACTATCTTGGCTTGTGGCCACCTTCATCAGACAAGTGTTTGGGTGTTTGGTGATAAATAGGATATGATGTCACATAAAGTCATTGGGTGTTGCGAAATTTTAGAATGTGGCATGAAAACCCCGGGTTTGCGTGTAAAACGACGTCTGATCTCGGTGGAATTACACGCATTCGGAGTGGTTTTTCGCCCTGGACCGGAAAAAATTTCACGCATGAGAGCATAGAGCTTGTCATGCGAGAAAATTTGTACGGTGCTTGGGACATGAAACCACTTTTATAGGACAATCCTAGTTTACGTGCCCATGTGAAAAGCGTATTCTGCGCCTTCTGAAGTTTTGCATGCCACTTCATATTTTTGCGTGAATGAACGCCACAGAGCCCTACATTTCGGCGTTTCCCTCCGAATATGACAATCCTGACCTCTCGCTGATCCAATTTTGAAGGAGGGAATTTTTAGATGACAAAAAGTTCTCAATTGCTAAAGAAGGTTTCGAAACGACAATGCGAAGTCATATTCAGACCCAGGGACCCCGCCCGAGGGGCCCGGAGGGGGCACATGAAAAAAATTAATAGGTGCATGAAATAGTTATTCCCCTTGTGGAATGTTCGGGATTCACGAAACTTCTGTGCATGGGAGAAAAATATTTCGTGCCCCTCCCCGTGCGGTCGACATTCCCCGCCACCGCCTCCATCGTGCAATTATTTCACGCCGACCTAGTTTTCGTGCCACCGGATGCGTATAAATAGAAGGCGACCGCCTTCTACTTCGGGGTTGAGGAATCTGAACTGGCTCTTGTGCCCGAAATTTGTCTTCTACATGGGCAAATATGGCCTTTAGGTATGGTACTTTTCGGGCTATGTCACCCTGGGGTCCACCTTCGCATGAGATCCCCATGGGATGGACTAAATTCCAATCCCTCTGTGGTCTGCCCCCTTGTGAGAAATCTCATACACATTCACGCAGACTGACTAATTGCATTCAACCCCTTCTGTTACACGCACCCTTACCAATTCCGTGAAATCACTTCATATTTCATGCACCCCTGACATTGCATGCAGTCTCTCCCACTTGCACGCATTTCCGAACCTTGCGCGCAATCCTTCTATTCAAACGCAAAACCTCGACTCCAATTACATACTCTCCCCACAGATTTCATTCCAGACCAGTGTTTTTCACGTAGGGCTATTTATTTATCATGCAAGCCTCAAAGGTTTCGTGCAATTCCCCCAAGACCCCTCACCTTGGTGCTCCCCGGGCGCCCCCTTGCGTTCATTCCTGATGCAATTCTTATGGATTTCATTCGTGGGTGTCCCTCACGCTCCTGGAATTCACATCATGCACCATTTTCTCGTGTGATCTTCTAGGATCGTATGAATTATCTTCAAAGTCCACTAGAAAACACTGCCTATTGTGTTGCATTTCCTCATTCGTTTTCAAATAGGAACACTAAAAACTATTTATTCTTCACATAGCCACTCTAATGGGGACCCCTCGATGGTTCACTCCGCGACACCCCCTCGCGACGGTGTTGTCAATACCTTCCATCCCACAAGGAGAAGAGGGTACCTATTATGTATGTCCTAGGGGTGCGGAGCAAACCCACCTCGTCCGAGCTGCAGGATGATAAACTGCCATGCTCCATCATACATAGCACATGACGGTAAATTGTGACCTGGCCCGATGCCTCGCACGTAGGGTCCCCCTTCCATGGATATTATCCACACGCACTCGTCTCCTTGGGGATGGTATCCCCCCTCACAGGGGATGATATCCTCTTTACCGGAGTGGTGTTCATCCGCGGGGAAAGGGAATCCACCATTGTGTAAGCCCCTAAATTTTCTTCCAGGAGGTAGGATCCCTGCTCTTTTATTCATATTCTGCCCCCAATGCTAGTACAGGGCATGAAAGGGAATGATTATCCTCATTTCTTCAATCCCAAGTCTCCCTCCCTGTGCGCTTTGTCTCCTTGGGCCTCCATACTGGAGTAAGCCGAGACATCTTGGGGCGCCCCGTGTGTAAGCCCCTCTTCACTTCCCATGAATGCAAATTTTGCGACATGAACGTCTGGTCTCTGATATCTCATGTTTCTCAAACCAAGCATGACTCACATGAGCTTAGAGTGAGCATCGACCATGAAAACCATGTGGGGCCGCCTCATAGTGTAATCAACAATCCATCCCGAACTATGGTGACTTTGATCCATGTCAAGGCTTGGTAGGTAGGAAGCCTCCATGAGGTTCAAGCCCCAACTACTTCAGCCACTTCAGAGTGTAATCCCCAACCCATCCCAAACTATGGGTACTTTGATCCATGTCAAGGCATGGTACATAGGAATCCTCCACGAGGTTCAAGCCCCAACACCTTGGGCCGCCTCAGATTGTAAACTCCAACCCATCCCGAACTACAGGGACATTGATCCATCTCAAGGCATGGTACATAGGAGTCCTTCACAAGGTTCATTCCCCAACACCTTGGGCCACCTCGGAGTGTAATCCCCAACCCAACCCAAACTATGGGAACATTGATCCATGTCAAGGCATGGTACGTAGGAAGCCTCTATGAGGTTCATGCCCCACCACTTTGGGCTGCCTTAGAGTGTTATCCCCAACCTATCTCCAACTACGGGAAATTTGATCCATGTATAGGCATGGTACATAGGAAGCCTCCATGAGGTTCAAGACCCACCACCTTGGGCTGCCTCAGAGTGTAAGTCCCAGTCAATCCCGTACTATGGGGTATTTGATCCATGTCACGACATGCTACATAGGAATCCTTCACGAGGTTCAAGGCCCACCACCTTGGGCCGCCTCAGAGTGTAAGCCCCAGTCCATCTCGAACTACGGGGTCTTTGATCCATGTCAAGGCAATATACATAGGAAGCCTCCATGAGGTTCAATCCCACCAACCAATCACTCCAACACCCTGCACGTCAGTTCATCACCGCCCTGCATGACGTTAAACTGTATTCGCCATCTGAACTACATTATATTTGATTCCCCACCACAGAGATATGTTGGAAGCCTCGATGAGGTTCAATCCCATCACTCATGTCTCATCATGAACTTTCCCTCAAGCCTATGTGTCTCGGGATGTACATGATTTAACCCAGAGGTTTCACTTCCTCTAGGTCCAATCCATGCGTCCATTCTCCTGGGTCACCTCCTCAAGTGTCCCAATGTTTCTTAGAACTATGAAAACTTTGATTCTCGGCCATGGGGATATGTAGGATGTCTGTTCGAGGATCAATCCCAAAGTAATCATCCATCCTGATTCTTACCCAGGCCACCACATCTCGGTGAGATCATTCCATCCAATCCCCTATTCCGTTTGACATCATTCGAGAAGCCGTCCACGTGTTGGCCATAATATTAGTGTCCACCCCCCAGGGGGTTCCACAATCTGATCCACTCTAATCAGTTTTCTGATCAGTCTGATCTCCCTCTGATGGACGTTAAAATTGAAGCATAACCTGTGTGAAACATGGGATGTTGAGGAAAACCTCATATAAATGAACATGGCATGTGATTCCCAACGCTTGATGTGGGATTTCTCGGGCTTTTGTTCCCCAGATAAGCCCTATAATAAGGGATAGAAGACAGATACACCAATCCCCCCAGCGTCAGGACTAGCCAGTGATGCCCAATGTGACTACGCCCCTAACCGAAGGTTGCTACCCTGACCAGATGCCTTGGAACGTCCTAATAGAAGCAGTGTAATTAACTAGCATCAATAAAAATATGGCGCCAGGGAGAGTTTCACGAACAACGTCTCATGTCTATGAGGGAGACCCAGACAATGTGACGATCTCCAAGGAGGAATCCATGGAACGATGAACTGACATCCCATCATCCCATTTCAATCAAGGAGAAGACGTCCCTAAATAAAGAGCTGATTCCGCCCACATTTGAAAAGCGGGAATGCGGGGAAACAGCTGCACGTCCTCTATGTGACAGATGACAGCACCCTGGTGAAAGTGTTGGAAACAAACGCCTTATATATGTATCTTTTCATTCTTTATTAGGTAATTGATTATTATACTAATTTATAATTTAAATTATTATTCAAAACATATAACAAATTACTATTTAATTTCATGCTTATGTTAATGGAATTGGACACATAGAAGAGGATTCCAGTGTATCCATTTGATGAGAGGTGAATCCTATATAGTTCAATGTCATGTCTTAAAGAGAAATGATAAGGCCTGTGAAAATAGATCATTTTTTCTTATACAATTTGTATGATTACTGGGTGGTTCCGTACGAAAATAGATTTTTATTATTTGATCTAATCCTTTTTTGTTTCGTACATTCACATTTTTAAATACGATACCATTAATGATAATTTATGTGATTTAAAAAAATTAATTTTTAATAAATTTAACAATACTTTTCACACTTTATAAAATTTATATTTACCTTTAAATATAATTCAATAATATTATTGTTAATACTTTTATGATTTATTTTGTAGATTCATCTTAAATATTTTATTAATTAATTAATTCATACATATTTCTTAACCATTCACTTACATTATTTATTTAATATAATTTTGAAAGTACACCCATGATTAGATGATTTTATAAATGAATAATTCAATGTTAGATGAGTTATGTATGAATAAACCTGTTTTTCAGCGTATTACATATATAAAACTCCATGATATATAATACAAATAACATACCCATGTATGATTAATTGATATATTGGAATAACTATTTAATAAAAAATATTCATGTATAGTAAAAAAATATGTTTAAACACATTTTCATTGAAATTTGAATATCCATCCAACTATATTAGATTGAATAAAAATTATCAAGTGATACATAAGAGAAAACATATTTTATATATGATTTAATGGAAATAAAGGATGAAATGTAAAAATTATAGAATACAAAAGAATATTAATTGGAGTTTATAAATTGAAATGATGATTTATAATTAGGTATATATGTCTATATAAAAACATTTTTATAAATAATATAGATAATGAGTAATGTTCTTTTTCATGGGAAAACTGGTTTTGAACTTTTTTTCTGGATGTTATCTATGCACATAACATCTAATCCATGATTATAATAATTATAATAATTGGAGTTTCAAATCATGAGGTAATTGTTTGATTTAATATTGTAATATCATGAAGATAATTTCATCTATATGAGGGTGGAATGCCTAATTTTTAGAATTCAACATAAACACTATTACATCATCAAGAATTTAGAATAAAATGATTATCTACAATGAATAATACTATGTATTATAATACTATTTACTAGATGATAATAGATTGCTTAAGATAAAATTTGTGATAAATAGAAATACATGGAGTGATCTATGACACCATATTACACTTGTATAAATCATATGAAAAAATACAAAATAAATACTCATGAATAATTCTAAAAAGAGACTTTATGAAAAGAGATAGGATTCTCATCACCGAGGTAAGAAAAAAATATTTAGAAGGATATAAGAATAGGGTGAGGAAAATATGAGACTTAAAGTGAATTACCTAATCTTATTGGACCACACATCTGACCAATAATAAAATTGAACCAGATCATCCTGTAGATTCATAAACATTTCCTTCCCTTATTCATACAATCTTTTGATATTATTGAATAACATTGGATTATTTTATATTATATTATAATATTTATTTATTGATCATCTCCATTAATTCATACATTAATTGTATCTTTAATGTTTATTTAATCTCATGAACATAATGAATATCACAAGCAAATATAAATAGATTATGTTTTGGTCTTTAAGAATTGATGGTTGAATAAATGTTTGTATCCTTAGAATATTTAACATCAAATATAGTAATTTTTATTTAACATAAAAAATAAAATATTTATTCCGAAGTCTACCCAAATAAATGAATGTAATGTCCCATCTAAGTTTCCACATTTTAGGTCCTCAAACTGGTTCATCAAGTGACCTCATGCACACCATCCTATATGCTATAGACATTAAAATAATAATGATGGTATAATATACAACACTGAGAATCTGTAACCTATTTATAAATACATCACCACATCAAATATAAATAAATATTATAAGATTGATAAAAAAATAATTAATATTGATAAAATATCACATGTATAAATCCAATTTAGGAAAAAAAATTCATATCATTGTTGTAGACATGTCATTCGATAGGATAATAGAGTGTAAAATGGAAAACTAAAAATAATACACAATAAAAACATCTGAGTAGGTCCCGAAAACATATCTCGTTCCCTTAACATTTCTTTATCATAAATCTCGTGTCATACTTCTATCATATGATCACTATTTTATCATGTATTGTTTGAAGCATATCTAGTTACGGATTAGGAAACCCACGTAGGATTTGAGATCAATTCAGTAGTCCAATACCATCTATATCTATAGAAATATTAAAGTCTACAATTTTGTAATATATTGTATATAAAATAAATATTATTTTAAAACGTAAAATATTTTCTCCTTTATTATTAGTTAAATAACCACATCATACCTACTTTGGCTCTACCGATAGACTAAACCATATACCTATTAGCATATCATAAATCGATTTTTACTGGGTTTTCATTATACATTTCAATCCAATTTCATCATTCATACATTAAGGGTATTGAGAAAAAATTTTGAACCCCATGTGTATTTGGTAATTTATCCCTAGCCAACACCATATAATTCATATTCACATACAAATATATATAACAAGGATGAAAATGTCAGTTTGGAACACCATGGGGACTTGGAGATTCAGTCCATATCCCACACCTCAATTTTCAAATGCATGTATCTGGGGCCTAGATAATCAACCCTTAACTTGATGGGAGTTTGAAGCATTAGTCCCTAACGCAAACCCCATTCATAAATCAATAAAAAATATTTCATACATATCAAGGTTGAACTGTTTTATCATTATTATCACTAGTTAAAAGTTTTGTTCAACACTTAATTTATCTTTCAAAACAATGGTTATTTAAAATAATCATAATGAATAATATAAAAAATTCACCATTAATACAATTATCAAAAAATAGTCACTCAATTTGTTATGTCAACAAGGTTAATAATATCATCCCCTTAAATCTCATTATCATCTATAAAATAAAAAATTCATTTAAATTTTAAAACCCAATATTTCACCACTACAATTCAAAAATAAAAAATCAAAATGTGTTGGAGTAACATCCCATGTAAATAAAGAAATATGAAATTTTCATATTTATTAAAATTTGAGTATTAAATATTAATTTTACTTGAAATGGGATTATATGTTTGATGGCTTTCCTGATAAGAAACAACGGGTTTCATTGAAATCTTCTATTGCATACTAATAATATAATACTATTAATTTAAATGGTAGTTAACGCCTAGCAGTTGTATTGGCAGGAATGAATAGAATTAACAAAAATATGATTACACATGATTGTTAAATGTTTTTACATTTATCTAATAAATGTTAGAGGCATAAAATGTGATTGAATCCAATTTTAAGCACAAATACTCTAATATTCATTAAAATGTCGATTTACCATCTTTTGTCAGCGAACCCTTTTTAAATCTAGTTTTTTTCACTTTTATATGTCATATTTGATAAAAATATATTATTCTTTAGAATCGAGATATAATAATATAATTTTGATGAAATTTTGATATTTTTCTAATAATGTTCAATTTTTAATGAATAGAGAAAAATACTGTATTTTAATGCAAAAATTCCATTTAGTCAAATTTATTTATATGGTTAGATTATCTTATTAATTAGCCTTATTTTTTAATTAGAATATAATCTTACCATTTAATCCAATTTTGGTAATTGTATGTAATTTCACATTGAAATTGGACATAAACAAGTGTCAATATTTTGAAAGTTATTTCTTTAAAACACTTTTTTTTGTTTTGAAAGTGGGAATTAATTTTAAATTATATTCTTCCACTTCAGTGTTTGGAATTTGGAAAAATGGATTGAATATTTTGAATCAGGAGTTACAAATTTTTCAAGTAGGTAACGTTTACTTTTAATCAATAATAATAGTTACTTTAGTAAATATCTATTTACCATAGTAAAAAGTAAAATATGTTAGTTAAGGGTAAAAAAATAATATTATTATAACAATAAATTACCCTAACATGTATCATAATCCTATTGATTAATACATATCTAACCATGAGAATCCATGGATCAATTTGGCAACCCAATGAGGCCATATGGGTGTGATAATGACACTTTATTTTAATTAACATAAACTAAACGCCAAAATGACATAAACACATATCTTTTAGTAAATCAATTATTAAACACTAATGATGTAGTGTTTACCTCATTAATAAATGATTTAAATAAATAAGAATATGAAGATTAAAATAATATCCAACATGTTTCCAATACTAATTGGATGATTTAATTTCGACCATTAGTCATCTTATCATCGACTTTAATATGTTTTGGACATTTAGAAACCGAAAGTCATTATATAATAAAATAATATTATCACAGTTCCCTAAAGATCACCTCCACCCCCTTATAAAAAGCTCTCACCTGTAACCCATTACTCACACCTCTATATACCCTTGGATCACCCAACCTCTACCCATATAAGCTACCTACATTCCTATATTTATATTAGTATCATTTCCTTAGGCATACAGAAATTAAAGTAAACCATTTGTTTCAATCCCAGAGGAGATACTAGATTTAAAGGTACTTTCTTCTCCTTTGTTCTTTTGTTTTATTTTCATTCACCAACCCCCTCATTTTTTTATTCTATTCATTTATTACCACACCATTATCCTCAATATACTAGGATGTAGTTATGAGATGGATTTAACTAAAATTACACAAATCATTATCTAATGGGTAAAGAACATACTGTTTCTCTGGACGGAGAAATAACGCCTCATACTCTGTCTGCATTTTTTATTTCTAGAATAAATTTATTGATTCCGTAGTGGGTAATACAAGAATATCATTTGAGGAAATGCAGACTACCGCCCCTTCAAATTGATATACATCATTCATGCCATACGTGGAACGTATAGAGGATAGAGTTAATGAAATAATATATTATATTATACAGTAATTATAATAAATCAATGTATCATTATGTTTTTATTCCATTAAATACGGAATAGAAATGAAAGTATCGTTCAATCGTGCGTACGACTTACTGTCTCCAAGAATGGTGAATTTCATTTTTTACCTCCAAATGTTATGTACTATTATAAATAGATTTATATAATGGATATAAATGGTATATATGATATCTAAATCATGGATATAATTTTGGAGATAATGGAATTTTGACCACATGAAAAACTATAATTATAATAAGTTCATTTTTGACTCAAGTACCAAATATTAACAAAATGACCATTATGAACTTAAATGATTACATAATGTTTACAACATGTTAAAAAGTAATATTAATGGAATAATAAACATGAAAATGGTTCATATGTATGTAGACAATAAAATTAGTTTTTTATTCAGTAGATTAAAGAATGAACGTTTCAATTCAGACAAGAGGTATGGGACATCATCTCTATATCCTTTCATTGAGGCATATATTGTTTTATACATCACATTCTTTTATAATTTGTAAAAACACCTTTGTTTTTTCATATCATTCAAATGGAATCCTTTTCTACATGCATTTTTCTAAATGGTAAAAAAATTAACGTGAGCGGTGACAATGACCATTCATCGATGTGTGTATTAATTGATCTTTGGCTTACTTAACAAGGCATAATGTTTTTAAAAGGAAAATAAATACCAAATACTATTTTACATAATTTTTTATTGATTTTTTTTTAAAATGGATTAGTAATGTCAGTATATTTAAATGATATATTGTGATTGAAATGTGGAAATGTTATCTTCACTTTATGTTGGTCTTACATTTGATTAATATGTTATTATTCTTGGTCATTGTTTATGTATATGGGTGGTTCCGTAATAATACTAGGTCTGGTGGGCCTGAGATAACACTACATTCCATTGGGTAACGTGACGGATGTAAACATTAATGCTTCTCCTATGATATTTTTTGAATATTCTCTTTAGGTTATTCCAACGTAACTCTCTATGTAGAAGTGATAAATACAATGTAATTATGATATGGACATAGAAAGTTATCTTAATGATCTATTATTTCAATGTGTTATTCATAAAACTAATGATTTCATGTGGTATGTTAAAGAGCTTATGTTATGTACGTATAGATGAAAAAATGTTTTCATTCTTAGTTTCCAAGCCCTTACTGAGCTTTTTATGCTCATACCATGTTTCAAAATGTTTTTCACTAGACTTAAAGCAGAATTGGGTGAAGGATGGGATCAAGAGATAGTCATGTTGTCTAAAACATGGAATGGGACAAAAATAATTTTTTTAACTATTTTTATTTTACAAAAAAAATTGAAATTGAGTAGAAGTGTATACATTGTATTTTTTGAGATGTAACAAAATAGTTATGGACTAAAACTCTAAAACTCTAAACCTAAAAATATCCCCAATGTGAACTGTTCATTTAATTCATGATTATGTAATGTTTTAATGGTGTGTCCTTATAGTTGGTAACATAAGTCAGTTTATATTACTTTAGAAGTAATAATATTGTTAAATATATGTCAATAAGATACTTTATGGTATGATTGAAGTGATATATCATTTACATATTTTTATTTTGCTTCACCTAAGATATTTCTATGTTCAGAATAGTTTTTTATTGAGGAAACAAGGTATCTATGATAGGACGACATCAGGAGGGAGACAACCTTCCAAATCAGAAACCATAGATGGTCAGAATCAGAACTGATCAATTTGCAGTAGTGATGGCACAATTGACTCATGCTATAAATGTTTGTGGTATCGATGCACGATATCATCCAGATCAACCATAGAGGAATATTCCAGTAGTGTAGCAATTCTTGAGGCAACATCCCCCATCACTTAGAGTATCATCTAATTCTATTCTATCAGAAGGGTGGATTAAAGCACTCGATAATATTTTTGATGTCATGGGGTGTTCAAGAACATCCAAATGTAAGTCTAGATGTTTACCGTTTTGAGGATGAAGCTGATTAGTTGTGTTCGATGATGAAAAATATCATGTATAGTGAGAAAATTAATGCTATTTATTAGGTTGAATTAAAAGGTATGTTTCTTGAGAAATATCTTCCTAAGGTTGTTTGTCTTAGGATGGAAACAAATTCCTAGAATTGAGTACATTGTTTGTTTGTTCAGATTATGCCAATGTGTTATTTGATTTAGGGTCTACATATTCATTAATTTCTGAGATGTTTTCTATTATATTGGAAATATCATCACATGATATGAATCCTCAACAAATGGTTAAAATAGGGGGGAAATATTGAGAAAAAAATAAATCAAAATAACGTTCTTGTCATTGTGTGTGGAACGAATCTACCTTCATACCATATAGTTTTTTCTCTAGTAGAGGTTGATGTTATTTTGGTTATAGATTTGATTTCTGTTTATCATGCAATGATTGACTACAGAGATAAATAATTTTAGTTTGTGTACAATAATGAACTCTTACTCTTGATAACATATTTGGAAGATGAGAAACTAGTTAAAGATAAAAGAAAATGTTACCTTGCACATATCATTGAAAACAATGGAACTGTATAGATTAATGATGTGTCAGTGTTAAATGAGTACATTTATGTTTTTTCTCACGTGTTTCCTGGTATTATACCTAATCATGAAGTTGAATTTATTATTTCCTTAGTTCCTGATGCTATGAAAATTTCAATACCCCCTCTCGAATATCTAAAATTGAACTTTTAGTGTTTAAGAAGAAATTTCCAGAGTTATTAGATAAAGGTTTCATTAGACCTAGAACATCACTATGCGGTTCCCCTATCTTGTTTGTTAAATAGAAATTCAGTTCAATGATACTCTGCATTGATTATAGATGATTGAATAACATCACAGTTAAGAACAAGTAACATTTTCCTCATATCGATGATTTGTTTCATCAGATCCAGAGAGGTCATTATTTTTCAAATATTGAATTGTGGTCGGGGTTCCATAAATCGAAAGTAAAGGGGGCAGTCATTCTGAATAACATGTTTCAAACTTGATATGGCAATTATGAATTTGTAGTTATTCCATTTGGGATAACCAATTCACCTGATGTATTCATGGATCTTATGAATAGAATTTTCTGTGAATTTTTTGATAAGTTTGTCGTTGGGTTCAATGATGATATGTTTGTTTATTATAAAAGTAAATAGGAGCATGAAACTGATTTTAGTGTTTCCTTTCAAACCATAAATGATAAAAAACTATTTGGGAAATTCCACAAGTGTGAGTTTTGGTTACAAAAAATGTTTTTCCTTGGACACATTGTTTCAAAAAATTGCATAATTGTTGTTCTTGCTAAATCAAAAGTGTTTAAGGTATGTCCAAGACCCACAAATATAACAATGATTCATAGTTTTCTTGTTTTGTTAGGTTATGACTAAAGGTTTGTTGAAAATTTTTCATGGTTATCTAGCCCACTGAATATGTTAACTCAAAAATGTTTTAATTTAGTTTGGAAAAAAGAATATGATAATTGATTTTAGGAATTGAAAAGAGGATTTGTGAATACTCCAGTTTTGTAAATACCTTCTCGAGATGGTGAGTTTGTTATCTAAAGTAAATCTTCATTCAATGGAAATGGTTGTGTCCTTATGTAAAATTATTTGGTAATTTCTTGTACTTTACGTCAGTTGAAACCTCATGAGTTAAATTACCCTACACATGACTCAAAATATATACTAACCACAAATGTTTAATGTATATATTAACTCTGAATTAATTTTATGTGAGATATAAGAGATGGATGTAATTAATCATGGATTATGATTCCCTGAATCATTATCATATAGAAAAGGAAAATAAAGTGACTGATGCTTTGAGTCGAAAATGTAATGCTACATTAACCTTGTTACATTTGGATCAAAATACTTTTATTTAATATTTGATGAACTTTTTCATAGAAGCTGTTGGTGCAAGAATTTAGTTTTTTTTTGGTTTTCTGTGATAATGAAATCATATTTATCAGTCATAATTATGCAAGCATCGAAGGAAGATATGGAGTTGCAGAAAATTGTAGAGTTTGTTCAGAAGGGTATGTTTCTATATTTGAACATTGATAGTAATTGTGTTTTGATATTTAAAAAGAGATTATGTGTGCCTTGTGATCCACAGTTGAATAATGAGTTATAATGCGATGCTCAATGTTTCCAGTTTTCAGTTCATCCTGGTAGACCCATGATTTACAAAGATCTCTGGGAGAATTATTGGTGGGATGGAATGCAAAGAGATATTGTTGATTTAACTATAAAATCTTTGACTTTTTAGCAGGTGAAAGTAGAGAAACAGTTACTAAAAGGGATGCTTCATCCTTTACTGGTGCCAGAGTGGAAAAGGGAAAATACATCCATGGACTTTGTTGTGGGATTACCAAAGACATCTCGAGGCAGTAATGAAATATGGATTATTGTTGATCGATTGACTAAATATAATCATTTCCTTCCAATTCGAGATAATTTGTGTCTACATCGACTTTTTTAGTTATATGTTAAGGAGACAGTCAGGTTGCATGGTGTTCCCCTCTCCATTATATCTGGTTATGATCCCAGTTATGCTTCCAACATTTGGAATGGCTATCAGAATTCGTTGTGTACTGAAATAATTTTTAGTACAGCTTTACCTCATCAATCCAATGGGAACATAAAACGAAAAATTCTGACATTGGAGGATATGTTACATGCTTTTTCACGGGACTACCAAGGAGGTAGGGACCACTATCTTTCTTTGGTTGATTTTTCTTATAATAAATGTTTTCATTCCAGTATGCAGATGGATCTATTTGAGGCAATACATGGGAAGTGGTGTCAAAATCTAGATTTCTGGGATGAAGTAAGGGAAAGGAATCTGATGGGACTAGAATTAGTTGAAGAGATGGAAACAAATGTTCAGTTGATTCAGAAGCACATGAAAATATCTAAAAGTAGGTAGAAATCTTATACGGATAACCGGAGGAAGGATCTATCTTTCAAGGTAGGAGATCTTGTCTTCCTCAATGTTTTTCTATGGAAAAGTGTGATGTGTTTTGGTAAGAAAGGAACTTTGAGTCTATGGTTCATTGAACCATATGATATTCTATATAATGTTAGATCAGTTACATATAGAGTGGATTTAATTAAATGTTTATCCCAGGTAAACAATGTTTTTCATGTTTCATTGTTGAGAATGTATATGCCGGATCCATCTCATGTTTTGAGCTTAGAGGTAGTTCAGTTGGAAGATAATACATCTTATGAGGAAAAACCATTCCAGATTCCTAACTAAAGAGAGAAAGTGTTGAAAAATATGGTAATTCATCAGGTAAATGATTTATGGAAAAACCATATGGTTGAAGAGGAAATGTTGAATTCTGAAAACACTATTAGGGATAAATACACACATTTATTTAAAATGTGAATAAAATTGTGAGGACACAATTTCCAAAATGAGGGAAGGATGTACCATCCTAGGTAAATAATGAAATATAACATATTCATATTTATTAATATTTGTTATTTAATTATTTATTTTACATTAAAAAATATTCAATGATCGATGGCATTCTCGATACGCAACAACACGTTTCCTTGAAATCTTACGTTGCACACATATAATATAATATTATTATTTTAAATGGTAGTGAACTCCAAGCTGTTGTATTGGCAGGAATGAATAGAACTAACTACAATATTATTATACATGATTTTTAAATGTTTTTAAATTATTCCAAAAAAATTATAGGTGTAAAATGTGAATGAATCCATTTTTCAGCACAAATACTCCAATATTCTATAAAATATTGATTTACCACCTTTTGATAGATAATAATTTTTAATTATAATTTTTTCCATTTTTATATGTTATATTTTACAAACAATATTATTCCATAGAATCGGGACAACAAAATATAATTTGGATGAAATTTTGGTATTTTTCTGATAAAGTTCATTTTTTAATGAATAGTGAAAAGTACTGTATTTTAATTCAAAAATCTCATTTACAGTAATTTATTTGTATGGTTAGATTATATTTCTAATTGGTTTGAAAGTTTAATTAGATTATATTTGTACCATTTTTTCCAATGTAGGTCATTGTAATCTATATGACATTGAAATTGGACATAAACAAGGGCCAATCGTTTTATAATTATTTCCTAAAAACACAATTTTTGTTTTGACATCAAGAATTAATTATAAATTAATTTATACCACTTTAGTGTTTTGAATTTGGAAAAATTGATTCCATATTTTGAATCAGGAGCTAAAAATTGTTTAAATTGTTATCTTGTATTTTTAGAAATTATGAATATTTACTTTAATAAATATTTTATTATCATGGTTTAAAGGTAAATATGGTAATTAGGGGTTAAAAATAATGTTATAATAATATTTAATTACCCAAACAATTATCTTAATCCTATTGGATGATACATATCCTACCATGGGCATCTTTCGGTCTATTTTAGGACCCACGGGGCCAAATGGGAGTGATAATGACACTTTATTTTAATTAACTTTATTTCAATGCAATAACGACATAAACAAATATCTTTTAGTAAATCAAATTTTACCTAGGGTTATATAAGTTATCTTTTCTACTATAAATATTCTTCTCAAATATAAAATAATTTCCTACATCATGCTATTTTTTATGACTTTTAGAAATCAAATAAATTAAATTATTTATGACATAATAATGATGTAGTGTAGACCTCATTAAGAAATTATTTTAATAAATAAGATTATAAAGATTAAAATAATATAAAAAACCACTCCAATTATAAATGGATTATTTTATTTCAACCATGATACATCTTATCCACATCTTTAATATGTTTTTTACTTTCAGAAACTGAAAATTATTATATAATAATATATTATTTTAACACATTCCTGAAGTGCCCCTCCCCCCCCTTATAAAAAGCCTCAAATTTAACCTATTACACACACCTCAAAAGCTCATGGGCCATCCATACTCATTCCATTTAATATCTCTACATACATATTATCCTCCTAGAAGTCTATTCCTAGTCATGAAGAAATTCAAGTAAACCATTGGTTTAAACCAAAAGGGGATACCCGATTAAAAGGTAATGTCTTCTCTAAAGTTTTTTTGGTTTATTTTCTCTCTCCATTCCCCTAAAATATTTTTAATCCATTTATTTTATAACAACACCACTATAATCAGTATTATATCATGTTTTAACGATAATTATTAGAACTACACTAATACACACCTCCGTCTTAGAGGTAAATAACATATTGTTTCTGTGGAAATCGAACTAACGCCTCATTAAACGACGATTGTTCAATTATCTCCTACCACCACTTATGGTGGAAATTAATATGGAACTATATTTATATATGATATATATTATATATATATTGTTTCTATGCCTCCTAATTATTCATTTAAATAATTCATGTGTGGTTTCCATAGTGGGAAAATATGATAATCTCATTAGAGGAAGTGTGGACTTTCGACCACTCAAAGTGATATGACTCTTTCATGCGTTACGTGGAATGTATAATGGATAGAGTTAATTAAATTATATACTATATTAAAATGAAAATAATATATACATATGTATCATTTTGTTTTCATTCCATTAAATAAGGAATTGAAATGAAACTAGTGTTCATGCGTATCTACGGCTTACCGTCTCCATGAACAGGGAATTTCATTTCTTATCATCTATTGTCATGTACATTTATAAATAAATATATATTCTAGATATATATTATATATATGATATCTAAATCATGAATATCATTATAGAGATAATGAAATTTTGACCACATGAACATCTTGTATTTATAAGAAGTTCATTTTTTACTCAAGTACCAAAAATCGACAAAATGACCATTATAAACATTAATGATTACATAATGATTATAACTGAGTAATAAATAATATAAATGGGAAAATAAACTTGAAAAACTTTCTTAAGAAATTAGAAATTAACATTTTTTTATTATAAAGGAGACTAAATAACGAAACGGTAAATTTGGACACGAGATCAAGGACATCATCTTAATCTCCTTTCATGGAGGAAAATTTTGTTTCATACATGACATTATTTTATACTATGTATAAACACCTCTAATTTTTCATTTCATTAAAAGTGAATATTTTTCAAAAAGACGTTTTACTAAATGACAAAAAATAATTTATTTTAATGTGATCAGTGAAAATGACCTTTCCAGTTCCACGAGTATTAAATTTCATTTAAATTCCTTAACATGCCATAATTTTTTAAAAAGAAAAATAAATACCACATACTCTTTTATGTATTTTGGTATTGAAAATGTTTTTTATAGTGTATTAGTAATGTCAATATATTTAAATGATATATTGTTATTGAAATGTGGAAATTTTATGTGTCCATTATGTTTGATTCATGTGTGATGAATATGTTAGGTTCTTCGTAATTGATTATGTATATGGGTGGTTTCATGATAAAACATGTGAGGGTGAGCCCAAAATATCTCTAAAATCCATTGGGTAATGTGATAGAGGTAACCATTATTGCTTCTCCTAAGAGATTTAGGGAATATACTGTGTGGGGTATTCCAACATAACTACCTATGTAGTTATTATAGATACAATGTAATTATGAAATGGATGCCACAAGTTACCTTTTTTATTTATGATTTCAACGTGTTATTCATAAAACTTATGATTTCAAGATGTATGTTGATGAGATTATGTTATGTATGTATTTATGAACTAATGTTTTCATTCATTTTTTCTAACCCTTACTGAGCTATTTAGGCTCATACAAAGATTCGAAATGTTTTTGACATACTTAAAGATGAATAGGCTCAAGTATGAGATCAAGGAAAAGTCATGTTGTGAAAAACATTGAACTGGACGTGTCTATTTTTTTAAACAATTTTTATTTTATTAAAAAATGGAAACTGAGTAGAAGTTTAAACTTTGTATTTTTTGAGATGTAATGTAATATTTAGGGCCTAAAACACTAAAACTCTAAAACTAAAAATATCTTCAATGTGAATTATTCATTTAATTCAATGTAATGTCATGTTTTAAGGGTGGGACATTATAGTTGGTATCAGAGGTCAGGTTATATTACTTTATAAGTTAAGAAATTTTTAAATTATTTACAATAAATTAGTGTATTCTATGATTGAAGTGATATAGCATTTACATATTACCATGATGCTTTGCCTAAGATATTTCCATGTTCAGATTGGTTTTTTGAAGAGGAAACAGGGCAGCTGTGATAGGACGACGTCAGGAGGAAAACAACCTTCCATATCAGCAACCTAAGATGGTCGGAATCGGTACTAAACAATTTTTTTTAGTGAGGGAATAGTTGAATCAGGCTATAAATAGTGGTGAAATCCATGAACGAGATCAGCCAGATCAACGACAGAGGAAGATGTCAATTGTGTAGCATTTATTGAGGCAACATCCCTTATCATTTAGATGATCATCTGACCCTATGCTAACATATGGGTGGATTAAAACAGTGGATAAGTTTTTGATGTCATGGGGTGTTCAAGAACATCCAAAAGTTTTTATTGAAGTTCGTTTTTTTGATGGTGAATCCGATCAGTAGTGGTTGATGGTGGAAAATATCATGGATAGTGAGGATATTGATCGCCATTATTAGGATTAATTAAAAGGTATGGATGTTGATAAATATTTTTCTAAGGGGGTTCATCATAGGATGGAAAATAAATTCCTATAATTGAGGCAGGAGGATGACTTAGTGGATGCTTCTGAAGAAAAATTCACCCAAGTGGAAAGGTATGCTCTAAATTTTATACGAGATTTTGATAGAAAAATCAATAATTATTACTCAATATTAAATCCAATGTATTGAAAGGAACTTTCTTCTCATGAGTTCAGTAGTTATGAAAAACTTGTTTGATGTGCCGAGAAGGTGGAAATAGAGTTCTTCAAACAACATGTTTTCTTTGACAAACAACAGAACAAGAGGTCAAGGTGGAAAATGAAGGGGAATAACATTCAAAAAAGTCGGATGGTAATAATAGAATGTTTAAAGATTGTTAAAATTATAGTAGAAAATATGATGGGGATTGTCTTTTAAATTCCGGTAAGTGCTAACGATGTAGTAAAATGGGACATAAGGCTCGAAGTTTCACTAAAAAAAGTCGGGTAATGGTAAGTAAAATCTTATTTACAGTCAGTAACCTGATTTAAGTGAAATGAAATGGGTCATTATGAAAATGCGTGTTCAATGAAGAAATAAATTATGGGAAAAAAACCTGACTACAAGCAGAAAGGGGTGTTAAAATCCATTACTACAACTTCAATAGATGATGGGGCATCAAATGATTTAGTATTAGGTACACTATTTCTTAATTTAGATTATTCCAATGCGGTGTTTGTTTCTTGGTCTACAAAATCTTTCATTACTGAGTAGTTTTCTTGTAAATTGTATATTTCATCACAAGATTAGAATCCTGAACTTATTGTAAAAACACAGGATGAAATGTTGAGATAGACTGAAATCATAAGAACCATCCTATCATTGTGTGTGGAACGAATCTAAGTGAAAAACTTATAGTTTTCCCTCTATTAGAGTTTGATGTTATTTTGGGTCTATATTGGCTTTCTGTTTATCATGCTATGATTTATTGTAGTGCTAAAGCAGTTTATTTTTCGAATGAATTTTAGTTTTTGAACAAGAATGAACCCTTACTTTAGATAACAAATAAGGTAACTTAGAAACATGTAAAATATGGAAACAATGGTTACCTTTCACATATCATTGAAAACAATGGAACATTTCAGATTAATGATATGCCAGTCATAAATAAGTATCTTTATGATTTTCCTGTTGATTTTCCTAGTATTATAGCTGAATGAGAACTTCAATTTACTATTGACTTAGTTCTTGATGCTAATCCAATTTCAATACCCCTATCGAATAGCTCAAATTGAACATTTAGATTAAAATAAGAAATTACAGGAGTTATTAGATAAAGGCTTCATTAGACCTATCACATCACCATGTGGTGATCCGGTCCTATTTGTTAAAAAGAATGATTGTTCAATGAGAATTTTCATTGATTATAGAGAATTGAATTGTTAAGAACAAGTATCCTTTTCCTCATATTGATGATTTGTTTTATCACTCTAAGGAGCCCATTATTTTTCGAAGATTGACTTGAGGTCGGGGTGACATCAGTTGAAATTAAAAGAAGTAGTCATTCCAAAGACTGTATTTCATACTAGATATGTCAATTAAGAATTAGTACTTATGCCTTTTGGGTTTACCGGTTCACCTGTTGTATTCCTGGATCTTATGAATATAATTTTCCATAAATTTTTTATGTGTTGGTGGTTGTGTTCATTGGTGATATTTTACTTTCTTCCAAAATTAAAGAGGAGAATGATAGTCATTTAAGGGTTATCTCGAAATCCTTACATGAAAAGAAACTATTTGGGAAATTCAACAAGTGTGAGTTTTGGTTATAGTAAATTTCTTTCATTGTCACATTGGTCAAAAAAATAGAATAATTGTTGATCCTACTAAAATTAATGTTGCTGAAGAATGGAAAAGACCCACATATATAACTGAGATTCATAGTTTAATTGGATTGGAAGTTTATTACTGGAGGTTTTTTGAAAATTTAACATGGTTATCTTTCCCACAAAATAAGTTAACTCGAAAAATTGATATGTTCATTTGGTCAAATAAATGTGATGCCTTTTTTTAGGAATTGAAAAGAAGATTGGTGAAAGCTCCAATTTTATCAATACCTTACAGAAATGGTAAGTTTGTTGTCTACTGCGATGATTCGTTTAATGGACATGGTTGTGTCCTTATACAGAATGTTTAGGTAATTGTGTGTGCATCACGCCAGTTGAATCCTCATGAGTTAAATTACCCAACACATGATTTAGAATTAACTGTTGTTTTTTTTCATTATAAATTTTGATTCATCATCTGTATGGAGTAAAATGTGAAATATATACTAACCACCAATGTTTAAATTATATATTCACTTAGAATGAATTGATCATGAGATATTTGAGATGGATGTAATTAATGAAGGATTATGATTGCAAGATTTATTACCATCATGGAATGACAAATAAAGATGTTGCTGCTTTGAGTCAAAAAAGTAATTTCACATTAACCTTGTTATTTTAGGAAAAAGTCCTTTGATAAAAGATTTGATGAACTTTTTCATAGATGTTGTTAGTGAAGGAATTTCCTTTGTTTTTTTTTTCAGTGTCAGTGAAATCATCTCCATCAGACATAATTATGAAAGCACAGAAGGAAGTCAGTGAGTTGAAGAAAATGGTAGAGTTGGTTCAAAAAGATTTTTTTTCCAGATTTTAATTTTTATAAGGATTGAGTATTTATATTTAGAAATATATTATGTGTGCCTTGTGATTCAAATTTGAAGAATGAGTTGTTATTTTAAGCTCATAGTTCCATGTTTTCAGTTAATCCTTGTAGTTCTATGATATACAATGATATTCGAGAGTATTACTGGTGGGATAGAATGAAAAGATATATTTCTAGTTTTACTGTGAAGTGTTTAACTTGTCAGCAGTTGAAAGTAGGGCGACAGTTACCGAAAGGGATCCTTTAGAATTTATCGATGCAAGAATGGATATGGTAAAATACATCCATGGACATCATTGTGGGATTACCAAAGACCTCTCAAAGAAATAATGCAATCTAGGTTATTGTTTCTTGATTGACTAATTTGTCTCATTTCATTCCTATTTATGATAATTTTTCTCTAGATCAACTCTCTCAGTTGTATATTAAATTGATAGTCAGGATGCATGTTGTTCTTATCTCCATTTTATCTGATCGGGATCCTAGGTATGCATCCAACATTTGGTAAGGCCTTCAGAAGTCATTGGGTACTGAATTTAATTTTAGTATAACATTTGACCCTCAATCAGATGAGCACTCAGAACGAACACATCATACATTGAAGGATATGTTTCATTGTTGTTCACTGGATTACCAGGGAATTTGGGATCAACATATTTCTTTTATTGAATTTTCATATAATAACAATTTTCATTCCAGTATACAGATGGATCCATTATAAGCATTATATGGGAAGTAGTGCTGAACTCCAGCTTTTTGGGATAAAGTAGGGGAAAGGATGCTGATAGAACCATGATTGGTAGAAGATATGGCAAATAATGTTCACTTGATTCAGAAGAACATGGGAACTGCTCCATGTAGATATAAAATTTATGTGAATAACCGGAGGAAGGATCTCTCTTTTAAGGTAGGTGATCATGTCTATCTCATAGTTTCTCTATGGAAATGGGTGATGCATTTTGGTCAGAAAGGAAAGTTGATTTCGAGGTTCTTTAAAAATAATGAAATCCAAGATAAAGTTAGATCAGTTGCATACTGATTTTCTTTACCTCAATGTTTATCATTATTAGATAATTTTTTTCATGATTCAATGTTAAAAATGTATATGCTGGATCCATCTCATGTTATGAGCCCAAAGAAAGCTCAGTTGGAAGAGAATCTCTTTTATGAGGAACAAAAAGTCCATATTCTTGACCGAATAGAGCATGTGTTGTATAATAAAATAATTATTCAGCTAAATTTTTTTTGGAAAAACCATATGGTTGAAGTGGAAACATGATAATCTAAAAATTATATGATGGATAAATACCCCCATTTATTTGATAAGTGAATAAAATTGCGAGGATAAAATTTACAAAAGGGGGGAAGGATGTAACATCCTAGGTAAATAATGAAATATGACAACATCATATTTTTTAATATTTTTGAATTAAATTTAAATTTTACATTAATAGAGTTTCTATATTCAATGGCGTTCCAGATATGCTACAACGAGTTTCTTTGAAATCTTATGTGGCACACTAATAATATAATATTATTATTTAAAATGGTAGTTAATTCCTTGCTATTGTATGAGTGGGAATGAATAGAAAGAACTACAATATGATTATACATGTTTGTTATTTTTTTTACATTTATCCAATCAATGTTAGAGGATTAAAATTTTAATGAATCCAATTTTTAGCACAAATACTCTAATATTTTTTTAATGATCGATTTACAGCCTTGTGATGGATAACACGTTTTAAATCTCGTTTTTGTCTCTTGTAAATGTGCTATTTGAAAAATAAATATTATTTCATTGAATTGGGACACGAAAATATAATTTGAATGAAATTTTGGTATTTTTCGAATAAATTTCAATTTTTAATGAATAAAGAAAAGTATAGTATTTCAATTCAAAACTGCCATTTAATCATAATTATTTATATGGATATATTATTTTTCTAATTGGTTTTAAAGGGTAATTAGAATATATTTTTACCATTTAATCCTATTTTGGTCATTGTATGTTATTTGACATTGAAATTGAACAAAAACAACTCTCAATATTTTGATAGTTATTTATTAACAAAACAATTTTTGTTTTGAATGCAATAATTAATTTAAAATTAATTCCATCCACTTTGGTGTTCTGAATTTGGAAGTATTTATTCCATATTAGGAATCAGGAGGTCCAAAATGTTTAAATAAGTCACATTTTAATTTTAGACGTTTTGAATATTTACTTCCATATATATTTTATTTACCATGGTTATAAGATAAATCTTGTAATTATGGGTTAAAAATAATATTATAATAATATTAAATTAACCTAACATGTATCCTAATGTTATAGGTTGATACATATCCGACCATGGGCATCCTTGTCTTCATTTTGGAAACTAGGGGGGAACTTGGGAGTGATAATGACACATTATTTTAATTGACATAATGTAAAGGCCAAAATGACATAATCATATATATTTTAGTAAATTATTTTTTACATGGGGTCATATAAGTTATATTTTTGACTATAAGTATTATTTGGAAATATAAAATTCTTTCCTACATCATGATATTTTTTATGATTTTTAGACATCAACTAAATTAAATTATTTATTACACAATAATGATGTAGTGTTTACCTCATTATTTAATTATTTTAATAAATAAGATTATAAAGATGAAAATATTATCCATAATTAGTCATATTCTAATAGGATGATTTTATTTCAACCATGAGTCATATTATCTTATACTTTAGTTACTTTTGGACATTTAGAAACCGAAAATCATTATATAATAAAATAATATTTCAAGACCTTCTTAAAGAGACCCTCCCCCCACATATAAAAAGCCTCTTCTCTAACAAATTACTCACACCTCTAAAGACCTTGTCTCATCCATCCTCATACCAATTATTCTCCCTAAATTTATCTCTTCCTATTAGAATCCTTCCCCATAGAATATATAAATTCATCTAAACCTTTTGTTTCAATCCAAAAGAAGATACCCGGTTGGAAGGAAATGTCCTCTTTTAAGTTATGTTGTGTTATTTACCGTCTCCAACTCCTTAAACACTTTTTTAATTTATTTGTTGAAAAAACTAGTATAATATATATACATGGTTGTTTTTTTAGAATTATTCAAACAACACATTCACACAACTCTGTCTAATGGGTAATTAACATACTATTTCTGTGGACGGCGAACTAATGCCTCACAAAACGATGATTGTTCAATTATTTCTTACAACCTCTTATGGTGGAAATTAAGATGGACCAATTTATATATGTGATATATATTATATTTTTACTGTTTCTATGATTCTTAATTTATCATTTATATAATACCTTTATAGTTTCTATTGTTGGTAAATACGATAATCTTATTCGAGGATGTGCAGACTACCGCCCCCTCAATGTGATATGACTCATTCATGACATATGTGGAACATATACATGATAGAGTTAATGAAATTAATATATTATATTATACTGTAATTATAATATACCTAGGTATCATTTTTTAATTCCATTAAATACAAAATAGAAATGAAAGTAGCGTTCATGCGTACATATGGCTTACCGTCTCTATGATCGGTGAATTAAATTTCTTACCTCCAAATGTAATGTTCTGTTATAAATACATATATATAGTGGATATAAATTTTATATATGATATCTAAATAATAAATATAATTTTGGAGGTAATGGAATTCTGACCACATGAACAACTTGTAATTATAAAAGTCATTTTTGATTGAAGATCCAAATATCAAAAAAATGAAAACTATTAAAATAAATGATTACATAATATTTATAACCTGGTAATAAGTAATATAAAAGGAATAATCAACATGAAAATTTCATAAGAAATTAGAAATTTACTTTATTTTATTAATCTAGATATTAAATAACTAACAGGTCAATTCAGACACGAGGCAAGTGACTTCGTCTCAATATCCTTTAATTGAGGTATATTTTGGTTTATATACGAAATTATTTTATACGCTGTATAACCACCTTTGACCTTCTAATTCATTAAAAGGGAATATTTATCTACTATGAGTATTACTAAAAAACAAAAAAGAATGTTTTTTATGAGATCTGTGACAATGTCCTTTCCGCCGCCACGAGTATTATTTGATCTTTGGATTCCTTAACAAGCCGTAATATTTATAAAAGGAAAATAAATACCATATACTTTTTAACGTATTTTGGTATTGAAAATTATTTTATTAATGTATTTATTATTTCAATATATTTAAATGATATACTATGTATGAAATGTGGAAATTTTATCATTCCTTTATGTTTTTTTTCATTTTTATTAATATGTTATGGTTCTGGGGAATTTTTTACATATTGGGGTGGTTACATGATAAACCTAGGGTGGGTGAGCCCGAGATAGATCTCCAATGCATTGGGTAATGCAATGGAGGTAAATGTGAATGTTTCTCCAAGGATAATTAGTGAATATACTTTGATGGGTATTCCAACGTAACACTCTATGTTGATGTGATAGCTACAATGTAAGTATGACATGGATGTGACAAGTTAACTTTATCATTTATGATATCAATGTGTTATTCATAAATCGTGTGATTTCATGAGGTATGTTAAAGAGCTTATGTTATGTGCCAATTGATGACCTAATGTTTTCTTTTCTTGTTTTATAACCCTTATTGAGCTTTTTATGATCATCCCATGTTTCGAAATGTTTTTCACAGGGCAGAAAGATGAATAGGGTCAAAGATGTGATCAAGGGAAATTAATGTTGTCTAAAATATTTAACTGGTCATGGGTCTTTTTTTGAATAGTTTTTATTTTACGAAAAAATGTAAACTGAGTAGATGTGTCTAATTTATAATTTTTGAGATGTAATGTATTAGTTATGGCCTATCTATCTAAAACTATAAACCTAAAAAGATCCTCAATGTAAATTAATAATTTAGTTCATGATCATGTAATGTTTTAAGGATGGGTCATTATATTCAAAACACTGCATGGTATTTCACCATGTCTAGTATGAAAACTCTAATTGGTCCACTTGGTTTCATAGTTGTTCTCACAATCATATGGTAATTAATTTTTCTATTCAATTTAAATTGGAATTTACAAATGTGGAAAATAATCAATAAAACTAAAAACACATAATAATTATTAATATCATGTTATTTATATATTATACCACCTTCCCCATGTTCATAAATGAATATTTTCCAAAATTAAAACCCCCAATTATATATAGAACAGTTACAATCAGAACCGTAAAGAAGATGTATTATCATAAACTATAATACATATCTAGATAAACAAGATCCTTTAAAAATAATATCTAAATCATATATACTGGAAGAAAAATAATCACTATCCAACATGGATAATAAACAAAGAGAGAGGAATCCCAACGAAGAAGAGATCACTTACCAGAAGAGAGGAAAATTCATCCAACATAAGGTCGATTCACATCAACAAAAGGTCAAGGAGACTTGGAATCCTCCCAATAGCCTCTAAATTATTTGTAAATTGTATTAGGTTTCTCTAAGGTGATTAGGGATATAAAAATGGTTTATATAAATTTTAAAATTTATTTTCAACTCTTTTAATTCCCATGTATAGTGTTTCATAGGCGGGGCACATGATTTTCCGAACTATGTTACTTAATAGTGATTCCCATCTCATGGGGATAAATGTTAAACCCTAGAAGGATTTTTTTTACAAACCATGGGTTATTCATTCAAATCAAATCTATCATAGGGATCATAGTTATGAATGGGAATAATCATATTTCGGAAAAACTATGTGCCATCTCTCATTGCTCCAAATGGAATTCACCACATCCTTGTGAAAATGACATGGTTTTCTATAAATGTGCTTTAGCAGTGCATATCCCAATGGGCTTCCAAAATTATAACAATTCATCTTAAAAAACCGAAATGAAAAACTCAATCAATGTATGATCAAATGAAGGGTAAAAGAATGCATGGAAATGATTATTATGCATCTATGTAAATGTAACAATCATAATATATCCCCACAATAAATTTCTCATCTACAATATATACTCCCAAGAATCACATAGATTATAATGTAATAAATAAATTCCATTAGACCCTTATATATTATTCCCTATCCCATGCATCCTCTAACAATTTCCCATCCTAAAACAACACTCGAACTGACTACCTAATCTATGTTTATAACACTTTATCATGGTGATCTAGATTTAAAATAACATGCTTTCAAAGCAATCATCATCCTCTTGTTAAAAATCATCAATTTCTTTCACATGAGACGCATTTTTATAATGCTAACAATTTTTTGAAACATGGAAAACATCATCCATATTATCATATATATGTGGAACATTAAAATGACATTCCACCAATCTGATCCTCTACGTAATCTCAAATAGACAAAAAACCTAGGCTCCAAAATTTTCTTTTAGTAATTTCTACGTTGACCTATTATAGGTGACACATTAAGGCATTATGAATCACCCACTATCGAAACAAAATGAAGATAATGTTGATCGTCATATGAATTAATCCTTATTGGATGTGTATCCAGACATTTCCTATTCAAATGAACATTATTGGAAGTATCCTATTTGTGAATCATCCCCAAAACACCAACTAACCCACCTTAATCATTTATAGAGGTAGTATGCATGGTCTATGAGAAAGCTCCACATATGGATCCATTAAATTTTGAATCCGGATAAATATTGTTGTAGATTAACTCAATGAGAACTTATTTATTCTCCACAGATCCCCCAACGTCTCAGATCCATTCAAATAACATGTTCTATATAAACTAAATAGTACGCTCTGATTACCCATATATCTATGTGAGGAAAGATAGGATCATCATTAAGTGGGTAACCAATTACTTCAATAATACTTTACATAATCATGATAGAATGTGAGAATCATGATATCAAACTATACTCCAGAGAACCATGTGAAAATGGATTACCTCCTTATCATTCTTTTCACCAAACTAATAAAGTTCTAATGTTACCCAGAAATGTATGAAACTGAGTAATTCTAAAAACAATTCCACAATCACCTTTATATCATCATTATTTAGAGGTTTTCCTAGAATTAAGATGAAAATTTACATTGTAATGGAACCCCACATCCATTTCAGAATGGGAATCCTTTAAATCAATCCTACATACCATTGATGTTCATCCTTCACCTGGGGAAATGTGTAACATCATTTCAAAACATTAAAATTACATTTTTCATGTCTACCCACCATTAGTTTTAATGTATGTCATGGTTCAATTTTTTCGAAAATGTAGGAACCTCCCACTTGATGGAATGAAATTTATTCATCACATCTGTACACATATATGTAGAAACAACAAAATGGATCCATACATATATGTTCTCATTCTCAACTATATTTTGATTAAAAGTTGAAAACTATTCTTTAGGGATTTCACTGTAATCTAGGCAGTCTAGATCCTCATAATTCTTCTTCCAGATCTATCATATAATACCAGAAACTATTGATAAAATATTAGTATAATATGATCCTCACCCTCAAGAACCATAATATGCATTTCATCTAGAATGGCCATCATCATCCATTAAAATCTAGTATCTTAAACTACATGTTTTATTTTTTTTTCATCTAAAACAATAAAAATATCTATTTACCATCCCCATTTTATTCAATATCTCAAAATAAAATCACAATATTAATGAATCTCATATCCACTACTAGGGATCAAATATCATTTTGAAATGATGCAATTTAACAATTTATAGAATGTATAAAAAGAAAAAACATCCCCCAAATGTTAATGTCACTATCAAATTAATCAATTAACCGTTGATTATAATATGAGGTTATGAGTATGTTAATTATGTCCATGATGACTCATTGTTTATGAAACAAACACCGTGAATTGATTTCTCTTCACTATAACTAAAACATGTTTGACACCAGAAGCATCGAGAAACATAACATACTCCTTACATGACATTGGTAGGTTTAAGATGAATGTATTTATTTACCACTTATTCATCTACTAGATTGAAAACATACATTCTCCAAATTATAAAAACATGAAACCATTTTCGGGGAGCAAAAAATTTGGTTTTTATAATGAAATAAGTCATGGATGAACCTCCTAAAATATCTTTCTAATCCCCAATATCATATGAAATAAAACAATTTCTTGGTCTAATCCCAATAAAAGATATTTCAACATTCTCTTGGTATAGCAACCCACCTTCCTCAGACATTATTTGGCAAAGAAAATGTACTATGTTGATATATAATTCCTTTTGAGTCAATAAGGATATCTTATGACTTCTCCATTCCTCATGGTTTTATGTTTTGAAAATCACAAACACTTTTTCTTAAGTTCAAAAAATTGTTTAAGTTCTGTATTTTTTCTTAACATCCAGAATTATCATTCTGTTATGCTTACGGATATATCATGACGTTTTTCCATTCTTTTAGACTTATAGATCTATCATTCTGATATTCCATTCAGTTATTTTTACAAGATCTGTCTTTCCAATTTTTTCATTCAATTTTTATGATTCCAAATTCGGTGTATATGTGATTCAGTTTGTATGATTCTAATTCTGGTGTATATATGATGCTGACTTTATATTCCAAATCCAGTGTATATATGATTCCGACATTAAATTCAGAATCCTGTGTATATATGATACCAACTTTCAATTCCTAATCTGGTCTATAGGTGATGTCGATTTTTCAATTCCAATTGCGGTGTATATGTGATGCCGATTTTTCAATTTCAATTCTAGTGTATATATGATACAGATCATCAATACTGATTCCTATGTATATGTGATTTCGATAATCATGATAACAAAATCGGTGTATTTGTGACTCCAATTTTAGGGTTCTATTTTCTTGAGAATTTTATTTCTTGGAATCAGTTTTCCTAATCACTTCAGTTTACATTTTCTTTATAATGTTAGGGTTGCCTAATGTATCATTCCAATGATATCGAGTTAAAATATTTCTAATAACTAAAATTTATCTTTTAACTTAACATCATTTATGTCACTTGAAACGATGTCTTACAATCTATTACAACCTAATCGTTGTATGTTTGCCACATGTCCAGGTCCCTCTGATATTTATTAAAAATATGACCGTTGGAGAGAAGTCGAACGTTGGGATGGTTTTCCTATAAATACAAGATCATTTGAATGAGAAACACACATTGTATACTGTTTATTAACTTGATGCATTTGAAATAGTTGTGAAGTGATTTCTAGAGAGAGAGGCACTTACAACTCTCAGTGCATCGTGTGGATGTTGTGAACAACTTGTTCAGGCGTGAACAACTTTTTATAACTTGCTTAGTACAGACTCCGATCGGGCTGATTGTACTCTTCCATGATTGGAAGAAATAGGTTCATATTTCCTTCTAAATCGAGGGCTTATGAGGATTGAAAGATACATATCTATCTTTGTATTGAGGGATTACCTGGGTTTGGGTAAGACGGACATTCTCAAAAGTATAAATCAAGGAACCTTTATCCAAGGATGTTGGATACCCTTATCTTTGGGTTAAAAGAATCCTATTGTTACCTGTTTTCTTTTACAAGTTTTTTTATTCCACTACTGTATCGTAACTTTGTGTAGTTATAATGTATAACTTTATTATACATTTTAATTATGTACTATAATTATATTTTAGATTTTATACGCTTTAATGTAGAATCTTTCTTTTAAGAAAAATAGAAAATGTTTCTTTAATAGGTCTTGTGAATGTTTGTTTAACCATGTTAAACTTAACTTTAAAAGTTCCAAAGGAATTTTTAAAGTAAACAATTCTGCCCTCCTCTTGTATATTGATCATCTAAATTCTTATATCGACCCTACAATTGGTATTAGTGGAAAGACTCTAAAATACCTATATTAACATATAAGTTTTGTTGATCAAGTTTTCCTTTTCTTCAGTTCTTCATATTTGATCTTAAACTTTTACTACTAATAATACTTGTGGGAAGAAATATCTTTTTAGTATGGCAGGAATTCATGTTCGATCATTAGATAATCTCAGTCATACTAGACCACCAATCATTGATGGGAATGACTATGAGTATTGGAGAGATAAAATGATGAACATTATAATCAATACATGTGCTAAAACTACATTATGTTAATTGGAGATTATAAGATTTCTGATAAGGAACTTAGAACCTTTACTAATCTTGAAAAGGTTGAATATGAGCTAAAATTTATGGTACAAAATACTTTGATGTGTTCCATGACATGAAATATATATAGCCAGATTTCATCCTGTGATGTTGAAAATAGTATTTGAAAAAATCTTGAAGTAACTCAAGTTGGAACTTCTAATGTTATTGAAACTAGAATAGAAATGCTCATGAATGAGTATCATGTTTTTTTCATTCCTTATGGAGAACCTGTATGTAAGGTACAACAACCATTTATAACAATTGTTAACATCCAACAATCCATGGGTGAGAATGTTTTAGATGATGAAGCTCTTGTAGACAAGATTGTTCTCATAATTCATAACAAATGGGAATCCAAGAGGACTGCTATAGATGAGAATAAGAAAATCAATCAGATTTCACTTGATGAACTATTTGGTACTATTCATAACCATGAAACTAGAATGAAGAGTGATGCTTATAAAATTAAGAAGAAGAATGGGAATGACAATGTTTCTTTTATTATAACTTCAAATCATATGAAAGCCAAGACTCCTGAGATAATTACAAGATAAAAATCTAAGAAGGTCAGTATTCAATATGAATCCAGTGAAAGTGAAACTTCAGAAAATGGGTTGGAAAATCAAGCTTGGAGGAATTATAAGATTGTTGAACAATATATCTTTCAATATAGGTACAATAAGAAAGATGTAACATATAAGAAATATGTAGATGTAATTTTCAATGAATGTAGAATAACTGGTCATATCTAACCTGATTGTCCATTACTAAAGAAAAAATACAAGAATGAAAGGAATTCTGAATGAACCAGGAAAAAGTTATATAGATCAAAGCATAAGAAAGTCTGGAATTCCAATGACACGTGCAGTGCCAGCGGTGGAGATTATTCTGAAAATTTTTCAGAACACGAATCTTCTGGGAAAAAGAACATTGGTCTAATTGACAGAGCTCCATTTCAAAATCATTGTCTTATGGCCAAGGTACGAAATGCTGAATCATTAAACAAGATGTATTTAAGTGAAAAGTTTTCAGATAGAGTTTTTTCATCAGATGAAGAATCTTCTTCATCATATAATGATAATGATTTTACATTCTATGAGGAAGTCTTTAGATTCACTAAGTTACATGAGAAAAGAAATTGTAATGTTTCTATGAAACTTGATAAAGAAAATTATAGAGAGTCTATTTTAACAAAAGAAAATTTAGACCATTCCAATGATCTTGATGAGAAAAATTTTGTTTTATAAAGGCATTCTAAAAACGCGAGTAATTAATTATGATAAGAATAAACTTTCTAAGGATCATAATTTTTTTTAGAAAAAAAGGTTTTAAAGGATAAACATAACTCTAAATCTTTTATTCTTGAGGAAAAAAATTTAGCCCTGAGAATAAAATCTGAAATATTTTCTTTGAATAATTTATTTTCAAACATCATTTTGGAATGAAAAATATTGAAAAGGTGTATTTCCAGATCCTACCTCATGGTAATTATAATGGTTTAAGTAATTCTCATGAATAAACCTATTTTTAGAAATAATTATTTTGATCCTTCTAGAGCCCATTTTTTTACTAAATGTCAAACTCGTGGGAATTGGAAGAAAAAATGTTCTTTAAATAGAGTTAAATACCTTAGGTTTCATAAATCATATTTTTTAAAAAAATATTGTTACCCAATTCTTTGTTATCTAATAATTCTGGATCCAAGCAAGTTTGGATTCCGAAGACCTAACTCTTTATTTTGAAAGAAAATGAAAGAAGTACCAACAACATATGGTACATGGATAATGGATGTTCCCAGCACATGACTGGTGATAAAGATTATTTCAAAAATATTTTAAAGACTAAAGTTGGTCAGGTAACTTTTGGTGACAAATCTCAAGGACAAATTGTCAGTATTTTTAACATTGTTCTTCTTGGAAAAGTTATTATTTCAATTATTTTTTGTAAAAGGCCTTAGGCACAACCTCATTTTCATAAGCCAATTATGTGATGATATTTACCTTGTGAATTTTATAAATTATAAAATTTAAATTCACAATTCCAAGGATGATTTTATTCTCTCTAACCTTGTGCATGAGAATCTGTACACCTTAAACCTAGAAGATCTTAGAAGTCAGGATCTACCTTACCTTAGAGAATTTTAAGACTAGTCATGGCTTTGGAATAGGTGAATAGGACACTGTATCTTAAGAAATATTAGTAATCTTTCTATGAAAGAACTCGTTCAGGATCTACCAGAAATTATGAATGATTCTTCAAAATTCTGTGATCTTTGTCAATACGGAATGAAACATAAATCTAGCCTTAAATCAAAAAGTGAAGTTACGAATTCTAATGCCTTATAGTTACTGCACATGGATTTATTTGGTCCAACAAAAACTGGAATTATTGGAGTCAAATACTAATTGTTTTTCCTAGATGATCGCTACACATGATTTACTTGGGTCTATTTTCTCACAATGAAATATGAATCTTTTTCTTATTTCAAAATATTTAGAGCCCAAGTTAAAAATGAGAAAAACCTACCATTGATAAATATTTGTAGTGATCATGGTGGAGAATTTGAAAATTCTGTTTTTGATGCTTTTTTTGGTAAAAAAGGAATTACTCAAAAATGCTCAGCTCCACGAACACCTCAACAAAATGGTGTTATCAAAAGAAGAAATTTCATTTTTCAAGAGATGACTAGAACCATGTTGAGTGAATATTATATAGCTAAATTTTTTTGGGATGAAGCTATAATTACTTATTTTTATACTATAAATAAAGTTTTTGGAAGACAATTTCTTAATAAAACACCATCTGAGATGTGGACTGGATGAAAACTTAAAGTTTATTACTTCAATGTTTTTGGTTGCAAAGTATTTATCTTTAATACCAATGATAACTTGCATAAATTTGCACCCAATTCCGATAACGGAATTTTCTTATGTTATTCTCCTTTATCTAAGGCATATAGTGTTTTAAATAAAAATACTTGCAAAGTAAAAGAAACAATAAATGTTAATTTTGATCAAAATCATCCTTTAGTTTTCAAACAACCCGAAACTTATCATGATATATTATCTAAAACTGATCACCAACATTTGATTGAATATTTTTCAGACATGTTTAATGATGAAGAAAATGTTTCTGAAACATTTACTCCTGAAAATTTTCAACATTATGTTGATGAATAGGTATTTCAAAATCCAAATCGGTTATTAATTAAGAATCATCCCAGTGATAATATCATTGGAAATGTTAATCAACCAGTATGAACTATAATTTCTTAAAGGAATGAAGTTGAACATGTTGCATTTCTTTCCCAATTTGAACCAAAGACTCTTGAAGAAGCCTTGGGTGGTGAATATTGGATTAAGGCTATGCAAGATGAACTCAATGAATTCATATATAACCATATTTGGACCTTGGTTGAAAAACCTAAGTAAACATATTTTATTAGAGTAAAATGGATTTTTAGAAACACATGCGATGAAACTGGATTCATTGTTAGAAATAAAGAAATATTGGTTGAAAAAGGATATAATCAATAGGATGTTATAGACTATGAATAAAATTATGCTCCTGTAGCAAGACATGAGTCTATTCTTATTCTTCTATCCTTTGAAACATTTTTTAATTTGAAACATTATCAAATGGATGTGAAGTGTGCTTTTCTTAATAGTTATTTACAAAAAGAAGTCTATGTATATCAACCCCTTGGATTTGAAGATAAAAAATATCCTAATCATGTTTATAAACATTCCAAATATCTGTATGGACTCAAACAAGCCCGAAGATCTTGGTATGATAGGCTTTCAGGATTTTTGCTTTGAAAAAACTCTGTAAAGGGAATGGATGATCCAACACTTTCCATTAAAATAATAATAAAGATGTTTTGATTGTTTAAATATATGTTGATGACATCATATTTGGATCAACTCAGCAGTCCTTAACTGATTTCGTTCGCAAATATTATGAAATATGAGTTTGAGATGAGTATGATGGGTGAGTTAACATTTTTTCTAAGTTTTCAAATTTCTCAAAAACCAGAGGGAAGTTACATATCTCCACAAAATTATATCAAATATCATCTAGAGAAGTTTGGGTATGACAAAACTAAGAGTATAGGTACTATTATTGGAACATCTAATACTCTTGATATTGATGAATCATGGAAACATGTAGATCAAACATCTTATAGAGAATTGATAGGATGTTTTTTATACATAACATCTAGTCAACCTGACTTAATGTTTTCTATATTCTAATGTGCAATAATTTAAGTAAATCTTAAATAATCCCATTTAAAAGCTGTGAAAATAAATTTTTGGTATTTAAAGGGAACTTTTGATTTTTGACTATTTTATTCCTATGGAAATTTTTTGGAACATACATGTTTTTGGATGCTGAATATTGTGGTTGTAAAATGGATAGATAAAGTACATCTGGAACTTGTCATTTCCTAGGAGAATCCTTAGTTTCTTGGTCTTGCAACATACAAAACTCAGTGGCACTTTCCACTAGTGATGCTGAATATGTAGCAGCTGGAAGTTGTTGTGCTCAAGTGTAGTGGATGAAACACACACTCACAGACTATCGTATGGGTTTTACGAAAACTCAAATTATGTGTGATAACACAAGTTCTATTTCCCTAAGTAAAAACCCTACACATCACTCTCGTGCAATGCACATACATATTAGACATTACTTTATTAGGGATCACACACTTAAAGGAGATATTATTCTTCAATTCATTTGAATGAAAGAGAAACTTACTGATATTTTCACGAAACCTCTACCTTCCAATATATTTTAATAATTAAACTGAATCTATGAATTAATTTTGTAATGTAATCATTCAAATCTACTTATTTTTTAAACCATCTCCTAACAATATATTACTCCTTATTTCAGGGGGGTACATATGTTTTTTTATATTTTCCTTTAAACAAGTTTTCTTTGATTTTAAAATATCGAATTTTAATATTTTGGATCTGAAAATTTTGGATTTGAAAATTTCGGATTTGAAACTTTCAGATTTGAAAATTTCAGATTTGAAAATTAAGGATTTGATAATTTTGGATTTGAAAATTTTGGATTTGAAAACATCAATGAAAAATTCTTGTAATACCGATAAATTTCTCAATGTATTCCAAAAGGAAATATTTCTCACTCTTTATTTTCATATGAAATGTTTTCGTTGTTGGTATTTCAAAAGTTCATAAATTATGGTTTACCATACTTCAAAAGATCAGAATTAATTTTTCAAACTTCCATTCTCAACCTCCATATCAGATCAAATTATCTTCAGCCATTTGATTATCTTATGGATGTTGAAAATTCATAGATATGTCTATATAGGGAGTGTCTTGTTCTCAAGTATCACACCATCCTTACTGTTCTCAGTGTTGAAGCTCTGCTTCCATCAAAGCTTTCGTTCTAAACATCTCCATCAACATGAACGACTCGGGAATCCTCAGTAGATTAGATGTCAGTAAGTACGAAGATAAAGGTCTGGTCAATTGTTAGGGAAAGGTTAGTCTATCCAATGTTCTTTGAAAAATATGAATCTCTTATTTCTAAGGTAATAAGAACTAATCGATGGGAATGAGTTTGTGTGGCAAGGAGAATTATCAGGATCCAGTTTATCCTGACCTACTTTTTCAATTCTATGAATCAGTTTCTTACTTACAAAAGGATGGTAAGGATATGTTTAAGTTCAAGTGATATGATAAGACATATAAATTTCTGAACAAAAAGTCAGCAAATTTTCTTAATATACCGTATGACGGGGAGGCAATTCTTTTCACTCAAAAAATTCCCTAAGAAAAAAGGTTCTTTTGAGAAAGCTACGCTTTGTAATTTCTTGGTCTCAAATTTTTTAAGAATCCGAAGATCACGAATCTATCAATGAATCACAAGATGGTATCCCTTTGGATGCATAGATTTCATATTCCATGAAAATGAGATAAGTATTCCTTGAAGATATGTGATATCATTCTCTTAGACTTCCTTGTCAACTAAAAGAAGATCAACTTGGTGAAGTACATCTTTCTCACCATCCAAGCAATTTAATGTGGATCTATCAGATCTCATATCCATATGTACCCAAAAACTATTTCAAGGATAATAGTTATGTAAATTCAAGTGATGGATGTTCCATGCCGGTCAGTCTTGAGGTCATTAAAGATATTGTTGATAAGTGACAAAACTCTATGAAGGATGAATGTAGATTTTGTTCTAGAATAGAAAAACATTGAAGATATAGTTGTTCAGGACAAGGGTGGTGTTCCGGAATCATCAAAACCAATATCTAAAAAGAGAAAAATGAAGAACCATGCTTACCAGTACCAGTTCTTGATGTTTGGTATCAGCACCTCCTCTTCCAAAGAAACCAAAATCTTATTCAGATGAAACAATAGAAAAGTAGAGAGAAATGGCAGCCACCAGAAAGGAAGGAGATCCTTCTTTTGGTTTGAATACAATGGATGATAATGTCTTGAAAATCAAGCAAGATGAAAATCTTGAAAAAGAAAAAAAATGAGAATATTCTTAAGAAGAAATCTGTGGAATCACATGTATGTCGGTCTCTACTAAAAACTGTAGAGAAGAAATTTCAAAAAGTTCTGGAACCTCATAGGAAACTGGGGGACACTCTGAAAATCCAATAATCCAATATGGTTCTAGCTTTATTAGAACCTGTTTATGAAGTAGAAGATCAGATTGTCCAAGAAGATGATGGTGATGTTTTAAAGGAAGTGGAAGATTATATTGGAACTCTGTCGATTTCAGTTTCTAAATATGTTTCATAAGAACAAGTTGAAGAAGATGTACAAGTTGAAGAAGAGATAGAACTTGAAGAAGATGTAGAAGTAGAGGAAGAGGATGAAGTTTAATATGTGGAAGAAGTTGAATTTGAACTCGAAGAAGAAGTAGAGAATGAACAGGTTTCACAAAAAACTGAAGAAGAGGAATATTTTTAAAATAAAGAAGATGAACATGAAGATCTTAATGTCATCCAAGAATCAGATGATAAATATACTGTTCGAAATTCTCTCATATGAAAGAGTGTTATGATGCTTCATCTGATGAAGAAACACCTCAAAAGTCCTCTAAGAGAATAGAGAGACAAGCTTCCTTAACTCCAAGAGATGTTGAAAAAGGAAAATATGTTTTAGGAACTGAGTCCTCCTCATCTATTGAAAATTATTTTGTTAAGATATCTTGGAGGAAGTTGGTCAGTACAATTCCAGTTCTTGCAAACATAGATGCCCAGAGTCAAATGATGCATGAAACCCTGAACCAAAAGATGGAATCAACCAATATGCTTATGGACATGGTTGTTAAGACCGAAGCTGACATCAGTAATATTTTGATTGATTACAAAGCCCAGAAGGTAACTTGTAAGAAAGTCTTTAACCACACCAAAACCATCAATGAAGATATCCGGAATTTTGGTGATTTCATGGACTCCACAAAGGGAGCTTTTAATTTTGTGAATCCGAGATCAACAAGGTTAAGGATTCAATATCTGAGAATGGTAGTTAACTCAATTCCGTTGCTTGATATGTTAGCAATGAAAAGGAAGTCAGAGCTGAATTAGAGAAAATGTTAGATGCTCATGAATGAAGGATCCTACCTTTAGAAAATAAGAACCATGATTAGGAGATCTTGCTGAAGAAGTTTCAAGATGATCATAAGGAAGTTGACAAGCACAATGCTCTGATAAAAAAGATGTTGTCTAAGAAGAAGAAGTGTTGATTATTTTTTACATTCCGATGTTTTGTTGTAATGTAAACCTTATTTCTAAAATTTTTCATAAGAAATGTATTCTATATCATTATTTTTTTGATGTATGCTTTCTTAACCTTTCAGGTACATATTATACTTCTCCATTCCATTTCATCATTTTGAAATCACAAAGGGGGACAATTTATTTAAAGGATGAATTTAATCTCTGAGTGGGAGAATCTATTAAGGGGGATCTTGGCAGGAAAAGGAAAATATCCAAGTAAGAGGGAGTTCTATTTTAAGGATAGTTTTTTATTTAGGGGGAGCTATTTCCTAATGAAAACCTAGACAATATAGATCATGAAAACGATCCTTGGGAAACATGACCTAAGGGGGAGTTATTCGTATTCATTTATAATCTCATTCAAAGGGGGGTATATGTTTTTCTTACATGTTTATCGAGGAAAATGTATTCTTCCTTATGAAAAGTTCTTTGTGATTTCCAAAAGGGGTGAGATTGTTTAGTCAATAAGGATATCTTAGGACTTCTCCATTGTAGAGACCCAATCTTGACATACATAGAAATTAAATTACTTTTCTGGAATACTTAATACATAAAAAAACAGACACCAAATGACCGTAATAATTTAGAATTTTTGTAAACATGGAACATAATCTTCTAATCTTGGTGAAAGATCTTCAACATCTCCCATAACGTTATTCCCTTTTTTACCCAAACACTTTGTTTATATCCTGGGGAAACGATAACATATAAAGGGTGAGATCAAATGCTCAGTAAGGGTAAACAAGGAGTAAATAAAACAAAACATATATATTTGAACTTCAAAACATGAACATAAATTTTAAACATCAAAAAAAGAGTTGAGAAATAAATATTTTCACTACATAAGGCATAGATCATAAAGGAACATCAATCATGATAAAATAGTCTAGCAATAAAACATTTAATTGTGGAAAACCATTAAGAACATCATATGATTTCCATAATATCCAAGGCATTGCTGCCAAGAACATCTTAGTGGACAAAATATCTTTTTGAATCGAGTTCACTCCTCGTTCCAGTCTTGTATCACTGAACCAGATTAACTTACCATTCTAGCCATGTCTATCTCATGAGAAATAAATCTTTACCCACTTCATTGGAGGGAGATATAGGTCACACCCGTCTTATAATGAAATCATTCTTACCTTTTCCAAAAAATAAACATAAATCATTCATCATAACCCAACGAATAAAAATGGGTTTCATAAACATCATCCCATCATTATATAATCCATATAAAACAAATGCATATCATTTCATCATAAGAAAAGTGAAACCATGTAAATCATAGAGATATTATACTTGAAACATACAAATATGAAATAATGGCATCTTATATAGAAAATGGTTTTGATAAAACACTTGAAAAGAAATCTTGAGGAAAATATCTTTCCTTCTTAAAAATCAGAATTCTTCTCAAAAAATTCCACACAATTTAAAAAAAGGAATTTATTGAAAATAACCATGAAATCTTGTAGAGTGAAATTCTTGAAAATAAGACGTTATGAAACCATAAAAATTGATTCATTCCATATAAGTTAAAAAAACATTATTTTCATAATTTTGTCGGAAAAGTAAAAAAGTGCCTCATATGGTAAACAAATGAAATATTCTATCCATACAATGTGGTAAAAGTCAATATAGGTAAAAATTACTTTAAACATACATGGAAGAAGAGTAGAAATTTATTGAAAATATTTTTGAGAAAATATGAACATGGATGATAAACATAACCCCAATAAATACTTACGAATAAACAATATCGTATATGAATGATATTGGAATAATTATCCCTTACAATAGGTCTCATATGCTTCGTACGTATCCGAACCTCCTCTTTTCGACACACCTCTTTTAAGCTTCCTCTTAAGTCACTAGAGTTTGTCTTTTGAGGAGACCAGAACCTCTATAATGTTTCTTGGGAAGTTGAGAAGGGAAATTGGTAGGGGTTGACCAATCTTGAAAGCTCAAAAATGTGTAATGAGAAGAGGGAGGAGGTTCCCTTTTATAAGGGAGGAGAGGGGCACCTTTGGAAAAACATAAAATATTAATTTATAATAAAGTCATATTCGGTTTATAATAGCTCAAAATTGTTTTATTTAAAAGATAATGTGGGGATGGGGAGAAATCTTCTCATCCAATAGGTTGTAGACATTTTTAGGTTATTATTTAACCGTATCATGTATATTTAACTCTAAGTTAAATAATTTAACTTGTACCGTGTCAACTTGTTTTCATACATTATATGGTTAATAAACATACTATAACAAGCCAAACAAACCAAAAGTGGTTCATTATTAATATATATAACCTTATATAAGTCATTTGGCGAACCATAGATTTTTATGAAAACAATAACAATTAATAATATAATATTTGTTTTAAAAACTATTTTATGTCAATTTTGACACTATTTGGTAATTGAATTTTTTGAAAATCATAACAGCATGATTAGTTAGAAAAATATTAATTTATTCAACACTAACATGTTATATTAACATAAAAATTTAGTGTAATTTATAAAATGTCTAAAATTACTTTTATTTGGGTATTTATAACATCAATTATGTTAATATTTCATTAATAAGGTAATTATTGTATCATCATTGTGTCATAAATAAATAAAAACATACAATGTCTAAAAATTATATATAAAATACCAATATGTAGGAAATATTTTTTCCTTTTTAATGAACATTTATAGTCAAATTTATCTTATGTATAACCCAATATTAAAAATGTTTCAGCTATTAAACATTGATTTTTTCTATTTTAACTCCTCTTTAAATAAAATATTAATAAATTTTCTAATCTAATCTATGTTGACCTAAATGGTAATATTTTATTCCAAAGTTACTTTTTGGTAGAATTACACTTATCAAATAGAATTAGGACATGTTTATGGGTAACAATAACATAATTTTTACCCTTAATTAACCTATTTACTTTTAACCGTGGGAAATAAAAGTAAACAGTTATTATTCACCAAAAATTATTTCTATCTTATTGAACCACATTATTCTCCTTAATATTAACAGTGTCTCTCACATTATTGAAATTCCACTCACAGAAGTGGTAAAATTAAGTTTTATGTAAATTTTCATATTCTCCTAGGAGGTGGGTAAAAGACAGTGAAAAGTACAATAAAATTTTTATACATCTAAAATTATTAAAAAATGACTCCAATGAATTACATTGAATTTATAGAATTATTATGTATCTATTTTGACCTAAAATAAATCTAAATAAAATAAATTATTATTTAAATAAAAAGTCATTTTTAACAAATTACTCAGTGTTTTCAATATTCATTAAAAATTAATCGTTTTCAAAAAGATACCAAAATTTTACCATAGTTTAATTTCGATATTAAGAATCCAAAAATGAAGTCCATTTTGAATGATAAAATTTATATAATTTCAAAATTTGGGTATTACTATTCATAAAGGCTAGTTTATATAATATTTTAATAACATATCATTGTTTAGTAAAATTCGGTATTGCGTACAACACATGCTATCGTGGAAGGTCACGATTGTGTGTAAAGTAAGCCAAGACAGGACTGCGTGTAGTGAAAGATAATCTTGTTTTTTCTTACAACACAAGACATCAAATAAATTAAAAATAATACTTCTCATAAAATCTCTAGGAGTTACATTCTACACCCCTTAAAATTAATTTTTCCCTCAAAAATCGTCGGGTTTATAAATGGTTTACTACTTGAAAGTTTCTTTAATAGAAACCCACATCGTAAAAAGGACTACCATAACATATCTTTGAAAACTAAATTATGAAATTTAATAGTTTCCCAAATTAACTAATCACAAGGTATCCACATATGAGAACATAGGTGAAAATATGTATATGGAAGAGAAATATAAAAATCATGTTCTAATGGAGAGTGGTAAAGAACATATCTATGAAAAAGACAACAATCACAAATCCATAATTTTTTTATTATCTAATGTACCATCTGATTCATCAGATTTGAGGGAAATAAGACACCATTTTTGGTTATCAAGATCATTTCCCTAATGTTGAATAATTTTTGAGTTAAAATAAATAGTTTATTAATTTTGGTAAAATCTTACTGTTGTTTGTGCCTTGAACAAATTCCACTTCATCTCATAATGAAATGTAGTTGAATTTGTCTTCTCTAATGTATTAGTAGATCATGCGATAGAATGATAGGTCATTACATATATCTCAAACAAAAGGTTAAAAAAATTTATAAGTCCATGTTACGGTTAGATTAATCGTATATGGCAACAAAAATAGATTTATACTTCATCTATCATAGCGCTTACTAAAATAAAACTAGTTTCTACTAACCAGGGACATCATGTATGCTTTTGGTATGCGATAAAGGCCTGTCGCACTTTAGTTATGGGTTTGATTACGGCATACTTGTCCGACGCAACTGGTTGTCTCCCGTCCCACGGGTTGTCCTTTTTATAAAACTATACTATTATAAAATTACAAAAATAATATCAAAATGTTCTATCCTTAAACAATACTATATGATGTCTAACTTAATCTATTACAATCTTTAGTCTTACCCAAACTCACAGTATAAGGAAAATGATCGATATAGAGGTCGTCTACCAAGAATGTAAATACCGTCATTTATCCCCATATATCATAAGTTATGTTTTTTTCGTCACATTCCAATCATTCGAATGCCATAATCATGTATTCTCTTAAAAAATGAATACCCATTGAACCTTAGTGAAAACATGAATTCAGTTAAAAGTTAACTCTTTCCACATAACAAAATCCCAAAAATTCTATACACTCTAACCATGATATCACATAGTCCTTATATTAATCATGAGTTCATGAATACTATCAAACATATTATTTTCTCATTATCTATTTATTATGCACATATCATATACATTCCAAAAATATTTCAGTCAATTTTCATGGTTACATGTACCATATAATTATCGAAAACCACAGTAAACCATTACATAGATATTCTAAAGATCCAAAATACTATAAATGAGATTCCACAACATTATTTTGGAATCCCTTTACATAATCACATAATCATTCCACCACATCATTGTCAAACTCAACATTGCTAATAATGATCACATGTGAATTGCCATTTTCCTTTTCCTTAAGAGGTTGTTGATGTCAATCATCATTTACCCTTGGATTAGGGTATTGGTTAGCATAATTCCACATTTCCTTGCAATTGTAGCATTGAACTGTTGGTGGAGCGTTCTCTGTAATATTTTCTCTATTCAAATCATTATCTACCTTTTTCCCATTACTTCAACACTCAACTACTTGATGACCATCTTTTCCACACATAAAACATTTTTCTAGTACCTTTTAGACAATCTCCACCATAATTATTTCCTCACTTTTAGAATAAAGAAACATTCATCTTCTTTTCACCATTGTTCTGAGATTTCTCCTCAAAGTCCATCTTTCATTTCTAGTCAAAACCGTGAGATGGAAGTGTATCACTAACTTCTAGTTCTACCTTGATAGCACAACGAACAATTTCTTCATAGCTACTGAAGTCTCTTATCAATAATACCCTTATAAGACTTGGTTTTAAGCCACTGAATAATCGATCAAATTTACTTTTAGGTTCGATGATAAATCCAGATGCATACCTTGCAAGCCTGGTAGAATACACTTCATATATAACAACACATTCATAATCCTTTTTTCTTATGCTCATGGAACTCCTTCTCCATCTTTGTTCGAAAAATACGAGGGAATTAATTAATGAAAAAAACTTCATGAACTTATTCCATTCCATGGATTCAATTTCATCTAGGGGCCTTGGATTATTAATTTGAGTCAACCACTGTTCTGGTTCACCTACTAAATGTTAAACAGCTAAAATGAATTTTTCATGTTCTGAACAGCGATGTATCAAAAATATCATTTCATTGGTACTGATCCATTGTTCAGAAAAAAGTGGATCTGAAGACCCATTGAAAGAAGGTGGAAGTTGCCTCATGAAGGAATCAATAGAAAATTGTTCCTTTCTCTCCTCATTTGGAAGTCCGGAATGATTCATAGCTAGTGTAAGTAAAGCAATAAGATTTTTCACTCCATCTCCCATAACATTGGTTTGGTCAGGATGGAAATCATTGCATTGTCTATTACATTGACAAACATGGTTCCTTCGGGTTCCATCCATTATCTAGAACCCAAAAATAAGAGTGTGAGAGGAAAAAATCATAATCAAGGGGGAGTAACTTCAATATCTAACAACTTAGGTTTAATTTTAATATGGTCACCATAATTCTAGGACTACAACCTATACTTATACCTAACCTTAGGGACATCCCTAGACATACCTTAGAAATATCTCTAAGGATGTCATTAAAGTTTTTGCACCATATTTTCCAAAGGTTAACTAAACATTTCCCATGCTACCAACTGTAGGGAACTAATATTTACAAACATGGACATTGCATTACATTTGAGGAATACTTAATACATAAAAAAAACATACACCAAAGGACCATAATAGATTAGTGTGTTTGGAAACTTGGAACATAATCTCTTAATCTTGGTGAAAGATCTTCAACTTCTCCCATAAATATCTTCCCTTTGTTTTAACTAAAACCTTTCTTTATATCACGGGGAAAATAAAACATATAAAGGGTGAGCTCAAATTCTCAGTAAGGGTAAGCAAGGAGAAAATAAAACAAACCATATACATTTGAACTTCAAAACATGAACATAATGTTTAAACATAAAAATCTTGAGTTGTGAAATACATCTTGGCATTACTAAGGAATAGATCAAAAAGACAAATCAATCATGATAAAATAACATGTTAATAATAAATTTAATTATGTCAAACCATTAAGAACATGATATGATTTCTATAGTAGCCATGGCGTTGCTGCCAAGAGCATATTAGTGGACAAAGTCTCTTAATAAATTGAGTTCACTCCTCATTCCTTTCTTGTATCCCTGAACCAGATTAACTTACAATTCCATCCATTTCTATCCCAAGAGATATAAATCTTTTCCCAATGCATTATAGTGAGGTATAGGTCCCAGCCATCTCATAATTAAATTATTTTTACTTGTGCCACAACATAAACATAAATCATTCATTATAACCCAAAGAATAAAAATGGTTTTCATAAACATCATCCCATTATTACATAATCCATATAAAACAAATGGATATCATTTATTCATATAAAAAGTGAAACCATGTAAATCATAGAGATATTATACTTGAAACATACACATATGAAATAATTTCATCTTAAATGGAAAATGGTTTTGATAAAACACATGAAAATAATTAATGAGGAAAATATCAATCCTTCTTAAAAATTATTCTTCTTTTCACAAAATGCCACAAAATTTTAAAAGAAAAGTATTTGATTGAAAATAACCATGAAATCTTGTAGAGTAAACTTCATGAAAATAAGGAGTTATGAAACTGTAAAAATCTATTAATTCCATATATGTTAAATAACATTCTTCTCATACTTTTTTCAGAACAATCAAAAAGTACCTCGTATGGTAAACAAAAGAATGATTCCATCCGTACGATGTGGTAAAAGACAAAAAAGGGTAAAAATGACTTTAAACTTACATGGAAGAAAAGTGAAAATTTTATGAAAATATTTTGAGAACAAATGGACATGGATGATAAACATAACCCCAGTAAATATTTATGAATAAACAATCTCAGATAATAATGATATTGGAATAATTATCCCTTACCTTAGGTTAGATATTCTTCATACGTATCTGAACCTCCTCTTCTTCGACGAACCTCTTTTAAGCTTCTTCATAAGGCACTAGAGTTGGACTTTTGAGGAGACTAGAACCTCTATAATGTTTCTAGAGAAGTTGAAAAGGGAAATGGGAAGGGTTCTTCTGACCTTTAAAGCTGAAAATTGTGTAAAGTGAAGAGGGAGGAGGTGCCCTTTTATAAGGGAGGAGAGGGGCACCTTATGAAAAACATAAAATACTATTTTATAATAAATTCATATTAATTTTATCATAGCTCAAATTGATTTATTTCTAAGGTTAATTATGGATGGGTCTATATCCTCTCAACCAATAGTTATTAGACATGTTTAGGATTCTATTTTAACCTTATCATTTAGATTTAACTCTGAGTTAAATTATTTAATTTTTACACTATCTTCTTGTTTTCATACACAATATAGTTAATAAACATACAATAAAAATCCAAAAAACCCCATGTGGTTCATTATTAATATATATAACCTTATCAAAGTCATTTTACCATTCCTTATATTTTTACAAACAGAATAACAATTAATAATATAATATTGGTTTTAAAAACTATTTTATGTCAATTTTGACACTATTTGGTAATTGATTTTTTTGAAAATCATTACATCATGATTAGTTAGAAAGAATTTAATTGAACGAATACTCACATGTCGTATTAACCAAAAAATTTAGTGGAATTTATAAAAAGACTAAAATTACAATTATTTGGGTATTTAAAACATCAATTGTGATAATATTTTATTTTTAAGGTAATTAATGTATCATTATTGTGTCATAAATAAATTAAATCATTTAATTTTTAAAAATTATAAATAAAATACCATTTTTTAGGAAATATTATTATCTTTATATTGAATATTTATAGTGAAATTTATCTTTTGTCTATCCCTATATTAAAAATGTTTTATTTATTAAAATTTGATTTTAACTATTTTAACTCCTCTTTAAATAAAATAATAATAACTTTCCTAATCTAATCCAAGTGAACCTAATTGATAATATTTTATTCCTAAGGTTGTTTTTGGTTGAACTAAACTTATCCAATAGAATTATGACATGTGTTACGGTAATAATAATATCATTTTTACCATTAATTACAATATTTACTTTTAACCATGGTAAATAAAAGTAAAAAGTTACTATTCACCTAAAATTATTTTTATCTTATTGAACCACATTTTACTCCTTAATAATAAAAATTTCTCTCAGATTTTCTAAATTCCACTCACATAAGCGGTATAATTATTTTTTATGTAAATTTTTTAAATTCTCCTATGAAGTGGGTAAAAGACGGTGAAAAGATCGATAAATTTTTTATATATCTAAAATTATTATAATATTACTCCATCAATTAAATTGAACTTATATAAGAATTATGTATCTATTTTTACCTAAAAATAATTTAAATAAAATAAATGATTATTTAAATAAAATGTCGGTTTTAACCAACAACTTAGTGTTTTCACTATTCATAAAAAATTGAATGTTTTCTGAAAAATACCAAATCCGAATCCAAAAATGATGTCCATTTTGAATGATAAAATTTATAAAATTTCAAAAAGTGGGTATTTCTATTCATAACGACTATTTTATATAATATTCTAATGACATATCGTTGTTTAGTGAAACTCAATATTGCGTACAACACACGCTATCGTAGAAGGTTTTTATTGCGTGTAATGCAAGCTATGTCAGGGTTAGGTGTAGTGGAAGATAATCTTGGATTAGCATACATCACAAGATATCAAATAAATTAAAAGGAATACTTCTCATAAAATCTTGGTGTGTTACATCCATTCCTTATGGTTTTATGTTTTGAAAATCGTAAAACACTTTTTCTTAAGTTCTGAATATTGTTTAAGTTATGTATTTTTTCATAAGATCGGGAATTATCATTCTGTTATGATTATAGATATGTCACAATGTGTTTCCAATCTGTTAGACTTACAGATCTGTCATTCTGATTTTCCATTGAGTTATTTTTACAAGATCTATCTTTCTGATTTTGTCTTTTAGTTTTTATGATTCCAAATCCAGTGTATATGTGATTTAGTTTCTACGGTTCTAATTCCGGTGCATATTTGATGCCGAATTTCAATTCAGAATCCGGTGTATATCTCATGCCGACTTTCCATTCTGAATCTGGTGTATATGTGATGCCGATTTTTCAATTCTGATTCCGGTGTATATGTGATGCAGATTTTTCAATTTCGATTCTATTGTATATATGATACCGATCTTCAATACTGATTATGGTGTATATGTGATGTTGATATTCATGATACCAAATCCAGTGCATTTTTTACTCTAATTTTATGATTTCTTTTTCTTGAGAATGATATTTCTAAGAATCTGTTTCACTGATTTCATAAGGTTACATTTTCATTAAAATGTCAGAGTTTCCTAATGTATCATTCCAATGATATCAGATTCCGAGATTTCTTATACCTAAAATTTACCTTTTATCTTAACATGGATTTTTTCACTTGAAACGATGTCATACATTTTTTTACAACCTAATCGTTGTATGTTTTCCAAATGTACAGGTCCCTCTGAAATTTAAGGAAAATATGACCGTTGGAGAGAAGCTGACTGTTGGTAAGGTTTGATTATAAATACGAGTTCATTTGAATGAGAAACACATATTTTTGAGAGTGCGTGAACTTGATGCATGAGAAATAGTTGTGAAGTGATTTCTAGAGAGAGAGGCTCTTACATCTCTCAGTGATTCGGGAGGATGTTGTGAACAACTTTTTCAGGCATGAACAACTTGTTCAGACTTGCTTAGTGCAGACTCTGATCGTGCTGATCGTGGGATTCCGGGATTGGAAGATAGAGGTTCTTATTTTATTTTAAATCGAGGGCTTGTGAGGATAGCAAGATAGATACCAATCTTTAGATTGAGGGCTTACCTGGATTTGCGTAAGACAGAATTTCTTGAAAGTATAAATCAAGGAACCTTTATGCAAGGTTTTTGGATACCCTTCTCTTTGGGTTAAAATAATCCAATTGTTACTTGTTTTCATTTACAAGTTGTTTTATTCTGGTGTTATATCTTAACTTTGTTAAAGATATAATGCATAAGTTTCTTATACTTTGTAATTTTTTTACTCTGATTATATTACAGATTCTATAAGCCTTAAGGTGGAATATTTCATTTATGAAAAATAGAAAAGGGGTCTTTAATAGGTCTTGTGAATTTTTGTTTGACCGTGTTAAACTTAAATTTAAAGGTTCCAATTTTTTTAAAGTATACAATTTACCCCCCCCCCTCTTGTATATTGAACATCAACATTCTTATTTAGATCCTACAATTCCATCATAGATACCTTGGCATTTATATGATAATCCATCATTCTGTTTAGGTTATTTTCAAGATTTTATGAATGATTATCTGAATACATGGAGTTCACATGATTTCATCCACACAAAAATCCACAAATTGATTGAGATTTTCTATGGTGGATATGGCCCATCATGGACATGAACACAAAAAGATCATTCATCAATTTTATCAGCAACATGAAGAGATCATTTAGGTTAGATAATCATTTAAATGTTATATGTGGTATATATACATGTCTAACATTCAATAGATGATATTGTGATATCAAATAAAGCACTTCAAATACACATGATCCTCCAAACTAGTCAATGAGGTCATTGATATGAATAAGTGAACACTATTTCATAACTATCGTCATGTTCAAAATCTATTAATCTAAACATAAACTCAATGTCTCATCTTCCATCTTATAGAACAAAACTGAAGAACCCCAATGTTATGTACCTGGATGGATAAATCCACTCTCCATAAACACTACATATTGAGAATTTAACAATGGAATCTATTTTGGTTTTATTTGGTATGACTAAATGGAAACTAGTTGGTTCATCACCATGAAATATATCAATTTTAATCTCCAAATCACCCTCTAGTAGAAACAATAATATTTCCCAAGGAAAAAATTTCTAAAACATTTACAACATGGGGGGAATGAAATCCTTCATTACCCTCCATCATCAAAATAATACTTAAAACATGGGAGGTGATCTCCAATAGTTGCTGATGATGATGAACTGCAATATATTCTGAGATATTTCATTCCCCATGATGATCAATATTTTTACCCTTATGAGATATAATGATTTCTCTCTTATGGATAAAATATACAGGGGTAATGTAAAATACGTTAATTTCCATACCCAAAATCGAGCGTAAAACTAAAATGTCATGTTTATAAAGATACTAATGGAAACAATACTCACCAACCTTGATGAAACACCCCTTTCTTAAACATATGTCCCTTAATCGTACACACAATAGTTTTTTGATCATCATTACCCACCCCAAAAATTCCATCTACAGACTCAACCCATTAAAATGTTTTGATGTTATGGAAGAATGAGAGGCTCGTGCATTATAAAAATGGTTCTAAGAACTATAAAAGGTATTTGAATTGTACTAATGAATTCAAATGGATTAACAACACAATATACTAGTTCATGGTAAACTATATAAAACTGACCTATCCTTATACCATAGGCTAAAATCTATTCTACCTATGATGAAGAACCCTACGTCTTTTGATACTCTTACAGTGAAGTACTATATCCACTGCCAAAACCATCATGGCCATTAATACTCTAACATCAATAATGATACGATGTAGAAGACCCCCTTCTCATAATCTGGTATAGTATATCCCCACCATTACTACCCATATGGTTTAAATTCCACAAATAAACAAATTATATGTGACACTATACTACAATCTGGGAGCTTTATTGCTCGCTGGGGAAACTGATTACAAATGTAAATTTTTCCCACCACACTTATGGGAATGAAGTCCATTATTCTTCATTTGTAACTAATCCACCACTATAAAGTCTTGTATAAATTTACATTATTATTGTACACATCTAGGTGCTTCATACCATTTATTGAAATTCATCATGAAAAACTTTTAGAATCCTACTAAACTCCATTAGAATCATTTTTAGGTTCCCCTCTAAAATTAATGGATGATTGAAAACCATTGCAAGCATAATCACCAGAAGGATATTCCCTTGGAGAATAATTTCACATTTATTTGTGCCCTGAATATTCCCCACTATGATTTAATAATCCTTAATAGCATAGTGAAAAAACACTACGTTCTGACTATGTAACCATCATTATCTATCATAGACTTACTCCATTCATATGAACCATATATATAATTGTTACATCACCTATCTTAGTGTCTATGGGTTAATGTTCTCTAGGAACTTCTCCTGGATGTCCAACCATTGAAGGTCATCCATCTACCCATCCCTAGCCGAAATGACCCACTATACATTCTTTTATCCTCACAACATTTAATTATCCAAAATGAACCATATTAATTAAAGGGAATGAAAATGTTAATTAATTATCATGATAAACTCAATCTTGAACATTTCTACCTCCGATCGTCCATCTGGAATGAACATCATAGGGTTCTGCAACTGTAAATTCTATGTCAGATTGACTTTTTTCCGCACATCATGCCCGGTGTATCTCTACAAGAACCATATAATGAGAGAAAAGGTCTCCCCAAACTACTTTCTATTTCCTTCCCTTAGATATATTGAGTCCATTTGTTCCACTACTGGAGGTACATTTCATTCCATATACTCCTATGATCCCACCATCAAGTTTCATCATTTAGGAATGTATATAAAATTTCACGCATATGTATTAGGACACAAAACTCATCATTATCACATTTACATAATAGGTATTCATGTAAATTCATAACAATACATCCCTCATTCACATCAACCAAATAAAAAATACCTCAAAACCATTACCCTAAACCATCAATCTCAATGGTCATGGATAACATTTGGTAATCTATTTTAATATTTCTCATAGCTAATTAGACACCCATTTTGTACATTTTAAATTTCCACTTTTAAACCATTTAAAATTATCAATATGTTTATTAGAAACAATTATGTTTTAATGAATAAATAATGAATTTTATATTCATTTTCCAACTTCCCTTTCATAAAATCATTTTCTATACATTAATAAAATGATGCATGTCATAGAAAATATGGAGTGCCTAGGATGATGCATGTGTACACCACTATCAGTCAATATTAAGCCATGAGAAAAAAGTCATAAAAAATACATCAGACAATATTATTATCTCCAATGGTTCAATGAAATAAAAATTTAATAGAAAACATCATGAAAATTTATACCACCATAGGTATGCGGGTCTTCCTCCCACACATGGGTTAGATACTCCCATGTTTGAGATCATGACTAAGGCCTAAATCATCCTAGCTGCTATTATACCATTTCAACATTAATATAAAATTTAAAAATGATTTTTTTATATATTACAACTTTGTAATTTCCCTTCGGGGATTCCATAAACTAGTTCACCATGTTGGTTCATAAAATGACATCAGAAATCCCTCCCCATTTTCCAATGCTAGTAGAATAAAAGAAATGGTCTAGTATGTGAAGTAGGGTGACAAAACACTAAATATAAAATAAAAAAAATAAAAAATTTAAAAAACCAATATCAAACTGATCATAAAAAATAATCAATAGTGAACTAACATCAAATGTATAAATCCATAAACAATAACATGAGTATAAAACAAATTAATAGATAAGTAATTATGTATTATTTTCAAGTGTAAATGGAAAACCCAAACTAAAGACATAATGAAAAATCTTGAGTGGTTTCCTACATAATATCTAGTATTTTCATCCTTTCCCTATCTCAAATCCCAGCATCGTCATCTCACATAATTATTTTGCACTTAAATTGTCATCCATAAAATGTCCTTTCCAGTATTGATCTGGTTGCAAGAGTAGGTTGTGAGTACAACTCAGTATGGAACCACCATCATAATATAATGAAATATCTACTGAATAACAATGTATGATGTTTTATAATGTATATTGATAAATGGAAAAAAGTAAATATGTTTCACCATTATTATTATTTAATCTACCACATTATACATTTTTGGCCCATGCCATAGTAATAACTATATAGCTTAAGGAGAATCCTGAATAATTATTTCCTGGAATTTATATATTCATTTAAATAAAAATTTTCATTAACACATTAATTAAATATATTAATTGTTTGACACCAGAGGGGTATTTGGATAATAATTGAATGACCCACTGATCATTATTCAGATTAAAATATATATATATATATATAGTGGTCCAAGAGCATTATTCTAGAACCCCATGGTAATTTTTAGCATCATTTATTATCTCATGCCTCATTGATCACATGCATGAATTGAGGTCTTGGATCATTATTTTGACACAACATGGGTATTTGGAGAATTTTTTCAAGATCGACACATCATATATCAGAAAATAATAGATATCACACACATAAAATTCATATTAATGTTGGATATAATTAAAAATCATAACAATCATTCATAAAACGGCGAACTATTTCATTTTAAAATAATAACCATATTTATTTAAATTAACCATAAAAAATAATATGACCAATTCACCATTAATCCAATTATATACATTTAATCACATGATTCTTCAACTCATCAAAGCCTAGAAAATCATTCGATTAAATCTATATAACATCCCTGTAGTTAGAATTTAGTTTAGTCATATAAATCCATTTTTCCCAATTTTAATTCACTAATAATAATTTAATAATTATAGTTACATCCCATGTAATTCAACTATGGATTTTCTCATAAATCCAATGTGTCCAACAGGATCTGTGAAGGTACTCACAATCATATGGGAATCAATTCGTTAATTCTATTTTACAATCTAATTTTCCAGTATTGAAATGAAATGGTTCAAAAAAAACATAATAATCAATTAATATTTACAAAAGTTATTTTTCTCTATACCTCATGGATGTTGATTACAACTCACCAAATAACAACCCTCAATTCAATGAAATATTGTCCAACTAACCACATAAAATGGGATATAATATTAAATCCTAGAATAAAGATACAATGAATGGTGAGACATAAAAATCTATATCTAAAGACTAAATAATGTATAAAAAACCCTTTCCCAAGAGGGGAAAACATAAAATGAATGGAAATGATATTATGGAAGATATCTAATACTATATGAGATGCCCATACCTCATCTATATGTCTGATTCAAAATGGAAGTAGTTTGGGGAGGTTTTGAATCATCTGGATATGATCTAAAATGAGGGGAAATCATATAAGATAACTATAGATAAATTAGGGATATAAACTAAGAGTAAAAAAGTTTATAAAAAATTAGGGATTTTAATTTTGGTACAAACAGTTTCATGGGAAGGGAACACTACTTCCTAAACCATAACCCTTAACCATGTGAACCAAATCATGGGGAGAAAATTTTATCCTAACTGGGGGAATGGATTTGAACAAAAAAATAAAACTATGAAAACCACCTCAATATGTGGGTTCATAGTTTTTTTGAGGGAGGATACATACTTTAATCGAACAATTCCCCACCTCTCATTGCAAAAAAATTAGTGCTCATTTTCCTTGGGTAACCCACACCGATTGACTTAACCATGCACCAACTGTTCATTACACCCTGGGATTTGAAATTTAAAAAAACTCATCTGAAACATCCACAAATCACATCATATCGAACATTTTCTATATAAAGACTAAAATAATACATTAAAATGAGTATGATACATAACCTAAAAGGTCATGTTCTATCAGAAGACCATTATTTTAATGCAATGTTATAATTTCACACCACTTAATCACTAATCATCATTAAAATAAAGTTATTATATTATAAAAATCATATTTCTATATTCAATATCATTATTATGATCATTATATTTCATGAATTATAATTTTTTGGTGGTTTCCCACCTCTATCTATATTAAAAATATTATATATTGAGTTTATTTTAAGTATTCATCCCTCCTCAATTGAGTATCCACAAAATGTGATGTGAAATAATTTTTTGAGTCTTAGGCATGTTGAATTATATTTAATTCATGACTACACAATATATTTTACCACTCTCTATATTAAATGTTTTATGTTATATAAAACAACTATCCCATACTTTTTTATAATTATTCATATCGAAAATAAAAATATTATTCAGATACATTACCATTACTATGCAATAGTGACCCTATATAGTAATAACGAGTTGTGTATTTCACATAATACATTTATTTAGATATAAGATTATGTTCAAAAATTTCTATTTGTGAATATATATTTTTTTATATATAAATAATCCACTAGAAAATATTAAAATTTATATTATATTAATTTATTTAGATTATTTTTCTAAAATAATATTTATTATAGTATTTATCAGGTAATAATTTTTTGTTACAAGACTCAACTAATATTTATTTTAGATATTTATTTTTGGAATGGATAATTTTTGATGGAGTCATAAATAGGTGTAATGTTTCATTTGGGGATTATTTTATCACCAATTCAATCACAATGTTAATTTGAGGTAAATTAAACTATATCTAATAGGAGGAGAACCTAACAATGATTCATCCATTGAATTAAATTTAAAAATAGATGAACTGTAAATTATTTTATCAGGACATTATATGTGAAAAACTATATATTTTATAATCATCCATTGAAAATATATTGATTGAATCTCAATATTTAAAAATTAATTTGTGATCCTTGATTTATCATAATAAAATATTAATTTTATATAATACTAAATTAAATGGTAATATGATTCTAAATCAATAATACTTGAGCCTACAATTAATAAAATTATCCCAAAAGAAGGAGATGAAATAATATCCACATATTATATAGATATATAATATAAAAATAAAAAACAAATAAATTAGAATGATATAAATATTATAATTCTGTTCTACCTATAAAAAATTACATTTAATAATAAATTGTTACAATTTGTAACGTATCATTTTCATCATTAAAGAAGGTAAAATTGATCCCGTAGTAAAAAATATAAATTGATTGTATACATAAAAATTATTATCACATTAGGAGATAATTTTTTATTAAAAAGAGTAGTGATGAATCCAACATGTAGTTTTTTAACATATTTAAGATGCTTCTCACAATACATTGGTGATAGTTCATGGTCAATCATGATGATAATCCTAAATAAAAAATGCATGTTATGAGAAAACAGAATAAATTTATCGTGTTTTCATTCATTTTTTACATTATATTAATATTTATATATTATTATTGTTTTGTTTCAATAAAACATTTCTTTTTAATACCCATTCATTTATTTTTCTTTACCGGAATAATTATATAATAATAATAGTGGATCCACCACCCACTTCCTTAATAGAGAGTTTCACTTCATATAATGGTGGGTTGATTCCTTCCTTAAATTGAGGATTCAAATATCCTACCTGATTTTAACTCTAGTTTACCTTTTTTATACCGCCCATATTTTATTTTATTAGATATATATCATTGTTTATTTGTGGAGGGATAATATAAATCATTGATACCACCTTCAAATTCATTCAATTATAGAAAAGACAGCAGAATGAATTAATGTTAGATTTAATGGATTTGTTTTTTCAAATATATTATTATTAAATATTTTAATTAAATATGAATACATGAATTAGTAATTTATTACAGGTATTTGTATATGATGTTATAATTTGTGCTGGGTGATGAGTTTTTATATGAATAGTGTAAAATTTTTGTTTTAAATTTAAACCAATAATTGAAATTCATAGAGTAATAGGGGATATATAATAACCTATTTTCTAAATTTTTAAATCTGGATTGGGTATGTTTGTATATAATTTTATGAAATAAAAGAAAATTTATCTTGTCAATTAGGTAATATTAAATATATGTGATTGAAATAAATATTTTATACATCCTTTGACTATCAAAAATTGTAATAGATGTTTCTACTATCACAATTTATCTAATTTAGTTTAGCAAAAATCAATTTAATAAAATATTTCAACTATTTAACTATATAATGTTATTATTTTATTTATTTATTATACTCAATATCAGTAGATGGTTGTCATTTTTAATTATATAGTTGTAATTTTATTAATGCATTCCTTAAAGGTGATTTTCATAAATAGACCCATGGTAAAAAAAGATGTTTGTTATATGTAACAATTCATAAGATTGAATTGGTGATGAGAAAATGGATTTAACATATAAATAAATTTATTTTCAATTAAAATTATTTATTCAATGTATAAATTCAAAAATTAGTAATTAATATTTTATTTAGATTCATTTATTGCAGATTGTTGATAAGAAATTTATTTTTGTTAGTCATAATAATTCAGTAAAATCAATGATTTAATATTAACTAATGATTAAGATAATGAAAATTATAATGTATTGTAATTCATTGTGATATTATAGAAGATGGTTGTTGAAGAAAATAATGGAATAAGTGTAGTGGGATAGTTTAATGAATTTTATAAAATTTTACTTCTCATTCTCAGATGTTGTGTTGTGTTTTTTCATGGAAATATGTAAATAAATTAAATTATTTCCACATGTTCATTTTTGAAATATACATTAGGTAATAAGTGAACATTAATGAAAAATTTATTTTTATCTTTTCAAAAGAAATGATTAATTTTATTAATTATAATTTTCATACATGGATATATAAATTTTACCTTTTGTATATATTATAATAACATATTAATTACATTTAATACCTGTTTAGAGTTTTTTTATATTATGAATTAATTTAACATTATTATCAGAAAATAACATTTATTAATGATTTTTTTGATTGAAATTAATTTTTGAATGACAGTATCATAAATGAATTGTATATCATAATATATATTGAAGATTAATCTTGTTTTTTCATTTCCTACATAAATTTAATATTCATTTATGTGAGAGTAATAAACTGACCATATACAATTAAATATGAATTTAGTTGTAATAATTATGTGTAAAAAAACTATTGAAGAACATATTTATAATTTAACCACATATAATAGAAATGTGAACATCTATTTATAAATGTAAGATTAACTAAAAATTTCCAAATGCTACGTTATATTTAATGAATGATATTTATTACTATCTTGAGAATTTTTAAGGTCATGTATGCATAAATATGAGCTATGATTGATTTATAGGTGTTCAGGATGATTAAAAATAAATTAAATGGTCAATATATGATAAAATTAAGACTGTTTTAAGTGTAACAAAACCAAAGAAAATAATTTCCTAGACATAGGATAGGTTTTCTAAATTTACTATAAAAATTATCCTAGCATATTCTATGAACTCCAAATTCACCATCATCACTACAGTGGTTTATGATCACTTAATAAGTATGAAGGAGAATTAAAATATACCATGAATCCCCTATTATAACTGTGTGGTAGAAATTTAGAAGTTATTCCATTCATTAATAAAATAATACTAAATAATCATAATGTAATAAAATTCATATCTATAATAATGAATTTAATGTAGTGGAATATAATGGAATGAATAAAATATATTTTTCTAATATGGAAATATAATCACAAGAATGAATGTGCTGTAATTAGATCAAGCACTACACTTTTGTTTAAAAATTTTTAAATAAATTCTCAAGGGAATATTCTAGACGAATTATAGTAGGATTGAAAATGAAGAAAGGGTTGAGGCTGGTCACCTAGGATATAAAAATTCAAAATTGGAAGATGATGGGAGGAATCTGAGGTAGTGGAATATATATTAATTTGATGATATAAACATATAATAGCATGAGGATATCCAAACAAAAGGGTGATGAAGATTATAAAGATGATTCATAAGTATCCCACCCACTATATTTACACTATCTTATATGATATTGGGCTTCAGTAAAATATCTATTTTTTCATTTATCTTATCATTATAATGTTAGTTTCATGTATTATTGATTTTTTACAATATCGCTCAAAAATTAATCTACTAACATCCACATAGTGTGTAAATGAGATTACGTTCATTTTGAAAAAACATTTTTGAAATTAAATAAGATTAGACTTCCAATTGAGTGAGAATCACACCAGTTGAATGACTACACGTTTTTTAAATTTATAACCCACACAAAATGATTGATATATTATAGTGGGGTGCAATTTCACATAATAAAATTGTATAAACTGATTTTAATTAATGCATTTTGTTATAAAACACCAATATGACCTTCAACATTAGAAATATGATAAATGAATTAATAGAAAAAATTATAGTGAACCAATAAAAGTTTCATGACTCAACATCATCATTGGTTGAAGGGATTATGCTGAATTGTTGGATTAATCCTCTCTAAAATGTTTATCATCATAATGTGAATAATAAAATAAATTTTTTTATTCAATGGGTTACTAAATCTAATCATATTTTCACATTTCAAATATACATCATCTCTTACACTATTTTATAAAAAATACAATACAAGAACACCTTATAACTGACTATATTCCTATGTAAATAAATAAATCAATATTATAATGATAATATACTGTAGTTCCCCTACACACATTTACATGAATTCAATGTGGATACCATCAATAATAATTTTATACCTTTTATGACCAAATGAAAAGTACTATATTTTGTGACCCATAAGAATGGAGATTTGAAGAAATTTTAAATCCCTATCAAGTCATTGAAATGGGGAAAATATTGTAATACCAAAGATTATATATATAAGAATCGTTGTGTGAATTTTAGAGTCATAATTTTTATGTATGTGTAATTATTACTAAAAAGTTATGGGTTTTTTTAGTGGGTTACATATGAGACTTAGTCATATGTGTCCCATTCCATTTTCTTCTAGGATACGATCTTTATTAATAATTGTGGAATACATGTGAATGGTATTGAACATGAAATTATTACCCATCATAATTAAATGGTTATAATGATTTATGGTTACATTCTAAATGGGGACCAATGGTAGTGACCAACATGGAAATCCTTTGGGATAACCCCTAATAAATTATCACTCCGGTTAGGATAGATGGATAAAATGATGTTAGTAATTCCCTAGTACAGTAGATCCCTTTTTTAATGGAATATATGATTGATAGAATTCAGATATATATTACATAATAGGGAATAAAATGTAGATATGTATTATATTGTCAAATATTCACATTAAAAAAGGAATATATGATCATATGGTCTATATGAGTGTGAAAATTGTTCCAGTCATAAAATTATTCATTCAAGTATAAATGGTTGAGTGAAATCTATTTTTTTGTATGTATAACTATTTATTATAATCATAATATAGTCATTAAATTAACTATTTTAAAACATGGATGTTTATCCCATAAAGGATACCTTAGTGGATGATTTTAAGAAGTATAATTATAAAGATTTTAATGATTATAGATCCCCCATATAGGCGAAGGAGTCATTTAAAAGGTGATTACTGAAATTACTTGTATTTCCTTTTGTGAGTGGCTATTACCACATTCGGATGGTTACATAATACATTGAGTAGGTAAATTTATCATATATTCACCAATAGTCTAGGTAAAGAGACTTGACCTTTTGTTCTAGAATTATAATTATTTTTTTGGTTACTAATCCATACTCAAAAGAAGGGATTCCCTATAATAGACTTGTTATCTAATTCAAATTTTATATCAATATACATAAATACATTTTATGGTGTAATTATAAAATGATAATATTAATTTATTATACTTATTTCGTACCGATATTTTTTAAAAAATTATGTATGACCAAATATTTTGTTTATCAATGCCCTCAATCACATATTTTTATTTCATTTTCAGATTCAATTTATCTACTACGATGGATAAATTAAAATGGATAGGAACAACACACTAGTCTATAGAAAAATATTTCCTTTTTAATTTCACAATATGATGAGAAAAATGATGTGGAGTTAGATTGTAATTCCATATATTTACATGACACGCCAAAATGAATTCAGTGACTGTTTATTTCATGTGGGACAAAAATAAAAATTATTTATACCATTGATTATGACTCAAATCAACATATTCGTAGAGATTGCACAAAAAATTTACTAGAGTTATTAGAAAATTATTCTAAATGGAATGGGTTTTTAGGTAAATAACTCACCACTTTTTTCAAGGGATGATTAAAAGATTATAAATACTAAAATTACATAGGAATATTCAAATAAACACAAAATGTGGTGTGAGAGATCATACACTAAATTGATGGTTAAATTTTTCACTATTAAAAAGGATATTTTACAGAATAGAACACTAAATTCATTAGTTATTTCAAATAATGAATATAAAATATTTCATAATAAGTGTAATTTATAGTTGTTTTACTTGTATTTTATTCAAGGATAATAATTCACATAGATATTTATTACATTTCTTATGGTTATTTGGTAAAAATCTATTCACATGATGTGTTATCTATGGAACATATTGGATTTCATACTCTTATAGGGGATTCTCAGAAGATCTTGGGGGATAGGTACACTGGAAAACACTTTCCATACCATTATACAACTAGGTTTAATTCAACATTATCAACTCCCTCAACTATTGATTAATTTTATATGTGAAAACCCTTTCGCTAATTTTTAATAATTGTATAAATTCATGTGTATTTTTTCTATCACATAATTGTAAAAAAAATATTCTAGAAAATATCATCAAGGAACATCATTTCTATATCTATCATGAAACAATTTGAATATATGGGTTCTAAATCAATTCACATATACCATATATATATATTCTTAAGGGTGAGTGGTTTATATAACCAATCACTATATTCTATTACTTAAGGGAAAATTATTATTAATGAAAATTAGAAGATCAAAAAGTAGACCATCATGTTGAAAAAATATATAATAATTTTATAACTAATTTATGTAGATTACTCACTTATTATTTTAATATGTTGAAAATAATGTCAGCATTGAGATTATATTGTTACTTAAGCATTTGGGAATGAAAAATAATTATATTTTATGATAATGGATGAAAACATATTTGGGGTGTAAGACATAGTTTAGATTGTTTAAAAGAGATTATAGGAGGTAGACTTGAGGATTGAGTATCTATGAATATTTATTTAATTATGATACTCTTATTAATGTCATCATTTAATGATTTATTAGTCATTCCAATTAATAACATAATAACTGTAAAATTATAATAAAAAACAATTTCTTTATTTTTGTTTCAATTCCAAGTTGATCTATCACATGGATGCACAAACCTATTTTTTTAGACGCTTTAAAATTTATTAATGAAATAATTTTGTATTTCAAAAAATATTTTTCTTTATATCACATTACACTACAATATAATACTTAAATATATGATATATCATAAACGTATTCAATAAATTAATTCATTAATCAGTAAACATTTTTTTGAAATAATATAAAACCCCTAGTTACACCAAAAATGAAATTCTCATTAATGAATTGAGAAATAATAAAAATGAGAAATATCTATATAATTTTACCCACTTGAAAAAAAGGTAGCATATTTTTGAAACCATAACGTAGATTTAATGAGTTAAGGAAAATTATGGGTGAATGATCAATTATATTTTAACACATGTATTTTTAGAGATGATTATATGTATTATATATATACGACATCTACAAACCCCATTGTCCATGATGAACCTATTGGATAAAATATGAGAGGTATTTTATTAAAAAAATGTAATGTTCTCTCGGTCCATTTTAGATTACCTATAATTGTATCCCATTTTCCATACCAATGAATGGCATATACAGAATTTGAATACAATAATATGGAAGAATACTAAAAAATAAAATCACATGGTGTGTTTAATATAAAAGTGTTATTTTCCAAGAACTATTTAAATTTCGTTAATGTACATCTTTTTTCCTCATTCAAAAATAATTTTAAATAATATATGTGAGACCTAAAATATGATATATTTAATAATTAATTATAAAAACGTTTGGATATAGGTTATTAGGTATCTCTATGTATTAAATTGTTCGGTCTCTCCATAATGATGACTAATGAACATGAACTAAATATCTACAAGGCATCAAATTGAAGTACATTACATGGAATACAAAAGGAAATAGTTTTATTATTAGCATCAACTATATCGAATCGTCGCTAAATCAAGGGCTAGGCCTCAATAACATACTGAATCTACTATTTTCTCATGTCTATCATCAATATAATCACAAACTAGGTCCACTTCTACTCTATGGTATTACCATATCATGAAGATCCACCTATTATGTGTACAAGAAAACTAAACATAAAAAAGAATGGAATCATACATAACAGGGTAGAGTATATATAAATATATGTATAATAAATAATATAATCATGATTTATAGAAACCATCGTAACCAACATGTGACAAGTTTGTGAATCATGGTCTTTTATTCTATTTAAGATAACTAATTACATTAATAATCATATATCTCAAATATATATATATATATATATTTATTTAAATAGGACACATGTTCATAAAAATTAGTGTATAACACATCATGGAAAATCTAAGCACATAATTATTGAGAAAAGTTGATATATAAGTGCACACACATGTAATAATCATAATTTTTTTAGTAGTGCTGCGTATACACACACATGTAATTAATGTATCAAACATAGTCATAGGATCTCTATGACTCATTTCTCATAACGACACACCAAATTAGTGTGTATATAGCTTAATTATCTCATTATGGGTAAATTATTTTCTATCAGTGACTCACATCAAGCTAGTTCACAACGGTCTATTGTGGCCCTTGTCATGTATTTAATAATATTAGACATAGTTTCATTATTTAATTATGAAATATAAATTACTAAATTAAAAAATATATATTCATACTCATTAATCACTATGGAATTAATAGAAATTTTTTTAGGGTGTTTGAACCTCATTAGACATGTTTAAAAATGATTATAATGCCATAGTGTATTTTAAAATGTTTTACCTATATCGAATAGAGTGAATTCATATCCATGATAATACTAGACCCTTTTTTTAGTAATCCAAGTACACTAATTATAAATTTATCTCAATGAGATTATAAATCAATCCCAATAATTTGAAATTAAGTAATTCTAAATAGGCTGTAATTAAATATTTGTTTACAAGGATAATCAAATTCCAAGGTTACTGTAATTCCAAATTTAATACGTACATAATATTGATGTCGAGCTGATACCCTAACCAATTATACATTGATGGTTTTCAACATGATTCTGAATTTATTATTTAAAAAATAACTATCATGAATTCATGAAACAAGGACCAATGAAAATTATTAATATTGACTTTTTTATGAAATCCATCATGGAAATGTATATTAGACATAACTTCATCATATAGAGTTTGATGAACACTTTATAAACTATTTCTGACGCCCAGACCCTAGATTCCCAGAGTCGGTGCAATACTATAATACATTGGAATGATTATAAGGAATCATATCTTGAAAGACTGATCAGTTTAGCGGTCTTGGAAAATATATTACATACATGAACGTTACATTACACTTTCCAACATAAAACACAAAAAAAATAATCCTTTGAGAATGCCATTGTTCCCTTAGCTTAACCCTGCATCTCAAACATAAAACACAACTTGGGATCCTAGGAAAATAAAACATAAGAAAGGGGTGATCTCCGATGCTCAGTAAGGGTAAATAATTTAGCGAAAGCTATAAACTTATAATTTAAGATGTGTAATAAAAACAGTATCCTTTTAAACATAAACTTGAACTTAATATGTCATAAATAAATCAAAAAATACCATATAAACATGCACATGGATATTATAACAGTCGAATAATCACATGTAACAACTAATTTTCTAATGAGGGAATGTATAGTACAAGACTCTAGTTTCTTTTTCAAGGCCTCATGCCATTACCTAGGGGCTAACATTAATTAAACCCCAACCCGGAGACCCTCTGTAACCGGACTCCAAACCGGAGAACCTCTATAAGCAGACTCCAACCTGGGGAGTCTGTTGTAATGGGACCCCAACCCAGGGGGCTTACTTTTAATGGTCCCCAACCCGGAACATACTAGTCCAATACATTAATCTAATGAAAAGCTTGAAATATAACATAATCATTCGTGTTAAAACTAGCATACGAAATGTCAATACATTAACCATACACCATGAATGGAATTAAAACAACTCATCTATAGTCAATAATATCATAAAAACATAAATACAATATGGGATATTTGTATCAAAATAAATCAACTTCTATCAAGTGTAAAATATATCAAAATATTTTAACATAGATCAAATGAAAACTATTTGAGATTAATATCGCCTTATATTTTGAAATCATTTAAGAGTCATATAATTTTAAAGAAAAAATTTATTTTGAAAAATATTCTTATGATCTTTTAAGGCTATATTTGACGATTTTCTAACTATAGAAAATAGCCTCACCATCATTGTATGTTAAAAAAACTTTTTTACCTTAATTTTGTCGAAAAGGTTATAAAGTACATAATTTGGAAAAAGATGGAATGAATCCATTATAAACATCATATAAATAGTCAAAAAGGGTATAAATGGATTATACCATTGTCTTGTAAATAGTAAAAATTATTTTAAATAAATCATTAAGAAAACACATATGTGAATGATAAAGAGGTCCCAGTGGATACTTACGTAAAAACAACCTTACATAATAAAAAGATTGTGAAATTAAACCTAACATTGTACTTTTCCTTGGTCGATGGTAAATTATAATCTTGTATAATAGTTAAATAATTGTTATTAAATTATACAATAACCATATACATAATTATTATATCCTATATGATATTCTAATAATGGTTTGTTAATGATATTTTAGTATTATCGTCGTTTAGGGTGTTAACTGATTCATTTTACATTATATTATTTGTAATGTGAGTCATGTTTGTGATTGATAGGATGTTTTTTATTTATATCAAGAATGATATCACTTTTTTTTACAATATTTTCAATCATAAAATGAAAATTAGTCTTGAATGGTTACGATGGGGAATGAATCTCCTCGCGTTCGTGTAGACGGTAATACATACATATGCACAAGCGAAAATATCATTCTCTTAATATGAATGTCATATATAATTTGATGGTATACCATATATACAGAATAATTATCATGTTATATTTATTATTTACATCAATTTTACATCATTATTATACACATCAAGATAATAAATGTATTGAAAAACAACTACACCATGACGTGGAGTCGGTAAGCCGTATGTACGCACGTATAGTGACATGTCATTCAAAGGATGGATAGAATAATGAATATGGTTGTACCATATTTATAATAACAAAACAGTATATATAAGATTTTGGATTTATTATTTTACAATAAAAACAACAAAGAAAGAGGAAGAAGAAAAGAACTTGAATGAGGTTACAAAATATTTACCTCTTCTTCGAGTTCTTTCTTTAGATTTGATCAAAGGGGCTCCGTAAGATGGATTTTTGACAAAATGTATGCCTATATGATGAATGGAGGAAATTTTGGAGGATATTTGGGCAGGGGTATGGACGAGAAAAATGGAATTTAATATGTGAATTTGAGAGAAGGGGAAGTGCCCTTTTATAAGAGGGGTGAGGGGCACCTTAAGAAATGATTGAAATATTATTTTATAATAAAATCATTTTAGGTTTATAATTGCTCCAAAATAATTTATTTATATGAAAGGTAGGTATTTATTGAAAAACACTCAACCAATAGGTTTTATACATGTTTGTGATACAATATTAACTTCCTATTTCAGATTTAACTCTTAGTTAAATAATTTTACATTTACAATGTCACTATGTATTTTTATATTACATGGTTAATAAACATACAATAAACATCCAAGATAAACCCAAGTGGTTCATTAATTATACACATACCATTATATAAGTATTTTTGAAGAACCATAGATTTTTAGGAATATTATATCAACTGCTAATATTGTATTTGTTTTAAAAACTATTTTATGTCAATTTTGACACTATTTGGTATTTTGTTTTTGATAAATTCATAACAACATTATTACATCTAAAAAAAATTCATTTAATCAACATTAAAATGTAAAATTTACCTATAAAATTAGTTTAATTCTTAAAAAGTCTCAAATTACATTATTTGGATATATATAATATCAATTATTTTAATATTTCATTAATTAGGTAATTACTGCATCATCATTGTGTCATAAATAAATTAAATTATTTAATGTATAAAATTTATATATAAAATTCCATTATGTAGGAAATATTTTTATATTTTTAGTGAATATTTATAGTTGAATTTATATTTTGTGGAACAAAATATTAAAAATGGTTTAGTTATTAATCGTTGAATTTAACACTTTTAACTCTTCTTTGAATTAAATAATAACAAACATCCAAATCTATTCCAAGTGAACCTAAAGAATCATATTTTATTTATAAGGTAGTTTTTGGTCGAATTAAACTTATCTAATAGAATTACAGTATGTGTTCGGGTAATAATAATATCATTTTTACCTTTAATTACCCTATCAAAATTTATCTGTGGTAAATAAAATACCAAAGTTAGTATTCACCAAATATTATTTTTATCTTATTGAACACAATTTTTCTTACTAATATCAACCGTGTATCAGATATTTTTTAAATTCAACTCATAGAAGATTTAAAATTATATTTTATTCAAATTTTCAACTGCTCCTAGAAGGTGGGTAAAAGAAAGTAAAAAGTTCAATAAAATTTTATACATATAATTTTATTATAAAAAATATTTCATTGAATTACATTGAACTAATATTTTTATTATGTATTTATTTTGACTTAAAATAAATTTAAATAAAATAATTATTTGTTGAAATAAAAAGTGGGGTTTAAAAAATAACGTAGTGCTTTTCACTATTCATCAAAAATTGAATGTTTTCATAAAAATACCAAAAATTCACCATAAGCTAATTTTGATTTTCCAAATTCAAAAATGAATTCTATTTTATCAATTTCAAAACAAATAAGTTTCATTAATTAATTTAAAATTATTTCATGTGGTCAAAACTAAAAAGAATATTTTTATGAAACAATAACTATTAAATGATTGACACTTGTTTATGTCCAATTTCAAAATGAAATTACATAAATTTACCAAAATTGGTTTATATGGTAAAAATATAATCTATTTATACTTTCAAATCATTTTAATGTATAATTTATCATTATAAATTATTATTAATAAAAAATTTTATTTCAGTTAAAATATAATATTTTTCACTATTTACCCAAATATGAATGTTTTCAGGAAAACAATAAAAATTTATTGAAACTAATTTCATATGTCCCAATTCTAAAGAAGAAGTTTGTTTTCTTCAATTGAATATATATAAATTTCAAATATTTAATTTAATGATGTTTCTCCATTAAAAGGTGGTAAAATTGCAATTTTTTTAAAATACTTCTTCTATCGGAAAAAAATGAATTAGTTCTTCCATTATGTCTAATAAAATCACAATATGGATTCTCAAATGGTAAGGATTAAATAGAGTTCAAAATTTAGTTAATACTATTCATAACCACTATTGAATGGCTAGTTTGGTAAGTCGAGGCCTGCTTGAACTCGATGTTGCATGTAGTGCAAGTTATTGAAATATTTTTAAGAAATAATTTACTATAAAATAATTGGGTGTTACACACTTCCCACCTTCAAAAAACTGTGTCCTCACAATTTGATATTTTTCATCGAAAATAAAATTTCCAAAATATAAAATGCCTATGTGGGAAAACCCACATCAAAAATTGGTTTAATAAAATTTAGTAATAATAAGTGGAAAAGTGAAATAAAAGGGTAACCATCAAATTATGATTTCTATTAGGAGAGCATTGGTGGAAATTAGAGACACACAATTGGAGGAAAAACGTAAATATTTATAGGGAGTGATTGAGTTCATCAATCAAAAACATGTGCAAAATTTAGGGCCTCAAATCCATTAATCTATGATGATTTAAAATACCATCGGTTTAAAAAAACAGAAGGTATTACGATAATACATTTTTATTTTAAGATCCATTAACTAAAGATTAAGAATTAATTTACTCATAGAATAAGAGGAAAAAAATTAGATATATATATACATATACATGACTAGTAGAGTTTCATTTTTCAACTAATTCCTACCACAAACTCATCTTTCACTCCAAAAATTTCAAGAAAATATTCTATTTATCGAAATCGAACTGAGTTCCAAAAAAATGAATTTATAATTCACCTATCACACCCTTTAATAAAAAGAAATTATCTTATACAATCCAGGGACTTCACGTAGTCCAGTGGTAAGTGATAAATCTCAATCGCACTATGGTTCTGGGTTCGATACCCACAAATTTTTATGACATGACGGGTTATCACACGGTCTATGTGTTGTACTTTTTATAACAATCCAAAAATAACCATAACAATAGTATCCAATTTCAATCATAATCCATTAAAACCAACATACTTATAAAAAATACTTCTATCCAGACTCACAATCCAAATTTTATAAGGAATTTAAACACAGTGATGATTGTTTTTTCCATGTAATAACATGTGAAGACCTTCATCATCCATTTTTTTAACACATGGTAATAGACTGAATTACCATTAAACCATATTTATTACATTAATTCTCCCTTATCCTATATATAATACTGGATATATTCCTTATATCAAAAAATTTGGAATATTCCAACAATGGTGAAATAAACAAACTATTAATCAGCTCCATGGTGGTCATGAATATCCAATATAATTTATCGAAATCATCCATATCTTATTCCAAAATCAATACCTCATTATCATGACCATATTAAGTATTACCTTTCCTTTAACCATGTATTTTTTCAAAAAGTATATCTTACAATTAAGTAAATTTTCATAGAACTATATAATCTCAAATCCTTAATAAAATAGTACTGCAGTATAATCCTTATTTATCTCCATAATTCATATAACCAGTATATTGATGATACAACACTCAAAAGAAATAATTATATAATAACAACATAAAAAACTAGTCATTCCTCTTCATCTGAGGTAGTATTATAACATGATTATTATCCAATTGCATCATTTGCGGTATACTCCGATGACTAGGACATTGATTCTCCTAGTGTCTCAACCCCTTGAAAATGAAGTATTTTACATTTGAAATACATTTCTTACCCTTGAAATCACGTATTTGGTGTCCTTTTTCTCCACACATAGAAAAAACTTTTATTCCCTTCAAGAATTTACGAATGTGATTGTTTCCACATTTATCAAATTTTAGAAAATCCTTCTTTCCCATCTTCCCTTTATCCATCATTTACTCTACCATCCTTTTATTCTCTTTCTTCCCTTAAAATCCATAAGAATCATATAATTCTTTACTTATCTTATTAATGCATGAAAATATTTCTTCATATGTTGAAAATACTAGGGAGACTATTTTTCCTCAAAATGTGGGCTTAATAACATGAATGATATGACCCTTCTTACTCTTTTGATCATACGTATTGCTGGAGTTCTCATTCCTTCTACAAGGCGCCATTTCTATACAATGGAATACACTAGGTCAGTTTATGAATCACAATGAATAATTCCAAACTTTTAAAATACCGAATGTAAATTGAACATTTTATCAATATAATTCGTAATCATAAAAATATTTTTTTGAGGAGTTATATACTCATAAATCCTTCATAAATATTAGTAATGAAAATGATAATTATCATGAGTATATCCACCAAGAGTGTCGTAACTAAGTCTAAAGAAAGGCTCATTGACGTGCACCGGTTCCCATTCAAGTCTATCTCAATGTGGTGTTTTTGGGTTTTACCCCTCGAGACATCTGTGCTAGAGCCACCTCTACCTGCTCATATCTAGACATGGATGTATTTTCTTGGAAAACTCACAAAATCATTACATTAAAAAAATTCTAAGAAGTTCTTCGATACTAATCCTCAATGTCTATCTTAGGGTAATGTGCTCTAATAAGAGATTATCTAAATCTAGTTTCCATGGTTATTGCTAAACATCCTCTAATGCCAACTATAATGCCTCGAACCATGATATCATGAGTCGGTGCATTATTTTTACACGTTGTCATGATTACAATGAATAAAGACCCAAAAGTATGATCAGTTTATATGTCTTGAAAATTATATTACATACATGAACGTTACATTACACTATCCAACATACAACACAAAAAAATAATCCTTTGAGAATGCCATCGTTCCTTTAGCTTTATCCTATATCTCAAACATAAATCACTTCTTGGGATCTTGCGAAAACAAAACATAATAAAGGGTGATCTCAGATGCTCTGTATGGGGAAATAATTTAGCAGAAGCTACAAACATTTATAGAAATATTTTTAATAAAAAAATTTCCTTTTAAACATAAAAATTAACATAATATGGAAAAAATCAATCGAAAAATATCATATAAAAATGCACATGGATATTCTACTACTCGACTAATCAAATGTAATAACTAAATACATAATGAAGAAATGTATAGTACCAGACTATAATTTCTATGTCAAGGCCTCATGCCATGTCCTAGGGGCTAACTATAACAGGAACCCAACCCAGGGATCCTCTGTCTGTGGACTCCAACCCAGTGAGCCTTTGTAACTGGACCCCATCCCGGAGAGTCTGTTGTCACCGGACCCCAACCTAGAGGGCTTACTTTTACGAGTCCCCAACCGAGAACATACTAGTCCAATACATTCATCTTAAGAAAAGGTTGAAATATAACATAAACATTCGTATTAAAACTAGCATAGGAAATGTCAATACATTAACAATAAACCATGAATGGAAGGCAAATAACTCATCCACAGTCAAACATATCACAAAACCTTAAAAACAATATGGGATATTTGTATCAAAATAAAGAAACTTCAAACAAATGTAAAATTTGTCAATGGATGTTGAAATAGATGAAATAAAAACTATTTGAGAGAAAGATCGATTTATATTTTGAAATCATTTAAGAGTCACATTTTTATAATCAAAAATTTTATTTTGAAAAATACTCTTATAAGGTTGTAAGGGATGATTTGATGTTTTTATAACAGCATAAAATAGCCGCCTCCGCCGTATAAGTTAATAAAAAATTCTTACCATAATTTTGTTGAAGAGGTTTTAATGTACCATGTTTGGAAAACAACAGAAATATTATTTCATAAACATATTATAAAAAGACAAAAATGTGTATAAATGACTTTATCGTATAGTATAGTAAATAGTAAAAATGTTTTGAAATGCATTTTTAATAAAACACGAATGTGGATGATAAAGAGGACCTAGCGGATTCATAGGAAAAAATAACCTCGAATAATAAAGAGATTTTCAAATTTACCCTTACCTTATACTTTTCCATGGTCGAGGGTACGTTTACCACAAGTATAATAGTTAAATAATTGTTATTAAATTATAAAATGACTATATACATAAATATGATATCATATATGATCTTCTGAAAATGCTTTTGTTAATGATATTTTAGTATTATCATTGTTTTGGGTGTTAACTGATTCATTTTCCTTCATATACATTGATACATGAGTCTTGTTTTTTATGGATGTGATGTTTCTTATTAATATGCATAACTATATCAAATCTGTAAACATTATTTTTAATCATTTAATGAAAATTAGTCTGGAATGGTTATGCTGGGGAATGAATCTCATCGTGTTCTTAGAGACGGTAATATGTAGGTACGCACGAGTGACAATATCATTAGTTTGATTTTAAAATAATATATAATTGGATGGTATATCATACATACATAATCATTATCATGTTATATTTAATATTTACATAAATTATACATCATTATTATACCCATCCACATAATAATGTATTGAATAACTACTATAGCCCGACGTGGAGACGGTAAGTTGTACATATGCACGTATGGTGACATTTCATTCAAAGGATGAATTGAATAATGAATATGGTTGTACCATATTTATAATAACATCACAGTATATTGAAGATACTGGAGATTTTATTTAAGAATGGAAACAAAAAAGAAAGAGGAAGTGGAAGAAGAAAAGAACATGAAAGTTGTTATGAAATATTTACCTCTTCTTTGAGTTATTCGTTTTGAATTGATCAAATAGGATCCATAAGATGGATTTATAACTAATGGATGGCCTCTAGGATGAATGGAGGACAGTTGAGAGTATATTTGGGCAGGGGTTGGAAAAACCAAATGGCATTGAAGGTGTGAATTTGAGAGAAGAGTAAGTGCCCTTTTATAAGAGGGTTGAGGGGCACCATAGGAAACGATTGAAATATTATATTATAATAAAATTATATTATATTTCTAATTCTAAAAAGGTGATTTATATATAGGAAAAGGTTATTTTGGTTCAAACCCCACTCAACTAATTGGTTTTAGACTAGTTTGAGTCACTATATTAACCTTACCTTTTAGATTTAGCTCTTTGTTAAAAAGTTTGACATTTATTATGTCTCTTTGTATTTTTGTATTATATGGTTAATAAACATACTATAAACATCCAATAAAACCCCAAGTGGTTCATTAATTATATATCTATGATTATATAAGTATTTATTCAAATAATTAGATTTTTATGAATATTATGTGAACCCAAAATATGGTATTTGTTTTAAAAACACTTTTAGGTTAATTTTGACATTATTTGGTATTTTGTTTTTTCTAAATTCATAAAAAACATTATTAATTCGAAAAAAACTAATTTAATAAATACTAAAATGTCATATTAACCTATAAAATTATTGGGATTCATAAAAAGTCTCAAATTACTTTTATTTGGGTATTTATAATATCATTTCTTTTAATATATCATTAATTAAAAAATTACTGCATCATCTTTGTCTCATAAATAAATTAAATTATATAACGTCTAAAAATTATAAATTAAATTAAATTTTCTTGGAAAACATATTAACATTCAAATAAATATTTATAGTTGAATTTATCTTATGTGTAACCCTATATTAAAAATGGATTAGTTATTAAACATTGAATATAATACTTTTAATTCTTCATTGAATTAAATATTAATAAATGTATTCATCTAATACAAGTCTACCTAAAGGATCATATTATATTCCTAATGTTTTTTTATACGAATTACACTTATCTAATATAATTAGGGCATGTTTTAGGGTAATAATATTATCATTTTTACCTTTAGTTACCCTATTTAATTTTAACCATGGTAAATAAAAGTCAAAAGATATAATTAACCAAAATTAGATTTATCTTATTAAAACACATTTTAAATATTGTCATCAACTAGTTCTCTTGGATTTTTTAAATTTGACTCACATAATTGGTAAATTTATGTTTTATACAAATTTTCAAATGCCTCTAGAAGGTGGGTAAAGGATAAAAAAATGTCATTAAAATTGTATACATATATTTTTATAATAAAAAAGATTCCAATTAATTACATTGAACAAATATTGTTATTCTGTATCTATTTTGATTTAAAATAAATTTAAATAATAAATTTAATTATTTATATAAAATGTGGGTTTTAAACAGTAACAGAGTGTTTTTTCACTATTCATCAAAAATTGAATGTTTTCTGAAAAATAAAAAAAATTCACCCTAAAATAATTTTTATATTACTAATTTAAAAATGATTTATATTTGAATAATTTCACAACACATAAGTTTCATTAATTAATTTTAAATTAATTCTCGTTGTCAAAAATAAAAAGAGTGTTTTTAAGAAATAATAACTATTAAAATATTGACAATTGTTTATGTCCAATTTCAATGTAAATTTACTGAAAATGAACAGAATTGGATTAATTGGAAAAAATATAATCTAATTTTACATCTAAAAGATTAAAATTTTTAGTTTAACACTATAAATTATTTTTATTAAAATTTATTTTCAGTTAAAACATATTTTTTTCATTATACACCCAAATATGAAAGTTATTAGAAAAACACCAAATATTTATTGAAACTAATTTTTTATGCCCCAATTCTAAAAAAGAATTTTATTTTTTCAAATTGAATATATAAAAGTTTCAAATATTTGATTTAAATATGTTTCTCCATTAAAAGGCATTAAAATTTCATTTTTTTTAAAAAATCATCTTTTATCTGAAAAAATGAATTTGTTCTTACATTATGTCTAATAAACTCAAAATATGGATTCTGTTATTATAAGGATTATATAAAGATTAAAATTCAGTAAATAATATTCATAACTTCTTTTGAACGGATATATTGGTATGTCGTGGTGTGCTTGAACTTAGTGTTTTGTGTAGTACAAGTTATTGATTTACTTTGAAGAAATAACATACTATGAAATCTTGGTGTGCTACAGTCTTGATTCTATGATGACTAAAACTAAAATATAAAATATGTATTCCAATGGATATCTAAAATCAAATCTAAAAATAATCATATAATAAATTAATAATGGAAAAAATTTCATTGAAAGTTCCATAGATTTTTTTCTCATCTTAAAATGATATAAGCTTTCTAAAAAAATACAAATACAAGTCATTCATAGAAAATTCAATTATAGATCATTGGAATTGACATAAAAATAATTTACTAAGATCTATAAAATTATTAAATATTTATCAAGATAATAATTTAGATGATGATATGAAGGGAAATGAAGCGTAAAAGGGATTATAGGAGGAAAAAACTACCAAGAGGATCGTCCATGATGAATTTCATAATGATCCACCACCATACAAGGTTGAGAGAGGCCAAGATCAAAGAGTAATGAATGATAATTATAGGATTTTACTATTTATTACACATAGATACATCTTGGGTCAAATAATACAAGGGGAGGTAGGATTATGAAATAATTGAAAAAACAATCTTAAAATTTTCAAGACATTATTGTTAAAAAAGAGGAGGACCCATGGGAATAAATGTCTTCCAACCTAAAATCTACCTAATGCGACCCACAAGAAATAAGATACAAGATTATAGGGTAGTCGGTGAGAAATTTTTAGTAGAGTTACCACTACTAGACTAATTTTCATGATATTTAAGTGCCATTGACTAGCCAGAGAGGCCTTTTCAGAAGAAGATGCTTCTTTCCTCCACAAAAAAATCTGGTGGGATCCACTAGTGAGCCAAGGATTTTGAATCTTCAGGATTGCATGGACAGGACCCCAACCTAATTTGAGATGTTTTTATACAACCATGCTTATTTTGATGTTAGAATACACTATTCAAGTATTTTATTTATGTGATGCATATTATTTCGACACTTTGTTGACATAAAATGTCTGTCAAGAAAAAAAAATATTGTTTCTTAAATTAATTACCCATAATGTCATGGGTTATTGTAGAGAAAGAATTTGAAAAATCATCATATATTGGTCACTATAAGAATATTTAATATATTATTCCTTTATAAGAGAATCTTCCATGTCGCTAAGGATCATTATACATTAACCTTGTCTAATATTTTTATTTTTTTCAATCAAATATGCCAAATATAGGTGAGTATTTAGTTCATATAACATTAACGTTGGGTGAGGCCATAAAACATACGAAATGATAGTAAATATTCCAATAATATATAATATAAAAATCATTAAAATAGGGAACCCTAAAAGGTAAAAAAATTTATAGTTAGTTGTTTTTTCTTCTTAGACTAAAATGTTTTTGGTATTTATTATGTCATTCAACATAAAAAATGTGTAGATGTTTACATTCATAAAACATGGGTCAATCATTGTTTATTGCATGTAATAAGAGACCAGTGTATGGAGTTTCATATATAAATATATCATATATTAATTTATTTTAATTTTAAAATGAAATATTTTTGTGGGATGTTTTTTTATATCTTTTGAATCATTAATTTAAAAAATTTAATTAGAAATTGTAACATTTTCAATTTATTAAATGTAGTTACATAAGATAATATAAATCAAAATTGTAGATATCAAAATCAAGTATGACTGAATAATGATTAATAGGATAGGATAATAAATTAATAGGATTAAATAATTGTTCTATTAACTATGGATAATTTTTAACCACATATGAATAGAAGCTTCAAATTTGACAATATTAATCGTATACAAGGTAAGAAAATAATTTCTTCATAAATAGTATAATATATTTGATGGTTATAATTATGATATATGTTAATTACATTCCTCACCACTCATTATATGGAGTATTGATTGTGGTATTGAAGTGTTAAATGAATTTTAATTATATTTGACTCATTGTAATTAAAAATTAATCGATATAATATAATAATGAGGGTATTGAGAGAAATTAAAGGTTACATTTAGATAGTGAATAAAAAAGTTTAGGCTTTAATAAATTACTAGTAACATTCAGAATTCATCAAAAAAGAGTTAAAAAATTGAATATTTTATCCTAATAATTGCACGATTAAAAGAAAAATTATGAGAATTAAAAAATATGTAAATCATTATGGCTTTATTAAGGGATTGGATAATTTTCCCCATATATGGATTTGAAATTTGAGTGTGCCTATTTAACTGGTGGTTTAATGAATCATGGTACACATTGTTCAAAAAATATCAATCTAACACATTTAATAGGAAAAAATTGAGAAAGAGTATGATGTGTGGTGTGCGCTAGTATAAGGATGAATAAATAATAAATAAATGAATTGCTAGGAATAAAACACTATATTAGAATGGTGGATTTTGTAGGAAAGTTATTTTTATCATTTCTTTACATTAGTTATTAAAGGGTTATAAATTATCAAACTGTAACAAATATTTTAGAAATATGTAGCTGCTAAAATGCGAATGTTTTTTAAAAGATGAAGTATCAAATAATAGAAATGAATTTGAAGACAAAAATTCTATTAGATTCTTAATTTTATGTACCAATCCCAGAAATTTTTATGTGTAATGAGGGAAAATATAAAATATAAAATCATGGATTATACACTATAATGATTTTAATATGGAAAAAATAGATTTATATAATAATTTTGGGTTTGATGAAACTGTAATTATTTTGTGCATTTTTGGAATAGGTCTAAGAATACATGTATTTATATAAATGAGGAAATTATAGAAATTATATTGGAATACTTTATTATAAAAGGTGAATATGATCTTAATTATCATATATCATAATAAATGGGTCTCTCATATAGGTTATATTTTTTATAATGTATATAACACGAAATTTTTTCATTGGGATGGGAAAATCCAAGGATTATTTTTGTCATATGGGGTTAAAAATACATCATATATTTCAAGTTAATGTGTTAATGTAAAAGTAAAATTTATTTTAAATTATTATTGTTAGGAACTTTTTGTTTCATATTAGTGTTGTATTATAAGGACTACTGAATTAGATGTGATGATTTATAGAAAAATAATTCATGAAAAACACTATAAAGGTGGGTCTATTGATTTTATATTTTTTATAAATGATCAAAAAGTAATATTCATTAGTGAAGAACGTATATATAATGTAATGAATTTCCTAGTATAGTTGTTATTTGGAATCGGCTTTTCCAATGCTTCCTAAGTGGATGGGGTGAATCATGGTGATCAATGATAATAACTCTTCTTTTTTATTGTCCACCATGTCATACATATCTTATTCTCTTATTATATGAACATTTTCATAATCATCACCAATTATTTCACTTGAACAATATAATAAAATATAATTATAATATAAATCATTTAAGAAAATAGTGAAATTGCATGGTTCACTACTAAGGTTAAATTCATAGGGCATACACATAACATTATTCCAATGTACAATAAATCAATTATAAATCACTATTTATATCGATTAAATTATTTCTACATGATTAAGGGAAATATAGAGGAAGTATATTTTCTTTTAAAATAATTTAATATATTGATAAACATCCATGTTAGTGTATAGAATTTAATATCATCATTATAATTTTATTTATTTTATGGTATATTCCTATAAAAATATGTTCCAAAAATACCACGAATCTTCACAACTAGTAGATAATATTCAATACACCTTATTCAATTCAAACATCTTAAATAAATAAGATTATGTATTTTCCTAAAATCGATGGATGAATCATTTTATTTTATAAATCATATACATAGATATGTTCAACTCTATATGATGATATTTCCAAATTGGAGTGGAATTTTTTCAATCTTTTAAATATTGATAGATTAGACTGGTTCCTTTTTCACCAACCCTTTTTTCCTAATAATCCATATTGACAAATCTATATATATTCTATATTTCTACTTCTTATAAAAATACTATTGATCAATAGACTAGATAATCATATATCTTATCCCAAAGAAGTAATATAATTTTATATATTCATAGAAAACAACCCTAGTAAGCAATGTTTTGATATTAATTTAAATTATACATATTTTGTCCAATAATTTAAGTATTAAAACATGAATTTATTGTGTTCATAATCTTCCATTGAATCTAATAAAAAATCAGAAATATTAGTTAATTACTCCATAATTAATATTATTAAAGAAATATAATATTTTTTCAGGATAATGATTTACCATATCATGAATTTATTCACTGCAAAATCCCATTCACAAATTCAATTATTTTATGGTTCCATATTATAATTGTGTCATTTTTATAGGAAATATATATTCCCAATATTTTATCTCATATAATTTTTTTATTTCCTACTATAATATCTTCACATCTTATTATCCGTTGAACCAATTTATGTGTGTCTAATATATTTTTTACACAAATTCATATTAGTGTATAAATGTTTTATAATATTGTTATTCTAAAAAACCCCACATAAAACATCTAATAATTTTTTTTGATGTTTATCATTTTATGGTGAAAAGATTATTTCTGTACTAATTGATTTGGTGCCCAATAATTCTTTATTGCGTGGAGGTCTCCAAATAACCACTTCCTTTAAAAAATAATTGATATCTTTTTGTATCCTTCTTTATGGGACATGGTGTTCTCAATCACAGTATATTATTTAGAATATTTTCACATGATATTCCCTATATGGTGAGGAAATCAAAAAATTTGATCTATTTCTATTTTTTGAACATGGACAATCATATGAACACATTTATGGAGGAATTTAACAAATCATACATTGTTATAGATTGGAATATCCATGATGTATATTATATTATATCATACACAATGTGATAGTTCACTAAAAAAATTACATCTTGTACCAACTCATAAAAAGATAATTTGTCTGACCGCTCTCCTAGAACAACCGCACAACTGGCCGTTACACTTACGTTATAAAGCCTATAACTGATATGTTATGTCTATGTTTCCAAACTCAACTATAATACACTATATATGAACCATTGTAGAAATATATCACTACCTAAGGTTTAAAGAAACAATGATTGTTATATTCTTGGGAACAATATTTTAAAAAATCCATTAATCCATTTACAATGGTAAGTATCACTTCAACATATTATTTGTTAATAAACATAAAAATTTAGACAATTTTAACATAAAAAATCTTCAAATAAAGTCACATATTATTCGAAACCAGTTACTTTATATATAATTCAATTATTGAATCTCTATTATAATACTCCTTGTGTTCATTTTTTGAACTTCTTATCATTAAATCTAGAAATATTCAATGAAAAAAATCTTTAGTTATAATAAAAATGAACGTAATAAAACATTATACACATGAGGTTCTATTTATTAACCACACATTAAATATCAAAATCTTTGTTCCAATATTCCCCCATTTGATAAATATTTTTAATTACATCATGCATCTATTCTCTTTAAAAATTATGATGTTTAAAAGGATATGGAATTATTTTTCCCTGATCCCCTACACTAACATTTTAACTAAATGGGACATGAAACAATTTCATTGTATATATTACATTTAGGGGATATTTTTCATGTACACTCTCTATTCACACACTCTATCATTTGGTTTTAACATGTTTTTAATATAAATCTAATGACTCTCTTTTTTTGAATTCCAATTGATATTTTATTAACTTTATTTACCCATTTTAGGATCTTCCAAAAAAATCATTTGATTCATGGTAATGAATATTGATTATTATGAAATCTATATAATATGATATTATAATAAACGTTTATCTTTGACTTCTTCTTTTTTTGTATGATACCAAAATATGACTTGTAATGAAATTTCATACTTATTAACCATATAAAACCTAATCATTAATAATAGTTAGGTTTTCTAAAAATTAAACAACATCATTGTTCATCATAATTTGGATCAATCTATCATTACCACACATTCTAGATCGATCATAGATAGAATGATTACATGAATCATTTTCCCCCATTTTGGACTATTCAATGATACATCTTGTCTAATTGGCACAATTTTAAATTTCCAATTGTATTATTCTAGTAACATTTACGGATATATTTAATGAAATTGAACCTAGTATCTCATTTCCCATGGTCACAATGTTATTGTGGTACAAGATGCAAGAGATTAGATCCCAAAAGAAAAAATAGTTTAATTATCATAGAAATACAGATACATACATGAATATAAAATACATTTGAGAACAATGGATAAATAATATTTTCATTTTGAACATAATTATTCCCAATTGAACAATTTTTCACATCAACCATCTTATAATTGTTATAATTTTATGGAAAAATGTAATATTGTAGTGTTCTTATATTATTAGTAACGGTATTGATGTTATTAAAATTTTCATGACTTATTATATAAACCCTTTACTGATTGTATATAAAATAAGCATAATGTGTGTGAAATAATAATATTTTAATACTAAGTATAATTTTTGAGGATTTTTAGATGTATTTCAATTGAGTATGTTTACTATTTATTTAAAACACTCACCCTGATAAACTTAATTGTGTGGTTATTGTTTTTTAGGATTCATAATTCAATATTAAACATTTCATTAGAAGGGATAATGGGATAACTCTTCCATTTTAGGGCCCATATGGACCACACAAGGAGGACAACAAAATTTGTGAAGAAACAAAACCAGCCATGAAGATTTAATTTCTGGAATCAATCAGTAAGTACAAATTATTTTACTCTCCTCCAATGTTCGGGGGATAATTAAAGGAGTATTGGATAAAAATTTCAAGGTCCAACTCTAAAGAAAAGTGGCCCAACTAATGATTTGAAGTCCAGCCCACCATTCTGGCCTGGAATTAAAATCAGTACATCGTTGATGACAGAGATCTTGATCGAGACATCATCTTGAGCTGAGATTTTTGTAGTGTGAAAGAGGAGTTATGGGTGGCCGAATTTGTTGAAGACATAATTCAGTTTTGAGGGCATAATCCTATTCAAAATCCCTTTCTCATTTTGGACTTCAAAAGACTAGATTGAAATGGACAGATTAAAATTGATTAATCAACCGGACATTACTTTGGCTGCATAGGTCCAAATGCCTCAGATTTTGAGAGTAGTCAGACACAATTATTTTCTACAACATTCAAAAAATAGATATATCGAGATTTGGCTATCTAGATGTTTAAATTGTTGAGCCATGTGGTGGGACATATTGCGAATGAAAACAGTCCTCGTCCTTGGGCTATAAATACAACCCCCTCATCTCCCTCAAAGGGGATGGCATTTCAGAAGATAGGAGAACATATTGGAATGAAAAAATCCTGGGCAAGGTCGTGGGAGGACCTCCCATACTCATGTTTTTACTTAAGATACCCTTCCTCCTCTCTTTGTTTCCTTTGATTTTTGTGTTGTTCTTCGTCTGTAAACTTGAATGTTTGTGTTTTGTAATTCTGTTTTAATGGAAATTTATTTGTCAATATCTTATTTCTAATCCACCTTATCTATATTAATATTAATGTTCTTAAATCATTTTAAATTCAGTTGAATCCCATTCACTTTTTTCTCTTTCTCATTCGATCAAAAATCCATTTTTAATTTTCATCATTGTTCGTGTGTGTGTGTTCGACACACCACTCTTTTCTTATACCTTCCTTATTATTCTTTTATAAAAGTATAATCATAATCATTATAAACAGATTATTAAACACCCAAATGGATGAGTAAATATCTCATTGGGCTGAGTTATAATTTAGGTATGTTAAGTGATTGAGAGCTTTTTCTCGATGAATATTATTTAAATTAACATTGTGTATGTTGGACTTAAAATGTCATGGTTTAATGACTTTTTTGTTTAACATGTGGTTTCCATGGATTATTGGAACCATAAATACACCACCATCAATACGAACTGATTGAGATTAGAACCTTATGTTAAGTTAAGGATTGGATTAAAGTCTTACCACTTAGTAATTCTAATCAACGTCATCTTGTGACATGGGTGTTAATTTAATGCAATATAAAGCAAAGCTCAAGGATATCTTAAGATTAACTACGTAATTATGAACTCACCCAAACGTTAATCTATTTTTTAAATCATACATCATCGATAAATTATTTCATAATCTCTAAAAACAACCCCCCCCAATCATTATAAAATCAACGAAAAAAAACTACTATTACAATGTATCATCGCCGAGGATTTGACCCATGTGCTGCTATACACAATAGCAGAGCACCGGAACCTTGACCGATCGGTAGGAGACAATCGGCCATGCATTTAAAATGGCTTCATTTTTGGGGATGGTGCTTTATATAGTCATTAGTTTCTGGTTATTGTAAAAAAAATTAAAAAAATTGAAAAAAAACATAATGAAAAACCCGTCTTCTCATAAAAATCATAAACAGAAAAAACACAAAGAAAACCCCATCTTCCTTTTCCTTCCAACATTTATCTGAATACCCCGTAGCCTCCCAAACAATCCCTGAAATTTGATTTGCCCTAAAATTGAGTGAACACTTCGTCATCTTTGGAGGATCATAAGAGAAAATAAAATAATTCAAGAATCAGTCCTTGTCCAACCAATTGAATTAGATATGGCCAATCCTAGGGAACAAACACCAAAAGAACTTGCTACCCATGATATGAATTACCATCCTATTATAATTCATTATCCAAACATAGAATCTGACTTTGAACTCATATAGGGTTTGATTCATCTTCTCCCTCATTTCCACGGGCTTGCCGGTAAGGATCCACATCTCAACCTTAAAGAGTTTCAAGTAGTGCGATCTACCATGAAGCCTCAAGGGGTTTCTGAGGAACAAATCAACCATCTAGCATTCCCTTTATCCCTGGATAACACTGCTAAATCATGGATTTACTACCTACATCCTCATTCCATAACCACATGGAATGACATGACGCGACTCTTCTTAGAGAAATTCTTTCCTGCTTCTCATACTGCTTCTATCCGAATAGAAATAAGTGGTATCCGTCAGTTCCCAAGTGAATCACTCCATGAATATTGGGCGAGGTTTAGAAAGATTGTTGCAACCTTCCCACACTAAAAAATCCTTTACCATCTCTTGATTCAATACTTCTATGAGGGGTTATTGGTAATGGAGAGAAATATCATTGATGCCACAAGTGGTGGTGATCTTGTTGATAAAACACCTACAACTGCAAGAGATCTCATAAGTAACATGGCTTCAAGCACACAACAATTCCATACACAAGCACATGATCAAATCAAACATGCCCAAGATAATAAATTAATTGAGCCTAATAAGATGACCGAGTGGATGTGTGAACGTACAGGTCTTGTGCGACAACTAGCTCTGGCTACCAAATCCCCAACCTCAACTTCTCCACAATCAATGTTTCTTGAACCTGTCAAAAACTGTTGAATATGCAACTCTTCATCTCATGAAACTGACACATGTCCACAACTTCAAGAGGATCAATCTGATTCATTTGGACCAATGGAGCACAATGCAGCATATGCTCAGTGGAACACTAACCCTAAACTATCATGTCAGTTTGTTAGAAACATCAACCAACCACACTATGAGACGTTATCTTATTCCTATAACTAAGGCCTGAGGTATAGTAATCCCATCTCTCATCCCCATCAATTCCCTCCTAAAAACCAAAAACAGTTTCCAATATGTCCAAGATGTGGGTAACATCCAACAACCTTATCCTTTTATTCCTCAACCTTAATGGATCAATCCTCCTCCTCGATTCCATTATTATAGTGAGCCTTACCAATTCCAAACCCAATATAATTGATATACTGTGAAAAAAAAATCTATGTAATCCCAATATGGGACTAGCCTCATCTTCCAAGAAACCATGGGAATGTGTAGTGGGAGATCATTCCTCTTTCTCCCATTCTAGCATTAAATATATTGAAACCCAAATTGGTCAACTTGCATCCCACCTAAGTCAACAGCAACAATCCAATTCTTACGAACATCCTACTCAATCATTACCCATCCCCAAGGGTAATGTAATTGCAATTGCACTTAGATATAGAAATAAAATTGATATGCCTCACAATATGTCCTCCAACCCCCCTTTAAATGTTGACATAGAAAATGAATAGAAAACGAAACTAGAAAAGGAACCTGAATCCATTCCCTCATCTCCTTCAATTCCAATTAAAAACCCAATTCCTTTTTCTCAAGTTGTATATAAGCCAAAGAATTCCTTTGAACCTGATACTGAAATTCTTGACATTTTTAGACGTGTTGATGTCAACATTCCCCTCTTAGATCCCATTAAACAAATTCCTAATTATGCCAGGTTCCTCAAGGTGTTGTGTACCCCCAAGAGGCAACTTAGGACCATCAAAAATGTTTCCACCTAGAAGTCTATTCCCATAATGTGCAAAGATCCAGGGTCCTTTACAGTCCCATGCCAAATTGGAAGTTCCTACTTTGATTATGCACTCATAGACCTAGGTTCCTCAATTAATGTCAGGCCAAAATCCATATTCTCTAACATTGGTCTAGGTCCCTTACAACCATGAGGTGTTTTCATTCAATTAGCCAATCGAAGCACATCCAGTCCTGGGTGTATAATTGAGGATGTCCTTGTTCATTTCAATGATCTTATATTCCCTATTTATTTTTATGTCCTTGTCATAGAAGGTGAGATAAACTCTTATCAATCACCCCTAATTCTAGGAAGAAAATTCCTTATAACTACAATAACCAAGATTGATTTCCATTCAGGAATCACATCCATGGAATTCGGTGACCAACTATTCATGTTCATCATTTTCCAAGTCATGCGATACCCATATGAGGATCACTCTGCATTCTCAATCCATGCTTCTAAGGACACTTCTAAGAGTCAATAGAACCCCATTCCATCATGTTTATACAGTTTGGATGATAATGGATCTTCTAAAATCTACACCATGATTAAAAAAGTCATAAATGGTGAAGTAGATGTAGACCTCTTATTCATAGACTCCATCAATCTAGAGGAACTTGTAACGTCTCTTGAATCCCACATCAACTCTGATCTATACTGCTCCACCTTGGAAAGTATTAAGGAGATTTAATTTCAAGAATCTAAAGTCCCTTCCTCCATTCCTGATATTTATAACACAAAAATACAATATGAGAATGATCTGAAACCTCTTCCTAAACACCTGAAATATGAATTCCTTTTCCATTATCACTCTTATCTTTTAATTATCATTTATTAACTTACTAAAACCGAGGATTCCAAACATGTTCAAGTGTTAGTGGAAAACAAAAAAGCCTTAGGGTGGACCCTATATGACATACCAGAAATCAAACCTGCCCTTTTCATGCATCACATTAATCTTGAGGAGTCATCAAGAAAAATTAGACAACCACAAAGAAGACTCAATCCAATCATACATGAGGTAGTTAGGGAAGATATCAGTAAGCTTATTCAAGCTAGTATTATCGACCCAATTTATGATAGTGAATGGGATAGACCAATTCATGTTGTACCTAAGAAGGGTGGGATAACTGTTGTCACAAATGAACATGGAGAGGTAGTCACAGCTCGATTGAAGAAAAAATAGTGTGTGTTCATCGACTATATGAAATTGAATGTTGAAACAAGAAAAGATCACTACCCTCTTCCATTCCTTGATCAAATGCTAGAAGGATTAGCCGGAAAGTCACACTATTGCTTTCATGATGGATACACCAGCTACTTCCAAATCCCAATCTCACCTAAAGTCCAAGAAAAGACTACTTTCACAAGTCCCTTTGGAACATATGCATATAGAAGAATGTATTTTGGACTTTGCAATACTCCTGTAACATTCCAATGGTTTATGATGAGTATCTTTTCCGAATTCCTTGAACACTGCATGGAAGTTTTCATGGATGACTTCACCATTTATGGTGAATAATTTTAATCTTGTTTGAATTCACTCTCTCTAGTACTTCAAAAGTGTTTCAAGTGTAACATTGTCATAAATTTTAAAAAATGTCACTTAACTGTTGAAAATGGGATTGTTCTAGGGCACATAGTTTCAAAAGATGGTTTTGATGTCGATCCTGCCATAATTGAAGCGGTCCAATCACTTCCTCATCCCATATCTATTCGAGACATCCGTTCATTTCTCGTTCATGCTGGATTATATTGGAGATTCATCCATAACCTTAGTAAAATTTCTCTTCCACACACTCGGTTGCTCCAAAATGATGTCACTTTCCATTTCTATGAGGTTTGCAAGAGAGCCTTCATTAAACTCAAAACTGCCCTAACATCTACCCCGATAATCCAACCCCCAGATTGGCCCTTAACCAATTAGTTGATGTGTAATACTTCTGATAGAGCTGTTGGGGTTGTTATTGGTCAACGAAGATAAAAACATTCTCATGTCATCTATTTTGCCTAAAAACATTGTATAAAACACAATCTCACTACACTGTCACTGAAAAGTAACATTTAGAAATGTTTTCTGCCTTAGATAAATTCTGACCCTATCTCTTAGGTGCCAAAATCATCATCCTCACAGACTAATCTTCTATAAAGTGATTTCTAAATAAAATTGATTCCAAACCGAGGCTAATAAAAAGGATACTACTACTCCAATAGTTTGACATTGAAATCAAAGATATTCTAGGATAAGAAAACCATGTGGCTGATCGCTTGAGTAGAATTTTTAATTCTACTCATTCTGAAATCATCGATCTTGAATTCCCCACTAAGCACCATTCATCTCTCACTCCAAAAATATCATGGTATGCCCCAATTGTAAATTACATTGTTTCTGGTGTTTTTCCAAAAAAAATCAAAAGAACAATAAATGATTTTGAAATGTGATTCAGAATACTATTTTTGGTAAGAAAATAAACTTTGGAAAACTGCGGCTGACATGGAAATAAAATGATGTGTCTATGAAAATGAACATTCCACTATCTTAGAATTATGTCACTCAATGTCTGGTGGTGGCCACTTTGGACCACAACATACCTCTTGAAAGGTCCTAGGCTTTGGATTCTTTTGGTCTTCACTCTTCAAGGACTCACAAGAGTTCTGTCAATCATGTCACACTTGACAAACTTTTGGCACAATTTCCAAGAGAAATGAAATGACCAAAAAGCCTTTAATTTTAGGCGAGATATTAGATGTTTGGGGAATCAATTACCTGGGACCGTTTCTCCCTTCCAATGGATTATCATACATCTTTCTTACAGTTGATTGTGTTTCTTGGTGGGTTGAGGCCAATCCCAATAGAAGGATGATTCACATATTATTAGTGAGTTACTAAAGACACGCATCTTACATAGATTTTGCATGATTCGTTCCTTGATTAGTGGATTAGAAACCCATTTCTATAATAGAACAATGGAATCTACTTTAAAAAAGAATTGGGTTGTACATAAAACATCAACTGCATATCACCCCCAATCAAATGGCATGCCTGAACATTCAAATAGAGAAGTGAAAAGAGTGCATGAGAGAACTGTAAAACCCACCAGAAAAGAATGGCCTGAAAGACATGGTGAAGCACTTTGGGCTTATAGAACTGAATATAAAACAACGATTGGGATGTCTCATTTTAGGATGGTTTTTTGGAAAATCATGTCATTTTCTAGTTAAAATATAACATAAGAAATTTTGGGCAGTGAAAACATGTAATTTTGATCTTGAAAAATCAGGCGAAGAATGATTGTTGCTATTGGATGAACTGGAGAAGCTTAGACTTTATTCTTATGAGAAGTATATTCTCTATAGAGAAAAATCCATGGTACTCCATGACAAACACATCCTAAGAAAGGTATTCAATGAAATTGAAAAAGTAATGCTCTTCAATTCTTGTTTTTGGCTTCACCCAGGTAAGCATAATTTTCATTGTGACGGTCCTTTTGTTATTACAAATGTTTACCCATTTGGAGTAGTGAAAGTCCAAGAACCCTCTTACAGAAGTACATTCATGGTTAACGGACATCGGTTAAAGCATCACCATGAGAGGATGCACAATCCTAGATCAACATCTACTTACATTGCATCCCCAACATCTCCAATCAAACCACCACTGGATGGAGATAGAAACCCACCAAATCCAAACCAGGGGGCACCCCTTTCCCTTTAACTCTCTCTCTCTCTACCTTTCTTCTTCTTCCTCCCACATTCTAATATTTTTACCACATTCCTCATCAAAGTTTTTTTACTCTTTCCCTTTTGTGTGGGTGTGTCATTATAATAAAACTAAGAAAAACCTAAAAAAACAAAAAAAATAATAATAATTTAAGAAACAATACGAAAAATTAAGAGTACTTCATACTCACCCTCCAATTTTCAAATTTTTTCTAACCAGTTTGGGGAGTCAAAAGACATTTTTTCATCTCAATTTTTTTTTATTTTCATCATGACATTAGATAAATAATTTTGTGTCAAAACCAACAAATCTTTAATTCCAAATTTCTGATTTGGAAAATGATTTTCCCCAACTATGAGAACCAACATTAGCTTTAATTCCACAACTACCTATGGAAATATTTTCAAAATGAGGTTTTCTTCACCTATATTTGTGAATCTTGAGTTTGTGGACCTTAGAGCTGAATTTCCTACTTTAGTGTGCATTAATATGATAGATTCATTTTTCTCAACCACATGAAAATTATAATAGCCAAATAGCCTCCAATTAACCATACATTAATCCTCTTTTTGAAAAACCCTTAGATCCTATGAAAACCTTTTCCATGATAGCAACATTACAAGCACAATACCTTTTCCCACACAATATCAACATAGATTTTAATTGCATAATTTTTTGAAATTTAAGTGTGGGGGGAATGGATTTCATTGTGTGGGTACCCTATTATTGATTATCAATGAGTTATCATGTGCTTGAGATGAAGCATCCATTTAAGTTTTGTGGAAAGGTTCTCATTCAGTGTGTTTTGGGGAATGTAATGGACTTCCATTTATGTAATTTTGTAAATGTTATTGACAAGTGTTCAAAAAAATAAAAAATGATGAAAAAAATGAAAAAATGGGTTGTTTCTTAGGTAGGTCAAAAATCAATATTCCTCAACCTTTGATCTTGTTATAACTATTACAATTAGTGTTGTGAAGAGATCAAACATGGGTTGGGATATGATTGTGAGATCTGTTTCAAGTTCATGTTTCGAAAAAACAATGAAGAAAAGGAAAAGGAAAAAAAGAACACCAGAATTATATTCTTATTGGGAGAAGTTTTGTGTTTTGTAAAAATTACATCTTCTCATTAACTTCATATTTTCTTCCTCTATTTTTTCCTTATTTACACAATCATTACCTTTTAAATATGTGTTTTTATTTCCTTCCATGTTTTATTTCAAAAAAATGTGTGTTGCTTTTTCTATGTTGTTGTTTTACCCCTCTTGTTATCTCACTTGGAAATTATATTTCTACCATCTCATAGACACAGAATAACCCCATAAAAATACCTCTTGATTCTTGTGAAAATTGGATAGGTATTGGAAGCTTATTTCTCTTTCAAACTCTATGATTTTCAATTTTGGTTAGTGAAAAAGTTAACCTCCACAAATGAATTTTATCATCTTAAGAGGTGTGAGTTTTGAGTGTCCATATTTTCCATTTCTAAATTTGAGCATGAAAAAATGAATTAGTTTAGGAAATTTTTTTCTATATCAACATGGTGTGGAATTCAAAATGGATTAGTGAAATAGTCTAAACCACCCCTGATTGGAGAAAACAAATTATTAATATTTGTTGGTGAGTGAAAATGATTTTGTCATGTTTTTATATTTGTTGCACATGAGGACATGCACATAAATAAGTGTGGTGGAGTTGATTTTATTATTATTTTTATGACTTATAATATAATCCCTTTAATAATTTTATATGAAATGTGCATAATGTGTGTAAAATATGAATATTTTAATACTATGTATAATTTTTGAGCATTTTTAGAAGTAGTCCAATGAAGTAAGTTTTCTATTTTGTTTTTAACTCTCACCCTAATGATTCAAATTTTGTGGTTGTTTTTTTAGGATTCCTAATTCCATATTGAAAATTTCATTAGAAGGAATCATAGGATAATTCTTCCATTTCAAGGCTCATATGGACCACACAAGAAGGCCTACAGAATCTTTGAAGAAACTGGAACAACCATGAAGATTTAATTTCTCGGCTCAATAAGGAAATACAAATTGTTTTATTCTCCTCCAAATTTTGGGGGATAATTATAGGAGTGTTGGATAAAAATTTGAAGGCCCAACTCTAAATACAAGGGGCCCAACTAATTCTTTCTAGTCCAACCCACTATTCCGGACTGGAATTAAAATCATTACAGTGATGATAACATGTCTCCTGATTGAGAAATAATTTTGAGCTCAGTTTTTGCAATGTGAATGAAGAGATATAGACTATAGACTTTTTTTATGACATCATTCGGTTTTGATGGAAACTTCTTATCAAAAAACCCATTCACATTTTGGACATCAGAAATATTGAATTGAAATGGCCAGATTAAAATTATTTAATCTACCAGCCATTACATTGGCTTTATATCTCCAAATGTCTCTAAATTTATAGAGTAGTCATCCAAAATTATTTTATACAACTTTGAAGAAGGAGATATCTCAAGATTCAACTATCTGGATGTCCAAATTATTGAGCCAAGTGGAGGGACAGATTGGGAATGAAAACAGTCCTCTTCCTTGGGCTATTAATAAATATCCCCCCTCTCCTTCAAAAAGGGTTGTCATTTCAGAAGAGAGGATCACATATTTGCATGACCAAATCCTTTCCAATGTATTTTTAGGACCTTACATACACATTTTTTCACTTGAGATACCCTTCATCCTCTCTTTGTTTCCATTCACTTTTGTATTGTTCTTTGTTTGTAAACTTGTAAGTTTGTTTTTTGTAATTTTGTTTTAAGGAAAACTATTCTTCCATATCTCTTATTATCATCCACCTTAAATAGTTTAATATTAATTTTTATAAAATAGTTCAAATTTATTTGAATTCCCTTCCCTTATTTTTCTTCATCATTCAACAATCTGTTTATAATTATCATCATTGTTCGTGTTTGTGTGTTCGATGCACCACTCTTTTATTATACCTTCATTTTTCTTTTATTCTTAAATTATAATAATAATTATTATAACCAAATTATTGAACACCCATATGGCTTTGTATATATTTCATTGGGTTGAGTTATAATATAGGAATGTTAAGTGATTGATAGCTTTTGCTCGATGAATATTCTTTGAATAAACATTGTTTATGTTGGACAGAACAGGTCATGGATTAATGACTTGTTTTGTTTAACATGAGGTTTTCATGGATTATTGCAACCATAAATACACCACCATCAATAATCTCTAATTTAGATTAGAACCTTAAGTTATGATAAGGCTTGGATTAATGCCTTAACACTTAGTAATTATAATCAACATCATCTTGTGACATGGGTGTTAATTTAATGCAATACAAAGCAAAGCTCAAATTTATCACAATCTTAACTACCTAATGATGAACATATACCAATATTTTTCAATTTTTTAAATTAAACATCATCCACAAATTATTTCATATGCTCTGCAAGCAAACCCCCCCCCCCAATCAGAATAAAATCAACTAATAACAAATCACTATTACAAAGTATCATCGACGAGGATTCGACCTGAGTGCTGCTATACACATTAGCAGAGCCCCAAAACCTTGACTGGTCGATAGGCGATAATCGGCCGTGTGTTTCAAGTATACATAATTTGGAATATAACATGGTATAAATAAACACGGAACAACATTTCATGAATAAATGATGATAACAAAATACCATATAAATAATCAAATTTTCATTAAACATATTCACTAAATGAAATAATTACATGGACATAAGTAATTATTTTTTAATGATAGAATACAAATGAAATACATCATCAATATACCATTAATGCCGTATAAAAGAAATAAACACAAATGTGTAAGGCCTCATCCAAATAACTGACCGTCTTTTTATCATGATACCCACAAATGTATCAAGATTTAATATAATTATAGTCTCCACCCATTGTGTAATAGTTAAAATCATTCATCATATGAAAAAAAAATACCACGTCATCGATATGGATTTTGATAAATATCTATATATAATAGAATAACTAGAATATAGAATTTTAATAACTCCCCATTATAACAAATTTTAAAAATTAATGAAAAATTTTATAATTAAATACATAGATCTTATAAACATAATATGAGTAGACTCGATAAAAGATCCTGACACATATGAAATAAATTTAAAAACATAAGTTGATATTTTCATGAAGAAAATACCCATTTAACTTCAAAATATATTATTTAAAATAAAAAAATAGCTAAATTTTATTGGAAAAAATTATTCTTAACCTAACCTATAGAAGTATAATTTTGTCATCAATTCATTTTAAAATAATGGTGAATTGAAATTATATTCATGCTATATATCATAATGGGAAACATCCATTCATTTTTTTTGTAAAAATTCCAAATATCCTTGTTCATAAAATGATAAAAAATTCCTTTACAACCATTTTATAAAAATAATTGCTTCGTAGAAAATATCATAAAAACATATATATTAATATAAAAAATTATTTATGTACTTTAATGAAAATTAAAAAATGGAAAAATAATTTTCACAATAGAGTATAAAATTAAGTAGATTTTCATTAAGAAATTAATATTCTGATATCAGAAGTTCTTAAATAGTGGAAAATTGAAGGGAAAATTTTAATTTCATTGAATAAATAGAGGATAATAATATAAATTTTATTTCAGATATAATTATTAAATCATTTTTCTCATGGAAAATTAATCAAAAACTATAATAATTAAATATGATTTCGTGAATAAAAAAACTATAACCTTAGGTCTAACATCCATTGTATGTGTTTATAAATAATGTTAATTGACATATATTTTAAAATATTCTTATATAAATGCATAATACTATATATAATAGCTTATAATATTTAGATAATAACATGTATACCCATTTGATTAACAATTTCTTATTAAAATTATAATTTCAGTTGATAACTACTCTATTTTTGTGTGTGTTTTGGTTTGGTATTTTTTATGAGATGACAATGATCATGTTTAAAGAATATAAATATTTTTTGATCATATAAATAAATTATATATTAACTTTTTATACATTTAGTATCATCCATCAGTGCTATATATTGAAAAATAAATTGTATCATTCATAAGGATGCAAGGTAACACCTTTAAAGAAAGGCTGTTTTCAATTCGTGACAGGTGGAATGAATGATATTTTAATAATAATAATTAATTAATTATAAAAATTTATATCATAATATATACAAATTTATATACACTAAATCTACCCTTATTTACATCAATTTATATCAAAAATGTAAATCAAATCACATCTCATCATGTAGGGGGTAGTCTACACATATGCAAGATCAATATTGTCGTTTTTCAATTGGAGGGAAGTTATGAAGGTAAATAAGATATTATAATTATAAAAGAATAGTTATTTCATAAATTTCATATATATAAATTTCACCCCCTAAAATATTCATCCCAATAATGATGGTGATGAAAAATGAATTGTATCGATGTTGGGATGTGGTAGTCTATAACTACAAATAAGTGATACATTCATTGTATTGGATGGAAAATATGGTTGAATGATGGAGTCCCAGTTATTTTAAAAAAAAAATCAGTATTTAGTATACCTATATATTTATTTTATTAAAAATATAAAATATTTATTTGATGTAATAGATGATTTAAATTTGAATGTGATCAGGTAAAGAGATTGTATCTTATTTGAAGGAAATAATTTAGATCTCTTCTACAAGACAATAGGTTTGGAATTTTGGGAAGAATATAACCTATATAATGTTTAGAAATATGTTGGTTATAGATATTGGAATGCTTTTGTTGAGCTAACAATCTATAAGTTCTGTCAAGAAGAGTGGTAATGAGTGTCTTTCAATATTTTTTTGAGGGAAAAAATGTTGGATTCCTTAAATGATTAGAATATTATAATGTATTTTTCAATAAAAATCAAACCAAATGAAGAAGGTTTTGAATTTATGATATCATTAAAACTGTATATGGCCACTAAATTGTATTTTTTACATGGTAAATTGTAAAACCTGCACTTATTTTATAGATAAACCACCAGTAAAGATGTTCTATTCATAACTATAGTGATTTTTTTTACTATTTTTACAATTCTTAATGAACAAAAACAAATTTGGAATTATGAATATATTTGGAAATTGTTATTATAAATATAGATTTATATTCATCAAAATAAATTTCTATAAATATAATATTTATATTTAAAATTAAAATCCATAGAATTCAATACAATGTGGTTTTTATTAAGTAATGTTTTCCCAAGTAAAAAATCAATTATACTAATGAAAAATAAAAAATAATTATAAACAAAACTTGTTGAATTATTCTTAATATAAATTAACTGATGACATATTTAAAATGAGATTACATAAAATTAAACTATTTATTTTTATAAAATTAAAAAATATTATAAATAAAAATGAAATTAATTTTTTAAATTAATCTTCCTAAAAGTTATATAAATATAATATTTTCTTTTCTCATGAAAATAAATTAAAACCATATTTGAGAAAAAAAATTTGTAAACAATAATAACTTTTCTAATAATTTATTATATAATTATCAATATATTATTTTTATCTAAAATATATTTAAATATTCTATATAATGTTGTAATTATTTTTCATATGAAAAATATAATTTCTATTTTATATTTGACATATTTAAATAATTTTATTTTCATTATAGTTCTCTAAAATCATAGTGTTTTATGTTAAGCCTACTATTTAACATGTTAATTTTTTTATATTGAAATATATTTTATCCATGTTTTTTTCTTGTTTCGTTGAACATTATATTAAATATATGTGAGTTATAGTGGTTGTTACTTATAATAGATATCATATTATAGTGTTATAAAATATGTGATTGGTATATGTGAAGGATCAGATAGGTACTTCCCCAAGAAAATTTCATGGAAGACCTTATGATATTGAGAGTGTTTTGTGGAAGATCCATGTGACATGAAAACATCAAAATATGATCATGAATCTCAATGAGGGAAATATACCTAGGGATATTCATTCCATTTTTAAGAATCTAATTTCCTTATTAAATAGATAGATTCATAACCATAGTATTGTACTGAAATCAAACTACAGAACATTAAAATATTTGGTAGAATGAATTTCTTGGTGATACTAAACATAACATATGTTCTATTAAGTCGATATAACCTTGTCTTCAATTTAATCATCTAGAAAATGAAAAAGTGTATTTAATTCTCTAAATACGCTTTATATAGTCATAGTTTTAAATTTCTTTAAATATTTAGTTTTATGAGGAGCCATATGAATACTCGATTAGAGTAAATCTTTTTATGTAAACCTTGAATCCTATAGAGATAAAATAATATTTCATGCTCCAATAACTATTATAATCTAATTAAATTATATTCAAGAATTATTATTAAGTGGGAAATATATTCTTATGGAAATGATGTGTGATTTCATCATAATTTGTTGGAATACATTTGAAATATCATTTGGAATTTGGAAATTTTGTGGAGTCCAATGACAAAATCCATAGTGATTTTTTCTATTATCCATTCTTGTATGGGTAATGGTTTTATCACTCCATAAAATTTTATCATGTATCCTCAACATGATTTAAATATTGGAATAAAAATACATTATAACCATTTTCCATTTTATATCTTCTAAAAATAATCCTTCATATATGTAATCATATTTGTAATTACTCGATTAATCGTAGAATAATGATCTATGAGATTAATCCATCAGCTCCATCCTTAGGTGTTTTATTTGTCAGACACATACTTAGTTCTTATTCATAATCATTTTATCATTATCATGGTTGATCTCAGGAATATTTTTCACCATCATATATAATTTCACATCATTCTTTATCACCATCTAAATAATATCATGGATTGATGGTTAAAAAAATTAATTGATTGATGTGATCAATGTCATACAATCATAATTTGAATACAACTATTAATCAATTTCATCAATATCCCATCCCTTTAAATCATAATCATGATAATAATTTTATGGTATTTCCAACATCGATCACTAACATCATTTTTTTCCTTCAAATATTTTTAATATAATAATAAATTAGGATTAATGATAAAATTATAATATCTTATTTGTCTAATATTCAAATATTAATGTTTAAATATACACATTAAATTTTTATTATCTATAAATATATCATATATTCTACCATAAATATAACAAATATATTTATGTAATTAAAATATGACAACTTAAAACTCCAAATCACGAGTCAGGTAATTTTCAAATGAATTTTTATTTGGTGATAGGCATATACTTTCACCATGTAATTTTCCACGGGGACACATTATTGTCCCTTCATTTATACATCAAAATCAATGAACAATATTTATCCACCATTAGGTAGTGTATGAAATTAGGTGTTGAATATCCTACTCTTTAGATAATTGAAATTATCATTACATTCATGTATCTATAAGAACATAACCCCATTTTTATCAACATCTTGAGTGGATTAAATAGGAATGAGGAATCTCTTAGAATTTCTTGGCAGTACACAATAAATCTCATAAATATATAGTTATTCGTTAAATTTATTATTACAACATATTTTATTATGACATAGATTTTTTAAGGATCCACTGATATACCCTCATGTGATATTATATAGCCCAATAATGAAACATTTCAAATTCAATATTCAGATATGTTAAATTGAGTATAAAAGTTATCCTACCTTAATGTCTTCAACAAGTTTCTTACATTAAATTTCGTATCTTTAGTTATATTTGAATATAAATGTATATATTATATAAATAATACTAATATGTGATCATGATAATCCATTGAGACTCTATTCACTAAATCCATGAAGAATTAATGAGAATTGTAATTTACAACGGAATTAATTAAATATAATAATGACAGTACATCTTATGAAATGTGATCTTGGGTATATACTCTTTCATGATACATAGATGATGATATCTACATTAAATATAAATCCGGAAAAAATATGAATTCTACATAATTAATTAAATAAATGGTCAACATGAGGTAATGGTTATTCTTCATAATAGTGATTTTCAAATGTTCCTGAAGATAAATCTATAGATGCATTTACATTTTTTCTTATAAAAAATAGATAGTTCACCCCATGTTTATACATAGAGATGAATTAATAACATATAAATACTTTCATAATGGTTCTTCTTAATTCCCAAAAACCGAATATATTCCATTAAATTTAGATTATTTTAATTAGGTTTATCACAGTATTTATGAGCTAATGAAACGTTAACATCATTATTTGAGAAAGACTATGAATATACACTACAAATACATAATCATATTTCTAAATGTCTTTAATTTTTTACTATAGAGATCCATTAAAACTATTTATGATAAATATACCTCATGATTATGTCATAAACCCCATAAGATTAATGTTATTTAAAATATTTGTTTTGGTTTACTATCACTGTGATGGATGATAACAGGCTGATTCAGGTTTTTTAATTCAACTTTAGTAAAACAAAAATTGTTATGGGTAATATATATAGAGAGAAAATAATTACCAAAATTTATATAAAAACAAATAGAATATGAATAATATGATATATATGAATAAAATTCCCCTAACATATATCGGAGAGGAAAAATATACTTGAGACTATTGATTTAGATATTTGATTATAGTATAAAATTCATCAAATATAAATGATAGGGAAATAGAAAATATAATTTTTTTTTGATACTATAGTGGATGGTAGGGGTACCATTCACCATGTCCCTAGTGACATCCTCTTCAAATTTAGATAGTTCATTTTAAGAGCATTCTCACCTTGGATACTTTTATGTTAAGTTCCTTTGATGTTTAAAGAATTTTATGGAATTCAGAACCCTATCAATATAGATAAATAATTTTCCATTTATGGAATCTCTCTCACTCTTTAATTCATGAACATTATATACATTTCCCAAAACATGAAGAAATCTAATTTTTATTTTATTAATAAACCATTATTTTCATTCCACATGTATCATAAATAGTAAAAAATTTATTTAACTTATTTCAAAAGTAGAATTATTTATACATTAAAATATTATTCTCATGGATTAGGAAATATTATAATAAGTGTACAATTATTTCAATATCCCTATAGTACAATATATAATATCCTCATATGATGAGAATGTTTTAGAGACATGATTCATTTGAAGGATTGGCTTAATCCCATAAAAAGACCGATTACTATCCTTTGATTATGTATGTATGAATGAAAATGCATATTTATAATTTAAAATATATATTCATAGATAAAATAATTTTCTTCACCCTGTTTACATTCATTGTGGAACCATCTATATATTTTCTCACTATTCATGAGAAAATAAATTCTATAAAAATCATCCTAAATCATTTCTATCCATATTAGTTGTTTCCACCTCAATGATTGTATTGTAAATAAATTAAAAAATTGATATTATACATATATGAGATTAGTAACTACTATAAAAAATATTATCCCTTTTTTAACTCACTAACCAAGAAATATATTTTATATGGAATATTTCTATTTCTCATAAAAAAGATGGATTTTGGGTACTAAGAAAAGATAAAGGTTGGTTTCACATGAAATTGTCTAATATGGTTATTATAAGGTGTGTGTTAACATAATTATTAATTAATAAATGGTAATTTGTCATAAATTTAATTATGTTAATCAATATGGTTATAATTTGTTCGGTTCCAACCCCATATCCATCCCCTAATTCATTATATTTTTCAGGAGAGAAATATAAAAACTTTTCATATGCATATGAATTGTAACACCCGAGACTTTTATGAGAAATATTTTTTTTTATGTTATATAAATCATCAAAGGAATCTTTCACTACACACAACACTAGCTTGGATTGCTTTACACGCAACCGCGGCCTTCCACGATAGCTTGCGTCGTACGCAATACCGAGTTTCAATAAAGAACGATATGCTACTAAAATATTATTAAAACTGACTGTTATGAATATTACTAACTGAATTTTGAATTTTATAATATTTTAATTCAACTTATATATTTTATAGAATGAGGTATAAAAGCAAAATTAGTTTTTTTGGATAAAAGAAATATTTTTCAAAAAATACAGTTTTGCCACCTTTTGATGGAGCACCCACTTTAAATATAGTTTTTGACATGTCTATAAGTTCAATTTGACAAAATAAAATTCTTCTTTTGAATCAGGGTATATAAATTTACTTTGAATAAATTTTTGATATTTTTTTGATAACTTACATATTTTGATGAATAGTAAAAATACGCTAATTTTTAATTAAAAACATCTATTTTCATTGAGATAATTTATAAGGATAAATTATAATAATGAATGGTTTTAAGATATAAAAAGAATATATTTTAACAATTAAATATAATTTATGTCATTAGCATTAATGTCACATTGAATTCATAGGTAAAAACATTTCAATCATTGGCAATGTTTTAACTTCTAAAATTTGTTTTCTTAACCACGGGATTTATTTTAAATTAAATACTGCAACGTATATGCTTTTAATTTGGAAAATGGATTCCATATTCAGAATCAGTGGGTTCAAATTATGTTAATATGCTACTTTTTATTTTTGGGCATTATGAATAGTAACTATGGTAAATTTTATTTACCTTAGTTAAAGGTAAATCAGGTAATTAAGTGTAAATATAAGATTATAAAATTACCCTAATGTAACACCCGAGACTTTTATGTTATCATCAAAGGAATCCTTTTCTACACAACACTTGCTTGGCTTGCTTTACACGCAATCGCGACCTTCCTCGATAGCTTGCGTCGTACGCAATACCGAGTTTCACTAAACAACAATATGCTATTAAAACTAGCCGTTATGAATAGTAATAACCACTTTTTGAAATTTTATAAATTTTATTTTTCAAAATGGACTTCATTTTTGGACTCAGAATATCGAAATTAGCCTAGGGTGAAATTTTGGTATTTTTCTGAAAACTTTCAATTTTTGATGAATAGTGAAACCACTAAGTGGTAGGTTAAAAACTGAATTTTGCATAAAACTTAATTTTACCGCTTCTGTGAATGGAATTTCAAAAATCCGAGAGACACGGTTAATATCAAGGACTAAAATGTGGTTCAATGAGATGAAAATAATTTTTTGGTGAATAGTAACTTTTTACTATTTTTACCGCGGTTAATAGTAAATAGGGTAACTAAGGGTAAATATGATATTAATATTACCCTAACACATGTCCTAATTCTATTGGACAAGTGTAATTCGACCAAAAACAAACTTAGGAATAAAATATGACCATTTAGGCCCACTTGGATTAGATTAGGACATTTATTATTAAAGAAGGGTTAAAATAGTTAAAATCAAAGTTTAATAAGTAAATCATTTTTAATATAGGGTTATACATAAGATAAATTCGATTGTAAATATTCATTAGAAAGCTAAAAAGATTTCCTACATGATGGTATTTTATTTGTATTTTTTAGACATCAAATAATTTAATTTAATTATGACACAAAGATGATGCAGTAATTATCTTATTAATGAAATATTGAAAAAAATTGATAATATAAATACCAAAATAAATGTAATTTGAGACTTTTTATGAATTCCACTAATTTTCTAGGTTACTATGATATATTAGTAATGATTTAATTAACTTGGTTCGAACATATAATTCTGTTATGACTTTCACAAAAATCATATATCAAATAGTGTCAAAATTGACACAAAATAGTTTTTAAATCAAATATTATATTATTAATTGTTATTTTATTCCTAAAAATCTATGGTTCGGCCAAATGACTTAGATAAGGATATATATATTAATAATAAACAATTTGGGGTTCGTTTGGCATGTTATAGTAAGTGTATTAACCATATAGTGAAAGAAAACAAAAAGACACGGTAAAAGTTAAATTAATTAACTTAGAGTTAAATCTAATTGATAAGGTTAAAATAATACCCTAAACTTGTCTAAATCCTATTGGTTGATAGGATTTCGACCCATCCCCACTTTAGCTTCGAAATGATACCCTTTGGAACCATTATAAACCGATTTTGACTTTAATATAAAATAATATTTTGAGATATTCCTAAGGTGCCCCTCTCCTCCCTTATAAAAGGGCACCTCCTCCCCCTCCTCCTCACACCAATTTGAGCACTCAAGCTCGGCCAACCCCTGCCATTTTCCCTTCTCCACTTCCCTAGAATAATCCTAGAGGTCCTGGTCTTTTCCAAAGACCAATCTTAGTTCCTTAAGTGGAGGATTCAAAAAGGCGTTCCAAAGAAGAGGTAATATCCATTACCGATCTTTTCAATTTCTTTCTTCTTCAACTTCTTCTTCTTTAGTTGTTTCATGATAAAGTAATAACATCAGTATTACTTACATACTGATATGTTATTATAAATATGAAACAACCCTAATTCACCTTCTATCCATCCTACGGAAAAATGAAATCACCGCGCGTGCGTACGTACGGAATACCGTCTCCACGCCGTGGTGTAATCTATTTTCCACCATCACCTTACAAGGATGGGTATAATGGTGTAATCAGTAACTATATATGATTATTATTAAGTAATATTGATACTGAAATAATATATATATATACTCCAATACAATTCCACGATCATAGGAACGATATCATCACTCGTGCGTACGTACGGAATACCGTCTCCACGATGTGATGCGACTCGTTCTACATGATCTTCATTTCATAATGATTATATAAATGAATTGAATGAATGAATATGGTATATACTACACTAATACCATTCTGGAAATGAATTATCTATAACCTAAAGATAAGAATAAGAATTTATTCGACAAAACACGCATAAGAACAAAAAGTTATAAAGACCCGAGTAACAAGTAACAATGAAATATTACTAAAAAGAAGCTAATAATATGACCATATATGATCTCATATCAATATGTATGATTCTGGAATAAGTCAATAACAGTATTTAAACCATTATACAGGAGCTTCGGACACGAACAAAGCAAATCGGACCTAAGGTAAGGGAAATATCACAATCTCATTTTTATCCGAGATTGTTTATTCGTAAGTATTTACTGGGGTGTATTTTATCATCCACATCCATGTTCCCTCAATATGAAATATTGTTTCCATCCACTTGAAATATTTTAAATCCAATTTTACCCTTAGGTGAGTTTTTAGTAAAGAATATGAAAGGAATCTTTTGTCGTTTTTCCGTACGAGGTACTTTTTGACTTTTCCGACAAAAGTACGAAGAATGTTTTTTTTAACTTATACGGCATGAATGGATTTTTAAAACATTATTTCCAAGAAGCTTCCTTTACAAGTTTTCAAGTTTATTTTTAATCAACTTCTTTTATTTTAAAGTTGTATGACATGTTATGAAAGGAAAATTGTTTTTGAAGAAGAAAGGATATTTTCCTCAAGAATTCAATACAAGTGTTTTATCAAAATTATTTTCCATCTAAGATAATAAAGGGTTCTGTTTCTATCCATATTTTTACATTGGTTTGACTATGTTGTGATGGAATTATGTTTATGAATTCCTTTATCATATATGAATTGATTTATGATGTCATGATGTTTCAAGAATCCCATTTTTGTTATATGTGTTATGCGATGATGTATGTTTTATGATTATGTGGCACACATAAGAAAGGATTCATTATAAGATGGGTGGGACCTATATCTCCCTCCAATGCATTGGGTAAAGATTTTATATCTCATGAGATAGGCATGGCTGGAACGGAAGGTTATTTCGGTTCAGTGATACAGGACTGAAACGAGGAGTGAACTCGGTTCAGAAAGGGACTTTGTCCACTAAGATAGTCTTGGCAATGAGTCATGACTAACAAGAAATGATTTTCCATGATTATGTGTGCATGCCACAAAGTTTCAAGTTTTATGTTATGATTATGGGGATCTCATTTTCACTTCTATGATTTATTCCATGTTAAGATATTATGATCTCTTTTGCAGGTTTTGATCTTCATAAAGATATGATATGATTTTTATTTCCTTTATTTGCCCTTGCTGAGCATTTGAGCTCACCCTTTTATGTTTTCTTTTCCCCAGGTCAGGAAGATGGATATTAAATTGAATATGCTAAAAGGGACCCTAGATATGATGAAATAAACGGGAGATACTGTAGAAGATTTATGAACCAGTTGTTTATGTTTCCCAGTTTCTAAAGACACTATACCTATACGGTCCTTTGTGGTTTTGTCATATGTTGTAATAAGTGTGCTTCAATTTTGAAGTATTAACAATGTATGTAAAGTATGGGTCGTTATAGTTGGTATCAGAGGAAAGGTATAGTCAACCTTTGGAAACTAGGATGTGAAAGCCTTAGTAAGAACCCTAAGGATAAGTCTAAGCATAGAACACAATCTTAGTGTTTTAGAAATGGCCTTGAATAACCTAGGATAAGACCTTAAGCATGAAAATTTTATTCTTGAATTATGTGGTTTCCTATAATAATTAGTGTTGCTCACACTATTCTTCTTGGTTTTAGTCAATGGCTGGAACCCGAAGGAACCGTGTTAATGCGGAATGCGATGGGCAATGCAATGATTGTCCCCCTGAGCAACCAAACGATATGGGAGCTGGAATGCAAAATCTTGTAGCCATGCTCACACAACTTTCTCAAGCTATGAATCATGCAGGATTTCCAAACGAACAAAGGAGGGAGCAACATTCTGTTGAATCCTTCATGAGGCAGCGTCCACCATCTTTCAGCGGGTCTACTGATCCATTAGTTGCTGAACAATGGATTAGTACTACTGAAAAGATATTTTCAGTTCTTCAATGTTCTGAGCATGATAAAGTCATCCTAGCAGTGTATCGTTTGGAAGGAGATGCTGATCAATGGTGGAATCTTGTTAAGAATACAAGGCAAAGGGATGAAATTGAGTCTATGGAATGGGACGAGTTCAAGAACTTATTTTTCAATAAGTACTTCCCTCGTATTCTCCGAACAAAGATGGAGAAAGAGTTCCTTGAACTGAAGCAAAGGGATGATGAATCTGTTAGTACCTATGAAGAAAATTTTACAAGACTTGCAAGGTACGCTTCTGGTATTATTATCCAACCTGAGAGTAAGATCGATCGATTCTTTAGTGGCTTAAAACCAAGTCTTCGAAGGGCGTTAGCCATAAGGGACTTCAATAGCTACGAGGAAATCGTTCGATGTGCTCTCAAAGTCGAGATGGAGATTGGAGTAACCCATCAGTCACATGGGTTTGATAAGAAGAGGAAGATGGAATTCAAAGAAAAATCTAAAGAGCACACGGAAAAGAAGATGAACTTTCCCTTATGCTCAAAGTGTGGAAAGAAACATGGAGGGAGTTGTCTTAAAGGGACATGTAAATGTTTTAAATGTGGAAAGGAAGGTCATCGGGCATTTGAATGCCGTGATAATGGGAAGAAGATGTCTAATGATGCAAACAAAGGAAGGGATACACAGAATGAACCTGCTACACTTCAATGTTTCAAGTGCAAGGAGATGGGGCATTATGCCAATCAATGCCCAAATCCAAGGGTTGATGATGATGGTCGACGTCAACAAACTCTTAAGGCTAAAGATAAAGGAAAGTCACATGCAATTTCTATCAGCGATGTGGAGTACGATAACGATGTGGTGAAAGGTACACTTACCATCCACTCTAAAGTTGCAAATGTTTTATTTGATTCTGGATCCACCCACTCTTTTATTTCTGAAAAATTTTCTAAGGGTATCACCGTATTACCTCAACAATTAGATGTTGAGTTAGCTGTGACAACACCTAATGGCACATCAATCGCATCAGAAGTTTATAATTCTTCTCCGATCGAAGTTTGTGGGAAAGTGCTTCCTGCAAATCTTGTGATCCTTCCTTTAGGGGAATTTGATGTGATTCTTGGCATGGATTGGCTTTCTCTACATAGATCTCATATCGATTGCCAAAGAAGGGAAGTCACATTTCATATTCCAGATCAATCTACGATCGTCTATCAATGCAAGGATGAACATAACCTTCCAGTGGAAATTTCTTCCATCTTATGGGTATTGATTCCACTAAATGAAGGTTATTTATCTCAAATGGTTGGTGAGAAACTCACGATTAAGAATATGCCCATTGTACGGGAGTTTGATGATGTCTTTCCGGAGGAATTACCGGGTCTTCCACCAAATCGTGAAGTTGAGTTTTCAATAGAACTCGTACCGGGTGCTTTGCCTATTTCAAAGACACCTTATAGAATGGCCCCAATTGAGTTGCAGGAATTGAAGAAGCAACTCCAAGAGAATCTTGATAAGGGATTCATACGCCCTAGTGCGTCACCTTGGGGAGCACCTGTTCTATTTGTTAAGAAGAAAGATGGATCAATGAGACTCTGCATTGATTATCGAGAACTTAACAAGATCACTATCAAGAACAAATATCCTCTCCCACGCATTGATGACTTATTTGACCAACTACGCGGAGCTCAATACTTTTCCAAGATTGATCTTCGTTCAGGGTATCATCAATTAAGGGTCAAAAGGGAGGATATACCAAAGACGGCTTTCCGTACAATGTATGGACACTATGAATTTATAGTGATGCCATTTGGTCTTACTAATGCCCCTGCTATCTTCATGGATCTAATGAATAGAGTCTTTAGAGACTATCTTGATCAATTTGTGGTAGTCTTTATAGACGATATTCTTGTCTATTCAAAGAGCACGGAAGAGCATGAAGATCACTTGAGAATTATATTGAAGACCCTGAGAAAAGAGAAGCTTTATGCCAAATTTACCAAGTGTGAATTTTGGCTTCAAAAAGTTGCATTTTTGGGTCATATAATCTCAAAAGAGGGGATATATGTGGATCCAGCAAAAACAGAGGTTATCGAAAGATGGTCAAGACCAACAACAGTAACTGAGATCCGAAGTTTTCTTGGTTTGGCTGGATATTATCGACGTTTTGTAAAAGATTTTTCACGATTATCTAATCCACTCACCAAGTTGACTCGGAAAGGAGTTAAGTTTGTCTGGACAGAGGAATGTGAAGAGAATTTCAAGGAGTTGAAAAGAAGGTTATCCAGTGCACCTGTGCTCACACTGCCTTATAGTGGAGAAAGGTTTGTGATCTACAGTGATGCATCCAAGAAGGGATTGGGGTGTGTTCTTATGCAAAATGATATGGTGATAGCTTATGCCTCACGACAGTTGAAAATCCATGAGCAAAATTACCCAACACATGATTTGGAGTTGGCTGCGGTAATCTTTGCATTAAAGATTTGGAGGCATTACCTTTATGGTGAAAGGTGTGATATTTATACTGATCATAAAAGTTTAAAGTATATTTTCACACAAAAGGAGTTGAATATGCGTCAAAGAAGATGGTTGGAGCTGATTAAAGATTATGACTGCTCAATCCATTACCACCCTGGGAAAGCAAACAAGGTGGCAGATGCATTAAGTCGACAAGACCATGCTAGTTTATCCATGATGAGGATCACAAAAGATCCAATATTTATGGATTTACAAAGGATGGATCTTGGAATTATAATGGAAAGGGAAAAATCTTATCTTTCCCAAATGAATGTTCAACCATCTATACATGTGAAGATTAAAGAGGCACAGAAAGAAGATGTCGAGTTACAAAAGAAGGTGAGAAATGTTCCTGAATTCAACCTTGATTGTGATGGGATAATAATGTTCAGGAATCGGGTTTGTGTTCCTCCCATCCCCGAATTAAAGAAAGAGCTGCTGGATGAGGCTCATAGTTCTTCATTCTCTATTCATCCTGGAAGCACGAAGATGTATAGGGACCTGAAAGAGTACTTCTGGTGGGATGGCATGAAAAGAGATGTTGCTGAATATGTCTCTCGATGCTTGGTTTGTCAACAAGTTAAAGCTGAGAGACAGAAGTCTAAGGGGATGTTACAACCATTACCCATACCCGAATGGAAATGGGAAAACATCACTATGGACTTTGTCACAGGACTTCCTAAAACATCCAAAGGCAATAATGCTATCTGGGTCATAGTTGATCGTCTTACAAAGTCTGCACACTTCATTGCTATTAGAGAGGATTTCTCTCTAGATCAGCTTGCCAGGATATATGTAAAGGAAGTGGTAAGATTGCATGGAGTACCACTTTCTATTATATCTGATCGGGATCCGAGATTTACCTCGAAGTTCTGGCGAAGTCTTCAGCATACTCTGGATACAGAGTTGAGTTTCAGCACTGCTTATCATCCCCAGACAGACGGTCAGTCTGAGAGAACAATTCAAACCCTAGAAGAAATGTTGAGAGCTTTCTCTATGGATTTCAAAGGAGGTTGGGATCAACACCTACCTTTGGTGGAATTTTCTTATAATAATAGCTTTCACTCCAGTATTCAGATGGCTCCTTATGAAGCTCTCTATGGAAAGAAATGCAGGACTCCAACTTGCTGGGATGAAGTTGGGGAAAGAAAGCTATTAGGACCTGATCTCGTTGATGAAATGGCAGAAAAGGTCAGATCTATTCAACAACACATAAGAGCAGCTCAGAGTCGACAGAAAAGTTATGCCGACAACCGAAGAAAAGACCTAGAGTTTGAAGTGGGTGATAAAGTGTTCTTACGAATATCTCCCTGGAAGAGGGTTATGAGATTTGGAAAGAAGGGGAAGTTGAACCCTAGATATATCGGTCCTTTTGAAATACTGGATCGTGTTGGGAAGGTAGCTTACCGATTGGCGCTTCCACCGAATCTCTCTCAAGTTCACGATGTGTTCCACGTATCTCTCCTGAGAAAGTACATACCAGATCCTTCACATGTACTCAGCTCAGAAGTTGTACCGCTGGAGCAAGATCTTTCTTATGAAGAACAGCCGATAGAGATTCTAGATCGTAGCGAAAAAGTCCTACGAAACAAGACCACTCGCTTGGTGAAAGTTTTATGGAGAAACCACCAACTTGAAGAAGCTACATGGGAGCTTGAGGATATGATGAGGGAGAAGTATCCTCATTTGTTTGTTGCAAAGTGACGAATTTCGAGGGCGAAATTCTTTTTAAGGGGGGTAGAATGTAACACCCGAGACTTTTATGTTATCATCAAAGGAATCTTTTTCTACACAACACTTGCTTGGCTTGCTTTACACGCAATCGCGGCCTTCCTCGATAGCTTGCGTCGTACGCAATACCGAGTTTCACTAAACAACAATATGCTATTAAAACTAGCCGTTATGAATAGTAATAACCACTTTTTGAAATTTTATAAATTTTATTTTTCAAAATGGACTTCATTTTTGGACTCAGAATATCGAAATTAGCCTAGGGTGAAATTTTGGTATTTTTCTGAAAACTTTCAATTTTTGATGAATAGTGAAACCACTAAGTGGTAGGTTAAAAACTGAATTTTGCATAAAACTTAATTTTACCGCTTCTGTGAATGGAATTTCAAAAATCCGAGAGACACGGTTAATATCAAGGACTAAAATGTGGTTCAATGAGATGAAAATAATTTTTTGGTGAATAGTAACTTTTTACTATTTTTACCGCGGTTAATAGTAAATAGGGTAACTAAGGGTAAATATGATATTAATATTACCCTAACACATGTCCTAATTCTATTGGACAAGTGTAATTCGACCAAAAACAAACTTAGGAATAAAATATGACCATTTAGGCCCACTTGGATTAGATTAGGACATTTATTATTAAAGAAGGGTTAAAATAGTTAAAATCAACGTTTAATAAGTAAATCATTTTTAATATAGGGTTATACATAAGATAAATTCGATTTTAAATATTAATTAGAAAGCTAAAAAGATTTCCTACATGATGGTATTTTATTTGTAATTTTTAGACATCAAATAATTTAATTTAATTATGACACAAAGATGATGCAGTAATTATCTTATTAATGAAATATTGAAAAAAATTGATAATATAAATACCAAAATAAATGTAATTTGAGACTTTTTATGAATTCCACTAATTTTCTAGGTTACTATGATATATTAGTAATGATTTAATTGACTTGGTTCTAACATATAATTCTGTTATGACTTTCACAAAAATCATATATCAAATAGTGTCAAAATTGACACAAAATAGTTTTTAAATCAAATATTATATTATTAATTGTTATTTTATTCCTAAAAATCTATGGTTCGGCCAAATGACTTAGATAAGGATATATATATTAATAATAAACAATTTGGGGTTCGTTTGGCATGTTATAGTAAGTGTATTAACCATATAGTGAAAGAAAACAAAAAGACACGGTAAAAGTTAAATTAATTAACTCAGAGTTAAATCTAATTGATAAGGTTAAAATAATACCCTAAACTTGTCTAAATTCTATTGGTTGATAGGATTTCGACCCATCCCCACTTTAGCTTCGAAATGAGACCCTTTGGAACCATTATAAACCGATTTTGACTTTAATATAAAATAATATTTTGAGATATTCCTAAGGTGCCCCTCTCCTCCCTTATAAAAGGGCACCTCCTCCCCCTCCTCCTCACACCAATTTGAGCACTCAAGCTCGGCCAACCCCTGCCATTTTCCCTTCTCCACTTCCCTAGAATAATCCTAGAGGTCCTGGTCTTCTCCAAAGACCAATCTTAGTTCCTTAAGTGGAGGATTCAAAAAGGCGTTCCAAAGAAGAGGTAATATCCATTACCGATTTTTTCAATTTCTTTCTTCTTCAACTTCTTCTTCTTTAGTTGTTTCATGATAAAGTAATAACATTAGTATTACTTACATACTGATATGTTATTATAAATATGAAACAACCCTAATTCACCTTCTATCCATCCTACGGAAAAATGAAATCACCGCGCGTGCGTACGTACGGAATACCGTCTCCACGCCGTGGTGTAATCTATTTTCCACCATCACCTTACAAGGATGGGTATAATGGTGTAATCAGTAACTATATATGATTATTATTAAGTAATATTGATACTGAAATAATATATATATATACTCCAATACAATTCCACGATCATAGGAACGATATCATCACTCGTGCGTACGTACGGAATACCGTCTCCACGATGTGATGCGACTCGTTCTACATGATCTTCATTTCATAATGATTATATAAATGAATTGAATGAATGAATATGGTATATACTACACTAATACCATTCTGGAAATGAATTATCTATAACCTAAAGATAAGAATAAGAATTTATTCGACAAAACACGCATAAGAACAAAAAGTTATAAAGACCCGAGTAACAAGTAACAATGAAATATTACTAAAAAGAAGCTAATAATATGACCATATATGATCTCATATCAATATGTATGATTCTGGAATAAGTCAATAACAGTATTTAAACCATTATACAGGAGCTTCGGACACGAACAAAGCAAATCGGACCTAAGGTAAGGGAAATATCACAATCTCATTTTTATCCGAGATTGTTTATTCGTAAGTATTTACTGGGGTGTATTTTATCATCCACATCCATGTTCCCTCAATATGAAATATTGTTTCCATCCACTTGCAATATTTTAAATCCAATTTTACCCTTAGGTGAGTTTTTAGTAAAGAATATGAAAGGAATCTTTTGTCGTTTTTCCGTACGAGGTACTTTTTGACTTTTCCGACAAAAGTACGAAGAATGTTTTTTTTTAACTTATACGGCATGAATGGATTTTTAAAACATTATTTCCAAGAAGCTTCCTTTACAAGTTTTCAAGTTTATTTTTAATCAACTTCTTTTATTTTAAAGTTGTATGACATGTTATGAAAGGAAAATTGTTTTTGAAGAAGAAAGGATATTTTCCTCAAGAATTCAATACAAGTGTTTTATCAAAATTATTTTCCATCTAAGATAATAAAGGGTTCTGTTTCTATCCATATTTTTACATTGGTTTGACTATGTTGTGATGGAATTATGTTTATGAATTCCTTTATCATATATGAATTGATTTATGATGTCATGATGTTTCACGAATCCCATTTTTGTTATATGTGTTATGCGATGATGTATGTTTTATGATTATGTGGCACACATAAGAAAGGATTCATTATAAGATGGGTGGGACCTATATCTCCCTCCAATGCATTGGGTAAAGATTTTATATCTCATGAGATAGGCATGGCTGGAACGGAAGGTTATTTCGGTTCAGTGATACAGGACTGAAACGAGGAGTGAACTCGGTTCAGAAAGGGACTTTGTCCACTAAGATAGTCTTGGCAATGAGTCATGACTAACAAGAAATGATTTTCCATGATTATGTGTGCATGCCACAAAGTTTCAAGTTTTATGTTATGATTATGGGGATCTCATTTTCACTTCTATGATTTATTCCATGTTAAGATATTATGATCTCTTTTGCAGGTTTTGATCTTCATAAAGATATGATATGATTTTTATTTCCTTTATTTGCCCTTGCTGAGCATTTGAGCTCACCCTTTTATGTTTTCTTTTCCCCAGGTCAGGAAGATGGATATTAAATTGAATATGCTAAAAGGGACCCTAGATATGATGAAATAAACGGGAGATACTGTAGAAGATTTATGAACCAGTTGTTTATGTTTCCCAGTTTCTAAAGACACTATACCTATACGGTCCTTTGTGGTTTTGTCATATGTTGTAATAAGTGTGCTTCAATTTTGAAGTATTAACAATGTATGTAAAGTAAGGGTCGTTATACCTAACACCTGAAAAAATCCTATTGGATGACTAAAAGTCGACCCATATCACCTAAGGGTCGGATTAGATTCAATTAATGGACTATTTTATATGAAAATAATTTAATTATTATTAAAACCAATGAATGTGACAACATGTCACTTTTTAAATCTTATAAGTATAATAATTTTAATTTGGTGATAAACATAATGAAACATAAAACTTAAATAGTATCTATAAATATAATACAATTATCTACATCATAGGAATTTATTTATAATTTTTAGGGATTAAATAATTATCATTAATTATGACACAATAGTTATGTTGAAATTATTTTATTAATTAAAATATCAAATAAATTGTTTTTAAAATATTAAAATACATATTATATGAACTATTTAATGTGATACAAAACTTTTCTAGATACATATGACATTTTATGAATCTATTAAAGCTTTTAGTTCGAATATATCTTCTATATATATTTTATTTAAATTCAAATAAATAAATAGTGTCAAAATTGACACTATTGTTATTTTATAAAAATAACATATTATAAAATTGTTTAAAAATCACAAAAATATTTAAAAAATATACATTAAAATTTATATGGTCGAAAATATTATAAATGGTCAAATTAAGGAAAATTCACAATACATATGTAATTATTTATAATAATTTAAAATTTAGAATTTTATTACCACAAATAAAATTAAATTGATCAATAAGGATAAATCTAGTTGATAATGTTTAAAATAAATTCATAACATGTATAAATTTTATTTTTTGATGATATTACAACCCTATCTCGTCTAATCTTTGGATATTAGTCATTTTGGAAGTTTTTATGTGGGGTTGGGATTTAATATAAACTAATTTTTCTTATATTTCCAAAGGTGCCCCTCTCCTCCCTTATAAAAGGGCACCTCCTCCCTCTCTTCCTCACACAAATTTGAGCCTTAAAACTCGGCCAACCCCCTGCCCATTTCAAATCCCCACTTCCTTAGAAACCAACTAGAGGTACTGGTCTTATCAAAAGACCAACTCTAGTTCATTAAGAGAATGTTTAAAGGAGGCACTTTGAGAAAAAGGTAATACCTTCTACCGTTTTCATCAAGTTCCATTATTCTTCTAACCCCTCTTCTTTAGTTGTTACATTATGAGGTAATAACATCAGTATCACTCATATACTGATATGTTATTATAAATATGAAACAACCATATTTCACCTCTTATCCATCCTACGGAAAATGAAATCACCGCGCGTGCGTACGTATGGAATACCGTCTCGACGCCGTGGTGTAATCTATTTTTCACCACCACCTTACTTGGATGGGTATAAGGGTGAAAGTAATGGATATATCTGATTATTGTAAAGTGTTATTGATTCTGAAATAGTATACATACACTCCAATACAATTCCACGATCATGGAAACGATATCATCGCTCGTGCGTACGTACGGAATACCGTCTCCACGATGTGATGTGATTCGTTCTACATGATCTTCATTGAATAATGATTATATAAATGAATTGAATGAATTAATATGATATATATTACACTAATATCATTATGGAAATGAGGTATCTATAACCTAAAGAGAAGAATAAGAATTTATTCGACAAACACGAATAAGAACAAAAAGTAATAAACACCCAAATAACAAGTAGTAATGAAATATTACTAATATGAAGACAATAATATGACCATATATGATATCATAACAATAAGTATGATTCTGGAATAAGTCAATAACATTATTTAAATCATTATTCAGGAGTTTCAGACACTTACGAAGCAAATCGGACCTAAGGTAAGGGATAATCTTGCAATCTCAATTTTTATCCGAGATTGTTTATACTTCAGAATCTACTAGGGTGTATTTTATCATCCACATCCATTTTTCCTCAATATGTAATATTATTTACATACATCTACACTTGTTTAAATCCAATTTTACCCTTCGGTGAGTTCTTAGTAAAAGATAAGAAATGAATCTTTTGTCGTTTTTTGTATAAGGTACTTTTTGACTTTTCCGACAAAAGTACGAGAAGAATATTTTTTAACTTATACGGCATGAATGTATTTTTAAAACATTATTTCCAAGAATATTTCCTAACAAGTTTTCAATTTTATTTTTAATCAAATTCTTTTAGTTTAGAATTGTATGACACGTTAAGAAAGGAAAAGTGTTTTTGAAGTTGAAAGGATATTTTCCCCAAGAATGGAGTTCAAGTGTTTTATCAAAATTATTTTCCATCTAAGATAATAAAGGTTTCTATTTCTATCCCTATTATTACATTGATTTGATTATGTTTTGATGGAATTATATTTATTAATTCCTTTATCTTATATGAATTGTTTTATGATGTCATGATGTTTAAGATTCCCATTTTTATTACATGGGTTATGCTAGGATGTATAGTTTATGATTTTGTGGCACACATAAGAATGGTATCATTATGAGATTGTTGGGACCTATATCTCCCTCCAATGCATTGGGAAAAGATTTTATATCTCATGAGATAGACATGGCTGGAACGGCAGGTTAAACCGGTTCAGTGAAACATGACTAAAACAAGGAGTGAACTCGGTTCAGAAATGGACTTTGTCCACTAAGATAGTCTTGGAAATGAGTTCTGACTAATAAGAAATAATTGTCTATGATTATGTGTGTATGACACAAAGTTTCATGTTTTTATTTATGATTATTGAGATTTCATTTCACTACTATGATTTATCCCATGTTATGAAATTATGCTATCTTTTGTAGGTTAAGATTTCCAAAATGATATGTTCTTATGAATATGATGTGATTGATATTTCTTTTGTTTACCCATACTGAGCATTTGAGCTCACCCTTTTGTATGTTTTCTTTCCCCATGTTAGGAAGAGGCTTATTAAGTAAGATATTCCATAAGGGACTATATATATAATGAAATAAATGGGAGACAGTGTAGATGCTTTATGAACCAGTTGTTTATGTTTCCTAGTTTCTAAAGACACTATACCTATACGGTTCTTTCATGGTTTTGTTATATGTTGTAATAAGTATGCATCAATTTTGAAGTAATAACAATTTATGTAATGTATGGGTCGTTATAGTTGGTATCAGAGGAAAGGTATAGTCAACCTTTGGAAACTAGGATGTGAAAGCCTTATTAAGAACCCTAAGGAAAAGTCTAAGCATAGAACACAATATTAGTGTTTTAGAAATGAAAATGAATAACATAGGATAAGACCTTAAGTGTGAAATTTTATTCTTGATTATGTGGTTTTCTGATTATAATTTGTGTTGCTCACACTATTCTTCTTGGTTTTAGTCAATGGATGGAACCCGAAGGAACCGTGTTAATGCAGAATGCGACGGGCAATGCAATGATTGTCCCACTGAGCAACCAAACGTTATGGGAGCTGGAATGAAAAATCTTGTAGCCATGCTCACAAAACATTCTCAAGCTATGAATCATGCAGGGTTTCCAAAAGAGAAAAGGAAGGAGCAACATTCTGTTGAATCCTTCATGAGGTAGCGCCCACCTTTTTTCAGCGAGGTATTGATCCATTAGTTGCAGAACAATGGATAAGTACTACTGAAAAGATATTTTCAGTTCTTCAATGTTCTGAACATGATAAATTCATCCTAGCAGTGTATCGTTTGTAAGGATATGTTGATCAATGGTGGAATCTTATTAAGAATACGAGGCAATGGGATGAAATTGAGTCCATGGAATGGGATGAGTTCAAGAACTTATTTTTCAATAAGTAATTCCCTCGTATTCTCCTAAAAATGATGGAGAAAGAGTTTCTTGAACTGAAGAAAAAGGATGATGAATCTATTGGTACCTATGAATCAAATTTTACAAGACTTTCAAGGTACGCTTCTGGTATTATTATCCCACCTGAGAGTAAGATCGATCGATTCTTTAGTGGCATAAAACCAAGTCTTAGAATGGCGTTATCCATATGGTACTTCAATAGCTACGAGGAAATCGTTTGATGTGCTCTCAATGTCGAGAAGGAGATTGGAGTAACCCATCAGTCATATGGGTTTGATAAGAAGCGGAAAATGGAATTCAAAGGAAAATCTAAAGAGCACACTGAAAAGAAGATGATCTTTCCCTTATGCGCAAAGTGTGGAAAGAAACATGGAGGGGGGTGTCTTAAAGGGACAAGTAAATGTTTCAAAAGTGGAAAGGAAGTTCATCGGGCATTCGAATGCCATAATGATGGGAAGAATATGTCTAATGATGCAAAAAAAAATAAGGGACACACAGAATGAACCTACTACACATCAATGTTTCAAGTGCAAGGAGATGGGGAATTATGCCAATAAATGCCCTAATCCAAGGGTTGTTGATGATTATCGACATCAAAAAAATATTAAGCCTAATGACAAAGGAAAGTCACATGCAATTTCTATCGGCGATGTGGTGTACGATAACGATGTGGTGAAAGGTACACTTACTATCCACTCTATAGTAGAAAATGTTTTATTTGATTTTGGATCCACCCACTCTTTTATTTCTGAATATTTTTCTAAGGGTATCACCGTATTACCTCAACAATTAGATGTTGAGTTATCTGTGAAAACACCTAATGGCACAACAGTCACATCAAAAGTTTATAATTCTTCCCCGATTGAAGTTTGTGGGAAAGTGCTTCCTGCAAATCTTGTGATCCTTCCTATAGTGGAATTTGATGTGATTGTTGGAATGGAATGGATTTCTTTATATAGAGATCATATCAATTGCCAAAGAAGGGAAGTCACATTTCATATTCCAGATCAATTTATGATCATCTATCGATGCAAGGATAAACATAACCTTCCTGTGGAAATTTCTTCCATCTTATGGGTCTTGATTCCACATAATGAAGTTTATTTATCTCAAATGGTTGGTGAGAAACTCACAATTAAGAATATATCCATTGTACGGGAGTTTGATGATGTCTTTCCGGAGGAATTTCTAGGTCTTCCACCAAATCATGATGTTGAGTTTTCAATAGAACTCGTACTGGGTGCTTTGCCTATTTCAAAGACACCTTATAGAATGGCACCAATTGAGTTGCAGGAATTGAAGAAGCAACTCCAAGAGAATATCGATAAGGGATTCATACGCCCTAGTGCGTCACCTTGGGGAGCACCTATTCTATTTGTTAAGAAGAAATATGGATCAATGAGACTCTGTATTGATTATCGAGAACTTCACATGATCACTATCAAGAACAAATATCCTCTCCCATGCATTGATGACCTTTTTGACCAACTACGCAGAGCTCAATACTTTTCCAAGATTGTTCTTCATTCAGGGTATAATCAATTAAGTGTCAAAAGGGAGGATATACCAAAGAAGACTTACCGTACAAGGTATGGACACTATGAATTTATAGTGATGCCATTTGGTCTTACTAATGCCCCTGATATCTTCATAGATCTGATGAATAGAATATTTAGAGAGTACCTTGATCAATTTGTGGTAGTCTTTATAGACGATATTCTTGTCTATTCAAATAGCAAGGAAGAACATGAAGATCACTTGAGAATTATATTGAAGACCCTGAGAAAGGAGAAGCTTTATGCCAAATTTACCAAGTGTGAATTTTGTCTTCAAAAAGTTGCATTTTTCGGTCACATAATCTCAAAAGAGGGGATATCTGTTGATCTAGAAAAAACATAGGTTGTTGAATGATGGTCGAGACCAACATCAGAAACTGAGATCCGAAGTTTTCTTGGATTGGCTAGATATTATCGACTTTTTGTGAAATATTTTTCATGATTATCTAATCCACTCACCAGGTTGACTCTAAAAGGAGTTAAGTTTGTGCGACCGGATGAATGTGAAGTGAATTTCAAGGAGTAGACAAGAAGGATATCCAGTGCACATGTACTCACACATCCTTGTAGTGGAGAAAGGTTTGTGATCTATAGTGATGCATCCAAGAAGGGACATGGATGTGTTCTCAGGAAAAATGATATGGTGATAGCTTATGCCTCACGACAGTTGAAAATCCCTGAGCAAAATTACCCAAATAATGATTTGGAGTTAGCAATGGAAATCGTTGCATTAAAGATTTGGAGTCATTACCTTTATGGTGAAAGGTGTGATATTTATACTGATCATAAATGTTTAAAGTATATTATCACAAAAAATGAGCTGAATATGCAACAAAGAAGATGGTTGGAGATGATTATGGATTACGACTGCTCAATTCATTACCACCCTGGGAAAGCAAACAAGGGGGAAGATGCATTTAGTTGACATGACCATGCCAGTTTATCAATGATGAGGATCACAAAAGATCCAATATTTTTGGATTTACAAAGGATGGATCTTGGAATTATAATGGAAGGGGAAAATAATATTGTTCTCCAATGAATGTTCAACCATCTATACATGTGAAGATTAAAGAGGCACGGAAATAAGTTGTAGAGTTACAAAAGAAGCTGAGAAATGTTCCTGAACTCAACCTTGATTGTGATGGGATAATAATGTTCAGGAATCAGGTTTATTTTCCTCCCATCCCCGAATTAAAGGAGCTGCTGGATGAGGCTCATAGTTATTCATTCTCTATTCATCCTGGAAGCACGAAGATGTATAGTGACCTGAAAGAGTACTTCTGGTGGGATGGAATGAAAAGAGATGTTGCTGAATATGGCTCTCGATGCTTGTTTTGTCAGAATGTTAAAGCTGAGACACAGAAGTCTAAGGGGATGTTACAACCATTACCCATACCTGAATGGAAGTGGGAAAACATCACTATGGACTTTGTAATAGGACTTCCTAAAACATCCAAAGGCAATAATGCTATCTGGGTCATAGTTGATCGTCTTACAAAGTCTGCACACTTCATTGCTATTAGAGATGATTTCTATATGGATCAGCTTGCCAGGATATATGTAAAGGAAGTGGTAAGATTTCATGGAGTACCACTTTCTATTATATCTGACCGGGATCCGAGATTTACCTCGACGTTCTGGCGAGGTATTCAGCATACTTTGGATATAGAGTTGAGTTTCAACACTGCTTATCATCCTCAGATAGACAGTCATTCTGAGAGAATAATTCAAACTCTAGAAGATATGTCGAGAGCTTTCTCTATGGATTTCAATGTTGGTTGGGACCAACACCTACCTTTGGTGGAATTTTCTTATAATAATATCTTTCACTCTAGTATTCATATGGCTCTTTATGAAGCTCTCTATGGAAAGAAATGCAGGACTCCAACTTGCAGGGATGAAGTTGGGGAAAGAAAGCTATTAGGACCTGATCTCGTTGATGAGATGGCAGAAATGGTCATATATATTCAACAACACATAAGAGAAGCTCAGAGTCAACAGAAAAGTTATGCCGACAACTGAAGAAAAGACCTAGAGTTTGAAGTGGGTGATAAAGTGTTCTTAAGAATATCTCCTTGGAAGAGGGTCATGAGATTTGGAAAGAAAGGGAAGTTGATCCCTAGATTTATCGGTCCTTTCGAAATACTGGATCGTGTTGGGAGGTAGCTTACCGATTGGCGCTTCCACCGAATCTATCTCAAGTATACGATGTGTTCCATGTATCTCTCCTGAGAAAGTACATACCTGAACCTTCACATGTACTCAGCTCAGAAGTTGTAATGTAGGAGAAAGATCTTTCTTATAAAGTATAGTCGATAGAGATTCTGGATCGTAGAGAAAAAGTCCTACGAAACAAGACCACTCGCTTGGTGAATGTTTTATGGAGGAACCACCAATTAGAAGAAGCTACACGGGAGCTTGAGGATATGATGAGGGAGAGGTATCCTCATCTGTTTGTTACAAAGTGACGAATTTCGAGGGTGAAATTCATTTTAAGGGGGGTAGAATGTAACACCCGAGACTTTTATGAGATATATTTTGTTTTTATGTTATATAAATCATGAAAGTAATCTTTCACTACACACAACACTAGCTTGGCTTTCTTTACACGCAACTGCAGCCTTCCTCGATAGCTTGCGTCGTACGCAATACCGAGTTTCACTAAACAACGACATACTATTAAAATATTATTAAAACTAGCCATTATGAATAGTACTAACTGAATTTTGAATTTTATAACATTTTAATTCAACTTATACATTTTCTAGAATGAGGTATAAAAGCAAAATCAGTTTTTTAGGATAAAAGAAATATTTTTCAAAAAATACAGTTTTGCCACCTTTTGATGGTGTACCCACATTAAATCTAGTTTTTGACATGTTTATAAGTTAAATTTGACAAAATAAAATTCTTCTTTTGAATGAAGGAATAAAAATTTACTTTGGATAAATTTTTGTTATTTTGCTGATAACTTTCATATTTTGATGAATAGTAAAAATACGCTAATTTTTAATTAAAAACAAATTTTTTCATTGAGATAATTTATATGGATAAATTATAATATTGAATGGTTTTAAATTATAAATAGAATATAGTTTTACCATTTAATATAATGTATGTCATTAGCAATAATTTTACATTGAATTCATATGTAAAAACATTTCAATCTTTGGCAATGTTTTAACTTCTAAAACCCGTTTTCTTAACAATGGGATTTATTTTAAATTAATTACTACAATTTATATGTTTCAAATTTTGAAAAGCGGATTCCATATTCAGAATCAGTGGTTCCCAACTATATTAATAGGCTAATTTTTATTTTTGGGCATTATGAATAGTAACTATGGTAAATTTTATTTACCATAGTTAAAGGTAATTCGGGTAATTAAGGGTAAATATAAGATTATAAAATTACCCTAACACCTTCCAAAATTCTATTGGATGACTAAAAGTAGACCCATATCCCCTAAGGGTTGGGTTTGATTCATTTAATGGACTTCTTTCCATGAAAATAATTTACTTATTTTTAAAACCAATGAATGTGACAACATGTCACTTTGTTAAATCTTATAAGTATAATAATTTTAATTTGGTGATAAACATAATGCAACATAGAAAATTAATAGTTTCCAAAAATCTAATACAATTATCTACATCATAGTAATTTATTTAGAATTTTTAGGGATTAAATAATTATCATTAATTATGACACAATAGTGATGTTGAAATTATTTTATTAATTAAAATACCAAATAAATTGCTTTAAAAATATTAAAATAAATATTATATGAACTATTTAATGTGATACACTAATTTTCTAGACACATATGAAACTTTATGAATCTATTAAAGCTTTTAGTTCGATCATATCTTCTGTATATATTTTATTTAAATTCAAATAAATGAATAGTGTCAAAATTGACACCATTGTTATTTTATAAAAATAACATATTATAAATTTTTTTTAAAATCACAAAAATATTTAAAAATTATAAATTAAAATTTATATGGTCTAAAATGTCCTAAAGTGTCAAATTATGGAAAATTCACAACACATATGTAATTATTTATAGTAATTTAAAATTTAGAATATTATTACCACAAATAAAATTAAATTGATAAATAAGGATAAATCAAGTTGATAATGTTTAAAATAAATTCCTAACATGTCTAAATTTTATTGGTTGATGAGATTACAACAATATCGCATCTAAGATTCGGATATGAGTCATTCTGGAAGTTTTTATGTGGGGTTGGGATTTAATATAAACTAATATTTCTTATATTTCCAAAGGTGCCCCTCTCCTCCCTTATAAAAGGGCACCTCCTCCCTCTCTTCCTCACACGAATTTGAGCCTTCAGTATTGGCCAACCCCCTTCCCATTTCACTTCCCCACTTCCTTAGAAACCTACCAGAGGTACTGGTCTTATCAAAAGACCAACTCTAGTGCCTTAAGAGAATATTTAAAGGAGGCACTTCGAGAAAGAGGTAATACCTTCTACCGTTTTCTTCAAGTTCCATTCTTCTTTTACTCCCTCTCCTTTAGTTGTTTCATTATGAGGTAATAACATCAGTATCACTCATATACTGATATGTTATTATAAATATGAAACTACCCTATTTCACCTCTTATCCAACCTACGGAAAACGAAATCACCGCGCGTGCGTACGTACAGAATACCATCTCCACGCCGTGGTGTAATCTATTTTCCACCACCACATTTCTTGGATGGGTATAAGGGTGAACGTAATGAATATATATGATTATTGTAAAGTGGTATAGATTCTGAAATAGTATACATACACTCCAATAGAATTCCACGATCATGGGAACGATATCATCGCTCGTGCGTACGTACGGAATACCGTCTCCACGATGTGATGCGATTCGTTCTACAAGATCTTCATTTCATAATGATTATATAAATGAATTTAATGAATGAATATGATATATATTACACTAATACCATTCTATAAATGAGGTATCTATAACCTAAAGATAAGAATAAAAATTTATTCAACAAACACGCATAAGAACAAAAAGTAATAAACACCCGAATAACAAGTAGTAATGAAATATTACTAATAAGAAGCTATGAATATGACCATATATGATATCATAACAATAATTATGATTCTGTAATAAGTCAATAACATTATTTAAATCATTATACAAGAGGTTCAGACACTTACGAAGCAAATCGGACCTATGGTAAGGGAAAATCTCGCAATCTCAATTTTTATCTGAGATTGTTTATACTTCAGAATTTACTGTGGTGTATTTTATCATCCACATCCATGTTTCCTAAATATGTAATATTATTTCCATACACCTAAAATTTTTTAAATCCATTTTTACCCTTCCGTGATTTTTTAGTAAAAGATATGAAAGGAATCATTTTTCGTTTTTCGTACGAGGTACTTTTTGACATTTCCGACAAAAGTACGAGAAAATGTTTTTTTAACTTATACGACATGAATAGATTTTTAAAACATTATTTCCAAGAAGCTTCCCTTAAAAGTTTTCAAGTTAATTTTTAATCAACTTATTTTAATTTATAATTGTATGACATGTTAAGAATGGAAAAGTGTTTTTGAAGTAGAAAGGATATTTTCCTCAAGAATGGAGTTCAAGTGTTTTATCAAAATTATTTTCCATCTAAGATAATAAAGGGTTATGTTTCTATCCCTATTATTACATTTATTTTATTATGTTGTGATGGAATTATTTTTATGAATTCATTTATCTTATATGAATTGTTTTATGATGTTATGATGTTTAAGATTCCCATTTTTATTACATGGGTAATGCTATGATGTATGGTTTATGATTTTGTGGAACACATAAGAATGGTATAATTATAAGATTGTTGGGACCTATATCTCCCTCCAATGCATTGGGTAATTATTTTATATCTCATGATATAGACATGGCTGGAATAGCAGGTTAAACTGGTTTAGTGAAACCGGACTGAAACGAGGAGTGAACTCGGTTCAGAAATGGACTTTATCCACTAAGATAGTCTTGGAAATGAGTCTTGACTAATAAGAAATGATTCTCTATGATTATGTGTGTATGCAACAAATTTTCATGTTTTAAGTTATGATTATTGGGATTTCATTTCCCTACTATGATTTATCCCATGTTATGCAATTATGCTCTCTTTTGCAGGTTATGATTTCCAAAATGTTATGTTCTTATGAATAGGATGTGATTGATTTTTCTTTTGTTTACCCTTACTGAGCATTTGAGCTCACCCTTTTATATGTTTTCTTTCCCCAGGTCAGGAAGAAGCTTGTTAAGTAAGATATGCCAAAAGGAACTATATATATGATGAAATAAATAGGAGGCAGTGTAGATGCTTTATGAACCAGTTGTTTATGTTTCCCTGTTTCTAAAGACACTATACCTATATAGTCCTTTCATGGTTTTGTTATATGTTGTAATAAGTTTGCTTCAATTTTGAAGTAATAAATATGTATGTAAAGTATGGGTCATTGTATGTATTTCTTGAATTCCATCCTAAAGGAATGATTTATTAATAATAGTAATATATTATATTATAACATTTGGATTCATAAGTTGTTATTTTGAAATTTGTGAAAAAGAGAACATAAATGTAAAATTCATGCATAAATAGTATTAAATTCATAAACACAAAATCTAAGGAAATATTATCACAAAATAATATTTATTCTAATTAATTAATATACATTTGTAAATAAAATGTAAATTAGGAACTTTTTATTCAAATTGACTCCCAAAACATCTATGTAGTAATGAAACACTCACAATGTACCAAAATTATGACATATATATACATGAAAATCCCTTTTCATGGTTATTACCACTATATCCATATATTCCATATCCATCTTCTCTTTTAGTATCCGTAGATGGATGTATTTATTCAAAACATTAATATCTACACCATACAAAATTATTTGTATGTTATCATGTTCATATACATAATATAAATTTCATTCAAAATGTTATTTTTTATAATCATTATTTTCTTAAATCTCATTACAAAGGTTTTTAATAAAACTAATAATATTGAAGTCTATAATTACTCCAACTCCAATATCCCATTTCCAGTGGTTATGTTATTTCATTACTAATATATACAAGTGATAACATCCCCATGAACCAAATATTATAGTGGTATCATTATTTTGGAGACAAACATTAATCGAACATATATGTATATTCAATAAACACAAAGAGTAACTTTTTTGATAACATCCATACTATCTCTATAATATTCCAATATAACAATTTGATTATAAATCATGTAATAGTTGGAAAAATAAACATAATATTGTGGTGGGGTTATACCCTTCGTATGGTTACGTGTATAATGGATGAAAATATAGAATGAATAATGCATATATAAGTAGAATGAATAACCAATGATTGAATAATTACATATAAATATTGAAATTTTTAGGAAACTTATCCGAATATTCGAATAATCACATGGGAATCATTAAACTATTTCATAATGATGGAATATTGAATGTTTCACATCATAAAATTTTCTTCGAGGCCTTGACTAAGAAACTTCCATAAATGGGTAAGGCCTTGACCAAATACCCAACCTGTTTTGTCTCATGAGACTTACTATTAAATCAAAAGGTATTGTAATTTTTTTCCCTATATATAACATAATATTTAAAATTCACTAATCCTATAATTAAATGTACTAAAATCATATCTTGTAACCCATAGGAAACATCAACATCATTAACCTAGACTCGATTCAAGTATTCACATCCAAAAAGACCAAATAGGTTAGTATTAATAACAAACAATACCCAAAAATGATTATAATATTACATTTGAAAACAAAAATTAACATATAATTTTATTATGAATTTAATTATTCCCTCAACGATATACTCTCTTATCAATATTTGTAAAATTCTTGGATTAATAAGAATCGAAAAAAATAACAGAGCACATTTTCATAGTATGTGTTATGTACAATATATGTGATCCCGGATAAATAACCATGTTCAACATATCATTATAAATAAATTATCAGAAATTAAATATAATAAATAGATTTAAGATAAAAATTTGATAAATAATAATGAATATGAAAATTTAAATAATATAACACACATTCTATTTAAATAACATTTATATTATGATTAGATAATAGATAATAAATATGGAAATTTAGATAACGTAAAACACATTCATTTTAGATAACGTGATAATAAAAATTAAATAAATTATAATCAATATATAATTTTGTGTATCTGAAAGTGTGTTCCATCTAATAAAGAACCTGTCTATCGTGATTTGATAATGCCTAATCAATATGTAATCTTAAATAAAAGATAAAATATTCCATTTAATCGGTAAAATGAAAATGAAAAAGAATTCATAGATACTAACATTGAAAAAAATAATGGATAATAATAAATATAATCTTAATGAAAGAATTTATTAATTATATGATTATATGATCTGATGCATCATAATACCACTACTATGAATACAATGTAGAATAATTTGGTAACTCTTTGGTTGTAATACACTATAAAACAATTTACATATGTATGTACACCCGATAAGTCTACTAAGTCTACTAATGCTATGAGGTTCTATATGGAATCGATCCACACCCTTCTATTGATATCCAATGTATTGATCAGATATTGAATAATTTATTTATTTTATGAAAAATTTGTCACATTAATAAATTTACATATACAATATGGAATACGGTTGAATAATAAATTTCCATTTCAATCACATGTCATTAAATTTTAAATACCATGTATTGAAATGAAAGAAAATTTATTTTATAAGTAAAAAAATGTTGAATATTATTGAATGTTTTTAAAAAATGTAATGTCGAGGGAAAATTTTGTTCTAAATATTAAAATGGAAATTTTCCGATTTAAAAAATTAATCATGAATAGGAATATGAATATCTTCCTAGGATAAAATAATCAAATAAAATTTGGAAAAAAATAATGATTTTGGTATCCATAAATCGTATCGAATGTTTATGATATTTACACTAATTTGATGATTTCATCAATTAAAAGAAATAAAATATAAATTTCATTATAACATTATTGTGAAATTTATCTTCTAACCTTGAAAATATATTATTAATCAAAACCATACAATATAGTATAAAAATATTTTTTCTTGAAAAAAATTAATAATAATTTAGAAATATATTCATTCAGTAGTCACAAAATCTCAAAATTTCATTCATTCCATACATGTAAAACAATACTTTTAAATTTTTGTAAAAGTTGATCCTTATTAGGAAAACAGAATCAATATTTCTTTCAAAAAATTCAATAAAAATTGAAACATCTGTAATAATATCATTAAAAATAATTTTGGTAGTTTTAATATTGTTATCAATATCATTTGTACAAAATATTAATTTTAATGAAATATGATCATTGGCTGTATATATAAATAATTCATCATTTTTATAAGAAAATATTTTTAATATTTTTAAGTATAAATTTGAGGTAAATGGTAAGTTTACATAAAAGGATTATGATTAACTAGTGCAGAATAAAATTAAATTGTTTTATTAGAAAATTATCATGGAATTTCCTTGAATTGAAATTCATGAATAAACAATCCTGATTAAAATGTGATTGTAAAATAAACCCATAATAAGATCCTAATGATGATGTGAGAAATAGTCTAGGAAAAACTTATGTGAATCAAATGTAAATCATTATATAAGAAGTAGGAATAATATATAGGTCATTAATAATCCATTAATAAAATAATCATAGAATTAAAATGATGTAAACTAAGTAATATAACCCATTCAAAAGAAATTTTGTTTTCATATTATTTACTACTTGGTTATTTTCAAATCAGATACCCTTTTTTTAAATATTAAAAATTTTAAAAAAATTAAATGAATTATTTATTATTAATTATATGAAATTTAAAAATTGGAAGTATATTCACTGTATAAATCAGATTATGTGAATAACATTAAAATATCCTTTAATAAAGGTAAATTGAGAATAAGTTGATCACATCATGATTCCCTTTGGTTGAACGTTCCTTGATCTAATCTAAACTATTTTTAATCATGATATGAATTTATAGAATAACAATATTCATATTTATAATAAAATATATGACAATATAATATAATTTTACCAACAATATGTTAATAATATTTATTTAATTTAATAGTTTTGATTGGTAAAAGCCTTACTTTATCTTGAATGATTTATCTAGAATGTCATGGTTATTTGTAATAGGATTTTGATACCTAATCTATAAATTCATTATAATTTTATATGAATCAAATTGAATTATTATTATATATATATATAGTATCATTAATTATGGTTCTACACAAAAAATAAATTTCATTGAATTGAGGAGAGGGTAGGCCATACGTACACATGAGCAGTGAAAACATTCAATTAAAATTTAAAATAATAAATAATTTGATATATATTATTTTTTATAAAAAAGTATCATGGTATATATATAACTGAAATTAATTATTTATTTTTATGTAAACATTGAGTGAAGAAATAAACACATCCATTCTCGATGTGGTTGTTTATTATACTCATGAGAGAAATAATAATATTTAAAACAATATGTAATATAAAAAATTAATTTGTTTTTTTATAATTATAAAAGTATAAAAATATAATAATTATCATTTATCTATAAATTTAACCCATTATTTTAATTATTTTTTATATATATTACTGAAAATCATTTACATCTGTTCATGATGTTGTATTCAACCACACACATGATGAATGATATTATTTCCTAGTAGATAATGGAGGAGATGTGCAAATATCATTAAATCTGTACAATAATATATCATTATGGGTAATAAAATATTTCTATTATATTTTTTGTGTTATTAAATAATTTATGGTGGAAAAATAAGAAATAATATCAAGGATCTCTATAAGGATAATTATCATCTCATAGAGGAACCATCCCTAGATCTCCACTTATGTAAAATAGCATAGTTCATTTGAAAATTCCAGAAGAACTATAATTCCATTTTTAGGGATATATTTATAATGGTTTGGGTTGACAAATAGGGATCGAGATTTTTTACAAAATAAATTTGGTAGGACCTTATAATTGTGGGAGAAATGAGATGCATGGATTCTTAAAAAAATTTATTCACTACATTGTTTTTATCAAGCATTAAATGAGTCATAATAGACCCTTATAGTTTGATATAGTCAACGTATGGACATAAAATGTGTTTTGGAAATGTTTTTAGTTGATTTTAATCATGATCATTTCAACATAACCACTAGAAATTCATTTTATACATTAACTACACCAACCCATTTATAATACACATAATTTTTATAGTGGTCCAAAAATATTTTGAAATTTTTATCTAAAATAAATTATTCTTATTCAAAATATCATACACTTTTTTGAAAATTCAAAAAAAAATTCAGAATCAAAATTAAAATTATAGTGACATACATGATGAAAAATTGGATATCCAAGGAGAAACTTTTCATATGTAATGAATGATTTAATATCAAATTAAAAAATGATATTAATTAAAAATAATAATATGTTTTGAATATTATTTTATTGAAATAATTATTATTTAAGACAAATTTAAAATATAATTTTTCATTTTAAATATTTTAGTCAAAACATAATTTTTCAATAAAATCTGTGTTTTCAGTAATCATCCAAAAATAAAACATTATAGAAAATTTCCAAAATAAAAGAATAAAATAATTTATATGGGATGAATCCAAATACGAATTATTTTTAATAATATCAAAATATTAATCTCGGTATTATTTAAATTTTGAATACATTCTCAATACATAAGGATATAACTTTCTTTAAGAAATAGAATTTTTCATAAAATGATTGATTTCAATTAATAAGATAAAATCTTGTATATAATCCATAGATATAAATTGAATATAATTTAAACATGTTTAGAAAATATAAATTTAATAAATTATTTATAAATATTACTACCCCGAATTTAATTGAACATTTATAATAGTATTTGTTTTTATGGTTATATTATAATTTGGGATTCCTTGGTTTTAAGATATCAAAGATAGTAAATTTAATGGAAGATAAATCATGGGTTATATAAGATTATATTTTCATTTAATATAATATATAAAATAAAATATAATTAGTTATTAATTTAGTGCATTTACAAAAAAACAACACCTCTTATTTAATGTTTCATAAATATCAATAATTTTTATATCAATTAAAGTAGAATATAGAATGTCAAAAATTTCCCTACTCCCACTAATCCAAAATGTCTAGAAAAACCTGGCTGATTGTACAATTACATAATATCCTTAGTAAATAATTTTATTCCACAACTTTTTTTATAAATAATATAATAAATTAATTTTATCAGTGGAAAATTTCTTTAGAAAAAAGAGAAATTTGACATCAAAAATACATATTAAAAATTTAAAATTTCCCCAAATACATAGGGTTGAAATTTCAATTATATGAAAATTTTAAAAAATTAAAATAATATCCAAATAATATATTGACTATGATGGATGAGATTTCATTCCATACCATGTATGTTAAAATAAATATTCAATTCATATTTGATGAAAAAATTCAAAAGTACATCTTTGGGAAAATGACAAAAAATATAATTAGAAAACGTATTATGTAAAGTTAAAATGAGTAAAATTACATTAATAAATAAATTTCTTATAGTAAAATAATTATTTTAAAAAATTTATTTAAAATATGGTCATGGAAAAATAATATTCTGGATGGTTGGAAGGAAGCCAATTTTCCAAAAAAACCCTATTTAAGAATAATGTGTAATTAAATTAAATATAATGAAAGGAAAACATGGTATATGAAATAATTTTATATGATAACTATGTTAGAGTTTCCAATGACATTAACTTATATGATATAAATATATTTGACCTTATAATTTTATCAACTCCAATTCATCACATTTTAAATTGATCTATACATGTTGTTTGTAAAAAACCTATGATACCTATGAATACTCATATTCAATAACTATACATTGGAAAATTTATTTCCTTTGATAATGTATTGAGATATTTGAGTTCTCATCAAAATATTACAATAAGTGACACAATTTAATGAAAATATATAATGGAATAATATTTATCAATGTGATGCACTTGTTGGAGTTGAAATTTCTATCCAATTGATTATTGTTATCCTAAAACATAAAATCCGACAAATATAATTATTATATACAATTAAAATCATGAATTTAATAAATATTTTTTTCTGTAGTAATTTTTTCAATTCCCCCTTGTGACCTGATACAATAAAATTGTTGTCCTAATATATCATGTTATATTAGTTAGGGATTTAGAAATTTTTTATTTTCATATTATCCATCTCCATTCACTTTTAGACACTATAAAAAATGACTTATACCAAATGAATCTTATTGACAGAAAATATATCACTTGGTAAAAATGAGTAATTCCAAATGATATTAAGTTCTATTTGTCATAATTTTATGTATGGATGCTTGTTTTTTCAACCAGATATATCAATTGGCATTGATAATTCCTTTCTAACATATCTTTTAACAAAAGTTAAATCTATCACATTATAATACTAATACATTCACTTTTTTACCAACAAATGAATTTTTAAGTAATAATATAAATTACAATCAAATACTTTAACATTAATATAAATTATTACAATAATTAATTAAATAAAAACAATGATTTTATCTATAACCAATAAAGAGTAACCAATTTCTTTTATATATTTTTATTTTTATGACCAAAGTCAATATTCACTTTTTCTGATCATATAAAAAATATCTCCTTAAATTCATTATATTTTCAATTACTTCTAAATATCAGTATTGGGTATTTTTTTTAATATTGTTTGTTTAATAAACATATAAATATTTTTTAGAAAAAAAATCAACTTAAAGCACTATGATAGGTTATATATTTACATATATTTTTTATAATCCCTATATAAAAGATAATTAAATTTTTTTATTTAAATTTAATATACATAATTAAATGAAATCAAAAAATAATAAAAAATTAATATTTAAAATTTATTAAATAAAATTCAGAAAAATCAATTTTTTAGTGCTGCTCGCTCCAGCTATTGGGTTTCTCTACTGATGTATTTCATGTCAGTCAAGATATATCCCTTCGTCTGGAGCTCCCGATCATAGGTTCCTCATAGATAATAAATCCATGAATTTTGAAGAATCATTCCAATTGTGGATGAAGTTCTCGGTTGATGGATAATTTGACGTTAGTTCTGGCCACTGTCGAGGCTATCAACTTTGGAGGCAATCAGTTTTAGATCTGTCTTCTTCCTGGATGATGTTGGATATAGTCGACGATGGTGTGGAGTTATACATCGTCGAGATGGATGATTCGATCAAGAAAGTGGCAATCTTGATTCGTTGATGTCTGGTTGCTTAAGATCTAGTCATGGATTCTTTATCTGTTCCCCTTGTAGTTCTTCAGAGATGTCTTCACCTTCATTCTGCAAAAAATTTTAGGAAGTGGATAGTAACCCACCGACAACGTTCTTGTGATCTATAATTTGGTGAATATAATTAAGAAATTCAACGTCCCAGAGAACCCTCACATTCAGCGTCAAAAGTGACCACATTTTTAGCTAGTGTATCAAACCGAGAAGACCATGGCATGCGATTGGGTATAGTGAGAAAACCAGGCGATGACATTCTTGGAGAATGTTTCTCTATCTTGATTGTCCTCACTCAAATATATCATTCACTAGTAACTTTTCCACAAAATTTAACCAATCATCCCTACAAAATATTTCAAACATGGCTATATAAGACATCCTTGATGGTGAACAAAGTAACTCCCAAACACAAAAAATTTTAAAAAAAATGGGCATGAAAATGCCATCATTTTTGGTACAATTATGAAAATTAAAAATCATCTACTGGGGGGATGTAAAATATTAAAAGACTCAAATATTATCTTTGAAGATTTTATTATGTTTCACCAAATCAAAAAATCCCCACTAAAATATGGGTACCCATCTTCCGATGACTTCATCTAATCCAAGAATATATCTGATTGATCATTTGAAAGTAGTTCATGCACCAAAGACATTATAGAACCCTCGATGCCTTCCCACTGCTCTTCATTAAACACATCATACTCTTTCACCTCCAAATGGCCTTTCATATTCCTTATATAAGAAGACAATACTTTATCATCATCACCCTATAGGCCACAGACAATATCACATTACCCTAACCAACTACCTCATATGACTTCCCAGTCACTTTTATCAGCTTTTCCTTCAACCTCCATATCAAACCACTAAATTTATCATCATCAACCACCCTCATTACATCATTGGATATTCCCACCCACCCAAAACTAATTCATTAATTATGTTAATCTTTGTGTGTTACTTTTATATCCATTCTATATCTACTAGACTCATCAATATTTGAGAATATTTTTCCATCAACTCTTGGGAAGACTCTGAGAGGAGGGAAGAAAAAGTGTTCAAAAATGAGTGAAATCCATTGGAAAGTGCCAAATTCAACTCCATTATAAATTCAGCATCACTTGAAACAGATATCATGCCTCCATCTTGGTCTAGAATGAGTTCATCTTGTTTTATAGAAGAATCTTTATGCTAATAACTGAATGGGGGATCCACTTTACTGATAAAAAAGAAAATTGAACTGTAGATAGATACACTTTTTTGTGGAACTCATTGGTCTTGTTCACATACTTCCATTCAATAATAATATTTTTTCTGAAATCATCATCAAAATACTCATAGGATCCATTATTATGAGTAGAGTATAATTATCAAAATGATTATTCCTCATCTTCAATCAACAGAGGGTTTAAATTACTTCTAATGAGTCAAAATTCATTTACATAATACATGTGTGGGCCACATAGTAGTAGTTTCGACTCTTACTAGAAAACCGAGATATTGTTATGTGAAATGGATCTCCTTTTGTCTCCTATAACATAAATCTTCCAATCATTAACCATTTTCAAATGTCTTTCATGTGTTTTCTTCCACTCTTCTGAAAAAAGTAGGTGGATTCATCCAGAACACCATGTTCCCTCTTCAATGATTCTATACTCTTCGAATATTTATTTATCATCAAACACTTTGAATATTGAAATTAGTCTTTAATGACTCTTATTCATCATTATCAGCAACAACTCATGAAACATCTTTATCATGTTATAGACAATAAATACATCAATTTTCTATGGCTCTCTTAGTAAAGAGAACCACTAAAATGGGACGAACACTAAGATATGAATCCATGTAAATGGTTTGGTGATGACTCACAGCCCCACACCTCAACCATGTGCATATGAGTTATATTTTAAAGGTAGGATCCCGGTAGGACAAGCCATGCATCAACTGGTAAACCAGCCATGGAAGCATGCCTCTGTATGGATCTCCCTTTTCATTCCCTTCAATTAGTGGATGCATCCATTCACCACTGATTTAATGTGAATGTACCATATGTGAGCCTCCTATTTTTCTTTCACTTATAACCCTCTCTTTGTGGTTCCTATTGGATTCCCAAAGAGGAAATATAGATGGACATAAAATTTTGGAAGAATTCTAGGAAAGTGTCCATCCTATTTTGTATCCTCCTCGTTAATTTTAGACCCCAGCCTCAACGATTCAGATTTTAATGATTTTATTTCTCCAATGATGTAATATTTATTCATCAAGTCATTAAAATCAATGATGGCCTCACCAAAATCATCATCTCCTACAACACAAAATGGTACGATTTTGGAACCAAATCTAGATTCTACCCTCACATACTTAGACTAATGTGGCCAGAACTACTTGTATTCCTTGCCCTTTCGATGGAGAGATTTCCTAATTCCCCAAGATGTAGTAGGACATGAGGCTTAGATGAAATAATTTTATGAAAGATCCTGGCTGAGCCAGGTCTTGAACCCATAAATCTTAATGTGTCAACCTCTAGTAGATCTTGTAATTTTATATATGTCAAGATCCTTACAATGGTCATTGGATGTGTTGAGGCTCCGAAAAATATATTTTTATCCTGAAATAAATAGGGAATAAATATATATATTTACATTCCTATTAACATGTGGAAACCAACATACAATTCCAGCCCTTTAAAAGGTATTATTTTGAGACCTTTCAGTACTTATACATTCTCCAGTGTTGACATCATCATAGTGCTAGAAACCACATCAATCCATTTGTATGATTCCAATTATTTTTTAAATTTAGAAATATTTTGTTTTCTGTAATATGAAACATAATCTTGGTTTTCTCTAAAATGATAAAATGTTGCAACAGAGATAGTTAGGTACAAATCAAAACCATTTTTTTAACTATTAAAATCAACATAAAAAGGTGCTCGTACTTCCTCTAATGTCAATAAATATTTATCCCCTAACTCTTGTGGGTTCCCACTAGTGGGAACCGCCAAAAGTTAATTTTTTCACCCCTATGTCCTTTCATATCATTTATTGGATATGAATGAAAACATGATCGTAAACGAGAGATTCATTATTGTTCCAACCCCATGCCCAACATGGCATCCTTTGTGTTTCCAAACACCTCATCCCTCTCTTTCATGAATGAACTTCTAATATGCTGTTGTTGAGGTGTTTTTAACCAACGTATGATAAATAATCCATGAAACTATATTTGAAATCCAAAAACCTTCTTTTCATGCTTCCATTGACTCAACACACAATGCTTGGAAAATAGACAACAAGATCCAAAGAGGTACTATGTCATTATCAATTAAAAAATGGTGTAGTTCTTAATTGAAATAATCTCTACTACAATATCGAAGTTAATACTGTGCTACTAGATTATAGATTTTTTTTGTTATGTGTCAATATTAATTAAAATTAGAGTCATTGTTAGTGGTTTGTGAATTACAGGTTAGATAATAATATTGTAATTTTTATATCATGCATTGTATTTTTCTCTTGTTATTAATGGTTGTCTTCTATTAATGTGGTCACCTGGTATTTTTTTAGTCACATGTTCATCTATTCATTTTTCTATTATTATCATTGGTCATTTTTATATCATCTTCTATGGGAGTTTTTGTGGTCATTGATTATATATTATTGTTTTCGTCACTAGATGGACAATATTTTGGATATGGTTGTTTCCACAGGTAAGACAATCCTCTTATTGTTGTCTGATTTTAGATAATTTTGTCACTTGTTATGTTTTGTTAATGAGTTCAATGGTTATTATTTGGTGTGTGGTCACAATTAAGATAATCTTATAGTTATTTTTATATCATTTATAGATATATTGAGTTAGTTTATATTGTAACTTGTTTTCCTCTGACTTAAAAGTATTAGTAAAAAAGTATATCTTGTAAAATGCTTACTCAAGTGGGTTTGTGTTTATTACATGTTTAAAATTTTTAATGCATTAGGTTGAAGAATATGATCGACATATGAATATTTTGGAATATTTGTTATGGTAAATCTTTTAGTTGATGTTATTGTTTTTTACTATGTTATGTATTAGTTATTCCAAAATGGATTCAATAATGGTTCACGTTTTGTTATAGTGTTTGAATGAATCATTTAATTTCCATAACTGGATGAAAGTTTGATGTGTAGTTTCCATAAAATATTTGTGTTCATATCTGTTGAATTTGGTATTTGCAATTTTCTTGTAGTAGTTTCAAGTTGTGCTATGGTGCGGTTATAACTGGTTTTGCATGGGGGTGTTTCTTTGGAATCATAACGAGTGACCCTGATCAGTCTGTAACATGATGGATGGATGCATGATGGTATAAATTTCTTAATCGATGTATATTATATTATAATTTAATTAACATGTTTATCTAATTAAAGAATGGATTTTTTATCCTAATGATGCCTCTTAATTTTTTCTAGTATGATGATTTAGATTGGTTTTTGGCATCATGATATACATTTTGTAATGGTTTTTTCATTTTGGCGTTGTGAAGATTTATTTGTGATGGTTCCCACTATACCCCTAAAAATGGTTAATATATATAATAAAATATTTATATTATAGGATTTTTATATTTAATATAGTCACCATTTCTATTGAATTCTCAATTGGAAAGTATCTCTATTATAAATTAAAATCATCTCTACTAGATTATATCTTATGTTATTTCTTTGACACGATTTATCAGGCATTATTAATGTTATACCATGTATTTCAATGAAAAATTTTGATTATTTTTTTGTTTCTGTGATCAAAACACTGGTTGTGATGGTGCATGTCTATTGTGGAGGAAGCTGGGTCAGCAGTTGCTTCAAGCATAGAAGGGTGGTCCACTACAATCAAATAGATCATGGATTTGAAATTTAACTACAATAGATAACATGCCCTATGATGTAATGGGGATTCCATGACAACGGAATCAGATGTTTATAAGGAATAGATTGCAGATGAATTTTCATTGAGATCAATGTAAAATCGTAGTGTTTGAACATGTTTGAACATGTTTTTATTAAATTCCATTGTGTTTCATTCCTTTTGATGAAATTTGAACATCTATATTATATTTCATCGTGTTTTCTAAAATACTGTCTTTGTTTTTTATTATTTCATATAATCTAATTTTATGATTATTTAATAATTAATATAATAATAAATTATATATAATTATTTTAATAAATATAATATAATATTTTAACAACAATTATTGGAAAACAAATGCCCAATATTTTATTTAAAATATAATTTTAAAATATATATTAATTATTAAAAAAATTTATATATGAAATAATATTACCTACAAATATATTAATTGTATTAATTTGCTTCTAACCATTTTTACAGAATGATATATTATCTATTGGTATTATTATAATTACAAGAGAATCATTTTATCTATCGAAAAAATATTAGGGACAATGTTTTTACCATAATTTTAGCGACATGACAATTTTTTTGGTAAAATGTTTACCAAATAGAAAATTAACATTTACAAATAGTTATACCGCTGTTGGAAAATTCTAATTATTTTTTTGTGAGTCCCCATCTAAATATGTAAAATATGAATTTATCATAAATATTAAAAAAGATTATATCAACATTATTTTGATTCAAAATCAAATTTCAAATATCTATTTCATCCATATATAATTTTATAATAACAATACATCAAACTCTTATAGATTTATATATCATATGTTTTCAAAAATACCTATATGATTGACAGTTTTAAAAGAATATACATCTATTTTAATGTGTGAGGAGATCAAATAATTATATACATAAATATTAAATCATATTAAATGAATATTAAATACATATGAATAACACATTCCTATGTAAATAATAGTTTAATGACTTTGAATATGGGATACCAAATAATCATATTTTATGACAAATCTTAAACATCTCATTTATTCATATAGTTACCATATTAGTCATACTTTAATTAATTCCCTTCTTTCTATCATAAAAAATATAATAAATGGTGTGACTATATTCCAAGTAACAGATAATATTTGAGAAATTAGTCGGTGAACATTTTTTGGAATGACATATGAATTAGGGTATGATAACATGACCATAACATGTAAAAGCCTAAGAAACATTTCATGGAATATATATAATAAGTCATTGAATATCAATTTTCTCAAAAAGTAATATGTGTTATATAAGTGTAGAATAATAAATTATAAATCTTGATCGATAAGAGAATATTATACCCATTACATATATTTTTTTAGAATAAACATCAGAATAAAATTATTCAAAATACGTCCCCAATTCTAATACTATCATAGTACATGTGGACTCATTGCATATTTTTTTCACTCTCTATTCCCATCATTTATATGTGATGGGTCTCTGAAAACACTATAGTAGTGGACATATTCCCACATGGAACAGGATTAATCCCAATTCCAATTTATAATTCATATTAAAAAATAAATATTTACAAAATTCAATAGAGTGTTATATAATTCAAATCCCATTAAAAAACTATTAAAACCATACTTATGTGATCCATTAGATCATAGAAAAATTAATGATCTCATCATATCATAAAAAACCATAGAAATGTAATAGAATTCAAAAAATATTAATATTAAAATAATTATCACAATCTATACGATGGTTTAATGCAGATGGTATCATGTCACAATATCCTCATAGAATCATGAAAATCATTATAATATGTGGAAATTTATTAATAATAAATTTTTTTATAAAATTTAATAAATTATATTGAAATGATGAGAAATTGTACAATTTAGTTTGGATTGTTTTTAAAAATAAAATTCCTAGAAATTTTGGAATATGATTTTCTTTATAATTAATTATAAAGATGAAAATGAATCTTTATGTAGAACTAATGACTTGACAATATAATAATATACTCATGTCGTTTATGATAAAAGTTAACATTCCAGTCACAATTCTGTAATAAATAAAACAAATATTAAAAAATCTTTTAAAAAGTATTATTTATAAATTTCTAGTGAATTTTAATTAAAGTATAAAATATGGTATAAATAAATTTAATTATTGGTAAAAAAATCCAATAAATAATTTAGTGAACAAGGATATGGAAAAAAATAATTCTTTGGCATAATTGTTAATTTGTACATCTTTCCATAATGAAATTTTATTTTTAATTACAATGTGTGTAGAATGAAAACCCTACAAATTAAAATAGGTTAATGAAATTGATTACTCTATAAAATAATAATACTATAATTTCCCTCATTGAACATTTTACATAGACGATGCCAAAAAAATTATATTTTGATAGAAACCGTTACCTCGAGATAATAATTTCACCATACACCCTCTTAACCTCATTTATAATAATTTTTTTTATACATTTATTAAACATAATTATTTATTTGTTTTATAAAATATATCATTCCAGTTTAATTTCTTTTAAAAAATTTATTTACAATTCTTTATTAAAATCAATATTTTTTTGATATCTATATTGTTTCCCAATATATTTTCTATTCGAATGTTCACATCCATAAATATTTTTCATATTATCATTATCTCTAGAATCATAATCAATTCATATATCTCTAATATTTTAATTATATAAAATTTAACAATAATTCATTAATTGTGGAGATGTAAACTAAATTACATGACTTTATGGGGAGGGTAGTCTGTACATACACATGAGTGGAGTTTTGATTTTATAATGATTTTAATTATGGAAAGTTAATATAGAATATATATTTAATAATTCATAAATACATCATAATATATATATATATAGATTCATTAATTCAATCCTTATTTGAGAATATGAAAAATAAATATCATCACTTTGGGGAGTCGTTTGTCCACAGATATACACAAGGAACATTATCATTTTCCAAATGATGAAAGACTAAGATGTTTTATAATATTATATTTTTAATGAATCAAGAAGATGTTATTAAAATCATTTATATCCTAAAAATCCATCTATATAACCATCTAGGAATGATGGTGATGTAAAATAAAATACATCACTTTATAGAGACGATTGTTCATATATACCCAAGTGTGATGTTTTTATTTACCATAATATATATAGAATATATGAAATTAATGTATCATTACAAATATTATTATTGTATGGATACAATATTACTAATGCTAAAATGGTTATAGAATATTTATAGGGGTTTACGAAATAATGAAACTCGAAAAGGATCTATAATCACAATTACATGTTCATTAATTATAATATATTATAAACCCTCTTAAGCATTATTTAGATGATAATTTTTTGAAATAATGACCTATATTATTTTTTTGGAATGTGGAAATGTATTTTATGAGTTTTTGGGTGATCTCTAGAGCTCAAGTGGTGTGTATATGTGAGAATACAAGGTGGCTTTATTAAAGTGATTTGGGTGAATAATTTTAATCACAAGAAACATATTTATATAATACATGAGTTAATTAAGTAATGTTCATAAATATTATCATCTTTAAAATATATGAAGGGTGTTTTAAAAATAATATTACCGAATGAAATTTAAGCCATTTTTATAATGTTTTTTTTTCAATACATCTTAGAGTGAAAACTCATATAAAAATTATAACCCATAAATTGGAAAATTTATTCATAAAATTAATATCATTACAAATGAATTAAAATAACATTACATGATTTAATAGAATTGTAATTTTTATTTAAAATATAGATCTATTTTACTATATAACATTCTTTTGTGTTGAACTAACAATTTCTAAAATCATCCATCTATATTCATAAAATCCATTTATAGAGATGATTTATTTTCATATAGAAAAATTAGTTTTGTATCATTAAATTACTAATAAAAATATTTATATGTCACAACCCCTCCCTCTAAATATTCCCCTCCTATGATTCTAATGGATAAAGGGTGACAATGATCAACTGAGTCTCGCGTCCAGTAGGCCTCAGGTTAGCAGCTAGGACCAATGGAATTCATATCTCCCAAAATTGAAGGTATTACAATTTTTTAAACAAGATCATAAGATTTGATGGATCATATGCAAGAAAATCCAATAAACAAATAATATAAATACTAAAACCATCCAAAATTCGATTTTTAAAATAGATTTGGAGAAAATAAAATAAATTCTCCATTGTGAAGTATGGTAAAATTCTAAACCAACGACTCAAAAACTATCTCATACATGAGTTAGTATGGTCCAACACGGTCTGTGAGATTATGCTAGAAACTTAAAGATAGTTATATATATATATATGGTGACCATATATGTTTACTTAGTAGAAAAACCAACATTTATCATGCCTATATGAAGGAAGTATACTAATGCCCCTATGAGAAAAAAAACCAAACAGTCCCTAACATGCATACTAGCATACCCAACATCAAAAAAGCATACTCACCAAATAAAACAAGTAAATTAATGAAATATAATAAACAATGATTATAGGGTACCCCTCACAACCTTCCAACTAGTCAGTCTCTATTTCCTAACAAGAAAAGTCCCCAAGCTCTCACCTCTTCCGAAAGTACCATGTCACAGCCTACCCACAAACTCATAGGATTCCAAAACCAAACAATGTCTTGAATGAATGAAATTGGGTCATAAAGTACATGGAACGTCGGTCACCAAATCCATGGCCACAAACCACATCCCAACCCATCTGCAGACACCATGGCCACAATCCACATCACATCCCACCTATAGAAACATCACCCAAAAACCACATCACATCTTACCTTTAAACCCCTGGGTCACAATGCATATCTCATACCCAAGACACATAAGAAATCAAGAAACATATCTTCCCAAAGACACTTGGGACAACACAAAATGGAAGAAAATACCTAGGCCCCAGAAAATATTTCCTTCCCAAATAATATAGTGATATCACCCATAGGAGTGGTATAAGGGACAAGAAGGTGGCCATGAATCCATCATCCCACTGGGATGTTTGGAAAAGACACTCTCACCCATGATTATTTGGGTGTTTAGAACCTATTGATAAACTAGGGTGGGGTGCATATAGAAATCACAATAATAATACAAGTATATACATATATGTTTCTAGAAACTCAATCGCAACCCATGGGTTCCAAGAAAAAAATCAACTCATGATACCACCATGTTTTTTGCTACCACAAAATGCATAACACCACACAATAAGCCACAACCAAAATATAACAAATTACTACACAACATCTTCACATCCCTACTATTCAAAACCTCTCATCTATTCCATAAATCAAATAAAATGTCACCCTATTTCCCCATTACATAGATATGTTGATGTATCATATAATAATTAATCCATAACACCACCCTTCCTAAACTATGACACACAACCATTCTCACAGACTTAGGAAAACACATACCAGTGAGAACCCACATTTCACAACATAGCCACATCAGATTACATATGTTCCATGCATGTAGTTGTAACTAGTCTTCCCATCACATTACTAACTACGACGTAACACATTTATCATTTATTAAATGAGACACTTATATAAGTACACTATAATATTTAATGTCTTTATCACAAAAACCAAAATCCCGAGTCATCCAATCATAATAAGTATTTATATGAATTACTAATTTCCATATGTCAGTGTTCAATAGGAACCGAAAAACATGAAACCCACTTAGTCCACAAACAAGGCCCCCAATGGGTATCATTTTCCATGTGTCATTAGGCCCATTTAATTCACAAAATCATAACACAATATCAAAGCTATAAACACATGTGAAAAAAACCATTTTCTCCTCTATTTCAATTTACCAAATATTTATGTTCATTTATCCTAAAAAACCTTGAACCATAGGTGAAAATATGTTTATCGCTCATATATGTTGTAAAATGATGAGAAATAAAGGAAATCCTACCTCAAAGTTGTGACAATGATCATCACACAAAGGCGAATCACCAACAAGACCTCTAACTACCTCTCTTGTATGATCTTCATCCACATGAAGAATTCAAGACTCCTTGACATTAAAAATAAACAAAGACAGCCCCATTAGGACTAGAGGAGAATATTCCCCATCACATGGATAGAAGAAAGAGGATGTGATATAGACTTGAACTGAAGATACATGAATAATAGAGGATGAAAATTCCATATATCGAAGATAGATCCTTACAGACTGAGGAAGGTAATCTAGGAATAAATCTTTTGTGTAGGAATCCTAAAAAATACTATATAGGGTCACCGAGTCTCCTAGGGTCATGGTAGGGTAAATGTAGCTTCTCGGTTTGACAACCTGAGTACATTGTATTACCCATAAATGTTTTATTAGTGGGGTATTGCATTACATAGAATTCCGTTTCACACCATGAAATTCCCCATGGTCAACATCAATTAAAAACCCCATAGATATTTTATTTATTTTATTTTCCAGACCCTAAAAAACATCACATTGTTAACCAGCCTTGGAAAAGTTATGAAACCATCTTTCACATATTGTATTACAGTTACACAACATGTAAATCTTACAACAACATTACTACACTACCATCTCTTATGAAAACTCCTAGAAACTCCTCTGAACGACTCCAAAACCCATTAACTAGTAAATTAATCGCTTGAAAGGACACAAACCTATAAAACAGATACATCTGAAATGAATCTTGTCCTTGACAATCCATAACCAAGACAATGAGGTAAACATGGTCCAAAAAACACCTTGTGAGATACCTATCAAGAGTCCCTCCACAACTCAAGAACTACCCTCTACAAAAGAATACATCCAAATTGTCCATGACCACACTACACATAACCACTTTAAAACCATCACACCATCTATAATGCACGAACCGATAACTGCTATGACCAACAAACATGTATGTCATGGACACACAAATCATGGAATACCTTTCCCTATATTAAGATACTATCCGCTTTGGGTTCCATTGAATCACATGCATGTGTTTCATCACATCATTGTTAATTAATATCAATTAGGAATATTATCCTCCCTTATTTTTATGTCAGTAATTTATCACATACCACACGAGACACACCTCAAACCATGGGGAAAAATCTGATCATATAAAAATTGTGAAAAATTACATTGTAAACAAAATAGAGCAATGAAAAATAGAAAATAACTATGCATAGTAGTCACACATCTGTGTTTCTTGACCCTACCTACTCTCCAATTGAACATCGTTCCTCCACAACACACAAAAAAGGGAATAGCCTTCACACATAGAACCATCTCTTGATGATCATGTATTTCAACTAGATCTTCCATGAACATCATGTCATCCTTGATATTTAACTCTCCCCATTCATAAATGTAGGATTCATTGTGTATATACTTATAAGGTTGAGAGATGTGAATTAAGTGTTGTATTCTCTCCCACTGTGGTGGAAACCCTAACTTGTAAGATTCCTTGGCAACTCACTCCAATACCTGAAAAGTGTCTAACAAACCTGGGAGAAAACATATTCTCTCTTCCAAACCTATTATTCTCATGCTGGGGATATACCTTCAATAGAATTTAGTCCCAACCCTCCAACTCAAAGGGACTCCTCTTGCAATCGTCTTAAAACATAATCCAGAAATTCAATCCTTTCATCTTCTCGAGAAATAGCTGAACTATCTCTGTTTTTATCCAAACTAACTCAAGATGAAGAACATTTTATACCTAACTAAATGTCAACACACCGATGAATGATACAATATTATATACAAATATTACAATAGATCTACTATAATGTATGTGTGATAGTTATATTTATTAGAAAACTATAACTAGGGACAATTTCATAAACTAAATCATCCAAATTAGATGATGCATTCTCGCAACATGTCTTCCAACATATGGATAGTCTTCTCTATAATTCCCTTTTTTCAGGGGGGGGAAATAGTTTTGAGGTGTTTATAGGATCCAAAAAATGTTGTAATCCTCAATTGACTCTCTAGGTAAGACATGTGTCTCGATCTATGGAAATGGATCTAGGAACTCCATTTATCCTCATCACATCCTCCCCATACGTCAAGGTAGAGGAATAAACTTTTCCTGACTCCTTGACCTCTAAGAAGAGGGATGATTTCATCCACTAATCCACCAATTACCAAATGGATTCACAACCATCATGATATTTGGGTAACCCTGTGATGAAATCTACAAAGGTGTAATCCCATTTGGACTTAGTGCCTTACAAGGGGTGAAACAAACCACATGGAACATGGTGATTGGACATTACATACTGGTAGACCATGATTCTTTCCAGAAACTCCACTACTTCATGCATTATTCTGATCCATAAATACTGCATCCTCAAATCACATTACATCTTATAAATTTTTTGCTGTACAACTAAAGGTGAGATATGATAGTCATAATGGCCTCCATATTTCATTGTCACCATAACAAACATCTTCCCACATAATGACAACTAATTATGAAATTGAAAAGAACATATCCCTAGATCAACAGATTGGACAACATGATTGTGATTAACCAATGAATCTGATTGTACTCATTGATACTATTCCACCTACATCATATGATAATAAAAAGGATTAATTTGAAAAAAACAACACCTATTTCCACCCACTACAACATCCAAGTACAATTCTAGGACTCCTCCAATGCTCACTAAGTATATGAAGATTCATGAACAACCACCTTATGTGAAATTCTACATAAATCATCGACCATGACATTCCACTTTCGTAAGGTGGGAGATATCTCAAAATCAATGTCCGGATGATGCTCCATCAACCTCCATGGTCACCAGTTTAGATATAAATGAGAAAATATATTCCTCAAACTCTTGTTATCCATATAGACTACTATATTCTCCCCAATGAGGTAGTTTTACCACAATATTATCACAAACACAAATGATGGTAGGTCTAGATAATGGGTCAGATAGTTATGCTCATGGGTAGAAAACAGACTTGAACTATAAGAGATCACATCTCTCTTTTGTGACTAGATTAATTCCTTTACATATTGGAACCATCACAGAACACCTACAAAATCACACCTTTTTTAGGAAACTATAGTACTGGTAGACAAAAATCTTCCCCTTTAGGTAGTTGACTTCTTCTTGAGACTTCTCACTCCAAAGAATCTTATTCCTTCTTTGTCAAATTTGTTAATGGGGTGAAGAATTTTAATAAATTGGGTAGAAACCTATGATAATTACATAATTGAACAACGGAAAATCGATCCTCCACCACATTATGAGGGGATTCTGAAGAAAAAAATTCATAAAATTATATGGGTCTACTACTAAACACTTTTAAGACACTACATGCATGAGTAAATGAACCCCAAATGTCCATAACATACACTTGGAAACATTTCTATAGTGATGGTGGCATCAAAGAACCTAGAAGACAGTTTTGAGATACTCGATGTGCTCCCCCTTTTAAAATTGTGTACATTAAGATATCATCAATGAAAATGAGGATGAATAGATCTCAGAACTCATAGATAGCAGAGTTCATAATCACCATGAACATATCTCTAGAATTTGAAATGAGGAATGGCATGACTACAAACTCAGGGTGCCCATACCAGCACCTAAAGGCAGTCCTCAGTATATCGCACTACATCGCCCTCAAATGGTGATAATCAAAAAATATATTGATCTTATAAAGACAAATTGAACCTCTTAGTTAGTTGAGAAGATCATTTAACCTCTAAAGTGGCTAATGGTTCTTGATCTTTACTTCATTCACCCTCTAGAAGTGTATATAAAGCCTTGAACTACCATTCTACTTCTGGATAAATCAAAATTGAGCACCCCATGGTTACACATTTGGATAAATAAAAAAATTCTTCATCAGATCATCTATCTGAATCCTCATTTCTCGAAACTCATATAGTTCCATCCAAAAAGGATCCATCAAAATTAGAGAATCACCAAGTTGAAAATATATCCCTAACTCAATGTCAGTTCGAGGTGTTAGCCACACAACATCCATGGGGAAAAAATCTGGGAACTCTCTAATAACCACGATAACCTATACCATTTTAGTATTCACCAATTCCACCAATAGCTCAACCAAAAATGATTGATGAGTCCCCACATCCTAACAACCCACATGACATCTCCTCTCTCCAAAAAAAAACAACACACTCTCAATCAATTTCCAATAACATGACTCTCCTCTAGAAGAATTCGAAAATGGAATGAATGGATTAAAACTACTTGATTTTGAGGGTTAAGTCGTATGGTTTAATCTATTGAAATAAGGGATTTCTATTGGAGTGATGTAGTCCAATAATCAGTCTACATCCCCATCAGAAAACCAAAAATCTCGTTTTCCATTGACTGGCGTACTCAACACCACCAGAATGAGAAGCTATGCTATGTCTATTCCTAGAGTATTTTATAGTGCACGTAAAAAAATGAGTGCAAATATTCTGAATCAAATAATGAAGAAGAAAGGGAAATGAACAATATAATCATATCTATGATGACTTTTGGCCATGTTGATACTATGACATCAACCACATATCACTGACCACACCCGACTCCACTACCTTTCTGTTGATGACTGCCTCTATGACCATGTCTGTGTCGATTCACCTGAACACAAGGAACATCTTATGGTCGGTCACAACCTACTCTATCTTCCATTGATAGAGAAAATGCATACTTCCCCTACTACTAACACAGTATCACCGAAAACTACTAAATTGGCTGGTACATAACCATTACACATTCAATTAAATGAGGTCGAACAAATATTGGACACTAGGTATGACGACGCCTGTGAACTACAAAAAAGAAAGACACAGTTCTTATAATGACCAAACCATTTCTTACATAACTATTAAATCATTTTAAAGATAAAAAACATAATATTATTAAACATAGGGTATCCAAAGGTTTACTGTCTTGGGAAAACTAGGACCATACATAACAAATACAACCTCAAGCATAATCATTTATTTAATTTCTTCTTATTTAGCTTCTTATTGGCACTTGTCCTCTCCTTAGTACATGTAGAAACCAGAGGATATACATATAAAGGGGGGAGCTAGAAGCCCAGTAAAAGGATAGGTAAAAACAATATATCATGGGGTGAAAATAATCATAACATAGGAAAAAATCATTAACTTGAGAGGAAGGATAAATATAAGACATGAAATGTGGCAATGCATAAAAATGAAACATCATGTCTTAGTGGTTGAGTACCACACATACTTGTGAACCAGGATAGAATCTTTTTCACACATAATTTCACATTTACTCATGATATTCATCACTTTAGCCAATGTAATGGAGCACTGTATAATTCCGGGTGCACCCGTCGAATTGAGACATTTATATTGCGCTATATAATTCTGGGTGCAATGTCACATAATAACATTATCATCATCATGCTTTCCACAAAGAACACATATAAAAAATTATCATAACTAACCCATTGGATGGAATGGGTTTCATCTAGTAATAACATATTCATAATCTTTGGTTTCCCAAATTAAATAGGGAATAACATACATGTTACAAGAACCATCCACTTTGAGTGAGATATAAAAGGGGTGTTCTTAAAAGAGGAGTTCTTTTGGAAAACATTATTTTGACATAAAACCTAGTGACGAACATTTATATCCCAGAAATGAAATGAAAATGATGATGAAATGATATTTAAGGTGTAACCATATCAATAATGGAGTGAAATAGGGAGAACCTGAAGACGAAAATTGGGTTCGAGATTTCCCCTTACCTTGTATTGGAATGCTTCCCTCTCATTAATGTCTTGTGTAATGAAATTATATACATTAATTATAAATCCATAGCCTTGTGTAAATTAATATAGTTTATTTTGGTTTCATTAAGTTATTTTATGTGCCTTTGGATGAGTTATATAGTTTTAAAACATGTGTTTGAGAATGTTTGTTTTCATGGTTTTCTTGAGTGGTTCACCAGTATTCTTAAGTTGTAGTTCTGGTAAAACATGAGTAAACATAAAAATATGATAGTACATGTTCTTCATGATATTACATTAGTTTGAATGATCTTATAATGAATCATAATATATCCTTGTGGATGAGTCAATAGATAAGAATTAAATGATGATTGTTTGGGTTGATTTGGGTGGTTTTTAAATCACAACAAACTTGTTTCAATTTATCACTTAGTAATATGTCCATAAGTAATTTCCAGAACATTAAATAGGAAATAATACATATAACATATTCTGTTTATACCATAAAAAATGGTTTCATGGACAGATCTGAAGGTATCAAAGGAAGAATAATTCATTTTGTTCTTGAAGGTGATAAATTAAAACCTCACGAACAACGTTCTCTTTAATAAAAGGAAGAGGGAAAGGGGGTTGAATGATATAATCTCCCATTAGAATCATAAAATTAGAGTATATGTATAATAATGGAGTTAAAATACCATTTTAATGAAGATTTAAGGAGAGAGATCATGAAATGAACTTGAACTTGAAAGGAAATTAAAGGAGAAGAGGGAGAGAAATTAACTCTTAAAGCCTCCTCTTGAGATCCTCATTAATGAAGCTTGGATTAGTCTTTTGATAGGACCATAAGCTCTTGAACGTGGTAGAGGGGCTAGGGAGGATTTTTGGTTCGAGTTAAGAGAAATCATGGAGCTAGAGAGGTGTGAGGAAATGAGGGTGTGAAGGGTGGATTTTATAGTGGAGGGGAGAGGGGTTTCCATAATATAAAATTCATTAGTTTATTATTTCTTCCAGAGACAAAGAATAGTGACTATTCCATGACCAATAATAGTAATTTTATCTTGTGATCCTAAAACAAGTAGGCTTAAATCAGCACAACATCACACATGACTCTATAATTAACTTATTTAGCTTATTTTTGTAAATTACAATATTTCACTATTCATAAAAAATTCATGTATTTTAGAAAAATACCAAAAATTTACCCCAACCATTTTTTGACTTGTAGAATCCAAAAATGAAGTCCATTTTTCAAAAAAATCTAAATATTATTCATTTAATATTTAATTAAAATCATTATTTACATAAATAACAGTTCTTAAAAATTAAAAATGATTTTACTGTGCTTTTAAAAATTACATAGGGTCTTATATAATTATATAAAAGCTATAAGAAATTGATTTGATAAATAATGAACACATTTTAAGAAAATAATTTTTATTTTAAATTAATTAATTAATTAAAATTACTTATTTATGAGTTACAAAATACGAAAACGTTTACTATTGTCAAATTGTCACTTTCTATGATGTCTAAATTTACTATAATTATTCATGGGTAAGGTTACTCTTATGATGGATGATTTAATATTCATAAAGGGCATATTATGTCACGTCCCGACCCTACCCTGGCTCAAGCCGCTACTACCCCAAGCCCGCCTCCACAGGCGAGGGGCTGCAACTAGTGCCGAAGGCACAACAACATGTGGAGGCCTTTGCCTAAGAACCTTTACACACACACGCAACACACTCAATGCAAAAGTGCAGAGTAAAAGAAAAGAAAAGTAATGAAAAGTGCAACTACTATATATATATATATACAACAAATGTGCATCAACCTCTAAATAGTGCAAAGTAATAGCTGAAAGGAAAAGGAAAAAACACACGCCCAACCAGAAAAGGGGCCAAAACCTGGCAACAGGTAAACAAAAAGAAACAGCTGACGGGTCTCCCCCCTAGAACCCAGCTATGACCACCGCACGCAGTCCAAGCTCCCAAGCCCCTATGCCCCACTGAAGTCATGTTCCACCTATGTGTCGTCTGCAAGGGCACACCAATTGTGGGCCAAGCCCAAGCATGGGTGAGTATAAAAATACTCAGTACGATACCCCGAAAGCTCGATGGAGTAATAAATGAGGTACCAATGAGTGAGAAATAGAGAAAACAGGGAAAAGTAAACAAGTACAACCGAAAGTGAACTGAAGAGTACAGTGAAGAGTCTAGCTCAAATGTAAAAGAGGAATGAAGGTAGACTCGTACAGACACATTGAGCTAGAAACAGTGAGAAGATGAACTTCCCATCGAGTCTTCGCTACCTATAGCAGGATAGTAGACTTGTCCAACCATGATAAGCTAGACACGGAAAGCACGTGGCATACCCCGCGAGTCTTTGCCTCTTCTGGAAAAAGTGTAACCAAACCCAAGAAGTGGGTACTGGAACAAGGTATATACATATATTTATTCTCAACAAGAAGTCCGAACAACGTCGTAAGGGGATCTCCATCCCATAGCTTAGCCCAAGAAAATAGTAGCCCATAGTCCCAAAAGTACACCATCGATGCCCAGCATCCCGTATGTCTGCCCCAGACAATAATTCAATGATCAATCACCGCACCTCGACACTATCTGCTTTGGGCAGCACTGACCCGCCCACACAGTTTTGGGTCACGTCACAAGGACGTGTCTCAGTGGGTAAAGTGCTCCTCGTACTTGAGCGTTATGGTGGAACATCAAACCATAACTCGTCACTTCCCGACAGTAGAGAGGTCTTCTCAATGTCAAAGTCGTCACAACACTAACCCGTATAACCAAGGGTCCTGCTACGGTAATCAAGGAGGATAGCCACAGACTAGCCTAGTAGAAAGGACTGAGCCTGGAATGCCAGCAGGTGTCCCACTGCCCAGCCCTGGTGGACGGTAAACCTTAATACATCATCAGGCGACCCACTGCCCAGCCCCGCTGGAGGGTAGAACTGGAATAAGTCGACAGGCGACCCACTGCCCAGCCGTGCTGGAGGGTAGACCTGTAATAAGCCGACAGGAAACCCACTACCCAGACCTGCTGGAGGGTAGACCCTAAGAGGACTTCGGGTGACCCACTGCCCAATCTCTGCTGGAGGGTAGACCCTAAGTGCGTCGGGTGACCCACTTCCCAGTCTCTGCTGGAGGGTAGACCCTAATAGCATCGGGTGACCAACTTCCCAATCTATGCTGAAGGGTAGACCCTAAGAGTGTCGGGTGACCCACTGCCTAGTCTCTACTGGAGGGTAAACCCTAGGAGTCAGTGTGCAACCCACTGCGCAGCCCTACTGGAGGGTAAACCCGAAAAATCCAAAGAGTAACCCACTTCCCAGCCCCGATGAAGGGTAAAACATAAAACTGCTCTGGCCATCTCGACTAGAGGGTACAACACTGGCCAACCGAACACAGAATGGGTATCGCACAACCACAATACTCCAGAACAACTCACCCAAAAGCAGTTAAGTGCATGTTCCATCACTGGGTGTCACTAGCACCGCTATCAGCCAATCCATCGAGAACGAAACTAGGGGGACACCACTCAACATTTCTGGTCAAACAAACGAGCACAAAGCTAGGGGAAAAACTCCACCCTGATGGTCAATCAAACGAGCACAGAGGGACCCTCTACGTCACGAGAGGTCAAAGTACACAAAGAAGAACATGACACGCACATGGGGCGCACACGATGTGTGGCCCCATGTCAACCCCAACCAAGCGCACAAACATTCTTAGGTACAAACCACACTTAACTCCACGCGCTCTCGTATACTCCTAGAGTATATACCACATCTCTAGCTCTGAGGTTATCATGCCCACGACACCCCAACGTCAACACGAATGGCATAAATGTAACTTTTCCAACTTTCCACCTCATCGGCTAAGGCACATCCATCCACATAAATTCAATCATTTACATCACTCACACGGGAGTGCACGCAAACACTCGCCAAGGGCACGCTACAAACATGGTAGAAGGACCACCACTGGGGCATTTTCACATTTCCACATTTAACAAGATCATGCCAGAGGATTTGCACAACCAAATGGATCTCATCATTGTAATACTCGCAGAAAAACATGAGATATAGACTACGTACTTGACTCAAACAGATATCCGATGGAAAAGTCACCAACACAGCCTCACGCCCGAACGGTGTCCCGTGATCCCGAGCCTCGGCCCCAAAAACAGTCGGGCGCATCGCACCATTGTGATCCCCTTGGGAAAACACAACAAAAAGATTGGTCACTTGATCACAACAAATATTCGGAGAAAATGATTTACTCCAGCGCACCGCACACGAGCGGTGCTACGTGGGACCCGCATCCTGGTCCCGAAAGCCAATGGACGGATCACATTGTTGCTATCCTCTCGAAAAATTGCAAAAGTTATACTATTGAATTGTCCAAAACGGTCGCCCAGTGATGGACATGGAAAATCACTATCAATGCCCAAACGTCCCTCATGGGGCCCACACCATCTTGCGAAAATAGGTCGGGCGGATTGCACAATTGCAATCCCCTAGGAAAAAAATCTAGAAACGACTGCTAGCATGCCCCGAACGGACGTCCGATGAAAAACTTGTGAAACGCTGCACGCAGCTCAAAAGACGGCCCATGGGTCCCATGCCTCAACATTGGACTCAATGCTTGAAACCACCATGTAAAGCTCCTCCTCGTTTCCAGGGTCCCAACGCCACTGAAGGCGCTCAAAACGGACGTCAGACGCGTCCGCGCCGTCAAAAACAATAATTCTTGGGAAGCCCGCTAAGCTGCTTTACGCACGTGCCGTGCCCCCAAGCCTCTCTTCTCAGAAGTTAAAACTCCCGAAACCACATCAACAAGGCCGCCTTGCCGACATGATCGCGCAGCCGCTGATGGCGCGACAATCGGATGCGCCGTTTGAATGTTACGGCACCCGACTATATGGGGGCCCAAATGGGCCGGTCCAGACCGGCCGACCCGGTCCGGACCGGTGGTCCGGACCAACCCGCCGCGGCCCTCTCAAAGCCACCAGACCCGAGCGGGTCCAATTCTCCAACACAGACCGGCCGAATAGGTCGGTCTCCCCGTGTCGTGCTGGCATGACCCGCGTTCGGCGGGTCCTTGTCCATGTCGTCGCATGAGGCGGTCAGCACCTCGGCTCCTCCGTCGAGCGCGACAGCACCTCCCCGCCTCCTGGCTCCGCGCCTTGCCGCACCGGCGACTGCCTAAAGACCTGAGCGTAGCCGCCTACATGATCCGAATCCCGCAGCCACTACTGATGCCTTCTGCCACCGCTGGACCTCGCCGCCACCACTGGAGCTCCAAAATCCGGCCGAAGAGCTCCCAAAACCACCAGAAGAACACCTTAAAACCAGCTATTTTTGGCGGACGACTAATAGCACGTCAGGACTCGGATTTTCAATCCGAAACATGCGTCCGGAAGCTCAGAACCCGTTCTACTCAAACATGGTCCTCTATTGACAATTCGTCAGTAATTTGACATGCATATTTGTGTTCTAAGTTAAGTACGAGAATGAAAAAATAAACAAAACGCAACCTCCTACCTTGATGGGCTTCGCCCGATGCTTCCCGCGTGATCTGCCACCACCGAAATGCACGTCCTTGATCGGAGGAAGAGGAGGAGATGTCTTCCTTGTTTGGGAGCTCTTCCGCCAGAGAGAATCAAAGTAGGATATGGAGGGGGTGATTAGGGGTTTTAAAAAGAAAATAAATTAAAATTTTAATTAATTAAAACCCCCAATTTAACTCGCGTATGAAACTTCTAATAGGGTCGAGGTTAAGACTCCCCTAGGATAAAAACCACACTGTGAGTGCAACGGAGGTCTCCGAATTTCAATCTGAGGCCACGTTCAAAAGTTATTAAAATTAGGGCCTGAGGCCACTAAATTAAGAAATCACCCCTGGGGCCATTTTTCACAGACGAGTCACACCCACAAATCATACACACCTACTAGTGTAAAAGGAACATTCTGTACTCAACGGTGCCCTCATTTTTCAATCCCGAGATACCGTTTAAGAGATACATGATTTTAACCATTAAACGAGTAAATTAATTATTTAATCTATCTGTTCCTTACTCTGAAAGTGAGCGAGGGGTCCAAACGTTCCGCTCTGACATGTTTTATATCTTTCCTAGGGTAAAAAACTCATTCTGAACCCATCTGTACACTCGGATCTCTGTTCCGGATCACTGTTTTGGAGTTATCCCATTTATTTGTCATTTCCAGTGTGAACGCACTGAAAATTTAAATCCGGCCACACCAGGGCTCGGAATCGCACGCCGTCTGAAGGAACTCCTCTGGAATGTCATCAAGAATATTCCAAAGTCTTTCACAGAAAAGACCGGGTCCTTACATATTACTATTCATAAGGGTATGTTACTATTAATAAGGTTATGTTACTATTCAGAAAAATTATTTTTGTTTTATTGGACTCCAAAAAGCATCTTGAACACAACCGTGTATGTCTGATTTTCGAAATTCAAAACACAGAAGTGACAAAATTATGTTTAAAGGTCACTTAATACTTATTAGTTTATTATGTTGTGTTTTCATGTGATTTAATAACATAATTATAAGAATTTTATTTCCATTTAATACTTTGGGTCATTACATTCTTCCCCCATAAGAAATTTTTCACCCGAAATTTCACTTTACACAAACACGTGAGGGTGATTCTCCTGCATTTCCTCTTCTGATTCCCATGTTTCTTCCTCAAACTTATGGTTCCTCCACAACACTTTGACATGATGGGTTGTCTTTTTGTGTAGGACCTTATCTCTTCGATCCATAATATTTACGGTCTGATCCTCTTATGAGAGATCATCTTCCTACTGCACCACCTCTGAGCATAGTTAATGTAAGGGTTCTAGTATGTACTTCCTCAGTAGTGATACATGAACCACATCATGAACATGAGACATATTCGGTGGAAGTGCAAGATGATAGGCCACAAATCCTATGCGGTCAAGGATCTCAAAGGGGCCAATATACCTTGGGCATAACTTCCCTTTCTTCCTGAATCACATGACTCTCTTCCATGGAGATATTTGAAGGAAGACATTATCTACCACATCGAACCCCAAGTCCCTTCTACGGTTGTCAGCATAGCTCTTTTTCTGACTTTGACCAACTTTGATGTGTTTTTGGATGACTTGAACTTTCTCTATCATCTCTTGATCAAGATTAGGTCCAAGTAGCTTTCTTTCTCAAACATCATCCCAACAGGTTGTAGTTCAACATCTCTTTCCATATAGAGATTCATATAGGGCCCTCAGAATAATCGAGTGGAAGCTATTGTTGTATTAGAAATCAACCAATGGGAGATGCAGATCCCAACCACCATTGAATTCAAGAGATCAGCTCTTAGCATATCTTAAATCATTTGAAAAGTACTTTATGACTGGCCATCAGTTAAGGGGTGATAGGTCGTGTTGAAATTTAATTCAGTACTCAAAGCATGTTGAATGCTCCTCTAGAATTTAGATGTGAACATTGGATCATGGTCAAAGACAATTGAGAGTGGAACACCATGCAATAACACCGCTTGATTCACATATATCTTTGTAAGTTGTTCATGTGCAAGATCTTGCTAAATAGAGATAAAATGGGCTATCTTGGTCAGTCGGTCAACCACAACCCATATCGCATTATTTCCATTTTATGTCTTCAGGGGACCTGTGAAAAATTCCATAGTAACATTTTCCCATTTCCACATGGGTATATGAAATGGATGCATCACACATTTGGACTTTTTTCACTCAACTTTAACTTACTGAAATACCAAGAACATTGATATATATTCCAAAATCTCTTTCTTCATTTTATCTGACCAAAAGTGTTCTCGGAGGTCACGATACATATTGGTACTCCCCGGATGGATAGAGAAAGTTTAGCTATGTGCATTGTCCAATAGCTCCTTCTTTATCCCGGGTGATGAAGGCACACAAAGATGCATTCAAAACCGAATCACACCATCATTGTTGATATATAAATCTTGCATCTTCCCTTCATTTACTGCATTCTCCCTCGTTTGTATCTCTATATCATCCCTTTGTGCTTCCTTAATCTTCTCCTGGATGGATGGTTGCAAAATCATTTGGTCAAGGTAGGATGTATCCCCTACCCTTATGATTTACAAATCCATTCTTTTCATATCCATGAAGATATGGTCTTTCTCAATCCGCAACATAGATAGAGTATCATGTTCTTCTCTGCTTAGAGCATCATCTACCTTGTTCACCTATCCAGGATGATAGTGAATAGAGAAATCGTAATCCTTTATTTGATCTAACCATCTCCTTTGGTGCATGTTGAGCTCCTTTTGTGTGAATATATACTTTAGGCACTTGTGGTCGGTGTATATGTCACACTTCTCAGAATAATGTGAGTTCCACCAGATTTTCAACGAAATAATCACAGCTGCCTACTCTAGAATATGTGTTGGGTAGTTTTGCTGATGGATATTCAACTGTCGTGAGGCATATGCTATCACATTGAAATTTTTCATGATTACACAACCCATGCCTTTCTTTGAAGCATCAGTGTATATCACAAAACGTTCTCCACTTTTCAGTAGTGTTAGTACAGGTGTAGTGACCATCCTTCTCTTTATCTCCTAGATGCTTCCATCACATTCATCTGTCCAGACATACATTACCCCTTTCCTTGTTAACTTAGTTAGCGGGCTTGACAATCGTGAGAAGTTTCTCACAAAAGGTCTGTAGTACCTAGCTTATCTATGAAAACTAGGGATTTCTGTGAAATTAGAGGGCCTGGGCCATTCCTCGATCACCTTTGTTTTTGAAATATCCATAGAAACTACCTCTATTGTGATCACATGTCCTATGAATGTGACTTGTTTCATCCAAAAGTCACACGTGATGAACTTGGCATAAAACTTCTCCTTTCTCAATGTCACCGACACAAGTATTAGATGTTTTTCATGTTCCTCCTTTCTCTTCGAGTAGATGAGAATATCATCGATAAACACTACCACAAATTTATAAAGGTAATGTCTAAATACCCTATTAATCAAATCCTTGAAGATTGCAGGTTCATTAGTAAGTCCAAAGGGCATCACCAAATACTCATAGTGCCCAATCCCTTTACGGATGTCAGATTTCTTAATATCATCCTTCTTCACCTTTACCTGTTGATATCCAGAATGAAGATACACCTTTGAGAAGTATTGATATCCCCTTAATTGGTATAACAATTCATCAATCCTTGGGATAAGATACTTGTTCTTTATGGAGTTCTTGTTGAGTTCTCGATAATCGATACACAACCGCATTGTTCCTTCCTTCTTCTTCACGAAGAGCACTGATGCACCCCAAGGTGATGCACTAGGGCGTATGAAAACATTGTCTAGATTCTCTTTTAGCTTCTTCTTTAACTCCTCTAGTTTGATAGGAGACATCCTATAGCGACACTACCAGATTGGAGTAGCTCTGAGCGTTAGTTCAATTGAGAACTCTACCTCACGATCCGAGGGAATTCCGGGTAACTCTTTGGGAAATAAATTGTTGTATTCCCTCACGATGGGAATTTCCTCAAGGTTGTCACTTTCCTTTGAGTAAACCATTTGGGAGAGGTATGCTTCTTCATAGGTAATCAACTCCCACACCATTGAAGGATTTTTCAAAGGATATTCATTATCTTCCTTGTATTTTTAGAGGAGAATGGGATGGTTCAAAATATGAAAAGATATTTCCTTTTCCTGACAGTTGATATGTTGTTTATATAACAAGAGCTAATAAATTCCCATTATAGCATATAATTACACCAAGGGAAGTATTATGAGATTTGACGGAAGTATATTAACACATACGCCAACAGGAGAACATTCAAACACTTAGGTTGCAATGATTTCACCACTTGGTGTTTTTATAGGTATCTCTACTTCTAGGTTTTGGGGCTTCAATTCTATAGTTCTAGCAAACATGAAAGATATAAAAGAATGCGTAGAACCAGAATAAAACAAGAAATTTTTCATTCTTGATTGTATAGGAAGTGTACCTTGTACGACTTCATTATCATGCTCTACCACCACAGTGGCAATGGCCTAAGCCTTCCATTGTTTTTTTGGCATTGGTGGCTACTGAAACTGATTGCCCTCGATAACATGGGGATTTGTGCACTAGTTTGCATAGTTCCCTAGCTCCATATAGTTGTAGAATTGAACCATGATTGGTTCTATCCTTCCATCGACTACATTCTCCTTCATTTTCGTTTCTTTTAGACACTCTTGAGAATGGTTCCCTTATATCCCCTACTTGAAGCATTTCCCCGTCCTTTTGAGGAAGTTCCCATGGTGTAAATTCACACATTTTTGGCATGTGGGTGGTAGATTTTTCTTTCCACCATTGTTATTAGATCCACCATCTTGAAACTACATCTTTCTTATCTTATCACCACAGCCATGGGACCATTCTACAATCTCAATCTCCAATTTGAGAGCATACCGAAAAACTTCTTCATAAATCCCGAAGTCTTGAATTGCAAGATCCTTTCGAAGGTGTGGTTTCATTCCACTAAATAATCTATCAATTTTTCTACCATTGTTGATAACATCAAATGAACCATACCATGAACGAATTGTGAAATTCTCTTTATAGTTTTTGAAAAATTCTCCATATTTTTTCTTGAGCTCTATGAATTCTCTCTCCATCTTCGTACGAAGAGTTTCTAGGAAGTACTTATTAAGAAACATTATCTTAAAGTCTTCCCATTCCATCTCTTCAATTTACTCCCTTGGCTTGGTGTTCTGAATCAAACCCCACCATTGACCGACTTCTCCATCTAGACGATAAACGGCTAGGGTCACCTCCAATACCACAGAACAGGGAATAACATAAATGATCTTCTCCATGGAGTTGACCCAATATTCTGAAACTACTGGATAAAAAGATCAACTAAACGTCGATGGTCGTTGTCGCATAAAACATTTGATAGCCAGTTTCTCCCTCTTTGGTGATGGAGGGAATTCCCCATTATTATTGTTATTGTTCATAACCTGTTATAATTGGGTAAGCATCTCCATGATTTTATGAAATCCACCTCCCAAATTAGTGGGGATGTCATTCTGGAAATCGTTGCATTGGCCCTCAGACGAGTTGTTGGCCTGATTTCTCCTAGTTCCAACCATTTTCTAAAATAGAAATGTTTAGAACAAAACATAGGTAAAAATGTTATTAACGACTTATTAATCTAAAAAATTTATACCAAAAACATATCATATGGGATACCTACGTAAATATTCTGGTGTGCATATTTGTAATTAGTGTCATGCTATAGGTTTTCTCTAGGGTTCACTAATCCTAATTCCCAAATTAACTAATCCTTTCCTCTAATACCAACTATAATGACCCAACATTTTCTAAATTTACTATTACATCATTTTAAAGATAAACAACATAATAGTATTACACATAGAGGATCCAAAGGTTTAGTGTCTTGGGAAAACTAGGAACATAAATAAAAAATACAACATCATGGATAAACATTTATTTAATTTCTTCTTCTATAGATTCTTATTGGCACTTGTTCTCTCTTTAGTACATGTCGCCACCTGAAAATATACGTCAAAAGGGGTGATATAGAAGCCCAATAATAGGATATATAAGAACAATATAGCATGTGGGAGCATAATCATAACATGGGAAAAAATCATTAACATTAGAGGAAGCATAAATATAATACTTGAAATGTTGCAATGCATAAAAATGAAAAATCATGTCTTAGTGGTTAACTACCACACATACTTGTAATCCAAGATAGAATAATATTGAAACATAATTTCACACTTATTCATGAGATTCATCACTTTACCCAATGCATTGGAGCACTGTATAATTCCGGGAGCACCCGTCACATTGAAACATTCATATTGAGCTATATAATTCTAGGCGCACCCGTCACATGATAACATTATCATCATCATGCTTTCCACATAGAACACATATCAGAAATTTACATAACTAACCCATGTAATGGAATGGGTTTAATCTCATAATAAAATATTCAGAAGATCTGGGTTCCTAAAAGAAATAGGTACTACAATAGATGTTACAAGAACCGTATACTTTGAGTGAGAAGTAAAAGGGGTGTTCTTAAAAGAGGTGTTCTTTTGGAAAAAAAATTTGTTTGACATAAAAACCAGTGAAAAACATGTATATCACAGAAAATTAGAGATATTTATGAACAAATTATCTTTATAGAGTGACCACATAAATAATGGAGTGATAGAGGGAGAACCCAATGGAAGAAAATTGGTTTTGAGATTTCCCCTTACCTTGTATCTGAATTCTTCCTTCTCTTTAATGTCCTGTATAATGACATTATATTAATTAATTAGAAATAAAGAACCTTTTGTACATTAATATGGTTCATTATGGTTTCATTAAGTTATTTTATGTGAATTTGGATGAGATATATAGTTTTAAAACATTGTTCGAGAATGATTGTTTTCATGGTTTTCTTGAGTGGTTCACTTGTATTCTTAAATTGAAGTTCAGGTAGAAAATGAGTAAACATCCAGAAATGATATTACATGTTATTATATAGATTAAACTATTTTGAATGATCTTATAATGAATCATATTATATTAGTTTGGATGAATCATTAGATAAGAATTAAATGATGATTGTTTGGGTTAATTTGGGCGGTTTTTCGATCACAACAAACTTGTTTTAATTTATCACTTAGTAATAGGACCATAAGTTATTTAAATAACATTAAATAGGACATAATACATGTAACATATACTGGATCGACCATAAAAATTGTTTCATGATGAGATCTGAAGGTATAAATGGAAGAATAAATTATTTCGTTCTTGATGGTGATAAATTAACACCTCACAAACAGCGTTCGCTTTAATAAAAGGAAGGGGGGAAGGGGTTTGGATGATATAATATCCCCTTAGAATCATAAAATTACATTATATGTGTAACACTAGAGTTAAAATACCATTTGGATAAAGATAGGTGGAGAGAGATCAAGAAATGAACTTTAACATGAAAGGAAATTAAAGGTGAAGAGGGAGAGAAATTACCTCTCAAATCCTCCTCTTGAGATCCTCCTCAATAAAGTTTGGGTTCGTATTTTGAGGAGACCATTAGCTCTTGAACGTGGTACAGGGGACAGAGAAGATGTTTGGGCAGAGATTAGAGAAATCTTGGACCTTGAGAGGTGTGAAGAAATGTGGGTGTGAATGGTGGATTTTATAGTGGAGGGGAGAGGGGTTTCGTTAATATAAAATTCATTAGATTATTATTTCTTCACAAGAAAAGGAATAGTGATTATTCCATGACCAAGAATAGTAATTTTATCATGTTATCCCGAACCAGGTGGTCTTACATCATCAGAACATAACACATGACTCTATTATTAGCTTATTTAGCTTATTTTTGTAAATTACGGTATTTCACTATTCATAAGAAATTCAAGTATTTCAGAAAAATCCCAAAAATTACCCCAACCATTTTTTAACGTGTAGAATCCAAAAATGAAGTCCATTTTTCAAAAATAATTTTTTAAAAATTATTAATATAATATTGAATTAAAATCATAATTTACTTAAGAAACAATTTTTAAAAATTTAAACTGATTTTCTAGTGCTTTCTAAAATTACATAGGGTCTTATAAAATTATCTAAAAACTAAAATACATTGATTTTATAATTAATGAACAAATTTTAAGAAAATTATATTTATTTTAAATAAGTTAATTAATTGAAATTAATTATTTATGACTTACAAAATACCAAAACTTTTACTAAGGTCAAATTGTAACTTTCTAAGATGTCTAAATTTTATTTAATTATTCATGGGTATGGTTACTCTAATGTTGGATGATTTAATATTTATAAGAGTCATATTAATATTCATATGGGTGTGTTACTATTCATAAGGGTAGGTTACTATTCACAAAAAATTATTTTTGTTTTATTAGACTACAAAAATCATCTTGAATACAGCTGTTTATGTCTGATATTCGAAATTCAAAACACAGAAGTGAAAAAATTATTTTTAAAGATGACTCAATACTTATTAGTTTATTTGGTTTTTTATTCATGTGATTTTATGACATAATTATAAGAAGATATTTTCCATTGAAATCTTTCGGTCGTTATAGTCCCCATTCCCATAGATTGAGAAAAATAACCACTGACAATAGAATGTTAGAAATGAAATTGATGTGGTTAACACCCTAGTAGTGAAATACCGGAAGTTCGTGGAGATTGAGACCCTATACCAGTAACTCTGCCACTCTAAGAACACTATTTTCCCCTATATTGAATTAGGCATCTTCCCGAGTTCATATTCTCGATTACCTCTGGCTTCTTATAAACCTCCATATATGTTGGAAATCTAAATGGTGTAACTACATACTAGATTAAAGGATGGAGCACCTCCTCAAAGAGTCTTACAAGAGACTAATCATCAAAAACATATTTCGAGGGAAAAAAGATGGCCCTTGAACCAAATCCAAGGCTCAAGATCTGATATAATTTCATTCTTAATGGGGAGTATATCCTACCTATTTTTATCCATAAGGGATGAGAATAGAAATCTATTTCAATATCCGTATTGAATTCAACTTAAAAAATGTGCATCCATCATCTCCCCCAGATACAGAATCCACCACTGGAGAACATCACCTCACATCTAAATTTCTGCCAAAGGAACCCAGTACTACATCAGGTCCCAAATCAATCTGAATGAGATATCAACATCAATATGTTATCTTTCCATATTCATTTTTAAATCACTTACCTCATTACATAATAAAAAATTCAACTATAATGAAACATAACGTCCTCTCAACTAGTCATCCTCTTCTTCTAGAGCAACCCTCCATTGATCAACCAAGTCAGCCTTCGTAGCCTCAACTACCCACACAAAATGTAGATGATGGCCATGATCTATAGTTGAATAGAAAAAAACTATTTCTTAAGAATGTGAAGTGTGAATTTTTATTTAAGATTTATTTTAACTCATTTAACTCAATTTTTTATTCATTTCAAAATTCCAAAAACAACCCTATTCATAAAATAACACAAGTAATTGTGATTAATGTACATTTCATAGGGTCTCTACTATGAAAATAGTGTATCATCACCTGGTCATTTATAAGGGTCAATGTCATTGTGTTATATCACGATGGGGCTTTAAAATATCATTTCCTACATGGCCTTCCCAAGCACATGTCAGACACTAATATCACATGACACTATTTCCCAACAAACACATGCAATCCTCCATGTTACTATCCCCAAAATCCATCCTATCATTCAACCATCGCCTAAAATACCATTTTTTAATGACCCCTCCATCGAAAGATGACATAAAAGGATGGAAATGGAAAATGTGAGGAACTAACCCATGATTCTCACCTCCAATAGGACTAGTGTTAGTGACTTCCATCAAGAGTATACTGATCTCTTTATATTGGATGAATTGCCATTTTTTGGAAAATTATCAGGATATATGATAGATCATCCAAAAAACACCTCAATGAAATGTATAAAAGGAATTTGAAAACCATACCACAATAGTTTTGTAAAATTGATCTATAGAAAATACTACAATGACACCAATTGGAAGTACCCAAAAATAAAGCAAAATCAGTGACTCGACAACTTTTCCATAGACGAGCTAGTAAGTTCTATCATGGTCAATGAAATCTTCCTAGAAACTAGAAACTAGTCTCATATATGTAAATTGAGAATAAAAGCCTACTCATTAAGAAATAAAATGTCTCCCTTGAAGATGTGAAAGAATAATACTAATTCCCCTCTGAGAAAACAATAGAACTAAATAAATCTTTACAAGTATCTTAACTATCCCAACCTAATAAATGAAGACTCACCAAATAACACATTCCAAGTATTGTAATATAATGCACAATGGTGATAGGGTACCATGCGCCAAATTTCCAAGGATTATAATCTATTGCATAATGGAAAATTTCATCATGCTCCGACCTCTTCCAAAAGTGAAACGTCAAAATACACCCGAACACACCTAGGCCTCACAAAACAGACTGCATCCCACCCGCAGACACGTGGGACACAAACCACATGACATCTCATGTATAGACACCTTATCCACATACCCCATCACATCCCTCCCACAGAATCCTAGGACACAAGCCACATCACATTCTTCCCATAAACACCTGGGCCAAAAGCCTGATCACATCCCACCAGAAGATATATCGGGTGCACCCCATGTCTCATCCCTATGACACCTCGAAAAGCATACTCATATCATCATAAAGTCACATGGGAAAACACAACTTCACCACACACACATGGGCCTCGAAAACCACAACCTACCCAAATAATTTGGGCGATCAATAACTAAAAGTGGGATCAGGGTTGAGCAGGTTGTCCACCATCCATCCTCTCATTGTAATGTTGGGGAAATACAAACTCCCTCGTGAAAATGAGAGTGTTTGGCACATAGTTCTCAACAAGGGTAGGATGTATATAGGAAAAAAAGGTAATATGATCATGTACAAATATGATACCAAAAACTCTATCCAAACATATGGGTTCCTAGAATGAAATCAACTAAAAATACTACCACCTTTGTTGCTTCCTATAAATGCATAACACCCCACAACAAGCCACAACATCCTTTCAATTTCCGACCAATTTAATACAACCTCACTTTTAATTTAATTGTTTAGAATTAACCATATTAAAACAAATATATAGTCATTTATTCATCATTTAAACAATACCATTCCATTACCCAATGCATCCGAAGACATTCCAAACATTATTTATCAATTATGTATTCAATCATCCACTACACAAGTAACAAATAAGAACATTACACCATCAACATATAAACCACCACATTTGGTGGTAAGGATGCTAATAAATTTAAGTGTCCACACATAAAGGACAAATCATTACACATTTTGTAGGACTAATACCCATTCATGGTATATCATATGTCAATCCATACAAATAGGGTGGAACTTTCCCAATGTTTCTAGTAGAGAAAATCCTAGAAAATTACCCATTCCAGTGACTACTATCATTCCTCGTTCTTATCCCTCTAAAAAAATATTCCAACAGAACCAACCCGCAACTCAAAAACTTGACCAATTACACATTACCACACAACCATTTCACAACCATGTTGTCCAACAACCCTTATCCATTCATTAATTAACCAATATCTCAACTAGGGACACCCATACTTATTTCAGCTGATGTATCATCTACATGTTCATCCATAACACCACCTTAGACAACCCACAACACAGATCCATGCTCATAGACATACCATAGAACTTACTAGATTGAACCCACACACCACTACCTCTTTCCCACAAATGAATCATCAACAATTAAAAAATAACATCATAGACCATGACACAACACATTTATATATTTACCAAAGGGGTCAATTATACAATTCTAATTCATTATTTAAGTGAATTATCACACAAACAAAAATCACGGGGCTTCCATTTATTGGACATATTTATGAGATTTTTATATTTCTATATTTAAGTGTTCAATAAGAACCAAATAACATGAAACCCATTTTGTGCGCAAACAAGGCCCCTAAACAGCCACAATTTTCAGCGGAGCATCAAGAAACTAAAATACAAAAAATCAGAACACATTATCAATGTTTTAAATGCATGTGAAAAAACACATTTCCCCTAAAATTAAATTAATTGATTCTTCTTATTCAAATTTCATTCCATAACCTTGAATCGTATATTAAAACGTAGATCCTTACCACATGATGCAAAAAATTAAAAAAAAGTAAATTTAACCTCAAAAGTGTGTCAAAAATCCATGCACATTATATTATAATGTAATAGTAAATTGATTACTTCTATCATAATATTTGTATCCATCAGTGGATGTTGTGACACCATCTCATTGATAACTAGTAAAGAGAACCCCATTAGAACATGATGAAAACAGTCTCTGTTACATTGAATGAATTAATGGGATGGGAAGGAAACCAAACTAGAAGAAACCAATAGAATGGATGGGGAACACAACTTAGTTTGATGATGGATTGTTAGTGATTGAAGGAGGGAATCTGGGAATCCACCCATGGTGTGTGAATCCTGAAAAAACTTAATATGGGCAACCTAAAATCAAGGGGTCGAAGAAGCGTCTCAAAAGCAGTAGGGATTGAAAATTCAGGTAGTTAGAAAAACACATAATAGTTACATTAGAGGGGTATTACAAGAAGTGTAATGCCCTTTATTGAAATGTAAAGTCATGTAGTTGACTTCCGAAAAAAAACCCAATTTTCTTTCGATTTTTTTATACCCTGGATCATTTCATGCCATGAAACAGCCTTGGAAATGTTGTGAAAATGACATTCAAATTTTGCATTATAGTTATATGATGTGTAACGCATACAGAAGATTTGAAGCACCACAAGATCTTGAGAAATATCATGGAACCTCCCCCAAACATTAACAATAACCAAAAAAGCCAAATTAAGGTGTTGGGAGGACACATACTATTACACAATGTATAATTTCAATGATTTTATAAGGATACATTATGTAAAATTTTATATCAAATCATGTTTTTGAATGTTCAAATTTATTCAAATAAAATAAATTATTCCTAATAAAAGCATCATTTTGAAAAACAACACTTTTTACTATCAAATGAATGTATGATCATTTATACCAATTAATAATTAATGTATAAATTAAAATTCAACTTTTTATATAAATAATAAATATACATGATCATTATTAACTATTTATAAATATATATTTTTTGATAATCATATATTAAATGTAACACCCCGAGATTTTATGAAAAATATTCTTTTTAATTTCATTAATGTCTTGTGTTATACGATACACCAAAAGGAGCTTTCACAACACGCATCCTTGACTAGCCTTTCATTACACACAATCACGAACTTCTTCAATAGTGTGTGTAGTACGCAATACCGAGTTTCACTAAACATCGATATGCTATTAAAATATTATTAAAACTAGCAGTTATGAATAGTAATAACCACTTTTTGAAATTTTGTAAATTTTATTTTTCAAAATGGACTTCATTTTTGGATTCGGAATATCGAAATTTGATTAGGGTGAAATTTTGGTATTTTCGGATAACTTTCATTTTCTGATGAATAGTGAAAATTACTAAATTTTAATTAAAAACAACCTTTTTAATCGAAATAATTAATAGTGATAAATTATTAATTTGAGTGGTTTTAAAGTATATTTAGAATATATTTTTACAATTTAATACAATGTTGTTCATTGGATGTAATTTAACATTTAAACCAGACATAAACAAGTGTCAATCTTTTGATGGTTATTACCTCTTAAGAACACGATATTTGTTTTGACGACGAGAATTAATTTTTAAATTAATTAATTCAACTGATATGTTTTGAATTTGGTAAAATAGACATCATTTTTGAGTTAATAATATCAAATACAGCTGAGGCCTAATTTTTGGTATTTTTCTGGAATCTTTCATTTTTTGATGAATAGTGAAACCACTAAGTGGTAGTTAAGAAAAATGATTTTTTCATAAATCTTAATTTTACCTATTCTATGAGTGTAATTTGAAAAATCCAAGAGACACGGTTCATGTCAGTAAGTAAAATGTGATTCAATGAGATGAAAATAATTTTTGGTGAATAGAAACTTTTTACTTTTTTTAACAACGGTTAAAAGTAAATAGGGTAATTAAGTGTAAAAATGATATTATTAGTACCATAACACATGTCCTAATTCTATTGGATAAGTTTAATTCGACCAAAAAAAACCTTAGGAATAAAATATGACCATTTAGGCACACTTGTATTAGATTAGGACATTTATTATTAATTTATTTAAAGAAGGGTTAAAATAGTTAATATCAATGTTTAATAAGTAAACCATTTTTAATATAGGGTTATACATAAGATAAATTCGACTATAAATAGTCATTAGAAATATAGAAAGATTTCCTACATAATGGTATTTTATTTGTAATTTTTAGACATTAAATAATTTAATTTCATTATGACACAAAGATGATGCAGTAATTATCTTATTAATGAAATATTGACATAATTGATGTTATAAATACCCAAATAAATGTAATTTGAGACTTTTTATTAAATAAACTAATTTTATAGGTTACTATGACATGTTATTATTGTTTTAATTAACTTTTTTCGAACTAGTAATTCTGTTAGGATTTTCACAAAAATCAATTACAAAATAGTGTCAAAATTGACATAAAATAGTTTTTAAAACAAATATTATATTATTAATTGTTATTTTAGTCCTAAAAGTCTATGTTTAGGTCAAATGACTTATATAAGGTTATATATATTAATAATAAACAACTTGGGTTTCTTTTTTTTTCTTATAGTAAGTTTATTAAACTTATAGTGTAAGAACACAAGAATACACGGTAAAAGTAAAATTATTTTACTTAATGTTAAATCTAAATGATAAAGTTAAAATAGGAACCTAAACTTCCCTAAATTACATTGGATGATAGGATTTCGACCCATATCCAATTTATCTTAGAAAAAAATCAATTTGGAGCTATTTAAAACCGAATTTGACTTTATAATAAAATAATAGTTTTAGTTATTCCAAAGGTGCCCCTCTCCTCCCTTATAAAAGGGAACCTCCTCCCTCTATTCCTCACACCACTTTGAACCTTAAAGCTCGGAAAACCCCTGAAAATTCCCTTCTCACTTCCCTAGCAACATCCTAGAGGTCCTGGTCTTCTTCAAAGAACAATTTTAGTTCCCTAAGAGTAGGAATCAAAGAGGCGCTTCAAAGAAGAGGTAATGTCTGTTACCGATTATTTCAACATTATTTCTTATTCCACTTCTTCTTCATAGGTTGTTTCATTATGAATTAATGACATAATTACCCCTAATATACTGATATTTTATTATAAGTATGAAACAACCCTATTTCACCATCTATCCATCTTATGGAAAACGAAATCACCGCACGTGCGTACGTACAGAATACCGTCTCCACGCTGTGGTGTAATCTATTTTCCACCACCACCTTACATGGATGGGTATAATGGTGAAAATAATAACTATATATGATTATTGTAAAGTGATATTGATTCTGAAATTGTATACATACACTCCAATACAATTCCACAATCATGAGAACGATATCATCGCTCGTGCGTACGTACGGACTACCGTCTCCACGACGCGATGAGATTCATTCTCCACATTAACCATTCATGAATGATTATAAAGTATATAAAATATGTAATCATGAAATATATGACATAATAATGGTACTGGATTTATGTGTATATATATTTATGTCATCTACTTAATTCCATTCAACTCAATAAGGAAACGAAAACAGCGTTCATGCGTACGTACGGCCTACCGTCTCCATGAACTGTGTATTTCTTTCAATTTATTGATATATTATATATATGTATATTCGGAATATATTTTATATATAAATCATGTTTTATATTATGGAATTATGTAATCATTATCTGACTAATCATATGAATAATTACAAGTCAAAACATGGACGACAAATGAAACAATTTTACCCAAAACGCCCTTTAATATGGAATTTACAAAAGAACGAGTAAAATAAAGTCATAAGTGGACCATATATGATATCATAACAATGAGTATGATTATGGAATAAGTCAATGACATTATTTAAATCATTATACAGTATGTTTGGACACATACGAAGCTAATCGGACCTAAGGTAAGGGAAAATATAAAAATCTCATTTTTATCCGAGATTGTTTATACTTTGGTGTTTACTGGGGTGTATTTTATCATCCACATCCATGTTTCCTCAATATGTAATATTATTTCCATCCACCAAAAATTGTTTAAATCCAATTTCACCCTTCGGTGAGTTTTTTGCAAAAGATATGAAAGGAAAATTTTGTCATTTTTCGTACGAGGTACTTTTTGACTTTTCCGGCAAAAGTATGAGAAGAATGTTTTTTTAACTTATAAGACATGAATGGATTTTTAAAACAAAATTTCCAAGATTCTTCCCTTACAAGTTTTCAAGTTTTTTTTAATGAACTTCTTTTAGTTTAAAACTGTATGACATGTTAAGAAAGGAAAAATGTTTTTGAAGTAGAAATGATATTTTCCTCAAGAATGGAGTTCAAGTGTTTTATCAAAATTATTTTACATCTAAGATAATATAGGGTTCTGTTTCTATCCCTATTATTACATTGATTTGATTATGTGTGATAGAATTATTCTTATGAATTCCTTTATCTTATATGAATTGTTTTATGATGTCACGATGTTTAATAATCCCAATTTTATAACATGGGTTATGCAATGATGTATGGTTTAAGATTTTGTGGAACACATAAGAATGGTATCATTATGAGATGGGTGGGACCTATATCTCCCTCCAATGCATTGGGTAAAGATTTTATATCTCATGAGATAGACAAGGCCGGAAAGGCAGGATAAACCGGTTCAGTGAAACAGGACTGAAACGAGGAGTGAACTCAGTTCAGAAATGGACTTTGTCCACTAAGATAGTATTGGAAATGAGTCTTGACTAATAAGAAATTATTCTCTATGATTATGTGTGTATGCCAAAAAGTTTCATGTTTTATGTTATGATTATTGGGATTACATTTCACTACTATGATTTATCCCATGTTATGATATTATGATCTGTTTTTCAGGTTAAGATTTCCAAAATGTTATGTTCTTATGAATATGATGTGATTGATATTTCTTTTGTTTACCCTTACTGAGCATTTGAGCTCACCCTTTTATGTTTTCTTTTCCCCATGATATAAAGAAAGTTTTTTGGTAAGAAAAAAAGGGAAGATCTTTGTGGGAGATGTTGAAGATCTTTCACCACGATTAGAAGATTATATTCCGAGATTCCAAAGACACCAAAATATTACGGTCCTTGAGTGTGTGTTTTTGTAATGTATTATGTATTCCGCAAAAGTAATGTAATTTCCATGTATGTTAAGCCTCGAGTCTCTACAGCTGGTATCAGAGGAAAGGTTTAGTCAACCTTTGGAAACTAGGATGAGAGAACTTTAGTGAGATCCCTAGAGATATTTATAAGGTATGTCTACGGATGTCCCTAAGGTTAAGTATATGTATAAGTTATCATACTAGAATTATGGTAACCTAAGATGTTAGATATTGAAGGTACTCCCCCTTTATTATGTTGTTTTCCCTAGGATGATTTTTGCCTCTCACGCTATTCTTTTTGGGTTTTAGACGATTTCTAGAACCCGAAGGAACCGTATTGATCAATGCAATGGACAATGAAATGATTGTCCTCCTGAACAAACAAATGTTATAGGAGATGGAGTGAAAAATCTTATTGCTATACTTACACAAGATATGAATCATTCTGGACTTCAAAATGATCATAGAAGGGAACAATATTCTATTGAGTCCTTCATGAGGCAACGCCCACCTTCTTTATATGGGTCTTCTGATCCACTTGTTGCTGAACAATGGATCAGTACCACGAAAAAGATATTTTCAGTTCTTCAATGTTCTGAACATGATAAAGTCATCTTAGCAGTATATCGTTTGGAAGGTGAAGCTGATCAATGGTGGAATCTTATAAAGAATACGAGGCCAAGAGATGAAATTGAGTCCACGGAATGGGATGAGTTCAAGAACTTATTTTTCAATAAGTACTTCCATCATATTATTCGAACAAAGATGGAGAAGGAGTTTCTTGAACTAAAGCAAAAGGATGATGAATCTGTTGGTACCTATGAAGAATATTTTACAAGACATGAAAGGTACACTTCTGATATTATTATCCAACCTGTGAGTAAGATCGATCGATTCCTTAGTGGCTTAAAACCAAATCTTCGAAGGGCGTTACCCATAAGGGACTTCAATAGCTATGAGGAAATCATTCGATGTGCTCTCAAAGTTGAGATGGATATTAGAGTAACCCATCAGTCATATGGGTTTGATAAGAAGAGGAAAATGGAATTCAAAGGAAAATCTAAAGAGAACACTGAAAAGAAGAAGAGCTTTCCCTTATGCTCGAAGTGTGGAAAGAAGCATGGTGGAGATTGTCTTAAAGGGATGAGAAAATGTATTAAGTGTGGAAAATAAGGTCATCGAGCAGCTGAGTGTTGAAGTAATGGAAAAAGGGTTCCTAATGGTGTGAATAAATAAAAGACTGCAGAGAACGCACCAACAACACTTCAATGCTTCAAGTGCAATGAAATGGGGCATTATGCTAATCAATGCCCTAATCCCAGGGTTAATGATGATCGACATGAGCAACCACCTAAGTAAAAGGACAAAGGGAATTCACATGCGATCACTATTGGCGATGTTGAATATGACAACGATGTGGTGGAATGAGTAAGGGTTTATGTAATGGTATTTCAAAATAATGTTTTATATTGTATTGTGGAATATTGGAATATTTATTTATTGGTCTATTGTGGTTTTCAATAATTTTATGCTACCGGTAACCATGGAAAGTGATTGATATATTTTTGGTAAGCAGATGATATGCACATAATGAATGGATAAGAAGATAATGAGATGTTTTATTTTCTTCATGAGCTCATGATTGATATAAGGACTAAGTGATATCATGGTTTGAGTATAAATAATTTTGAGGATTTTGGTTTCTGGAAAGTGTTAACTTTTAACTGCATTCATGTTTTCACTATGGTTCAGTGGGTATACATGGTTAAGTTATTCACATGTTTGTAATTTTACCAACAAGATATATCTTATGATATATGGTGGATAAATGATTGCATTCACATGATTGTTATGTGACATTTCAAGTAATCATTTTTATACTATGAGCTTGGACCAAAGTATTTTGGATAAGCCTATAGATTGGGATGAATTATGTTGGAGATATGTTATTATTGTTTAAGGATAGAAGTTTTTTCGATATTATTTATGAGATGTTATAGTAATTTAGTTTTAGAAAAAGGACAACCTGCAGGATGGGTGACATCCCATCGCGTCGGACAAGGCTATGGGAATCGAACCCAAAACCGAAGTGCGACTAGCCTTTATTGCCTACCACTGGCCTACAGGATTTCCATGTTTAGTAGATACTAGTTTTATTATGATATAATAAGTATAAGTCGATTTTAGGAACCATATATGATTAATCTCACTATAGATCGACTGATGTATATTTAATAACTTTTGCTAACCTTTTGTTTGAGACAGATGGAATATCCCATCATTCTATCACATGATCTGCTAACACTTCAAGAATAACAAATTCAACTTTATTTCTTTAAGATATGAAGTGTAAATTGTTCAAGGCACGAACAACAGTGAGATTGTACCAAAATAAAGTAAGTATTTATTCTAATTCAAATTCTTCAACTTTACCGAAATGATCTTGAAAACCAAAAATGTTGTCCTAGTGCTCTTATATCTGATGAATCAGATGGTACCATAGATCGTCACAAATTTATGGCTTTGAGATTGCTTTCTTTTCCATATCCATGTTCTCTACCACTCTCCATCAGAACATGATGGTACGATTTGTCTTCCATATCCATATTTTCACCTATGTGGAAACCCAGTGATTAGTTTATTTGGGTAACCGTTACATTCCATACTTTTGTTTTTAAAGATTGGTTTTGGTATTCCTTTTTACGATATGGGTTTCTATTAATTAAACTTTCTAGTAGTAAACCATTTATAACCCCGATGAATTTCGAGGGCGAAATTCATTTTAAGGGGGTAGAATGTAACACACCGAGATTTTTTGAAAAATATTATTTTTAATTTCATTAATGTCATGTGTTGTACGCTACACCAAAAGGACCTTGCACAACATGAATCCTTTACTTGCCTTGCATCACACGCAATCGTGACCTTCCTCGATAGCATGTGTAGTACACAATACCGAGTTTCACTAAACATCGATATGCTATTAAAATATTATTAAAACTAGCAGTTATGAATAGTAATAACCACTTTTTGAAATTTTGTAAATTTTATTTTTCAAAATGGAATTCATTTTTGGATTAGGAATATTGAAATTAGCTTAGAGTGAAATTTTGGTACTTTTCGGATAACTTTCATTTTCTGATGAATAGTGAAAATTACTAAATTTTAATTAAAAACAACCTTTTTAATCGAAATAATTAATAGTGATAAATTACTAATTTGAGTGGTTTTAAAGTATATTTAGAATATATTTTTACAATTTAATAAAATGTTGTTCATTGGATGTAATTTCACATTTAAACCAGACATAAACAAGTGTTAATCTTTTGATAGTTATTATCTCTTAAGAACACGCTATTTGTTTTGACGACGGGAATTAATTTTTAAATTAATTAATGCAACTGATATGTTTTCAATTTGTTAAAATAGACATCATTTCTGAGTTCATAATATCAAATATATCATAGGCCTAATTTTGGGTATTTTTCTGGAAACATTCATTTTTGATGAATAGTGAAACCACTAAGTGGTTGTTAAGAAAAATGAATTTTTCATAAAACTTAATTTTACCGCTTCTGTGAGTGGAATTTCAAATATCCAAGAGAAACGGTTGATGTTAGTAAGTAAAATGTGATTCAATGAGATGAAAATAATTTTTGGTGAATAGTAACTTTTTACTTTTTTACCATGGTTAAAAGTAAATAGGGTAATTACAGGTAAAAATGATATTATTATTACCCTAACACATGTCCTAATTCTATTGGATAACTTTAAGTAGACCAAAAACAACCTTAGGAATAAAATATGACCATTTAGTCCCACTTGGATTAGATTAAGACATTTATTATTAATTTATTTAAAGAAGGGTTTAAATAGTTAAAATCAAAGTTTAATAAGTAAATCATTTTTAATATAGGGTTATACATAAGATAAATTAGACTATAAATTGTCATTAGAAATAAAAAAAGATTTCCTACATAATGGTATTTTATTTGTAATTTTTAGACATTATATAATTTAATTTATTTATGAAACAAAGATGATGTAGTAATTATCTTATTAATGAAATATTGACATAATTGATGTTATAAATACAGAAATAAATGTAATTTGAGACTTTTAATGAAATAAAATAATTTTCTAGGTTAATATGACATGTTATTATTGATTTAATTAGATTTCTTTGAACTAATAATTCTGTTATGATTTTCACATAAATCAATTACAAAATAGTGTCAAAATTGACATAAAATAGTTTTTAAAACAAATATTATATTATTAATTGTTATTTTAATCCTAAAAATCTATGGTTTGGAAAAATGACTTATATAAGTATATATATATTAATAATAAACAACATGGGGTTCTTTTGGCTTCTTATAGTAAGTGTATTAAGCTTATACTGTAAGAACACAAGAAGACACGGTAAAAGTAACATTATTTTACTTAATGTTAAATCTAAATGATAAGGTTAAAATAGGAACCTAAACTTGACTAAATTCTATTGGATGAGATGATTTAGACCCATCTCCACCTTAGCTTAGATATAAATCAATTTGGAGCTATTTAAAACCGAATTTGACTTTATAATAAAATAATAGTTTTAGTTATTCCAAAGGTCCCCCTCTCCTCCTTTATAAAAGGTCACCTCCTCCCTCTCTTCCTCACACCACATTGAGCCTTCATGCTCCGACAAACCCTGAAAAATTCCCTTCTCCACTTCCCTAGAAACATCCTAGTGGTCCTGGTCTTCTTCAAAGACCAATTTTAGTGCCCTAAGAGGAGGACTCAAAGAGGCGCTTCAAAGAAGAGGTAACGTCCGTTACCGATTCTTTCAACTTTATTTATTCTTCTTATGTTGTTTCATTATGAAGTAATAACATCAGTATCCCGCATATACTGATATTTTATTATAAGTATGAATCTACCCTATTTCACTGTCTATCCTTCCTACGGAAAACGAAATCACCGCGCATGCATACGTACGGAATACCGTCTCCACGCCGTGGTGTAATCTATTTTCCACCAACACCATACTTGGATGGGTATAATGGTGAAAGTAATAACTATATATGATTATTGTAAAGTGATATTGATTCTGAAATAGTATACATACACTCCAATATAATTCCATGATCATGAGAACGATATCATCGCTCGTGCGTACGTAAGGACTACTGTCTCCACGACGCGATGAGATTCATTCTCCACATTAACCATTGATGAATGATTATAATGTATATATAATAAGTAATCATGAAATATATTACATAATAATGATAATGGAATTATGTGTATATATATTTATGTCATCTACTTAATTCCATTCAACTCAATAAGGAAACAAAAACAGCGTTCATGCGTACGTACGACCTACCGTCTCCATGAACAGTGTATTTCTTTCCATTTATTGATCTATTATATATATGTATATTCTGAATATATATTATATATAAATCATGTTTCATAATCTGTAATTATTTAATCATGATCTATGTAATCATATGAATAATTTCAATTCAAAACATGGACGACAAATGAAACGATTTTACCCAAAACGCCCTTTAATATGATATTTACAAAAGATCGAGTAAAATAAAATCATATGTGAACCATATATGATATCATAACAATGAGTTTGATTCTGTAATAAGTCAATGACATTATTTAAATCATTATACAGGAGGTTCGGACACTTACGATGCAAATCGGACCAAAGGTAAGGGAAAATATCAAAATATCATTTTTATCTGAGATTGTTTATACTTTGGTGTTTACTGGGGTGTATTTTATCATCCACATCCATGTTTCCTCAATATGTAATATTATTTCCATCCACAATATTTTTTTTAAATCCAATTTTACCCTTCAGTGAGTTTTTATTAAAAGATATGAAAGGAATCTTTTGTCGTTTTTCGTACGAGGTACTTTTTGACTTTTCCGACAAAAGTACGAGAAGAATGTTTTTTTAACTTATACGGAATGAATGGATTTTTAAAACAAAATTTCCAAGAATCTATCTTTACAAGTTTTCATGTTTATTTGTAATCAACTTTTTTTAGTTTAAAATTGAATGACATGTTAAGAAAGGAAAAAAAATTTGAAGTAGAAAGGATATTTTACTCAAGAATGGAGTTCAAGTGTTTTATCAAAATTATTTTACATCTAAGATAATATAGGGTTCTGTTTCTATCCCTCTTATTACATTGATTTGATTATGTGTGATGGAATTATTTTTATGAATTCCATTGTCTTATATGAATTGTTTTATGATGTCATGATGTTTAAGAATCCCATTTTTATTACATGGGTTATGCTATGATGTATGGTTTATGATTTTGTGGCACACATAAGAATGGTATCATAATGAGATGGGTGGGACCTATATCTCCCTCCAATGCATTGGTTAAAGATTTTATATCTCATGAGATAGATATGGCTGGAACGGCAGGATAAACCGGTTCAGTGAAACAAGACTAAAACGAGGAGTGAACTCGGTTCAGAAATGGACTTTGTCCACTAAGATAGTCTTGGCAATGAGTCTTGACTAAAAAGAAATTATTCTCTATGATTATGTGTGTATGCCACAAAGTTTCATGTTTTACGTTATGATTATTGGTATTACATTTCACTACTATGAATTATCCCATGTTATGATATTATGATCTATTTTGCAGGTTAAGATATCCAAAATGTTATGTTCTTATGAATATGATGTGATTGATATTTATTTTGATTACCCTTACTGAGCATTTGAGCTCACCCTTTTATGTTTTCATTTACCGAGGATATAAAGAAAGGTTTTAGTTAAGAAAAAAAGGGATGATCTTTATGGGAGATGTTGAAGATCTTTCACCACGATTATAAGATTATATTCCGAGTTTCCAAAGACACTAAACTATTACGGTCCTTGTGTGTGTGTTTTTGTAATGTACTAAGTATCCCGCAAAATTAATTTAATGTCCATGTACGTTAATCTTCGGGTCTCTACATTAAATATATAAAAAATTACTATAATTTATTTTATATAATTCTATTATTACTCGTAATATTTGGGTAATTATATCCTATGTATTAATAAAGACTTTCTAATTTAAAAAAATTATATACATAATTTTATTAATATAATATATCTAATTCTTATCCACTCATTAATGAATATTGGAAAATATTAAATTTAAATAAATTTATTTCAATAATATAAGTCTATCCAACTAAGATCGGTGTTTTTTGTAAAGAAATATATCAAACATTTTAAATTTTACATAAATATGAATTATAAAATCTAGGTGTGATACATTCAACCCACTTATATGATTTTATCCCAATAAATTCCCAATATATTATATAAAAAATTATTGATACTTATACCACAACAAATCATTCAATGCCAAAATATAATCCTTTAACTTTTGTTTTCACCACCAAATTCGAATATTTTACTAGTCTTTTTCATATAATAATACCTATTGAATTTAGATTATCCACTAGTATCTCATAATAATTAATATTATAAATTAATTTTATAATATTTTATTTTAGTAAATGTTGATGATCTTTTATTTACTTCCCAATAATTAATATATTAATACCATCGTGAAGAAATTAGAGATTCAGTGGAAATGACATGCAATAATCTACTATCCCGAAATGGTCAGGAGTGTAAAAAGTGTCGATAAATCATGGGATAAACATTTAATTAACTCTAAATAAATTATCATACATAAAATAATTTATTTAAAAGAATACCGACTGATAATAGTTGAAAACATTATCTAACTTATGGTTTTTAACATATTATTCTTGTCAACTATGTGATTCATTAATCTTCAATTGGATATATATAACCTTTTCTCCTGTTTCAAATGAATTTCAATGTCACAATATCTTTAGATACCCTAATTCAACCTAATATGAATGATTTATTTTATTATTTCAATTGGGGTAAATTCAATGATCAATTTGAATGCTCGTGTTGATGGTAATTTTGTATGAAATTTTTTCCAGAAAGAAGATGTCGATCCCATAAACAATTTGCATAAATTTTTAGTTATAGTAACATATATTCTAGGGTTTTATTGGGGCCATTATTTCATTAATTTATCGATGGAGTAATTTTATCTAGAGATTTTATCACATTGGGATAATGATCGTGCATTGGAACTAATTATATACAAAATTTATCAATGTTATTGATGAGAAAGGTGTGTGTATCGAAACTTCAACCACACAATAACTCATTATTTTAGTTTATAATTTAATTATTTATTAGACATATGATAGAGAGATGAGGATTAAATTTCACGGATCGTGACCTTGTCTTTCCATGTTGTGTTTTTTTAGTTTTTTTTCATCTGTTTCTCTTCTTTATTGTTCCACCATTTAAAATATGTTTAATCCTTTTTTTACTAACTTATTATAAAACATAAAAAATATTGATTATTTTCATCAAAATCACTTGGTCACTTGATAGTGAATACATGAGAGAAACCATATGGTGTTCCATTTTTCTATATATTGGTTTATATACTTATCAATAACTATCATCTAGACAAGTAAGAAAAATAATTTTGGCATCATTTCTAGGTTAAAGAGACATCAAAGAAGATATGCATAATCTGGAATGTTTTATATTTCTAACACATCATTTGAGGATTTTTTGTATTATTTTTTTCTATTTTTTTCAATCTTTCAACTGGATAACGCAACATCATATATCCATGTCTTTGAATATGATAACACCAAAACATAAGTTGATATCATTGAAGAGGTTATTCATGATGCTTAATACATCACTCAAACAATATATTTACTATATGTGGAAGCGATTTATCATGAAGAATAAAAGTGTGGAACATATTGATGGAGTTGATAATTTTGTGTATACTATTTCAATTCTTTTAATAATTCCCTTACTTATGTTAATTATAATTATTATTTTCTCGATTTATATATTAATTAATTAAAAATATTTCTTGATTTCATGGATATTCATAATGGAATAGACCAAATAGCTATGTTGGAACATTACGATTCCTTTGTGTTGAAGATGTGTTATCAAAATGGAGTTCGACTAATGAAGTGGATGGTGACCTATTTTCTTTTCCAAGACGAATAGTTTATTGGTTTTAATAGGAGGATAATTCATATCAATGAGTTTTATTTTTACATCTCACCCACCTTTATCCTAAAACATATGAATTTGGTAATACCACTACATTTTCTTTCCTTGTATATTTTCCAAAAAAACTATACACTAGAAAAGAGGGGGAATTGAATGATGTTTTCTATGGTGTAATCAACCAATTGTAAGTTAGTAATTTTTTTATCAATAATCTTTGATGGTTTTTAATTAATAATTCTCATATTCTTTCACATTTGGGATTACTCAATTAGTTTAGAGTTATAGACATTATAAATATAGAACCCATTATCTGGTAACTGGTATATTACCCTCTTTGGTTTTATTTTTCTATTCCAATATTTTTTTGAGGAGTGATGTTTTCCTCACTTTTGGATAATATTCAGGTTGTGACTCCTTGTTGAAGTTAGTAATGAACATAAGAATCAACACAATGGATTTACTATATAATACTCTCAAAATAACATCTTGTTTCATTTAGCACTGTTCTTTTATTACTGATGTCTAATGTAATTTTTTACGTATATTGGGATTGTAACTGATAAAACATGGATCATGAATAAATTAGTAAAGGGTGGTCCCTTGCGTCTAGGAAAATAAAAACAAAAACATCCACATGTTGGGAATAATTTATTGTTAATTAATGATGTTATTTTATTATATAAATTTATATTTCATGCCTCTGTGATTTATGTGTGGGAAAATAAGACAACCTATTGTTTTACATTTTTGTATATTTTTTAATAGCTATTATCTTTCTGAAATATAGAGAGTTTATATTTATATTTATATTCTTTATAAAACCATCTTTCACAAATTTTTTTTAATTATGATGTTATTGTACATAATTAATTATAATGATAAATTTTGATACTCTATGAAAATTATTTTCTCCAATTATAAAAACTAAAATAATAAACATAAAAAAATTATGTTCATTTATTTTTCTAGTTAATGGTGGGTTTCATATTTATAAATTTTATATTTTTTAGGATTTTTTTTGATTTTTTTATCCCCAATCATTATTCAGTTTTTTTTCTTAATTGAAAATTTGTTTTGAAATAAAAATCTTCCTACATTGAGCGTCAGAAAAGGGAAAATTTTTATATTTTAAGTGTATGGGAGAGGGTTGTATAAGATTAAAATACATGCATAACTGATAACGTAAAAAACCCCCCTAATTTATTTCATGATTGAATCAATATCTTATTTTTTTATATAAATTTCCAAAAAAATATTATAAACTAAAAACCCACAATAAATAACAAGACACTATTTGAAAACTGCTTGGGAGATAAATGAATGCTATGTTGAGTGGTTAGAAGAGTCTATTCTTTTTAAAATGAATGATTACTAATATTTATTTCTTATTATTTTAATATAAGTCCATTTTATGATATCAGAGAGGGAGTGTGACCTGAGATATCATTGTGGAATTTTGGTTTTGTAATTAGAAAAAAAAAATTTGATATTGATCCTAGGGTACATTCCATCATAGAAAAATATTTAAGGTGAAAAAACTAATGATAATCACATGAATACGTTGAATTAGAAGTAAAATTTGAAAATGGGATCCAACAATGAGTCTCTGTGATAGGGACCCTATGTGGGTTTTTATTAATAAATAAAATCCAATTGCAATTTCATGAATTATTCTACTTTGATGATTTGAAAATTAATATTGTTGAAAAAAATTAAAATAATGTTCTTTGTTATAATATAACTACATTAGGTTAGTTGAATGTTTTACCAAAATGAAGGAGGGGAAGAATTACATATAAAATTATCCATTTATTAGTATCAAAGAAGTGAGAAAGAGTTATCCTGATTTTTGGATCAAGGAGAATATACTAACTAATGGTGTTTCAAAGAATGTTTTATTTCCTATTTAATTCAAATTATCATACTCTTGGAACTAGTACCCATTTTTATTGAAAAAAAGATAGTAGGTCACATTCACATATGAGGCATTATTTCTCACGATGTGATGGAATATTTGATCTCTTTAGATTTTGTGTCACATTGGTCTTAGGGAGTATGATATTTTTTTGGCATTTGTATATAATTAAATCACATTAAATTTTGTAGTTTTTATTATGATTAGGTGTGTATGGGTTTTATTTAGAAAATATGTATTTACATATCCACGTTATTTTTTGTAAATAATTGTATTTTTAATATTAAAGTATTTTATATTTTATTAATATTCAATTGTTTTTTTCCTTATTGACTTTTAAAATAAATTTTTTTTACAATATAAATTGAATTTATTATTACTATAATTTTAAAGAATGTAAAATTAATTAATTTAATTTGTTTTAAAATTAATTTTCAATTTTTTTAATTATAAATTTTAATTATTATATTTATTAATTTATTTAATTGTATTGTTTTTAAAATAATTATTTTATTTATTATTTTATATTTAAATTATTTATTAAATAAATATTTATTATATTTAATTTATATTTTTAAATAATTATTTTATTTATTCAATTTTTATTTTAATTAGTAATGATTCTTATGTTTTAATTATTTTAATTTAATTCATTGTCTCAATTTAGTCATTATATGTTTTTTCCATCCTATTTTTTTAAAAAAATATTTTCAGTAAAGTTAATTTATTTAATGAATTTTTTATTATAAATATTTGATGTTAATATTTTTTTGATTTTATGATTAATTTTCTGCATTATTTTTTATTTTGTGATTTTAATTCATGAAATACATTTTTTAGGTGTAACTGTAACTGTTAGCTACCATCGAAGAAACTATCTCTTGATGTGCTCCTGTTATAGAACCTAGACTTTCCTTGAGTCACCAGAAGAACGTTGAGTAGTGAATCAAGAGATTCATAGCTACTCTCACATCTTGTTGCTAATTGAATATAGTATCAGCCACCATTGGGTCCCCTTTTTCTATGACTCCTCTTAGTCCCCACCAAAAACATTTAGTAGTGACTCCTCTGAGTCGTCGTTGTGAAGCCTTCCACAAGGTACTACCCACCATTGGTCTCCCACAACATTGACACATCCACCCACTAATGGAAACAACCAATGGTGACTCATCATCCAAAACTCGACTCACTACCCCTTCCAATCAAACACTACATTGAGTCACTACTAGGCTTATGATACCTTTGATGCCCTATATCTCACCTCCAACCCAAAAACATCCAGAAAAAATTTCCTAAAATAAATATTAAGATCCCAAATAAATTTATTAATTTTTTTCTTCTAATTTTATCATCAAAATAAACCATATGTTAATGATCAAGAATCCATAATTCGTATTTACTTGTCCACTAAGTCAATTGAATACAGAAAAAATACCATTTGTCATTGTAGACTCTTCTATGGATCGATCTAGTACCCACCTGAACAAATGAAGCTCTTCTGCTGACATGATCTGTAACACCCTGAAATGATAAAAGTTTAAATCACTAAATGATATGACCCATATCAACAAGGTGCACCTTCCTTTCCGAGAGCATGTCTGATTAGAACTCCATAGATTAGCGTGCTTTCCTAGAGTATTGATCAGGATAGGTGACCTCCTGGGATGTTTCATAGGGTGTCTGTGAGTGAGGAAAAAGCACCCTGGAAAGGAAATGTGTTGGCCTGTGTGGACAATCATCAGTCAGATGACCCGTTCTGGCATGTGGGTGTATCTAAAGGTGGGGACCGCGTTTTTGTGGGGAAACTGGTGGTATCTGGTGCGCTGGGACCTGATGACCATGTTAAGGTGGGGTGTATGTGCTTTCACCGGGACTCAGTAGTTACATTTGGTATCATAGGTGGTACCCAGCATTAAGTGTGGTGCACTGCCTGGGTTGAGATATAGGGCCCACAAAGAGGACATTTTGCTCTCCGGGGGGGGGGGAGATTGTAACACATTGAAATGATAAAGGATTAAATGACTAAATTATATTATCTCATGTCAACATGGTTCACCTTCTTTTTCAGGTGCCTTTTTGGTTAGAGTTCCACAGTAATGTGTGCTTGGCTGGAGTAGTGATCAGGATGGGTGACATCCTAGGATGTTTTCCAGGGTGTGTATGAGTGAGGACAAAGCACATTGGAAATGACATGTGTTGTAATTTGGGGAAAATCATTAGTCAGATGACCCGTTCGAGCACATGGGTGGGCCTCAAGGTGGGGACCACATGTCTGTGGGGAAACTGGTGGTACCTGGTGGGCTGGGACCCAATAACCATGTTAAGGTCGGGTGTGTGTGCTATCCCCGTGACGTGTTTGTTACATGATCCATCGAGAATGCTTTGTTTACAACTGCATCATGGAATAAGTGCTAGTGTGCTACTTATAGATGAAACTTATTAGAAAACCTTGTTTCCTACATGATCTATAACAAAGGTGTCAATGCCACATTCCATTTCCCTTCCTCATATCGTCGAGAATGCACGCATCCACCTCCCTCTACCTATTTCAAGAAAAAAACACCCCACCTTATTCCAATTAATTATTACATATATACAGATATATAATAAAAATAAAATAATTTATATTTATAAATAAATTGTATAAAAATTTAATTTATTATTATTTATGTAATTTTATGTATATATGTATCTTATAATATTTATAATAATTCTTATAGGTATATGTAATTATATAATTATTTATATATGAATTATTATTTTATATATATAGTCTAATGATTAATGATTTTAATATATACATATATATAATAGTTCAATTTTATAGCTACTTCTAGTTAAATTGTTTTCGCTATTCATTGGATGAATTAAAAGCAGAACATGTGAAGTAGACGAAGGAGAAGATAATTATTGGACAGGGTGTCACTCTTCTTATGGAAGGCGTGGGTCATTTCAAGATGATGGGTTTACTATCAGGTTATTCACTTGATGTTTGTGATGAGCATATAATGTAAGACTACATTAATTACTTTTGTTGTTAGTTAGTTGGTTTTCCCATTGCCTAGTTTTGTTTTTCAAATTATAGGAAGAACTCCTCCTATTTTATTTTCATCCCTATACATGGGAAAAATATCTCTACATGTAGATATAAATCCATAATCTATTATAATTTTATTTATTTTCCCCATGTTAATTTTCTTATATTTATGTAAATATATGTTTTGTGAATTTTGTTTTTGGAAAATAATTTTGGGTTCTATTGATTGTCTATCTAGTTATATTATTCTTGTGTTGTGATATCGATTCAAATAAAATGGGGAAGAAATTTATGGGTCTAGATTAAGAAACGGGTTCCCAATTAATCTTAAAGATATGCACTTCATTGAAATCATTATTTTATCTACATCACTCGGAGGAGATATTGAATGTTATTTGGGGTGAGCGAGAGTGTGATCTTTCAATAGATCTCTTTGTTTCCCCATTCCTCTTTGTCATTTCAACTTATTCTCTTAAATTCTTTCTTCATGTGTTTTTGTGATTTTGTGTGAATTTTCAACCTTTTAAAATCACATCATTCATGATGAAATTCTTGAATTAAGGGATTTGATAGGTATATTTCTTCACTTTTGTAGAGTTATTATATATTAGAAGTGATTATCTACATGAGTGGTCAGTATTTTTTGTTATGGATGTGGTTGTAATGATACATATACCATTACCTATATGAGGAATTGAGGTTATGATTTAATTGTTAATTATATATATTATATGGTGTTAAGGGTGAAGGATCATGGATTTTGTGACTTTTTGAAATTTTTTCTTCATCATCATTTTGTTTGGCTTTCGGGGTTTTTGTTTCATTGTTGTTTCACCAGACCTATAGTGTTTTTTCACTATTTTTTTTCTTTGTCTTCCATAAAAATATAAAAAAATATAAAAAAATCAGGAAAACCACTTATAAAACTAACACTACTTAATTTAGAGAGGAATCAATTATATCCACTGTGAAATATCTTTGGATTTTAAAATATATATTTGACCATCCTCACGACATGTACAACATCATTTTTATTGCCCTTTTGGAAAATCATTGTTTCTTTTTATTAAAGGATATTTTAGTGTTTACAATAAATTCATATAATACTTAATACTTCTCAATAATGTCATGTAAATCCATCGATCTTGATAAGATGTAATTGATTGTTGTAATCCATTAAATCTTATAAATTAAAAAATTGAAATACTATTTAATATTATTAATATAGAAATAAATATTTGATATTTAGGAAATTTGCTCACTTTTTATGGTGATCTACTTCATCAAAAATGAATTTATGTTGTTTAGATGTATGGGTGGGTCTGGTGATGAAATCTACGGTGATATTTTTTCCATCTCAATTATTGTTTAGATAATTGTTCTAACAACACCTTTCACTTATATATTCATAACATAATATATTACCCCACTAGAAATATTATTTTAGATATCAACAAAGAATCATGAATCAAATATGAAAAATGAATAATGATTTATGTTCTTTATTTGAACACTAATTATTTAATATATTTTTTATATGATACATAACTAGTTTATGAATATGATAATTCTAACATGCTTAGAGATTATATTTAAAAAAATCCTTACCTTATTTTTCACCTCCACATATTCCATATGCACCACATTAATCATCACATGGATTTTTTTTTTATTTTCATTTGATAATGTAATATTATTTCTTTATTCTGTGTGATTTCAAGGTCCATATTGTGATATTCAATATGAATTTGATCACTTTAAATCAAAATCTTTTAAAAATATCATGGTTCTTCTATATTATTGAATCGACCACCATGTTCAACCTTACAATGTTTTAATGTGTTGAGAATGTATAATCATTATTAATGAAAATACAAATCAATTTTCATATAATCAAAACATTCTATGTGAATATATTTATCTATATTTTTTAGTTTATATGTCCCACATTTCACCATTTAGATAATTCCTTAATATTTTAAATGAAAAATTCACTATAGCTAGCTCTAAACCATGATTCAGGTAATTTTTTTCAAGAAACATTAATTATCATGAGTCGTATAATATATTTATTTCATTAACAAGATAACATGTCATATTGAATAAATTAATGAATAAATTTCATAAAAATATTTTCTCTAACTCAGGGTAGTATAATAATAGGTTTATAGAATAACTATTCCATTAACACATGAATATTATCACTACATTCCCCTATAAAAAGGAAATTTGTTTCCTTCAGTATTTACATGGAAACAATACTATAAAGTCATTATAAATATCTGATAATGTGTAGTTAGTTTCACGAGAACACATGAAAACTATGAATCTCAGTCACCATCATTTTTATGGTTCTTATTCAATAAATTAGAATATAGAATGATATATACATATACCATCGCAAGTGATCACATGACCTATGGATGTATCATTAAGCATTAAAAATCCACACATAATAAAATGTAAATTTAGTTTATCCACAATAGAAAAATGGTATTCATGATACAACTTACTCATTTAATATATAGCAATATCATGAATAAAGTATCCTTTAAACATATCATTATAATGTATAATGACTCTATTAACATGATCCAAAATTATAGAAGGGGCATTGGTAATTATAAATTGAATCACTATAAATTCACATTGACTAAACTTATTTCAGAAATCTATCATTGTTAGATCATCTTATCTGATCATTAACTTTTGATATAAAAAATGAAGTTAAATCATAGAACATTTCATAACTACATAGAGTTTATTTAAAACTAGATAAAAGCGGTGTTGAGAATTATTTTTGGTGATAATGATATTATTTTTTTGATTTTCATAAACAATGAAAATGTGTGTTAATCCTTATTTATTATTAACAAAAAATGGGCACACCCAATGGTGAAACACATATGAATATGAATCCATATTCTAGATTATCTTAATGTTTCATCTTCAATTCTTAAAACATAATTATGGCTATTCAACAAAAATTATTTTAAATTGGTATTTAACATTTTATGAGTTTTTTAGAAAATATAAATTTGTGATTTATTGTATTATTATAAAAACATTACAAAATATAATTATCATTTTCATACATAACATTAATATCCATATTGTTTTGTTTCTACATTACAACGTGAGATAATTAACCCAAAATGATTAAGTCATAAAACATATTAAATTCGAGTAAATTATCTAAAAAAATTATTTTCATCCTCACTACTGCATATAATCATTTGTTGATTAAAAATATCTTATATGACTTATAATCAATAAAAATTAATATGTGAACTATATTACAAGACAAAATCCTTTCCAAATGTATCATTAAACTCAACAAGGTGAAAATTAACATGATTTCCAGTAGAAAAATTTCAAAAAAAGATATGCAATAGAAGTTATAGATTCATATTACATCATCAAAAAATTGGTATTTTTATCAAATAAGTCAAAATACAATCATTGAGTAAGGGATTTGATACACATATATAAAAATTTTGTTATAAATTTGATGGAAAAAACATAAAAAATAAGTATTGTTACATTTTTTTGGGTGAAAAGATTCCAATTCACCATTTCATTCCTGTTATATAATTGATCTTTTTAACCATATGATATTTCAAATTTCAAATTAGATTGAGTGGGTATTAAAATTGACTTTTCTATTAAACCTTATATTCTAGATCTAAATGGAATAATATATATACTTCATGAAATTATAAAGTTGAATTATTGGATGTGTATTCAATTGATCATTAAAATTATTAATATCACTTAATGGCCTATTTCAATCACATAGACAATAAATGTTTTGATGGAAATATTTTCCCCAGTAAAAAAATTTCTAATCCCTTGAATACATATTCACCCATCATTCATCATACAGATTTAGAGTAGTAATATATTTATTTTTTGTTCATATATGGTATATAATATGTCAATCTTTTTGATATTATATATATAATTTCTTTTCACCAATACAAAGGGAATAATGGGACTTTGAACTATATATTTATATATCGAGAGACTATAAAAAGATATATCTATACCCAAAAATTTCATGTATGGAAAATTAATCTTTATGACATATTTTTAGGCCACAAAATAATTAATCATCATTTAATCAAGGATTGATGATATCAAGAGAATCAAACATTGAATGTGTTGTAAAATTTTACTCATATGTACTAATCGATTATCCATACTTTTTCTTAATCTCAATAAATTCAATATTCATTCCTAATAATATTGTTTAGACAATGATATAAAATAAAATTCCTTCTTAAACTGTTCATCTTTCATGGTATAAATCTACTATTGTTGATTCATATTCTTAATTAAAGTCAATCATTAATGAATGTTTCCTTTTAAATGATAACCCAAAAATAATATTTTTTATTATTTTGGAATTGGAGAATATATTATTTTCAATGGTACTGATCCATTTCATATAAATTATTGGATTAGAGGACCCATTAATTAAAGGTGGATTTTTTATATAAATAAATCAATAATGTATTATTTATTCTATTTGTCATTTGAAATATTTTCATGATTTGTACCATGATATATTTTCATGATCATATAAATATGATTTTTCAATCCATATCCCATTAAATTTATTTTCTCTTGAGGAAAATCAATTCATTATCATTCAAAATTATTGTAAAAAAAATTCTTCTTAGTTTTATACTTTCAATGAAACCAAGAAATCATTTTTTTTGTAATCCATTATCATTTTTAGAGTGATAAATTATATATTCAACAAAATAATTCCTATGATGTTCCAAAATATGAATCTTCTTATCGACATATGAATCAATTTTTCTATTATATTTTATATTCATATCATCAATGGTTGCCTTAATTTTACTCCTAATTTACACAAAGTAAAAATCATCAAAATTAACAAAACCTTATAATGATATAATCTTTATAGTCCCATGTATTATATATATACTTTTTATATAATTTTATATGAATATTTAAAACATATCATTGATACCAAAGTAATATTTGTAACCGTTCAATGAATATCAATAATAGATACATAATCATCTTCCTTCGTGAAATATCATCAACACCACTAATATATTTTTTCAAATAATACCCTTTTATGAGATACCATATATATATTTTTCCTCATAACCTATTGAAAAATGGTACATAATATATGGTTTAATGATATTCCTATTAAGGGTAAAGATGGTAAACATAAATCAAGGATCATATATAATATTTTTATAAAAATGGGAAGTGATAATTATCATAAATTATGAATAAGATCCAAACATGCCATCGATTATATATAACATGACATGTCATAATGCATTGTAAAAAATAGCATTACTCATAATTAATATTAATCGCCAATATATAATTATGATATAAAAGGAAATATCATAATAATATGACGTAATATTTTAGAATAAACATACTAACTAAAAATAATATCATTTTTCAATGATCTATTCCAAGACTATAATAGTCGATAGAGTCCCATAATAGATTTTGTTTACTCTATATTCCAAAAATTTCTTTAGTACAGGCCCACTGCTATGAAAGTCATAGTGGGCATAGTACATTATAAATTTTGGATTACTACACAGTGTACATTATATTTTTAATGAAATTATTCTATATGAAATCCCTCTTGGGATAACAACTAATATGTTAATGATCCCTAAGACTCAACTCTAATTGGTCCCATTTTGGATACTAGCTCCATCAATGTAATGAAAAAATATAATGATATTAGAAAAAAATTACAAATTAAATATGATATAATGTACTACCATGTCTGCTATATTTTTTTGTTTAAATGTATAAAAATTTCACATCCTAAATTATGATATAAATAAAAGATTACATACATCCAAAATAATGTACGTGGAACACTCAAGCCTCACTCTAGAAACCAGAAATAAATATCCCTACTATGGTTGTTTATCCTAAAACCATAAGAAAATATTAGCAGGATGAGAACATAAGAGTACGCGGTTGGATCATCCCTTTAAATAGATAAATATCTGTTTGAAAAAAAATTGAATGAAAAAGAAAGAGTGAAATAATAGATGAAAAAAATATAAAAACATATACAAGAAAAATAATAGAACATTTACAACAAGAATTATCATAAACAATACACTTCCAAATACTCATACCATATCCAACATCTACACTAGGAATATTATCAACACAATAACCTCTAATAAAACTATATGTTTCCTAAGGACCACAAGAATTTCATCTCAACCCCATCATGAAAAATCATAGGTTCTCCAAATAAAACCAATAGTGTCCCAATTGGATAACCTAATCACTTGTTTAATGGATGTGATTATAAAAACACATATCACTTTTCATAATCTATCATTCCATATATCGAAACCACTACCCCATCTATCCATATATGCACATATACATTATCAAAAATTATAAAATGCATCGTTATGATCACCATAAATCTACCGCCCCCACACCACTAGAGATAGGGTAATGAAAAAAAATTGAAATATACATCATTCCATGAACCTTTAATGAATATCCACCACCAATACTATCACGTTCTCTATTGTAAGGTATCATAAACATATAGGGAATCGACCACCTTTATTCACCTAATATTACAGGACCCCCAATATGATCTATAGGACCCTTTTTTCAATCCTATCCTATATGAAATAATTAATCCCATATATCATAGACCATGAATATATTAATAACCTATTAAATTCAAGACAATATAAATTTCATCACATAATCTGACTATCTCTATTTTAGTTCACATCAACGCCCCAAATAATGACATTGATTTAGCATTAAAATAAAACTTAAAAATAATATTATATAATAAAATAACATCATAAAATTTATCAAACATCCCCCATTATATTAAATCATATTCCCTTCTTTCTTAATATCATATACTATTTCAATTCATGATGCTCTACCATGTTACATTATTTTTCCATACTAAAAAATTCAATTGTAAAATTAGTTTTAGCTGCACACCATTAATGATTTATATACTTTTAAATTATTATTAATATTTTATTATATTTTTAAATATATTAATTATACATTGTATTCAAAATCCTGATCTAATTTCCACATATACTACTTAAATATTTCATAAAAGGGTATGAAAACCCATGAAACAAGCACCTCAGAAACCTACCAGCATTCAATTGAATAGATATTTCTTCAAATCCCTCATGACAACAATGTATTCGAGAATCAATAAATGTGTTAAAAATAAAAATGTTTATTAACATAGAATCTATGTTCTAATATCCAAAATTTCATCATCATTCTTTCATTATATAACTAATCTACTTAAAAGGGTGTCACAATTTCGAATAATATATTTAATAAAAATCCGCACAAGAGCATCAATATTATAGATAAATATGTCAATATTGACTGAAAAAAGAACACCACATATCTTCTCCCATATTCATCATCTATATTATACTAATATCATAATGTGGTTATTGTTTTCCTTGTATTATCCCCTATTCCTTAAACCAACTACCCAATAAAATCATAAAATCAGACATGGTATAAAATAAAAGAATCATATTCATGAATATCAATTCCAGAATATATAAGATAAGACGGATTATCACATACCTCAATCAGTAATTCACTACTACATCTCAATGGTAATGTAAGGGTAGGTTATCTGCATGGCCTGATCGACCTGATGGTGGGTTAAAAACCATCAAAATATGATAAATTATAAATCACATTCTATAACACCACGGACACTAGTAATTCCCTCAATGAAAACTGTCTACAAATTAATAATAGGAATAGAACCATAAATACAGAATGTGTAACTCACCATGAATCCCCACATATTGTTCTCCCATGGTTAGGATGAATGGTGATGAAAATGGGTTGAAATTTATATTGAGAAATATATCACGATACACATGTTTTTATAAAAAATGATGGTTATGATATTTATTAAAGGGTTTATAATATTTGTACCCATGATCCCATTTAAAATATTATGACACAATACCCAATATTTAAAAAAACATTCTAATTTAGATTAGATTCCATTTTGAAATAATGAATACGATGCCATAATGGGGCTTGTCAAAACCATTTATACAAACACCAGAATTTTATACACCATAGATTATATGATATAGGTGAAGGATTGTTGGGATAAGTTCATAACATGATGTAGCCACATCAAAAGAAATAAAATTATAAAAATACTACCACAATTTTTCCATGGTTTGTCTATCCATCCATGCTTAATATGAAACTCATTATACACATTACCACAAAAAATAGAATCCAAAATAAATCAACCCAATGGTAAATGAGACCATGAGACATCAAAAAACCTACCACATAGGATCACATAACATAGCCTGATTTCCATGCTATAACATTAAACCTCCTTCCTTTCATCTTATGCTTCAATGAACAACTCTATGGAATAGTGAATAGTAACAAAATTCTAAAAACATCTCCCAAAATATCCTCTACACTAAGATCCTACAAAGAACGTAAAAACATCTGTTGAGTCCACAAACACCAAAATCACAAAATTTGATGAACTGATGATGTTCAGACCATTAAATAAAATACAGATCAGAATTTTACTTCTAAATAGAACAAAAAAAATCCTGGATAAATGAAAGTATAACTAAAACAATACATTTGATTATACCTATCAAATAGAACCATACTCTACTAATAAAATTGGTAATATAAGAACAAAAATACTTTGAAAAAAATCTCCCAAAACCCACATGAATACTAGATAAGACTATAAAATATTGTTGAATGCCTAGATAATGAAAATTTTTCACCATCCTCCTCACCAATTAAACCATTATCAAACTACTCCTTTTATGAAAAAAAATGTGTTCATGATAGAGACACTGTAAAAAATTATTTCGTAATATTGTTTAAAAAATTTGCAGCATATGATAACATATTTTCTTGTAATTTTTAGGAAAATATATACATAATTTCTTTAAGAAACACTTCATAATAATTTCAAAGAAAAATCCCCAATAAGGTTTTAGTTGGAGTTATATATCTCAACTAAGACATTCCACCTCCTCTAACTCTACACCATAGGATTTTAAATATTACGAATCATGGGATATTATTTCTAATAGTGTCCTACACCATCAATCGAGAAACATATCATCATTCAAATAATAGAAAAATGATATCCACTAAACACTATATCACTATTTCAATCCCTAACCATACAAAATTATCTCACTATCTTCCCAAGTGATGCCTAAGAGAGATTACAAAAATCATTCCACTCTAGCTTCCCAACCAGTTTGGGAGGGATATTATATAGAACAGAAAATTATAGAAACCCCATTATTTATTATATCCACATGATCTCTCACAACATCCAATGATATAATCAAAAATTAAATTATAGAAAATATAATATATATCATAAATTATGATAAAAATATTCTTATTATTAACTCTCTTTTGGAAAGAAATGGTGAAACCAACTAATTTGTTCCATAAAACATTTCCCAAATTAATGTACACACTTATATCCATACACACCCCCAGGACTCTATTTACAATGATCACACATGTACACATGGTAAATTAAAACCTCCATAAAAAACTGATGAAATATATCTAAAATAATCTCTCTTGCATATCCAAACATAATTTACCATCACCATTGGGCTACTTTTCAAATCATGATAATTATCAAAGAAACTAAAAATTCTTCAATGAATTTCATGAAACCTAAAGCAACCTCAAACTCCTCTAAAAAATAATATAATCATGATTGGAGGGGAAATTAAAGAATATTTACACTTCCTACCTCTATAATTTCTACATGTCTTATTCCCGATACCTCTCTTTCACTTTACCATTACCCAATCCTCTCTTTAATTACTACAAAATCCATTTAAAAAAGGAACCAAAAAGTTTATAATGAACTGTACATCTTATATAATCTGCATAATAATAACATCTCCATAAAAAAGAAACACATCAATCCAAGCCAACTCGTCCATAAAACACCCTTTACATACACTTCACCATCTTCCATCAATTATAGCCCACAACATATCACATTAGTCACAAGACACCTATATTCTACAAACACATTAACACCATTTTTTAAACATCTTTATAGACTAATAAAATTACTACAAAAATATTCATATGACAGTACCTCAAGTACACAATTCATGTGAACGCTCAAAAAATGTCATGAAATTATTTTAGTTGTATTAAAATATATTTACCACATGGATTTCAAAAGATTCATTAAAATGAATGTTAATTTGGATTGGTTTTCCTGTATTTATATTACTGACTCCATAAAACATTCTACTAGATTAAAATAATTAAATTTATACCCAATCTTTAATATATAGTAATAAAATCATTTCATTACTATTATATTTTTATATCAGGGATGTTCATCTTGAGAAAATAAATTTTATATATAATGATTATTACTATTATTATTATTGAGTGTTTAACCCTATACATGAGTTATATTATTCCATAAATATAAAAATAACAAAATACATAATCAAAATATGGTCATGTGTTCATAAAATTTATAAACATGATCCCATTGATATCATAGATTCCATGTCATGAAACTAAAAGTGTTCCTGGAATAATTTTATTTTTGGTGTCTTTTCATCCTACAGAGCCTTTAAAAACATTTATAATTTAGATATTATGTTTTCAAAATTTCCTACCCAAGCATTATTACAAACATATAATAAAAAATGAAATTAAAAAACACCACTCAATTTTTACATGTCATTTAAATAAATACTACAGGAAACACAATCAATGATTAAAAGTGTACATTCTATGTTAACATAAATTATACCTAGAATTTGAAGGGTAAAAATTAAATATCATGTTAAAAATATTCATAAAATATAAAATGAAATGACATGTTTCCTAAAATCATGTCACCAATAGTCAAATTAATTAAAAAAATTAAAAACATTACATGCTGGTTACATGTTTATATAATTTTAAATTAATAATTTTTTTATAAAAAATAAAGATACATATATTCAAGAAATAAAATTAATTATTGAAATATTCATGATAATTATTCGTTAAACATTTTATTTTATATGATAAAATAAATATTCATTTTAAAACCTGTAACATGATGTTGAGTCAATATTAAAATACTACGTGGTAACTATATAATATGATTTCAAAAGAAAAAAATAAACTTTCAAAATCATTCAATTTCATTCTTCATGTTTATAATGAAAAATCTTGTGATTAATTAGTTCTAATAAAATATTTATTCATAATACTTGGAAAATATTCTTATTCTTGAATGATTAAGTAAGGAAACATCATCAATATTTCTATATCTACTCATGGTGTGTTGCACATAGAAAATATTTAAAGAAAAAATTGTTTCATAATACTTTTTTCAATATTTAGAATAATATGTTTGGTCATGAAAATTTTAACAAGCCTTAATGTATTTAATCAATGAATTATTATCATTTTTCAAGGAATTTAAAACAAGCATATATAACCTTATAGTAATTTTCAATAAATTTCAAGCAACATGTTAGGATAAAATGGTATCACTTGGAATGAACTTCATTTTTCTATGTTAAACTTATATGTCTAAAAAATATTGAATAACAATTCTCATAACCATTCTTTGAATGTGAGACAAATTTTTTTATTTGAAAAAAATATAAAATTTTAATGGTCATCAAATAATATGTTTCTTTTTTCCTGAAATTCAGAATTAAGTGAATAAAAAATTTCCAGCATTAAAATAATTCCACAACACATGATTATTAAATATAAATGTATTAATGCTAAAAAATTTAACAATTATATGTGGGATGTGATATTACATTCTTGTCTATGTCTTCAAAATTGAATTTATTTTCAATAATAATGATCAGAATATATCATCAATTACAGAATTCAAATATATGAAATATAAATCAGTAAACATTAACAAAAAAGACTATGATACACCAAAAATATAATATTACACATGGAATATTGAAATACACATGAATTAGAAGAAATATAATCATGGTTATTTTATTATTTCAGTACATTAGTTTGAAATAGTCTTCAGGTATCTTATACTCTATGTTTCCTCAATGATAAATAATTTAGAAAAAAAACAGAAGTCACATAATAGTAAAAATTATAATGATTTTTAAATTATGCTGACAAGATTTTGTCTATAATAATTGCTGTAAAAATAAATTATTGATTAATTATGTCATAACAGTAAAGGATAAACACATTCAAGTCTCCGCATTATTTCAAAAAATATATCATTCTAGATAGTCAACATATTAATATTTTATATCATGTTATATGACTAATTTAAAATAAATAATTATTTATCATGCACTGAATCATGGGTATATACACATATAAACATTAAAATTTGAATATGAAATTTATAACAGAACTAATAACCATTATTAATTTACCCCATAAACATTTTATGCAACAATAGTTATACATTCCCATAAACCTATTAATTTGGAAATTAATTTACATGAATCAAATCATATCGGATCCCATTATATATTTTTAATATTTAGAATCTTTGGCCAATATCACATCTTATACTTGGGTATAAACATTTCCGAACTATTAACCTGTATTCCTCACCTATTTATAACACCAATATTCATCATATCTCTAACTAATACTCTGAACACACTATATCATGGACCTATCATACTATAAACCCATCTGGGAATGATGGTAATGATGTAAGATATCCTAAGGCCCATCATCAATTAGTCACTATGGTTCTGACTAGTAATGAGGGTATAAATATAAATATGATAGAAATTTCCATTATAATAAAAAAAATAAGATAGAAATAACCACGAAGAATAATATATATAATAAATGAATATTATAAAATTTCCCCAAACCAAAAGAAACATCATTTATGAAATGATATACATCCAAAATAACATAAATTGAACAATCATGCTCTAATATGTCTACCTAAACATCATCTACCAACTCTACAGGTATATTCATCAAACACAATAATGGTGTGGTGGGGTGAGTATATGGAAGAAAAATTTAGGATCATACCTCTAAATACATATACAATATTTTAATAAATATATATAATATAGAAAGATGTAATGAAATTAACCATGACTAATAATTTGAAAAATATATACATCAGAAAACATTTTGAAATGAAACAACTGACATCTCAATCAAACATCCACTACCAATTAATCTATACATATTCCACATCCCCAATAGGATTAATATAAACACTATAAAATCTATTATAATAACCCAAATTATAAATCATACAAAAATTCATATCAACTGCAATCATCCAACATAGTTGTTCTCCCAATCAAATAAGTATCCATCTAATAGGATCACATACAGTAATGGCTCTTACCCTCCAGGTCCATTAATCAGCTAATTTAGGCTGTTTGGGACGCCTTGGACCCACCAGTATGTCCTGATCCGAAGGGCAGTGGATCAGAGGCAGGATGCCATAATGGTGTCACCCAACGGTGACCCAGGGGCTTGTTGGGGTTACCTTCCCCATTTTTTCCTGTAAATCCACTTTAGACTCATTAAAACGTTTTGAAGTGGTTTATAGCCATTTTTATCAGCATAAAAATGTTTTAAATCTCCTAAGAGTGGGTTAATCCTCAACATACTTGTTTTTCTATATTTAAATGAAATCCTTTAATGAAAAACTGTTATGGCCACCCCTATGATGAGAATTATTAAATAACAATTAATTCCATCATGTGTAACCACCCAACTGCATGGTGAAACCACTATCCGCCTTCAAATTCTTTCAAAATTCATACCCCGTAACACTAGGATATCACCTTTTTATAGCACTGAGTTTCTTCCATTCTTCTTCTTTTCTGGTTTCGTTCTTTACTTAGTGCATTTAGAGTCCTCCTTTTCTAAGGAATGTGGTGTGCTTGTGCGGGGTTCATTTGTACTCGTTCGGGGAGACCAAGTAGTTCCTCCCCTAGAAGTCTCGCATCACTAGATTTTGGTGGTGGAGATAAACATAGATTTTTGATCTTGCATGTAGTGTTCTTTCTTCTTCTCCCCTTACTGTGTATCATGTGGGGAGGTCATGATCATATTTCCTATGGGTATGGATGAATCCAAACTATAACGAAGATAATTAATGAACTTAAAGAATGAAGGGTTGTTTTTGATAAGGTTGTTTTACTCTTTTACCTCTTCTTATATGTTTTGAATTGAATGGGATTATGTCCACTGAAAATCATGGCCATTGGTGGTGATTTTTTGTGCACTAATTAAACTATGTTATCTGGATATTTATTTTATTGAATGGTTGTATCATCAAAACTGGTTAATCACATACACATGGTTGATTAAATGGATGCCGAATATATAAGAATACTTGGGTGGTCACCCGAGTTAACCAAGTGGAAATTTGGAACTAAAGAAATGGTGTGTTTAAATATGTGATATCCCTTTCTCTATTCTTATGATGTGTATGGTTGTTATGCCTGATTTGTGTGACGTTATGTGGATAGTGATAGGATCCCTTGTTGTTGTGAAGTTGTTGGTTTGTGGATATGAGGCTGTGTGGGGCCATGTGTGGGGGCTTGGTTTGGTTCCTGTACATCGAGGGATCTCACATATCCCTTTTGGTATTGTAACATTACAAGAGAACCAGGTTTGAATGCTTAAATTATTATTGGACTGCTTTTCCATATTTGGATTATGGTTATACTTGTTATTTTCTTAGTAGTGGTAAATTATCTTAAAGGAATCACTTCAAAATGAAAAATATAATGGTTTCAATGGATAATAGTTTTTCGAGAATGAGTTGTGATTTAGTTGTGGCTATGGTGCTATGAATGAATAATAACAAAGAATTTTTTATATCAGTTGGTTTTGGAACCCCATGGTTGGGATGAGGGATTTTTTACCTATATGTATAAATGAGTTATTACGTATCTTATTCGCACCCCACCCATGACGAGAACTTCGTTCCAAAAACCCACATATCATGGGGGAGGGTGTTTTTCCGATCACCCCTATGAGTGGCTTGTTATTATAGCTTCTTTTGTGCTCCCTTTCCATATAATCAAAGACTAATTGGGAATTCTATGATGGTCGGAGGTCCATTATAGGGAATGATTTGTCAGGTAGGGTATGATGTGGTGGTGGGCCTAGGTGTGTGCGGGAAATTTGTTTCCCAAGTGTCTTTGGGATGAGGCTCGAGTGTCTTCGGGCATGGAAGTAGTTGTTGGGGCCCTTATATGTCACGAGTGGGATGTGTGGATGTTGCCCAATAATTTTTGGGTAGGATGTGTGGTTGTTTCTAAGGTTTTTACGGGTGGGATTTGTGGTTATGGTAGACCAGGTGTGTGCGGGGGGGGGGGGGGGGTATCACAGTGGGGCTGTGTAGAGAATGGTGGAAGATGTCTGATGCATATGATTTTTCAATATCCAGTGGGAAAGTGGTGTGGGGTACCCAATAGAAATGTTCCATTACTATTATATTACATGAGTTGCAGTATTTGGGGAGTGTGTTTTGGTGAGGTTGGGTGGATAGTTTTCATTGTTAGGTGCTTGGTTTTCTCCTTTTCTCACCGAGTATTAGAATGCCACCCAACTTGTGTGTGAGATCTTTTGGTTTTCCGCACTAAGTATACCTGTATTCTCACCCTATCTATATAAAACAAATTTAAGGTTTCTAGGAGGACTTCAAGGACCATTTGAGACCATACTAGTTCAGACATTGGGACAATTTATGTTGTTTTTTTTCTTTTCTTTGGTATTTACCATTGTAGTTTTCTCGAACATAAGCTCTTATTATTAAAACATTCATATGTGAATGTATTTTTTGGGTATTTCTTTTAAATCATCTTTTTGTTGTTGTTTTGGAGATACTAACTTATCTCCCAATCATAATAAATAAAAAAGGTAATGCCTTCCATTTTTCATGTGATTTTATAATCATGGTGCATGTCGCCACACTAGGACCTATTGAAGACTGGTCTCAGGGGTCAATATGTCCCTATAAACATTAATATGGATGGGTCTGGTAATATGTTGTCCCTTAAGTCTTCTAGGTGAAGTTGGATCATGAAAGAATGGTATTAGTGGGAAAAGGTTGAGAGATAGTATAGAGCTCAGGGTTAGGCACAGTGAGGATTGCATGGGATTGTAGGGGAACAATGTTAGGCAATCTTGGTGCATGAAATATGCTAGGAATTTCTGGAATGGACATAGGATTTCAAGGCCTTCCGTGTTCCGATGAAAGGACATGGGTCCTATTGAATGACAATGTGAGGCTACCCTGATTGAAGTGTAGAGACCCGAGGAAAGGTACATGCATTATAATGACTTTTGTTAATGGAGGTTCTGAGTGTTATAAAAAATATAAATGAGTAAAACATTTATGAAAAATATAAAAACAATCTTCTACACTACTCGGGCTTAGGCATTTCTTGTTTACCTTGCATCTATGGCAGTTGGATGATGACCACGAGTTGTACGGGCAATTGAGGACTAGGAGTTTGTTTCGACTAATTGGAAATGGGATTACCGGGAGGAGGAGGATGATCAGTGGTAGAGGAAGCATCATGCCTTGCAATGGTAGACCCATTGGAAGTATGATGGGATCATCTTAGACATGGATATTGAGAGCTAGCTCCAACAGTTGGTGATAGATTTTAGCTTGATTCAGGATCCAATGCAGTATTGAGTTTTTCTAGAAATAATCTAGATGCTGGGAGAAGTGTGTCAGTGGTTGATGCTCTAACTTGGGGGAACAAGGAGGCTGATGTTATGTAGACTAACATTTACAGGGGCTTCTGGGTGGAATTCTTATCTTCCCTGATGAAGGCGGAAATTAATCATGAGAAACACTCCCTTCAGCAGGGGAGCAACATAGTGTGGGAGTTTAGGAACATGTTCTATGATCTAGTTCGTTTTTCTGCAGACCATTTTCTGGATGAGGAGTCTCAGGTGAGGCATTTAGAGGAGACACTCCAACCTTCTATTATGTATGTTGTTACTCAATTCACCCAAATAATGTACTTGGGTTTCCAAAATAAGGCTGAGCGGGGGTATAGGGTGCACACACATGAAGGTGTGCCGCGAGAGGGGAGCCTACTGGGCGCATCAAAGGGGAAGGTCGTCAGCAGCAAACCTCCTTCTTCATGGCCTTCTAGGTTTCAAACAGTGGTGAGTAGGCCCCAACAGTTCCAGTTTAAATATAGATGTCCTCACCCTTTTTTTTCAGGCCCAAAACCGAGATACTTCATCTGTTCAAGTAGTGGGAACCATCAAAATTAGGGACTAGAACGAGTACAGTAAATTAGGGGTGGGCAGGTTCAGCACCCACCTCAGCAGCAGCATTTTCTGGCCGGGCCCATTCAACAGCTACAATAGTTACATAAATACCCAACTCCTCCAAGACTAGAAATTTCAGGATGTGGTGGGCATTAGGGGGAACCTCAGGGACCTCAACTAGGATGTGGTCGGTGAGGCGGTCGACAGCTGAGGGGCAGAGGAGCTGGGTGTGGGTAGTTGCACGCCACAGAAGCAGTAGTTCCAATTGGGCTAGTAGTCGATCGAGGTACGATCATCTTATTTATCACTCTTGCATTCTTATTGTTTGATTCAAGAGGTGAACACTGATTTTTTACACCTTCTCTAGCCCATACCTTGGGCCTAGATATAGAGAGTCTCTCTGTTCCCTTTGTTCGGATTATACTAGTTGGAGGTCATACTAGCATGTTTGATGTTTTTTGAGCAAGAAGAATGATGTTAGGAACAAATCAGTATAGTGGAGATATCCTTATGCTACAAATGCAGCCATATGATATCATCATAGGCATTGACTGGATGTTTTTTTGTGCATGTTGTTACCGACTACTTCCAGAGAACAGTCATGTTCTCCAATGTGGATGTCCAGTATGTGGATTTTGTTCGATGATAGAGTTTTTAGTTGGGGAGACGGCGTGTGAATCATATTGATTATATGTTGGCCGAGATTTTAGTAGAATCAGTGGATTCTGAGATGATGGATGTTCCCGAAGTTGTCAGAGAATTCTTATACATTTTTACTAATGAAGTTGTAACTCTACCTCCTCGACGTGATGTTGACTTTGGGATAGACTTACAGCCCAGTGCCTGTCAGATTTCGATGTCTTCTTACCTGATGGAACCTTCTACATTGTGGGAGTGGCAGATTCAGATTGATGAGCTGATGAAGAAGGTTTTTGTCTGACCCATCATTTCTCTATGCGGTTCTTAGGTTTTATTAGTGATGAAAGAAGAGGATGGTATCATGCTATACATGGACTACCGGAAAAAAAATATGGTAATGGTCAAGAACTGTTACCCACTCCCAAGGATAGATGATTTTTTTTACCAGCTTAGGGGTGCAGTTCAGTTCTCTAAGATTGATCTGCTGTTTGTGTATCACCAGTTAAGGGTGATGGATTAGGATATCCCAGATACTATTTTCTGGTTCATGTATGGGAACTTTGAGTATCTATTCATGTCGTTCAGTTTTATGAATACATCTGTTTTGTTCATGGGGCCCATGAACTCTATTTTCTGCGAATTTCTGTACCGGTTCATCGTTGTGTTCATCAATGACATTTTCATCTACTCAAGACCCAATGAGGAACATACTAATCCCATTAGGTTGGTCTTAAAAATCATTTTACACCACCAAATCTATGGGAAATTGTCCATGTACATTTTCATGACATGACAAGTGCATTTCCTTGGACACGTGGTGTCTCAAAAATGGGTAGTGGTTGATCCGTCAAAGGTTGAAGTGGTTTTATCATGGGAAGAACCCAAGAATGTGATGAAGGTTCATAGTTTTCTAGGGCTGGCGGGATATTTTCAGAGGTCCTTAACCGACTTCTCTAGAGTTGTATCTCCTTTGACATCATTGACCAGAAAAGAACAGGGCTTCATGTAGAGTGAACAGTGTCAGGCCGCATTCAAGATTCTAATGGAATGGTTGGCCATCACATTAGTGCTTCGGTTTCCAGAGGAAGGGGTGTTGTATGAGGTGTTTTGTGATGATTTTGGACTTGGATTAGGGTGTCTATTGAACCAATACCGGGGAGTGATATCTTATGGGTTTATGCAGTTATGTCGTCATGAGCGTATCTATTCCAACCATGACCGAGAACTTACAGTAGTAGTGTTCACATTGAATATATGGTGACATTACCTAATTGGGGAGCACCTTTGGTCTTTACAGATCACAAGAGATTAAGGATTATCATTACCCAAAGGGACATGAACTTTTGACAATAATGGTGGGTGGATTTTATCCAATAGTTCAACTTTGAGATCTCTTACACTAAAGGTAAGGGGAACATTGTGGCAGATTCCTAGAGTAGGAAGTCACGAATAGAAGCTACTCATAAATCTTTGGATGCTTGGAAAGCAATGGAGGAGTTGAATGCCCTACCCCTGGATGATATTGTGGGTGGAGGTAGAGGTTGTCTATTTCAGATTACATTGCGGTCCTCTCTATTGTGGAAGGTGGAGGAGTCTCAATGTGGATACATAGATTGTAAAGTGATGCACAATCTGGTTGACTAATGCAATGCTCCAGAAGGGCGGTCGGAGGATGTTCAGAATCAGCTACATTTCTGAGGAAAGCTGTTTTCCCTAGATATAATGAATGCATGAGTTATTTTTTTGTTCCATTACTCACTTATAGTGGTACCCCCAAAGATTTTCCATGATTTACTATAGCCTGAGGGAATAGTTTTGGTGGCCCTATTTGAAATAGTAAGTGACGTGGTTTGTCGCAAGGTGCCTGGAGTGCCATTAGGCGAAGGTAGAACACCACGTCCCAAGAGGTTTGTGGCAGCCATTAGATGTCCCTTGGGGGGAAGTGAGATGAAATAAAAATGGATGAAGTCACTGGACTACCCAGAGTTCAAGAAGGATTTGATGCTATCTGGGTAGTGGTATAATGACTATCAAAATCAGCTCACTTCCGAGAGATCAAGGAGTCGAGTTCAGTGGATTCTATAGCACCGATATACGTGGATGAGGTGGTACGGTTGCATGGATTTCCAAGGTCCATAGTCTCGGATCAGGATAACCAGATTACCGCAAGAGTCTGGAGGGGATTGCAGCAGGTGCTTGGCACCTAGATATGCCCTAGCACTGCTTTAAACCCCGAGATAGATGGACAGACCGAGCAGATCATCCACATGTTGGAGGATAAGCTACAATCTTGTGTTTGGGAAATCAAATGATCTGGGGAATGACTTTTTCCTTTAGGAAAGGTTTCCCACAATATTACCTGTCACTCTACTATTATAATGGCACAGTTTGAATACTTATAGGAGAGGTCTTTTCTTTCTCTAGTGTGTTGGACCGAAGATAGGGAGGAAGGTGTTCTTGGCCCAAAAGTGTTTCAGAGCATGAAAAAGTAGGTTCAGCTTATACGATAGAGGATGAAGTCAGTTCAGGACCCGCAAAAGTCGTATGTTGATCATAGAAGGATTAACTTGGTGTTCGAGGTTGGATACCATGTGTTATTGATGGTTTCCACTAGATGTGGGTAGTAATGGTTTGGAAAGGGAAGTAAACATTCTCCCAGGTTTGTCAGTCTCTTCAATGTTTTGCGACATGTTGGCGAAGTGGTATATCATCTAGCGCTACCACTGTCACTACAGAGAGTGCATGACATCTTCCATGTGTCTCAGCTCTGTCAGAATCTAAACAATGATTCACACATCCTTGACTATGGAGAGTTGGATATAGTCGAAGACATTACAATCGTTGTGAAACCATTAAGGATTGATGATCCAAAGGACAATGTACATCATGGATGAACCATCTCTTTGGTTTGTGTGTTGTGGAGGAATTGTGGCCTCGAGGAGAGTTCATAGGAACGAGAGCCCCCGATTCGCGCCCAGTACCCAGAGAAGTTTTGAGATTTGTTCTCTCTTTTTTATTACTACTTTATTATGTAGAGGTTGACCATGTTTTCTATGAAATTTGTTGTTTTTTCTTGTTCTCTTAACATGTGTGAAGAGTCTGGACTGGGGTAAGGGAAGTTCTTGATCCTTAATCAGGACACTTAAATGTGGATGTGATAAAACCCTGTTGGTGAGTCATTTCCACCCATAAAATATAAAATATTGACAAGAAGGAATGTACTCCTTGAATCATATGACTGGAGGGTATGAACTTTACATGTTTGGGTGGTTTCATCAGAGAGAGGTGTTCCGAGTTATCTAGTGTGGTTGGTTATGAGAGGTATCTTCAGTGGTTTTTTGGACCCCTCTCTTTACATCAGAGAAAGTTTGATTCTCATGGATGAGAAGAGTTTGATAGGTACATAATTTAAAGGCGTGGACCCTCCAAGTCTATTACTCTACCAATTCATGGTGTTTTGGATGCCCTGGACCCCGTAGTATGTCTAAATCAGAAGGGTGTAATAGTGGTGGTAGGATGTAATTATGGTGTCTCCCATTGGGGCCACCGATCAGTGAGTCACCGAGTGGTTCCACCAGGGCTTTTTGGGGTTTCCTTCCCCTATTTTTTATGTAAGACCTCATTTGACTCTTTAAAACTTTTTGATGTGGTTTAAAAAAAAATCCTCCATAAACAATGTTTTTAATACCCTAATAGTGAGGTGACCCTCAACGAACCCGTTTTCTCTATTTATATGAATTCCCTTAACACACAGTTGTTATGGCCACCCCTTCGATGAGAATTATTAAATAAAAATTAATTACATCACGTGTATCCATCCACCCGCATTTTTAAATAATTATCCACCTTTAATTTCATTCTAAATTCTTATCCACTAACACTATGATCTTGAATTTTTATCACACTGGGTTTCTTTATTTCTTCTTCCTGGATGATTTAATTATTTACTAGGTGCGTTATTAGTCCCCCATTCTCGAGGAATGTGGTGTCATTATCCTAGATATTTCCTACACATTCATGGATTCCCAGGAGTTCATCACTTGTAATTCTCACAACACCAGTTCCTGAAGCTGGAGAGAAACTTCCATCATTGATCATCCATGTAGGGTTCTTCCTTCATCTCTTCTTTATCTGTACCATGCAGGCTGGACATGATAATGTTTCATGGTGGGATTGATGAATCCAAATCATAATGAGGATAATTAATGAGCATAAATAATGAAGGGTGGTTTTTGATAATATTGCTATACTGTTTTACTTCTTCTTATATGTTGTGAATTATATGGGCTTATGTCCACTGAAAATCGTGGTCGTTGGTGGTCTATTCTTGTGCACTAATGAACCTTTTTTTGGATATTTATGTGATTAAATGGATGTAGAATCAACAACGATTAATCACATACACTCAGTTGACTAAATGGATTCCAATAAATAAGAATCCATGTGTGGTTACCCTGGTTAACCAAACGGAAAGAAGAAACTAAAGAAATGTTGCATTTTTATATGAGAAATCCCTAGCTCTATTCTGATGATGTGTTTGGTTGTTATGCATGATTCTTGTGAGGTGAAGTGGATGGGGATGAGATCCACTATTGTGGGAATGTTGTTGGATTGTGGATCTAAGACTATGTGGGGCCAGGTTTGGGGGACTGGTTTTGTTCCAGTACTTCGAGGGATCTCACAGATCCCATTTGGGGTTGTTACATTACAAGAGAACCTGGTTGGAATGCTTAAATTATTTTTTGGCTTTTTTTCCATCTTTGGATTATGGCTATGCCTGTTAGTTTCCCAGTAGTATAGAATTATGTTAAATGGATTCACTTGAATATGAAACAATAATGGGATCAATGGGGAATTCTTTTCTGAGAATGATTTTTGTCTTGGCTATGGTGGTGGTGCTTTAATGAATGTATTATAATGAGGGTCTTTGTGTGTGGGATCATTTTGGAACCCCTATGTTGGGATGGGGTATTTTTTACCTATATGTATAAATTATTTCTTATGTTTCATATTCACTCCCCACCGATGTTGAGAACTTCGTTACGAACACCGCTATTTCATAGGGGAGTGTGTTTTCCAAAAACTCATATGAGTGGTTGGTTATTAGATCCTTTTTTCTCCCTTTCCCAAGTATCCCAAGACTCATTTGGTAGGATGTGACAACCTGATTTCTATTATAGCCCAAGATTCTTCAGTCCGAGAACCATTGGTGGTTGGCCCAGGTGTTTGCTTGCAGGTTGTTTTCCATGTTTCTTCGGGATGAGGCCCAGGTGTCTTCGTGTGTGGCAGTATTTATTGTGGACCAGGTATTTGCAGGCGGGATGTGTGGCTGTGACCTAGGTGTTTACAGGTGGGATGTGTGGTTGTGGACAAGTGTTTGTGGGTGGGATGTGTGGATGTGGTTTCTGAGGTGTGTGCATGTGGGGTATGGAAGTGGGACTATAGTGAGAATGGTGGAAGTGGTCTGATGCATAGGATGTCTTAAATAACCATTGGGAAAGTGGTGCGGGGTACCCAAATATCTACATTCTATTACTATTACATTACATGACGGGTGTTATTTGGGGTGTGTCCCTTGGGGATTTTGCGTGGATAGTTTCCTTGTTAGGTGCATGGTTATTTCATTTTCTCACATGGAATTAGAAATGCTCCCCACTTTTGCACGATTGATTTTGGTTTTCCCCTACTAAGTATACATGTATACTCCCCCTACATATATAAATCTTTCTTCACTATTCCAGGAGGACTTCGAGAACCATGTGAGACTGTATTAGTTCGAACGTTGGGACAGTTGCTATTGATGTGTTTTTTTCATTGGTATTTACATTTGGAGTTTTCCAGTACTGAAGCACATATTATTTAAACATGAATATGTGAATCGATTATTTGGAATTTACGTTTACCTCTAGTTTTGGCTTTGTTTGGGACTTATTATCTTATCTCTCTATCCAAAAAATTAAAAAGGGTAATGCCTTCAATTTTTCATGTGATTTTATACCATTGGTGCTAGTCTCCACATAGGGACCTATTTACGGTAGTTCTTGGGGTCGTTATCTCTCCTTCAACTTGAATAAATAAGGGTCTTGAAATCTGCACTCTATTCCGTCATCTTGGTGAAGTTGGGTTGTGAAACATACACACTATTGGAATGTTGTTAAAATAAAAAAAATCATTATCAACATATCATCCACCATAACTCCATATATCTATAACGGTATCACCACATTCCTAGAAATCTATATCCAAAACATCCTACAAATTTACCCACATGCATTAAATCAAAAAATATATACTACTACCCATCCAACCATTAATAATAAATTTAAATTCCAATTAAATCTACCTCATTCCCTAAATCATTTATATATATCACTCATTGATACCATCCTATTATATACATTGAGGAACCAAGAATAAATATGGAGTAAACCTTGTGAACTCCTCATACCATGAAAGGCCAATAATATGAACTATGTTATTCTCTTCTTAATTATAACTTATAGTGAATCATAATAAAAACCCATTATAACAAATGAATATATTCTATCATCAACCCATTGCAATGCATAAAAAATTTTGACCCATCATTTCAACTATTATACATTAGATCACCATAACTATTTCCCTAATGACACCATGTTTGAATTAAAATCATAAATCATAAAATTTTCCAATAAATCTAACATAATAAAATATAAGAAAATTCATTCATTCAGTTCAACAATGAAATAAAACATTCACACAATATGTTGACTATTTCATATAAAATTTGAATCCTTGAAACCCTCTTCAGTAACATTAATTAGACATATTTATAAATATTATTATTACATGACTTTTTATCATTTAACTAATATTTAATTTAAAATTTTACCATTACAATTGAAAACATATAATCCTTTCAATTATAGGACATAAACATTATATCCTCCACAACAATCACATTTTCTTCGTGACCCATAAAATAGTTCATCATAGACATAATCAAAGAGAACAATTAATAACACCAAAAATATAATAACGTTAAATTAAATAATCCCCTACTAATGAAACTAATTTATAACAATGTAACAATACAATAATCATAGTAAAAAATTACAATAAAAATTATGAAAATATATAATATCTTTAATTTCCATGAATTTTGTTCCACAATAAATTATTTATGTAATAAATCAATTTTATTGGATTTATGGTTTTGAATGATATATTTCACATGAAACCAAAATAGTAATCATATATCATAGAAATCAATAAGTCCCGATACTAAGGAAATAAAAAGTGACACACATATCTCCATATCCTATTCATTAATGTTGTTAAATTTAAATCTTTTTAAGGGTCAAATTTTCATGCTGCTCTCCAATTTCCCATAAACCAGAACACCCAATGAATTCATGATAACATACTTATGAAGAAATAAACACAAAAAAGTGTAATTACATATTATATAAGAAAATTACAATAATCCTATAAAAAAACTAAAATATCACCAACCACTAAAAAAATGACATGAGGATATGACACATATAATTCCATAACCATTATATTATGCAATGAAAAACATTTAATATACTATTTGTCACGACCCGACCCAACGGGGCTCGAGCCGCGACTCCCCAAGCCCGCCTCCAATAGGCCAGGGGCTGGCGACCAGCGCCGAGTAGGCTATCACACACATGGGAGGCATTAGCCTAAGGTACATGTACACACGCACCCACAAACACCTCCATGCAACAGTGCAGAGATATAGAAACTGAAAAGTAAATGCATGCATACAATCTATCCCAAACCAGAGTGCAACAACAAAAGTACAAGGGCAAAACAGGGCCCACCAAAAGAAAACTACAAAGCGCGTCCATCCTACTCTGAAGAAGGGGTACACTGCCACAAACACCCGCCGGAAAGCTCCCTCGGCCCAGCTCCGGTAAACACCCCGGTCAACTCGCTCACTAAGCTCCGCCTGCTCCGGGTCCTCCTGGGACTCCGTCAAAAGGCCTGTGGTCTGCACAAGACACAAACATGTGCGGGCAAAGCCCGTGCAGGTGTGAGTATAAACATACTCAGTAGGCACCCCAAAAAACCCAAAACCCAAGGGAGCAACTGAAAGGAAACAGTCCGCTCAACCCAGCCAGAGGGAACCCAGACGAGAGAGGAACTTCATCTCGTGACCATCCTCGGCTAATCACGACTAGTCAGCTCAGTTCAGCTCAGGTGTATGCCCATACATACACCTTGAACAATCCAGATATACACAGCTCACGCCACAAAGCCACAAGAGGTACCGACCTCATCACCAGCAACTGTCCACAACCAGGAGAGTACACCACAAACACTGTCATACCAGATGACACTCATCCGAGAGATACACTCCATCGGGATACTCGCAAACATCACAGACGCTCACCCGAGAGACCACGCTCGTCGGATAACATCACTGAGGAAACATCACTGAAACAACATAACCACCAAACTCCTCGGAGAGGGGATCGCCGCTAGGGTCCGCTAGGGGATACCAAGACCCACTCCGGTATACGTAGCTCACAGATAGGGGATCACTCCCAGGGTCTGCTGGGGGATACCGTGACCCGATCTGGCATACGTAGTTCTCACAGATAGGGGATCACACCCAGGATCCGCTGGGGGATACCACAACCCGATCTGGCGCTTGACAGAAGCTTCACACTCAGATAGAGGATCATCGTCCATATAAAGATGGTCACGACGATACCGGAACCCTATCTGGTATAACTCGCGATGTAGGGGATCGAACCGACGATGCCGCAACCCTACCGAAACCACGCGCGGAGTAGGGGATCACATAACTAACGATACCGCAACCCTACCATAAACATCATGCTGAGTAGGGGATCGTAAGCCCGACGATGCCACAACCCTACTGTGCACGTCCCACCGCGTAGGGGATCATATGTCCGATGATGCCACAAACCCTACGGGGTTAACCTGCTAGATAAGGGATCGCCGCCCGTAAATAAGCGGTCACAGCGATACCAAGAACCCGATCTAGGGTAAAGATGCCAGAGGATCCACTCCGGGCCCACCGGAGGGATACCACAACTCTAACAGTTTAAACATCACATCGAGAGGATCACAAACCCATACGAAGGTTGTGATACCACACGAACCCTCGTAGGAACGAACCAAGGGAGAACCCTCAACCACTGCTGGTCCAAACGTCGCTAACTCGAGCGACTTGCCCCAAAGCCACATTGCGCACCTCCGAAGCCAAAACCGAGGCCACCATCGCGTTCCACGCGGAAAAACACGCAGGATAGGCTGTTTACTCGCCCGAAACGGAGCACCGGTGAAAACGACACTATTCACCGTAGCTAGCTCGTGCGGGGCCCACACAACGATCCCGAAACCCATCGGGCGGATCACACCACGGCGATCCCGTCAGAAAAACAAGCGGAATCGACTACTCGCTCGCCCAAAACGGACACCCGGTGAAAAAGGTATTATTCACCGAAGGCCGGCTCGGGTGGGGCCCACGCCTGGATTCCGAAACTCATCAAATGGATCACACCATTGCGACCCTCTCGGAAAAACACTCAGGATTGACTATTCATCTGCCAAAATCGGACTCCTGGTGCAAAAGCTGCGTTTCTCCGCAAACGCCAAAACCCGGCCTCGTGGGGCCCGCACCCCGTTCTCAAACCCAACACCCGGAAACTATCTCAAAATGTCCGTCGTACCATCAGGGTCTCAACGCCACTGACGGCACGTCAATCGGACGCTCCGGGTAGAAGTTACAACGACCCGAAGTCGTAAAATAATAAAATAATATTATTTTATACGACGTTTCTAACTCCCAGGCCACGATCCCGAACCCTTAAACCCTCAAAGTGAGTTCAAAAGGTCCGTCTCGATGCAAGGAGCGCGTCGCCGCAAACGGCTCGCAAATCGGAGTTACGGTTTGCGAGTTACGGGGGTTTAAAGAACCCCCGGAAAATCCTGGCCGGACCACCGCCAGCCTCGCCGGAAACCACCGCGCCGCCGCCGGATTCCGCCGCGCCGCCGCCGTCGTCGCCGGAAACCGCCGCGCCGCCGCCCTGCCTCGCCGGATTCCGCCATGGCCGCCGCCGGAATCCGGGATATCCGCCGGAAAACTTCCGGGGACCCCCGGGAGCACCCCGGTGCTCCAAAATCAGATCCGAAACAAGTTTCGGAAAGCTCGGGACCCGAACTATACAACCTTTATGACGATTTGAAGAAAAACAACGAATAAACGGGGTCCGGGATTTCAAAACTCAAACCGCCTACCTCGCGGGCGAAACGCCGACGTTCTGCCTCAGATCTGCGCTCCAGAGCTTCCGCTGCGCGCTCCTGGAACGTCCGCCGTCGAATTCTGAGCTCGTGGGCGCTCCGTTTGCTCGATTCGGCGGAGTGGCGGCGAAGAACGACGAAGAACAATAAAAGGGGGGAGGGGCGCTGATATTTATATCAGCGACCCGCCGGCGCCAAACTCGCCTCGGACCCGACGCCCGATGCGAACAAAAGTAAGGTCACCCCTAGGGTAAATGCGCCGTTCTGAACGCAACGGCGGTCTCAGATTTTCCATCCGAGACTCCGTTCAGAAGTTATTCGAGCCGACGCTCGCCCACTAAGTTGCTACTTATTTACAGAAACGCCCCTGGTGGCGTTTCTCACCGCAGGCCTGCGCCCGCAAAGTTTACACCCCGCCTAGGGTAAACGGCACGTTCCGGACGCAACCGTGCCCTCAGATTCCCGTTCTGAGCTACCTTTTAGGAGATATCACACCCCCGCCACGTGCATAGTATAAAAAAAAACTTAATATTTTTATAAAATTAATTTCGGGCACACCGGGCCTCGGAATTGCACGCCGTCTACGCGCCTAGCTCTGGAATTATTCGTAGAAATATTCCAAAGTCTGACAGGTCCAAAAACCCGAGTCGCTACATCCTCCCCCCCTTAGAACTTTTCGTCCCCGAAAAGCCCTAAGCACAAGGAAAGCGACTGGACTCTCAACTGGGTCTCACACACCAGCGAGATCACCAAAAAACAACCACTCAGGGTCTTACCAACGCCCTGAACAAAACTCGAGCAAGCAACAAAAGGAAAGAGTACCGCTAAACAGTGTCTGATAAACTACTGCAGTAAGTAGAAAAACACAAGGCGTACCTCTATCCATCCACGGTGCCTCTGGGTCGACTGCCTCCAGGGCATGCAACAGTCCTCGCCCTCGACCACCAGCTCCCTGAGCTTGGCGTGGACCACCTGGGGGTGGGGGTGGTGGAAACTGGTACTGCCTACCACCGCCTCCCGCTGCACCAGCTCTGCCGCCACGTCCGCCGCCCTGCGGACCTCCTTGCTCGAGACACTGCCTCAGCCAAGGCGGTCCATCGACCGGCTCCCTCTCAGCAGCACGTCGGGTCGGACAATCTCTATCAAGATGTCCCCGACCATCGCAAGCGTAACACCGCCTCTCCTGCGGCTGACCAAAACTGGCCTGCGAGCCCTTTGAGCTCCGAGGCTCAGACCCCCCATCCTGGGGTCGCCTCCTGAAACGTCGGCCACGTCCAGACCCCTGAGTCTGACGTCGGCTACCAGATGCCGATCCGACCGACGAAGTCTCCGCTCTCGTGTGCCCAGCACTAACAGGAGAGATCTGCTCGGCCAGAAATCTCTCCACCACCAGCGCTCGCTCCAGCACTCCAGCATAGGTGGGCAGACACAGGGAAACCACACCTCCTCGGATGTCCCTTCATAATCCCTGCTCGAAGGTCCGAGCCCTAAAGAACGGGTCTCGAACCATATCCAGGGACTAGCGCGACAGGTCTGTAAACCTCGCTGAGTACTCCGACACAGTCAGGCTCTCCTGTCGAAGCTGTAGAAGCTCTTGGATCCGCACTGACCTCAGCGTCACCGGATAGAACTCCTCCCTGAAGAACTGCTCAAACTCTGCCCACGTGAGCGTCTCCTCGTCATGGGACTGTGTCACCAAACTCCACCATCGCCCGACAGAACCATGCAGAAGGCTCGCCGCTAGGACCACCATCTGATCTGGAGGAGTCCTCACTAGGCGGAAAACTCGGGTGACTGTCTCAAGCCAGTCATCAGCTGCCTCGGGGTCTGGATCACCCCGAAACCTCAGAGGTCACTGCCTCTGGAACTCGTGCAGCGCACTCAGCCTGCGTGCAACCTCGTCCTGCACCGCCGGCACAACCAGCTGCTCGACAGGTGGTGTCTCAACTGGCAGACCACCTGGAGGTGCAACCTCAGAACCTGCGCCCTGCTCCACAGCCACTACACGGGGCGGGTCATCAGCACAATCCTGTTGTGGAACCCTTGCTGGTTACTGTCGTGGAGGCATCCTGAAATACATTCAAGACACACCACAGTCAAAGAGTATATCTGGAGAGCTGACTCAAGAAGGACAAGGAAAAACCAAAAACCAGTCCTATATGATGCATGTACCATGATGTCCCCGTGACCAGTGTATGAATGTCCCGAGTCGAAAGGCAGGTTATCAGAGTCCGGGTGTATGGATACGTCGGCCGCCGCACCAACACTGGAGTCCCTGGCCTGAAATTCGAACTCGAAACATCCTAACACTGCCGCTATGCAACCCAAACCAATCTCACAGCTAGACCAGCTACGCTCTGAGATCCCAAAGGTGGAACCTCCTCTGATACCACTTTGTCACGACCCGACCCAACGGGGCTCGAGCCGCGACTCCCCAAGCCCGCCTCCAATAGGCCAGGGGCTGGCGACCAGCGCCGAGTAGGCTATCACACACATGGGAGGCATTAGCCTAAGGTACCTGTACACACGCACCCACAAACACCTCCATGCAACAGTGCAGAGATATAGAAACTGAAAAGTAAATGCATGCATACAATCTATCCCAAACCAGAGTGCAACAACAAAAGTACAAGGGAAAAACAGGGCCCACCAAAAGAATACTACAAAGCGCGTCCAACCTACTCTGAAGAAGGGGTACACTGCCACAAACACCCGCCGGAAAGCTCCCTCGGCCCAGCTCCGGTAAACACCCCGGTCAACTCGCTCACTAAGCTCCGCCTGCTCCGGGTCCTCCTGGGACTCCGTCAAAAGGCCTGTGGTCTGCACAAGACACAAACATGTGCGGGCAAAGCCCGTGCAGGTGTGAGTATAAACATACTCAGTAGGCACCCCAAAAAACCCAAAACCCAAGGGAGCAACTGAAAGGAAACAGTCCGCTCAACCCAGCCAGAGGGAACCCAGACGAGAGAGGAACTTCATCTCGTGACCATCCTCGGCTAATCACGACTAGTCAGCTCAGCTCAGCTCAGGTGTATGCCCATACATACACCTTGAACAATCCAGATATACACAGCTCACGCCACAAAGCCACAAGAGGTACCGACCTCATCACCAGCAACTGTCCACAACCAGGAGAGTACACCACAAACACTGTCATACCAGATGACACTCATCCGAGAGATACACTCCATCGGGATACTCGCAAACATCACAGACGCTCACCCGAGAGACCACGCTCGTCGGATAACATCACTGAGGAAACATCACTGAAACAACATAACCACCAAACTCCTCGGAGAGGGGATCGCCGCTAGGGTCCGCTAGGGGATACCAAGACCCACTCCGGTATACGTAGCTCACAGATAGGGGATCACTCCCAGGGTCTGCTGGGGGATACCGTGACCCGATCTGGCATACGTAGTTCTCACAGATAGGGGATCACACCCAGGATCCGCTGGGGGATACCACAACCCGATCTGGCGCTTGACAGAAGCTTCACACTCAGATAGAGGATCATCGTCCATATAAAGATGGTCACGACGATACCGGAACCCTATCTGGTATAACTCGCGATGTAGGGGATCGAACCGACGATGCCGCAACCCTACCGAAACCACGCACGGAGTAGGGGATCACATAACTAACGATACCGCAACCCTACCATAAACATCATGCTGAGTAGGGGATCGTAAGCCCGACGATGCCACAACTCTACTGTGCACGTCCCACCGCGTAGGGGATCATATGTCCGATGATGCCACAAACCCTACGGGGTTAACCTGCTAGATAAGGGATCGCCGCCCGTAAATAAGCGGTCACAGCGATACCAAGAACCCGATCTAGGGTAAAGATGCCAGAGGATCCACTCCGGGCCCACCGGAGGGATACCACAACTCTAACAGTTTAAACATCACATCGAGAGGATCACAAACCCATACGAAGGTTGTGATACCACACGAACCCTCGTAGGAACGAACCAAGGGAGAACCCTCAACCACTGCTGGTCCAAACGTCGCTAACTCGAGCGACTTGCCCCAAAGCCACACTGCGCACCTCCGAAGCCAAAACCGAGGCCACCATCGCGTTCCACGCGGAAAAACACGCAGGATAGGCTGTTTACTCGCCCGAAACGGAGCACCGGTGAAAACGACACTATTCACCGTAGCTAGCTCGTGCGGGGCCCACACAACGATCCCGAAACCCATCGGGCGGATCACACCACGGCGATCCCGTCGGAAAAACAAGCGGAATCGACTACTCGCTCGCCCAAAACGGACACCCGGTGAAAAAGGTATTATTCACCGAAGGCCGGCTCGGGTGGGGCCCACGCCTGGATTCCGAAACTCATCAAACAGATCACACCATTGCGACCCTCTCGGAAAAACAGTCAGGATTGACTATTCATCTGCCAAAATCGGACTCCTGGTGCAAAAGCTGCGTTTCTCCGCAAACGCCAAAACCCGGCCTCGTGGGGCCCACACCCCGTTCTCAAACCCAACACCCGGAAACTATCTCAAAAAGTCCGTCGTACCATCAGGGTCTCAACGCCACTGACGGCACGTCAATCGGACGCTCCGGGTAGAAGTTACAACGGCCCGAAGTCGTAAAATAATAAAATAATATTATTTTATACGACGTTTCTAACTCCCAGGCGACGATCCCGAACCCTTAAACCCTCAAAGTGAGTTCAAAAGGTCCGTCTCGATGCAAGGAGCGCGTCGCCGCAAACGGCTCGCAAATCGGAGTTACGGTTTGCGAGTTACGGGGGTTTAAAGAACCCCCGGAAAATCCTGGCCGGACCATCGCCAGCCTCGCCGGAAACCACCGCGCCGCCGCCGGATTCCGCCGCGCCGCCGCCGCCGTCGCCGGAAACCGCCGCGCCGCCGCCCTGCCTCGCCGGATTCCGCCATGGCCGCCGCCGGAATCCGGGATATCCGCCGGAAAACTTCCGGGGACCCCCGGGAGCACCCCGGTGCTCCAAAATCAGATCCGAAACAAGTTTCGGAAAGCTCGGGACCCGAACTATACAACCTTTATGACGATTTGAAGAAAAACAACGAATAAACGGGGTCCGGGATTTCAATACTCAAACCGCCTACCTCGCGGGCGAAACGCCGACGTTCTGCCTCAGATCTGCGCTCCAGAGCTTCCGCTGCGCGCTCCTGGAACGTCCGCCGTCGAATTCTGAGCTCGTGGGCGCTCCGTTTGCTCGATTCGGCGGAGTGGCGGCGAAGAACGGCGAAGAACGACGAAGAACAATAAAAGGGGGGAGGGGCGCTGATATTTATATCAGCGACCCGCCGGCGCCAAACTCGCCTCGGACCCGACGCCCGATGCGAACAAAAGTAAGGTCACCCCTAGGGTAAATGCGCCGTTCTGAACGCAACGGCGGTCTCAGATTTTCCATCCGAGACTCCGTTCAGAAGTTATTCGAGCCGACGCTCGCCCACTAAGTTGCTACTTATTTACAGAAACGCCCCTGGTGGCGTTTCTCACCGCAGGCCTGCGCCCGCAAATTTTACACCCCGCCTAGGGTAAACGGCACGTTCCGGACGCAACCGTGCCCTCAGATTCCCGTTCTGAGCTACCTTTTAGGAGATATCACACCCCCGCCACGTGCATAGTATAAAAAGAAACTTAATATTTTTATAAAATTAATTTCGGGCACACCGGGCCTCGGAATTGCACGCCGTCTACGCGCCTAGCTCTGGAATTATTCGTAGAAATATTCCAAAGTCTGACAGGTCCAAAAACCCGAGTCGCTACATCCTCCCCCCCTTAGAACTTTTCGTCCCCGAAAAGCCCTAAGCACAAGGAAAGCGACTGGACTCTCAACTGGGTCTCACACACCAGCGAGATCACCAAAAAACAACCACTCAGGGTCTTACCAACGCCCTGAACAAAACTCGAGCAAGCAACAAAAGGAAAGAGTACCGCTAAACAGTGTCTGATAAACTACTGCAGTAAGTAGAAAGACACAAGGCGTACCTCTATCCATCCACGGTGCCTCTGGGTCGACTGCCTCCAGGGCATGCAGCAGTCCTCGCCCTCGACCACCAGCTCCCTGAGCTTGGCGTGGACCACCTGGGGGTGGGGGTGGTGGCAACTGGTACTGCCTACCACCGCCTCCCGCTGCACCAGCTCTGCCGCCACGTCCGCCGCCCTGCGGACCTCCTTGCTCGAGACACTGCCTCAGCCAAGGCGGTCCATCGACCGGCTCCCTCTCAGCAGCACGTCGGGTCGGACAATCTCTATCAAGATGTCCCCGACCATCGCAAGCGTAACACCGCCTCTCCTGCGAATGACCAAAACTGGCCTGCGAGCCCTTTGAGCTCCGAGGCTCAGACCCCCCATCCTGGGGTCGCCTCCTGAAACGTCGGCCACGTCCAGACCCCTGAGTCTGACGTCGGCTACCAGATGCCGATCCGACCGACGAAGTCTCCGCTCTCGTGTGCCCAGCACTAACAGGAGAGATCTGCTCGGCCAGAAATCTCTCCACCACCAGCGCTCACTCCAGCACTCCAGCATAGGTGGGCAGACACAGGGAAACCACACCTCCTCGGATGTCCCTGCATAATCCCTGCTCGAAGGTCCGAGCCCTAAAGAACGGGTCTCGAACCATATCCAGGGACTAGCGCGACAGGTCTGTAAACCTCGCTGAGTAATCCGACACAGTCAGGCTCTCCTGTCGAGGCTGTAGAAGCTCTTGGATCCGCACTGACCTCAGCGTCACCGGATAGAACTCCTCCCTGAAGAACTGATCAAACTCTGCCCATGTGAGCGTCTCCTCGTCATGGGACTGTGTCACCAAACTCCACCATCGCCCGACAGAACCATGCAGAAGGCTCGCCGCTAGGACCACCATCTGATCTGGAGGTGTCCTCACTAGGTGGAAAACTCGGGTGACTGTCTCAAGCCAGTCATCAGCTGCCTCGGGGTCTGGATCACCCCGAAACCTCAGAGGTCGCTGCCTCTGGAACTCGTGCAGCGCACTCAGCCTGCGTGCAACCTCGTCCTGCACCGCCGGCACAACCAGCTGCTCGACAGGTGGTGTCTCAACTGGCAGACCACCTGGAGGTGCAACCTCAGAACCTGCGCCCTGCTCCACAACCACTACACGGGGCGGGTCATCAGCACAATACTGTTGTGGAACCCTTGCTGGTTACTGTCGTGGAGGCATCCTGAAATACATTCAAGACACACCACAGTCAAAGAGTATATCTGGAGAGCTGACTCAAGAAGGACAAGGAAAAACCAAAAACCAGTCCTATATGATGCATGTACCATGATGTCCCCGTGACCAGTGTATGAATGTCCCGAGTCGAAAGGCAGGTTATCAGAGTCCGGGTGTATGGATACGTCGGCCGCCGCACCAACACTGGAGTCCCTGGCCTGAAAGTCGAACTCGAAACATCCTAACACTGCCGCTATGAAACCCAAACCAATCTCACAGCTAGACCAGCTACGCTCTGAGATCCCAAAGGTGGAACCTCCTCTGATACCACTTTGTCACGACCCGACCCAACGGGGCTCGAGCCGCGACTCCTCAAGCCCGCCTCCAATAGGCCAGGGGCTGGCGACCAGCGCCGAGTAGGCTATCACACACATGGGAGGCATTAGCCTAAGGTACCTGTATACACGCACCCACAAACACCTCCATGCAACAATGCAAAGATATAGAAACTGAAAAGTAAATGCATGCATACAATCTATCCCAAACCAGAGTGCAACAACAAAAGTACAAGGGCAAAACAGGGCCCCCCAAAAGAAAACTACAAAGCGCGTCCAACCTACTCTGAAGAAGGGGTACACTGCCACAAACACCCGCCGGAAAGCTCCCTCGGCCCAGCTCCGGTAAACACCCCGGTCAACTCGCTCACTAAGCTCCGCCTGCTCCGGGTCCTCCTGGGACTCCGTCAAAAGGCCTGTGGTCTGCACAAGACACAAACATGTGCGGGCAAAGCCCGTGCAGGTGTGAGTATAAACATACTCAGTAGGCACCCCAAAAAACCCAAAACCCAAGGGAGCAACTGAAAGGAAACAGTCCGCTCAACCCAGCCAGAGGGAACCCAGACGAGAGAGGAACTTCATCTCGTGACCATCCTCGGCTAATCACGACTAGTCAGCTCAGCTCAGCTCAGGTGTATGCCCATACATACACCTTGAACAATCCAGATATACACAGCTCACGCCACAAAGCCACAAGAGGTACCGACCTCATCACCAGCAACTGTCCACAACCAGGAGAGTACACCACAAACACTGTCATACCAGATGACACTCATCCGAGAGATACACTCCATCGGGATACTCGCAAACATCACAGACGCTCACCCGAGAGACCACGCTCGTCGGATAACATCACTGAGGAAACATCACTGAAACAACATAACCACCAAACTCCTCGGAGAGGGGATCGCCGCTAGGGTCCGCTAGGGGATACCAAGACCCACTCCGGTATACGTAGCTCACAGATAGGGGATCACTCCCAGGGTCTGCTGGGGGATACCATGACCTGATCTGGCATACGTAGTTCTCACAGATAGGGGATCACACCCAGGATCCGCTGGGGGATACCACAACCCGATCTGGCGCTTGACAGAAGCTTCACACTCAGATAGAGGATCATCGTCCATATAAAGATGGTCACGACGATACCGGAACCCTATCTGGTATAACTCGCGATGTAGGGGATCGAACCGACGATGCCGCAACCCTACCGAAACCACGCGCGGAGTAGGGGATCACATAACTAACGATACCGCAACCCTACCATAAACATCATGCTGAGTAGGGGATCGTAAGCCCGACGATGCCACAACCCTACTGTGCACGTCCCACCGCGTAGGGGATCATATGTCCGATGATGCCACAAACCCTACGGGGTTAATCTGCTAGATAAGGGATCGCCGCCCGTAAATAAGCGGTCACAGCGATACCAAGAACCCGATCTAGGGTAATGATGCCAGAGGATCCACTCCGGGCCCACCGGAGGGATACCACAACTCTAACAGTTTAAACATCACATCGAGAGGATCACAAACCCATACGAAGGTTGTGATACCACACGAACCCTCGTAGGAACGAACCAAGGGAGAACCCTCAACCACTGCTGGTCCAAACGTCGCTAACTCGAGCGACTTGCCCCAAAGCCACACTGCGCACCTCCGAAGCCAAAACCGAGGCCACCATCGCGTTCCACGCGGAAAAACACGCAGGATAGGCTATTTACTCGCCCGAAACGGAGCACCGGTGAAAACGACACTATTCACCGTAGCTAGCTCGTGCGGGGCCCACACAACGATCCCGAAACCCATCGGGCGGATCACACCACGGCGATCTCGTCGGAAAAACAAGCGGAATCGACTACTCGCTCGCCCAAAACGGACACCCGGTGAAAAAGGTATTATTCACCGAAGGCCGGCTCGGGTGGGGCCCACGCCTGGATTCCGAAACTCATCAAACGGATCACACCATTGCGACCCTCTCGGAAAAACACTCAGGATTGACTATTCATCTGCCAAAATCGGACTCCTGGTGCAAAAGCTGCGTTTCTCCGCAAACGCCAAAACCCGGCCTCGTGGGGCCCGCACCCCGTTCTCAAACCCAACACCCGGAAACTATCTCAAAAAGTCCGTCGTACCATCAGGGTCTCAACGCCACTGACGGCACGTCAATCGGACGCTCCGGGTAGAAGTTACAACGGCCCGAAGTCGTAAAATAATAAAATAATATTATTTTATACGACGTTTCTAACTCCCAGGCCACGATCCCGAACCCTTAAACCCTCAAAGTGAGTTCAAAAGGTCCGTCTCGATACAAGGAGCGCGTCGCCGCAAACGGCTCGCAAATCGGAGTTACGGTTTGCGAGTTACGGGGGTTTAAAGAACCCCCGGAAAATCCTGGCCGGACCACCGCCGGCCTCGCCGGAAACCACCGCGCCGCCGCCGGATTCCGCCGCGCCACCGCCGCCGTCGCCGGAAACCGCCGCGCCGCCGCCCTGCCTCGCCGGATTCCGCCATGGCCGCCGCCGGAATCCGGGATATCCGCCGGAAAACTTCCGGGGACCCCCGGGAGCACCCCGGTGCTCCAAAATCAGATCCGAAACAAGTTTCGGAAAGCTCGGGACCCGAACTATACAACCTTTATGACGATTTGAAGAAAAACAACGAATAAACGGGGTCCGGGATTTCAAAACTCAAACCGCCTACCTCGCGGGCGAAACGCCGACGTTCTGCCTCAGATCTGCGCTCCAGAGCTTCCGCTGCGCGCTCCTGGAACGTCCGCCGTCGAATTCTGAGCTCGTGGGCGCTCCGTTTGCTCGATTCGGCGGAGTGGCGGCGAAGAACGGCGAAGAACGACGAAGAACAATAAAAGGGGGAAGGGGCGCTGATATTTATATCAGCGACCCGCCGGCGCCAAACTGGCCTCGGACCCGACGCCCGATGCGAACAAAAGTAAGGTCACCCCTAGGGTAAATGCGCCGTTCTGAACGCAACGGCGGTCTCAGATTTTCCATCCGAGACTCCGTTCAGAAGTTATTCGAGCCGACGCTCGCCCACTAAGTTGCTACTTATTTACAGAAACGCCCCTGGTGGCGTTTCTCACCGCAGGCCTGCGCCCGCAAAGTTTACACCCCGCCTAGGGTAAACGGCACGTTCCGGACGCAACCGTGCCCTCAGATTCCCGTTCTGAGCTACCTTTTAGGAGATATCACACCCCCGCCACGTGCATAGTATAAAAAAAAACTTAATATTTTTATAAAATTAATTTCGGGCACACCGGGCCTCGGAATTGCACGCCGTCTACGCGCCTAGCTCTGGAATTATTCGAAGAAATATTCCAAAGTCTGACAGGTCCAAAAACCCGAGTCGCTACATCCTCCCCCCCTTAGAACTTTTCGTCCCCGAAAAGCCCTAAGCACAAGGAAAGCGACTGGACTCTCAACTGGGTCTCACACACCAGCGAGATCACCAAAAAACAACCACTCAGGGTCTTACCAACGCCCTGAACAAAACTCGAGCAAGCAACAAAAGGAAAGAGTACCGCTAAACAGTGTCTGATAAACTACTGCAGTAAGTAGAAAGACACAAGGCGTACCTCTATCCATCCACGGTGCCTCTGGGTCGACTGCCTCCAGGGCATGCAGCTGTCCTCGCCCTCGACCACCAGCTCCCTGAGCTTGGCGTGGACCACCTGGGGGTGGGGGTGGTGGCAACTGGTACTGCCTACCACCGCCTCCCGCTGCACCAGCTCTGCCGCCACGTCCGCCGCCCTGCGGACCTCCTTGCTCGAGACACTGCCTCAGCCAAGGCGGTCCATCGACCGGCTCCCTCTCAGCAGCACGTCGGGTCGGACAATCTCTATCAAGATGTCCCCGACCATCGCAAGCGTAACACCGCCTCTCCTGCGGCTGACCAAAACTGGCCGGCGAGCCCTTTGAGCTCCGAGGCTCAGACCCCCCATCCTGGGGTCGCCTCCTGAAACGTCGGCCACGTCCAGACCCCTGAGTCTGACGTCGGCTACCAGATGCCGATCCGACCGACGAAGTCTCCGCTCTCGTGTGCCCAGCACTAACAGGAGAGATCTGCTCGGCCAGAAAGCTCTCCACCACCAGCGCTCGCTCCAGCACTCCAGCATAGGTGGGCAGACACAGGGAAACCACACCTCCTCGGATGTCCCTGCATAATCCCTGCTCGAAGGTCCGAGCCCTAAAGAACGGGTCTCGAACCATATCCAGGGACTAGCGCGACAGGTCTGTAAACCTCGCTGAGTACTCCGACACAGTCAGGCTCTCCTGTCGAAGCTGTAGAAGCTCTTGGATCCGCACTGACCTCAGCGTCACCGGATATATCTCCTCCCTGAAGAACTGCTCAAACTCTGCCCACGTGAGCGTCTCCTCGTCATGGGACTGTGTCACCAAACTCCACCATCGCCCGGCAGAACCATGCAGAAGGCTCGCCGCTAGGACCACCATCTGATCTGGAGGTGTCCTCACTAGGCGGAAAACTCGGGTGACTGTCTCAAGCCAGTCATCAGCTGCCTCGGGGTCTGGATCACCCCGAAACCTCAGAGGTCGCTGCCTCTGGAACTCGTGCAGCGCACTCAGCCTGCGTGCAACCTCGTCCTGCACCGCCGGCACAACCAGCTGCTCGACAGGTGGTGTCTCAACTGGCAGACCACCTGGAGGTGCAACCTCAGAACCTGAGCCCTGCTCCACAGCCACTACACGGGGCAGGTCATCAGCACAATCCTGTTGTGGAACCCTTGCTGGTTACTGTCGTGGAGGCATCCTGAAATACATTCAAGACACACCACAGTCAAAGAGTATATCTGGAGAGCTGACTCAAGAAGGACAAGGAAAAACCAAAAACCAGTCCTATATGATGCATGTACTATGATGTCCCCGCGACCAGTGTATGAATGTCCCGAGTCGAAAGGCAGGTTATCAGAGTCCGGGTGTATGGATTGATCTCCTAAGGGTGTTTTAAAATGAAAATGAAAGGGAATGAAGATCATGTCTAGGGTGTACCCATGTAATACATGGTTCATTAGAAAAAGTGTATAATAAAGTTTTTGAAAGGATTATAAATTTTATACCAAGAATTCCATATAAAATATCATGACATAAAACCTTGATGACTTTTGAAGAATAATGATGTTATGTAGATTCAATAGTGCATGGAATAATACCACACTATATTGGGGAGGTTCAAAGAGATGAATGATAAATATTTCATGATTTATCAATTCAATATTATAAACCATGATTTAGATAATATTGAAACACGCGTATTATAATGAAACCACCACTAAATTACATAACAACTTGAATACTCAATCTTTTTATGCATGGTGAAATAATCATTATACGTATCATGTAAAAAAAGTACATACCCACATTCATGCCATAGCCCTAGAAACACGATTGATCCTCCAAACACCAAATCAAAACATAAAAAATACTTAAAACCCAACCATACAAAACTGTACACCACCACCCAAATATCATGGGAAAACAAAAATCAACACACCAGTCCACCAAAAAATAAATATAACCCTGAAAAACATAAACAACCTATAATTACATGATTTTAACAAGGGGTACAAATTTATAAATTCTTATGATTATATCAGTTTATCATTTTATAAAACTAGGAAGAACACTTATATATTAAAAACATATTCAAAAAAATTGGGATCATTAACTCAAAGTCCACAACCTTTAAAAAATGATTTATAAGATTAATCTAATGTTCAATTGAAATAACATTATTTTTATATATGGATGTTATCTATAACCAATGAAATTTCATTGATAATGTTCATACTAAATATTATATATTTTATTTTGTTTCAAAGTGGGATGATAATAAAATTATCTGTAATGGAAAAAAAAATAGAGGAAACCCATCAATTTTAAATTCATGAATATCCAATCCATTTTTTCCATTTATCATAATAAACAATTGTTTCAATATAATCACTTACTCTATAAATTTATATTTTCACCAAATTATTTAGTAAAATATTTGAGAAGATGTAATGAATGGAAATTAAAAATTCTTGTCTGTTTTAGGAAACTCATGAATACTTTTCCTGGAATAAAAATACTCCACCCATTTTTGATAATTAACAATATATTTAATCAGTATTAATTTTATTACATTATAAAGTAAAAATATATTCAAATAAACCATCAATATGTAGAACATGGAATATATCAATGGAAAAAAATATAAATAAGTTAATTGATTAAAAAAACTAATTTGTTAATAATGTATTACAAAAGGTAAGAATTTGAAATCATAACTCCAACACCTAGTGCGAAAGAATCATAAAATTAACATATTATCTTTGTGTTGAAGATATAATCAAGAAGTGAGAATATGTTCAAAAAATAATTTGGTTATATTATCTCAAAACAGTTATTGATGCATCAACAGGCTATTATAGGATCCACCCATCATATAATAAGTCTAATGTGTACATAAAAAGAATGAAATAATTCATATTTGAATACACGATAAACATAATTATTCATATTATATAATGACTATAAAAATGATTATATTTTAAAAATTCAATGAATACATAAAACATGATCATAAGTTATCTAAGATATCATTGTGGATGGAATCATTATAATATTTTTTCAAAAAATAATATTTATCATCAATGGATGCTGACATTGAATAAAATATCATCAAAATATCATTTAGATGATTCTCTTAAAATATAAAATATCTTCAATATTAAAAAAATGAATCTCTTTAAAAATTAACATGGAGATAAATAGTAGATGTTAAGAAAACAATTTTTATGCAATGTGGGATATATATTAATGTAAGATATATATATATATATATATATTAAGAGATCATTATATTCATATTTGTTTTAGATAGGTAAATGTATATAATATAACCACTTTTAAAGACTCATTTCAATAATTCGAATTGAATGTAAACAAATTATATAGAAATAAACATTAAAAATATCTTAATCAGAAAAATGAAAATGTTTGTATCTTATTTTAGACATGTTCATAGAACGGACATATTTTCATAGTACAAAATTTTTATTATTATATTTAAATTAATATCCTCATGGCCCAGATGATTTTTTCTATTCACAAACATCCGAATAATAAAATTATACATGTTTTTTATATTAATAAGAATAATTACATTTCCATTAAATTAATATTAGTCTATTTATTTCATATATTAACATATATTATTTTGTTACTAAATATTTTAAATTTCTATTAGTTATTTTGATGATTTTCGGTTCATAGTACGAAATATATATTTTTATAGTGACCATGGTAAAAGGGGTCATGGTTCCATTATCTATTGAATATTAGTCATAACAGTGAATAACCATTTTTATTTATTAAATAATATTTTGTAATTAACCTTGATTGTAATACATGAAAATAAAATCACATCTGTTTATGGTGGTAGAAATTTATACACACACATGAGAAAAATTATTAATTTTTAGGAGTTATAGGGTACGAAATTATGTAATATAATATAGTCATATAATATAAATTATTTTATTTATATCATATATAATAATTATATTAATAAAAAATACATACCTTGTGATGATTTTATGAACCCTTTATGTAATATCTTAGTAGATATCGTAGTTCACATGTTCAAATGAGTTATGTTTTCATTTCTATTGGATAGAATAAAAAATGAATAAGGGATTTCACATCCTAATATAAATATTTAATTATATTAAATATGCATATTTATTATATTATGATTTTAATATATTATTAATAGTGGTAGATTATGATATATAATTAATGGACTCAATTATGAGTCATGCCTATTATTTGAAAATACTCTATTGTATAAAAAATGATGCCTTTCATGGATGGCCATAGGGGTAGACTAACAAAACTATGGTGTGGAAGAGGGATATATGAAGGTAATTAGGTAAATAGTTTTTGATATTAATGGATTATTTTGGGGGGGAAATAGAGGATTGTTGGTTAACAAATATAATTTATTGCTATGGAAATCATGTAGTAAAATAATATATTAACATATAATATGATTATAACACTTGTAAAATAGTTCCAAATATATATATCATCAATGATTTGGAGATTAAGGTCATTATGTAATGTTGAAATATAATTTAACTATTTTTCTGTGAAATTTTAATCCTTATTGTTTGGTTAAAAACCCATGGTAAAACCATTTGTCCATGACAACTGATTGGAATATTTCACACATTATGAGTCATGAATGTATTTCAAAAAATGTTACATGGTAGAAAATGAACCGTGAATGACATTTTTTAACCATTTCCAAAAATTTGTAATCTATATTGATTTTTGAAATTTTTTATTATTTAAATATACTATTTAACCAATAAGAACCTTATAAAGTCACTTTCAAGACTATTCACATTATTTTACATTCGGGACATAAAAAAAATATAAGTTGAAATAAAACCTTTATATAATCACATATAAATTATTATTATATAAAAATTTAATGTGTATCCATAATTCATAAAAATATATTTCATTTAATGTTTTCGGAAAAAATTATTTCATTTTTCAACAATTTTCCCATTGAGTAAATCAAAATTGTGTATGTGTTAAAGGAAATTCGAATATATATATAAGAACAAAAAATTATTCATAATAATAAAATAATTTACTGAAATTAAAGAAACCATTTTGAAAATATCATATATATTTTTATTCATATTGAATAATATTAGATATATTTAAATAAATTGAATGGAATTATATACTTTTTTATAACATATAAATATTTAAAGGTGGATATCAATTTCAAATTATACCAAATAGAAATAATTTATATATTTGGACGATTTTATTGAAAATAATCATATCCAATAATGTACATTTTAGTGTAATATTGACTATCAGACCATATTAAACAATTTTAAATCTTTTTTCATCCAATTTCATCCTTTACCATGTTGATGAACAATGTAAAAATAGGAAAATGAACTCGTTTTTAATGTTCATCCTGTTGGGAAATATAACTCAAGGATATATTATCGAGTTTTGGGTTGATATTTTATGTTGAAAAAATATTTTTTTAGAGATAGATGTGGTGTTCCAGTATGATTGTTGAAAAATATCCAAGACTAAGAAATTTATTCACATTATGTTGTAGATAATGTTGTGTATATAAGATGGTGAATTTTCTCTTTGATTTCAAAATGATTGGGGTAAAAAATTTTAAGACGAATCAATATTTACAAAATATTTATTTCCATGGATGTGTTATAAAAATATTGCGGAGGATTTTAATTCATGAAGGATCAGTGTTTCATGAAGGACTAGTGTTGTATAGATATTTGGTGTTTTGGGATAAATTGTAGATTCAAAAACTTTTTTCGATCTACAAAAGATAGATGGTCTGTTACTCAAGTGTTGTATTCTATAAAAATGATTAAATTTTATTCATTTTTTTCAATGATATATCTGTTCATAAGTACGAATTAAGATATTTGAAAAAAATTCATTTCCATGGTTGAATATTTCACAAAAGGGACGTACTATCTATAAAATGGTGGATATACCATCATCTGAAAGATTGAATGTTTAAATGTAAATCAAAATACAATGAATCTTAAAATGAAATATTCAAATGTTTTTTATATTTCATTGGTATTTATTAATCATATGTTTCATGATGAAATATGTTTCACAAAGGATTTGTATGCTTCACAGTCATTTTGATTATAATGTTCATTATGATCACCATGAATGTGTTCTGGACTGAGGAAGATACAAGTTACAAAACATTTGTGGGATTTGTGAACGTCTAATTATTTTAAAATAAAATTATGTATAAAAATATTTGTAAAAAGGGGTTTTCATGAATTTAAAGCATATGAAAAATCCAAAGGATTGTGTTGTAATTATGAGGGGATATTGTATTCATCATGTGAATGAAAGTAGAAATTAATCTTTCACCATATGAGGTGTATATCTTATTGATTAATTCAGTCAAAAAATGAATCTTCTATAGCAGAAGTGAGAACACATTGGTTGAGAGAACATTGATATTTGATATTTTTATTGGTTTTAAACCAGAAGGGATAGTATGTCCACACAAAAGATTATAATAATTGTATATTTTTGTGTATTTTGGAAATATGAACACATCCATTTTAATCTCTTTTGTGGTATCCCAAAAATGGGAAAAATGTGAAATCAATGTGACTTGTTAATGATTTAATTGATGTTCATTCTTTGGTATTGGAAAAGGAATGATTTTTTTAACGATGATACAATACTAGATGTAGAATTTTTTTTAATCTTTCATAATCTAGTTCTCCATCATTTTTGGGAATTTTAACTATTTAACTGACCAAAACTCCATATATTAAATATCAAACCATTTATTCATGATTCAAAATGATTATTTTTCATAAATTAATTTTTATATAACTATTCATAATTTAATGAAATTTTGTTTTAAATAAATGCATATTAAATAATAAAACATATCTTATACGGATTTAAAAATTAGTAATATATCATAAAACATAGATTTTATTTTATTTACCCAAAGGTATTTCCTTTTTAAAAAAAATATAATGTGACATAGAAATTTTATGTTTTATGAAAATGATAAAACATTTTGAAAAAAATGTCGTTTCACTATTTCTTAAAATTAATTTTTTTGAAAAATCATAAAAATCATCTAAATAGTTTTATTAATTATAATTTCCAAAATGAAATAAATTTTTAGAAATAATATATATAAATTGTAACACCCAGATATTTTATGGGACATATTATTTTTAATTTCTTTGATGCCTTGTGTTGTATGCTACACCATGATTAGCTTGCGCTATAGGCAATACTGTATTAGCTTTTAGTATACACAAACACTATTCTTGGATTGTGTTGCATGCAAGAGTGACCTTCCTCGAAAGCATTTGTTGTATGCAATACCGAGTTTAACTAAACAATGATATATTGTTATGAACTAGATGTTATGAATATTATTAACTACATTTTGAATTTTATTACATAATAATTCATCTTACACATATTCTAGAACATGGTATGAGAACAAAATATATTTTTTTTGTAAAATAATTATGTTTAAAAAAATTCAGCTTTTCCGCCTTTTGATGGCGCGCCCATTTTAAATATAATTTTTAACAAGTTAATTAGTTAAAAATTGAAAAATAAAATTCTTCTTTTGAGTCATGATAAAAACATTTATGTTGGATAATGTTTGGATATTTTTCTAATAATGTTCATATAATGATGAATATTAAAAATATGCTCAATTTTAATTTAAAAAAAAAATTATTTTCATTAAGATAATTTATATGGTTAAATTATAATATTTAATGGTTTTAAATTATAAATAGAATATAGTTTTACCATTTAATATAATGTATTTCATTATCATTAATTTTACATTTAATTAATAGGTAAAAAAATTTAAATCATTTGCAATGTTTTAAATAAAACCCCCTTTTTCGACAATAGGATTAATTTTAAATTAACTTCTGCATCCTCTATGTCATGAATTTTTGAAAATGGATTCCATATTCGGAATCAGTGCATCCAAATTATGTTAATAGGCTACTTTTTATTTTTGGGCAGTATGAATAGTAACAATGGTAAATTTTGTTCACCATAGTTAAAGGTAAATCAGACAATTGAGGGTAACAATAATATTATAAAATTACCCTAACACCTACCAAAATTCTATTAGATGAATAAAAGTAGACCCATATCACTTAAAGGTCAGAATCGATTCATTTCATGGTCTTTTGACTATGAATATGATGTAATTATTATTAAAAGAAAATAAAGTGACAACATGTCACTCTCTTATATCTTATATGTGTAATAATTTTAATTTAGTGATAAAATTCATAAATCATCAAAAAAAATGTCACAAAAAATATTGTAAAATTATATAAAATATGTGAATTTATTTATAATATTTAGGGATTAAATAATTATCATTAATGATGACATAATAGTAATGTAGAAATTATTTAATTGTATGAAATATCAAAAAATGGTTTTAAAAATATTAAAATAAATATTGTAATAAAAAATTAATGTGCTATGTGATTTTTTTTGATGAATCTGACATGTAAATAAACTGTTAAATATTCAGTTTCGAATATATCGTCTGTGTGGATTTTATTTAAATTCAAATAATAGAATAGTGTCAAAATTTACACTATTGATATTGAACAAAAATAAAATATTATTAAATTGTTTAAAAATCACAAAAATATTTAAAAATTACTAATTTAAAATTATATGGTAGAAAATTTAACAATGTATCTAATTATAAAAAATTCAAAACACATAATTATGTATTTATAAAAATTTAAAAATTAGATTTTTATTACCTCAAATAAAATTAAGTATATTAAATAAGGAAAAATCAACCTGATAATGTTTAAAATATAAATAAAACTAGTGTAAATTTTTTTAATTGATGATATTACAACCATAACTAATCTCATATTCTAATTTCAGTCATTTTTTAAGTTTTTATGTTGTATTCGGATTTATTATTAAATTAATATTTTTGAGGTTTCTAAAAGTGCCCCTCTCCTCCATTAAAAAAGAGAACCACCTCCCTATCTTATCCACAACATTTTGAGCCTTCAATCTTGGTCAAACCCTATATATTACACTTATCTACTTCCCAAGAAACATAATAGAGGCCTTTATCTTTTTCAAAGACCATATTTAGTTCTCTAATAGGTGGTTAAGAAGAGGCGCTTCAAGGAAGAGGTAATATCCTTTACCTATTCTTTCAAATTTACTTTTTTCCTCAACGTCCTCTTCATTGTTTATTTCATTATAAAGTAATAAAGTAATTATCACACATATAATGATAAGTTCTCATAAATATTAAACAACCCTATTTCACCTTTTATCAATCATATGAAAAATGAAATCACCGCGCGTGCGTACGTACGACTTACCATCTCCACGCCATTGTGAAAACTGTTTTCCCAACACCATCCTACAGGGAAGGGTATAATGGTGGAAATAATAATATATATGTTTATTACAACATTATACTAATTCATAGATATTATATCATCCACTCCAATTACATTCAATAATTATGGGAATGATATCATCAATCGTGCGTACGTACGGATTACCGTCTCCACGACGCGATGAGATTCATTCTCAATGTTAACCATCATTAATGATTATAAAGTATAAATAACGAATAATAATGAAATATATGACATAATAATGCTACTGTATTTATGTATATATATATGTATGTCATCTACTTACTTCCATTCAATTCAATAAGGAAATGAAAACAATGTTCATGCGTACGTACAGCCTACCGTCTTAATGAACGGTGTATTTCATTTCATTTTTGTATCTATTATACATATATATACTGAATATATATTATATATAAATATTATTTTACATTCTTCAAGTATGAAAATCATGATTTATGTAATAATCATATCTCAAACAAAAAGTCCAAACACGTACGATAAATGATACGATTATTACCCAAAACGTTGCTTTAACATGAAATAGTCAAATGAACGGGAAATATAAAGACCTAAGTGAATCATATATGATATCATAAATATTATTATTATTCTATTACAAGTTTATAATATGTTTAAACACACTATACATGAGTTTTGTACCTGTACTATAGAAATTGGACCTAAGGTAAGGGATTATTTCGTCTCACTATTATTTCTGTGAGACATACATCTTAATCACAACCTATTTATTTTGTATGGTGTTTGTGATTCCCATGAATGCTTTATGTTTCTTATTATTAAGGATATTATATTTACATATTCATTTAATTTTATTTATTTTATGAAATGTATGTTTCAACCGATTATAAATGGTAAGGGATAATTATTCCAATATAGTTCTTAACCGAGATTGTTTATTAAAAAGTATTTATGTGGGTTATATTTATCATCCATGTCCATGTTTTATAAAAATGTTTTCATGTATGTTTAAGGTTCTTTTTACCAATTTTTGACTTTCACAACACAGTATGTGAGGAATCTTTCTTTTGTGTACCATATGAGGTACTTTTTGACTTTTCCGGGAAAAGTATGAGGAGAATGTTTTTAAACATATACGACATGAATGGGTTTTAATTGCTTCACAATGATTTATTTACATGATGCTTCTGATGCAATATTTCATTATTATTTTCAAAAAAAATCATTTCTTTTAAATATTTATGTCATTTTGAGATGTGAAACTGATTTTTTATAGAAAGGATATTTTCCTCAAGAACTGAGTTCAAGTGTTTTATAAAAATTATTTTCCATTTAAGATGATATAAGGTTATGTTTCTATCCCTATTATTAAATTAATTATATTATTTTATGATGGAATTATTTTTATGAATTCATTTTTATTATATGGATTAGTTTATGAAGGAATGATGTTTAAGAATCCAATATTTGTTAAATGGGTTATATTATGATCTATGATTTATGATTTTGTCACACACATAAGAATGGTTTAATTACGAGATGGGTGAGACCAATATATCCCTCAAATGCATTGGGTAAAGCTTTATATCTCATGAGATAGACATGCATGGAATGACAAGTAAAATCGTGTTCAGTAATACAAGGTTAGAATGAAAAGTAAACCCAGTTCACTAGTGGGCTTTGTCCACTGTGATGGTCTTGGAAGCAATTCCTTGGATACTATGAAAATCATAACATGTGCTTAATGATTTTCCATAATTACATGTTTTATTCCTATGATATTTTATCAGGATTACTGTTCCATTATGATCCATTCCTTATGTAGAACCATGTTTAATTTCATTTCTCAGGATTTTGATGTTTAAATTTTTTTTCATGTTTTTAAGTTCAAATGAAAATGGATTGTTTTTCTGTTCTCCAGGTTTAACCATACTGATCATTTGAGCTCACCCTTCATATGTTTTATGTTTTCCTTTCCCCAGGATATAAAGAAATGTTTTAGGTAATAAAACAAAATCGGATGATCTTTATGGGAGATGTTGAAGATCTTTACCCATGATTAGAAGATTGTGTTCTATGGTTCAAAAGACACTTAACTATTACGATCCTTGTGTGTTGGTCTTTGTTATGTATTATGTATTCCACCAATGTAATGTAATTTCCATGTATGTCAAGATTGGGTCTCTACATAAATGCAGTTAGAATTTTAAAATCAATGTGCAAAATGAAATAATATATTTGATGAAAATCAATTGTTAATGAATATTATGAAATTAATATAATTCTATGTTTAAATATTATAATTAATTGTATTTTAGTTCATTCAAATTGTTATATAGATAAATAAATTTGTTATGTAAATTTAACAACTATTAATAATTTAATATATCAATAATAAAATTAGGAGACATATAAAATATTTTATAGAATATATCTTCTTATCATTATAAATGTTTAGTATCATTCAAAAAAATGAAATTCAAATTAGTATTTAATATTTATTTTTTTAATGAATATTATTATTCATATAATTATAATATTATTATTCATATTCATCTTTGAAATATAAACATCCAAATCATAATTATAATATTTAAAAAAAAATTTATCACAGTTATTTTAAAAATAATGTTCAATATACAACATTATAATGATTATATTATTTAATGAATATAAATTATATCTTATGTGAGTGTTTCTCCATAAAAATATATGTAAAGTGTGTCCTCCCAGATTTATCAAATTATTCATATAGAAGGTTTTCAATATTTTAAGAAAAATATTTTCTTTCTAGTGGATGATAAAACCTAAAATTGTGAAAAATTGAATTTTTTTTTATTTACAAATACTACTGTTGAAGAAATAATTTTTTTTTCAAAATAATAATATATAATTTTTTAAAAATGACAAATGAAATGTTTTGTTCATATCAAAAATGAAATTATTTGGACCCCATAAAAGGAGAAAATTATATGGAATTATAAAAATGGACATTAAGAAGAGAAATTTTGTCAATGTAATAATAGAGAGTGATAGGGATAATGTTCATCAGAATGTAAATAATAATAGAACCATATATTAGTATGACATATTAAAGAAAATAAAATAATTATACATTAATGTAAAATGAAAACATTTTATCAAGGTCACATTATTAGAGCTGCGGGATGATTTTACTATCTCCACCTATGCATGTGCGATGTTTTTATTCACAATATTATAAAAAAATGATGACTAACGTTTATGAAATAATATTAACAAATTATATTTATATATATGATATATATTATATTATATCTTTATTATTATTATAAAATGAAAAGAGGTAGAAGATGAAATAACACAATTATGTGTTATACCCATTCTATAAATATACTACCTTACCATAAACCTTAAACCTTATTAGATTAGTTTTAATTGAATAATATAATTTCAAAAAATGGGATATGGGATATAATATTTTATTTTGGAAAATATTTTTTATAATAAGTAGAAGATGATGAAGTGGGGAAGGTTGGAGGGGGGTTTCTTTTTTATGTGTGGTGGGTGAAAATCATAACAATACTATAAATATTAATATATAATATTTTAAGATGCCATGAAATGTCGCTCTAATGTATCATATATTAAATTAAAATTATGATAATATCATTAATGGTCAAAAAATATAATTTTTATGTACGTAGTTTCAATTTTGATCATTGAAATTTCATATTAGAACTCATTAAACCTGTTAAAAATTAACCACTATAAATAATTTTTAAATCATTAAATTTAATGAAATTAATTTCAATAATTAAATTTGTCTCGTGCATAAAATAATTACACGATGAGATATTTTCCTACTAATGTGTATATATGATATATTTTATTTTCTAATAATTTATAAAATAATTTAAAAACATAAAATTCTATTTAAAGTCATTTATTAGACTAGTTGAGAACAAAATGGAATTCAAATATAAAATATTTATATATTAAATTCACAATATCATTTTCCAGAAAATACATCATTAACTTAAAAATTTAAGAACTATATTTCTCTAAATGTTTTTAAAATCATTTATTGGCTTATTATACAACTATACAATGTGATATAGTGGTGCTGTAAAAATTTACAAGGAAAGTGTACAATTGAAAAAAAATAGAGTACAATCAGAAATATAATTTTCATATTAAAAATAAACATTTATTCACTTATATAAATATTTTTTTATCCTTATGGAATCTTATTAGTGATATATTATGAAATAGAGTGTATTTTTAATTTTCCATAACATAAAATAACATAATGTTAATAATCAAATGAAAATGATACTAAATTACCGTAATTTGAAATCTACGGTGATCATAGATTATAAAAAATATTCAATTTTATGTAGATTTTGAAGAATTATACCATTGATTTTAATATCATTTATCCCATTCAACATTTTACTATGGTCATAATCCTTCAGTATTCTAGTTATTAATTATAACAAAAATCAAATTGAATTAATTACTAAGTCATAATATCATTTTCCTAAATGTGAAATCATATTTTTATTATTCAATTTCTATATTCGTATGAAATAATTTTTTATAATTGTGCACAATATTCAATGAAAGATTGATTTATTAAAAAGACGATTTATGTATAAAATTGAACATATAAAAAATATTTAATTTATTCCATTGAAATTAAAAAATTGTATCCATTCAAATGTTTTTTATGGAAAATTAAAATAAAATCCAAAATATATTGGACTTTTTAAATAAATAAATTTGATGAAAATAAAATAATATTGTTATGAAATCTTTCATCCTTTTTATGTAATCATATAATGACATATATTTTAAGAAAAAACCACAAAATTCATCCAAATCTTGATATGAGATTAGTATTTCAAAAAAAAATACATTATTTCAAATTTAATTGATAATTTTTAATTTTTAATTATATTATAATATCTAATAGTCAAATATAATATTTTGATTAAATTTTTTTAATGCATAAAATGTATTTATCCTAATTATAATTCATATAAATATAATAAATGGAATGTAAATTCAATATTTTTTATTTGTAATATAATTACATAATTATAATAATCTGTCAATGTTGTCTAATTTAATCTATTAAGATACAAATAAAATACAGAAATAAAATACATTTTATTAAAAATAAACATTTTACCATTAATGATTTCATATTCATTTATAGCCAATTAATAATAATTATTTGAATCGATATTGATTTTATTTACAAATCAAATTATACATATATTTCACAATAACAATATTTATATTCAATCTCGGCAAATAGATGGTTGTGGTATAATGATCATGATTTAAGAATTGCATATCATGGTTAATATACTCTCAGGGTTTCATATACAACAATTTATTGAATAAAATATATAAGAAAATTGATAATAAATTATCATGGTGTAATATAAATGATCTTTAATATGAATTTTAGAAAACAAAAAGGTCATGTTAATCCATTATTGCTAAAACCTTAATTCTAATAACCCTCTTTACCCTTGATTCTTCTATCATTTCATTCATCACGTAAAACTAAATTAGAAATAAGATGATGACGTTCATAAACATAAAAATTTTTCTCTTCAAATTTAAATACATACCCAGTGAAGTATACATATATATATATTTTTTTTCCAACAATCATATAATAAAACATAAACATAAATTTCTCACGTATGATAAATAGATTTATCATTTCATTATAACTTAATTAACACATGGAAAATATTTTTTTTTGGGAAATATACCTTTATATGATCATCATAAGAGAAAAATATAAAATATTTTATTAATTCTTGAAATAATATTCATAATGAATATAAACCATACTTAAATTATAGTAGCATTGAAAGATAATGTCATTTCTAAAAGAATATTACATATTTATTGATGATCATGACAATACATCAGTTTTAATTCATCAAATTCATGGAAATAAAATTTAAAAATAATTGTAGTAGTATTTTCATTGTAAAACCCATTATCCTTATAAAATGTTCTTTATAAAGAATGAAGGACATGATGAACTTAAAATTCATTCGCACCACAAATGATAATGTAGAACAATATTTTAACTTGTTGCGAAAAATTAAATATTGAGTGGTAAAAAACCATAGAAAAATTCCATTAAATAAATAATAATTAAAATTAATGTAAGTGAAAAATTAAATTTTAAAAAAAATTAAATATATTTAAAAACATATATAAAACAACATTAAGAACATGAATCCCTAAAAATTGTCAATCATCTAAAGAGGAAATAATATAATATTTTATTAAAATAATTTTATAATTAATATTATGTATTTGAGAGTGGATAATGAATGAAAATAAAAAAAAATATATAATATATATAAAAGAAAATATAATTTATTTTTTGTAAAAAATTGTATCTTATACTTTCAATAATTCAAAATTTAACAAAGTCATTTCTAAATGGAAATGATACTGTAACCCAAACCCAAACATAATGAGACTATATTACATAGATATTCTCTATACATATTATATAACAAATATAGATTTATTATAATTCCACAATAGGTCCATATTCATACCTATGTTACAATATTTCATTCCCTTAAAATTTTACGCTACCCATTTCTTAAAATATTCCTTATTGAAATAAATATTATGGTTTTATCTATTCAGCTTCAAATAAATGTCTCGATTTAACATTTTAGGTCTTTAAACAATGAAAATAGTTTCTTCATATATAGTATTATAATAATGTCTTATGTTAAATATTAATTTATTTTTTAAATATTCATAAACGTTAATATAATGTGGTAATGAAAAATGATTTACATTAATTTATAGTTATAGTGGACCGTACATTAGCATGAATGATGTTTTCATTTTTAAATAAATTGATGGAAATGAATGTGAATAATAATATATTTTTACATAATAATAGTTTAATCATAAATTTTATATTTATATGTTACATCTATCATAATAACTATCCTTTTTAAAAGGAAATGATAATTGAATCATACTACTCCATGAAGGTTGTTGTCCACATATACACATGAGTGATTTAATAATTTTCCAATTGACTATAATATAAATATATAAATAATATTTTATTTTATGAATATAATAAAATTTTGTTAATATTACATATATCCATTAAATCCATCTACAATACCAGCAATTATTGATAGTGATGAAAAATATAATTTATTGAATCATGGAGATGGTCATGTGTACATCCAAAAATAAATGAGATTATTTTACATTAGAAATAAAAAATATTAATAATTTCTGTATCTTTAATATAAATAAAATTTTAGCTACTAATTTAATCATGTTAATATTGTTTTTGAACATTTTGAGAAGGATAAAACGAATAGAAACTCAAACTAGATTGGTAAACAGAATGTTCTCTTTATCATGTATCATTACATATCTTACTAATTAAGAATTTTTTAATGATATATTAGTGAGAAAATAGATCAAGTAAATTTTCTAGGAAATTCTACAGGGTATTTGGAAACATATTTTCCTAAATCAGGAGCTAAAATGGTATGGATATTTAATAAAATTAAGTACCCTTTTATCTGTGAGGTTGGTGGGAAAATTTTATATACTTGAAACTTTATTTTATATTACACATATTACTCATGTAAAGCTTAATTACATTGTCATTTTTTAAATGTTATGATGTATATGGATTATATATATATTTTAAATGGGATTTATGAAAATGAACTGTGTTATTTTTCCACATTATATCTTATGTTAACTCTTCATTTAACATTATAAATGCTTACAATAGTAACAATATTTTTACAGTTGTAACTATTCTTTATTGTTAAAAAATATTTTTTCCTTATTAAGATATAATTATTATTAATATTTTTCAAATTTAATCCATTATTCTTGATTAAATTTCCCTATGAGGTAGAAATTAATTCTTGTATCCATCCTCAAAATGTGTAGTAACCATTTTTTATATAATTTATTTTAAATGTAAAATTGACTTCATTCTAATATATTCCAACTAAAAACTATTATATTAATGTCAATATATTGTATTTTATATATTATGTATATATTTAATTAAAATAATTCTGTAGAAGTCATTAATTCAACATATTTGTTGACAATATGTTACTCATAACATAAATCTATTTTATTAATTAAATAACAATTCTTTACCATAATTTATGTTTTTCAATATTTATGACTAATTGATTGTAAAATTATAAATTATTATTAATTTTTTATGACCACTATCAATATATAAATTCATTTATTATATATAATAAATATATAATATTTCTAAATTTTTTTTATAATATGGATAAAATACATTTCTTAAAAATATGAGCTCCTATATATTATTAATAAAATTATTAAATATTTGGTTGTTATTTTTTAATACTTAATTAATACATTTCATAAAAAAGAAAAAAATTATACATATTTTTCATTGTTTATTTCTTTATATTCATATCCACAAATCCAACGACTAGGCCATAATGGTAACATTTAATAACTATATTTCAATTGTATTTCATGCTCTATCCATAGTCAGTGTTGTGTGTAATGATAGATATCAAACCGAAAAATATTTTATTGAAATATAAATTATAAATTAATATGGTGTTATTGTTCCTATTTTTTAATTAGGTATCATTTATTTATTTATATTATAAATGTAACATCCATCTACACCTCATTGGATTAATAAGGCCGTTGGATGCTACATAGCCTCAGGCGACATCCCCAAGATGCCAATGGCTAGAAATAATTGTGGAAGGGATTTAATTAATTTGGTGGATGATTTCCCCTTGAACATAGTAAAACTGACCAAACCACCCATATCCAAAAAATACAATACAAGATTAATGATAAAAAATGATAAAAATCTCAACGATTTCATTTATATAAATCTACCCAAATTTTACAACCTCATAAGTCAAACTAACATCAATGTAAATAGTAGAAGACTAAACTATAAAAAATCTATGAAAACCAAGTTACTCTGAAGCATCATATCCTCCAAGATCTAACTACACCAAACATCCCAAGTATAAATAATTAGGGCTAATGATCTGTGACACATTAAGTTTTCATGTATCCTAATAAAAGATATCTGCAAAAGAACCAATGTTCCAAATAAGTGGTGAGTATGAAAACATAGGAGGGTTTCCCCGATGATTTCCAAACTCAGACCACTATGATAATAAATGATAGAAATATTTCTATAAAAATAATATCTCAATATTTTATATTTAAACAAAAACACAACCCTAGGTAAATAGTTTCCTGATTGAAGCACATAAATTAATTTTTAAATCATTTAACATTATTTTTTTCATAAGCAGTTAATTTGCACAGAAATATAAATCTAATCATGATTGTAACGCATGGAACTCCCTATACATGTGATTGGGGAGTTAGCCTTCCACTAATAATTCAATTAGTTGACCACTCTAATGGCATTACTTCACGCCCGTATTTGTCCAAAACTCTTGATGCTGGTAGATAACACCCTTATCCATCTAAATGTTTATGAACACACACCAAGAACCTGTGAAAAACCAATTCATAATCTATGTGAATTCAAACCTTTCAAAAAAAATATATTTTTATAACCATGATTACAAGTAGTTAATCCCACAATTTACAAAAAAACATCATCTTAAAATCATGTTATCAAAAAAATATTAAAAAAGACCGATTTCTCTAAATTCCACAAACCATCAATCATGAGGGCATAAAAACTTATATCAAATATTATAAGCAATCACTTCATTTTGAATCTAAACCATCTTCACCTATTATAGAGGAGTTGAGAGTGAAACCAACTACCTAATGTGTTTTGGAGAAAACATAGAAAGACCCAATGAACGTCCCCGAAACTATGTTGAATCGTCATGAAACTGCCTTATATATCATCCCCAATACTAAAGAAATCCAAATGTATTAGTATTTGGCGACCAAAACCATAGATCAACTAAAAATTCTCATTATTCTATTTAAACAAGGGAGATGTTAAGTAGATCTATGTACAATTTCTTGAACGACTAATAATGATAACATACTATGAGGAATCAACTTCTAATCACCACGGTAATCTTTTATATTTCCTCCAGATCAATTGAAAAAACTTTTAAGAATTTTGATAGAGAAAAATAATGATTCAGGGACAACTAAGAAGGAAAAAGAGTTACTTAAAGGGACAAATGAGTGAGATCCAATTTTTATTGAAGTGGTTTCCCTCTGCACAAGGTTTGCATGCATGGTAAATCAAATCATGCACTAACTATTCATTATACATTGCATTAAGGATCATCTTAAAATGGTAATCTCAATTGGTTCCCAAACCATTCTTTGATCATGATAAATCCACTACCTCCAAATGACCATATCTATTTTTACAAGGGAACAACTTTTCCTTAGTGGAAACATGGTTTTTGTAATCGGGGGGCCACCATTGTGCCTCTCCATTATCCCAAAGATCATTGTGCACATTTTTCTATTGGTTTTCCACGTGTGTTCCAAAATCATGCACAATCACTGAACCTATAGAAAAGATTCATAAATAGTCTAAAAATTATCCAAAACTCTCCCAAAAATTACATATAATCATTATATACATAAAATGAATAATTAAAAGGGTTACATACCCAAAAAATGGGTGTGCTATATTCTCCACACAAAAGGTATTTAAGTCCATAGAGAGAATAAAACAATCGCTTCCTTGAATGTGTTTGGGTGATTTAATTTTCATTTCATTCTCACATTCTCATGTCTCCTCCGTAATCTTACTATGTTGACACAAATCACAAAGTTGACCAATGATTTTTTTAGGAAAGAAATTCTCTTACAAATATATGATCCACAACATGTTATGTACCAAAGATGAATCCTTATATTGGTAAACATGATCCAATTTTATCACATGGTTAGGATCAGGATGAAAATTTTTCAAATGAGATCCATAGATCATATTTTTCACTACACTGAAACTTAGTGGCTATGCCAACTGATATATCACCTTTCTATCCCATTACAATTTCTTAAAAGGGCCTATATATAAAGGATATATCATTCAATACATTCCAAAATGAAAATATAAAATCCTTAGAGGGACCATCAAGAACACAAGATCACTCACCATGAATGATAATGGTAATCCACGATAATCCACATGTGATTTCTGATGACTCTATGTCATCACCTTCATTTTTCTAATAAAATAAATCTACTAAGTGGTTTCATAGAAATGCCCCAACCAATCTAGGGAAGTCTAACCTGTTTCCTCACAAAACAATTGTAGAATGAGAAGGTTGCCTTTATAATGCTTAAAAAGGAGACATGTGTATCAAATAACGATAACTATTGTATATAATAACTCCACTAACTGCACATGTCTTCCACTAATCCACCAAAATCCATGAAAAAAGACCGAAATATGTCTTATAATGTATGTAACAACATTTCATATTACCCATCTTTCTGAGGATGATACACTATAATAATAGTTAAATACGTCCCCAAATATTTCAATAAGGATTTCCAGAAACTAAATGTGAATCTCATATCTCTGTATGATATGATTGAAACTATTTTTGTATGTCTCTTTAAATCTTCTATGATATATATTTTGGACGGATCCTCTAATTTATGATTTTCATGAATATGAATGAAATGGTTCATCATTATGAGCTGATCTATAATCACCCATATGGAATCATGTATATGAAATATTCTTGGGTTCCCGATAAAAAAATCAACAGCTATCTAATATTATTTGAAAATAGGGATAAATAAAGAGTCTAATGTACCTACTAGTCACTAATGTGCTATCTAATCGTTATGGAATGTTAATCATGTTGAAACAAACTATGAATGATTCTTTTTCCAACCATCCCACTAAAACATCATTTTCAACCTCTTCGATATCTTCTATATTCTATGATATAAAAAACTTATCAAATGGTGATATGTTTGAAAAAGTTTCTATATAGAAGCCATATTTACAACCATATGATTATGAATGACAACACTAAACATCCATCCATCCTACATCCCTAATTAGTCTCCACACCATTGAGTATTGACCTCATATCCATGAATTATTTTTTCTGATGTATGTGCCTCTTTAACCATCGTCATTAAATTAGGATAAAGAAAAACTATAATGAAAACAAAAAAATTTCCATGGTGTTCATAGTTCATTTTCAGTTCAGATTTGACTGACACAAACTACCAATCATCTGATTTCACTTTTTCCAACTGAGCATATGACATACTTCTTAATGCATATTTTACTATAAATTATCCCTCCAATTTATAAATCATGTAAAATTTAGACATTTTGAGATAATATATCAATCTTAGTTTTTTCTTATTAAAAAAACTTATCTATAAAATATTTTTCAAGATCTTGTTATTTTTAAGCATAGTAAATTTCTCACCAAAGAGGAAATCGCTCCATTTCATCAAATCATCGACTACAGAATTTGACTACCAATTGTGTTTTAGGTAGTTTTTTCATGCACGTATAACATAATTGAACCATAATAAGCCACATGATATCATTTCATGAGAAAATATCTTATCCAAGATATAAAAACATCAAAATACACAACATGCATTTATCCTGATTTAGGAAAAATCATGATTGGTGCTCATATAAGGTGATATTTTATTTCATAGATAGCCTTATGGAGTTCTTCACTAAATTGGAAAGGAACATTCTTCATTTTCAATTCTCACATAGGTGAATCCTCTGTTGAGAAATCCTTCACAATGCATTAGTAAAAACTGATTAGACCGAAAAAACCTCATATCTTGAAGACATTCTTTGGTGGTTTCCATGTGATAACAAATTCTGTCTTATTTGGGTCCACTAAGATAACCACATTCAAAAATTAAATTGAAAATAAAGGATACCACTCATATCCAAAAATCACACATTGATAATTTTAAATACAATCGATGGTATCTCATGATTTCCATCATTGTCACCATGTGGTTCTCATGAGAAAATGTTGTCCTAGAATAAACCTATATGTTTTCCACAAACACCATAGAAAAAAATCCAGATATGACTACAATATATGATTCACCAATAATATAAAGTCCCATGTGGAATTTTTCAGACCTAAATCCATTCCCTCATATTCACAATGGACATATCATCTCTAAATGATGGATTTGTAATGTCCTCTTTCCGAAATCTCAATTGGTGATATCATGAGCACAAGTCAATTTGTGATAGCTACTATTATCCCATATATTTCTTCAATAGATCATAAATTCAAGGATGTGGATAACTATCCATTATAATAACAACATTTTGAAAAGGATAATCCACAGACATCCTTGGGGTTCCATCAGTTTTCTTCATGAGTAAGATTGGTGCTCCCCATGGAGATGTTCTTTGCCTAATAAATCCTTAACATTACAACTCTTTAAATTTCCCCATCATCTCTCATTATTATATTGGATCCATTAAATAATATTTATTTGAGATGGGACAGGTCCCTTAGAAGAGAACAACCATAAACTACACTTCACTTACTAGTTTTAACCCAACTAAAAATTCAAGAAAAATTATATAAAGTGATCCACCACCACTGATAAAATATTACTCTCTATCACATCCATGAATGTAATTCATTCAAATGAAACAATACCTTAATTTTCCTTTATGACATTATAAATCACTCTAAGGTTCTCTAATCATAAAAAAAATTAATTGTATTAAACTTATGATCAACCTTACATTTAAAAAAATATCATAACTCATGAATCCAATTATATAGACACATAAATAATTCTACATTAAACATAATTCATTAACTATACCTTTTCACTGTAATAATTAATATTTCCTTCATATTGTAAAAAAATTGATTCATTTTGTATGAATAATAAATTTCAAAACATTAGATAATGTAAACTATTTGCTATTTATAAGTCATTGTTGTTTCCTCATATTCAATTATAGTGTAATTAAACATTTCAAAATCATTATCATTATGGTACCTGATATCCTCTTATTTTGCATTACCCACAAGACAGAAATTTTCTTATTTCCAATAATCCAAACATTTTAAAAAATAGATTGATACATTGGGAAAAAATTTATTTATTTCACTTTTTTAATCAAACTCTTCTTTTTTTAATGGAAGATTGTTGAATATTCCCCTCTTTTGACTCATGAAAAACACCATCTATTTCAGTCAATACATTTATATTGATTTATATTCCCATATTTTTGGCACAAATTATTTCGAATCATTTTAAAAACATCTTATTTATCTTATAAACATCCTTGAAATTTCATTTTTCACTTTTTACATTTTTTAGGGAACTCACCCAAGATAATGTCATAAATAAAATATAATGAATGATTCGTATGAATAAATATAATATATTTCACTAGTTCTCATATTTTGATTAGTTGTTTGTTAATAAAAACACCACATATCACATCATATATATTGTTTATTTGGTTCCTTATAATTAGATCTATTTACAAAATAAAAAACATCATGTGTGATTATATGAGTTAACACAATAACAATCCATCATATGAAGAGCATAAACACTAGTATATCATTATCTATATCATCATGTATTCAACACATTTTATTTCTCCTAAATAATAATAATAATTTATTATATACTAAAAATTGTATATAAAATGCAAATTATATTTATCCTTGAATAAAAACCATATATATATATATTAATATATGGAAACTTCTTCAAAACTATATATACAGAACCATCCTATTAAAAATATTAATAGGTATATACCATGATTTAAATAGCTCATATGGAATTATTTAATTGATTACATTGGAATAGTATACGAGATATTTCATAACAAAAGACTTAATATTCTAGTAGTTTTGGACAACCAGATACAAGAATATGTTTTCATGAAACTAGAAAATAAATACAATATACAGAATCCTTCGGAAATATACTTATTCCCCTAGGTTATCCTTGTTTTTTAGTCATTATGTACATCTTCACATCTATATAGAATATAAAATATAATGAATGGGTGAAGTAAAATGCTCAGTCAGGGTATGTAATATAGTGAAATCAATCATAAAAATAAACAACAAGATAATTTTTATTACATAAACACATGACATTAAGACATAATATTTACCATAATATTACAAGAATAAAATATGAAAAAATACCATATAAATAACAATATGAGAATGAAACATGAATATTTATATTATACTACCTGAACAGTCATGTGGATTTTAATTTAGTATTATCATAATGAGGGAATGCATAATGTGATACAATATAAACATTCCATCAAGGATTCATCCAAGAACCCATTAATAAGATGGTAATAACCCAATCTAGTTGTTCTCATGAGACCTACAGAATTATCGAGGGGATATAGCAGGCGATGATCATAACTTCTTAAGTCCAATGCATTTCTCATATTTAAGGGGTGGAACAGAATCATAATATACATTCATATTGAATCCAGCATGTGAAATATTTAAAACAGTCCTCAAACAATAAACATAATCCTAATCCTTCTAGTGTAATATGTATAATGGTATTAATGCCATATATCCAAAACATAATAATCATAAACCATTAAATAAAAAATGGAATATGGCCACATAAGAGATAATCATAAATTAATCATAACACTAATCATATTTATTTAACATATATGAAAATAATATATATCAGAATCATTATATTTTTATAGATAGAATCACTATTTTTCAATGGAATCATTTATAAAAAATGACATAAATTTTTAGAAGAAAAAATTTCTATTGAAAAAATATGTCAAATTATAAAGGATTCTTCAATATATTAATGTTTCATGATAGTTTATAAATATGATCATTCATTATAAGGTAAAATTATTCCAATTTATTTTTTAAATAAAAATTAAAAGATTATTTTTGAAATATAGTGCGAGCATTAGCCAAATGAATTGAGAAGGTGTATCAGGTGTAAATAAGAATTAAAGAGTTGGAAATAGAACTTAAGATCATCAAAACTCATTTTAAACAAATCAATATGATTAAATAATAAATTTATTATAATTACAACCCATGTAATGGAATTTACCATAAATATATCATTATGAACAATCTCGATGATGTTAAAAATTAAACATTCTAAAGTGTCACAGACCACTTTTACAGATTTGAATTATAAACCCAGGAAGGAATTAAATGTAATAAAACTTATAATGACAATATAATTTATAAATTAATGATATAATATTTCTAAGGGTTGAATAAAGACAAGAAATATATTAAATATGTGTTGAGTAATGTAGATCGTAGAAAAATAAAAGTGAGAATGGGAAACTCTCACCTTAGATTTGAATTTCTTTTAACATGTATTCACTACTAGTATAGTGGTTTTAAACAATTTGTTAACTTATAACATAATTTTATTAATATTTATGATACATTATATGATCCTCTTATAATTTTTTCCACTCGTTTAACAATAATATCTAATCATTTCACTATTTTGGTTGTTAAATTAATTTGTTGTCATTATTTTTTTTCATAAAATTCTTGGTTCAATTGAAAATTGTATAGTTATATATTTCCCAGAATTTCTATAATTTCATAAAAATCATATTTAATCTATGAAAATAATTTTATAACTATTAGTGTTTTTTCGACATAAAAACTAATTACATCGAAAAATGGTTACTATAAGCATTATATATGCATGTGTGTTGCATTCATTTTTCATAAGATTGGTAATAATAGAATATGGTTTATAATAATCATTATAGTATCTCAGTACATATTTGACACTGATGTAATTATTTTCGAGTGGATACAACACCTAAAGTGGAAGTAAAATAAGAAGTGAATTTCAATGAGTTAGTAAATATGAATATATCTTTTTCAGCATGCTCCCTTTAGATATCTTATTATGGGATCAAATATTGTTTTTCTTGAACTATAAAACCTCTAGAAAATGGAGAAGTATTTTTTGAGGAGATATGGACTGTAATTGTTCCCATTGTGAGGATCAAGGTGGTGAAATGAAATGATTGAATGAGTGCCCTTTTATGATCACAGTTAGGGGCACCCTTGGATATCATAAAAATATTTTGGTATATTAATTTCATTTTCTAATAAAATATAAAAAAATTTACAAGGATTATAATATAATATGAGATAATTTTATTTTCTCACCATCCTATAATATTTTTACGTATCTTGGATTTTTTTGAACTGTACCATTTAGATTGAAATTAGTTAACATAATCTAATTTTAATTATGGTAATAATGTATTTAATATTAAAATGAGGTCATTTTAAATTATAAAATTTATATTATATAACAAAATTATTATTTAATATCTATTAGACTAATTAATAGTTATTTTTTGTTTATAATTTTTTTCATGGTTTTTAAATAATTTAATAATATGATGTTTAAATAAAATATCAATAGTTACAATTATGACATTAATAACTACTTTGGTATTTGGTAAAATAAAAAAATAAGATAATATATAATCAAAATACTTAATTCACCTCTAACATGTATTAATTAACAATAAAATTTTTAGATGACCATAATTATTTTCATTTATATTTATTTTAGGATGTAGAATATCATTAATTTGATAGTTTCGATAATAAAATAAATAGTTCACCATATTTGGATAAATATTTTGTGGAATTATTTATTCCCAAAAAATTACAAAAAAAATACCATGATATTGATTAATAATTTATATTTAAAAATAAAATATGTAGTCAGATATATCTTCTATGAAACACCACAGTAAAAAATTAATATAGTTATTAAAATATGAATGTGTAAATATTCTCTTTTCCTTATATAATTTTTTTTAATTATTATAACCTCATCCAAATTGTTCGAAAAAATTATAAATAAATTAATATCATGAAAATTAGAATATTATGTTCATAATTGAAATTTATGTAAATTCCAAACATGCCATTTTCCCTAAGTTGATGAGTTTGTGGTATATAAGTGAATGAAAGTAACATTTGCGTGTTTCTGTAATTTAGATAATATCAAGGAAATTTTAATTGACATGTGCCCAATAAAGAAAAATAATTTAACCTTAGGTGTTAATGGAAAAATAGAATTCATCTAATAATATTTGGATATATTTTAGGGTAAAGCTACAAATATTATAATTTTATTTGTAAACCATAACATCGGAAAAAAGTAACAATGTTACTATTCATATTCGTAGAAAATAAAAGTGCATTATTTAATTAATATAGAAATCCTATATAAAAATTTTGAATCCATTTAATAATATCAAAATAAAATTGTATAAACCTGTAATTTAAAATTTAATAGATAAAACAAAAATGAAGACAATTCTTTCTGAAAATGAATTTGATAGCCCAAAAATGTTCTTATACAAAAATAATGTACAACGATGAATTAAATAAGAGAATTTATAACTAAATAATATTTAATTTACATTGTGATAAAATTATATTTATAAATATTATTTTAAAAAATATTTATCATAGTTTTTTTAAAATCGGTATTTTAACAATTCATTAAAATGTATATATTTACTTAAAAATACTAAAAAATAACCATAATATTGTTTGGAAATTTTTCATTTAAAATTTATTTTTATTTTGATCAATAAAATTTTAAATGGTGAAAAAATTAATATTTTAAACATGTGTGACATTAAATGGTGGAAACATTTCCATTTATAATATATACGCTTGTATGTTTAAAATTTGATCTATAGTTATCATATGCCTATAAAAATTATTAGGATGAATGTGGAAATATTTTATTTAAAATAAAATATATAAATTACATAATTTTTTTTAATACTATCCATTTATTCCAAATTATTTTATATGTTAAATTAGGTAGATAATAAATTTTATATTAGGGCATTAAGTTTGGTGTTACGTATAAGTTATCGAAGATGATAAATTTAAAATAGAAGTATTAATAAATATAGTGGTGTCACATTATCTCATCACTGAATAAATTTTTCCTCCTAATTTAATCTTGTGATTAGTTTTCATGGTGTTTTAATTTTGAAATACACTTCTAGAAATCACACATCATGAAAAAGGGATCAATAAAACATCCTCCAAAACACATAGAAAGAAAACTATGAAGCTCACTTTAAAATTAGTAATTCAAATAGGATAACATTAGTTCCAATTTCAATTATGGAAATATAAGAGACATAAATCCATCGTATTGAGAAGGATATTGATAGGAAACATCGTTGGGAGAAATATAACTACCATAAGACTATAAATTTCTGATTGGTTAAAAGATAATTGTTTTTTCAAAAATAAGATTAAATGGATAGCATTATTATTCAAAATTACCTTTCCTAAAATTTTAATATTATTTTACTAGTATAGAAAAAAAATTTGAAATAATATTAAAATATTTATTTCCTTGTCATAATCTTAACCTCACACTTTGGTTGTGATTCATTATATTTTCACAAAATTATTATATCAAGAGATTGGTATTCAAGATTATGTTTTCAAACCTGAATTACATTTTATGAAATATACTATTCTTAAGTCATTCTTTAGACCTTTAAATATTTACTAAAACAAATAAGTTTATCACATGTTATCCCTGAAAAATAGTTTTTGTTGTTTAACATGATATATTCCACAAGTAGTTAATCTTAATACTCATTCAGAAAATGTATCTCCACATTCAGTGACCAGAAATTTAGATCAAAGGACACTATACATACATTATCAAATTAACATAATATTTCCTAAATTAATCTAGCGCTTACTTTTTATTACAAATACATTGATCACCATAGTGACTTATTGTAAGAATTCATGCTTCAAAATACATAAACAATAATTTCAGTACTAAAATCCTTATATATATCACAATTCATATACCATAAATATCATGAGATTATTTTTTAATCCAAAACACCAATACATTATTTAATCAACATTAAAAATAGAAATATCATTTGGATCTCCATGATCCATTTAATTCTTCTGAGCTATATTTCTTAGACACATAATACAATAATTTTTATTATACCAAATCTCCTAACTCATGAAGCACTTTACATTTATAAATTCATTCATTCCATTGAAATCAAAAGCATAGTTACATTTATCACCACACCTATATTAATCTCACATTATTTTTATCCATGATTCAGGGAATTTCTTTCCAATTTTATGCCATGTGAGAAAATACTTCTTTTCCATCTTCCCTATATTCACATTTCCACTTCCAACATATTCTTCTCTTATATCCTCCAGGATTAAAAAGTAATGTATAATTATTTCACTATATTAATAGAACAAAATAATATATCTTCATATAATGAGATAGTTTTTGAGAATAGTTATGTTCGTAGAATTGTGTTAAGAACATCAAAGAAACAATAAATTTTTCTCTTTAGAATGTATGTCATGTTCATGACATACCATGATAAGCATGTTAATTTGGGTTCATACATAACAATTTTTACATCTGTATCCGATCTGAGACTCAATATATTGTCTCTCTAAATATTCTCATTGTTTACATGGAATTTTATTTTCAATTAAATGTTCATTCCAATCCACTTATTCCATGTTTGAAATATCCACTTCCCCCTTAGTGTTTTGAATCAATGAACACCTTTAATCCACATCTCCAATAAGGTGATAAACATCTATGATAACCATCTATGTTTTAAAACATCCCAATGTGATATATATATATATATATATTATAAGGAACATATACATTGTTCTTAAAAAATTTATTTGTAGTTCCATTAAATAAAGGATAATTTTTTCTCACAATGAAGTGTAACATTGTTATAACACCTTGTGGATTAGGTCTTCTCAAACAGGTAATGTTATTGCTCAAAACATGTGTTTGTTATCCAAGATTAGTTATAAGTTGTTCAGCTCTAGTATCACCACCCTCTACAACATCATTATATTTCATTTGAAGAAATTTCCTACCAAGAATATATGAATTGGAATGGTTTGTATTCCTTCCACTATGAACCATTTATAAATAATTTCATATAATATATGAGATCATTTAATTATGAATCATATAGTATAATCTATAAATAATTAAACAATTAATTTAAATTTAATAATTTATTAGTAGATTAACTCATATACAAGATTTTATTGGGATGTTCTTATAAATAATCCACAATGTATATCATTTCATGATGTTGTATGATATTTTTTTTTTTCTAAATCTAGTTTCCAATGATTCGACTAAACATTCTCTTATTCCTACTATAAAGACGTTGACCCGAATAGACCAAAGAGAGTTACTTACATTATTACATTATCACAAGATACATGTGATAACAAACCAAAGGACTTAATATTTTAGTAGCATTGGAAAACAATATTCAAACATAAGTTTTACTTTATAACATAAATATGAATACAACATAGAAACCTCTTTATAAATATCATTACTATCATATGTTATCCCTTCATGTCAGTCATTGTATTCATAATTGCATTGAAGGGAATATAAATCATAATAAATGGGGGAGATCAGATTCTTAGTAATGGAATGAAACACTATATCATATAAAAATCATAATCAATATGTTAATGAGATGAACTAAAAAAAATCAATTAAAAAATCATGACAATAATATGGCTAGAATAAGTGGTGTATAAATAATTCCCTATAAATAATCACATGAGAATTAATCCTAACCATATATTCTAATAGGTGAATAATCTGATGTATTATCATCTACTAATATCACAATTATGTAATTTAAAATATGGGATATCATAAACATACCAACAATGATTTTTCCAAGATACCATACAAATATTTGTAAATACCCAGTCTAGATTGTCTCATTCAACCTATAGATGCAATGAAGGGATATTTAAGGCCCTAACAATCACATAATTACTCTAATGAATTATTAATATTAAAGGGATGTATCATAATCAATATATACTTTCATTTTGAAACTATAACATGAAATGTTAATAACATTCCTCATAGATTAAACATAATTAAAAACTATTTTGGTTAACATTGAAAATGATATCAATAAAATACATCAATAAAAATATAATCATAATCTATTCTATAAAATATGATAGATGGTAAAATAAGTGATCAATATCAATTTAGAATGTTATTCAGTAGAGGGTTTTGACATAGTTGAAAATACTCTAACAAAATCATTTAAATTTTCCTGAGAGAAATTCCATTTTTTTACAAGGGAATTATTCATTTAAAATGAATATAATTATAAAATAAAATAGTTTCATTGGAAATAATCCTGTAAAATTGTAAAGGATGCCCCAAGATACTAAGGAATTAAAAAATAATAAAAACATGGTCATTAATTATAAATTTAATAAAACGTTTTTTTAACTTATTTACATACATTTGAAAAGGTATTTCAAAAAAATGTGTGACCATTAACCAAATCTACCGACTACGTGTATCATCAATAAATTACCATTAAATAAGAGGAAATAGAACATAATATTATAAAAAACATTTCACATATAAATATATAATTACATAGTCAATGAAGTTGAATTTTAACCATTGTGTAGCTCCATATGTTTCTAGTGTGTTACCATTCTTTATGACTTTTAATTACAGAATTTCTAAGAGTAAATTTTGGGAGAGGTTTTGGGAACCATTAAAGAGATTTTGGGACTTTTATACATGTTCATGTGTTGTTCATGGATTGTGGATACTATGAAACAGTTGCATGAAATTGTAAATAGTGAGACAAGGGCTTATGGTGAGGCACAATAGTTGTGCCTGATTGGTCTAAAACATGTAGAATCCTAGGATAAATTTTGTGGTGTGGTTAAATTGACTGATAAAGTGATTTGAGATAGTCATTGTTTGGTTTGAGAGTCGTGTGATCCACCCATGTTTGGATCCTTCTTTGGACAAATGTTGGAACCTGGTTAGCACACAATTTGACTATCCTTGCAACTAAATCGTGTACATGGTAAATGTTAGATCATAAAAATCCCTCTTGAATATTTTACCCTTCAACACTATCACTTTTCCTTCATTTCATCCATATCTATAATTTTTTTTTCTCTCAATGGTTGGAAAACCTCTCCCATGTGAATTTGAAGTGATCTAGATTTATTCCTTCCGGCAGTGAAGCATGATTCTTGCGGTAAGGCTTTGTTCTTGATGTGTTTTCTTATATCTAATTCACCCTTTCCATAGTATTGTTATATATTTTCTTGATGTTGGTAGATATATGTTTGTGTATTACAAATAAATTTATTTTTGGTTTGTTTATGATTGGTGAAGATATTTATGGTGGGTTCATAGAGGTTCAACCCATTTTTAATGTATTTGGTTCATTCATCATTTTATCCAAAACACTTGAGGTAGGTTTCTTAATTATCCCAAAAGATGAATCTACGATGTTTTTATTTCCAACATAATAAAAAATTGTTGAATAATTTTTTTAATTCCAATTAATTAAATTTATAAATATATATGAAAACTATAATATTATGTCATCATCATTATTATAAAATTTAACATCGTTGAAGATGAAATAAAATGAAATAAAATAGTGAAGTGTAATACCCATTCTATAAAAATAATAATATTCTATAAACCATTAGCATTATTATATTGGCTTTAATTGAATAATTTACGCTCTAAAAACAAGATATGGAATATATTAGGTTATTTTTGAATATTTTTTTTTGATTAATGGAAGATGATGAGTGAGGATGAATGGAGAGGGGGTTTCCTTTTTCATTGTGGTGGGTGCACATTATAAAATACACAATATATTAACAAATAATATTTTTATATACCATGAAATTTATCTCTAATGGTTTTTATACTCAATTTAAATTAGGATACTATCTATATATGATCATAAAATATAATTTTTATGTGATTAAGTACCATTATAGTTGTTAACATTTAATATAACCCCCTCATTAACCCTATTAAAAATTAACTACTATAAAAATTTATAAAATCATTAAGTTGAATGAATGTAATTTCAAAAATTAAATGTTTCACATAAAAGAAACATAATTATATGATGATATATTTCTTATTGACTTATGCGAATATAGTATTATAATTATTTTATAATTATTTAAAAATAATTTTAAAAAATAATATTACATTTAAGGTCATTTATGAGACTAGTCAAAATATTTCAATTTATATATTTGTTGAAGACAATATAATTATAATATAAAATATTAAAATATTAAAATTACATTATCATTTTACTATAAATCCATCATTAAATTATTATTTTCAAATATACAATTTTCTTAATTTTTATTATAAATCAATTGTTGGATTATTCAACATCTTCAGAAAGAGATATCATGACATTGTAAAAGTGTTTAAAAAAAGTATAGAATCTCTAAAAAACAAATAAAGAGTAATATGATACATATTTTAATCAAATTAAAAAAACCTTGCATTCCTATACATATATTGTTTTTATCCATATGTAATTATATTAGAGATATTTATCGAAAGTGAGTGACATTTTTATATTTTCCATAACATAAAATAACATAAAAGTCCTAATCAAAGGAAAATGACAAAAAATTTTTGTAATTTAAAATCTATGATGGTTATGGTTCATATAAAAATTTTCTATTGTTAGGCTTATTTTTAGGAAATATCATATTTATTTTAATATCAGTTAATCCGTTGAACCTTTTACTGTGGTCATAATCCTTTAGTATAGTTACTATCAATAACAACAAAAAACTGAAACTGAACAAATTACCAGGTAATAATAACATTTTCCAAAATATGAAATAAATATTTCAATATTCAATTTTTATATTGGTATGTAATTATTTTTTATCGAAGTGCACAATATGAAATGAAAGACTGATTCAATAAAAATATGATTTAAGCATAAAAATGAACATATAAAAATTTAAATATTATATTTATTTTATTAAAATTAAATATTTTTATCTATTAAAATGGTTCTTATGAACCATTAAAACATCCAAATATATAATGGGAAATTTAAATTAATTCCTTTGATGAAAATATAATAATTTTTTGCTAGAAAATATCATCCTTTTTCCAAATTCATCCAAAATTATTTAATATTAGAAATATCCCCTAAATTCATCCAAATAGAGATATGAGATTATAATTTCTAAAATTATATCAATTATATGAAATTTAATATATAATTTCTAATGAAATTATAATATCTAATAGTCAAATAAAAAACATTTTTGATGGAAATTTATTTGGAAGGCATAAAATATATTTATTCACATTGAAATTTCTATAAATATAATATATGGAATGTAAATCCATTACTTTGAATATATAATCTAATTATATTATTATAATGATTTTTCAAACTTTTATAATTTATTCTATTAAGATCCAAAACATTACACAAATAAAAAAAATTATAAAAGATAATCATTTTACCATTATATGATTTTCTATTCATTTGAAACCAATTAATACTCAATATTTGAATCAATATACATTTTATATATCAAAACAATTATAAATATATTTCAAAATAATTATATTTGTATTAAAACCTACAAATCCAATGGTGTTGGTATAATTATCAAGGTTAAATAATTGTATATCATGGTTCATTTAAGATCAGGGTTTCATATACCACACATAGATGAATATATTAAATAATGATAATTAATTTAAAATTATCTAGGTTTTATATAAATGAATGTTAATATAAATTTTAAAACACTAAAATGATTTAATAATCTCCTATAGAAAAAATTGTAATTCTAATAACCTCTTTCACCTATGATTCGTCGATAAATTCCTTCTTCACTTGAGACTAAATTAATAGTAAGATGAAGTGGTTCATGAATATAACATATTTTCTCATGAGTTTGAATTTTTTACCTAATGAATTGGAAATATATATAATTTTTTTCGTAATTTTCTCATAATGAAACCAAAATATAAATGTCTCACATTTCCTAGGGAGATTTATCATTTCAATAAACCTTATTTAAAACATGAGAAAGAAATTATTTTTTGAAATAAATCTAAAAAACATCATCATTAATGACACATATACGACAATTTAATAACTCATAAGATAATATCAAAAGTTAAGATAAACAATAATTATATTACATTAACATATATGGAAAATATTTTATTTACATGAATTTAAAATATTTATTTCCGATCATCATAAAAAATAATAGTAAATTTAATCTCATTGTAAATCCTATTAACCTTTTAAAATGAGTTTCATAAAAATGTAATGACATGATGAACTTAAAATTCCTCTACACCCCAAATGCTAATAAGGAACAATATTTTAACATGATTGTAGAAATTAAAAATTGAGTCATAAAAACCATTGAAAATATTTCATTAAATAATTATTATTTAAATTTTACATTATTGGAGATTAAATTTTTCATTAATTTAAATATATTTAATAATATTTATAAAACAATTTAAAGAACAATGATCCAAAAAAAATAGCTACCATCCAAAGTGGAAATACAGTAATATTTTATTAAAATCATTTTCTTATTATGATTTTTTATATGGGAGAGTATAATGAACAGAAATCAAAAAAATATCATAATTTATATTAGAGTATATAATATAAGGTTTCTAAAATATTTGTATCTTATAATTTTACTCATATGAAATTAAACATATTTAATCCTATAAAAATGTCGTTATAACCTAAAACCTAACATAATCTCAACAAATTACACATATATTCTCTATATATATTTTATTATAAATATAGATTCATTATAAATCCATAATAGATCAATATTCATACTTATTTTAATATATATCACTCTATTAAAATATATAACATCCCATTTTGTAAATATTTTTCATTAAAATCAATATTATGGTGTTAACCATTATTTTTCAATTGAAACATTCAATATAACAGTTTACTTCCTTACACCGTGGTAATATATTCTTTATCTATATTATTCTAATAATTTCTTATGTACCTTATTAATTCATTATAAATATATTTTTAACTAATAATATAATGTGGTGATGAATCATTTAAATTAATTTATAGGGATGTTGGAACGTACATAAGAATGATTGGTTCCTTCATTTTTACACGAATTGATGGAAATAAAGGTGTATAGTAATATATTTTTACATAATAAAAGAAAACAAATAAAAATCATATTTATTTATTAAATCTATCATTTTTAACATCCATGTTTTGTGGAAATCAGAAATGAATCACACTGCTCCATGGAGGTGGTAGTTACCACATATACATTAGTGATGTAATAATTTTAAAATTGATGGGAGGGTAAAAATATAGAAAATATTTTACATTAATAAATTAATAAAAACATAAAAATATAATTTATATCCATTAAATCATTCTATAGGAACATCGAAGCTAGACAGTGATGATAAATATAATTTATTGAATCAAGGAGATGGTCACGTGTACATCTACAAAATAAAAGATATTATTTTCTATTAGACATAAAAGATATTAAAAATTAGTGTACCTAGTATATATATATATATATTTTAGTAATAATACTAATTTCATCATGTTAATAATGTTTTTGAACATTTTTAGTAGGATAAGATGATTAAAAAGTCAAACTAGATTGGTAAACACAATTACCTTTTTATCAGGTATCTTTACTTATCTTATAAATTAATAATTATATAATGATATTTTATTGAGGATATGACTTGCATTAAATTTTATGGAAATTTGACAAGGTATTTGGAAACATATTGGCTTTACTAGGGAGATAGAATGGTATGAATATATAATACTGTTATGTTACTTTTAATATGTGAGGTCAGTGGAAAAATTATATATATGTGAAACATTATAACATAATACACATTTTACTCATATAAAATTTCATTATATTGTAATTTTTTAAATGTTACGAAGGATATGCAAGATATATATTCATGAAATTTGATTTCTGAAAATGTTGTGTGTTATTTTTCACATTATATCTTATGTTTTCCCCCAATTTAGCACTATTAATGCTATAATAATAATATGATTTTTACAGATGTAATTATTCATTATGGTTAAAAATAATGTTGACCTTATTAAGATATAATAATTATTAATATTTTAATATTTGATTCTATTTTTGTATATTAAATTCCTCTAAGTGATAAAAATTAATTCTATTATCCTTCTACCTAGGGTTTAGAAACCATTTTATGATATCTTGTATTTATAAATGTAAAATTGATTTCATTATAATATATTCCAACTCAAAAATATTATATAAATGTCAATATATTTAATTTTATATATTATATAAACACATAATTATAACATTAATTCTGAAGTCATTAATTCAGAAAATTATGAAAAAATATGTTACTCCTAACAAAAAATGATTTTATTAATAAAATATTACATTTTACCCTTTGTTCAATCATTTAATAGTTATAACTAATTAATAATCAATTTATAAAAAAAATAATTTTTTTATCTATTATCACCATGTAACATCATTTATTAACTTTATAAAATATATAATATTTGGAAAGTAAATAATATAATATGTATAAAATACATTTATTTAAAAAATAATGAATTAAATATATTTAATAATATTATTAAATATTGGTTTCTTATTTCCTAATAAATATTCAATAAAATTTTCATTGAGTTAAAAGTTTATAAATAATTTTGTAGTATTTTTTTATATTCATAGCTAGTAATCCAAAAAATATATTCCTAAATAGAAACATTTAATAGTAATATTTCCATGCTTGGTCTATGGTTACTATTGTGTGTATGAAAATACATCGAAAATAAATATATTTTAGTGAAATATAAATTATAAATTATTGTGGTGTTATAGTGTCTCTCAATTAATTATGTAAGATTTTAAATTGAAATTAGAAATGTAACATCCCTCTTCTCTTCATTGGATTGACAAGGCAGTGGGAGGATACTTCACCTTAAGAGAAATCACCAAGATACCAAAGGCAGGTAATAAATTTTTAATGGATTCAATGTATGTGGGGTATTATATTCCCTTCTACATATAACAACATAACAAAACAATCACAACCAAATAATAAACTACATGATGAATGATAAAACATTGATAGACAAGTCAATCATTTAATTTATATCAAGCATCACTAATAGTACGAAATCAGATGAAAAACTAAGATAATTGCTAATAGTGAAATATAAACCTATCAAAACACAATAAAAACCATGTGACTCTGAAGATTCATATGCTCCAAAAACCAAATACTCCAATCATTCCATGAATAATGAAGTAGTGCGAATGATGTGTGATACATTACCTTTTCATTTATCAGGATAGATAAAATCTGAAAAAGAACCAATCTTCCAAATAAGTGGTGAGTTTTAAAACAAAGTAGGGTTTTCCCGATTATTTCCCAAATCACACAAATATGATAAAAAATTTTTGAAAATTTTATATAAAATAATTTCTTAGCTATTGCTATTTATAAAAAAACACAACACAAGGTGAACAAATTCCCTAAAAAATCACATAAACAATTCATTAAAATATTGAAAATATATGTATTCATAACCCATTGCTCTACAAACAACCATACATTAAACCATTCATTAAAACCAAGGAACTCAGTATACTTGTGATTGGTGAGTTATCCGTCAACTATGCCATCATTTAGTGGACCACTCTCATAGGGGTACTTCACACCAATATCTCTCCTAACCTTTTGATTTTGGTACTTAACACCCTTATCCAACCTATTGTATATGAAAAAACACCATAAAAACATATCAACCCCATTCATAATCTATTTGAATTCAAACTTTTCTAAAAAATGACAATACTTTTCTTGAAAGACAATTTTCCAAGCAGTAAATCCTACAATTAATATAAAATCATCATTTCAAAATCATGTTATAAAAAATACATTAAAAAAATTCCAAAAAATCCAAAAAACATTACTAAATAGGTAATCAATAATTATTTCATAGAATTTAAAAAATCAGTTCAATTAGAAACTAGTCCATCATGTTATTAGATTGATGTTTTGATAGTGAATCCACCTACCACGTTTGTTTTGGAGATAATAAAGAACGAAAAAAACAATGTCCATGAAACATGGATAAATCATTAAGAACATGCCTTAGATATATTCCTATATCATAAGTATGGACATAAATAATTTTATTTGGCATCCAAAACATTATACCTAACCACATCATTCATAGATCGATGAAATCGAGGGGTATGTGAAGTAGATCTCAGAAAAACATCAAGAACAACCAAGAAAGATCACATACCATGAGGAATTAGCTTCTAATCAATAACTAAATCTGTTAGACTTCATTAATATTGATGTAATATTATCAATGGAATGTTGAGAGAGAGTAATACCAAGATAGGGACACACAGGAAGAAAAAAGAGTTTGTTAAAGGGACAAATGAGTGAGATCCAATTTTTATGGAAGTGGTTTCTTTCTGCACATTGTATACATGCATGGATTGTCAAATAAATCACTAACCATTCATTAGAAACTACCTCAAGGATGATCTATTAAATAGTTAACTCTTATGGTCACCAAACTAGGATCCAACCATGCCAAATCCACTTCTAGAAAATGACCAAATAAATTTTTCCATTTGCATAGTTTCCCTATTGTGGATGCACAGTTTCAGTATTCTGGGTGCCACCGGTGTGCCTTCCCCTTTTCCCATGGATCTATGTGCACAGTTTCTATAGGTGCTTCATGGTTTTCCATAATCATGCACCATTCGTGAACCTACTTAATGCTTCATAAATAGTCCAAAAATTCAATATAACTCTCCCAAACATCAACGATAATCTTTATATACATAAAAACAATAATTATATGGGTTAATTTTTAAGAAATGGGGATGTTACATTCTCGACAAAAATGGTATTTATATCCTTGGAATGAATAAAACCATCACTTATATGTAATATTTCTAGTCACTTAATTTTCATTTATTTCTCTTATTCTCATGTCCTCTCCTTAATCTGACAATGTTTACACAAAAACCACAGTTGACTGATGCTTTTTCCATACAAGACTTTCCCTTTAAAAATATGATCTTCAGTGGGATATGTTCCAAATAATAAATCAATTGTAGGTAAACATGATCTAATTTGATCACATTTTCTAGATATGCTGATGACTTTTTCAACTAAAATACGTGGAATACATTTTTCACTACACTAATAAATTTTGGAAACAAATGATAATATTCCACCAATCCATGATATTATAGTATCTCAAAGGGGCATTTATATAAAGGTCATAACATTCCTTAAATTCAAAAATAAGGATGTATAATTCTTGGAGATATCTTCAATAAGACAATATCACCCACCATGATTGATAATGATTGTCAGTGATGATCCACATATGATTTCTAATGACATTAAGTCATGTTCATACTTTTTATAATAAAATATATCTTATATGTTGTTTCATTGAAAAGGCTTGACCCAACTAGTGATCCCTCTTATATTTTGACTATACAAATTGGATAATGACAGGGATTCCCATACAATTTTTCAAATGAGACATGTGTTTCAAATAATTATAGTGGTTGTTATACGAGAACTCCGCTAACATCACTTGATCATCCCATGATCGACCAAATTCTATTTCACAAGACCACAACAAGCCTTCCAATGTTTGTATAAATCTTTAATATTTCCCATTTATTTGTGGATGGTACACCAAATTAATTGTCAATAAAGTCCCAAGGGGTTTCTATAATGATTTATAGAAAGGATGTCTAAATCTCGGATATATGTCAGATATGATCAAAACTAGTATGGAATGTCTCTTTTACACTTCTCAGATATTGATTTTGGATAGATCCTATAATGTATGTGTTTCAAAAATAGGTATGAAATTAACCATCTTTGTGAAGTGATCTACAATCACCCATATGGATTCATGTTTCTGAACTATTCTTTAGAGACCTGTTTCAAAATCAATATTTTTCTCCTCCTATTTCCAAATAGGGATTTGTAATGATGGTGACATACTAACTGGTCCCTAATTATCAATCTTATCCTTTCTAAATGTTAATAAGGTTGAAAAAAAATCACAAACTTTTCATTCCATGCCGACCAAAAAAAACATTTTCAGCATCTTCTATATCATTTGTATTCTAGGATATAAAACCATTTTAGTTTGTGATATTCATAAATATTTTTCTCCATAGAAGACATATGTAAAACTATCCATTTTTTAACCACATCACAAAACACCAACCTCGCTTCCTTGCATTAATAATCTATCCACTATAGAGTCTTTTCCACATATACATGAATTATTTATTAGAAATATGTGACTCTTTAACAATACACACTAAATAATGAATATGATAAACGATAAAAAAACAACAACATTTCCTTGGTACTCAAAGTCCAATTTCATGTTGTCTTGGACTGACATAAACTACCACTCATCTGCTACCTATTTTTTCAAATGAGTATATGCCTTCCTGGTTAATACATCTTCCACTATATCAGCTTTCATCAAGGAATACATAATGTCGAAGTATAATATCTGGTGATAATACATCCATCTTATTTGAATAAAATTCAAATCCATTTTTTATTATAAATGTTCAAATATCTTATGATATTTAATCATAGTAAATTTCTCAGCACATAGGTAATGAGGCGTTGTTATTGAAGCATATACAACAAAATTTGAATCCAATTGTTGTGTTGGGCATTTTTTTCATGAACTCATTACATCCTTTGACCTAAAAAAGTAACATGATATTATTTAATGAGAACACGCCACATCCTAGATATCAATGAATAAAAACTATCTATTTACTCTTATCCTGATTCAGTAAAAATCATGATTATTGATAACGTAATTTTCAATTTTAGTTCATGATAAGATTTATGGAATTCTTGAGTACATTAGAAAGAAATATTATTGTTTTTGAATGCATTCATAGGTTGAGATATCCTTCTGAAACCATGCACACGGTATCAATATCAACTGATTAGACAAAGGATACATCATATCTTAAAGGCATTCATTGGGGGTTTCTAAGTGATAAAAACATCTATCTTATTTAGGTCAACTAAAAAAAAACTTAAAAAAATTACGTCGATAAGAAAGTATACCTCCAATATCTAAAAATGACACATTGATAATTTCACATTCAAATAATGGTCTCTAATTATTTCCAATATTTTCACAAAGTGGTTCTCATGATAAACTGTTTCCATTGAATAAACCAATATGTTATCCAAAAACAACACAGATAACAAATCATGATAGCACTAAAATATTTGATTCACTGACACTATAATGTCCATGAGGAATTCTTAAGACCTAAATTAATTACCAAATATTCAAAATATACAGAAATTATTAAGTAAGATATATTTTGAATATCCACCATCAGAAATCTCAATTGGTGAAATCATAATTGCAAGTCAATTTGTCATAACTACTACGTTCCCATTAATTTATTGAATAGATCTTAAATTAATGAAAGTGGATATTGATTAATTATCATAAGATGATTAATATTACGATACTCCACACATAGTATTGCTATTACATTTGTTTTCTTAATGAACAAGACCGGTTCTCCCCATTGAGATGTAAAATTCTGAATGAAACCTTCTCTTTCCAGCTCTTTTAACAAGACAATCCACTCCTTAAATATTATTGGTTCCATAAATTATGATGGACTGAGATAGGTCATTTCTCTGGGGGAGATCTATTGTGAACTCCACTATCCATACCCATGGTATCCCAAAATAAATTTTGATGAAAACATATCTAATGTGATCCACCCCCATTATAAAACTATTACTCTCTATCACATCAACGAATATAGTCCATTGTGATGAAATAATTCCATACTTTTCATTTAATACATTATAAATGAATATTATGTACACTAATCATATAAAACATACAACTATTAATAATTTTTAGAAACTTAGGAACAACATGACATATCAAAATATATCATAACACACGAATCCCTTTATATATGTACATAAATCATTCTACATTCATCATAATAAAATTAAAATAATATTTTATTTATTAATATATATATCATTAATATAGTCAGAAATATGGTTTATCTTATAAGATTATTCTATAACAAAACATATGAAAAACTATAATATGTACTCTTTATATGTAATTGTTGATTAATCATCATTAACTACAGTGTAATTATAAATTTCTAAATCATTATCTATGAGTTACTAAATATCATCTTATTTTACATTAACCATTGGACACCAATTTTCTTTAATTCAAATACCCTATAAATTTATATAATTTGATTGATACATCTGGATAAAAATTATCCCTCTTCAATGTGTTAATAGAAATATTCTTTTATTATTCTTGGTGGATTAAAAAATTTTTCCCTCAAATATTACATAAAAACACAATATATTTCTATCAAAATACATATATTGATTCATATTCCATCATTCTGGACATACAGTATTTCAACTCATTTTAACAATGTAATATTTATCTCTTAAACATTATCCAAACTCCATTTTTATCTTATATTATATTTTAGGGAACTCCCCCAGGTTCATGTCATAAATCATATATGATGAATGATTCTTAAGAATAAATGTAATATAATTCACTAAAACTCAGATTTAGATTATTTGTTCATTATGAAAACACCATATATCTCATCACATAAATTGTTTATTTGGTTCTATATACATAATTTTATTTTCAAAATAAAATACATTTATTGTGATTATATCAAATAACATCATAATAAATCGTCATATTAAGTTCTTAAACGTAATATATATTTATCCATATCAACTTCAATTAAACCCATTTTAGTCTCCCAAAATAAAAATAATTATTTATTAAAACTGACCATAGTTGTAATAAATTAAATTATACTTATCCTTAAATAATAAATGGACATAAAATGATATATAAAAACAAATCTGATGCAATTTATAAGGAACCAACCTTATAATAATATAATTTTTTATTGACTCTAACCATAATTTCTTAGAGGTGATTCGTTAATTTATTAAATTGGAATAGGATAAAAAAATTAATACCAAATGACCAAATATTTTAGTAGATTTGGAAAAAAACATATAAAAACATGTTTTATATTAATCCTGAAAAATACAATATATAGATTCATTTAGAAATATATTTATTCTTCTAGGATATCCATGTATGTTAGTTATCGTCTAAATATTCACATCTGAAGGAAAAAAATATATATAAGAAATTAGATATGTCAAATGCCAAATTAGGGTATGTAATACCATGGCAGATATCATAAAAATAAATAATAATGTATGGTTAAAATATGAAAACACCTGACATTAAAACATAATCACTAGCATAATATGGCAGAAATAAAAGCTACAAAATATTACTATATAAATAAACATTTGTGAATGAAACTTAACCATGGATATTATACTAGTTGAATAGTCACACATATTTTCATTTAATATCATCATAATTAGTGAATGTATAATGTGACAAATTCTAAACATACTATCAATGCGTCAACCAAGACACCATACCATTGTGTTTAAAAACCCAATATAATTGGTTTAATGAGACCTACCGATGCGTTGAGGGGATATACCAGACCCTACTCATCACTTGCTAAGTCCAATTAAATTCTCATATGAATGGGGTGGGAAATGATAATCATATATTTTCATATTGAAACTAGCATATGAAATATTTATAACATTCCAAAAAAACAAACATAATCATAAAAATTCCAGAGTAATATGGATAATGGTATCAATACCATACATCATTATAATAATAATCGTAAACCATTCAATAAAATATAGTACATGGTCACATAAGGGAAAATCTCCATGTTATCAAAAGGTCCATCATAGTTTTTGTTTCATATATGAAATTAATCTCAAAAAATCATTGAAAATTTCATTGAGAGAATCAATATTTTAACTATGGAATCATATATTTAATAATTAATTAAATTATAGAATAAGAAATTTTCCATTGAAAAAATGTATCAAATTATAAAAAATTATTCATGATTTTCATATTTCCCCAGTGTGTCGAAATATTCTCATCCCTTATAAGGTAAAAAAAGTTCTATTAAATTTGTTAATTAACATTTAAAATATTTTTTTAATATTATTAGTGATTGTTAAAAAAATGAATCAAAAAGGTTTATTAGGTGTAAATGAACATAAAAAAAGTGGAAATAGATCATAAGAAAATATAAGCACATTTGAATTATATCCATATAACTAAATAATGAATGGATTGTAACACTAACTCAAATAATGGAAATACCATTAAAAGATTAGTAAGAATATTCTCAATCATGCTAACCATTAAAAATTAAAAAGTGTCTCATACCATATTTAAATAATTTATTCGTAATCCCAATGAAGGAATAACCATAAATAATATATAAATATCATTAGAATTAATTAATTAATTATTTATTTGATATATCAAATAGAAATATATATACACCACAAATATGAAATATGTGGTGAATATGGTGTTCCTCATAAAAATAAAAGTGGGAAAATAAAACCCTTACAACATGATTGAATTCTATTAAATGTGTCTAAACCACATGTATAGTTGTTTTAAATATGTTACTAACTTATTAAATAATTTTAATAATATTCCTGATATATTATATGATCTCGGTAAAAAAAATTCAACTTGTTTAAATATAATAATTAGTCATTTCACTATATCCATTGTTAATTTTAGTTTTTGTCATTCTTTTTTATCGTAAAATTGAAGGTTCTGATAAATAGTGTATAGATCAAAATTTTCAATAATAAAAATAACTTTGTTAATATAACATTTATTAATTAAATATGTTTGTATAGATATTATATATTCTTTGACATATAATGAAATTTACACCACAACGTGTAGACAGTAAGTAGTATGTCCACACCTGCATTGCATATGTTTTTCATAAGATTCATAAAAAATAGAATATGCTTGTATAATTATCAAAAAAAATATCTTAGTACATCTATTATACTAGATTAATTATTTTTTAATTGAAATGACACAACAATAAGATTTAAAAGAAGATTTTAATTTTAGTGAGTCAGTAAAAATTATTACATCTTCTTCAGTAGGTTGCCATTAGATATCTTATTATGGGATCTATAGTTGACCATTCCAAAAATATATAACCTATTGAAAATGTATATGTATGTTTTGAGGATATATGGTCTGTAATGTGTTCAACAGTGAGGATCAAGGTGGTAAAATTAAATTAAATAAATATTTCCATTTGATGATCAAAGTGAGGGGAACCCTTACACATCTTCAAAATATTACGTGATATTAAATGGAATTTCTATTCCAATATAACAAAATTGATGAGAATAATAATATAATGTGATATAATTTTATTATCTCATAATACTATAATATTTTTATATATTATTGATTTACATTAAACTATATCATTTTGAAAGACATTATTTAACATGATTTAATTTTAATTATGGTAATAATGAATTTAATATTAAATGTTGTAATTTTTAGTTATAATATTTCAATTCTGTGAAAGAAGAATAATATATTACATTTTACACAAAATAATATTAAATTTTAATTTATAGATAATTATATTGGTATTTTATATATATTAATAATTTATTCATTTGATAAAACATCATTAGTTTCAATTTTGACATTATTCACTACATTGGACTTATGGAAAATAAGACAAAAAGATAAAATATAAAGAAATATTTAATACACAAGTAGAATTCCTTAATTATCCATTATAATATTTGTGAACCATAATTATTTTACATTATTTGAATTTTATCATTTATAATATAATTTATTTGATTCCCTTATTTGTAATATAAATATTGCACCATCATTGGACATTTGTTTTATGTAATTATTTATATACCAAATATAAAAAATAAAAAACCTTCATATATATAAATATGATATATGTGAAAAACTATAGTCGAATATATCATTCGACTTACACAATAGTAAATAAATAATATTCTTATTAAAGTTTAATGTGACATTTTTCTTTTTTTGTATATATATATTTTAAAATATTATAACCTTAGCCAAATTTTTCAAAATAATTATTAATAAATATATATCATTAAAATAAATTTATTACGATTAATATTGGAATTTATATGTATTCAAAACCAAACGTAGTCCCCAGTGGACACATATGTGGTATATATGTTTTTGAAAGTTACATTAGTGATTTTCCTTAATTTATATTATATCAAAATCATTTTCCAGGACACGTGTCCAATAAATAACTATAATTCTAACCATAGGTGTTAATATTCAAATATAATTCATCCTATAATATTTTGTTATATTTTATGGGTAAATCAACAATTCTTATCATTTTATTTTTAAACAATAAAGTGGGGAAAATGATATTATTCATAGTGGTAAAAAAATAAAAGGAAATTATTTAAAAAACATGGTACTCCAAACAAATTTTTTTCAATCCATTTACAAATTTCAAAACACATAAATGTAAAAAGTAATATAAATTTAAAATGAAAAAAAACTTATTTTTTTGAAAACACATTTGTATGCCCAAATATGATCTTATCCCAAAATAATGTATAATGAGGACATAAATTAGATTATTTATAAATAAATAGTATTTATGTAAAATTGTGATCAAATGACAATTATATATATTCTTTTAATTTAATAAAATTTATATTTTTTTTAAATTTTTATCTTCACATTTCATTAAAAATATAGTTACTCATTAAAATACAAAAAACTAATCATAATATTCATTGGACATTTATCTTTTAAAATTTATGTTTATTTTTATCAATAAAATTTATATATGATTCTAAATTTTTATTTAAATCAATGGTGACATTAAATGTTGGAAAATTTTATTTTAATAAAATATATCCATTAATGTTTAAAATTATTTCTATTCTTATCTTTTTCCTATAAAAATTATTTGGTTGAAATTAAAGTTATTTTATTTAATATTTAATATATAAAGATAATGATTTGGTTAATACAATTTATTATTTCTAATTTAATGTCTAGGTTTTAACAGGTTGATTTTGACTTCTATATCGTGGTTTCAAACATGGTGTTGTGTATGAGCTATCGAAGAAGTTAAATTTAAAAGAGAACTATCATTAATACATGTGGTTTTAAGTTCTCCCCTTATTCAATAAATTTATTCCTCAATATTTTAAATTATGATTTTTTATCATAGATTTTTATTTTATAAACACTTTTGTGAATAGTATGCCGTAAAAAACGCTTAATAATAAATCCTCCAAAAAAGTGTGATGGAAAAATGTGAAAGGCACCTTAAAATAATGAATTCAAATAGGATAAGATTTTTCCGAATTTAAATTATATAAATACAAGACAAATTGATCCTTCATGTTTTAAAGGGGATTGATAAAAAATATGGTCATGAAAAAGTTAACTATCATAAGATCATATATAAGTGATTGGTTAAAAGACCATTGATTTCTCAGAAATAAAATATAACAGATAAATTTATTACTCTTAATTCCCTTTCCTAAAAGCGTGATATTCATTTACATTAATTATAGACACTTTTTCATGAAAAATTACATGATTTCTTTTCATTCCATAATAAAAATCTCATCCTTTGGTTGGGCTTTAATCTATTTCCACATAATATCTTATACCAAGATAAGGATATTCATTATGGTTTTTCCAAAGCTGAATTACAATAAAAAAATACATGTCTATTAAGGCATTGATTATAACATTAAATATTTACTAAAACAATAAATTTCATAACATGTTATGAACAAAAAATAGTTCTCAATTTTTTTCATGATATATTCTACATGTAGTTAATCATAAGACTCAACGAAAAAATTTATGTCCACATTCAATGGAAGAAAAATTAAAATGGAGGAAACTAATCATACTTTATTAAATTAACATAATATTTCAAAACAAAATATACAATTTATTGTTACTTAGGAGTTCCTTGCTCACATTAAATCATTATTTTAAACTTGCATGTTTCACAATCCAAAAAGAAGAAGTGATCAAATAATATCCTAACATATGTCATGATTCTTATATTGAGAATATCATAAAATATGTTTTGAATCCAAAAACACCAATACTTTAATTATTTCACATTAAATATAGTTACATTGTTCGTATATCATTGATCAATTTTCTTAATTTGAGCTATATTTTGATGAGGCTTGATACTTTCATTTCATAGTTCCCCATATTCTTACACATGATCTATTTCAAATTTCTGACTTCATTCCTCCCTTTGAAATCTTAATTATGGTGGCCTTTCTCTCCATAATTATTGTAAACTCCCATTTACTTTTATGAATGTATAAGGGTGAAGCATTCCATAGTTATCACATGCGGGAAAGAACTTAGTCCCCATATTCCCTTTATCCGAATTTTCCCTTCCATCATATTCTTATCTTTCATCCTTTTGGAGTGATATGATGTGGAGAATTATTTATCTATATTGATAGAACAAGATACTATATATCCATGTAATGATATGGTTTTGGATATTAGTTCCATTCATAGAATATTCTTAAGAACATCAAAGAAATGTTTATTGTTTCTATTTGGATTATATATCTTATCTATTAAATGCCATGATATCCTTGAAAATTTGGTTTTATACTTAATAATATTTTTATCGTAATCTTATATCCTACTAAAAAAAATATGTCTCTATATATTCCCATTATTATCTATAAAATAATTTTCTATTAAAAGTTCCTTAAAATCCTTCTATTCTATGTTTAAAATATCCTCATCCACCTTAGTATTTTTAACCAATGGACACAATTAATCCACATCACTATTATGATGATAAATTTATATTATCACCTTCTCCCATTAATACTTCAAACATTTAAATATATCATTTTTAAGAAACATAATCATTGTTCATCTAAAAAGGGATTTGTAGTTCCATTGAATAAAGGAGGTTTTTTTCACAAAATTCAATGTAACATTGTTATAAAACATTGAGGATATTGTATGTCTATACGTGTATGGATGTTTCTCATAACCTATGTTAGTTATCAAAGAAGATTCATATAATGTTCCTCACCAGATTCACCTCCCTCAAGAACATCATTATATATCATATAAGGGAATTACCTTTATGAAATATGAGCATTTGTAAGGTTTTTATTCCATAAACTAAGAAAAAATTCTAAACAATTTCATACAATAGATTATATCATATCATTGTGACACATAATGAATAATCAAAAAAATGTGGATACAGTTAATGTACAATGACTAATTTATGCGTAGCTAAACTCACAAACATGGTTTGTTAAGAATGTTATTCTATAATAATCCACACTATATTATATATGTTTATGTTTTCTAAAATATGTTTTATGGAATCTATTTTCCAATGATTCTACTAAAAATTATATGATTACAACTGCAAAGACCCCAACCCCAATAGATCAGATCCAATAGCGTACTTTATTACATTTTCATAGATACACGTGATCACATACCAAATGTCTTAATAGTTTAGTTTCTTTGGAAAAAAATATACAAACCTAATTTTTAGATTAAAACATAAATATATATATAATATAGAAACACTTTTGTAAATATACCTATTATCATATGTTATCCCTACATTTCTGTCATTATATAAATCATTACATCGTGGGGAAAGGAAAACATATGAAAGGGTGGAGATCATATTATCAGTACGGGAATGGAACAATGTGGAATCCATAAGGAACATAATCAATAAATTAATGTCAATAAATAAAAAATTCCATTAAATAATTCATGAGAAAAATATGGCTAGAACAACTGGTTAATAAATAATTCCATATAAATAACCACATGAGAATTAAACATAACCATGGAAATTCTACTAGTCATGTAATATCAAGGATTATCATGTACTAATATCACAATGTTGTAATTCATAATTCGGTGATATCATAAACATACCATCAATGATTTCTCCAAGAAACTATACTTATATTGGTAAAAACCCAGTCTTGATTGTTTCATTAGACTATTTGAGGCATTGAATTCTTGTATATGTCCCTACCTATAACTTAATAAGTCTAATGAATTATTCATTTGAATGGGGTGGAATATAATCAACATA